>OX494438.1:5831258-10831258 GCA_950381575.1 Plusia festucae
ATTGAATAGAAATTGATGAATGGTGTCGTTGACTTTAGTTTTTGTTTAGACGGGTGCAAACTAGAGATCTGAAATAGACGACAGAGTGACTAATAGAAGTGAGTCGTTGGACTTGGTGACGATGCTAGCAACTGTGTCAATGCTTTACGTTAAAATTAACTTTGGCATTGATTAAGTGCTGTCAGATTTATAGTCAAAGTTGTGTAGCTAGCTCGATGCGTGTTAGTCAACAAGATATTCCTATTTGTTTTCTATAAATTGACTATATATTTCAATATAACAATGAAAGCAGAGCATCTCAAGAACGTCACAAATGAGAACAGCCACAGGCTAAAAAATCCCTATAAGTTCAGGTCACTGTCTTAATTGAAATTGTCTCAAGTGGAAAAAACTTATTTGTTTTTTGTATAAAAACTGATAGCTGATGTCGACAATACACTCTCATTGACAAGTGTTTTTTGCTGGGATCAGTGTCCACAGCCATCTTTACAGTCTAAGCACTCTTAAGTAATCGAGCACTAACTTAATATACCATTAACAAAAGGTTAACGACCTTGCTATCATGACTGTTTTCATAGGTTTCTTTCTTGTTAATGCCCTTTTCTTTAATTTATAATGTAAGTACTGTAAGTGAGGTTTAACATTAACCATTTCAGAACACATTAACTGACACAAAGCATCTTCTCTTTGCTCCGCCGTAGTCGGATAAAGTAAATTAATTGAGATTAGATCATTTTAAAATACTTTTTTTTGTACAGTCAGCAATAAGAGTTTTTTATTTATTTATTTGCATCCACTTAAGTCTCAGACCACAGGACAGAGAATTAAATTAATTATAAAGTTATAGTATCTATTTAATATTAAAATGTATAAACATATAGAAAAGTAAGTATATTTAAAAATATGCATAGCCTACCTATTAGACTAGACTTAGTTTACGCAACCAAAACTAATAACGTTTAGACTTTAACAAAGTCATTCGGCGAGCATGTAAATAAATCTTAAAGACTTGGTCGGCGACCGTGTTGAGCGTGCGCAACGCAAGTTGATGAACACAAGAAGTATTACGAAACACCTAGAACCCAGTTGAAGTCTGAACTCATAATTGATGTTGCGACTAGGAAAAATATGCCTTATTGCGAAGGGTTAATTAACGCTACGATATCCTCATTATTCAATTTATTTATTTATTCAACCATTTAAATAATAAAACTAACATCTATACAAAATATGAAAAAAAAAACAAAAGGAATAAAACGCATAAATCAAATTACAGGTTTCTATGGATAGCAATAGCAAAGCATGGTCACTTTTGCTGTCTAAGTTCCAAGTCTAAAAAAGTTACCAAAAAAAGTCTAATGGACGGGAAAACTATTTTTTTCAAACATAAAATATAAATGTATAATTGAGGTGTTTTTTAAATTCTGATTATGTTGACTGTACATTTATTTTTTGATTTTTTACGAATTAATGCGGAGAGAATACTTTTATTAGGTTTATGATCACTTATGGTACAACAATTTCATATTGATTCCATTCATATTGATCACTTCTATAAAGGAGGATTTCTATTCGTACGTCACTATTTGGCATTGCTCAGTCTTGATCTAAAGGCAGAAAGGTTCAATCATAAGACATTATACTAATTTGAGTAATATCGGGGTAAATAGGCCTCTTGTCGAGAACCCAAAGCTATCTCCGATCTTGGGTTAGATAAAGCTTTTGAGAGCGTCAAGAGAGACCTTCGATCCCTTGACTACCAATAAGGCCGTCTCCATTCAACGGCCTGCTTATCAGTGACCTTAGGAAACTTAATACGTTCTTGAGAATTTAATATAACTTTTACAGAAAAGTATTCACTTTTTTATTTGCATCAACTTAAGTTTACGCCAGAAAATAAATAAAAAAAGAATAAAGTGTTAGAAGATTTACATTTTTTTTGATTGAGTGAACGAGACTTAAATAATATCAATATGGAGTTTTACGTATTAGAATAAATTATAGTGATCTCAACTCAAAATGAATCTTAAAGAAACAATTTTTGCCGTGTTGTTTTATTTAAAAAAAACTAATCTCCGAAAGCACTATCAATTTCCACGCTGTTTTCAATGTACTGAAGACTTGACATGTACTGCTGTCATTATCGAAGATTATGTAAATATGTTCGTAAGCCAAATCTGTGAAAGTTTTTAAGAAAATAAAACTCGTACTTTATTAGCTGTTTGTATTTTTGTGAGTCTGAAAAGCCGCAAGGTATTTTTTACATAATAATTGAATGCCTTTATGCCAAATGCGAATGAATGTCAATTATGTGATTGAATTTTCTGCCTGTTGAATTAAAGTTTAAAATACATTTAAGCATTTTTATGTAACTGAGTTTTAGATTTAAATTATCTACTAGTTATGTTTTTGTTATTCGTGTATCGTATTCGTAAATATCTCACTGAGTTTACTTATACAGGATTAGTTTATACTAAAACACGCATACCATTGCCTGGTAATTTTTTTTAATTTGAATTAAATCACAGACATTATATTTGGTGGATGGAATAAAAAAGGACCAAAAAAGGCGTACGGATTGCATGATAGCTGATATGACAGATAGAGTAGAACAATGAGACCCCATACAACATAGGAGACTGAAAGACGATGAAGAAATCGTAGTCCTATATTTCATCGGCTTGTCGACAAAGTGAATCCAAACGGCGTTATCTACAAACAAGATCGAACAGTTAACACACCTCTACAGGCACACAACTACTTTCTCCTGTGATCATAAATGTACGTAACAGTTTATAACCAAGATTCAAGGTGTTCCGAGATTACAGAGGGTTACATAAAGTTTCTTAAGGAACCGTTTGGAGTCGCCCGGGTCGAGTAGAATAAGCCGAGTATTATACCGCATACTTTTTAAAAGATACGTGTTCATAATTTTGCATGAAAAAGGGTTGGCTGTATCCAGTAAGTAGGGTAGTTTGTATACAGGTTTCACTGCGGGCAAGCTCACTCGGTGTGTACGTAACCTAGTTTTTCTGGGTCTTTGTTTTTGATAATAATGTTACACGAAATATTCATGATGTCTTCAAAAATATTTTTGTATTTACAGAGAAAACAGCGACCACTTTGTAGTTGTGTACTCTTCATTTTGATTAATTTTATATGTTTTCAATGCAGGTCTAGGTATAACTCGGCTATAAATTCAACTCAATAAATTGTTATGTAAGTTATTGCATCTAACGCTAAATAATCTAGTTTCAGATTACCAGACGGTTCCGTATTAGTGTAGTACGTGGGCGTAAATAATGTTACGAATTCCAAAGAAATATTAATAAGATATTTTAAGAATTGAATCAGTCAGTATATAGGTAGGACGTCATAGTGAGTCAGTAACATTATTTCTTATTACACAACATTAATACTAGATATAAATTCTTAAATAGATTGGAGGATAAAACCTTTTATGTTATAATGGCGCATAGCAATTAAGGCTATAGTTGTAGGTACTGTTCTTTTAAAAAAAACCTCTAAAATACTTGATTTTCACTAATTTTTCCTCCTTCGTGATAATAATATACATTTACAGCTTTTTTCTATTCTCTACAGAAAGCATCCATTATAGTTTTGATTAGATATTTTTCTAGCATTATCTTCAACCAGCTCTACAAAACAAAAGATATTCAACCTCTTTAGTATACGTAAACAAAAGCTAGTAAATAAATCTTTTTGAGACTAACAATTCTAACAAGTACGTGCGTAACTTGATCTTGCATCGTTATGAGCACTCGATTGGCATTTTGTTACAGATTATACAGTAGCTAATTGAATGGGTGGCATGTCATTGTTATGCTGTCTCGTTTCTCGTAAGTAATTTGATTGTCGAACAATTTAGGGGCGTTCAGTATCAGATTTAATATTGATTGACCTATCAGACCTTTCGTGTATAATCTCTATTTTCTAACTTATTTTTTAAATTTTATGACGCTGTCACTAAGATCCTTGTGTCGCGGGAGGTTAAAAAATACCTTGACTTGGAAGAAGCATTTGTGGATTACGCAAATAAATGCTATTCTTTTCTCCAGCAGTAAAGCCTGAGCACAGGCTTCGACTGCTTTACCTGACTTTTGGCGAACCGTTAAGAGAGTGCGCTCGCCGCGGTTAATCCGTGGATTTCTGGGTGACCATTTGTAAACACCGAGACCCCTCCGTGCCTTGGAAAGCACGTTAAGCCGTTGGTCCTGACTGTCATACGTCTTTGACAGTCGTTAAGTCATTACAATTTTGACAATCATTCTTAATATGGGATACTGTATTACCCAGCAATGGTACGTCGAGATCAGATAAGCAGTTGCTCCATGTAAAATGCACCTAAATCTTGGAAGACTAGCAGCTACCTTCAACATAAATATGAATCTTGGGAAAACTAGGCAGATGATAGATAATAATAATGCACATAATTCAGTTTTTAAAGTTGAACGACCTCGAGACTTGTCGTTGGAACATCTATTAATAGAAAAGCTTAATTTTACAGTGTTTCGTAACGTGATGAAACGTGGCCAGTGTTTAGTACCATTGGATGTATAAAAATAAACAAGTAACTCTCTAAATATGCAATCTGACGTAGTGTGTATTTTTCTACCATTCGATTAATTTTATCATTTTTATCTAATGTTCGTACATTATTGTATTTGGCATCGGCAAGTTACCAAATTAAAAACGGAATTCACCTAAAAATTCGACGCAAAATGGGTCTATCTAGTGACAGATACTGGAATTGTTATTTTTCCACTGTTACCTACCCTTGGGCTATTAATCGTTTGTTGTTGTAGGCTAAAGGTGACAGTATAATAAGCAAACCTAATGTAGAAAAGAAAGAGAAAAATGCTAATTTTAATTGAAAGCAAACTTAAAACCAGAGCTCACGACACGGTAACGTAATCTAAAAAAAATATCAAATAATAGTGAGGAATTTATAAGGAATTTCTATCAACATAATATTGCTGGATCATAAATAATTGCTTTGTTTGTGTACTCATGTTTGTTTACGGAAATAGAATGGGGTAACCGAACTTAATCATTCAAAATTGATGGTATGTTGTTGTGAGTTACATTTTTGTGGAAACATATGACTGGGTTAGCTTTGTCATACGATTCGAATGGAATTTCCGAATTCTGATAAAAAATATATTTAAAGCCAAGACCCGAATTGCGTATCGTCGGGGTGCCTACATGTCGAGAGAAATATTTTACTCAAAGGATTGTCGGAATTTAAAAAATACGACGTTCGTTTTTCTCTTGAGAAATATTCATTTGGGGGTCTTTGATGTTGAATTATTAGAATATATTTTTTGTTTTTATTACCAGTATGTTTTATTCAATAATAAGGTTCACCAAATAATTTTCAAGAAATAAAAAGTCTATTGTTAAAATCTATTGAAAACATCAGATTAATTTATATTTTCGAGACCTGGCCGTATTCTAAGAATATTGTCCAAAACAACAAGTTCAGGACATTTTGACTCATTTGGATGCGCCAAATGAGTCAAAATGTGCTGAACTTGTTTCGAATCCAAAATACGTAATTTGGGTGCTCGCGAGCACAACTTTCATGCAGAAACTGGATAACTCTATTATCTATAATCGACTGCTTAAAACTGTGAGGAAGTTTCAAAGAGTGATTTGAGAGATGTGATTAAGAGTACCACAGTTTACATCCAACAAGTCAAGTTTAAGTCAAGAAAACTAGTTCATGCTGTTATTTATTCTGAGGCGTCTTCGGCTAAACATTGTTAAAGCGTTTTCTGATTCATCCATACGTTAATACCATAATAACCGTTTATAACCTTAGTGACTTAACATAATAATATAACTTTTCTGGGCCCATTTATGGAAGTGAACGTATTGATACTACTTCATGATTAAGTTTTTAAATTCAAGACAGTGTTCCTGTAACTGTAGAAATAAGCAGTACCTTTGTACATTTTTTTTCCATTTTGTTGTGTTTCTATACTTTGTGTGAACACTGTACAGACATTATTAAATAAAAGAAATAAATAAATAGGTAAGTGTGCTTTCGTTAAGCCGAGACACTCTGTATTTTTTTTTGTAAAATAACTATATTAAATAAATTGAATAGAAACGTAAAGATCAAAATAAATCTATTTGATTATGGTTATTGCCGTTCCTCGTTATCTCTTTTCATCAAAATCTTGTATAGTTTACTTAATTCTAGTTATAATAGCTTTCATTATTTCATTAGCGCTTTGAAAAGAGGGGAATAAAAATCACTTTTCAAATAAACAGACTTAATATCTGTAATATTAGACGGTATGATTACCATTCACTGTAGACAGCTTCTAAGAAGCTTTTTAACTAAAAGTTCATCAACCTCTGAGGGAATTGAATGTCTGTAAGGTTTAAAAGGATTAGTTTAAGCGGAAGACGTTAACCCTCAAGTTCAACGTTTGAAATGAAGACGGGATAAATTAGTTCCGTTTTGAACCCGTCTGTCTTAAAGAAGATCTGAGGAAAATTATTTTACAGAAATCTTTAGATCGTATCACGGTGAAGGTTTATTAATAGATTTTTTTCACGGTGTTGCACCTGGAACAAAAAGGTTAGTCATAGTCCTTCTGACGTTGTTAAGAGAAATCTGGATTTAATAATAAAGTGAGCAAACGTGGTGGTGATCAATGCTAGTTAATACTTTGCATTGGAAAAGATCTTTCCTGTTAACTTCTTGCAGTGGAACCGCTGTCTCTAGATCAGTGCTTCATAAGCCTGTATTAATCTTTACGTGCGCAGTTCTTGTAACTGAATGAAGAATATATATCATCTCTTCACCAGTTTTCTCTGACTGAACTTTTTATCGGCATGCCAGACGTGGTCGATACTACTCCGAAATAAATGATACTTAAACTAGTTTTAATTTGTGCGAAATTTTGTTATTATCGGCATGACTATCGGTGATGACTTGTACAAAGATGGGTACGGTTAATTCCTGGAAAAATACAAGTGTGTAAAAAGATAATGGTGTTTGTTATTTTAGACTATGGACTAGCTAATCGAAATAAACTTTGATTTACTGCGTAGCGTAATGTAGTGGATAAAGTACTTGGAAAATCTTTTTATTTACTTTTATATAGTTGCACGCACGTTTTGGCAGGCGTTTGTTTTATAATTAGGTATAATATTGAAACGATCAACACCCCGCTACTGGCAGAATCACGTGTTTGGGTTATGCCTTTTTTTTAAATCATATATCATACTTATAATATATACGTTCAACTATAAACGTTCCACTGCTGGGCTTAGGCTCTTCTCATTGCGGTTTGGTGATTTCAGATTCTTTTGTTTTGGAATCCTAGTTTCCTCACGATGTTTTGTTTCACCGTTTGTCAATGAAAGTACATATAACTTTGAAAAAAGTCACATTGTTACTTGCCTAGGTTCGAACTTGCAACCATAATTATGCATGTGAGTCCGGTCGTTGAACCGCTAGGCCACCACGAATACACCAAATCTCAAACATAGTACAAGGTAATATTGGAGACAGAACTTTGGTATGAGCACCGTACAAGCAGTCAATATTCTCGGTAAGAAATGCACAGGAGTAGGTTATTTATTTTACGGTTACTAGGTCTAGTTTATCCCAAACCATAGAAGTATATATGTAAGTAATATTAAATTGTTTTACATAAATCGGAACTTACGTAATTAACAAACTGATGTGGTTTTTGAGTAAATACCAATTTGCGTATTTATAGACGTATTAATGAGTCAAGATTAGTTTATCACATACCTAAGAATAAACGTGATATAAATAAAACATTATAACTCAGTAGTTTATTGTTTAAACACAAACTCCAAGACACACAGATATTTAGTAATACTGCGCATTTTAAAAGATGATTTATAAGTGAACAACGTATTTGAACGCACTCGAATGTTTGTAATTATTGAAATGTGATTCAGAGGGCGTCACGGCTCTCATCCCACGGTGAACTTGGTGGCGAGCCAAACAGAACGTGGTGATAACGAGAAATGTTCTTAACCAAAATCCCGAACGTTCCTGGAAACTGTCATTTTCAGGACAGAAAAACAGAAATAATTTCCTCCCATCGAGATTATAATAGTGATCTCCTGTGAGCGTAATGAAAACTGATAAAAACAAAATCTTTTTGTAAAACACGCATGGTTCTCATAAGGTGTACGGAACTTATTCATCATCATTGCAGCTATTCCATCTAAATATCATCAGCCATTATGCCCGAGGAAGTAGCGACACCATAGCTACTTGATTCGAGTGCGTGAAGGACTGGTAATAAAAATATTCTAGCCCAGGAGTTTATTACTAGCCCGTTTATCCGAAGCTGAAGTTTTGTTTTTTTGGTTGAACTCGTTAATCTCAGGAACTACTGGTCAGATAAAAAAAATCATTTATCGAGGAAGGCGTCGTAACGTCCACGCGGACGAAGCCGCGAGCAAGAGCTTGAATTAAAGCAATATGTTATATAAAAACTCACTCAAGTCAGACAAGATTTTGTAAACAAACGTTTTTGACTTATCCAAGTAACTATTTAATACGTTACGACTTTCCAATATTATGTTAGAAAATGAAGTATACTTCTATTTCGAAGGACATGTCAAGTCAGTTTAGTTTTGTAGTAACTGACACGTAGAAAAGTCAGCGTGATCAGGCAGAATTGAGTGTCAATCAGAATTTGAGTTGAGGGGAGAATAATGGAAAACTTCGCCAACGAAAAAGTTGTTTTTTGTTATTTGATGAGAAAAGCCTCTATGCTAAGGGTTAGGTTGGAGGTTTTGTCCGTAGCATAGTATTATATAGTAAAACAGTAAATCTTCGAATTTTAACGTTTGAAACTGACTTTATAATTTCACGTCGGTTTGAATGCAATCCTTTGATACACAAAGTGGTTATGTTTAGTTGATCATATCCACTTTGAAAAATGATTGGGAATCAAATCTTCACCATTACATTATACATTTTATTATAAGCCTTAGAAGAAACCCGCTACACAAGAGCTTGAAAACAATTGTGAAAATTCAAATAGTGTAATAAATAGAACCATTCTTAAAATCATCGAGGTGTTTTACGAAGTATATGAAACAGGAACTCATTATTAGTTAGAAGCACATGTTTTTGTATACCTGGTCAGTTTGATAAACCGAGTTCCTTGTAAAAATAAATGCATGTGTGAATTTCCTTGAATTAATTCTGAGTATGCTTTCAGAATTTTCCAGTTCATGTGAATCATAGATTATCGCATATTATTTTTAATCTTATACTTTGTTGTTTACGTACAGCTGAAAAACATTGATTTCTTCCAAAAGGACTGCTCTTTTTTGATTGATAGAAAGTATGTGTTTGGGTAATAACTATACCTTAACGTGGTGACTTTTCTTTTAACTTAAATACTTAAATCCTTTATTTATTTATTTAAACTTTATGCACAGTTATAAAAATAAAGTACACTGGCGAACTTAATGCCTTAGGCATTTTCTACCAGACAAGCATGATAGGTGCAGTAGGTAAAATCGAGTGAGGTATAAAAATGAAAAAATATAGTTATACTATAATACATAATACACATAGAAATAATTGTTTTCTTGTTTCTTATCGTAAGATGTCAATGACCAAGCGTAGGCCGCTCGTTAGATTTTATTACTGCTCTTATAACGCTATTAGAAACATGTTGTAACTATATAGGTACCCGAATGAAGTTGTTACTGTTAGAAGTATTGAATGATTTCAAGGAATTATTGAACTCATGAAAAGCTTTATGTGTTAATTAAGAAAGATCTTATGACGTCGAAATTACGCAGTCATCTTAAAATATTTTTATTTTATACCAGTTGTGTTTACCATAAAGAAATATTCTACGATATTTTGCATGAAGATTCCAAAATAATTTGTTGTTAGCGTAGAAAAAAATGGTGTATTATCTCATTTTGTTTCTTTTGTTTATTTTAGACGGTTGAACTCTATTTTTCAGCGCACTGTTAACTCTAAATACGATGGAAATATTACCGTAGTAACAAACTCATAAACCACTAGTAAGTATTACGTAAAGGTCACGATAAATAAGATACAACCATGTTCAAACTGCTTTTAGTTTTATGCATTTTTTTTTAAATAATTATGGTCTCGCATTAATAACAGCGTGGGTATCGCACATGTTCATAATATTTTGATGAAGATTCTCGCACGTGATTTTTATAGACGGTATACAGAATCTGTCTGATACAAGGCCGTCTACGAACTCCTCGCACAGACGTTGGTGACGTATCACATAGTCTGTTGTTCTGCATTCGAGTATTGTTTTACAAGTAAGTGCTTCATGCATATTATGATAATAACAATACTTATTTACTTCACGGTTATTTTATATCACTAATTCAGCAGAACAACTGAGCGCTAGTTTCGTCTTTGTTTTGTTTTGATCCTTATCTATCTGTTGAGTGAAATGTCGAGGTGGCCTAGCGGTTCAATGATCGGATTTGTATGCACATGGATGCAGGTTCGAACCTTAGCGAGAACCAATGTGACTTTTTCAAAGTTATATGTACTTTATTTTTTATATAAACGATGAAGGAAAACATCGTGAGGAAACGTGGATTCCAAAAATTGTGGTCTGAAATCGCTAATCCTCAATGAGCAATCGTGGTGATCAATGCTCATTCCTTATTTATATGGGAAGAGGCCTGTGCTCAGCAGTAGGACGTTTATAAGCCGGTATTATTAATTATTATATCTGCTGAGTACCTATGTTTCTTCAGCGCATACTGCCAGCAGTGCGTTGCAATCGTCTCCATTCCGATAATATTACTAAAGCTATTGAATTCGATTTAAAATAATTAAGCACTTAAGACATGCGAGGTGCAGAAAATCTAACACATGAAATTAAATTGGGGATATTTATTTGTAAGATTTTTATTCATACTTATTTACTAGCTTCTGCCCGCGACTTCGTACGCGGATCCTGTTGCTTATGCCAGCGACAACAGGGTCGTCAAAATAAAAGATCTGAAACGTCTGATGTCAAATTCTAAGAGCCCGGGGGCGGGAAAACAACATGATGCGCGAGACAATTAGGGACCCTCCAGATCTTTCATTTTTGTAAGACCCATCAGAACTTTTCCTCACGATCAGCGGTCAGTCGCGCATCATATTCTTCACTGGTTTCTAGAGACCATATAGGATGTAGTTGCGTAAATACGATGAGAATGCAGGCGTGCTTCAAACAAATCATTCAAATCCGTCCAGTAGTTCCGAAGATTAGCGTGTACAGACAAACAGACAAACAGAAATACAGACGGACAGAATTTTTTTTTTTGGATTCGTGCTCTATATCTGTTTGCAAACCCCTCACAATTTTTTTTTTATATTTTCAATGTATAGACACAGTTTTTTTTACTGTTTTATTGTATAGATTAATTGACGCCAAAAAGTACACAGTGCTATTTTTTCGAATTTTAGCCCATTCGATTCCCGGTCCGCAAAGCGTATTTTTAAACATCTATTTAATGCAGCTTTATTTCTTTTCAAAAAAATATTGAGTCTAATTTGCTATGTATTTAGAATACTTTCTCTCTTTCTTTCTGGTGGCAATAAAAAATCCATCCTGTTTATCATGATTATAACCTACGACACGACCGACTCTCAGACTTACCAAATAGACAAACAAAAAAAAACATAAAAGTCTGCGAGCCTGATATTTAAAAAAGAAAACAGTTTTAATATCATTGCAAGGAGTTATGACAACCTTGTTTATTTAATTGATAACCTCTATGGAGGAGGATCTGGAGGATAGTAAATCGTACTAAAAATAACGAAATTTGGTCGTCATGGCAACTACCTACTTACCAATTTTACCGAGGTTACCATGGTTACCGCATTGTTTATTCGTTTTTAATGTCAATAATCGCGATATTTTCCCTGCCTGCTTTTCTCTTTTAATATATTGAATTTACTGAATTTTCTTTTCTATAAACCTAACGGAGCCCGAGACCTTTCCAACGAATGCAAAACCGTGGAAATCGGTTCGTGCGTTCTGGAGTTATAGCGTCAGGAAGGAAAACCCGACTTATTTTTATATAGTAGATTTGTAAGATTTTGAAGTATGAATACAAAACTACGACCAGATAATACCGTTCAATGAACGTGTTTGTGTGCACAAACTTGCAGGTGCGAGCCGAGGCAGGAAAGTTATTTAAACTTTGTTAATTATTCTAAGACATCGTTGAAAACCAGCGAAAGAAAAATCTTAACAGGAATCTTGGAATCTGAAAACGTCCACCCACAATTAGCAAGGTTAATGTTAAATGCTCATTCCTTGACAAACTTTTATTTTTTCTAGAGAAGAGGCTAGTTCCCAGCAGTGGGATATTTATAGGCTGGTATTGTAATAGCAGAATACTAAACTAAATCTTACTATAAACCACAGACATGTAATTGGGGTCTAATAACTTAATATAATTCTCGGCATTGCAATGAATACATAATAGTAAACGTATTATGCGGTTTGGCTGTACGGGAGAGTGTCCATGCCTCGCCATTTGGCAAGCAACCAGATGCGGTACTACTGCGAGTAAGGTCACTGCACACTGCAGCAGGTGCTATCAATAAATAAATGTCGTATGTAAGCACGGATTTGGGCGACTTACCGCACACAACATACTGACTTGATTGACATTAGTTTAAAATTCATTGCTCGCTACCAACGCTTGCAGAAAGATTCCGTTCTCTCTCGATACGAAATGGATAAATTACAAATGTCTGATGACTATATCAGGCTAGAATGATGAATCGAAGGTGTTGTGTTCTTTTTTTTTACATGTTAGATATCAGCTCGAAAATTCATTTGAATTTGAATTTTGTTTCCATATTATGCTGCTTAAGAAAGCTGGTTCAAAAACCCACGACTTCTCATTTGAATTTATAATGTTTATGTTAATTCTAAGTTAATCTAAGACATTGTGTCTGTGACTAAAATCCGCTGTCTGTGACTTAGATCTGGACTTAATGTCTGAGACACGAAACACGCGATAAAAGTATTCATACCTGTTCTACAGAGACATTAATCATTATACTAACTTTAATCTACACTTCAACAGCTTTTAATATACATACTGCAAACAAAGCTTTAAGCTCTACCAAAATCCTTTATCAACAAAAATAATAGATAGTATACAACACACGGAATATCTAACCACCAGAATACTTTAGATACTAGATAACAATAACCACAAATCTCCGGCTTTAACACGAATTTAATATTATATGTTACAGTGCAGTGTACGCGATCACTTGTATACACGGTGTAACGTGGAGTAATGTCACGCTAGTAAAAACGTACTAGCAGGACACGTGACTGATCCACGCGACCGCTGACTATTATGTAAGTGCTGCACGTCTTGTGTACTTTGATCTTTGACTCTGACAATGCTTCGGTCATACCACAGCGTGTCACAAGACACTTCGATCAGACTTTACCATGGGCTTACCCACATTGCTATTCTCAAAACGTTCGATGTCAAATTTTGATTTTTCATCGTTCCGAAGTTAGTTATTGGTGGAATTCATAATCGCTTGAAATGTTTTTCTGATTCTGTTCAATTGCTCGTTGTAATTTATTTCAAAAAGCGTATTTGTTTGACCCATACGCAATGGTAATTGTATAACTATCAAATTAAACTTGAAGACTACCTTGACACTTGCTTAGATATCTTCTATCTTCTATATATATAAAAATCAATTGCTGTTCGTGAGTCTCGCCAAAACTCAAGAACGGCTGAACCGATTTAGCTGATTTTGATCTTGAAATGTTTGTGGAAGTCCAGGGAAGGTTTAAAAGGTGTAAAACATAAATAATAAGTAAAAAAAACTCTTCCTAAACTCGGGAATTACCTTAATTAATTTACTTTTGACAGAACGAAGTCTGTCCGGGCAGCTAGTCTTTCATATATAAAGCGACCCGTTCAATGTACGTTTAATATGCTGAATTAATGCGTCATAATACTGCATATTTGTTATCTATTGTGTGTTAAGTGCATTTTTACTGCATTTATCATTACAAAACAAAACAAATGTTATCGATAAATATAATTGTTGTTTGTGTCTAACTATGCAGTTTATAATTATCACTTCAACTTTGCGTGATAATTTAACGCTATTAGTGGATGCATAATTCAGAAGCTAAGTCTAGATTTTTACATAAAAAGGAAATGCGCCGACCCCAAATAAAATTGGGATAAGGGCAGGAGGATGATGATGATGATGAATTCAGAAGCTAAGTCTAGATAAATAAAAAAAAAGAAAATGATTGGTATTGGGACAATATTAACATAAGTAGATTAATTTTATTACTATTTATTGCGACCGGTTTGTTTGTAGCTTACTATACTCTATTTATGTCTATAGATAGAGTAAGGGAATGAATATTTATCCGCTATAGTATTTATCCGCTATACCTGCAATAATGATCTACTTTTATACCTTATTTTTCGTTCTTAACAAGTCTTCACCGAGAATAAATTTCGTGACCGAAATTTGATCAAAATTAGACGAAATTATTTAGTGCAGTGGCGGTCATTACCCGATCTAATTTTAATATAGTAATACTGCCACGTTTTATATTAGGGAACATGTTACATTGCGATAACCGCGGTAAGTGCTTCGGCACTACTCCAAACCGCGTGCAGCCATAACGTGGGTTTTCATAACACAACCAATAAATTATGAATTGTGACTGCTTCATAATACACAACTCGTAATAATTTAAAGCCAACCACAACAATCAAAACTGATCCAATAATATAATCAGGATTTTACGATTTGCGAAATTTACTATTAATAATATTGTTACTTCTTACTTTACCTACTATTACGATATGGTGTGTGGTTGAACAAATTTTAACAAACATAATACCGGTCTATAAATGTCCCACTGCTGGGCACAGGCCTCTTCTCATATAGAGAAGGAACGAGCATTAATCACCACGCTGGCTCACTGCAGGTGATTTCAGATTCCAATTTTCGGAATTCAGGTTTCCTCACGAAATTTTCCTTCAATGATGTCTTAGAATAATAAAGAATGTACATAATATAACTTTGAAAAAGTCACATTGTAGGTACTTGTCTGTAGAGGGTTCGAACCTGCAACCTTGTGCGCAGAATTCCGCTACGCCACCACGATATTAAAACATACAAATGATATAGTATAATTTTGCTATGCCTGTCACATCAATCTTTTAGACCTAACTATTTTTATATTAAGCAACACACACTGGATTATAGTGATTATTATCACCTTTGTATCTCATGCAGTGAACTATGTTCTTTTGAGAAATAAAGAATCTTTGAACCTAACTAAGTACATTATCGCTCATATGAAAACATTATGAGCGTGAAACACGGAATTTTTAAATTAGACGTATCAATTAATTCAACTTAATGATATCCAATAATTCACTCAAAGCGAAAAAAAATAAAATAAAACGCTCTATAATTTCCAGACATTGCATAGAGAATAAGTGTCTTCTGAACACTAATTTGTTTCTAACCATGATTATTTAAAGTTTGTTAAGAGTTCATTGTTCGTTACAAAATAAATATCTTTAAAACAGAGTACTCATTAAAATCAACAAACTTTTAACAACGTTACCTTAAAAGTAATTTGAATCGTGAGTAGAGCATCATGTTACTCGGCTCTTTTCACAAATTATGATGTTATAGATCATATAACAAAACTGTTTGTTTATCTGAAGAGAAAATAATATATTATTATAGATTAGTAAAGTAATTACTATATCCATAATTCCATGGAAGCTTATTACCAGTCGGGAAATTCTTACGAAAGCTACTCATTTCTCGAATCATTCATTAACAGAATAAGTACATTATTTTTTTTACTTTCTGATTATTATAAGTCATCAATTGCACGCCCTTCGCGGTATTACGCCATCTTTATATCCTTTGTTACAAAAAATGGATTTGATTTGTCACATTACTTTAAAACTAATAAACATAGTTAGTTAACTCTTATTTTATTAACATTTAAAATTTCTAACCAGCATAAACATGAAATCTATACCAGTAGCGGTACATTATTCAAAGTTAATAAATGTTGTTAGATAATTTTATAAAGGGTTGATTTTTCCATCATCAGATTTTGACAGTTTCATACAACTGTCAAAATTGTCATATCCGAATTATCTGACGTGGAAAATCAGACTTCAGTAAGTATGTATACTTTATTATCTTAGCTATTTACTTTATTCAGTACGAAAATAATCTCAGAGTTGGCTTATATCCCAGTAATAGTTGAATTATAATCTACCCGTTATCTGAAAATGTACCTTCACTATTTGCATTTAATTTCGATCCAATATTCGTATGTAACTGTACCGTGATTAATATTCCTATCATTTGCATACACTTGTGTTACATGAGCTGTCTGCAGGAGCCTCGCTGATTTCTGTCAATAAAACATATGTATTTGAATTAATTACGTGATTGGTAGTGAAGTTGATTTTATGGGTACTTAGTCTGAACGGCCCAAACCGAATGGCACGCGGGCCATTCGACCGTAAACAAAAATCGCCTACGTTTCAAAGGACCGGTGATAAAATGATTTCAAAATTAATTTAAAGGTACAGTCGCATACATTGTAATAGTCGCTAAGTTTATGAATTTTAACTATTTAAATATCTAATTATTTGAGACACCTAATCACATTTCGTTGAAGATGGTTGGCTTTTTATTATGGCAGAAAGTCTAAGCAGTCAAGATTTTACCACATTCAATGATTATTTTGTTAGCACATGGCTAGAGGATAAGGTGCTTTCAAGTATTTGGTGACCTTACCTGAAACTATTATACGAAACTGTAAAATACAAACTGCAGTACATGAATTATTTATTGACTGGGTAGATAAGCGTGGGGCATTGTTTGGAAAAATTAAAATTTTAATAATGTATGTCCTTTTACATACAATATGGTTGACCCATAGACACAGAGCTTTATGTTGATTTATTTGTATAAAAAAAAACTGATTTTTACTAAATCTTATTTTGTTTTAATGTATTATTTTTATATTTTGTTGATTTTTTTCTTTAAAATAAGACTGATTTTTACAAAATCTTATTGTTTAATTGTATTTTTTTATATTTTGTTGTTTTGTTTCTTTAAAATAAGACTGATTTTTACTAAATCTTATTTTTTATTGTATTTTTTTATATTTTGTTGATTTGTTTCTTTAAAATAAGACTGATTTTTATTTAAAACTAATTTATTATAAAATTTAACTTTTGTGAACATTTTATATTATTGTTGATTGTTTTTCTAAGGAAGATAATACAAGTCTAAGAAAAAAATCTTCTATTTCAACTTTTTAACTTTTGCACCCGAATGTACTTGATGTAGTTTATGACACTGAATTTGTTTACCAGTTTTTATCACCGGTCCTTTGGAACGTAGGCGATTTTTGTTTACGGTCGAATGGCCCGCGGGCCATTCGGTTTGGGCCGTTCAGACTAAGTACCCGATTTTATATGCATATTGTTTGAAATTATTTATTAAGTTGCAAGTTTTTACTGAGATATAATTGCAATATTTTAACTTATGTTATTACATAACCATTTTACAATCATCATTGATGAGTCTTTTCTCGTCACTGATATCTTATCTTGGGGTTCTAAATAATTCGACCATATATCAGTACCTATAAAAACTTTAGTTTGCTTTCATTTATCAATTCTGTGCACTAATACCTGAAAAATAAATAAACCCAAAAGTTTCTTAAATCAAAGCTGAAATTAATTTATAATAATTAAATTCATTAATATTATTTATGTTATTAATATAATTATCTAGAATTCTGGACCTGGTCCAAGTAGAGTGGTCGCAGATATTTATTTAATTCTGGCTCAGAATACTAAAGATGTAGATGCTTTTCAACAGATTTAAAAAAACGGACAAAATATTTAATAATCTACAGATTAGATGGCGTATGCCAGACCAAAAAGAAGATTGTGAAAGGTTTTTACGACAATAAAGACGTGGATTACTGTTTCATAAAGGGGGATTATAATTGTATGTAAGAAGCCCTCAAACACGAGTCACAAACATTATGTTCTATACTTCATTTAGAAAATGGAAAATACCTCTAAGCTGCTACGGTTTCCCAGACAACGAGACTTTTGGAGGAACATTTGCACAAAAATACTAATAACGTTGTTGTTGTTATAAATTATGTGTAATAGGCATACATACCAGTAATGTTATTTGTCTTGTATCTTATATAATATCTTCTGTGTATGTATAGCTGTTGGTGTACCTAATAAATAAATAAACATTATGACAAGGATAATTTTAATTAAAGATGAATTTGTTTAGTATTTACAATTAGATATTTGTATTAAGAAAATATTATTAATAATTCAAACCTATCAATATAACTTTAATTTAAACATTTCTTGACAATATTTATACATTGCCAATTTTCCCTAAAAAAAAATTCAATTATAAATTATTATTATAAGTTTGATAATTTACTGGCATTAATCGAATGAATGCAGTAATCTATTGTGGCTACCAATATAATGCATTGACGCGTGCAGGCAACACGTGCCCGTCCTTATCAATAAGCTATCACAACGAACATAAACAATCACTCACTTACCTGTTGAGCGCCATCTGTTATTGAAAATGGGAACTAAACATCACTTCACAATTTTTTTTGCTAAAGGTATATAAATTGAAGATTTTGTGATACTAATAAATAATTATAAATACACAAATAATAAGTAAAATTCATTTAAAATTTAAATCTAGCAGGTTTTTAAGTTCACAGAATATTGATGACGTCTTTTAAAATCAATATATAAATTTCTAAATGAGAGACGGCAAGTTAGTAGCTTAAAGTCTAGGATCAAGCATTATTCGCCCGGGGGTAAAAGTGTGCTTAGAAATCAAATCATTTGAAGACTGTTGATTTAGTCATAAATTTGATTTTTTGATCACATTGCGTAGGTAAACACCTGTAATGATAGCTTTAAACCTTCTTTTGGCAATTTATGTCTGTCGGACTACCAAAAATATTAGGAACAAACATCGCGGTCGCTTGAAATTCTCATTACCATGATGTCAAGTCTAAATAAAAGAGCATCCCTTCCTTCTCCAGGTAAAACGATAGGAAGTAACTAATGTCCACCTTTACAAAGGTGAGCAAAGGGATAATACCTGTCGAGTTCTAGTGATCAGTAACTCAGTACATAGCGTAACATAGCGGGTCACTGAATCCTTTACAAAGCGCGGAGGCGGGAATCATACGGTGTAGTGGTCAGTCATCAGGGTAGGTGGGTTAACATCAATCAGTGTAACTATACATTTGTAATGTTGTTGATATGTTTTAGTTCAATAAATCCATCTGCCTAGCCTTTTCTGCAGCTATGTTGGGTCGGCTACCAATCTTACCGGATTTAGCTGATTCTTAAAGTACATGTAGTGACTGCCTATCTGACCTTCACAACCCATTGCTGGGTAATACAGTATCCCATAGTAAGATTTACTGTCGGAGTTTTAATGACTTAACGCCGGGACCAACGGCTTAACAAGCTTTCCGAGGAACAGAGAGGTCTCGGTACGTTTAAAAATTGTTACCCATCCACAGAGCAACACATTAAACCACGAGCTCTTCAGTTTTAGGTCAATAAATATGAATTTGAATTATGATTTGCTGATCTGGAGTGGATAATACTCTCTCTAAGTACTCTCAGAGAGAGTATCGACTTAAAAAGGGGAAATCAGGAAAAGTAAACCACTTCGATACATTGATTGGTATACCCTTAATGATGTATTTAAAACATGAACGAATTAAATTCTTTCATGATTTAAAACCACAGAACTTATTTCTTTTCTCTAAGTTAGGGAATTATGGCATATACAGAATCATAATTATGTATGTGAATATTTCGTAGTTTCAATAACATATCATCCATATGAACATGTGCTGTAGTAACAAACTCCTTTTTAAGTTCGTAGAAAAAATACCATACAACAATATAAAAGGTCGAGCAGTTGGTGAAGTATGTACTCGTCATTGAACAACGGGATTATTGCAGCTGACACTTTGTTATTATGGTGTCAATTGAGAACTTGATCAATTGTGTCATTTAGTGTAGGTAAAGGTCAGTCATATTTTCCTATGAGTAAAAACTGACAACTGACTTACTGACCATTTTGGAGAGCTTTTGTATAGCTATAATATTTTTTTCAAGTTTATCAGCTGCTTTGATGCCAGGCAAAACAAATGGTTTCTTTTTATTAAACGACGCCCGCACTAAGGAATTTAATCCTTGTGTCGCGGGGGTTTCACAAACATTCAAATCACATGCACAAAGAACACCCACTACTGAAAATACTATAGGTATTACTGTAAGAATTTTCATTATGGAAGCTCTTTATTTTCCATGTTCTATCTAAAATACATTAACTTGTACAGAAAAATACAAATCCAATTATAAACAACACAAAGGAATCTAAAAGCAGACAAAGAAAAAAATATCGAGTCTCACAGTGGAAAGCTTCACAATAAACAACAATATTTTAATTAATTTTAACAAGACCTTCTAGAAACAGTTAATTATTCCAGAATACTCGCTTTCTGTGATCCCGGCTCAAATATACATATAACCGGGTTTACGTATAGTCAGCAACATTCGTCAATACAATATTAGATTTGAAGATACCTGAACTTATTAAAATGCTCTAAGTCAACGCTAAAATAGTTCATATGAAAATTTTATAATTATAGTTATGTATTTCAGGGTTTTCTTCAACATACATTTTGAGGATGGCTATCTCTGTCGCTATATCAGCGACTCATATTGAGTTAAGAACAAGTGTGACCCCGAAAAATACGTTAATAAATACTTAAATAAATTATGTATTTAATGGCATGAGATCAATCTTTTGCTGCTGACTGTACCTTAGTGCCTACCAGGGGAAATAGGCCAGAGTCTCAATCAAAGCCTTAACATGAATAACGGGCGATCCAAACCCCACTGGGACAGATGCTTCAATGATTAGCTATTTAGTAATAGTTAATTGTATGACTGGTTGTTTGATTACGTCATGATCCAATTAATTTGAGAACTGTTTGAGCTCTATGGATAAGAATGTAGTACTTGTTGAATTGGTTATATGGGGGTGAGGATGTTGAAATTCAGCGTGTCGATTATGTAGTCTTTTGGTTGTATCTTGGTCTACACTTCGTGCATAGTGAGAAATACCTTTTTTATTTTAGTTGTATTAATTTCTAGCAATTTCAGTTGTAGAAATTTCAGGGTAGTGGCAATCCATATAGCTTGAATGGAAATTTACCTAGAACTTTTGTCAACATGTTTACAAAAGGTCTAGCTTTTTAAAAGCCTGTGTTGACAATCCCGTTATAAACGATATTGATATGTAACACGCTTGTTAGTTAAGGTTAACCAAACTCATTAACCGTGACCTTTTCCATTACCATATTAATTGCGGCGCTAAAAATACGCGGTAATTTTTTCAAAGGCTGTGGTTGTGTATCGGTGTGTCGGGCCCACTCATTAGCAAGTTAAGCCCGACCTACTTTGGGCCCACATTCAGGTGCTTGTTGATTCAACCCAGTTCCACCCTTTCTTGCACCAAGTCTCATTTCGAAGTTCAAAAGCTGTATTTGAGTGTGTCGTAACTACAAGGCGTGTAATTACATGTAAATAAATTCATTGCTTTGAATTAATGGTTACCTTTGTGTACCTACAGTTGTGGAATAACCTTTCGACCTTGTGAATTTAATTAGTTATACAGGTAGGGGCTTCTGGATATTCAGACTTCATGTAGGCAATTTTATATTTATTAAAATTGCTGAAGATTTATTACAGTTTTCTTACTACTCAGACAACTTGGACAAGACAGTTGTTTTGTGGCCGTTGCTGATTTGTATAAAAACTAGGGAGTGGGGATGGAGACTCGTTCTGGTGTCGCATGGGTATTACAGGTTCATCGGTGTTCAAACCACATGAAAATACGTTTGGTAGTTGAATTTATTGCTTATTGCCGACGATGGATGATGGACTTTGTTATATAATACGTATCTTAGAAATTTATTTGACTTCAAAGTAAGTAATATTTATATTTTATCACACATGAAAATTCAACTCATACTACCTATAGAAACTTAAACAGTCTTACTATGGGATACTGTATTACGCAGTAAAATGGGTTGTGGAGGTCAGACAGGCAGTCGCTCCATGTAAAATACGGTATTGAGCTAAATCTGGTAAAACTGGAAACAGTAACATAGTTTGGGCAAGGCAGAAGATATAATAACATAAACTAAGTTTTTTTATGACATTAAGAATACAGACCGTTCAGTGTCATATTGAACTCTGAGAAGATAAAACGGACAGCTTTAGAGAGTTTATAACAAAGTAAATTAAGCCACGTGATTCACAATTCTGTGAGGTGTAGATTGGTACAACTTCCTGTCGCCGACAAGCCTGCCTTGGGCGATCATCCAATCCACTAGCCGGGATTGAGTCCCCCCTGCCGTAACGTACCACTGTTGGATGTCGGTAATAACCGTTTTGTTACTTTATTTTTGTTCGTGTCATTCTGTGCCAGTCATTCGAAACCTTGAATGAATGACATTCGTAAGCATACAATTTATAGCTTGTACATATGTTCCTAGTACTTTTTGGAAGTATTTTCGGCCTCTGAAAAGGCGTTAGGGTAGATCAACGGGACCTCAAGGTCTTCTGCGGCCATATCAGTCGGAAATTACTTTTAAATTGAATTTAACAAACGGGAAATATCTCATTCCTAGCCAGAAAGGCCTGAGACGGTAATGAGCTAAATTGTTGTCATTTAAGGCCGTGGAAAGTACATTTCTGGTGTCTGTCAGTCAGGTACCGTGCGGTTCTTACCTATGGGCAAATATTATAATTATGTACTTTATATACTTTCCCTTAAAAATTATTTATAGTAAACGGCAGATGTGAGGATTGCTCACGGAGTTACGAATAAGGAATATCAGTGACAAGACAATACACTTTGTAGAGCTTACAAAGCGAACGGTAATATTTAGACCACGAAGACCCTTCTTGTAAGCCAGAGGCAATAAAATGTTTTATAATTTTCATTACCAGGGGCCTACAATTTCGAAATTACTTACTTTTCTTAAAGTTTTTTCATAAAATACTTTTCAAAAGTAATGTTATCTTTAGATCAGAGACGTAAAACATTTTTAGTTATTCGCGTTAGCTTTTAATAAAGTCTAAATTACATCCTCATTATCATGAGATTGATGTTACATTTTTCAGGAATGTAATAAATATTGCCTTGACTGCCTTCAAATAAGATATTGCGCTACTTAATGTATTCATAAATCATGAACCAAACCACTTGTCGCAGATATCTTTGAAATATGAGATATCAACATCAGGTAGGTACTATATACATATTTAGATGAGATATGTAAATACGTATGAGTAGCAATGTATTTGGATATATCAATATGTTGTCATGATTGCTTAATCTATCGATATCTATACATATAATAAAATCGGCTTCAGTTTGTTTGTCTGCGAGTTTGTGCGCGCTAATCTCAGAAACTAATTCAGCGATTTGAATGCGCTTTTCACTGACATAATGTGGCAAGCTTTTCATAACATTTAGAAATTATTTCATTAAAATCGGTTTACAAACAAAAAAGTTGCGGTCATTGGAATAATAAGGGCTCTATGTCACTTTGTTCTTGGGAATAAGATAATTAAAATTTTGGTGTTCCCGGAACTCCGCGAGAACGGAGTCGCTGGCACAGCTAGTAAAATATAAACTGCCTCTTTTTCATATATAGCATATCTAAGTTATAGGTCACTAAACACTAGATCAAAAGCCCTCAAAAAATTAAAAGGAATAATCTGCGAAGTTGCCTGAAATTATTTTCACGAGTATTTCAAGAAGATACGATACCAATGTATTTTTAAAGAAATACAGTCACTTGGAATTAATAAAAGATATCCTTGACAGTCTGCCGTACAATTCGAGAGTTATATATAGACTTTTTAACCAAATAAAGGCGTCCTAACTTACACGACTTACGTAACACAAAGAGGAGGTGCGATCCATACACAACACGGTGCAATAATATAAACGCGACCAAAAATACTAAAAGCTTTCACGACAATTTTTATACATTTTTGACAACAAACTGACAATTCGCATAACGAGATATTGGCAAAGCGCCAGACCACTGAAATTAACAGCTCGGCTGCTTTCACACCGAAGCGAGCGAGTGACGACTTGACGAGACCTCGCGTAACATATAACGCTGTTTCATTAAAACGTTAATGAAGGTGCAAAGAGTTTCCTTGAGCGTAATTACTTACAGACATCTTTATTTCCAGGGTTCATGTTGGAAAGATTTACTTCAACGTGTTTATTTGACCTAGTTTTCTGAATTATTTAGTAGATAAGCTTCGGTCTGTATTTTATTTGAGAATGGCTTCTGTATCAGGAATTTAATGAGCAATTATGAAAGTGCGATGTTATATAGTAAAAGTGCGATTTTAGCTTGTGGGAGTTGCCAAGCTGGTGTTGTTTGTTATACCAAGGTAAAATAATCTGTAAAATACTGTTAAATGTTATGTTATTTAAGGTATTCTGTACATGGTATAAAACGCTACCGCTGTTTGCACGCTTGGATGTTTAAGGGCAAAGCCGGGACGGGTCCGAGACTAAAACAGTTATGTGATTACTTTTTGTATTGGGAGCTGACTCTGGTTTGTTTAATTTTATGGCTTTAATAGGACAGATCATACGTACCGTACATCTATACAACATATTGGTTGGTAAAACTTGAGATCTTTCTCAAGGAAGAGTTTTGGCCGGAAGGTGTCGTCTATCGACGTTTCCGAGGATACGCGATACCTCGCAGCGCAACACGACGCCGAAACTTCGTATGACCTAGTTTTTTAAGTTAATATTGTAATATGTATATATACTTAATATATACTTAATATTATAATGCTGAAGATTTTGTTTGTTTGGACGCGCTAATCTCAGGAACTACTAAACCGATTTGAAAAATTATTTCACTGTTAGATAGCCTACTTATTGAGGAAGGCTATAGGTTATATATTGCCACGGTAACCAACGCCCACGCGGGTGGAACCGCCAGCAAAAGCTATATTTTAAATGTATTTTATTAGGTACTATGGGCCTAGTTGCCTGAAATGAATGAATATTATTATTATTAAAACAAAATATTGCAGATAAGAGATGGGTTCCAATGTTAAAGTTAGAACTGCCGGCGGCTACCGCAACACCATATTTTATGTGAAAACATTCCGTAAAAAACTTATCACATTAAGGTTTTTAATTTAAATGGAACTGCCCCTTTTGCCTGGCTGTTAAAAACTCTAGCGAACGTTTATGAGCTTCGTAGAAAAATTAAAATATTTTAAATTCTGGTTGGTTAGTACGCTGCAGGTTGCAGCTTAATGCGGTACTGAATAAACAATTTAAAAACTTGGCTAGTGGTATTTAAGAGAACTTTTTGGTTGTTTTAGGTGCAAAGTTTCCTAATACTTTGGACAGCCTGTTGCCTTGTTCTTCGTTCCCGATCGTTCAAAACTTCACCTTTTTTTTCGATGACATCCTAGGGAAAAATCCTAAGTTCACACTCTAGATTTAAACACACATCGTCACAATTCATATATGCCATCATCAATAGGCTTATCTACACAGAGATAATAACAAATGAATAGAGCCCTTGGGCCGATATTAGTTATCTGAATCTGTACCTACTGTTAAAAGTTTTACTCCATTTCTACAAGGTTCTAATCCAAATTACTGTTCGATAGTTTAGTTTATCTGGGCTTTTACGCACTTAGCCTCTAGATGGGACCATTGTGAGTGATTTGGTTTTTCTTTTTTACTCCAGCCATCATTAATTATTCCAGAATGTTAGCAGCCTTTTCAGGTTCGTACGATAATACCTAATAATTAATTAATTCTACTATTTCACTCCAAGTTTGTTTCATTTAAATAATACCTTACCAGAATAAATAATATCAGTTTCGGCAAAAATTAAATGTATGTAAAAAACGTAGTTTCCGTTTTATTGAAATCAGACCACTCTATTGACTTATTTATTTATCGTCACGTACAATACCAGCCTCGAAAACAGGTTTCAATTTTGCAACCTATTGGAATTTAACGATAACTCTGTTAACGTCGGACCTAATTCAATAAACGGAGGCGTTGCAGAGTAGTTTTGAATATTTAATGCAGTTACAACATAAGTGGAGTTCAGGATATAGATTTAAGGTCTTTTTAACAATTTTTAATTATTTTACTAATTTAATCACCCGTTAGTCAATCTGACTTTCATTCTTGTTAACGCCAATCACGGTTTTCATTTGAAAATCGCGAAGAAAAATACGTTACTGCAATAACAATGCATTTAAAATTATAATTGTCTTAAAATGTTTTGTCAGTCAGCAGTATGCACTGTTTTGCAAATAAGCGTTTTCTGCTGACTGAGTAAATGAGACGCATATTAGTGAGGTAATAAAAAAGGTAGCTAAAATGTTTGAAGTAAATCTGAATGCGTCTGACAATCCTTCACATCTAAGCCCAGCTTATACTAAGCAGGCAGCTTAGTATAAGCTTTTCATTGTGCGCTAAACCTCGAATACAATTACAATCGGCTTAGGCATATTCGAAACCAGCCGAAATTCATACACCAAATATCTGATCTAAATTAAAAATGGTCGTTGATTGTTGGTTTAGGTAGGGCCAACTGCCAGGTAACCCAGTATTGTTACAATTACTTTCTATAATAAAATTAGGTGTATTGTCTTAATTAATCTGAGCATCTGCCAATTTTTCTATAATTTAAAACACATTTAAAAAAAGTCTTATTAGCAACTGTTTTTAAAACCCTTAAAATTATGACAGTTCCCCAGATCAGAAAAAAAAATTGAAAACAATATTTAAATATATTTGTACGCCGATTATAGGCAAAACATGTAAGGTTTAGGTTAACATGTACTGTACTCCCATGTTTTTACAAATAAATTATCTTTAACGGAGAAGCAAAACCGAGAGGCAAGTGGTAAGAGAAAACTGTAAAAAAATATATATAACTGTATTTTTAAAAAGTGTACAGTCAGGACACGAAACATGGGATTTTAAACATAAGCCTAATTCTAAAATGCCTCCGGTTCATCTTATATTAAAAACGACACTTCTGAAAAAAACGGCATTTCTGAAAAAAAAAAGAATTCTATATTCTAAGGTTTCGGTGGGAATTCCCCAATCTTCTCTTTATTTGACACCAGTAATTATAATTTATATTTCTGTGGTATTGACCAATAAGATTTTGTGAAACCGTTCCTGTTATCAAATACCATAACGTAATTAAGTTAAGTTAGTAATAAACAAATACAACACAGCTTTGAAAATCATGGTATGACATGTGTGACAAAATCTGCAGTAATAATGCAATAAAATATCTGCGTGACGTCCATAACGCTAAACGCAGTCGGTGATAACACAGCTTCTCATAAACAAGTCACTCACACCCCACTTAAGAGCCCGATAAACAACAGTCTCTCTATTTTAAGACTATTGCTATCATACACTATTCTAAGTGTTAGAATATATAGGGAAGTATAGGGATGGTACAAAGCTAACGGGGTGAATGTTAGTATCTAATGGTTTTATTTTAGGTTTGCTATATTTCTATATTTCTGTCTATAAACGTCTTGACTGACAGTACAATTTTAACTGCATATTTATGTATATAGGTGGGTATGTGTAAATCATGTTGTTCTATGTTCCTGCCTACATCGCACATTAGATAACACAAGCCCCTGTAAATATAACTTAAATGAAGAGATCCGAATAAAAATGTACAAACTCGTTATTTTTAACAATAGCTATTTGATTTTCATATGAAAATGAATTCATTTTCATTCATTAATGTTAATTTTCCTGCATTTTCCTCTTCCACAGCTTGTTACAGTAAAACTTAATGAATGCTACGACGTGAAAAGGTTGAAATACATTTTTAAATCGTACCATTTATGAGTATCTTTGTTGAAAAGGTTTTGTTAATATACTCTGTTGTTTATCAACAAAATTTAAACCTGAGTGAAGACTTTGTTTGTCAAAAATATACAAAAAATACGCAATTATTATTATTATGTAACTTGAAACGACTCATTGGAGGAATATTTAGTATTTTTTCTCGATAGTTTGCGCGAATTTAATATTTTCCCGAGTCATATTTGAAGTGAAATATTCGTGAAATATTTAAAGAAGATTACAGAATAGCCTTTCTCCGTTAATCAAATTCCAGGAACCAACTCTTTGTCGTGGTTTCTCGCTGGATGCTTTTCATCGAAAGCCATAATGGAGAAGTCTTTAAGATTTTTCCTGCCCATCTGCAATTCACAAGAATTTATCCTGGATGAGTTGTTACATGTTTTTGATCTAGCCATAACAGACTTTTTTAGACATAACGTTGAATTTAGATTGTTTTTATTCGTTCGTTTTGATATAAAAACTGTTTGTTTTTTACCTCGTTTCCGCTCTCAACTACTATCGTCTGTTTAGCTTTCAATTGTAATTAGTGGAATTTACTATTTAATTAACAAGAATGTTGGATTCAAACACTGTCTTTATGTGTAAATATCAAGTGATTAAATAAGCTGTCAGTTTCTACCCACATGTAAATGTTGTTTTGATAGCTTACATTAATATTCCCGTCTTCTTAGCAACATAATTATACGTATAATTTTGGACAAGTATTGTTTAGAATTTGTGATAATATACGTATGTGTGCGTGCCCCTGAGTTTATCATAGTTAACTTTATTTAGCTCTCCGGCGCAATACGACGTAAAATAGTTATCTTACTTACGCATATACGTTAGAAATATTGTTTAAACTAATAACACAAACATTCCAGTGAGTAATGAGAGATTTATTTCATTTGGTAAGTTACAGTTTTTAAATTCCTTGTAGGTCGGTATTTTTGGGGCAGTGTCGCTTAGTACGTGTCTCATTTCATGACAAGGGTTCTTTCTTAGGCAAACTATGCTTATCTTAAAGCAAACGGCGTTAGTTTTAATTATATTTATTGAGCTAACAAGTTAACACAGAATGTGAATTAGGAAAGATGTGTCATCTGAATAACACTGGGATTTAGTTAAGCTTATTAGCTGACATTCGGAATGAGGTTTATATGATTTTTCCATCGTCAGATAACTTAATTCGAGGTATCGTAAATTATATTCATCGAATAAAATTTATCTGGCGATAAAAAAATTAGCTATAAGAGCTGATATTTCCATCAATATATAACAATATTTTATTGTTAAATAATTTAGAAATTTTGACAGTTATCCGACTAATTTTATTCTACGAATAAAGTTAAAAAAGATAAGTGTAGGAATAAAATTGACGTTTTAATTGACATTTCAAAATTATTTCTCGAATAAAGTTATCCAACGATGGAACAATAAGCCATGAATATAAATTAAAGTAACAACGGTTTGTCATTCAGCAAACATGAAGCTATTTAAATACCACTTTGTAGTACCTACCATTATGGTAAAGTACTTGAAGTAATTATTATACACAGGGACGATGTAAAAATATAAAACATATTTTCATGATAACATATTTCTAAAGTACTAGACTAGCTAGTAGCTATTATCGCTATTTCATATGTCTAAAACGAATACTTCAAATAGTCATAAAAATAATTTATTTCTGAGGTTTAATATTACACGTAAAAGATTCATAAGGGTTATTTTCGTGTACAATATTTGTATCGATAGAACATTATGTAAGTTTCAATGTATCTCGAAGACTTCTTTATCTTTTAATATATTTCAGCTTTCTTCAATAGTGCAGGTCTCCAGCATGTTTGACTTCACTTCAAAGCTGCATTGTATTGAGTGGTCGCTGGCTCGATGCCTACAGCTTTCAACTGGAAACCTTTTAGTAACCTAGTTTTCCATAAACAGCATTTATGGTAAACTAGCTTCTGCCCGCGACTTCGTCTGCGTGGACTTCCAAATTGGGTAATGGAAATGAAATGTAAATTGGAAAATAGTAAAAAAGGGAAAATACCAAATTTCAAAGCTATCTGCCCGCGGCTTAGCTCGTAAACTATTTTCAATTTTCCCTCGGGAACTTCTTAAGAAATCGGGATACAAGGTATGCCTATGTTCTTTTCCATGTCAAAGGCTACATGCATGCCAAATTTCATCCATATCCGTTCAGCCGTTTTTGCGTGATTGAGCAACAAACATCCAAACATCTAAACATCCACACTTTCACATTTATAATATTAGTAGGAAGTAGGATAAATAGACTTTAATATTTAACCCAGGAATCAGTCGGTATAACTTGGTAAAGTTGTTGTGTGACTTAAATCTGAATACTGAAAAGTCAATCAGTTTCAAGCCGCCGCCGCCGCGCCGATAAGTCTCATGCTGTCTCTGTTTCTTTAACGTGTGAAGTAGCGACAGATAAACATTTAAGAACATCTTAAAGTTGATTTACGTTTCAGTATTCGAGGGTAAGTAAGCTTATTTAGTTTGTATAACGAAAACGTTAAAAAGTCATTCACATATCTTAGCTGCACGGATAGCCGAGTGGTATAGCTCACCACGCTAATTACCACTGTGCGCGACGTGCTCCGGGTTCGATCCCCGCATAGGACAAGTATTTGTGTGATCCACAGATACTCTTGTTCCAAGTCTGAGTGTTCTTTGTGCATGTGATTTGAATGTTTGTGAAACCCCCGCGACACAAGGATTAAATTCCTTAGAGCGGGCGTCGTTTTTTTTAGATGAAAATAAATAAAAAATAACCTATTCTGCTGGGCTTAGTCTTTAATGCCCATTATTTATCAATTAAATAATACAACTTTCCGTGACTTGGCTTACTGAAATTGATTTGTGTAAACGAACTGCCAGATATTTGAGCGAAGTAACCCTCAAAATCCTCCAGTGCGGCAGGCGTTCTGTAATTTTCAGGACGAAATATATATATAAACGAAACGATAAACATTGAATAGTCTTCAGGTACTAAATATACTGTGCCTTAAGACTACCATGGTAACAAAAGGTTAGGACAATACTAAAAGCCTACTAGCAAGGGAGCGACCTTGTTTAATAGTATGTAAAGTGTATAAATATATATGTATATGTCTGTCAAAGCGTATCCTCAGAGATCTTAAATTTATTCTAGCCCATATTAGATCTCACTGCTGGGCAAAGCCGTCCCCTTTTGTCTTCTAAACCTATCTGTCAGGGCACATGTTATAGTAAAATTCCTACGTAACAAAACTGAACATTTTACTGTAAATAAAAACCCTATCCCACATTCGATGAATTCTCTTTTTATTGCTAAATCCATTTCAAGCTTTTGCGCTTTATTCCCGCAGTTTTATAACCCCAGATAATGTTAAAAGTTTTTGTGCCAGTAAAGCCTTAGGCACTAACATATTGATGGACGACATTCTAGGCGTCAAGTCTCTCACTGTTTTACGAGTTTGGTGTGAAAGGGCTTTTCAGGTACTTAGACTTAAAACGGTTTCGAAATAAAAATTAAATTGAGTCTGTACTGTGTTCGACCTAGCGGTTAAATGAGCGGATTTGTATGCACATGGTTGCGGGTTAACCCAGGCAAGGATTTAAGTTTAATTTTAATTTATTGTTTTCATTAATATTACACTCAAAGCTTAAAGTGTACAAACTACCAGCTTTCTTGAATAATTAATATTAGATCGTTTACAAATTGGCAATCTCCGATACGCATTTTTATTACCAAAACAAAACGTCTCGAATCCCAAAAACATCTCGTCAATCTCGGCAGCAATAACTATCATGTTGCGGGATTAGTTCTAGAAAAAACTTTCGTGTTTATTGGAATTCGTGACGTAAAGTTGTTGTGTAAGAATCTTCAGTAAACATGACCCATATTTTTACAATAAGTAGATAGTTAAACGAAATAATTAGTAGACGTCGTTTTAAAATTATTTATTCATTATTTATTAGTACATGGAGGACTAATACAGCTAACAAAATCATAACAAAAAAGTAGGTAATAGACACCGGAAACCCGATTACAAGTAATAATATAAAAGGAAATGCGTTCGAGTATCATAATTATTATATAGCGTGTCAAAAATCCACTTGAATCGCTAATGGGGGTACCATAAAGTCTCATTAGCAGGTATCTGTCAATTTCTTTGTCTCTCATTGGTGGAGAATGACTTACTTATAGAGCTTATTAGAGTGACCCTAGCGGATATTATTGCCTCGTGAAAATTATTTATTTATTTATTATTTTCACAATTAGGTACAATTTGTCCTTACAGGCTAACCTAATACGACAATGTAAAAAGATTTGAATTAAATTATTAAAAAAAACCTAAAAAGTGAAAAACAATAAAAATAATGCGGCAAATTCGTGTACGCCTTCCCCAGTACGTGGGCCATACATAGTGTACATAAGTGAAAGAATTTTTCAAATCGGCCCAGTAGTTCCTGAGATTAGCGCATTCAAACAAACAAACAAAATCTTCAGCTTTATAATATAAGTCTAAAGTCCCCATTTTAATAATTAAAAGTAACCTTCAAAATATCCGATATTAAAAAATTATAGTAACTCTAAAAAGAGAAAGGTGTAATCTATATTCATATTATTACTTTGTCCCTTTTTTTCTAAATTATATTTCAGCTTCATCATGGTTGTTTGGTAACTTCAATACGTTTTTACACACCTCTGATTAATTCATAATTCGAAAGGCAACACCTACAGTTGGTTATAGTTCGGCGTTGGAGTTATATCACAACTCATTTCGTTGTTTTGATTTTCAATTGATTTTATGTTTGTATTTCTTGATCTTTCGAGATTGGTTTTGTTAATCTATCCGTAGATTACCGTTTCGTAACTATCCAATTTAAATATCGTTCATACAATTTTTATTACGTCAGTAAGTATTTTAGCAATATCAAACAAACCTAACAAGCGTATTGGATATTTTAGCGATAATATTTCGTTCGTCATTTGGATTGTAATCAATTAATTACGAGATACCCGATACCTACTCGCAATCTTAATATTGGTATTCTACGTAATACTTAGGATAAAGGAGGTGATTCTAATGTAACTGGCCAGGAACACTGCGTTTATAAATCAATTTAGGTGTAACATGAATGGAATAATTTATGCAGGAATCTCAATTATGATACATCAAGACAAAAATAGATACGATGAAAAAGGAAAGATTGTATATAGAGGTTGACGGCGGCGGCGCCGGCCGCGTCCCGCCCAGTGCGGCGTAGTGCTGCAGCCCGTTCCACGAGCCGTCCCGCTGCACCGGCAACCCGCACATGTACGCTGCCGGGGCATAAGGCTGGAAACACTCTACTGCCATAGTTAGGGTGGTCTTGCCATCATATGGCTGCAGGTTCTAAACCCAGCCATTACGCTACCGACGTGAACCCACTCGTAACACAAATTAAGATTGAATATAAAAGTGTATAAACACTAAAGTACAGGTATTTAAAATATCAATATAATAGGTAATGTAGATACAACTTGTCTACATACAGACCACAATTATTAAATGCATACGGAAACTGGATCCTTAAGCCCGTTTTTAATTATGCCGTCGGATCAATTAATAAAAGAGCTTTACGAGTAAATTGAAGTTCTTACGTAATTTGCTATATCGGATAATGTTTCATGTAAGATTATACCGCAGTTTTATATTACAATTGTCTGTATTTGTCTATTATGAAGCAGACACTTATCAGATAACCCAAATGGGTAATGACGGCAATTGACAAGAATGTACCGAGATCTGAATGATGTTAGATTTGTCTTAACTCATTGTAGGTGGGTCAAATTATCCACTTACTTATGAGAATTGCTCATCTCGTCCTACAAAGTTTTAAGCAATTTGAACCGATTAGTTCGAACTTGGAACTCCTTTGTAGAGAACTTCAATGTGCCTTGGTCTATCTATAAAATCACTGACCCGTCCTCAATGGAATGCTTTGACTTTGAATGTGATTCTGGTCGAAACTTATTGAATTAGTAGGCCTCTTAAGCAAAGTCTGTCGCACCCACTAGAATCTTGTATAGCAGTTGTTCAGTTATTACGACGAAACTATAAGGTCAACAGGAGATATTGATGCAAAACTCTTTGCTCACCAGGTCAGAGAATTTTTGTATGAAAAAAACAAAGTATGGTATTTAGATGTTATGTTACTGCGTACAAAGGTACATCGATGAAATACCGATATGCGATCGATAAAATAATATCTGTTGTGTATTTTCAGATAATAAAACGTGAACAGCGATTGATAATGAGATAATGCGCAAAAACGTGCTTGTGGTTGGGCAACATATAAAACATATAGCACAAGTAACTGGATATTTGTCTGGTATGTATGTGTGCCCTTGCCTTCGCTACCCCTGCCTCGCACGAGGTCTTGGGTTCGAATCCCGGATCGGATCAAAATAAGTTACTTGGGTTTTTTTTTACAAATACTCAGTAAGCACAGCTCGGAGTCAGGAAGTGCGGCGGTGATTACACTCCGTGCCTGGGCACGTAAAGCTGTTGGTCCTGCGCCTGATCTCTTTTCGGTCGTGTCAGTCTGCCATCCCATCCGATATCCTATGAGAGTGAGGGAACAGAGAGCGTAATTGTGCACAAGAATATCTCCTGAGTAAAAAAACTGATCTCACTTGAGATTGCCCACCCTCTGAAGAGAGATTATCGGTGTGCCTAATTTATATAACGTCATTTTATAAAGGGTAGAATAGTTTTTGTTTAACGCAGTGATAAATGTTTCCATATAAATAAGTAGGTACTTGGATTTTCTGCTTAAAGATTTTCCGTGTAATATAATCTACATTACTTATAATATATATGTAGCTATGTATCACTTGCAGTAGAAACCTCTAGTAGTTGTAATTTCACGGCTATTTATTTATCTGTATTGTTGATATAAAGCAATATTGTTTCAAGCACGTGTTATCTATAAAAAGAAAGTGTAACAATATAGAACGGTATTTCTAGATAGTATTTCCATTTTATAAATAAAACTGTCGCAAATAAAGATAACACTGTCAATATTTACAACACTTACTTTTTTTTTAAACTATTTTAAGCTTAATCGGGATGTTTTGTTTCGTTACAAAGAACCTATGTACTATTTTTTTTGTTTATTTAGACACAGCTGTCTTTACAGATATCAAATCCAAATACGATAGTGTAGTTTCTTATTTACAAAAATACTCACTTGATTATGTACTTTTGATAGTTGACACTTTCTAGTAGGCACATGTTTATATTTGTACCTATAACATATTTTTTACTATAGGTACTTACGGCTGATTTTACCATCGACAGAGAACTTTATTCACAAAATAATTTTGAAATTTTGACATATTTTGTTCCGTACTTAAACTGTCTGTATCTCTAAGTGTCTTACCATACCTTTATACGATACGTAGATAGTTAAACTGTTAAAGTTACAGATGAACAAAATCGCACAATCTCCTGCGATGTCATTGATATCCTGATGGGGTGCTAACGAGGAAGTATCAAATTGGAAACACAACTTCCCAAAAGCAAACTATAGCGCATTGCCCTTCGGTATGATTGCAACATCGTTTTTTTTTGTTTTTTTAAAGCAGTAAGTCCTCGAAGTTAACTGCGGTAGATTTTTTCTTAAATATTGTTATTTATTATGAATTTGCTGTTATATAAAAGGTTTCCTGCCTGGAGACTAAAACTTTCTTCTTATGTAATGTATATCGAGATAATGTTAACAAAAATTTATCCATTCAGATCTTTAGGTATTTATTTTTTGCCATAAGATAGTAAAAATTATAATATTTACTTCCCAAAATGAAGACAACTTAAACGTTGATGACAATTGCATCTATAAAAACGGAAGCATTTTTATATTATATGTATAAAACAATAATTATACGTATAAAAGACTTTTTATTTATTTCATGATCATGTGTAAGACTGCTGTCTCATTTTATTGTAAAATAAAAAAAAACTAATTAGAAGTTCATATTTTTTTTAATTAAGCAGCAGTGGATAAAAATAAATCATTTTACCGAACGTTAATCCATTTAACGCAAATATAGACAACTAGGTCGCATGTTGGCAAAATCGGCTGTATGTTTAGCGTGCCCGTGCCCGTTCGTACAATATTCGGTAATGTGGCGGCAAATGGAAAGCTCAGTGAGCAGGCACGCTGATCGAAAGCTAGAACAGTTACGTCATAGATACAGATAATATGTAACATACACTTTAATCTTAACATATGGCGACCAGCCGGTTTATGAATAAGCATTTTGCATATCATATTTGTTGAGGGATACCATGAAGTGCTGGATAAGATAAAACAGTAATATATATTCTATTAAATTTACGAACCTGTTTTGAACACTTATAAAAAGTGCTTTTTTATTGTACTTGGCTCACTGGCTCCGAATAAATTATTTATTTTGTTCTCTTTTTTATTAAATAACAAAAGAGGCCGAATATGAATTATTGTTCTAGCTAGTAGCAATCGTATTTCCAGTGACTTTCTACATTTCTACGGTTCTTTCATAGAGTTGTGTTGTTCTCCACTACAGCCTACGGAGAGGCTATACACGTGTGCCAAGCTGTATAGTTAGCGGTATTGACAGCATCAACTGCACCCACGAACACGCTATGCACAGGACGCACGCTAACAAGCGGATATTCGGACATATCGAACCAACGCTGCAACGTGGTGTCGAGATCGTGCACCGCGTGCGCTGCAGTGTAACCCTATGATTACCCTTTAAAAAAATGTAGGTATAAATAGGTCGAATTAATATTCGTAGAAAAGATTCAGAGCAATACTTAATACTTATTTTACTCATCTGTAGCTAATGATGATGTGAAAATGTAGATTCTATATTCATAGTTTGTGTACAGTAACAAGTAAGCAAAACAAAGTCTTTCATAAATTCCTTTTCAACATGTAGATACTAGAAATCAGATCTGAAGTCCTTAGAACCAAACTATGCGCTATTATTTCAAGCTTGTTTGGTCTGAAAACAATGGACTAGTCTAGAATTAGCTTTCCTGTTAATATTGTTACAACAAAGGCAACAATATCTAATGTTACACACTCAGTATCTACGTAGTAACAGTAGGAGAAAGACTAAACAATGTTATGGTTTACTAATAAACATTTACGTCAGCATTTTTTCTAAGGAATATGAAAAGTGACGCGAAAAAAGTTCGTCATAAAAATAAAAGGAAATATATTTTTCCCGCCGACGAGTTTTAAAGTCAAACGAATGCGTTAAAGCCTCGATATTTTCACGAAAAGGCTTCATTAAAAAATGTTGAGTCAAGCTGGAACACTTAGCGCGGCTTTTCAAGTGAGCAGTGCTCGCTGGCGACTTTTGGAAAAGTTTTGAAGACTCCTCGAAATTATTTTACCATGGGGAACTAAGCAGGATTTTTTTATGGTACTCATAAAACTTGATCTTCACGGTGTTTACATAAGTGGGGTAGTAAATAAAAACCCTTATAAGATTTTTTGTGTTGAATGCATTATCTTTTTAATAATTGTATCCCGACCCTATTATTGCCAGGCTTAAAGAGATTATTTAAATTACGCTGCTAGACTGTCTGGAGTTATTAGAAACAAATTATAAAAGGTATTACTAGTTGCTGCACACGGCTTCGCTCACGTACTTTCTTGGGATCTAAGCTTACCAGGTTACCCCATACCAAATTTCAAACAAACCGATTCAGCGGTGCAGCCTTGAAAGCGAAACAGACAAAGTTATTTTCATTTTTTTATAATATTTGTGTACTTAGATATCAATTTATAAACATAAATGCGTCAGTACTATTTATTCGAGTACAAGGATCTAATAATAATGTTTACTACAATATTAATGTTTTTTTGGTCATTAAAAACTGTACTTGCTACCTTTTAGCCGACTATTATCAATAAAATAATTAATTGCTTTGTTTTTTAGATAATACTGTGATAAAACGATTCTATATAGTATGAAATATACTTACATATCTATACATATTAGGTACCTATATTTTAATTGCACGCGCTTACATTGTAACGTCATTATGAACACGTGGTGAATTGTGACATGTGGAGTCAAAGTGCGATTACCTAGTCATTGTCCTTAGGTTTATGTAAAATTCTATGCGTAAGAGCTGTGTTAGTAAACTAGTCGAGTGACGTCAGATGCGGACGTGTACTGTATTTTATAATTTAATAGCTGTTTCCCGCAGCTCCGCCCGGGGCCTCAATTTTTAATTATATAATTGAAATTTAAGCTATCCTACCTTTCAAGTTGGATTAAACTGCACATGGTGTGCAAATTTGATTAAAATCGGTTCAGTAGTTACGGAGTTCATCCCGGACAAACATCGTGACACTGGAATTATATAAGTATAAGTAATAGATTTGATAAACTTTAAGATTGTATTTCATGTGTTCACACCGTGCTTAGCAAATTATGAACACACATCCCCGAATTCTGAAACACTTATTAACTTCAACACGTTCTTAATTGTCTATCTGTCAATACTATTCCCCTTGAAGTGACAGAGACAGCATGAGACTTGATGGTGGCCTCAAACTAATTGACGTTTCAGTATCCGGCCAACGGCAAACTAAATAGTTATGTAGGGGACACTACCAAAGCTGTCGATAACACATACATGTAAACGTGATAATTATAATACTCCCGTTGTTCACACACTTAATGTTTTGTTAGTGTGCCCTGCTAAGCTATCTAGTTTGCTGTGTGTACAAACGATTTCAACCTTCATAAAAAACATATTGTTTTTGTTTCTGATTGGATTTAACGGATTTAGCACGCCAATGTGTGATTAGTAAATTATTTTAAGTACAACTTATTTTGATCTGTGACATGATAGCAAAAACTACGTTTTTTTTATTGTTAGTACAATACGACAGCTGTCGTGTATATAAATTGAAATAACCAAAATATTGTGAATAAAAAATCTCTACTTTGTACCTACCTATTTTGTCTACGTCTACGGCTTGTATGACCAGGCGAGTATGCTAAAATCATGATCTAACTATGATTGCTCTACAATAGATTCACATAGAAGAGGATTGATGTACGTCTACGTACTAGGGTTATGTGAATTAGATACATCTGCCCACAATGCTTCGTCCAAGTGTCCATTTATCGATAAGCTAATTAGTGGGCTTGTTATCTACGGCTACTAATTATAGCTGTCACGTTGACACCACAGTGTGAACGATAGCTAATCAAGGTTCAGTAACGTTATTTTAAGCACCATAATAGAAACTTCAATCTGACGTTACCAGGGGCATAAGTGCAAAAGATTAGAGTGTAATCTCTTCCATTAAAATTGTTATGATAACATTCATATTATGATAAACTTACGGGTTAATGACCCATGAACAGGCTTGAAACTATTTGTCAATGATTTATCCGATCCAGAAAAAAAAATGATCCGTTTTCCATTGGTGCTACGCATACGAGGATCTGGCCTGCAGGCTTACTACCGAAACTGGTTTGGTTCTGTATCGAATTTGAGTCGGTTCTCGATTCAATCATGAATTAGTACTCCCGAACCAAACCGAATCGAAAACCGAGATTCAGTTATAACGGAGTGATATTTGCATCGCTAGCAGTAAACTTTTTATAAACTACGTAATCATAACGTGGTCTTTGGTTTATTTAGTTCTTTTTTGGTATTCAATATGTCTTGTAACATTTTATGACAAATTTTCTCATATGTTGTTTTCGATCGAGCTTAGTTACAACTCGTGCCACAGCAAGATTTGACGCTACTGTCGGGTTTAAGATTACAAACTCGATTTCAATTCGATTGAAACAGAACTCGATGTAGTCGGAAGTAAGGTCCCTGAACAATAGTTTCTGCAATAGTTATTTTAATAAGTTGGGTCTAGTGCAAAATAAGATATAATACATATATAAGTACTGCTACATCTCTAAATTCAGATCCAGCAATTAATTGGCGATTCCAGCGCATTGATTTGGCGAGTTGCGTCTCACAATTATTTTCTAATTGGACTGGTTTCGAGCACCCAATAATTTGATGCTAGCAGTTTCCAGTTACGTATATCTGCAGAATTATCTGTGGCTTTGTACTGGCTACTCTTATACACTATAAACATTTATTAACTAGATTCTTCCACGACTCCGACAGCGTAAATATCGGTTGTCGCGGCTAAAAGTATCTAGTTTTTTTTAAGAATTCAATCTAACTACATGCCATACAATACATGTGTAGTTTAACTGTGGTACCGTAACAGACAACTGCTTGTCTGTTACGGTACCACAGTTAAACTACACACACAGTTTAGCTCTGTAGCTATTTTCGCATATAATTTTGTAATATTAGAATGGATTGATAAGGTATAATGATATAAGTAAAATATAATATATATATATATATCCATAAGTAATACGGTGGGACTACGCATATAGATGTTGCTTATGTAGGTTATAGGTACTCTAAAATATAATGACATCCAATTTTCTGATAAAATCATGGCAAGTACGACGTAACCCCTGTGTGTAGCTTAAACAATATTAACCAAAAATGTAAACTTAGCTAAGGATGAATACGAGTTATGTAAACTCAATATTTTAACTTCTATATAGTTTTTCAATTTCTACATAGATTTATCATTTTGACTTGGTGTCAAAACTGTTAATATGCTTTGGTAGATTTCATTTTTTGGTACTTTATTTTCTAGTCGATCCTCAGCTGACTTCATGCATTACTCGGTACCTACTGTTCCTACTACAAATGATTAATCATCATAGTTCAGTAAGGCGATACGTGTTCATATCACTATTACGTCACTCCTGCGCATATCCTCACCTTTTCTTTGTTCTTCATTGTTACTGTTTTGATCAATTAATGCGTTTTTCTGTTAAACATGGCGCTGTCAAGTTGTCAACGCTCTGAAAGAATGCTCGATGGATAAATCCCGAAAGGTGTTTAATTATCGACACGTCTTTTCTACCTTATTATTCTACTTATTATAAGCGTAGATTAATGTAATCTTTATTCGTCTTATCTTTTACGCAGGTGTTCGGGTTGCCATGACACATTTCATTATTATCCAAGTCAGCAGAAAGTTTGGCGCGTGCACCCTTCGATTCCGATCTGTTGCCACCGCTCGCTTTCAACTGACAACAACTTTTCTAAGCGCGTGCCAAGTGTGTTAGTCCAAAAGTTATATTGCAAGGTCGCAAATATTTAAGCAAACAATTTCCCCTGAATTTCAATTTGGACGCTCGACTCGTAACAAAATTGGTTTTTGGCTAGGCTTTAACATTGAAAATGTATTGGTATCTATGTTTGGAGCCTAGATATAAGAAACAAGCTTATTACCTAATAACACGTGTCTACTAGTTGAATTGGCAGTAAAACTACTGCCTCTTCATCTTTTAGTTTATAAAACAAAGTCGGGTTTCTTACAAAACTTATAACTCGAAAACTAGTGGACCGATATTCATGATCCTTGATTTCGTTGGATTCGTCTCCGTCCCGAATAGCAGAATAATAATAATTAAAAACAATAGAATATTGACAAAATAATTGTGTTAACATACACGGGTTAAACCGTGAGGCACAGCTAGTTACGAATAAAACGATCTCCTTTCACTAGAAATAAACTTTCTTCAAACGTCTAGGGTAGAATTGGAATTTTAACCTATTCGTCCCCGAGCGGCGACCGGTCGCCGCATTACAATAAAAAATCAATCGTCTCATTAGCGGTGATTAGAGAGATTAATGACTAAAAGTAAGACAATTTGAATTAGGAATATTTCACATGTCTATTAAGTTTATTGAAATATAGATATCTACATAGCGTAGTCTAAAAAATGAGGTAAACTCATAGGTATAATTATGTCATTCAACAGGTACCAAATAGGTAGGTACTTAGTCATAGAAATGAACCATGTTTTTTATAAATATGATAAAATATCTACATCAATAGTTTTAGTTTTCCTCATACCAAACCCGTATGAGATGTCAGATATCATTGAGTAATATTGTAAGGACAATAATTATGTGATTGTTTTATGTTTATCGCCTTCATATCTCAGGATTCCACGAATTGCGTAATAGTAAAATCATTCATAGTGTCTAGAACGCAGGAAGCTACGCCATTGTTTTCTCTGAAGTCGGGTGGAAGATAATGTTTATTTATCAGTGATACAATTATTTTGCAACTATTAGGTAATTAGGTATATTTCCATGTCAAATGTTATCGTCACTTAACTTCAAAGTATTTTGACTACTAAGTAGTTAGTTCAATTTTGTATACAAGTATTCTACGCATAACTTTCAGTTATAAATACTACCTATCTAGGTTTCTTACTAGAAATAAAGAACTCGTTTTTCCTTTTTCAACTGACAAGCGACAATTCAATATGTTTCCTTTCTCTTCAGCTGTGTTTCACGAAAATATTTGAAATAGTATTTTTTCCTATCGAAGAGCTAAATGACATTGTTGCGCACGAAACAGCTGACTGCATTCATTTGTTTTTCTCCTGCAATAATACTCACTGGTCGTTGATCTTCCTTTGTTTCTTCAAGTTCACGATGTTAGGTAGTTTTCACTCCTTTTAATGGATGCTTTAGATATAATCAGAATTGGAAGAAATTGCTAATCAAACTAGCCTTTGCAGACGGACGTCAGGAGAGTGAGATGAATTAATTAACATTGATTTGGCATTGCATTTGTTTGGTTTCCAAAATAATCTAAAGCAACAATTAACCATTACTATAGGTAGTCAATTAACACCCCAAAATGAGCGCTACATATATAGGTAGGTACTTATTTACTTTTGTTTCCCAAATTGGGATTAAGGGTTGTTTAAATAATTGCGCCTCAGTTTTGTTTCATTTAAATACTACATTTCATAATTCAATTTTGTATAACCTGCTATACAACTCGTTAAAGGTATCTACATCGACAATGAATGAAAGGTAGGTAGTAAGTTTTATTTGCAAGTAAAAATACCTCAATGTCCGTATTCCATAATCATTTCGTAATCTGTTTATATTATTTGATTAATTTTCCAATATTATAACAATAACAATGGTAATAAGTTTGAAGCTTACCCATTGTCTCGGTTCTCTAAAGAGTTGTTAGAAGATCTTGGCACCAGCGGCCGGTAGCTGGATCTCGTCATGTTGATCACTGCACCAGCTCAACAGTCTCACAGAACATCACTAATCACACGATATAGTTAATTGAGCAAACGACACGCCTGACGTACCGCGAGCCATGCACCCGACTGATTAATAATGACACTGTTTACAACCAGCAAGCAGCTTGTGATAACTTATCTATACATCGAGGACGTATTTTTAATATCGACCGGCTAGAATGATAACAATAAACACGCCAAATACAACTATATATTTACAAGAGAGTTGATACTTTGAATAGCGATCAATAATATTTAAGCCGGGGTGAAAGCTCTTAGACCACGCCTCGGGGGGCCGGTTTCGCGAGCTTTTGTATCATTTAGTTTAGTGCCATCTATCGGTGGGTTTTTGAACTTCAATTTCGAGGGGTAAGCCACTGGCGCGCGTTCCTTTTGTGCCCGGGCGAATTACTTTCGTTGTTATTGATTAGTGCGACCAACCGAGAGACGATTTGTTTAATATGTCCGACGTGCGTAATGGAGATGTTATGTGAAGAATAAATTTTCCCAAATGAATTTTAGGAAGGTAAATAAAAATATATTAACAAGAGTATAGTTTGATAAACTATCGTCTATTGTTCTATACGATTATAATACATCAATACAATAGCATTCAGTTTTGAGAGAAATTAGGAAAACAGCCATTCATGAGTTCAATTTTAGGCTGAGAAATTACAGGTCCTATGAATGAGTACCTATTGCGATTAGTTTTACACTATTACCATAGGCGGGGAGTTCATCCCTACACCTTAATTAGAACCAAACTTGACACGAAGGTAAGTAGGTACATAACGGTTTCAGAGGCATTTTTTCCGTGCATATTGAGACTGAAATGACATGAACTTCCTACCGAGGTTTTCCCTGGTGACTACGGGGTTCTTCAAAAGCGGTATCAAAAGGTTTTTACAGGGTCGAAAACGAGTGATACCTATATAAAGGGTCCATAGGCTGTGGAGACCGCTTACTGTTAAGCGGGCCGCAAGTTTCTTTGCTGACAAAGGAGTATAAAATAACTACTACGTACCTAACTCTACTTTCTCGATTCAATTATGAAACAAACACAATCGAAAGGAATCAGGAAGTTTCACAATAAACATAGTCGTCAAACATCGAGTCACACTGTCCACAACTATCATTCATACAAATGTTTATACATACAGCTGGTTATTTATGCACAGTTGACTGGTTTCAGCAACTAGCAAGCCATGTCACAAAAACTCGCTATTATTAAGGTATCTCAAGTTTATAGACCTTAGGTCTTGGTACTTCGTAGATAAGAAACAAACACAAGAAGATGTCCAACAAATATTTACTAAACTAGTTTAGTTAGCAGGAAATAGCAAGATACGATATCAGCAACCGCTTCATGAGGTATAAAGCCTTATTATTTATTGTTCTGTTGTGGACAGAGATGTGTGCTATTTATAAGTTTTTTACCCGTCGTATTGAGGACCCACTTTTACATTAATCATTCATACATCTATACAAGACTATTTTTTATGGAGTGCGTATATTCAACGAGGTAATCAGGTGCATAAAACTGAACAACTTTTAATTTCCCAAGGAACAAGGTCGAAATCAATTGAAAATGAAATATTCCATAATTAATTTGTTCTACAAAATCATATGCTTTAGGTGACTACGCATATTTTAAATAAAAGGGACCTCATAAATAGATCTAACTCATGAGGTTCTTCAATCCAATTATGTATAGTTGGCACCATTCTTCCCTTGAATTTCACCCATGTTGAAACAAATTGGTTCGCAAATGGCGCCGCTCAGTTGTCTCAACTTTCCTGATAATTATATCAAAAAGTAAATAAGTAGCTGCACAACATAATAAATTGCTGCTAGATATGTGTCACATTTCCTTATCTCAATATAATATCCTACATCATTGTTGTATTTGTGGGTGGAAGCTAGGACTTTCATTATATTCGGTATAACTACTGGAACTCGTTAGGCACCTGTTTAGTAGGCGGACCAGTCTAGTCTAGTCCTTAGCAACAAACGCAATCACGTCAAAATTTAGAGCTGTTGCTTGTAGACAGGCTTGAAGTAAATGTATAGTAAATGAATAAATGTTTCTATTATGTTGACAGATGATGATGAGAATGCTAACAAATGTTAGTAGAATCTAAAGTTATTACCTAGTACCTACAATAAACCAAATCTAAAAAGATTTAAAACTCAGAAGAATACTAAACTTAATTCTTCCTGAATGAAGACAATTGAGGTACATATAGTGTGTCGTAGGTACAGATTGGTCACACTATAGACTAATAAAAGTTAATGAGTTGGCAAAAATGATGATGGTAGAGAATTAGGATTATAAATTATGTAGCAGATAATTGCAGGAAACGTCTATGTACTTACATCACCCATTCAAATTATGACACAAATGTAGGTACAGTAGGTAGATATGCTATACCGCAGAGGATTAAAAATAGTTTACTTTTAATATACAATACATACATTAATTCCCTGGGTCTGAAACTGTTGTAAACAAATATGAATGAAAAATGGTTTGCTCGGCTTTCAAATCAATTACGAGATGGCTTCATGTATTAAAAGTTTAATTAAATACGTACGAGGATTTATAGTAAATCTGTGGGAAATTGTTTTTTTTTTCCATTTCTGGTGACCTGTTTATAAATTGGGTTATTTAAGTTATTAAAATATATTTTAATAGGCGGACCTTGGCTTTGTGCGTGAATGAAGTCTATTGTGTACTTTATATTAAAAAAATCTACTTTACTACTTTTAATAAAAACGCTAGTGACGTCAAAGATTATTATTACCTATTCTGTGTCTCTCCACCCAAAATTGGAATACAATTTGTCTTTGTAATATACCAAAAACATGAACAAAACACTATCATTCTGTAGTAAAATTTGCGCCATCGTCATCTGTGTTTATTAGTGATGCTCTATAATGTTATTATCGATATTTAAAAAAAATACTTACGATTATAAGTGATATATTGCTACTTTACTTAATTTACTTGATAATAGTAGGGGAGCCCAAGAGGGGATTTCGGGATTTACTAAAGCGCGGCAGATTAATATACAGGGCGATACCTTGTATCCGCTTAAGTACCTCCACCAAATATGAGCCCCATATATTAGGCCGCCCGTGAAGGATAAAGGATCAGATTAGTAAAAAAAAATTGATCATTAGAAATTGTCGAGCGCGTCAGATTAAGGTAGGGTGAGTTAATTACATGATAAAAAGTGTATATTCCACTAATCTGACAATTTGAGAGTGACGTAAAGAAAGGGGAGGGCAGCAAAGTTGTAAAAAAAAAACGTCATCTCGACATTCTCGAGCGTAGCCAAATTTTTTTTTATTTTGAAGAATATAATTTAAGGATAACGAAAAATATATAATCTGACGATTTCCGCAAGCCGAAATAATAAAAAATCGTCGATAAAGTTTAATGCGTGCAGCTGGGTGATGCCTATATTTCCCTCCGCGTTTCTACTCCTCTCTCACTTTTTCTCTATCTATTACTCTCTCACTCCGTCCCCACTCTGGGTTTTATTGCCACGACGCCATCACAGATCACACACATAAAAAAAAAATTTTTTTGGGCATTTTTTTTTAATTATTTTCTTATAAATACAAGTATTCTACTTAAAAAACATACACTTATTTATTTGCATGCTATTTCCTGAGCTTCTCAATTAATTAGTTCAATAATTTAAAAAATAGTCAAACAAAAAATTCTTTTTGTCAGATTAGGCGAATCCCTTTAGATAATCGTCAGATTATGAAACAGCACGTCTAGAACATAAAGATGAACCATATATATCTTAATCTGACGCGCTTGAGTATTTCAAAATGGCGAATTTTTTTTGCACATTAAAATAATGGCCGCGAGTTTGCGTCAGATCAAAATCGTCAGATTATTGAATGAGAGCTTTTTTTTGGTGCACTTAACACCCCCTTAGAAAACCTGACGCGCTCGATTAATTTTTTTTTTTTCATTTTTGACCCTGGTTACGTACAACCACCCGCATCATGCAAATGATCAGATTAACATACGTACATTATTAAAAATACGTAGGACATTGATGCTATCAATATCTGACGCGCTCGAGTATGTCCATGCAACAGTATTTTTTTACATATTTAAAAATCTATAGCCGCTTCCCCCACCGATGAAAAGGTATTATTATATAACATTTTTTTCTTCTTATCATCTAAGCTTTGCAACCTAATAAGTCTCTATGACGCTCGAGTAAATCCCCATTTAGCATCGTGGCCTCCCCTACCATAACGGTACAGTCAAAAGTCATAGTGCATAAGTACCTACCTTAATTATCAAATTCTCCTATTTATCATGTCATAATGCCTCGTTGGTGTAATAATCGCAAGCTCGACTGCCAATCGCGGTCTCGGGCTCGAATCCTGGATCGGCCCAATAATAACTATTTTATATATAACTAGCTGTTTCCCGCAGCTCCGCCCGCGGTCTAATTTTTTTTTATGTAATTGAGAATTTTCTTTACTATAAACCTCACGGAGCCCGAGACCTTTCCAACGAATGCAAAACCGTGGAAATCGGTTCGTGCGTTCTGGAGTTATAGCGTCAGGAAGGAAAACCCGACTTATTTTTATATAGTAGACAAGTAACTACGTCGTCGATTTTTCAGTTATGAAATAGAACAATGAGTACAGAACAAAAAAGGAACAGAGAGTCAACCTGTGTTCTTGCACACACTCGTGTACTATAATATCGCCTGCGTAAATAGCTGATTTTATTTGAGTATGGGCACTGAGGCCGATAATCGGTCTAGTAAACTGTAATGGCTGTCGTTCAAATACCCCAAAAAAAAAAAACAGCGCAGAGCATTACGATTGCTCATAAACAAATTAAGGTGTTAATGCACTTCTGATGAGGGCTGCCCAAGACAGGGATGGTTGGAGCTCTTTGGGGGAGGCCTACGTTCAATAGCGGACGGCGATAGGCTGATAATAATATGATGATGATGTATTTACTTATGACGCTTGACTGTACCTACCTATATAGCTAGACATTATTGATTGTGAACGACCTTGTCAATTGCTGCTAACTTTCTTGCTTGTAATAACTATATGGATTTCTTGTCCTCTTCAATTGCTGGCGTTGTTTCTGTATTTTCATTGCCATCCTCTTTAGTTTTATCGTCCATTTCCTTACTCCATTCTTCTAGTTCTTTTTCAGCGTTTTTTATATCTTCTTCAGTAACATTTAAATCGGGATAACGTCTCTGAAAATTTGAGGGATACTTTATGTTACTTAGATTCGATAGAACAACATAATGCAGATTGGAAGAAATATAAGTGCCTACAGTTCAAGAACTATTCTAATCTGTTAAAGATTAGATAATAATTAAAATCCTGCTTTCAATTGTGTGTACCGGAATGTAGAGCAATAAAACGATGGACGAATGTTTGCAGACCTAGATAAGTAGTAAGGTCAGAATAAAATGCCTTATGGTGTCTTAGTAAAACGTAATATCGTGACAAAAGTCTGTTTTTTATTTCAGTAGCAAGAACCTAATCTAAACAAACTGCATCAACTAACAATGAATAAAAGATGAAAGAGACTCGACAAAATCCAATTTATACACCTACAATAGTCAAAACACCTACACGGAAATTACTATGATTTAATTATTGAAAAATTGCATTCTGGTGAAAACACGTAATTACCCAGGTTACGTTGAAGAGGCTTCTAGATTTAAAACAAATGAACAGTGCAATAAGATTCATTTCAAAATATTTACATTAGTATCGCAGACGAGATATTATTGTTTAATACGAAAAGAGCTTGCAAATATTAACTTGTCATAAAAATAGAATGAGGTGGAGTGGAGTTTACCGAGACAATTGGTTTCCGTTGAGACTAGCTTCAATGTTTGTTAACGATTGCGCAAAATGATGCATAACTGAATGAATGAAGCACAAAAAACGAAAAAAAAGTTAGAGTATAGTCCCGGAAGGTAATTGAACGGAATGCAAGATTAATTAATCCAATGTAGGTATAATGTTTTCAGATAAGCTAATATGGAATTTGAGCATTGGTTAGCCAGCAAAGACTACATAGTACATTGAAACACCTACCTGAAACTCCTGTAAGGTAGCCTGTATATTCTGCTGTTGTGTCCTCAACCTTCGAGGCAGTGTGAACACAGCATTGAATAGCCTTAACATCATCCACCCCGCCAAAGTCAGAAACCCATACATCATCATAGATTTGGCCATCGCCCAAAAATCCACGCTTACTTGTTGATTTTTCATTTTGAGTATTTTTTTATCAAGTTTCTTTAAGATGTATCGCTATTTTGTTTTTTATTGCATTTGCATCAGTAGAACTACGAGTAGACCAGCTGTAGACGTCACTAAGTGGTATGATATGACGTACTGCTTTAATGGACACCTGTGTAATGGTCCGTATGAAACGGCTGTGTTTATGACAGTGACCCATTTTGCTATCGATTCTATACGGACACAGCCAACGAATAATTGATGCGGGCAGACGTGGTCAACTTTGACATGTTATGGTAATGTTTAATATTTGCGATAAGTACACTGTTTGGAAGACTTCGGCGAGAAGAACTTGGTAAGTTCTGGGGTTCAGAAGAACAAGAAGTGAAGACTGGTGTGTCGTCATATTGTTCAAACTTTTCAGTTACCTCTTAAATGGTAGGTGTTTAGGTAATCTTTAACTTTTTCTATAAAGCAACTTTTAGGAAGGATAACCATATATATGTGGTGTGGTGGTGGCACCGTGAGGCTCTTACGGGTAAGGTCAAGAAGAGCCCTTGCTTAGAAGTCTTAGAACCCAGGTGATAGTTGGGTACAAACCTACCTTGTACTTAGCTACCTACTTTCTTGTAGAAGTGCTCACAACGGAGCTCGATCTTTGTAGAGAGTGAGTTCAATTTCTATACTATGACAAAATTAATAATTATCTCCGTGTAGATATATTATAAATCTACATATGTTGTTGCTTTTCATATCTTTAGAGCTCTATACTTAATCACCATTCTAAACGGTATCAACAGAAATGTGAACTGAATTTTAACACCTTAAAATTACAAAAAAACAGGTTTGATATTTTGAGGTACGCTTATGATTTTAGAGATTACAATACAAAGTTGTATACGTGTTGTCATAAACTCCATAAAAGACGAAGCTGTTTTCAAATTATCTGGAGTGGAAGTGACTTTGTGAGGTCAATGCCCGATACGTACTGTTGCTCTATTTTTAACGACAGATAAATACTTCTCGAGGAGATCTTTTAATAGCGACCTGCTGTGGACATGTCAGATATGTATGGTAGAGATTGTAGCCAAGAATTAAAAAAAAAATGACGATTTGATTTAGTGATTGTGTTCATTGTGATGATTGAGTGATTGAAGGATTGAAGTTGTACTTGTAGACCAGGGCCGATAATTGTTAAAACCAAAAAAAATAATAGTAGGATGAAACTAATTAGAAAAGGAAGGGAATATGGTAAAAATTAAAGAAAAAATAAATTACGGTCGATCCGAGTTCGGGAAGGGGGGGAGGGGGGGGTTTTAAGGGTAAAAAATGGTTTATCTTGATTTCCAGCAAAACAATATTTTTGAAAAAAAAAATATTTTTGAAAAAGATAAAAATAAAAAACCAAGAACTTGGTTTTTTGGATTTTTCACATACATTTTGAGGTTATGTGAAAAAAGTGTAAATACAAAAGTTGTAGATCTTTTTATTACCTACAACTTTGCCATTTGACTTTTTTCCATAGGACTTGTAGTTTTGCTGGAAATCAAGATAAACCATTTTTTACCCTTAAAACCCCCCCTCCCCCCCTTCCCGAACTCGGATCGACCGTAATTTATTTTTTCTTTAATTTTTATCATATTCCCTTCCTTTTCTAATTGGTTTCATCCTATTGTAATTCTTTTCACTTTTTACAAATTTTGAAGGCTTCGGCCCTGGTCTATTGTTGAACGGTTGAGTTAAATCGGGAACAAAAAACTGGATCTTAGTGAATAAGGCTCTTATAGTATTCAAGATATAACAAGGACTATTTCTGTTGGCGCTAATGATGGTATTCATTTAGAACAGATTGTAGACGTATTTCCAATGTTGACAGCGTTAGAATGAAAAACGATGCAACGCAAATGTCTGCAAATAACTCTCATGTCGTCTGTATCTATTTATAAATGAAACTAGTGTCGAAAGGTTTGTCTGGCTAGAACACATCGAGCCAGTACCATACCTAGGCAGTAATGATATTATCATTGAAACTATGACAACCAGTCTTGCTATTGTTTACTGTATTACCCAGTAAAATGTATTGTCGAGGTCATATAGGCAGTCACTCTATGTACAATATGGTATACAGCTAAATCCTGTAAGACTGGAAGCTCACCCCAATAAAGCTTGGGAAAAGGCTAGACAGATGATTTACGGGTCCGAAAAGATGATACTACTTATAATTTTAATTTTTTGCGGTTTGTTGTATGCTTGTAAAACTCCGCATTAAGTAATAAAAATTGACCTTAGTGGACGTTACTAACGAAGTAAGTTAGATTTCCTATAGCTCTGGCAAAAGTCCTGTGAAGCAGTTAAGCAGCAGTTCGAATCCCAAACATTGCACTACCGACGTCAAGCCACTCGTAACACAAGCGTTTAGGTTTGTACGAGGGGTTAATAAGATGGAATACCTACTAGTAATGTGTGACCCACATTTCTAGTAAATTAAAAAAAAACCTGCACTCAGACTAACTGCAGAAGACGTCAAAAAAAAAATGGTTCTATTTTCCACAATTAAGTTATCAACATCAATATACTAAAATTATAAAAAATTTCTCACCTCAGGTTTGGTGCCCATGCAATCGATAAATAATAGTTCTAGTAAACGTTAGGGAGGTAATTACACACGTGTGAACTGACAGGCAGCTAGTGGCCTGTAGGCCCATTATATTTTGGGTTCCACACCATTAAACACCCAAATTATAAATTCTCAAAAAGGAACTGATAAAAAGCAACAACACGTAAATAACTAGGTGGAAGGTATTAGTAGGAGATTCCTCCTAGACTCAGTCCATATTTTCAGGTACGAATTGTGCTCCATATAGAATTCACAGGAAACGGAGCCTACAGCAACAGAAAAAAACATCTCTAAACTTTTTGATAACCAAATGTCAAATACACAAAACGGTAGAAGTTACTATAGCGGCTTTATGCAAGACTTGCAACAATTGCTGTTATCAGATTACCAAAAATAGAAATAATAATAATACTTAGAGCGGGTAGGTAGTGTAGGTACCCATATATACTTTGGAAGGCCCTCCAGTGGACCCAAAAATGCTGCGGAGAAGGTAGGTAGGTACTATGCCTATCACCTCTTTTCAGCGCATTTGATTTCTTGATATTTTAATAATACCTTCACTCCTTCACAAAGTTTAAGCGATAAGTGACAAATATATATGTATTTAACAAAAGCTTCTTAACCAAGAACCCATCTACGCAGCTGGCAAGTTATTGACCAGTTTTTAATACTCGTCTACCGCATGCCATTTAATATTTATCAGGGTCTTTCTTTGTGTACGTCGCCTAGCTCGTGAGAATCTAACATTTTTATTGCAACTTGCAACGAAGTATTGCTGTATTGATGTATATTGAGCCGGTTTGTCCTTGTTGGTAAGGAAATATATAAGATCTGAAAATGACCTAGTGCTTTGTAAACTTATAAGCAGATTAATGTTATTGCGGTAAGCATTTATGAGAAGTTGTTGATATGAGCTTTAACTTACTATATGTTTAGTATAATTATATGATTATGCGAGACAATATTTTTTCCCCCATATTCCATAAACGTAAATCGTATGATCGTATCTGCGTTTCAGTATCTGCTTATCTAGGTATAATAACATGTAAGAGTTTTAAACATTGCATTTCTTTGGTAATTTTACATTCAAGACGTTTGATATCCCACTCAAAAATGTGATATGTACTTAATAGTTAAGGTACCTACCCAATTCTCAAGTTCCCGCCTTCAAAATGGAATAAGTAAGTAGGTACTCTTCCACAGCGTCTGTCGTCAATTATTTTAAATTGAAACACGTGTAAACTTACTAATTGGACGCTTTGGAAGTTTTAGCACTAGGGAAACTTGAGACGTGACGACGAAAGGAGAAGGACGGACACAAAATGAAGGTCACAAAAAGGATCCAGTTAGTACGAGACCAATATAGGTCCCATTGACCTCCATCTTTATTGAATTTCGTTATCTCGTTTGATAAAATGAGTATTTATCGATTTACAAGAAAAGGTTCCCAAATTTCCGGCTCTGATTTGAATTATCCTTATAGCCCAGTCATATTAGGTAAAAAAAGGGGTCAACCTCGGAATGAAAGATAATAAGCTGCAAATTGGTATGAACCTTTGTTTTGTCATTCTAAATGTTGTCTCAAAAGTCACAATCGTTATCGTGTCCGCGTCTCAAGATATTCAAGGTCAAAGGTCACAAAAATCGGTTTTTCGCGAATATCTGGCTTCCTATCGGTTAAATGAGATTTGCATTTATTGTAAAAGTTGTAGGCTATAAAATTCCCTACAACTTTTGTTTAAACTTTTTTTTCATACGACCAACCGTTTTGAAGGTAGAGCGCGAAGTCATATACGGCCTAATGCAAGGTCAAGCGTGAGTTATGGTTATCAGTACGTTATTAAGTCAATTATTTACTTGGAAATTATAATTATTAAACAATGCCTATTATTTATGTACTAACTATTAATTATTTATATTTAATTAAAGTAAGTAACTTGATTATTTATATATAATTATTCATATTTAACTATTTAAGTATAAAATATTATTAATTCTGGATTATATATTTTAGTTTTATTTTAAGTTAACACGACATTATGTATCTTTTCTTTAAAACGCGTAAATTTCTATACTTAAATAGTTAAATATGAATAATTATATATAAATAATCAAGTTACTTACTTTAATTAAATATAAATAATTAATAGTTAGTACATAAATATTAGGCATTGTTTAATAATTATAATTTCCAAGTAAATAATTGACTTTATAACGTACTGATAACCATAACTCACGCTTGACCTTGCATTAGGCCGTATATGACTTCGCGCTCTACCTTCAAAACGGTTGGTCGTATGAAAAAAAAGTTTAAACAAAAGTTGTAGGGAATTTTATAGCCTACAACTTTTATAATAAATGCAAATCTCATTTAACCGATAGGAAGCCAGATATTCGCGAAAAACCGATTTTTGTGACCTTTGACCTTGAATATCTTGAGACGCGGACACGATAACGATTGTGACTTTTGAGACAACATTTAGAATGACAAAACAAAGGTTCATACCAATTTGCAGCTTATTATCTTTCATTCCGAGGTGAAAGCCCTAATATGACTGGGCTATTACTTATTTTACTATTTTATGTATATTATTAATAATATTATCAATGCGAACAGCGAAAGTAACGTTCTCTGTCTGCCTTTGTTTCGCAATCACGCCCAAACTACTGAACCGATGTAAATGAAATTTGGTGCAGAGATAGTCTAGAGACTGAGAAAAGACATAGACTACTTTTTGCCGCGACAACCGACACCCGTATATCAATATAAATCAAATCGTAGCCGGAGAATCGGGCGTCTTTCCTGGTTAGAAGGTTTTAAATAATAACAGGTTTTGAAAAGTGACGAGTTTATTAAAAACTGATTTATTACTGAATAAACTAATCAACATAAATAAACGAAACATTTTGACAAACAATGTAAAGTGTCTTTAGTTACAATTTTACAATATAATACAATCACAGAGTTATAATCAAGTGGGGGTAATATCTATAATTCTAAATAATGTTATGTGACTATCCAATCAAAACGGAAAGTTATGACGTGTTACAAGAGATCGTCCAATCACAGTGAGTTTTGATGTCTTCTTAATAAATTCGAAAAAGTGTTATGGTTGCTTATTTCCTGGAAAAGTTTTGTATTTACTGTAGACATTGTAACATTAACCACAGAATACTTAAAGACTCGTAACTTTAAGATGTTGATTAAAATTTATCTGTCGCAACATTACACCTTAAAGTAACAAAGACAGCATTACACTTAACAGAAAATTAAAATTTGTGTCTGAGTATTTTTACCAGTTATTTATATAAGTAATTTATAGACCAATGTTACATAACTACTGTGTAACGATATTGATTGGCAAATTTGTACGCGGCACTCTCAAGGCGCTGCTCCACTGCGGTGCACGAATTCTACACCCACGTAAAGTTCTCGCCAAATTTTATGGCCGCTCCGAACCTAGCCGCATTACGCTGCGCAGAACACAAAATCAGATGTCAACGGGACGTACGCGGGGCGGGGAGGCAGGGCACGCCAGTAGTATATTATTGGGCATTCTATCCCACCTGTCGCGCAGTCGAACAAGTTCGCCTGCGCTCCGTTGTGACAGAATGCCCAATAATATACGATCGCGCCTTTCGACTGCGCGACAGGCGGGACAGAATACCCAATAATATTTCTGGTAATGAGAACTTGTGCATTCTGTCCCACTCTTGTATACAACAGGATACGGTGATATGATATTTCGCCTTGTATTCGATGGGTTAGATCGAATAAATATTAATGTGATCAGTTTAATTACTCATTCTCATTCAAACTACGATACACTCAAATCATGAAATTTGTAAAACAACCACAGTCGCTGCGCTTTAACACAATCTGCGAGGAAGTTTGTAAGACCGATTTTCGTCATAGCGAATTATTACCTAATTCAATACGATGCATCATATGCGGGCCTTCCAACTGTGGAAAAACAAATTTATTAATTGGTCTCCTTTTACATGAAAATGGTTTAAGATTTCAAAATGTGTACGTATATTCGAAAACCCTGCAGCAACCGAAATACGTTTTTTTAGAAAAGGTTTTACAACTTGTACCACTTATTTCTCTTCAGAAATATCAGGGAAATGAAGAAGTACTAAGGGTTCAGGACGCAAAACCAAATTCTATTATTATTTTTGATGATGTTGCTTGTGAAAATCAAAATAATATGCGTGATTACTTTGCTATGGGAAGACACAAGAACATTGATGCCTTTTATCTGAATCAAACATATAGTAAAATTCCTAAGCAGTTAGTTAGAGACAATGCAAACCTGATCATACTTTTTAAGCAAGATGATATCAATTTAAGACATGTTTATGAGGAGCACGTTAACACAGACATGACTTGGATAGAATTTCGAGAAATGTGTTCGGAAATTTGGAAAGAACCTTTTAATTATGTTGTGATCAATAAAGATTGTTCTAAAAATAAAGGATGTTATAGGAATAAGTTTGACACTTTTGTGGTGTTTGATTAAAACTACTTATATTTAAGTCGAGTATTTTTATGACATCGTTACTCTTCATACAGAGCTCATTCGATCACTATCTTAACACAATGGAGCAATCAATAAAAAGACAAATTGTGAATGCTGCAGAAGCTGTAAAGAAAAAAGTAAAAATGATGAGAAATATAGATATCGATAATAAGCAAGCATTGGAAACAGTTTTCAAGCCCGTGACCGAACCTCTTAAGTTAATTGCTAACGCTAATAATCATTCTCTGCATGCCGAAGAAGATGAAGAAACTAAAGAGCCATACAAAGAAACTATAATGCAAAAAAACAAAGTTGGTTTTAAAAATAACATCGATCCAGTCGAATCTCAATCTGATACCGATAGTGATTCTTCATATCAATCACTTGTAGAAAGCAATCAAGCTTGTGATACATCATCCTGGTCAATATCATCAGAAGCATTAGCAGATGTTCCGTTTGGCGTCAGAGTAGAAAACGGGAAATTAATGTTAGGTTCAGCTCGCATTACAATCGATGATGAATATATTATACTAGCTGGGCGCAAATATCCAAATACACCTGGTATAAAACAGCTGTTGTTAAAAAAAGACGTTGATTTAAGTTTGGTTTCAGACACTGATATGCAAAATTATAAATCAATGTTAATAAATACCAATGCTCATCGTAGGGACTATGATCCCGGGAAACCAATAAAAAGTAACAAAGGACAAAAATATTTACAAATTATAAAACCTCTTTTCAAACTCCAAACACAACACAAAGGAAAAGGACTACCTTTAATAAAAACTTGGAAAACAAACGTAGATTATGTATATTGGGACGATCCAAATGAATTGGTGGAGAGGTTAAAATTACTAATAGCATCCCGCGATGCTGGCAACACTGGATTAGACAATGAAATTATATCTATCATTGAAGAATTGCGTGAAAGTAAAATTATTAACACTTAAATAAATGATTTCGATTGAAGAGTATTTTTTCATTTTACTATCAACCTTTGAATAAAGTGCACTTTTAATATGAATGTAGATAAATTCGGACACTACATTCATAAAAGAATGCGTCTGTCAGAACTCTTCGATTGTTATGATAATGTCTTAACAAAATCAGAAAGTGGAGAGTTTGATTTAAAATCATCAAGATTAAGAGGAATAAGATCACCCATAGAAGCAGACGATGCGGCTAATAAGGATTATGTGGATCATTCCCAAGATAATCTGAAGAAAGAATTAAATAAACTGATTGGACAATTGCAACATTATATTCAACTCGATATAAAAGCAAAGATTTCAGACGTTTTGTCTCACTTGGAAGACAAGTTTTATACCAAATCAGAAATTGATAAATTCCTCAAGAAACCTTCGCAATGACGAAACAACAAATAGTTAACGAAATACACAAACAAGCACGACGAAATTTTCTTCGAAGACCTGTTATTATGAAGGGAATAGATGACTTATGGCAAGCGGATCTGATAGATATGCAAAATTTAAGAAAGTATAATAGAGGGTTTAACTACATCTTAGTGGTGATTGACTGCTTCTCAAAATATGCCTGGACTGTGCCTATAAAATCAAAAAATAAAATTTGTGTAACTAACGCATTCGAATCTATACTATACAACAGTAATCGTCAACCTGTTAATTTACAAACTGACCTGGGAACAGAATTTTACAATAGCACATTTAAAACTCTTATGAAAACATACAATATAAACCATTACTCTACTTTTTCTACCAAAAAGGCTTCGATCGTTGAAAGATTAATCAAAACAATCAAAAATAAATTGTATAAATATTTTAGTTTTAATGGTAGTTATTACTGGTTAGAATTACTAGACATTGTCTTAACAACTTATAATAATACTAAGCATCGTACTATTAAATATAAACCGATTGATGTGAATAAATCTAACGAACCTCTTATTAAAGATAACATAAAAAAAACATACAAACATGCATCACTAAAGTGGACGCCAAAGCTCAAAGTAGGCGACTACGTCCGAATAAGTAAATATAAACAGCATTTCGAGAAAGGTTATACTCCTAATTGGTCAACTGAACTTTTTACGATAAAAAATATTAAAAACACATTTCCAGTTACGTATCACTTAGAAGATCAACGAAAGCAAGCTATATTGGGAACTTTCTACGAACACGAATTGCAAAAGACTAGCTATCCTGATGTTTACTTAATTGAAAAAGTTTTAAAAAAGAAAGGAAATAAGTTGTTTGTGAAGAGGTTAGGTCTAAACAATGAAGAAAATAGTTGGATCGACAAAACTGCAATTTTAGGTTAAAGTTTATATTAAATAGAACGTTTTGTTACATTTCTTTCATTACAACTTTGGTGATGCAAGGAGGTGGACTAGTTAATAGTATTATTAATAATTTACCATTTGAAGTTCATTTGCCTGGTTATAATTATTGTGGACCTGGCACAAAACTTCAAAAACGTTTACTACGTGGTGATCGAGGAGTAAATAAGTTAGACGACGCTTGTATGCAACACGACATAGCTTATGCAAAACATACAGATCTATCTCAACGTCATAAAGCTGATTTACAACTTCTAAATATGGCAAAACAACGACTTAAATCAAAAGATGCTGGCAAAGGTGAAAAACTTAGCTCATGGTTAGTGAGTAAAGTAATGAAAGCCAAACTTAAAACTGGTGCTGGTCTCAAAACGTTTAAGAAATGTGTATCTAAAATAAGATCTAAACTCAAAAAATTTAAACACACTGATAATAAATCATTAATCGACGCTGCTTATTCAGCAGCTAAGAAAGTATTTCCAAACAATAAGAAAATTCGGATACCACGTGTGATACCTATCCCAAAAACGGGGGGTATTCTACCTTTAATCCCTATTTTTGCTGGTTTATCGGCTTTAGGAACCTTAGCTGGTGGTGCAGCAGGCATTGCAAAAACCATTAATGATTACAAAGCCGCTCAGAAAAATTTGCAAGAAACACAACGACATAACAAAGCTATGGAGGGTGTAGCATTGGGCAAAGGGTTATATATTAAACCGCACAGAAATGGTCATGGTATATTTATAAAATCTTCAAAAAACTGAAATGTAAGCTACCTAATCGTCCCCTAAGTAATATAGACATAATACAGTACGCATGTGACATCCCTCACTTCAGAGGAGTTTTTATGAGAGATCAATTACCAAGCACACCAAAACATATAGAGTGTGGAATTGTTAATTTGGACGAGTCTAGGAACGAGGGGACGCATTGGGTGGCTTATGTAAAAGTATATGACTATTGTGAATATTTTGATAGCTTTGGCGATTTGAAACCGCCTAAGGAAATGATGCGTTATTTTAAGAATTGTAATGTTTTTTACAACTATACTAGATATCAGTCATTCAATACAGTTAATTGTGGTCACTTATGTTTGAAATATTTAAGGAATTTTTGGAATAAAAACATATAAAATGTATGACTTTATTTTTTTCTCACCATTTGCAAGATGTCACTCACTTTGTCGATAACAGGAAATTCGTCAAGTTTATCCACGTACTATCCTAACACCCTACAATTAAATGGACAGTATGAATGTGCTCTTTTACACATTTCAACATTTAATTCCATTCCGAATATTGATAAAACGAACAATAAGTTATTCTACGGATCAAATGGTGTTATTGAAGTACCCGAAGGAACTTATGAATTACAAGATATTAATGATTACTTAAAATCTGAATTAAGAGACGCATCAATCAAACTACAGTGTAATAACAACACATTGAAAGCTACTTTGTACTGTACGAAAGATATCAATTTTATGAAGCAAAATACTTTTAGAAGGTTGTTAGGGTTCGAAAAACAAATTTTAAAAGCAAATAAATGGCATGTGTCACAGTTTCCGGTAAACATTTTACCAACGACCGTGATCAGGGTTGAATGTGATATTGTAAGCGGCTCATACATAAACGGTGAATCAAGTCATATTATTCACGAATTTGCACTAAACGTGCCACCTGGATATCGGATTATAGAAATACCTAAAAACGCTATTTACTTCCCTATTAACCAGAGCAACATAAGCTGCATAAATATTAGACTTTTAGATATAAATAATCATTTAATCAATTTACGTGGTGAAGAAGTGCAGTTGTATTTACATCTTAGAAGAAGAAATGATTGACTATAATAAATATGAGCATCAACAAACTAAACACGTCAGTTTGAATCAAGGAATCAATCATATAAGAGCTCGCTCTAAGAAGAAAATAAAATTAACGAAAGACAATAAGGCATTCTTAAAAGCAATCGGCTTATTAAAATGAATATTTTAGACGTTTTATCGACCCCCTCTTACGATAATAGTGTAGAAGGCATTGAATATCATTCTTATAAACCCTACGTAACTAGTTTTAATAGAAATGATGAAATCCGCATACCCATCAATCAACAGGATCTATATGTACTACCATCAGCAAGCACCTTATATTTGGAAGGGAATCTTATCGTTAGAAAAAAAGATTCTAAGGATCCTGCTGCTAGCGTTCAGTTTACAAATAATGCTTTGCTGTACTTGTTTCAAGATATTAGGTACGAGCTAAATGGAGTGGAAATTGATAAAGTTAAGAATGCTGGCGTAACTACCACCATGAAATCTTTAATATCGATGAACGAAAATGAATCAAAGATAGCTAATTCTTGGGGATGGAATATTGACGGTATAAAAAATATTAATGGAGGAAATTTTTCTGCTTCTATACCACTTTGTAACATTATGGGGTTTGCAGAAGATTTCAAAAAAGTTGTGATAAATTGTAGACATGAACTAATATTACTAAGAAGTAACACAAACTTGAATGCTGTGAAACTCAATACCGGTGAAATTATAGAAGACATTCAAATAAACAAAATTATTTGGCGTGTTCCACATATCAAAATATCAGATAAGGAAAAAATTAATTTTTTGAAACTGTTAGAAAGAGATCGACCACTTCAAGTGATATTTAGAAATTGGGATTTGTATGAATATCCAGCTTTACCTAAAACTACAAAACATACTTGGGCGGTTAAAACTTCCTCTCAAATAGAAAAACCAAGATATATTATTGTTGGTCTACAGACAAATAGAAAAAATAATTCAAGTTCTGACATGTCACAGTTTGATCACTGTCATCTTCGCAGTGTTAAAGTGTATCTTAATTCAACTTACTTCCCATATGAGAACCTAAACGCGAATTTCGCAAATAATAAAATTGCTTTATTATACGAACAATATGTTAAATTTCAACAGTCATATTATGGACGTCGTCCAGAGCCCTTGCTAAGTGAGAAGCAATTTAAAGATTTAGCGCCGTTATTTGTTGTCGACTGCTCTAGACAACCAGATAATTTGAAGACAGGTCCGGTTGTGGATGTTCGAGTGGAAATCGAAAGTGATTCTGATATACCAGATCAAACGGCAGCATACTGTCTTATATTGAACGATTGTATAATTGAATATAAGCCATTAAGTAATACTGTGAAAAAAATATCATGACTCAGGATACCATCATATTAGATGTTCAAGGTTTCAAAGATCTATGCAACAATTTTATAGTAAAGGAATTAGCGTTCGCTACTCGTGATTATACACAATTGTTCTTAGTGAAGCCTCCATATTTATTTAAATATTTAACTACTGATGAAAAAAGACAGGTAAAGTGGTTGGAAAAGAACAGAGGTATTCGTTGGAATGAAGGATATATTGACTACAGAGAATTTTATCGCACAATCGTTCCCTATCTAGAAAACAAAACTATTTTAGTCAAAGGTTTGGAGAAGGTGAAGTGGATAAAAGACATTTGCAAAAATTGTAAAGTGTTAGATCTTAGTGAAGATCAGTGTTCAAATATGCATGAAATGCATAAGATATACTGTAACGAAAAAACTAATTTTAATTGTAGTGTACACTCAAAACAATGTGCTCTAAAAAATGTGTTATGTTTAAAAAAGTATTTGGAGTGGTAATAAAGTGTATTGTAGACTAAGATTTTTAAATAAAACTAACTTTTATAGTAAAATTGTATTTTTATTTCAAATTATACATCGTAAATACATAAGAAATATAAATTAAACGAATAAACAATATAACAACAAAGAAATGAAAAATAGAATAATAAAAAACTGCACTAGATCTATATTATCAAAAATCACTGTCTATTAAAGATTTAGAAATCTTCTTAACTAAGGATTCTGTTTCATCCATAACACTGTCCATGGCGTCCCTTACAATGTACTGAGCGCTTATCACAACATTCTCATTTTCACTTTCACTATCACTTGTTTGAGAATTATTGTTGTTGCAGAGATCGATAACAGAAATTTTGATTAACTTAAGACCTCGTCGTTGTAATCGGCTGACAACAAAAGATTTCGTGGCATTCTGTTTTTTTACCGTTTCTCTGCGACGCTGCCTTGGTTTTTTCTCTTTCGTTTTAAGTTCCGGTTCACTGCGACACAGCTCAGAGAATCCTTCGTAAGGATCCTGAGCATACTGGCTAAACACAATTTCTGAGTCAGATATCTGAAACAAGAAGATACACAAAAATCATTTCAATACTGAGGTGCATATATACATAATTCACAAGTTCGTCAGATTAAAATGCCTTACTTACCGTTGACATGATTATGTATAATATTGTAAAACCGCTAGATACTAAATGATAGTAATATTCCGTAAATAATAAAAACGAAACCAACAATCAACTTTATATAAGACGCTATAATTGTTAGCTTTGCATTTAATTAGGTCTGTAGATTAGTTGTTAGAAAACCACTCTTTTGCTAATAGACTTAGAGCTCTATATAATAAAAAGGTATTAGTCTAAATTATAAGCTGCAATCTTGCATAATATTTCATACACTAAAGAGCAATGAACTGTCATCATTTACGTAAACATGTGCACAGTGTATGAATAATACCTATAATATCGAATCATTGCAATGACGAATATTATAAAACAATTGTGAAGGAAAATAAAACACTTTAAGTAAAAGATTATATATTTAGCTTAGATAGTTCAATAAAACAAGTTGGTACTCATTAATTATTCTTTATTTATATGCATTTATTAATTAAACTTACTTTAATATATATACCTCCAATCTTATTTTACAAACTAATTTTATTAGGAATACATGCATATATATATTTTCTATAAAATTATAGTTTTTAAATATCTTAAAACTACAAATTACATTATACCTACACGTTATATATTAAAACAATGATACAAACATCAACTCAAATTACCTTTTAAAATTGAAGAATGCCCCCATGCTCGGGTTGCAACATTGCATTTGGATATTAAACGTTTATCATCATTACTTGATAGTGCTATTTTATTCACACTTTGTGTAAATATTTCATGCTTAATAGATTTGAATAAGATATTTTTTCGATGGATTATGTCTCTATTAAACAACACATGCTGATAATCATCAATAGTTAAGTCACGTACCACACAAGACTTAATTCCTTTTGCTTTTTTAATGACCTTGTTCATCGTTTTTATTGAATATAACTTTGACCTCAAACCAACAAATTCAGTAATCAGTTCACCACCCATTTCATCTTTAAACAATCCAGGCACTTTTTTATTAATTTGCGGAATCATAAATTCATTATTAATGTTGTAGTTGCTAGTATCAAAGTACTGTAAAAACTTATATTTAATATCTTTATAGAAATCATCCGTGTATATAATATATATAAAAGAATCCGTGTCTGTATAGCATAATTGTACTCTGTCGCCGTAAAAAGGTTTAACTATATTATAATGAAAATGATACATGTGTGATTTAGATAGTTCTAAAACAGTAAAGCCTATGTATATTGGTTTATCTAATATTAAATGATCGGGTTTCATTTGTATTGCTACTAAGTTTTCCGATAAAACTGAAGCACTATGAAAATACGGATTGCTTATGAGTCTTTCAGCACAGATATATTTTTTGGTTTTATTATTCGGACTATTCCATGAGTTCACTAAATGAACAGTCACTCTTTTTTCAGTGTTTTCTAAAGTTTTTCCAAAAACGCTATTGTTTAGTAACTTAAAGAAATCCTGTTCAAAGACACTTTTTGCGTTTTGTCGTAATTTTGTATTTAATTCGATATATTCCTTTAAATATGCACTTTGTCTAAACGTAATGACTCTATGTATTTTACGTAATAACAAACCATGTTCAAGACATTTCTTTAAGTGCACATAATGAATCACATAGTTATACTTATTGTAAAAATTTGAAATAAGTTTTTCGGTTCTGCCACCCGGCGGTATGCATTTTTCCGCACAAAAAGGTAAGTCGTTATGTAAAATATGTAACGTTTCAGGGTACAAGAGATCTACTTCTAGTATAAAACCCCATTCTGCGTTATCTCCAATATTTTCTATGTCTAACTGATCTATTTCATGTTGATTTAAAAATCGGAAACCTGAATGAGGTAAATACTGACACATACTATACCCGTAAAGATTGTTACAGTCTATATAACTTATAAAACTCCTTGGTTTCGTTGGATCACACGATGACATATATTGATTATTAGCTTTTGCATAGCGATGGGAACACATACATAAACCTCCCCTAATACCGCTTTGAATCATTCGCACAATAGATAGGTCTGTTATGAGTTCTAATTTAACTCCTGTCTTTAAAAGCATTGCATCAAACGATAAACTAGGAGCAGTAATATAAAACGCAGGGTCGAGCTTATAATGCAACTTACAAGTTTTTCGAAACTTTTGAAATATATCCGTAAGTAAAAGTACGTCAGTCTTTAAATATAAGTCAGTATATTCTCCCATTGTCTTTATGTTAAATTGGCACCATACTGATTTGGCGTGGTTATAGTCCTCCTGTGAAATATGTTCATTACTTAAAGAGTTGAAAAATAATTTTTTTGCTGGTAACGTTTTTTCTTCATAACATTTCCAATTGCTCATGTAATCGTAAGGATAAATGCCTTTTCGAGTAAGTAAATGAAACTGATCATTTATAGGGAAATGAAAACGCAAGTTAATAAAATCATCAATTTGCATAGTTTTTGATAGCTTATCTAAACTAGTGCCTAAGAAATTAAATGAATCTAAAAATCTAATTTGTACGTATTCATTCTCGTTGATATGCATAAATTTGGAAAACGAAATATATTTTTCTTTGGTTTTAGGGATGATATTTAACTTGCCAGGCGTTTCACCTAATTTTTTAATAAAAAGATGACAATCGTATCCTGACAAATTATGAAAAAATATAGGTATAAACATAGGCATCTTATATTGTAAATTACAATGTCGATGAGCTGCACCTCGATAGCGACCAGTAATATGACAATGATCTCTGACTTTATTATTCCATAAAAGATTATCGCATATGTGACATTTCCAAGCTTTTTCGTAATGCATTGCGTCTTTCTCAGAAAATATAATTGAAACATTTTGAGTTAATATATTATAAATTCTCTTGATATCTTCAGTAAGTAACTCTATAAATTTGGATACACAATCAATTCCACGATACGTTTTGAATTCATTGAAATTATCATTGCATGATGAAACAATATTATACGCGAAGGCTGAAGGAATGTGTCGTTGTAAGCGTGACGTATTAGCGGTGTCCGATTCATGGCCGGAAATCGGTTCGAGTAATGTTTCGAAATCAGCATAGATAATGAATGGAACGTCTTGTTTTTTGTTATAATTTTTAAATTGTAAGAATGTTCCTTTATCGGGCAAAACAGTAACAACCCCCGCACACAAATGTTTTTCAAAACGATCTTCACTAGGGAAAAACACTAAACAGGTTTCGCAAAAATATATCTTACTATGATGTTTTGTTATTTGGCTTTTTACGAGGCGTGTCAAATCTTTAATAAGACAATAATGAGATGATTTTGAATTTTCCAAAAACAGTAAATGAATTATCTTGGATTTATGATTAATTTTATCGGACTTGTATAGAGGACCCGTTATAGTCTTACTATCTCTTAAACCGTAAATATAAATATTTAAAAAAGGATTGTTTTTTTCAAAAGTATATATATCTGAAAAAGTAATTGGAAATGATATATCATTTACGTTCAAGACGTCGCGGAAATGAGGATACGATGTTACTCTCTCAGGATGCTTATTGGTTGGATATAAAGAGGCAACTACACACCACAAAAAACAACACTCGTCATTATTGTGAATATTCAAACATGCTTTCTTATTTTTAATATATTTCGGTAATTCTATAAATTGTGATCCACTAAGAGGTTGGTATTTATTAATATTAATTTCTAGGTGTGAATTATTTAAAAACGTCCATCCGCTATCCCTTTCTTGAAAATCATCAATTTTTTTTAATAACATCGATGTGGCTTTTTCATAGATAGACTTGAAATTGTAATTGAAATGGATAATAAAATTTTTTGTTGCAAAAGACTTTAACTCTTGTACATCATTTTTAAACATTAAAAAATAAGCGAAATATTCAAAATTAATTTTAACAGAATAATGTTTTTGAAGCGAACTATCAATTAAAGATTCAACTTGATCATGAATACTTTTAAAAAAACTCTCTGGGTAAATATTTATTTCAGTTTTAGGTGCACTAATCCGATAACTTGTAATACGTCCTTTCAAACAGGAATGTATCATTTCAACGTTATCATTGATACGTATAGTACTATTATTTTTATGCTTATTAGTTCGCAGATGGTTACACCAACGACGAAAATCCACCTCAATGTTGCAAACCGAACAGAATGGCATTTTCAGAAAAATTACGTTAACAAATTTTCTTATTAAATAATTAGTTACCTGCTATTTCTTGATATATAGATTAAATTTACAACTGTTTAAGTACGTATGATTACAGCAAGTAGGTTTTCTAAACTTCACGCTTTCAATTTATTGTTAGTTAGCTTGCAAACCGCCGTGCTCTGAAATCAGATACATAATTTAAAATTAATATACATAAAATGATTTAAATAACGCCTTATACTTGCGTTATAGGAGATAAGATAAGACAAAAAAAATTACAACTACAAATTATAATTATAATTTCAAAGAACTGTGAAACCATTCAATCAGATAAAAATTAGATCCACTATCATGATAATATGATAAAACAATTACAAACCTTCAAATATTCACAAGACAACAATTTCGTCTCTATTAGATGTTCAAGTGAGATAACACTCTTCTTGCGTATTTTATGCTTCTTCACCTCTGCTGATCCACAATACTTAATAAGTAATCGCCTGAAAGGAAAAAAAATATATTATATTAATTCTGTTGACTTATTCTGATAGTTAAATAATGTTTAGTAATAATGCAAAATTGTAAATCAAATAAAAATTACATCTAACAATTACCTTTTAATAATTAAGCTAGCAATTACTATAAATATTATAATAATTTGTATTTAGTTAGTAGTCTAGTTCATTTAAAACAAAATATGTATTATAATACAGTTTTATAAATTAAAGACACATTTGTCAATAGTGATACCTAATGTGTATTTGCTCAAAACAAAAGTATCGTATTAATAATTGTAACCTCACACCGGAAAAAATAAAAATTGATGACTTTCAATAGGTACTATGGTTGCGCAGTACACAACTGTATATTGCACGAATGCAATTTCAAACAGGGTTGATATCCAAATGCAAATCAATCATATAATATTATAATTAGCTTTTCCTACATTTTAACCGACTTCCAAAAAGGAGGAGATTTAAACTACTTGATAATGAATATTAAAGTATCATATTTAAAATAATAAGTCAGATTGTCGAAAATAATTTATCAAAACGCAGCTAATTTTATTGGTAATTTGTATACCAACATTAATTATGGTGTACAATAAAGTATATTCTATTCTAATTTGGTTATGGATAGCACTTTCATACTTTAACAGTAAAAATGAAATCGTTAGTTCATCAATAAGTGCTACATGCATGATAATAATATTGACAGCCCTGAATCCTTTTGCTGCATTAGCAGATAAAAGTTCATAGTTATAATTTTTCTTTAAGTATAATACGTACAAATAAGAAATGTCTCATTTGTTTATTGTTTTCTGAAATAAACTTCCTTTTAATTTAGCAAATTTACATGACTAATCTGACTTATAAGCTAGCGTTTTCGGAGCTCTATACATCGAAATCGAGTTCGAGCTTCAGTTGAGAACCAAGTACATCGCTACAGTACAAGCATTCTACAGTACAGTGCATTCAGTAATAGTTATATTGTTTTAATTATACTTCAAGTGACTGCTATTTAAAATGTAAGTCTTTATATTTTTTTATTTCTTTATTCAATTTAATTAAACTTTACTGATATTTACTTTTAATCATATGTATCTAATTCTTTGCATTTATTCTATTGAATTTTATAGTTTTCTTATAAGTCAGAACCGATTATAAGTTCAAGCATTCGTATTTATTACTACTTAGTAAATTCCAAGTCGATAAACATTTTGTTTTTTCTTTCATTATAACAATTTCAAGTGATATTACTTGAACTTATTGAAACATGTTTAATAATTTTATAGGTCGGACTCTGAGTGTGATCAACGCCGCAACTCTACAGATGTTGAACGCAATGCTGAGCTCCAACCAAAACATTCTACCCCTTCGAGCAAGCGTAAATCTACTTCCGTCAAGAAATCCACTGCTAGTTTAAGGTAATTATACAAAATTTATATGTATGTATTAATGATACCTATATAATTATGATGTATAGAGCTCCGAAAACGCTACCTTATAAGTCAGATTAGTCATGTATATTTGCTAAATTAAAAGGAAGTTTATTTCATAAAACAATAAACAAATGAGACATTTCTTATTTGTACATATTATAGATTTAGTTATATAAATTTAAACTTACTTACCTTTGATATATTCATACAGCATCGGTTAACTTATTTCACGTTCATTTCATATTTTGATAAGTAATTTACAGTGAATTAACAATGATTTGTTTGTTTCAGAAAAAAGGCGAAGTCGTTGGACATATTCAATCTTAGTCGTGACCGTAGCGAATCTAAAGATCCTTCCTCGGTCGTATTGTCTTCGTTCTTCGTTAATAGAGTCGCAAACGGTAACGAACGTCGAACAATAAACGCGGTGGGTGACTACCTAATCGATTTGAAAGTTTACCAAACCAACGATGCACGCAATACTGATTCACTTGATCTCTGGAAGAAAGCATTAGTTCGGATAAAGTTCCAAACGGACGACGATACATCGCAATGGCGCAAGCTTCAGTCTCTAGTGCAATCGGTGGATGCAATGTGTGAGAGCCAACCAACATTTATGTCGAATTAACCTGTAAATACGCTATAAGTATAATAAAATAATATATTGTACATGATGTTTCCTTTCTCAATTGAAACCTTTCGGATGAAGTTTACTGCAGCCGTTTTGCATTGCTAGTCGCAACTACAAGCGGGTGGTGTGAAGCTAAATTCTACTGGTTTGCATTCATTGATATTTATTTATTAATTTTTCATTATAAAACTATAGTTACGTATGCCATCCGACGTCGTGTACAATTTAATTACCAGAAATATTATTGGGTATTCTGTCCCACGTCGCGAATGCGCAAGCATGAGCGAACAAGTGGGACAGAATGCCCAATAATATACTACTCACGCCTGCGCGCGATGTCTTCCACCCGCAGGCGTCCTCGCCTCCCGGGCGGTGCGAGTGTATGAGTAGTGTGTAGTAGTATGCGTGTACCATGCTCGAGTTCGTACCGACGGCTATATTCAGTGCGGTCATAAAGATTGGCGAGTACTGTAGCTGCATGTATTTTTTTGTTATGGCGGCTGTACACTGACGTTCGCGAGCAGTCGCTGTCACACGTGTGTAGTGTCTCCGAGCGCCGGCGCCGCGTGTAGCTCCTTCATCGTTCGCGGGCCACGGGGGACAGGCAACGGGAGTAGTCAGTTGGAGCGGGACGGGGGGTCAACTGGCGGAATCATAATACGACTCATTCCGGCGTCATTGGGTTGTAACGTCCGCCGTCACCCGCGCGGACCAAGGGAGTGTCACACCGAATTTGCCAGCCTTTAATGACAGTTTTGTCCGTGTTTAGATTAGAGTTTATATTAACTTCGGTCTCTAAAAGGCAAAGTAACACAAAACCAAAAATTTACCTGTAAAACTTTATGTCAAGCGTTGAAATTGATTGTTAGTGTTACAGAAAACCAACCTGAGTCGTGATTAGTAGATATTATTATATCAATAGATTAAATTGATGTAAAATCTGCCTTTCAAATACCGGGGAAGATATTACAGTTTACACCTTTGAAGGAAGGTAATCAAAGTTAAAGAAAACCAGAGGTTTGTTTAGCAGTACTGCTACAAGTTTTATGTACAATATTATTGTTATTTTTAAACTCTTATAATTCGTTTGATAGATACAGAAGGTTAATACATAGGTCTTATTATCAAGACTTTTGTGACAGTACTTAGGTATAACCACAGTTTTGTTATAAATACATTAAACACCTTTGGTTTTTGCTAAAGAAAGTTAAATTAATCATCACTTACTAGTTTACAAGAAGTATAAGTTGTGGTTACAGAGATTTTTTATGTTATCGAAATTTGCAGTTCAAATAGGATTTTATTAGCATTCTTTGAATGGTAAAGTAACTAATTTTTCCGTTTAAGTATGACTTTATTTTATCATCTGAAATTCAGAAAGCTAGGAAGATATATAATTTATTTTTAATACAATGCTATGTACAAAGATCTAGTAGGACATATTTATCTAAAACATGTCTTTCGCCCGAAAACTTACATTGGCCCCTAGAACTGAACATACTTTATTAAATTTGAACATTTAGGTGTTAATTACATAGTTACATAATTATAATATCGTAGGAAACAAACGTTACGATTATCGAGAAATACTATTTGGATTTTAATCACATCACTAAATTGGTAATATAATATCTTTATTGATATGGAATGACTTACGATATACGAAATAATATTTGTTCAAAATATAGAGATTATATATTAAAACTTTTATATATAGAATGAAATCTTTAAAAAAATCCTTACATACTATGTTATATTCATCGTTAATACGATTTTCGATGTTAAATAATTATGTGATTTGACTAAATCATTGCGACCAGTGTTACTACTACACGAAATAATAAAGTAAATCTTGAGCTGTTTAAAACACACATTTTAAATTTATTGATGAGTATAAACCACAAATTATCATGTGGTAATATAATTTTGTTAATTCCAAAACGGCGTAAGTTTTTACATGTATCAAGTGGCATGATGGCAGAGTAACTTAATAATGAAAAACATTCTAGTAAGCCCGTCAGTTCGATATAGTAAAAAAGCATTTCAAAAGTACTTTTTCTTTTTTTATATCAATCAAAACTTGCAAATTTAACGCTCTTTTAAAGTTCAAGAGTGGAGCTTGTGACGTCATATTATAGGTAAAAATTGGACATTGACATCATGGACGTCTCGTAACATGTCCATTCACTATTTCTTCGCAATATATTGTTTACGAGACTGTCTATGACCGTTGTCTATGACCACAAGACGCCAGAGTGGGAAGGGCGCGGGGGTGCCGCCGACACAAGCGCAGTGTCAGATCAGCGTCAACCAGTGCACCAGTTACCGTTCATAATAACATCTCTAACTATACACAACTTAAATAAATAATTATTATCGGTGAGATGTAGCGATTTCATTTTAGCATTTACTCAATATCGTGACACAGAAAGTAGCTGCACTATCTTACAACCATTATATTGCATACGAAATAAATTTGACAAGTCTATTTACCCTCATAAAGCCTGTAGCATCGACTGCCATTCACATAATTCCTGCATTCACATGTTTGTTTCTAGAAACTAAATATGGCTATGATCATATCAAACAAAGAACACAAGATCAAATTAACTTCGAATCTATACATGGCACTGTTAAGCACCCTTGGATTATTCCTTAAATTTTCAAGAAGTGTAATTAACAATTCCTAATTTGAAAATATTTTCAATAGTACAATAGGTACCTACTTACGCCGTTTTGGAACTAAACAATTTTTACTTACGCCGTTTTGGAACTAAACAATTTCTACTTACAAAGTGAGATAGAAAAGTAGTAAGACTAACGCGATAACGTACAAAACGGTAGGTACATTTGGTATAAAACTCCTTGGTGGGCTTACGGCATGTTCTGCAAGCATTCCTTGATCTGCGTCCATGCTTGTAAGTTCTATGGACAAGTAATAAGATGATAATTTATTAAACATATATGATATGTAGAACATGGACATCTTACGACGATACAATCATATAATTTTAGAGGGAGCTGCTGGCTGCTGGCTAAGTGGAAGCCAGGTTAGTTTGACTGACAATAAAGGTTAAGCCATGGTGGCCTAGCGGTTCAATGACCGGATTCGCATGCACATGGTTGCAGGTTCGAACCCAGGCAAGTACCAATGTGACTTTTTCAAAGTTATATGTACTTTCTTAATCATTCTAAGACATCATTGACAAACGGTGAAGGAAAACATCGTGAGGAAACCTGGATTTCAAAGTATTGGAATCTGAAATCGCCAACCCGCAATGAGCAAGCGTGGTGATCAATGCTCATCCCTTCTCTATATGGGAAGAGGCCTGTGCCCAGCAGTGGGACGTATATAGGCCGGTATTATATAAAGGTTAAGCCACGCTCACCGCGGTTGTTCCGTGGATGGGTGAACATTTGTATACCGAGATATATAGTCCCGTCTCTCATAAAGTGATCTATGATAGTCGTTAAGTCATTACAATTTTGACAACCAGTCTTGCTATGGGATACTCAAATACCCAGCAATTTGTGGAGGTCAGATAAGCAGTCGCTCCATATAAAATACGTTATTTAGCTAAATTCGATAAGACTGGAAGCAACCTCAACATGGGAAAACTTATCCAGATCACGGACAACTATTATAATTTGTATTGTGATGTTTGGTATAGGTTTGCAATGGCTGTACTATATATTTGGACAACCCAAAAATTAAATTTCATTCAAATTTTGAACATGTATATAAATTAATTTCAACTATACCAAGCAAGGGTGTTTGATGCAAACGTTTATAAACTGGTATTTCTTGTTACTCTTCAAACTCTAGCTGTGTAACTTGTAAAATCATTGGGAAATTAATAAATATAACTTGAAATAAGACTCACCTTCTTAGCAGCTTTTACTTGAAGAGTTATAAAACTAACGAGTGACTCGTGGAGATCTTTGTCTTTTTGTTTTTGGAAAAATTCTATTTCCGTCAGTGCCTTTTTGGTGAATTCTCTGTAAGCAAAAAACGACAAAATATTAGGTCTCCCGAATGTTACCATGTTTTTAATAATACTGCATTCTTCATACTTTCTACGATCGAATAATAATATTTAAATATATGTTTTGGGGTTTAATAATTATTTACACACTAATTTAAAACAAAATCCGACTTCAGTTGCACGAAAGTACAAAATACGCAATTAATTTGATTTAAGTAATCTCGGTAAAACAATTCAATTCTCTATCCAAACTACTAAATGGATTTGGATGAAATTTGTATGAGACCACCTGAGGTATACTCCAATGACACAATCGACTTTTGATACACATAGGCATGCGGAAAATAATTATTTCACGATACTATTTTCGATTTTTTTTTGCTTTTCGAAATAACGAATATCCACTCAGATACAGCGAATTTAAGTTAAGAAGTGGGGCTTGCCACGTCCGTAGTGAACTTTTTGCACATGAACTTCAACCAAATGAACTTTTCATACGAAGTGACAGATCACGTGACTTAGTTTGTATGAAAAGTTAATTTTCAATTTTAAGATTTCGACCTATGTTCCTAGGGGAAAGCTGTTCAGTTTTATGCACCTCCTCGTTTACCTCGTTGAATATACGCACTCCTTTTAATTAAATCCTGTATAATTAAGCATAGTTTAAAGTTTTATTAAACACATAAGCAGAAAGATGTAACAACTAACTCTAGCTCAGTGTTGGCCTTCTCAATGGCGTCCTTGTCGGTGAGTATCTTGGCGTCGAGCGCGCGCGTGGTCTGGTCGCGCACGATGTCGGGGTCGGTGGTGCCGAACAGACGCGACATGAGGCCCGACTTGCCCGCCGCCGCGCGACTGCGCTCCGACACCCTGCGATGGAGAAGGCATTTAATATTACACTTCACTTTATTTGACTGTCCTGTTGGTCTAGTGGTTAGTGACCTTAACTGCTAAGCCAGGGTCGTGGGTTCGATTCCCATCCAGGACAAATCTTTGTGTGATGAGCACGATCATTTGTTTGTCTGATGTTATTTATCGTATTTAGAAATATATGAGTATGATTATCAGTTGTCTGGTTGCAATAGTACAGGCTCTGCCTAGTTTGGGATCAGATGGCCGTGTCCCAAGATGTTACTATTATTATTACACTAGAGAACCCGCTCTAGCTTCGCTTGGGGATTATACACTAAAACTTTTCTTTTGAATCACGTGAATAATTCCATATCACGTGAATAAAATGAAATCAAATATCAATTTAATAAATATCAGCCAAGCAAATAATCAATCAAATCAAGTACCAATTATATCAAATGTCAATTTACTCAATTTCAACAAAGCAAAAAAACAGTACCTATTATTAAGTGTATCCTGCGCGTTCTCTAGCGTGCGCTGTAACATCTCGTGGTTCGAGCACAGCTGCTGCAGAGCGCTGGCGTAGAACAGGTACTCCTTCAGCTGGTCGGCCAGCTGCTCCTCATCCTCAGCCACTGAGTCTATGCTGTCCGCTATTGAATCTAACGATAAACACTACATGTAGTATGCGAAAGGAAAGTGACACCTATATAAAACGCAAAAAGGTCTATTTTTGTTTGAGGTCTTCATTTCATTGTCATGACACCAGATAAACAAAACGCGTTGCTGATCTTTTTAAAATTGAGTTGGGCTTCCTGATATCGCAAAAAAACAAGCAAAAGGACGGTTTCTTCTTTAGATCCGTCCAAGTGGTGGTGGTTGATGGTAGGTACTTCTTCGCGGTACTAGCATATTCAGCTACGATTTCGCAGCCTCAGCGAGCCACTAATTACAAGGGGGCCTTAGACAAGAGTTTATACAAGTGAATTATTTATCTACAGACTGTAACTTTTGATAAAATTATATTGAATTGATTTATTTTTGTTCATACCAAAATAGTGGCCAGCTTTCTGTAGTCCATCGCCCATCTCCTTCTCTATGACACTCCACTCACTGAACAGTTTGCCGTAGTTAGCGTGAAGTTTGCATAAGGCGTAATTCTTTTCTATAATTTTTGATCTGAAATGACATAATAAAATATTACTAATTTACAAAAAAAAAAAAACGTGTGGCACTCGGATACTGCCGCGGTAAAGCTATTACATCTGTGTGGCATTTTATAGATATGATAGCTACCTATACACCTATATACTTTCTCACAAACAGCTGCCTACGTATTCGTCCGATTTAGCAGCTCGTCTCGATCCGTGTGAGCTTCGTACAGTCGTACCACACACGTTAAGCGAATGCTCGGCCGAGCTACATGGTAGTCGGAGTGGGGGGTGTTAGGTTTATTTTTCGTTACGGAATTTCTTGATTCGGTCGCCGCGCACAAAACATTTCTATGAAAAATCAATGTTTTATGAATTCAAGTTTTTAATTGCTCACCTTGTATAAAGAAAGTTTCCTAAGTTAGTTTCTAGTTGTTTACCATAATTTTTAACACTTTCAATTTCAGGATCTGGCTTTTTTAGCCTGATCGATACTGATAATGATTTTAACTTATTTTCAGCTTGCAGTATGTATCCTGAAATCAAAATAAAGTCATTTTATTAATGGCACAGTTACTACAGAGTATATTTGAAAAGATAAGATTGTTATAAATTGTATGATATATTTAAAATTATGTAGCATAAAGTAACAATCTTAATATCTGCTAGGAGTATTATGATTCAAGGCTATTGGATAATTTGAGGCATAGAATGATTACTATTACTTGCACCAAGAAGTAATTTAAAATTAAACAGATCAATGCTCACTCCTTCTCTATATGGGTGTGCTGGGCACAGGCACCCCTGTGCCCAGCAGTGGGACATTTATAGGCCAGTATTATTATAAAGTAAAAAACAAGTAAATAACCTTTACCATAAGTAAAATATAAGGCCTTTGTATAAAGGTAAGATTGAGTAGATTACAAAAAAAAGAGCAATAAGTATTTAATTAAATTTGCTGTATTATAAACAACACTTGCCACTATCAGTAATGGTCTCCCGCCAGCCATGTTCCTCCTGTAGGAAATTGATGAACTGGTCATCAAAGCACAGTCTAGGGTGCGACGCGACGCGCAACAGGAAGTTCTCCAGACCGGCACGTCTCCTCTCCACAAACTCAGGGTCTGTGGTGTCTGATTTCCTCCAAGCATATAGCACCTGAATTGCAAAAAGCCATTAATAAGTAATATTATGTAAGTATCTAAGTGTTGCATTAAATACATCAGCAAGGAGGATATTATGCCTAGCCACACCTAAGTCACATAATAAAATGAGGTAAGTAGTTAGTTCTTAATCATTTTAAGACATTGTGAAGGAAAACATGGTGAAGAAACTGGGATTCCAAAAAATTGGTTGTTGAAATTGCCAACCATTGTGACACAGGTGAGAAATTTTTCCGTGCCCCTACCAACTATTAATGCTCACTTCTTCTCTATATGGGAAGAGGCCATTGCCCAGCAGAAAGACAGTTTATAGGCAGATATTAAGTAAATAGTTTAGAATTAATTGAAAGTGTTGCATAGAATTAAGATGGTTATAGACTACAGGCCCACGTCCAAAATGGATGGGTCATATGAACCACCAGGTGACGTATATAGTACGATAGAAGACCATGCAATAATAAGATTCAGCACTATGCCGTCACTTGTAAGGTGTCCAACGAGTGCTGGTGAAAATTCAAAAGTGCAGGTAGGAGTGAGTACATTTTGGTCATTTATTTTTGTACGGCAATTTTACCATCGTTAGATCTATGAAAAATAATAAGAAAGCGCGCAGTGCCGTAAAAAAATGTTGCGCCACAAAGCTGGGATTTCTTTTTGATTTTCTGAAATTTTCCAGGGTACATTTGGTCATTTTATTCTGTACGGCATCAGTTTCATGCTGTTTCAATACAGCTTTCAATCCATTATTCGGCAACGCCGTAAAAAAAAACGTGCGACAAGGGGAACAATCAAGGGTTGCAACCCCATGTTTTTCCGTGCTCTGGGGGGTGATGTGAAACAACATAAAATTAATTTATTTTGAAAGTATTTTATGCTTAGATAATATTTTTTTACATGCCGTACATTTTCGTTGGTCCAAAGGTTTGTAGGAGAAAAAAAACCCAAGGAAAAATCCATAGAACGAAATGTAAGAAAAATCCATATAACGAAATGTAAGGTGAAATTCATGACGATGTTTTTTTATACGGCATTTAGATAGTTTATTTGTACTTAATGCAATAATTTATAAAAAGTTAATGCCGTACAAATCTGAAAGTTCATATTTATAAAAAAGTAATAAAAATATTAAATAAATACGACGTTTTGTTATGACGTTTAGCATTTGTAGTAACGTATTTTATTCGGATGTACTCGGCTTGGACCCGAGTAAGGTGTTCGTTTGGGCGAGCGAAGGGGCGTGTTATTTTAGTTTATTATTTTATAGTAATTTTGCTTTGCATGTAACGCTGCCAATTCGCTCATGGCACGGTCTGTCCCGGCCGCTGCTTTGGTGTTGGCCTTGAGGGAGAGCGCTGGTCGTGTAGATCCTCAAGGCAAGCCTGACTGTTATCCTTCTCGTGGTTGCTGCCCGTTTTTGGTCTGGTTCCCTATGAAACAGACGTAACAGAAACAGTCAGACGCATCCCATGTTCCACTTAGTCCCCTCTCCTTCCCCAATCCTGCTTTGCTTTGCACTCCTTCCCCTCCTAGGGAGAATTTCCCCCTAATTCAAGGTGTCATGCGAACCGTGCCGAGGAATGCGTGGCTGAGAGGGAGCTCAGTCTTAAACGGTGCCTGCTCGAGACCAGAGCGATTCGGGTATGTATTTAGCTCTTCCCCCGACATGCGGGGCTCTGTCGGGGGTGACCGTCTATTTCCCTAGCTTCTCGTGGGAATCTTATGGATAAGCAAAAAATAAGTTCACCCAAAACTCCTGAAAAGGAACAGTTGGACGGGCCTGACGGAGAGCCTTTATTGACCTCCAGATCGCCCTGCTCCAAAATTTCAGAGTGTTTATCGAACCTGTCTGTGGGGGGCTCAAATGCTGTACCACAAACAGAGTCGGAAAAGACCTCTCAGGTCACTAAGCGAGTCAGGCTTAGTGGCGCGGCCAGGAAGAGGTTCCGGCGGCTGATGGCGGCGGATATGGGTGCTGAACAAGCCCTTGCCCTATGCAAGAAGCCCTGGGACCAAATCCCAGTCGACAATCCTCCTCCGGACCCGAAGGCGAAAAAACGCCTGCGTTCGGAGGAGGAATCTCCGAGGGAACAGCCAAGGAAAACCTCCAGGCTGGACCCCACGGTACCCCCCCCTAAGGCGCAGTACAGTGCCGTAGCTGGCGCCGTGCGAGTGGGTGTCCGTAACTCGGACCCCATGAGCGAGGAACAGATGCGGCTTCTGCATGGTGCCCTTCTCGAGTCGATTATGAAGATGGCTGGGAAGAAGGGGGGCCCGCGACCAAAATTTGTTGGCTTCTCCTTCAAGGCAGGATGGGTCCTGGTGACCTGTGAAAACCAGGACGGTCACGACTGGCTTGTGGGGGAGGTCAAGCAGATCAAACCGTGGCCTGAGGCGGAGCTCTCGACTATACCCGAGAGTGAACTGCCCAGGCCACAGGTGGGGACCACATTCTTGCCCATCAGTGAGGCGGCAACGGTCGAGAAGGCTTTGCTGCTGCTAGATGCGCAGAATGAAGGTCTCAACCCGGGGCTATGGCGAGTTCTCCATAAGCGGGTCGAGGCAGGAGGAACCTTGGTAACCTTCTCGCTCGACGACCCGTCGGTGGAGACTCTCCGTGCCAACAACGGTAGAGCTAGCCTTGGTTTTAAAAGCATAGTTTTTAACGTCAGGGGGGGCTCTACCGTGGAGAAGCCCAGCGTGGAAACACCACGGCCGTCGACATCTGCCGGAGTGCAAGAGGCGGCGAGGAGCCTTGCGGGGCCCTCGCACCAAAGGCCTCCGCTGCAGTCGACCAAGGGCCGGGGGGGAGCCACGAGGGGCACTACTAGTCGTAGGGGGGTGAGAGGCGGCGCAGGGAATGGAGGACGTCCACGTCCCCCTCCCAAGAAGCCTCACACACCTGCCCTACGCAAATAACAATGGCTCCCTGCACCCACAGAGCGAGGATCTTGCAGGGCAACCTCCATCATGCAGCAGCTGCGACTGCGGTGGTGGAGTGTTGCTTTGCCAAACAAAACATAGACCTCGCTCTGATCCAAGAACCTTGGATATCCAACGGCAACATCCAGGGGCTCGGGGCCGCCGGTAAAATTCTTTTTAATAATGGTGGCTTTAGACCCAGGGCGTGCATCGTTCATAACAAAAATATTGACCTTTTACCTGTTCCAGAGATTTGCAATGACGACCTGGTCGCAGGATATATTAATCTCAAAGGGTGGAGTGGGGCCAGAGTAATTGTCTGCTCAGCCTACCTCCCCGGGGATAAGCCCAACCCAACTGAAGATCTGGTGAAAGTTGTGGCCTACGCACAAAGACACAACGCTGACCTGCTTGTGGGTTGTGATGCCAATGCCCATCACTCGTCGTGGGGGAGCACCGACATCAACAAAAGGGGTGAGTTACTTTATGACTTCCTTCTATCAAATAATCTGCATACACTTAATTTAGGATGTATACCGACCTTTGTAACGTGTAACAGACAAGAAGTTCTTGACATAACTTTCGCAACGAGTGCCTTAGCCAGGCATGTCATTAACTGGCAGGTAAGTAGTGAAAATTCTATGTCAGATCATCGACACATCCGATTTAACCTGGAAGCATCGCTCCCAAGGCGAATCGAAACCTACAGGGATCCAAGAGTCACTGACTGGGACCACTATAGGGACCAGTTAAAAACAAACCTTGATGTGATCCCAAAAAACATCAGAACTGTGGAGTGCTTGGAGCTAGCAGTGGAGGTTGTCACAGTAGGAATAACCAAAGCCTACGAAGACAGCTGCCCTGTAAAGACCAAAGCAACTACAAGCAAAGTCTCATGGTGGAACTCTAGGCTGCAAAAGCTAAGGGAAAAAACCAGGAGACTCTTCAATAGAGCTAAAAAATCCCAAGAATGGGATGTGTACAAGCAGGCTCTAACAAAATACAACACTGAAATCAGGAAAGCAAAGAGAGCATCATGGAGGAAGCTATGCGAGGATGTGGAAAGTCTTCCTCGAGCAGCAAGACTCCAAAAAATTATCTCCAAAGCTCCTGACAGGGAAATTGGGCTTCTGAAAAGACCCGATGGAACTTTCACTTCATGTGAGAATGACACATTGGAGCTGCTAACAGCCACCCACTTTCCTGGATCGGTGAGTAGCAATTGCTCGCCTACTACACGAGGCACCACGCACAGGCCGAACAATGACGACTGGCGAAGGGCGGCTATAATCATAAGACCCAACCAGGTAAAGTGGGCCATCAGCTCCTTTAAACCATACAAAGCCTGTGGCGAGGACAATATATTCCCTGCTCAATTGCAGGAGGGGATGGAAATCCTCACTCCACATCTGGTTAAAGTCTTTAGAGCCAGTCTGGCCTGGGGGCATATACCAGAACGATGGACCACAGTAAAAGTCATATTCATTCCAAAGGCTGGCAGAAAGGACTACGCTTTGCCCAAGTCCTTTAGGCCAATAAGCCTCTCATCCTTCCTTATGAAGGTAATGGAAAAGGTTATTGACATTTATATTAGGGACGTAACTTTAAAAATGAAACCTATTCACCATACACAGCATGCCTACCGCAGAGGTAAGTCTACGGAAACAGCCCTGATCAGCCTAATTGACAGGGTTGAAAAGGCACTGGAAGACAAAGAAATAGCGCTTTGCGCATTTCTAGACATAGAGGGAGCGTTTGACAACACTCCCACTTCACTTTTGGTCGAAGGTATGGCTGCAAAAAGCCTTGACCAAACGACCACGAGATGGGTGGAGTCAATGCTCTCCAGCAGGAGAGCTAAGGTATCTCTGCTTCAAACCACTATGGAAGTTATAACCACCAGAGGATGCCCGCAAGGAGGCGTGCTTTCGCCCCTTCTCTGGACTCTGGCGGTTGACCAACTGCTCTATAAAATGGCCGACCTTAACATTGACACACAGGGATACGCTGACGACCTTGTTGTCATAATAAGGGGCTTCTGCCAGAGCACAGTATCTTCCATTATGCAAAGGGCGCTGAACACCATAGGTGGGTGGTGCAAAAGAAACAATTTATCAGCTAACCCTGACAAAACTGTTATTATTCCTTTTACCAGGCGTAGACAGCTGAATAAGCTAGTCAAACCCTCTCTAAATGGAAAAGAGCTTGAGTTTTCCACAGAAGTTAAATATCTGGGCGTCACTATTGACCAGAAGCTAACATGGAATACTCACCTTAACAACATCATACAAAAGGCAAAAATTGCCTTAGGCTCCTGTAGCCGTATGATGGGCAACAATTGGGGCCTTAGTCCCAGAGCTGTCTTATGGCTGTATACCACCATCGTGAGGCCGACTATATCGTACGCCTCTGTGGTTTGGCATCACAAAGCCAATCAAAAGACAGTAACTAACAAATTAAGTAGTCTGCAAAGACTAGCCTGTCTCATGGCAACTGGGGCAATGTCCACCACACCTGGGGCGGCCCTGAACGCTCTACTATGCCTAACGCCCCTAAGTATGCATATTGCTAAGGAGGCGTGGGCAAGTGCTTACAGGATTAACGCTCAGGGGGGCTTCAATTGCATATCCCAGAGAATGAGAACAGTACTGGAGGACGTAAGAAGCACACCAACTCTTTGCATGACTTCAGATATCATGGTTCCAAACTGTAGCTTCCAAAAGAACTACAAAGTGGAAATACCGCACAGGGAGGACTGGTTGGACAAACAAGTCACCTGTGAAACTGGTAGCCTAATATGGTTTACTGATGGGTCTAAAATGGGCACTGACGTAGGCTTTGGCGTATATGGAGAGCAGCCAAAGTTCCGGCTATCTCAAAGCCTGGGCAAATTTGCATCCATCTTTCAAGCAGAGGTTTACGCCATTATCGAATGTGCGGAAGCAAACCTACGAAAAAATTATGCCAACCACATAATTTACATTAACTCAGACAGTCAGGCAGCGCTGAAGGCCTTAGACTCCAACTTAATAACCTCAAAGTTGGTAGCAGACTGCATGAGTCGCCTAAATACTCTAGGAGAACGAAACAGAGTAACGCTGAGGTGGGTTCCGGGCCACGCGGGAGTCGTGGGCAATGAAAATGCCGACGAACTCGCTAGAGCAGGATCGGGAAAAACACTATATGGTCCAGAACCTTTTTGTGGCATTCCCAAAAGTCTCGCCCGAATGACCCTGGAGAACATCTATTTGAACAAATCCTGTAAGGCATGGTCAGACATGCCAGGACTGACTCACTCCAAAACTCTTGTTAAAGCCTATGACAAGAGATACACTAAGCTGATCATAGGACTGAGTAGGAAAAGAATGCGCATTCTAGTTAGAGCCCTCACTGGACACTGTTGCCTAAACAGACACATGTCCACTATGGGACTGTCCGAGACAAGAACGTGCAGAATGTGCCAGGTGTCAGACGAAACTCCGCTTCATATTCTGACGGACTGTGGACCTTTAATGCGCAAGCGTAGCTTACACCTGGGCAAACATATCCTTGGCCCACAGGATGTAAAAGATATCGCCCCCCAAAAGCTACTGCGATACCTGGTGGACGTAGGACTTAGTGGCGAACTGTAAAGATAGCAGCGGCGATCACAATAGATCGATAACGGTCGCAGTGATACTGGGGCTGCAAAGTCCTAGAATAGCCGCTAAACAAATAAAAAAAAAAAAAAAGGTGTTCGTTTGCGCTCGCTCACACATAAAAAGACAACTATGAAATTGGAAGCAACGTCGTTTCCTCCTTGTTTCCGGGAGTTAAAACAACATATGAAGAGAAGTACCTACATAGCACAGATTTGGTGTAATGCCTACAAACAAATACCGTCGACCTTGTCACCAATAAGATATGGATGGATTTTCAATGACGGTCGATACGATTTCGACTGGTTCCACGGCGAGGAATGCCCCCAAAAAGTCGGTGACATAACGGAACCGGATGAGGGATCAGGCGAAGAAATTGATGACGTCATAGGTAAATAAATATATCTTTACATCTTCAATCTGTACGTAAGACTTTGATTTTGACAAAAACTTATTCATGTTTCAGAAAATGATAAAGAAGATTATTCGGACGTCGATGAAGACGTTGATTCAGATACTGAATAATTTAAATAAAAACCTTATCTTTTAATATATCGATTTTTTCTAAAAAAAAATTGTTTTATTTATCCACATCATTACAATGAAACAAATCTATTATATGATACATATATCAATATCTAATGTTTGAAGTATATATTAAACAAAAAAGTATACAAAACTGTCGATACAGGGATTTATAGTTACAATTCTTGGATATTATATACACACCCTTTTACTTCAGTTAGAAGTCATAATGATTTTATCAGATTATCAATTGTTCTCTTCAAAAATATGTTAATACCGTACAGTATCAGATAACAATAAAGTACTACACCCTTAAAATGGTAGCGTCATTTTCTTCAGCCTAAAAGATATGGTCTGCATTAAAATGTACGGCATAATTTTTTCCTAATTTATTTATCTTAATACTATTTAAAACAAGGGAAAAATGTAGAAAATTGCTATATTTTATTAATCTATGAATATTTAAACTTTTGCAATAATTCGAAAAATTGCAGTTTTTGTATTTCTCTATAATTTTTTTTAGAACGGTTTCTTTTGGACGGCAATACTATATAACAATTGTATTTTACAATATCATGGTAAAAAAAAAGTTGCCGTACAGAGTCAAATGATTTTACAGCTTTATAAATCAATTATATCATGAAATTAAGATAAATATTAATATACATTCAAATTAACAATAATTTTTTGACGGCATTATTTTTAACAGTACTTTTGAGTGCTAGATAATGTTTTGGAACCAAAGCCGTACTTTTTCAAATCACCTCCCGGAGCACGGAAAAACATGGGGTTGCAACCCTTGATTGTTCCCCTTGTCGCACTTTTTTTTTACGGCGTTGCCGAATAATGGATTGAAAGCTGTATTGAAACAGCATGAAACTGATGCCGTACAGAATAAAATGACCAAATGTACCCTGGAAAATTTCAGAAAATCAAAAAGAAATCCCAGCTTTGTGGCGCAACATTTTTTTACGGCACTGCGCGCTTTCTTATTATTTTTCATAGATCTAACGATGGTAAAATTGCCGTACAAAAATAAATGACCAAAATGTACTCACTCCTACCTGCACTTTTGAATTTTCACCAGCACTCGTTGGACACCTTACAAGTGACGGCATAGTGCTGAATCTTATTATTGCATGGTCTTCTATCGTACTATATACGTCACCTGGGGGTTCATATGACCCATCCATTTTGGACGTGGGCCTGTAGTCTATTACTATAAGCTGCAACAGCAATGTCTGAGTGAGAATACTTTAATGTTAATCTTATCTTTATCATGAACTAACAGACCCACCCTGGCTTTGTATAGGTAAGGCATTAATAAATACTTATATATATACAAAAACCTTTGCCTTGAATCACACAATCTATTGTTTTAAACTAAAATAATTAAAATCCATACCATTGTTAAAAGATCTAAGCGCAGAGGCGAGTGACCTTTAATTCATACTATTTAAAGATAATCATAAAGTATATATACCTACCTACGTACGTAGGTATATATACTTTTGTCATGATTTTTAAGTCGTCATGATTTTATTTTCACAAGTTAATAATAGCTCAAGCATATCAGTAAAGTTTAAGCAACAAGGATATTAGCACCTGATATATTTATCTAACAAAATTAACTTGTTTACACTATTTATAATATTTGTAGTGGCGTCATATTACCTGAATAACATTTTTATAATTATGTACAGATATGAAACATGCTAAGTGACATGTATTTTTGGTTTGCGTTCCACAATTTTGTATTATTACATTTACTGCAAGAGACCGAGAGTATTTTACACTGTGATATTTCATTTATATAACATGCTACCGAAATGACTGGTCAAATTTGAAATACTGCTTCAGCTTAGGCATGAACAACTTTCCCATAAGACCATTCAACAATAAAACTATTCAACTTTAATTCCCAATGTCGTATGGTCATACCATGAGACCTGTAAATGCATTGAAACACAATCTAACATAACTTCTCATTCTAACATTCTTAGCTGCTGACACACTTATTTAAATTATAAAACATAAAGGCACTCACTCTCTTTTCAGGTAGCGGTGGTATGATAACATGTGGATATGTGACTAACAAATAATCATGTATCTGTTCAAACTCTGTGTATCTTCTCCATATTGTACTTATCTTTGATTGAACTAGCTTATAGTCTGGATCTGTCACTCTGAAAAAAAAACCATTAATATTTAAATTACTCTACGAGAGACTTAGGTTTAAAGAAATTTATTTATATAGTAAGAAGAAAGAATATAAAATATGCATAATTAGCAGCAACAAGTCTGTTACTGTGCAAATCTATTTAAAACCATATTGTTAATTTTATAAGTACGGTTTGTTTGTTCATATACAGGTGCTAGCTCAGCACAAACTAATAATATATTATTATATATTATAGTAACACATTTGAGATGGTATGACCTCATTATTCGCAACATTTGAATCATATCCTTTTGTTATACTTTACAGCAGTGTAACCTCCTTAATAAGTCTAATTGACACATAATGGATGGCTAATTAACTAAGAAAACAATACAATAAAGATACTTACTTGAGATCGATTAAATACACAGTGTAGTGATCTCGAACGTGTAAAGTACCATTAGCACGTTTCTCTGATTCAACGATTGTTATATCAACATGTTTTAACAAGGTATCCTGTAATATGCATATGAAAGTTATTATTTATATTCGAAGAAAGGAAAGTAGGCGTACAAGACGACGATACCTGATTATCGAAGCCTTCCGCTGTTTCAATGATACTTGACGATCTCGATGCCTTGACCGGCGAATTTTGTGCTGACATTTTTTATTCACTTCAGATTAATCCTAAAATTAAGGCGATTTATTGAGGTTTATTTGAGAAAATTATTAAAAATTTTCAGACAAGAAAACAGTGATAAACTGACAAATGCAAATGACAACACAAAATTGTTGGACAGATGATAAATTATTTGCAACTTGACAGCAGGACAGATATTTTTTAAAAGTGTTACTAAGTAAAAAATAGACTGAAATTCAGAAATGCTTCATTTTTTTTTACCATTATATCATTTAGAATTTTATTTTAGATCGTATTTCCTGAAATACATATTTAAATTGGAACGTAGAATGTGGCCCTCTTAGATTTTATGCTAAGACACACAAAATAGCCATTGATGGTATATTTCACATCTATTATTTTGAATAAGTACCTCTTACAACTTTTAAATATGTGTATTATGCCATAACAAGCAATTATATTGTATTTATTGCCATCAAATTTAGTTTAATGTGTTCAAGACCGTTTTGAATCTACTCAGTAGGTACCTACATAATAATATGTGCGGTCCAGCCCTGTAATTTCATCAGTAGGTACTTTTTTTAATATGTATGTAGATATATTTAAAAAACACGGTGACAAAGTTGATAATTTTATATTTTTTTCCAAATAAACAGTTTAAAAGATCTCTTTTTAATTTTTGCTTTTGTTTGGATTTTTTTTTTATTTGTTGTCCAAAAATATAATTCCATATACCTACCTTAGGTATTAAGGTATCCGAAGTATGTTAGCGGTCTGAGAGCCTAAATAAATATTTAGGGGCTACGAAAATTCAACTAGCCGACTGACTAGTAATTCGGTTTTAATTAAATTAATTTTTCGGTAAAACAGGGGTTTGGTTGACGTTGTAAGTACCCAATATTGGTACCTCTACCTCCCTACCGATGATCAATTTATGACCTCCTATCTATGACCTTTGCTCTGTCCTTCAGAATGACACCAAGTTTTAATTCTGTGAAAACTTTCCAAATCCTAAGATTTCATAAAACTGAAACCATTTTAAATGTTGTTTAAAACTCTCAAATCTCAATGCCCTTTCCAGAAGTGTTTTATACCCAAAAGGCAATAAATTTAACAGGGCCCATAGCCGGCTCTCCTAAATGTTTTATTGTTCCTATTATTTTATTTAGACCCTAACTACTTTATCTTGTAACTTTAAGGTCCGAAAACGAGAGAGAGTTATTCTACTGAGTTGCTTTGGGGAATAATAAGTCGACTGCCGATGCCAACCCAATGTTGTCTATTTACATCCCAGGGGAGTAATAATCTTAGTGATATTATATAGGTATGTTACAGTCCCAGAGGTTTTTTGTAAGTAATATGTACCTATTTTCGAACACTAAAATTCTAATTAACAGCATTTTGAATCTTTACTATAAAGCTGAAGAGTTTTTTTGTTGGTTTAGTTGAACGCAGTAATGCCCAGAAACTAAGGGTCCGGTATGAAAATTTTCTTTGAGAAGAATGTTCCCGTATTTGACCCGTAGTTCCTGATGAAACTATCTGACATAAAATCTCGTTAAAAAGATATTTTAGAACAAACTGTTTAAGAACAAAGGACCTATACGTTTTCTCATGCCTAAATTTTTTTTTATTTATATGACCATGATTTCCTGTTCTATAAAATGGGCACGAATAACTTCATAAGATGGCTTTCCAAATCACTTTCATAGGTACTATGACGTAAGGTCTGTTCATCTATACTTGTCACAAATTGTAAACAAACCGACGTCAATTACAAATCACGATTTTTCTCAAAAATCACACAATGTATGTTACCACAATTAGTTTACAATTCTGAATAGATCACACAAAGTTTCCCATCACTAATTTTATTGACATTTCTTACATACGCCATATTTGTTTACATGTTTGGACAAGTATAGATGAACAGACTATAGATAACTTTCGAAGAGTTTTCATAACTCTACAAAAGTTATATTCTTATTTATAGTTTAATCCTAAGTTGTCTTGAGTGTTTAGAGGGCTTAAAGTTTAGCCTCGTACAAAGGTACCTGGTTAACTTTCATTTAAAAAAAACTTAGATACTAGCAATTATGTGGGTCGCACATTACTAGTATTCTTGTTAACCCCTCGTGCTAAGCTTAGTGCTTGTGTTACTAGTGGGTTCACGGCGTCGCGGTGCTTAAGTGGTAAGATTAGTTTATTTGTCATGGTCAGAAGAACATAAAAGTAGGTACCTAGTTGCTTTGCCTAGGATAAAAACTAAAAGTTAAAACACAGTTAAAAGGGACCTACTTAATTTTGTAGAGCATGGGGTCAACCAATATTAATCACCGCTTGGGTGACATTTTGGGCTAATTGAATGATACTTCTAAGAATAAGAATTCCAGGTTACCCTTCGGATTTCTAATCTACGTTATTTTAACTTAAAGTTCAATATTATAGGTACCTTCGTCTAAGGAAATACGTTTGCATAAGCGTCAACTCTTCGTTGGTCTACATTTGCCCTGACTTAATTAAGATTAATTCCTGCTAAGTAGTTTATATCTCATTCATATTTTACCAAAGGTAACAAAATTATTTTACTTCTTTCTAGTAATTAAGTATACGTTCCGAATACAACTTATTGGATTTGAATTTAGGAAGAAAAAAATACTTGGGTGACAGTATAGGAACGTAGAACTTTTCAAAAAAATGTTTTCAAATGTGGAAGTTTTATGATGGCCTCCCACTGCCATTGCCTAAGTATAACTTTCCGAGTTTCCGCTCAAACTCACGAACTGCAACCTCGGTAGTATATTAACTTGTCTGACGCAAAAAGCTTCGTCAGGAATGTCAGAGTTATTATACACAACAAACATGCTAATGGCGACGCTCACGTCACGGGAAATACGAATACATTGTTCGGTATAAGTGGTTTTTGACACGCCCGCTTTGCTTCACCACCAGATGCTATATTAACTGAGTCTAGGCATTAGAAGCTTATTCACTACCTGACAAGTGACATGTTAGTTTTGTAAATTAATGTTTGTGCTGTTGACATTCCTTGTAGTTTATTTGTGATTGTTAATTCAACAGTCTGTGAATGTCCACTGCTCTGCAGGAGAAATGACGGCTAGCAATGGGATAATTGCCATAATCACAACGCTTGGCAGACTAATTGTTAATCACCGTTTGTTGTTCCTATTGTTGGCTCAAACCCGGCAGAAGGGTGATTTAGTATACAAAATGTTTTTTAGGTTCTATCTACATTATGTTCTATCTACAAAGATTTATTCATAAAAATGTTTCGATTTCGGGGTGAAAATGCATAAAACGACCGTATGACAAACTAGTTTCAGCTATGATGAGAGCCTAACCTAAATTATTCATGAATTCTTCGATGATGTTCGCGAGCGGTCCATCAGGATTCCACACATACGTCTACTAGGTATGCACTATGGGCCAGAAAGCAAATCGTTTGCAAAACTTTATTCCTAGTTTTCCTAGTCTATGCATGTAACTTTGTTTATTCTTGTTTAGGTTTCGTTTACAATTCTCTCTCGTTTGCAGTATTCTAAATATTTCAGTACCGGAAACTAGCTACTACCAGACTGCGCCAGAGCGCTAGTCATGAAGTCGATTTATAGTGGTCTATGCAATTCAGTGGTCAGCTGAGATTTTATTTACAACCTACCTTTTATCTTTTTTATCCTTTTTTAACCTCCTATCCTTTCACCTTTGATCTACGATTTTAGAAGGTACTTTTTCATTTATGTTTTTTGCTAAGCAAAATGTTACAGAACTATTATAACGAAGTTAATATTATATGTAAGTTAAAGTATCTACGTCCGTTTCATGTACAGTTCAACCTCTTTTTTCTGTTCAGCGCTCTGTTTCGAAAATAAATAAAAAATACACATTTGAAAAGAAGCTCAATGGTATCGCTGGCAACTTTGTGTAACACTTGAATTTCTTTAATAAAAGTTGAAAACATAAGAACTGTACGTTTGAGGACTGGTATGTATCGGCCTGTGAAACTTCGACCCACGAACACCATCCACCTCGATATCAGCTGTTCACAATATTTAGCCGAAGCCTCGAATTACGCTGAGCTATGTTCGGAGCTTACTTGGTACGGAATTTTAATGAATGAATACTTGTCTAAATATCTTCGCAAATTCTTTTGTCATCTATATTTAGATAAAACAATGGACTCTGACCTACGTCATTTGGTGAAATCATGGATTGAGTAAATAATTAGTGTCTTGAAGGTAAATTATATCCGTATCATATTATTACTTATAGTGTTTCTAATGGTGAAACACTTTGAAATTTGATTAGTGGTTTTCGTGTTTATTCGTTAAAAAAAACAAATCTATCCTCTTAATAAAAGTAAAGATATTTTCGCCATAAATTACATAGATTTTTTCATTGAAACTATTTTGAACTTATGACATGACATGTGTAAACTTCGAAATGGATATAAATAAAATTTGAGACTCAAGAGGTTGAAAAGAATACTTTTAGCACCATAACGAAGGTCGTTTGAGGTTTACACAATATAAAATGACACGTCCACACAAACTGACCCAAAGCTTGTTAAGCCCAACTTATTTAAAACATTATGCGGAACCACAGTGCGGGACTCCAATTCAAAGAGCATCATTAATAAAATTCGAATGTCCACCAAAATATAATTGGGACGACTTTTGCAACACATTTAGTGAGCTTTATCTAAACGTGTTTTATGAGGTTTTACGTAGAGGAATGGTTTTTAGATATCGTGAATGCTGCACATACGTGATAGCCGGGTGTTAATTTTGGTCAGGTAGTGTTAAAATCTGCCTTTTGCTACATCTAGCGTGTAGGTTTGAATGTTAAAGTTCGAAAATAAAGCACGATAGGTCACTTAATACATTCAGAGGTTATTGGACCAGGTGAGATTTATAGTGATCAAGCTAACCCGAGGGTGGACGACCGAGTGTTTTGACGAGAAAGCTTGGAAGTTTGGGAGAGGTCTTTGAAGAAACCTTCATAGGTTGACTTGTTATAGCTCGTTCTATAAAACAGATGTTATGAAAGTAGTTTTTTATAATTGTGTATAAACAAAATAAAGCACTTGATCTATAAACGTGGCAAAATGTTTCAAGGGCATTTACGTAAACTTTTACGGGAGTACCAAAAACTAAAAATTGTAAGTGAAAAGCGTTCAAATCGAATACATGTGCGCATATTTGTTCAATAATATTTGTTAGCCATTATGGAAAGCCGGGATTTTAGTGCAATGCGAGCTTAATACGGCTCGTAAAGCCTTTAAATTGAACGGAACATGAATGAGCATTTCCATTTGTATGGACACGAATATTAATAGGGAATATCTATCTATACTATGAAAATTATCTTCGATAGATGGGGCTTATAGTAATTAGCTCAACTAGATTCATTTCAATTGGCTCATATAATTATCGTTGGTCTAATAATAGATTGTTTATTTTAATTCAAAATTTGTATTTGTTTTTGTTTGGCCATGGCAATTTCGATTATATCTATTAACATGATATACGTGGTGGCCTAGCGGTTCAATGACTGGATTTGTATGCACATGGTTGCTGGTTCTATCGCAGGCAAATTCCAAAGTGACTTAAAATTATTCTAAGACACCGTTGACATATAGTACTGTGAAGAAAAACATCGGGAGGAAACCTAGATTCCAAAAATTGGAATCTCAAATCGCCAACCCTGAATTATCAACTATCGTTTTTTCATTATATGGGAAAAAAGCCTGTGCCGAGCAGTGGGACATTTATATGCTGGTATTTTAACATGACATAAAAACATTTCTCGGGAAGCTACTGGAGCCTTAAAAACCTACTCGTAAATTCTAATAACTTTAACATGCCTGCGCCATTTCAGCAAGAATTTCACGTTTTATTTTAGAGTCCATGTTATGTCCACCTGAAAAAGTCCTTAATACTACTTTATAGGGCTCTTCACACACCAACACACAACCCGATAGGCCATTGGGGACGCAGAAGAATGTTCTGGAACTTTGGGAATTAGACCCGCGTATTTTGTTGAAATGTGACGACAAGGCCTTGGGTTTTACACTCTCTACAAGCACTTTGTGGTCGAGGGGAGTTTAACTGGGCTTCAGTTTCCCGGAACTTACGACTTACTTGTGAGCTATTATACCACATTCATATTTTTGGCAACGATGCTGTATAATTTAAGCAGTACCGTCATAACCTTTCCTTATTTCAGTAAGTTAACGCGAATGTTTAATTAAAATTTCAAGCAAAATTACTAAAATAAACAATATCTTTGAACCCAACTGCTTGAAAAAAAGCATAAACTTGTAAGGGAAGTGTTCAAAATATACTACAAAGACGGATATCAAACCTGTTACTAGAATAAAAGCTGTAGGAGCGGTGGGAATCAATTCTATCACAATGGGTACTGACTTTGTCCGCCACAATAAGTAGGCACTATGGATGGTGTCCGGAGCATACAGGTTGCATGAAACTAAAAGGCACACAGAAGTACCAGGCTGAAATAAATTAATAGAAACCAGTTATTTTTATTACCTAAGAGCTGTTTATTTATGAGTACATGTTCTAAGTGAATACTCGATATTATAATTAGCTGTGGCCCGCGGTTTTGCCTTCGTAAGTGAATTGGTCCCGTTCCCGTAAAACATGTGATCTATCAGTCTACTCTCTCAATTACTAAACCATATCATGAGTTAAAAAAAAACCTTTTTTTTGTTTCATAAATATCTTGTTATCTCTACACTTAGTTAAGCTAATAATGAGTGCAACTACACGATTGTATTTCAATCAGTGGCATGTCAGTTTTTTATGATGATTCATCATTATGCATTGTCGTATAAACTGTTATTCTGTATCGACTGCACATTGAATCAAAGATAGAGCACACTATAGATGATACCAATTTCACGCCGACGTCGACTGAAAAATTGTCAAGTAGTCTTAGGGGGTGTGTTCACTGCGCAGCGAGGATATCCGATACGAGGATTAAAAGAAATATTGTAAAATAAGCATGACGGTCGAAAAAAGGAGGAGAAAAAAATAAATTTCGTATATTTACAGTTTTTTGACTCCGGGTTAACACTACCAATAACTATGTTAAATATGTTAACGAATTGTTCCAAAACGCTTTATCAGTTGATAGTCTAACAAATAGTCTAATAACCTGGAGAATTAATTGATTTATAATTTGTTAGAATAAAAATTGATGAATAAACGCGTTCTACCGAAGTTTTAAACCAGTTAGCATATTAAACCATTGGTTGAGTAAACTCGGGATCAAAAAACTGAGCCTAAGTTTCCTCTAATCTAAAGAAGCCGTTCCTTATAAATTCGACTGATAAAAATTACGACAATGTAAAGGCGTCTGATATCAAAGTTGAAATAAGGATATCCCGACCCGGATCGTGCCAATGCACAATCAGGCTTAGGCAGCATTTCCGCTGCGATTTGGAACATCTCATAGATATTGTGTCCGATGTGGCTTGTCAGCTTCCCTTTATTGAAGACGTGTCACTTGGAGTTTCTTTGAAAAGACGACGTTTCTAGAAGCCTTTTGAGAATTCCAATATTTCACACGTGTAAACATTGTTGCTGCATTCAAATAACTCCCTTACTTTCTTGACTCACGATTTCTGTACAATGTATGTGATAATATTCTGTTATGTCATACGTTTAATAAATGTGTTTTAACATCGAATGTGACCGTCAACGTTAAAGCTAAATAAACGTCTCGGTATTTAGCGATTGATAACTAAAATAAATATTGTTTTAATTACACAAGAAAATAACATTTAACCTTATACAAAAAGAAGTTATAAAACTGAATTATTACACACCTTTTGAACTGCTAGCTAATTATAATGATGATGGTGGTCTTAAAAACACAGATTTTACCTAAATTTTCCGTCCAATAAATACAACGTCTTTTCCTTAACAGTAGAATAAATTTCTTGGACAATTCATTTTGAATGAAACCAAGCTTTACGCTACGCTTTATAGGATCGCGGAAACTTTCAATTTGTTAGATCTTTGTTTGGTTTGATTGGATCATATTATTTCGCACCAAAAGATACACAATCACAGTGTATGAATAATTTAATTAATTTCTCGGTATAATTGTTTAAATACTTTCTAAAGATATTCAGTTTCTAATCTCTGCCAGTTAATTTCAGTTGGACCTTATGTCAAATAGAAGCAGCTGAGTAGTCCGTATTTAGTACTATATAACACTTACCTACATAGTTTGCGAAAAAACATAGTTCTGGTCCCTAAAGTTTTGTTTTTATTTTGTTATACTTCTTAAGGCGCTTTATGAAAATATGAGAGTGAAATTTTAAGATGCGCGCGCATCACTGTAACATAAAACTAATACCATTGTTTATTCTTAATTTTCAATTTTTTTATGTTTATTATTATTATTTTATTGTAATTAATTATTTTCATGAAATTAAAAACTATTTTTTAATGATACCAAAGAAGTATAACTTGTTACACTCATATGTACACGCAATAAGTATTGTAAGTCCGAAGACTAGCTTTTAGGCCACAGCCGCTTAAAACGTGAATTTAGTAAAAGCAAAATGATGCTGTATTAAACTGGATTGGCTTAACTAGACATAGCACAGGATAAATGAGTTTTAAATCTAAGTTACATTTGAAGTAATGGGTTTATTTTTTTTAGAAAATACCAAATCATTTTCTTAAACCGAATCAGACATAAGCGACATTCAACGGAAATAAATCAACTAGATTGGTGTAAGAATTTCAATTAAGCAAACCTAGCATTATCATTGACACGAAACCAAAATTAAATATCGAATAACTGTCTTCACATTCCGATTTTTTTCTAAAATAATCAACAAAGACTTGACTTGAAAAATTCATCCAATCAAAAAAATTATTCATCTTCAAGTTTAGTATAAAATTAATTAAGCAATCTTTCATTAGAAAAGCGACTTCAAAGAATCTTTTATATCTCGTTCCTTTGTATGTATCCTGAGACAGAGAAAGCGTCGGTATTTCGCGTTTGACGTTCATTACCCACTCAATATAAATTGCAGAGATGTAAAAGTAATTACAATCATCGATGAAATAGAAATAGGTCAAACGATCGTCGATTGTCGAAAATTATCGCGGTCAATTTCGGAATTTGAAAAAAGTTCAATGTAACGAATACGCTGAAATATTTTAGAATGAATGAAATAAGCAATTATCTGTTACCAATTTTATTCAGTATGTGCCTATTTGTGAGCATGCTCGATTTTGTTCAAAGTACAACTTGTAGTAAACACATTTGTACTGAAATACATATAATAAACTTCGACGGAAGTTTCCGGTGTCTAGTAGTAGTAGATATATAGTATAGTAATAGTATTATGATGAAAGGAAATCGGTTACAGAACTTGGTAGACCACGAATGCTTTAGTTGCGCAGAATTTTTGAGTCTTTAACAAAAAAGATTTCAAAGCAAACGTTAAATAAAATGACAACGTATTATATCCCTAAAGTTTCAGTCTACTACGTATATTATTATGCTTTATTAGTTCAGTAATTATCGAAGTTTTAACTACCTATTTCAATATGATGCGTTGCCGAAGTTTGTAGCTAAATTCAAGTTATATAAGCTTGCTATAACATATAAATAATATCTACGATGCTGTCACAATTCCAAACATAATACGAGTATATTATTGACATTTCAGACGATTTGCATGTACTTTAGACGAAAACAGGATAGTTCTATCAACAGCGTTTACATATTAAAGTGTTATGGAAAGCATTATTTGATGCAAGTTATATATCGATATTAATAAGTGGGATACATTATATAGGATATTTGTTTATGGAGTGCGTATATTCAACGAGGTAATCAGGTGCATAAAACTGAACAACTTTCCCCAAACAACATACCTAGCTCGAAATCTTAAAATGTGGACGAGACATAATGTCCCATTGATAAGTATTCGGGTCATCGAGTGCCTCAACATGTTAATGACAAATACACAATTTTTTTAATTTTTTTTTTATAAATATTGTAAGCTACTTTGCATAAGGTATTAAATTTATTTCACTGTAAAAGAATGCCGAGATGAACCGTTTCGGCGAACGGTCTAAATCTAATAAAATAATTTAGTTTGAACAGTCTTATCGATAACAAAACTGTTGTCTAGCAAGCTTGCTGTAGCTCGCCACACGTTTTTTCTGGTTAACAAGTGCCATAAATCTTATGGCTATGTCTGGCTATATCTAACTGTGCAGTCAGCTGGAAAGTTTAGTTTCGTATTGGTCCCACGCCTCCTGACGAATGGCGGGTCTACCGGCCTTATGATTTATACGATACATTCGGTCCGATTCTTTTTACTTTCCGTATATAAATGTGAGCCTTTTAGTTTCAAATAATGATAGATAAAATAGGGAAATAATAATGGTTCCGAAAAATAAAATTAATCTCCAGCGATCTGTGGCCGACTATTATTCTAATTAACTAGCGTTATAATGAATTACCGATAAAAAAACCCAAACCATACCGAAAATAAAAATTATATTTAACAAACAAATAAGAGCACGTTAAAATTACATATCTCCTAAAATAAAATTGAACTTCGAACTACAAAACTAAACTTCTGAATAAAATACTGAACCTCCGACAAAATTACTAAGTTACCGACAACAGAGCTTTAGTCAAAATATTCACATTTTTACGACTTGCATGAACTATTTTAATTTCTATTGTTGGTTATAAAATATATTTTTTACCTCTCAGTATTTATGAAAATACCTAAACTGTTCGGCTCGTGCGATCGATTCGATCGATTTCGATGCTCTCAATTTCCTGAATTATTACTAAACTACTCTTGTAAGTAAAATTTTTTATAATTGGAATATCGGAAACGGTTGAAACGATTTTTGGTATACCCACAGGGGTTTTCGGGTCGATATAATTATTTGTCCTACTTGCCCATTGCAGACAGGTTTAAGTGTCAAATTCGACTCAGTAGGTTAGGTTAGGTTAGAACTGCGACCCCCCCGCACGAGCCGAGCGAGCGAAGCGAGCTTGCCGCGGCAGCGGCCGGCGAGTGCCAGAAGCGACTCGCTATGTTTTTACTTTTCCATTACAGATAGGTTAGGGGGTTTACAATCATTCATCTTTACTTCAACTATTTGGTTTTATACCATAAAAATGTATTATTACAAGTACATTTTAAAATTTTTTATTAGTTTCTGTATAACCACTCCGAATAGTATTTTCATTATAACGTTGTAGTTAAATTAGCACCAAGTCTATGAAATGTGAAAGGTAATTTATGAATTAATAGTAGGCAAGTAAAGATAAAAATGTCAAAACATAATTTTCAGTAGGTAGAACGTAATTTAAGTTGGTAGAAAAGTTTTATAGCAATAAACAGTTATGTTTATTTTTCGAAGATTTTAGTATCTGATTCGGGCGTTTCGTCATTTTTATTCGGATGAAAGTAGTCGGAAAGTAAGTATTTTAGGCAGTAAGATTTATGATTTTTTTGTCGGAGCTTTTATTACTACCCGATAAAATATAGGTTTTTCAATTTATCATGAAGTTTGATTGTTTGCGACCATATATCTTATTCTGGCAGAACAAAGATAATTTCTCCAATGTACAAAAAAGTTAACTAGTAAGCAATTCTTATGCTTAGTGTTTACATGTAGAAGAATAAATCTCTCTCTTAATTTACTTTTCTCTTTTCAATTTTATTATTGGAAAACAGCATAGTTTTTTTTTAATTTCATAGACAGCCAGTGGAGAGAATTAAAAAAAAACATAAAGTCAATGATTCGTCAAGTCGATGAGATTCGACAAAACCAGAACACTGTCAGCCACATAGAGCGATAGCATCGCGGGATTTAACTATTAATCCTATACCGAACAACAGTGCCTTGCAGTTACACATCAATAAAAATAATAAAATACAGTGCTGGAACAACCGAAAGTTATAGGGGAATGCATATGAGAGATTCAAGTTAGAAGTATTAGCATCGTCGAGTGTTAGTTTAAAATCTTATTTCCACGTAAAAACAATGTGGTACCTAACTATGGACGGAAATTAGGGACTTTTAGTAGTTCAATATTAAACGCAAATAATTTCTTCTCATAGATTACTATTACCTGTTGCCACTGCTACAATTTTTGACCGACACTAACAAAACGTACTACCATATCGCAGAAAATAACAAAACGAACTACTATATCGCAAACAATAACAAAAAAACAAAAGACCACAGATTCAAGTGCACATAGGTATTGTTTACTGAAAGTGTAAAGATTTGTGTAATAAATAAACTGGTATCGTAAACAAGTCGGTGCGGCTCGGAGCACGGTTCAATTTCCTACGGGACCATTTTGCAGCCGTCTGACGTCCGCCAGCCTGTATTCACTGAAAATCCAGCTTTTTGGTTGACCTGGAACCGTATTATGAAAGTGTTAAAGCCTATTCTAAAATTCTAAAAAAGAGATGATCTGTTGTATAATTTCATCCCTCTCTGGACTAGAGAAGGGTAAAATTTAAAGAGAAATAAATTTTAAAGATTTATCGGTTGATTAATAAACAGGCAGTTTTAACGAAGAGAGATACCTAGTTAAATACTTCGAGTACCTACGCTTTTGTGAAACAAGCGAAGTCATCAAAGTTTAAGAGTTTCGTTTCATGGATAAATATAATATTGACGATACATTGCAACGCATCTTTAAGTATTACGACCACAATAAATTCTACGCGACTTAATTTAAAACTACATTGTTGAGGTCATCTGTTCAATATTTACAATTTTCGATCTCACATCGTAACAAAGTTATTAGCCCTTATGCCATTTATGTTATTTGAAAGCAAAATTTAAAAGCTGACATAAAGCTGCGCTTCAGTCTTTGTCACGGCTTGCTTAGAAAAAAAAACGTTAAATACTAGTTCATTGTTAATTATGGTTTATCAAAGAAGATTTAAAACATTTCACTTGATATTGATAAAAAATTTACCTTTGAATGGGAACAGTAAATTAGGTAGGTCTGTACAGTGTAAAGTTGTCATCTGAAATTATGATTGGTAGACCAAAAGTGTACCAAATTAACGTATTGAACTCTGTAACCCAGTCGAAAAAGTTATTTCAAATAATTACTTATTAAAGTTAACTTCAACTTCAATATATAACCTGAATAATGAACACTTTCGAAGTATACACGTCGCATGTTCAAAGTAATCACCTACAGTAAAGTAGTAAGTACCTATGGTGAAATAGGCCCTATGTCTTACAAAAATTGTGTAGCTATAGTATATTTTTTACAATACACTTTTTACCAAACCACATAAATACCGTTCTGGAAACGTATATATTTACAAACATTCTAGGTTTTTGCGATTACCGCTCCGATTTGAACAAGATTACCGCCACGCTGCTTCCAAATATTGGACTACTTTCCTTAAATTACTCTTTTAGGGCAATTTACAAGTCGTTAGACCTAATCACGCACTCAAACACGAATTTGATAAGAATTATAAGAAAGATTTCTATTGTTATAAACTGAAGTTCTATTGTTAACAGTTAGGTCAATGACTTCACTGAAGAGGCAGTAAGTACATAAATCAGGAGAAAGCTAATGTTATCTAGCTCATTAAAATTTATATAATCTCAGCCTTAATCATCGTCTAGATTATTAATATAATTTGGTTATTGTAACTTTATTTTACCTATGATCAAAGACGCTACTGACACTAACTGACCTAATATCATAAAACAAAAAGAGTGTTTTTTCTTGTTTCACTTCACTAACCTGTGATACTACCAGTCGTATTGTAAAAAATCTCCGTGTAGGTATATATTAAATTAGCCTGGTTGGTAGCATGGGTCACTTATATTTAAAAAGGGTCCAAAAGGCACAAATATTTAAAACAAAAAAAAAACTTGAATTAATTGCTTAAGAAAAAAAGCACGTAATAAAATTAAAATCTATATATATTTCGACATATTTAAAAGTAAACAGTGTTACTCGGAGTACAATAATAATATAACTAAAAAACTCCGTTTTTAGTTTGCAACAAAAAACGATATTTAAAATGATAGCTCACGTCACAACTTTGGCTAAAGTTATTTAGTGGAATAGTAGCAACAGCGGTAAACAGTCACTAAACTTAAAGCATTGTTTGTCAGCTTGAGAACTGCATTAACTTTGCACGTGCAGCTTTGGTATGTAAAACGATACACGAGGAACAGAAACTTTGCATAAAATAATGAAACTTTTAATCGAGTGTCTAGCGATTTGTCTCATTGATCTATCTTCAGTTAGGTTACAATTTAGTTTATTATTAGACACTAGCAGACTTATGCGGCTTCGCAAGGGAAGCGGAGTGCGAAATACAGATTTCAGTTCTCAGCAATAGACAGTGATTGATACTCTATAGATTGCTGAAAACTGCATTTAAATTCGTTGCGCAGTTCGAAAGATCTAAGCGTACCAACAGTGGGAACGATTTTGTTTTATACTAAGTAAAATGATCTCATACCTCATTAAACCACAAAGTGTGGTCAGTAATGGTGACCACTTTTATGCGAATCACCCTTAAAGGAATTCCTCATTAGATGCTACATTAAGTAAATAATAATAATACTTAATTGAATGGCCACTGGTAGGTGCCCCATCCATATTAGAGTAAAGTTCTGAACAAAGCCTGGACCTGTAAGTCTTTCAAAGGACCAGGTCTCTTCTGCTGAAGTTATCCCGTGATAAAAGAGAGATACATAATTGTACCTATCTATTAAACAAACAATATTATAGTTTAAAATGTAGGTAAATGTAAGAATTCTAAACTTTTCGAAAATGCTGAGAAAAAGTCAATTACATAACCAACTTAATCGTTATGTCGAAAGTTACGAGAGGTTATCTTGCCAGGGAAAATAAAAATAAGTTGTGATTTATGATGTTGGTAGCATTGTTACGGAATAATAATATATTTCATGGTTCATTACTCATCCCCTTAATATATTAAATAGGTTGCATGATTAGTCGTTTAGGTATTCGTGATTCAATCACGCGAAGTTGGCTGGGCATAAATTAATTTAGTACTAAAATAGATTGTTTTGTTTTTGTAGCGTTAGGCTTAAAAAGGTGGGGAAATGTTGCGAATCCTGGGAATGGACTACTTGCAGAGAAAAATAGTAGTTTGCAATTAAATGCCGCCTGTTCCTCGAATAAAGGTTAAGTAGGATCACCCCGCTGGTTTTAACATGCAAAAACGTCCGACTGTCACAGGGCGAATGTCCATAAGAATTTTCCAGGTTAGAAAATATGGTTTGAAAAACACTTCTGTTTATTTAAAATTTTTGTTACCACCATTACCACTACAATATATGATTGAATGAAATATGAACCAGGTTTTTTATTACTAGTTTTTAATTTAACACAGATACACGGTAATCAACTTCTTATACTATAATATATTTTTCCTTTTTGCAGTGTTGCCACCACTATAATATAGGTAGATTATTACATTACTATAGTTCATCACCTCTCTCAATGTAAATACACAATTCCACGAGAAAAAAAAAATACTTAGCTTAAAGCAAAAACAGAAAGTTACAGTGTTCAAATTTGCTTACGCTTCATTTCTCTAAAAAAAGAGGTTACAACTCCCTATTTAAGGCCTTTTTATACATGTCTGCTGGCTGTTCAAGAGTTATTACATATTCTAAGCATGTTTTATTATTCTTAACCAAATATACATCTTTTGTCGTAAAGGCAATTCTCATGTAATTTTACATGATGCAATTCCTTTGGTAGCTTGTTATAAAAATTCACTCAGGCGTATCTCATTCATGTTATCATGCTGCTTAAACGAGGAACAACGACTTTGGTTGTACAACGACTCTTGTTGGTTTTTATTCTATTTCCTAGATTTGACAAAAACAAACCAAACACTTTATTTAACGAATATAATATTTTAATGTTGTGCGATTTTGAACTTGCATTGTAGAGTATTTTAATCTGAACGCTTTTTTGAACCATTAGGTACAACTCCACAGAGGAATTTAGTCTTGTCGATAATTTACCATGTTTCTCTTTGAACTGCTTTCTTTTAGGCAGTTTTTTAGAACTTTTTCCATATGATCGTTATCCTTTACAGAGTAGGTACCTATTATCATGTCACACTACTTTTAGGGTAGAGTCAACCGATATAGATAATTAAATGTGAACAACATCACATAGTTACGTTGCTCCGAATCCAAAGTAAGTAGCAATTACAGCACTTGTGATATGGAATCAGAAACAACGAAGGTACCACGAACACCCAGACCCTAGACAATATAAAAAAGTGTTTTTTTTTCTACGTCTCAGGTCTTGCGACTCCTTGAAAACTTGTGTGTTCACTCTACTACGGAGGTCGACGCATCAGTAATCGAACTGTTTAAAAATACTAAGTTAAGACAAAAGTAGGTAGGTATGTTATATATACCTATGTTTTAATGTTAGACAAGACTCTTGATAGACGCTTAGGTCATGATGATATGCTTTTATGGCAGTACTTGAAATACTATTGGTCGAATACCATTCCGTTAAATTAAGTCTACCCGAGTCGATTTCCGTATCGATAATTTGCATGCAACTAATTCGGTATGCTAAAGGCAATCCCGTTAACCGCAAACTGTCTCGGTGTTTATGAATTCATAGTTAATAGACGTATCTGTACGCAATGTGCCTTAATGTGTCATCCTGAATGTGCCGTAATTAGACCTCCTGTTAAATCAGTACTTCGAAGGATTTCAAGTTAATTTCCTATTCAAGGGTAAGTATCGACGTCGGACCTATATCAATACGAGTAAGTCCTTGAAGAGAATTAGTGTATGGTAATGAAACGTGTCATGTTATTAATTTATTAAGGAGCGTACTCATAACAGCTCAATTTAAAAAATGTTAATTAACAAATAGATGAGTTATTTTTAAGGTTCTGTACCGAAAGGGTAAAACGGGGCCCAATAGACTCCGCTGTCCATCCACCTGTCCGTTTGTCACCAGGCTGTATCTCATGAACCGTGATAGTTAGATAATATCTCAACCACAATATATTTTTTTTTATAAAAAACGTGATTTTTTTGCCGTTTTTATAGTTAATGGTGCCTACGGAACCCTTCGTGCATGAGTCCGACTCGCCCTTGGCCGGTCTTTTGGCTTGCATTAACAAACGAATTTTATTTTCAGTTAAGATCATGGTTTCAATAAATTAAACATGTTTCTGGAAATGATCATATTCCCAGATTAGAAAGGCCCCTGAAAACGTTCCCGACATTTCACGCCTTTGCGGGTGTCATGGTCACGGATTGTCTACCCATCTTATATTTTATTCCATTATATTCTTATGTCAGAAAACATTCGCGTAAACCTCAGATAGCATTAACATAAAAATTGTTTCGAGCAAAGAAAAATAGATTTAATTTCATGACCTTAATTGCTGTTTGTTTTCACTGAGTCTAGGTTTTGAAAGAACGATAAACATTATTTTGTTTTAGTTCCCGGCCTTTGTATTTGAGGTTGTTATGTTTTAGAAGCGTCACCTAAATAGATGTACAGGTTTTCTATTTTTTATGTGATAAATATTGTGCCCGTTTACGAATAAAATGGCGATACCCAACTCCTATTTTGGTCTACTGTGCTGTAGATAATATGTGTAAAAGAGATATATTTGGGTCTAGTCGTCACAAAGAAGGAAGGTATCATTCAGAACATATTTCACTACCAGGTATGCGAATGTATCACAATAAACTCACTAGAGCAGGTTACATCGTATTGCCATCCCTCCCCCACACCTATTGTTTACGCTACGTATAAAAAGATAAAATTTTCCTCCGACATCACTTTATCCAACCAAGTGTTATGTAAAGGGGAAGCTTCGGGAAAAGATATATTCGACACATCCGATTGTGTGTGAAGCTTAAACTAGTATCGTTGATCTATGAATATCACACCCTACACTGATTTATTTTAGGTTCTATTTAGAATGGAGCTAATAATATAAATGAATTATATTTAAAATGATATTCAAAAACAGTGGGTGTTTTGTATTACTGTCCGAAATAGATCGTAATAATTTTGGCAATTTCCGTGACAATAAATATAAAATCTATTACTAAAAACAGAATCGCGAATCCTATTCGCAGTTCTGTTTCAACACAAAATATTTGCAATTTTGTTCGCACAAAATCACAAGATGAATATAGATCTTGAAAAAGATAATGTGTGTCCTTTTCAAGATCTATTACAATTGTAAACTATTCAACATTCTAGAAGCTTCGTGACAACGGGACAAAACCTCAATTTACAAAAACACGTCACTTAAAATCTTTTTTCAGAGTCCTAGACGTGACCTGTAAGCTAATTATATTAAAGCCTCCATCAACAGCGATCCGTTACATTCTCGCCGCGTCGCGTCATCAAACTGCGTAATGGAACAGAAAGTAAATAAATTTAGCCTATTCTTCGCTTGTAACGTAGATTATTCTTACAGCAACGTGGAATGTTAAAATTATTCATTATTCGGAGCGAGAAGGCGACACTAAAGGGATAGGTACGGCCGCCCGAAGTCATGACTTGGGCAATAAACAAAAAATGTTTGACCCTTGCGTAGGAATAGAACCAGTATGTGAAGAGGGTTTTTTTTTTAAGAAAGTGGCATTGGTATGTTAGAAAGATGTGAAATGTAAAAGAACCTGCACAATTAAATATTTATTAAAAAAAAATTGAGTCAGAAGAAAGTGTAAATAAATAATACTTATATCAATATTTTCGCAACGGCAGCCATAAGTAGCTTTTTATTAAGTCTATTTAGATTTTACTTACCAACGTAAGACTACGTCTTCCATAATGTACAATAGATTTGTATACCATATGGAACCACTCAAAGTATTAGCCAATGCTACGATTTCCCTCAAGCAAAAAACAATTAGGTACCTATATACTTTTTTTCAACAATGTTTTTACCCAAATATTTTATAAGTAGTACTAGACCAAAAACCTGCTTCAAAAATATCATCAATGAAAAAAAATACCTATTAAAATTTCAATAAATTGTACATTCAGATAGTAAGCAAATAGGATTTACTTAACGAATTCAAATGAATGGATTGTTACCTACTTATAGAAGGCTTTTAGTCTACAGACTTCAAACCTAATCGTGGAAACTGGATGACGATAGAATAATTTACCGAACAAACTCAATTTGTATTTCAAGACAAAGCTACTTTCTATGTGGGCTTTGTTTGTAGTATCTCGACTTGGTCATTTTTGAAGAAAGAACATAAACAAACTGGCACAATAACCGAAACAGCAAAAAAACTACGTATAAAATTAAATGTATTTAAATAAATTGAAAAAAAAACAAACAAATATGAAAAATAACAAACGTATTGACAAAATTAAATTTTAATTAAATTCTGATTAGAATTTTGTGTGATGTAAATTGGTATATTACAGTGTCTGATTAAAATGATAGCAATACGCTTCATTATTTAAGTTCTGGTCCCCTAATTTGCCGGAGTATATATTTTAAGTTCTGAATGTATATAGGTAGGTACCTTAATAGGCTTTAGAGCTCGTATTTTGAAGGTAAAATTGAATTATTATTATATTTTGTGAATAACTTAGACTATATTCAAACTTGAGAGATTAAATTGTACTTAAAAAGCAGTTGTTTTTTTGTAAAATAATAAGAAAATAACTACTTAAATTAGTAAATATTTAAATGGTTTTAGGTACGAACCCAGGCAAGTACCAGTGTGACTTTTGTCATGTGTCAAAGTAATAAGTACTTTTCTTAATCATTTTAAGACATTGACAAACGGTGAAGAAAAACATCGTGAGGAAACCTAGATTCCAATAAAAAAAATCTGAATATCCCCCAAATCCGCAAGCGTGGTGATCAATGCTTATTCCTTCTCTATATGGGAAAAGACCTGTGTCCAGCATGGGACGTGTATAATCCTGTATTATAAGTATGTATGTAGTATAGGTATTTATGTAGCCATGAGCTAAAAATAAATGCTTCCAGTTGTTGCTCAATGTACAAAGAGATAATAAATTTAATAAACTTTGAAAGTCAGTTCTAAATTAATATAGGCTCTTCTAAAAGTGTTCCGTCAAAGAGCCACAAAGGTGTCTGTGAGCTTTTTACGAGAAAGAAAACTCTTAGTGCGTCCTCTTAAACGATAATATATTATCAACTTTGGAGTTTCTTAACTGTGGTCAACGCAGTTTTTGACGTGATAATTATAATCATGTGAGTAGTTGAAATCGTGACATGAATGTATATATGTGTGTGAACGGTCTACTACGGTTTGGTGCTGACAACAAAATACAATAATTAATCATATTCCTTTGTAATAGAGGCGTTGTTTTGTTAAACAGTCACACACTGACCCCTATTGAGGTCAACCTATATATTATTCGTACATAGGTACCTTAGTATTTTGAAATTTTTAAAGCTTTCGAAGCGTGCTAATATTTCTAAGCAAGCATTAAATTAGGAAAAAAAATCATGAAAGACTTAGTAACTGTAGACTCTATAATAGTAATTAGAATAAACTAATATGAAATAATAATAATAATAATGACGGTTTCATAGAATCAATAGTCGCTAGACATGTCACTGAAGTTTTTGTTCATAATATTTACAAGAAATTATATTAAGGCGCGGTGAATAGACGACTTTCATGTATTTGAGGGGGTGAAGCAGATGAAGTGGGACACGAGTAGTCCCGCCTACTGCGGGGTGCACCGCGCGAGTTTCGTCAATCCGCAATTTCAATTACATTTAAAAGCGTAATTTCGCTACCTACGTAAATGTACGATTGGCTCAGCGCGTCGCTGTCCGGAATCGCAGCGCGCGTTCGCCGTGACTCCTAAGATCGATTCTCATCTTTATGTTTTTTTATTATTTTAATATGTATTTGCGTGCTGTTATTTTTAAAATATGTGCATATTTTTGTTTCTTATTTTTAAAATAATTCAATAGGTAATTGTTATTTTAATAAAAACAATCATTTTTAATTAGGTATTAGTTTTTTCTAAGTTTTGCTGTAAGTTGGTGTAAATTTTTGTTCGATTTCGGTTTTAGTCATAAGTTGTGTAAATAAACAATAGTGTATAAAAAATGGGCAACAAGAAAAATAAACGGAGGGCAACAAAGAGATCTAAGGGTTCATACGCACTATGCGGTTACCCGCAATGCGGCTAGCCGTCCGGCTGACCGCAAGTAGGTACAATTCTTCTGCCTAGCCTTTTCCCAAGCTATGTTGGGGTCGGCTTCCAGTCTTACCGGATTTAGCTGAATACCGTATTTTACATAGAGCGACTGCCTATCTGACCGCAAGTACAATTATGTACGTAATATTCATTTCTATGCGCACTGCGATGCGGCTGCCCGCTGACCGCTCCGGTCGCTCGGAGTGCTGCGGCCCGAGTGACGGCCACCCGCACGGTTGCTATACGCACTGTGCGGCTCAGTTTGCGGCTGCCCGCCATTGAGTGTGCACGTGGTACGTCAGGCAAAATGGACTTCGACACCGAAAAGCTTATCATAGAAATCCAGAGTCGGCCATTTTTACGTAACGTGTGTAAATGTAGTAAATAGCTGCAACTTCGTCTACATCCATCTTTGAGATGGATCGATATGACCGCAAATCGCAACGATTCTTTAACCGCACGTTGCGGTCAGCCGGACGGCTAGCCGCATTGCGGGTAACCGCATAGTGCGTATGAACCCTTATTCCACAAAACAAAAACACATGATGGAAGTTGTAAAGTAAGTACCTTCTTGTGCACATCATATTTTGTTTGTTTATATTATCTATAGTAATTTCGTCTTATAATTACATAGCTCGATTGGTCTAGCGGTCTCGTGCAATAGGGTTTTTACTAACGCCCCGGGTTCAAATCCCGCCAACCATTGTATACTTTTTGTAGATTTTCTTATTTGAAATAAATGTTATTACGTATTAATTACGAAAATTTTGGTAATAAATCTATTATTTATGCGGGACATATGCAAGCGGTATTATTCGGTGAGTGGTTAACCGCTGCAGGACTAAGTACGTCACATCGGGGACAAAATAAAATTTACAGCGTTTCATGCGAATACTGGACTGGCCGCAGGAATTCTACACCGAGTGACCGAACTAACGAAATGTGGAGGTAATATTCGATACAATATAAACATAGTAAAAACATGTATACAGAGGTGGGAATTATTGTAAAATATAACATGTGAAAGAATGATTTATTAATGACATTTGTTGCTTAACCATGCGCACCGGAACTAGATACATATTGTTATATGGTATTATGAGTGTTTATCACAATTTAATCTAAGTTTGATAGTGTTTGTATCTATTATGTTTTTTCTTTTTTTTTATAAAAAAAACGATGCCCACAGTAAGGAATTCAATCCTTTTGTCGCGGGGGTTACACAAACATTCAAATTACAAGCACACCCAGACTTGGAACAAGCATTTGTGGATCACACAAATGCTTGTCTCATGCGGGGATCGAACCCGCAGCACGTGGCGCACAGTGGTAATTAGCGTGGTGACCTATACCACTCGGTTATCCGTGCAGTCACCTTTTGAACAAAGGTCATAGAACACAATAGTGAACAATACCTTGCCGCTTGCATCCACCGGTTAACCGCGGCCCTGAGGCCCTGACGATGTCATCGTCCACCTGGTGGGACGCTGGGCCTTCCAGTTCGTTGTCGCACTCGAGAACCTTTCTTCCCCATCTGTTATCGGTTCTACGAGGGATGTTCCTGCTCTTAAGAAGTTTTAAGTTGTTACATCTTACTTAGCTTACTGTCTATCTGTCTCTACTTCACACCTTAAAGTGACAGAGACAATATGAGACTTAACGGCTTCAAACTGATTGACGTTTCAGTGTTCGGGGGTAAGTGTGTCAAAAATACGCGTATTTTTTGTATTAGCTTCTGCTAATGTACTAAAGCTAATACAAATTATTCGCTCCGAATCCTAATTATTCCCATTTTCAAGTCATTGAGATTTGTTTAATATTATGTCGTCGAAAAATTGGAATAAAAGTTGAAACCCTCAAGAACCCTAATTAAAAGCGTAAATAAACAAGACAATAGAAATGTCCTTAATACCTTAAACTTTATTTTGGAAGGCCTCTTTATTTATATTTAGATACCTTCTACATCAACGCAAAAAAAAGCCTTTTTGATCTTCGAAACAGACCTACAATGTTGTTTTACAAAACGCCTAAGGCTACAACTCTTTATTCTTAGTTTATTAAACATAATGGCTATGTAATATATTTTATATCTAAAATTTGCATTCAGATCTGGGCATTAATTTCAGGTTTTTTTTACCCGACTACGGCGAAGCCAAAAGGAAGGGTTATGTTTTTTCGTTACTTTATTTATGATTAATTTAGTACACATGTTTATATCTGCATATAATTAATCGGCCTATAAACGTCCCACTGCTGTCGACAGGCCTCGCTCCATATAGAGAGGAATGAGCATTGATCATAATAATATCTACATGTCTGTCAATACAATTTTAAAACAACTGAAGTAAGATCCATTGACTTAAAGCCAGGTTTTGTAGATAAAATATGTCGTTGCTTCTCTGAAATATCTTCCGTCTTGGCAGCTAAAATAGTTTTGCAGAAATACTTACAATGATTTGTCAAATATGTGAAGTCACAATGCCGGAAGACAAATTTCAAAGCCATTTCTAATAAAGTTGTTTTGGAAACTTTGAACAATTTTATTTGTGTCGCCATGTTGTTAGAATATGACATCGCATATATCTACAGATATACTTTACGGGCGCGAACGGATTTATTTGACGAAATAACTTTGTGCATGTTTTACTTTGTAACATGGTTCGTGTTTGACGACCTCCGTAGTCGACTGGCAGCTCTGATGTCTTGAGTTCGATCACCAGATGAGTCAATGTAAAAAAAAATATTTTCTACAATGTGACGGGAGATAGGTGACGGTTTTGTACAGGGATGCTTGTGGTACTTTTGTTGTCTTTGATAACACAACTTTTTGGCTAATTACTTTGTCTTCAGAGCAATACATGTAATGTTGAAAATTATTAATGAAAATTAACAGTAAGTGATGTTTGTTAGTATATTAATTTGAGGAAATCTTTGTGTTTTACAAAGACGGTTATAAAATAGTCACAAACTTGCGTTCCGCATCGCAAAATAAAATTATTTCTTGGAACTATCCAACAAAATGAATAAGCTTATTGATTATTAAAAGATTACATCACTAACAAATACTGAAGAATAGCTGGTGAGCTAAACAAAGTAGGCAAACTTTGTCTTTTATATTGCAATAGCTACGTCGGCGCCAACATTTTATTTTATTCTGTTGTAAATTCGCCGCAGTAGCATAAATCCGCAATTCCAGCAGCTAAAAGCCTCAAATATTTAATTCATATTTCTTTTTTATCGCAGCTGTAAAGCAAAAGGTCAGTGGTACAGTTGCATTTAAATTAAATTGATGTAAGAAATATAATATCCGTATTTTTTGTGAATATTTAATAACATTACGAAGACACTTTGATTTTATACTTAATATTTTTTATACTTAAACCATAAAGGACATTTTTTTTAATTAAGTAAGGTCGAATGAGTTATTGTTCAATTTCATGTCATCGTGGGTTGAAGATTTGTTTGTGCTTGTTTTGAACATATTGTCATGAGGTTGTTGTTATGCTGATTGATCAATTTACAAGCTTTACATTTTTTAGCTTCTTTAAAATCGTTGGATATAAGAAATCCTGAAAAGTGATCGCATTTGATTACGCCGAATATACGGTGACTTATCACAGTTAGCCTAGATTTTTTCTAGGCTGGAAAGTGTTGACCCATAATTTCCCTTATAATACCGGCCAATAAATGTCCACTGCTGGGCACAGGCCTGTTCCTATATAGAGAAGAAACGAGCATTTATCACCACGCTTGCTCAAGCTGAAATCGCCACCACGCTTGCTTGCGGGTTGGCGATTTCAGATTCCAAGTTTGGAATCCAGGATCCTCACGATATTTTCCTTCACTGTTTGTCTATGGTGTCTCAGAATAATTTAGAAAGTACATAATAATATAACTTTGAAAAAGTCATATTGGTACTTACCTGGGGTCGAACCTACAACCATATGCATACGAATCCGGTCATTGAACCACTAGGCCACCACGACATCATAATTGCCCTTTTAATGTATTTTAGCTAGCCGTGTAAGCTTACAGGGATTAACATGATAGAAGGTAGTTTTTGCTTTTTAATACAAGATTCACCATAATATAAAATTTACTCTTCTATAAGCAGTCAAGTTAATTTTCACATCCTATTAGCCAAACTGACAAGAGCCAATATATCCGGCAATTCTGTACACACGTAAAAAAATACGTAGTTTATAAGCACATCAATCTTCTGGGTCTGGTAAACAGGAAAATAGCAATTAATTAATGTCGACCAATTTACTGGGATTGCTGTTTAAATACCACGGTACATTTGATACGTTTACGAATCAGCCATCAAGAAATAGTAAAATTGTCTGAACCCAACATCTATTGTATTAACCCCCGATAAAAAAGGGGGTATAAGTTAAGGGTGTGTGTCTGTCTGTGGCATCGTAGCTTCTTATCTAAAACTCTATCTGAACCGATTTAAATCTAGTTTTTTTTATTATACAAAACATCAATCAATTAACTATGAAACCCTAATCTTCTGCCTAACATTTAAGTAGGGCTGAGGGTGCCAAATTGAAATAGGTCGGCGTAGGATCGGTCAGACACGTGTGCAGAATGCCAGCAGAAATGTGAAGCGGCGGTAGCTTAATGGCCAAGGCATTGGACTTGACGAACATGTGGTCGCGCGTTCGAACCCCACCCATTGCACTACCGACGTGAACCCACTCGTAACACAAGCATTTAGCTTTAGCTTCGAGGGGTTAACAAGAAGGTTTAATGTTTGAGGTTGCTAAGAAATGTTAAAAAAATTAAAATAAGGGAAACCTTACGGTTTCCCTACGGGCGAAGGCCAGGTGGAGATGTAGGGACGAAATGCACGCCTTTATTAAAAAGGAGTGGCTTTAATTAGTCAATGAAGATGGAGAGGTATTTGACCTGCAGTGGGACAAATGGAGCTGAAAACAAAGGAATTGGGGTTTCCCATTTTCTCCAATCAAAAAGCAATATTAACATTGCGTAAATCTCCGATAACACAGCTTGGAACAATGAAATGACTATTACACATTACTTTATGATAATAGTGTTTATCTACACCAGACAAGGTAGAAAAAGCTTGTTAAATAAATTAAATAAAACAGCCTATTTATGTACAGTCCCTTACCGCACGAATAATTTTTGTTATCTTTCAAATATAATCTTATTCAGTAACTCATATTAAATAACACAAAACTAAATTATCTTCAGACACAGCAGGTAATGTTATTCACAATAATTTTGTATGGTATTGTGTCCTTCATTAGGTATTTGAACAATATTTTGGAGACAGTATCTCTGAATGAGGTTTGCGAAATATCTGGGCTTTCCGTCGGTTTGTCACTCTCATTAGCGCCAGATGTCTACTTAATTATGTCGAGAGCCTGTCGCTTCTATGAAGGTATCTTAACATAAGTAGACTCTAGGCAATTTGCAGAGGTTTCGTTACTGATTTCTATAACTAGAATTTATTTGCTCAGAATCCGAAATCTTCTGTGATGATTGTTAGTTACTATAGTCACTATAAGAATTTCTCGTCAACCACAATTTGTTTCTACATCTGAAAAACTACTTACAGAAAGTGGGCTTCATCATGTATGAATTGAACTACAGTATATAACTCCTTGGCTGCCATTTTTCGCTCATAAAGGCGTGACGGCGGTTAATATCGCGCGAACTTTCTTTGCGTTTACAAAAACTACGATGTGTTATACGATATTATACATGCGAAAGTGTGACTGTGTGAGTATTTGTTTGTCACCTCTTCACGTTCAAACGGCTGGACAATTTAAATCAAATTTGGTATGGAGGTAGCTGATACCCTGGATTAAAACTAAGGCATGGTTTTAATCCCAAAAATAGAAGTTACGTATCCGGGTAGTTAGACAAAAAATGTCGTGGTGGCCTAGCGGTTCAATAACCGGATTCGCATGCACATGGTTGCAGGTTCGAACCCAGGCAAGTACCAATGTGACTTTTTCAAAGTTATATGTACTTTCTTAATCATTGTAAGACATCATTGACAAACGGTGAAGGAAAACATCGTGAGGAAACCTGGATTCCAAAATATTGGAATCTGAAATCGCCAACCCGCAATGAGCAAGCGTGGTGATCAATGCTCATCCCTTCTCTACATGAGAAGAGGCCTGTGCCCAGTAGTGGGACGCTTATAGGCCGGTATTTATCCGGGTAGTTAGTAAATCAACCAACCCATATAGTCTGGATGGATTAAAAAGAACACTAATATGCAACCATGGTGGAAACTGAATTGTTCACGAATTCTCAAGGCCCGGTATCACGGGAAGGAAGCTCGATACACTATCGTCGCACTGGAATTAATGTCTTGTGTAGACAGTACATCTGGCCGACAGACAAACAGCCACGCTGTTAGAATTTCAAATTAGTATTAAAATAACAAACTAGACTGCTTACCATTTCAAGTTGTGTGGTGGTAACAGCTGACTGAGAATTTGGTTTTTATTGTAAAAGTAATGCCCTCGTCCAAGTACATAAGGAATTACAGAGTTACTCACGGGTCAGGTAATATTATTTACTACTATTACTACTATTACTAGTTATTACTATTCAAGACAGTTTTCAAAAATAAATATAGCTTGTGATACCAGCCTGTAACGATTATTAAATAATTGTTCTAAAAAACCGTAACCGTAAACTTCCATAATTAGTAAATATAACGCACTTTACGTTATATTTACTAGTTACTTAGTTGAAGCGGCGCCGGCGGTAGCCTAATGGCCATGGCATCGGACTTGCGATCATGTGGTTGCGGATTCGAATCTCACCTATTGCACTACCGACATGAACACACTCGCAACACAAGCAATTAAGTTTAACACGAGGGGATAACAAGAATACTAGTAATATGCGATCCACATTTCAAGTAATTTGAAAAAAAAAACCTTTTACTGTGTTTTTACTATGACACCTAAGACGAATATACTGGGTGTATACATTCTAATCTTATGAAACCCAACAAAAGCATCTTAATCTTAACCTGTGTCTACATGACATGAGTTGATGAAGGTGAGGCGTTTGGGAGTCGCGTCCGACTGACGAGGGAGCGGTTTGTGGCGACAGATAACACGTGCTTAACGGCTAAAGGATCGACTGAATCGAAGTCAAGAGATTTACACCTTCAACCTTTGTTATATAATGTTACTTATAGAGATTCAGTTTATGTCTACCTAGTAAAGGTTTGACAGCGGGATCAGTATGTATCTACTTTATGTGTTTGTATAGCCTTAGTGTGGCCTGGTCATTAAGTACGGATAAGCAAAATTATTTCGTTTTACATCAAGTCAGTGAAGTTATATTCCAAATATATCAGACTCTTTGCAGGACTCGTGCGTTGCACTATTGTTTTCAGTTCTTTCTATTTTGATCTTACAAAAAAACAAATGAATTAAAAAATCAAATAGAAAAAGAAGTTTTTAATTCTTAAAAAACCTCATTTAATGCGCTCAAGAAATGTTAACTTATCTAACGACTTTAGGTGCGCGGTTCCAAAATCGTTTACTGATTATCGAACGTGAGCAAGCAGCCTTAAAAGAAAAAATAATGAAGGGTCTTCCAAACATGATAATATTAATTGCTGAACACCTTAAGCGCATTTTTTTTTTGTTTTTGAAAATTTTAGTGTCAGTGCACTTACAATGCCTTGCATATCCTGTTAATTAAAAATGTTATTAAACTACATTAATTTCAGAATTGTTTTTACTAATCAGTTCCACGTGACACTGTTATTATTATGAACAATAAATCTGAGAATGTTGTGGTTGCTATAAAAAAAAATATTTTTACCAAATACTTTTCTAACTATTGAAAGTGACTTTGAATCTTTATTTCGGAGTTTTTGCAAGAAAAAGGTAATCACGTTTTCATGTAATCCTCCCTAACCTCTTTTGTAAGATTGGACTTCCACAATATAATAACACTAATAATAATGTCGTACAAATAATATTGTGTTTCATAACAATCAATTGGAATACGTGACCGAAATGTTAAAAACTTTTTGTTCCGTATGTTAGCATTTGGGAAGAAGTAGGTAATATTATTATTCCTTTCGTTATTGTTGTTTTATTTCATAAATGGTTTTGATAAACATCTTAGAATACGGATTGTTGGTGTTGTTGTTATGTTTATGAAAGTGGTTCAGTAAAAGGATTTTGTATTTCCACGTGCTTAATGTTTTTCGTTGCTCTTTGGCTATTCAATCATGAAATAAAATTAGTTAGAGTATAGGAGGAACAGCATAATACATAATAGCTATAAGGAAAATGGGCTTAGACCAGCTTATTCGTCGGCCACAATCGATTGTTCTATATTTTTTTTCGGTTCATTTCTATTTATTGTGGATATCGATAACCCGCGTATCCTATAAAAATACCGGATATCCAACCTCAAAGGTAGTATCCAAGTCAGAGATTATATTAGCAAACAGAATAAAGGTTATAAAAATAACGAAAAACGCTGACAAACGTTTCAATTTTATGTAACCCGATATTAAAAATGATTTTCCTCACAATAAAATTGAGTCCATCTGACGTGAGTTAACACAATACCTCAAGCGAATCGAAAAGGGGTGAAAAGTAATTTATATGTATCACTGATAACTTATGTCTTCGGAATTGATTTATTAAGGAAACCCTGTACATTTAAACTGAAGGATCTTTTTACCCGATATGTAAATTGGTACAGGTGTGAATAATGTTTTTGATGTTCTAAAAATAGAGAGTATTAATAAAGGGTTCATAGTTATGATATTATTTTGTGTTGTTCCGATACCCTATATTCATTCATATTAAAATTTTTTTTATTCACCTTTTTTGTGTGCCACGTCTGCGCAAAAGTTTCTCCTTTTGACTTAATAATATGTATCTTTTTTTTTTGACCCGGGGGAAATCCTCATGGACTTCCTCCGCCCTGGGGAAGGCGAAGGGGTATGCCGGACTCTTACCGGCTAAAACCACCGGATTGTTCTCCTTTCCCTTATACTGGGGACCATGCGGGAACGCGTTGCAATCCTAACCCAACTACACGTACTAATACAATACTAAATGTTTTCTTCGAATAATTTAGGCGCACCTCAACACACAGCACCCAAATGGAGGGCAGGGTGTTGAGGAGCAACATGGGAGAGGCCTAGGTCCAGCAGTGGTCCGAGATAGGCTGAGTTGAGATAAAAGAAAAAGTTCTGTGATATAGACACTAGGTTTGGCTTCTGTTTCCTAATGGGCGTCGGTTTTCGGTTGGTTAGTGACATAAAATATCCTTTTTTGATAAATGGGCTTTAACACTGAAATTATTTTTCATATTGGACCAGTAGTTCCAGAGACTAATACGCTACATATATCTAAAATCTACTCGAATATTTATTATTATGGAAGTTTTAAAGTTTCAACTCCTAATGTTGAAAATAAACTTTCAGAATTCGGAGGTAAGTTAACTATTAATGTACCCAATCTGATTTCTTGAAACAATTTAATACAAGTGTTCAATAGCGCTGCTTATAACGTGTGAGGTCTAGTGTCCAAATTAATTAAACTGCGCTTGGGTGTGACGTAATTCATTAGCCCATATTCGTTAATGGGCGTGTATTGGTGTGTTCCACCGTCGTGTTCACGGCTACGTGACGGCTATATAATCTGATTGTCGAAACCTGTTCTATATTTTACCAATTTTTTAATCTATAAGTCTCTACAGATAAATCAAATTGGAGTGTCTGTTTATAATATTGAAATAACTGTGTTTTACTAAATGCATATGGATGTATAGGTAGACGATAATTATATACAAAAATATTTTTATTATAATTTTTGTTTGTCCTCCTTTTTTCCGGCTTATCTCTGACAAGGCAGAACCGATTTTTATGGGACTTTCACTGGCAGATAGCTGATGTAATAAGAGTAGCTTACGATACTAGTAGGTACGGACAAGTTATGCGAATCCACGGGGCTAGTGTTTAATAATAATATTTGATGTGATTTTAAATAGGTAAGCTTAATGATTGCGATAGTCACCATTTTATAAATATTAATATCCTTCTTTCTTGCCTAGACGATTGTTAAAAACGCTTTATGAAGCGTATAATTCTCGATGCCTAGCCTATAAAGTTGCTTTGTAAATAGAATGATGTAAAGTTTATTTCTTTACCTAAATTTTTACAATGGGTGTTAATATTTTGTTACCACAGTGCAATTTCTTAGCTAAATAATGTCTGAAGCTGGTTTTTACTCCTACACATTTAAATAAAATAATCATTGTGCTTACTTTTTGGCATTGCACCCAAGTATGTATGCATATTTATGAAAATTATTTAACAAAAATAACGTTAATTCATTTTTAGTTTATTTGTATTCTGAAATATGAATTGAATACAGATATGACTTTTAGTAGTTATATATAAAGTTTTATTTTTTTAGTCTATTCGGCGCACTCATCATCTCTAAGATTTTATCTAAGCCGCGGTTCTAATGAGTTCACCTTTGAGATAAAAAAAGGATATCTATATTATTTTGATTTATTTGACAAGAAATGTCTTCGTAGAGTTCATAAATCAAGATTATCGCCTTACCAACCGACATTAATCCAATTATTAATAGAAACTAGCTTCCTGATCGAATTTCTATCTGAGATATTATTGTGCATAATACCGTGAGAAGATACAGGTAGTTCTCACCGTCGTAGATAGGAAACCTCTCTCAACAACTAGTTCCTAAGGATATTTAAACTCTCTATATTTTGATCTGAAAACACTTCTTTTTGGTTATCTTTGGTCGGTAACTAAAATTTAAGATAGTCAGTACCGACTACACAGCCGATAAGCAATTTGTGATTGTTGTTGATGGTGAAACACTGTTGTAAATAAATAAAGCGTAATTATGCAGTAATATAAAGTAAAATAAAACAACATCTGAGTCTTAATGGAATAGGTATCCAATGTCCCATTGTTAAAAAAATACAACGGAAAAAATATAACGCGGCGTCGTCTCTTATGAAAAGGAATAAAGCATTTTTTTTCTGACAAAACTTAAATGGCACAGAATAATTACATCACTTATCATGTTCTTTATTTAATTCGTTTATAAAATTTGTTAGGTACCAATATATAACTTTAAATGTATTATTACTCACAACATGACAATTTCTAAATAACACCAAATTTACTTATCTAGGCGACGCAAATGTGGAGTTTTCTAAATTAAATCGTGTTGGCTCCGCAGATTAACTGGAATTTCGTACGATTTAATGTTCGCTGTTTTTAATTAGAATTAACTGGGATTTTGACGGGCCCTCCAAACGGAAAAATGTTGGAAACGCATACATTTAGCCGTTGCCGCGTTGTTTATAATTTATGTGACTGTTCCGCGGAGGTAGATGGGATTTAAATACATTATTTAGTGCTCTTTCAGAAGCAGTGCCTGTTTTTAGGGGTTTTACACATCAAAATGAATTTATGTGGTCCTCGGAATGTGTATGTTATAAAAACAAACACCTTTATGTTATTTTAAACATATCGTCCAAAGCCAGTAGTCTAAACTATCCAAACTAATATTATAAATGCGAAAGTAACTCTGTCTGTCTGTCTTTCTGTCTGTCTGTCTTTGCTTCACGCCTAAACTACTGAACCGATTTGTGTGAAATTTGGTACAGACATAGTTTGGAACTTGAGAAAGGACATAGGATAGTTTTTATTACAAAAAATAAAATAAAAAATTAAATTTATTCCAGACATACAGCGCCATCTATTGGTCAAGAGTCGGCATCAATTCAGTACCAAAAATCTGCCAGAAGTCACTATTCCACGCGAACGAAGTCGCGGGCAAAAGCTAGTTTGACAATAAATAAGGCGAAAAGCAAATGTTTTGTATAATAATTTAATTTGCAATTTCAAATATCAAATTTGCAGCTGTAACAACTGGAACGTTTTCAGTGACTAAATTTCTCATCAGAACTGGCCCAAACTAACAAGAGCGCACGACTCCGGTGAACTGAAAAACATCTTTAAGCCTTAACATGATTAAATGCCGTGTAGGTACACCATAATATTTCACCCTTTACCAACTCTACCTATAAAGAAATGTGAAAGGGGGTGATCCCAGAATACTGCTTCGTTGGTATGTTAAAAACCTCTTAGGAAAACCCACTTGCTGACTACATACAACTTATGTAAGAAGTTGCTGACTTTTACTGCGGTTCGGAGTTCTCGCTAACATGACATTGCGGCTTCAAATTACATTTTGTTTATTTCAAATGTGATTGTAACAAACTCCTTCCGATATATTTACATTCTTCCATCAGTTGTCCAGATTTATTTATTATTTATTCTTTTTTTTGTTGAAAGAGTTAATGTTGATTTTATAAACACCAAACATTTTTATTTTCTGATGTATGAGCTTTAGGTATAACGATGGAACAATAAAAACTGTAATATAACACTCAGAAATAAACGCTCGCTCACAATTCTCTAGATAAACTAGAAACATATTTCACAATCCGAAGTAAAACCGCGTACAGAAAAATCCACTCCCAAAATTTGATAAAGCGATGTCATCACTAACAAAATGGCCAAAACTGGTCAAGTGCGATAGGCATTCCTATAGAGAGACCAATATATAATTTAATAACGACCTTAAATGAGTCTTTCTTTTGGATTTAAATAAAAAATAATATAATTGTACCTCCCTAAGATACCATCATATTTTTTTTAAAAGCTTACTAGCTATACTATACTATTCCTGTTAACTCCTTGTGTTGTGACTGGGTTAACGTCGGTAGTGCAATGGGTGCGATTTGAGCCCACATGTTCGCAAGTCCGATGCCCTAGCCATTAATTAGGCTACCGCCGCTTTAGAGTTATAAATACATGGAACAGCATAAAAAAAGGAAGAAAATTACTCGTTTCAAATTCATATTCCGTTTTAATAACTAAGCACAAACATTTTATTTTTAATCTTTATTTATTAAGCGGGGTTTTTACCATGTCAATCCCATTATGACTTACTACACATTATATGATCTATTCTAGTTAAAATGTACAAATATTCGTTACATACTAATAGTATAGAAGCAGAAACATTTTAATATTATTCCACCTAGTATGCAAGAAAGGGCGCAGCTATGCCTTTTTTGGTTTGTACTGAAAAAGTTTCATAATTTGAATTTTTGAGTAGGTAATCTAATCTTCAACTCTAAATGGAAAAGTTTTTATATTTTGAAACTACGTAGGCTGGTGTATTCAAAAAATAAGAAGCTGATTGAGAGTAGCTTTTGTTAATTAATTTTATTTTATGCTTTAAATATCGCCTGTTCATCATTCATCGCCTTTACTTTTACCAGAAAGATGTTACTTCTTCGAATTCTAGAATATTTTGTTGTATTACGGAACCCTAAAAAGATAAAAGCACACATAGAATATAAAAGACAAAAATGACGATAATAATTCGCTCAAATTAATGGTGGGTTGTCAAATATTTTGATACATAGGTAATGGACTGACAAATGTGTATTGAAAGTTAAAATATTGTTGGGTGCTTTGAAGAGCGGCTATTTAGTAGCAGAGTTAGCCAAATAAATATACTAAAACAACATACATACAACCAGAAAAACATAACCTTCCGTAAGATTTGTTAAAAGATTTAACAAACTTTCTATTGACACTGTTTTTAGGGTTCCATACCTCAAAAGAAAAACGGAAACCTTATAGTATGTCCGTCCGTCCGTCTGTCAAGACCCTTTTTCTCAGGAACGCGTGGAGTTATCCAAAACCTTCAGGGTACCTCCCGTGAACTTAGAATCTTAAAAATTTGGTACTAAGCAACGTGTTTTAGCATAGATAAAGGAAAAATAGCTAAAATCGTAAATTTTTAAATACATCACATAATAAAAATATTTTTAATAATTTTAAACTTATGTTTGTACGGAACCCTCGGTGCGCGAGTCCGACTCGCTCTTGGCCGGATTTTTTTTAAAGATTTTTAGCAATGTGGGTCTCACATTACTAAGTAGTATTCTTCTTAACCCCTCGAGGTAAGGTAAATGCTAGTGTTACGCTATCCGAGGTATGAACTTTTCCAGCTAAATAGCAGTTACAAGTTATAGTGGATGTTTAGACGTTTGTCTCTCGTATAAACTTTGTAAATATTTCATTTAGCACAAGGATAAAATATAATTTAAGCAAAACAAGACATTGTATCGTTTGTTGAATGAAAATGAAAAAATAAAGCCACCGTCGCGTCGGTTCGTGCAAGATAGATGGTCTGTACAAAACAGTGGAACGAATGCTTGGATAAATTAATTTAAGCAATGACTTATGACTGTGAAACAAACATATTTAATTGAAAAATAAATAAGTAAGATACTGATATATGGATTAGTTATGTGTTAAAATATACGTGAATTGTAAAAAGGAAACTACTTGTAGTAGCGTGGATTAAAAACGTATAACAATCAAATCAAATCATGATATTTGTAAAACATAGGTTGTCAATAAATACAGATAGATCTACTACTTGCATTGTACATTCCTTATTGGAATAATGTCAGATTAGAAAAGTACCTATCGAAGTGAACTATCTAGGTAAAAGTTCGACTTAAAGCCGTTCAAAGTTTTAACACTTTAATTATAAACTTTCCCCTGCCAGTTCGATGAATTTTAAGTTAATCAGATTGGTTGTCAGCCGATCGGATCGGATCATCGGAATATTGAAATTAAGCCCGGACATTTCCCGTTGACTGCCATTGATATGAAAATCGTGTTGAATATTTTGCGGTGTCAGTTTCTATGTTTTGAATTAAATAATTGGTCATTCAAATGGATGTATTTCGTTCGGCGGTATCGACTTTGTATACTTCTTTTTATTTGAAAGGTGTGATAAAATACGCTACTGTTCCGGGACAAAGATGGCAAATGAGCGGACGGGTCACCGCCGGAATATCAATGATTTCTATTCAATTGGGTCTCTTATTTTCGCCATTGATCCTGCAACACAGAACTACAACAAAAATCTGCTCTCAAAGTACTTCCGTCAACGGATACCGTAATTTTTAGTCAAGTCTGAAGGAAACAGGAAAATATTAAAATATGCAGTCTGAAAATGATTTTTTTGTATCTCGAAAAGAAAGATGGCGAAAATAGCTGATCATTTATAAACCATTGTCTTGCGAGACCACCAACCAAAATTGATCTTTTTCTTACTTAAAGGTAAATCTGTTTTGTTTTAGAAAGAAGGTCTAGTTATGCTGGCTGTTCTTGTGAAATTAATCACAGTGTCTCAGAGGCATCTAAGTGGCTTTGAAACTCCGGAGTAAGGACATATTGGCTGAGAAATTATGTCTTATTGCGCCTTGCTTTATGGAGTGCTGGGCACGGTCAGTTATTGTAGTGTTTATCCCACTACTGTCAAAGATACCGTAAGTAAAATTTAAAAGGACCTCTCAAACATTGAATCATAGCAATTTAAGTAATTTTTAATATTCGAAAGATATTTTTTACTTTTGAAATTATAATTCGTTTTAATGTTATTTTAATTATTATTACCTTTTTTCTTCTACGTAGTATACCTACCTAAAAAGTTAATATAATTATTTCATACACAATTATATTAAGTTAAGACATATTTTAATAGGAAGACTAATATGATAAATATTTACGAACTTAACATAAACTAATATAAAAATCAATCAGATCATAATTAAAATCGAAAAAAAATGCATTTTTTTTAATTAATTAAATATGTAATAGAATATAACTATTATTTATCTGCTTACAAATGCCGAAATCTATAAAAAGTTATGTTATTTGATTCACATTAAACAAAAGAAAAGCACCTTTACTAAAATAAAAACTTTGAGAACTTCAAATTAATAGTTTTACCACCTTCTTTTGCTGTTAGTGACTTCATAACTTTTACGTTCGAATAAAATATAATGTTAAATTTTTAAAACTATCTAAAAAAAGTTTGTTAAGGACTTAAAGTTACTTAACAAGCTCTTATACAGTCAGCTTTTGATTTTTCCCAATAGGCCAGCCTTTTGCAAGAAGCTGAAAGCGACTCATTTGAATAAAGTCTTTATATAGAGATCCAAAACCTTTGTATTCATTGTCTTGATTTTTTCGTATGTTTAAGGCAATTTTGAGTTACACAGACAACTCATATTGTTCTAGAAAAGTTTCTTTAGTTCGCGGTAGTTTTATAATACTATTCTTCTATAAAATCTTGACAATTGAAATCCTATAATGTAAAACAAGAACGAGATTTTATAATGTCGCTTCTTTACGTTACCAGTGCTAGCGTACCTAATTAAAATAAAGTAAATAAAACATTATACTGAACTTTAGAGTATTTTAGAGAAACATCGTAAGGAAACCTTGATTCAAAAAATTTGAATCACCAACCCGCAGTGAGCGAGGGTGGTGACCAATGCTCATTCCTGTATAGAAATGGGACATTTTTATGCTGTTTTTATCTTATTATTTTAGTGTATTTATTTATTTAAAAATTACCTTATTTATTTAAGTAATTTTGATTATTAATAGATTAAATTGTTAAGTGTGTGCTCCTGTTTATTGCAACTGCACTATCGCAGAACGATTTTTCTTAAAACCGACTTTCTTGATAAAGTAAAGTGTCGGTTGAATGAAAAATGGTCTTAAGTTCTCTATTGTTGGGTAACCATCGTTCTTGGCTTCGATTCTGTTGCAGAAAATCCAACTTTTAACACTAAACAAATATAAAGCAAACAAATGGATAGCATAAAACAGCGTTGACTTTCGTTAGGCCAATTCATAAATGTTAAGGCTACCAACATCAAAGCCAATGAGTGCTGTTGGCACGTATTTTTTTTAGGTTTATACATATTTTGATACGCGCGCACCTTTTGAGTACTGATGAATCAATTCATACTACGGTAAAGTCGTAGCGCATCCAAGCATCAATCAGTGTTTTATTTGTTTATGTAAGTTGCAAATATTTTGTTTGAATGTAAGATGAACAATAAATAATGAACATTTAAAAAAAGAATTCACTCATTTTCTGATAAATGATGAATATGATAAATATTTACAAACTGAACATAAACTAATATAATAATCTATCAGATCTTAATTAAAATCGAAATAAATGCATTTTTTTTAATTAATTAAATATGTAATAGAATATAACTATTATTTATCGGCTTACAAATGCCGAAATCTATAAAAAGTTATGTTATTTGATCCACATTAAACATAAAAGAAAAGCACCTTTAATAAAATAAAAACTTTGAGAACTTCAAATTAATAGTTTTACCACCTTCTTTTGCTGTTAGTGACTTCATAACTTTAACGTTCGAATAAAATATAATGTTAAATCTTTAAAAATATATCTAAAAAAGTTTGATAAGGACTTAAAGTTACTTAACAAGCGCTTATACAGTCAGCTTTAGATTTTTCCCAATAGGCCAGCTTTTCGCAAGAAGCTGAAAGCGACTCATTTGAATAAAGTCTTTAAATAGAAATCCAAACCTTTGTATTCATTATCTTGATTTTTTCGTATGTTTAAGGCAATTTTGAGTTACACAGACAACTCATTTTGTTCCAGAAAAGTTTGTTTAGTTCGCGGCAGTTTTTTATTATTATTTTTGTATAAAATCTTGACAATTGAAATCCTATGTAAAACAAGAACGAGATTTTGTAATGTCGCTTCTTTACGTTACCAGTGCTATCATACCTAATTAAAATAAAGTAAATAAAACATTATACTGAACTTAAGTGTATTTTAGAGAAACATCGTGAGGAAACCTTGATTCCAAAAAAATTAATGTTTAATCGTCAACCCGCAGTGAGCGAGGGTGGTGATCAACGCTCGTTCCTCTATATTATTATGGGAAGAGGCCTGGGCCCAGAAATGGGAAATTTTTAGGCTGGCTTTACCTTATTATTTTAGTGTATTTAATTAATTTAAAAAGTACCTTATTTATTTAATTAATTTTGATGAATAATAGATTAAATTGTTAAGTGTGTGCTCCAGTTTATTGCAACTGCACTATCGCAGAACGATTTTTCTTAAAACCGACTTTCTTGATAAAGTAAAGTGTCGGTTGAATGAAAAATGGTCTTAAGTTCTCTATTGTTGGGTAACCATCGTTCTTGGCTTCGATTCTGTTGCAGAAAATCCATCTTTTAACTTTAAACAAATATAAAACAAACGAATGGATTAACGCATTAAAAACAGCGTTGACTTTCGTTAGGCAAATTCATAAATGTTAAGGCTACCAACATCAAAACCAATGAGTGTTGTTGTCACGTATTTTATTTTTAGGTTTATACATATTTTGATACGCGCGCACCTTTTGAGTACTGATGAGTCAATTCATACTACGGTAAAGTCGTTGCGCATCCAAGCATCAATCTAAAAGGTAAAATAATAAAGTTTAACGGTTTTAGGTAGGTTTTTTTATTGTAAGTTGTAAATATTTTGTTTGAATGTAGGATAAACAATAAATAATTAACATTTAAAAAAGAATTCACCCATTTTCTTACAATAGTAATTACAAACTACTTTTTTTTAGTCGTTTTAACATATGTGGAATTACCAAAAACAGAATGTCCTGTCGAAAATCAATGTTCTTAACAATATACCTGAATCAATAGAGGTCGTTTTATGGGGTCGTAAGTTCACACGCCACGTAAGAACTCATAACTAAAATACTGCCTCGTAAATTCTCGTTTATGTAGTAAGAGGCTATTAAGTGTTATAATTGTAGGGTTTACTGAAAAAAAGGTTTTATTTGGTTACAAATGCTTAGGTTTATAGCATCTTCACATTAATAAGGTGTGGTTAAATAATGAAAAAAAATGGATAAATAGACATTCGGTCGAAAGGATTTCAAAGCCACTGCCGTTACCTCTCTATATTTTTATTTATTTACCAGTGTTGCCAGAACGGTGCACTGTTTTGTTAATACTATACAATTAATTTAAGGGTGAGAAATAAAGTCACGACTTTAAAACTTTAACTGATATTTTCTACACTTAGGGCTGATGTTTCTGCTTGATGTTTGAGTTTTTGTATGAAACAACTGTGAAAATTTCAAAATTATTCCACGAATAAAAATATTTGACAATTGAAAAATCAGCCCTTAAACTCCCATACATCGGCTATATATTAATTATCTAAGTTTATGTGAACATTTTACGAGTCCATTTTCGTTGATAGTGATGTAATCTGAAGGAATTCGTGTGTCGCACTCAAGCAAGGTTTAACGGTCCCTCACAAAATGTTAATAGCAGGGTGCGCCGAATTACTTCAGTTAATTTTCATTGATATCTGTGTTTGGAATAAAAAGTATTCTAGAACTGTTTGTAAGGGTTGTCAGTTACCTTAATATTTTTTACACACTGACTCTAAACCAAACCACTGTTATAATAATTTATTTAAAATACCAGCTGACTATCGATACTAATATTATATAGAGGAAAGATTTGATTGTTTATTTCCATTGAATAGGCTCCGAAACTACTGAAATGATTTAATTATTCTTAATTTTCTTAATTTTTTATTGCACACTATAAAATACATAAAATACAAGTATCAGAAAAAGTATGTACACAGGCGAGCTTAACCCAGAATTGAGTTCATTCTTTCTCTGTTGGGAATATTATATTACAAAAATCAATAAATGAATAGTTTAAAAAACACGCTTTACTTAATCGTGGTCAAAGTTCATTACAAGACCTTTCTAACAAGTCCAAACACGGCTATGATACGATATTTCATCATAGAATGCTAGTGCCTATCTTCCAGCTTCATCATCAGACCTTGAAACCTAATCATGGTCAATGTTCATTACAAGACCTTTCTAACAAGTCCAAACACGGCTATGACACGATCATCCTTCATGAAGTTCCAGTTCATATCTTCCGGCTCCATCATCAGATCACCTCGACAGTACCATATTATTGTATTGTCATCAAAATCACATACAACTGCCAATTTTCATAACGCTACGATCTTTAAAAGGTGGTTAAATTAGTTTTCTTAGATTTGACTACATAGTTACATACATACAGGTCGACCTAATAAAAGCGTGTTAAAAATAGAGACTGCGGGCTGAGCTACAAAACAAAAGAATGTTTGTGATTAAAAATTAAGTAAGTTCTGCATTCAATAAACTAAACTAATACTAGCATAGCGTTACACATACCTCTGGTACCAAAGTTTAGAATTAATCGTCCCCATAACCAATGGTAATGGTTTTTTACGTTAGTAGTACTTATTCCATAACCACAGTTTTAAGTAAACTTGCGAATATCAATAAAGCAATCAATTCTACTCTTTTTATGTTCCGTTCCTATGATCAGCATGAGCACGCATGAAATCATGAAATCGGAAAATTTGAAGCGTCAACAGGTAGATGTCATAACGGGATAGAGCGACTGAACTCAGCTGCTCGATAGGAAAATTTAGAATTCTGTACTCAAATCAATAAAAAATACTTCGGTCTAGCCTTTTTCCCAGCTATGTTAGGGTCAGCTTCATGTCTAACTGGATTAAGCTGAATACCGTATTTAAAATTGCGCGAATGCCCATATACTGCACCATCACCCATTTTACTACTTCACGTGCTTTTCAAGGCCCGGAGGCTTCTTGCTATGACAAAATGGTCACCCATCCATGGACCAACCGCGGCGAGTGCGGCTTAACCTTCAGTTATACTCTTACGGCTTACTCTCAGTCCCTCTCGGTTTTGTTTAAGTAGTTATTGTATTTTTTTTCTATTAACCAAACCCTTATTAAGAATCGTTTGATTCTATAATAATATTGATTATGATCGGCTTTACTTTTGATATCATTAAATATGGTAGGTATGTATGTGATTTTGAAATATAAAAGGCGGTGAGTTACTATTGATGTAATAATATTATGATAGTGGGACATCATTATCATATTAATATCACTATTGACAACAATATTTTTCTTTTTTTTCATATACATATATATAGACATCAATTTTGGTTTACCCGCTCGTGCATTGCCCATCAGTCGACATCCTTAGAGAAAAACACGCTTGATAAAAATAATAGTCAAAGTAAATATTACGCAAACACATTTACATTTGAACTGATTACTGAATGTACACGTAACGCGATTTGAGTTTCAATTAGTACTTGATTTGTACCTTTGTGGCATTAATGAGAGAATTCGATTGTATTGTTACTTGGAGCGTGCATGCTTGTCATGTGCGGATGTATATGTATTGACTACAAGCCATTCAATTACCTATATGTAAAGCAAGTTTGGTAAGGAATAGTCGACCGTTATTGATAAGATTATGGCCAACATATTATTATATGACTTAAGGCAACTTAAAACAAATCTAAAAACTGAAGTTACTACTGACTGACACTATTGTAATCTATGCCATTATTATAAAGCTGGGTTTTGTTAGATTATTTGTTTTTTTTTTGTTGAACGCATTAATCTCAGGAACCACTAGTCTGATTTAAAATAGCACTTTCAGTGTTAAATAGTTAATTTGTCAAGGAAGGTTTATTAGCTACTTTTTGCCGCGATAACCAATACCCACACGGGCTGAGCCGCGACTAAAAGCTGGTTTAAAATAAACACGTAAATAAATATAAGATAGGCAATTCTGCATCTATTTTTCTAATGATTTTTACAATACAATTTTATGAACTGAAGTTCTCGTAAGTATTTATTCCGTGTTAATATAGAACTCAATGTACCCAGTTGGTATCGATACTCTTGTCATTGTGTGTTTATTGAAAAACTAAAGTAATTGTGTTGCGTTGCAAACTTCCCGGAGCGCGGTTGCATAACAAAGTTAGTATATTGAAAATACAATGTATTTTTGCTACCGTAGTTAATTTGTTAGTATATCAACCACTTTAATTTCTGAGTAACCGTAAAATTAAGCATTTTCACCGTGTTCATCTAAACTTAAAATGCTGGTCAACAAATCAAATATTTAAGTTAAAGTATATGTCGTGTTTCTGGTTAGAAATCTATTATTTATCTCACTTTAATATGACCAACGTAGCTGTTATAAAGGATGTTATAAAAAATTCGTGCACATTAACTCAAATATTCAGCTTCTCGTTACTGATGACCGGTTCAGAGCTATCGAACATGTTCCTACAAAATCAAACACGCCATTTTTCTCGTATCTCGTTTTCAAGAACAAAAGAAAATCACTATTAAAACTAAGTCTCAACTCGACATAGAGGGATAATGGTTTAGAAAAAGTCGTTATAAAAGTCGTAATTCCTTCTTTCTCTCTAGTTACTTCAGCAAATAATAGTTTACGATTAATCGACTCAAATCTGACAAACATGCCAAAAATGACGTGAAAATATTTGCGTGTTTTCTCGCTTGTCACAATACCACATATCGTATAATTCTGAAATATTGGCCCAGATTTGTCTGACTTTGAATATTTTACATGTAAATAACTTTATGAATATAGACGATGGTGGTGTTACGCGCTGAGTTTCTTTTATCAATTTTTATCTCTAAGTCATGAACTTATTTACTACTAAAACTTTTAAGTTACAGCTTGAATAACAAACACGCATTCCAAGAACAATCATAAACATTTTTACCAGATTATTAGTTTTTTTTAAAGGTGTTGTCTCACACGATTCAAATCCTTTGTGAATATATATGTGAGTAAGTTCCAGGTATTTTCTATTCTATGTAGTCACATAAGATTTTATAAACAACTATAAATTAAAAGCAAACTATAAATTGGACCTCATACTTTGTTGAAATAAAACTACTTTAAACGGATTCTATCGCGGTTTATTTTGATTTTAGTTCCCGACGTTTACGTACTTTTTTTGTACTATGAAAAGATTTCATGGTGAAATTTCACTGCAGTGTTCATATAACGACAAATGGCCAGTATATCGAGAACGACTACCATTCACTACGTCGTTTCCCTTCAAATGACTATAAGTTACGCGGAAATCGGAAATCCATATTTTCCACTCGCTCTCAGGTTAGTAAAAAATATTCGCGTGTAGTTTTTCTACCAAGAGTCGGTTATAAACGAGAGCTTTTTGGTGGTAAAACAAATCTGACAGATGAATGTGTTTGTAGAAAGTATAGTTTATTGACAAATATTTGCTTTTGGTTCCAATATACTGACGCGGCGGTAGCCTAATGGCTAGGGTGTCGGACTTGCGATCATAATATGCTTACGGGTTCGAATCCCACCCATTCCACTACCGACGTGTACCCACTCGTAACACAAGCATCTTAGCTTAGCACGAGGGGTTCAATAGATTACTAGTAATGTGCGACCTACATTGCTAGTTGGTAAACTTTTAGAAAAAAAAAATGACTCGTTGCAATATTTGTTCACCTGTTTTTTAATGCTATTGTAAGTTCTAGTAGAGCCGATTTTTTCATGCTTGAATAATAATACCGAACTATGAATGTCCCAATGCTGGGCACAGGCCTCTCTCCTTATAGAGAAGGAATGAGCATTGATCACCACGCCAACTCATTGGTTTGGCGATTTCAGATCCAATCTTTTAGAATCCAGGCTTCCTCACGATGTTTTCCTTCACCATTTCTCATTGATGTCTTAGTATGATTAAGAAAGTATACATAACTTGAAAAAGACACATTGATACTTGCCTGGGTTCGAACCTGCAACCATGTGCATTCAAATCCGGTTATAGCACCGTTAGGCCACCACTACATCTGAATAAATATAATGGTAAGAGAACACCTAATATTTTCATAAATTATTGATAATAAATAATAAGTTAAGTAGTCTTTTTTTTTTTTAAGTGGCTGTGGATGGTACCGTTGGTGTACGTTTCGTTTGCCATTCGGTAAGATTTGACCCAAATGCTTTATGAAAAAACCCCTAATTAACACAAGTCAAAAATATTACATCATAAAGAACAGCCTGCGACTAAACTAAAGTTCCTTAAAGCCGTAAAAAACTTTCAAAAGCGGCAGTGACCAGCAATTGTTGGAAGTTTTCGTGAGTACGACCTTAGCCCCAATCATAGTCGCTCGTTACGGGTCACTTCATACTTATAATTCTAAAAAAAATCGTAGTACATATATTTGCTGAAATATAATAATAAGTCACGTGTAAAAAGTATTATACGTATCAAATATCAAACACTCTTTTGGAACGAAGTTCCTTATCGCGCGTTGTGAAAGGGGGCTAGACGGAAAAAATTCTTACGAAAAGTTGTCACGACACTTTTTGCTATAGTAAGCTATTGTACCTAAGCTGTGCGGCGTGCGCATGTTTCTCTGTCTGTCTGTCTCTCTTTCTCTCTCTCTTATAGAAAGCAAGCCAGATATTTTCATTTCTATTTCGCATTGAACAGTGTGGTGTCGCGACGATTATTTTTGTTGAGTGTATAAAATTGTATTGAATTTTTTTGCAATTCCTTCACTAATTAATCGAAAGGAACTTCGTTCCATCCGGGTGTCCCTTGACACCTCTCAAGTCTTTTGTGATTGTTGCGTTCGATTAATTCAAACTGATGTAAAAGTTATGAGTCTTATGGTCGAATACTGAATTGTTAATAAGTTTGAAGGCACCGTTAAGTCTTTTGCCGTCTCTGTCACTTTAAGGTATGCTGTTGCGAAACATAGACATTTAAAAATATGTTTAAGTTAATTTGCGCTTCAGTACTCGGTGGTTATTTGTGTAAGCTATACTTAATTGCAAGATACAATTGAAATGCTATTGATCTAATCATATATTTACTTTTTATTTATATCGTACAAAAATTAAACAAAAAATAATATAATTATTGTACGTAATCATATTCAAATTCATATTAATATATCAATATTTGTTGACATCATTTCATTAATAAAACGCTGATTCATTAATTATAATTGCAATCATTACACTTTTCAGAAATAAAGTACTTGATGATAAAAATTTATTTATTTATACTTTCGTTACATTATTAATAGAAAATGATTAACTTTGTCGACAGCGATATCTTCTTTAATATTCAACATCCAGTCTGAAGGGAAAAAATCGCCGTCTCTTTTGTTAAAAATCTTTAACAGGTAGGAGATAAAGGCTTGTATAGTTCACTTTTTACCAACTTGGCGTATTGCTTTTTTAAAGAAGTTGCTTGTGAAGCAGGGTTCTGTTAATTAGTGACTGATGCGAAGTATAACTAACTTAAAAATAACGTATATTATGAAAGGTTTCTCTCGTCAAAACAGCTTTGCAATCTTAAAAATATTTCTATTGTTTTTTTATGAATATTAATGAGTTCCAGGGAAAATTTCATCCTGCCCAGGATAGAGGCGTGTGCCCAACTGTGGGACAATTATAGGCTGGTAATTATAATTAATTATTAGGGAGAATTTTAATTTTGTTTGATTCAGTTAGCTATTTGCTATTTTGCGTTTACTCTTACATAATTTGTTAATGTATACTCTTAAAAATCCTCCCTAAATTATTGCTAACTGGACATTACTTTCAAACTTAAATTTTAATTAAAAACGAAATCTAATCACAGAAAATTAACGTTCTTAATTGGTATTTAAGGAACCATTTTATATAATGATTTAATGTTTGTATCAAAACCTCTTTGAACGGAGTCTTGTCGATAGCACTTAACTCATCGTAGTCCCTCATTAAGGCGGGCAAGTAATCAAATTTGTCACGTTAGCATCACGGAGATGACGCGCGACAGATTACCGGAGGTTCTAGCTGAAAAAACAAATTCACAGATTTGGGAGGCAAATGAGGGTCAAATTATCTGTCGAGTTTGTAGAGTCAGGAATTTAGGAATTTCTTGTGCATGTAGTATATTTGTTGGTTTTAATGTAATTGAAGGATATGAAATATAATTTATGTAAATAATATTAATTATTATAAAAAGGCAAGTTATAGGAAACATGTAGGACCTGATAATTACCGTGTATGTATGTGTGTAATGATGAAATTGTTATAGGTCACCACGGGCTCGATATCGATCACACAAATGCTTGTCACATGCGGGCGCATTTGTGTGATCCACAAATGCTTGTTCCAAGTCTTGGTATTCTTTGTGCATGTGATTTGAATATTTGTGAAACCACCGCGACACAAGTCACTTAATGAAGGAAATTAACGTTTAATACTAAAAACTAAATTTAAATTATTATATACTTTGAATATATTAATACTTAATTAAGTCTGATGCATTAACTCGACTTTGTGTTTTACAGTCACGTAGGAATTTATTTAAAGAATTGGAATAAATATTTTTAGACCCAATTAAAAGTAAGTGGGTTTAATAAATAATATTCTGAGATAGAAATATAATTATTGAGTTTTAATTAAACGGGCAGGCAGGTAAATGGTCATAGTTACTTCAGCTTGACATTAAAACCATGTACGACACGTTTATATTATTTGCTAGCAAACATTACGGTCTAATATTAAACATTTAATATTGGTAGAGTTGATATAACTCGCTTGTTTGTGGAGTTCAATATGAGAAAAGCAGTTTAAGCAAGGTTCGATAAATCTACGATAAATATGTTTTCTTTAGTGGTATTATGGTACTTTGATGCATTCCTGATAAAATTATATTCTAGAAAACCACGACATAAAAATTAGTTATAAAGTCATAATTATTTGAGTACCTACACTGTCCGTGTGTTAGGTGTAAGTGTGTGACCGTATGTCTTTAAAGATGAATATCAATTTTATAGTTACTAGGCAATCCCCCAATTATGATGGGTAAGGTCGCGGGGCGAAGACGATTTAGACGCAGAAGGAAGTCGTGGATCCGCAACATCCGGGAGTGGACGGGGACCGCGAGCGCATCTGACCTGAGCGTTTACTATGAGCTCTTAAAGCAAGGCTGGTGCTATTGTGTAAGTGGGACGCCGCTATGCGCGTGTATTGCGCTATTCGCTTCCACAATCGCGATAACCCTGCTTTAAGATCTCGTAGTTCAAGAACTGTTCTGCCTTGCAAAAGATAGAGATAGATTCCAGCAGCTGGTAGCCGACTTTTATTTATTGGAGTGGCACTTAAAGAAGAAGGCAATCCCCACGTAGATATTTAAATAACAAGAGCGGGCTCTATAATGGATTCTTATAACTCTACGAACTCTACGAAATATAATGATAACCTTTGAATAAATCTGGTTTTTAAGTACCTACACACAGACAATTGTATTGCCTAAATAATCTTAACTCCATAGTTCGAACAGAAAGAAGTGTTGGTAGTTGTTAACGTTCTTTTAGAAACTTTACCTGTATTGAGGGTTCTTCACATTTGAGCTTTGGCAATCACAGACACGCTTTGACATCAATTAAGCTAAAACCGAAAGGTTAACTTTCTTAATGCTTTATTCTATGCCATTTGATTGACCGTACGGTACGAAATAGATTCCAACAATAAGTAACACAATTACATATAAAAATCCGCTTAAAGCGCTTTTTAGACAACGCAATATTCAGTCTCGACAAACTATCTATTTTCCTTACGAACAAGACAAGCTCACTATTACACAGCGCTGAATAACGAATACTAACGCATTCACAAAACGTACGTCGTTGTTGTCAATCGTCACTCTTTCTCCCGAATCCTGAAACATCAGCTCCCCTAGCTAAGTGACATTTCTACAAGCAATAACGATGATAGAAATCGCTCAAAAGACATTAAATGTATGGAAATGACATTTGCTTTCGATAAGTCACGTTACTTAGACTTGTCACTTTCATACATTTAATGTCATTTAAGCGATTTCTATCATAGTTAACGCTTGTAGAAATGTCACTTGGCTAGGGGGGCAGTTAACTTTAAAACATTCAATGTCTATCTGTCGCTACTTCACACCTTAAAGTGACAGAGACAGCAAGAGACTTAACGGTGGCTTCAAACTGATTGACGTTATTCGACCATTACTTCTAATTACACAGTCTGTCTCTCTTATTACACTACGCGGTCTTTATAAGTCAGGCTGAATACCGCGTGGCCTAATAAGCACTTAAAAGGTATACACACTCAACTTATTCCGACAAAAATATGGAACATCTTTCTGTTGCTGGATAGTATCTGCGTAACGTAATTAAAGTTCCCGCGCTCGGACACTCTGTATGGTTCACTATTTTGTTTTTTTTTGCAATTTAATTTATTATAAGTTGAACATTATCATTAAAAATCAGGTATCAAGAATTTGCGGCAACTAAACTGATATTATGATTTAATTATTTCGATTATTTGCTGCTTAATTAATGTTTTCATGGTGAAGATATTGAAAGAGATAATGTCGTGTCGGCATTTGGCTGGATGCCTTATGGAACAAATAAAAATCTCTCACGACGTTAGGCATTTAGCCAAAATTCTCTTAATTGAATGTTTCACTGGATCTGTATCCAGTATAAACTGGTGATAACAATAATTAACCCGATGCTTATTTAATCCAAGATATTTATAAATTAGGTGTGTGTTATGGGCGTTGATATCCACACCAATATAAACGTTTGCTTTTATAAAGCGACAGTTTGTGAATGTGTGTGTGTTTGGTACCTCTTTGATTACAAAGGGCTTGGCCCATATTAATAAAATTTGGTATGAATTTAGGTGAAACCCTGGATTAACACTTGGGCTACATCCCGAGAAATTAAATTGTCTGGTAAACATCCGGTAACACCATGGAGTTTTTTTAAATACATAGCTCACTCACGTATCAGTAAACATAAATCCATTGAACAATAAATTTTATTGAACAAAGAAATACTTAATACTTATAGTATTTTTTATACTTAATGTAACTAAAATTATGATATTATTTAATTTATGAACTAAATATTATTATATCTAGTCCACACCACTTTTATGGATGTAGTAAATCTTCTAAAACATATAAATTAATTAACCTACAACAACTCCAGGTAACAAGCTGTTATACGGTTCGTTTTATAAGTTTTATCCAATAAAACTTCATGCGAAGCCTTGCTTACATTGAAATATACGCACACCTATTAAACAAATTAACACCGTATAACTTTCTTTAACACACTGACAATTATTAATTAATTCACGTGCGTAGTCTTATAACAAATATTCCAGTAACTTGATGTAATGAGGCCGAGGCTCAAACTCATTAGGAGCTCCTAACTTAAACACACTAATTAGTGGTAGTAAACTGTGATGTAGTATGATAGTGTTGTCTCCATAGTGCGATACTCACAAATGTATGTCGTTATGCAAAGTTTGTCTTAGAGAATTGCGTTTGTGTTTTATTATACCAATGTAGCTACAAGGTTTCTAGAACTATGTCATTTGTCTTACAAATCCTAATAAGTAAATATTGTTAATTACGGCACAAATTAGTTAAGAAACTTATTTGTGGCCTCATCTACACCACATTAAAACATACTAATAGGTAGATTTGACATTAAACTTATCTGTAGCACAATTTATAATATTATAACAAGGAAGGATTTGTATTTTTGTTTGTTTGTAAAGAATTAACTTAAAAACTGCTGAACCGATTTCATAAATTCTTTCTTCAAAAGAATCAGAATTATTATTCAAAATTTCTGCAATAGAATGCCACATTGTTCCTGAGTAACATAGGCCATATTACGTTCTTAAAAAAATAGCAATCGCGGGCGACAGCTTCATTTCTAAAATCCGGTATTAATTTATAACATTTGGTTTGTATTATGCTTTAAAACGTACTACAGTACCCTTGTACCTACCTATATTTTCTTCTGTATTTATCCTTTGTTGTGTGTGTGTACATAAATAAAAAATAAATAAATAAATAATAAATAAAATACAATTTCCCATTTAATTAACGTCTATAAATTAATAACTATACGATGAATCATTCGTTCACCGACGCGTAATGAGCTCATGATTTAGGGTCCGATTAACCCTGAAACTGGAAGGGAAACCCCGATATCTTCGCGGGAGTACAGTCGAATTAGAGTTAGAATAGTTTAGCCATCTCCACAAAAATTTACGAAGTATTAAGACAAGAATACATAACTACAGTTTATCAATTATATTGTGGGAGACTGGTGCCTGAGCTAGACAAAAGGCCTGTCAGAGTACAATGTCATGCAAGTATCAACAAGGTATCAACATGGCTGGAGCGAGGAAGATGAGTGGACCCACTCCCTGAATACTTTGAAAAATGAAATAAATCGTGTGAGGTATCATTTGAAAAGGCTTTTTGTTTTTTTTATTAGTTATTCTACAAATTAAGAAAGTTTTTTTAATAAAATAGAACATCCTTATGTGGAGCAGTTACTAAATAAGACGTATTTATGTAATACGAAACTTTTTTTTCCGTCCGCTTCCCCCGGGTGTCGTACGTAGCGACTAAGTGATTACGAATGTGTTGTGGAATAGGGACCAACCAAGGGCTATACATAAAAAAACGATGTTTGATTTTCATTTTAACATATCTGACTTTTTTCTGATTTGTGTTCGAAATATTGAATTTATTTTAAAAACGCTGTACTATTAAAATAACATAAAAGTCATTTGTTTCATTACTTCTCTACAAACTTTTGGGAAGAAATATATAAACAGATATCATTATTTATGTTTAAATCAGCAGTATGTACACTTGCACTTTGCTAATTTATATTTTTTTTATATTAAATTATCTTATTATTATACAGCCTTTGAAAAGTTAAAATCCTTTAGTAAAAATATTACGTCATTCATAAGAAGAAAACATATGGCATGTATCTAATATTTTTCAAAATCGAAAACCGAACATATTTTTTTAGTTTACCCTATTATAACTATCTATTGTTTTAGTTTGGATCTATTTTGATTGTTGGTTCCTAATATTTAATATGAAATTCATATCATTTCACTGAATAGGTAGGTACACGTTTTTACCTTTTACAACAGTCGATTTAATATAAATATGCGAAACTTCCAGCCGATACCGGCACCAGATGGCTGCCAGACGTGAAGCTTTTACCCTCACAAGAGTTTTATTGAACAAGTTGCAAGTTAAATAACTTACGATCAAGTTTTGTCTTGTATTTCTGTACGTCGAGCAAATTTGTAACTCGTGTCAAAATTTCGTATTTGAAATATTGTTTACAATAGTTAAAGTATAGAAATGTTTGTCAACAGACAAATAGAAAAATACCCATATTTAATAATGTCGTTGTTTGGTAAGATTCTTGTAAAACTTGACTGGACATTTATTTTATTAATTTACACACAGCAAACTACTTAGATGGAAATGGATGGTTGGAGGCACTTGGGGGAGGCCTTTGCCCAGCAGTGGAACAGTATAAGCTAAGCAAAAAAAAACTAGATAGGTATGCAGGCACACTAACAAAAACAATGTTTGTTAAAAATGCAAGGATTGTAAATCACGTTTACAAGCATGTTTTTTCGTAGTAACTTGTTCCTATTACTCAAGTAGTAACAGACAAATATTCCAGCGTCTTAAAAGAAAAGTGCTGTGATCTTATCAGGTTTAGGTATTATGTCGTCAAATGAATAGGTTGGATGGCTTTAACGAGAATCCTAAGTACCAGTAAGAGTAAAGTTCTGGCAAGTGTACCGTCACACAACGAGCTTTTAACTCTAATCGTGTAGCTCAGTCCGAATTGCAGCGGTAGTTTTAAACTTGCCGGGATTCCGCTCTACTGGAGACTCTGATCAACGGTACGTAATAATTAAGTTACAATGAAAGCAGATATTATTATAAGTCGTTTAGTTATTTAAACAAATCTCTATAAAGTTGTATTTAAATATGGTAAAACTATTTGTAGCCATGGACCATCAAGGCTTAAAAAAATTATCTATTGTTTATCTAATATATATAAAATTCTCATTTGGCGATGTTTGTTACCATCAAATTCCTCTGAAACAGGTGGACCGATTTGTATGAAATGTTGTGCGCATATCGGGTAGGTCTGAAAATTGGCCAACATCTATTTTTCACACCCCTAAGTGATAGCTCCAGATTTTTTTATAGTGGTAATGGCAGAACAACGTTTGCCTGGTTAGCTACTCGTAGTATTGTATAGATTTATCTATTGTTTAAATTATATCATATTTTAGAGCGGTCATTTTATGTTTGTCTTGTTTCAAAAATTTCTACATCATCCCTGAGTAACATAGGCTATATTTCTTTACTGAAATAAAATAGGGACCGCGGACGAAGCTGCGAAAACAGCTAGTTATGAATAAAAACGAGTCGGCCACCCTTCAGTCATTAGACTAGAACTAAAACGATTCAGTTCCAAATAAGACGTGACCTTTTTCTTCAACTTTGTACCTGTATTTTCTCACCAAAATTGATTTTTCTTTTAAATGCAATCTAATTTCAATTTTCGTGACTTCATACTTTGAAATTTATTTACAAGTCGAGTATTTATCTTTAGATGGCTTAAAGTAAATTAGAGTCGATGAGAAACGCAGCTTAGGTCAACTTTGGCGAATAAAACTAGGATGAAAGAGAATTCGGAGGCTATTCTCATAACCACAGTTGTATTTTTAACGCTAGTATGTTTTCTGATTACAATATAACCACAGCATGAATCAAAACTAGATATTATTGTAAAGAATGAAGTCCCTATTTATTAAAAAATAAGATTTATACTTTAGTGGACTTGTGACATTGCAGAAAAGTTAATCTTCTGTTTCGTATTGATACTTTTCGAAATAAATTTTATCTAAATGCAACAAAGCGAATTACAAATAAGCAAATAGTCGGTAGTCTTTTGCAGATGTTTGAAAACAATTTTGCATCAAGATATTACATATGAAAAAGATAAGTTTTCAAATTTCAAGTGAGGTATTATTTGTCGGATGACTGTACGTTATCTTGACTCTGGCAAATACGAATGCTTAGAAATTTTTGAGCACTTTCGATTATTTGTTAATATTTATTGGTATTCTTCACAAGGTATGTTGTCATTGAAATATAACTACTTCCTAAACGGATTCAATCGGGGTTTATGTTGCTTTTAGTTCCCAATGATTCAATGCCTTTGCAAGTGTCACGGTTACAGGTAGGTCTGACATTCGCGTTAACCTTAGAAAGCATTAAAATTTGCTGTCATTTATAATCTTGTAGTTATAAAATAAATACCAGATACTTACTTACAAATCAAAAATGGCTTGTGAATTCGTCTAATTGTGTTATTATCGTGTAAACATGTTTAAAAAAACACTGAAAGTGTTAAATCCAGAATCAGAAATGAACGAAACCAATAAGCTTCGTAAAAAATACATATTACGCTGCAATCGCTACATTTCACGTACGCACCAACTTTCACTCAAAGCGGATGAAATTGGAATTTCAAATTTTTTGACGCTTTTACATGTTAATCGCAAAACTACGGAAGTTTATGTATTAGTTTTGTTTGCGAAAGTTTTAGAAATACGCTCTTTGGCGTCGTTTTTTAATAAAGTATGGGAGAACACATGACGTGTTAGTTAATTTTTATAGGGAAAGTTTTAATGACAGTTGAAAGGCAGCTACGGTATGTGACCTGCTGTATCGTATTTCATCTTCACACAGCCAATTTAGATTTCCGTGTATTTAAAATTACATTGAAAATCTGTTTATTTCATCTTCCTCGAACCAATTCCGAAATAACTTCAATGGATCGCTATTAAATCTTCGCAAAAAATGATTTCGATGAAACTTTATGTATAACCGACCGTAAATTGGTGCCGATCGCCATCGAGTTTCGTTTGAAATATTAAAAACGGGCTTTTGTTCAATTGTTATCCAAAAACTGATTTTAGTAAACAAATTTTTTGGGGGTTTTGTAAGGTCACAACAATTTACTAGCGCATCGATATTTTTCAATCAGATTTATTGGTTGAGAACCATTTTGTTTTTGTAAATCGTCGACTGGTACGCTGGTACAGTAATTTATGCCTTTGCATATGTATCAATCACTTTGATTCAGTGATGGTAGTCTAAATATACAATCCATACTTTCATTGAATGCTTTTGGCTATCACTAATGAAAAATCTCTCAACACTTATGTCGTCACTAACCAAAAAATTCACTCAATTCTGTTTTTGTAAAAATCTATAATCCTCGGATTACTCTGTAAAAAGCGTAGGTACAATATTTCAAATTCTTAAAATTAGATTTACAATACGAATAAATTTGCCGTCGACACGGTCGCCATCTTGATTTTCCAAAACAAAACGTTTCGGTGTTTCTTTTTACCTTTCAGGTAATGACTGTTCGTCTATTTACCGCACATCCCCGTAAATGTCGGGTTCTTTGGATTTCTCGAGAAAATACTAGCTATTTTATTTTAAGTGTTGACATGTAAACAAAACAACGACGCATTTGACGCTTTGTTGAAATACTTTTCTTGGCTGTTATCCTTATCGCTTACGACATAACTAACTTCTGCCTGCGACTTCGTCTGCGCGAACTTCGTGATAAAGCTTGCGCTGTAATAAAGAATAATACCAAACAAAAGCTGTCTGCCCACAGCTTATCTCGGAAACAATTTTCAATTTTTCCTCGGGAACGACTTAAGAAATCGGGATAAAAGGTAACCTATGTTCTTTTCCATGTCAAAGACTACATGCATGACAAATTTCATTCAAATCTGTTCAGCCGTTTTTGCGTGATTGAGTAACAAACATCCAAATACCTAAACATCCACACTTTCACATTTATAATATTAGTAGGATATTTTGTTGATTTTATGTTGTAGTTATTTTTTATGTGTGTTCTTTAGCGAATATTTTACTTCATCAATGATTGTCAGTCCTTTATAGTTTTATGGCATACTTTACTATTTTAACTTTATCATTTTGTTTAAAATAATTATATACTATTAAAACCTCAAAAACAGCATTATCCTCTAAATACACTCTCGTTTTAACAAAATTATGGTTGTCATTACAACTTATAACGCATGCCAAACTATGTCAGCCTAATTTTAGAGCTCATTTTATATGCGCGGCTATTTGAAATGGACATTTACATTTAGCCGACAACCGCAGACGCCAACGGACATTTGTTACTTAAAATATTTAAATGCATTATGTGTGTAAGTAATTAACAATATTAACGAAATACTAACTTTTAAACTATCTTGTTGCATGATTACAATAAATTCGTCACGGGAAATAACGCGAACTCATGTACCTTTTAAAGCTTGACGGACGGAGAATACGGACACGGTTAGTGTACTGTGTAGGGTAGTTGAAGAACTGGGGGTAGATGAAAAATCATCTATTTCGAGCCCGGAGCCATGACACCATCACCATCTCCAGTCAACTTGCGACCAAGGTCAGTGTAACCCAGCCGAAACGTCGAGCCTTAAAATCGCGTTAATTCCTGTGACGTCATTTTATCATAACATTGACGAATATAAAGTGGCAATGAATAGCTATGTTTTGAACTATTTTCAGCTTTTATTCTTGGAGTTCTAGCTTGATTTGTGATTATTTCTTCAAAATCAAAAATCACTCCAACAGTTTACGCGTAAAACTTACAGACAGACACAACGATAAAGTAACTTTCAAATTCCACTCATAACATTAGGAAAGGTTTTACAAAAAGTTATGTCGTCACGCAAGCATGAACCGATAACTTCAAATTATTATCGTAAGTAGTAAACTAGATAACGTTTGCTCTTTAAAGAATGTCCTGGGAGGTGGGCCATCAACTGTCGGTGAATGGCCCAAAATCACGAGCGGAACATTAAAAAGATTTATACAAACACCTAGGGCTGTCAACTTAAACCTACTAGGAACAAGAGTGATAATAAAGTGTTAAAAAATATTCTTTTCACGATAAATATTCACAACATTATCTTCTTCTCAAAAATCTTAACAAATTACACAGACCTTTCAAGATGGAAATTGGTTTAGTGACCCTGACCTACAGTTTCAATTATCGACACGTGTATTGGGCTTGTCTCAATAGCGAACATGACCTTTAACATGTAGGCTAGGTTCAAAGTCACAAAATATCTAGAGAAAAGGCCGTTAAAACACCTACGAGGACGATAGCAGGGTCGTAAACATGCTTAGGAGGCGTTTACTACACTTACATTATGATTATATTATAGGTAGTGCTCCAAAACATTGGCATTTAGGTAGTGTGTTAGTACGTAAATGTAATTCACACAGCTTCTACAATTCTGGGACAGCATAGTTCGTTGCAGTCAAGTGTATACCGTTTTGACGGGCCTGTTGGTCTAGTGGTTAATGACCCTGACTTCTAAGCCGGAGGTCGTGGGTTCGATTCCAACACAGGACAAATCTTTGTGTGATGAGCAAGATCATTTGTTGTGTCTGGATGTAATATATGTAGCATATAGGTATGTTTATCAGTTGTCTGGTTGCCATAGTACAGGTTCTGCCTAGTTTGGGATCAGATGACCGAGTGTGAGCTGTCCCGAATATTATTAAATATACCAAAGCAGCTAACCTTGAAAATATTAAAACAAAACGGGATATTAATATTAGACAGAAATCTTTGTCGACCTGTTCTTATTGTAATGTGACAAATGGGTATAGAACAATAAAAAACCTCTAAAATACATCTGGTTGGGAATAATATGTGACTCTGATAATGGTAAGTCATGCGTAAGAAATAACAAAACAAATGACGGCATAACTAAATATATTTACAACACTCTTAAAATGCAGCTGTGATATTGCACTATTGTAAACATAGTGAAACATATCGACTTTACTAGCGTGAACGTGATTGCGTCGGCGAGGAGACTTCGTGCTTCTGTTCTCTGCAGACACTTGATTCATGAGGTGGTGGAATCCAGGTTTAACGCGAATTGATAATGGCTAGAAGACAGGTAAGAAAACGGTTAAGGAAAATTAGGAGACATGAGATTTATTACTTTTAAACCGCCGTCGCTAAAAGAAGACTGTTATCTATTAAAAAAATACTCTGTGGCATGGTATTAAAACCGATTTTTATTATAGTGTTTTTGTTAAATATTGGGCTGCGTGAGTTTTCTCAACTTAGATACTTTTTTGTATAATAAGCTTGAGTATTAAACTTAATACATAAATAATAATTGAGTAAATATACCGAATACAAACTTTTTTTTGTTCGCTTTTTTTCTTTTTATATTTGACAACCTTAGAAACCTAACCTGTAAGAGGTAGACTGAAGAATTATTTTCCTTTAAAAATGGTTTTTCAAGTATATCCAATTCTTTTTGTCCGTATAAGTGGGGTCATGTTAGATAATTACGCACTTATTCCATCTGTAAGGGCCCGAGGCAGATGAATCTATTCAAATTTGAAGAAGTATAAAGTCAGGAAGACGGGTAAATAAGGCTCTTCTCTTAAGATCGGGCAATAAATATAAATAATGAAAATAAGCACGCTTACTTTACAATTTAATATTTACAGGTGTGTATTTCCATGATTAGTGTGTCCGTGCAATTATACAAATATGTACATTTATATTAAGAAAAAAATAAGCATATAAGTTTCAGCACATTATTAATATTAAAATTAAAATTAATTTCTAATACGAAATTGTTTTACCTCTTCTAAATTAATAATTGTTCTGAAAAATGTTAAAATAAAAAGAGTTATATTAAGTTAAAGGTACCTTATATTTACTATAATTAATGATGTAGTAAGTAATATAACTGAAATATAGTAACTGGAGCGTTGCTCATTATTATGAATTACAAAGTAAATCTGTATTTCGTTGTACTCATTAAACAAATTAAACGAACGTAATTTGTTATTTGTTTTACTCGCGTGGTTTATTAACAAAACATAGTAAATGAAAGACTTATCAACGAAATAAACGATTTATTATTTTGAGAAATGTGACTTAATTATTGTTGACCGCGGAATTACCCATATTTTTTTTTATCGAAATCGATGTAGCTCAAAAATTGCTCAAAAACTCAACAAGAGCGATACCGTCGCCGAGTCAGATAGTTTATAGTACCATAATGATTCTAAGTCCCAAAATAACGTTCCGATCTGTCAATATTTACGTACCTAATCAAATTCTACTTACACTGTGTCCACGCGATATTTCAAGACTTTATTAACAAGTCAACGAAAGAGGTTTCACGTTTTTCCTTGAAAGATATGTAAATAAATCGTGGGAAATAACATTCTCTGGGCGCGTGTTTACATTGATAAACTGACCCACCGCCCTTAAACTGTCCGTAGGCTTGATACACAGCCTTGTACAAATAAATAAAACGTGTTATTATATCGTCGGACTCAGCCCCAATTGTGTCGTACTGGTAAAAATAAAATAACTTGGAATAGGGAATGTATTATTGTTAATAGTTATTTTTGTAATGTAAACATAAAACATAATTGAATAGAATAGAATAGAATAAAATTTATTTGCTTGAAATAGAGTTGTACAAATCTTAAAATTATTATTATGATGATAATGAATAAAAAATATATTCATATTTTTTATAAAAATACTTTTTAACGGATTCTATTGTGCTTTTTTTTATTCTAACGTATAGAACTAATTTGGAACGAAATAAATTTCAATGTTATTCGTTTCAATTTAACATTCACATATACCTCAGATAACAATATAATATTTTCTCTTTCTTACTATAAATATTACTTACTTAGGTACTATAAATATGAATCGCACGTTATTAGTATTTTTGTTAACCCCTTAAGCAAAGCTTAATACTTGTGTTACGTGGGTTCACATCAGTAGTTCCATGGGTGGGTTTTCAAACCGGCATCTATATGTTCGCATGTTAGTCCACTCCGTGCCAAAATATTTCTTTATAAGTTGAATATGTACCTATTTTTACCCTCTGATTATGCGACACAATTTTTTATATCGTATTAAAATCGAGCTTTAACACGAACCTGTAAATAGTGAACAGTATGGTTGAATAAAGAGCTCACAACTTTGGCGATAAAAAGTTTGTATTACTTTGGAATGTGTTAAAGTGGAAGAATCGAGTTATATAATCATGCCAAGCTCAAGAGGATATACAAATAAATCCTCTCTCTCTTAGAAATATACAGATAATATTCGGGGTATAGATTTCAATAAAATACCTAATGAGAGTTCGATTAAATAGTTAACGAAGACAAATTGACGTCAACATAATTATAGCAAACTCGTGCAATGTTGGTATTCCCAAAATAACGAGGTATCCAGACGAAATTTGTGTTCGTACCGCACGTGTAATCTAGACACGTGTTATTCATTGAAACTGAGTCGAGTCTGTACTTGAGGTAAATAAGCAGATAAAATTGATTGTGACGGTTCACTGCGTATTTTGTATTGCGCCGTGAGGTTGTGGCTTTGAATAAAACTCTCTCTCTACCACGGGTGTCGTAAGAAGCGACTAAGATATAGAAATAAGGAGATTGGGCAGCAGCTTTCTCTTTAAGAACAAATGCAAAACAGCGGTCAGCGACCCGCACACACCATGATTGCGGCACATAGCACTCAGCCCCCATTTCCTGGTAGTTCCATTGCGGAAGGCGGAGGTCCGGGGTTGTGGCGCAACTTTGGAGAGGCCTATGTCCAGCGGTGGACTGCGATAGGTGGATAGCGGTGAGTTGTTTGACTGCGTATTTTGACATGAGATTTATTATTAAGCGCTAAGATTTATTTTCGCTGTAACCATTCTTACTAGGCAAAGGTAAAAAAAATCGTTAAGACGGTAAAGTTACTAAAATAATTATACCATCACCAACTATCGTGGTGGCCCAGCGGTTCAATGACCGGATACGTCGACGATAAAAGGCGTTAACTTTAGCATTAATAGACAAAATATTTGCTTTATGGAAGTACACTACATATACCGTAAATGACCCTTATTGTAAGCAATGGGCAGATAAGATATTGTTTACTAGCTTTGTCTGCACGGATAGCCGAGTGGTATAGGTCACCTCGCTAATAACCACTGTGCGCGACGTGCTGCGGGTTCGATCCCCGCATTTGTGCGATCCACAATTGTTTGTTTCAAGTCTCGGTGCTCTTTACCCCGCGACACAAGGATTAAATTCCTTATATAGTGCGGGGGTCGTTTTCTTAAAGAGAAAGAGCTTTAAATTAAAAAAATGCAAATTAGAACAAAGGAACAAGAAATTATTATTAGTTTTAAAAACACACTTTCTAATATTTAGCATGCTCAATTCACGTAATTTAAGAATGGAATATTGAATCATTTTTTGACAAACAACCATGAATAACAAAGTTCAGACGACAAAAGATACAAAAGCTAATGTTTCTTTGAAATTATAAATATCTTTTCTAGAAGACTTTAAACATTTTTTCCAAGCAATATAATATGAATGAAATGAGAGCAGTTGACTGGAATCAATCGAATCTGTGGAGTAAACGAAGCGCGGAGGCAATTCTAAGGAATTTAAAACGACCCATCTATTCAACCCAACAGCACCTGTCCTTAAGGCCGTACACTGTACAGTCGATATAAATTTTGTCACTATAGAGATTGAATTCACTTTAGAAATGTATTTATATATGTATATTATGTAGCCATTAGCACGTAGGCAGACTAAAATTAAGCTACGAGCTACGTAACTTTCGTAGCCCGTAGCAATTTGTAGCAAGGTATTTAGGTAGTTGTTTTACGTCAGCATTGAACACGTACAATTTTAACCACTTTATAATTCATTCTATATCGTGTTTTGAATTTAATTTATGAAGTATTTTATGAGAATGATGAATTATTTATAAATCGTTCGGGGTCAAAGTTAATAATAATATGGTCATTGGGTCACCTCTGTAGAGCAAAAGCCCCACTTTCTTCTTTCAATGTAGGTATTTCTGTCATAAGGCATCCAGTTCATCTGTCCATCTCTGCCAAGATCTTCCTTGTAGCCTTCGTCTGTTGGAGAAATGGACACGATAAATATTAAAAAATATGTGGGGTGCTATAATTTCTTCTATAAACTTTGAACGTTGTAAAACTGTACAACCGCGTAGTGTAAACTTAAATGTAGAACCATTTACAAAATGTCGCTCGGTGTACATATCAAGTACCTACATTACATGAGCACCTTATTACGAAGACTCGTTTATGCAAAGTGCTTCTTACTTTCAGTTTTGCTATCAACAAGAAAGCATCAGTATCGAACAGCGAGCCAAACAAATGAGAATCTACTTTGGTTCAATAGAATCATTAAAAATTCTTGCTGAATATTTCATTTGAATGCAATCAAATTTTAAATAACAAAATAAATAAATTTTATCCTTTTGAAATTGCAAACAACTTCACGACGCCTCCGATGAGACACTATTCAAATTTTTTCTTTCCAATTATTTTTCTGCAGCTTTGCGAAGTGTTATCCAATAACTACGAGTGTTCAATTTCTATTGTTTGCGTGAAGCGGACAATATCTTTTAAAATAGAGTTTGAATTGAGAATTTTCCAATAAATTGTATGAACTTGAAATCTAGAACAACAAACGTTATTATTGTTTTATGTTCCGATATGTCCGTGTTCTCTGTATCCCAGTCTAATAAAAATATCAGCTAACCGTTATTCCAAAACTTTTATTACAGTTCTTTTAACAGTTAGTCACGGGTAATTTGCTGCGAAAGTTGATAACAAGATTGAGTCGGTATTAATATCGCGGGGAAATTATGATATAACTTAAATACACCCGTGGTTTTATCGACTGCGATATATTGGGCTACCTAATATTTTTTCCTAAATTTATTTAAAAAAAAATCTATCGGATTCGATTTTTTTTTTTAAACGACGACTGCACTATGGAATTTAATCCATGTGTCGCGGGGGCTTCACAAACATTCAAATCACATGCACAAAGAACACCCATTTGAAAGAACAAACTGTTTAGCTTTATTATGTCACAAAACATTGTTATTCTTAACTCTCAATTATTTAGTTTTATACCCAACAGGGAGTTAATAAAAGAGATACCTAGATACTATATTGTAAATTCATACGAAACATAGTCTCATACTGGCACAAAAAGGTCTTACTCGATATATGTGACAGGTGTCTTACATAACGAGATATTATGCCTGCGAGTCCCTCCAAAAAGGTTAAAAGGACACATATATTATATAGTCCAATCCGCTATTGCTATGTTGCTACAATATACAAACACATCTTCTTTTTCTCATAAAGTTAACAATATTTTTAAGTGAATTCAAGAAAAGTACATGGAAACGTGTTGTTGACTGACAAACATTTTTCTTTTATCAGTCAGGATTAATATAGTATACTAACGGTGAAATAATTTTTGAAATAGAGAAATTTAATTTTAGCACACATATCTTTCTTTTTTTTATATTAGTATCGATTTCAAAATACTAAATATTATAGTATCGCTAAATAAACCGCTAGAGCATATAGAGCACAGCAAGTTCCATGAGTTAGGTAGAAAAACAACCACATTCCACCATCTTAAATCGATTTTTATTTTTTATGAAATGCTTCGCCTATTTTATTTATAAAAACTTTTATGTTAAACGTCGCGTTGCCGACTGTACCTACGACATGTGTACATTCCATTTCAAGCTGGACAGCACTGGTGCAGCTTTTCGATTTCTGGCGGGTTTAAAAGGAACGGCTTTAAACGCGACGCATCGCAGGAAGTAGAGCAATTGAATTTAAAGAAACTGCTCCAATACTTTCGGGCACACTTAGAAATACAAATATCTAAAATTTACTTACATTGAATCAGAATCAGAATTTTTATTTGTAGATTATCAGAATCGTCTGTGTCTGGGTGTTATTTATCTATAATATGTATGTATTTAGAAATATATAAGTATGTTTATCAGTTGTCTGGTTACCATAGTACAGGCTCTGCCTAGTTTGGGATCAGATGACCGTGTGTGAGATTGTCCCAAGATATTTATTTATCGTTTAATTCATCGTCATAACTTCGAACGAATTAAAGAAAATCAAAATAAGATAGTACCTACCTACCCTATATCATTGACAATATATAGAAAATATTATTGAAGGTTGGTGAAATATCTACAGCTCTATAGCTGTAGATATTTTACCAACCTAATTATTAATTATCAAGGTTCAGTGGTACAAAAACACGGGGAAAAAACTAGTAACAAAAACTCACACTTAAGTAGTAGGTTTACTTTTGCCGTTTGTCCACTGTCGTTGTCACTGGAAAACGAGGTTATATTTTTCGCTGAGATCAAGATGACATGGCGGGCTTGCAGTAGACAGACTAGGCGGCCATAGTAAGTGTATATATAATTATGTGTATTCTTCAGCCCATTACCTCGTTCTCGTTGTCGACGGCTGTGGACAAAGGGCTGTTTCTAATATTTTCATACTGATACCCCGTAGGTATACAGCTGATAAATTTATTAATTTGCAGCATGTTTCCAATGTTCACTATGCATAATAGCTTATCAATTAATAATACAAAATCATTAAAATTCATTGATGAATCGCCGTTTGTCGCGATGTAATTGCGGTCACTCCCAGCTGTTAGTACAATAGGACGTTGTTAAATGTAAGTGTAATTAATGAAAATTAATAATTAAAATAATATTGTTTATTTAAAATCATGAAGTTAAATAACTTAATGGAGTTCGTCATTTATTATGAAAATACATTTTGGAGGTCTTGACCTGTCTTGTATATAGTAGTGGAATAATTGCTAGGAGTACCTAATTAACAAAAAAGTCACTCAAATATTTACTAACTGCGAATTTCATTTTTTTACTGCAAAACTATTTTAATAATAAGATCACTTTTTGTTCCACAAATAATTTGAAAGAGCCTTTACAAAAATAAAATCTTGTTTAAAGAGTCTGTTATAATTACTTCCCAGCATAAATTTATACAATGAACTAATTGGAAACTATTATTTTATAATAAATCATGAATGTTATTTCAAAGTATATTTAAAATTTCTTAATATTACAAACAAAGACTTCAAACACTAATGTATATTTCATTTGTAAAATTTGGAATAATATCTAAGAGTCGTGGTATTAAACTTTAGGTACTAGACAGTAATAAGTAAGAGAGCTTAATATTATTTCTGTTATTATCTTGAATATTGCGTATAGAAAAAGCTTAACCCTTGTAAGGATTACTGGAATAATAATATATACGATGCGATCATCTTTGACAGGATAACACCGCACAAAATACATATTATTGATCCACTGATCAGTTTGCCTATCTCATATAAAAAACCTACTTTATTTTATAACATCATTGTGAAATAAATTCTAAAACAGAAATTATAAAAGAAATCCATTGGAGACCAGTAAAACCTTTCGAAAACAGAAAATGTTTTACTTTATGTAAATGACTTGTAGATAATTATATTCTTTAATTAAAAACAAAATTGTTTTCAATTAGTATATTTTTATCTATATGAATAAACATAAACATTTTACTAAAGCTCTAAGTAATTCAAAACAAATTATTATGAAACATTGTTGCTCTTAATGTAAAAAATATTTTTGAGAGTTGATGGGAAATAATAGAATATAGAGGGCTATTTGTATGTCTATATTTATGAAAATGACTAATACCAAATTTTAAAATACACTTAAACTAGCTGAATAAGATTGAGAATATATTTGTTTGGCCTACAGTAGACGTTAAGCCACCCTCGCCGCGGTTGGTCCGTGTATGGGTGACAAAGTGATAAAGGCGAAAAATCGCTACATGCAAATTTAATATTTTTTTTTTCTATGTTATAACGACAAGCATTAATTTTAGTTCTTAAAGTTTCTCCAGTATATATTTGAATTTGTTAACGATCGATTGGCTTTTATTTCAGCGTATCGTTTCTAGAAATAAAAACTTTTCCTGTTTCACTACAGCTAAGTTTGTATTATAAATGAAGAAAAAGAAATTGATAGGGCATTTATTAATATATATAAGTTGTGCACAGGCTGATTTTATACTATAAGGCTCTCTTTAACAGTGACCTTTGGATGATGCAGATACAATGAACGTAGGTGCAGATATTATTTTGTCACACAAAATTATAAGTGTTGTAAACAACAAACATCGCAACACTAAATTAAAGATTTATATTTTACGACCTAAAACAAAAGGGTAGAAAATAAAATATCTTTAAATATCTAAATAAATCTACACAATTCAAGCAACTTCGTCTTCTAAACTACATAGGTAATCTTGTATCTTAGAAGACAAATCTGTATCTTAAAAGAAAATTATACTTCGCAGAACTGTGCTCAATAATATTACAATGACATAAAATTCTTGTCCTAATTCATGTGTTATAAAATCTGGACTAATCTCTATCTTCCTGCATAAAAGATTCAGTTTGCACACTTGACTGTTTCCGAATGGGCTGTGAAACGGCCTTTTTATGGTAATAGAAGACTCGTGACGCCATTTCTAACCTTCAGTAATTCTTTCCAAGGTATATATCAATCTTTGCTATACTATTGCTAAGCGTATAAACAATTCGTGAAAAGATCGAGTACAAAACGAACATAAAATTGCTTGAAATTTCGTCAATAGAGCTAAATTTAAATTTTATTGTTTAATGGTAAGTACACGAAAATAGACAAACGTCGGTTGTTATTAATCAAACAGACTTCAATTGCACGAAAGTGTAAGAAATATTCAATTTATTTGTATACTCAATTTCGCTTAGATAATATTGGTAGGTAATATTTTCCAATAATATTGAATTGATTTGAATAAAAAAATATATGTAGGTACCTCTGAGGTATTATCCATAACAAAAAATATTTTTTGAAATCGATTCAAATTGCCAGAGATATTGCGTAATTATCGTGTAAATAGACATACAATCTGTAAATTAATGAAGAAAATTTTTAACGTCTGGTAGGACTTGAACTTGCGACACCTGGTTCAGAGCACTAGTTGCTTTGCCAACTAAGCTACAGAGGTGATGATGGTTCAACTTTTCCTTTCTATTTGTAATTAATTTACCGCATAAATGCGTCAAAAATAAAAATAGATAAAACCTTCTCTTTTTGAAGTCAGTTTTTCATGGAAATTAGCCGAGGTAAAAACGATATCCATCATGTTATCGATGGTAAGATAGAACGCTGCCTCCGAGTAAACTTTATTGACGTCAAACTTGATTGAAATTTTTGATCGATGGTGTCCTATTCCCATCCTTAAGTTGATCGGTGTTGAAGATACAAGTCGATAATTTGAACTTTAAACTGATCAAATGATTGTTTGGTTTCCTGACCAATTACGATAGAATTTTCTTACAGCTATTTTGACAGTTGACTGGCAGGCCTAGCGGCAGGGTCTTCCCTCTTGAAAATTTCGCCCTTCGAATTTTGCGATGATTGACAGTTTGGGAAAGTTTCGAACAACAGTTGAGTATGATGCCTTCTAAGAATCCCTTATATAAGGGTCTGTGGTTGTGTTATGTATGTAATCGTACGCAATAAAAAAACACATTTCAATTTTATTATATTTTATCATAGATTTTAAGGTCCACATTTGTTTATTGCAATTTTTTTGTTATTAGCATACTCATTATATTTATATTCTATGATTTTTTTAGTCTATTTGTTTTTTTGTTGTTTCTTTATTATTATTTAGTTATAGGTGTGTTTTTATAGATAAGTATGTAAATATTTCATGGTAAATTGTACACCATTGTTAATAATAATATCACTATAAAATAATGAAGAAATAAATACGGACTAGAATTCTATCAATAAATATAGTTTTATAGATTCAAAAATCCATTGAATAAATAGTGTAATCAATATTGGCACGAGTACTTTATTTAGAATAAGTGGTTTTCTGAGCAATAAAGAATTCAACAGACACTTTTATGATTATACTTGAAAGCAGTTTTAAAGTAAGGTTGGAATGGTAAACAAATAATTTAGTAGCTAAATGCCTTTTAATGTATATATTAATAAGAATTAAGTAATATTTTTTACTATCTTCTGCCCGCGACTTTGTCTGCGTGGACTTGAGAATAAGGTCCAAAAACAAAAAATGAAAAATGTAATATATTTTTCAACCGTGTAGCTGGCGCTGTAATAGAGAAAATACCAAATTTATAATGGTGGTGGTTTAAATGTCTGCCCACGGCTTAGTTCGTAAATTTCAATTTTCCCTCAGGAACTACTTCAGAAATCGGGATAAAAGGTAGCTTATGTTCTTTTCCCTGTCAAAGTTTTAGCCTTTGCATACCAAACTTCACTCCGTTCAGCCGTTTTTGTGTGATAGAGTAACAAACATCCAAACATCTAAACATCCAAACATCCACACTTTCACAATTATAATATTAGTAAGAATGTAAAATAATTGGTCACTTTATAATTTCAGCGTAATTGACACAATCATGTTTTCAATTAGGTGGCATATTCTAATTTCATAGAACATTTTGGTAATGTCAAGTGGCTTTTCAGTTGCAAATTAACAAGTTAGAAAAGCTCTTTCAATGAAAATTCATCTAAAATTTTCATGTTGGGAACACATTAACAGCTGATTTTACATCAAAGGGAGATAGATTTTGTAACAAAAATACCTAATTTGTTTATAAAAGGATTTTTATACTGATTGTGCGGTAGCTAAACTAATCTTCAAGTATATATCTATATTACTTTATATACGTATACTTTATGTATAATTGTATAATTATAAAGTTTCAGATCTAATAGTCAACTCTTAAACAATATCAATATCGGCTAAATCTATGTGTTTCGAAAACAACACAATTTGAACCGCTCGAAATTTTATACCATATAAATTATTATCATATTATGGTGCTGGATTGAAGCTAGAACGTGATTCGTTCTATATTTAAGGAAAATGAATTTCCACCATCTCGTTAGAATTCAGAGATAACAGTTTCGGAAGCTGTATCTAAAGGTTTTGCGAGGCCGAGGCGACATGTCTACTGTTCAGCTATTTTCACGTTTACATAATTATGTTAGTGTCAGCAGTTTTATTGGATGACACACATTTGTTACGTACCTTTCCTACCTGTGGGTTGTGTCCTTGTTTTTATCCCAAAATACTATAAAATATAAAGTGTATTTGTTTTCGTCGCATTTTCAATTTTGGGATAACTAAACTTTATTGTTTTAACATCGACACAACAACAAGTTTATGATAGCGTGGAATTATACCAAGATACATATTGATAGTTATAAGATACGTAGGTTTGTATATATGATAAGAAAAGTTCATTTTATTAAAATAAAACTACTTTCTACACGGATTCTATCGCGGCTTATTTTGATTTTAGTTCCCGAGGTTTCAACATTTTTGTAGGAGTTTTGGTCACGACCCAGACGTTCATTTTAACGATCGGTATACGTCATTAGGTTTTGTATGAACAAATGTCGTAGTGGCCCAGCGGTTAATGAAGAGATTTTCGTGCACAAGGTTACAGGTTCGAACCCACTACTGGCACTTTCTTTATTATTGTTAGACATCATTGAAAATCGGTGAAGGAAAACATCGTGAGGAAACCTGGATTTAAAAAATTAGAATCTGAAATAGTAATAGCCAACCAGCAGTGTGCCAGCGTGGTGATCAATGCTCGTTCCTTCTCTACATGTGAAAAGGCATGTGCCCCGCAGTGAGATATATATATAGGCCTTTATTATTAAATACGTTTTGTAAGCAAAAATATCTTCCCTAAAACCTAAACACTAGACTAATCTATCACTTATTAATCACGATCGTAAAAAATGTTGACTTGTTTTTTTTTCTATTCGATCGAGATGTCCACAAGCTGTTCACCGAATAAGATTAAGCGATTTCTCTATGATTCATCACAAGCCAGTGACATAATGCCGTGTCACGTTAGTAAGTGATGGGTCTGGTTCACAACTAAGATAATAACACAGAGCGGCTATCTCATGTGGGTTTGAACCGAACTCCGTGACATATTGTCTTGTCACACTTGTACATGAAGCCTGAGGGTTGACTTGGTCATGAGATAATAAATGTACATAATTATTAACTAATTTCAAAAGGAAGATGTTCTTTTTAGTATTGAGGTTTTGATTGTTTTTTAAGTTTTCGGGTAGAGTATAAACCTAAGTATTTGTTCTTTTTGACAAAGTTCTATTAAAATTAATAAAAAATAAAAAAATGAAGTTCTCAATCTGATCGACTGTTTTTTTTGTATTTTTACGCGAAATCTCCGGATATTGATGATCGATTTCAATAATAACCTCAGAGGTAGTTTCATATAAATTTCATCAAAAAGATTAAGAAGTTTGGGTTTTAATCAAAAGAATACGGAATGTGATTGCGTCTTTTTTACTTTTCTGCAATAAATTAATTGTTAATCAATAAAATGTTTACTTAAAATAATTCCCGTACTTAATTGAGCTTAAGATCTAGAGGGAAAAGTACTCCTTAATCTATTTATCGGCAACAAATATTATTCCACAATCGAATATGAACTTTATCATGTGAAATTTAAGGTGCAAAATAGGTTTCTAATCTGGATAGCCTACTGCCGGGTGCAGTTAATAGGTCCTTAGGTTTTACGGGTCCTTTAATGTCAGAGGTCTAATAACGGAATTCTCCGAATAATTGACTGACATTGTCTAAGTTTGAATTAATGTAATAAAGTGGGATGATTGTTTTAAAGACTTGTGCCAATGTTATGAACTTCGCTGTATGTAAATGTAATGAACACAAATTATACTTGCAGCTTAGTCTTCGTAGAATATAAATCTCAATTTAAAATCTGTAAAATTTTGCCGATCAGTTACAAACATAAATATCTTCTAGCAGTTAACAGTTAAGTAATAATCCGATTTCAACAATTGTACCACTGATAAATAGCAAGATTATTGCCATTTGTCGCAGGATCAAATTCTGTAAAAAAAATGCAAGCGAGGTCGCAGGCAAAAACTAGTTATTTACAGCGTATTTATGAGTATGAGGTTTGAAAGTAAACTATCAACTTTGAACAGTTCGCCAGACTAAATCCTAAAAATAGAATGTTCATAATATCGCTTATAACTTTGTCGATTATATTATATTTGCTCTAAGCGACATTGTTCCGTATAAATTTTCATTAAAAAGATCGATGGAGGTAAACGTGTAGTCCTAATAACGTACCCCGATGTACTATGAATTATGTATTGAGAAAACTGTATGGGGATCAAAATAATCTGACAAGATACCAAGAGAAACCAGATAAAATGAAGCAATATTTCAGTCACTAGCCTAGGTAACGTTGAAAGGTTTTTTTTTTACTAGAAATCTCGTTAACCCCTCGCGCTAAGCTAAGATGCTTGTGTTACGAGTGGGTTCACGTCGGTAGTGTAATAGGTGGGATTCCAACCCGCAACCATATTATTATGATCGCAAGTCACTGAAATATGTTAACAACGTAGAAAAACATTGATAACTCGAGGAAATAATTTAAAGTTAATTTACCATTCATAGTCAATATATATTTTTACCAAGGAAAACCAACAGCTACATCAATAAAGATAGAAAACATAAAGAAAGCCAATTACAGGTTTCCACGGTTAGACATAACAAAACTTAGATTAACTTTTAACTAACTTTAGGTTCATCCTAATCAAATATCACATGCTAAAAATTAGAATACCCATAGCAATAATATCTAACCACGTTAAAGCGTAAATATTAATATAAGTAACGTTATGTCAAAAGTTAGCGTGACTCACGAAGTTAACAAATTACGTTAAGTAGTCATCCCATTAACATAACTGTTTCGTTGCGGCTACGTCAAAGTTTAACTGTTTTGTAATGCTAGAATTTGTTTTTGTTGTAACAAACTAATATGCCAGTTGAACGCTCAAATTAAGGTCACATTATTCTTGCTATATCTATTTATCTACTATGAAAAATATTCCTATACGTTGTAAGTTATAGGTAGGTAAGTTAAGAGTTTTCGAGCTAGGATACTTTGACGGAGGTTCGATCAAGATTAAGAATACACGAAGGAATTCTTTGAAAGTTAAAATCAGGAATAAGATTAGCCGGAGAAGAACCGGAGCTACCGACATAGAGTTAGTAAGCTGAAGTGGCTGGTCGGCTATCGAAGGACTGATGGCCGTTGAAGCAGACGAGTCCTTGAGTGGAGACTGCAAATCGGCAAACGTAGTGAAGGATGCTGATGGGCCCCGGCGAAATGGACCGATGACCTGAAAAAGATAGCTGGGTCGAACTGGATACGAAAGGCGGAGGACCAAGTGTTGACGCTGAACTTTGGAGAGGCTTATGCCCAGCAGTGGACCGCGATAGGCTGAGATGAAATGGGGTTATCTTTTCATTGGTCGCGTGAGCATTCGTAAAGTTATTTCTATGAATAGCTCAGATGTATTATAATATAATCATTAACATTTCCTATCACAGAATCCAAACAGCAGTGGTTTGATTTAGCACCATTTTGTCATTGTCATTGTGTCATTAGTTGTAAACCAGTTTGTGGTGGCTCTGTTGTTAATCAGAAGCTTATAGTTTTTTTATTAATTACCTAATAATTTAATTATAATCCTACAAAATTTCTTAGTAGGAACCAAACAATGTTTTTTTATTATTATTATTTCAGTAACTATTGAACTTATTTACGTAAATGATACGGATGTATACGCTTGGGCATATAATGAGGCGCAAAGCTAGACAACTCGGTCAACAGTTCGCATTGTTCACGAATGCCTCGTCATCACTAATTCAAACTCCTTGCTCCTCCTTTGTTTGGTAAATGAGCTCCATGAATGAGAGTGCTAAAGGCGTGGATAATGAAAACACGCCGAAGTAAGATTTTTTTAGTTCGTCAAAACCTTTGAATAGATCGCAAAAGACTAGAATTAACTTGTGTTTTTATACCGTCTAGTCATTTGTCTAAACACCACAGGATATATTCATTTTCTAAAGGAGTTAACTCCTTACATATATAGGAGATAACATATAACCTAACTTAATTTTATCCGAAAACCTTACAAACCAAAATGTTATCATTCGAATCACATTGAGAAAGCTAAATCCGGTAAGATTGGAAGCTGACCCCAACATATTATGGGAAATGGATAGGCAGGTTGATTTTTAAATTTATGAAGTATAACAAACTGAAAATCTAAATTTAACAAAAGGATAAAATACCTTCTACTACATAAATTATATATTATTATGCATTTCTGGATCAGCGAGGAAATGAAACAAAAAAATATACGAGTCTCATCACGTATACATGTGCGGTCGTAAAAAATCTTAAAAAGCTTATAACTGAACAATAGGGGAGCGACTGACACATATTTATGTTATACATAGAGGTCGTAAATGAAATGATGTCGTATAACATATGCGGGTATGAGGTTATCATACGTGTATAGCAGGTACAGTCACGAGCATAAATATGTGTACACATAGCGAAATTGTTAAACAATAATTTAACAGGAACTCACCATCAATTCAACTTTTATTCGTTTAACAACATAAAATTATGCATGTATATAACAGTTCTCAAATCATGTATATAGTTTTGAGTAAATAAATTTTACAATTTCGCTATGTGTTTACATGTTTATGCTCGTGACTGTACCTATTCCTTTAACAATATCAACATCGTGTGTAGTTATCTACCCAGTCAGCCTTATATAAACTAAACTGTTTTAAAAAAACTTACCTATTTTGAAATAAGGGGAGGTTCGATATTCGATTCGACTGTATGTATTTTTTATCTTTGTTATTTACCTTACAAAGATGACAGCCACATCATATCGTTAACTTGAATATTAAAATGATTATGACTACTATATTGAGAAAAGGCTCGACTAGGCTAAGTTTAAACAGCACAGTTTGGTCGACAATAGACGTTAATCCGCGCTCACCGAGGTTGGTTCGCGGAAGGATAACTATTTGTTAACATACCGAGACCCCTCCGTGCCTCGGAAAGCACGATATGGCGTTCCCGAATATCATACAGTGACCTTAGACAGTAGTCTGTCATTACCATTCGTACAATGGTATACTGACAACTATTCGTACAATGGTATACTGTATCATCCAGTAAAATGGGTTGTGGAGGTCAGAAATTCAGTTGCTCTATGTAAAATACGTTATTCAGCTAAATTCGGTACGACTGGAAGGCAGCCCCAACGTAGATTGGTAAAAGGTTAAACTGATGATGATAGCGTGGAGGAGAAGAAGAAAGAGGAGAGTAACTCACTGGAGTGAAAACTATTCTGTACACAGAACGTGCTGATCTCAAACTTTACTACGATAGCAAAGAAAAAAAAACTTATATTGTGATAAAATCTAAAATAACTTTAAAGGTACTTATTTAAAGTCTTTGAAGTTGTCATTAAACTGCTTGCTAAGTATTTTGTAAATTATAAATACTTTATACCTGCCAAATAGGTTATAATAAGTTAGGAAAACTTTCAAAGCAACTAATTATGACATCAAAGATTCACGAAGGCCAAGGATTTTGATCCATATGTTTATCAAAGGAGTATAAATTCTACGCACTTTCTGAATTTATTTCGCTCAAATCTTAGTTATCTGATGAATTTTCAAAATATATTTATGATGTTTGTAAATATGTAGATATTGTTTTTTGGGGTTTACGCGAATGTTAGACATTGAAATAAAACTACTTTTAAACGGATTTTAACCGCGATAGAATCCGTTTAAAAGAAGTTTTAAAATAATGTAGATGATATTTTTGTGTGTGCTTATACTCGCACACTAACTTTGACTTTTGTTCGGGGAATATTTTGAAGCTAGACTATTGTTGAAGAGTATTCAATCAATCTAATAAACGTGAAAGTATAGGGTAAAAATATAACGTTAAATCAAAGGGAATTTCAGGCAGACCTATTCACTGGGAAATAGGAAATAACAAAGATTCTTGTACCGCAAAGGAATCCTTTGTTTCCTTCATTGAATAATACTTTGAAAATTACGGCTAGATTCAATACCTATTGAGTTTTCGAGTAGCTACCTTCCAGAAAACCGCTTGCTGTACTGAGGAAATATAATATGCCAAAGTAAGAATTTTAAGAGTCTTACATATTTTTGTCTTTACCATTTTTTTAGTACCTACCTGTATATACAAAAATTTAAGCTATTGTTGAGATATTTTAGTTAATACAAGTAATCCTTTATATTGTTTCTGAAATATTCTAGTTTAAACAAGAAATTCTTGAGAGTTCTTTAGAAAATGTATGAATATTTAAAGACGATGTAGGCCAGTATTGTCAAAATGTAAATATCAAACGTCACCCGTTTTAAAGACAGTCAAGGCTACGTCTAAAAACAAATTGAACCTGCAATAAAATGAGCAAATACCGGAGAAACGAGGACTCAATTAAATGTGCCCACTTGAAAGCAACGATTGTAGACATTATAGCTAATGCAAATAGACTTTTAATGAATAAAAAATGATTCTTAAACTTGCACCATTGTTTGTAATATTGTCGAATTTGCCTTGAAAATTCTTAACGAAACAATAAAAACAGGTTTACAAGCTCGTTTAAGTATGTAAAGGATGAGTGGTATTATTAAATTGTGAATAAATAATCTTGGTTTCGATGTAAGCCCGAATCCTGTCGTATTAAAATTATTTTGCATCATACCAAGACAGCTAAATCTAATGAGTGCTTTTCACCGTGTTGTTTCAATTTAAATATATTTCTATAATAAGAAAACATACGAGCCAGACATTGTCTACGACTTATAGTAAGCTAATCAGCTAAACTAAAAGCTAAAGCTTGTGTGACGAGTGCGTTCACGTCAGTAGTTCAATGGGTGGAATTCGAACCCGCGACCACATGATCGCAACTTGGTCTATCGCCACTTAATTAATCGATTAAGATTGAAACATTTTTTTCTAAAAATACAAGGTAATACCAAATATTTATATTATACTCTATGCGAGAAAATTATAAAAAATATTTTTGGGTTAATGTTTCTTGTAATTCTTGCTTAAATATAAAATTCTACAGAGATACCCCAGTCCTAGTTTTTTTTTTGGGAATCTGTACTTTGCAGTACTTATTTATTCAACTTCAAAGGACTCTCAACAAGCCTACAAGTCCGTAGGAACAATATAATGTATTTTCAGGGTACCGAAGAAAGGGTAGCTTCATGAATTCGGCTAAGATTAAAAATACATTTAGGGATTACGAATACAAAAAGTCTACATCTTATAAGTTTATTTTGTACTAGCTGTTGCTCGCGACTTCATCCTTAGTTCCTAACTTTTCTAGTAAAAATATAGCCTATGTTACTCTAGGATAATGTAGCAATCAAATGGAGAAAGAATTTTTGAAATTGATTGAGTAGTTTTTGAGTTTATTCGTTTTTTTTTAAGTTTTAGTTATTTATTACCATAATTATATTATAAACATACAAAAATAGACATCTTTCCTCCTTGGAATAAAACTACTTTAAAACGGATTCTATCGCGGTTTATTTTGATTTTAGTTCCCGACGTTTCAACTCTTTGCAGGTGTCATAGTCACGGGCAGTCTGCCCAGTTGCAGTTTTATTTCAATGTTTCAACATTCACGTAAACCTCAGAAAACAATATTTTTCCTCCTTATATTTTTGTGTGGTATGTTGAGAATACACTTATATTACATAGTGTTGAATATAAATTATTCATTTGATTAGGGTCAGAGACATACGGATACATAAAAATATTCCTACAAGTGTAATAGGATCCGTGACTTGCCCTTTTTTGCATACACTATACGAAAGTATGGACATCAAATAACGCATGTATCATAATATTGAAAGGAAATTTCGATAAAAAAAGGCTAAAACATCAATAAATTATTAATAATGAAGTTAACACAAAATATGAATACTACAAAAAAAAACGCCTTTTTAATCGTAATACGAAAATGGACCTAAGTTACATCTCGTGTCTCCAAAAATAACGTACCTGATATATCATTCATTTATATCCACACTAACAAATTGAGTTGTATGCAAATGCATCGTATAAATGATTTTTAGAGAGTGAGGTTTAAAACGTTGCGCCGGGAAATGAGATTGCGACCAACAACGCTTAGGGCGTAAGGACAGTAAAACAATGATATCTACATATACAACGAAAAAAAAACGTTGCTAAAACACGACCGTTTCAATTTGAAGATTAAAATACAGTGTGATGAAATTTGTCAGAGGAATGTAGGTAGGTATGATATTAAATTCCAGCGAATTCTCATAAATAAAATGTAGGTAATCCTTTTTTCCATTACTTTGGTACAAATAACTTAACAAACACATCATGTAATATGTTTCTGAATAAATAGGTATGTATATGACGGCAATTTAAAAAATGGAATTAGATAAAAACAAACATTATGTAAATATTATAAAAAAAAAAATTTTTTTTTCTTTTTTATTTTTCTTTCTGTTACAATATAAATACTGTGGCTAGAACTACCCAGGTAGCATGTAGTAATGCTTGTATTGGGTGTTTACGTTCCGCGTATTATATAGCACCAAATACATAAGAGAATGTAATATTAATCATATTTGTATAAAGTGCGAGTTTTATTTAGCGTGTTGTATATTATATAACTTAATATCAAAGCTTTTAAAGTTATAATTGAACCTTGCTTTTAAGAATTTAACCTTCGGCACTTTAATTTTTAATTATAAAAAGAAATCTAATTGAAGAAAAAAGTACTCAGCGTATAAAATTTAAATGATTATAAATTGTCATTGACTAAATTAAAATAATATATATACGAGCAAAGCTAAGACAATCACTTAACCATTTCGATCCTAATTATTTTGTTAAAGTAGATTTATTTCGTTCCTAATTGATTCTGGTACTCGCAAAAGCCTGGCGAAGTTAGAGAGTACCCAATCCTTATTCTTAATTATTTAAGGATTCAACGGTTTACTCACGCGCATTCTCGGGATCGCCCGACTAGTTTCAGACTCAATAGGAGTCCTTAATCATGAGCTGACGCGGCGGCGGCGGTGTCGCGAGTCGAACTGATGTCGGTGGCACCACACCGTGCTGCGTAGCGGCGCGCTCGCGCGGAGAGCGGCGGTGGCGCCAGCGTCGCAGATGTAGGCACGGGGGTAGGTGCCGTTGTCGTCGTTTGCGCTCCCGTAGATGTTGTTGAGTCGGTGCATACCATGCTGACTGTGTGGAAACCGGCACTAAAGAGGTCCTCTTATATGACAAAGCCGAGTCTGGAGCAAGACACAGTCAGCATGGTATGCACCGACTCAACAACATCTACGGGAGCGCAAACGACGACAACGGCACCTACCCCCGTGCCTACATCTGCGACGCTGGCGCCACCGCCGCTCTCCGCGCGAGCGCGCCGCTACGCAGCACGGTGTGGTGCCACCGACATCAGTTCGACTCGCGACACCGCCGCCGCCGCGTCAGCTCATGATTAAGGACTCCTATTGAGTCTGAAACTAGTCGGGCGATCCCGAGAATGCGCGTGAGTAAACCGTTGAATCCTTAAATAATTATGAATTCGTCTCACGGAAGTTATTATAACAATCCTTATTCTGCTCACACCAAGGAATTTGATAAAAAAAGTTTTTATTTTGCTAACCATACATAGGCTTTTACGGGTGAAGGGTAGACATGCGGTAACCAATTGTGTGCGACTGATATTGATAGGTAGGGATTGCTGTATCTAGTGGTTTCATTACGTCCGTACCGGGTTTAGCTACCTTGATAGCATAGCAAGATATCGTGTTTTCAAGGTCACTGTTTATATATCGTTTTTTAGTTCTGAACTATCACACGCAACAATGATATCTATGGTCATGAAAATGACACCCGATTTTGATTGTTTCTTTTATATTTAATTTCATTATTTTAATGAGCGATTTTTGTCCCACGGCTGGGCAAAAGCCTGCCTCTCATATACTCCGGTCTGTTGCTTCTTCATGTCTAGTTTCAGTGTGCGCATCCAACTCTTCCGTCATCTTTCTTGCTTACTTTTGCATATTTTGGAATAATTTATTTACATTTTAAAAATAAGTCTGCCGTGTCCAGATTTGTCCGGATACATATAATATTTTAAAATACCTATAGGGAGTGATCATATTTCCATGTTTTTCACTAATGCATGTAATACTCAACAGAGCTTTACCTCAACTGCGAGTGAGATATCGATAGCAAATACTAGCTTCATATAAGCTTAACTAAATCTTAGTGTCAGTCGGCCTTCATCCCCACAAAGACCCAAAGATCGGGTAACACTAAGCCAAGCATTGCACGTTATATACAATACCATGTTATGTATTCAAACAACAAATACAAGTTTCCTGCGCTATCTCTGTTCCTACTTTAGCGGTGCTTTGAATCTGAAATTGCATGTTTTGAGTATTATGTGCATTAGTTGAAATTTAGTTAAGTATGTAATTGCAGTTTATCATAACTAGCTTTTTCTCACGTCTCCACCCGCGTGGGTGTCAGTTATCTCAACAAAATTTAATTAGACAATTTTTGAAAACGTACCAGTAGTTCCTGATATTAGTGCATTCAACCGAACAAACAAAACCCAATAGCTATATAATGTTAAGTTATAATACAAAACATTTCTAAGAGTAACTAGTAGCAAAGTACCGTTTAGTGACGGTGTTTACTGAAGTGATCTTTTTAGTGAAAAATGAATCCTACAGTTTACAGATTGAAAATTTCCCTTCCAAATAAAATGTTACTTTAAAATTATAGTGTGACCAAAAATCTAACACTCCAGTGGATTTTGTACGACAACAGTAACAGATCACAGTATCTTAAGTTTAGTAAGAAGTTGTTGTTTAGGATAAGTGATGTGACGTGACACGGGTTCAACTTGTAGCCGATAGACACACACACACTTAGATATCTTTAACCACTACATGGAAACACCATCACAGATAAGCGTCAAGGAATTTGCTATTCTCTGGAAATTTTGTTGAGAATTATATCACCATTATAAAGCAATAAACACACAGTAACTACTTAGAGCTCTGCCGCAGTTTACAATTTCATTTTTCAATTTGTATTAAATTTACAATATATATTTTTTTAAATTGTAAATAAGTAACACATACATGAGATCTGTATCACATGTACAGATCTGGTCAATATTAGTTTTGAACCTTGATCGAAATGCTCGTCGGTTGGTTGGCTTTTCCCGAATGCCGAAGGAGGGTTTTCGATTGTGTATATTAATGTATATTTTTTGGCACGCTCTGAAGCCTAAACGGCTTGATGGATTTTAATTATTTTTTGTTACATTTTATTTATTTCTCTTTGCTGGATAGTCAGGTTATCTAATTACTTCTACACTAATATTATAAGGAGGAAAGATTTGTATTTTTGTGTGTATGTTTGTAATGAATAAACTCAAAAGCTACTATGCCGTTTTCAAAAATGTTTGCTCCATAGCTACATTCACCCTAAAAAATACAGGCTATATTTTTTTTACAAAAAAATTTGGTGCTGTGGGCGGGGTCGCGGGGAACAGCTAGTTAAGTATCGATTTTATAGAAACTAGCCGAGTTGTAATAAAATCTCATTAAAAGTTGTGATTCGTGAATATGAAAAACTTATAAAACCAGTCAATGGAGTATTATTTTTTTAAGTTATTCATTTTCATTGAATATATTCCAATGTAATTCCGTTGTATTTCTCTCAGAATAACCCTTTACTACCATTCGCCCGTATTTGCTAATGAATTCATTAAACTACTTTCAATTTCAATTCTAAGTAAAATCGCTTACTTTGATAATGATTGAATGGCAATTAAAAAGTGTATATTTATTATTACGAGTTCTTAGATAAAGATGTTGCTATGCGCACAGAATAGGTAAGTTGGTTTTTGTTTAATCACGGATTAAGCGTTTTTTTGTTCAGGAAATAATGAACCCAAGATTTTTTTGTTTTCTTATATCTAAACGAGGAGAAGCTGAAGCTGAAGAAGCTGTTCAGAGCTTTTTGTAAAAAAAAAACTATATAGGTAAGTAATTATCGCTCCAACTGATTATGCCGTATATATAATTATGTACTCTGTGTTTTAGTCTCGGAGACTAAATTGACAAGTGCAAATGCCAAAATGACAAAAGCTTATGTCAGTTTTGACATTTGCGTGTGTCAATTTAGTCTCTAGTATTAAAAAACAGAGTGTAACTTGGAGCACGTGTGTTTGAAAATAATTTGAACATCGTAATTGAATGAATTAATATACCTATTCCCATTAGGTAAAAGGTTTACTGAACCAAACTGTTGTGTACAACAAACAGTAATGTTGGTATAGGATAACTTTAGTTTGCTTAGTTCATTGAAGGCCTCATCGGCTTAACGACTTGCCTAAGTGCTTCCGATTGAAGCACTGCTCGTGATTTCCGGGCCAAACCGAAACTGTTTAAGTAGACAAACGGTTTATCTGACGTCATCAGTGACTTCTTGTTCTCTTTTAAATAAAAACCTTCGTTTTACAGCTTGCAAGTACCTTAAAAAAATTACAAAATATTATGTACTAGCTTCTGCCCGCGACTTCGTACGCGGATCCTGTTGCTTATGCCAGCGACAACAGGGTCGTCAAAATAAAAGATCTGAAACGTCTGATGTCAAATTCTAAGAGCCCGGGGACCGGAAAACAACGTGATGCGCGAGACGATTCGAGACCCTCCAGATCTTTCATTTTGGTAAGATAGCAGGAAATGCCCATCAGAACATTTGCTCACGATCAGCGGTCAGTCGCGCATCATATTCTTCACTGGTCTCTAGAGACCTGGATGTAGATGCATAAATACGATGAGAATGCAGGCGTGCTTCGCGATACGAAGAGGTTTCCACGGAGGGAGTTGAATCCTGATCTTCTCGAACACCATCAAGTCTCTCCTGACGCTCTTCGGTAGATTCTTGAGATCTTACGATCCTCAATCTTTTAGCTTCTTTGGAACATTGGGAAAGATTTGACCTCTTTCATCATGGTTATAGTTTTATTGTGAAGATACCTGATCAATTAAATCTAAGTGACTGCAAAGTAAATTAAACGCTCAAATAACATAAGCCCGAAGGCATATATTATATTCGATACAAAAAAAATAAAAAAAAAATTGGGAGTTTTGGCCAGTATAGTCGAATTAAAATGATATGCCATCGTCATCGAAAATCAGTCCTAAAGGTTATGTTATTTTATAATTATACAGTGAAATTAGTGATAGCTTTGATTTCCAAGTCAGATGTTTCAAATCTTCGATTTTTATAAGTATACAGGGAATGCCCATCAGACCGAACAACTTTTGCTAAGACGTCATTCCTATATGTGTTATGGTGTAGCCGGGCTCCTGGAGTTCGACAACAGATGTTCCAGACCTTCAATTTTTATACGTCAACAGAGAGTGCTCATCAGGCTGAACAACTCTTGCTAAGACGTCATTCCTATATGTGTTATGGTGTAGCCGGGCTCTTGAAGTTCCACAACAGGTGTTCCAGATCTTCAATTTTTATAAGTCAACAGGGAATGCCCATCAGACCGAACAACTTTTGCTAAGACGTCATTCCTATATGTGTTATGGTGTAGCCGGGCTCTTGGAGTTCGACAACAGATGTTTCAGACCTTAAATTTTTATACGTCAACAGAGAGTGCTCATCAGGCTGAACAACTCTTGCTAAGTCGTCATTCCTATTTGTGTTATGGTGTAGCCGGGCTCTTGGAGTTCCACATCAGGTGTTCCAGATCTTCAATTTTTATAAGTCAACAGGGAATGCCCATCAGACCGAACACCTTTTGCTAAGACGTCATTCCTATATGTGTTATGGTGTAGCCGGGCTCTTGGAGTCCGACAACTGGTGTTCCAGATCTTCAATTTTTATACGTCAACAGAGAGTGCTCATCAGGCTGAACAACTCTTGCTAAGACGTCATTCCTATATTATTATGTGTTATGGTGTAGCCGGACTCTTGGAGTTCCACAACAGGTGTTCCAGATCTTCAATTTTTATAAGTCAACAGGGAATGCCCATCAGACCAAACAACTTTCGCTAAGACGTCATTACTATATGTGTTATAGTGTAGCCGGGCTCTTGGAGTTCGACAACAGGTGTTCCAGATCTTCAATTTTTATACGTCAACAGAGAGTGCTTATCAGGCTGAACAACTCTTGCTAAGACGTCATTCCTATATTATTATGTGTTATGGTGTAGCCGGACTCTTGGAGTTCCACAACAGGTGTTCCAGATCTTCAATTTTTATAAGTCAACAGGGAATGCCCATCAGACCAAACAACTTTCGCTAAGACGTCATTACTATATGTGTTATAGTGTAGCCGGGCTCTTGGAGTTCGACAACAGGTGTTCCAGATCTTCAATTTTTATACGTCAACAGAGAGTGCTCATCAGGCTGAACAACTCTTGCTAAGACGTCATTCCTATATTATTATGTGTTATGGTGTAGCCGGACTCTTGGAGTTCCACAACAGGTGTTCCAGATCTTCAATTTTTATAAGTCAACAGGGAATGCCCATCAGACCAAACAACTTTCGCTAAGACGTCATTACTATATGTGTTATAGTGTAGCCGGGCTCTTGGAGTTCGACAACAGGTGTTCCAGATCTTCAATTTTTATACGTCAACAGAGAGTGCTCATCAGGCTGAACAACTCTTGCTAAGTCGTCATTCCTATTTGTGTTATGGTGTAGCCGGGCTCTTGGAGTTCCACATCAGGTGTTCCAGATCTTCAATTTTTATAAGTCAACAGGGAATGCCCATCAGACCGAACACCTTTTGCTAAGACGTCATTCCTATATGTGTTATGGTGTAGCCGGGCTCTTGGAGTCCGACAACTGGTGTTCCAGATCTTCAATTTTTATACGTCAACAGAGAGTGCTCATCAGGCTGAACAACTCTTGCTAAGACGTCATTCCTATATTATTATGTGTTATGGTGTAGCCGGACTCTTGGAGTTCCACAACAGGTGTTCCAGATCTTCAATTTTTATAAGTCAACAGGGAATGCCCATCAGACCAAACAACTTTCGCTAAGACGTCATTACTATATGTGTTATAGTGTAGCCGGGCTCTTGGAGTTCGACAACAGGTGTTCCAGATCTTCAATTTTTATAAGTCAACAGGGAATGCCCATCAGACCAAACAACTTTCGCTAAGACGTCATTACTATATGTGTTATAGTGTAGCCGGGCTCTTGGAGTTCGACAACAGGTGTTCCAGATCTTCAATTTTTATACGTCAACAGAGAGTGCTCATCAGGCTGAACAACTCTTGCTAAGTCGTCATTCCTATTTGTGTTATGGTGTAGCCGGGCTCTTGGAGTTCCACATCAGGTGTTCCAGATCTTCAATTTTTATACGTCAACAGAGAGTGCTCATCAGGCTGAACAACTCTTGCTAAGACGTCATTCCTATATGTGTTATGGTGTAGCCGGGCTCTTGGAGTTCCACATCAGGTGTTCCAGATCTTCAAATTTATTCTCTCAGCAGAAAATGCTCATCACGTGGAACAATTTTTGCTATGGTACCAGTTTTGTATCTCTTATAGTTTAGCTGGTCTGTTGCGGTTCTGCATCAGGTGTTCAAATTTCCAAGATAAATTATAGCCTATATGTTGCCCAGACTTAATACCTATACAACAAAAAAAAATCATGCAAATCCGTCCAGTAGTTCCGAAGATTAGCGTGTACAAACAAACAGACAAACAGACAAACAGACATACAGACAAACAGACAGAATTTTTTTTTTGGATTCGTGCTCTATAACTGTTTGTAAACCCCCCTCAATTATTATTTTTTTAATATATTCAATGTACAGACACAGTTTTTTTACTGTTTTATTATATGTATAGATGTATCTCTACATTTATAAAGAAACAAAAAGTTAGGACTTTCTATACCTAAATAGTTGCTTTTTTTCCATTTTCACTTATCATTATGTTCCATAGATAATCGTGGAACTTATAATCAATTATTTTTACCATTTTCAAACCCATTATTTAGGTATATTGTGAGTAAAGGTAAATATATTTTGTGCCATGCTGAAAACATGAACGTTAGAAGTGCGAAAATGTATTTTTCTGTGTTTGCCATTAGACGAATGCGGTGCTCCGAATTCGCGACCCTCATGGTGTCATATTTATCTGAGTCGTATATCACGCGCCTAATAATGACAGGTCTATTTATATTTTTCTCATACAAGAACCTCTTTCACTACCTGCGACCTACTTATTTAGTGATAGTGATAGTTGAACGCGGGCTTGCTTTCCGCAAATCGACGTCTATTCCTTGCGCCTGTTTTGCGTTGAGAGGGGGTGTCGGCACTACGCCAGCCACCCCAACTCCTCCACGAAGCCTAGCAGACCCTTCACGTTGCCGACGGCTTCGGAGAGAGACCTCGGAACCCCGAGGTGCAGTGCCCTGTAGTTTGCCACCTCCGTGCAGTCCAGGATGACGTGGGCGGCTGTTTCCTCCGCTGCCATGCATGCCCTGCACAGGGGGCTGTCCGTGACACCTAGAGTATATAAGTGTTTGTTTAATAGCGTGTGACCAGTTATCATCCCTGTCGCAAGTCGGAGCTGGGGCCTTTTTAGTTGCCTCAGCTTGCGTGACAATCTGGCGGAGATTGTCGGGAGTGCGTCTCTGGTCTGCCTGCAGGTTACTAGGTTGGCCCAGTAGTGCTGTTGTTGGTACCTAGTGTACTTACGGATTGTGCTGCGTATCCAATTGAACGGCAGGGGAATAATGGGTTCGGGTCCTTCCACTTCCAACTCCGAGCCTTCCCTAGCCAGTTCATCGGCCGCATCGTTACCCCGTGAATTGCTGTGCCCCTTGATCCACTGCAGGGTTATGCTGGTTTTAGTACATACCTCTGTCAGGATCTGGTGACATTCATATATGAGTCCTGAGGTTACTGAGTAGCTCTGCAGGGCTTGTAGTACCGATCTGCTATCTGAGAGTATACGGATGGGGAAGTCCGTTACTTTCCTTGAGATGATTGCTTGTGCAGCCATTATGATGCCCATACACTCTGCCTGGAAGACTGTGTTGTGTGCTCCTAATGGTGTAGAGATTTTTATATTTAGGTCCTCTGAGAAAACTCCCGAGCCAGTGCCTGACCTTGTTTTGGAGCCGTCGGTGAAGATTCTCAACTCCTTTTGGTTAAGACCTTCTTTGGGTTCCTCGGACAGCTGTATTTTGTACTTTTTGTCGAACACGAATTGCTTGGGTATCCTATCTGTCACCGCTTCAATGAGTGGCTCCCTACAGGTTACCTCCCTCATAATCTCGGTGTGTGGAACCCTTGCTGTTCTCCAGAGTTTAAGTTTTTTAAGGCGCACCGCCGCCGATGCCGCCTCCTGTTTTATAAAGAGATGCAGGGGCGGTACGTCCAGTAGGGCTTCCAAGGCTGCGGTGGGTGTTGTCCTCATGCAACCTGTGGCCGCCATACATGCTAACCTCTGGAGTCGTTGTAGTTTAGCTTCGACAGTCGATAGTTTGGTCCGTGGCCACCATACTACTGCACCATAGCTTACCATTGGTCTAATAACAGTCTGGTAGAGCCATAGAGTGATCTTGGGGGTCAGCCCCCAAGTCCTACCGATCATTCTGCGGCACTGCCAGAAGGCGATTGTAGCTTTTTCGATTTTGTTGTTCAGGTGATTACTCCAGTTCAACTTGCTGTCCAGTATTATCCCCAAATACTTAACCTCAGCTGACAGTTGGAGCTCTGTACCAAACAAAGTAGGCAGTCGGTAGTTACCTAAATTGCGTTTGTTCGTGAACAATACCAGTTCCGTCTTCTTAGGGTTCACGGTCAGTTCGTTGTTGTTGCACCAGCGTTCCACGATGGCTAGGGCTGAGCGGGTAACGTCACATACTGTACCTGTATGATTTCCGCTTGTCAGTAACACTATATCGTCTGCATACCCGACCGTGTAATAGTGTTTGTTGTTTAGTGTGGAAATGAGGTCATTTACCACTAAGTTCCATAGTAGTGGCGACAGGACGCCTCCCTGGGGGCATCCTTTCGCCACTAGAGCATGTTGTATGTCACCTGTTTCGAGTCTGATGACTCTCTTACTCAGCATGTTGTTTATCCACTGGATCATAACTGCGTTCGCCCCGTGTCTTGTTAGTGCTGCAGTTATGCTGTTGAATTGTGTCTTGTCAAAGGCTCCCTCTATGTCTATGAAGGTGCCGAGACACATTGCTTTGTTTTGGAGAGCCTCTTCTATTTTACTTACCACTGCGTGTAGGGCTGACTCTGTCGATTTGCCTTGGCTAAATGCATGTTGATTGGGGTGGAGTGGTATACCTGCTAGTGTCTTTTCCCTTAGGTCCCTGTCGCATAACCTTTCAAGCGCCTTAAGCAGGAAGGAGGTGAGGCTTATGGGCCTGAAGGATTTAGGGTCGGAATAGTCGCTTTTCCCCGGTTTGGGAATGAAGATAACTTTGACTTCTCTCCACCGTTTCGGTACATACCTGTGTGCCAGACAGGCAGCCAATACGGTGGTTAGTAGTGGGATGACTACTTCCCCACCCCATTTTAACAGGGCAGGGAAGATTCCATCCAGGCCTGGTGACTTAAAGGAGTCAAAGCTGTTAATGGCCCATTGTACTTTCTGTCGGCTTATTACCTCATGTACTTGCAGCCATTCCTCCTCCGTAGGAATGGTCTCCTCTTCCCACCAATTTGTTTGCCGCGATATCACGCAGCCCGGGAAGTGCGTCTGTACTAATGTAATTTCGGCTTCCCCAGGTGAGGTGGTGAGGGTGTTGTCTGGCTTACGTAGTGAGCCTAGTGTAGTTGTCGGCTGATTGGAAAGAACTTTTCTTACCCGATTAGCCTGTGCATTCGTTTCCACGCTGGTACAGAAGTTCCGCCAGGAGGCTGACTTTCGATACCTAATACGCTTTTTGTACTTAGCCTTGGTTGCTCTGTAGTTGTCCCAGTCCTGGTCTGATCTGGTGTTCATTGCTCTGTTGTGTTGCCGCCTCAGCTTTGTCCTCAGCCTCTCCAGCTCAGGGCCCCACCAGCCGGTTTTATTACCGCTGCTATTCGGTGGGACGGGTAAGGGGCATGCCTGGTGGTAGCATTCTATAATGTTGTCCGTTATTATGCTCACCTGTTTCTCTATCTCATCTGTACCCTTAACTCTGTCGGGAATAGGTGTGATCGCTAAGGCGGAGCTTAGTCGTTCCACGTAGTCCACGCGGTTGGTTTTGCGTGGATTCCTTTTAGGAGTACAAATGACTGTATTTACCTGAATGTCGTACCTGATCCACCTGTGGTCTGAGCACGAAAGTTGTTTGGAGACGTGCCAGTTGGTGATGGATTTGGTTGCCTTATTGGTTGCCAGTGTCAGATCAATAATAGTCTGGCTCCGCCTGTTTACAAATGTCGGTTCTGATCCATTATTTAATATGTTAAGATCTGTTGAAAAAAGGTACTCAACTAGTTTTTTACCTCTGTCATTGCTTGTCTTCATACCCCACAGTGGGTGGTGGGCGTTCGAATCTGTGGCCACGATGAGTTCGAGCCCTTCACTTTCGCAATGGTCCACCAGCCTAGTGAGGTCGTGCGGCGGCGGGTCATCCGCTTCAGGCATGTATACCGAGACGATGACGACCCCCCACAGACTTGTATTTTGCGCCCCTTGCACCTTTACGGCACATACGTCTCTAGAAACAAAGTTCGTTAGGGGTTGCACAAGAATGTTCTTAGTGGTGTAGATACAGGCCCGAGGATTGTCCGGTCCTGTATAAACAGTAAGCTTACCTCCTAAATTTCGGAGCCCGCAGACGGTTCCTTTCCTGACCCACGGCTCCTGGATCAGTACTATGGATGTACAGTTGTCCTCCAGCCACTTCCGTATCTGAGCCGTCGCGGTTTCACTGTGGTGGAGGTTGGCTTGTAGGATCTTACAGTTGGGAGAATGGGATACCGCCATCGGAGTCGTGCTCCTCCGTCGACATTCCCTCTCCCCCTTCCTCGCCGATGGCCAGCTTGCCTAGTTCCGCAGTGCAGTCCTCCCCAGCGTCGGAGGGCTGGGAAAGAAGGAGTTCTTCCTCCAGCCCCACGGCGGCGGGATCAGCCTGCACCGGAGACTGGGGCTCGGGCGTTCCGGCGACTGCGTCGGCGGGTGCCTCGGTCCCCACGGCTGTGTCCATCAGCTCGGGTTCTGTAACGTTGGCGCCGTCCGCTTGGACGGCGTTGTTTGTAGGCGGGTTCTCCACAAACCTGCCGCCAGGACCCTGGAACTTCACGTACACCGAGCCTAACATAAAGTTAAGCCGGCGCTCGCGTTGCACCAGGGTCTGTATCATCGTCTCGGGGACGCTGACCACCACAAAGGTCTCCGATTCCTGTTCTTTGACACTGTGTAGCAGCCATGTCTCAATCTCTGCCCACTCGTTCTGGAAGCAGAGAGTCCGTGCTAATGCACGGGTGTCCCTCCAGATACCGGGGAGCAGGATGCCGCAACGTACTCTACGCACCAACTCACTTTGCCGCTTCACGACAACCGCTTCCCCCGTCGATAGGGAGATGGCTGCCATGCTGCTCTTGAGCCATGCCAGAGTTGCTTGATCCTCACACCATAGCTTCAGGACACCGTTCGATACGAGCGGCTTCCCTCGGAACTTTGGACGTGGGGATTGATTTGTTTTAGGGGCCATAACTTCCTTCAGGAGCAACTCTTGAAGTTGGTTTGTGACCTCCTCTGCCAGATGCGGGCTGAGGTGACCCGTGGTTGCTGTCGTAACAGCGGCCAGTAGGTCAGCCTTGAGCGCCTCCGCGTATGCCAACCGACTTGCAGCAGCCGTTGGTTCGAGTCGCGGCCTCTTGGGTTGGCCTCTAGGAGATATGGTCTCGTCGAGGCGCGCCCTTTTGGCCGCAGCTCTCACCGTCGTGCTGCCGGCGGTCTTGTCTTTGGCCCCTTTCCCTGATGTGGTCGTGCCTGCAGCTGGAACACCAGTCGCTGCCTGCGCACGGGGGGGGGCACCTGCATTTGCAGTTGCCGGGGCCTGTTCTTTGAGAAGCGCCGCTCGTCTCTCCCTGGACTTCCGGCGCTGCTTCTTATTGCGGCGCTTCGGCTTGTCAGGTTGCTGACTCTCGGGTTTGGGCTTTGCCTTCCCCCGATGGCCCCTCTCAACGAGGGTCCAGCCAGCCTCAAGCTGCGCAGTTGTAGGGTCGACGGTGGGGATCACCGTCGGAGTCTGTTCCGTGGCATCCGATTTCTCTTCTGCCGGAGTTGTAGGTAGGGCCCTTTCCTGAGCCTGGTTGCAGCCTAACAGCTGCGATCCATCCCCAGGTGCGTTGGGTTTCGGGGCCCCCAATTTCTTGGCAGCCTTTCTACCCCGCGCGGGTTGTATAGCTCCCCTTGAGGGTACTGCCGGAGCAGCGCCGCCACGGGAGGTAAGCTGCGAGGGTACTACCGAAGTAGCGCCGTCGCGCGATGTATACGGTGAGGGCACTACCGAGGTAGCACCGCCACGCGTTGGTTGTGGTGTAGGCGCCATCAAGATGGCGCCGCCACGGTGTGTTGGTGGAGGGGGTACTATCGTAACAGCGCCCCCTCGATGCGTGTGAGGTGGGGGCACTGCCGAAGCAGCACCGCCACGGTGTGTGCGTTGTGGGGCCGCTGTCGGAACAGGGCCGCCACGGTGTGTGGTGGGGGGCACTACCGGAGTAGCACCGCCCTGGGGTGATGCGCCCACACGGGCCGCTTGCGCGGCCTGTGCGGCGCGTGATGTAGTGGGCAGCACTACGGGAGCAGCGCCACCCACCGGTGGAGTGTGTGGTGTGGATGTGTTGGCATCGGGTGCGGTTTTGGCCGCACCGTCTACCCGTCGGTTTTTGGATCCTTGGGTATCCATTGTTTTTTAGAAATGTTCTTCGTCTCCCGAGCTTCCCACCCACCGTGGAGCCCGCACCTTTGGGGATGTCCGCTTGGACACCAGGACTACCCGGGAGATATAGACGCGGCTGGTTGGTTCTCATGCGCGACATCGGAGGCTGCAGACATTGTGGCTGGGGGAAACGATCCAATCCCCCCCAGTTGGTCCACCTGCCCTTGCCCCGTCAGCATGGCCGAGCCCCAGTGCTCTCCCAGAGAGCCCAACCGCGTCTCGCCAGCGACTCGTGACACCTCACCCTCACGATCGTCGCCAAGCCGATTGACCGAAACTGGCTAGGTCCCGGCCGCCCGTGTTCAGGAGAAATCCAGGCCAAAGTGGAGTGTTGCCCTCCGGGAGTATAACCGCCAACTCCCTTCGGCTCAGCCACCAGGATCCCTTCATCCCCCCTTGCGGGTCCCCTCGCACGGCAAACACGAGGGTGGCCGGAGTTGCAGCCTGTGTCCGGCCACTGGACCCAGGTAGCGGATAGGGTAGGGTGTGAATGGAGTAGGACAGTGGGGTATAATGGAAAGGATAGTGGGATGGGTATGATTGGGATGTGGGAGAGGTGGGTTGGGTAGTGTTTGGATGGGATGTGAGGGAGAGATATGGATAGGGGGGAGGCGACCAACCGTTTCAGCTACGTCCGATTCTGAGGGAATCGGACCAAGACAGGCGACAACCACGGGAAGGATGACGATGTGGTCTTGCCCCTGGGGTAATAACGCAACCTGTGCTCGCCCAGAGGCCTTTAGTCAGACCACTCTCCGGACAGGAGGGTGGAATGAGTGTGCATCCACCTCAAACCGCAAGTGGTTTAATATATGAAATGGACCCACCCTCGCCCGACCTACTTATTTAAAGTTACCTGTATTTATGGTCCATGTATGTAGGTATGGTATTTGTAGGTAATTATTACAATATATGATTCCTTATTACACGAACTAAAACAATTTTAAACCATTGATATATTCTATTAAAATACAGCTTTACAAAAGGACGGCAATAGATAACAACAATCTTAGAAATGTCAAACTAGTTTTCGACTTGTACACCACTCTGTTTTTAGAGCACACGTTTTTGCTTGTCGGCAAATTTGTATGAGAATTTTAGTTGGAACTAAATTTGACAGTTCTAATTTGCGTCTGTCTTTAACAGAATCGTGCGTATTTCAAGATAAGCTTTTATATATATCTCACAAAGCACCAACGTCACAAAATCTTAGGATTACTCTTGCGAGACCACAAAAAAATAAAATGAATTTAATCAGGAAACCAATAAAGTTAGCTCTCAATCAAATAGAGACCATCTCTATGAAATGGAATACGAGCTATTTTACGTTACCCTAGAGACATGTCAACTGGTAGTGACCACTCAATAAAATTCGAATGTTCGACCATATTGCAAATTTATTTCTTTGGGTATTACGTTCCAATCGATATCGTTTTCAAAACGACTTGCATACTCTGTTTTAAGTGCAAAAGTGAAAGAAAAAAGTATGAATCGTGGACTTTAATGATCTATAAATATTGTTTTCTATTATATTATCCTAAATTTATCCCTATTTTAGTTTCCGGAAAGTCTAAATGGCAACGTTTAATTTATTCTTATTAAGAAAGACTGAATGCGACTGAATGAACCTTCCTAAATCCAGGCACGACTGAATTCAGGATCTAATGAGAATAGTGTTATTGTTATTAGTTTTATTGGTGACTAACTGTGCTTGCTCCCGCGTAAGGAATCAGGCAATTTTTAAACTATAAAATTAAAAACAAAAAAATAATATTATTTACTGTTATAAAAACCTTGTACTGACAGTAAAGAACACAATAAAAAAGGAATCATTCAATTTGAAGCAATCGTTCGAAATTTATGCGCTTAGCAACACATTTGGCATTTTTATATTACGGATGAGCTGAATCGATTTTTGCAGTTACCATTAGGTACACAGATTTATAAACGCGGTTTACCTATAAAAAGTGTTAATCCAACATCATTTTATGTACCGCTTATTTCTTGGTAGCCACCAATTTTAATGCAAAACATTTAGTAATAAAACACCATTTATATTTAATTTAGTGAACAAAGTACCCGAAAATTTATTTAAATGTTATCAAAATAACATTAATGTATTTTATTAAATATTTGCATAAGCTTCTTAAAACTACAGTATTTTTCGAATTGATTGCTCGCTCTTTTTAGCTTTTAAGTTTAACAAGTAGCTTAATGTTTTAATTATAATGTAGACTAACTACAAAGATTTGTAAAATTCAGTCAAATTTGGAACGATTAAATCAGAAAAAAAATGTTTTACAAAAAATAATAATTTGAAGAATAAGTTGGATATTTAAATATGATAAAATCGCGGCAAATATATATCATTCTAATCGTAATCACAAATAAAGATTAGTTTTATTGTTCATCATTTGTTTTCTAAAGCAATTTTCGTAGTGCTTACTTTTATTCTTGAAAGCACAAAAACAAATAAATAAATCTGGAATCGCGCGCCACGTCAACTACGTGAACAAAAGGTTGAAAAACTTACACGTTTTTCTCATAAATTGCAAGAGACATTAGTTCGGTATTACATATTAAGTCTCACTCAGTCTTCCCTTGTCAAATTTATTTTCTATAATGTGGATTTCATTTGGCGTGTGATCAAAAATGTATTTCATTGTTAGCAGGTGCTTACAAAACCCAAGACGCAAGCACTGTGGGGGGACCCCCCACAGTGCTTGCGTCCACGTCGCGTCCCCTGGAAACGACCCAGTTCTGTCACCGTAACGGAGTGGCAGACTGGGCTCGGCCAAAGTGCACTGTGCCATCGTAGACGACTATCTCGCCTTGTGTCTACGATTCTGCGGATAATATGATCACGCGGGACGCCCATCGGCGTTTCTCGAAAGGCCCTTCTCAGGGCCAACCCAAAGGCCCTTCTCAGGGCCAATCCAAAGGCCCTTCTGAGGGCCAGTCCGACGCTTCGGCGTCAGAAGCTAGCCGCGCGCCGTCTGCAGCTGGCTTCTTTGGAAGGGCGGACGAAATTTCAGATTCCGGCGAGTCCCAAACTAGCGTCTCGGACGCGGGCAAAACCCGGTCGCGAAAGCGTGCTTATCTGAAAGAAGGCTCCGAGGGTTCCTCGACTTCGCGATCGTCGAAGCTGGCAAAGGCCAAAAAGCCAGCGACATTAGTGGACACCCACGTCGTTGGTCTCGCGGACGCCCAACACCAGTTGGACCTGGCTCGACGGGTGCAGCACCTGCAAGAGCTGGAAGAGCGGGTTGCTGCCAAGGAGCAACGGGCGCGTGCCGCCCGGGCCAGGTCCGGGTACGGTGCGTCCCGGGTGGTGTACGCGGACCACTCCTTGGTAGAGCTGGAGCGGATGGCGGAGGAGGACGAGGAGGAGATAGCGGAGGTCGCCTCTAAGTCCTCTAACTTGAAAGGGACCTTTCAAAAAGCCCTTAAATGCAGGGCCGCTAGCATGCGCGGCATCATCGAGGAGCTTGTCCGGCGGAAAGCGACCGATGAGATGCGGCAATTGCAGGCGACAGTCGATCGCCTGCGATCGGAGGTCAGTCAGCTTAACCAGAAGCTGGCTGACGCCACCACTCGGCCAAATCAGACCGAACAAAGGCCTGCGGTTGAATTCCCTGCCCCCAACCTTGAGGATGTTATCCGCAAGGTTATAATGGAGGAGCGGGCATTCACAAGAGCCTGCTTAGCAGGTATCGAGGACCGGCTCTTGCCAGAGAAACGTCTCCGACCGCCGCTTGCCCCGGATAAGAAGCGGAGTGAACCGGGGCCGTCCTCGCAAGGCGAGGACACCCCTGTCCCATCCGCCACTCCGTCCAACCAACAAGACTGGACTGAAGTAGTCAGGAAGGGGAAGGGGAAGGGCAAGGGCAAAAAGGTGGCGACAGCTGTCTCTGCCGTCCCTGCCACGACGCCTTCCAACCAGTCGAAAACGACCGGAAAGGGAAAGGTCAAGGGCAAAAAGGCGGCATCGGCCACCCCTGCCGTCCCCGCCACCACGCCTCCCAGCCATTCGCAGACGACTGGCAAGGGTAAGGGAAAGGGGACAGGGAGGGGACTTGGACGACTCGTTCCCCCAAAGACCGCAGCCGTCGTGGTGACGCTCACCGCGGAGGCAGTGGAGCGAGGAGAGACGTACGCGTCCGTACTAGTGCGGGCGCGTGCCAATGCCGATCCCACCCAACTGGGGATTGGCAAAGTCTCTTGCCGACGGACCCAAACAGGGGCTCGAATTTTCGAGTTCGCAGGGGTGGAGGGCAGCGCCAGCGCTGACCTGTTCGCAGCCAAGCTGCAAGAGGCCATCGCAGACGTGGCCAAGGTGGTCCGACCGGTCAAGTCGGCGCCCATAGAGGTGACCGACCTCGATGACTCGGTCACCAAAGAGGATGTGGTGGCGGCAGTCGCAGCAATTGGGGGCTGCAGCGTCGCGGCGGTGCAAAGCCGGGACATCAGGCCCGGCCGTGGTGGCATGGGCACCATCCGGCTCGAGTGCCCGGTCGCCGTTGCCAAAGCCGTCCTCAAGAAGGGACGGCTCTCCGTCGGCTTCAGCTCGGGTGCAGTCCGCGCACTTGTAGACCAGCCTCTCCGCTGTTACAGGTGCTGCGGTATCGGGCACACCCGAGCCCTCTGTCCGTCCACGGTCGATAGGACGGACAGCTGCTACCGCTGCGGCAAAGAGGGCCACAAAGCCGCCTCCTGCACGGCCGCTACGCCACACTGCGCAGTGTGTGAAGCCAGTGGCCGCCCAGCAGGCCACGTGATGAAGGGGAGGATGTGCAATCCTCCCCCTAAGAGGGGCAAAGTGCAGGCGCCGGTTGGGCCTGCTGTTAACGCCGTCGTTCCCGGGGCTGGAAACGCGGCGGCTGCAGAGGAGGGGGGTAATATGTCCGAGTAATGGATAGGGTCCCACATCGCATCCTCCAGGCGAACATCAACCACTGCCGGGCGGCCCAGGATCTGCTTGTCCAGACCATGGCTGAGTGGTTGATCGACTTGGCGGTGGTCGCCGAGCCTTACTCGGTCCCAGGTCATTGGCTAGGCGATCGGGACGGCTTGGTGGCATTGGTGTCGCGGTCTACCACGGACTCCCCTCCCCTCTCGTTTTTAGAGAGGGGACCAGGATACGTGGCGGCCACGTGGGGAGAAGTGGCCTTGGTGGGGGTCTATTTCTCACCAAACCGCCCTCTCTCGGACTTTGAAAATTTCCTGGAGGTCCTCACTGCAGTCGTAGGGAGGGCGGCGCCGCGCCAGGTTGTGGTGTCGGGTGACCTGAACGCCAAGTCGGTGGCCTGGGGCAACCGGGCTACCTCTTGCAACGTCCGGGGACGCGCCGTCGAGTTTTGGGCGGCGTCATGCGGTGTGTCCCTCCTCAACAGGGGGGCGGTCCACACGTGTGTGCGGCAACGGGGAGGGTCGGTGGTCGACGTCTCGTTTGCCACCCCCGTGCTAGCCGCCCGCATTGTGAACTGGCGCGTGGAGATGGTGGAGACCTTGTCGGACCACCGGTACGTGCGGTTCGACATCTCCACCCAGGAACCCCGGAGGGCATGCTCTGGCAGGTCTCCCTTCCCACGGTGGGCTCTCACTCGTCTGGATCGGGAAGCAGCCAATGAGGCAGCCTTTCTTCAGGACTGGCTGTCGCCTCCTGTCGAGGTCCTGGATGTGGACGCCGCGGCAATCCAGCTTAGGAATCCCTGACCGGGGTGTGTGACTCCAGCATGCCCCGCTCTAGCCGTCCGCCTCCCCGCCGTGCCGTCTATTGGTGGACGGAGGAGCTAGCGGGGCTCCGGGTCGCCTGCATGGCGGCCAGAAGGGCATACACACGGAGCCGACGGCGCAGCGCCCGTAATCAGGCAGACGAGGACCGCCTCTACGAGTCTTACCGCGAGGCGAAGACGCTTCTCAAGTCAGCTATGTGCGCTGCCAAGGACTCGGCGAGGGCCGAGTTGCTGGAGGGTCTCGACAGGGATCCTTATGGGAGACCGTACAAGGCAGCGCGGAACCAATTGCGCCCCCATGGCCCCCCACTGACGGAGACCCTCGAGCCAGCGCTGCTGGATGGGGTGGTCCGGTCCCTGTTTCCGCGCAGGACCGATTTTAGCCCACCAACGATGGATCCCCCGCAGGGTGCGGCTTCACCGGAGGAAGAGGTCCTCCCAGTGACGGCGGAGGAGTTCTGCGCGGGGGTTCTCATCCTCCGCGCAAAGAAGACGGCCCCGGGACCGGACGGCGTTCCCGCACGGGTAGTGGCCATAGCTGCCGCTCAAATGGAGAACAGGTTTCGGGACCTCTTCAGCGCATGCCTCACGGCCGGAAGGTTCCCGAGACTGTGGAAGGAGGGGCAGCTGTGCCTCCTCCGCAAGGACGGACGCCCGGTCGATTCCCCCTCGGCATACCGGCCCATCGTTTTGCTCGATGAGATCGGCAAAATGTTTGAGGGGATCATTGCCTGCCGGCTTAACAGCCATTTGCGGAGGGTGGGGCCGGACCTTCCGGACGCCCAGTTCGGTTTCCGACAAGGGCGTTCGACCATCGACGCACTAGCCCTACTCAAAGACCAGGTGAAGGTCGCGGTGGAGGCGGGGGACGGAGTGTTGGCGGTGTCATTCGACATAGCCAATGCTTTTAACTCCGTGCCCCATTCAACGATTTTGGAGGCACTCCGGTATCACGGCGTGCCTCAATACTTGAGGAACCTCCTGGCCAGCTACTTGGCGGACCGAGAAATCCTACTTGTAGACAAAACGGGCAGTCTGAGGAGATACGGCGCGGAGTCTGGTGTTCCGCAGGGCTCAGTACTGGGGCCCCTACTGTGGAACATAGGGTTCGACTGGCTCCTGCGGGGAGCGCTCCTCCAAGGAACGAGTGTCATATGTTACGCGGATGACACTCTCCTCACTGCCCGAGGCAGGAGCTTCGGGGAGGTGGCCTGTCTGGCCTCTGCTGGAGGATCCTTGGTTGCAGGGAGAATCCGCCGCTTGGGGTTGAAGGTGGCGCTAAACAAGACCGAGGCCGTGTTCTTTCGCGGGCCTCGGCAGCGCTGCCCTCCTGATGCCCACATAGTCGTGGAGGGTATCAGGGTAGGGATCCAGGCCCATATGAAATATCTGGGGTTGGTGCTGGACAGCAAATGGCGCTTCGGTCCACATTTCACCGGGCTGTCGACGCGCCTGCTGAAAGCCGCGAATGCCCTCTCATGGCTCCTTCCAAACCTGGGGGGGCCCAGTGCGCGGTGCCGGCACTTGTATGCTGGTATCCTGCGGAGTATGGCCCTATACGGAGCCCCCATCTGGGCGGACTCCCTTCACAGGAGAGAGAACGCGACCGCGATCCGCAGGCCCCAAAGGGCCATTGCACTTCGGGTGACGAGGGCCTACCGCTCGGTGGGCTTTTCGGCGGCATGTGCTCTGGCTGGCACACCTCCCTGGGAGTTGGAGGCGTGGGTGCTCGCCAGAGTATACGAGTGGACGGCGCGTCGGAAAGCGCTCGGGGAGCGCCCCATCGCGGCGGAGCGGGAGGCCGTGCGGCGGGAGGCGAGGGACGCAATCGTCGTCCATTGGACGGAGGACCTCGCCACCGCCACCTTTGGCCGACGAACTTTAGACGCGATCGGTCCAAACCTGCAGGACTGGCTCGAGCGGCCACACGGCTTCCTCTCGTTCCGTCTTGTGCAGGTGTTGTCAGGTCACGGCTGCTTTGGATCTTACCTGCACAGGATCGGGAGGGAGGAGACTCCGGCGTGCCATGACTGCGGCGCGGCGGAGGACACAGCACAGCACACCCTCGAGGTCTGCCCAGCTTGGTCTGACCCACGCCGCGGCCTGACTGCGGAAATCGGGCAAGACCTCTCTCTCCCTGGCGTTGTCAGCTCCATGCTGGAGAGTGAGGAGGCCTGGGCAGCGGTCGCCTCCTTTTGCGAAAACGTCATTTCGCGAAAGGAGGCGGCGGAGCGCGTGCGGGAGGACGACCCTCTCGCTGCGCCGCTCCGAAGACAAAGGAGAGGTCGAAGAGGTCGTAATCTTCTCCCTTCTCATGGTGGTGATAGGCGGGTGACAGGCGTGGGGGCGCCCTCGCCCGCATTGCACTCTACACCACCCTTGCCGGGTATTCCCAGCCCTCCCCCCACGGGGATGGCGTGAAGGGCCCGCCGTGAAGGCGGAATTTCGTCGGAGGTGGACTGGACGTAAAGGCTGCGCCGGTTTCCCAGTCCTCCTCCACTCAGACGATGCGGGAATGCCGCTGGGTTGTTTTAGTGGGTATACCGGGTCAGCCCGTGGAGTCCCACATAACCCCCCCATTCCCCCATATGGGGGGGTATGCGTAATGCATTTTTTTCCCAGCGTCAAAAAAAAAAAAAAAAAAGGTGCTTACAAAACGACAATGAAAATAACTTTAAAATTAATATTATACAATTTCTGACGAGTGATTATTCCTTCCCCCGTCGACAAGCGACATTCGTACAAGCGTTAACGATGACAGAAATCGCTAAAATGTATGGAAATTATATTTATTTTCGATAAGACACGAGATATAGACTTACAAGTCTATTACAAGAGCCAGTCTAATACAGAGTCTAGTACGTAACTTGTCTAGGGTAGCATGTGTACCGATAATATTGTAATCCGAAGGAAATACAAAAAATAATTATAAATTTTATTCTGGCTTTTCTTAAATACAAATTATTTCTTCTCCAATCTTATAATATAAATTAAACTATACTAAACAATCTATAATACTTACATAAAGCTAAATAAAAACTAGAAAACTTATTAAAAAGCATCAAAAAATTCATCATCATCGTTGCTAATGTCAGGAAACGTGCCCAGAAGGCTGGCAGCATTGCCACGTTGAATGGCAATGATAATTCTTTCTGCCAAGAAAATGCCAGCCTTCTGGTCTGTTATAATAATCCATAATACAAAATTAAATTTCAACAAGCAAACATTGGATGCACTTCCATATTGGCCAATTTATTGAGTAGGGAAGGTGGGCATGAAAGAGCCATGTTTTGAAAGAGCCGCTTGCATTTTTAACCAACCTTACAGAATTTACGCCACTTCATATTTATTTTCGGGTGACAACATTGATAATCTATGACCCACAAAGATTTGACAGTTCACCGAAGCGTAATGGCAGAGCAAGACCAAATTGAAAAAAATCCTGTTCAAAAGTAAGTTTTATGCTGTTATATTAAACGTCCTTACTATAAAATGTTTAGATTTAACTTTAAAATTGTGTTACAAATTGGGTGTGTATTTATTTCAGCTTCTGATTGTGACATTTAATTGATATTATTCGCGATTTAGTTTCATATTTTTAAAGTTAGTGTTTATTATGGCGACTTGCCATGAAAGAGCCTACCAAACATGTGACCAAAGAGCCGGCTCTTTCATGCCCGGCTCTTTCATAGCACCTTTATTTAGACCTTTCTTATTTCATTTTTAGTTTGTTATAGATATAAAAATGTCATCAGAACAAGTCAACAAACCCAAGAAAACACGCAAGTGACCTAGTATTTCAATAATCGAAGAAGCAGTAAATGAAATAGTATGTCAAAACCAGTCAATAAACAAAACCGCTTTGGCATTCAATATATCTAGAGCTTATTTAGCAAAAATTGTTAAAAAATTTAAAACTTCCGGAGAACAAACTTACAAACATTGTCCAAATATAGGCAATAAACGTATTTTACATTGGACCAGGAAAGTTACAAACTGGCTGATTACCTTAAAACTGCATCCAAAATGTGTTATGGCCTGACAAGAAATCAAACCAAAAATTAGCATATGACTATGCAGTAGCCAGCAAGATATGCCCAGAAACATGGGCATTCTTAGTAATATTGTTCAATTTTTAAAGAGATTTATCTAATAGTTTGTTATATCGTGTGAGGCTCTTTCATAAAATGTGGTGGCTCTTTCAATGACTACACGCTGTGAAAGAGCCGATTTCCTTTTTTCTAAAAAAGGTGACTTTTATTAATAAAATGTTTCTTTAAGGAATAATTGATAACTGTATGTTAAAGAGCAATAAACAAATTTCTAATTTGAATATAAACCACGTAGTTTTAATGAGTTTCAGATATTAAAACGAGTTAGTTTCCAAAACTGGCTCTTTCATGCCCACCTTCCCTATCCATTTTTAATAAATAAACTTTTGAAAAAAAAATTAAACCGACTTCAAAAACCAAAACAAAACCTAAAAGGCACAAAATAGTGTAAAATAAACTTAGAACTATCTAAAATATTAATACAAAACTAGAAGTGATCTGTTTGAAGTTGGTGCCAAACTATAATTATACTTAGGTATACTCGTATTTGTACTAGTATTTGTAGGTATTTATTTTTTGTTGGTATATTGTTGTTTGGCACCGACTTCAAACAGATCACTTCTAGTTTTGTATTAATATTTTAGATACCTAGTTCTAAGTTTATTTTACACTATTTTGTGCCTTTTAGGTTTTGTTTTGGTTTTTGAAGTCGGTTTAATTTTTTTTTCAAAAGTTTATTTATTTTTTCATTTTTTGTGTTCATAATATTTATTATAATAATACAATACAGCTCACCTTAGAAACGTTAAAAAATGTAAATGAGGGTCAATACATATTTATTATATAAAAAAAATCAACCCTTCACTCCTAAAACTTAAGGTTTCTTCCATCATCAGCTCAGTATTTACCAAAAGCCTTGAGGTGATGACTATTGGACGTATATACCTAAATAGGCTCAGTAGAATAATGAAACACGTTCGACATTTCTTTAAAATTTAAGGGTTTCCTTCGATTTAACTGGGATCCCATCATCAGATCCTGACTTGGTGACAATGGGACCACCTCGGGAGAATACTCTTTCGAATACAAAAAGAATTATAAAAATCGGTTCACAATTGACGGAGTAATCGGTGAACATACATAAAAAAAAAAAATTGTGACACGCCGAACATATAACCTCCTCCTTTTCGAAGTCGGTTAAAAATGGGTTATATTTACGTAATTCAATACCAGTATCAAACTTTCTTACATTATATTAGTTAATCATCACTTGATTTTATGCCCTTGTACCCCCTTCAGGTCATTGGTCCATTGATAGATATGTACCTATCCACCGTAAATATAAAAAACATTTTACAATACATTTTGCATTTGCAACAAAAATCCAATTAATTTTGTTTACAGTACCTACTCTAGACTGGACTTCGAAACAGCGCGCAGTTTACAAATTAATTAAATATCTGAAGAACACAAACACCAATTTCCTTTTTCTTACCTCCTGTTTACTTTTCTAGAGTATCTTACACAAGACAACAGTAACTGCAGTGAGGAGTACATATATACAGATATGTACATATATACAGATGCGATTAAAAGTGCACGAAGCGAAATACAAAAATTTGTTTGAGAAAAGCATTGAATATGAATTTATGTACTCAACGCGTTTTATTGTTTATGTACCAGTCTAATTTTTATAATAGGTAAATTTAACAATTAGCGATAAGACACTCTTAAAAACGCTGTTAAAGTAGGTACAATCTATTATAAATTTATGTTTTTTGTAGTATACATCATGTCGAACGAATATTATTTTAAACATGAAGTAAACACTTAGTGGTAACCTAAAAAAAAACTTAATGAAGCCATTTGACTATTTTCACCTAATATGGGTTGATTTTTCCGAAGTCCGACGACGGATAACTTTTAATAAAACAACGGACAAAATTTTAAAAAATATATATAAAAAATAAAAGTAATAATAAATCTTTATTGAACAATAAATTACAGCTTTTTATTTTTATATGTTTTATTCGAGGAATAAATTGGCGTCTGACAGTTTCTGTTTTCAAATGTATCAAAAATTCAATATTTATTTGAAAAAGTTAGGTAAAATCCAACGTTAATCTTCCGAACCCTATATCTGATGATTATAAGAGTCCGTTGTCAACATAAACATACGTAGAACCTCTTCCTACCCATTTCCCATTTCAACAAGTTCGTGTGCAAGACGTTATTTTAATTAAATCTTGAGAGACAATTAGTTCGGGCATACGAATATGTCTTTGACTGTGCAGTGTCGCTCTTAGTTCACTGAAAGATGATTCAGTAAAACTAATTTGCGGATTGAAACGAGTAGCATGGAATTTGTACTTAGTTCTCGCCTATCGAAAATCGAATAACATTTTTAAACTTCATATTGATTTTTGTGGCGAACTTAATCAAATAACTAACGAACTTTATTTCAGCCCATCCCGAGCCGAGCGAAAATTTTATTAAATACGAAGCTATGTATAACATACCATAACATAGTTATCTTTCACATAGAGCTATGTTTTAAAAACCTATCTTTAGAATAAAAGACAAGTTAAAACTTGTCATTGGTACATTACAAAAAAAAACAATACTTTTTATGCTTTTAATAAAAATACTACACCCCATACCACTTGACTGAAACTCTTCTTATAAACGTTAAAAAAAGTATGTTATTACTTAACTTTATCCCATAACTCTGATTCGTGCCCGTATTGAAGTTTCCGAAGCACTTCACAAAGGCACAAAGGTACGACTAGCGCCGCCAAGTAAAATACTTCTGACATATTGTGAAGTTATTAAAAGTGTATTTAATAAACCTTATTTATAGGCCACGAAAAAAATGAGGACGTGAAATCCCAGTCAAAGGAAAAGAGGGCTTATTATCACGCAGCCTAAAGTACAGAAACGAACCACTGTAGAAAAGATAAAATGCCCTTACTGCCTACATCTGTAATTGTTGTAATTATCTATCTTCTACATCTTATATTATATATCTGTATAAATAAAAATAAATGTTGGTAAGCGTTTAACTCAAGAATGGCTGGACCAAAACAGCAATTTTTTTTTTTTTGTATTTGTATATGTGTGTTGTGTGTGTTATACCTAGGTTACGGTTACCTAAGCTACAAGCAACAGCTAGTTAGCATAATAACATTCTAAATATCTCTCTTATTATTGCAATCAGTGATACTCCATTGGCCGCTGCAACAATTGTTTTCGTCGCAGACTATTTTTATAAAAAGTGTTTACGGAAGAACAGAAGAAGAACGCTTGCAATTTGTTATCATAATATACTAGTAACCATTCGGCTAGTCATACCAATGTTAGATAAATAAGCAAATATTAAAATAGGTTTACAAGTACCAAAGTGTAAGGAAAGCTACGCTTACATCTCGTATGGAGAGCAAATAACCTGTTCAAATATCAGATACACGGATCATGTCTTTAAACAAACCTCTTGTACTGTTGATATTAAAATATATAATATGTACATTGTTCAAGACGATTACTGTACAAGACGTTTAAGATTACTAAACAAATAAATATGTACGGGGCTGTGTCTATTAAATCCAAGAAACCGTAGATGGTAGAGAATTTATTCTAAATATTATAAATTAAATACAAAATTGAAAGTAGTTCTATAAACAATATCACGGAAACTATTTACAATTTATAACTATTAAACTTATTAAAACAATTAAATTAACTAAAACTAAACTAAACTAAAAACTTATAAAATAAATAAAACAATCTAAACATTAAAAGAAGATAAAAAAAATAATAATGAATAGTTGCATCCCACACTTATTTCAAATAATATTGGTCTTCACACCCTACCCCATTACGAGTCAGCGTGTGATGTCAAACGATTGTGGGCTATGTCTTTAAGGTCCATAACCAACAATCTATTTTGCCAACATGCCTTGCAATACTTTATGAACTGAAAGTAGCGTTATAATAAAGAATGCAAAATTAAGATTTTGAAAAATACTTTATACAGACATCACTATATTTTAAGACTGACCATCTCATAAAAAAATAGTAAGTCAAATTTGATAATTTGAATCGAATTAAATGTTTCTTTTTCTTTATTCATATTCATTGAAATAGATTTAAAAAGCAATAAAACTTCCACAAAGAACTAACTACACCTGGACTTTTCTAAAGGTTTAAACTCCTCACTATCTGTTTAAGTCACAGTTGAAAATCCGTCCATAGCATTGACAAGGTGAAGGTTCCAAATAACACGATGTATCTATTTTATTTCAGAGTGCAACATAAAAAGTTTATGGTAAAAGCTTTCATACATTTTTCGTTTCTTATGGCTTCAAGTGGCAGAGAATGCCGTCATCAGGCAATTGGTGATTTTAATAGATTCGTATAATCGTTTAGATCGAGCTTATACAATTGTATACTATGTGTACACAAGGTTTGTAGGCACAAAAGTTCCTTATCGATATCGATAAGAGAATCAAGTCAGCCATCAGTTTTACACTGGAATTTATCAGATCATAAATCAGTTCATAACAAAAGAGTAAATGGGTTGCGAAGGCCAGGTCGGCAGACGCTTCATGTGATACTGTATTTAGCTAAATCAGGTAAGACTGGCAGCCAACCCCAAATTAGCTTCTGAAGAGGATAGGCAGAAGAATCTCAAGTCAAGTGTTATAGCATTTAGGTTTGCTGAAAACTAACATTGTAAGCTTTGGCTTCTATATTGTGCTGACCAAATATTGCGGCCACTAAAACTTGACAAACAATTTCATATTTTTACTTTAAATATTTGACTTATAGAATCTCAAAACGAAAAAGAATTGAAATAAAACTAGGTACTTTAAACGGATTCTATCGCGGTTTATTTTGATTTTATTTCTCGACGTTTAAAGTAATTTTTTTTCAATGTCTATATTTGCGTAAACCTCAGAAAAGAAAAAAGAATAAATCCCATTCGACAAAATTCTACATCTAAAATGGTACAAGAATTAAAGTTCTGTATCGGTAGTTCGGTGCCACGCTTCCCCGCACAGTTGTTATCCATGAAATGTCCAATGTGCTCTCAACTAATTGTTCCCGATGTTTGCTCCATTACAGTTGCATACACGCCTGTGGTATGACGATCCGTTCTTCATAATGGCTTAGGTATTTATGACCCGATTTCAATTCCGCTTTATTTAGATACTAGTTGCCCATGGCTATTGTCGAAATAATATTTTTTTCTTGTAAAAAATATAGTCTATGTTTGTTATTTGTATTTATGTTACTCGGGTTTTAAGTTACACAGCACAAAAGTACAAATCTTAATTATTTATTATATTAGTATGGATTTGCATCCATACTTATATAATAAAAAATTATTGCTAATGTTTGGTTTTGAATAAATTGAGTAAAAACTTACGAATAGAAGACAGGCGCAGCGACCTGTAAGTAAGTGACCTGTACTATGGTGACCAGACAAATTATATATTTCTAAATACATACATACTCGTAATATAGATAAATTATACCCAGACACAGAACAAATGATCGTGCTCATCACACAAAGATTTGTTCTGGGTGGGAATCGAACCCACGACCTCCGGCCCAGCAGTCAAGGTCACTAACCACTAGACGAACAGGCCAGTCATGTCTGTAAATACTATCTCCAACTCTCATATACAAAGACAATGTACGTAGATAAGTATAAATTATAATACCTTCGTAATAAATTAACTTCTTGCTTAAGTCTAGGTTTATAGGTCTATCATTTGTACTTTCGAATCAATCGGCAGCTATCAATCTATTTAATTCGAAATATTTTCCTGATTGACAGGATTACTTTGCTAATTGGTTTCTGTTCGCCGAATTTCAAAAGCCTTTTGGAATGAATGTCAAATGAGTTGTCAGCTACCAGTTTGTACCAATTGACAATAATAATATAAATTTGCGGAAATATATAATACTAGCTGTACCTGTAAATAATTTTTGAAATAGCACAGTAGTTATTTAATTTATTCATTACAAAAATACACACAAAAATACAAATCTTTCCTCTTTATAATAATAATTATTAGTGTAAATAAAAAACTTGTATAGCGATATTTTTCCACCTATTTTTTTTACATATTTTTTTACTTCTACTTCACACTAACTTTACTACTAACCTAAGTAATCTGGTCTGTACTAAATATTTACCGTTTCTGTTCTTAATGAAAAATTAATGATTTACTTATTTATTATTAGGTATGTTATTGGATCATAATATTGCCAGATGATCATAGCGTTGTGTAGCAAAAATCTGATTTCCCTTGTGTTCCCTATGTAGGACAGATCCGCGGATATTCCCAGTGCATTTACACCATCTTGTTATAATTTGCAATACATTATAATGTTAATAATGAACGCTCACTATAAAATAGTACATTCTTATTATATCCGTTTTTTAAATAAATTGCACATGTTTTGTTTCAACAATTTTTATTATTATTACCTACTAAACAAAAAAAACTAAATCTAGCTAAACAAACTTGTTATATTTAAAAAAATATCATGTTCTTTCTCTGCTTGCATTCATATTAATACAACCAATAAGTACGGCCTACCACACGTACCGTACATGTGGTGTAGGCTGAAATTGTTTCTCGATGTTCGGTTGTATATTTAGTGACCTATTAATGATTAAAGGTCAAAACATGGTAAAGTTGAACAACAAGTCATGTAGTTGCTCTACAAAGTTTGGAGCCGCCCTTTAAACTTAATACACGTGTGTTTTGTATTTTAACATCAAAAATATTAGTAACTAGCTGTGCCTGTGCGTGGATGTCAAAACTTAACAATGTAATTTTACTTCGGAAATACTTTAAATTCAAATATCTTTTGATAGACAGAACCGATTGCAATGAAACAAAAACTAAATGTTACGTCAAGTTACGCGCAATCGTTGTGTATAAAAGTTTCTACATTGCTTTCGTAAATTTTATGTGATGCCCGAACAAATACACAGACAAAAATTCGAAAAATACTGAAAATGGGTTCTATTGGTTGTTCTTTTACCATGGCAATTTTTTTTTGTTTCTTTTTCTGTGTACAAAAACGACTTTTAGTATATGTATAGATAGATTGTGAAACAGATGAAAGACTTTGGCCTCATTAAAATATTGACTGATAAATCTACAACTTGACTGACTGTAGTGATCGTGCGTTCTCAATATGGGAAGAGGCCTGTCCCCAGTAGTGGGACATTTAAATGCCGGTATTATGTTGTATTTGTTATATGTGTAATATTTGATATTCTGTCCTTCAACAGTGCATAGTGAAGCTTTCTTGGAATGACCGCAAATTGGCAAAGGAGGCACTTTCCAAACGTAAAGTGAATAGGACGGAGTAAAGTGCACCATCAGGTCTATGTCGACTGCACTACTTTATATTATAGGTTTAACTTCGTTTGTATATTTTATTTTGAAGCGGTAGGTATGTATGTTGTATATTGACGCATGTTTGACAAAAAAGATGTAATTTGAGGTCAGGTTTGTTACTCCTGAAACCCGTCAAGGGTTGCTAAGGTAAGCTTGTATACTGACTACCGTGAAATCTGTAATTAAAATGATTGAAAAAAAAAGTAGGGCCGGGTGCTATGGCGCTGATTTCGAAAACCCTATGTTCAGCAATAGTCCAGCTCATTTTTTGAATACTAGTCCTTGCCCACGGCTCTGCCCACATTTTATTTTTTTTCTGGAAAGAAATATAGCCTAAGTTACTCAGAAATATTGTATAATAGTAAAACATTTTGTTAATCAGTCTAGTAGTTTTTGAGTTAATTGGTATTAAAATACAAACTTTCCTCTTTTTTGTACCGGTATAGATGTAACCTCATAATTAATCGTTGTATTTAAAATCTTTGTTCCCTTCATTTTTATTCTGTCATAATATTCATCGTTTTAGGGTTAACAAAAATACGCCTCAATAAAATTGCGGGTGCTTTCTTTCAAGGAAAACCACATATTTTTTACAAGGCACACGAAATGAACGGCTGGGATGTCTTGACGGGTGTCGAGATACGAAAAGGGTCAAGAATACCTACTTAAATCCTTGGCCTTCTTGTAACCGGCCAGATGCTTGCGTACCTACTCATCTTGATAGAACATATCCAGAAATAAAATTATCCTGTTGAGTGCTATTAGAGGCCGAAAAGCCAGCCTGGTTAAATAATGACGTAATGAAAACGACCGAGAATAAAATGGCTTTGCATACAGCATTATGTATGTTTAGTATCGCATTTATATTCGAACAAATGAAAATGTGCTATTACAAACACATTTAGCAATGCTATAAAATATTCAATTGAAATAGTTCATAATTTGCAGTGTCGTTAGTAATTTAGATAATCATTGATTAATTTGTAACACAAGATTAGAGGAGGCGGATAAGTGGAGAGGTGCAGTTGTCAACACTAATGGGTGGCGAGATGCGGTTGGCAACACTGTGAGGTGGAAGGGCGAGTCGTGGAGAGGAGAGGAAGGGTAGGGTTTATAAAACGAGTGTAAAGTTATCTAGGGGGCTTTTTCTTTTATATTCCATTTTTATTGTAATAAGTGTAAATCAAAAGAATAAACTGTGATTATATTATCTTTATTTTGCTTTGTATTAATCTCGCTTGCAAAAAAATATTAGTATAATTTTTTATGGTACATACAACAAGTATAGAAATACGTTTCTAAAATACAATAAAAGTAACTTAAGAACTAAACAATACGTTGCCGGTTTCTCCACAATATTATTATCTTTTTAAATCATAAATTAAATACCGGATAATATACGTATAAAGTAAGAGACAGATAATAATGAATGTTCTGACTTAGGTACGTCCAGCAATATAATTATTACCAAATAGTTTTCGAAGTAACGGTAGCTATCGAAGACCTAAACGGCTTGCAGGCTTCAACGAGTTTTAAGACAAAAGATGCAAAATCGGAGAGCTAGAGCTGAGCCGAGAGCTGTTCGGCGAATTCGCCGCAACTTCTTGCACCAAGACTCAAACAATTTACCTGTATCGGTCTTCCCGGGCAAGCTACTTCAAGGCTTAAGTAAAATAGCCTTAGGGCCGAGTCACACCGGAATGGCAGCGGCCGGCAGCGACGCGGTGAGCAATTTCAGTGTGAAATAATTTTAAACTTTAACTACATACTTAAAAGATCAGTATCGCTTGAAAAGGTCGCGAGGCCGCCCGCGTTGACGCGAGTGGCCGCGCGGCGAGCGCTTTCAGTGTGAAATAATTTTAAACTTTAACTACATAGTTAAAAACCAGTATCGCTTGAAAAGGTCGCGAGGCCGCCCGCGGTGACGCGAGCGGCTGCGCGACGACGCGAGCGGCCGCTTCCGGCCGCTGCCGGCCGCTGCCATTTCGGTGTGACTCGGGCCTTAGGGTACTGTTTTCATTAATGGGCCCGCTAATTTTGCATTTGTACCCTTGTACTTGTCTTTGTACGAGTGTACAGAAATTGTTAATAAATATATAGAAATGGTTATTACTATTTAAACAGCTGGTCCGTTCTGTAGTTTACAGTGTCTTTAGTGTCTCAAATGACGATTCAGTGTCAATAATGGAATAGAACATAGATAGATTTTATATGGTTTTATGTATTTATTTGGTCACAGAATTTGGTCACAGACGTCAAGATAACATCTTTGAATCAGTTTCATTAATTGGTCCGCCATATTGACGGAATAACAAACATCTTAGGTAACGTTTTCCTGAATGGTTAATGGTAATTAAATGCATGAGCTATGCTATGCTGTACTCGAAGAAAAAGAAAGCGGTAAGCTTGCGTTAGCTCATCGCTTTCTATTTTCTTCGAGTAGATGATTAATACCTAACTATCGAGAACTAAAAATATATCTACTCACATAATTCTGACTTAGGTACTTTCTGAATTTCTGCATAACAACTTTGCTTCTTAAACATCTATAATATAAAAAATGAATCGAAAAATGTGTCGCTAAGCGCATAACTTTCAAACCACTGCACCAAATTGGATGATTATTTTTTATTGAGTTTGTTATTGTCAGGGCAAGGTTTTTTTATAGAAGAAAATAATGAAAAAATGTTTTAAAATTTTGAAAATTGGGTTAGGAACGGGCCCTTGTTATGTGGCTGAAAGTGCGGGTCACCGCTAGTATAATAATTATTATTTCTCTTTTTCTAGTGCCTCTTTGAACAGCGAAGGTTAGTAGTCAGTTTTGCATACCTTATTTTTCTTTGAAAAGATAGAATAAATCCGTGGTGTTCGAGATTTCAGACCACTCTCATATCTTCCTGTTCCTCACCCAAGACTCCTTGCAGCGGTCTAGGATACATATAATATACAGCCTGTAATTTGCATACTTTACATGAATCTTTGTATGAAATTAATTTACCAGCTTTAAAATTAACATACAATACTACCTTTTACCACTTAGTTTGGCAGTTATACTGTCCATTATGTTTGACTCATTACTTTAAAATATTAACACTTTCCGGTAAATGAAGCAATCAACATAGATTGTTGCGAAATAGCGGGAACATAAATGATCGTGTAGAATTTCCGAACTGACCTTTTAAAAGCTTCAGTATAAAAACTCGTTTCGCTGACGTCACCTTCATTAACGCTTTGAGAACACTCGGAACACTACAATAAAGTAACTAGTTTGTATTCATGAAAATCGTTTTAGTATTTTTCTCATAGTTCCCTGTTACGTAAGATACAATTAAAATATGCATACATTTAATAGGCAATTTTCACTTTGTATAGATGTACTTTCGAAATGGGACTGGGTCGGACATGTGTGCCGAATGCCAGTGGAAATGTGGGCGAAAGCCACAACAGTTTGGTTCCCCAGCACACGAAGGCCACGTGGAAGACCCAGGCGGAGATGGACGGACGAACTGGATGCCTTTAACAAGGACTGGCCTCAATTGGCCCTTCAGAGAGAAAAATGGAAGGAAGAAAGGGAGGCCTTTGCCCTGCAATGGGACAGTTCAGGCTCAAAATAAATAAAATAATAGATGTGCTTTTAAAATAATGTAATGGTCTCGAAAATCCACAAACACTTTTCAATCGCCTGTCCAATTGGGCGTATAAACAAAACACACTCGTTCGATGTTCCAATATGTTCAATAGGTGTTAGTGTCGGGCAAACAGAGTCAAGTACGTCAGTTAACTAGTTTATAGGTATGGCTTCACAAATAGTGAAGGGTTACAAAACAAAGAGAGGTTGAAACGTAAACGAGTTGTATTGACAGCTTGTATTTGAAGGACGATTTTGACGATAATTAAACATATAGTGCAAATAAACCGATATGCTAGACAGTTTAAAATATAAAAATAATATTAGTTTTGGTATCAGAGATTGAAGAGAAAATAATACTCTAATTTATGACGTCATGGATAGACTACGATAACTTGGACGAAGGTAATGCCTCTGGCTACGCCGTAGCAGACAGCGTAGCTTATGTATACATATTGAAAATTAAGATTAACGTGGTTTGGATAAAAAATATATTTAAAAAGTTCTATATATATTATGCTTCTCGTAAGATAAAAACTTTTTTATTGGTAGTGCCCAAAAACACCACATATATCGAAAAAAAAGTTGTTGAACTGCCGTAACTATTTTCATTTCACCTTAACATCACACCGTGTATTTCTAAAACCGTTTATTTTAATTTAAGGCTACGGTTAAACAAGCCCGAAGTTATCAAAGTTATTTTACATTCGTATCTTTGCGTACCGCAGGAGGTGAAATAAACGTAAAATAACATTTTGGTATTTATGTAAATAAATCTAGCTCTGGGATTATTTCGACCTCTCAGTTTGATGTTGGCATTTGTTTTTGTAACTTTGAATCGTAAAGAGTTCAGAAGAAACGTTTGTTATTGGAGGGTTATCTCTATTATATTATAAAAGCCCACGTCACTCACTGACTCACTGACTCACTGATTCTGGAACGCTCGCACACTATGATAATTTTTAAAGAAAGAACACATAACAAAGAGTTTATCATAAAAAAGTTTCAAAAACAATATTTTCGCGAAACGTCAATGACTGAAGAAAAGTATTAAGTTTTGTTATGATTCAATCAATGTTTCCGGCAAGACGTTTCTATAATACTTTACGCGCGAGCGAAGCCGCGGGCAACAGCTAGTAAATAATGTTAATCCCTTTATGAGCTTACCACTGACACGTGGTTTTACTAGATGGATTAATTAAGATTTAAAAAAATCGCAATCTGACATTATTTAGTAAGTGTAAATAAAAGGCTATTTTTTCTTTCAAATACGGTCTGCAAAGTCAACTTCATACCAGTAATATCGCTTTGTCACTGGCAGTGCTAATATTTCAAAGTTGTAAGCTTTTTTATTACTCTATGTTACTAGACTAATGACGTAGAGCCAACTGTATCTTCCCTAATGGGTGACGTCACACATTTTTGCTGCACTTCTGCAGTTGCCACGACGCTAATATTTCGGAATTCAAATCATCATTACTGTGTAGTGGAATCGTGGACAAAAAAAATTAAATTTATTTGTTACGTACTTTTCAACAGTCAAATAGAACAAACACAGCTATTATAATCTATCAAATGGGTATCTGAAATCAAAGTAATAAACTTTTCACATATGAAACATTGGCGTGTTTCCAGTTGCCCCGACCAATTCTATACAGTATACCACATTTTTTATTCATTTTGTGTCGTGGTTGTCGATACAAAAAGAAAATAACGCCAGACATACATACAATATACGGACTGGGAATTCTAAACAAATCAAATTTTTTGTCGAAGTACTATTCGCAAATCTACACCAGTGACAACATATTTTACTTTGTACAATTGAAAAAAATGTTTTACAGCCCCAATTTTATGTAAGGAATTTAATTATATTTCTATATAAAATTGGTAGTATTCGTGGCACTATAATTTCGCAAAATACGTTATACAATGAGACTTAAAGGTGTGCAGCGATACAATATATCTTAACAATAACAGTAGCATAATGAAAAGTCGTACGACGTTGTCGTAAACGTCGCAAGTACGGTTACTTCATAGATGCTGCGTATGCAAATTATAGCGGCTAAGTTTGAATGACTCATAAAATGTTCGACGGTTTTATTAAGAGGATACGAAGCGATAAATTATGAAAATTTTGTGTGACCATACTGAAAACATTTGTGGGCTTTGTAGAATTAGGTATATCTAACTAATTTGCAAGAGAATGTGCAAATAATTAGTATACATATAGTTAGTGGTAAATTATATAACATTGGTATAAACAAAAATAAATTATGCACATAAAAATATAAAAATAATTAAATTAATATTTACAAATCTATATATTAATACGTGATGCCAAAACTTTGGACCCCTTTTTACGAAAATTGCGCGGACGCAGGAACATAAAATTTGTAGGAGAAGTGCAGAACGCTAATATTTTTCAATAATAATGCTTATAAAGTACATTAAATCAATAAATAAAACATTACCCACACTACCATGCATTTCACACACACATGTTTGTTTTGTTTTTCATTTACTGTACTGACATTGACATAAATAAGTGGTTTAAGTTTTTATATATCCGAATATAACGGCCAAGGACATTTAGCAAACGATGAAAGAGTTTTTACAAAAAACATTGTTTTCAGAGAAGTTTGCAATATGCGATAAAATATGCTCTAAATGGATAGTATTTTCCTCTTATAGCATGTTTTCTTTTAATAAACATTTTTTAAATAGATATTCTTTATTTTACTTCCTTTTAATTTCATATAATTTGTTCAAAAAATAAATTGGCAAATAACAGTCTTGGTTAAATTTATTATAAGGTCGAATTTCGACCATTGGGCGACCACTAGTTATTCTTTAATATAACAAAAACCAAATACATTTTTTGTTTTATGCAAAGAAGGAATCCTCGTTCCGTTTTATTGTTTCCTTGTTCATTCATCAAAGGAGAATAATTAATATCACTCAACATAATATATATCTTATCTATAAATAGCTTTTAACGTTATAATTAAATTCAACGTTTAATTTTAGAAAAATAAAGTTTTTATTTCGATTTATTATTCTATTATACAACTTCAAATTTAATACTACATTTGTACACTGAGCAACCAAGCTAACCCGTAACTTGTAAAATAACTTCATAGTATTGTGTTGGCATTGTTAGTTATCATGTTTGGATATATCAAATAAAGCCGCGCAATATTCGGGGCACTAGTAGTAGTTGCATGCATATTAACTGCTGTATTATTTGCTTTAGTAATGGTAGATAATAACTACGTGGCCATTGTGTAGAGTACTGGATTAGGTATGGAGTTTATTTTGTAGTAATTAAAGTCTAAGCGTGTTTTGTTTTGGTATTAGTTTAACACTTAATGTTTGTATGCATCATTTTATGTTCGGTTTTATTATTTAAATATATCAATTATGCAGTAGACGACTTTTTATTTCGTTTAAATATGTTTTTTTTTCTGAGATAGGTATTACAGAATTTTATGTCCGGTAGCAGTAGTAAGTAGAAATGTTGTCATGCTAATATAGTTTTATATTGTTTATTGACTTTTTTTTCTATTATATTAAATAGGTACCTATTGATTACGTAATACATGTGCACTGGTTACGCTTCAGAAGTATCTTTTTTTATTATGTCTTAAAAACAAAAGAGTGCAAACTCATTTTTTACGAATAAAATTATATCTTAAAACAAACAACCAATGCGAAAAATACTTGACATTTAAATACCTAAACTGTTGGGATTCCATTTAGCGGACAAAAGAATTGCATGAAAACACGTAAATAACTAGGTTGCACATTCCCATCGCTACACAATTGGTTGTTCTATTTGGATACTTTTTCGATTTCTGTCGAACTTTTGAAGTGAGTGCTAGAACGGAAACCAATAAACGTTCGAAAATATTTACCTTTTTTCAAGTGTATTGGCCTGTAATATTGCCATACTGCTGTGCAAAGACTTATTCTGCTAAAAAGATGGAAAGTGCATATTATATAACTATATTATATTATATATCCACATATTATATAACCACGTTCGATCACTTGCAACTTGGCAATTTATAATGCCTACCTGGATTTCGTATTTTCTCATGATATTTAATGTCTGGTTTAATACATAAAATTTATTATAACCTTATGTGTTTTTCAGTAAGGTATAAGTATACATATCATAAGGAACTACTAATATCTTAAATATCTTATCTTATATCTTTAACCGAGCAATTCTTGTACGTACCTATATAAATAATCTGAATCTCGGAAACGGCTCCAACAATTTTCATGAAATTTAGTATGGTTTCGGGGGCGTTAAATCGATTTAGCTAGGATTCATTTTCAGAAAATGTCTTACAAGACGTGCAAAGGTCGGTCATCCAGGTACTAATAATTTAAATGTGTGCACATGGAGCATTTATCCTGCATTGCCCAATCTGTTTCTTGAGACACATGAGAACATTTTCACTGACAACAAATCAGTTAAGATGAGGGGTAGGTATGGTAATTTTCCTTTGATGATGATGAATTTTTTTATGCTTGTTAGCCATTATGAATCAATCTTGGTTGATATTGGTTAATAAGTTTTCTATTTTGTATTTAGCTTTATTTATTATAGGTAGTTTAGTATAGTTTTATTTTAATCATTATTGGATGTATAATATATTTATGTCCAATTTTCCTTTATTTTATTGTCATCGTGTCAATACAAATATATACAATACGGTCAGATAAAGGCACCAATATTCGGCTGTTATCTTTTAAAGACTCCTTTGTTGTGTACTCTATCTAATGCAACTCGTTCTGGAAAACTCGAGACTAAAAATAATCAGCATTATTTGAACTAAGTGTTCGGCTATTGAGCTCTATTGACTACAAAGTTTAGGTAATCTTCAAAAATGGCGCTGCAATTTAAAGTGTTTCATTGTAAAAGAGTAGTCGTTGCCGACCGAAACAAACATTAGCGATTCGACCAGACGTGCCGTTCTACCGCTCTTAGAGTTTAGAACAATTTTATGTAGCTAATTTAGGATACAGCTGGCTCAATATTATATTGTATTTTTATCGTTTAAATCAACAACTCATATGGCGTCGTCCATAGTCATCTCTAGTGTGATTATGCGATGCGTGCGACGAAAATTATTTCCGTGCATATTGTTTTCTGAGGTTTACGCGAATATTAGACATTGAAATAAAACTACTTTTAAACGGATTCTATCGCGGTTTATTTTTATTTTAGTTCCCGACAATTCTTACTAAAATCAAAAATAAACCGCGATAGAATCCGTTTAAAAGTAGTTTAGTTTTATTTCAATATTTCCGTGCATTTAAACATAGTTATTATGTTTCACTCATTGTCTTATTGAGCGTCGTGCGATTAAGGTACTGTTCCTAAATTTCAAAAAAGATCCTATTACGAACAGTTAAAATATCAAAGAGGGGTCATCCAAAATCCATCCTTTAACATACGACTCATAACCTAAGCGTTATGTTACTTACGGATGGGAGTTTAGTAAGCTCAATGTATGGGAAAGCATCCGGAAGGGTTGTGCCTAGAAGTCAACGAAAGTAAAATAGATAGATAGTTTCAAAATACAGCAATTTGTTTGTACTCATATGTTACGAAAGAGGGGTAAGTTATTTGTACATTTATAATTTTTCGTTATAATTAAATGTTTTGTTTTGTTAAAAAAAAACGGAGAGTGGAACGAGAGGACCGTTAGAAAATGAGTCGTAGGTGGTTTAACTACGGATATTCGTCGTAGGGCTTATTGGAACACTAGTTTCACATTGGTAACCATTTGTTAACGATATTCAAATGACGGATTGTAGAACAAAGCGTTTAATATACCGGTACCCGGCCTAAAAAATGTGATCTCATACTTTTTCATCGCACAATGAAATCGCATCACATCAACGCAGCGATAGCAATACGACGGTGCCTATATTAATATAATAATAATATCTTGGAACTTGGCAGAGCCAGTACAATGGTGACCACAAAACTGATAAAATACTTAGGTATATATTTCTAAATACATACATATTATAGATAAATCACACCCAGAAACAGAACAAATGATCGTGCTCATCATTCAAAGATTTTCCTTGATGGGAATTGAACCCACTAACCACTAGACCAACAGGGCCGTTAAACTAATGCCGTAACGATTACATAACATCCAGGGTTTTGTGGTCGAGCGTTCATTGGCATTGAGCCTATGTAAAGGTATGGCACGATGATACGTAGGCCATTTGATGTAGGTAAGAGCGTTTGACTAACGAAAACGTTGCATAGGTCATGATAGGTGCTCCATAGTTGCGGAAATGATAGTAGACAGAGGGTAATCAAGCTAGGCAAACAGGTAAAGGCAACGAATAGAACTCTTTAATGCCACCTGGAGAGAAAGCACTCTAAATGTTAATTATGCTCAAAGGAAACATTCCTTTATATTATAATTTAAAAGGAGTAATACTGCATTCATAGATTTTTAGAAATAGTTTTGGTAGACTCGGAAATCGAATTTAGGAGGCAAAATATAAAATATGGCAATCGATAGGGACAATCATAAATAATAAAAAAATTAATGAATAAATGTGGACAACATCACATACATTGCTCCGAATCCAAAATAAGTAGCTAAAGCACTTGTTTTATGGAATAAGAGACAACGAAGGTACCACAAACACCCAGACCCGAGACAATGTACAAATGTGTTTTTCTACCATGACCCTTCCGGGGATCGAACCCGGAACCTCAGGGCTGGTGACACCTTGAAAACCGGTGTGTACGCCACTCAACCACGGAGGTCGTCTTCGAATAGTTCTGTAAGTAGATACATAATTGAATTCGCAGTCGACCGGTTGAGCACGCACTGCGGATTGGCGATTTCAGATACCGATTTTTAGAATCCAAGCTTCCTCACGATGTTAGCCTTCACCGTTTGTCAATGGTATCTTAGAATAATTAAGGAAGTACATAATTATAACTTTGAAAAAATCACATTGGTACTTGCCTGGGTTCGAATCTGTAAGTGATATAACCATGTGCATATAAATCCGATCATTGAACCGCTAGGCCACCACGGCATTTTACAGCTAGTCCGTGATAAATTCCACAGAATCCATGCATTTATTTAGCTAGCACACAGTTAAAGGCGTGTCAGAGTTTGAAAGTCCGCTACTGTTAACAGAAGTCCCTCAGCTGTATCGTTTGATGTGCTAGCGTGAACTCAGCGGCAGCGGTGCAGTGCGGTTTGGACGCCAGCCAACATTTATTTCATTTGCCTACTTCAAACTGACACGTTGAGAGCATTGATACCTTTAGCTTAACGTTTACTACTACAATAAATAATAATTAGGCCAGTAAAACCTTTTCAATGCAATGGAACAGATTAAATAATAAAATAAATACAATAGTCCGACATCTACTTTGACTAACTTTTAATCAATGACAATATTTTCGGCTTCATAGGGAAATTAAGTAAATATGGCCTAAACTATTTAAAAACATTGCAATTCTGACAACCAGTCTTATGGAATACTGCATTACCTAGCAATAGGTTGTGGAAGTTAGATAGGCAGTCGCTCCATATAAAATACGGTATTCAGCTAAATCCGGTAAAACTGGAAGCCGACCCCAATATAGCTTGGGAAAAGGGTAGGCAGAAGAAGGGATGTTTTACTGAAATAATATCTAATATAAAATAATATGATAACGATTTCCCCTTACCAATATGAATTCAACAATGAGGAACGTCAAAGGAATTTAATATGAGTTCTCGTAAGCAGATCCTGTGTAGGTTTCATAAAATAATAATATAATGTCAAGAGATTTCATATAAATGAAACCCTTGAACTGTTTTTTATAATGTTTATTTTATTAAATAATTGAATTTAAATGTGGCCAAGCATTCAAAATTAGGATGGGGTTATTTTCTGAGTCCAAACAAAACATGGTATAACGCAAATTATAGTTCAAACCTTTTTTTGTGTTCTGAGAGTCACCGGGTAGTGTTAGTATAAACGTTACTTATTTACACAACATGTAACAAAACCCCTGTCAGATTCAATAAAAGCGTATTTGTGGTACAGTTCATGAACCGTCTCGCATAGGCGGCATCTTTGACACAAAGCTGTAGGTAGTGAGTACGTGAACTTTGAGGAGCGGTCAGTGTTGCTGCTTCCTTGGATCAGTTTTTTTTTATTTAATTATTTTCACTGGGGAAAAATAGTCATCTTCAATCCCTTGAATGGCTACGTGTTGGCAGTACGATACCGAATAATACTCTCAACGATCGAACAGGGTTTTTGTTACACGCTGTATACACATACCATATGATCTTAGGTGGTATTCTAATATATATGCCAATTACAAATACAAAATTTATAATACAGACGCCAATTACCGCTTATTAACTTAAGTAGAATAATATTGAACAATAGCTATAAACAATTGTGGGGATGAAGAGGAAATATAAACATATATATTATACACGTTTTAGACAATTTTTAACAGATTTTTACTAAAAGTATTGTAAGTCAAAAGAGATGATTAAGAAAAGATAATGATGATGATTGCACGGATAGCCGGGTGGTATAGATCACCACGCTAATGACCACTATGCGCAACGTGCTCCGAGTTCGATCCCCGCATGAGAAAAAGTCCACAAATGCTTGTTCCAAGTCTGGGTGTTCTTTGTGCATGTGATTTGAATGTTTGTGAAACCCCCGCGACACAATGATTAAATTCCTTAGTGCGGGAGTTTTTTTTTTAAATAAGGAAAATATGAAAAAAAACAGCACCTTCACTGTTTGACTAATTGAATAAAACCCCTTTAGTCGCTACCTGTCACTTCAGTCAACTTCAAAAATAAATTAATAGAGTATTTATTTATGTGTTTCGTCGAATCCCTTTTATTTATAACGACTTCGTAACTTCAGCTTTGAAATAAAGAGTATGCAGTATAAGTCGTTTATTTGTCAATAAAAATGGTCGTTACGACGAAGAAATAATAAAAGACGGTCAAATATTATTTTTTATGTTAACTAGTTCAATGAACCCTTAATAATATTTGATATTATATTTTGAAAACGTTCGGACTCTAGTTAATTTTGCGTTTATAGTATACTAGATGTAGCCTGCGGCTCTGTCCACGTGGGTGTCGGTTATCGCGGCAAAAATACCATATATTCTTTCTCGAGCTCTAGACTGTCTCTGTACCAAATTTCATTTCAATCGGTCCAGTAGTTAAGGCGTGATTACGGTACATAGAAATAGAGTAACTCTCACATCTATAATATACCATAGTAAAGATTAAAAAAACAACACTTAATTTCTGATTCCTACAAACCCATTTTAAATAATCAGTGAATAAACTTGTTTTTAATAATCTAATGTAGCTCTCAAATAAGATAATTAGTAAAATCCTAAGTTTACGGAAACATTTCTTGAAAAAATATAAATATTGTTAATATAAGACGTGAAAACATACCTACCGGTGATTATAATGTACGTGCTCCTTCAAATGCTGTTTCATCGAGAAGCCACCAAATCGATGCCAAAATTGAGTATCGGATTTACTTTTCAAATCGATTTCCAACTCGGACAGTACTTTTTGATTGGGTACTGTTAGATAAGTCTTCATAGCAGTCCGGAATTGCCATTTTGCCAGGTCGGTTGCAACTAGCTAACAGTCTTTTTCTTCTGTGTCAGGTTTTAATAGCAACAAAATAAGTATTTTCTGATAGTTCATTGAACTTAAACACTGTCAGTTTTACTAGCATTTATAATCAGTATATAACTATCTAAAGATGTAAATAATTATACTTATTTTTTTTTTCAATTAGTATCATCAAATTATTTTATATCGAGTAAGTAGATTCTTTCAGGCACTGTCGAAACCTTACATTACCAAAATGCAATTAATTTGGAGAATAACCGGCAAGAAACTTTATCGGATATAATAACATAGAGCTTTAATCGTCTAATATGAATCCGTATATTTATAAAGAAGTAGGAACTGGCATGATTATCGTTGGCTTTTCGAGACCGCGACTGGTAAATGTTTGCAAAACAAAGTTAAGTAGTGATCGTTCATCTTCACGGGATGACTGGGCACTTACGTTCAGGATTATAATAGTTTTCGTGTCCTTGTATTTATATTTTCTCTATATGGTACGAAATATTTTTATTTGCGAAATCCACATCATTGTTGCTTACAAAAAACAAACAAAAGGTATATTTTATGATCTAGTTTAAAACTTAGTGGAATTTCATGTACCAATAGTCAATCTTAACTAAGTTTAATAACAAGAAATAATTAATCTATAGGTACTTTTACAGTTGTACACTTCAAGCTTAACACAATGTTGAACAATCTTTATTTAAAAATATAATAACGAACAACAAAACAGTTACAAGCATCAAGATAATGAGATATAAATTGTGTCGCACAAAAACTTAGTGAACTAAAACAAAAGAAAATCTTCTCATCCCAGTATTAATCTTATAATACTCATAATTATTATTGTCTGAAAAAATATGCTTAGACCACATACTTCTAAGAGTCAACAAGTACATTCAACCTTGTCGGTTTCGGTTTAAGACATTTATTTCTCAAACAGAATACAATTATTCACTTACTGAGAAACACTAGATACATTAACAGGTAATACAAGGAGCGAGAAATACAAAGCGGTAGGTGTGAAAATAAAATAATGTTAGTGGTTAGGGAGCTTATAAACTAATTAAGTGTGTTAGTAAGTACTATTATCTATTTTATTTGTTAACGTTAAGGATTGTAAAAGTATTGAGAATTAAAGTATAGTTACAAATTTGTTTACAATGATTTTTTTCTAATGTAGGTAATACAAGAAAAACTTTGAAGTGTACGTAAAGCAGTAAAGGAATGCAGAGTCTTCATTACGTATCGAATGCGTAATATTCATATAGCAACTGTTAGTAGCACATGATGGCAAGTGTTAGCAATTTTTGGTAATGTAAAATTTTAATTTCTTTTTGAATAGGATAAACGATTGTATGTCTTTAATATCTCTAGGAAGATTATTATAAATTCAACCTTGTCTTGTTTTTATTATCAAAACAAAGAAGGTCACATGCCCATCACATTTGATTGACTCCTTGTTCAGCTAACACCTATTATTTCCCAATCTTATGATATGTTTGAACAACAGGAAGTACATTATAATACAATAAGGGTCATGTCCCATGTACACTGGATACTGTTTATCCAGTAAAATGGGTTGTGGAGGTCAGATGGGCAGTCTCCCCATGTAAAATACGATATTCAGCTAAATCCAGTAAGACTAGAAGCCAACCCCAACAAAGCTTGTGAAAAAGCTAGGCCAGGGATGGCGAATTAATGGCACGCATGCTATTGAAGGCACGCGACACAATATTTTGGGCACGTCAGTGAGTTGATAACTATTTTTATCACTATTATACCAACAAAGACTTAGTCAAAATTATTTGATGGCACGTGTATGACCTCATAAAATGTTTCTTAAAAAAAATGGCACGTTTATGCATAAAGTTTCACCTACCCTGAGCTATGCAGATGATAGGGTGATAGGGATAGGGTGTTCCATGGTGGGGTAAGGTTAATATATATTTATAGGTATTATAGTAGATTATAACGTAGTGTCATATAAATAGTGATAGTACCCAGTCATGTCGTATTTATTTTTTTAAATAAGTTTTAACAGTAATAGGGAAAGTACTGGAAATGGCAAATTATCCTCAAGGGAACACTCCTCTTTTTTAATTTAATTAATATTGCACTTATTGGAAATTAATTTGTTTCGCTTGAGAATCGAAACAGCTAAAATATGATAAATAAACATTATGTTCATCAGATATCTCCAAAAAACATAACTATTGAAATGAAAAATAAATAAATAATATAACTTAATTTACAAATCCAAGGAGCAAAAATAAATATTGCATGCTCATATTGGTGATATACAATAATTATAGTGTCGGTCACCATCAATATCATTAGGTATAAACATCGAATCTAAATGTTACAAGCGTTTTCATAACAAACCTGGCATTCTAGCACTATCCCGGTCCATTTGCTAGTTTACAATACGCTGTTCCAATTACATAAAGCCGTTTAAATAACGGTTTAATTTTTGCAAACCCGTGTTCGAGCAATTAAACCTTCATTATCACGTCGCAAACGCTAGAGATTATAACCATCCGGTTTCCTATTGTGGTAGTCTGATGTTTTTCGACGGAAACTCGGATGGCTCCCTATTCGCCCATTTGACAAGTAAAAACCTTGCGAAGCAATAACAAAACACGATCACGGGAATTGTGTGTGTCAATAATAATACAAGGGAATAAATGGGAAGTGTCTCTAGAGCGGTTGACACGGCGTATGTAGCCGCAAGGGAACTTAAACGTAATAAAAGTGTCGATGTTACGTTAACTTTATACAAGTAGAAGATATGCAAGTTTGATTAGTCGACTTCGAGTTTTTTCTGATACAGGAAAATTGTCTGTTGTAGATACTGTAAGCTTGTTGTCTAAACAAAAAGTTCAATCACTATGAAATATGTTTCCCTGACCTACATAATTTATGTCGTAGCTGCTCTATTTTTATTTCAATTTTGAACCTTATTTATATACCTATATCGACTTCCAAGAAAGACTTATAATTATATTATAAAACTTAGTTCCACGTGTAAGTATCACAACCGTAACGTATAATATAATTAATTAGATCCTGTAACAATGTATCGTGTAGGTACACGTTAAATATTTAATTAATTATTGTATATTAATTAGTGTAGGCATGTATTAATTTCGAGGTCGTGTTGATGATTTTGTTTAAATATAATTATTAATTTTATTGTGTACTAATTTCTCTATTTTGTGCTATTTTCATGTTATACATACGTACGGTAAGTATGTATAACATGAAAACATTCATTTAATGAATAACACTGAACCACTTTTCCCATGGAACATAGATCGAAATTTTATAATTAAAAATCTTCTATTCATACAAACATAAGTCACGTGACCTGTCACTTTGTATGAAAAAATCATTTTCCATTTAAAGATTTCGACCTATATTTCTTGGGGAAAGTGGTTCAGTTTTATGCACCTGATTACCTCGTAGATTATACGCACTCCTTTTAAAATAATCCTGTATAATGCACCTACCACTTGTATCTCTGTTTACCCCATGGTTGACTGGAAGACGAAGCCCTAAGGCAATAAGTCCACGATACTGTTAGTATAAGATGTCTGTTTAAAAAAATAAATTAATTAAAAAGCTAAATTAATATAGTCCAAACAATATTAGGTACCTACGCTTTGAAAAATAATCGAAATATGAATACTGCATAAAGTTTAGATTTGTAATAATTTACTAAAGAAAATAGGTACTTTTCGTATGTCCTTAGTTTTTTTACCATAGCATTCCATTCATAGAAGCGTTACCTGTTGCTGGATAAGATAAAAAAAGAATGTTATTTTTTGTATAGGTATCTAATTCAATTATTATCAGTAAAATGTTCTAATACCCAACAGTCAAAAAGAATGTCGGGACTTCATTATAACCTTATTAAAAATACTTTCACGCCACTTGTGATGTGATCAAGACGAAATAACTTTGTACAGGTATTTAATTAGGATCTTTTGTAGTACCTACCTGTAAGTTTGTTAAAATATTCAAATTTAATAATTTGTTTTGGTATCTTCAAATAGTCACGTCAAATATCTAAGAAACGTTCGATGTAAAGAACATGGAAATAGCGACGATAGTTGCGGGTTCGAATGCAACCTATGCACTACCGATGTGAACCCACTCGTAAAACAAGCATATTAATTTAGCTTTGCACGAAGGGTTAACAAGAATAGTATCGGGTAATGTTCAACAGTTCAAAAAAACGCTACAGTAAGAGCACGAGTTATCCTAAAACTTTATCTTATCGAAGTTAAGTGTTAAAGACGGAAAAGTCTTTCACTGGTAGATAGCCTACTCATTGAAGAAGGCTATAATTTGCCGCGATAACCAAGGCCACGCGGGCAGAGTCGCGAGCAAAGCAAGATGGACAATAAATGTGGACAACATCACATACATTGCTCCGAATCCAAAGAAATTAGCTAAAGCACTTGTGTTATGGAATCAGAGGCAACGAAGGTACCACAAACACTCAGACCCGAGACGATGTCGAAAAGTGTTTTTCTACGTTGACCCGTCCGGGGATCGACCCCGGGACCTCAGAGCTGGTGACACCTTGAAACCGGTTCGCACGCCACTCAACCACGGAGGTCGTCGTAAAATAGTTCTGTAAGTAGATACATAATTGAATTCGCAGTCGACCGGTTGAGCACGGACACGGGCGCGCGTGATGTCGCATACGGAAACGAAAGAAAACCTTTTTTTTATTATTAAATTCTCTTAACGGATGTGATTGCACAGAATTGTTACAGCTGTTTTTAAACAGATCGTTCCTGATACTGACTTTATTTGTTTAGAATCTCTTTGAATAACTAATGTCTATGCTGCGGTATTCCACACTAAGATAAGTTTTTTTTTTAATTTCACTATTGCTAGTACATATTTTTGTTTCGATACAGCGATAAAACTTTCTTCTAGACTTGCTTATACAGCGTTATTTAAGGGTAAAAGAACAATAAATTCAGTATCCAGAAACAAATAATGTAATGTTCTATATCATGGCAATAATTTTATTTTTACTCGCCATTGTAGATAGGTTTTTGAACTTGTATTAAATGCGCACAAGGCAGCCAATAAAACTTAATGAATAAATAAAAATTAATGAAGCTTCAATCAAAAGGAGCAAGTAAAAAGAGTTGGGAACAATAAAGAAAGTATTTCAGAGTGACGAGAATGTAGTGCATTTAATGTTGTATGGTTCTCGATATTAGATTTATCGACCTTTTTTTATAAAAAATCTTATTTTTTTATCGAGGAATACACGAGAGAAAAGTACGGAGTGAAATATCTTTTTCATCTGCTAGAACCCTCTGGTCTTATTGTCTTCCTGGTCGATGGAGAATCGTTTATACGTATTGATCATAATATAAATATACAGGATTAATTTAAAAGGAGTGCGTATATTGACCGAGCTAATCAGGTGCATTATACTGAACAACTTTCCCTAGGAACATAGATCGAAATCTTAAAATGGAAAATGAACTTTGCATGCAAAGTGACAGATCACGTAGCAATTGTTTGAATGAAAATTTGATTTTCAATTTATAAACACCTATCTACCTTCATAAAGCATTTATCATAAGGAAAGAAAATTTTTCAATGAAAATAATTAGCCTAATTACACAGATTTCTCAAAACTAGCAAACAGAGCCAGATTATTATATATTATGTGTAACTACATCTATACTTATAATAAATCTGTAGAAGTGAAAATTCTGTACATTGAAAATATCAAAAAAATTAATGGCGGGGTGTGTTACTAGACCGACACCGAACCCAAAAATGTGATTAAAAATTTTTTTGTCTGTCTGTCTGTCTGTCTGTTTGTTCAGGCATCACGCAAAAACTACCGGTTCGATTTCGATGAAACTTGGTATAATTGTTCTTTAATATCCTGGGCACCACACTGGGTAGTTTTTATCCCGGAAAAGTATATACAAAAAAAAACAAACTTAATTTTGCGGTTCGATCCCTAGACCCGAATACTGTACCAACCGCAAATAATAAGTTTGTCGTAGGTTACGTCACCCGCAGTGGAGTTCAATAAGGGGCGCTGCACACGGCCAAGTAACTATTTATTAATCTGTGACACGGCTAAGATACTATAATTATTTATCTATACTTTATATATGTATATTATTATATTATCTATACTAATATTATAAAGCTGAAGAGATTGTTTGTTTGTTTGTTGGTTTGAACGCTCTAATCTCAGGAAGTACTGGTCCGATTTGAAAAATTCTTTCACTGTTAGATAGTCCACTTATTGAGGAAGGCTATAGGCTACTTTTCTTTTGGAAATCTATCCCCTAAGGGGGTGAAATAGGGATTGACAGTTTGTATGGGAAGTTCGGTATTTTCAATGATAGACACATGAAATATCGTATACGGGTTTCTGAATAGAAATAAATAAAGATGTATTTCAGCGATTTTAAAAATCATCCCCCTAAGAGGGTGAAAAAGGGGTTGGAAGTTTGTAGGCGTATGAATTGTGTCGTTTTCAAAGATAGACACATTCAATTTCATACAAGGGTTATTAGTAAGAAATAAATAAGATGTATTTCCGAGATTTTAGAAATCTACCCTCTAAGGGGGTGAAATAAGGGCTGAAATAGTTGGTATGTGAAGTTCAGTATTCTCAAAGATAGACAGATGAAAAGATAAATAGATAAGATAATGACCATCTAAGACATATCTATAATGACGACTCCCGTGGTCGAGTGGCGTTCACTCCGGTTTTTAAGGTGTCGCCAGCTCTAAGGTTCCAGGTTCGATCCCCGGACGGGTCCATGTAGAAAATCACTTTTATACATAGTCTGGAGTCAGGGTGTTTATGGTACCTTTTTTGTCTCCGATTCCATAACACAAATGCTTTTGCTAATTACTTTACTTTTATTATTATTTTAACGCCATAATATTAGATGATAAATGTTATACATTCTCCTTACTTTGAAAATCACAGAATACATCTACCTTTAATACTACTCTTTACTTTACGCGCGAGCGAAGCCGCGGGCAACAGCTAGTACTTAATAAATTTTTTAAAAAAGAAAAAAGCACGCAAAACACAAAAAAGCCTAGGGCTTAGAAAAACCTATGTAACAATCAGATAAATTGTAATAATGGAAAAAAATGGAGTTATTGAAAGAGACGAATTCGGTCAGATAAATATATTACTTACCCGAATTTGTATTGTATTATTCTGTTATTACCGAGAAATTTTCACATTAGGTATAACAGACCATCATTAACCTAATGGTAAGGGCACCGTACTTGTGACAATGGTGTTGCCGGTTCGAATCTCACCTATTGCACTACCAACGTAAACCCATTAGAACCCAAGCATTTAGCTTAGTACGACAGGTTAACAAGAATACTAGTAACGTGCAATCCAGTCCACATTGCTAGTAAGCTTAAAAAAAACAAAATGTAATGCTATAGACACTTGAAGTTATAGCTACGTCCATTCTTCTATTTAATTGTTTAACGAGAGTTATTTTATTGAATGCTTATTGTGTTTACTTTATAACTGTCTTTTATTATGCAAAATTTACATTTGCTACTAACTTCCGCAACACAAAAAATACATTAATCACCTTTCAAACTTCATGTCATCACTGTCATTGGTAGTTGGTCTTATAAGACTAACTACCAATGACATCAACCGTACCTTTCTTCATTTTTTTGCGCTTTAACATACTTAGTAGTATGTTATGAGCCAGTTCAATGAGCCATTCTTTCTTAAATAATCGTTTTATGTATCAAATCTATTACCAACACTCTCGTACCTATCCTGTTTACCATGTACTGATTTTTAACAAGATAAATTATTTAATGTCTAGTTTGGGATTGATTTCCTTTCATTGTTATTTATCGCTATGGCTACTACAAAAAAGGATCTAAAAAAACTTATTCTTAAAAACACAATCATCGACAAGTTTAAAATTTGATTCTTAACTCACCTTCTGCATCCATGGATAAGTACTGCGGATCAACGCAGACTTTTTATTTACCGCCATTGTTTCAAAACTTCCTTCGTACATTGTATACGAGCATATTATAAATACTTTATGTATTAAAACGGTAATATTGGTAGAGGAGTGTTCCCACGTGAATAGCAAACTTTGTCTATTATCGCTCAGCGCTCCATGGAGAGAATTTAATTTTAATGTTGAAGCAAATAAAGTGCATTATATTGTTGGTATTATACTTAAAAGTACCTATATACTATAAACATGTATATACCTATTGTATACCAATCTCATTGAAATTGATTGACGGTCATAAACGCAATTAGTGTTATTAAGACTACGTATACGTTATGTCGTACCCCCAGTGGAAAAAGAGCATAAGTGGTTTTACGTCGAATTGTCGATTTTCACATATTTGAAAGGTACGTTTAAAGTTACATAAGCTGATTTTTTTTTCATATTTTTCTTGATAAATTTGACGAATTTATGCAAGAAATATTGCTTTATTAATTTTGAATACATTATCTTTTTTCTTAGGGATAAATAGAATAAACGTTTTAACGCAAAAAAAATGTTGAATAATATGACGTATTACATTATATGACGTTTATCGTTAAATTTTAATGATCGAAATAAACAATAACAAATATTATGATTCTAATCCGTTTCTTTTTTTTACATCACTGGTCTTGTATGCACGAATACGTCGTTTTTTGTTTTATTAATCAGGTAACATTATATTATAAATGCACATACTGCACTAAAAATTTATTTTGATAAAAATAAAGCAGCGTTATGAGTGTTTACTTCATATTAACTTAAAAAACGTCGCGACTATGTACCTAAGAGGCGTCGCGACACCATATCTAACGGGCGTCGTGACGCTATAGTTGAGAGTAGACTCGACGCCGTAACGGTTCGGCACAATTGAGCAGCGTCGCGCCGCATAAGAAGTTTGGCGTTGCGTTAGAGTGGCGTCACCACGCTGTAGTTGTATGGCGTCGCGACGCCATAGTTGAGTGGTATTGCGACTTCCTAGCAGCGGGGCGTTGCGACTGGAGTCGACTGTTCTTCTTATATTCGCTATCTACCTCTCTGTAAATCTCCGAAAATTGTGGACCAATTAATTTTGGTGTTTTACAATGTTGGTATGTCATTGAAGTGGTTTCATATGTATGAATTTAAATCGATCGATTCAGTAGTTTTGTTGTTAAATCAAAACAACTGGTAAATGTTACCATTAATGTCATTTCGGTTAACAAAATTGATCATGAAAGACGACGAAGACGCATGAGCTGCAAGCGACGGGGGATGTAAGGCAGCGGGGTGGTGAATCATGCAACCGGGACGGGGGTCAACTGACTGTCATACTGACGGTGGGCGGTGTGATATGCTGGGCAGTTAATAAGTAGGCTATATACTCGTATGATATGTAGAAAAGTGCCAAACTCACATGGCTTTTGTGTGCGGTATCACCACCGGCCCCTATCTGCCTGTAAACCCTGTGGATAGGCTTCGATCTTTTTTTAAATTGATTATCAGCAGAGTGACAACATAACCGTAAGAAAAAAGTGCAAATTCGCATGCAGATTTTCCGGTATCCACTGTATAAAATCCCCTAATTCCTCACCTTGTGCGGCTTTGAAACTACACGGGTAGGTTCTCAGACAAAAAGAAAGAAAATGCATTTACTTGGGCCCATTGCGAGGCATAAAATAAAAAACTAACTTCAACAATAATTTCTAAAATGTTAGGGGAAATATGCGTCATATTCGTGCGCTTGTTGATTTAGTGGTTGAAACTGAGTGTGACCACCAAGAGTGTCATTCAGGTTGGAATCCAGTGTCGGTTCAAAAATTAAGTGACGAAAAGACAGGCAGGCTCAAACTAATTCTTATTATTTCACTGTCGAATGCCTCCGATAGCATGTAAAACTGTTGGTGCCGACCGTCAAAAAATTTCTTTGGTCATTGTTATTAAGATTAGCTGTGCTACCAAAAGAATTACCCAGTAAAATAGATAGCGGAGGTCAGTCAGAAATACGGAATACACCTGAAACCGATGAAACTGGGAGCAGACATCGACGGAGCTTGCTATAAATTTGAAGGTACCGTTTAATAGGCACGGAGGCAGTGTAACCAAAGCTGAGTAAAAACAGAAATCAGCTCCATTTATTGATAGAAGAAGCTGTGAATTTTAGTAAATCGTCTCTACATATTTAATTCCGTAAAGAGCGCAAAACAATCTGCCTCGAGCAAAAGCTGGCGCCGGCGCTGCAAGCCGGGTATTTATTGGTCTCATAGTTTTTCAGTTTGCCATTAGACACTCGTCACAAACGGCGAAAGAAAGGTATGGAAAAAAAAAATGAAATTTGTGAATAGGCAGACTTTATTATTATTCCCTATAAGTTGATTGGAGGGTTAATTTTTATTTATGGTCCGTATTAAAAAAATATATTAAAAAGTAAACAGCAAGCCTAATTTTTGTCATATAAATACACCAAAATCACGGTGAAGTGTGCAATGGATTAGCTAGGTATTTGAAACATTTGGAGTCTTTTAGTTAACTTAGATCGGAATGGGGTTGTGCTTGTAAACTCTTCTGTAAAACCGTCTATATATAATAAAAACCCCTTAAGATATCACGAATACAGATAATGAAAAGACACACCTTGATTAAGCATTAAAAATGGCAGACCACCACTTAGAGAGTATAAGTTTTTTATTAAAGTACTAGCTGTTTCCCGCAGCTCCGCCCGCGGTCTAGTTTTTTTTAATATAATTGAGATGCAAGCTATCCTATCTTTCAAGTTGGATCAAACTGCACACTAGTTACTACTAGTTTCGGAGTTTATCCCGGACAAACATCGTGGCACTGGTATAAAAAGATACAATTTATTATTTCTTCAGAAATATTACAAATTAACAAAAGACAACGTGGTTTTGTTATAAACGGAGTTGCAAAAATTGCTCATTTTGTAATTTAAATATTTTTTACAAGTTAAAGCTGAGTATTTAGAAATTCATCCAAAAAATATTAGTGACGGCAATCTTCACAGAAAACACATAATATCTTGGCAGTTATTGTTAAATACTGTTATTTATGTTACAAACTTTAATTGTATCCAAAGCTATGCTAATTATTTTGGATGTAATAAAAATTATTTGATACACAATATGATTTCTTCTTTTTTCCTTTAGTCGTAAATATTTAGCCTTGGGTAATATCTGGTAATATGCATGTAAAAATTTTATAACAGATAATGGAATACATCATTATTCTTGTTTACTTAAGGTCTCTCAACGAGCCTTTAAATTGAAAAAAGGGGTAAGTGTTGGATACTTAACATAAACAACAAATTTAATAAAAGAAAAAACGCAGTAATCCTACTTATACTAGCAATAATTGACAGTGTTACAAGTTCATAAGTCCTTTAAGTGTACATACTTTTTAAAATATATTTAATTTCACGGGAAAGTTTGGCTTAAGTAGTGATACTTAAAATACCATATTTTTTTAAATAACGAAAAATAGCATATTCATTTATTTCTATGATTACTAATAAACTGTAAACCTTACCACTAATTTAAACACTCCACGCAGTGTTATATTTTTTTCCCTTTTATTTGATATAAGAATCTTTCCTCTACGACCTAAGACAAAGTAAATATTTCCATAAAACCAGTTTTTTGGCCGTACTGAAAAATTAACATTTCTGGCTTATGGCGTTTTTCCACTGAGGGTGCGATGTAATGAAACCATTAGTAATTAATTTCCTAATTGGCAACCTATTAAACGAATTTTTTTCCGCCCAAATCTAGGCACGTCTATGTTTGCAAAGCTCATATAATCTCATGGATATTTTGATCAAAACACTTTTTTATCGACCCTCAACAATACATAATAAATGCAATTAAAAAGTAAGATGTCTACAAAATATATTCTAAACAGAAGATATTACACGACACTTAATTTTAAAGTGGATAAAATTAATCCTAACTTACATTTTGTCCCGCAAAGCGTTCAAGCTTTTAATCCAATGAGTCTGCCTTCACATAAGATATAATAATTACATGTTACCCTAAGCAATCGTAGGTAATAAACAACGACAGTTCACTCCATTATCATCAGTATTTATAAACATTCTGCGTAATAAATATCAATTTGCTGCACACTTTATTTAACTTAACATTGACAATTAAAATGGCTTTCAAACAGAAACAATTTCCTCGGAGCTAAAACATAAGTTAGATCGAACGATTTAATGTGCTTGTTAGTCAATCGTCCGAGTTTACTTAACTCCAGCCCCCTTAAACAAGGTAGGTACATTTCTACAATCTTTAACGCTGATCGAATCGCTCAAATGTATGAAAGTGACAAGTCTGTCACGTGACTTATCGAAGAGAAATGTAATTTCCATACATTTAATGTCATTTATGCGATTTCTGTAATCATTAACGCTTGTAGAAGTGTACCTTGTCTAAGGAACAGTTATCTGGACACGCCCCAAATTTTCAATTTTCCCTAAGTGCAACAAACAAACGTTAGTAATTAATATTCCATTAGCATCTAATTGGTTTGGTAACTTCGTTTATTGGCTGCATAGCGCATTGTAAATATCAATTTGTGCTAAGTTTAAACTTTGATTAGTTTGCTTCTTGTGAAAGCAAAAATTGAGACAACATCGGCACAGTCATCAACAAAAGTTTTCGAACACAATAAATTTTTTCAAAACACCTAAAATACAACTTGAAATCCATAATTTGAGTTGCTACTAGGAATCAAAATAGCCGAAGATTTAACGCTATTATATCCTTTTTAGTTAATTTTATGGAATTTGATTATTAATAAATACCTAATATATGTGGACAACATCACATACATTGCTCCGAGTCCAAAGTAAGTTAAATTTACAAAATAGCTAAAGCACTTGTGTTATGGAATCAGAGACTACGAAGGTACCACAAACACTCTGGGTGTTCGGGGTACCTGAGACAATGTAGAAAAGTGTTTTTCTACCTTGACCCGCCTGGGAATCGGACCCGGGACCTCAGAGCTGGGGACACCTTGAAAACCGGTGTGTACGCTACTCGACCACGGAGGTCGCCTTAAGTTTAGGTGTTGTGTAATCTGATTGTGTTTAAGGACTCTTGTTGCTGACTGTACCTCGATTACCTCGATAGATACTACTTAGCATCTTACGAGTACGTATGATATAGGCATGCCTAATATTTCCTGATGACATGCAGTCATGTTTAATTATTTACATACCAGTTTCTTTTATTCATTTTTTGAAGTGAAACTTCTTTTGGCGCATGAGGGTAAAATTTTTACAGATGAAACGTCACGCCGGTATGCAACGGAAGTAGTAGAATACATTACAATGTCTTTGAACGGAAGTGTCAGAAAAGAGAGAGAGAGTGATCGAGACCATGAAGGTTTTCATCTATACCTTCATGATCGAGACCGATTGAGAGAGAGTAAGACAGGGGAGTATAGCAAGCGAGTGAGAAAGATTGAGAGAAAAAGTGAGACAGAGCGAACGTCGTATCACGCATAGTGCTATCACAGTCTTAACATCATACAGTCGTTCGACGAAGACGTCTAGACAGGGCAATCGTGCGGGGTGCGAGGGGCGAGACGGGGGAAGGGCGCTCCCGAGCTGCATACATTACCATGTTAGTAGCTCGGGAGCTAACTTTCAGGGCTATCTGGTGTTAGTTTAGTTCTATTAGTTTTAATAAATATAATAATTTTATTAAAATGGGTGCCAAGAAACCAAGATGGCGTCGACGACAATTTGCAAATTTTTCGTCATGGGTGTCATTTTCATGATTCCCGAGGTCGCTTAAACGATTATGGGGTCGAAATTAAAACCCAAGATGGCGCCGAGGAAATTTTGCAAATTTTTCGTCATCGGTGTCATTTTCATGGTTCCCAAGGTCGCTAAAAACGATTATGGGTTCGAAATTAAAACCCAAGATGGCGCCGACGACAATTTGTAAATTTTTCATCATGTGTGTCATTTTCATGGTACCCGAAGTCGCTAAAAACGATTATGGGGTCGAAATTAGAATCCAAGATGGCGCCGAGAAAAATATGCATTTTTTTCATCATGGGTGTCATTTTCATGGTACCCGAGGTCGCTAAAAACGATTATGGGGTCGAAATTAGAATCCAAGATGGCGCCGAGAAAAATATGCATTTTTTTCATCATGGGTGTCATTTTCATGGTACCCGAGGTCGCTAAAAACGATTATGGGGTCGAAATTAGAATCCAAGATGGCGCCGAGAAAAATATGCATTTTTTTCATCATGGGTGTCATTTTCATGGTACCCGAGGTCGCTAAAAACGATTATGGGGTCGAAATTAGAATCCAAGATGGCGCCGAGAAAAATATGCATTTTTTTCATCATGGGTGTCATTTTCATGGTACCCGAGGTCGCTAAAAACGATTATGGGGTCGAAATTAGAATCCAAGATGGCACCGAGAAAAATATGCATTTTTTTGTGATAAGTCATTTTTAAGATTTGCGAGGTCACTAAAAATAAAAATGAGGTCAAGCTTTCGCGGAAATGTCTATCGCGCAAAAGTTCCTGATCCAAGATGGAGGACATTTCTCTATATGAAATTACATGTATTCGTCTCAATCTCAATCTAGAATTTTTGCATGTGAGACCATAGACGAAGCGCATTTGCATAATAGTTACTGTTTTACAAATTGTGTATCTCGCTATTGTTAATTATTGTAACAATACTTATTTTTATTTATTTTAGATAAACGTTATGTCAAACAATGTAAATATTGAAGAAATAAATTGAAAAAATTAAATTTATAATTTACATTACTTTTCAAACCTTTTTTTATTTTAATGACAATTAAATTCCTAACCTATCTTCCTTTTTCCCTTCCTCTTAATCTTGGAAATTTAAAGTTTTAGATTTGTATAAATATAAACAAGATTTATAAATTAGTTCGCCAAAGAAGTTTCACTTCTGACATGTGTACTTTGTACGCACGCATGTTTTTTTTTTTTATTTAACATAATTACGCCCGCGCTAAGGAATTTAATCCTTTTGTCGCGGGAGTTTCACAAACATTCAAATCACATGCAGACAGAACACCCAGACTTGAAACAAGCATTTATGGATCACACAAATACTTGTCTCATGCGGGGATCGAACCCGCAGCACGTTGCACACAGTGGTAATTAGCGTGGTGACCTATACCACTCGGCTATCCGTGCAGTCAAATTCGTGCAGGCAGTTCCTGTCGAGCACTTTAGATGAGCTGTATAAATATGTTTAGAGCTAATCTTAGAACTCAAATTACGATGTCTAGACCAATTTAATGCAGATTTGTATTCAAGCGAAAGCTTTTAATCAAATAAAGAATAAGAAGACGTACGGCGTACCATTGCGTTCGTATTTGTAAATAAGAAATTTATTTTCAAAGAGTTTAGTATAAATACTCTGTGGTATACATAACATTGAAACGACTCGTAGTAAATTTTTGTGCAATGATTAAACGAAACTATTAGCTAATACTTAGGTATTTCAATTTAAAACTATATCGTCACTGGAAAGGCAAAATTACTGGAGCGCCAAAAGGCCATTTCGAGAAAAAGCCATTTAAAGTTTTTTTTTTTACAAAAAAATTCGTATCTTATTAATTAATCATCCGATTTTAATCAAATAACTTGATATGCAAACCTTATTTTTTTCTTTATTTTTCTTTATATGTTGTATAACACTCATACGGCTATTTTAGGAAATAAGTGGTGGATAAGTAAAATGACCTCATTTCAGAGTAAGTCAGATTTACTTATGCGCCATCAAGTAAAGTTTACTTTGCAATTTAAACGTACTGATAACACATAACATAAAAAAATTAAAGTAAGATAAAATTTCTTTTAATATAAATATAATGCTTTGCTGGTGAAACAGTATTACGTTAAGGACACATTTTCTATTTTCACACGTCTAGCACATGACTTATAAGGTGATCAGATAATTGACTAAGTTTACCAAAATTACTTTAAAGTAAGTTTGCCGTAATCATTGCATGTAATAAACGACGTTGGATATTATTGATACTTCTATAATGGAGATATCTTTTATAATGGAGTGTCGAAAATATACTTGAAAATTACATAACAACTGTCACCAATGTATTAATCAACCATTTTTTTCTGAAACTTAATAATCCCAATGCAGGTGTAATATGAAACACCACGCACCTACCACATGCGTCCAGCAAGTACCATATTATGTACTACGTACCGAGTTGTAAGTAGGTATTTAATAAAATACAGACATTATCAAAGTAATCTTTAATTTAAACGAAAAAGGTAAACTTTTGCTTATAACACATTATAATCACAATAACAAATCTCAATTATTTCACAAACTTACGAATAATTATAAAACGAAGCGTACTAATTCTAGGGTAAAAACAAACAACTATTCTATTGACTAAGGTCGTATTTTGAGAATCAATGTTTTCTATCCGTCAACAAAACGTAAAAAAAATAACTTTAACGTTAAAATAAATAACTCCTACGGTAAAAACTCATGTTTTTTAAATGTTTACTTCAACTATAATAAATTATAACTTCAAGGTCTTCAAGGGGACTTTGAAGTAATAGTAATTTATTATTATTAATAATAATATTATACTCCTTATTGACACGACCGTATGCCAACAAGTTCGCCGATCTAAAAAAGATCTGTCGACATGTTGAATAGATTATAAAAAAGGCCTACGTACGATTCGGTACCGCATACATGGCTTATTGGAGTTGTATAAAATTAATACAATTCTACGCACTTTCTTGTTGGCATGTGTGCGGCAATGGAACATGGCACTTCACTATCCAGGATGTTGGCCAGGGTATTTCAAGGCGACAGTCTTGAGTGCCCTGTGGTTCTGTTTGGCCTTGAATCCTCTTAGCACGCTGCTAGAGAATTTAAGGCTAGGCTATTCGTTGTGGAGAGGAAGCCAGGTAATCTCCCACTTGTTGTACATGGATGACCTTAAACTGTTTGCTTCCAACAAATTGCAAATGATGAAGTTACTGAAGATCACTGAAAGCTTTAGTAATTCCATCAGAATGGAATTTGGTGTTGACAAATGTGCAGTCATGCAAAATGAGGTGGGATTATGGAATCCCAGGGCATACAGCTCTCGGATTCTATAAAACTAAGGACACTCTCTGCAACAGAGACCTGGGTATACTGGGTACAAATACTTGGGTATTTCAGAGAAATCGAATGCACCACCCACGGTCATCGGTGATGAGGTTATATATCGCGCGAAAATGTGGGGTCGCGGCTTTCTGAATGCTAAGACCTTCCATTATCGCGAGGTATGTAACCTCAGGGAGTACAGCCTCCAAGTTGACGGTGTGATACATCGAGATGTGGTGGTAGTGGATAAGGATCTCACTCCGCTCTGTCTTGACAAGGAGAACTGGCACAAACCTGCCGTACTAAGCATCAAAGATCGCAAAGATGTATGGCAAAGCATTGAGCTACACGGACGCTACTATCGGACCCTTCATAGGCCCGATGTCGATCTCCTAGCGACCGTGACATGGCTACGATTCGGTGATCTTTTTGGAGAAACCGAAGGGTTTATATGTGCAATTGTGGAAGAAGTTATCATGACGAATAACTACCGAAAATATATCGTGAACGATGGTACAGTTGACATATATTATGTCGGGCATGTCACTGTCCGGGTAAGTCCTTAAGACATAGTTTTGGGTTGTTCTCGTCTTGCTAACGGCGAATACTTGCACAGGCACAACCTAGTGGCCAGGATTATCTACCAGCAGCTTGCTTTGAAATACAAACTTGGGGAATCTGCCGCCATGCCGTACAGGTATGTCACCGACCCAGTTCTCGAAAACGGTCGTGTCACATTTTACTGGGATCAAACTATCATCACTGACAGGATTATTGTAGCCAATAAGCCTAATATAGTGGTGATGGATCGATCGGAGCGCCGTGCAATGATTGTTGATATCACTATCCCTCATGACGAATACCTCATGAAAGCCGAAAAAGAAAAACAGATTAAATATTTGGACTTGGCGCACGAGCTCGTCGACATGAAGGATGTGGACTCAGCAATCATTGTCCCGATAGTCGTCACAGCTAACAGCTTAATAGCCAACAGCCTCGACCAACACCTCAGGAGGCTCTCGTTAGGCACCTAGGTCAAGGGTTTGATTCAGAAAGCGGCACTTCTCGACACGGCGCGTATTGTGACGAGGTTTTTCTCTCTGGAACCCTAACCCCGGCAGTTTGAACCTTGCTCCCGATGCCGGTTGGAGACTGTATTTTATATTTCTAAATGTATATTTTTTTTATCTAGTGTATATTCAAAAATGTATTTTATAAGTATTTTAATTATATAAAGAGAATAATCATAATTTATATATTATATAACATCAATATGATAACAATAGATTATTATTAATAATATATAAATTATTAATATATTATAATATTCACACTATTATATTTGTTTGCGGTAGCGGCAAAATATACGTTCTTTCGTTATAGCTCTGTCCAGCCGACTAACTTACCCGCCTGCATCTAACAATTATGTACTATCAAGTCGATACTTATTCAACAATAATAATAATTAATTACGATTAGTAATTTTACTTAAGAGATGTAGTATATAATTCGACGGAAAGGATTAAATGCTTTTGTGACTTTTTCAGAATTTTAACTACATAACTTTTTACTGATATCCTGCAAAGTGCTGAATAACAGTCAGCTTAAATTACTTAAACGCCATTAACTCGATTAGAATAATAAGGCATTTTTTCTTATACGCATGCCTCATTCAAATTTACGTGAATCAAAATTACTTAAACGCAGTTATTCTTAAATTCCAAGAAGAGTAAAACTACTGATACGACACTCTTATAAAAAAGACCAAAAAGTGTGTCGCTTCAGTAATTGAAAAAAAAAATACCGGCCTTTTTACAGGTTACTGAAGCGCCATAAATGTGCTTCGATTGCAATGCTACCTAGACAGATCGATGCAGAAAAAATCGCTGATTCCGAATATGTATATAACTCAATATGCCCAATTTGGCGGTTAAGTAATTTTGCCTTTCCAGTGACGATATCATGTCAGTCAATCGTTCATATTGATTTCGCATTCAGGCGGAACAATTACTTGTAAAATAGAAAGCAGAAAAAAATTTAACCTCCGGCAGAACTTGAACCTGCGACTACTGGCTCAACGAATCATTTGCATTGCCAACTACTCTACAGAAGTCGCTGCCCGAGCGTTAAAATATCTCCTTATCTATTATGTTTACATCTTGGGGCAACGTGTGCGAAATCTAAGCAATCTAACATAATTATAATTTATATTTTTATATAATTTACAAATGTCAGTAGATATAACACAATAAATTGCGATTTCCAAGTTCCTTCCCATGCTTCCGACATAAGTCTTAACACACTTCATTGAAGCTTAAATCAAAGACCGTAATAAATCCTGGTTCCGACACCAAGCACCTACATGTTAGCCGGTCTAATGAGTACTATTATTATAGGTAATGGCGGCGGCTTCTAACAATATAGTTAATGTTATATCGGTGTAATATCTGACGTGAGTTTACTTAGGCCAGTCGGCCGGAAATGGACGTGGCAGTTATTTAATTAACTACCCTTTTGGATCCTTTTTCCCTATTCCTTCACATGACTGAACAAGAAGCAAGCAAATGCGCGTTTATTTTTAAATATTTTCAGTGTCTTGTCATATCAGCCAATCTTAAAGCTAAGAGGTTCATGCGAGAGTGGGTGTGATTGAATCGGTTATATCTTCCTATTTCTATTTTGGTATAAATAATTGTAGACTCTTTTACGTTTATCCACTGATTTGTATTAATACCGTATTTTATTTGTCATGTAACTTCTTCCGTGAGATTCGTGGGTAGCGTGATCAATTGAAACCTTTTTTCACGTCGCAAGGCACGTATTCTGGTCTGCGGATATTTGATCACTCTTCCGTCAAAAAATCATATAGGATTATAAAAGTGAGGAAATATAAAATGTATCTAAATATATAACGACGACGCAAACAAGGTTAGTCTCTGATCTGAAATATCATTTCTGAAATATCTCACATATATAAGTAATAAAATTAATAATTTGAACATTTATATTTCAGCGGTACTATAAAATCTATTAAAAATAGCTGCAAAAAATACTTGACAAACGATAAACAGACAGTGTATTTTAATTATTAGTACATTGTCCGGGTTTACAGGGTTCGAAGAAAGCGTATAACGAGACCCTATAAATAAGGCTCCGCTGTCCGTCCGTCCCTCTGTCACCAGGCTTTATCTCACAGACCGTGATAATTCTACAGTTGAATCACAGGTTATGTATTTTTGTGGCACAAATATAAAAAAATAATATCTTGGGATAATCTCACACACGGCCATCTGATCCCAAACTAGGCAGAGCCTGTACTATGGCAACCAGACAACTGGTAAACATACTTAAACATTTCTAAATACATACTTAATATACCTAGATAAATTACACCCAGACACAGAACAAATCATCATGCTCATCACATAAAGATGTTCTGGGTGGGAATCGAACCCACGACCTCCGGCTTAGCAGTCAGGGTCACTAACCACTAGACCAACAGGCCCGTCATAAATATTTAAGGGGATCAAATAGAAATAAATAAATATTTAAGGGGGCGCCCAATATCAAACGTGATTTTTTTGCTCGATTTTGATAACGGCCATAGGTAGACAGACGCTTGAAATATTCACAGAACATTAATTATATAATCACTTTAAAATAAATTAAAATAAAACAAATATTTAAAAGGGCTCCCATACAACAAACGTAGTTTTTTTATGCCGTTTTTTTATAGTGGATAATTGTAGGAAACTCTTCGTGAGAGACCAACTCACACTTGCTCCGTTTTTATAGTTATGACCACTCATAAACTAGTGTTTACATAGTAATGTGATAGCTTATCTACACTTCTAACTTATTAACAATTAATTAAATTCTGCGCTGTAAGCTAGCTATGTAAATAAATTACAATCGCCGAGTATGCAACGGTACTTATCACTGCCAGGATTAAGCCAGCGCGGAACCTTTATAAAACATAACTGTTACATATATACTTTTCTTGATTTAGTCTGGGCAAAGGGGAATGACAAAAATGTATGAATTTTCGTCCAAACATTGTTATTGCATAGGTCTCTGAGGTGGATCCTCAGAGACCTATGCAATAACAATGTCTACTAAATACAGAGTCATTATAACAAGAACGCAAAAAAAAATATGCTGTCGTCTTGAATTCTATTTATAATGCGGAAATATCGTTATCAACTTTTTATTATCTATACTAATTTACACGGGATAATGGGTTTCCTTTTTAAGCATCTACTTTAATTTCTTCACACGTCTTCTGTTTGTTGTTTTATATCACCATTATACGCATCTTCACCACGCAGACCTAAAAAAAAAGCATTAGTTTAGTTTAGAGAGCCCTAAATGCTCATATTAAGAGTTATAAATAACCAGATAGTTTACACTCACGTTTCAGTAAAAAGAAACACGTGAAGCAATAAATTTAAATACCTACATGTCTAGACTAGCAAAATTGGAAAAACTATATACGCACATTGAGCTGGGTCAAACTGATAACCCCCGATTTTGTGAAGTGCGATAACAAAAAAAAGTTAATGTAGTAACTACGGTTAAATTTATATTAAGGGAGATCCTTGTTGCACTTTGTTCTGTGAATATTTGGTTAGACTTATATTGAATTAAATTCAGTTGATATACAAAAATATCTTTACTATACCCTTAAATGATAACAGTCGTGAATACCAACTATAGTGACGTTGCGCGAATTCGCGTTCCAAACTCAAATCGCGGTCGGAGAGCGTGAGCGTCGGGTCGGCAGTGTCACTCCGACTATACTCGAACGCGGGTCGACCCTCGGCGCAGGCATAACGTACTACTGCCGAAACCCTTTAAAAGTTATTGAAAAAAAAAACAATCTGTGTCTAAAATGACGTGATTATATTAATTGACGTAAAGTAATGTCAAAACTTTTTGTGACTTTGTTGCAATTATTTTAGAGTGTTAAATTTTATTCGTGTTTAGAAGTTAATAGACGATTATATTGCTGTAAAATCCGATAAAGTATAACTAAACAATCCATTATTTAAAGAGGAATTATTATTATATTGAGAGCGTTTCTGTTTTAAAAGTTTGTTGTAGAAGTAGTGAAACAAAACTAAAAGTGTACTGTGAACTGAAATTGAAGGATATTTTTACTTCAACTTTGGTAAGTAATTTTAATTTATTTAATTTAGATAAATAAAATAAGAAATGTAGTAAATTTTAATAATTTTCAAACATTTAAAACAAGTTTTATTTCTAAGAAAAAAAGAAAATGAGTAATTTTTATTTTTCGTAATTATATTCTCTAAACCATTGTATGTTTTCGAGGAAGTGATTATGGCCCGAAATTATTATTCCGACAAAATCAGCTCATAAATCTAGGTTCCATGCAATATATTAAGTTGCCATTGTTGATAATATGGAATTTATTTATGTTAATATTTAAAACCTCTTTTAAATATTTTTTTTAAAAAGAAGCTTCAAACATTTTCGGATCAAAAATTTAAATTTCTGATCAGATTTAAATAAATAAAATGTTTCTCTCAAATATTTCGTCAAGTCATAGTAATATTTAAAACGCAACAATAAAAAAACATATAAATCGAGTTTTGGAATTTTACGTGGTCAATGTTTTTTTTTGTTCCCAAATTCTTCAGGAAAGGCTCTTAAGTATCGTGAATAATTTGAAAAAATATTGGTAAGAGTTAAACAACAAATATCAAAGCTTATAGAGATCATTTCTCCGTTTCATCATCATCATCGACATACAAAGAAATACAAACAAAGAGAGTGACAGTGTGAAGATGATTTGAAATTGCAAAGCTGGCTTTGAGATGAAAATGCAGCCTGTATGATTATGAGTGCCAGTATTTGAGGCATTTAGACCGTGAATGCTTTGGGCGCATTTTTGGTACCCACAGGAGGTGACTAGGAATTTTTGCTTTGTCATACAATTTTAGGGTGCAAACTTGCCGTTATACCAAAAAGTCAAAACCGTATTCAGTTGTGACTATGATACGTGCAGTTGCGCAGTAGTTAGTCGATTTCAAATATCTGTTTTATAACACAGTATATGTCCGCTTGGATTTTGGAAGACATGCTTATTATTTAAGCTTTATTCTATTTTTCCGGCTAATCTGGAAATCATAGCCTATGTTCAGAAGTGGGAGTCTTGTGGCTAATTTAATTTTTATTTCCAATAATAATGTTAACAATCTATAGGACTATTATTGAGTGGTTATTGTAATGTCAATACTCTTAAGTGAAAAAAGGACTATCAGAAATTATTACTTATTCAACGCGAAGGTGTCGCTTACTCATAATATCAATATTTTTCCAGGAACTGGATTTAGTGTAAATAATTAATTACACTTATTTTACCATTGGTATTATACCATTGGCTAATAGAAAGTGTTATTATGGAGTAAAACATACCTACCCAATTTACGTGAAATTGCAAAGATAGATGAAAATTTTACCGTAGGTACTGCATTGAACGGGTTTTACAATTCACATTTAATACAAACGGCTTGCAATATTTTTATTCTAAACTTTTCCAAACCAAAGCCGAGAAAAATTGGTTGCCATCATCCTATGTATAAATAACGGAATTGGAAATGTGGGAAACTGGAAACAAATGCAATCTCTCTTGTACGTATCACGATGTCACAGGCCTCTTTGTCAGCCATATTGTAAAAGTAAGTTTTCGTGTTAAAGGCGTTGATGTGTCTATTTTACAAGATTGTAATATTCAAAATATGTAGATATACGAGTATTTCCATATGAACATTCAATGCCTATGAGTTATTATGATTATTTTCATTGAAAATTAATTTTTCGCAAATAATAATGGTAGAACGCTTGACGGCAATTTGTTACATCTGGTAAAAAATAAAAGCTATGGTTTTTCGAATACATTTAACTCTTAATTAAGTTATTGTACTGCATTAAATCATCTTTACAAGAAAATGTACGGCAGATGACGTCACATAATTCACTCCACTTTTTCTCGCCTTTGCAAATTGTAGAAGCTCGCTAAAGCTTTTTGCTGGGAACAATGCGGAAGATGATATGAAGACAGTTGAGATGTAATTCAAGAGCATCTTTTCCAGCTCCGTAGGGATTACATGCATAAAATAACTGCACAAAATACTAGCAAACTTTAACAAGTTTTGTTCAACACTGAGATTAGCGGGGGATTTGCGATTTTTTACAATATACGTCAGCGATATCGTAAGTTATGAGCTCGCAAAGACTATGACAGTGTGAGTTATGAGCGTCGGTCCCCTTTGAGACATGTGAAGCGCAACTGATACCGCCTTCGAATTTTTCGCCATATTTACTCATAGAGTTTAGTAATTTTTTTTGTTGTCAGTTTATTTCAAAACGATACAGATTTTTTTTCTATCACAGTTGACCTATGCACAGGTTTTGACTGTTACAATATGTGAAGGGATAGGTATAATCATTTATACCTAAATCAATCAGAATATGATTACGCGATGTGATAGTAATAAGGGATTAAGGCAAGGATTAGGGTGGATAGACATCTACTTGACTAGGATTAATGGTGTACCTAATGAAGACAAGCCTGTATACCTATTGCAAGCCTATAGGTATACCCATTTACACAAATTTTGGTGAGCCTGTTGAGCCTTGTTACCTACAGAATAAAGTAGCTCTGTAATTTTTTAAATGGTTTTTTAGATGTTCTATAGGTACCTAACCACCTATCATGTTCATCATGCTTTCAAATAAAATGAATTGGATTTCTCATAGAAAACAATCACTAAACATGATACATATGTATATTATGTAGGTACCTACTTGACGTAGCAATTATTATGCTGCGGCTTTTTAAACCAAAATCACGTAATAAATGGAGCTTGAGCTCCAAAAGAACAAATTGTAAATGTTATATCTTTAAATATAACTGGTTTTGTAATTAGCACGAAAATTAGTAGTACAGTCACGTCACAATAATAATTATCGTGTCAACTCCTGGAATCAAATCTCGCTGTTTACCTGAACTTATAATTACACATTACAAATGTGTAAACTTGTATTATTTTTATTAAGTACAAGTTTTCCAAATACAACACGCTGATAAAACAAAGGCTAGTTATGAATATTACATTCTTTTTTTTTAAGAATTTATATTATTTTTGATAGATCTTGAGAGTTAAGTAGGTACCAGTTGAATAAAGAACAATAATAATTTTTAACCGACTTCAAAAAGGAGGAGGGTTCGTTAATTTCAATTCATTTTATTACTTAATTTTTTTGTTGGTATATTGTTGTTTGGCACCAACTTCAGACAGATCACTTCTAGTTTTGTATTAATATTTTAGATAGTTCTAAGTTTATTTTACACGTTTTTGTGCCTTTTAGGTTTTGGTTTGATTTTTGAAGTCGGTTTAATTATTTTTTTAAGTTTATATGATAGCAGAACACATCGCGAGGTAAGCGATCGTCACAATCCTTTCGCATGATTTATGACAGGACCTTCAGGGTTTGATGATTGAAAAAATGACAGATTAAAAATCCAAAAAAATATAGTAGGTAATGGGAAAGCAAGGTCTATAATTATGATTTCGTTTACAAAAACAATATTCTGATGACTCTGACAGATAAAGTTTATCAGTAACTACGCAGCCTAAAGAATTAGCATGCTGTTGATTCCGGTAATCATTATGACTAATTAATGCAGTCGCCATCTCTATAATGCATTGGCCTGAAAACCATTAACTCAATTTGTCAATTGTATTTTATGATAAATGTACAATAAAATACAAATTATTGTAATTTGTGTTATAATATAATTAACTTTTAAAAGCCGCTTAAATGAATTATATTTCGATTGAGAGCGTTTTATAATTAAAACACTGTACTTGTTATAAAATTATTATTATCTAATATCTATTTGAGTATTGAGGATACTCGTATAAAATTACGGGAAATGTGTAGAAATAAATAAATGAAACTTATTAGCTATATATAGCATAATCATGAACCGTAATAATATGATTATACCAATGTTAAAAACACATTTTGTTTAAACAAAACACAGTCTTTTATTTCCTGAAAAGGCTATTGAACACTGCATTTCAACAATATTAAGAAAATTACTTGTGTCCTCAGAAAATAATGTTCGCATTATTTATGATGGGCGTGTTGGTCTAGTGGTTAGTGACCCTGACTACTAAGCCGAGGAGGAGGTCGTGGGTTCAATTCCCACCCAGGACAAATCTTTGTGTGATGATCATTTGTTCTGTATCTTGGTGTTATTTACTTATCTATAATATGTATTAAGAAATATATAAGTATGTTAATCAGTTGGCTGGTTGCCATATTGGCCCCAAGTCCCAAGATATTATTATTATATTATTATTTCGAAAATGCGCATAGTGATACTTTTGTTTACTTATTAATATCTATACTTATAATAAATCTGTAGAAGTGAAAATTCTGTACATTGAAAATATCAAAAAAATTAATGGCGGGGTGTGTTACTAGACCGACACCGAACCCAAAAATGTGATTAAAAAAATTTTTGTCTGTCTGTCTGTCTGTCTGTCTGTCTGTCTGTCTGTTTGTTCAGGCATCACGCAAAAACTACCGATTCAATTTCGATGAAACTTGGTATAATTGTTCTTTAATATCCTGGGCACCACACTGGGTAGTTTTTATCCCGGAAAAGTATATACAAAAAAAAACAAACTTAATTTTGCGGTTCGATCCCTAGACCCGAATACTGTACCAACCGCAAATAATAAGTTTGTCGTAGGTTACGTCACCCGCAGTGGAGTTCAATAAGGGGCGCTGCACACGGCCAAGTAACTATTTATTAATCTGTGACACGGCTAAGATACTATAATTATTTATCTATACTTTATATATATTATTATTATTATTTATTATATATTATAAAGCTGAAGAGTTTGTTTGTTTGAACGCGCTAAACTCAGGAAGTACGGGTCCGATTTGAAAAATTCTTTCACTATTAGATAGTCCACTTATTGAGGAAGGCTATAGGCTACTTTTCTTTTGGAAATCTATCCCCTAAGGGGGTGCAATAGGGGTTGAAAGTTTGTATGGGAAGTTCGGTATTTTCAATGATAGACACATGAAATATCGTATACGGGTTTCTGAATAGAAATAAATAACGATGTATTTCAGCGATTTTAAAAATCATCCCCCTAAGAGGGTGAAAAAGGGGTTGGAAGTTTGTAGGCATATGAATTGTGTCGTTTTCAAAAATAGACACATTCAATTTCATACAAGGGTTATTAGTTAGAAATAAATAAGATGTATTTCCGAGATTTTTGAAATCTACCCCCTAAGGGGGTGAAATAGGGGTTGAAAGTTTTTATGGGAAGTTCGGTATTTTCAATGATAGACACATGAAATTTCGTATACGGGTTTCTGGATAGAAATAAATAAACACGATTTCAGCGATTTTAAAAATCATCCCTCTAAGAGGGTGAAGAAGGGGTTGGAAGTTTGTAGGCATATGAATTGTGTCGTTTTCAAAGATAGACACATTCAATTTCACACAAGGGTTATTAGTTAGAAATAAATAAGATGTATTTCCGAGATTTTAGAAATCTACCCTCTAAGGGGGTGAAATAAGGGCTGAAATAGTTGGTATGTGAAGTTCAGTATTCTCAAAGATAGACAGATGAAAAGATAAATAGATAAGAAATAATGACCATCTAAGACATATCTATAATGACGACTCCCGTGGTCGAGTGGCGTTCACTCCGGTTTCTAAGGTGTCGCCAGCTCTAAGGTTCCAGGTTCGATCCCCGGACGGGTCCATGTAGAAAATCACTTTTATACATAGTCTGGAGTCTGGGTGTTTATGGTACCTTTTTTGTCTCCGATTCCATAACACAAATGCTTTTGCTGCTTACTTTACTTTTATTATTATTTTAACGCCATAATATTAGATGAAAAATTTTATACATTCTTCTTACTTTGAAAATCACAATACATCTACCTTTAATACTACTCTTTACTTTACGCGCGAGCGAAGCCGCGGGCAACAGCTAGTTAATACATAAATGGATCAACCTTATCACAATAAGCCAAACTCTAACCAATCAGATGGGTAATAGGACATGCGTCTAACATAGAGTTAGAGATACAATCTAATTAGAAGCCAGTCTAGTTAAGTGTAGCAAGACGTTTACAAGATCCTTCTATTACAATACGTATATTTCCTTATGTAATCCGATCACTTTGGATAATGAGCGGAAACTTTCAACTTTCTTTTGTTTTTAAGCTAAATTTCTAGGAAAACAAGTTACTTCTTGAAATGGATACCAAAAAAAATAACCAGTACAAAAAATTTAAGTGCAATTAAAATACACATTTTGTTAATTTTGCCTGCATACTGTGCAATGCTTTACGTAATATTTTTTTGTTAGCATATACTGTTCCACAGATGGGCAAAAGTCTGTCTCTATTCTTTGAGCGAAGCCGGACGCATAGGTTATGCATAAGGAAGTTATCCTCTCCTGAATCTCTTTCGTGGTCTACCGCGGACCCGTGTTGTTGTAGATCGCCAATCATACTCTATGTAAAACTTTTTCAATATTCTCATTACGGCTATTATATAATTACATTTGATTGGGTAGACAGACACAAAAACCTAAAAACGTAAACCGAAAGAACCTACTCATATTTTTCAGAAAAAGAAAACGCAGTGGAAAAACACATTTAAACAAGAAACTTATTATTTGTCTATTGTTATCGCTTATGTCACTGACAAATCGTTGATCAAGCTATTCAATCACCTAGCTACAAAAGACTAATTTTCTTGATTTCGATATTTATATTTACGGATGAGTAATCGTCTCCATCTACATATCGGTAAACAAAGAGATTACATTTCTTGCGTAACTAAGGAGAAAAGTAGTCTGTCTAAGAATATTTATCAAGTTACATAAATAAACTGAGTTATGGTTACAAAGTAATGTAAACTGTTTCTTTCAATCCATGTTTCTGATCTTGTGATCGTGTACTATTAAAATAGTTTAATAATATCTTGGTACAGTTCACACACGGCCATCTGATCCCAAACTAGGCAGAGCCTGTACTATGGCAACCAGACAATTGATAAACATATTTATAAATACATACATATTATAGATAAATTACACCCAGAAACACAAACAGGTAACAAATGATCGTGCTCATCGAATCGAACCCACGACCTTCTGCTTAGCAATCAAGCTTCCTAACCACTAGACCAACAGGCCAATCAAAGTCACTTAATAAGTACATTGTTACTAACATTAAGTCTAGTTTCTCGAAATAAATGTTATTAATATTATTATTTATTTATTTTGAAAGTAGAATAATTATGTAAATAACACTAGCTACAAAAAAGTGGTTCATAGATTCAAGTCTTTCACTCTTTCATTGAATTCTACAGACAACAATATATCTGATCTTCTCTCTCTGATCTTGCATATTAGAATAATATGTATACTTTAGTTGTAAGATTGAATGAATAAATATGAAAGTAAATATGAATCTACAAGACGATAAATCTACAAGTGTTTTATTGTGTTAAAAAATAATAGTTACGTTACATCTCTTAGGGCTGTAAGATTATATCTGTTAGTTAGTTGTTATTATCTTCTAAACACCGATATTTGCAAATAAATATATTTTATCTTTATCACTAAAAGAAGCACAATATAGTTTCACAAAAAAATATTAATATTGAATATTTATTTATTTATTTATAATAGGGAAAACCAACAGCTACACAAAATGTGAAAAATCAATAAGGATAGAAAACATAAAGCCAATTACAGGTTTCCTACAGACGCTACAGTACAGCATGAGTTAGACATAACAAAACTTGAATAATAAAATAATATTAAGTAAAGTATGATTTTTAACAATAATAAAATATCTTTAGATGGTCTTTTATTTATTTTTTTAGGGTAAATATGAAAATGGATTATCAAATGTATATTATAGCTACTTATGTAATGCATGTAGGAATTGTATCATTTACCTACATTGCACTGTTCACACGCTTCCGCTTGAAATGAGCTAACACATTTATGCACTGTTTATAATGTAAACAAGAATACTCGTATTATTTGCTTCGTAGCTACTAGAGTATCCTACGACTTTATAAAGTACCGTTATCAAGTAGATATCATCCACCTAGGAACTAAACAAACATGTAGGTAGTATTTTGTACCTCAACTGTATTAATTCAAAGTTGAAAGTTATTTACCTGTAAATTGTGTGAATGTTTTTTTTAATAAACTACTTATTAAATTACAAAAAATAAATCACACCCCTGATTTGAAAACAATCCCAATGTATGTCGTCCCATTTTTTTTATAACAGGGGAGGGAGGGTATAGTTATAGAGGTATAGGTATAGTTATAGGGTATAGTAGAGGGAGGGTTTGTCGTTGTATCATTGTGACAGCAATATTACAATATATCAAGCAATATTACAAAATAATTGATTACGGAGGTGACGTCAACATCTAAACTAACCCCGAATACTGAATACTGAAACCCAAATAAGTTTTATAAGTTCTTAATGTATATCTGTCGCTACTTCAACCCTTTAAGAGACAGAGATGGCATGTGACATATCGGCGCTCCTAAACTGATAAGCGTTTCAGTTGTCGGCCATAAAAATCTTGATCCTTTACATCTCTCTTCGCATTGTTTTATACTTTTCTTAACGTTTTGCAGTACCCATGAATGCTAAAAATACTTGAACCCACTATATTTACCCAATCTTCAAGATAATCTCCTAATTTATTGTCAACCAACGCAGATACGTTTTCGGATCAGCTGTCAATAACGTTTACATCGATCAAGTAAATCCTTTCCATCCCAGGCATTTACGGAACAATTTGAGAGTTGATTAAACCTAATACATATTTTGTTTACATGTTTATATTTTCATCTTTACTTTAAAAAACCAATTCGCTCCCGCTGTAAGTACGCTTACGAATTTCAATGCAGTTTTCAGCAATAAATAATTAACACTAGGTACTTGATGAATGCATCTGTATGTATGTATTTATTTAGAAATATAAATATGTTTATCAGTTGTCAGGTCACTACAATACAGGCGCTGCCAAGATTGGGATTAGATGACTGTGTGTGAGGTGTGCCAAAATTAAATATTATATTATTATACTAGCTGTTCCCCGTGACTCCCCCCGCGGTAGCAATTTATTTTTGTAAAAAAAAATATAGCCTTTGTTACTCAGGGTGAATGTAGCTTTCTAATGATGAAAGATTTTTTGAAGTCTGGTCAGTAGTTTTTGAGTTTATTAATTACAAACATACACACAAAAATACAAATCTTTCCTCTTTATAATATTAGTATAGATTATATTCAAGGGGAAAGTTATTATGTAAGATCGTAGTTATTTTTTTAGTATGATATCCGGTGCCAACCTGGGATGACTCTGCTAGTGAATAATACAAAATGCGTTATTTAATTTAATTATACGAGGTGCAGTTTTAAATGCTTCCCAACTAATTACATTACATGTTTGTGTTAATTATAATGTTTACAAATTAGTTGTTTTTTTAGTATAACATTGTGTTTATAAAAATTATTTTCGATAAAACCGCCATTGTGATATTTTATAATAATCGTGCTTGTTTCGCTTACAATACAGAGAATTGTATTATTCGTACATTATTTGTTATCGAAAACCTCTTGGTAATATCGCAGATGATCTTAATCTTATCTACCGCCTCGATAGCAATATTTATTGTAGTTTCTATTTATATACATTTATCTGCGTGTATTTCTGTATCACAATTACTTACGAGTGCAGTCAAACGTATTGTTCATACCAAAACGGTCTATACGGTCCCACCATTGACCATCAACCTCTATAATTGAATCGATTATTTTAGAAACCCCACATGTCCATGAGACCCTATTTTACAGGAGGCACAAAAAACGTTATACAATTTTTTTTTTAAAGTATGTTATTATGATGATTACACTAAAGTTTTACTAGGACTATTCTACACCTCAGTGACATAACACAATATTCAAAATCCTACATCTTCTACTAAAAAAAAAGGATTAAAGTCACTGGACTTGTGGGGTTTCTCAAATATATAAATAAAACTATTCAATAATCAAAGTTATTTATTAGGTAATCAAAGAAAATGTACTTTATTTAATGCAGAATTTAACCTCCATAATGTTCTTCACATTCCTTATCCGTAACTGGCCATTTAAAAATAGTTGCATAGAATTTTTGAACTCTGCTTGTTTGTGGAAGGTATGTCTTCAGTTTTTGAAGATCAATCATCTTCTTCTTGTTTATTGGTCGCTTTTGCATGCTTGCAGGTTCTGTGGGAAACTCCATAAGTGCCTTAGATGTGTTTTTTAGCGGAAATGTGGCATTAGAGAGACCTCCAATGTATGCCCGGGCTTCAACAATGCCATCAAAATTTTCATTGTGGTGGAAGAAGTTATACTGGCTAATGTTGAATGAAACTTTTTTATCTCTGGCCACATTTCGCCCAAGTGATTCAAGAGAGAGCATTTTTTTCTTGTAATATTTCGGCCACCAGTTCTTAGTTCTTATAATTTATTCAGTATGTCTTTGTGAGTAGGCAAAACTACCAAAAAATTCTTTGTAACTCCAGCAGACAAAATCAATTCAGCCACCTCTTTCACAGTATAAAACCGGTCACTCCTCCGAATTTTTCTTTTTAAAATGGCAAAGTCTCTGTCACATGGTAAGAAGGAGTGACCTCTTATTGGGAAGTATTGTTTTATATCCTTAAAAATTTTCATGGAGACCAGAGAGGACATGAGTCTGACTATTGTGTGGTTCTTGTTTTGGCCTCCACAGCCGTCACTAAAAACATGCAGGTATTCAACATTTCCCATATTTTGCTTAAAATATTCATGTAAAAAGGTGCTGACCTCATTAGGACCTTTTCCAGCAATGCCCTCATGGTACACTACAAAATGAGCAGAATCATCTCTGAGATTATGTGTATTGTATATTAGAGAAACCCCACATGTCCTGGACTTATGGTGTTTCTCAACTAAACGTAAAATTCGACCGGCTTTATATCGTACGCATGAAGCAGGACTTGTGGGGTTATTCCGTGACTTGTGTATTTACCCCTACTGAATTAAATGCCATACTTAACTCAATTTTGCCTAAATTGGGACTTGTGGGGTTTCTCAAATAATCGATTCAATTACCTATAATAGTGGTTTATACAGTTCAGTCTTACGCTTACCACATCCAGTCTTACTCAGGACACCGTTGTGTTCGACGGGCCTCTTGGTCTAGTGGTTAAAGACCCTGTCTGCTAAGCCGGAGGTCGTGGGTTCGATTTCCACTCAGGACAAATCTTTGTGTGATGAGCACGATCATTTGTTCTGTGTCTGGGTGATTATCTATAATATTTATGTATTTAGAAATATATAAGTATGTTTATCAGTTGTCTGGTTGCCATAGTACAGGCTCTGCCCAGTATGGGATCAGATGATCGTGTGTGAGATTGTCCCAAGAAGAATAAGACTGTATCGGTTACTTTTCGAAATAACGAAAAAATTAAAATAACAAAGTAAAATACCTTGCAGTAGTTAAGTCATCACAAATCTTATAACCAGTCATACTATTGGATTCTGTTACTTATTTGAATAGGTTGTGGTGGTCTGATAGGTAGTCTCTCTACAATACAGTAGTCAGCTTAATCCGGAAAGACTTGAAGTCGACCCCAATAAATCTCGGAAAAAAGCAAAACAAGACAAAGGCGGAATTAAAAAGAATGTCCTGATTTTGTTCTTGTTATTTTTAATTTATCAATTGTTCTGTGATACAGATTATTTTACCTTTTTTTTAAGACAGTTATGCTTTCTAATGTTGATTAAGAAGGCCTATCTCCATTAATTAATTATCTGCCGCTGGCATGAGACACATTTCGTAGAATTTCTTGGGATGAGGAATAGGGACCGTGGTATTACCACTACGCCTGCTCACTGAGATAACAAACTAAGCAAGACCAGGTTTCATCACATTATCCTTAATTGGTTTCTTTTGTTGCTTTCTTCTTTACTTAAATACTTACCTTTTTTGGTCGAGCAAAAACTATATACCCATAGGTATAGTTTTTTGCCTTCTATAAAAATCCTTTTTAATGAATTACTTATATACCTACATCTATTTATCATTACGAATTTTTACAAATATTAACAAATAAAAGTATCAACGTAAAATTAATTGAAAATTTACCATTAACACAGCTATGCGAACTGAAAACGACAAATTAATTTGCATTACTAGTATAACGGTAAAGTTAAAAACAATAATAAATATACAGAGTGATTTTTAATGTCACCAAAAGGTACTCTAAATACGGTTAATAGCAAATCATTCTAAAAAAACGTTCCTTTTTTTTAAAAGGTACATGATGTTAATTATACTTACAAAGCTAGTGTTTGAATAATAGGTGAATGCAGCTTTATTTATTTTTGTAGTCTAGTACTTTTCCTCCAGGAATGTGTAACCAGGTATCCCATTCCCATAAAATTAGTGAACATATTTTCATATTCTAAAAGTAGGGTACAAGAATGTAGGGCGTTAATTTTACGTTATTTTGAATGGAAATGTTCACTTTTTATCTGCATCCAGCAATAATTTTAGATTGATATTTTAATAGCATTGAATATACCAAACAATTGTTTGAAATATTGATAACAGTTTTTTTTTGTTTGAAATATTGTTAGCAGAAAAAAATTATGTACTAAATCAAATCAGTAATTTCAATATTCCAGTGAATTTTAATAAATAGACGTCTCGTATTTTTTAAATACAAAATAATTGAAAATGAAATGAAATATTGCGATCACAATTAAGTAAATATTTAACGATGGATTTAATATTTATAAACTTAGAACGTAACTGGTATACCTAATCATTTCTAGAAAACTCTCAACTTCTGCTTCCAAAATGAGAAATAAAATAAAATATGTAAATATGCAAATGAAAAGTAGCCTAAACTAATCAATTTACCAACGGCCTACAAGTTAGCAAGTTATTCTAAATTTAAATCATCTACCCAATTACGCAGCTTTTCTATATGTATGTAGGTAGTAAATTTGATAGGTATTTGTTTTAGAAATACCATTTATTGAATCAAGATATTATTATCCCAAATTTCAATTAAATAAAAAGTTATATTTAGACGCACACAGCTACACTTAATTACGCTAAGAAATAGGTACCTTTTAAGTAATTGCCATTCTTATGCAGAAAAATGCAAAACATTAGAGATAACAGTTAAAGAAGCTATCCTAACTTCTGAATCCACTGCGTAGAAAGTGGTAAATGTAAAATCTTCAGAGAGCTTTGGGAAATCAAGACAATATAAAAATTTGTTAAATCAAAATCAAAGATTTTATAACAGTTACTATGAAATTAATGATATCCGCGAAACGACACGGTGTACTCACTGGTTGTTTCTATTTAAAACCTGTTAATGTTAAAAATTCACATAATATGGTTAAAAATATAAATACTGATGTTTATTCAGATAAATTAGGTCAAAGTTTTGGCAATTTCATAAGTCCCTACTCCCAGCAGAGTGTATTTAATACATGTTTGCCCGGCGCCAGCTTTAGTAATGTGGCAAGCCATATAGCTTTATCTGAGCTATGTAAACTCAGGTTCCACTGGCATATTATTGTATGGCGATGGTCTGGCTGTTAGTAGATCAGATATCATTGATTGTGTGGATTTAATGTTACGTGTAAGTGAAAAAAGGAACCTTAAATTTTATTTCTGTGCTCTTCCTTATTCTAATAGCTTAACATATGAACAGAATATGCACATTTATAATTTAAATATGTTTATTTATAAAATTACACATCACCATACCATTGTTATATTATATTTTGAAACAAATAAATTTATTAGTAAATTTAAACTCACACAGTACAGTATGTAGTCAACTATATGTAAGCGACGAATTGCTAAGTTATTAGCATATAATTTACAGGATACCGGTACTTATATTGTACCTAAGGTTTTTGATAATGTTAATAATAGTACTAACAGCTTATATACCTCTTGTAATTTAAACTACAAGATAGGACAACCACACGATCGACTGCCAATGAAGGGTTGTATTTTTACATGCTTATGCAGAATTGTAGACTATACTATTGTTGCAACCCACATGTGTCTTCCGACAACCACAGTCATTGTGGATGAACATGGATGTTTAACACTTTGTGTTTTGTACTTTATGTGGCCACATTTTTAAATCCTGTGTCGGGTCGTAACGGATGCGGGTTAAACAGGGACCGCTCCAAAACTTCTTGTTTGTATTTTTTTATTTATTTGGTCTTTTGTCGTTGCAATTTATTTAAAACTTTTACTATTTGTTCCATCAAAAAGTTGAAACCTACATAAACACATGTTAAACTTGTAATTTCCTTGATTTTAATAAAAAAAATACCACTGAAACTAAATCATCTTCTGAAGAAAAAGACTACTTTTTCGCGGTTTATTTTGATTTTAATTCCCGACGTTTCGACGCCTTTGCAGGTGTCATGGTCACGGGCAGACTCAGTTTAAAAGTAGTTTTATTTCAATGCCTAACATTCGCGTAAACCTCACAAAACAATATGAAAAATCTTTTCTTAAAAATATGTAAGTATTGTTAACCTTATATAATCTTAGAATGGTAAAACTTAAAATAAAATAATTTTATCTTCAGGTAAGTATTTGTACACAAAACATCGCCGTATTCATATATCTAACAGTGTTTTAACGAATGACCCAGTGGTTGGTACACTTAGGCACAGTTTTTTATCCCTAGTTAACTCAACCAATGGTTAAATGTCCTAACTAATGGTTTCAAACTTCGGTAGTTTATAACGAATAGTTAAATAATTACTTCTCTGACTTATTTGACCCTTTCATACACAAAGAAAACGCGTTTTACCGTAATTTCAAACCATTAGTTAGTTTATTTAACCATTGGTTGAGTTAACTAGGGAAAAAAAACTGGGTTTTAGTACGAACTATTCAGACCAACCATACGGTATAAGTTCAGATCTCCGGACAGTTAGAATCTGTGAATTATTACGTGACACCGCGGGTCTTGGATCCCCAGTAACATATTTGCCTTTATAACAAGCGGTTATAACACAGTTATAAATTGTCAAATTGAATAATGGAGAAAGTTCCTTCGAATATTTGGGACGAATTTTATCGTCAAATATTTTTATTACATACATCGATCCATTTTTTATCACGTACGCCACTAGCTTCAGAAGAATATTAAATTTGAGATTTATTTATTCATATTTAAAACGCAGTATTACTTTTTTGCTTTACTTTTACCTAATTATATTATATAGCTTTATTTTTACCTAATTGTATTTTTGCTCTGAATTATGTTTATTTACCTCACACCATACCACAGATTACTAAATAGTTATACCTACCAAACGAAGAAGAATTTAATGTGTCCTCCACACTCTGGCCCCCAAGATACAAGCTTTGGCTTAGTTAGGGGAGCACTGTTAGCAACCTTGCAAACTTTAATAATTACCTTTGTCATGCTCTATTAATTTAGTCCTAAAAATGATGTAAAGACAGGCAATCAATTTTATTCTTATTCTCTTTAATACCTACGTTTAACAATTCACCTTGTTTTAATATTACCAGGTAATTATATCATACATGATGTGCCGTAACATTACATAGACTTTTATTAAGTAGGTATATAAAATGTATTATGACTATTAACACACTTGCTGCAGCGTACTTATAACATAAAATGCTATAACCTCGACTTTTCAAGTAAAATTTTCGAAGTAAAAAATTCGTTAATATAAAATGCCATTATAAATAAGGGTTTTCATTAATTCATTGACAGCCGCCTAACAATTCAGTGTTAGGGTCCACCGGTCCCAATCTTGACACGGCTGTACTCAGTTCTAATTAACATGATTAACATAAATGACGGTCTACCCTCATCACAATAAACAGCTCCGAATAATGTGAATATATTGTAATAAATTAAAAGTAACGAAACGTACATATTGGTACGAGGAACGCATTATCATCTCACGAACAATATAAATACACATTACGCTCACACTATCTACAAGCATTCACACAAATATACACAATCACACACGCACACTTACTCACTCACGCACACTCACAATCACACTCGCTTATGCTGGCAATATATAATTGGATTTTAATTTTATACTTGTACTTGTATTTGAGCTTAATTTTTCAAATAATTTGTCTCAGTTCATGTCAAAGTCATAACATATGTCTTAAATTAGTTTTGTCGCTTAAACTACCTCCCAAGATACAGGTTTTTGCCTAGTTTGGGAGACAGCTGACCATGTTATGTTATTAAAATGTCATTTTGTTAGTAATTAGACCTATGTAAACTATGGCTATGTTTCATATATATATAATAAATAAAAAATAAATTATCCTACTCAAAATACTCTCAAATCTCAATCTTTGAAATTGTTACAAGTTTGACAGTATACACAATTCTGACCTTATGCTGACTGTTTCTTGCTTGGTTTTAAATTTTTCTATGGGTTTGTTTGTAAGGGTCTAATTGACATATTTTTTAAATCAAGAATGGTTGAATTTTAGTTTTTTTAGATAGTAAGTTCGTGATTTTTGAGTTTTCAGATAGTAAGATTGTAAGATGTTATGTCTGCATTATATATTAAATTTCCAACCCTATTATGCTTCTGTATATTCGGCGGCTTTAGATTTAATGGAGCTCTTAATCTGAACCTGTTTACACGACTAGGTTGTATTACAAACTCTACTTAAACCGAAATATGCGCCTGAATAACACCGCGCAGCACGAAGCACGAATAATTAGAATTTCATCACAAAATTTAGATATACTCGTAAATATTTACCATGTTGTTAGAGAAACTCTCGAGCTTCTGTTTGGAATATTCATTAAAATGCACGTACTAAGAGGGGTACTCCAGTTTATAATGCAAAAAGTTTTTACTACAAAGTGAGATCTAATCGAAGTTCTATCAGAAATCGGAGATAAAAGAAAATGATTTATAATAAAAATAAATGCTTCATTTATACAATATGTAACAAAACCCCTGTCCGATCCCTGAGACTATTATTCGGTATCGTACTGCAAACACATATAGGTACGTAGCCATTAAATGGATTTGAGATTTTTTTCCCAATTGAAAATAATGAAATCAAAATAAAAACTACAAGGCGACAGCAACACTGACCGCTCCTCAAAGTTCACGTACTTACTACCTGCAGCTTTGTGTCAAAGAAGCCGCCTATGCAAGACGGTTCATGAGCTGTACCACGAGTACGCCTTTATTGAATCAAACAAGGGCTTTGTTACATGTTGTATATTAATTTGCCTACCCACAAAATCAAAGGGAAACAAGATCACAGAACAAATATGCAAAGGTACATAATTAAACACACCTACTGCTTATTTCTTAAGGAATCTCTGCCAGAAAACCTGCGATTGGAGTAAAATCATTCTAAGCCAGGGGGTCTATTCTCTAAGCCTTAGAATAACACAACGTGGCATAACGCCACTTTTTGTGTTCTGTGAGTTACCGGGTAGTGTTAGTATGTAATATTATGTTTGAGGCCATTTAGCAGATTTTTAACTTAAAAGTAAGTAAAAAATCCAAGTAAACGTAACAGCACGTGCTGTTAAATGAAAAGAAAACTGGGTTTAGCTTCAAATCCGTAAGTTAACGTTAATTTACGGACTTGAAGCTAAACCCAGGTTTCTGAAATAGCATTTTAATTTTACCGTTTATGTTGTCACTCGTCCAATTTTACGTATTTACGTAATATATTATTATGATCTGTTCAAATATGACGAGAGTTTAAATCAGCTTGTTTAACTTAACTAATTTTATGTATGTACATTCCGTTGATATATAACCGCTGCAAAAAAACATGGCTACAGCAACAATTTTTTCATTCGGCTTAATTGCGTATTTTAAAACCTAATCCTAACACACCAAACATTCTTTGACAGACTACTTCAAATATAATATGAAAGAGTCTTAATTAAAATCCTAAATAAAAGTGTAATAAGCCCTCTCTCTACTTTTATAGAAGTTCGTAAAAAACATAATTTTACTACACGTCTTAAAATAGGTAAGTTGTAAAAGATATGTTTAGATATTACCTATTCTGTGTTCTTATTATTATGATCGCTTGGAATTTATTGAGGTAATGTTTTTATTCAGTATTTTCGTTTACCCTTAGTAATCAAGAAAGGGTATATTTTATGTAATACGACCTAAGTACCTACAACAATACCAGAAAACAACATAATCGAACATAAAACCATTCTTATAAAGTTTTCAATCATTTTACAGGATTTACTTAAAAGGAGTGCGTATATTCAACGAAGTAATCAGGTGCATAAAACTGAACAACTCTCAGGAAACATACGTCGAAATCTTAAGATATTGTATTTCGAAACAATAAATAAAATGTGAATTATTTTTTTGAGTTCTTAGAACAACTCTAGCTAAAATATCATTGTGTATCGGCACTCAGCAACGGATATGTACATCCTGACATCTCGCGAACACAATATTTAATAAAGGCCAATTCATTTCCACGTTCGTATATATAACTTTGAAACATTCCAATTCCTACATATTTAGTGGAACTGGGTATTTCACAAAATCTTGTAAGTCAAAATAATACTTTGAAGTTTCTATTAAACACATGACTGTTTAATAGAAACTTCAAAGTATTATTTAATTTCATGATTGGCTAGTTGTGCGGAATTTAAATAACTTAATTCCACAAAATTTCGTTTATTCTGACAACACGAATATACATAGGTATATTTGAAAATTTATGTCATTGAGTCCATAATTATTTTAATTGATTAGAAACAAAACTGATAAATATCATTTTAAGCAAAAAATACAAATAACTTTAACAAATTAAATATTTACGATCAAGGAAGTTTGTGTATTAGCAAAAAGATATATCAAAATATAATTTCGATTTAAAACGAAATAATTTGTATGATAGCCTCACCACATCACGTATCTTGTAAACATCCCAAATATAAAAATAGCCACCTTGATATAAACGTAAAACGATCCCAATACGTTTAAAAGTTTATTAGTTTCCTATAAATCATATTTTTTGCTATCACGCACGCATGTAATACACGCGTTCATAAAGCCGGTGAAACGTACATTACACATTCTTCGTCTTACATTTTCATGAAAAGAAAATGTCCCGAGATATTTTTGTTACTGAGTACCAAAGAAATATCTACGTTTAGTAGCTTTTAAATCATGGTTGAATATATGAATGGAAATAGTGATGTATTAACATAGAATTTATTTATCCTAGGAGTTAATGTATCTTTTTAGGAGCTTTGTTAGTGATTAATAACAAGCCTGTCCCCAGAGTATTTTAGCTCAACGTGGTATGACAACGCGAGGCCAATGTAACTAACTGTACAAGTTTTCATTCACTATACCCTTTTACGAACACCAACATTTTAATTACGCCCGTTTCGTAGATAGATTTCGAAATTGTGTTGTTTATTTTTTCTCTTTTTTTTAGGGTTCCGTACCTCAAAAGGTAAAAACGGAACCCTTATAGGATCACTTTGTTGTCCGTCTGTCTGTCTGTCTGTCTGTCTGTCTGTCTGTCAAGACCTTTTTTCTCAGGAACGCGTGGAGGTATCAAGCTGAAATTCATATCAAATACTCAAGTCTATGGTCTCTTGGTGCTGTGAAAAAATCAAACTTCTAAGTCAACGCGATCAAAAGATACTCCCGTTTATGCCGCAAATTTTCGACACTCGCAAGGGAATCAAAACCTACAGGGTACTTCCCGTGAACTCAGAATCTTGAAATTTGGTATGAAGCAACGTCTTATAGCAGAGATATAGGAAAAATTGCGAAAAGTATACATTTTTAGTTATATCATATAATAAAAATATTTTTAATAATTTTAAACTTACTACATTTCATTTAGCAATAAAAATACCATAACTTTTACTTATATACCTACAGGTTTGTACGGAACCCTCGGTGCGCGAGTCTGACTCGCACTTGGCCGGTTTTTTTTTTTATTTCTGTAATCTTTATTTGGCACTTAGTATTAAGAAATAATTTAAACAAGACTTGGAACAAGCATTTTTGTGATCCACAAATTCTTGTTTCACGTCTGGGTGTTCTTTGTGCATATGATTTGAATGTTTGTGAAACCCCCGCGATACAAGGATTAAAATTCCTTAGTGCGGGAGTAGGTTTATTTAATAAAAAAAAATATTTCCTTTTTTTTTACTGTCATATATTTTTAATGTAATAAGATCTTTCTCCGATTATTATCTATACCCTAGATAAAGAAGTCAATATCTAAAAACAGGGTCTCTTTACCATACAAACAGCGCTACTTCTACAGAAACTTGTGCAATCACCCTAATGTAGGTCCACGATCAACGGCCCTGGAAGCCTGTTTGAAGCAAACGACTGAACTTCGTCAATCACTAATCAAAGGTCGGAAATACACAGACATACAGGAAGAACCTCTTTAGATGAAAGACACGAAGATGTATGTATGTTTGATTGACTGATTCCTTTTTGTTTTATTGAATCAATTTAATAGAGCCACGCAATAGAGTTCTGAGAAACTGAAAAGACTAGAAACCTTTTTACAGACCACGATAACTGAAGCTCAATGGTCGCGGTCTAGATTGATGTACGAAGTAGATTGATGCATCTGACTTCAAAATATCTGAACACGTGGATTGCGATCCAAATTAACTCAGTACGGAGCGCCTAACTGTCAGTCGTTCATCTTCGTCTGTAAATAAGTCTGTTTTTAGTACTCGATTTCGATCGATTCTATCTCGATTTACAGTACTCGATTGTATGGCTTTAAAATGAATACCGACGTAATGACGTGTAACAACACACAAAAACCTTCTTTGTTATTTTACTGATTTTTTTACGTGGTTTTGTTATTCTTGTATGTTCTTTAAACTGAAAATGACGTTAAATTTAGGGATGGGCCGAAATTCGTTTTACATTCGGTTTAACCGAACTTCGGCAGCTTGAACCGAACTTCGTCATTCGGCCGAATTTCGGTTAAAATGCCGAACATTCTGCACTAAATATACTTGCACTATCATAATAGAAATTAATGAAAAAACATAAACATATAACAGTAACAGTGAAATAAAATAAGTCTAATATACTCATAGTCATTTATTTGAATTATTAAAAGTCATACGTGATAAACAAAAAACTTAAATTGGTCTTTTAAACTACCAGCCTCAAAAATCTTTGGTTACTAAATCAAACTTTCTTTCTTAATCAAAAACAAAATTTTACTGCTCTTCTCAACAAGTCTTAGAAATCTCTCTTACTTAATCAAAAAACAAAATTAAACTACTTTTCTAAACAATAATAACCAACCATTAGAAATCTCTCAACCTAGTCAGAACACACAATGAAACTGGAAGATCTTAGAAATCTTTGCATAGGTAGGTACTTAACTTAATAAAAATACTAAATTATATTGGTCTCCTTAATAGTTGGTCTAAAAAAATCTTAACCAGACAATAGCACGTCTTCTTCTTCTTAGCGTGTCGATCAATAGCAAAGTCAAACTTTTACGGACCAGTACTGCCGTGCAGACCCTAAAACGCAGTAACAGGCTTTTTTGCCATTTTTTGTTGAATATTGAACCTTAATGGACACGTTATAAGGAACATAAAGATCTAATCAGTTTTTTGTTAGGATGCTTTAAACGGTTAAAAAATCAAATTTGTGAAAGCAGTAACTTAACTTTGCATGTCTAAATATATTACAATACCAACTAAAATACAGTTATAGCAGTTACGCCTGCCACGATCCGTCACTTTACCAAGTTAAACGCAGTAAATATCTATATTACCACAAAAAATCAGTATTCTACACCCAAAAAAATATTAAGGCATATAAATTAAAACGCAGTAAGTAGTTTTTGTACCAACAGTATTAATACTGCAAGGTTGATCACTAGTTTATTTCACCGGAACTACAGATTAAAATGCGGCAAAGTTCTAAAATGTGGTTTTTTATTTAGTGTTATTAAGTAAGTTTATATCGTGAAAACCAACTAAAGTGCAGTATGTTCATTATTTACTGCAGTATAGTCTGTATTTTTCAAAGATGTAAATATCATAAATGCTAATTAAAACGCAGTATGAGACTCTGTTACTGCATTATAATTGGTAACTTGGACGATTTTAGTAATTTCACTGCAGTTCAGTTCCTATTTTACTGCATTCTAGTCAGAATTTATCGCTATCTCTCTCGTTCAATGAATCGTGTAATTCATCGCTGCCATGGAAGGAAGACATCTGCGCCGCGTTAGTGTAGGCAGCTGTGTGTGTTTTGTGTTTGCTTCGGATTTCTCAAGGTTACGAACCTTATCCGAAGTTGCTCAACGCTTAAAAGATCTGACGGTCTCACTGCTGGTGAAGCTGGTGAGTCGCTTTTAAAGGAGCTTACGGCTTTGACTAATTTAATGCTGGTAGGTAAGGACCATTGATACAATTTATGGAGCTAACCTCTGCACTCTTCGAAAAAAGGACGGCGGCATTCGTCCTATTGCCGTTTGTTCAACATATAGGCGTAGGGCAGCAAAAATTTGTTGTAAGTATTACAACAAATTTTTATCAGATAAGTTCCAGCCCCTTCAATAAGGTTTTGGCTCAAAAGGAGGCTGTGAAGCTGCCGTACACGCACTTTCCACATTTTTGTCTTACGGGAAAAGTGAGGTTATCTTAAAAGTTGATATGAAGAATGCCTGTAACTCCATTAACAGAGACACCTTGTTGGCAGAAGTTAAATCTGATACTCCCAAAATTTACAGTTTTCTTTGGCAATGTTATAGAAACCCTACAAAATTAGTTTATAAGAACAAACTTTTGAATTCTGCTGTAGGCTGCCAACAAGGAGATCCACTCGGGCCGGTCATATTTAGTTTGGCCATTCATCCAATTACAACTGAATTTGGAATATTAGGAAACTAAAGTCAAAATTTCACGTTTAGTACCTAGATGACGGAACCCTAGGAGGTGATATTAACACAATAGCCGATGATTACACAACTTTAAAGAATAAATTTCAATCAATAGGCTTAGATTTAAACACAACTAAATGCGAAATTTATATCCCTAATCTGAAGTATATTGATGGACAATCTACACTACAAAAAATCAAATCAATTGCTCCGGAAATAAAATCGGGTCCGGATAGACTTTTTAAAATTTCATTGCATTCTGCTATCACATTAATTCGGTTTTGTTGTTTCGGCCCTAAATTTACATATTTCGTTTCGTTAAATTATCCGGTCCACCATAACGTTGATTTTCAATGTGATTCTGAATGACCGTGCTTGGTCCCAAGCCACTTTGCCGATCCGTTTTGGAGGGCTGGGTGTTCGTAAAGTTTCTAGTTTAGGCCTACCAGCATTTCTGTCTTCGGTTCACAATACTGAAAGGTTGACCAGGGAAATCTTAGGATCTTCTCTGGTTGGTTGTCGAATTCTGTGAATGACTGAAGCAGTAAATAGCTGGAAATTGTCCTGCGGATCTACCCAAACAACTTTCTTCTCAGAGGCAGAGGGATGAGCCGCTTTGTAGTTTGATACGGAAAGAATTAATTGAAACGTCAATCAATACTGCAGAAGTGCAGAGCGTGCTCGTCTCCTGGCTGTGGGAGAATGGGAATCGGGCCTCTGGTTACTGCTGCTGGAGCCGCGGAAACCCTTAAACGGCGAAAATATAACAACCTGATAGGTAATTATATTTTTGAGCCGTTTGGGGTTGAGACGCTCGGGACATGGCGACTAGGTGCACGAGTTCTTTTTAAGGAACTCGCAAAACGTTTGGTCGACACTACCCATGACCAAAGGGCTGGCATGTTTTTGGCACAGCGAATCAGTATTGCTATTCAACGTGGCTATACTGCCAGCCTTTTGGGCACGTTTCCCGTCATTGACAAAGATGACGATGAATTCTTTGATGCTTGTTAGCCATAATCAATCAATTTTAGTTGATAATGGTTAATAAGTTTCCAATTTTTTATTTAGCTTTGTTTATTATCGGTAGTTTAGTATAGTTTAATTTATATTATAAGTTTTGGTTTAGTATAGTTTTATTTTTATTATAATTAGTTATATGTGTATATAGTTATATTAATATCATTAATAAATATCTCACATCTAATCGCCATTTTTTCTGTGAATTCCTACCTAAAAATACTCGTTATTTTGAAGAAATTGTTACATACTACATGTGCAATTAGTTCAAGGAACAAATTAAAATGCAGTAAAGAAAGTCTTATGCTGCAAATTAGTCTGCAAAGTAGCAAAAAAATCAAAGATTTTGTAGTATCGAGTATTTTTACCGCATTTTAATTTGCATTTATGTAACTTTTTGCGTGCAGTAACAGCTATGATTTTAAAAAAATACATTTTATTTAAAATCTATTGTACTAAATTATAATTTTATTTGGTAAATACCATCTTTGTTGTCACTTAGTCGTCTTAGCAATAAAAATATCCACCATACACATTAATAATATAAATAAAAACAGTGTTATAAAGTTTTTCGCTGTTTTCTCGAAACCGCTTTTTTCCTCATACTGCACTTTAGGGCCTGCACGGCAGCAGTACTCAGCCACGCGGACAGCATTCTCAGTGGCGTTATTCAGGTCCTCGCGTGTACAGGCGGCAGGACACGCTGGGCAGCTCAGCAAGTGAGTCATGGTTTGGGGAGAGAAGCCGCACTCACAAGGCTCGAGTGTGCTGTAACCCCATCGGTACATGCTTTCTTTACACCGGCCGACTTGGGTCCGGAGTCTGTTAAATGATTTCCACGTCGGCCATGGTAAACTGTTACCGGGAGGAAGGTTTTCGGATAGTGTGATGGGGGGTGGGGTTGGGTATCTCTCCTGCCAGAGTTGGAGCCTGGTCTTTGCAGCATCGCCGCGCAGAGGCTTTACTTCTTTTACAAGACTATGCCGACTTTTAAGCCTTTGTGCTACCGGAACATAATGGTGCATTGGGTGTCGTGGGTCTTTTTCCATTTTGTCCTTTTCTATGGAGCTAGCCACTTGTCTACGGACTGCTGGAGGGGCAATGCCGGCTAGTGGGTACAGCATGCCAACAGGAGTTGGTTTTAGACAGCCTGTAATAATCCGGCATGTTTCATTTAATGCTGTATCCACCAGATTAGTGTGCGCGGAGCGGCTCCAGACCGGGCTGGCATATTCGCCAGCCGAGTAGCTAAGAGCCATTCCGGTTGTCCGTAGAACGTGCGGCGATGCTCCCCACTTAGTCGAAGTTAGGCGCCGCAGGATATTATTTCTCGCATGCACCTTCATTTTTGTGTTTTGGCAGTGCTGTTTGAACGTGAGGGCTCTGTCTAGAGTGATACCAAGGTACTTAGGATGGGAACAGTGAGTAACGGGCACGTTTCGCCACGTGATATTCAAGAATCTATTGGCTTCCCGGTTGCGTAGGTGGAAGACGCAGGATTGTGTTTTTGTGGGATTGGGTTTTAAGGAATTGCTGTCGTAGTATGTACCTAAGATCTGTAGTCCTACCGTCAGATGGTTTTCGACTTCTTCAAACGATGATGCTTGGGCCAATGCTAGGTCATCAGCGTACAGAAAGCGTGTTGTGTTTGGTGGTTGTGGCTAGTCATTGGTGTAAATATTAAAAAGAAGAGGAGCCAATACACTACCCTGCGGAAGGCCATTCTTTTGTGGTCTCCATCTGCTCTTCTTGTCCATGAGGTGCACCTGAAAGCGTCTGTTGTGGAGTAATTCGCTTAGTATCCTGGTGAACTGGTAGTCTTGTGTCATTTCTGTTATCTTCCATAGTAGTATTTTTAGGTATACTGTGTCATACGCAGCTGTCAAGTCAACAAACACTACTCCAAAAAATAAACAATAATAATAATAATAACGTGTTGGACCTGTGTCCCCACGTAAGCCTTTCAAAGGACCGGGTATTTTCATTACTGAGGATAGTCCGTGATTTAAAAGAGATACAAATAATAATAATAATAGTATTTATTTGTCAGAATAATGTTACAATAGATCTTAAGTTTATTACATGTCCAAATTATTCTACCGTTTTCGGTGTACAAATACTTATAGACTATTGATTATATTATAAATGTCAAAGTTGATAAATGAATGTCAAATTATAATAACATAAATTTAAATTGAATTTGAGAATTGCATTATAATTATAATGTTATGTCAATCTTTATAATTGAGAAAATCATTCACTGAATAAAAACATTTGTCTAAGAGCCATGAAAACATTCGACTTTTAAATTTATTATATGTTAGTATTCTCAATTCTGTAGGCAGTTTATTAAAAATTTTGATTGCCATGCAATATACATTTCTGCTATATAAATGTAATCTCTGACAAGGAACCTATAGCCGTACTGATATGTGCTCGTTCAATGGAAACAAGTGAGAGTACTTTTTCACAAATAAGCAAATTTCAAAAATATATAAACATGGAAGTGGCAGAATTTTTAATTCTTTGAATAAAGGAGTACAAGGATCCAAATACTCTGCTCCACTTATGGCTCTAATACATTTTTTTTGCGAAATGAATGCTCTGTTTATGTCGACAGAATTCCCCCAAATTATCAATCCATAACGCAATACAGACGAGACATATCCATGATAAGCACTTTTTGCTGTTTTTTTATCAGATACATATTTTAGCTTTCTGAGAGCGAATACAAATTTGTCAAGCTTAGTACAAACTCTGTCAACGTGCTCTTTCCAATTTAATTTGTTGTCAATAACTATGCCTAAAAATAAAGTTGATTGTACAGGTGATAGAATAGAATTGTTGTGTCGTATTACTGTCGGATTAAATGTCGAGTTATGAGTTTGAAAGTGAACTAATTTGGTTTTATCAATATTAACTTGTAGATTATTGTCCTCTAACCATTCGATTGTTCTTGTTAATTCACTATTTATGTTATACTATGTTATAATAGCACGTGACAAGCTGGTGACGTCTTTACAAATGAATGACTAGTTGGCTAACGGCCCCGCGGGGAAGCGCGGAGTGCGGGCGGGGCACATCTAGCAATATTTACAGCAAGTGCGTAAACTAGTCACAACACGAAAAAGCGCGGCGAAATTGAACCGAAGTTCGGCCGAACTTCGGCCGAATTTTTCATTTTTACCCAATGTTCGGCCGAAGTTCGTATTCGGCACAGACCACATTCGGCCCATCCCTAGAAATTAGAACTACAGGGAAAGCCTTACGTTACTGAAAATTTATCGCAATCACATTCTTTATTTACGAGAAATACTACTAAGGCGTTTTAGGTATGTATTATGAATATTAGTTACTACGGTATTACAATTAATACCGAAGTTGCTATTACCTAATCTGTGGCAATATCCAATTAAGAAATATATAATACTAATTTAATACCGTATAAATATTACAAATATGGACTGTAAATATGCGGTATTCCCTACGTAAGCGTCCGCTTAAAGTAATTAAACGTAAGGTTCGAATTTAACGTGGCTTCGAATTTGATTTTTCCATTAGGGAATTCATAGTAACAGACCAGGGTTGGTCATAACCGCGGCTTATAGGCAATAGTCTGCTTAATACAAGGATATGAATACTGCAATTAGTGTAACGTTAACCGTACAAAGATACCCTATACCTAGCTGAATCTTCGGAGAATTGTTGCTATGGAAAATCAAAGCTGGTTCAACGATCGTGTTTCAATATCGGTATTTAAACAGGATTGTGCTACAAATTGTATTAATTGCGATTATTATTATTGAGGTCAGTTACTTCGTGATCAATCAAACAAATAAATAGTTCGAGTCAAAGAGGGAAAGAAAATGCATTTTAACGCGCCACATACGACGCAAAAATAAAAACCAAACATAAACAATAATTTCTAAAATGTTAGGGGAAATATGCATCCGTGCGAATCAGACTACAGCTCAGACAAACAGTCTTTCCATTACATATTGTTTAGTAAATGAGTTGTGATGGTCAGAAACGCAGTCGCTTCATGTTTCTAAGCCGACCACTAAATAAATCTTCTTCTTTTTTTCGTGTCAATAATCCTGAAATTCTGTACCAAAAAGTTGCCACCTGGATACAGGTGGTAGTGCAGGATAGGTAGGAAAGAAGTTGCGCCATATCTTGGGAATGCCTTGGAGTCGCTAGACTTGTTCTTCTTTTTTATTCTTGGTAACCAAGTGTATGCAAAGCCACTCACTCTTCTAGACATCTGCCCTAAAAGGCATAATTAACACAGTCCGATTAAAAAGCGAAGTTTATTTTGCGAGTTGTACGAAATATATCTTAAAAACACATGAGATATCCGATCTTCACAAAACAAAACATAAGCAACATCTCTTAGAAACCGCTTACCAAACTCTAATAAACCATTTACGGCCTTATCTCAATATACCTCCATTATCTTAGGAAAATATCTTATGTCTCACATAATGAAGAGAGTTCTTGATGTCGATTACGCCTCATACATAAACATTAGATGCCATCTGCGTCATACGCATTTACTGTACCACAGTAATGAGGGTTGGAATTTAATGTTAGAAATTCAATTTGTAGTAGAAGTAAAGACATTACTCGTTTTTTAATCCGTGTTTTAATCTATCAAATCTATACAGAATAATTTTAAAAGGAGTTCGTATATTTTACTAAGTAAGTAATCACTTTAATCAGCATTAATCTGAACAACTTTCCCCAAGAAACATAGAGGACAATCTATAATTTGAAAATCAACTTTGCATACAATGATAAGTCAAGTAAAAATTTGAAAGCCCAATTCTCAAGCAAGGATAAGGGATATTTAACGTCATGTTACATGCCTTGGGAATAAAAACGAGTGGAAACGCGTGATACAGCTAGAGATTTTTTTTTCATTTCTTTAATTAGATAACATAGCCAATAACATAGCCATTAAAGATGAGTCTTGTTTTTACTTCTACTTTTACCTGCTGCAACAGTTAATACAAAATTAAGTCTTTACATTAAAGTTGTCATTATCTTCAGCCATTTGGTCGTGACTCTGAGCATAGTTTTGAAAAACATTGTAAAAGGTTTAGAATAATATCAGGTTTCATATTTTATTATCTAGAAGTAAACGAAAAAATTACAATAGTGGTCATAAAGAAATTAGATCTTGAAAGATCTTGTTGTATCTCAACATCAGTATATTTTTTCTCATTTTCTTATTAAAAAAAAAAAACGACTCCCGCACTAAGGAATTTAATCCTTGTGTCGCAGGGGTTTTCACAAACATTCAAATCACATGCACAAAGAACACCCAGACTTGGAACAAGCATTTCTGGATCACACAAATGCTTGTCTCATGCGGGGATCAAACCCGCAGCACGTCGCGCACAGTGGTAATCAGCGCGGTGACCTATACCACTCGGCTATCCGTGCAGTCTATGCAGTATATGTTACTAACACTTGTGTAAATACATGAAAATACTTTTAGGATAAAATATATCGATAAAATAGCGCAAGATATATTATCGTCTCCTTAATTTATTGCGAAAATTCTGCTGTATTGATGCTCACTTAATTAATACTATATCGCTTCTGTAATGCTTTAGGGGCGATTGAAGATAATAACTTAATCCAATTATCGGGCCCTATTAACCTCGGAAATATTTTACGTATCGCTTCTTTTGAAATTAGGACTTTGCTTGGCTTTTAAAAATAGTATGATTGTCGGATAAAATGTTATGTTTTTAAATGTTATTCAATTTCAAAATCTTTTTTAATATAAATAGTCTTTTATATTTTTAATATATTGAAATTGGAAGTCGCATATCATAAGGCGTCAGAAAAAAAGGAACTTGGTTATCTCGTATCTTTAATATAAATTCAGTTTATGCTTCCGATATTCAAAGTACACGGTACGTGAGCGTCGTGCTTGAATATTAGACGTGAACTGAGAAACCACAGTATTCCGATATTGTTTTTACCGCCATCCGAGCGTGTTTCTAAGAAGGATTTATTTACACTGTGCATCAAAAAGTGCTTAAAGGTTAGCTATTTTTAACCGGATATAACATCTGTTGGAAAACAACTTCAAGTTTTATAATATCGTCTTTTTTTGTTTTATAACGATTACTTATATTATTATTTTATTTGGTGTCATTTTGAACTATTTGTGAGTACGAGTAGTAAGTTTTGCTAAATTAAATAATAATTATATAGGCGATATTAATACAAAAACGCTAATAAATATTATTTAAACAAAATATTATTTACCTACCTATAAACCTTAAATGAGGTTGTGACGATCTCATTTAAGGTACCTACAAACATTTTTAATATTTTTCACTCTTTAAAAGAAGAAAACTATTTAACCTGTTCGATGATAATTAGGGGTACAGTTACAGAGGCGTGATTCTGATCTAACTAGTAAATATATTTTTAAACTTTTCTTCTTTCCAAAGAAGAATGACAAAAGTTCATATTATATCCCTACTCAATTATACTGTTCTTCCAAAACAAACATACATCTTACATTCAATGGATCACTTATTCAATCAATCTTATACATGGTAAAATTTTGCACGAATACCAATTAACTTTTTGTATAATATCTACGCATATGTTGGTTCCGATATTCTTTTTGTGTTTAAACCATTTTGAACGTGAATCACAAAGAGGTAAATTATTTTCAGCTTGTACAGTTGGATAGCAACAGTAGTTTTTGGCTACAATTATATATATATTTTAATATAATTAATATACGGTATATATAATTTTACACGCGGTTTATCAGATATCTTTTTCTGGGATAAAGTCCAAATAACCTAGTTAATGCAGAAGTTAATGTCAGTTACATTCATACCCAATTTCATCAAAATCGGTTCAGCCGTTTTGGCGTGAAGAGGGAATAAACACAATACATATACAGTCACAATCTGTGTAACCTTACTTAATAATATTAGTGTGACAACGAAAACCTTTTTGATTTTGATTTTGAAGAAAATAAACCAAGAGTACCTAGTGATAGAATTCGATGGGGAACTGGTTTCGAGATAATTACGGAACGGGGTCATGTAGGTACTACTTTTATACTATTTTATACAAAAATGACGGACCTCAATGCTTTTGCTCTTTTTTACTCCTTAGTCATGTAAAAATTGGTGTGTCCTCGGTACATTGAAAATTACTTCTTTTCCAAAGTAAATAGATATTTTAGCAAATTTTCGAACAAAAATAAATATTTTCCAATGTAGGTATAATATACATTACTATTTTAAGAAAACATGGCGGCAAAACACTTTCCATTCGAAACTTAAATTCTGTAAGCAGCTTTCACAGCCCGCTTCCTTTCATATGAGTTGTACGTAACTTAAAATTCTGAAAATTTAAAGTACCTAACTAAAACCTCTTTAGCTTTTGTTGTTATTACTATTAGCTTTACATGAAGTTAAAAAAAAATAACACATTTTTATGTAACCAATTATCAAACACCATTCTATTTTAATTACTTCATGATAATTTATAGGTAAACCTCATATTTTTTTAAAGAATAAAAAAATTAAGTTTAAAAACTAAATCCCGATTAGGTACAGCAAAAAGTGATCTAACAAAAAGTACAAAACAAGAAAGTATTCGCCTTGGTAGTATAAACCGTGGTTGCATGCCTGTATCCCAAATGTAAGTTTAGAAGATAGCTCCTAAACTACTTATCAGAACTGAACAAAATGAGAAGCGAACAGGTGAACATACATACATAGCCTGTCAAAATCATAACCCTCCTTTGCCTTTACCGTAGTCGGGTAAAAAATTACAATCTATATAATTATATAAAAATGAAACCCGTTTTCCGTTGTCACGACATAGCATGAAAACGGCTTGACCGACTTGGCTGATTTTGATCTTGAAATGTTTGTGGAAGTCCAGGGAAGGTTTAAAACATAAATAATAAGTAAAAAAAAAAACTGTTCCTAAACTCGGGAATTACTTTTGACAGAACGAAGTCTGTCCGGGCAGCTAGTATTTAATAAAAGACATATATAAGCAGGTACAACACATATAGGAAGCATGATTTAGTATATATCTTTTACACAGGTGTATTGACGACACAACAAAAGACCTTCCTAACATTTTATATCGTATCCGTTAAATGTAATTTATTTTACGAGTGCAACGGACAGTGAGTACTTGAATTAATAAATGCTCTCTGGAGTAACCGATGACTCCTACAAAGGCTCGTTCCGTGTAGAACATATTGGTACGAGAAAATTTAATGTGCAAAAGATAAGACGCGAAATAGATGGTGCCCTTACTTGCAACAGTCCCAGTGCCATGAGACTAGAGAAACCAACAAGAGAAATTACAAATAGTTGAAAAATCTCGATAAGTGAATTATTTCGCTCGTTATCGTGACCACAAGATACGGGATCCGTGCATACAGATACACGGACGTCCAAGACAGAACTTTTTTAAACAATTTTTTAATTAGTTTAAATAATAAAAAGAGATTTAAAAATATCATGAGTGTTAAGAATAGTGTTTTTTCTCAACATTTGTCTATTTATATTCACTAATAAAAGCAATAAAGAATAAAAAAAGTGACATTTTAAGTTGGAGAATCACTCGGTGTGCGTAAACTGACAGTAATACCCACCTCAACGCTTCGCTTATGAGGCGTGCAAAACATTAGGAACCTTTTCCTAAGCTATGTTGAGTTGTCTTCTAGTCTTACCGGATTCAGCTGAATACCGTATTTTACATAGAGCGATCGCCTATCTGCCCTCCAAAACCCTACACTTTTACTGGGTAATACAGTATCCCATAGACTGGTTGTCTGAACTGTAGTGACTTATCGACTGTCAAAGGTAACCGTAAGACAGTCAGGACCAAACGTTTAACGTGTTTTCCAAGGCATGGAGGGGTCTCGGTATGATTGTAAATGTTCACCCATCCACGGACCAACGGAGGCGAGACCGGTTTTTCCTCTAAATATCGGTCAAACCTTATACTTACCACCAAATACTGAAACGTTTATTTACTTTAACATGTTCTTAAATTTCTATCTGTCGCTACTTTGCACCTCAAACTGACAGAGACAGCATGAGACTTGACGGCGTCTTGAAACTGATTGACGTTTAAGTATTCGGCCATTAGCCCCTAATTATGATAAAAGGACGGTATAATTAATAATATAGATTAAGTTAATATAGATTCATACTCCAGTTTCATTTGCATATTTTAATTTAAATAAAATACAAATTACATTTATCAGACATCCTTTGCGATCCATTTATATCAAAACCACAACGAAATATTAACTAAATAAATCTTTTGTATTACTTCGCTAAGTTTATTTGGAACAGTTAAGAGTTTACGGATCTTGTTTAAAAGAAATTAAGGAGAGTATAAAAATAATCTTTTGCCATCTTTCCACTGGGAGCGATTTTTTTAAGCGGTCGTTGCGTCAAAGTGGCTCTACATTACATAATATGTACTTAATAGGTATGTGTATGTCTATGTATTAAATTTAAAACAAGCATAACATATGTTTTTTTTTATTACTTTCTTAGTTGCTGTAACCTGACAAATGAAGATAAATAGGTTCAATTATGTCCAGGGAATACTTCTACTAAACTAAGACTGGAGTTCTAGCAACAGTTTACTAATAGCCGTGGCTCCAATGCCTTAAGAGTATCTTTTAGTTGTCTAAGTGTCACTTGGACAAACCACAGATTAATAGTGGGAGCACCCCTTATAATAACAAATGGTTTTCCCTCCACCTGGTGCAGATTTAACAAACAAACGGGTCTCCTTGATGAGTTTAGTTTATTACCTTATTGAACAGGCTTAGCAAAAACTTGTTCCGATCTAAGAACATTCACCACAGAAAGAATCTGTTTCTATAGCCAACGAGAGAGTCGTAAAGTATAAAATATAACTGCAAAACAGCAAAGACAAACCGATTATTAGGAATTGTTGTCTTTATCATTGATTATTTTGCTTATAATTTGACAACAGTGAAGTAACAATGAGCGTCAAATAGTTAAACAGATTTTAAACGCGACTTCATATTAATAAAGATGAAGATGACTGAAGACTATTTGCAATTCACATCTCGCAACACATATATGCTAAGCACAGCATACACAATGCTACGAAGTCTCGACAAACACAGCTGGTTCCCAAACAAAATGGCGACAAATTACGTAATTAATCAGGTTGCCTATAAACTAATGGTGTCAACAAATTTAATGACTTCTATCTAACGATTAATGATACTTCACCGCAAGGAATCAAGACTGATGATGTAATGGTTTCCCAAACTTTAACAATTTGATGCGGGCGGAATTATTCAATGATAAATGTAAACAAGTTTAAGGCAGCATTTGTTTAGAACGACTCTTTCGGAGAACCTTTGAACTTTGCTTTTTCCTCGTTCGTTGAGGTTGACTGAACCCAAAGTTAATTCTTGAGCCAATATTCTACCTTCCTGGTATTAATAAAGAAGTATGCATGGATCCTTTGCAAAGTTATTGATATTATGTTTGTGCTGAAAATACTTTTGTGTATTTTTCTTAATAGGTTCATGGAGTGCAAGCAAATATTCATGTCATTTACAAAATAGAATTAAAGAATATAAACTTTATACAGTTACAACAACAAACAATAGTTTTAATATCACATCACATCTGAATATACCCATATGCCTGAATTTGTCATTTGTATGTGCCAAAGAAAATCTAATTAAATAAGAGTTTCCTTTCTTTGACAACGTAAATGAGCACTTTATTTGTGGCCTTGTTCAACTCTGCAGAGGAATCTGTTTCTACCGCAGTTTCTAATTGAAAGGTGCACGGGAGATTTTACCAGTTCTAAATAAAGAGCATGAATTTCAAGTCATACAAATAGGAAGACATCATAATAATAATGTGTACTTAACTTTTGTATGTAATGTAATGTTTAAAATAATATGGCTGGGGATGTAAACATTGATATTTCACAACCAATTGAAGCATCATCATCTGCCTAGCCTTTTCCCAAGCTATGATGGGGTCGGCTTCCTGTCTTACCAGATTTAGGTGAATACTGTATTTTACATGGAGCGACTGCCTATCTGATCTCCACAACCTATTGCTAGCTATGTGATACAGTATTCCATAGTACGACTGGTTTTCAGAGTTCGTATCGATATGTTTACAATTGGTCACCTATCCCCGTGGATGGGTGACCATTTGTAAACATATTGGTCCGTACTAACCGCGGCGAGCGCGGCTTAACCTTCCACGAGCTCCTCTAATCACAATCAATTGAATTTTATTTTAATTTAGTTAAATTTTTTCTATAATAACATGTCATGATTTTGACACCTGACATTACATCTCACAAAAAATTAATTAAAACATCGAAGTACAAATCTTCCTGCTAAATTAATTACAAGGAAGTAATAAAACAGGATAATAATTATTTATAAAATAGCGAATCTTTTTTAAATTGTTTACACACAGACGTCTTCATATATGTATAATCAAAATAGCCATAATGATAATATTTCAACATTTGATATTTGAGTGCATATTTGTTGAAACTAAGCATAATCTAAATTTATTTACCTATGTCGTGGGTGTTGAAGCATAAATCAAATCTGCGCTGAAACTGTGAACTATCCTTACGTCACACAAATATTAAACATATACTCGTGGGAAACAAAACTGTGACCGTCAATAAAAAAAAACATCTATTTTTGATGTGTCGTGTTCTTTATAAAACGAATTTGCAAATATTACTGTCTCTTTCACACAGCTGGGCAGAAGGCTCTTCGCATGTAGAGAAGACAAAATACATTTTTCAACGTGCTTGCTCACTTTTTGGAAATTACAGATTTCAATTTTAAAATCAAGATCATCATCTAATCTATCATGACCGTTAGTCAATGGTGTATGTAGGAAATTAAGATTGAACTTGCAATTTTGTGCATACAAATATGGTTTTCGAACTGCTAGGCTGTTCCACAATATAGGTCCTGGACTATTCGAGCTCCCAGACAATGTTATAGCCTATAATGCTTTAACACCCGACATTACGCATGATCGCCAGTTTAATGTTTATTAAACAACAGAAGCGGTGAATGATAGTAACACTTTCGGGGTAATAAAATGTTTAATGTACCGAATTAAAAACTACATAAAATCGAGCAATTGCCGCGGGGCCATTTGGTTCTGGGTAACATACGATTCGCATCAGTTTTTTACTAAGTATTTTTGCACAAAACATTAGAAAAAAAAACAACAGGTTTCACTCTGTGAGTGCCGACAGAAGTGAAAACTAGCAAATAAAAATAGCATTAATAGATGCACTTAGTTTTATTTCCATACTAGATGAAAACCCGGCTCCGCTCGGTTTAAATGTGACTCATGATACACAATGTAGGCAAATATTCTGTAGTCATCGGTTCTATAATATCGGTTCAATTGGCCAATCTCAGGTTTAAAGAAAGAACACATAACAAAGAGTTTATCATAAAAAAGTTTCAAAAACAATATTTTCGCGAAACGTCAATGACTGAAGAAAAGTATTAAGTTTTGTTATGATTCAATCAATGTTTCCGGCAAGACGTTTCTATAATAATAATAATATGTAATTAAGAAATAAAATTACCGCTGAATCACAGCATTGATTTTTGTTATGGTTAGTATTCTTTTTTCTATGGTTGTTATCGCAATTGGCCAATCTCAGGTTTAAAGAAAGAACACATAACAAAGAGTTTATCATAAAAAAAGTTTCAAAAACAATATTTTCGCGAAACGTCAACGACTGAAGAAAAGTATTAAGTTTTGTTATGATTAACTCCATGTTGCCGGCATTTTCAGGCTACTTAGGCCCATAAATATATACCTTACAGACTACACATATATTTTTTAAGTACATTTTGTGTTATTAATATAAACGTTTCGTTTTACACAGTCAAATGAGTCACAGTTCTTTGTGATGGCTACTTCTTTGGCGCGACGTACGCGATGTGTTAATTGGCGAGGCGTATATTATGCAACGGAACGTAAAAAAAGCGAAATAAATATCGCGTTCCGAAACGATTCTGGTCCCAACTAATAATAATCTTCCACACCGATTTCGGTAACGGCGACTGCTTCGACTCTATTGGCGTGCGTGTGCTCTCATGTGGCTGGCGTACCCAATTTTATGCGTAAAAGTCCGCGCACACTGCGGACATGTCAGGGTACCAGCCACTAAGTTGTAGTTGATAGCTACGGGTGGTCGAGCTTTCAACTCATCTCGTTTGGCATCCAGCTCAGAAAGTCGGCGTGCTTCAAAGTCATAGACTTTGGCTTTTACGCGGTTTCTCCAGTCTCTGCGGTTGGATGCCAGATTCTCCCACTGAGACGGATCTATAGAACAGCTTTTCATGTGGCGCTTCAGCACATCCTTGTATCGTAGCAGCTGTCCGCCACATTTTCGTTTGCCCTCCTGCAACTCGGAGTAGAGGATGCGTTTGGCCACTCTAGTATCCGGCATGCGCAGTACATGTCCGCACCAACGAAACTGTCTCCTCATGAGGTATGCTTCAATGCCACCTACATTGGCTCTCCTTAACACTTCTGTGTTACGCACACGATCAGACCAATGGATATTTAATATTTTGCGCAGACATTTGAGGTGGAAGCGGTCTAGTTGTCTGATGTGGCGTCGGTACGGCGTCCATGTTTCCGCTGAGTAGAGTATGCAAGGCAACACCACTGCCATATACACAGAGACCTTTGTGGATAGCTTTATGTCATGGGAGCTGAAGACCTTCTTGTCGAGTTTGCCGAAAGCAGCAGCTGCAGCACCAATTCTGCTATTAATTTCGGCGTCAAGGTCGCACTTTGATGTTATAGTGCTCCCCAAATATCGAAATTTATCGACCTGCTTCAGCACATCTCCACCAAGCATGATGGTCAGTTCTTCACGTCCGTGACTATCTAGTGACATCACTTCTGTCTTTTTTACGCTGATCTTTAAGCCAAATGTACAGCACTGCTTGTGAAGGTTTGTGACTAGCTGTTGCAGGACTTCAGGGGATTCAGCTACGAAACAAAGATCATCTGCATACATAATGTCCTCTATATGTGCATAGGACACCTTTGTGGTCGCCCTGAGTCTATTCAGATTGAAAAGTCTGCCGTCAGTCCGATAACGAATACGAACTCCTTCAGGAGAAGAAGTCAATACTTCCCGGACTACGACTGCGAAATATAATGCAAACAATGTGGGAGCCAGGACACAACCTTGCTTCACTCCACAAGTGACGGAAAAGAAGCTTGATTGGTCATTTTCAACCGCTACGCAACATTGCATGTCATCATGCAGGAGTCGCAGGAGTCTTATGAACTTCTCTGTACACCCCAACTTTCTGAGTACCTTCCAGAGGGCCTCGCGAGGGACGCAGTCAAAGGCTTTTTCCAGATCAATAAAGCAGAGATACAAGTGCTGTCCCTGCTCTCTACTTTTTTCCTGGAGTTGACGGACTGCAAAAATTGCCTCACAAGTCCCTCTGTCTGGTCTGAAACCAAATTGGGTTTCCGGCAGAATCTTTTCAGAGAGATTCCTGAGGCGGTTTAGTAGTACTCTGGCGAAGACTTTTCCAGGGACAGAGAGCAGTGAAATACCGCGGTAAGAACCACATTCCGACCGGTCGCCTTTGTTCTTATAGAGAGCCCTGATGCGAGATAACTTAAAAGTTTCAGGAACTTTTTCTTTCTCCCACATAAGCACAAACATTTCCCAGACGCGTGAATGCAGTTCCTCACCGCCGCATTTCAGAAGTTCACCTGGTATAAGATCTAAGCCAACCGCACGCTGATTTTGCTGTTGTTTGATGGCACAAAGTACTTCGTGTTTAGACAAGGCATCATCCAGTTCTTCTGCTATTCGAAGTTGAGGCAAACTGTCTATATAGCGTAGATCGGCTGTTCGATCTACATTTAGCAGATTATTGAAATGTTCTGCCCAACGATCTAGCACTTCATTTTTGCTCTTCAGCAGACTGTTACCATCCAGCGACCTCAGTGGTACCTTTATGAAGTTGGTGGTACCCATGAGGCTACGAATTTCGCTATAGAAATCCCCGAGCTGATTACTATCAGCAAGCCACTGGATGTATTGAGCCTTGTCTTGCCACCATTTATCTTTGGTGTATCTCGTGAGCTTACGCAACTCACGGTCACTCTCTCTTATTAGTGCTCTGTTATTACTGCGCTTGAGAAGTTCTCGGTGTTTGGCAATAGCTTTAGTAAGAACTTCGTCGTTCTCATCAAACCAGTCCTGCTTGCGTCTATTTTTTAGGCCTACGGTGTTAATGGCTACGTCAAGAATGGACGACGACAAAACGTTCCAGTCAGCATCAATATCACCGGTATTTTGATGAGAGTGTATATCACATGCCAGACTTTCAGCGTATTTGCTTCGGGGTACCGGATGTTTGAGTTTCTCAATGTTTATGCTCTGAGGCTTTTTCCTGCTAGGCCTCAATGGTCGCCGAAGGCAAAGACGCAGTTTGGTGACAATTAGTCTGTGGTCCGTCCAGCAATGAGCACCGCGCATAACACGAGTGACTAGGACCTGAGAGATGTCTCGTTGCCCCGTGATGGCATAGTCAATGAGGTGCCAGTGCTTAGATCTGGGATGCATCCACGTAGTTTTGTGCTTAGCAGCAAGGCGAAACATGGTGTTTGTGATTGCAAGTTGGAATTGAGCACATAAACTAAGCAGCAACTGGCCATTAGAGTTGATGTTGCCTACCCCATGCCTACCCAAAACTTTAGGCCACGCTTCATAATCTCGACCAACTCTGGCATTAAAGTCCCCTAACAAGAGTATCTTTTCTCTGTTCGGTATTTTTTGAAGACACTGTGTAAGTTCCTCATAAAATTTATCCTTAGTGTCGTCAGAACTATCTAGCGTCGGTGCATAGACACTGATGACATTAAGGAAATTGTCACAGTCTAAGTGAAGGCGCAAAGTGGTAATACGGTCCGAGATGTGGATTGGACATTCTTGAAGTGTCTTTACAAGATTATTCTTGATCACAAAACCAACTCCCGACCTTCTTGGTTCTGTCGCAGCAGTGCCCTTCCAGTAGAAAGTGTAGCCACCGCCATGCTCGACTAACTCGCCCTCTTCGGCAAGGTGGGTTTCGCTTATAGCAGCTATATCAATATTGTAGCGGCGGAGTTCCCGAGCAACTATGGCAGTTTTTCGTTCTGGGCAGGCGTTTGTATCGCGGTCGAGAAGGGTGCGAACATTCCATGCACCAAAAGTCAGTAAAGGTGTTTTAAGTTTATTAATATTGTTGCGTCGACCACGAATAAAAAGATGCGGAAGCAGCCGTGGTTACTGCTATCCAGAGAGTGTTTGGGGTGAGCATTTTTTTGGGGCACCTTTTCTAGCCCCCTCCCAGGCTGAGCAGGGAAAGCAGTGCTCCCCTAAAAAGGGCTGCTTTGTCGCCCTGGGTGCTGCCGGATTCCCTCCGTCCCCCCAGTTCAAAGAGAAAACGACCACGGCGTGTACTCACACCCCCAGAGCCGCTAGTGTGCAGGTTTCAGACAAAGCTCAGGTTGCATCAGCCCGAACCTCTCTACCTCAACCCATCGCCACCAGTCTTTGCCAAATCGGAGTCCATTATACGGAAGCAGTCAGATGCGCAGGATATATTATAGTGCTCAAACATACGCGCAAACGCAAGAGCACTCTCTCGTCTAACATCTCTTTGTCCGATGGAGCGGTGAACCGTTACGATCGGGGAGATGTCAGATGCAGCAGTTTGACATACGATAACACGATCCCTATCGCTGTCTCTAGGCCTTCCTGCGATTGCCTCGGTGTCTTGCCACCGGCGGTGGTCTGCTATTTAGCCAAGACACAATTTCGGGGGATTTCCGATCAGGCTTGGGAGATGTTGTTACCAAGCCCCCTTCTCTAGGTTTAGCCCACGAGCCAACGTGGTTACCGGGGTGTGGCCGCTGCGAACAGCTTCTAGGAGCCACTAGAGAAGAGCTGTAGACTACCGACGGATTATTTGTTCCTTGTCACCTATACAGGTTGGCTAACAAGACACAACGCAGGCAGTCCACTACACCCCAACCATCATACGCCCTGCCAGCACTGTAATCACTTCAAGGAGGTTGTATGATAATAAACTCCTTGAATCACTTCGAAGCAGAATAATAATTATCTGTTACGGAACGCGGCCTTATTAATTACCCAAGATGGCGACTGCGGTTTTTTTGTTTGTCAGTGCCATTAGAATTTAACGAAATTCTCGATAATCCGAATTTTGCGGATATATGTTGTCGACTCGAAATCAATATTTTTTTATGTTTTGTTATTCATATAAGGTTTCGATCGAGTCTACCGTAGCCCTGAACGAAATTATTAATATAGATACATATACACGAATTGTACATATTTTTTTGACAACGCTGCTAAAGAAGTTTTCACTTCAAAAAGTTTTAACATCAAATAAATGACACTGACACCCATTGACATCGGAGAATTTTTCTATGCAGACACTGGATGACATCTCACACTCGCGCAAGCGCTCCGCGCCGCGTCTTAGGATCAGTCACGTGACCTCTGACGCGAGTTTAACATTTTTTACCCATCCCAAATGCACAGCTAAGGACGTTTTCACTTCAAAAATCCAATGTAATATAGATTTAATTCAATCAAGAAATCTGAAATTGAACCATGGACCGGTAATTTATGTAAAGCAAGTCGGAATCAACCAATTAGCGATATTACTTCTAAATAAATAACATTTACCTTAGAACTAGGTCCTAATCAGTATTCAGTTGTCATTCCTCGTTCATTGTAAATAACTGTCGAAGGTTCAATTGGGTATAGATTGGCTTTCCATACAAACGAGACGTTACGATGTCACTAAAGTAATTTAATTAAAGACCCAACGCATTGACCTTCCCCTAATTACCGGCAATGAATGTTCTACTACTTCACAAAGCTTTATCTATTATTCACTGAAAGCAGCACACTTGCAAATTACTTGCTATTGTTAATTAGACATTATTTTAAAATACTAATTTATTAATCAGGCCGTGCAGAGCAGAAGAATGGAAGGGAGGTCACTGCTCTGCAGTGGGACAACCATAGGCAATTAAAATAAAAAGCTTTTTTTCTAATCTAGATACTAATATTATTAAGCTAAAGAGTTGGTTTGTTTGAACGCGCTAATCTCAAGAACTACTGGTCCGATTTGAAAAATTATTTCACTGTTAGATAGCCCACTTATTGAGGAAGCCCACGCGGGCGGAGCTACGAGCAAAAGCTAGTACATAATTAACATAATAATATGTTACTAAGGCCATTTATAATATTGATTCGCAAAGCATAACATTAAAAAATATCCACGATTTTTTATTCTTGCGTTCATTCCATTATTTAGCATAGCGTATTTGTCCTGCCATAAATGCAATATCCACCACGTTTATTAAAACTAATACACCTTCAATAAAAATGTAGAAATAATACTTCCTGCCATTTTCTTAACTGAAAACATCTTTCAGGACTTGTTTTACCGGTATAACTTTTTATTACACGCAATAAAATAAATCGAACTACGTAAACTGTGTTTATTTTTCATCGTTACTCCACGATTCGGAGAGTAAATAACAGAGTTCACGTTACATCACAGAACTTACCCATGTTCACAGCCGTTTGCCTCTAAATTTATATATATGTATTAAATTTCCACCGCTTACATCTTTTGTTTTTAATCTGAAAATGGATCCGTTACAATAGTTTTCTTAAAAAAATTAATAATATTATTTGGAAGTATAATTAACGACACGCTAAAATCTAGTAAACATTATGACTTGTATATTATTATAATTATTCAAATATTTTACTAAAATCTTCTTTAAAAATAGGTCACAGGAAAAGTTTACAAGTCTACAATAATATATTCATCTCTAAAATCTTGCAAATCACACCATCCGGACTTGAAGAATTATGCAAACAAATAAAGAATAAAAACTTTTGACTTTTGGCGATGTAAACATGACTTTAACAAATTCCGTGACTTTATTCAGCTTAGCCAATTACCATATTTTGTTTCTATAGAAAATTCTTATCTTCAACTGACAGAAATATAATTACAATTTATTTTGTTCTTTTGTGAAATAAAATTCCATTTCTATTAATAGCTTAGCCACAAAAAAGGTAATGAAGTTTTAGTTCTGTATTTTAACACTAATTGTAGTACTATAAAGTCTGCGTAAAATTGGTTCTAGTTGGGTTTATGAGTATTACTCTCCCTATTAGTTTGCACTCTACACCATTACACTAAGACGTTATCCCTCTTAAGCTCATCATCTTTAATGAGATGTGACCGGTGCTTAGTCTTCGGAATATTGTTAAGACGGTCTATGAAGCTGAATGACGAATACCTATCAATACAGTACTATGATTTTGGTAAGTAAGCTATATCTCTATTTCGATAAAAAACCCTGTGCAAGGTTGATCACGAACTTGAGTATAGTGTTGTATTGGGTTAGAAAATTGTTAGCAGCAGCCGGGTTTTGGAATTTACTCATCTTCTATCAGTGAACTGTATGTACGAAGAATAACCTAGCCGTTTGAAAAGCACGAGCTATATTATGTAATTTCTTAAAAAATACATCGTCTTTTGTCTTCCAACCAAGAATATTAAGGAATTTGACTTGGTGCTACACGTGTATTGATGATTAATAATACAATCATTCTTCATAGTACACATACTGACACTTTAATTTTTTAGGTCTTCTTGACTATTAAATTTTTATGTTTTTATAAATATATATGTAAGAAAAGATAGATCTGTATTAAAAATTAAGTTCTACATCTGGCTTTATAGCTTTTTTTATATAACCACTGTTAAGCAATTCTAAAAACAAAGCTACCTGAAAAGTTTATACAATAATTAAATTCCCTCTTAAAATTGTGTCCGCAATACGTCAAAGTCCGAAGCTGAGGTTTCACGAAGTAGTTAATTCCCAAAATTTAACTAGGTTCTGCAACACGCTTAGTTTCCATATTAAAATATGTCACCTCACTTTTACCGGGGTAGATGTTTACTTGTTTATTGTTTGTTCTATTAATTTCACGAATAAATATACTTCCAACAAAATCAGCACTGGTCGAACGCATAAGAAGATTAGTAAGTTTGGCTAGAGATTTTAAAATATTTTAGCTACTAAAAGCCTTTCAACTTTATTTAGAAGTTGAAGTTTGAAACAGCGTACAGATTGTAGGTAGTTCTAAAGCGTACCTATTACCAGTCACCAATAAATTTCGAGATGTAGGTATAAACGACATTACTGACGTTACAAGATTGAATCTAATTCCCCAATCATACCTATTTGGTTTTTTTCTTAGAAACTCTTCAGCCCTCTGAGGTCCTCTGAGAGCAGCAAAAAATGTACCCACTTTGAAATTGTTCGAGCAGTTTATAATGTGCTATCATTGGGTTAGACAGTTGAAGGTTTCAGTGATCATGATATCTAAATATATTGCTTTCATGTAGATGAATTCATTGAAGTGAATATTCCAACTGACAACCTGTATGCATGAATAGCTCATGAATAAAGGCTCTAGTTAAGACGCTCTACTTAGGTATCCCATAAATAACCTTTTTCTATTAAAGTAAAAAATTGTGCCTTTGATGCCATATTGCAGTTTTTAAGAAACCTTTTGTTTTTATTCTGAAAAAAAAACTTGATTGCATTGCATTTTTTTTTCGTTTCTAATGCACACGTTTGACGACCTCCGTGGTCGAGTGGCGTACACACCGGTTTTCAAGGTGTCGCTAGCTCTGAGGTCCCGGGTTCGATCCCCGGACGGGTCAATGTAGAAAAAACACTTTTCTACATTGTCTCGGGTCTGGCTGTACCTTCTTTGTCTCTGATTCCATAACACAAGTGCTTCACATAGCTACTTACATTGGATTCGGAGCGATGTATGTGATGTTGTCCACCTTTAAAAAAAAACACGTTAAACGTTTTTAAAGTTAGAACTCGGTGCCTTTGCTTATCAAGGTAACTAACGACTAGTCAACCAAACACCTTATCACTGACCCAAGTACACGATCCAAAAAGAGCGCTATTCAAACTGATGTCTTGAACCGATGCCCTAGGTTTCACATTTGCTTGAACGTAAGTATGTTCTGTTCTTGTTATCGTCGGCTTTCCCTCGTTATTTTACTTGGAGTACGAATCTTAGTTTCATTGGAAATAAGCTCAACTGAAACAACTCTAGTAGTCCAGCGATATTTCACAGGTACTGTTTCTTGTTATTTTAACCTACAAAAGTATTATAAGGATTTTTTGCAGTTTCTATTCATGTCACACTAGATAATCTTAGAGGATTTACTTACACTTATTATATGCCATTGGATACGCATCTGATAATTATAGTGGTGTGATGCCTACAAAATAAGTTCTTTATTTATTCATTAAATAATTATTGTTGTCTTTACATAGCTGTAATTTTAAAATCTCAAAGTAGATTCCGTCAGTCGTCAGACTCTACAAATATCTAGAAATAAAGTTCTTAAAATTACATTGACAGCTTTTAAATTCTCAGAAGGATATGACGTCTTTCTTTTGCGTAAGCTTCTCCATCAATCATTCTAACGTTGCTTCTTACATATTATTAATATGTGGCTATAATGTTATAATCAATTTATGAAGAAAAACTATTTTTAAACGGATTCTATCTTGGTATTATTTTAATTAAAGCTCTCGACGTTTCCACGCCTTCGCAGGTGTCATGTTCACTGTTACACTATAGTGGTATTCGCCTTGACAGTACACGTTACTCACTTAGAAATTGTAGCGAAATTGCGATCTGACGCGCAATCCGAAAGTAAAAATATCCCGCCGAGCTATTTTATTTTACAGACAGTTAAATGTTCATAACTATTTATTTGCGTTGTTTTTATTAAATATGGCATTTGATCGCTGTATTATGTTTACCAGCTAAGTTTTATTCCCTTGTAATTATTGATTATTGGCGAACTGCCTACAAACTTAAGTTACAGTAGATATAACAGGAACTTCTTTTACGTAGTTAATTCTTATGAACTTTCTAAGTACCCAATGGTTTTATTGGTGTTGGCGTGAGCCCAAGGTTCCTTTAAAGCTTCGATATAAAACACAAATATCTAATACCAGCAAATTCTAAGCATTTTACCGACATAAAAAATCATTAGTAACTATATAATTATATTTTATTATAATAACACTGCAACTGTAAGCGGCGGTAGCCTAATGGCTAGGGCGTCGGACTTGCGATCATGTGGTTGCAGGTTCGAATCCCACCCATTACACTACCGACGTGAACCCACTCGTAACACAAGCATCTTAGCTTAGCACGAGGGGTTAACGAGATTACTAGTAATGTGCGACCCACATTGCTAGTAACATTTAAAAAAAAAAAAACTAAAAGTTTTATGAGGCAGTTTCATTCGTAATGATAAAAAAATATTAGCTTAGAAAAAAAAATGTTAAAGATTTCACACGTGTGTACTTACATAATCATCTGTAACAACGAATAACAAGGTTAAAAGGTGGTTTAAATGAATATTGAAAACATTAATCTCTCATACAATTTGTTTTGTGCAAAGATTATATCAGAGTTACATTACTTACAAGGATATATGTTATTATGTATCCATGTCCTTTATCTAAACAGATCATAATAACATTACGTTACCCAAACAGTACAATGGGCATTTGATCACAATCTTAATCAGTGAATGCTCTGGAGAATAATAAGTCAAATCGACCAGATATTAAGGTCATATCTAAGTCTATAGTACAATAGCAATACTAAAGTTCTGAGTTCAATACTTCCGAACTCCTGTGATTAATTTTGTTTGCAAGAAAGAATTTGGAGTAGGAATAACACTTGATTGCTTTTAAACTAATGGTTTTCAGCTTAGTCTTCTGAATGATACATTAATAGGCTTCATTTATTGTTACCTAAGAGAATAATCATGGATGATATTAAACTACCAACAAATATTAATAAGTTAGCACGTTTTTACAGCTTATCTAAAGCACAGTCACAGGGTTCTTATGCTGTGCCTAATTTATGCTTAAAAGCACGAAATACAATAATCCTACTAATATTTAAATGTGAAAGTGTGGATGTTTGGATGTTTGTTACTCAATCACGCAAAAACGGCTGAACGGATTTGGACGAAATTTGGCATGCATGTAGCCTTTGTTATGGAAAAAAACATAGGCTATACCTTTTATCCCGATTCCTTACGTAGTTCCCAAGGAAAAATTGAAAATTGTTTACGGGCTAAGGCGTGGGCAGACAGCTCATAAATTTGATATTTTTCTCTATTACAGCGCAAGCTACACTGGTGAAAATTTTATTCAATTTTTCATTACTCTCACATTTTCCACTTCTTTTTAGACCCAATTCTGAAGTCCACGCAGACGAAGTCGCGGGCACAAGCTAGTTATGTATAATTCTAGGCTTCATTATTTTTTTTTCCTTGTAGGTAGGTACACGCGACCTTTTACTTAGCTCAGTACCTAGTTAATTTTACTTGAATGTGTGAAGGACTACTACGTAATGTAACGCGCAGCAGAAAATCCTTTAATGGTGCAATTTCTTTCGCAAACTTAAAGTAGACTTTTCAAACTTTCCTACTCAGATGTTGTGAACAACAATCTTAGAAGAAATGAAATTCTGAGTGAACGTGCCTTTACAGTGTATCCATTGGTACCTACATAAAACCTTGTGTTCAGTATACTTATTGTTTTACTGCCGTGTTATGTGAACAAAACCTATAATAAATAATTAAATAAATTAATTAATAAAATAAATAAAACCAATCCATTCAAACAAAATAATAACTTAAGTGTGTACAAATCTGAAACAGACTGGTGCTCTTTTAAATTGGGTTTATTATTGCTTACAAAATATTAGCAAGCTTTTTAAATAATTTTATTAATAACGCACTTACCTATTAAAAAATTGTTACGTAAAAATAATTAACTCAATCCACTTAGTATCATACAATCATCAATTAACAAAGGCTCAATATAAAACAGTAAATTGACAATTAATGATAAAAATGAAGGTACAATAAAAAAATTGTTCATTATAGAAACTGGCCGTTGACAATGCAATTTGGCACTTTCAATATCCCTTGTTATAGTGAAGGTTTTTAAAAAAATTAAAAAGTAAATCCCGTGGGCCTTAATGGAACGTGCGCAACCGGCTGCTATCCACCAAAGTGAGCAATTAAGTGTTTCGTTTAATATTTTCTCGTCTTTTGTTCACTATCAATTTTATCATCATTTTTATTTTACAAAGTCATTTTTATTAACAATGGTATACAGGATTCATTTTTATGGACCTCGTATATTCAAAGGTGCATAAAATTTAACAACTTTTCCCAAGAAAAATAGGTCGAAATCTTAATATTGAAAATGAAATTTTCATACAAAGTGACGACAGGTCACGTGACTTATTTTTGTATGAAAAGAGGATTTTAAATTTTAAGATTTCGACCCCTATTCCTTGGGGAAAGTGATTCAGTTTTATGCACCTGATTATCTTGATGAATATACGCACTCCATAAAATATAATGCTGTATTATGCACACACAGAAAAACTTATTCAATAAAATATTTTGGTGTAGGAACTTAACTAAATATTATAATTGAAATTTCCAAATCATGCCTTGTATCGGACATTACTTTACAACCGAGTTTGATTTTGTATACTACCTTTGTGATAATACACAAACGGAACAAGCTCCTAAAGGATCCAGACATGAATATTCTTTTCATTACCATTTTGATTATATAAAGGATGAAAGCGTACTTCATAATACAGGACGAACCCAAAAATGTCCAGAGAACAATGAGATTTCAAATTAATATTTGACGAAGTATCCACTGCTTATTATTCTTCTTTTATTCTCCATATTTCGTAGAACTCAAACTTGTTAAATTTTAAACTCACGAAATGGCATTTTCTCCAGACCGTCATGGAGGAAGTACAAGTCATAGTAATAAAAAAGGCTGTTTATTTAGCCTTCAACTTTCTAACAATATATGTGCTTCTTAGAAATACACATATTTATGAAATAGCCGAGTGACGTATGCGAGACACATAAAGTAGGTAATAGATGTACCAAAGTATAACACATGTTATGTTTTTTCTTCTTATAAGTTTTTTTTCACTAAAACATTTGTTCGTGCTATTGTGTAGAAATTGTCGAGATAAAAAATATGGCAGTGAAGAATACTTCCCAGGGTATGCCAAACTTACTGAGCATCGTCCCACAATAAAGTTCTCAACTAGTACCACATACACAAATACACATTTACGGTTAGATACACTTGACGATTGACATCCTTGGAACGCTCAGGGTGCAAGGTGAAAACCAGCGTCAAACATTGTATTAATTTACCTGTGTTTGACATTACGCTGATCCGGAAACCCATCTGGGTCAGTCGTGAGACACATTACATAGATGTATTAAACTTTTGTTGTTTATTTTTTTTAATATTTGTTTTAGGTTGTTGATTTTTTTTCGTGTTTATGTTTTTTATTGTAATTGTGTCTCTGTGCTGTGTCCATATTAAATTATCTTTATTTCTTTCTAGCCCTGTTTATCATACTTGTTAATATTCTTTCTATAAGAAGTTAATTAGCTTATACGCTTGTGGGTTTCAATTCGAAAGCAAATAGTTATAGGGGACTAACGTTAGTTGTTTCAGCCCCTTCCTTCAAGGCTTAGAGAGTACATAATGGGAAAAGTCCTGTACTTGATCTCTCGGGTCGTGTTGGGTTGCTATCTTATCGGCTAAGAGTACCTACGCTTGTTTAAGAGCTTATGGATGTGTATTCAATAGGTCTCCTCCTTAGGTTATTCAGAAGATCATAGATATTTATCAGATACTTCTAAAACATAATGTTTGGGTTTATTTAATTTCTTTAGTATTCAGTCTGCAATACAACGTTAATTGGAGTTGCTTTCCATGACATGCATTTTATTTTGAAGGTTAGAACAAATTTATTTCTCATAGAGAATTGTGTACATAATTCTTTTTCCGAGCAACAATTCTTAAAACTTAAATTAATTAAGAGAGCACAAAAGTACGGACATAACATTTAATATAATATCATGAAACCGTAGAATAATAATACAACAACTTTTTTCGTCTAGTGACCAAGCTTGTTATACGCTCTTCGTAACCTCTCATTATAAGGAGAATTAATTATTGTTTTTATATAAATGAAAAATGTATATTACCTATGAAATCTACACACATGGTTGATTTCAAGCATAAGTAGTGATAAGTTAGCAAGGTCGATAGAAAATTAATTATATCTACACATCCATAAATAAAAACTAATACAAACAAGTCGGCCACTTTATCCAACAGATCAAAGTAAACAATCATTAGTTTGCCCTTGCGCAGCATTTCTCTGTATTCGCAGCACATTGCTGTAGGCCGATTTGTTTATTATTTCAACGAAATCTGTAAAATCACTATCATACAAGAATTTGCCAACAAAATTCTACTTGTAAGTAATAAAATAAATATGTTATGTTGCGTCATCTTTGTGCTGGACTCTACTAATCATATATCGATAATATATTATATATTTTTTTATTGAAAGAAATTAGGGTTATTATGTAATGTTTATTGTGTTTAAAATGAACCTTGAACCTTGTTATACTTCAGATTCTCTGACATCGCCAAACGTGACGTGCTAAAAGTTCGATCCTCGCATTACGAACGCTTGCTGTAAGTCTCATTGAATGCATTATTGCGGGCAATTCGGATATAATTGGGGGAGAGTAGGACTCGTTTTTTTTTCCTAAATAAATAATTTTAAAATAATAGTACAATTTAGTAAATGTATAACGATAATTTATTTCAGATCGAGTTCTATTATAACCGAAATAAATCCTCCATTTTTTTATCTAAATTGTAATTTTGATGTGATTTATGAGCAGTGTCAAACGTTGAAATAATTTAAATAAATCTTCCTATAAGTCCAATAAATTCAAATGATTTGACTTTTTTTCGGAATCCACGATTATAAATTTTACTCAACATATTCTAGGTATAGAGAAAGATTTCACAAGTAAAGATCTGTTTCGTGTTATCGCCTAGGGAGTAGGGACTAAGACACAAAAACTAACAGAAAAGTTTTACGTACGTAAGTTAACGTAACTAGAAAAGAAAGGAGGTATTTTATTGTGAATCGAAATTAACTGTTACTACCAATAATAATTATCTAGTGTCGTGGTGGCCTAACGGTTCAATGATCGGATTCTCATGCACATGGTTGCATGTTCGAACCCAGGCAAATACCAATGTGACTTTTTCAAAGTTATATTATTATGTATGTACTTTCTTAATCATTCTAAGACATCATTGACAAACGGTGAAGGAAAACATCGCGAGGAAACCGGGATTCCAAAATATTGGACTCTGAAATCGCCAACCCGCAATGAGCAAGCGTGGTGATCAAAGCTCATCCCTTCTCTATATGGGAAGAAGCCTGTGCCCAGCAGAGGGACGTTTATAGGCCGGTATTATTATACCAATAATATAGCACGTGCGATTCAAACTTAGTGTCGGCTGTGTAACAAATTCATGAACCAGCGGGGATGCCTGGCGAGGTACTGCGCTGTGTTTATCTAACTTCACAGCCGCCATTAAGTTTAAATCCCACTACACGAACGCATAAAGGGATTTCACACCTAATTACTTTTTCGGGTCCCTTGGTTGAGTAATGTAATGAATGATATCACGCAGATGGTTTCCTTAACGTTTCTATGATTACCGAAATAGAGTAGAGAAAAAACAGACCATTACAATCTGAGTAGGTATTTTAAATACAGAGTTTCAAAAAGAATTTAATATCTTTGACAATGTCCACGTGACTTAACAGGGTTTTGGTCTTATGCAAATATTCTAGGATTATTTAGTTACATAAAAGCTTAGGTATTTCAAAATGAAAATGGGCAAAAATAATAAGCTGTTTAAAAAATACTATAATAATTTCACTTAAAATTGTTTGTTTTGAAGCTTTATACGTTTCGTATCGTTCGATGAAATCTAAAAGTCTTAAGAAATTTCGATGATTGCGAGACTTAAACCATTATGATAAATTGCTTACAAAATAATTTATTGAATGAATTTTCCTTTCAGATCAGGGAGTGCGATACCGACCTCATTGTTTAAAGAAAACTACCAAAGGGTGAGTGATTTATAATAGCATTGTATGGGTACGAATAACGAAATTTATTGAGAGGCTATTGTTCTGCAAATTGTAATTAGGATTTGGAAAGGATTGTCAAATAAAACAAAACCTTAATTCAATTTTTTCTTCACTTTAATGAGGATTGATTGATCACACGCGAAGACCTTTACAACGCCACCGACAATGCTGTCTGCGTGGCCGAGTACTGGTCTGAAAAAATATAATAATATATTGCTATTGATCGACACGCTAAGAAGAAGAAGGAGATGAGCATTATTATATTTTAATATTATATATTATGTAAAACCAGTCTTCGACTTATTCAAGTGTTTTATAAAAAAATACTTACTCAACAATTAACTAGTTTTAGTAAGTGGTTACGACAGTGAAACAAAAGATTTAATTTAGAACCATTTGAATCGAACTATAAAGCACATCACCAATTACTTTCGCATTTATAATATCGGATAGTATAAATGAATTGATAGGATCGAAGTACATATAGATAAAGTGGAGTCTGGCCGGCTGCATAAACATTTTGGAGGTGCTCCGGAAAATGTATCTGAGAATTTTAGGAAGGTTTAAACTTATCAGGTCAACTGGATTAAATTTTGTCTCTGATAGTAATTTGGTTTATAAGCGGATATTTTAGTTACCATCGTTCACAATATTCCGTACTTCAAGCTCCAGTTTAGATGGACCAGTTTAAGTGTCACAGTCGAAAGACGAAATTTTAAACTTTGACCTGTGAATCGGAATCCGTGTTTTTTAAGAAGCAAGATTATGATTGTGCTTACTTATAATTAAAAAAGTAATGCACTTTTGTTTTAGTTCGTGATAGTAAACTACTTTGTTTCTTCGGTTAGTCACTGATCTGTTTCGTATTGTTTTTTTTTTTTTTTTTTTTTTTTTTTTTTTTTTTTTTTTTTATAAAACGACGCTTATAGAACGACGACGATTGTTCTTGTATACTATATCAAACGAAACGACCATTTGTCCCTGTAACTCTGCGAATGGGAACGGATCACCCGTCATTATTTAGCGATGTCGTATTCCGATTGATTTTACAGAAATTGCACAGTTTATGATTTCCCTTGGGAATTGAAATTTCATGAATACTGATATTGATATCCACTCGATGTTCAAATTTGACGATCGAAGGCGTTTTATATAAGACTTTACTAACGTCGTATTTAAAATACTTTTATGGGAGGTTCGTGATAACTCGTGAAGCGTTTGGAAAGCTTTTATGATTAAACCGTTTAAGTGTACATGTTTTATCGTCCATAATATAACGAAAAGAGATTATAGAAGAATTTATACTGTAAGTAATTGTTAATGCATCATGAAATGTTAATTTACTTTTGTTGACTTCCTTTATTGCCGACGAATCTAAATATTTCCCTTCTATTTACCTCTTAAAACCTCCAGCCAGGCTAGCATGCGTGCCACGATAATATTGTCGTGTTATTTTATCGAGTCTTAAATCTCAAAATATGGCTAGCTTTTGCGCGCGTCGTTGAACCAGCCATTGCCATAGGCAGCCATGTTAGAACCGAAGACAAAACGTTAGAACGAAGATATTTTGACGAGTAGATTCGATAAAATGGCACGACAAAAATTTATCATGGCGCACATGCTAGACCTGCAGGTCTATCAAAAGTTCTATTGGACAAAAACGCAATAAATGGTTCTATTTGATTCGGTGAATATAAACCCGCAACTGTACCGAAATGCCATCGCACAGTCACTCCGGCAATCGGGATTATCTGGCAGTCAATAGCCGAGAGTCAATAGCTACCTAGTCGATGCGATACGAGTAATTATTCTAATGCCTCGAGCTATATATGGGAATATTATATTACCTAAACTTCAATATTGCAACCAGCCCCATAAAGTTAATAATGAAGTACCTTCATAGTCGCTAAAAAAACATTACATATATTATTTTTAGCCCTATATTAAAAATGATGTAATCTTATTTATACTTTTGAATAAAAAGGTACTTGAAATTCTGTCAACTATAGCTAATGTAACTATTGCGTGTAAATAAATGAGCGAAGGTTATTTTACAAAAATAAAGAACAGTTCACAAGGGCATTTCCGCCCTTTATAAGCAAACATGTAGATTACATTAACGCAATTTTATGTTATTTTTCTGGAAACTCCATTAAACATATTCGATACGATGTCAATAAAGATTTTATAGGCTTATCACAACATGCAAGGTCAAACAGTATGTGATTTTACGCGAAACCGTTACTAACACTGCAGTAATAAATTTAAAAACATATCGTTAAAAGTCGAGTCTAATAAAAGTTACTGTTTTATGTGGTACCGTGCTCTTGTGGTGTTGTTCAATGTGTACCGCTTAAAAAGATAGACATCGTTAATTTATATTAGTATAAAGAAACTGCAGCAGCTAAGAAGGAATAGGGAATTTAAACTACTTTTTAATGCCCGGGGAGATGATGAAAAAATATAATATCGAAGATAGAGTGGATACATTCGTCAATTCGCTTAGTCCTACAATTTGTGCGTTGGTAGGTACTTTAACCGCTCTCCTCCCCCGTCTTCCTGAACTTTAAAACGTTCGTACGTATCTTCGTATTTTTTTGTTATTTTAATGAAAATACGCGTCTATATACTGACGGACTTAATAGATTTTTCCTATTCATAAATAAGAGATATTCCCCTAATATGATAACAATCTAAACAGCTTTTAAATTTCAGCGCAGATTGTATCCCTTTTGTGGTGAAATTAACTTTAATCTCCATTAGAATTTGCAAAGCTTTGATTTGTGCAATACAGAATATTCGTAATCGTAAATGGTTGTTGTTTCCACTGAAGCACACATTAAATTCCATTAAATTCCTCCCTGAGTAGTAAGTATAGGATCACTACAAGCTTAAGAGCCCTAAAACATCAACAATTTATTGGAAACCTACTCTAATTCTAAATGATTAAAACATAAATTACTTTAAGCGCGAAATAACTCTCTCACGGATTAAATAACCTTCAAAGATCTCTTATTTACTCGTAAAACCTTAAACACTGGCCATAAGTTGTACGTGATCTAGTCAAATATTTAATGTGATACATTTAATTTTAAAAATTGAACATTACTTTTGACATAAGTGTCTAGGTTTTCACGGTATGTGATACATCATACAAATTAAAGGCTTTAAAAATAATTTTTGATATAGGAATAATGTGTAGTTTTGTAATGCAGTAAGATAAAATTCTTTTGGTATAAGGAAGGCAAAAAACTGGTTATCAAAATAAAAATTTAGTATCATTTACCAAACAAGTTTTTTAAAAATAAAAACAACGTCCGCACTAAGAAGAATTTAACCCTTGTGTCGCGGGGGTTCCTCAAACATTCAAATTGCATGCACAAAGAACACCCAGACTTTTGTGGTTCACACAAATGCTTCTCCCATGCGATGATCGAACCCGCACCACTCAGCTATCCGTGCAGTCAAACTTCAAGTTTGCATTTGGAAGCAACTTTAACGTCGTCTTTAAAACCAAGAAAAACTTTGGGTAATACAACTAACTAGTTATATATTAAAATAATTTAGCAGAAGTTACTTACAGGAAATGTATCGTTAAAATAAATCAAGCCTGTTATAAAATAAATCACTATTACTTTCAACATTTATTGTGAAAAGTGTATACTTTATAAATAAAAAACTGTTAAGGGAAACCCTGGGCGGAAGTGGTTGCCAACACAAGTCTTTGTTCGTATAACAAATATGAACCTAGTATTTGTTTGTAGATATTCCCCGGCAAGGCATTGTTTTATGGCCAGATAATGTTTGTAGACTAATAAATGTACTTCCGTGCGACAAAGGGACAATAATTTATTTGTCTAGCATTCGCTATAATGGACATGTTTTCTTAATAAATCGATATAAATAATAATCGACGCTTAAAAATTTAAAAAAAAAATGATTTTCCTTAAAACTTTTAACTGAAAATGTTATTCAGAAATAGGGTCACCGCAATTTAGACATTCTTAAAGATCCATAATATCGATAGAAGTACAAGCCTTTCACGTTAAACCAAGCGTCAGACACGTCCGCCTAACGGAATCAGACATTGAGATGAAAGGTAGAACGAAAAATAAGATCGACTCAGTATTGTATTGGCCCCAGGAATTCGAGGACGGAACTTTGTTATTTTATTTTTATTTTAATAAGATTACTAGCAATGTGGGTCGCACATTACTAGTAATCTCGTTAACCTTTCGTGCTAATCTATGATGCTTGTGTTACGAGTGAGTTCACGTCGGTAGTGTAATGGGTGGGATTCGAACCCGCAACAATGATCACAAGTTCGATGCCCTAGCCATTAGGCTACCGCCGCTTATTTGAGGTGTACCAATAGATACTTATTTAAAAAAATGAATATAGCAAAACTATAGAAAGCATCGTTTAAGACAAGATAATAACCAGTTTCGCTTGTAAAATCATTTGTAGGCAGTTTTTGCTTAAACCAAAGCAGCAGCTTACAGCTGGCGTAAAATTACGCTAGAAAGCAAGCGTAACTGGATGTGTGATCATAATATACACAGCAGTAAAATTACAAGAAATAAATAATAATATAGTTATCAGAACCTGAGTATCAAACTTAGTTTTCCCAAACTTGCGTATTGTTTTGCTAAACTGCTGAATACCTTTCAAACAACGTATTCAGGTAAACAACTAAAGCTCTACAACATATCAATCAATTTTGATTTATGAAACTGTTTTTGTTCTAGTGCTTCTTCCAATGGATAAGAATAAATTGATTCATATCGATCTAAATATTGTTGTCTCGTTTTATAGGTGTCTGCTTAACTCCATGAAGCACATCTAATCTAACCTATAATAATAATATATTTATTTTTCTCTCAAAAAGGTACAAGTGTGGTACATAAAATTAAAGTAACATGCAGATTCAAACCTTTGTGAGAGCTGGAGTCTATACTGGGCACGGGGCCTGTATGACAGAACTCCAGGCTCACACCCTTAAAATTAAAATATAAAATTGCACTTAAATACACAGTAATTGTAAAAGTACTACGTGAGAGGGAGATATTTAATGAAAATACATAAACAAATAGACCATATTTGAACAACGTTTGTCCTTAACAAGGTTTCACAAGGTCAAACGCGAAAATGAAATTATTTCAAAACAATTAGAATGTTTTCAGTCTCTGTATAATCTAATTCAAGTAACCAGCTCGTAACAGTTTTTTTGCATTTAGATCTGCACATAGGGTAAATATTTACCTATGTAAATACATTAAGGTAAAAAACGTTAAAATAGAAATATTTTACGTTTTTTAACTATAGTTTTATAACTTGGCTTAAGGTAACTTTTATGTGGGTCTCTCGCACGAATAAATCCGAAAACTAATATTTTATACAAAAAGTTATGGTATTTCTCCATAACTTTTCAAATCTCGATTCCCTATTCCCGTTTGTGCTAAAGCAATTTGTGTACCGTCCGCGAAATGCTGAGAAATTTTAGAACAAATTTATAAAGCAGCTCTTTGATTTTTGTTTACAATAATCAAAATTTTAAGCAAGTAGGATTTTATTGGAACCGTCTTTGTAATTGGCAACAAAGCCGTTCTATTCATAAAACAAACAGAAGTTATCACAACAAATTATGATTTCAAAATTGTTTGAGTATTTCTGGGAATCGCTCGAATCTTTGCTTTTCAGCGTAGTTTAAGGGTTCCATAAAATCCTCTCAATTCTCAAATGGTTTGTTCCAACATCAGATTTTTAAACAAATTCCTTATTTTTTTGACATGGGTCCTGAATATTTGTAAAAGTTTGACGTGTTACCCGTCGGAGCACCGTTGTTTTATCATTCTAATAATTTCTTGTCAGCAAAATTTCAAGACCTGCAAATATTATAAAATACATATTTTTTTTCCTATTTAAACGCTAAGACTAAACTAAATCGATTCAAGTGTTTCCTAACACACAAAACTGAACAAATTTTATTTACTATAATTGTTTCAAAATAAACAGCTATAAAATCAAATCTTTCATGATATACTATAGAATTTTGTTATAAAATTCAAGCGGAGTTATTTCAAACAAACATGTACTCTAAAAACATTTTAAAAGCGTACAAATCCGTACGTACTTCCGCCTACTACGTTATTTATTACACATACACCTGTTACTTTAAAAATGTATTGCTAACACAAATAATGGTGTTTGAAGGACAAGTCAAATAAAGGGTTGCAAACCTTTGGCGGTTATGCTGAGTAAATATGGCACTGGTCAACTACAAACGAAACTTTCAGAAGTTTACAGTCAACAGAGTTTAAATTAGTCTTTTGTTTGTAATTTTAGTTCAAAGGCTATGTTTGAATATATACGACTCAACACATAGTACAAGAGGCAAGCATTGCTCTATAAATAAAAAAGAATAATTTAATACCATACCGGAACTATAGCTGTGCGAGATAACACCCTTACATAAATATCTGAAAAGATTTAAATTTAATAATTATTCTAATAGTGAATCACGTTTTCGTAATAATTAATTCAACGTAGCTTGGTAAAGCACGTAATGTAACCTTGTAGATAAATCAGTGGTGTACAGCCATACAATTATACGCTTCAAGTATAAATCGTTCAATATTTCTTGTAATGAGCATCGATTACCTTTGACTTGTGGGAGCAAAGGTTCAATCAAATAAGCCTCGCAGACTGTGAGTAATCATTTAATCCTTTTGTCTTTTAAGGTATATCTCTGAGCCAGCCCGTTTGACATTTTTTTATCAATAAACTACAAATGAAGGTATTTATAGCATTCGGAGAGAAAGATTTCGGACTCAATTTGCTTAAGAAAAAATAATCTACGTACCTACCTACACATCAAACGAAATAATCATCAATCAGTTTTTTATTTAAAACTAGCTGCCCGGACAGACTTCGTTCAGTCAAAAGTAAATTAATTAAGGTAATTCCCGAGTTTAGGAACAGTTTTTTTTTTTACTTATTATTTATGTTTTACACCTTTTAAACCTTCCATGGACTTCCACAAACATTTAAAGATCAAAATCAGCCAAATCGGTCAAGCCGTTTTCATGCTATGTCGTGACAACGGAAAACGGGTTTCATTTTTTTTTTTTTTTTTTTTTTTTTTTTTTTTATATATAGATTAAGCTTTTAACTTTTAACCTGGTATTACTCCCGAAACGATGTAACACCTGTCTTGTCCTTCATGCCCTAACGCCTGCACGATGGACGATTTAATTAAAGCTACTGATATAACAACTCTCGTAGCAGATTTCTGGGCAGAACCAGAAGGCACACTATAAGAAGAATTTCAAAACAAAGAAAAAGCGTTTATTTGAACCAAATATGACGCATTTAATAAAAATAACAAGTGCTAAAAGGTTCGGGGAACTATGCGTCGTATCCGTGCGGATGGGCTTCGCGCTAAAGAAAGCAGAGCAGAGCTGCACCGTTGGTTTTCATTGAAAGCCGTATAAATGAACTTGATAGTAAAGTTTGAAATAATCTACCTACATAGCTTTTAATAGTATTGATTTACAAATGGTACCTACGGTATATTTCGGTACTTATTAAGAATAGAATATTACTAAACAAAAACATAATAATAATAATAATACCGGCCTATAAACGTCCCACTGCTGGGCACAGGCCTCTTCCCATATAGAGAAGGGATGAGCATTGATCACCATATATCAACAAAAACATATCTTATCAAAATAATTCAGGCATTTAAACTCCTGTATTTGAAATAACTATGAATGAAGTAAGAATTGAAAATTTACATAATGTTATTTCTTTAGAATTTTCTTTTAAAATATGAAATTCCCACTTTCAAGTCACAAATAGGTAGCTATCCGGATTCTTGACTACAAAAGGCTATATTTCGGCTACAAGACGGTTCGCTGCGGGGTTTATAAATAATGAATGATGTTGTTACAGCCTGAAAACTACGTTAGTAGAAGCTATAATTATGTACAAAAATATTATGTTTCCAAACTATGTACAATGAATGAGCTTAAAATGTATCACACATGACTCTCAAAGTAAATGATTGTAAGTTAGATGTAGGAGTATTCTTTTGTTTGATTTTGTATGTTCATTTGTTTTTTTGCATAATCATTTCGTTTTGTATTAGCCATAAGAATTATTGTAGGTACTTTCTTTTTTCAAATAGTCACTATCATAAATACAAATATAAAACCTTTTTACGTATGAGACAAGACGAAGGAGGTTAGTAAAGGATTTCTAGCTCCCTCAGGCATGTGACCTCAATACATAAAAAATATCTCCCATGTATCATAATTTAATTTCGTGATCCGCGCTGTAGTCGTACAAACACCAGACCTTTAAATTGTAGCTGTGTCCCTGAGGTAGTGTGTTTTATCTCAATTTTTCTCCCGCAAAGATTTGATCCAAAAAGTTTGCAAGCATAGTTTTAGTTTAATGCAATACCTATTTCTAGCCTATTTATTACGACTAAAGTTTTCATAACAATAACATTTAAACAAAAAAAAACTTTAAACATAAATTATATCTATTGTGTTGCGGAAATACTTTTGCGAGTTTTTATCAGTCGAGAAAATCTTAATTATGCGGTTTTAAATGTACAACACTATTGTTACACACTTGAAAAGGTATAGGTAATTAAATTTTCAACGAATTTACCATTAAGCTTATCTGATATCATAATTTCCTTAAATGACAGAATGATCTTTAAAAATTGACGTCATTTTAGTTGCTTTTGTAAGTTCAAGGATAAATTTGTCTTCATGTAAGTTTAATCAATATTTTTGTGGTTTTATAGTTTAATAATAACTGCGTAAAAAGATGTTAAAACAATTTCGACAATTCGCTTCTTAAATACTGCTAAAACAAAATGCATTAATAATGTAAGTACAGTTAGCTAGTGTGTTAATAACTACTAAAGCATTTAATTTAATAAGTCGGTAACATTACACAACACTACGAAACTCATATTTAATGAACCCAGTGGGTACTGTAGACGTACAGATTACAGATACATCCCACCTGTATAATCACCTTGTTATATAATACTCAAGTGCTTAGGGTTTCAATTTGGAAACCCTCTGGATCCCAAACTAATCGTGCTTAATGGTGGAGGAGGGGGATATTAAGTAATTCAGGACGACTGACAAATTTATTATAATTTATCGTTTTCACGAATCCCGTAGCCGTAAAATCATGTAAAGAAGTTAACAGGAAATGGGACGGTTTGGGTGACCGAAATCAAAAGTTTAGGGTTCACAAGTCGTCTCTTAACATCCCTATTTTTAAGATTTTTTATATTTATTTAATCAGACCATATAGTATAAAAATAAATACAATATTCCATTTTTCGTAGAGTACTGCTTATTAGCCAATGATTATATGACGGTCAGATAAGTTCTTTAAAAAATTAAGAAAACTAGGGTTTTAAAACTTTGTTGAAATGATTCTTCATTTAAAATGTCAAACTAAAATAATTTGATATATATACATATTTACAAAGGATTACTGGATTTCAAACAAAAATAAAAAATACTCGAGGACTTAACCATTAGAAGCGTGATTATTCATGATAAATCAAGAAGCTAACCTCACTTGTATGTTTTGTTTTGCTAACGACAGTTCTAAGAATCAATTATGGCAAATGGATCACTTAAGTGTTTGTTCACTGTGACCGTGCGATAATTTCATATTCCTAATAACGAAACCCAATATAGAATGTGATGGCTTTTAGTTGTATCAACAAAACTTCAGGTGAAAAACTGTTTGGTATGACATTGTCAAATTTAATGGGGCTTTATAGACTCCATTACTTAAGACAAATTGTTTGGAATGTTGATGAATCAAAACCGTCTCTTCCTTTTATTCAAACCTACAAACATTGGGTAAGAGAATAACAAAATACGATCACAAGTAATCAGTGCGGTCTGTTTATATCAGTGCCTCAACTTGTTCAACGGTCAACTAAACATGTCAACAACTGTTTGTATAAACTAAACTTCATACGGGCCAAAGTTTGTACGGCCATACATATATGGAACTTATCGGAAGAAAGTAGAACAGATCGTTACGAGTTCTCACGAATTCAATTACAAAGATAGGAATATAAAGGAATTCTGGATGCTGACTGGTTAAGTTTCATAACTATGTTAACCTTTTTTCCTGTCGGTATTATTCTTTTTTTTATATTCAACGACAAACCTGCAATAAGTTTAACAGGCAGAAAGTACTCTAACCGTCAGTATAAAGTGAAACCGTATGTAGGTAATAGATACAGACGGTCACAAAGTACCGCGATCTAACAGATTTTGGACTGAGTTATAAGAGTGAGAGACACAAGAGTTACAAAAGCATATTTCCTGTGAATCTAAATTAAAGTATTAACCTTTTATTTTAGTCTTATTTATGTGACAAATAGTTCTGTACCCCTACCAACCGTGTCTTACATACCCAATACGGATCAGGCGGTAAGGGCACGGAAATATTTGTCGCATAAATGCGATGGCGCGGTTAAAAGGTTAAACGAACACAAAAATGTTGGAAACTAAAGTTCCTTGGCCTGTCCAACGTCTGTGGAAGACGTCACATATTCATTAAAGCCGTATTATATATTTATAATATTAAAAGACTACCTGAAAAGGGTGTCGGGGAGCCGATGGATGCAGATCGCTTCCAACCGGCCGATCTGGAAATCATTAAGGAGGCCTACGTTCAGCAGTGGACGACTTGTGACTGATAAAACTAAAAAATATGTATAATAGCGGCATGAATTAATTCGCATAAATTAAATTCTTTGTGCTCTATACTGACTTTGTAAAAAGAAACTTGAACAAAATTACTAGTATCGTAGTACATTTTGATATCTTTTATGTGTGAAAGTACAAAAACTTACGTGAAGTGATAAATAATTAAACAGTAAGTGTGTATGCGCTATTTACAATTATGGAATACGGTCGGGCCTATATCATATGGGATCCCGAAAATTGTTTTAAAATTTTGTAACTTTATCATTAAAATATGGCTACTAAAAGAGCAAATTATACTGGTGCCCGTTTTTTTTGCAAGGAGTGTAGTTGTAGCTTTCAGGCAGGCAGCTTTGAATGTGAGCTCTATATTGAATGTGCTAATCCCGGCACGTACCAGAACGCACGGTATATTGAAATAAGTGAAGCCTCGTACTTATTCTCGACTTAAATCTTTTTGAATAGAAATCCTTACTATTTCTTACACGTAGGTATTTGAAAATTGAATCAGTTAAATGATAACATCAGGCCTTAAAGATTCTGTAAGATTTCACAGAGTCAGCAAAAATAATTCGAAAGAGCAGGGAAAGAAATAAATTGGTGTATAAAATTTACTGAATTTTATAAATAAAAGTAATGTTCAAAGATAATCCGCTTATAAAAGGGATATTGTTATTATTATTGTGTTATCATAAGGCCTGTTCTGGAAATTTATGTTGGCGGTTGACCTCATTTGTTTGGTTAGGAGCGAAAGGCATTCATGATCTAGATTTGATGGATGAGGTAAATTGAGATGAGGTTTAATATACATTAATATGTATGACAAGGAATAATGTATAGTCGAAAGATTATGTAAAGCAAATAATCGTTGATCAATCATGTCAAGGCAATTTTTTTCAACTAAACCAACAAAAAGACTGCCAACCGACCAATTTCGTGACATTGTAAATGTATCTGATTGCGAATAACGTTTCAAAAGAAATCATTTTAATTTATACAATACTAGCTGTGCCCCGCAGTTTCACCCGCGTAAGTTGTCACCGTTCCTGTAAACATTACAATTGTTTCAACATTTATTCTTGTATTCTGGACGGAGACGAATCTACATCCAACATCATGAAAATCAGTCTACCCGTACCCAAACCCGATTTTGTGTTATAAACTTGGATTCCAAAAATTGGAATGTGAATTCAATCGTCAACCCGCAACAGGAAGCGTATTAATCACTGCTCATTCTTTCTCTATAAAGGAAGAGGCCTCAGCCCAGCATTGGACATTTATAGGCCGGTATTATGTGTATTAGATCAATCGTGATCTTCCATTCCAAGAAAAGTCACCCTATCTCCTTTTATTTTTGTTACATGTGAATATTCAGTCAAATATAATGCCGGCATAATATATTCCTGCATCTTCGCTCCATTAAAGACTTGTGGAACTCAGTTAGCCAGTTACTAACTTATTTGCCGCTTCGTGATAGGCAGTTGGCGACAGTGTATTTGGAAATCTGTTGCTTCCAACACTTTGACACAATTCCGTTTGACGTACGTTTTGGGTGCAGTTAGTATCAATCGTTTTTGACTTATATTTATCTATATATATAAAAATGAAACCCGTTTTCCGTTGTCATGGCATCACGCGTGAACGGCTGGACCAATTTCGTTAATTCTTTTTTTGTCGTGTTGTTTATTATCAGGAGAAGGTTCTTATAGAGAAAAAAAATAAAAAAGTTGCGCGAAAATTTTAAAAAAATTAAAGAAAAGTTGATGATAATATTAACTTTTCTAATTTAACCTTTGACATATCTGTTAGTTATTTGACATGACAACGTCTGTCAGGTCAGCTAGTATCTTATAAAAGCCCACGGAGAGGCTAGGCACACGTCTCAAACTTCGTTTTTCATTCAAAAAAGCAGTGGTAACAACTACTGCAAACTATACTAAGCATGAAACTAGCAAACCTCAAGAACACGGACACTCAGACTAACGTGGGCATGGGCATCATGCACTGCGTGCGTCAAATCAATAATCCCGGTATCAAATCAAAATAAAATTATAAATGTTTATTTCAACAGGCCTCAGCCGAAAACACATGCAATCAGCAAACTTTTGTTACATGCCGGAATTCCAAAATAAAATACCCAATTGCTCATTCTGTCAACACAATTTGGTCCAATATTTTAAATTTAGTTGACAGATATTACATCAATTAGTTGGTAGTTGTCAAAGTGCCAACATTCCTCATAGAATCGGTACATCGAACAGAAACAGAGAGACGCTACCAACTGCAGATGCTTTCAATCCGTAGTGTCAGCATTGTTTGAAACAGATAAGACCCGTCTAGGTATTCAATAACAGGCATACCGAACTACTTGTATTCATGAAAATCGTGTTTAATTTGCCGTCCTGCAATCAATATTGCATAAACCATATATTAATGTTATTTCTTTATCGTATTTTACTAAAACACCGTGGATTTTGAGTAGTTTTGGCCTGAATCCAAAAAGAAGTAGGTAAGCTAATTTTATTTATGTAATCTCAATTAATATGTATAAATTTTGGTACGCCTCTTACCGATCTTGAACCTGACACGAAATATACACAACTCAATTCACAAATACATTCTGTAAACTATAAAACGATAAACGTGGATATTGAAATAGTAAAACATAAGGCGTGTGATGTCATCTACATGTCTGAAAGAAAAATATACGTATCAGCTGTTTCTCATTCCGAGCAAGTTGTAGAGGGGCGAGTGAGAGAAATCGATTATCTCGATACTTGCAGGCGGAAAACTATCAGTATTCTACAACTGGGGCATATGCAATAGTTACAATATATTTATTCATTCGGTGCTATTTTTTTATTATAAAACTTACTTGTGTAACGTAGGTATGTGCTATAATAATTTCTTATGATGTAGATAAGAAGACTACTATTAAAATACCTACATATTTTTATCCGTGTATCTCCAAAATAAAATAATAAAATATTGCAATGGGTGCTTATTTCTCCAGCGCCCATTTACCAGTTATAACAAATTTTTCATACACTACAATTTATTTCTTCTTCTTAAATACTTCGTATGAGACGTTTGGCAGTAAACTTTCATAGTAGAAAATCACATGATCTTATAAAATATATTAAAATTGAATGATAAGAAGCCGCATTTCAAACTGTAATAAGATTTACAGCTACATCTTTCCCATAGATGTAAGCAAATCCGTTTTAAATAACAATCATGTTCCCCTTGACAGGCTTTACATTCAAATACCATGAATTTCATTGTGGCGCCGCGTAAGAAAAAAGGAATTTCGTCTACTTACGGAAAGCCAATAAAAATGCTAAGAATAAGATACTGTACGCAAAGTGGTATATAGGTACTTACAATATATTTCACGATCAAAATACGTTCTCCGTGAGTAAAATTTTCATTAAAATATTGTAACACGAAGCCATGTGAAGTGGAAATAATGTATGAATTTAAAAACCAATATGATTTGCTAATTATTGCTTACTAGCTCCTGCCCGCGACTTCGTCTGCGTGGACTTCAGAATTGGGTTGTCCCTCGGGAACTTCTTAAGGAATCGAGATAAAAGCCTATACTCTTTTTCATGTCAAAGGCTACATGCATGCCAAATTTCGTCCAAATCCGTTCAGCCGTTTTCGCGTGATTGAGTAACAAACATCCAAACATCCACACTTTCACATTTATAATATTAGTAGGATTTATTGGAGGTGTTAGGTGAAAGGTGAGGGAAAGAAAAGTTGCTGTTACATGCATTCCATTTTGTATAAATAAAAAACAGATAAAAAGGTGCTGTGGCACTGGTGCGGCACAAGTCGATTAAAAACACATACAAACGTATTCCCCCGACTATCGAAAGCGTAAAAGTAAAACAAATTGAAAAAAGTTTTTCAACTTTCGCAATAATTTATTTTCGTACCATTCTCCATTCAATGCGGTCCTATAAAACAATGTCGTGTTTCCAATTGCTTAAAAATGAATTTATAATGGGATAATCGTGTTCGTTTAATCGTTTGGAAACTTGAAAGGTAATATTTCGATTTCTGTAAAGCTATAGCAGTGCCTACTAATAATAGTATCTTATTAAAATATTATTTATTATATCCCTACTATTATATATATTATAGATAAATTACACCCAGACATAGAACAAATTATTGTGCCCATCACACTAAGACTTGTCCTGGGTGGGAATCGAACCCTAACTTCTGGCTTAGCAGTCAGGGTTACTAATCACTAGACCAACAGGCTCGTCGATAACTAAGGACTGTTGCTATTGTAGAAGCGAGATAGTGAACAACGCTGAGCAGAGTGGAGTCTCATAGATTTAAGACCTCATAGTTAGCATGGAATGTACATAATAAAACTTTTTAATAATGGTTATAAATCGCGTGAAGTAACTGAGTGATTATTCACCCCTTGTGGATGTGGATGCTGTCATACCGTAGACGCTGTAATTAACGACCATTGTTGAGCGCCCTTCTCTTACAGTTTAGAAATAATCTTCCTAGTATCTACAATACGGTTTATACTTCTATGTATGAGTAGATTACATAATACGTTTACCACGTGTTAGAGCAAGTTTAGTCCTACACCAGAATAAATACTGGAATGTCCACAGAGTATTTGGGTGTAACCGCCCATACAGATCCATTTGTAATTATCTTTATTGAAAAGAAAACTCATTAAAAGTGGAACTTACAACAGGAAACGAGGCATTACATCGCTTATTTACTTTGAATTGTTCTGATGGGACTATTAGAGTTTGGTTAAGTGTAATGATCTGATACCGTAGCCGCAATTACCGGTGACAATTTCCTCCAGCAAAAACACGGCTTTATTTGTTAAATTGATCGTGGTTCGGAGTTGCTGAAGTCTGAATCTCATGCAAGCTAATGTCCATTTTAAAATAAAAACAGTACCTATCTTCAGTTTTTTATTTTACCCATAGTTTCTATCACAGGCAGTTTCAATGTATATTGAGTCTATGATGAGTTAATAATGAAATAAATCCTGCCAATACAAAATACTGTTTTTTAAGATTCATTGATAATTATTTACCTATCGCGTTCTCTACGTGTGGTTAGTATTTACATCTGTCTAGACTGTAGCCACCGCTCACATTTGTTAAGGAGCTACTTTTGTCGATATAGTTCAAGTTTAAGGGGATGAATGAAAACTTTAAGAACTTTATACAGTGTTACCGAAAGCGTGTGTACGGAAATAAAACCGGTTTAAAAAAAGTACGTTCAAAATAAGTGATTCAAAAAAATTTTAAGTACCGAATTTCTCAAATCAACTCAAAACCAGATTCCTGAAATAAACGCACCTTTACATTTAGACTCTTGTAATGCGGTGTATTTGTATGATTTTCATCGGTGAAATGAATTTATAGTGTGGATGAATAAAAGTGTTAATGAATAATGGATAGGTACTTTTATAACAATTACTTATTATGACGTGTAACTATTACGTACCAATTCGTATGCTACAAGTATCGAGTAAATATAATTGAAGGACATCGACTTAACTGAGAATCAATAAAGTTCGTCTCGATGAATTGGGCAGGAAACAATATTAATTTATTACATGTTATGACTGTTTTATTTTATTGGAGTATATTGTCCATATAACTACTTCTATCTGTGTTAATATAAGTGCCAGAGATCTATTAAATAACAATAGGTGGTAGATTTATACTTCCACAAAAATGGTTTGTATAAAACACGGGAATCTTGTTAGACTCAATGATTTTCCCATGATATATACAGATAAATGTCTACGTTGCCTGTTGCAAAATATTAAACAAGGTCTCGTGCACTTACTTATATTTATAATACCGGCCTTGAACCGTCCCACTGCTGGGCACATGTCTCTTCTTGTATAGAGAAGTAATGAGCAGTGATAACCACGCTTGCTTAGTTCGGGTTGGTGAATTCAGGTAACAAAATTTAGGAATCCATTTTTCCTCACGAACATATTTGTGTCAATGTTTATGTCATAAAAGGCACTTTTATACTATTCGGATAAGTCATACATAGTAATTATAATACCTGTTAGTCAATTTATAATAATTTCATCAATAAAAAAAAACTAATTAATGCTCGTTTTTTTTATAATTGAACTATTTAATTATACATTTACATGTTCATTTCAATTCAGGAACCAAATATTTTAAAATAGCAACGAATCTAAAACAGAAAAAGTTTTGGAATAATATTTCAAATTCAACATATTGTACGTAAAAACATGCGTAGGAACGTAAAAAATGTTCACTGCATGCATCAGCTCCAAACTCCGTGTAAACATTAAACATATCTATTACGAAATTATCTTAAAACAACATACGAGTTACGATTAAATTTTAAAACATATTTTAACTGTGCTGAAATATAGCCAGCAACAATTAAAGTTGTATATCATAAAGTACTGGTAATAGCTATCAATATCATAATCAAAACGGATTTATTTTAGTTTGATAACAACACTTTCACACGAAAATTATGGATACTGGACACAGGTCTTTCCCAAGTTGCACTACCCGGTCCTCCGCCTTCCAGAGTGGGAATACCTGGAACCGAGGACCGTGTATTATGTGCTGGGTAGTTAGTACCGGTTGTTTATTGCCCTAGTCATCACGCAGGGCAAGCGGGTCGGTGACTTTAGTATTCGTTCTTTGGCATCAATGCTGAATCCCATTCTCTATGTGTCTTTATCCCTTAGTCGCCTCTCACGACACCCATGGGTAGAAGGGGATTTTGTTCTAAGCCTGGACTCTAAGCTTGGAAATATGAGATACTAGCTTCTGTCCGCGACTTCGTCTGCGTGGACTTCAAAATTGGGTCAAAAAGAAATGAAAAATTTACACCCGTTTTATAGCTTGCGCTGTAATAGAGAAAAATACCAAATTTCAAATCTGTAGAGTTGAGTATCATAAGAAGGCTGTGTGATATGTTCTTTTACTAGAAAACATCAGAGTTCGTGAGCCTAATTCGAGCATCAGCTAGTATGTTATAATTAAGATAGATTGATTTTTTTAATTGATTTTTTGGATGTAGACATTACGAGCATGCGCCGCGCACGCCTCGCTACGTACGCCGTCCGTCCCTGTAAGTTTGTACTTGCCTTGTTACGAATATGAACGTCCACACATCCCGAATGATACGATGAGTGTGTGTGGGCACTGTGCATGCCTCAAAAAGTATGTATTTGGCTTTTCCTAATAGAGCTAAATAGTTATGGCTAACGTATATTCCATGTGCTAGTTAAAGTCTGACACATCTAAAAATAATGATAATATTATTATTAGGTGTAAGTCCCTATATTTTTTTATTTGGTTGCCCAGAAACTTAACGTTGCATAATAATTGTTAATATATATATTTCTACAAGTACCTCGGTCATCAGGGTAGGTATGACCTTTGTAACGAGACTACTCTAGATGACGTCACCGATTATTATTTCGTATCCGCCATGTTATTGCAAACATTACGATCATATAGCCAATAACATTAGAGTCTGTCAATACTGTCTCAGTTCCCAAAGTGGGTGTTGAGCACGCAACTCATACTAATTGACTAACATTGTTTCATAAAAATTAAAGGTAAACCTAGCTAGTTACTAGAAATTATTTGATACAATATGATACTGTAATTGTTCTCTGTAGTATAGAGAATAATCTATACTTATAATAAATCTGTAGAAGTGAAAATTCTGTACATTGAAAATATCAAAAAATTAATGGCGGGGTGTGTTACTAGACCGACACCGAACCCAAAAAGGTGATTAAAAAAATTTTTGTCTGTCTGTCTGTCTGTCTGTCTGTCTGTTTGTTCAGGCATCACGCAAAAACTACCGGTTCGATTTCAATGAAACTTGGTATTATTGTTCTTTAATATCCTGGGCACCACACTGGGTATTTTTTATCCCGGAAAAGTATATACAAAAAAAAACAAACTTAATTTTGCGGTTCGATCCCTAGACCCAAATACTGTACCAACCGCAAATAATAAGTTTGTCGTAGGTTACGTCACCCGCAGTGGAGTTCAATAAGGGGCGCTGCACACGGCCAAGTAACTATTTATTAATCTGTGACACGGCTAAGATACTATAATTATTTATCTATACTTTATATATATTATTATTATCGAGACCAGGTTCCCCCAGACCAGGGACTAGTCGGGCTCCATAAAAACGAGCGTAGAGCGAGTCTCGGGTTCACTCTGCACGTGGCGTTCGACCGTGTCGGTTCTCTGTATAAACTCATTCCCGAATATTATTATTTTGTGTTGTGTACTTAGTAATTAGCGTTATTTCACGTTAGGTGCAATTAGAGTGTTAAAGTGATTATTTTTGTAATTAGTTCATTAGTTAATTATAAGTAATAGTGATTCGTGTTATTTCTCTTTTTAAAAACCTAATTCCGCTTCTGTTCGATAAGATCAGAAGTGGGATAGGAACCACGTACCTACTTTTCAACTTAGGCTGTCTGACAAATTTAATTTTTGCTTTTACTTTTACAAATCAGTCTTGTTAGAAGAATAAGTTGTACGAATTTAATTTTTGTGCGGGTAGAATTTTGTAAAATAACTTTTGCTGTTTTCTTTGTTCTATCGCAAAAGATGGATGGTCGTAGGCCAAGAACAAGCGACCGTGATCATTCTCACCGACGTCGGCGTGAGCGGTCGTACTCGCGAGAACGTTCTAGGAGTCGTTTAGATACGCGATCGCCGTCAAGGCGCGGCGATAGTTCGAGACGACGTACTAGCCCTAAAGATAACTCCCGCGACCGCACGTTAGATCTTATTCTCGCGAGATTAACGGCTATTGAAACTATCTTACCGGTAACACCGTCTAGTGACGGCACCTCGTCTCACTCGAATACCGAGCGCCACTTGCAGTTACCTTTGCCGCCAGCCACGTCTCTTACCGACGAAGAAACGCGTGGCGTCGACACGCCTGTAGTCGTTGGAGCTGCACCATGCACTCCATGCACGTCGGCCCAGGGCGTTACCATTGGCCAGCACGAAGACGCAACGAGCAGGATTGTAGGAGCGTTAATGGCTTTATCTAAAGTAAGGTCTCAAAATTATTTTATTTCTCCTTTTGACCCCAGCATGCATGATTTTGACGCATGGACAGCGGAAGTTGACCGCGCTAAAGAAATTAATGGTTGGGATGATCGAGAGTGCCTCGGGCGTATAGGGGGTAGCTTACGTGGCGATGCAAAATCATGGTTAAACGAGTGGATAACGAGTGACCGATCGTGGTCCAATTTCAAGGTTGATTTTCGATCTTTATGTCCACGTAATGTTGACGTAGCTACGATATTGTATGACGTGATGAGTACTAACTCCGATAATTTTGTGACGTATGCTGAGTACGCCCGTAAGTCACTTCTGCGCCTAAATATCGTAACGGGGTTATCGGAAGATTTGAAAGTTGCTATCGTCGCCCGCGGCATTGTCGATCCCCATATTAGGGCTGCAACAACCAATGCCAAACCATCGTCAAAACAATTAGTTGAATTTTTATCCGCTTTTGTAAAGCCTAAAGCCAGCTCCAGCACTGCCGTTCGTTCCGGCAGCAGCGTAGGCACATACCAATCGCACAAGCGCGAGTATAATGGAAAAACCAACGGCAATGTTAAATGCCGCAATTGTGGTAGGGTCGGACATGTTAGACATTACTGTAACCGAAGGATGCATAATAAGTCGGCATCATCGCAGCCAACTTCTGCTCCAGCTAATCCTGTGTCTCCCGCGGTTAGCGACAATAAGCCCGCCAGGCACTGTTCATTTTGTAAGCGTAATGGACATACGGTAGAAAATTGCTTCCAAAAACAACGGTCTGACGCTTCCAGCAAGGGTAGAACCGCCGAAATAAATTTTTGCTCAGACTCGAACCCGAGCGAACAAACGTGATACCGGCGGTAGTTCAGAAGGTACCGGTCGACATATTAGTGGATAGTGGTTCCGATATTTCGCTTATCTCGGAATCAGCTCTAAAGCATTTTGATTTTATTAAGAACCCCTGTTTTCGGGTAATGCGAGGTATCGGCAGCCAGGAGGTACAATCTGTTTCTTTTGTTGCCACAGTAGTCGAGTTCCCAGAGGTCTCACTGGAAGTGGATTTATATGTTGTTCCAGCTGAGTGTATTAGCGCCCCGATCTTGATTGGCACAGACGTATTAAACCGTAAAGGATTGACTTATATTAGAACGGGCAGTGAGCAACGGTTAGTCAGATCAGACATCCCACAGGTAGAACACGTATCTACTGTAGAGGTTCACGATGTTAAAACACCTTTAGTTGGCGATGAGAAAAAGCAACTACTAGAACTCATAGAAAGATTTTCAAATTCTTTTATCAGTGGAACGGCAACTTCTACAGTAAATACGGGTAGTATGGAAATTAGATTAAAGTCTGATACCCCGGTTAATCAGCGACCTTATAGGCTTTCAGTTGACGAAAAGAATAGGGTTCGCGGTATTATCAATGATCTGCTCGCAAAAGGCATTATACGCGAATCACAGTCAGAATACGCTAGCCCTATCATTTTGGTCAAGAAAAAAGATGGTAGTGACCGAATGTGCGTCGACTACCGTGCGCTCAATTCTATAACTATAAAAGAAAGGTTTCCCTTACCACGGATTGATGACCACATCGACAAGCTTGGCAAATACACATTTTTCACTAGCCTTGACATGGCTACCGGTTTCCACCAATTGCCCTTGAAAGATGATGCTTCCATCAGCAAAACGGCTTTCGTGACACCCGACGGGCATTACGAATATTTGAAGATGCCTTACGGGCTTGCTAACGCGCCGATAGTCTACCAGCGGGTTATTACCAAAACACTGAAGCCCCTTATAGACGCTGGTAAGGTCCTGATCTACATTGATGACGTCTTGATCCCTTCCAATTCGGTTGTCGAAGGGCTCGACGCTTTGCAGAAAGTTCTACAGGTGCTAGCTGACTCGGGCTTTTCGGTTAATTTAAAAAAATGCACCTTTTTAGCAACGGAAGTCGAGTACTTGGGTAGACTGATTGGACGGGGGTCAGGTATTGTTTGGATCAGGTACGGCCGAGCCCGGCTAAGATCGAGGCTTTGATTAACTCTCCGAAGCCAACAAATGTGAGGGAAGTTCGCCAGTTTTTGGGTTTGGCGGGGTATTTTCGGCGATATATTGCTGGGTACTCCTCCAAAACAGCCTGCATTGCTAAACTTCTTAGAAAAGGTGTCCCTTTTGAGTGGGGTGCTGAACAGGATGTCTCTCGTGAGTATATCTTGCAATGTTTAACTACGGAACCAGTTTTAGCGATATTTGACCCAGAGTTGCCTACTGAGCTGCATACCGATGCGAGCGCTGTCGGACTTGGTGCGATTCTGCTACAGGAGCATGCTGGTAAAAGAAAAAGAGTCGTGGCTTACTTTAGCAGATCCACTCGGGGCGCAGAGCCGAGGTACCACAGTTACGAGCTAGAAACATTGGCGGTTGTCCGAGCACTACAATACTTTCGTCACTACTTAGTCGGCATTACCTTCAAAATTATTACGGACTGTAACTCGCTCAAGCTCACTGAAAAGAAGAAAGACTTGGTACCTCGGGTCGCGCGCTGGTGGGTTTACATGCAAGATTTTCAATTCACGCTTGAATATAGGAAAGGTGTTCTTATGCAACACGCAGACTTTTTGAGCCGGCATCCTCCTGTCGCGGTGTCGCATCTTCGCGGTCCCACCAACTGGGCAAAGATCGCTCAGACTGCTGACGAGGAGACACAAGATTTGATGAGTAAGTTAAGAGACGGCTTACTTGATCCTGGTAGATACGAAATCAAAAACGATTTGTTGTATTATAGATACACCCCTACTGGGGCTGATTCACGTCTGCTATGTTTCGTGCCTAAAGGTCACAGACTTAGCTTGTTAAGATTATACCACGATGAACATAGCCACATCGGTGTTGATAGGACCACTGACCTAATATTAAGGAACTTTTGGTTTCCGGGTTTACGCCAGTTTGTTAGAAAATATATCGGTCATTGCCTAGTCTGTTTGTCATGTAAAAAGATACCTTCAGGGCCTACTCAGCCGATTGAATCTTGGACTAAGCCCGAAAACCCATTTGTTGTTGTTCACACTGATGTACTGGGACCTCTCACGGAGAGTAACGGTTACAAATATGTTCAGGTTGTAGTAGACGCATTTTCTAAATACTGTTTGTTATATGCCATGTATAGACAAGATTCCGATGAATTAAAGCGAGTATTTTCAAATGTTGTGTCACTGTTCGGTACACCGACCACTATTGTCTGCGATCGTGGTAGAATGTTTGAGAGTACTACGTTTAAAAATTGTGCTAGCGAGTTAGGTTGTTCGATTCATTATATAACGCCGGGAATGCATCGTGAGAACGGACAGGCTGAACGCTACTGCAGAACTGTCTTGAATCTGTTACGCGTTGAGGTCGGAAACAAAGGCTCCCAGTGGTCAGAAGTGCTGTGGAAGGTGCAGCTGACCCTAAACATCACCAGACAAGCAACGACGCAGTCATCACCACTTCAGCTGCTTGTTGGTATAGAGGCGGCCACACCAGTCATCCGATCTCTTGTGCGCGATGTCGCGCTAGACCACGCTAACTCTAATCGAGAAGCTTTACTAACCCTCAATCGGCAGAGAGCATCCGAATTACTGGCGTTCAACCAGCGACGACAAGATGAGCGCATCAATGAACGTCTGCGGCAACCCGCCACGTTTGCCGTTGGCGACTATGTGTTCGTCAACAAGACGGCGCAGTCAACGGGAAAGCTCGATTCCGGGATGCGCGGGCCTTACAAGGTTCTGCGTCAGCTTTCACACCACCGCTATGAACTGGAACTCCTTGCCGGATCTTATGGCAAAAAGACCCAGGCGGCGGCACAGCACATGGTGCTGTGGCGTGGCGAGTGGACCCCGGATACGTGCAGTTCCTTCTTTGAGACTGGTATGTTACGGTTGAGGTGGGCACTTTTGTGCTTTTTCTTCCCATTATACAGTATGGTTGAGGTGGGCTCTGCAGGGCTTTTTCTTCCCATACTGTGTAGGCGCTTTTATCGTTGACGTTCGTCATCTGTATCGTCGAATGTTAGCCATAGAAGTGTGCTACTTTGCTGGACGTTCTTAACGGAACGGGTTAGCCCTTATAAGGGTGTCGTATTGGCAGCCGAAATTGCGCAGTTTGGTTGCACGTACGGCATCTATTTTTGCTTTGCAAATGCGTTGCGGTTGGCAAAAGCCGGCAGTTTGACACCCGCAAAACATTTTTTCCCTGTTCATGTCTTTGAAATTGCTTTCTGCTTTCAATTATTTACCGAGTTCATTTCGGCTTACTAAGTAAAATTTTATTTCCTTTTCTATAAATTTCACTTTTCGGGCTCTTTCTGCTGATGTTTGAGTGCACGCTTGCATCTGTGGTTGGAGCTTAAATTCTAGTTTTGCCTGGTAAGCTGAAGGAGCTTCAAACCTTAAATCTTACCTAGTCACCTCAAGTGTATTTTTCCAAATTACAGAGGGTGAAAGCCTTGATTCAGGTGCAGCTGAGAGAGACATGCCACTACTGCACGAGGAAGCGGTCGAGGACGCCGCGCCAGCAGGAACGGCCGTATTATCGAGACCAGGTTCCCCCAGACCAGGGACTAGTCGGGCTCCATAAAAACGAGCGTAGAGCGAGTCTCGGGTTCACTCTGCACGTGGCGTTCGACCGTGTCGGTTCTCTGTATAAACTCATTCCCGAATATTATTATTTTGTGTTGTGTACTTAGTAATTAGCGTTATTTCACGTTAGGTGCAATTAGAGTGTTAAAGTGATTATTTTTGTAATTAGTTCATTAGTTAATTATAAGTAATAGTGATTCGTGTTATTTCTCTTTTTAAAAACCTAATTCCGCTTCTGTTCGATAAGATTATTATATTATATATTATAAAGCTGAAGAGTTTGTTTGTTTGTTTGAACGCGCTAAACTCAGGAAGTACGGATCCGATTTGAAAAATTTTTTCACTGTTAGATAGTCCACTTATTAAGGAAGGCTATAGGCTACTTTTCTTTTGGAAATCTATCCCCTAAGGGGGTGAAATAGGGGTTGAAAGTTTGTATGGGAAGTTCGGTATTTTCAATGATAGACACATGAAATATCGTATACGGGTTTCTGAATAGAAATGAATAAAGATGTATTTCAGCGATTTTAAAAATCATCCCCCTAAGAGGGTGAAAAAGGGGTTGGAAGTTTGTAGGCATATGAATGTGTCGTTTTCAAAGATAGACACATTCAATTTCATACAAGGGTTATTAGTTAGAAATAAATAAGATGTATTTCTGAGATTTTAGAAATCTACCCTCTAAGGGGGTGAAATAAGGGCTGAAATAGTTGGTATGTGAAGTTCAGTATTCTCAAAGATAGACAGATGAAAAGATAAATAGATAAGATAATGACCATCTAAGACATATCTATAATGATGACTCCCGTGGTCGAGTGGCGTTCACTCCGGTTTTTAAGGTGTCGCCAGCTCTAAGGTTCCAGGTTCGATCCCCGGACGGGTCCATGTAGAAAATCACTTTTATACATAGTCTGGAGTCTGGGTGTTTATGGTACCTTTTTGTGTCTCCGATTCCATAACACAAATGCTTTTGCTACTTACTTTACTTTTATTATTATTTTAACGCCATAATATTAGATGAAAAATTTTATACATTCTCCTTACTTTGAAAATCACAGAATACATCTACCTTCAATACTACTCTTTACTTTACGCGCGAGCGAAGCCGCGGGCAACAGCTAGTCAAATAATATTACTATGTATAAATAGAAATATCAAATATAAGCAAGGGGCTAAAATTAAAGTTATAATTAAACTAAGTTTGTATTAAAACACAAATTATATATATTTATTGTAATTTATATTAAAAGAATATGTTCAAATTACATTCGCACTACAGAAGTTATTTACATTTAAAACCGCACTTCAAACAAAAACTGAAACTATTATTCTTACAATAAAAAGTTTAAGAACGAAGTTTTACTTCGTATAATACTTATTTAATGCAATAAAATAAGCAAAGAACTGCAGACGAGTAAGAAATACTTCTTCTCGCCATCTGGAGTCTCCCAGGACAATCACTCTGACTTACTTTACTTATACCCACCCTGATATCCGGGTTAAACGTATTCCCTTATAATATGAGGTCAGTCACTGTATGTCACGATGTCATTGTGGATGATTAATGTCTGCTAACCCCGCCTACATCAACACACTTCATTTGGCACGTCGAAAGTCGAAGTCATTATACCTTTTTATATTTTTCTGACTGATTTCCCATTTAAGCTACTGCTTATTTTCTAGTGTATTAAGATGACAGAAATACAACAATTAATATTATACAAAAAATACTTTGGGGCTCGTAGCTAAGTGTAAGCCGCACGGTTTGACCGATAATAAAGGTTAAGCCGCGCTCGCCGCGGTTGGTCCGTGGATGGGTGACCATTTCTAAAACATATTGAGACGCCTCCGTGTCTTGGAAAGCACGTTAAGCCCGTTGGACCTGACTGTCATACAGTGACCTTTGACAGTCGTTAAGTCAAAATACCCCGTAAAAATATAATTAACTAGCTTTTGCTCGCGACTTCGTCCGCGTGTACCACCGTTTATTAAATTATCACCCGTTTTCTCCCCTTTGGGGGAGAATTTCCAAAAATCCTCTCTTAGTGGTAGCCTACTCCTCCCAACAAACACACATGCCAAATTTCAGCTCTTTACGATCAGTAGTTTCGGCTGTGCGTTGTCAGTCAGTCAGTCAGTAACGGAAGAGTTTTATATATAGATTATCAAAGCCAAAAGTTTTGTCAACCCTAGTAAGCTGTCATGTCAGGGAACCAGATTATTCAACAGAAAAACCTACGTACCTATTTTACCTAATAATTGTCTAATCTAATAGGTTCTCTATTTTTCATTCATAAATAAACATGTTCGGCTTTACGGGCAGTTTTGTAACACTGTACACTTTCGTATAGACGTATACTAGTAATCAACCATCAAGTCCAAAAAGGTGTAAAATAGTACCAATAAAACCTGTGTAGAAGTGACTAGGTATTAATTTCCTAAGTGGGAATGTTTCTAGTACCTACAGTACCTAGTCCCACAACTAATCGATATTCAAGCTCGTAAAGCCGGGCTGTATTCACACGTTTTATACACGAATTGTTTCGAACAATCCGAAAGCGTAGGAATGTTGACGGTAATCCCAACGAGCTTTAAATCCGGCCCTGATTACAATAGGCCGACTTATGCTTACTTAAGCATTTTCTAGGAGAAAGTATATTTCCTTAAGAATGAAGGCAGGATGGAAAGCCTTGTTCGGACTATATGTTTTGTTATGCAACAGCTTTTTTATTTATATGATTTAATTAGAAAAAAACAACGGGTCGCACTCCGGGAGTGCCGGCAAAAGAGAACTAGCAAATAAAGACAGAGTAATTAATACAATGAACCATTGATTATTAATTTCTTTAAAAGCATGCAATGGCGAGTACGAAAGTTAGGTACACAAATGGTTCAAAAATTGAAGTTAATCCCAAGAGGCATATTCATGTACGACGTATTTTTATTTTAATGAACATAAGACACTAGAAATAAAATTGCAATAAATATAATGTACTTAATTGATATTGAAGAAACTCGGTTGACCTCATGAATGAAAAAACCAGACGACCGAGACTTCGTGTATTATATTTTATATACTGTAATTGTATGTTGAACAGAGGTCATACATATTATTGAGCCATTCTTAGCCAACATTATTATTGAAAAGCATTGTATTCATTCATACGCCCACCTCCACTCGAACAATATCAACTAACACAAGCGTCATACATACGAACAGATCAAATTACTATTGAAGACAATGGCTGGGATACAACAACACTGTCTAGCCAAAGCTTTTTATACGAGTGGGTTCACGTCGGTAGTGTAATGGGTGGGATTCGGAACCGCAACCACATGATCGCGAGTCCGACGCCCAAGCCATTAGGCTACCGCCGCTTATTTTTTAAACTTTCACACATCAAAGGATAACGTAATTCAATGAAAACTATATTATTACGAGTAAATTTTTATACATAAGATTACTAGTGGTGGTACGTTTGTAATCTTAATATATAAAAATGAATCCCTATTTTCCTGGGTCACGGCATCACGCGGCATGAACGGTTGGATCAATTGTACAATTTTTTTGTCATCTTTGTTATTATCAGGAAAGGATTTTTCGAAAGGAAACTTCTTCATAAATAAAATAAAATGTATTTCATATATTAATTATATACATCTACGCGTTTCGAATTCTTGAATGATAAAAGGCACACCCTTTATTTACATGCGTCACCATATCATTGATAAAATGTGTACACACAAACAGCACGCTTCTACCCCTTTCAGAAATACGCACTCGATGGTATTAACATAATAATATTGGATAACAATACATGCTTTTGTTACCGAAAATCATTCGCAACAATGAAAAATGGCAAGTCCTCCAAGTACTGAGAGACTGTAAGCCAGCAACAAGTGAGATTTTATTTCAATTTCTTTTGTTACGATTGCGTTTCATGAGCACGTAATGTTTTGTTTAATCACAGAGAAACGAAGCTTATTTAATTTGGTGGGATAATATGCCCCTGATTTCATTTGATATTCATATGTACACCTACCTACCTACTGATGTTATACAGATGGCTTTTTTTTGTTTCATAGTTATTTTACCATTACGTGATTATTTCTCATGGACAAAAACTATTATGTATGAAATAATTTGATGTTTGTTTGTGTTTTCAAGTTTTCGAGATCTCACGCTAAGCTAATAAATTTACCTACTATCATTGAATAAGCATTTTTTTAGATACCTGGTAAAAATACCTGTATGTTCGTAGAATTACGTTAATAAATCTCTCGTAAGACGTTAATAAATTAGAAAATCGATAGGCCCACCGCGAATTTGATAAATTTGGAAGTTCATGATACAACGCAGAGTCTGGGTGCCGAACGATTTATGCGTAGAACCGTCAACGATAATAACAAATGGGTAAAGCACGTTAGTATAATTATAGTTACATAGTATTTGTTAAATTAAAGGTAATGGCAACGTAAATATTTTCTCTTGCATAGCAGTAGATCCCTCTTTCTTACTCAAACCTTACACTCATTTTCATAAAAGCACTCGTTTTCTATTGTAGTTAATCCATGACCTCGCATTAATTTACGGATTAGGATTATCGTAAGAACAAGATTAATAATCTTACACGAGCAGCATTAAAGGTTATCGACAGCATAAAATCAAATTATAAAAAAAGCTAATCTATTACGCTGAAGTAGCTGAAATATAAAATTATTTTTGTAAGAAAACAGTATTAATTTCTAAGCAAGTAACGTACGCTTACTTTACGAAACTCGATACGATATAGGCTACAGAATACTAAGTGAAAAGTTCACTTCGTATTCATCTCAATCCGTTTTAATTTCAATAAAAAACCGCATACGATCGAAGGTCTGTAAATTGCCTGAACTGTCTGAAGAACTTTTGCTATATTCGTTTTTTGAATTTCATTATTCCATATTTGAGATTCAATAATGGAGCAATCGCGATACGGGGCCGTTTCGAAATACTTTTAACAACGCTCGCGAGCCCCGAACAGCTAATCGAATAAAAAGAACAATTCATTACCGCTCAGCACTATAGGCAAATTAAATCTGCCAATCAAAAGCTTTAATGCATAATATTTTATTTCTATAGATTCAGGAATCTGAATCTATTGATAAACTTCATTACAGTTGATATTACTAGTTGATAGACTCAATTCTCATCTGAAATCCACCTTTATCCTTCAACTATCCATAACTGTGAAATGTTCAATGCACTCAGGAACTTAGATTGCATTATCACACCCCGCCAGACAATCCCTGTCATATAAACCACAAGGCTATAAACTTCGATTTAAATCGATCGTCTTTTATAAAAGAAGAAAGCAATCATAGTAACGCTATAGATACCCTTTTGTGAACCTGTGAAATAGATGACAAACGTCTTTTTGACCTGTGGAGAAAGCTTTCCGCTTGCCAAGTATTATCTTTATTGCCGTAATCATTATAGTTGGCAAAAGCCAGCTGTTACCAACCTTAAGGCGCTGCTCTGAGGCGCACGGAGAAGCTACGCACGAGTCAAGCTTCTTTTTGTATGAAAATAGTCGTTATAAAATCCACTACAAACTACGACCACGCTTCGCTTAAATTAAATAAACGACTACAAGTAGATAAACAGATTAACGTGGGCGTGTACATCGTGCACAGCGTGCGCCGCAGTCGAGCAAGGCCTTCACCGTATGAGTAACTAAATATCTTTGGATATAAAACATATTTTTAGGGTTCTATAGATACCTAAAAAGGAAAAACGGAACCCATATATGATCACTTTGTTGTCCGTCTGTCTGTGCGGCTGCCCGTCCGTCCGACACCCAAGGGAATCAAACCGTATAGGGAACTTTTGGTTGACCAAGAACTATTGAAATCTGGCATGTAATATCAACTTGTGTACGCGAAAAAGTCTGAACATATATACCTACTTAAAAAAACGAAGAGGGTGAGTTCGACACGCACATTTCCGATTTTTTTTCCGTCTAAAAGTTCGTTGCAGGTTCTTCAGGTTACTTTGAAATTTAATTATTTGATATCAGCTGAATTGCCTAATTTGTTCAGTTGAACATGCAGTTAATATTAACACGCGCTGAATATTCGCCTAATTCATTAATGTCATTCAATGATTATGTCATTTCCCGGCAACACGAGACAGGCGCTACACAAACATTTAATTCAAACAACCGGCCATTAATTTGTTTATTTACTGGAACAGCGTCAATTTGGACGTAATTCGCACCAAGGCTGGAATAATTTTGCCTTTTTATTAATGTAGTGTAATCTGTTATGCGTTTTAATTGATGAGGGATGAAAATTTACGCCGAAATAGTAGTTTGAGTTCAAAGTTTATTTATATGAACTGAAGAAATATCAACTTAACTCTTAAATTAAATTAAATGAAAAATAAACGTTTCTAAAATACTTCAAATTAATTCAAATAATAAATAACCGTCATCGTACCAAAAACAAGTAAACAGGTAGAGTTTATGTAATTTTTATAGTGGCCACTAAAGCGGCGGCCTGCAAACAAAATTAATCTTGGAGTATAATAAATTCAGGAATATTTCATCATAAAACTCTCTAACGACTTTGTAGCTGGGACGTAATATACCAATTATTACAAGAGCAATGGTTCTTTTCCACTGGAAGATACAATCGCTTGCCAAGTAAAGGAAGTAGAATAAAATTGGCGAAGACACATATTTAAGTGTTTAAATTAAAACAATAATCATAACCTACGCATAATTTGTTGGCCTGAAAAATAGTCATGATAAATGATCATTCAGTGCGCCTCCTTAAAAATATATTACAACATATATATATCTTTTATAGAATAAGGAACTTTAATATAAAAATATAGACACACGTTTGCACATGTAATTCATTGTATTAATGTCAAGAAAAAAATAAAAGAAAATTTAAATGAAAAAAAAAAACAAATTGAAATTTCGTTTTGACATGCCCGGGATTTGTTTTACATAATAATAATTTTCATTATAAAAACCAAACTACGAAACAGATTTTTTTGAATAAATTATTTATTTTTAGTACATAGCACTTCAAATACATGCCAAAATATATATACATGGTTGATTAAATTTATATGAGGTCCACCGAGGTACACCCTAAGAAGGACAATTTTCGGAGATATCGTTTCGACTTACTTACACAAAAACATATGGTCGAATTGAGAACTTACTCCTTTTGAAGTCGGTTCAAAATTAGCCATTTCGTCGAAACCAGTATTATCGAATACACATAAAGTATTTTACAGGCGTCCAGCTCCCTTCACAACAATGTAAATTAATGGCTCATTTGCAGCTATAAAACTATCAAATACCGTTGACATGGCAGAAGCTAATGCAATATTTATTTAGTTCGCGTCGCACACAAAAGCTCGGGATAGTGTAACAAATGCTGGATGCATTAATACTATGTTAACCATTATGTTCCTTGTTGTTTTAACTTCGAGAAATGTTTTTGTAATCAAGAATGTCGAATTGGAACAAGTGGATAGTCAAAACAATTGAAAACACACACACCATTTAAAAAAAATATATGGTTCTAGGCTCTGCTTGACTCAGTGTTGATAGCTGGTGATTTGGATTTGGTTTTATTTAGAACTTTTTATACTGTAACTGAATGCTAGATGAAACAAGATTCTTGGGTTCAAACCGAAAAGAACTAACAGAGTTCACAACTTCACAAATTTACCAAACTTCAAATATTGAAAAGTTAATACAAATTGCAGCACGGTATGTTTGGAGGTTTCTAAACACACAAACAGATAAACTTGATATAGATATGCTCCCTTTCGTGCTAAAGTTATTAAAAACACAAAGTTAATGTAAATTGCAAAAACAGCTGCGAGCTTCAAATAATGCTCATGATATTGTTTACTTTATGAAGCATCGATCTTTTAAACTTCATGTTAAGCAATCTTTTGAAGTTTATCGTAGAAAATGCTAAAGATAAACAGAAAAAAATGCTTAATAGAATTAATAAACCCTGTTCGTATCAAACACTTAATTATTTCATATTTTTTTCGAGTAGAAAATAGTAAACAGTTAGCTGACTTTATAAAAAATCATTAATTTAGTGTCTGATCCCACATGAACACGTTTTTAAAAAGCATAACTTAAAAACTGAACCTTTTTCATTGTATTCTTCCATGTTCTATCTAACATCGAGACATCTTCCAATAAGTCATGACTTCTAAACGACATAAATTAGAAATAAGAAACAAATTGATAGGTACTTTTTAGAGCAATATAAATTGCAAATGCGTCGTCAATCAGCTCCCAAAGGCATTAATCTACATTAGAGAACGTGAAATGAGATTTATCACAAAACTAATACGAGGTCTCTAAGGATGATATAGTGACTATCTAAAGATTAAACCGCAACGTAAATGCATGCTTCGGAAGTACATGCATATAATCACCCATCAACCATTCAATGCCTAACCCTGCTAAATGAGTGCCCGTTTTTCAACACGATACATTTTTAAACATATTTGAACATTCAAAGTTCATTCATAGTTCAAATAACATAAAAATAATACTTGAATAGACTGATTGATACAGTGCAAAACAAAAACGTAAAGATATTATAAGTATTTATTTCTTGAAATTTATTATATTGTTAGTACATTCACGAGCATAAATATGTATACACATAGCGAAATTGTAAAACAATAATTTAACAGGAACTCACCATCAATTCAACTTTTGATCTTTTAACAACATAAAATTATAACAGTTCTCAAATCATGTATATATTTTTGAATTTCAACAAAAACTTCACACTAAATAAGTTTTACAATTTCGCTATGTGTAGGTATACATATTTATGCTCGTGTCTGTACCTATCTGTCGTAGATGCCCAAAAGCAGCACTGAAAATGAACTATGAGTAACATAAAACTCAAGAATCTAAATAAAGCAGACATCGTAAATACGACAATGTAAACAAACTCTTGCACTAAAACACAGGGGCCATATTATAAGCATGTGACGTAAAATACATGCGAAGTTCGCAAGACCATCAATTCCACTTGTTTATTTTATAATTTTACTGTTTTATTATATGTACAGATAAATTCCAATGGCAAAATTGCAAATGTTTCTTTCTACGACTTGCCACGAATATTACTTATATTTTGTTAAATCAAAATATAGAGAATAAGCAATCCGAGTTTTGCGAATGTCCTGTGGTCATTTTCCCTACCTTCATGATTTTTCTCGAATATATCAGGTCCAAAAACAATGATCTCTGCGTTATTTCTCTGAATATTCAAGGATATATGTTATGTATATAAAAACCATAAATAACCGTATGTGTATAAAATGTTAATATTTTTGGTGTCAATAAACCTATTAATTAAAATATACCTATATAATATTTAAGGCTATGTTTAATATACGTAGCTTTCATGAAGTAGGTACATACTTTTATGTAATTTGTGCTTTCTTTGGTTAAAACCATTCATTATAAACAACCCATTATATTTCTTCCATTTTAAACTCAATCGTTAAATGGTTCCCTTCAGAACCAAGAACACAAACAATTTTTCATATTTTCTCAATTATTAACTTGTAACGAAATACCTTTTGTTTACTAGAGATCGCAAGTTGATTAATTTTTATAATTTACTAGCTCTTACCCGCGGCTTCGCTAGCGCACGGTAAATTTAAAAATTCTTTAACATTTCTATAAAAAAAAACTACACTTTGTCAAGCGAGCCGCTAAAAAAATTACTTATTCATAGTATTTTTAAAATTATATACTATAATATGTCCAACGAATAATAAGTTTCATACTAACTTTTATCATACAAATTATATAACCCCCTTGGGGGTTGAATTTCTCATTCCTTAGTCGATGCATAAGAGGAATACGTGTGGGAAATTATAAGTTTCTAGCTAAGGGTTTGGCCTGTGTTTTGATAATTCAGTCTATTACTTCTGGCTTTATATATATAGAAGTATCAATGGCAGCCTAAGGAAACTACCTAGTGGAACAATTACGAACTAAACCACATTTAACCACTTCAAAAAACCATTAAGGACGTAGACCAGTGTCGTACGATTGGTTCGAACAAAGTACGAGCCCGTTCTATTCCTTTATTACTCCGGTCGAGGAGAATTTCAATCTGTAACAAAGTTTCCCGTATTGCTGAGCTTTGGTTTAAGTTCCGAACTAAGTACAAAAGTCATCAATGTAAGAACTCGGAACAGTTTCAAGCATCTCCAAATCTTCACTTTCCTGATCATCAGTGCAGAAAAGCTTGGGCGGAAGCAATAAAGAAATGAAACTATGAATTCCTTCATTCCGTGGACTGGCTGCGATCCAAAGCCTTGGTCCTATTTATTTACATACATTGCTGTTTATTATTGCTAAATGAAACTACCTGTTTATAGATGGCAAGTGACGGACATGAAACCGTTGTAAAGATACAGTTTGGGCGGCTGTCACTTCTATCGCTTGCCGGGTGTGGAGATCTATGCAAATGTTTGCGGCCAGACTGCTAAAGTAAACAACACAAAGCATTTATTTAGGTTTCGTTTTAAATTAAAATGTAATAAACGAATATATCAAATTCGGAAACATAATAATATAATGGTAAAAATAGCCCTTCATTAAAAAAAATATCTTGTCTGTTCGTAGGTACTAATAACAAAGTACCTAACTAAATACTATGTCTTGTACATATTAGCTACGCAATAAAAGAAATAAAGTATTTAGCGTAAATAAAACGAAGTATTTTTTTTAATACAATAAAGAGGCCAACCCTAACATATTTACGTACAAATATCAACAGGCCCTGTTCCAATATCAACAATTTTGTTCCACGTACATTTATGTTCGAAAAAGCTGTCTATTTTGTGCCGAGGTGCCTCAATAATAGAGATTAGTTCACAGTTCGGGTCAATTTGCTAAACGGCTATCGGCTAAATTGTCTCAGCGAGGCTCGGTTTACGCAACAAAATTGATTCGATCCCAGCTCCATAACTACGCAAGCGACTATCCATACTCCAATGTTTTCAACCTTGTACAGTCGACATCGCGTCAGCGGTACCACTTTGACATTGACCTGTCTTTTTGTAAGATTGAGTCAAAGTGTACTTTTGCATCTGTCCTGTGGCTGAAGGTACAAGCAATAATAACGGCCTGTATAACCGGCCGCTTCTTATATAGAGAATGAATGAGCATTGATCACCACACTTGCTCATTCCAATTTTTGGAATCCAGGTTTCCTCACGATGTATTCCTTCGCCGCTTGTCAATGATATCATAGAATGAGTAAGAAAGTACATATGTATATATAACTTTGAAAAAGTCACATCGGTACTAGCCTGGATTCGAACCTGTAACTTTGTGAATACGATCCGGTTATTGATTGCTAATTATATGAAATAATTGTTAAATTAATATGATTTATTTATTTATATAAAAAAATAAAACATTAATTCAAGTTACAATTTATCTATTAACAATATCCATTTCCGTAAAAAAAGATAATATATCCTAATATTAATGTAATATAATGTCGTTTGAGAACAAAATTTCCTGAACAGAGCAAAACACTTCCTGAAAAAAAAAAGTTTTTTTGTTCACGAAACTTATATAAAGAAGTCGGTAAAGTGACGGGAAAATGAGCAAAACGCACTAGACGCTTGATACCCAGCCCGTTGTATTTCTGAATGGAAAGTACTCTAACACTGTTGTATGGTACACCAGGCCTTGCTTGAAAAGTTTAAGAACAGTTAAACATTCACTCAGAAAGCAAAGTTTGTTACCAACTAAAGTTTCCCACTTCCTACTTTAGGATCAAACCACATTACTTCTAAAGATGCAGAAGATACAAATAAAAATTCATGCATTTTCATAATTCAGAAGTTGATTATGTGTCTTGCGGCCAATAAAACAAAAAAACTTTAAACAATATCAAAATTAGAATGTTCTAGAAGAAACCGCATGATATCTACAGACAAATATTTAATTTTACAATCTTAAGTTTACAAATTTGAAGAAACCCGTTAATTGCATTCATAATAAAATTTGTCTAGACGAATATAATAAAAAGATTATTTGAATTTTATGGCTATGCAAATCAAGACGTTGTTGTCTAGGTGACGGAGAAAAAAAAAACATCATATAAAATAAAAACTTAATTATCTGGTAAGGGAAGTAAAGTCCATGAAATAAGTATGATACACCTTTCAAAAACTGCTTAAATTGAGCAAGATTTAACCTCGTCTAAGCTATATACCAAAAAAACTTAAGTAAACAAACATAACAGTGACAATTTCGTAACCAAAAACACATTTGCTACGTCATGATCGGTTGCTCATTTTAAGTTTGCTCGTTAATTTACAATCCGTTGTACCCTTAGTAATTTGAAATAGGGTTAGTGTTGCTACACAGACTGCCGTTGAAACTATTTTGAAATAAACACTGAATTTACATTCAATGTGTCACAAGTTCCATTTCGTTGTTTTTCACACTTTGCTAACATTTATACTTGCACTGTACCATTTTTATAATATTCGAAGCAAATTCTAATTTACAATAGCAATTTATCAGTTGTATTATAATTTTACAAAGTGTCTTCATAAGAACAACAAATAGACGGACATTTTTCCTTATTTATTTTAAGTAAAACGTGACCAAAGAGTCTTAACTATTTATGAAAAATAAAACGGTTTGTAACACACAATCTTTTTATTAACTTTGTAAACATATTTTCTTTAAGTATATATTCGTTCTTGGTTAGCTAATAAGAAAGTTTTTAAATGTTAAAATTTTATTTTATTATGAAAAAAAAATTTTTTTTTAAAGAATAAAAAATAAAAAAAATATTAACAACAGTGGAACCTCGCAACTCTAAAAAACCGTCTAGTAGCAGTCTTAATAAAGCCTCGGGCTGTCGGTGACGACGAAAATGGTTCGTACTCAAAAGGATTGAAAATGAAGGTAAATCGATGAATAGAAAGCTCCCTTCAATATAATTATACACCTTGATTAACTTGTCATTAATCGACGTTGGAACTTATTAATGAAACCGTTAAAAACTAAAAGGAAACGAAATTACTTAATTATAGTCCGAATGACATCCTAAATCCTAGTTTAAGAGTAACGGTACCGTCTCAAGATTGCATTTTATAAAATTACATATTCTACCGTTGTCAGTGATAATAATATTTTTTACACAATAACTGCATATTTAAAGATGTCATGAAACCCTTTTGTTCCGAACTTATGGTGTGCGCAGTGTTTTTTTGCGCAGAGTTTTCTAATTTCCCTTCCTGTATTTTGTAAGTTGAGAGTCCATTTCAGAAGTTTAACATTTAATTAAACTAAACAGGAACTCTTTAAAAATAAAGTTATGCATGGTATTATGCATTTAGAAAGCTCCCAAATTTTAGCAAGGATTTTATTATAAAAGGAAAAAGGTTTTGCTTTAAGTTGGCAGACCCTGCCAAATGACCGAATACTGAAACGTCATTTAGTTTATCTCTGAAACTTTAAGGTGTGAAGTAGCAACAGATAGACATTTGAGAACATCTTAAAGTTAATATTATTATTACTATTATTTATCAGTAAAATGATAATTTGATAAAATCTCTACAAAAAAATACCATTCTAAAAGTAAATTTCTTAAAAGAAAATAGAATTCAAATCAACAGACGTCCAGACAGATCCAAACAGAACTATCAGAATCAAAACCTCTTCTAAATCAATATCGAAACTAAGTAATTTCATGTCGTCTATTTGAACCAGTTACAACGGTTAAAATGCGTATTCCATTGAGATTGACTGCGTAGTGGATTCGGATCCAATTATTCAATAGCACCTGCCAATCACACTTAAGAACTGGCGTCAGACTGGTAATGATCAGGACGCGATGAAACGTTTGTAACAGACAGTAAATTAAGTTATGTAAAATTCATTTTTTGGAGAAAAAATATTCGTGGTTTGACGTCATTTAAACTATAAAAATTACGACCTTATTCTGTAAGTTTATGACGTAAGAATTGTCTTTCATTCTGATAATAAATAAATCAAATGACGACTTTTTTTTTAAACATTTTAGTGCTAGTTTTTAAGTTAATTTCATGCTGAAAGTTTACCTAAAAGATATCTCGTTTACCGACAACGAAGAAATACTGGCGAACTTAAAATAGGTAGGACCTGTTGACTGGTAAACTTTTCAACTCTAGGAACAATTCTCTTTAGGAATGATTAATAGCTTTCGTGAGTCAACAGAAAAATATCTCATTTAACGTTAGACCATTATCCGCTGTTACTATTTTCTAGAGAACGTTTTTCTATCCTATCCCATTTATAGTAATTAAGTAAGAAAAAAAAAAAAACAAGTTTATATAAAATAAGTTTAACAATTTACCAAAAAAAATGTTGCAGAAGAGATACTTCATTATTTTTCATAATCAATATTGATAATAAAATAATATAAAAAACGAATTCATTGGTACTATAGTAGGAGGTAGGTATAGTAGGAGAGTACTCGAATTAATTTAGACATTCTTGGAAACATTTTACAATAATTTTGATGTAAAAACTTAATTAGAGAAACGATTTTAATGAAATTTGTATCGAACTACCTTTAAGGTTACATATCTATACATATATCCCTATCCATCATAGAAGATTTTTTTTATATTGATCCACTGTTGCCCGATATATCGCGTAACAAACGAACAAAAAAACACACTGTCGAAATAAGAATCTCATTTTTTCGAAGTCGGTTAAAAATTTACCCATAGATCTAAGAAAAGCTTGGTTACAAATGATAATGATAATGTTTTTCCTATTTTTATGTTTAGAATTCCTATTTTTCATACCCCTAAGTGGTGGTCCTCTCCAGATTTTTTAATATGGCAGAACAACGTTTGTCGGGTCAGCTAAAAACTTAAAAAGTTAAAAATGAGAATACAGACTAGTTGTGATTTACGTTAGAAAAATCTTTATTCGTCTAAACACTGAAGTTCAGCCACTCATTCATCTTCTTTACAACTTATCAAAACTATTTACTACGACTTATTAGAGAGTTTTAAAAAGTTCGTATTTATGAAAAATTTAAAACGCAAAATTACATCATAAAATCTTTAGTGCATCCGTCTTAAAGTGTTTGAAAAGACAGGAAATTATATTCACAAACTTGAAATACTACAATTACACGTCAATAAAAAATATACTAAGTGTCTCAATTATAATAATAACATGCGTCGCTTGTTGGAATAACTTCCTGAATGTTGAATTTTAACAAAATAATGTCGGAACGATACCATTCTATTTTAATTTATTTTAAAAGGTTGAAAACAACAGGCTGCATCAAATAGCAATAAAAGGAATTAAATGGCAAAATTTCAATGGGCAAGGGAGTAATAAATCCAAATTGAACAATTAAATGGGACGAGAATACGGTTGAAGTATGCGTGGTATGAACACACGCTAAATAAAACTCATTTGATTAATATAACAAATTAAACATAACAAACAAACAATCATCGATCCCATGAACGTCCGTGAAAATACAAAAGAGGTTCCAATTTAGCTTATGTATTTATTAATCCACGATATTATAAAGACTAGCTGATGCCCGCGTTTTCGCCCGCGTGGACATCGGTTAGTCAATGTATAAAAAAACTTGCCAAATATAGTAAGACCTTCCTCGAGAACCACTCTATCTATTGGTGTAAACAGCATGACAATCGGTGCAGCAGTGTATAAGTTTATCGCGAACAGATAGACAGACGCGGTAGCGGACTTTGCTTTATTATATGTAGTGATATATAATAATACCGGCCTAGAAATGTCCCACTGCTAGGGACAGGCGTCTTCCCCTATAGAGAAGAAAATGAGCATTGACCACCCCGCTTCCTCAGTGCGGATTAGTGTTTTCAGATTCAAAATTTTAGAAGAATCCAGGTTTCCTCGCAATGACTTCCTTCACTGTTTCACTTTGGTGTCTTAGAATAATTAAGAAAGTACAGATAGCTTTGAAAAAGTCACATTGGTGACCTAGGTTTGAACTAACAATCGGTCGGCCACCATGACACTCAAAATATAACTGTTAAATTAATAGTTAGTTGCACAACAATATCAAACAAATTACTATTCTACGACCATTGAATTCAAGAAAGCTTAGAAGTGTCTCCAATACTTCACATAAGCTTCAGTTACAAAACCGCTCGCCTCGACTCTTGTTCACAAGTCACAATAAAAAGACAAAAATATTCCTATCTTATCCGTTAACAAAGCTAAAGGCAACACAAGCCACCGCCTTTATTGTGCTCCATTCAACAGGCGACCTGGAAGTCTTTTGCACTTCGCTTTACAGTGCTTCGAAAGCCTTATAGAATTCGCGGTTAGTAACTATTTTCTTTTATACATAATACATGGTAATGTGGCAACTAAATTTTGATTCCAAACAAAGTTAATTTATGCCTCGTGTTTATCGATAAGAACGTTCCTTTGCTCCAACCCTAATCGAAATTTGAGGCGTATTCATTTTATGCAAAGCATTTCATATCAATTAATAAATACTACTTTTTGATTTAAATATTAAGTATTTAAAAAATAAAACTTACATATTGAACAATGCTCCACATAACTGCGTACAAAACGTGCGAATTAAAACCTATAACTTAACTTGTAATGTAAATTCAACTGTCGGTTTACATCATGTTACAATAGAGATAACGGTCCTAGATTAACGGATATGAGAACGGTTTTAGGACTAAGATAAATCTAGACAGTCGGCAACATCTGGCGCCAACTGAAACGAAAACTTGCTATATTTAGCTATTGTAGCTAATTTAAAAGATAATATGACGATAAACTACAGGAGTTGGTAGCCCCTGTAATTTTCTTTATAATAATTCAATCATGATTTCATATTGTTCATTTAAATGCGACAGAAATACTTGTTGTGATTGGACGACCACACGTGCCCATGAACTTAACATGAATTGTAATTCTGAATGTAACCTCATTATTGGCTTTTGTGTACAAACAAATAAACTAAATTATTCGAAATCCGGATATAATTCATATCGGTCTCGTGGGTAAACGCTCGCACGAGTCGGTTCTGCCTGTTGCTCTTAGTGAATCAATTACGTTATCCGTATTGGCGTAGACCACAGCACAATATGCTTTCCAATCGCGCGTTGGAACAACACGAAGTCAGAATTAGGTTATGGTGAATGCTTTGTCGATATGTTGGCTATTGTTCTCTAATTGTCGCATGATATTATTAGTGGCACGTTCTTAGTGTGTTGTGTATTATCATATTATTATCAATGAATATAATTAAACCTAGGATTGTTTGAAATTAAAACCTTGTAAGAATGTAATTGTCTATAACTTGCTTGCAACTTGCATGGCTTCATTTTCTTCTTAAATTAGTTAAGTTTAAATCTAACTAATTATAAATCTATAAATATAAAAATCTCCGTGTCACAGTTCGTTCTCGAAGTATTAAAAAACGGCTTCACAGATGTTTATGTTATTTTTCTTGTTTTATTGTTAGGTCTGAGAATAGGTCGTAGTCTGTTACTTTTTTTATTTCGCATACCCCTAAGTGATAAGGGTGACCCTCTCCAGAATATTGGAAACGAAGTTTGCCTAGACAGCTAGTAATATTATATCCACATTTATAGGTAAACTAGCTGTTTCCCGCAGCTCCGCGCGAGGTCTAAATTTGTTTTTTGTAATTGAGAATTTTCTTAACTAAAAACCTTACGGAGCCAGAGACCTTTCCAACGAATGCAAAACCGTGGAAATCGGTTCGTGCGTTCTGGAGTTATAGCGTCAGGAAGGAAAACCGACTTATTTTTATATAGTAGATATATAAGCTTCTGTACTGTGTAGGTATTGCAAATATTTCTATAGAAACTGATAACCATGTATCCTACAAAAAATTGGTACCTATACATAATAAAAATGTGCCTTCCTGTTAAAATAATAGCATTAGAGCCGTCCAACACGCAACACTTCGTTATAGAATATTACCCCAGCTAATTACGGCCAACTATCAAACGGGTCTCGTATATATTACTTTTATAGTGCTAATATGTATGTCTACATTTTTACGTACTTATAAAGTGCATTGCTGTCAACATTATTATCATAATAGACATAAATATCGTGTTGTGTAAAACCAAAACCTAAATAGTAACAGTGGACTTCTATACGTCAATCAGTTATGGCAACCTAAACAAAAATAAAAAAAATACATTTCTAGTTTTCACACAAAATAATGATTATGTAGTTTTCTTCTAGTTCTTTCGTGACATTGAAATAACTTAAAATCTAAGACTTAAGGACAAAGAAAGGCTCCCATTTACATTCATAGTAAAATCAGTGAAATAATGAATTTAATTTTATATCAACTACTGGGCACTTAACTCTGATAACGAATTGAGAATATAATGAACGCCCGCATGACAGCCTAGAATTTAAATATTTCACTAAATCTCATAGTAGGTATACGGTCTCACGAAAGGGTTAAATTAAAACATATATTGTATTTAATTACAAATATTCGCTAACACATGCGAAAATGTGTAAAAATAATTAAAAAATAATAAAACATATATTATGTTAATACTATACCTATACCAGTAGAGAGGAAAGATTCGTTATTTTGTATGTTTGTAACAAATAAACTAAAGAACTACTTGACTGATTTCAAAAGTTCTTTCTCCATTAGAATGCTATTATTTATCCTTTTATATGGAATATATTTTTTACGAGAAAAAAATAGGGAACGATAAATATCTTTATTTGCTTGAATATTGGCTGGGACCTACGGATTGGAATGAACTTGAAACTTTAAGTGAAAGCATACCACTTAACATATTATTATGAAACTAACAATAATTTTCGAAACTTTTTTTTAAATGAATTATAATAATAATTATATATTCTTCGCTATAAATCGTAATAGGTAGTTATAATGTTTATTTCTTAATCATTTCATTTACTTTCATTAAACTAATTTATTTAAAAATCTCTTAATTGAGCTTTGCATATGCTTATTATGTGTGTAGTTGATATCTACGAATTAGACAGCATTTATATGTAACAGGGTTTCCAGGAATAGGTGATCTGTACCCTTGAGGTCGTAAAAGACTAAGGTCATGGCTGACTAAGGGTAGCCTTCGCCGATTAATATCAACAAATTGTCATTTAAACGTGGTGATTATGGTAGAAGGGGTATACCATAATTTGTAGCGGTTACTGAAATGTTAGCCAGAATGTTGATGGGGCGTTGTCACCACTTTCACTTCTTTCGAATTAAATAAGCGAAAAAGTAAACGAATAATATTTTCCACTCAAATTAAAAGTATATTAGGTACAGTAAGAACTTTTTGGTACATATTTTTATTTTTCCTTTTATGTTTGGTACGTTGAGACTCCGCTGTCCGTCCATCCGTGTGTCATCAGGCTGTATCTCATGAACCGTGATAGCCAATTGAAATTTTCACAGATGATATATTTTCTGTTGCCGCTATAATATTAACAAACACTAAAAAACAAACTGAAGGGGACACTCATACAACAAACGTGATGTTTTTTCCGTTTTTGTAGAACTACTCTATCTAACCTACGGAACCCCTTGTGCGCGAATCCAACTCGCTCTTGGCGGATTAATAAAAAACAATTAAATTGCGTTTATACTGACATGTACTAAATCAACAATTGGCAATCGATCTTTGTCAATGAAGATAGAAAATAATATTGATGATTGATTGGTTGAAATCAAGTTTAACTGACATTTACCTTGATATATTAATTCAAGGTTTGCCTGAACCACTCGTATTAAATCCGTCAAAAAGAAACTCCTTGCAAATAACTCAATCAATCTATGTCGACTACACGAAAAACAATATGTATGAGATCTAATTTGGATTAAGTCGAATACCTTTGCCATTTCGTCTCAAATAAGTTTACATAATGTCGTATTGGGAAGAAAATTAGGTAAGTTACAATGCCTTTCATGGATATGGGACTTTCGGAATATTATTTGGATGCTTCTAGAGGCAATTAAGGATGATAATTATACCTATCAAGATTGTATTACTTTCTGATACAACCTTCGAAGAATACTCTGTTAATATACAGTGTATTTTATTTATATTAGTGTATGAGTATGTTTCGTAACCTTAAAACACTTCTTAAAGTTACTTTATTACTGAACGTTGAACAGTTAAAAGTTTTAAGTGTTAAATGACGAAAGAAATACAGAAGAATTTTACTTTCCTCAGTATAATAATATAAGTCACTATTTAATCTATAATTTTATGATAAAAGCTAAAGAGTTTGTTTGTTTATTTAAACGCGCAAATATCAGGAACAACAGGTACGATTTGAAAAAATCGACTATCGATTCAAGCCTCAGGCGAGCAAGAGCCTACCTATATTGTTTACACTTAAAAAAGGCAACAAAGGAAAAAAATATAGCATCACAACAGTAACTGCAAAATGAAGTATATAAGTAAAATAACTGTTACTTCTAATGGACATGCGAACTATATATACTATACATTAGACATTGTGGATTACGATGTTGGTAGGTAGTGTAATAAGTACATTTTTCAGTATAAACAATTGTTAGTCATAAGATTATGCTACTGTTTGTAATCCCGAAAAAAAATAGCCATCATCTATACTATACATAAAAATCTTACGCTTTTTTTTTCTTACGTTACGGACGTTTTTTGCCGGCTAGGGTACCCCTCCGCAACGTTATCGTTCCCCATAAGGAACTTCATTCCAAGTAATACTTTTTTATTATCTAACTTACAGACTAAATATATTTTTATTTTCTTCATCCCCCTATTGTTGATTCCAGTTCTACTTTTCGTGTTTAACCTCGGTAGAAGTTAAATCACAGATCTTAGCTAATTACGTAAATGAGTTCAGTACCCATTCCTCTCCAAGTTTCATCAAAATGTTAATCTAGAGAATAGTAGTGAAACACTTTTATTCATCGTTCTGCTGATTTTTATTCTAGTGTTTCGTAAGGATCTTTGTCGGTACACAAAAATGTACCTTATACGTACTGAATTAAGATGTGGTAACCTCCTGGACATATACAAAATGTCAAAGAGGTAGGTATAGTAAAAAAGATCTGTCAAGAAAAAACAAAAGAAGTTTCTTGACGTAAGCTCCCGACCGGATTAGAATATCAATATTATTTCGCTGTTATTCTGTAAATAACTTTAGTAAAAAATATTCTTTTAATGCTGCAGTTTATATGGTTCATTTATTAGCATTCACATTTGAACATTTCTCATGCTACAAACTCAACACATTAATGACAATATAACAAACATTCATAAAGTTGCAAAGAGGGTACACGTACCTATCCCATTTTTCATATCGAACAAGGATCAGGAATTTGAATTAAAAATATTCACCCGAATTAACTTTTTACAAAGGAATAAAAAAAAATAGCGTGATAAAACGCTATACATTTTGATGAGCACCCACTATCACCTATCACGTACTATAATTTTGTAAAGTTATCGTGAAATTAATTCATTTGTAGAATGTAAATGTAGTAAATAAAGCAGTCATTAATAATACCAATAGTAGGTACTTACTATGATACTGGGTTAAGCTGAAATATTGAATGGAAAACACGTTTGAGTGTATTTAGACTAGATTCAAGAGAAGATCGCTGTCCCTTTGAATGCAAATACCATACTAGTTATGCGACAGATATTCGGTTCTTAAGGATTTAGGTATGCATTTGTTGAGCAAACGAGAATTACATAATGAGACTGGACGCGTTGGAGAAAGGCGAAAACAAAAGTACGAGAAAACAAAAAAGAGTTCTTGACGTGTTATTATTTACAAACGAGTATGTATTTATAATTATACCTTCATATTTTTCCGGTCTTTACCTGTACCAAGATAATAATCCTACTAATATTATAAATGTGAAAGCGTGGATTTTTGGATATTTAGATGTTTGATACTCAATCACGCAAAAAAGGCTGAAGGGATTTGGATGAAATTTATACGGGTGAAAATTATATTCTATTTTTAATACTTTCACATTTTTTATTTCTTTTTGGACCCAATTCTGAAGTCCACGCAGAAGAAGTCGCGGGCAAAAGCTGGTAATAATAATAATATAAGCTGTCTCACGACAAAGGTCTTCTTCCCTGCTTTCCATTCTCTATTAGGAGTAATCTTCGACCACAAGGTAAAGCACCAAGGTAAATCTAAAAATATATTTTCTTTTAACAGAGATATCATGAAATCAATAATGTTACACAAGTTTTAAACTTAACTTTTTTATCAACAACGGTATTAAAGATTTACAAGTGCAAAATGTCCCATAGCTTAAAATACAAACGACGAACTCTTGCCGGATACAGTCTATTTCTGGAACTTCTGAAAACCTAAAGTTTATGACATAACAACAATAATTCATCCAAAAAGGTTCTGAGGGTGCCTACCTAATTGCGAAGTTTACTTGGAGCCTTGTGTTATTTAACAAGGGTATATAACAGCCAGCAATGTTTGAGTAGTTTAACAATTGACAAGAAATCGAGAGCTTGGCCGTGTCGAATACTAAGAGTTATTTTTGAGCATAATTTAAGCTTGTTGCACTCAAAATACGTATACATAATTACATATACATATATACAAATACACTACACATTTCATTTCATTTCACATTTCACAGCGGTTATTAGATATCTCTCAATTCCTGAACAATGTGACGTATAATAAATAATTCATAATGAATAAATAAATGAAATAATTAATAAAATATTTTTAAGGAGCTTCTTAAAGTGAGAAATATAGCTAAAATCAAGGAACCAGCATAAAAAAGTCCATTCATATCTATAATTTCAAAACGTATTTACTTCAGTTAAGTGCTCAATTGACTTGTGCCACAAAGCAGTGTGTACTAACCGAAAAATATCGCACGAATTGTGTACTTAGTGGTTGCGGTTGCCCATATTGCGGTAGTAATCCCTTTGTGACGTATCCAACTCTACTCGATTTATTGGTCGTTGTTGGTTAAACTTTTTGTCAGACTTCATTGTATAAATACAACCCACACAACTATTGTTTTGCAATACGTAGGAACATGGTGATTCTATAAAACCATAATACAAATTCATTCCGAGAATACATAGAAAATTCTGGTTGGAATTCATTTAAATGTTCTCTGAACTGCTGAATGTCACTTTTTATAAATTGTTAAAAAGGTAATGTTGAGTTTTCAAAATAATTCACCCATAAAACTTTATCTGTACTTATAATATTATAAAGCTGATGAATTTGTTTGCTTGAACGCCCTAATCACAGAAACTACTCGTCCGATTTGCAAAAAATCTTTCACTGTTAGATAACCCACTTAATGAGGAAGGCTATAGGCTAATTTGCCGCGATAACCGACTTCCACACGGCCGGAGCTGCGAGAATAATGCTGCAAAATTACCGCATATACCTATGCAGTAATCGTTTAATGCATGCAACTGTGTTATAGTTGTATGGAACTTTAGTATGTATACTAAAGTTCCATACAACTGTACATATTTGTTTAGACGAAGCTAATTAAAGTAGTGGATAAAGTTGAAAATTGGCTGCACTAAGGAACGGCTTGATTCCAGTACAGAACAAATAGAACACATATGAACTCGACTTTTCCCGAGTTTAAATGTACATGCGTGTAACATTAGACGTGAGGTCGACATACTTCTACACATAGTTACTGCAACAAGAGATATTATTCGCTATCCGGTTAATTAAACACAAAGGTATAAGTAAACAATTGTTTATTATACAGTATTTAACTATCATTAAGCTGGACTTTAATAAACTGTTTTTTATATTGTGGGACACTCCACACACGGCCATCTGATCCCAAACTAGGCAGAGCCTGTACAATGGTGACCAGAAAACTGATAAACATGCTTATATATTTATAAATACATACATATTATTATAGATAAATAACACCCAGACACAGAAAAAATTATCGTGCTCATCACACAAAGATTTGTCCTGGGTAGGAATCGAACCCACGACTTTCGGCTTAGCAGTCAGGGTCACTAACCACTAGACCAACAGGCCAGTCAAAGCATACCAATGCAAAAAAATACTCACAAGCTATTCACCTTCCGAAAACTTGTTCTTTTGTATTTCTCACAATTTTCTGGTTAAAATTACTGTCCGTATTCATTCCTCTCAATATTGCCGTTCAGGGAATTAATTCTATTACAACTGGACGTAACACGAAAGCACGTCAGGTTCAGATTCATTGCTGTCACTCGTAAACTTGCCACTCGTTTTTATTGAATCAGAATTTTAAACTCCCGTTGGACATAAAACTTGATTCACAATGGCTACCGCAGACACGGGTAGATATTCTCTAAATGTATGTTCCAATAAATTAACGGTTAACGTATATTGTCTCTTAGCAAGAACTTTAAGTGATTAACGAACACTTAAGTGAACAAAACTGTCTTCAAAATAGTATCTTGAACATTGGCAAGGAATAATAATTTAATTATGTTCGGACTTGTTTTGTGGAATGTGTAATAATATAGATCAAAGTTCGAAAGTATTAATTTACACATTATATTAACATTGTTAGATTAAATTTGAAACATCTTGTGGAAAGACAATCAAACAGATTTTCAGGGACATCAAATAATGACCAGATTATTTCCAAACTTTAATTATATAGTTAGCAAACAAGTTACAACTAGGCATCTAAATAGGAAAGTTTAATTGTTGTTTGTGATTTTAAACAATCTGTTGTTGGGAACTTTCGATGTCCTAATTGACTTCAATGACTGGCATGAAACAATAGGTACGTAATATCAAATGTTGTCTATGGAATAGCAAACATTTTAATCATGCCTAAAATAATTAATTAAGTACATCATAATCTCCCTTTCTTCCTTCCATTTTTCTCTCTGAAGGGCCAATTGAGGCCACTCCTTGTTAAAGGCGTCCAGTTCGTCCGTCCATCTTCGCCTAGGTCTTCCACCTTTACCCTCCAGTGGGACAGTTCAGGCTCAAAATAAAATAATAATAAACAAACCTCATAATCGTAGGCATGTGACACTAATTAATAAAACAAGATTGAGTTACAGCTAATTATATTTAAACTAGCTGTGCTTCGCGGTTTACCCGCGTAAGTGGTCCCCGTTCGCGAAAACATTTTTTTTGTGCCTTAAGGAAAATATAACGAAAAACAACCTAAGTGGTCGAGCCGTTTTGACAATATTCATTTTTATTTCTATAGATAATTCCTATAGCAAATTGAAGATGGAAAATTTTTACTCATAACTTTTAAAAATAGTACTTATATTAAAAATATCGTATAAATGGCACTAATTGGCTACTCTTGGTGCGCACGAACTGAATGAAATCTCATTTCAATTTGAATACCGTCCACAAATTATAATCACGAAGACGCTTCACACAAACAGAAAAAAGATTCAGAAAAAAAATCGACAAATATCCACATTTATTTCGTTCCATCCCATCGTATTGTTGAATATGGCTTATTTAAGATTACCCACAACAATCAAACTGAGCATTATTGCGTTCGTTGGAATCTTCTGCGCTTACCGGAATGTTCTGATATTGAATTCTACTCATATAATAAGAGATGTCGATCGGCCTATATATAGCACTTTACGATCCATGATAGATATTACACAGAAATTAGATTCCAATTGTTTTATCAACAAAGTACGAATAAAATAAATAAATATAAATAAATGTTGCTCGTGTTTGATGGCTCACCAATGGATAGAGTGTTTTACAAGGAAGGTTTTAATATATAATTTGTCAAGCTTTTGTTTATTAAATATTGACCTACTGACATCCACGCGGGCGAAGCCGCGGGCATAGGCTAGTTTTCCACAAAAATCCAGTTCTTTAATATAGGTACAAACAGCAGGATATGTACATAATACTTTTTGTAATTAAACGAACTTATTCAATTACTTACTTGTATGTTACAACAAAATTTATATTCGGATGTTACGGAAGTCGGAAACTTCTCGAACAATCAGATATCGGGGCTCAGCGGCGGTGGACTTAAGTGTGCGATCAGCGCGCAGCCGACCGTATTTACTAAGTGGGATCACAGGAAAGACATCACAAAATCTTTCTCTGCCCACCCGGGCTATCAATTAAGCGTTCTTAGAAAAAAAAAATAGTAAACACAATTTCTCACAGATTTTTTCTTATAACCGCAAGTTTCATTTATCAAAGTCTTCTCTGAGCACTATTTATCTGTGAATAGATTTAGTACAGCAGAATGTATTTGTTTTAAGCATACAGTTTATTTTATTCCTAGTTTTCCTTGAAAAAGATTGGACAACGACACCATTATCCAATCTATCACTTTCCGGATTGTCACATACCTAAGTTTAACAACATTTTTTATATACATACTAGCTGTTTAGTTTAGCTCCGCCCGCGGTCTCAATTTTTTTTTATATTATTGAGATGTAAGCTAACCTATCTTTCAAGTTGGATCAAACTGCACACGGTGTGCACATTTGATTAAAATCGGTTCAGTAGTTTCGGAATTCATCCCAGACAAACATCGTGGCACTGGAATTATATATATAATAGTTATTAATGACTTGCTGTAGCGTTCTTATTCGGTACTAGCTGTTGCCCGCGGCTTCGCTCGCGCGTAAAGTAAAGAGTAGTATTAAAGGTATTAAAGGGGTTTTCATCTAATATTATAGCGTTAAAATAATAATAAAAGTAAAGTAAGTAGCAAAAGCATTTGTGTTATGGAATCGGAGACAAAAAAGGTACCTACCGTAAACACCCAGACTCCAGACTATGTATAAAAGTGATTTTCTACATGGACCCGTCCGGGGATCGAACCTGGAACCTTAGAGCTGGCGAAACCTTAAAAACCGGAGTGAACGCCACTCGACCACGGGAGTCGTCATTATAGATATGTCTTAGATGGTCATTATCTTATCTATTTATCTTTTCATCTGTCTATCTTTGAGAATACTGAACTTCACATACCAACTATTTCAGCCCTTATTTCACCCCCTTAGAGGGTAGATTTCTAAAATCTCGGAAATACATCTTATTTATTTCTAACTAATAACCCTTGTATGAAATTGAATGTGTCTATCTTTGACACAATTCATATGCCTACAAACTTCCAACCCCTTTTTCACCCTCTTAGGGGGATGATTTTTAAAATCGCTGAAATCGTGTTTATTTATTTCTATCCAGAAACCCGTATACGAAATTTCATGTGTCTATCATTGAAAATACCGCACTTCCCATACACTGAGTTTAGCGCGTTCAAACAAACAAACTCTTCAGCTTTATAATATATAATATATATAAAGTATAGATAAATAATTATAGTATCTTAGCCGTGTCACAGATTAATAAATAGTTACTTGGCCGTGTGCAGCGCCCCTTATTGAACTCCACTGCGGGTGACGTAGCCTACGACAAACTTATTATTTGCAGTTGGTACAGTATTCGGGTCTAGGGATCGAGCCGCAAAATTAAGTTTGTTTTTTTTTGTATATACTTTTCCGGGATAAAAACTACCCAGTGTGGTGCCCAGGATATTAAAGAACAATTATACCAAGTTTCATCGAAATCGAACCGGTAGTTTTTGCGTGATGCCTGAACAAACAGACAGACAGACAGACAGACAGACAGACAGACAGACAGACAAAAATTTTTTTAATCACATTTTTGGGTTCGGTGTCGGTCTAGTAACACACCTCGCCATTAATTTTTTTGATATTTTCAATGTACAGAATTTTCACTTCTACAGATTTATTATAAGTATAGATAAGATAATAAACGAAATAGTGCATTTGTGAATTAGTATCTATTTGAATTTACGTTAAGAATGATTATTTCGTAACTTCTTTAGACCTTGATTCATGCATTACAATGTCCTCTTCTACATGCATTGCACGTCGCGGTCATTTAGAACACTCGCTATTTAAATGGATAACATAAATAGTGTCGGACTCCAGGTATTAAATAGTAGAATACTGCTTGAATTTTCTTTACAAATGAGGATATAGATGGTTCAGAGTGCCTTATTGTAAAATGATTATTGGGTGCTGGTAATCTTTACTTTAATAATTACACAAATAATCTAGTATCCGCATAAATTAGGCTTTCATCACAATATCAATCTAACGATAATTATTCATGGAAGACATTACGCGGAAACGATTTTAATTTTATAATAAGTGTGTGAACGTAATCAATGCTCTTTTTTGTCTGTATAAAAATAGGCTGTTGTTCAGTAGTGTGAACATTATAGGACATTTATCTACAGCAACTAAGCTTTCATTTTCCAAAAAATAATTTGGTAAATTCACGACAATTCAAAACACAAAATATGTATTCACAAAACGTCTACTCTAAATTAATAACGGTGTTAAAATATTAACAAAAAAAACTGGTGAGTCGTGTGCAATCGAGTGGAATCTTCCTGATAGCAAACTCTGAGTATTACGCCTCTTTTGTACTGAAACTACGTCAGCGTTGTAATGACACACTTCAGTTAACTGTCTGTTGCTAATAAGTAGGTTTACCGCCAACTATGACGTAACCTACGTCTTCAGTAGGTTGGTTTTACGATGTGTAGTGACAACATGATAATGAAACATTTTGTAACATGACGTTTGTTTACATTTTTATTGATTCGGCGCGGTAGGCTAGGTAGGCTAGGGAGTCGGGCTTGCGAACATGTGGTTGCCAGTTTGAATCTATCCATTTGTTATACTACCGGTTTGGACCGATTCTTAACTCAAGCTTTTGACTTAGTATGGGGCGTTAACAAGAATGCTAGTAAAGTGCACTCACTTTGTCAGTAAGCCTTTTTTTAATTTTAGCTTTTTAAAACTTATGTTGTTGATACTTTCGGATCATTTACCCGTATTATAGTCTAACTAAAATGGAACTTTAAGTTAAGGTATGTAAGTTTACGCAAGGAGTTCACGAAAAAATTTAAATATCAGTATATCAAACAAAGAATTACCGGGCAGACCTTTAAAAATATACTTAACTATTCATCATAAGCAAGTATCGCTTATTATATCTCGATGCTGTTGACCTACAAGTATCGTCAAACATCATTTATCAAAGCAGACGTACTTTTAACTGGTGTTTGCATGTCACCCGTAACAGTCGCGCGCACATTACGCCCAAGTAGGTGGAGACCTTTAAGATAATTAATTGTTTAATTGCTCGTATGTTCTGATATTGATACTTGATAATGTGTTTTGTCATAGAAATAAAATACAAAGAAGTGTAAAGAAGTGTAGCTTTTAAATAAATATAAAAATATGCAAAATATAATTTATAAATAATGCAAATTTATTACAGTTAATTCAAAAGTGAGGCCACGGTTATATTTCACTTCTTATATCTATTCTAATCTTTAAAATTATAAACCCATTTCAAGGAAAAAACTCAATTTTCTTATTTCTTCGCATAAACTGAACACGACGTGTAAATTTCATATTACTAAACATCAGAGACTTTCATTTGGCAGAGTAACGAGGTTCCCATACATACGTATTCTTGTAATTTTACATCAAATTAGCTTTCTTCTTTTAAAATACAATTTATTTTCTTCCACAATTGCTCTAGGAATTAAATAATGTAGCTGCAAAAAAAAGGTTATGTTTTATTCAAGGCAAATAGCATTTAAAAAGCTTCAATGCAATCCAAAATCAACTTTTGTCTTATCAAGTATTTACGTCACGTACATATTTTTTTCTTCATGTTCCACTTATCTAGATATAAATTAATCTGGAAGATAAAAGTGGCAAAGAGCAGGCTACTTCGCTTGATGGACCCATAACCACTGGGAAAAAAAGTGGAATCGCAACCACAAACCGGTAGATGCCGCGTTGGTAGGGTCTCACCAGGGGGGACGGCGACATCTACAGGGTCGCGGGAAAACAGTTGCGAGCGGAAAGTAGTTGCTTGTTGTTGAACTCCAGCCAGCTCAAAAAAGTAACGTGTAAAAGTGCTTGTAAAATCCTAACTACAAAATAAATAATTTGAATTGAATTTTCCTTCTATGAGGAAGACCTTTGTCCAACAGTGAACTTTTTTCTGCTGATGATGATGAATAACGCCTATATGTTACCACAAACTTTATTACAATAGTTGTAAACATTGGTTGGTTAAACAATATTTGGTAGTAAAATAAAAATAATCAGTTTTCGTAATTGAATATTTACAATATTACAAATTTCGTCGCCTACATTACATAGTGTCGTATGTACTCACTCCTCTATCGATACCGTTTATCGATAATTTATACAAATCCCATACAGAATGAATGTCGAACACATTTCCTCTTAAAATGCAAACTACAAACTACGCAAAGACGGGATCAATTCTAAAAACCTATGATCCATTAATTCTCGCGTTGAATGGAACGTTTGCGAATTTTATCAGTTTTTATAAGAATTGGATTACTGGTGTTAGTACACTTCAAGTTTTCGATATAAAGAGTATTATAGTTGCAATCTCTTAAGAATGATGAGGGTTCGTACTGTTTGAATATTATATTTCAAAAGAAAAGGTTATTCAATTTGTTATTTTAGTTGGCTATATTAGAATTGTTTTTGTGCAACTTGTCACTTGTGCTGTAGTAAATAACATTTTTGTCTGACAACACTAGAATAAATAAAACATGTTCCCAGCATTGAATTTAATTTGAAAAATATAATCAGTTTTAAAACAGCTGTACCAAACACACCACTGCAAAAAACAGGAACCAAGCAAAGAGCCTCTAAAGTAGTTACATTAAGGAAAATAGTATATATAGCACTTAACAAACTCATGAACTCAAGTCGTTATCAAATAAAGTATCAAACATCAGCAGTCTAACGTTACAGTACACAAGTATGTACACTTTACCTCGTTCCCTTGAAATCGAAAAGTGTAAACAGTTTCGGGGCATCAAATTCAATTTACACTGAAAACAAAAGCGAATCGCAACCGAGAACCTAGGATTTACAGAAACAAATGAATATCGGCGAACATTACCGCTGAGATAATTAAAAGCGAAGCTTAATGAAATTAAATAGTCAATTGTAAATGAAGAGAGAATATAAATACATGAATTACTTGAAGACTATCTGCTTCGTTGTTATTGCACTTTGCTCTCACTTTAGTGAGGCTGACTAAATTATTCCTAGCACGATGACATGATAACAGCAATGTATTTATCCTTGTTATAAATACAGTAGATGTTGCATAATTCAATGTGCATTTTTTTTTTTTTTTTTTTTATTTTGTTTAGCGGCTATTCTGGGACTTTGCAGCCCCAGTATCACTGCGACCGTTATCGATCTATTGTGATCGCCGCTGCTATCTTTACAGTTCGCCACTAAGTCCTACGTCCACCAGGTATCGCAGTAGCTTTTGGGGGGCGATATCTTTTACGTCCTGTGGGCCAAGGATATGTTTGCCCAGGTGTAAGCTACGCTTGTGCATTAAAGGTCCACAGTCCGTCAGAATATGAAGCGGAGTTTCGTCTGACTCCTGGCACATTCTGCACGTTCTTGTTTCGGACAGTCCCATAGTGGACATGTGTCTGTTTAGACAACAGTGTCCAGTGAGGGCTCTAACTAGAATGCGCATTCTTTTCCTACTCAGTCCTATGATCAGCTTAGTGTATCTCTTGTCATAGGCTTTAACAAGAGTTTTGGAGTGAGTCAGTCCTGGCATGTCTGACCATGCCTTACAGGATTTGTTCAAATAGATGTTCTCCAGGGTCATTCGGGCGAGACTTTTCGGAATGCCACAAAAAGGTTCTGGACCATATAGCGTTTTTCCCGATCCCGCTCTAGCGAGTTCGTCGGCATTTTCATTGCCCACGACTCCCGCGTGACCCGGAACCCACCTAAGCGTTACTCTGTTTCGTTCTCCTAGAGTATTTAGGCGACTCATGCAGTCTGCTACCAACTTTGAGGTTATTAAGTTGGAGTCTAAGGCCTTCAGCGCTGCCTGACTGTCTGAGTTAATGTAAATTATGTGGTTGGCATAATTTTTTCGTAGGTTTGCTTCCGCACATTCGATAATGGCGTAAACCTCTGCTTGAAAAATGGATGCAAATTTGCCCAGGCTTTGAGATAGCCGGAACTTTGGCTGCTCTCCATATACGCCAAAGCCTACGTCAGTGCCCATTTTGGACCCATCAGTAAACCATATTAGGCTACCAGTTTCACAGGTGACTTGTTTGTCCAACCAGTCCTCCCTGTGCGGTATTTCCACTTTGTAGTTCTTTTGGAAGCTACAGCTTGGAACCATGATATCTGAAGTCATGCAGAGAGCTGGTGTGCTTCTTACGTCCTCCAGTACTGTTCTCATTCTCTGGGATATGCAATTGAAACCCCCCTGAGCGTTAATCCTGTAAGCACTTGCCCCCGCCTCCTTAGCAATATGCATACTTAGGGGCGTTAGGCATAGTAGAGCGTTCAGGGCCGCCCCAGGTGTGGTGGACATTGCCCCAGTTGCCATGAGACAGGCTAGTCTTTGCAGACTACTTAATTTGTTAATTACTGTCTTTTGATTGGCTTTGTGATGCCAAACCACAGAGGCGTACGATATAGTCGGCCTCACAATGGTGGTATACAGCCATAAGACAGCTCTGGGACTAAGGCCCCAGTTGTTGCCCATCATACGGCTACAGGAGCCTAAGGCAATTTTTGCCTTTTGTATGATGTTGTTAAGGTGAGTATTCCATGTTAGCTTCTGGTCAATAGTGACGCCCAGATATTTAACTTCTGTGGAAAACTCAAGCTCTTTTCCATTTAGAGAGGGTTTGACTAGCTTATTCAGCTGTCTACGCCTGGTAAAAGGAATAATAACAGTTTTGTCAGGGTTAGCTGATAAATTGTTTCTTTTGCACCACCCACCTATGGTGTTTAGCGCCCTTTGCATAATGGAAGATACTGTGCTCTGGCAGAAACCCCTTATTATAACAACAAGGTCGTCAGCGTATCCCTGTGTGTCAATGTTAAGGTCGGCCATTTTATAGAGCAGTTGGTCAACCGCCAGAGTCCAGAGAAGGGGCGAAAGCACGCCTCCCTGCGGGCATCCTCTGGTGGTTATAACTTCCATAGTGGTTTGAAGCAGAGATACCTTAGCTCTCCTGCTGGAGAGCATTGACTCCACCCATCTCGTGGTCGTTTGGTCAAGGCTTTTTGCAGCCATACCTTCGACCAGAAGTGAAGTTCAATGTGCATTCTGTATATACCTTCAAACTTGAGCAGATTGTAAAGACATCGTTTTCTGAAATACAGTCTGCCAACAGCTTAACTGAATCGAATTATAAACGATATAAAATATTTAAAATTAAAATTGTATTTATTTGCATTCTTTACTTTTTGTTAACAGTATTATACAACATATTTTTATATTCACTAAAATAGAAACACAAAAAATGGGTTATGGCGCGGCGCATGCAAAATACCTTTTGCCTTTATAAAAACAAAATCAGGAAAACGTCAATATTTTATCGAAATCGCCTCCGGTCTCAACGTCCATACCATCCAAGGCTTACATACTTAATCACTGAACCCAATCTTTTGAAGGTTGGTAAACATATTGACTACCACATCTTCTTAGCCCCTTATTCTGCCAGCTTGTTATCAGGGATTTACTTGTTTTAAATTCACCCATCAAAATAATACATTTATTTCTTGGAAATGGCCAGTATTTTCTTTTGTTTTATGAAGTTGAAAATTTTCTTATAGATTTTGTTTGTTTCGGCAACTTTGATTGTTGAAATAACTTTATATATATTATTGAATTGAAATCTAACTATTTACTTTAGAACAACTTAATAAAATACTTTATAATAAATAAGTAGGTACAGTTTACTTCTTAAATAATCTTAAAACAACTGTTTTGATCGGGTTCACTAAAAATAGGTCCCACCACACCAATTCAAAACTCTTTTGTTACGAAATTCAATTAATTGATAAAACAACTTTATATAACTACGTATAGTAACTTTTTAGTAATGATTCTCATGTCACCTACTTCATAAAGTTAATTAACTTGTTCTAGGAAAACAATAGGTTATGTTTGGGCTCGAGTCGTGAGGTTTTAGGTAGACCTCAACCTTTGTCGCGTCGTTTCAAATATATCAATTAAATCTTAATAGGGTAAGGGCACTCGAAGTTATTAAGTTACACATCAAGTTACTCAACTCATCGAAATACTGTTTCAACAACGTGAGGAATTCATTTGTTCAATTACAATTATAATATATTGGTTACATATGAGTTGAATTTAATTTATAACCAAATAGTTTCGATGTCAAAATTAATGAATTAACAAATATGTACTACGAATAGTGTTAATATTTAGATGTGAAATTCCTAGTTATTTGACGAATAAAATATTACCTACTTGGTGATAAACGGTTTTTATACATAACAATTTCATATAATATAATGCATGTATATTTCTAAATATTCATAAATATAATGTGAAGAAACTAACTGGTTACATTTAAGCCTCGGGCACTTCCGTCTATTTATAAACAACACCGAAAAGGCTTTTAGGAAACTACTGAACAAATTACAATGTGGTTAGCAACTTTACAAACAAAATTAATAAATCCAGTAAACTTTACTCTATGAGAGTTTAATATAACCCGTTTATGAGACTTATTAATATAAATTAAGAACTCTTAAACGCTTCTATGTTTTTGTTATTATGACAAATAATAATCAGCACGACAAATATAATGTGTTAACCTTTGAAATTATGTGATTATACTAATTTAAAAGAAGGTAATATTCGAGTCTACGTTAAGTATATATAAATAAATATACAGCTATCGCATCATACATTATTATATAAATAAACTTTTGACTTCTCTAAGCTATAATATTAATGGATTTAATAAATCATCATAAAGATTTTTTAACAAATAATGTTACCTAAAATATGTACCGTTTCTATCGATCTACGATTTGCATTCTGATATACTTTCCCTATCTTAAGTTTTAATTAAATCTTTTGACCGTCAGTAAATTGGATTTTGATAAGCAAATCAAATTATCCCTTTTTTCCTTATTTTTTTTTCGGAAAGGCCACCGAGTTGAAAAGTTGACTGACGTATTGAAAACTAAGTTAAGAAAATTAAAACTTCGAAACCTAATAATTATAAACCAAGGCTATCCTTTACCCAAATTTTATAGAATGTAATTATAATTTTCGGGAACGAAAAAACAAAACATTATAACCCAGAACTCTACTTTCATCATTCTCGTAGACTGCCGTAGAGCTTTTGACGTAGCAAGATAATTTCTACGAATCCGCTAACAGGTTAATTTAGCTACGCTTATACTTAATGTCAAAGCCAAACCACGCCTGCAAATGGTTATAAAGAGAGTTATAAAGCGCATTGTTTGCAAGCTGATAGGTGGATAAGTAAACACAGGGTGACGTCATTCACATAGAGATGCTAATGCGATTCGACGTAATATAACCCTTCAGCCGTTTATTACGGGACCTAAATTAGGTACTCCTTTATTTTCTGTGCCGCTTTGATAAAAATGGCTTCCATGAAAGCATTTTGATGTGAACTTTTGTATTTTATATTCTCATTTTATTTTATATATTTAGGTGCTTTGTTGCTTGTGAGGTGTAATATGGTACCCGGCTCGTAACTTGGCAAGAGTCGTTACGAGTTCATTTCATATTTTAACGTTCTAATGATAAATGTTATATTTTTTTTTTTAATATTACTAGCAATGATACATAGTAATGATATTCGAGCAATAAAACTGTGCTTTTGTAGCACATAGAATATAAAAATACGCTCTCACTACTCCAAAAAATTGCCAAGTTCCTTGCCGGCAACTATACGTATTTTGTTCTTCTTTGGTTACTTTTCGATGAAATTTTAATACTTCGATAAAACTATGGAGTCAAATAAATTTGTTAATATCCTTTGTGCAATTATAAACATTATTGTTACAGTGGAACCGTTACTGGATAGTACTGTATACTGAGTAGACTTTATAGCAAAGGGATTAACAAACATAAATCTTACATGGCCAAACAATATCCGTTACCATACCGTGTGTGCTAAAACCGCAGCATACATATATGACGCTACAGCTCACACAAGCCAGGACAGGCAAACGACATCAATCTCTCTCAACGTACAATCAAAAGAAAAATGAGTAAAAATACAACCCTGTACATTGTACAGATGTGTTTCGTGGGATCAACGGTTTTATTTGAACGACTTTTACTCGTTTTAAATGTCTGTGTAATAATTTGACAAAAGAAAAAAGATATGAGCTACGTTTTTTGGAAACAAACATGAACAATTAATTCGGAGTTTTTATTACTATATGTTGTGATTATTAACTATTGATATAGTCGTCTGACCTATTCGTGATTCTTTGAATTTGTAGATGTATATTCGATTTCGTCATAAATAATTTTCTTCGTACCTATTTTACCATTAATATTCAGATTTTCGTTGTTTAATGTGTACTGACACTAAAGACTGTTTTGCACAAGATTAAGAGAATGTTGTAAAAAAGAATTTTAACTACGACACAAACTTACACTGCAGTTAAATTCAAAATAAAACTTTTATTCCCATTTATTTATTATCTAATATATACAGGAACAAAGGAAACGTTTACAATAAGACGTTTGTACAGAGGAACTATACCTATACTGTTTTAGAACCAGATTGATTACATTTGATTATTTTAAAAGAACCTCACAATACACCTATTATCTCAGGAACTTAACCCAAAATACCGCCGCGTCACCTCTAAGCCTAAGCTCAAGACCTTTCATTTGTTTTCACCCTTTCGCAAAAAGATAAGATCACATAAGACTACGCTGTGTATTTTCTCATTACACTTCGTTTATTTACATCTTTGTACTATTTTCTTTATAACAAATACTAAGGAATCGTATTAACCTGTCACTTGGTATATTTTGTTCTTATTCTATATTTACTAATTTCTAGCGTTGACTTTTTATTCGTTTACAATTTAATCAAATTATTTTATTAAATAATTATTAGTCTTATGAAACAGTTTATTACTTATTTAAGTACAAACTGTCATAAAACCTTTGATAACAAAAAAACTTCATATCATTTAGAAGAACTCATATAAAAACTTTTTCTTCTTCATGAACAATTACCACTAGTAAAAGATAGTTGAATCTTGAGGAACATAAAAAAGTTATCTTTAAAGAACTTTCTTAGCATCTAACTTGAACCAAGATTATGCCAACATTTGCTTAACTAACATTTGCGCTCTCCCTCGAAATGTGCATACCGCTGCTCAATAACTGGAATCCCTAAGTCATCCAATATTCATTACTAACATTTGCTCGCGACTCCGCCCGCGTGGGCGACGGTTAGCGCGGCAAATTATAGCCTATAGCCTTCCTCAATAAGTGGGCTATCTAACAGTGAAAGATTTTTTCAAATCGGAAAAGTATGTCCTGAAATAAGCGCGTTCAAACAAACAAACTCTTCAGCTTTATCATATTAAGTATAGATTAACTAAACATCGTACTTATGAATAATTTATAAGTACGTATAAATGTTTAAGCATTGATAAGGCTTTGAGATTTACGCCTGAAATCTACTATATAAAACAAAGTCATGTTTGTTTCAACACTTATAATGTAGATAGAACGGGTGAACCGATTTTCATGATCCTTGGTTTTTGGATTCTTCTCTGTCCTGACTAAGCGGCTGTAGCCTAATGGCTAGGGCATCGGACTTGCGATCATGTGATTGCGGATTCGAATCCCACCCATTACACTACCGACGTGAACCTACTTGTAACACAAGCAATTTGGTTTAGGGGGTTAACAAGAATACTAGTAATGTGCGACCCACATTGCTAGTAAAATTAAAAAATAAACTTTTCTGTTTGGAGCATATGTGCTAGTAAAAAAAGACGCCCCATCTACCATAAATTAGGACCATTAAAACCTACTTTACGAATACAATACGAATAAAATATAATTTCCAAGACAAGAGCTATATCAACAAAAAAGTTGTGACATCCAACCAAAATAAAGTTAATATCTATCCAAACTTGTTGTATGGTTAAATAATTCAATAACCGGGCCCTAAAACATTCAACAAAAGTTCCTTTATAGACAAATATTTTAAATACTTCGGTATGCCTACCGTTTGTCTTCAACAACTATTCTCAAAGAATCAAAGTAAATACAGTTTTGAATCTTCCTTCAAATAAGTTTTGACATTAAATCTCATCTCAAATCGAGAAATTATGACTAACTATCATTTTGAAATACGAGCATTTAGATTATATCGTTCAAAGTAAAACAAAACTTTTATTTAAATTGAAACTCTGCCTAACAATCAAATAATTGTTGGCACAAGAAATAAAAATTAACTTCTTTTTGGCTCTACAAAATTCATCAAAAGCAACCATCGAAAAAAAATCTTTAATTAAAGATTGATTGATGAAGACTAAGAAATATCTATCTTTTAATTATACTCAGTGTAAAAAGCGGTCGTTTATTTACCGCTTTATCTTCTTCCATTTGTTATTTCAACCAACTATAGTCAGATGGCTATCGTACTTAATAAAATATAGACAGCAGATGCCGCCTGTACTTTTCTATTTAAAACGTTGCTTTTTAATATACATTTTTTTATAAAACGACGCCCACACTAAGGAATTTAATCCTTGTGTCGCGGAGGTTTCACAAACATTCAAATCACATGCACAAAGAACACCCAGACTTAGAACAACATACATTTTTTTTGTATTTGTACAACATGCATTGACATTTAATTTAAAAAGTTTTTTTTTTGTTTTAAACAATTACTGGCAATGTGGGTCGCACATTACCAGTAATCTTGTTAACTCCTCGTGCTAAGCTAATATGCTTGTGTTACGAGTGGGTTCACGTCGGTAGTGTAATGGGTGGGATTCGAACCCGCAACCACGTGATCGCAAGTCCGACGCCCTAGCCATTAGGCTACCGCCGCTTCAAAAGTTTGATATCAGTGTGATGCTAACATAGTCAATGATAATTAATTGGCTGTATTTGATTTTGCAATATGATTTAGGTTCACAGACAATATAATTTACCCATCAAATATCATGTATATTCCATACATTTTGTGGGACATATTTAAATGTAATATAAAACTGGAAACTAGTTTTATTTTATTCTATTTAAATAGAATAATTCTGAAAGTGTATTGATAGAATAACTTAACTTATTATTAATACAATAATAATTTGAAGCTACGTGGCGAGCTACAGCACCTACGCAGAGTTCGTAGGCGTTTGTGTCTACGAATTACAAATACAATTGCTATTATCAAAAGTTTATTTATACTAAATATACGAACAACTGATTTATAAGAAAGTTCTTTACCAACTACATTGATGAAGTAAAAAAAGTCAAGTCTAGCATGCAAGAAACACATTACACCTGAAATAAACTTAGTACTCCGTACTGAGTGACGTGATTTCAACAATAAAGAAGTCGTTTGTAGTTTTAGAGTCATGCTACGAAGAGTAATTGATAAAGGAATTTAGATTTTTTAGATAGCAGATCAGAGTTAGTTTATTACAGATATAAAATTACTAGTTTCTCTATTACAGATAAAAGAATACTAATACTCGAAATTCAACCATAAATTTAATTGTCTTTCAGACAACTAAAAACTATGTTCAAGTCTTTTAAAAAGAACATCTCTACGATAATTGTATCTCTGGGCATCAAGGTACGCACATACATTTTGTCCTGATGGTTTACCTGATATTAAACATTTACAGTCGTCCTAAACATAAAGGCTCTACACTCAAATATTGATGAAGCCCTGATGCTACGAACCTTCATATCAACAGCTAGTATTTTATGATTATTAAACTCTTTAATTTTCTTAACGAGATGCCTTACATTGGGTAATGTAGCGAACAAATTGTAAAAAGAATTATAGACTGAAGACAATTTATAAGGAAAAATATAAAGAAACAAACAGGATAACGTTGAATTCCGAGATTAAGAACAGCTGCTATTATTCCACCGAGAAGGGCCTCTTTCATTTTTATTTTGTGTCTAGGTTTACTGCTCATCTACAGGACTGTTTTGTCGAGATTATGTTTATTTTCAAACCAAATTATTTTATATAGTAACGAACTGCTTTTCTTAGATATTTGACAATAGAATCAAAAGATGTTGCGTAAATTATGAAGCCAATGTTGTAACTACTTATTGGAATATTTAATTAAATGTCTCTATTGTACTTTTTTGGCAACAAATTTTTCATAAACGTAGTGAAATTCTCGACTCTAAGATGTGGAACTTTAAGACATTATTTAATTAATCTATTATTTCTTTACCTTCAGGTACGGTCCCATGCTACCATGCTAGACGACCTCGTGCCGACGATAGCGGCCAACAGAACCACCGCAACTGGTGGCGACCACAACTTCTTCGTCACTTTCTACGATGAAGTCAACAACAGATACGTTAATAACTCCCAAAATGTTACCGAGGTAAGAAACACACAACAAATGACAAAAGAAAATATGTAGATAGAGCAAAGTCTCAAATTCGAGAGTGACAGATAGTGGTATCATATAAAAAACAGACGCATTTAGATTGTTATATGTACATCAAAGTTGCAATTAGGGGGAAGAAAGCGCACTGAAAGTCTTTGAGAAAAGGTCGTACGATGGAGTTCTATTTGGCGTAAAAACTGCCTTTCGCCCAGATTTCAATTTATTTTAATATTTTTAATAATTTGAAATTATGTGCGCTTAATTTTCAATTCTTTTTCATTTAATTCTGCCAGCAGCTTCCCGTCATCGTCGCTTTTGTTTGCACACACTCCCGTCTAACTTTATTCTGATGTGTGTACTCATCACGTATACTTTATTTATCCCGCCCGCTGTGGTGGACATCGATCATCATTTTTAATCCCACATCCATTTGCGGAAATGCGATCGAGCTGAGAGCGACGATATACGTTTCAAAAAATGTTATGGTCGTTGTGGTAAATAAGCAAAGAGATAATACCAGTTGCTGCAGCGAATGGGTTAAAATTAAGTGTGTAGCACTAAAGTACACTTTTTATACCTGCACTTAGTATTTTATTCGCATAAAAATGAGTTCTTTATTCAAATTTAAGTCTTATGCGCCAGACGTGTAGTATAAAAATCTCTATTACTTTTACCACTTATTTTCCCAGTTTTCTGCTTCAAACTATTTCGCTGTGTTATTACCCGATTACGACCGAGACTTTGCGAAAGTGTTTGGATTTCTCAGTTTAGTTCTCTTCCGTGTAGGAAATTGTTTGCATTTCACAAATACATGTCACTTTAAGTATGTTTTGAGTTGTAAAGACTTTCATACAACATTCTTATTCAGAAATAACGCTAGGTAGGTAGGTACCTTTACGTGGTAATTGTTTCTTTTTTTTTAAGTGACTATTTTGTTTGCACATTACTAATATTCTTGTTAACCACTCGTACTAAGATTAATGCTTGTTGTGTGGTTTCACGAAAGTAGTAGGTACAAAGGTTGAGTTTCGAAGCGGCAACCATGTGATCGCAAGTCTGACGCCCTAGCCATTAGGCTAACGCCGCTTCAAATTGAGTATTTAGTGTGTAATACACTAAATACACACATTGAAGCTAAATTAGAGATAAATACAATTTACCTACGTTTATACACACCACGTATTCGCCTCTATAAGCTATAAATACCTATTCACAATAAAAACCAGTCTATCTACATTTACTTTGTCCAAGTCCCTTACGAAGGCAGCAATCAACTCTTATCTTACCGTCTTTATCTATGCTGACGCGAGAAACTGAAAAAGCGTCGAATGAATGAAAGAGATTCAGTTCAATCCAAAACTTTTAACACGCCGTAGGTGTTGGATCTAGATTGAACGAAGTCTAAAAACCGACTTAAAAAGAATTTCTTATCCTACTATCCTACTAATATTATAAATGTGAAAGTGTGGATGTTTGGATGTTAAATTATTTGGATGTTTGTTACTCAATCACGCAAAAACGGCTGAACGGATTTGGATGAAATTTGGCATGCATGTAGCCTTTGACATGGAAAAGAACATAGGCTCTTTTATCCAGATTCCTAAAGTAGGTCCTGAAGGAATATTGAAAATTGTTTCCGAGCTAAGCCGTGGGCAGACAACTTTGAAATTTGGTATTTTTTCTATTACAGCGCAAACTATTACACGGGTGAAAATTTTATTCCATTTTTCATTACTTACACATTTTTCATTTCTTTTTTTGACCCAATTCTGAAGAACACGCAAACGAAGTCGCGGGCAGAAGCTAGTCTTAAATAAAATCCTATAATATGAAGGCAAATCTTTAAATACTTGCTTAATTATGTGTGACTAGAAAGGGTCTAATCTTGGTATAAAAATTATTTGAATAGTCGCCAAAACCGACCTATTTTTCTGGCCGTCAAAATATTACACGAGACTGCAAACACGGTTAAGACACGCGATGCCCACACGACATACCTACATTTGTTGTGACGTGCCCAGTAATTGTAATTAGAATTAGCATACAAACAAAAGCGGTATTGTTATGTAACAGTAACTACTCTATTCCGTCTGGTTTGGGACATAAAGCAATTTGACTTACGATACCACAACATTAGCTCGTATTAAAGGGATAATTTGAATGTGAAACAAGTGTGTTGTCGAATAATAAACAAGATGAAACTCTTCTTAAATTAAAGATATAGATTAATTGTTATCACAGCGGTAGGTAATATATACAGTACAAAATGTTATTTTCCGACAACATTCAAAACAAATTCCATGAGTAGGTGCAGTTGTAATGTATCGATATAGGTAGTTACGAAAAAGCTAACGATTTTAGAACATCTGTTATACACAAAAAGTCATCTTTTGAAAAAAATCAGTGCAATCATAATATATTGTAGGTCCAATATTAATCGTTAGCACCCTGATTCCATCCCCTGCTTAGCTTTCAAGTCTTTTCCCGCAGAGTGTGATAAAAAAAGTCCTTTTTTTTCTTAACCAAGCCTGATTTTACAATACTACAAGTATATATTATATCTTTCAAACATGTTTACGATATTGAAAACTGGTTTAAAACTATAGATGAACTTTATTTTCTAGACTATGTTCTTTTTGGTCAAGGTGTACCAGTCGTTCATCCTGCCGTGGTGGCGGCAGGTGCTGTGGACGGTGCTGTTCGCGGGCATGGTGGTCGTGGCCACCGTTGGCAACCTCGTCGTGATCTGGATAGTGCTGGCCAACAAGCGGATGAGGAGCGTCACGAATTACTTTTTAGGTAAGAAAATACTTTGAAGAGTTACCAAAAAATAATGAAACGTAATTTAAGGTTTATAACCATGCATGTTATGTGACAAATTCCGGCGACACCGAAATTACTTAGACATTATATTCATTCTCACAAGACATCATAATAATATCAGTCGCTAAAACAGCAATTTCTTTGACAGTTTCTTTTAAAAGTAAAAGAGACTAGTTGACAGAGAGTCTGTGTAGTTGTGTAAAACTATAACACTAGCAAAGTTCCAGATTCTTTTGAAAGTCCAATTATGTAAATAAAATATGAGTTGTGTAGTCATTTTATCTAATACCATTTTAGCCAAATAAATGTAATAAATATATTGTACTAACATTAAGGTAAGACGCGAAACACAATTTATAAAGCTTGTATGCAAAACCGAGACGGTGCTAACACAATTTGTAAATGTTCAGAGAAAGCTGCACTCCTACATTATTGTTTTAATTAATACCGACATGCCTTCGCTGCTTGAAGTAAGGAACATAACGAAAATAACGTTAAGTAAACGTATTTCTATCATGTTCCCGTGTTGAATTTCAAAGGCTTCTTGCCATTTAAATATCGCAATAAACTTATAAAACTTACTAATGTCTGAGCCAAACCCAATAAAAACTAGGTTATGTATACAAAACTGTCCCCTGCTGGAGTTGCGCAGAGCTTGCGTAAGTGATCCCGCGGCTCCAGCAAAGGCAAGGACGGGACCGGGGTGTTTTTAGTCGGTGCAAATCCGACATATCCCCACGCTGTGCCCTCAGCGTGGATTGAAGGCAAAAAAAAGTATACAAAACTGATCTGACTCTGAACAAGTATGTAACTACAACTCAGAATCCATATTAACCAAACCCTCATTTCATGAGTGCTTGTAGGTGTAGTCAGCGACAAAATTTGATGAACAAAATGAGTATTAAAAACGCCTAAATCACAAGTCATAGCCTATAAATTACGACAAGATTGTTTTGTTTTCTAGGCGCAAGCCTAGAAAACAAAACAATCTTGTTACGAAGGCTTAGCGCTGTAATATCCTTATTAATCAAATGTAAAATTTATTGCTTGTAGGTATTTTGTAAATTCACTTATCTTGTGGTCCATCAACTTTTGTTGCTGAAAGTACCCATATTCTACACAAAAATTATTAAGATAATACATAACATAACAAAAACAATCACCAACACCGGCAGAATTAGCGGACACTGCAATAAAATTTCGTGAAGTCGATGCTAAAATATGTCAATTAGGTAGTTGCTACATGTCCGGTATAATGTTCATTAATTACTACTACTATTACTACTTAATTACTTTATAGTACGCTTATATTTCTGGTCCTCTAATTCTGCCGGTATGTGTATTAAAAAGCTACTTATATACAACAGGCTAAAACACATTTAAAAAATATATTAATTAGCTCTTTTCTTTCCCAGTGAACCTATCAGTGGCAGACGCAATGGTGTCGACACTAAACGTGACCTTCAACTTTACGTACATGCTGAACTCTGATTGGCCATTCGGACACTTCTATTGCAAGTTCTGCCAGTTCATAGCAGTCCTAAGCATATCTGCCTCCGTGTTCACACTACTGGCAATAAGCGTAGACAGGTAAGTTTAATGTGCTATTAATATGAAAATTAATTCTAGATAAAAAAAAATATGATTTCAGTACCTACCAGTAAATATATACAGGCTCAATTTGAAGAGTTCTCGAAGCAAAAATAAATAAAGGTTTTTTTTACAAAAAAAAAACCGTTTATAGTGTACAGAATTATTGAGTCTGATGCTAAAACTGATGCACGTGTGTCTAATTATGCAAAATAGGTACATGGTTGTTGTCCACTTCGTTGTTCGCAAAAACATTATAATGATATACACGGCATATGTTTCCATAGAATCTAACTTGGTGTAAAATCGCAATCGATTAAGTTCCGAAAAAAAAACAGATTTTGTAAAAATACACTCCATAATTGAAGAATATATCGCGAAGATACATAATGTCGTACATAGAGCCTCCCCTACTTTAAAAATCTGTGCGTTTAATACATATATTATAGACCACACATTTATACCTACCTATATTTTGTTTAAATAATAATAAATGCTATAATATAAAGCCCTACCTACATATGAGACACCTTGTTTCTAACAATGAGTCCTAACAGAGGAAATCCATTACCTATAGTCGTCGTCACAGCTTTTACCGGCGTGTCCTTGTCACCACACCCCCCTTCGCTATCGACTTCCTCCATACACTTATAATGTTCGGTTGGACACTATTCCAAAATCATAAATTGAACAAACTAATAGGCATAGTCTACAAACTAATACCCACTCTACTACTAGCTCTCTAGGTACTAGTCTACGCATGTTACAAATAATTACCCTAAAACAAAAGGAGAGGGGAAACAAAAAAGTTATCTGGAGTGGAAAATCAAGAACGAGTTTATTTGCAAACTAGAATTAAAATATTTAATTATATTCTAGGAATCATAAATTTATTTGGAGAACACTAAGCCCCCGCTTAGTGTTCTCCGAACTAAATTTACTAAAATGAATAATAATGTTATTGAAAATATAACTGTTTATATCACAAATATGTTATTCACAAAACATATTCTGGATTCATATTAACGGGTGAAGTAACTCGTTGTGTTCTCGAAATGGGCTCACAAGAAAGACAGAATACCAATATAGAAAATTTATTTTTACAAGCAAGTCGTTTGAATCAAGTATTCAAAAATATTACCTACAAAAGCTTCGAGATTTTCAGCCGAGGTAAGGTGTTACTATTTACCAAGAAGAAAAATACCTACAACCTAGATTTATGTTAGCTGTCCAATCAAATTGTTTTTGTTAAAAACATCATAGTAAGGCACCTACGTATTTTGTTTGTCGATATAAAACTTTTTTTTTACTGCACGGATAGCCGAGTGGTATGGGTCACCATGCTAATTACCACTGTGCGCGACGTGCTTCGATCCCCGCATGAGACAAGTATTTTTGTGTGATCCACAAATGCTTGTTCCAAGTCTGGGTGTTCTTTGTGTATGTGATTTGAATGTTCGTGAAACCCCCGCGACACAAGGATTAAATTCCTTAGTAATCTAATTTATTTCCTTGGACCATGAGCCTTAAACGTCTTAGTTATGTATCTTTGTCCAGATATGTGGCTATAATGAGTCCGCTGCGGCCAAGGCTGGGGAAACGCGCGACGCTGGGCATCACCGCTGCAATCTGGGTGTTGAGCTCCATTCTCAGCACCCCCAACCTGGTCTACTTCACTACAGACATGGACTACCTGCCTGACGGAACGATAAGGTATTGTATATATGAGCAAATCAAGAAACACATTTTTCATCGTATTGCAAGAAATACCTACACTTAACTATCCATACATACTACTTACTTTTCTATCTTTTAGACATTATATTGTTCCTAAAACCGAAAAAAAATACTTTATGTATTGTATTGTTGCACGAATTGCTGAGAAACAATATGCTTTTCAAAAAATCTAAATAATGGCAATATAACACAAAAAAAGATAAAAAAAAGGTTTCGATAGAGACATCAAGGTTGAACTTGAAATTATAAAGAACCTTCTGCGAAGCTTTTCGTTAAATTTCACAATTAAACTCTCGGTCGCAGTACCTATTTCTGCCAAAACGGTGGCACTCACAAAAACTATTATCTGGAAGACCATAAAATGTTTTATGTGGTAACTTTTCCAACTTTAACGTTCTTATTTGCAGACGGGTGTGCTTCCCTGAATGGCCTGATGGTATCACCACGATGTCACAGCTCGAATATTGGTAAGAATCAATAGTGAAGAAACCATAATATATACAACATGTAACAAAACCTCTGTCAGATCCAATAAAGGCGTATTCGTGGTACAGTTCATGAACTGTCTCGCATAGGCGGCTTCTTTGTCACAAAACTGTAGGTAGTAAGTACGTGAACTTTGAGGTGACAGTGAGTTAACAGTGTTGCTGTTGCCTTGGATCAGTTTTTATTTTTATTTATATATTTTCACTGGGGAAAAATAATAATCTCCAATAAATTTAATGGCTACGTATATGTGTTCGCAGTACGATACCGAATAATACTCTCAAGGATCGGACAAGGTTTTTGTTACACGCTGTATATTCCATTTATGTTCAACTGATTGAAAATTTACCTACTAAATGTGAATGCTGATGAAAAACATTGCATCAGTCGCAAATAAATTATTAAAGACATAGAATTATTTAAAATAGTGCTTAAAGCTCAATATACACATAAACCTGATATTTTTAACCATTTTAATTATCCCAGGTACAACGTGGCGTTTATGGTGCTCACATATTTTCTGCCCATCATGTCGATGACGTACACATACTCCAGGGTAGGTGTAGAGCTTTGGGGCTCGCAATCCATCGGAGAATGCACACAAAGACAACTGGACAATGTTAAAAGCAAACGAAGGGTAAGATTTTATTTCCATCTTAGTAACATGCCAAAATGAAATATACAATTGAAATATTGTTTTCTGAAATGATAAAATATCTCAATAAGTTAGAATGCGATTCACTTTTATGTAACTCTAAAATATAGCAAAATTTCTTGTGCATGCATTGATCCATTTGAGGCATTTTGATTACAAAACGTTCCCTTACATTATTAATAACATAATGTTTACGACGTAAAGCCTATAATCGTTGTGTTTGAAACAATATTATGTCACTCATTTTTACAGGAAATTTCGTTGTTGGTGATCAAAGGAGAATAAAGGGTTTATCAAACTCTCGCCTAAACTCTAGAGCAAAATTATGTTTCTCTTCCTTCATCAAACTTATCACTTATAGCCATGAATTCGTAATACGCACTTTTACGAGCACTTTTTCAACCACTCGTACATAATTTATTGGCTTGTGTTCTATTTACATCTATAGTACACTAAATCCAATTTTCGTTCCTGTCATTATCGATCTGGGTAAAGCCTTAAAAGTTTCGAAGCTTATTAAAATTTCGCTTCTAACTCCTCAGCGGTTACAACGACCGCAATTCAAGGGCCTTCTTAAAGCCCCATTGAAAATTATTCAGAGAAAAAGAAACGTTTCTTTTTTTCAGTTGTGTATTATTTTTAATTTGAATGGGGTTGGATGTGCTTTGTATATCCAATTCTTGTTTCCTTTTAAGGGGATTGATTTTTCTGGGTTAGTGTGATTTCCATTAAGTGAATTTGCTAGCCAGAATTTGGACACATAAGTACGGAGAATTTGTTTTGTTTGGTAAAAGGTTTTGGTAACACACTCTCCCAATTTGTTGCGAGAATACGCAATCTACACAGTAAAATGATTACTTGGAACACATCCTTCATACTTATTTCATCATTAATTGGGTTAAATTAGGTCAAACTTCAATCAATTTGGTTTACACGATGTATTTTCTAATGTTTATTTGTTTTATTGTTAACAGGTAGTGAAAATGATGATAGTAGTCGTAGTAATATTCGCTGTCTGCTGGCTGCCGTTCCACGTATATTTTTTGGTGACTTCGTACTACCCAGACGTTGTCAACTACCCTCATATTCAAGAGATTTACTTGGGCATATACTGGTTGGCCATGAGCAACTCCATGTATAATCCCATCATTTACTGTTGGATGAACTCCAAGTAAGTTTTTGGATCTATCAAACTTTTGTAATATATCCAAGTATGATTTTGTTATCGTAACCGCAAATTAACAACTTGTGAATTCTAAAAGTAATTTAGCGGAAAAAATTTAGATTTCTCTTTGCCAAAATTGTTCACTTGCAACAATACATATTTTTTCGTGATAATAGAAATCTAAGGCTTCATATAAATCTATTTAAATATCACAGAATCAAGGCTCGGTGCCTAAGATAAATTACTTACAATTTCACGATAGAAACTTTAGTAAATTAGGGTCCAGATGTCAAAGTTTTGCAGATACCTGTAAACTTATTTTCATTTAATTAATAGCCGTCGTGAAGCGTTAATTATGTAGCAGGAATCATTAAATTAGTTTTCGGCTATGTAAAGTCAAGAAATGATAGATAATTATATCACCAATAATTATATGAGTGATTTTCGTCCCTAAACATAAAAAGACTTTTCAAGCTGTCAGTATGTAGAATAATTTTAAAATTAATTTATTTACCGATTTGACAGATTCCGAAGAGGTTTTAAACAATTCTTCTGGTGTTGTGGTGCTTTCGGTGGAGGAGGCTTGGACAGGCGCCGAGCTTTCGGGACGGACCGGATGGATAGATCAGTGCGATCCCTGTCTCCTAGCAGGAAGAATGGTACCAGTAAGCTGATAATATCCTTCTTCTTATTCATGCGAAACTTGGGCTTATTGTAGACGCTTTTCATAGGACTTTTTACCTCTTTTACGCGAGTTTATTTTCATAGCTATGATTTAAAGAACCCAAATTATGTGTCGGTCACTAAAAAGCAATATCGACATACACTAAAAACCTATATGGTACCCACCTTGTCCTTCGTAAAGTTCTGCCATCTGCCCTATTATGCCATCAACTTATGCCTAGTCAAAACCCTCACACATTGTGAATACATTTCATATTTTCTCTTCTTATTTACTAAACTCCATCAATCTTCTAGCTATAATTGAATATTTAATTTAAAGATGAGTATTCCTTTTTCGTAGGTTTGTTCAAGACAACAAAATTCATCAAAAATCCACCTGGCTCTCCCCACTTGCTCCATGCAAATAAAATACGCAAGTAAATGATGCCGAGGAGCCAAGTTCAGTAATGTTTACCTGACTTTATCGATGTTATAGAACGATCAAACATTACACATTCGTGATGGCTTTAAATTCGTCAGTAGTTAGGCAATATTTTTCTTAGTTCATCATTCTTGGTCTCTTAATTCGCTTTTCCATTCATTGCTTTCTTCTGACGGTTTGAATGCTGAACTGCCATTTTCGTCGTCTTTGCAAATTCAGCTGTTGGTATTGATATTGCTCTCCAGGAATGCAATTTTTGCCTATAAGAGGAGAATATCAACTAGAATATTTATGGTTATATCTTTCTGCAGGTACCATTCGTATTTCGATGCATAGCACTTACAACCAGACGCTGGTGAGTGCGGCCTGACAGCGGCGCGGCGCGCCCGGGCCTCATGGCGACTGCGGCGCGAGCGACGCGGCCCCGCACGGCGCGCACGGCCCGCACGCACCGCACGCTCCGCACGCGCCGAACGCCACCGAGCGCACGTGGATATGACGCGAGCGACGCCCGCGCGCGCCCCGCACCCCCCACGACCTCTACGCCTGAACACTACACACAGGTGTGCGCGGCCACTTCCGAAACCAAGTAAACTTTTAACTAAGTACTTGCGCGTTTTAAACGTACGCAAATACAAAAATATGTATAGTCATTTTAAGTGGCGAACTAGTCAAAACTAAGTCGTTATACGTTCGACGTAAGATAATTACTTGTATGTTTTATACAATATATATAAGTCAGCTTTACGATTACGCCTACAGCTAATAAATTAAACCTATTGCATTTACCACGATCTGATTATGATCATCTAGTTGTATTTATTGACCAATGAGCGTATGAGCCAATCTATTTAATTACGAGTTGATGAGACCACTGGCATTAAATCGTGTAAATTGCTTTTTACAAGCCAATGGCAAAATTAACCATCACTCTGAAAATAATTAATATTTTTAAGTAACATTTATTTAAATGTATCGCTAATATATTCGAGTCTTGGACCGTCTTGTGTCCGTGTCTTGAAATGGTCGTAAAACAATTATATTTTCATCTCATTCAAGGATTAAAATATCGAGCTTTTTAAATTTGTAATATTCACATAAACTGGAATATTGTTTATTGACCCCAAGTACATTAAGAAATTATGAATACTTTTAATTAAATTTATACATTTTTACTATAGTATAATTAAGTGTTGTATACCTACTAATTTACAACAAAGACGTAGTTAACACAATTATGTAAGTGTGTTGTAACAAAATAAGAGAAATATGATTTCCGAACATCGCGTAAGTTAAGACAGTTATTAATTTATTGTATTTCGTTAAAAATCTATGATGATTCAAACTGATTTTATATAAAGTACCTACTTCTCAAAGTTTATAGCAATTAATTCGTGACTCCAACTTCAAAACTAATTTATCTTCATTTGAATAAATATTATAGATGAAGGGAAATTGGTAAATATATTATTTCAGTTATGAGTGTAAAGTGTACGTTGAAGAGATTATTAACTTTTAGAAATTTAAATGTATTCTTATATTTGATGTACAGAACTCTCAATAACGTAACTAGTATTCGATAAATCAGAGGAATATAGGTATTGGAATATGTTTCTGGCTAAAATATGTCAGATAATACTATAAGAATTTTAAATTTTATTTTTTTGTCCTATCAGGACATTTTCCTTCAAACACGTATCTAACGTCTTTAGACTCTTATCATTCTATAATGGAAGGACTATAACATTATCTTTCTATTAACATAAATGTCTTCTTGAATACAAATGGCAAGGGCCAAGCCGTGCACCCAGAATTTAAATAAGGGACATTATCTTGTTGTATGCACACAAAAGAACATTATCAGAGACGCCACAAAACGCTATTAGATCATTTAATTTATAGACCTCAAACAATATTATGTCTTCCTAAATGTCAAATATTACGCCGTTCATTTGATCTCGAGATTTTGTCGAGGTCGAATAATATACACGCAGTTAAAATATTGTAGAGCAAATTCAAAATTTGCGGCAAGAATTAATTAGAGGCGGTGCTTTATCAATTCTAATTTATCGATTATTAGCACAACGGCTCCCGATTCGCACGGATATCACAAGGCCCATAAAACTAAAAACTTCTTACTCTTGAATCACTCTATTACTGAAAATTGCATTAAAATTCGTTGCGTAGGTAGTTTAAAAGATCCCTACAGTCAGCGGGAGTGACTTTTTTATACTACGTAAGGTAGATATTACAGGTCCAAAATTAAAGCCTCTTTCCATGAGTAATAAACGTTTACAGTTAATAAAACAAAATAACAATTGTGCGGTCACATCAAAAAATAAATACTTAAATTAATGTCTTTTGTTAAGTTGAAGTTATAACAGTCTAGCCATTAATTAAGTCACGACGAAAGTCAGGTTTAATGTGACGTAACTTATCATTCTATTTATTTGTCCTTAGTGTACGTTGCCATGATGACGACTAGGCCATTAATTTTGCCTTGTTTCTATTTAAACACGAATCTACGCGGGTAATTCGGAACACAGCACGCCATGTGATAAATTGTGCCACTTTTATTTAGCGCTGGTGGTCTGGTACTGTAGATAAAAAAGAATACTCAATTTTCAATCAGATATAGAGATTAAACGTATTGTAAAAAGCTTTTTATATTCCACGTGAATAAATAAATATAGAGTCGCTTCCACGCTCTACCTCTGCATGTGCTATGCGTTGATACCGAAGCCAATAAAGAACGCGTCTAATATCTGCAGTTATTGTTTTCCGATACATTCTTTCGTCAAAACTGTGAGTGCATTCCGCAATCTATGTATGAAACTTTGCAGACATGCTTTACTATTTAATATTGTTTAAAATAAGTTTTAAAAGAAAGGTTGATTACCTATGTAGGTATAGATATAGACAGCTTCTTTTATTTTTATTTAGAAGTTCTAGATTATCTTTTTTTTTCTGATTGTACTATGTATGGCTTATTTTTTTTTCAATATGTTAGAAAAAGGATCTTTATTGCGAGCGTTTTTTACAGATGCCAAATTGCATTTAGTCGTGGATTTAGACTCATAAGTCTAATCGTATTCAGTCATAATAGAGCTTTGTTTTAATTGAATTATTTGGATACAATTTTTTTACGCCACACACACATTTTTTGTTTTGTACGTTTAAATGTTGGCCTTTAAATTAAAAATACACAATGCAATGACTTTGTCGTTTTGTAGCCAAAAGCTAATGGCTTTTGGCTACAAAACGACATTATGGTTAAATATATAACTGAATGGTGGATTTTTGCTTAATATTCTCTATCTACTATTTATTTAAACTGATTTAGCCCTCCATGTCTCGGAATATCGTATACTGTTGTTCTCGACTGTGTCTTACAATGATCTTTGACAGTCGTCATTACAATTCTGGCAACCAGTCTTACTATGGGAATCTGTATTACCCAGTAATTGGTTGTGGAGGTCAAATAGGCAGTCGCTCCGGTAAGACTGGCAGCCCACTCCAACATAGCTTGGGAAAATGCTGGCAGATGATAATATCATGTGATCTCTACGAAACTTTTGTTTATATTTTTCTTTTCTTTGTCTTCACAATTAATTACATTTACGACCAAACTGCTTAGGTACCTACTGTAAAATATTTATACCTATTTTAAGCTTTTAAAATAATAATGTTACCATAGTTTGTATAGGTACGTAGGTATAATGTAAATATTAAAGCTGTGTACATATTATTCTATATTAATATATAATTAAAGAATGAATTAATTTATCAAATAGAAACTCTATGTGAAGGAAAATAAATATAATTATTCTAATTGGTGTTTTAATTTTAACCTGGCTGTTTTCTCGAAAATTATTGATATTTCTCTATGAGCAAGCAAAGAGTGACAGATCGAAAATGGATAAAGTAATAAAAAAATAGGATAGAAAGATGTTAAATGTACATCGAAACTTAACTCAACTACTTTTATAAGATAAAAGTTTATATATTTAGTTTCAATTCAAATATTTACACTATTTTTATACCTTAAACATCATATACCACATCCAAAACGAAAGTTCCTATAGGTATATAAGTTTTATTTAAACCACCTCTGCGGCCGTAAGTATTTTTCCACGCCACAAAGATTTTCTTACCTGTAATCTACATGGGGATGGTACACCACCTGTGACCCCATTGAGCTGTATAGAATATTGACAATACTGCTGCCGCTTTTATTACATTCATACTGTATTATATTCAAGAAGGTTGAAGGTAGCATGAACTATATTTGTTTGTTTTAGGCAAGTGCAAACTATAAATAAATGTAGGTATTTAAAATGTAATAATTAATGTGTGTGTACCAACTTTTTTGTCATTGCTGTTAGAGTTATAACATAAGTCTCTAATATATTTATGTACATACCTTCGCCATAAAAAAACTCCCTAGAAAAGTTATTTCTTCGAGAGACTTGGAAAACACAGTAAAATGTACCCTGTGCACACAATTCTGGCAGAAAAAAAAGTGATTTTGAAGTTTTATTAAATGAGCACTGACACCTTTATATTTCAATAAACACTAAATACTTACATATCCTTGAAAATACAGCATTAATATTTTTCATTTTCTGAGCATTATAATAAGGAAAATAAATACAATAGAAAAAATCCAAGACTAAACTAGTGACGTATTCTCTGCATAGTAGATAAATGTTTAACATTATTTACCAATTAAGTTTCCTTTTAAAATTACCGCCAATTTTTTAACGTGCCATGATGATACATTAGCAACGTAATTTTGAACAAAATTTCTGAACGAAAGGCAAGTAACTTGGAAACAATTGGTAAACAAGAATGGGAAGGAACTTTTGTATCTGTATTTCGGAGTTATCAGCTTGAAATTTCAGGTGAGTTTGGTCGTGCAATACCTAAAATAAAAATTTCATATTCAGTGGTAGCAGACGCGCGCGGTGACGATTGCTGTCAATTTCTGAATTTGAATTTGGAAGTATAGAATTTAAAGCATCTGTTGGGTATCCAGCCTTTATTACAAACCGGATTCATGGACATTTATAAAAAAACAACTTGATGATTAAAGTGTTTTGACAGAAATGTGATAATTAATTATTCAAAACACTGCTAGAGTCAAGATACCTATTTCACATTTTATTCCCTACATAATTTGCCGAAATACCTACTTGTAATTTTAAGGTTTTTAAGCACATTAAGAGGATAGATAATATTAAAACTTTACAGCTAAAAGCGTGCGAATGTGAGAGATCGACAAACTCTATTTTACAGTTTGTTCGTTCTTTACGAAGTGGTAATTCTTACCTCAACAATTCCACTCACCTGGTACCATTACAGCAAAAGTACGTAACGACTTAACTTCATAATGTATAATACCTCACATTAATACAAACTAGACATGGAAACATATCGAATGTGAGCCACGTTTTTAGAATACATTACAGAGTTCGCCTCAGACTCTACCAAATTTTATAAGTAGTTTGGTACCACAGAAGTCCATTATCTTCGCCATACCTTTAACTGCGAAAAGACTGCAAAATGGCTATAACAAAGCCATTTTAGTCGCCTAGAACTGAAACTATTATGGCGAAGTTTAGTCGTACCTGCGATAATGCTCTATAGATACAAGGAACTGTGGAACTCATAATATGAATTTTAAAATTGCATTTTGAATTATTTTGTGCACTTCTTCTTCTTCATAATTCATCTTACTTTAATAAAATGAAATAAATAAGAAAACAATAATTTCATTTTTATTTAAAAAAAATACGTATAAGTAGGGTAAGTAGAGGTAGGTATCCTTATTTGCTATAACTTAACATATGAATTTATAGATTTTATAGATAAGTTTCAGCAATTTTTTACCCATTTCTACAGGTTTATGAAGCAGTAAGTACTTAGCAGTACCTAACTTAGATTTTAATTAAAATCAGCTAGATTTTCTAATGTATAACCCGTGCTGAAATTGTAAGAATAACCAAAGTTAAGAATATTTAACTTTACCGGCTTGTGGTAAACCAGATACCTAAGCTAACCTAAGATTAAGTTCAGTTGGCAACTAAAGTCGATCTACACTACTTTTAAACATCTAGACATTCTGGTGAACAGTATCAGGCTTGCGTAGATAGTAAACTTCTTATGGACGATCTGCCACTGATTAATACTAGTTTTAGTGGCGTAAACTTTTTTAGATTAGAAATTAACAAGACTTAAGCTTAGTTATATTTATCTTGTTTTGCACGCCTCATAAGCGAAGCGTTGAGGTGGGTATTACTGTCAGTTTACGCACACTGAGTGATTCTCCAACTTAAAATGACACTTTTTTTTATTCTTTATTGCTTTTATAAGTGAATATAATAGACAAATTTTGAGAAAAACACTATTTTTAACACTCATGATATTTTTATATCTCTTTTTATTATTTAAACTAATTAAAACAATTTTTTTAAAAGTTCTGTCTTGGACGTCCGTGTGTCTGTATGTGCGGATCCAGTGTCTTGTGGTCACGATAACGAGCGAAATACTTCACTTATCGAGTTGGTTTTTTTTTGTAGGCTTCAGTATTTTGAGGAATAGAAGCCTTTTACTTTTCACGGTATAATTCGATGTACTTCAATTATTATTTACAAATAATCTCAATTTTATTGTAATGAATGAGATTATGAGGCGTGCACTTTTGGATTTTCCAACTAAGTATTTATGTTTATCTGTGCGAAGTTTCAAATAATTCATTTTTCTTTCTTTCTTTCTTCTTTCTATAAAATAAAGATTGGTAAAACTAAATACACTAAATCCGAATTCATTGAGAAGTATTTCAGTTTGGCAGATTGGTAATCTATTACCAATAGGAACGCTTTCATAAAGCTACATAAAACAAAATACTTACATTGAGGTTGGTAATGAGATTTCAGCGCCGTACTGTGAAAAGTAATTCATTTCTTACGATTAATCATAAAATATTATATATTAGGTAAGTACTTTTCAAATACAAGATTATTACCAACGAACTTACGTAGTATTGTAAATGACAAGATGTACGTACCGACTGTACCGAGTTATAAACAGGTACTTAAACAGGTAGATACGTATGTATGTATCAAAATTTATGAGAGTGCTTTGTCTAAATAGTTCAAGGTCATTGTTTAAAAGCTTTGCAACCGGAAATATAATGAGTTCAGTTCACAACACCGCTGCGTGAAGACTTCGTAAATAATTGAATTCTTCGCAGTACCCCGTTCACGATTGTGTCCGCTTCTTAAGAACTTACATAGGTATAAACACATTCAGACACATTGTAGACGGGAACCTCTGACGTAATGTAGGTATTTATTATTTATCAGTTTTTTTTTAATTTCAACCATTTTATAGGAGTGCAAGTTATAACAGTTATTAATAGTTTGTTTCCACACAAATATTATCATAAATATTAAATTTTATTACATCGCATATCTTTGCTATTTTTATAAAATTACTTGCATGGATTGGAATCAATATTATAAAAATTTATAAAAATACTAAAATTTATGACATGATTTGTGTTAATAAATTTATAAATCTGTAAGTAATATTGAAAATATGCGATGAGTGCACCTACAAGACCTAGTCAAAACTCTACTTCAAAGGCAAAAATATATCTTTTGGAAGGCAATCGCATATAAAACTTAATTTACTTAACTGAAGAAGAGTAGTATAGTGTCAGGAGTAAGGTCAGTTCATCTATACTTGTCACAAATTGTAAACAAACCGACGTCAATTACAAATCACGATTTTTATCAAAAATCACACAATGTATGTTACCACAATTAGTTTACAATTCTGAATAGATCACACAAAGTTTCCCATCACTAATTTTATTGACATTTCTTACATACGCCATATTTGTTTACATGTTTGGACAAGTATAGATGAACAGACTATACTTAAGTTGTTATTACCTATTATTTCATTTAAAACATTACCTTGCCATAAAAGCCGTCAATGCTGTCGGATTACTTGCATAGCATTTTGGAAAGCCAAACTCTTCGTACTGTCGTCTATAAAAAATGTTTGATTTGATTTATACCTAAGTCACGTAATCAAATAAATCCCTATTAAAAAACTTACCTTCCATCTCAAAATTATTTCTGAATTTTAGATGTTCAATCAATCAGCCTATCGCGTCCACTGCTGGACATAGGCCTCTCCCAAGTTGCTCCACAAGTCCACAACACCCGGTCGTCCGCCTTCCGCGTTCAGTCTGACCCAGCTACCTTTTTCAGGTTATAAATTTTATTATTCAATATTGAAACAAAGCAATATCTGGGCTATACTGGAAACGCCCTCATTGTTGTCAGACAAATTGGATTTTTTATTATATTCTCGAAATACTTTCATTAGATCTGAACAAGATTTACATGGGTTGGCTTAACCCTTTCAAATCAATTATAAATAAACAAATTGATTAAAAATGAATATGGATTATATATAATTTGGGTTTTTATTGAGTCAAGTATTTTAAGCTTGATAATATAAATAAATAATGATACCACTACTATCAAGGTACTGGTACCTTGACTGACAGAAGTAAACCTCTGGAGGTTTTAAGGCGCTGCCTCCACTGTGGCGCGCGGCGCACATAGTTCTCGATGTCAAAGGCTTACGCCTCGTTGGCTGCATGTTTACGGTAGTCGTGTTTCATGCTTAGCATGGCCGCGCAGCAGTAGTGATATCACTACCATTTTTATACAAAGAGAAACTTGCTACTCGTGCGTCGCCTCTAATCTGTGTTAGTTACTTAAAAGTACCTATATTTTATCACTAAATGAGTGGACCCGCCCCGACTTCATACGGGTAGCAAAGCAATAAACGACTATACCTAATTATACACAAAAACCTTCCCCTTTAATCACTTTTTATTGCCGAATACTACATTATAACCCGTTACGTATTTTAAAAGATCTAAGCTTAGAAAGAACGGGAACGTATTTTCTTTCTGCTATGTAAAGCTGATGTATTGGGCAGCTTACTGTGACCTTCCTTTTTTTCAGGAAATTTACAAAAAACTGTAATAAGATATTAAAAACAAATAATCATACAACGATTAAGTGTTAATGTTTTCGCATAGGTACTACTATATTGTAGTAGTTTTTTTTTCGGTTGTTACCCTTCGAGGGCACGTGAACTTCCGATTATTCAATGTCAAAGAAGATGTCGATTAGAGGCTCCTGCAGACTGATAAATAAGAACCATCTCTCAGGTAAGGACCGTTTTTTTATTAAGGTAAATATATAAAGGTGTTTCTTTACAATCATAACTCTACAGATTGATACTTAATATTTTAAAAAATGTATTATAATTCACTGGCGCAGTATCAGGTTTAAGGGGCAACATGAAAAAAAATAACCACAACACGTGGGTACCTTTATTTTGATTATTGTGATTTATATGATTGACTGCCAGGATGGCCGAGTGGTATAGGTCACCATGCTAATTACCACTGTGCGCGACGTGCTGCGGGTTCGATCCCCGCATGGGACAAGTATTTGTGTGATCCATAAATGCTTGTTCCAAGTCTGGGTGTTTTTTGTGCAGGTGATTTAAATGTTGAAATTTGAATGTTGAATTTGAAAGCCCCCGACACAAGGATTAAATTCCTTAGAGCGGGCGTCGTTTTTTTTTAATTGTATTGTAAATGAATGGGACAGTTTTGCAGTGGATACTGTTCACTCACACTGCTTGACTTCCTTTTTACGCAGCTATGTGGTGGTTATGGTGCGTGTGGGTTGAACTAAATAAGTGATGTTTTTAAACAAATTAAGGCATATTTTTATAATAACTTCCGTGACACGAATTAATAATTATTTAAAGATTCAACGGTTTACTCACGTGCTTTAATTAAGGCATGTAGAATAAATAATGAAATGCTATTAATAAAACTGCTGAAAGAACACTTTGTAGCTGTCACTTATAGAGCAAGTTGGGTATTCTGTACTGTAAAGATAGTGTTGATTTATACATATCTACGGGGTATTTATAACACTCAAGTACAACTGGTTCGTCATTGTAGCGGAATTGCACGACCATAAAAAAATGTAATTTATCCTGTTTTTATTTTACCCCAGTCTAAAATGAAATGAGTTCAACAGTCAAAACGATGAACTTGAGGAAAATTAAAGAAAAAAACTTTGAAATTCCTATGTATTGAACAATTTTCATTTGTTTTAAAATTTTCTGAAATAAAATTCCTCTCTTGATAAGTCAGTAATTTTTCTAATAGCTTTTAAATATTTCTATAAATGATATAAGCTATATACGGCAACCTGATGGACAGATTCTATGCAAGTATTTCTATAAATAAAAACTGGAAGGAGCTTGAATGAGACGATCAAGACGCTTAATCATGAGGAATCAGCTGTGTTATTAGTTTATACGATTATTTATTTTTAAATTACCTTCCTTGTTGTTGATATTCAAATGCGTAAAGAAAGATACAATTCGATGAACAATATTGAGCTTAAAATTGCTTCGGTATTTCAAAGCGGATTCTAACATTACGCTTAGTGGCCAGTAACGGGACACTGTGAAGGCGGGTCTTCCTGTTCAATATTGACACCGGCGCAATTGACGCTGCCAGCAATTTGCATTTGTATTATTGGACCCGTCCGGACCGATCGCTAAATAAATGTTTATTAACAACACTGTACAGATTGCGTCTCGGTAGCGAATTCAATAACTGAGAAGCCCTTTATGATTGTATAATTTAGGAGAACCCATAAAATTATCTGTAACTGTTTTCATTTTCGAAATATACTGCGTTTTACATAATGTTTGAAATAACATTTAGGTATGCTTATAATGCGACGCTATTATTATATAGTATTTAAGTATACAAAATTACGATTGCAACAATAGTGGGTCACAGACAGATCTACAGTTAAATATTGGCCTGTAAAATGGAACAGCATTGTCTTTTTAACAGACTTCCATAAGGAAGAGGTTCTATGTTCGACTCTATGTATTTTTATTTTATTTTTTATATTATGTCCAACCATATCTGCGTTAGTTGTGCACTGATTTTCAAAAATGAAAAAACAATTTTTGTTTGAAAGATTATATAATGATCCCATCCGAGGTGATCCCGTCGTCAACATGTCAGGATTTGATGATGTGATCCCAGGGAAATCGAGGGAAACCCTAAAATTTTGTAGGCACGCATTACGTGTTTCTTGTGTAGGTACTCTTAAGCTATTCACGTATTTGCATCTAGGAGTCACCGTCGATCAGCTGATGATGGAAGGTACAACTCGTTAACGGTTAGGAGTTCAAGGATAATTCATTAATATAATATGAACTGTGGACCAGTTTGTTTGTTTTTGATATGATTACTCATGAGTAGTCTCCTGAGGTCCCATTGTTACCAAGTCAGCGTCTAATGTAAATAGAGGGCAAACCTCAATTTTTATAGGCACGATGTGATGTGTTTAAAGTTTTTTCAAAAGCTATCCAAGTATTCTCGAGAATGGACTGAAGAAATGAGTTTATTTTTCGGTTTTAAGTGGCTATAGGGTGTTTGATCTCAATCCAATTCCTTCTCTAAATCAGAAGTACTAACTACAGTAAAAACAATCGCGGTCATAATTATTTAAGGATTCGTCTCACGGAAGTTATTATAATAAAATCGCGGTCATACAAACATACGGGTCCAATACCTAACGTACTTTTTAAATCAGTAGAAATTATATTCATCATTCTAAATCTAATCTGAAGAGACAAGAAGCATTCAGTTGATAACGAGATCTAAATGAGAAACGAAATATTGCCGCTGCTCTTACCTACGCTTACTCAGTTAGAATGAATCGACTAAACTCAATAGTTTCAAAAAATGGCTTATGCTTAATTTTTGCTTTATACACAATTTATCTGTCTTAAAAACTGCAATCATTCAATGATCTTCCGCGTAATTAGGTAGGTTACGCCATTGCCGTTTTATCTTGATATCACATAATTATAATCGAATTAAACTTAGAGGGACAAATGGAGACTAATGAAAGCTGGTAAAAGTGTAGGTAGGTAGGAATGGTACCAAAGAAATACATTTAAAGTTATGAAGGAAGTTACATTTTCTGTAGTATGACAGGATATTACACATAAAAGCATTAAATATTCTTCACCCAACAATTATAGTTTAACGTATGGAATTTTATTCGGTGGATCCGTCTAAAATGTAAATTATTTCAAGACAAGTCTCCTCTGTATCAATGTACTTTGTGCATTTCAGTGAGTATTTACGATCTCCATTTAGGGTTGCAGTCTCTTTTTAATTGCCTACGAGCCTCGGAAGCTGTCGTAAATTTTAATGATGATTGCGACGCTTTGTTTTACATAGAGAGAACAATCACAACAATGATCCCTATACTATAAGGACTAAATTTATAGCAATTGCCACAGGAATCTATTGGAAATGAATAAATACTATTGGATAGAATACATTTTTTTATTTCACACTACATAGTGAACAATGAGTGAACATCATAAAGAGTGTCAGCGTTACAGATAAATTAAAGACTACATTACAGAATAAAATATTATAAAGATTTCACTAACGACCTAACGCTAGGTACTGCTACAGCTATAGTAAAAGTATAGCGATATTAAAAAATCCAGGATAGCTTTCAGCGTTCCAGCAGACAGTGCACATCTATATTGAACCATCTCTATTATAAAAGCCCACGTCACTCACTGACTCACTGACTCACTGATTCTGGAACGCTCGCACACTATGATAATTTTTAAAGAAAGAACACATAACAAAGAGTTTATCATAAAAAAGTTTCAAAAACAATATTTTCGCGAAACGTCAATGACTGAAGAAAAGTATTAAGTTTTGTTATGATTCAATCAATGTTTCCGGCAAGACGTTTCTATAATACTTTACGCGCGAGCGAAGCCGCGGGCAACAGCTAGTTTAACATATCGTCGTTGCGCCTGCCAAGTTCCATAAGTGATTTTTGTAAGGTTTTGGGAAACAATAAAAAACATGTTATTGAATTGAAAATGAAAAACTCGGCAAAATTATTGATACCACAACATGGACGTTTATTTAATACATCATAAAAATAAAAAAGTTGCCAAAACTATCAGTCATTTAAGGGGCTAGATTTTTTTTTTGCAAAAACGTGCACATAACTGGTTTACAATCGTATAAAATAATGATGGATGTGCATTATTACACATAAAAGCTTTGGCAATGTGACACTTATGACAATTTTTAGGTTAACATTATGTGATTTTTACGTTATCATAAGTAAAAAAATACAATGAAATGAGTAGGAACTATTAGAAACTTACATTTAGTATACTTATATAGAATAATTCACAATTATTGTTTATGAGATCAGTGATATACCTACTTAACTTTTAGTTATTATTTTAAGATCACACTTATTGCCATCATTATCACAGCATTATATTTAAAATAATATCTTTAGAAAACAAAAAAAATCTCTTTAACAAAAAACAAATCAAATACTTCTATAAAAATAGTTAAACAAAATAAACTTAATTCCTAAATTTGGTAATCTGAGGTACACAGTTACTTACTCCTTGTAATGAAGGTTGTCATAGAATGCATGATAGTCGCGGTGCATAAAAAGTTTTAAAGACTGGAGACTATCATATTTGGTTTTATCAATTTTACGGGGCTCGTTGTAAAGTCGACTATCAACAGATGATGGGTTATTGGCTCGAAGTCGCTGAGGTAGGATTTTCCATTCATCGGGATGACGTAACTTGTAGAAGATACTGCCATCTTTATATAAAAGAGCTCTTATGTCATTTACGGTCGGGTCTCCAGCTTTTTTACCTGGACGAATGGAATCAATGCAAATGTCATCCTCATAATTCTTAAAAAAAGTATAATCAACATGATGAACGTGGTACGGTTGCTTAGGTCGTGCTTCCCTCATGCGACTAATATAATCAGTTGGTGTATAGATAGGGGGACGAAACTTTTTCTCTAAAGTTGAGTGGACACTATCCACTTGCATCATTGTATGTCCCTTTTCTAAAATGATCTGTTCAATCTCCAGTCTAGTCTCCTTTGTTAATTTTAGTAAAGCTGATGACAAAACTTTATTTCTATTTTGGTAAGAACAGCCATCTGATATAATTATAATTTTTTTATAGTTTAATTGAGTCTTAATAAAATGTATCAAGCAGCTTGTAAATTCGTTAGCCGTAACACCTCCATCTCCCTCATGCCATACATACAGGTGCACATCTTTATTATTGTTAATATAAATAGACTGGTTATGAACCTGAAGTTTTTGCTTATAGTATTGAACTGAAACTAGCATCTTTGGACAAAGGAGAACAGATTGGACATCGACAGTCAGGACGAGCACCTCGGGTGAGCTCATAGTGCGAGCTTCAATATGAGCATTGTAGGCTTCTTTCTTCTTTTCAATGTGAACGGCGAACTGCTCCTCTGAGATATTGCCTTCTTTTTTAGCTGTACATACATCGCACTGGTCTTTTCTTGGCTTAAAAATGGAAATCTTTTCCTCTTCCAATATTTTATTAAAGATTTTGCGGCCAATATACGGTTTTCCGTTACCTTTACACCACTCAGTGTAAACTCTAAATATATGAGATTTCGATTCAAAAGTGTCTTCTATGTAAACTCTGTTACTGCTAGAGCGACAGTAGTGACTTGGTACTTTATTAATTAAATTTAGCCATTCTTTGACAGTAGTTGATTTAATAACTTTTGGAAGATGATTTATAGATTGCCGTTTTTCATTTTTAGATCTTAAATCTTGTCCTTCTACTGTGTTATCCTGCAGCTTTTTAATCCATTCTGACAGTGTATCACTATTTATGTTAAGGGTGCTGACAAAAAAGCTTTTACAAACCTTCACAGTTACATTCTGATCATCTGTAAAATAGTAGTCATATGCCAGTTGTCTTTGAGAGGCATCTTCCGAGTTACTCGTAGTTTTACGTCTTCTTAATACCGGACGCAGTCGAACAAGTGTTTTTAAATATGCTTTTTTCGCATCCCATGTAGTTAAGCCCCAAAAATAATCAAATACAGCTTTCCGTTTTGGTTCCGATATCAATCCACATAAATAGCTTCTGTCAGATTTGGAAATACAAGAATGTGCACAGGGCTTTTCTTTAAGATATTTTCTAGGTCTCGGTACAAGTTCATATCTTGCTTTCTCACCCGTTTCGTCACACTTCCTTTTTCTGCCTGTATATTTTTTGCCACATACCCTTTTCAACTTATTAAACTTCCTTTGTTTGTTATTTATTTCCTCATCACTAAGCGAAATCTCAGTTTCAGATGTACTATGGAAGTCTTCATTTCTGTAAACCGTAGTATTTTTTTCTAATATTAATTCTCCTGTCTTTTCATCCAAGTAGTAATTATCTTCATTAAAGTTTTCCTCAAATAATTTCGTATCCTCTCTTAACTGGCCTGTAACTTCATCAAGAATATATCTTTTATTAATACTGTCCGAGATCTCTGGAATACCACAATCAATTTCTGGTTTATCTTTAATAAGATCCATTTCTGACTTATCTATGAAAGGATCAAGAAGTTTATCATATGTAACGTCCTTTAGTTCTTCAAATATTATACTAATTTCCATATTTTCAGACGATAAGTTTTGTACTATGTTGGAGACATTTTGATTTAAATCTGAAGTTTGCAGGCCTTGCGTAGGATCGTAACTATTGGACATAAACAAATCAGGCACATTTAAATCTTCATTTGTATTATTATTGTCAATTCCTCTAGCTAAATTAACTAGCATCTGTCCCCGTGACGCTGGTTTGCGTGCATATGGGTTAAAAGTCATATCGCCTGAAAAAAAAAACAAAAAGAGTAGGTACATAAATACGTAATTACCCAACATACTAACAAACATAATTACATTAACACAATATGCACATTCACTACGTAGCCCTCGCTTTAGGGCACGTTGTATTTGCAAACGTAGTTAGGTACCTACGCTCAAAAGTTACGTGAAGTAATAACAAAAAATCTAAATCAATCACACACTCAAATACTAAGAAGCTTTTATAGCTTTTATCACTTACAATATTTTTAGTTATTGTAATAACATTCTAGTAATAAATCCACTGATAACTGTACAATATACGATAGGTATACAAGACTATTTTATAGGATAAAATATTGTTTAGGAACTTAAATTGACAAGTTACTGATGAATGGCTTACGGTATTATATAAAAACAACACAATTTAAGTAAATTCAGTACGTACTTACCACTTTTATTTAGTTTTAACACAAAAAAACTATTTTTATAATGTTGTTTACACCACAACGCGCCCTCTCGGCGCGCACAGTTGTGGGTGACTGAAGATGGAACACAAATCCTTTATGTGCATTTCTGCACATACGAATTTTTCTAAACGGCCAAAATACATACGGTATTTGTCATATTTCTTTCTAAATGGAATATCACAAAAAGGATTTTATCAGCACATACAGAACGAAACGGAGATTATGTTTAGTGAAAAAACGAAAAAACGAAAAAATGCACATATGGAATTTGGCAGGCGCAGCGACGATATAAACAGTACCTATTCGACTATTCGTACTAATCTCACAACTCGGCAAGAAATTCCTTTTAATTCAAACAATTGCCGCCAACCAGATGACAAAAACCAACCTGTGTTGCCAGATCAGAATCAGAGACTATGAGACTGTTATTCTAATATTCTTATCGAAAAGCAAACGATTCAAGTCGATTTGAGATACACAAAATCTAAAATCTATGTACTAATATCTAAACAATTATCTGCCATTTACTTATAAAGCAGTTACCCCATTTTTTGTAAAATTGAGCTTAAAACCATAAACAAACTAAACTGGAAAGTCGCCGAACCCAAAGACATTTAACATTACAATGTCTTTGGCCGAACCTGAGCGCCGACCATGAAGGTATAGATGAAAAATGGCGCCGACCGAACCGTCTAAAACCATAGATAACACAAACCCGGAGAAAACGACAAGACGAACGTCGATCTCGATCTGCGATCATCAATCAAATAATCCAATATGGCCGACTGCTTCCAATGGGGCTGTTCGCGGTTAAATTTTACAAATTTTCAGTTATAATTAAATAGTTTCATAAAGAACAACATTGCCTTACATTATAATGTAAATCAATGTATCTAATGAAGACTTTTCCGTAAGTAGCGCAATTGAAAAAGTGTGATAATTAACGACATCCTTGACATGCCATGGGAAAGTTGCGAAGTGGCCTCCGTATTTTTCGCTTAATTACTGGATGCCTTTATTAAAAGATATATCAATTTGCAGGTATGCTGAAGATGCCAGTTAACTCTGTGACTGAAACGAAAAAAGGAGTCGATAAATCTAGATTTTCCCTGTCATTAAATAGGAATAATGCAACATTTTTGAGCAACGAAAATAAGAAACAGACTGAGAATCTGAAAGAGAACACTGACCCTTACAAGCCGTCAACTAGTAATAATAAAGAGAATAAGCCAATAAAGAGACCGCTGAAGAGTGTATATTCAAACACTCTATCAGCTGCAAAGAGATTGAAGCCACTATCTGAGACATCAAAGCCAGCAGGTATTGTGTAACTTACCGGTATTAGATCGTCGATGACCAATTCCCTGAAAGCCTGTTATAATAGTTTTTGTACCTACTTCCAAATAATCACCCTAATAAGACATACTTGAATAAAACAACAACAACAGATGTTGTATTTTTAATTTCTGGAGCTCATTCTACAATGTACTGTATGATTGTGCTATCTAAAGTGAGTCATTTATGTAAAAGTAAACTGGAACTAGGTGTGAATCAACAGTTTCCTAGGATAATGCATAGTTGTTATTCATTTTTGATCTGACTAATCCTTAATCAATCAATTGGATTGAATAAATCACCTACACTGCACAAAATAAAACCCTTTACTATAACTGCTGTTCATGGTACACTTGATTAACTTTTGTAATTAAAGTTTATTAATTTCTACTGTGTTTTATGTTTAAATTAGATTTGTTATAAAAATAAAACTTTGAATCCTGTATGTAGGTTAACATATTTTGTTATTTACAGAGAAACTACCAGAACCAAAACTAATAATATTGGAGCCTCCATTGGCCAGCCCTGCCATGTTGAATGGCCACCACACATCAGACAATCAATATGTGGGGAGTACACAGCGGAAAACACCCATCGCTACACTGTCCAACTTGGGGAACACATGTTTTCTCAACAGTGTACTCTATACTTTACGGTAAATATAAACTATTAAATAAGAGAAAGCAAATGAAAAGATTGTATAATTTTGTCTGGATGACTAGCTTCGGTCATAACAATGCTTTATTTATGTTTGAATCATATGAATAATGGTTAGATTTGTATAATAATACTCACTCTATTGTTCTAGATATGCACCACGCTTTCTTCACAACTTACACCACCTAGTATCAGACCTAGCAAGTGTTGAACAAAAGCTAGGCAGCATCAGACTAAAGAGCTCATCACTGGGTCGCAGTGCAGCAGGCCTAGCCTCCTCGGGGACTAGATCTTGGAGTAGCAAAGACTTGCTATCCTTGGGACAATCTGACAGCAGTGCAGGAAAGAGTAAAATACAAGTAAGTATACATAGATGTTGTATAGAGGTGCCTGTGCGATTGTTTTTATGTATTTATTATTACTGCACATTATGCCTGTATTCAGAATAGAATATGACAAGGTACGATGTGATTTGCTTAGACAATTTATCAAAAATTTCACATATTTGAGAAAACTCTATTCTCGCTTACATGACAGGTTACTATTCAGTTAACTTCATACAAAGGTATATCTATTTTTAAAACCAGTGTGTCTTTTAAATAGCCAAGTAGTCAGTCATGATGTCCTTTTCAACAGAAGACACACTTAGATATAGCATAGCTGGTAGCAGTAGAAATTGTGATAGATTAAAAAAATATATATATATAACTGTGTCACAGTTATCAGTTTTGCATATCACTTTAATCTTGCACCTAAACAAGATGACTGACATACTTTATCTAATATGTTGATACTGACACCCTAATAAAACCAGATAAAGCAAAGTGTATGGAACACCTGTATACACATGTTTGTTACACAACTTACTCTTGACCACACACTAAGCAAGTAATCATTCTGCTTAAAAGATTAGCGAGTAAAACATGTAATCTCAGCTCATATCAGATATATAATGTCCTTTAATAGTAATATAATCTTTTTGAGTTGCTACTAGACAACAATAATAATAATTGAAGTAACTGTATGTTACAATGCTGTAGTTTAATCTTAAAGTTTAATGTTATGTTACTTTACATACATAAATTAATTTGTATAAGATTTTTGTTAATATAATTATAACTTTATAACATCCTGTAACGCCATCTAATATTTTTATTAGGTTTTATGGACTATATCAAAACCTTGCTTATTCAATAAATGGATTCCAGTGAATTCAAAAAATACATATGACATGTTAGTGTTGATTTATGATACTATTTAATTAGAAATAAAATATTTGCTCATCCTCAGATAGCTACTGAAAAACTCCATGAAACATACTTCAATCTCCGTGCTGCAGAGAGTAAATGTCTCAACAGCAGCTCAGCGGACGCAACACCAGAGCCATATGCAGCCGACGCCTTCTTAGCCGCTCTCAGAGATGTCAACTCCACCTTTGAAGGTATAGTCAACAAGAGAATATCTTCTTGACTTACTACTATGCAACAATTAAAGTACTATCAAGCTCATATACTGCAGCTTAACTAATAGTTACATTTCAAATATCATAAATGATAGAAATAGCGAAAATGTATTAAAACTACTTTTCTTCTAAACAAGAATTTTCATTAACATTATTTTGGGTAACATTTGCCAATGTATTAGAATATAGTCATGTGAATTCATTTTCTACAGGTAACAGGCAGCAGGATGCCCATGAATTGCTTGTGTGTATCTTAGACAACATCCGAGAAACCTGCAGAGCTCTCAGTGCCCGTGCGAACAGACTGCAGTTACAAGAAAATGGGGACAGGTAGGATTATCTATTTTATACTATCTACAAGTAAATTTAACACCAAAGACATCACAATAGTCAATTTTAATGTGTTATATATTTTATTTTGTGTATATATGTAAATATATTGCACCGATTTTAAACTTATAGTAATGGAATCGGTCGCCAACCAAGTCTCGAGGGTGACGCAGGCAAGCCAACTCTGGGTAACCTACGTAAGTCATGGAAAAAACGCAAAGAGGTGAAAGCGAGTGACAAACGAGCTTCGCCTACCGATGAACGTCCTCCTTCGCCCGCTGATCCTGAAAGGGATGAGAGATCCAAACCTGGATGGGACTTTGTAGCTGATGACTTTGAAGGTACAAAGCATAATACTATATTACACAATGGCACTACACAGCATACCCACACTTTCGATATCGAAAAAGTGCTTCGTTTTGCCTAAATTTATCTTTTGTGATTGATTAACCAAGACTGACAACCAATGACATCAATTTGCTGCGTTATCTGAGAATCAGACAGAACTCTTACGATTTTTTTTACAGGTACAATGGTTGTGCGGACCATGTGTTTGGAATGCGAAGCTGTGACGGAGAAGGCGCAAGCAGTGTGTGAGTTGTGTGTTCCCGTCACCGACGATGATGCTGAAGAAGAACCATTCAAAGCAGCATGCCTGTCTACGGAATACCTTCGCGACCAGAACAAGGTATAAAATTTCGAAACTTTTTAATTAAATTATTATCTAGTGAGGACTTAGTAATGTGGCAATGGAATCAAGACCTTTCTATGTTGTACCATGTTTCCATGCTTTTGTTAACTTTTCTAGTACTGGTGCGAGCGCTGCCTTCGCTATAACGAGGCTCGTCGGAGCGTCGCCTACTCTCGACTGCCGCGGCTACTCGTGCTCCAGCTGAAGCGTTTCAGCGGTGGCATGGAGAAGATCACTCGCCATGCGCCCACGCCATTACATATGCCATGCTTCTGTGAGCCCTGTGCTCAGCGTCCTCCTGATCAGCCGCCTACACATCGGTAATATACTAGGACTTCACCTTTAACCCTACCAATTTTATTTGTTTTCTTTAACTTCCCTATAAAATATGATGTCAGTGTTATAAAAATGCTCCAACTACAAACAATAACGTGTTATATTGCAGGTACCTGCTATGGGGTGTGATAATGCACCTGGGGCAGACGCTGACGGGCGGGCACTACGTGGCGTACGCGCGCGACAGCTCCGGCGGCGAGAGCGAGGCGGGCGCGGCGTGCGCGCGCGAGGCGGGCGGCGGGGACGCGGCGGCGCAGGCGTCCAGCTTCATGCGCGCGCTGTTCAGCCGCCCGCGCCCCGCGCCGCAGGGCTGCTCCGCGCGCGACTGCTGCGTGCCGCGCCCGCGAGCGCTGGCCGCCTGGCTCGCATGCGACGACGAACTCGTCAAGCCCATCTCCAACGAGGAGTTTGAAGACCTCCTCTCGGCCGAGCCCGAGATGCGCTCTGCTGCCACCCCCTACCTTCTTTTCTATGTCAAAAGCGAGGTGGGCTAGTGCGAGACTCGCGCTCGGATCGTAAGCCTCGTGTTCGAGGTGTTAGCACAGTATCTACGTTTACTTTCCTCTTTCTGCTTCAGTTTCCGGGGATTTGTTCGGCTGACGCATCTTGACTTTAAACGTGTCGCGTGGATTAGAACTTTTCGTTTAGCGATCGTCCTGTGAGTCATTACTTTCGTTTGTTTAGAAGCTTAAAAAGACATATAGGATGTAGGCGCGGACCGTTACGAGTGTCGGCCTGACGTGATATTATGAGTGTAGCTAAAGTATTATAATAGGATGTTATAGAAATCGATCAAATATATTGTAAAGTATATAAAAACATACACAATATTTTAAACACTTGTTACAATCTGACAATATGGACTTGAGTAAAGATTAGATCGAATGTACCTTCCAATTTATACAAACTGATTGTATATCGACGTTGACTCTGTATAACCTGTATTTATATATTATAACTGAACTAATTGCGAAAATATTTATTGGCCTAAAAGTATAACTGTTCAAGAATATTATTAATTGTAAATTGCTATATCCTTTGAAAATCATAATCTATGGTCCAAACTCGCCGTGTGCCCGTCAATTATAGCAATATTTATTTAAAATCCGTTTTACAAACTATTATACTATTAATACTTTAAGAGAAAGTTCAGAATACGCGTTTTCTATAGCAGCTTAGCTACAGACCCGTCTAGGGGCATAATCAGACCAATACGACTCTTAGATAGTTTATCGGTATGTTACGATTTCAATCCAATAGTCATACAATGGTAGTAGAACAAATGTTAAATAAAATAGAAATATATTTTTGTGGAGTATTTTGTTATTAGTTCACAACAATAAATGTGTAATAACTGGTGCAAAATATCCTATGTAATAAGTATGTCTAGACAAAATTCTTAATACAGTTGTCTGATTCTATTCTTGGCATTAAATTCTAATAAGATTTAGTTCTGTATAATTAGGACAAAAGTATTGAATTAACATATTGACGAGAGCACATGTTCACTTTTCGGTTAAAGTTGTAAATTAGTTTTTACAAGCATCACATAATTGTGTAATAAAGTTACTGAAAACGAAAGTGTAAAACTCGAATATAATTGGAAGAATTCAACACTAGCTTCCAGGTAAAAAAAAAAATAAGTAATATCATTTCTGATAAGGTTGTTCATGAGAGTTCGAGATTTTTACATGGTGTTGCTGTATGCTTCCTACATAAATAACAAACCTGTACGCACACTGTAGTGATATTAAATTAGACTAACAGTGACCTCGAGACTACAACGATAATCATTGCTTGCTACGAAATGCGACTGCTTTCTTTTTACAAATTTTTAAATACTGTACTGTAATTGTGTTACTAGCCTTTGCTACCGTTGATACTTCGTATTTTTGTATGGCAGCTATAAAATTGTATATAGTTTTATTTCTATATATACTCAAGTATATTATATAGTATGTTTTGATTCCAATCCCAGTTACACAGCAGTCGTTTTTGTAAAACATTTAAGGGATAAATTAATATTTTTATATTACTGACAATACTATCTTCGTAATTATATGATGTGCACAAAATTAGTTTCAATATTTTTATCGCACTTTGAACAAAGCATTGGACAATAAAATTATAAAAAAATACTAAATTATATAGGTATCGTGGTTAAAAAATGTATACAATGACATCACTTTACCATCTAATTCTTATGTTAATTTTTAATATACTTGGCGTTTTCCAACGTCTTATTATAGGTAAGTTATAATGCTAACCTAAGAAGAATGAATTTTGTAACAAGGCTGTCGGTTTACAAAAACGACTGCAGTTTTAAAAGCTCTTAAATTGTAACTAATCTATGGCTGATGTATAGGTACCTAATAACATTATTTTGATTTAGTCTTAAATTGATGAAGTCGAAAATTGTGGTGGTGAAATTTTATTTACTAAATCAATGACCTGAATGTTTTATAGTATAAACTCAGTAGTAGAGTACCTACTATATAATAATTTACCACTACAGTCCTCGACTTCTCTACTTATGCTCGACTTAAAGTACTCAACTTACTAAACTACTTAATTTTATGTGTTATTGCGGATGCCATTCCAAAAACCTTTGAAAAAGGTAAAATTCTTGTCAGTAGCTATACGACTTTGTTTTTATTATCGAACAAAATGTTATTATTATCATTCATTTTCATTGTAAATTCGATTTGGATAATAAAAATAAGTTCAATGATCTTTGCTTTTATTTTATTTCAGGGCTAATTTGTTTATGGAACAATATGGATACATTTGATAAATATTCCTATGTATACATACAGTTATATAATCATGGTATAGAATCAATCAAAGTAGAATTAAGAACAGATGTATGGGGGGGATAATTTAAGTAATCGCTGCACTTAGATAATTTATTCTTTCGCGACTAAATAGGAGTTCCAAAAGGCTTTATTTTGTGTTTACTTGCAATTTAGATTAAGCCCGAGGAAGTAGAGAAATACAAGAGAGAACATGTCCCAATGTTCGTCGGTCAATATATTTACGATCCGCAGCCATCCGACTTTCAAAAAAACCTTGGATTGATATTATATGTAACAGATACCTAGATCATCTGTTACATGGAATAGAATATTGGATTGATATTATATGTAACAGATAGATCATCTGTTACATATAATATCAATCCAAGATGTTTTTTCTGAAACTCTACAGGTCGCCAGGGTACCTAATATAAAACAACCGCCCAAAACATTATTTTTTATTTTATTCACATTTTTAGATTGTTTCTAGACTGTTATCTGTTAATAAATGAAGTTCGATAGGGACATAGGTGCTATAAATATTATATCGTACAGTAAGGTTGATTTTATTGACTATTAGTAAAGAGATAAGGGTAGGGTTTAGGTGAACTTATCAGTAAAAGATAAACGACGGGTCATCGGGAAGAAGCAGTTTAGCCACAGATTCCGATGTGTTAACGTGTCTCGTTTCTAATTGTTATTTTATTACACAAAATGAAGGCTATCGAGACCAGGGGTAGATTCTCAAAAGTAAGTACCTTAACTATTTTATTAGTTAAAATCAAAATGTACCGAATGAGTTTAAATACAATAATTTTATTACTACATTCACCAAAATTGATATAAAAAGGAATTAATATGACTGGAACGTAACATAGCATGACCAACAAATCAAGCCTGCTAACTGCCTCTACCAGTCTACCACATAGCATCGAACCCCTTGTCTTCCTTGGTAGTCAGCCCTACGCCGGCGGCCCGCATATTATTACGTGACAGCTGTTGTTAAAGTTAGATTCTTGAACGAACATTTTTAAGAATACTGTTGTTAAAATTCCGAATGTCCCATGTTTTCAATATTTAAAACAGTTGCAGTTAAAATTTTGACATGGCTGCTTAAAGGTAGTAGTTATTTTACAGGACGGTAATACTTTAGTTCATTGGGTTAAAATAATTTTGGAATAGCTGCCTACCTGCGGAACTGATAAAAATCTAAATTTTACGGCGAGGATTTCTTGTCTATGTCATTGGGTTGACCTCTAAATGTCCTTGCATACATTTTAACTGCTCACTGACTGCTGTCAAAACTAAAGTACTGTAGGTAGTGTAATAAGCAGTGATAAATAAGTCCTAGTGATCTAAAAATCCATTGCAAAAATTTTAAATAAAAAAGATTGAAAGTTATCATGGCATTTGTAAGTATATTATTTTGTTAATCATGTTTTTAAAAGTTTTGTTTTATTACTATAAATCTTAGGTTAGGTTAGTTTTAAACTTAACTTTAGAAGTTTTGTACTTATGTATTTGAAAGGGGGTTGCGTTTCATATTAAGATGCAAATGAAGGTTAATAACTTTAAAACTTTATGAATTTAAATATTTTGATGCATTATTACCCACCTGTAGCGCTTTAGCGCCATAAATTCTGCGAGTAAAGCCGCCCCATGATGTGTTTTATGACACCGGTACTTTTCATAATGTAGGTATAATAGTAAATAATATAATCACATATCTAAGAGGTAATAATTAAAGAACAATATTGTAATCTATTAATGTCTAAGTAAAATATATTAAAACTGCTAATATTTCACTCTGTAAAAAATTATGTTGTCATCATCATAGACCTATAAATAAATGGTTGTAATATTTTTTTGTCATAACATTTTGGGTAGGTGGCAGCGGAAAAGTTGTCTTCTGCATAAATTTTCAATCAATACCTATCTATGTACATAAATAATTTTTAGTTTGAGAGCTAGTAGAATTGGTGTATTATATCTATTGAAATGCGTAATCAACTTTTGTCAAGGTCAACACAAGTTTTCCGATTCCCGACGACTAGGATTCGCAATGACGCATGCCTAATACCTATTTGATATGATAATAATATGGTTCTCCTTTAGTAGTAAAATATTTCCAGAAATAGTCTCCTAGATCTTTTTCATTTCTGCAAGTAGGTATATTAATAATAATTATTGTTGTTAACCATGTAGGTACCTAACCTAACTACCTACCTTGAATTACTACCCTGAATTACTGAATTAAATTTGTAGGAAATCAAAATATCAAATCGTTAACATTTTAGGAAGTAGGTAGGCAGTGTGGTCGGGACCTTCCAATCGCACCAAATCGAAATCTAACTTCGATCGATGTTTTTCGATTCTTCTATCTTTCGATTCAATAATTTGATTTTTGGTAAATTCGATAGATTAGTAAGCGCTAGAATAATAAAAAACTTGATCTTTACGCTTCCCAAGTTCTATAATACACAAATTTACTAAAATTAAATTCCGGCGTATTTTAATACCAAGAAATGTAAATTGAGACCTGGAAAGTCTGCTAATCTGATAGGTTTGTCTACCGGCTAAGTAGTTACGAAAATGATAAATAAGAATCTTTAGTTAGTTAGTTATCTAATTAACTACCTATAGTTAATTTGATAACTTGTTAACAGATAATCAGAGTATTATTGACAGACAAACACAGATTTATTCTTCTGGCACCCATTTATTCTAGTAATTACGAGCAATAAATGGGATGGATGCGTACTTGCGTGTGCGTAGTCCGTCCGCCGCCGCCGTCCTACTGGCTTTTACTTATAACTTGCACTTGCTTGGTATTTTTCCATGTCAACACTGACAATATTTAAAAAAATTCGAAAATGCCCAAACCATGAAGGTATCATCTATACCTTCATGGCCCAAACTTTAAACTGTCAATAATCTATGACTCAAGACTGACAGTTAAAAAAGCGGTAAAATTAAAAAGTTAATAGTGAATTATTTTTGTTTGTTTGTGAGTTTTGTGACTTGCGATCTTCTGTGAATTACTTCTTTCTTTACACACTAGGGTTCAATCTAACTAGCCATCTACTGACTATTTTAGACGACGGATTTTATTGGCAAGCTCTCAAATGTTTAAAATTAGAATAAAATCGATCCTGATGTTCACTAAAAGGTAATCAGATGGATGCAGCTTGCACTCTATGTTTCACTTTAACAATAGAATATGATGTGAATTGAGTAATAATAGGTGGTCTAGTCGGTTTCGGCGGTGGTTTTACTTACCCCGCGGTGGTAACGACGTTGTTCTGCGCGCGCCGCTCGCGTCTCATCGAGTACGCAACTCCGTTCGCACAGCGCTGCGGGAATCCGTTTTTCGTTCGAAAGGGCAGTTCAAGATCACGAAAGCCGGCCGTGCGACCTCCCGCATTGTTCAGTGAAAGATTTATACATAAAAATTCGGTCAAAATGGGTTTTCCAACAATCTACGATGGAAAAGTCGAGGTATTGTCCCTGTGTATGTTATTATTCTATTTCTGTCCCATCTTGCGATTACGTGAGCCTGCAATTTGTTACGGCAGTAGCGGTTACCTTGACGATTATTTTCATGCCAGATATATTGTCGTTCTGGTTTAATCAATACTTACTTCCCTGTTAAATTGTTAAGCCTATTTTGGCTGTATCTTATACAGTAACAAAAAAAATATATAAATTCCAACAGCTTACAGATAAATCAATAATAATCTGTTTCCTAGATTTCTCTGATAATTCCATTTAGATGTAATATCTGAATAATTATTCTAGATTACATGATAACTAGAGTAATCAATATTATCATGATATTGCAGGTTTATGCTTGTGTGGATCTCAAAATAAAGGCAGTAACATAAGGCAAATTGTAAAAATCATATTCATTGAGTATTAATTCCATAATAAAAACAGTACATACTGACCATACACAGAATACTTAATAGTGCTTGTACTTTTAAATATTCAAAGGTAGTTTGGATTCACCAATGTCACCAATCCATGTTAGAGGTGTAAATAGGTTTCATATTCTGATATCCAGTGGTTTTATGGCTAAGTGTTCTCACTAAGCTTGTAATAGGAAACATCCTCTTTGATGACATAATGTCATAAACAATGCCATATGATAGGGTATCAAATAAGTATATAGTTTTATAGTACATAATTTTATACTTGGACGGGAAGGTTAATATATAATACCTATAATTAATGTATGACTCAAAGTTAGGATTTCTAATATTTCCTGTTTTTATTACCATTTTTCTAAGAGTTTCGGCTACCGAAATATTGTAATGTCTTTTTAATTATATTCTTGCATATATTCAAAGTAATTTAAAATGAAAAACACTGTTGTAATGAATAGATTATTATTTGCAAATGTTTTTATACAATAATAATGGTGCTAATAGTTGTTTATTTCATTATTTAAATTACCTGCATGCATAACAAATTGATTAGTTTTGTGTGAAACACTTATCTTTCAGTTGTAAGGGTTGTGAGTCACAGTTGATACAGGAATATTATTACTTCCGCATGCCAGAATATTTATACTAAGATATATTATTTATTTAATGTTATGTGTTTATTCTTCAAGGATGGTACACTATTTCATTCCCTAATGTTACTCACTCTGACTTTTATTTATTTTATTACCCAACTATAACTTATTTATTCCATCTTCTACTTGTTCCCATTGATGTTTACCGTCTTAAATATTTGCTAAGGTTTGATTGATAGGTTTATTGTCTGTATTAACTATGATTGTGCATCAATGCCAACGTTATTAGAGCTATTAGTTGCAATACTGCGTCTATTTGCAACATGACTTGTTAATAATGGCATGTATTCTATTCTATTATGTAAAAAAGTACTAATTACCTTTGCAAATACTATGCAAGTACCTACTTTCCTTCAATGTTATTGTGTTTGTAATTATATAGGTACTTTAATTAGATATGTTCTAGTTGTACCTACCCTTTGTATAGATATGTGGATTCCCCAGGCAGACCTGAGAATGTTGCCAAGGAAGATGTTTCTGTCAATTGTCATGTATTATTGGATTAGGCTAACACTAAATTTTTTTTTTTTTTTTTTTATTTTGTTTAGCGGCTATTCTGGGACTTTGCAGCCCCAGTATCACTGCGACCGTTATCGATCTATTGTGATCGCCGCTGCTATCTTTACAGTTCGCCACTAAGTCCTACGTCCACCAGGTATCGCAGTAGCTTTTGGGGGGCGATATCTTTTACGTCCTGTGGGCCAAGGATATGTTTGCCCAGGTGTAAGCTACGCTTACGCATTAAAGGTCCACAGTCCGTCAGAATATGAAGCGGAGTTTCGTCTGACTCCTGGCACATTCTGCACGTTCTTGTTTCGGACAGTCCCATAGTGGACATGTGTCTGTTTAGACAACAGTGTCCAGTGAGGGCTCTAACTAGAATGCGCATTCTTTTCCTACTCAGTCCTATGATCAGCTTAGTGTATCTCTTGTCATAGGCTTTAACAAGAGTTTTGGAGTGAGTCAGTCCTGGCATGTCTGACCATGCCTTACAAGATTTGTTCAAATAGATGTTCTCCAGGGTCATTCGGGCGAGACTTTTCGGAATGCCACAAAAAGGTTCTGGACCATATAGCGTTTTTCCCGATCCCGCTCTAGCGAGTTCGTCGGCATTTTCATTGCCCACGACTCCCGCGTGACCCGGAACCCACCTAAGCGTTACTCTGTTTCGTTCTCCTAGAGTATTTAGGCGACTCATGCAGTCTGCTACCAACTTTGAGGTTATTAAGTTGGAGTCTAAGGCCTTCAGCGCTGCCTGACTGTCTGAGTTAATGTAAATTATGTGGTTGGCATAATTTTTTCGTAGGTTTGCTTCCGCACATTCGATAATGGCGTAAACCTCTGCTTGAAAAATGGATGCAAATTTGCCCAGGCTTTGAGATAGCCGGAACTTTGGCTGCTCTCCATATACGCCAAAGCCTACGTCAGTGCCCATTTTGGACCCATCAGTAAACCATATTAGGCTACCAGTTTCACAGGTGACTTGTTTGTCCAACCAGTCCTCCCTGTGCGGTATTTCCACTTTGTAGTTCTTTTGGAAGCTACAGCTTGGAACCATGATATCTGAAGTCATGCAGAGAGCTGGTGTGCTTCTTACGTCCTCCAGTACTGTTCTCATTCTCTGGGATATGCAATTGAAACCCCCCTGAGCGTTAATCCTGTAAGCACTTGCCCCCGCCTCCTTAGCAATATGCATACTTAGGGGCGTTAGGCATAGTAGAGCGTTCAGGGCCGCCCCAGGTGTGGTGGACATTGCCCCAGTTGCCATGAGACAGGCTAGTCTTTGCAGACTACTTAATTTGTTAATTACTGTCTTTTGATTGGCTTTGTGATGCCAAACCACAGAGGCGTACGATATAGTCGGCCTCACAATGGTGGTATACAGCCATAAGACAGCTCTGGGACTAAGGCCCCAGTTGTTGCCCATCATACGGCTACAGGAGCCTAAGGCAATTTTTGCCTTTTGTATGATGTTGTTAAGGTGAGTATTCCATGTTAGCTTCTGGTCAATAGTGACGCCCAGATATTTAACTTCTGTGGAAAACTCGAGCTCTTTTCCATTTAGAGAGGGTTTGACTAGCTTATTCAGCTGTCTACGCCTGGTAAAAGGAATAATAACAGTTTTGTCAGGGTTAGCTGATAAATTGTTTCTTTTGCACCACCCACCTATGGTGTTTAGCGCCCTTTGCATAATGGAAGATACTGTGCTCTGGCAGAAACCCCTTATTATAACAACAAGGTCGTCAGCGTATCCCTGTGTGTCAATGTTAAGGTCGGCCATTTTATAGAGCAGTTGGTCAACCGCCAGAGTCCAGAGAAGGGGCGAAAGCACGCCTCCCTGCGGGCATCCTCTGGTGGTTATAACTTCCATAGTGGTTTGAAGCAGAGATACCTTAGCTCTCCTGCTGGAGAGCATTGACTCCACCCATCTCGTGGTCGTTTGGTCAAGGCTTTTTGCAGCCATACCTTCGACCAGAAGTGAAGTGGGAGTGTTGTCAAACGCTCCCTCTATGTCTAGAAATGCGCAGAGCGCTATTTCTTTGTCTTCCAGTGCCTTTTCAACCCTGTCAATTAGGCTGATCAGGGCTGTTTCCGTAGACTTACCTCTGCGGTAGGCATGCTGTGTATGGTGAATAGGTTTCGTTTTTAAAGTTACGTCCCTAATATAAATGTCAATAACCTTTTCCATTACCTTCATAAGGAAGGATGAGAGGCTTATTGGCCTAAAGGACTTGGGCAAAGCGTAGTCCTTTCTGCCAGCCTTTGGAATGAATATGACTTTTACTGTGGTCCATCGTTCTGGTATATGCCCCCAGGCCAGACTGGCTCTGAAGACTTTAACCAGATGTGGAGTGAGGGTTTCCACCCCCTCCTGCAATTGAGCAGGGAATATATTGTCCTCGCCACAGGCTTTGTATGGTTTAAAGGAGCTGATGGCCCACTTTACCTGGTTGGGTTTTATGATTATAGCTGCCCTTCGCCAGTCGTCATTGTTCGGCCTGTGCGGGGTGCCTCGTGTAGTAGGCGAGCAATTGCTACTCACCGATCCAGGAAAGTGGGTGGCTGCGAGCAGCTCCAATGTGTCGTTCTCACATGAAGTGAAAGTTCCGTCGGGTCTTTTCAGAAGCCCAATTTCCCTGTCAGGAGCTTTGGAGATAATTTTTTGGAGTCTTGCTGCTCGAGGAAGACTTTCCACATCCTCGCATAGCTTCCTCCATGATGCTCTCTTTGCTTTCCTGATTTCAGTGTTGTATTTGGTTAGAGCCTGCTTGTACACGTCCCATTCTTGGGATTTTTTAGCTCTATTGAAGAGTCTCCTGGTTTTTTCCCTTAGCTTTTGCAGCCTAGAGTTCCACCATGAGACTTTACTCGTAGTTGCTTTGGTCTTTACAGGGCAGCTGTCTTCGTAGGCTTTGGTTATTCCTACTGTGACAACCTCCACTGCTAGCTCCAAACCCTCCACAGTTCTGATGTTTTTTGGGATCGCATCAAGGTTTGTTTTTAACCGGTCCCTATAGTGGTCCCAGTCAGTGACTCTTGGATCCCTGTAGGTTTCGATTCGTCTTTGGAGCGATGCCTCCAGGTTAAATCGAATGTGTCGATGATCTGACATAGAATTTTCACTACTTACCTGCCAGTTAATGACATGCCTGGCTAAGGCACTAGTTGCGAAGGTAATGTCAAGAACTTCTTGTCTGTTACACGTTACAAAGGTCGGTATACATCCTAAATTAAGTGTATGCAGATTATTTGATAGAAGGAAGTCATAAAGTAACTCACCCCTTTTGTTGATGTCGGTGCTCCCCCACGACGAGTGATGGGCGTTGGCATCACAACCCACAAGCAGGTCAGCGTTGTGTCTTTGTGCGTAGACCACAACTTTCACCAGATCTTCAGTTGGGTTGGGCTTATCCCCGGGAAGGTAGGCTGAGCAGACAATTACTCTGGCCCCACTCCACCCTTTGAGATTAATGTATCCTGCGACCAGGTCGTCATTGCAAATCTCTGGAACAGGTAAAAGGTCAATATTTTTGTTATGAACAATGCACGCCCTGGGTCTAAAGCCACCATTATTAAAAAGAATTTTACCGGCGGCCCCGAGCCCCTGGATGTTGCCGTTGGATATCCAAGGTTCTTGGATCAGAGCGAGGTCTATGTTTTGTTTGGCAAAGCAACACTCCACCACCGCAGTCGCAGCTGCTGCATGATGGAGGTTGCCCTGCAAGATCCTCGCTCTGTGGCTGCAGGGAGCCATTGTTATTTGCGTAGGGCAGGTGTGTGAGGCTTCTTGGGAGGGGGACGTGGACGTCCTCCATTCCCTGCGCCGCCTCTCACCCCCCTACGACTAATGTTGCCCCTCGTGGCTCCACCCCGGCCTTTGGTCGACCGCAGCGGAGGCCTTTGGTGCGAGGGCCCCGCAAGGCTCCTCGTCGCCTCTTGCACTCCGGCAGATGTCGACGGCCGTGGTGTTTCCACGCTGGGCTTCTCCACGGTAGAGCCCCCCTTGATCTTAAAGACTATGCCCTTAAAACCAAGGCCAGCCCTACCGTTGTTTGCACGGAGAGTCTCCGCCGACGGGTCGTCGAGCGAGAAGGTTACCAGGGTACCTCCTGCCTCGACCCGCTTATGGAGAACTCGCCATAGCCCCGGGTTGAGACCTTCATTCTGCACATCCAGCAGCAGCAAAGCCTTTTCGACCGTTGCCACCTCACTGATGGGCAAGAATGTGGTCCCCACCTGTGGCCTGGGCAGTTCACTCTCGGGTATAGTCGAGAGCTCCGCCTCAGGCCACGGTTTGATTTGTTTGACCTCCCCCACAAGCCAGTCGTGACCGTCCTGGTTTTCACAGGTCACCAGGACCCATCCTGCCTTGAAGGAGAAGCCAACAAATCTTGGTCGCGGGCCCCCCTTCTTCCCGGCCATCTTGAGCATGGACTCGAGAAGGGCACTATGCAGAAGCCGCATCTGTTCCTCACTCATGGGGTCCGAGTTACGGACACCCACTCGCACGGCGCCAGCTACGGCACTGTACTGCGCTTTAGGGGGGGGTACCGTGGGATCCAGCCTGGAGGTTTTCCTTGGCTGTTCCCTCGGAGATTCCTCCTCCGAACGCAGGCGTTTTTTCGCCTTCGGATCCGGAGGAGGATTGTCGACTGGGATTTGGTCCCAGGGCTTCTTGCATAGGGCTTGTTCAGCACCCATATCCGCCGCCATCAGCCGCCGGAACCTCTTCCTGGCCGCGCCACTAAGCCTGACTCGCTTAGTGACCTGAGAGGTCTTCTCCGACTCTGTTTGTGGTACAGCATTTGAGCCCCCCACAGACAGGTTCGATAGACACTCTGAAATTTTGGAGCAGGGCGATCTGGAGGTCAATAAAGGCTCTCCGTCAGGCCCGTCCAACTGTTCCTTTTCAGGAGTTTTGGGTGAACTTATTTTTTCTTTATCCATAAGATTCCCACGAGTAGCTAGGGAAATAGACGGTCACCCCCGACAGAGCCCCGCATGTCGGGGGAAGAGCTAAATACATACCCGAATCGCTCTGGTCTCGAACACTAAAACCTACTCATCTAAAGCTTAAGAGTTGGCCAAATGTATGATACATTGTATATACATAGGTGTATGCTCTATGTATGACCGTCTATCTGAAATTGACAATTCTTTTGTATTATTGTTACAAACTTTAAATAAAAAATACCTGTCTTCCTACGACCACGACCTACACGAATGTAGCTATTCATTCAGAAATTAGGTAATTAATTCATCTTAGGGTAATTACACCTGTAGTGAAAATTTATAAATAATATAACATTGTCCCACTGCAAGGCAAAGGCCTGTTCTCGTATCAGAGAAGGAACGAACATTGACCATGTGAAAAATGAACGTACGTAACGTAAGTAACCATAGGATAATTATGCGGTCGACTGCAGCATACTTAGTTTACAAATTCTGTTATTCATGTGGAATATTGTGGAATCGATTGCGCCTTAGCCAGACGGGTCAGTGGTCGTTTTCTAACTGCGGTTTTATTATTGACTGGAAAAATTATGTGGGTCGGTCGGCACTAAAGCACAAACATCGGAGGTCAACATTATTTTTTTCGCGCAATATTCCTAAAACGTCATGTATTCGTTTATAATATATGTATGTTTCGGAAGTGTTTTTTATGATTTGGATCCTGATCAATGATAGGTACTTTAACAACATGGAAATGTTTCTGGTGATAATTTCATTTATTAATCTAATCATACCTACCTAGGTATATCTGGATACGCACGACGCGTTTCTAAATCATTTCCAGGTACGTACTCAGGTACACGGCTTTTCTCTTTAGGAGTCACGGAATTATTTCCAAGAGACAAAATACGGCAACTAGGTACCTACATCTACTGCAATTGGAAACTTGTATTGTATTCTTTGTGCAGGCGGGATCTGCTGACAAGCCCGGTATGCAGCTGGGGGCTGCCAACGCTGGGTCACAGCTGCAACACATGTGTAGCCTCGACATTGACTCCAAGTCTTCATATGTCCGTCTCTCAGGCATCATCTGTACCATTGGTAAGTTGATCTTAAGGTTAACTTGCCCCTCAACTACCTACGTAACTTATAGACTGTAGAGGAAACATTTGCATTGTACGAAATTTACATTGTTGCAAGGAAGTCGAAAATCAAATGATTATGATTCGTGTAAACCACTTACAGGCTGCTTTCACAAGACTAGAAGCAGATTACAAAAAGCAATTCCTAAGGAGAAGAATAAAACCAAATGGAAACTATTCCTGTATCAAGGTTATTCTTTTAAACTCCGTAGATAATTTAAATGTACAATTTAGGAGTTCACCTTGTTGTAGAAACCTCGTACAGTCTAACGTAGTTAATGTAGGTTTGCTATGTTGACGAGTAACTGCAGTTTTCTGTACTTCCTTAATCAGGGCCCGCCTCCCGCGATGTGTCCATGCTGGAGCGCATGATGGAGACTGGCATGAATGTCGCTCGCATGAACTTTTCTCATGGATCCCATGAGTACCATGCTGAGACCATCAAGAACTGCCGTGAGGCGGAGAAGAACTACAGTAATAAGCTCGGCTTCCCCTTCTCTTTGGCCATCGCTCTCGACACCAAGGGACCTGAGATCAGGACTGGACTATTGGAAGGTGTAAGTACCTACCATTCTTCTATAAAAGAACACTAATGGTATAGAGTAGTTACCGAAGGTTGTACTTGAGTATTTTTAAGCATTTATTTGCAACAGCTAGAATTTATTTTCATTCAGTCATATGTATAGGAAGGACACATAACTGTAACTTTATTAAAATTCCTTAATATTCTATGGTGAGTAAATTTGGTTAGCTCCTTTGGTGCAATGTATCAAAGTGAGTTTTGGCCTCTAAAATCATGGAATGGTTGAAAATTGATTTTTCTCTTGCACATTGCGGTGAGAATACCACTATCACAATATCATATCTAACCCTAGGGCGGCTCAGCGGAGGTTGAACTCAAGAAGGGTGACACCATCAAGCTGACAACTGACCCTGCCTACCAAGAGCGCGGAACCGCTGCCACTATCTACGTAGACTACAAGAACATCACCACCGTTGTGAAGCCTGGCAACAGGATCTTCATTGATGATGGATTGATCTCCGTCATCTGCCAGTCTGCTAGCGTCGATACTCTGGTCTGCACTATCGAGAATGGAGGTTAGTACCTAGTTACCTACTTGTTACATGTTTGTAGGAATTTGAATGGAAAATGCTTAAGCATCATCAAATAACTTCCTGACAACATGCCAAAAAAACCAGCTCCCAGCAATTTATTTCGACTAGATAATTATTTTTCTGTATAAATCTATTTGAATCCATGGCTGATATGGGATAGATCATACATTCTTCGCTAAGTTTCCTCTCCATATCTATCTACATTTTACTGATTCATATCAACTGCTATAAATAAATATCACGTGTTTAGGTTCAGGTAAGATATGTTAATAGGCTACACCTTGTTTTTTTACGTTTTTTATTCTCCATCGATCTGTCTTACCATAGACATAAAAAAAACATGAATACAAATAAGAAATGAGATTGCAATTTAAGAAATCCGTACAACAATTTTGCCCTTCCAGACCGATGAGCGAAATAATCCAATCCTAACAATAAAGCTCGTTCAATTTCAATGCCGTGATATACAAAGGAACATATGTCTTGACGAATATAGGGGCGATCCTAACAATAGCCAAGAATATTATTATTCCTTACGTACAAACCGTCAACGATGTTGTTTATGTGCGAGATTTTTTTATAGTTATCGATCTGATAAACAATGAACTATAAAAGTTTAATACAGTTTCCAATATACAACAACTTCTGAATTATGTTTGGTCACATATCTATCTTTTCATTTGTCCCTCAGGTACTTTGGGCTCAAGGAAGGGAGTCAACTTGCCAGGTATCCCCGTAGATCTGCCAGCCGTGTCCGAGAAGGACAAGTCTGATTTACTCTTCGGTGTTGAACAGGGCGTGAGTATATTGACATAAAAAGCTTCTAACGTAATCCAATAAGTCAATAAAATGACTACATTTAGATAATCTGATGTAGGTATGTAGTAGGTATCATAAAATCGGATTGGCTACAATGATAAAATGTTGAGTGACGTTATTCCAAATTAACCAATGTTTAGGATGGGCAGATATTTTGAAAAATGCCCCGTTTTTATTTTTGTTAACTAAAATATTTCTGTAAAATGATTGAATTAAGTACAGCCAGCTACAAATGACATTACAAAATACCTAAACCTTATTTAGTGCACAATTTCAATAAATTAAATAATAAAAATATCATAGCGTTAAACCTTTGAGATAAGGCTGTGTACCTATACTCCATTTAAAATAGCATTAGACAGAAGTTAAAAAAGGTTATTTATAATGCACACTTTGTTGCAAAAGTACAATAAACTTGTTACAGTTACGATTGACGCCTATAAATTAAAATCTATTTACATACCAGCTGTCACACTTATTTGTAATCATGTTAACCATTTTTCATAACAAATTATGTGGCTTTCATTTATTTATAATATTTCATTCGAATCTAAAATGACAGTGTCAATGCTAAAAAGCTAAAAGAAGCAGTGATGAACAACACTGGAACGTTTTTCGTTTTACTATTATCCTACATTATTTATTTATTTATTATGACTAAATCCTATGATGAAGACGAAGAAGTTTCACTATAGTGTGTTGTAAGTTGTTATTTTAATTAAAATATTGTTCTAAAAATTACTTTTATTTTAATCTTAATTGATTGGTTGTCTCATTCATTGTTTTGGTGTAAGTTTGTAATGTGTGATGAAGATATTGTTATAAATAAAGCGTAATTTTAAAAAAAAGTTTTATTTCGTTTATTTAAATAAATATAACATCCTTTGCAACGGTACTTAAAACAATTTCTTTGAAATAAAATGTTTTCAATTCCTGCTTCTGCGAGCCTCTTTTTTCTAATGCTATAATAAATGGAGTATAAGTCAATATATTACAGAGTTTAAAAGGTCTGAGTTGTTTTGTAAAACTGATTGTGTTCATAGACATTTGTTGCTGACTGTACCTACTTTCAGGTACCTAATGCGTGGCAGTAGAATTAACATTACATTCTTATAATAAAATACTTGTTTTAATAGATGTTGTAACCTACCGAAGTTTTAACTACTTATGTATACATAGCTGAAAAATAATATGTAAATACCATCTCATCAGATAATTTAATACGACATCGCGGCATCGCAACAACGCTCCTGATACACTTTTATTCTAGACATAAAAATGACGTCACATAGTTGATGATCGATGTGTGATCTTGTAAAGAGCACGTGCTAATGTTGTGCTAATGTTATCACAAGTGTTGATACCACGCAACGCATAAAAGTTAATAACTGTCTATTGATAAATGTCGTAAACAAAACTATCAAATTAAAGCATGAGGAAATTTAAAGTATCTACTTTTAATAATAATAATAATAACTACATCAGTATGAAGCTAAAAACATTTGTTTTTGTCAAAGCTATTTTAAGATTCATTAATAGGTACTTCATTTCATAACGTACCTGCTATAAGCCTACAATCAAGGTCATTTATTACAGTCCCATTTAACATTAATGCTTTCTAAGGGTCGTATGAAAATTCTTATGAAAAGCAAAACTTTGGTATTGTAAATGTTAATGTAAATAGGTACCTATAACCTCGTATGAATAACGTTACCCGTTCCATCCGGTAGGGTCAATTGAAAAAACCTGGATCCGGTTGTCATTTATCCTTGCTAAGTAGTAGAAGAAATATTATTATAACGAGCCAGTATTGTCCAGGGAAGATCTACAAAAAATATTTTGGATATTTCACTAATTGGTTGGATTGAAATTTGGGACAGTGCATAAGGAAAAAAAAAACATCTGATTAATATGTATTTCTCTCACACTGAAAAGTTATGCAACTTCTCATCAAACCTCAAAATATATTCTGGTTTAGAATAAATAAAAAAAAATGGCATATAATATAATAAATTTTTAATCAGGTGGACATGATCTTCGCTTCATTCATCCGCAACGGTGCCGCCCTCAAAGAGATCCGTGGCATTCTTGGGGAAAAGGGCCGCAACATTAAGATCATCTCGAAGATCGAGAACCATCAGGGCATGGCCAACCTTGATGAAATTATCACTGTAAGTAAACGAAATAGACTTAGAAGTTCGAAAAAAAAATAAAGAGCGAATGATCTCGAATTTGCCCGCATTCTACGGAATCGTCTCTTTTTTTATCTCCGAAGACATATGAGCATTATGTAGTCGGGTGATAAGATGAATTTGCTTTATATTAATGCGCCAGAAATAGGGTGATTAAGCTTTAGATTGACGCTACGGCTGCTGTAGTATGAATTAATCCGTATCTTGATATTTTTATAAACAATCTTATTAGAATAAATAAATTACTTATTATGTAATTCAGTCCTGACTCTTTAGTTGTGTAAATAAGTTTTTCCTTCAAATACAATGTTGGTTATTTGAGATAAGAGTAGGTAATAATAGAACATGTTTACTTACATGCATTTCAATGCCACTGTATTTCCATTGCCCTTAAATAAAATAAATAAAAAATATAGTTCTCTTTCTTATATAATTGTTCTATCATATATTTTTAATGACTTTTATTTAAACAAGTGCTTAAATTCAAACTTGGTCCTAAATCTGCTTGAAACCAGTTTAATTACTCTATATATCTTTTATCATACTTCCTAATTGTGTAATTCTGCATAAGATCATAATCTAATTTTCTATAAAACTCATACATATCTAATGTATGCCTAATAGTTAAATTTTTGGGCATGGTAACACACCCTAGATTTATCTGATATTATTTGCAATCGACTACTATCTATTCATACTTGTAACTCAGCCCGGTCAGATTCAACGCTAATAAATTGGCGGATGCAATTTGCATGTCAAGCGTATTATGTCCATGTAACTCCCACTTTTGCGGTATATAGGCCGATCTTAATGGAATGCTTCTCACTAGATCGGTAACTCAACTTTAGAGGGACATAGCTAGAGGTCATTTTGATCTATCTAGCAGAAGTTTGGGTACTAAGTTATACTACAAATAACCTTACGATAGATAAAATTAACGATGATTTCTTAATAACTCTTGTGTGTCTCAGAGTTCACAAGACCCAAAAATACATGTTTGCAAAAAGCAATGGGCCCGTTCATTTCAACACGCGAAAACTCCTAGGGAATTAGTTTATTTCAATGTTTTCTTTGCTTTTTAGGAATCTGACGGCATTATGGTCGCCCGTGGTGACCTTGGTATTGAGATCCCACCAGAAAAAGTGTTCCTCGCACAAAAGACAATGATTGCTCGCTGCAACAAGGTAAGTCAAAATATAATAACTTTGCGTGTGTAATCGAAATGCAAAAGAATCTATGCAACTTACGTATATACTTGTAAATGGTATTGTTTAGGATGCCTGATGCATAATAAGAGAAAGTAGTTTCTAGCTAAAGTAGGTCTTATACCATATAACCATTCAAATAAAACCCATATTACCCTTGCAGCAAGGTAAACCAGTCATCTGCGCTACCCAAATGTTGGAGTCCATGATCAAGAAGCCGCGTCCCACTCGCGCTGAGATCTCTGACGTTGCTAACGCGATCCTCGACGGTGCTGACTGCGTCATGTTATCCGGAGAGACGGCTAAGGGAGACTATCCCTTGGAGTGCGTGCTGACCATGGCTAATATCAGCAAGGAGGCTGAGGCCGCCGTGTGGCACAGACAGCTGTTTAACGACCTCGTCCGTGATGTAAGTTTTAAAGGAATTTATGTAAATTGTGGTACTTAGTTATAATATTTTTCGGTACAAGTCAAAATGGAATATTGAGTATATTTTTTAGATGAACTATCCCTATAAAGAGGATCAGATTAGAATAATGATTAAGCAACTATATGCCAAAGAAATTTAACTAGAATGGCATATGTTAAAGTATTCATAAGAGATATGTTTAAACTCAGACGTCTTGTCTACGTGATAGATGATGTTGTACAAAACAAATTGACCGCTTGTAATTTTATTTACACATTTACATACTATTTACACTATTTGGCCTTGACTGATAATTTAATTAAGGTTAAGCCGCGATCGCTGTGTTGTGCCTTGGATCGGTTAGAAGATTGGAAGCCGACCCCAATATATCTTGCGAAAGCGCTGAGCAGAAGATTTACACTATTAAACCCTTTAAAATATTGGAATACTAATTTGGCTGCTCAGTACTACATGGTGGTGGAGCATTGATGTATAGACTGTAATAAATAAAAACGTGTTGTCCAGGTGGAAGCTCCCCTCGAGCCAGCCCACTCGACCGCCATCGCAGCAGTAGAGGCGTCCACCAAGTGCCTGGCAGCCGCTATCGTGGTGATCACGACGAGCGGCAAGTCCGCGCACCTGCTGAGCAAGTACCGGCCGCGATGCCCCATCATCGCCGTGACGCGTCACGCTCAGACTGCCAGGCAGGCGCATCTCTACCGCGGTGTGCTGCCCATGGTCTACCAAGGTATGATATCTATTATCAGTTTCTAGCGACCTAGTGTAACATTTGCGTAAAACTAAGAACTTATTACTCCAGGTAATATTACACAAAGTTAAAAAAAAACTGAAAGTTACAGGTTATTTTCATCAGGTAATTTGGTGACTCCATAATTAACAAGAATACAATTTAATACTGGGTAGGCACAGTAATTATAATGCTGCCTTGTTGCTCTCACAATGGAAATCATTCAGGGGTGAAATAGTTCCCTTAGGACTACGATTAGACTAAAGATATGACCTACTTTAAAAAAAATAACCGTCGAAATCTATTCTGAATTCTCTAAGAATTTACGTAATTTAGAAACCAAACGATCAAATAGACAACACTACTGCATTACATTACCCAATTTTATTTTACCAACTTATCATTTCGGCCCACAGAGCCAGCAGCCGGCGACTGGCTGAAGGACGTTGACAACCGCGTGCAGTGCGGCCTCAAGTTCGGCCGCTCCCGCAACTTCATCAAGACCGGCGACCATGTCGTTGTGGTCACTGGATGGAAGCAGGGCTCCGGTTTCACCAACACCATGCGTGTTATGTTAGTATTGTAGATAATGTTCTACCATTTTCAATGTTTATACCTTGGCAAATTCGTACGTGGCACTGTCATGGTCCGCGGGCAACGGGAGACGTAAGGCAGCGGGGGTGGTGATACTTGCGCGAGTGACACCAGGAGCCTTGTTTACTAAGTCCTAGCGGTTAACGTGCTGTTACGAGTAAGGCTAAGAGAAAGCTTTATCTTTTTCGACTTACTATACTGAGTAAAAATCTGTAAAAGTACCTAAAACGTGTATACTAATACTACTTTGTTACTCTCAGATCACAAAAAAGATTTGGCGACCCGGGATTCTTGAACTATAATCTGCGTTATGTCCCGTTATGTTTTGTTTGGACTTGAGAATAATCCCCTGAATTTGTCTCAGTGATCTCCGCCGCCACCCGCGCTGACCAAGGGAGTGTCAAGAGCGATTTTGCCGGGCTATAGAAGAAGCCATAGTCTTAAGCTGTTACTGATACTAGCTCAGTGCAGTCTTGTTATTAAAAACACATTATTTTCTAATGTTATCCTCATATTAAACTAGTTTTTGACCTAGTGAAATGGGAATTTTCACCAAGAAATAAGAAGTACATACCTACTACTTTTAATCTATAAATTTCATTATTTTATCCTGTATTAATAATTTCTTTTCATTTCAGCCAAGTGGAATAGACGTAACCTGAGATGCAGCTTAGATCTACAGAAAAACAAAAAATACAATTAATATTTTTGTTAAGTATTAGCTAAATGTGACATTAAGGCGTGAACTATGGAGCTTTTTAAGTAATTATCAGGCCTCTTTATAACAACTGCCATAACATAAGTAATATCAAAGAGGCATAAAACTTTTGATTCTCATTCCAGGGCAGAGCCCAGGTATCCCTTATAAAAAGTCTCCATATGCGCTAAGTGATATATATTATGTATAAAGGAATGTATCTCGAAATTATACAATTAGTGCTAGGCATACATATTTATTAATACTTATTTATACGTTACATGTTTGTGTAATGAAATAAAAATTTTAATGTATCTACTGAGTTTTAATAAAACTAAGTAAATCCTCTATTGCATATACAATCCTACACTTACCATACGTCTACGCTTCAAATTAGCTTTATTTTAGAATCCAAAGCGCATACTTTTGTCTTACATACCTATTTGAAATCTTCATTAGTAAGTACCTGATTTATGAAATAAAATATTCAAACTGCGTTGTATCATGGTCACCCTACAACTAAGGTCAATATTATAATGTGATAATAGTCTGTAAACATTATTAAGAAGATAGTCGATCAGACATATTAATTTTAGGTAGCTATACGATGAGATCCACAAAGTACTTTTATATACAATATGTAACAAACCCCTGTCCGGTCCAATAAAGGCGTATTCGTGGCAGTTCATAAATCGTCTCGCATAGGCGGCTTCTTTGATACAAAACTGTAGGTAGTAAGTACGTGAACTTTGAGGAGCGGTCAGTTTGCTGTTGCCTTGGATCAGTTTTTATGATTATTTAATTATTTCCTCTGGGGAAACAAATAATCTCCAATCCATTTAATGGCTAGGTACGTATACTACGTATATGTGTTTGCAGTACGATACCGAATAATACTCTTAGGGATCGGACAGGGTTTTTGTTACACGCTGTAAAGGTAATGATATCACAGGATACAGTTACTGGGAATTTTTTTCAATAAAGTATAACAATAAAGATACCTATTAGGTATATAAATGTTGTCAACCTTATCATTGAGTTTCAAAGCTAGACGCTGAAACCTAATTACCCCCATTACTAATATGTAGGTATCGTCATTTTATCAGAGGGACTAAGTATACCTACTTCATCAATACTATACAGTTGACCTTTAGAATCATAAATCATAGGGGATATAATTACTAATTAGTTTTGTGAGGTATGCAGGGTAGTTAAACATGTAAGGGTTCAATAAAGGTGATACGGCATCGGGTAGTAAGTTTCTATCAAGTCAAGGCGTTGTTAAATCTGTAACAGTCAACTAAATTTATTTGGACCATCCTATGTTACTACAATCCTCGCCTAAAGTAGGTATTAGTATTCTGTGCTACAAACTCAAGTCTCAACGATAGTTTATTTTTTTTGACAACCAATACCAACTACCAAACATCAATGTGATATTTACGCATTGACTTGTTTTTATCGCAAAGGCGTAAGGTTTATTTTTTAATTTGAGGCTACTGAACGTAGCGCCATCTAGTCACTTAGTTATTCATGTAATTTGTTACCGATAGATGGCACTAGTATTATCGTTTTCTATAATTTAATTCTGCGGGTATTTGAAACAAGGAGTCGGTTATTTTGATTTGTTTGTGAAAGCCGAAAGGTAATGAGAAAGAAAATTGTGTTTATATTTTATGGACTTAATGGAGTAAGTAGTATTAGATTCATTTAGATAATACCAAACATAGACTAGTTTATTGTACCTACCTAACTACATAAGTAACTACCTAGTTACCTACCTACCTAACTTCTTTACAAATAAATGAACTTGTATCTGTCATTCATTAATAGCTACTGAACGATGTTTATTATGTTTTAGGATAGCGATTTTATGACTGCAAGTAAAATAGGTGGTGAATAAGCGACGTTGAGGCTGTTTGTTTAGCGATGCGCATCGTCTGCAGCGTCACAACACAGATGTGCGTTCAGTACGCAGTGTCCGCGTTTCGGCGCCCCTAACCGCCACTGCGACCCGAGGCCGGGCAGTATTGCTCAGCGCGCCATCGGCATCGCCACCCCGATTCCCGAGTGCCAGTTACACCACAGTGAGGCGGCCGAAACACGCCGCTAACTAAAAATAACCGCGCGCCGCTCAGTACCGGCGCAACTACCGCGCGCGTCGCCCGCTGCGCCCGCGACTCGCAACCATGGCGGAGACTATCGAGGAGACATACGAGAGCGCGGTCACCCGCAAGGTGGTCCGCACGAGCCTCAAGATAGAGGAGGTGAGGTTCGACACTCGACAGTTTTATGTAACGACGCCCGCGCGACACAAATATAGCCGGCGCGCGCACGCCGCGACGCCAGCGCCAGACGCACCTGCTCACATAACAGATAACACGTTTGACAGTGAACACGAACGTAAACACCAGATCCTGCCGCGACCGCGCACTCCGCCTGCCGCTCGGGACGACGCCGCCTGCCATTCACGAACCTCTAATCAGCTTTCAAAACACTCCTCTCTTTTGCACGTCCGACTAAAGACAACCGGATGTCCAAAAGTATTCTGGGATTTCATTAGAATAGGTGTTCGTGCCGGGTCGTAAGCCGTGATACTTATAAACATAATGTAGCTAATGGTTCGAGTGTATGGCAGGCGAAGGTCCGATGTTGCCTACGTCAGTTTGGAGGAAGTGCGCGCGCGATGCGCCACTTACAACATTTGTGGCAATCGGCGATGTAAATAGAACAGGCGGTTGAATGAAAATTTCCGTGCCCACCTTGACGCGTGTGCATCGACCTGTCTCGTACATGACCACTCCACGTGTGACCTTGCAAGACATACACAAACATGGGACATTGACACACAATGAACACACAACACACACATATAGGTACATAATATACACTTCCTATCATTCATTACATTACACACCCTCAGGAGTTGTCGAACGACACAAGACAGAACTAAGTAGGTAGAAAACAAAGCTACTAGAATGCAACGGCCTCTTTTAGAAGAAAGTGTCGTCATTTATAGAGATGTATTCTCGTCCATGTAATGAATCTCATGCGTGACTAATATATTATTCTGTGTACGTGCAGCATCCGACGCTAGCATATGTGATAGGACCCGTTTCGTCTTATCACATTCCATCTGTGTAACAATGAATGCCTGTCGGTTCTGTCGCGACTACTGTTCGTTTCCAAAGCGCAAAATCCAATGGAAAAACGCGCCGTGGCATATTTTCGTCTTGGCTCCCATCCTAGTTTATCTGCTACATTACGATGTTTATTCACAATACGAATGCTCGCATTAATGTGTGCGTCGGAACCACTTGTGTTTAGGTCTTTACAGTTGCTTTGGGTGCAAAACTGATGTACCTGCATGCAGTAAACATATTAATGGGACAGTTTTAGAAACGAACTTGGAACACCACAACAAGGATGTTCCAATTCTTAAAAAGCTTTAGTGATTTATACATTATTTCCCTCATGAACAAGGTGACGGGCAGTATAAAGTCTTTTTATTTGACATCACTGTCCTTGCATACTTGACTCAAAAGATTCAAAATATTTGTTCGAAACTTTTTGGCAAATGGTTTTGTTTTGCGTGAATATCGATTATGTTAGCGCTTCAAAGGGACATAATGTTAAACTAAATGATGAATAACTAGCAGATGTGTCGTTGTCAAAAACCATCCCACAAAACGAGATACCACATGTTTTGAGGGCCTTTTGTAGGCTCATTAGTGAATCACTATTATAAGTTGTTTCCATATCTTTGCTTTACTCGAGTTTGTAGTGATAAAAAGTATCAAATACTTCGCTAATAAGATATACATACAGTATGTACAACCTAAACACACATGCCAAAGTGTTCGCTTCGTTAGCTTTGCAGTATTTTTAAAGAACTCTAAACATTTTCTTGCGTCATAAGACATGTAGTTCATTATATCTAAAACAAAACAATGCAAATGCAAAATATTATTTATCTACCAAAATATTTACTGGAGAATACCTATCTAAAAACTTTACAGATTTTCGTCTAAATATTTTCTTCCACCGTAAGTACTTTCTAGAATCTTCCTTAACCTTATTTATTGTAAATTGGAAATCAAAAGTTATTTATAATAAACAAGACAAGTTATGTATTACGAAGTGACCAGAGAGTGGCGAATGGAGAATATTATGGCTGTGATTAAGAAAACTTTCGTGTGTGGAGTAAAAGCCGTTTAAATAAATGATGATCCTGTTAAGCCGAAACATAAACGTTAAAAGAATCAGCTCGATACCATTTGCCATAACTCTACTGAAACTGTTAAATTCCACGACCAATCATTACAAGATCATTGCACAAAAAATATAGAAAATTATGAAAAGATTGAAACCTTTGATTCAGCCTGTAGTAGTTAAAGGGCAACAAAAAAACACTAAATAATGCTTCTAATATATAAATTTCTTGTGTCGCGATGTTTGTAACCAAACTCCTCCGAAACAGTTGGACCGATTTGTATGATATTTTGTGTGCATATCGGATAGGTCTGAGAATCTGAAAGAAAGAAAGAGAGAAAAGAGAAAGCCAACGTCTATTTTTCATACCCTCATTTAAGGGTATGAAATAGATGTTGGCCGATTCTCAGACCTATCCGATGAGCTATAAAAGCCCTGGAGAGGGCTCCCTTATTTAGCACTACATTTAGTGAGGTTGGCCCTCTTCAGATTTATTTTATATGGCAGAACAACGCTTGCTGTGTCAGCTAGTAAATATCTATTAACAGAAAGCAAATGAGCAAATGTTCTTGCGCATTGAGTATTTTGAATTTGCAACGTTTAATTAGTGTTACACGGACGAATACGAGGGCGTTTATGAAAACATGTGGTTAATTACTCGGGGCCGGCGCCGTGCCCCGGTGTTTTGGTAATGTAGTATTCACCACAAGGCCTCACAAGTGTTATAAGTAACCACTCATAAGTGTATCAAACGTGCATTAAACAACGGCAGTCTAATTTTGTAAATCCTATTTATCTATTTCCAAAACATTGACAGCTTTTCACGATGAGTGTTTTTATATAATGCGGAGTATTTACACCACTTACACTGGTTATATTTCTTTTTTAAAGATTACTAGCAATGTGGGTCGCATATTACTAGTAATCTCGTTAACCCCTCGTGCTAAGCTAAGATGCTTGTGTTACGAGTGAGTTCATGTCAGTAGTGTAATGGTGCGATTCGAACCCGCAACCACATGATCGCAAGTCCGACGCCCTAGCCATTAGGCTACCGCCGCTGCAATAAAAAAATGCGCTTCAAATAAAAAAATATATATCAATCAAGTTCTCCAAATATTGAGAATGTACGGCAATGTTCGATAAGTCGATCTTATTTGTGTTATTTACCTGGTTAAAACTACAATAATTGTTCCCTTTTGTTGTTGCAAATAAACTTGAGTCGGGATATACTCCATTCGCCTCAATCGATGCTCAAGTTCTTGAAGTGCTTCTGTTTCAAAATATTTTTAGAAGAAAACATAGGTACGTATAGGAAACATCTACCTTGATACGTACAAACAAATGCGTCCATCGTGTTCCTTCAATTGCAATTAATTGTATGAAATTGTCGTTTCTTCTAGGTACATGACTAGTACTACGGGTACACTAGCTTTCATTGTAATGTCAAAAAGATCTTACTGGTTTTTGGAATGTGAACAGTGAAGGGCATTTCGATAATATTGGCTAGTTAAATAATGGGTATCACGTACTGCCGCTCCCGCTCAACTAACTCAGGGAGTACGAATTTCAGCATAGGTATCAGCGCTGTGACAGGTCATGCTTGTTTCGGAATAGCATGAGCTGAGCCACTTCCTTTTGCCTCTGTTTTCACGTATCACCGAAGACGTGTTTAATTAAATATATGGTGATACGTGGTATATTAAGGTAGGTATACCTATTAACCTAAAGAGTAAAACAAAATTAAATGGATTTATTAATACTTAGAACAGTAATAACTTTGGTTTTTTAATGATTATCCAAATCTCAAATCGTTTATTTTTCTTGTAAATCGTTGATATCTATATAAAAACGGAAAGATTGCTTTATTTTATAACATAACACATCAGTGATACCTTGTATTTGTTTGTGTATATTGTTTGTAAACATTATTCGCACAACACACTACAACATATTGACGGAAGGAGATACATACATATAAGAATGAAAATGGTTGTTAGCTACAGAAGTGAATAAAAATACTAGTGGGTAATCAAAGTACCTAGCACAACTACCTCTATTTGAATAATGAAAGTTCGATGGTTCAGATAAACAAAACAGCTACCTATGCATAATGACTGCATGCATCGTGCAATGCACGCGGTATTATTATTATTATTTTGTTGTATAGCATGACCGTCTTATTATTTAATTAGGTCAGAAATATTTTATTTGTTGCAAGATTCTAAAAAAAACAAATGAATAAGAATAGCAAATAAAAGATAAGAACACATAATTTATAGATATTTTTTAGGTTTACTAAAATAAGAGAAATGTGTTGTTGAGGCCTCACTACCTATTTAGGGTCTCTACTAGACTCCTACGAGACCTACAATTCAATTAGTGTACTTACGTAGGTATGCATGTTCTTACATGCATGCATTAATATTGCAAAACGTCATCGAAGTTAAATTTCGTTGCGGCTGTGTTACCCCACTCAGCCATTACAACGTCTATTTATTTTATTTATGATACCAATTTGCCTGAAATTCTGAACAAATGTTCGCTTTCCAGTTTTCCGGATTTTTGTTGAAACATTCGATTCCTCTCGAAGCCATTTATCGATTCTATTTAGATACGAAAAGATAAATACTAATAGTGGTATTCAAGACATTTGAGTAAACACTTTCCGTGACAAAAACATTTCTAAAAACATCTTCGATTTTTTATTATTTTCTTCTTAGTTGTTTAACTACTAATGCAGTATGTATGTAGGTACTGTACTTTGTAAGATGCATCAGGTATCTTCAATAGGATCTCGAAATTGTTTCCACAGTAAATCACCATAAATTACCCATCTATTTGACTTCAATTCTAACACTATAATTATAATAATCAGTGTCACATAATTCTATTGATATTTTGAACTATAAAATTTAGAGAAAGTGGTTTGAAGAAAGACGTTGAGTACTGGAAGTAGTGCGTGCAGTTTAGCGATGTTAACGATTTTAACGATGCTTTTATTTTGGATGACTAGTGCCAATAATTTCTGACGATTTTCTTCGCTTGTTTGTTCAGAAAGTGTTTTCAGCACGTGAGAAATTATTATGTGTCCTGTGTTTGGGAGGGTTATTTAACGATTAATTTTAATAACACAAGACTTACAAAATAACACAAACAAAAAAGTTTGTAATATAGATTCTAATTTTTCTTTATTCGAAATACTTAGAAATGTTTGAACCAATTCATTCGAGTCAAATTAACACTAAGGCTTGTTTAGTTAACAATATTCTTGAATCATTAATTTGTTACCGTTTTTAGCAGCAAAGATCTATAGGTATATCTTGATTAAATGGCGACACAAATTCTCAACGAAAAACTTTTTACTGAAGCGTTTTGGGCATACGGCGCATAACCAGTGGAAGTTTGCAATAGCACCATAAAAGGGCATGGCCGCTCTCCGTTCCGCGAATCAAACGCGCTTAAATCTGTGGAGTTGAACAACTGTTCGGGAACATTGCCAAATGTGCGATTTTGCTTAATTGACGAGCACGGAACATCCCGTTCGTTTGATCGTGCTCCAGCGGCCACTGGTCCGCCATTACATCGAGTATAAAACATGCTTTACTGCGAAACTAAATGTATGGCTTGTCATTGTGCATTACGGGATGATCTAGAAGAGACTGATTGCAAGTTAGGGTTGTTGAACGTAAATTGGCGTGGTGAGTTTAAATTTATACGGGCGTCCATCATGCATTCGACGGGCGATCGGCGATCGGGTCAACATCAAGTCGCGGAAGCCGTTGCGGCACGGTTGGGTCGCGAAGCGCGAAAATGGAACGCAGCGGATATAATTAAAACTGTACGGACAAATCGTTGGCGGGGGATTAACGCGCGAATTCGGTCAGCCATTGCTCGCCCAGCGATGTTTTCAACACTTGTTGTTGTTCGAGCAAGTGCCACAAATATTGTTGAGTTGTCCAAACATGTTCACTGCTATACACTACTCTACATAAAATATTCCTTGAAACCCAATTTCACTCCACAAATTTACATACACGACTGACCCACAAACAAAACTACATATTACAAAACGTTCTGCAACAGGTCAACTAAAACCAGACTTTTCTAAATGCATTTAAAAATTGCATATTCAACACACATGATGTTGAAACAGTGCGTGCACGCATAATATATTTACATGCGCACGCATAGAACCTGATGCAAAACACTTTAAACCAAGTCAATATATAATTTAACGTAATAACGCTAATCTTTTAATGTGTTAAGGCGTTAACTACACGTGAATATTAAGAGAGAACTGTATTTAATTTGTCAAATTATTTTGCTCTACTAAACAGCACTACTTTCATAAAGGTCGACGCTGTAGTTAATAATCTGAAGTGCACATGATAAATAAGAAAAATCTTGAAAAAATAATTTATTGCACGTTTTTACTTACCTTTTCGCTGACGGATGTGGATTTAAAATGTATTTACAAACATTTTGACAGGATCATTAAACTTCTTTGATCATTCTTGTTATTCTTCATGAAATCTCAGCAGCATCTCTATTCAAAAAGTACTGGCTTCTTGGCGTTAATCTGTTTAATAACAAGGGTCAAGTAGGTGCACACATATGTATGTTATTAATTAATGATTAGTATGTTATTTCAATTAGTGTATAATTAAGTAATTTCAATTAGTTTACCCACTAATTCGTGTTGCTGCCATTATTTCAAAACGCTTAAAAATTGCTTTCAATTAAGTAAATTATATTCTTTGTAAGGTGTTACAAAGTGTTATTCAGTATTCCGGACGTGATAAAGTCGTCGAATATTGTCCAAGTCAGTCGTTTACCTTAGTAAATACTTACATGTCATTCAGTATTTTCTTATCAGAAACTTCTCGACTCTCTTCATACACAAAACTTGATGAATCACGAACGCCGGTGACCTAAATTAAATAATTAATAGACACAAAACGCAGAGACGCAAATTTCGCTTAAATGTTAATAGGTTCTTTGACACCGATAAAACGTTATTCAATGTCATCATAGTGTCGGGCGAAGACAGGACGATTCTATTTCTAATATTCACTGTGCCTATTTATAAAACAATGCGTTTAGATAACTTTCTCCCTGTACATTGCAATTAGCACGTGTATGTTTGATTGATTCCTCTTTTTCGTCGATCAAAAAGTGACTCCTGATCATGAAGTCCAAACAAAAGAAAATGTGGCGTAAAACAGATTATACGTCAAGGATCCTGGGTCGCCGAATCTTTTTGTGTTCTCAAAGTCAGTGTTAGTAAATACCTAGGTTTTAGGTCAATTAACAGATTTTTTACCTAAAAGTATAGTCGTAAGTCGAAAAAAATATTGCCTCTCTTAGCTCTATCGGGACTCGGGTAATAGACTGTAATGTCCTACGGCTGGGCACAGGCCTCTTCTCATATAGACAAGGAATGAGCATTGATTACCACGCTGGCTCAGTACGGGTTGGCGATTTCAGATTCAAATTTTTGGAATCCTGGTTTCCTCACGATGTTTTCTTTCACCGATTGGTCAATGATGTCTTGAATAATTAAGAAAGTACATATAAATTTGAAAAAGTCACATTGGTACTTGCCTGTTGAGGGTTCGAACCTGCAACCTTGTGAAAATCCGATCATTGAACCGCTAGGCCACCACGACATTACGTTAACCGTTAACGTTAACTTAGTGAATAAGACCCATGATTGTTTTCTGAAGTCATATTGGGATTTAGTTTGGTAAATACTTACGTTGTGTTCATAGGTAGGTTCATATATCGACCTCCGTGGTCGAGTGGCTTACGCACCGGTTTTCAAGGTGTCGCCAGCTCTGAGGTCCCGGGTTCGATCCCCGGACGGGTCAATGTAGAAAAACACTTTTCCACATTGTCTCGCGTCTGGGTGTTTGTGGTACCTTCGTTGTCTCTGATTCCATAACACAAGTGCTTAAAGCTACTTACTTTGGGTTCGGAGCAATGTATGTGATGTTGTCCACATTTATTATTTATTTATTTATATATAACATACAGAATATGGTTAAAATAGAATAGTATAGAATATAGAATAGAATAAAATTTATTTGCTTCAAATAGAGTTGTACAGATCTTAAAAATTATTACAATTCTTCTTATTTCGCCTACTTAATTCGGCATGCAAATTTAACAAATAAAACACTAAATTCTGTTGGAAGGTTCGATACTATGTATGCGTACCTACTTTGAAAGGTATTATTTAGCTTACTAGATAGTGCTAAACACATTCTGCTTATTTCTTTGATACATTTTTTTACATAGCTAGACACTGGGCCAGTTCAGTATATCAGATATTATACCAGATTTATCACAATTTTAGTGTGTTTTGTATGTCAAGGAGTCACTGTCAATAAATGTGGTCTAGTTTCTATTATTTCGCATATTCTTATGCGTTCTTCTTTCATAAAAACCTCAAAATAGTGCGAGATTATTATTTTTACAAGACGTATGTTCCAGATTTCTGATAAATACATAGGTAGACTTGTTACGTTGTCTGTTGTAAATAGATCAAAGTCGACTAGGCTATTTTCTTGTCCACACTTTTAAATTAAGAATTTAGATCAAACTTTTATAATGTCAAGACATCGTAATAACGTAGGAGTGAAAAGCTTTTGGGCAAAATACATATTTTAATTTTTGTAGCTCTCAATTAATTCATTAAATGAATACGTACAGCTTTAATTAGGTAATGTCGTGTTGGCCTATCAGTTCAATGACCGGATGCAACTGGTTGCTAGTTATATACAGGATTAATTTAAAAGGAGTGCGTATATTCAATGAGGTACTCAGGTGAATAAAACCGAACAAAGTGACAGGTCACGTGTCTGAAGTGACTTTCAATTTTAGGTTTTCGATCTATGTTTCTGGGGTAAAGTTGTTCATCAGTTTTATGCACCTGATTACCTTGTTGAATATACGCACTCTGACACGCACGTGAAGAAAACTAGATTCCAAAAATTGGATTTTGAAATAGCCAAACCGCAAGGAGCAAACGTGGACGTGGTAATGAATGCTTATTCCTTGTCTATATGGGAAGAGGCCTGAGCCCATTATTAAGACATTTTTATAGGCCGGTATTATTAGGAAAACAGCAGCGAATGTAACATAACAATAATATTATGTTTTAATAATGTAAAGCAGTGAACCTTTCATATGTTTTTGTAGGAAAAATCTTTAATAACATACATTAAACTATTTGAATAAGTAATGTATATATTCCATGATTTTCACGGTATCGCGTTGCTAGGGGTTGTCGCAAAAGCTCAAAGTTTGTTGAAAGAAGATTTCCTACACTGAACTGACGACGACGATGAACACAAAATTTGATTCTAATTGAAATAGAATTTGATAAAATAAAATAAACACAAATATTAACCATAAAAAAAAATTGCTGTCAATATTAAATTCTAGAGGAAACTGGTTGGATGTGTTCCCATTTAACTATTAATTTAGGGCAGGCAACATGTGTCATGTAGTTAAAAAATATATTTTTAATTGTGTCTATTATTCATTTATTATTTACTAGCCTAGGTTGGCGACCTGAGATTTAGTCCAAATTCTACGATTTAATCAGGAAATGTGTCCATATTTTATAAGGTGTCAATGTCTCCATTTTTGCAACATTATTATTTTATGACTTTTCAATGTTGAAAATAACTGATTTGATTTCTGCTTTAACCGTCTGACACTTGCAAATGAGATGGTTGTAAGTAGGTACCTCTGTTCCACTGTACCTACCAGAGGGTATTTTTTTGTAACCTAATTACCATTCTTGGGTTCTATAATTTCCTCGCCTACTATTGGTAAACCACATTATACCTATATACCTAAGTCTTAATTGAATAGATAAGAACTATTTTAGAGACACACATCAGTTTAACCACAGTACTATTTCGGTACCGATACGTCTATTTTTAACGATCGTTTTCGATAGGCTTATACGCTTACCGTTCATTTAGTTGGGATTAGCAATCGCTTGTACTTTATTTTTATAATTTAATCCTACAACATTATAAGTCAGTGAACATAATATAGTTTAGACAAGCTAGGTAGAGGCCATGTTTTCTGTAACTTTAAAAAAATTAAAAAGTAAAATTGTAACCATTAGCTACGAACCACTTTTATTACCTACGACCAAAGTCCAGTCGGTGTATTTGTTAACAATTAAAAGCTATTCCGTAGTATAACAACATTAGGGCTGATTTTTCCATCGTCTAGTATCTTTATTCAAGGAATAAATTTGAAATTTTGACAGTTGTTTCCTACAAAAACTGCCATTCATCGAATAAAAGTTATCTGACAATCGATTAAATCAGCATCGTTTATCCTTTCCACCGAATCAGATCTATGCCCATGAAATTAGTTCACACGATTTACTAAAGACATAACTGTTGTTTATCTATGTCGTCTAATGCAATACGTTCACAATGTATGAAGATGAAAAACGAGCTACTGGGCGTTACAAAAATAGCCGCGCGCCGCCCGTCGCGGCTCCAATGTCGAGGTGATAACTATTGTACGTAATATCATGACACTCATTCTAAACGAAAAATGTGTATCAACCTTAGAAAGTTCATTAAAACAATATACTAATGTACTTAAACTTCGTATAGACGTCCAATTGTGAGGCTTGGATGACGTTCATATCGCTGAAAATTTTATTATGCAACGTCGAGAGCTTACTCTTACGTTCTCAGTTTTCTAAAATTACACGTTTAACGAAAGAATGACTGGATTTAAGAGGTGCTAAAAGAAATTTAAGTCTTAAGAGTTTGATTTAGTTTACTTAACATTTTGAGGCACTTTCAGTCTACTAAAAACTAGTTTCTACATATATTTTTTTATAAAGATTACTAGCAATGTGGGTCGCAAATTACTAGTAATCTTGTTATCCCCTCGTGCTATGGTAATATGCTTGTGTTACGAGTGGGTTCACGTCGGTAGTGTAATAGGTGGGATTTGAACCCGCAACCACATGATCGCAAGTCCGACGCCCATTAGGGCCGCTTCTGACATTAGAACAGTGTTACGTCATTCTTTCTTCTGTGTCAAAGCAATAAGGTTCAAATATGAGTGTTGGTCTTTAAGAAGCCCAATAAATTAAAAGGGTAGCGTCAGCGGAACCTCATGCAAAGCAAGTATGCCAATAATACCCCTAATCGCTTTACCATAAAGTTGAGGCAACCCACAACGCTGTGGGAAACCCGTAAACTAAGCTGAGTCAGCAGAATTTAATGATATGACTTTTTCTTATTAATTGAAATTCTGATTGTTAAATTAGTTTCCTAATAAAACCAATGAAAATAACAGAAATTTTCTTTTGTTATTATAATAACTTCCGTGAGACGAAAATATTGAGATTTATTTAGGAACGAAGCTCTAAATGTCAAATATTTAACTTGGTATGAAAACAGGAAATCGTTCTCTTTGGTATTTTCTAAAAAGTACATATCACTAAAGTGTAGAGGTACAGACATATTTGAAGGATAAGTTTAGAAGTTTTTAACTTAGGTTGATGTAAGGTACAGGGTTCACAAAAATCTTTTTCTCTTACATACATAGGTACATTTAATTTTACACTATTATTTAGACAGACACACCATTTAAAAACTTAATTTATTATAAACACTACTTTGCCACGTAAACTTACGTGCCCTCCACCCAGTAAGGTCATTGACACCGACGATACACGCAGCTTATTTATATGGATTCATTTAACACACAGAAAAACAGAATTAAAAAAAAATACATTGTGGATAGTTGCAGTGGTCATTATTTAGTTTTCTGAAACATTTGAAGCTAAAATTTTAAAAGTTTCGATTAGTCCTCAGACCAATAGTTGGTCATGAATGATGATTACTATGATTAGTCATTATAAACTAAATGTCTGTTCTATTTATATTAACAAAAGATAAACAACACACTTCTTTAATAAGCTCCAACTTTCTTAATAACATCTATCAAAATATATAAAGTATTGTCTTTTTGACCATCCTTAGGTTGTCTGGTAGACATCGCTATTAGCGATAAGACCGCCGTTGTATCCTTTAATGAGATTTGTTTTTTTCTTTATGTAGGTACTTAATCAATTTGTCTAAAATGTTGGTGTACAATAAAGTATATTCTATTCTATTCTATCAATACTCTTCTACTTCGAACAGGCTTTGAAACAAAACAATATCAATTATAAGTCATTTTTGACCGTCGTTCAGCTTCTTACAATAATCAAGACATCACATTGTATCTGTTCTATACAGTTCTTCTTCGCAGTCACCCGGTAAGGTCATTGGCACGAAAGCAACGTATCCCAAATGCGCTTCCTTTAAAGTGATCAAAACCGTTCACATTTATAAATAGAACAACAAACCCGCGCTAAAATACCTAACTGCTAGCAATAAATACTCGTTTTTCCTTTGTTGCGTTCGCTAAGTAGGCCATTGCGAAGTAAATGGGAATGCTTTATTGTGTCTACACCACATTTGTAGAATTTAGAAAATAGAATATTTATATTAAAAAAATAGTGCAATGGGTATTTGAAATAGAGATTTTTCTCAGACGACCTGGTTACCTATGTAAATGATTTTGTTAGGTATATCCATTTTGGATTCGACGCGTTGAAAAATATTTTTAGTGAATTTACTAGATAGTTCAGTAAACAGCTAGTTTACGATTCTTTAGATGGTTCCATGTTCAGTTAAAATATCTCTTATAACGGGGTATTCCAGGCTCTGTTGAGCATATAAGTACATACCGTACCTCGGTTTCGGTTCACTTAAGTAGTATTTGCACCTCCAAGGTAACGTTGTATATAACGGGAATACAGATGGATAATAATACAAATATACAAATAAATAATAAACTTGACAAGTGTGTCACGATTCTGTACCGAATATGGCAACAAGGCAGAGTTAAACCTTTGTTAAGTAGTTGTTTATATGCGCCTTATATATACATTTTTTTATTTTCTTTTGCACTTTTAAATGTGCTTCTTGTCAATTCAAATATTAAGTACCAAGTAAATTTGATTAGGAAACAGCATCAACCAATGAGATTGGACACCGATTCACAATTTAAAACAACAAAGATGTTTGATATGCTACTACAGTGACGAGCGAAAATCGTATTCTGATCTTCAATTATTTTGTCCAACCTTCCTTTATTCGTCCATTGATTTATATTTAACTGCATATTGTTGTAGTCATAGTATTTCCTCTTCAGCCAAAGACTGAAGTCTTTGGCATACACATAATGGGTTTTCAGTCAAAGATTCTTCAAAGACAGAATAAATAGTCCCATAACCTGTCTGTCGGAACAAGCTATAGGTATTTTAAACATGGCGTTTTTAACGTTCAGAGTTGTTTCATGTTTAATAACTTGGTTTTCTTTATTATTTATTATGTCTTAAATTTAAAAGGCTCGATCCTGTGCTTGTTATTGTTTATATCTACATGTTCTAGTGTTCAAAACAGTTGAGGCGTTTAAAAAAATCCACCTGTTAACATATACCTAGATGCCTTGCAAAACATGTTTTTTTTTATAATTACCTCAGAACTGTCGAACCGAATTTGATGATTCTTTTTTTATTCGACATTGGTGTTTGTCGTTTGGTCCCATTGTCACCATGTCAGGATCTTATGATGGGATCCTAGGGAAATCGAGGGAAACCCTCAAATTTTATAGGCACGTATTATTTAGTTGTAAGAATCTATTCTTTTACACTAATCCACTTACAATCTCTTAAAAAGCACTTTAAAATATCAAACGAATATACAACTTACTTATGAATGTGTTCCCAACTCATTACAATACATTGTATAATGCTTGGATTTATTTACTCATTTAAATGATGTTATAGAGTTCCGTTTTGGTACCAAATACCGGAAGCCATGTTACCTATTTAGTTTCGACATTCCTATCCGTCCGTTGTATAATATAATCTGTCCTTTACACCTACTGTTTTTATTTTAAACTATGTCTGTGAGAATGTTTACTGATACTTATCGTAAAATTCTTCCATTTATTTCTATTTAAGAAAGTGTTTTGCTTTTTTTAATAGTGCAAGGTTCTTTTTAACCTTGTATTTTACTTATGTACACAGAAATAATATTTCCTAAATAAAAATTAATCTCTACATTAATTCACGTTAGCTGCGTTAGGAATAGCAATTAATAGCCGAAAATAATGCTACTGTGGCAACCTCTTTGAAGGACAACTGAAAATAAAAAGTAAAAAGGTGTTCTGACAAGAGAAAAACAAAAGTACGGCTTGACATACACTCCCGACCGGGATTGGATAAAATATTTCACGCAATTTTTCTGTTGATTTTTTAGTAATTATATTCTTTTAACGCTAAAGTTTGTACAGTTCATTTATTAGCATAAGTTTCACAACCGAACATTTTTCCATGATAAACTACTAAAGTTCTAAGCCACTTCTCACCTTCAAGCATTGGTTTCAGTCAATTTTTATGTCAGCCACAGTTCCTGAACGTAAAGTTAACGTTCGACCTCATTGTAAAAACTGTCGAGTGAGTCACTCGGGTCGTTGGACTGCTCGTTAAAGTTTAAAGGAAAGTGTGGAAACAGCGTACAACCGACAGCGCAAGTAGTAAAAACCAATTTTAAAAACAACCTTGCATACTTTGAAATAGAGGTCCCGTTAATGACTATTACCATTGCTGTGTGGTTGACTGTATAACTCATTAAACAAATAACAATAGTACGTACTGATTTAAGATGTTTTCTTTGGCATACAAACGTATATACCATTTGATCCCGGAAAATAAGATTTTATCTATTTACATTACAATCAAACAGACAATTTTGGTGAGTTTCATGACAAAAGACATTCTATACCAACATTGTATGAATTAATGTTTGGTTTTGAAAATACAAACAATAAACCTTTTAATGTAAAAGTTATAGGTATTAATCCTCATTAATTTTAATACGTGCGTTATTAAAATAAGTTAGAGAGTGTAAAGCAATGATTTAATAACATTCCTAATTCTCCAAAAAACACCGATGCACCGATTTTCATGCTGTTTTAACCAATGGATAGACTGATTCCCGAATAAGCTTTTAGTATAAAATTTTACAAGTTTTTGGCTGACCGACACCTACGCGTGCGAAGCCGCGGGCATCAGCTAGTTATACTCGTATATGTATTATTCTACTACGCAGAAAGACTGGTCTTGTATAATTTGTATCAGTAAATACCACAAATAAGTCCAAAGCACAATGTAGCTACTTCGTAATTATGATGTATAGCATACAAGGCACGTGTGTGACTCTACGTAGCATGTTTCTGCCCAAATGCGCAGTGGACTTACAAATGCTATTTAGGCCATAGGTATTTATTTTGCTGTTTTTTTATAAGTTTTGTCAGACGGAGGGTTATATCAGGATATATATGTATATCCGGACTTGCTGGTCTAGTGGTTAGGGACCTTGACGGTTAAACCGGAGGTCGTGGGTTCGATTCCCACCCAGGACGAATGTTGTGTAATGAGCACGATCGTTTTTTCTGTGTCTGGGTGTTATTTATATTATTATGTAATATGTATGTATTTAGAACTATATAAATATGTTTATCAGTTGTCTGGTCACCATAGTACAGGCTCTGCCTAGTTTGGGATCAGATGACCGTGTGTGAGGTGTTCCAAGCTATTATTTATTATTATTTATATGTATATATATCCCGATATACAGGATTATTTTTTAGGTTGATTTTAAGATGCAATTGAACAATGTGAATAATACGAGTATATTGCAAACAGCGCATCACCGTACCGTACCACGTATGTTATTGTCACTCGCAAGGGTCACTCTCTGTGAGTGACAGCGTTCAACTGATGTTGATTCATTCATAATTATCTTTATAATATTTGTATTTAAATTTATCCATACAAAGCTTATTGTCTACACGCTTTTTATTGTAGAGTCAGTATTCTTAAGAGAGTGTTTTAAAACATTCCATTTAAGGAAACAAAAGAATAGGTTTACAGTAAGACGCAAAAAAGCCACAGGTTACTGAAAATGTTTGGATGGCTTTAGGCTCCATACAGTAAAACAGTCAAAGCAGGCTCCCAAGCTAAGCGCTCTAAATTATATTATGGCTCCTCAAAAATGTAAAATGATGGAAGATGGTCATACAGTAATTCTCACTAAACAAGACTTACATAAAATGAATAAGTTAAATCGCATGATTTCTTAATTTAATCAAAATTGATTAATTTTGCAATTTTAGGCAATCTCTGTTGTGTATAACAGTAATATTTGCGAAGTTACAAGCCAATTTTTTTATTAGAAACGCCTACTTTAATCTATAAATCTTCGGAGACCTAGACACAATAATGCTAATATTTAACTTATCGTAAATCCAGTTCCCAATAATTATACGTTTTTAACCAAACACACGAATGACATGAATAACGGTAAATCAAATTGGATTCAACTGTTTTTGGTACCACAATATTTAAAGCAATTTTAATTTAATATAATGTCTTAACAAGTATGGGGCGTAACTAAGCGGTCGAATAAAGTTAATCCGGTCAATGGGGTCGCAATTCACACGCGACCATAACGGTTTTAACCGAGAAATAAAACTTAATATGAATATTACTTACTGTATTTTTTCTGCTTCATATTTAACTGTTAACGCTAAATTGCTTGAATGGCTGTATACGTTACCAAAACGGATTTTGAACAATAAGTACCGCAGTAATACTATAGTTGGTATTGAGTAATACCCATTTGTTTTTAGTCATCGAAGTCTATTGGATTCAATGTTATTTATTCCTCAATACAAGTATTTGGATCTACTATAATGTTACGTAGATGAGGGACTCATTGAAATAAAAATAAAAAGCTAGGAAATTTGAAAATTATATCGTCCTCACGTCTTTCTCTATATATTTATTTATACTTATATCTTACTTTTTTTTTTGTTTTGCGGCTATGCTGGGACTGTGCAGCCCCAGTATCACTGCGACCGTCATCGATCTATTGTGATCGCCGCTGTTATCTTTACAGTTCGCCACCAAGTCCTATAATATATCTTACTTGCATTAACTGCTTATTATAACTCTTAATTCTATATTTCTTCCACTTTCTCCTTTTGTTCCAATCGTGGGTGTATCATCCGCCATTTTAATAAGATAGCCATCGTCGCCTACTGTTTTCATGCTCTATTTTCATCTGGCTATCAGTTGCATAATGTGGCAACGAGACCAATTAACGATTAAATATGAGACGCCCACAGGCCGTCCGTCACAGGGCCCGTTGCGAAAGAAGATGGGAGCAATAACAGTATCAAACTGAATCTCAAGGATTACTTTTATTATTATTGCTTTCTGAGGTTTACGCGATTTTTGCATTGGCTCTCTTAATAAATATGTTCCATAAGTGCGACATTGAAATAGAACTACTTTTTAAGCGGATTCTATCGCGGTTTATTTTGAGTTTAGTTCCCGACGTCTCAAGTGCCTGTAAGCTAAATTATATGAATTTTCAAAGGTTGGATTTCGTTTATCTTTTGTTTTTGGTTTCGCAGTTCTTAATTTGAATGGAGAACTATGTTATTTTTGGATTTCGTTAGAACCTCTAACGATTAACAGTGTACGCGTAAAAGCTCTGAATTAAGAAACTTTTTAAAATAAGATCTTTCAGTTAGGCTACCGCAAGAGTTGATTATTTGTTTGAAAAATCCCACAAAAATTTCGTACTACTTAATCAATAACCTGTCCTTTTTCAGTTAAATCCCGCTAAGCTTTGTTTCATATGTTCGAGAGTGACAGACTCTTTGAGAAACCGAATTCTTAGTCACTTCTTTCCCTTAATGCCAAACTAATATTCCGCCTATTAACATAGAGAAATCAACATGCCAGTTGACGAACCCAATATATAAATAAAAATGAACAAAAAGCCAACTAGAAAATTCACGACGAAGTGCTGAAAATATGTCACATACAAATAGAGTATTACAAATGGGGCATTTACTTCAAAGTCGTCACGTCATTTCAAAATCAATTACTGTGTGAAATGTTGAAGACTATGAGAGCCATTCATGCATTCCTTCCTACCGCCGAGGTACCCTGCGATAAAGATGCACATATAAATAAACACCTGGCGAGTACCGCTTCCTTAAACCTTGGCACACTGAACTTGTGGAACATATTTATTAACAGAGCCAAATAAGTCAACGTCTTGCAATACTTTAAAGCAATAAAACGTCCTCACATTAGGATTGGCGTAAGTATATTTGGAGACGTAAAACAGCAATGCTCAGAAAAATATGTCTGTAATTGAGAGAAGTATGTGTCCTTAGCTGACAAGGTGAACGACCGCGATAATTAGCGCAGAAAATCGTACTCGATTTTATCTACCAAGCTTTTTCATCCATCGAGTTGTCACTTTATAGAGGTTGTTCATTAGGGTTGTTACACGATTTTCTTGTTGGTAAAATAAGTAAGGGTTGTCCTTTCACCGAATATTTGCAATATGATCTCTAATTAATACTAATTAAACAGGCTAAAGAGCTAATGACAACGCAGTTATAATTCTAGACATTTATATCTTTATCAATGTACAAGCTTTTGCTCGCGGCTCCGACTGCGTGGACGTCGGTTATCGGCAAATTATTGTCTATGGCCTTCCTCAATAAATGGGCTATATAACACTGAAAGAATTTTTCAAATCAGACCAGTAGTTAAAAACAAACAAAAAAAAACTCTCCAGCTTTATAATATAAGTATAGATTCGAGAAAACAAAACAATGACAAATCGAATCAAAACTATGGCTTTCATTTAAAAAAGTGTTGATTGATGGAACGCAGACAAAACCACTAAGAATGCAGTCACTAATAAGGCAACGGTTGGCATTACTAAAAACCGCAAAACAATTACGGGAAAAATATAAATGATATTCCTAACAGTCTCGATTAAAATGCATATCCATAATGCGTGAGATAGCAGTATTAGTTGTGTCGATACATTTGAAATCGATTCAGATTTATCACTCGGTATTTAATCGATTACAGCATGCAATGTTTTGATCGAGCAGCGATTGTACGGAACAAATGTTTCGAAAACTAGTTTAGCATTTATGGATTTGCATTAAATACCTACTATAAATTTCATTATTCATCTTCTTTGACATTAATTTTACCGATTTTATATAAATTTATTCAACATATAAACGCAGTGTTTTAAATACTAGGAAATCATATTTATACACAACGCCCAGTTTCTAAAGTTTTGTTTTAGCTTCCTTGTGTTATGTTTTCAGGAAAAACTATTTTCGATTTTTATTACCTACTATAGTTCCGTCTTTTTTATTGTTGACTTCATTATGAAACTATAACCTAAAATCGATTGTAATATTTATCAAAATTGATATGAATAAGACTAAATTACAAATACACAAGATTGACATTTCCAATTGGAAATGTGAATCGTGAATCATAGTGAGTCACAACACTCGTTAGAAAGATCTCTCGATTTGCGCGTGCATCACAAATTCACAATCGATAAAAAACAAGAGTGAAACTGGTCGCACGTAAAACACTGTCGTCTAGACGTGAATAAAATGGTTTTGTTTTTATAACACCTTGATAGACAACTGTTATTCGGTGTGTTTTGTACACTTTCGAATGTTTTATACATAATTTATTTTAATGGTGCGAAGATTTTTGATTTTTATGCAAGACTGAATTTCATTTTCTGTCAGTTTATAATAATAGGTACTAGCTTTTGCCTGCGGCTTTGCCCGCGTGGACCGGTGGGCATCGGTTACCGCGGAAAATTATAGAGCCTTCCTCAATAAGTGGGTTATCTTACAGTGAAAGTTTTTTTTAATCGATCCAGTATTTCCTGAGATTAGATCGTTTAAACAAACAAACTCTTCAGCTTTATAATATTTGTATAGATTTGTCTGTTACTGTCTTAGCAACAGAGTATTAAGGATTTATCCATAGTCATGATTATAATGAACCAACAACGACCCCGGCACAACAATATATTTATTAAGAACAAGCTATTGCTCGCGTCTCCGCCCGCGTTAGAGTCTAGCTATCTAAAACAGTAGATAATATTTTTTCAAATCGGACCAGTAGTTACTGAGATTAGCGTGTTCAACCGAACAAAAAACTCTTCAGCTTTATAATATCAGTTTAGAAGTACTTAACACATACACATTCTGAATTATGCCATTTATAATATCAAAATCCATGTCAATTCGAAGGATAAAACGTTGGCTTGTAATCTTGTTTAACTAGCACACTAGCACTATTGATTTATTATAATCGTTGCCAGTCAATCAAACTCATTGACAGGCGATTGTCAATCGTTCAGTATTGACAAATCGGGTTAGATAGCTTATAGACTGATTGATAAGGCGAAGATCATGATCACGGCCGGTTATTTGTGTACAGAGGGTCAATGGATTAATTATACTACGCACAATAAGATTTGCTTTTGTTTTTATCAATCTTAGGGAGTTTTCCATAAGAAAAAGTTTTGACAATGGAAGGAAAATAAATGCAGAAAGTTTATATCAGATCAACAATTACCGCCAATTCACTCTATCCTATTGTTTAGGTTTTGTTTCAAGAAATGATAAACAATAATTGACGACCTCCGTGTTCGAGTGGCGTACACACCGGTTTTCAAGATGTCGCCAGCTCTGAGGTCCTGGTTTCGATCCCCGGACGGGTCAATGTAGAAAATTACTTTTCTACATTGTCTCGAGTTTGAGTGTTTGTGGTACCTTCGTTGTCTCTGATTCCTACTTACTTTGGATTCGGAGCACATTGTACACACTTGTCCACATTGTAGTCCACAATCTTAATAATATTGAATCTAGAGACAACTATCCTGTTCCAGGAACACTATGCTTATCCTTATATTAATACTTGGTGTAGCCTACGACTCCGCCGTTTATCGCAGACTATCTCAGTACCAAATTTCATTTCAGTCAGCTAAGTAGTTTAGGCGTGATTGCGTAACACACAAACAGATTGCCTGTTTGTGTGTTGCCTGTTAATATTACTAAGGATTAGATCTGTATTGTTACATCTCGTAATTTGTTTTTCCGTCTCTCTTATACCTGAGAAGTAAATTTAACTGTTCTAATTGTTGGCATTCATTAAAATTAAATCTAGTTGCATATACCTACATTATATTCCCACCAAGTATCTTCCCACCAAATATTACGTTGTGCTGACGCAACGCATTTCGTCATAGTTCTCTGAAACTATCGACGTCTGTTCAAATCTGTCGTCGCATATTTCGGTGCATGTTCCTATTAATAAGCGAACGGTAGTTAAAACTACCAACTCAAAAACATCTTTATTTGTTTTTCACACGATAATATTGACAAAAAAATAAATTCAGGTTTGATGTACGGCTGAGTGCTGATGTATAGAGGCGAGCTAAACTCTAAGTTGAGTTTTCTACCAGCAAACCTTTGAGTGGTAGAGAGAGAAGAAAGAAGTGTACAACTGTAACTACATTATTATTAAATAAATAAAAATAGTACGCATCATACATATCTAATTTAAACATACGAATGCTCTACATACGAGTAACTCATGTTGAAAGGAAATTAATGTTCCCTGATTTTCCCCACATTCCACATCTCTATCTCTTTCTATAACAATGTACCAAAAATATTTAAGAACCAAGAATGATATAAGACTAAGGACCTTGTCAAAGCCCTGTAAAGCCGTAAAAGCCTGCGTTCAGGCTAACAGTAGATCTCTTTAAAAAGCGAAATAACTTTTTCGTGTCTTATCTCCTTTTACATTCGAGTGGACCTTAAAGTCTGCAATTGGCATAGCCTGACCGTGAACCAATGAAATAAACAAAACTACGTAATATTTTAATTATTGTTTCCACGTTATGCCATAATAATTTTGGGTATCTGGATGTCAACATTTTTTCGGTCTCTACATTTTTTACCTTCAATCACATAAACTCACATTGTGCAAAATAAGATGTTTAAATATGCGATAACTCATGCTTATTCAAGGAAGCCCAATTTATTGTCACCATTACGTAGATTCTGTAGGTTCTTAAATGTTATTTATAATACTTAAAAGGTATAAACAATCAAAAATGTTTTCAAAAAGCCTGAACAAGAAGCTGCTTTGCTTGATCAAACTCTAGGTTACAAATAAAAAAAGTTACAAGGTTAAATGAAGTTAAATCAGGAATAATTAGCCAATTCTTGTCAAAAAATATCTCTAAGAAAATCTTTTATTTTTCTTTAGCAGACGCATCTGGCGTACTCTAGCTTTATCGTGTCGAACCAAACACTAGTTCATACCCTGTCGGATAGATGTCGCTAGCTGCATTAACCTACATCGATGTGTAGACGCGCGTCACTTGCAGCTGTCCGAAATTAATTTACCAGCCATCACAGCACTGTGAGACAATCGTGTACAAAACATTTTTTTTTTAGTTAGGGTCAATATTGTTATTTTTTGTTTATGTGACAATTTATGTACAACACAGGATGCAAAGCTTTTATTCAAACCGATGCGTAAAATAAAAGAAAATAGCATTGAAACAATGAATTCAGAGAAATGTAACAACAAAATTAAATTGTTAAAATGAAAAATAAAAAGCATTTACAAAGGAAAAGTTGTCATCAATAATTAAAACTGTATTAAGACCTTTACGGCAATAAAACATGATAAGAACATGACAACTCTTTCTGTGTATTTAATTTTAATCCAAAATGTTGTTTTTGTGTCTTATTTTAAACATTAAAGTGAGAATGTCTGGCATTGAAAAAAACGTATTGACGTTTATTTGGCGATAATGTGGGTGCGCTAGAGCATTAGCCTTTTCAACATCTTCGTTTAACTATGTCACGAACTTTAAATAGCATTCTGATTTATCTCAAAGAGTTTTTCTATAAAAGATTGTAGTATAATGATAAGGTTAACATTTTTGTCACACGATATAAAATTATTCTTTTATTTCAGAGACATGAAAAAAGATTAAAGTTTCTGTAAACAACTTGCAAACAACTATATTACAATTCGATTGCCAAAAGAGCTCTTTATTGCTAATATTTTTTAGAAGTTGTTCCAACGTTGTTGTTTATAAACTCCGAATAATAAAGAATCATTAAATTAATTACCATTAAAATAACAGCGAAATTAATTTCATGGGTTCATGACCGTTCCCAAAACATTTACGAGATGACGAAGAAAGATATTTCTGGGATATTATTTTTAACAGTGACCTCGACTTTGTACTTTCATATTTATTGTTATTAAATATAATTTTATTAAGTAAATAAAGCGATAAACGATGTGCCATGATGTGTCATATTTAATCAAATTTAAGAGCATAAGCGAGGTCGTCTTTGTTCGAAATAAATTCAGATGTGTTATAATATTTATTGAAGTTCAGTTGCAAATATTTCATAGCCGGAGTTTAATGAATATCCAGAACTAAAGAGTACTTCAATATTTTAATTGATTGGATCTAGATAAAAAAACTGCACTGACAACTGGGTATTTAGTCTGAAGGGACCTCAGCTAAGGGACCGCGGTCCTTTCGGACGGAAAAAATTGTCTACGGTCCAGGGCACACATATAAGTTGATAAAATACGTGAGATGTTTAAGGGGGGAAGAGGGTCGAGACAAATCTCATCTTACGTTGGAGATAGGGGGGGAGATAGGGGGGGTCTCGGCAAATATCACGCAATTTTTTCTGATAGAAACAAAAAAAAATACTATTTAGGTCCATTTAATCCAGATTGTACATGCTTAAGTTAAATTTTTATTACACTTATGATTAAACTCTCAGCAATATTGATTACTAGTCTTAACTAGTCGTAAATAAAAGCACGAAGCCATTTTTTTTTTTTGTTACTATAACAATCAAACGCGTTTACGAAAGAAACCCACATTTTGAAAAATCTCACGTGAGATTGGGGATGGGAGAGGGTGTTGAATAAAATCTCACGACATCTCACCAGTGGAGGAGGGAGGGACAAAAAATAAAAAAAAAACACCTCACGTAATTTATGGACGCCCCCTAATATTTAACACTATTTAAAGGGAATAATCTGTCTCGTCAAAGGGAATATTATAGATCGGATTAAACGGTATATATGTATCATTTAAGATAGTCAGAGTGTTAACCAGTTTGTTTAATGAGTAGAGAAATTTATCTGATTGAATACTAGCTGTTTATTTTTTATCGAGGAACATAAAAGTATCAGAGGAATAAATAATATTATCAACAAGATAACCAAACTCCAAGATTATTTGGTAAATATTAAATACTTAGCTACGTTTTCAACATTGTTTTAATCAAGTATGCAATAAAAATATCTTTTTTTAAGATAGATTAGAATTGGGAAATAATAATGGTTCCGAAAAACAAATTAATCTCCAGCGATCTGTGGCCGACTATTATTCTAATTAACTAGCGTTATAATGAATTACCGACAAAAAAACCCAAAACATACCGAAAAGAAAAATTATATTTAACAAACAAATAAGAGCACGTTAAAATTACATATCTCCTAAAATAAAATTGAACTTCGAAATACAAAACTAAACTTCTGAATAAAATACTGAACCTCCGACAAAATTACTAAGTTACCGACAACAGAGCTTTAGTCAAAATATTCACATTTTTACGACTTGCATGAACTATTTTAATTTCTATTGTTGGTTATAAAATTTATTTTTTACCTCTCAGTATTTATGAAAATACCTAAACTGTTCGGGCCGCGCGATCGATTCGATCGATTTCAATGCTCTCAATTTCCTGAATTATTACTAAACTACTCTTGTAAGTAGATTTTTTTATAATTGGAATCTCGGAAACGGTTGAAACGATTTTTATAAAATTTGGTATACCCACAAGGGTTTTCGGGTCGATATATTATTGTCCTACTTGTCCATTGCAGATAGGTTTAAGTGTCAAATTCGACTCAGTAGGTTAGGTTAGGTTAGAACTGTGACCCTCCGCACGAGCCGAGCGAGCGAAGCGAGCGTGCCGCGGCAGCGGCCGGCGAGTGCCAGAAGCGACTTGCTATGTTTTTACTTGTCCATTACAGATAGGTTAGGGGGTTTACAATCATTCATCTTTACTTCAACTATTTGGATTTATACCATAAAAAGGTATTATTACAAGTACATTTTTATATTTTTTATTAGTTTCTGTATAACCACTCTGAATAGTATTTTCATTATAACGTTGTAGTTAAATTAGCACCACAGCTATGAAATGTGAAAGGTAATTTATGAATTAATAGTCGGCAAGTAAAGATAAAAATGCCAAAACATAATTTTCAGTAGAACGTAATTTAAGCTGGTAGAAAAGTATTATAGCAATAAACAGTTATGTTTATTTTTCGAAGATTTCAGTATCTCATTCGGTCGTTTCGTCATTTTTATTCGGAAAAAAGTAGTCGGAAAGTAAGTATTTTAGGCAGTAGATTTAATATTTTGAATGAGGACAATTCTTATTTTTTTGTCGGAGCTTTTATTACTACCCATTAGAATTTAGTGTACCTACACTTTAAAATACTCAAAATTAGTTAAGTGGATTATGTTGACAAGATGATTGTAAAAAAAGTTTTGTCCACACTATGATCTTGCGAGAGCACAATGCGAAAAGTGATTCATTCACGCCTGCGATTGCCAAAACCGCTCCAGTGCCTGCTCCTGTAAACACAGTTATTAGTTACAAGGAAATATTAATTATCTCATCATATTTTACTTCCTATTTATCGCTTTATGCCAATGTTTGGATGTGAGCCTGATCGTCTGTTTTGCACCAAATGACGTTTAGGGAAAGGATACATTTTGATGGTGATTACGTGTTTCAATAAAAGATTTACCACAAACAAATGTTTTATTACAGCCATCGCAGATACAAACATAGAAACCTGTAAAATGATAGAAATAATCGTTGTGGTATTCAAAACATTAGATAAAATTTGTTTAACTGTTTGGTTGAGGAACCAGCCCTAAATTCTATTTAAATATTTAATTAATAGTTTTGTTTTAAATACAGTTTGTATATAATAATGTTATAATTTTAAATATTCTCCATGGTAATTATAACGTATTTTATAGCTCCAATAAAAATGACGAGTTTGGTAAACTTATTTAAATATATCTTGTAATAAATTATTTTACATTTGAAAGGGCGCCACGAAATATAGAGTTTATGCCTCATATCTTAAATATTTATAAATAGCTTCTGTTATATGGACGATTACTTCTACAATAAGAACATTATAACTATTTGTTAAAATATAAATCAGCTCTAATGTTGTGTTAAAAGTTCTACAACTCTGCGAATTTGTCGTCTGTCGACCTAAATCGGATGACATGTTTTGTGCCTTCCGGGTAACTACACTAAAAATAAGATATATGTATATAATTAGTCGCCTGTTGAATTGTGAACACTTGAAAAAAGGAATTCTAAATAACCAGTAAATATAGTAATGTATTGATAGGTCTTCTTCTTCTTCTTCTGCCCTTATCCCATTCATATGGGGTCGGCGCAATGCGTATTTTCCTTCCATTCCTCTCTATTACTCGTCATCGCGGCATCCACTCCTTTCTTTTTCATATCATCTTTCACACAATCCATCCATCTCTTTTTCGGTCTCCCTCTGCTTATATACCCATCCACATAACTCAACAAGTCATACTAATAACTTGTTTAGTTATGTGACTTTCATTCCTTCTCATAACATGTCCATACCACGACAAACGCTTACCTCTTATCTTTTCATTCACTGGCGTTACTTTCAAGCTTCCTCTAATATACTCATTCCTTATCCTATCTAATCTCGTCACTCCAGTCATCCAATGTATTGATAGGTATTCCATTTATAAATTTCACAATATAATTCGAATAAAATAAACTATAATACTAGTTTTAAATTAAAAAACGTATGTGTGCATCACATTAAAAGTTATGTTGCGTCACCGCATCGTGCTACAAAAGCGTTCTGAATACATTCATTGATGAAACTACTGAATATGTAGGAGTTATTCTAGAGACGCAGCCACGCACAACGTGAAACGCTGATAAATATTCATCGATATTATTATATCGTTATTGTAAGCTGAGGAGGTTATAACTGGTATCCGCTTCTATTAATTGATACTTGTTATATGACTAATTTGTTGACTTTTCTAAGAAGATGTGGAATAGAAAGTGTCGTTTATTATAACAAAAGTTGTTTTCTCTATAGACGCCGTAACGTCGAACGCGTAAATCAAAGATTTGAGATAAAGGTCTTTTGGCAGGATTTAAGAATATTTGCTGATAATTAAATGGACCTACTGCTAGCCAAAAATCTTCTATGATAGCTAATTTTCACACCAGGTGATTTCTGCAAGGAGAGATAGCTGCAAGCCTGCAATTACTGGAAATTGACAGAAACACCTGATGTGAAACAAGCAGCACTAGCAGATTTATGGCAAGCGGTAGCCCTCATTCTTTCATGTCGGACAAGGGTGAATGCATGAGGCTTAAAGACTTTAGCATACGACAGAATTAATTTGACAGTTCACAGTTAGATTCTATACGTCAAAATTTACTAGTCTCATTTTGCGCCTTGTTTCGCAACAGTTGAGAGTTCGATTTATGAAATATATATTATCTACCTATCAATAAGATGGCAACTGTTGTAAACAATTATCAACAAACAGAAGTTTAATTCGAAAAACGAACACGTTATTAAAGTGCACCGTTTTAATTTGACAGATAACAAAGGAAAATATGTAAAAAGTATGATGCCAAGTGATTAAAAGTTTGGGTAATTGCGAACAGCCTTGAGTGACGCGAATGTCATTACATAATGTCGTGAGTTTGTCCCGGTATTTATAGTGGTGGGTCACGGGCGCAACCAGGTGAGGCGCCTAGTGTCCTCGCCCAATGACAGGGTCGTTTCCCGCGCTTTCCGTCACCTGTCGCCTATTTATTTTGAGTGTTTCCGGTGAGATTTTATACTGCATGTTTGCTGAATTTAAAATTAATTTTTTTTACCGAGGAAAAAAAAAATGCTGTCATTTCAGACTCTATTGCACATTGGTGTTACGAGAGATATTTTTGAATTGAAAGCACAGAATTTGTCACTTATATGAAATAAATAATAATAACAGACTGTAAATGTTTAAAGCAAGGACTCTTCTCATACACAAATAGAAATCATTTTATTACGCACGATGTATCACATTTTAAAATCTACTACAGTACAAAGTTTTGTATTTGTTAAGCTATTCTTATGAGAATAAACAAAAAATATAACACTTAAATTGTTTCTAGACCTGTTTATCCTACACCCAAATTCTTCAAATGTTTGCCATATCCGCCAACATTGGCCACAGCTCCAATGACAAATAATCACATGCTGCATCACGAGACTTTTTTCACAACTATTCGACAATATTTGCACATCATTTATTACAATTAATTTGAAATGTAATTACAGGTAAGTGACCTTGGCATGAGCGATGGACGTATGCGGGGAGATGGGAACGGTGCAAACAACACGTGAGTATGCACAGGAAGTTCAAATGAAAACGTAAATAATATTCTCACCTTCAGTCAGATGTTAGTCGTTAATATTTAGTATTGGGTAACAAATTAACAGTGATATTTTATTACTAGCTTTTCGCTTGTCATTAAATTTTGTTGTCTATTTGGATGACTTTTCTAAGCCGATTTTTTTACACGGTAATATTTTAATCGAATAATGGTATAACGATGGGTGTATTTACCAAGAACGTGGACATAGGAAACGACGCAGTACCAATAAGTTTCACAAGCGCCCTTCTTAGTCACGTACAAAACCTTCCATTGTCTAGGCGGTATCTTTCTTCTAAACAGGATTATTTTTTATGAAGTGCGTAAGTAATCTTATAATTAAAAATGAACTTTTCATACCAAGTGACAGGTCACGTGGCTTATGTTTGTATGAAAATATGATTTTCAATTTTAAGATTTCGACCTATGTTTCTTGAGAAAAGTTGTTCAGTTTTATGCACCTGATTACCTCGTTGAATATACGCAAAAAATAATCCTGTATGTTCTTCTATAATTTCTTTAAAAGCTCGTTTCTAGTCCGCTCTATCTATCAATAGCTGTTTGAGCTCTTAATAATGATTAAGTACACACTTCCTGCCTTTCCTTTCTTCAGTTTCCATTGTCACTCTTTCTTTCAACTTTTTCCTTTTTTAAAACTTTTTCTTTAAAACAGGAAAACTGACTAGTCACCATGCTAATTACCACTGTGCGTGACGTTTGTGTGATCCACAGGTACTTGATCCAGGTCTGGGTGTTCTTTGTGCATGAGATTTGAATGTCTGTGAAACCCCGGCGACACAAGGATTAAAGTCCTCAGCGGGGGCGTCGTTTAAAAAAACACGATAAAGATTAGAGATATTATTTTTTTCTTCTTTATGAATATAGTAGAATTTATTGCTGACAGTCGAACTGGTCAAGCCATTTTTAGATTTTTTCTTATTCTTTTAAAAAGGAAAAAAGGAACAATATGCTACTAACCTAACTAAATGACACACATAGTAAAATAATATTGCACATAGTACACAAGATACGTTTAACGAAGTGTTAACATAAAAATTTCCCACCTCGTAATTTTTAGGGAACATACATTTGATTTTCCGGATTGGCATTCTGTCAAAACATTGTTGGTCATTGACTAGGGACAAACTAGTACTACCATGGAATAGTCGAGGATACGTAATCTTTTGTCCCTTTGTAAGCCCTTTGCCAGAATGGATCCATTATATCCGTCATCGTATATGATCTCTGTATGTAGGTCATGTTAATTGTTCTAATCATTGTGTTTTGTGTATAGTTCAAGTACTAAATACATGTATTTCACGGCACATTGTTTAACATAATATCTGATCACAATTTATGTCGTAATAACCTCATTAAAATCCATTTCAAAGTTAGGAATGACGTTCGTCAAAAAGGGTCTGTTAAGTTACAGACTCTCATGTTTTAAGCATGATTATTCTAGAGACAGAAAAGAGTGTAGTAGTCTAGAGAGCAGTATATAAGCATGTAAAATAGCCAACCTTTGCCTATCTACAAAAATATGGGGTTCAACCCTTAAGACGGGCTCTAAGGCACAAACACTATCGAAGAAGTATTCCCTGTCTACATCGTCTTTTGTTTTCTTTATCTTTTGAAGGAAGAGCTATTCTAATAAAGGCTATTAAAATATGTCCTAAAGTTACTGGGCAGTTAATATTTCAATTATTAAAGTAAATATTTCTCTGACGTTTACGAGAATTTTAGGAACTAAAATCAAAATAAACCGCAATAGAATCCGATTAAAAGTAGTTTTATTACAATAAATAATACTTAAAATTTGATCTGTTTGTAAACTATAAAATCTAAAGTTTAGTCAAGCCTGACGTACCAGTTCCAAGGAACAAGTTGACTGTTTTTTACGTGGTTTGGTCCCGAAAAAAAGTAGACTTCAGATAATAGACAGCTTAGGTGGCCGTTTAGAAGATAAATAAAGCGGTTTATATATTTACTTGAAAATCTTATTCTTATTTTGCTTGTTCACGAGGATAGTGTAAGAACATATAATATTGTAATATTCATAATATATAATATTGTAACATTCATAATATATAATATTGTAATAGAGTTCGACGTCACTCGATAGATGGCGTGCGGATCGAATTAGATCGCGCAATCGTTTGATTACACGCCAAACCATATAAGCTGTGTCAAACCAAAATTAAATGTTCGATTTTCAGATCAGAATACAGTTGGTTTTATTTAGTAGTTCCTTCTAGTAGTTCACATACAACGGAAAGTCGACACCAGAGCGCGCTACGTGCTTAACATTTGGTCCAAACGAGTCGGATCAGTTCTGTCTTCATTTTTGTGTACACACCCGCGCACTCGCAGTGGATCGCTGCAGCAAAGAGTGCGAGGACAAAATCTTGAAGTCACAACCGCAACGCTACCTACGGGAGGACAGCAGAAGCGGCAGTTCAACGGGCCTTATACAGAGGACGTCATCGGTCACTTGGATAGTGAGTGAAATAAATCAATTACCAGTGCAGTGCAAATGTAAGTACATTAACATTTTAATAGTTCAGCTGTGCAAGTGATTCAAATGAAGGAGTTTGAACCTTAAATTCATCAAGATTTAAACTTAGAAAATACTTGATGATATTTGGACTCAGTCACTTTTAGTGATTATAAGAAGAGGTCAAGGACTTAGTAGAACTTAGTAAATAATTAGTTTAATATTGTCGTATGCTTGTTAAGACTTAGAATAATTCCATAAATAACGAGGGAACGGGGAGACTATGCCCGATTTCCATCTATTGTGAATAATTTGGTAAACACTTGTAAAATTTTCGGCATATTGTAATATAAAAACTTGTATTTTATTTACTCAGCTACAGTTCTCTTTAAGTAATAGTTCAACATATTAAAGTTAATTTACGTCTTAAGTACTTATTTAAAATGGAAGGCGTAGTTAATGTTTTAAAGGACACTCATAGTGTTATCCAAAGGGGATTAACTAACTTTAAAAAGGCTCCTAAAGATAGGCTTACTGTAGAATATATGGAAACAAAGCTTGAGTTATTGGAGAAGGATTGGGCTTTGTTCAAAGATAACAATACAAAACTCTATGAAAATTACAAAGCTCATGACGTTAAAACTTTTGTAGAAATGTATGATAATACAGAGGACACTTATATTACCTACAAATGTTTATTGAAATCCTTGTTAAATAAATATAGATCAGCAAACGAGTCTGCAAAGACTATCGATAAAGGTCCGTCCAAGTCAAATTCAGTCAAGTTGCCTAGAATCGCCATTCCTACTTTTAGTGGTAAATACAGCGAATGGACAACATTTAGAGATTTGTTCGTATCTCTCGTCGATAAAAATGAAAATTTAGACAATGTCGAGAAGATGCATTATTTAAAATTACACCTTACGGGCGAAGCTGAACAATTTGTACGCCATAAGGAAATTTCTGATTTAAACTACACACAGTGTTGGGCGAAGTTACAAAGGCGGTATAGTAATAAGAAATATCTCGCTAATTGTATTTTAAAAAGATTGTTCGGTCTAAGACATAATTCAGTCGAGTCGGCGACGGCACTCAAAGAATTGCTTGATACAACAAATGATTGTTTGAGTGCACTCACTAATTTAAAGGTTGATGTTTCCACATGGGACATTATCATCATCCACATAGTAGCCTTTAAATTAGACCCCGAAACCCGAAAACAATGGGAGTTAAGTTCAACTAGTCAGGACTCTAATGAATTGCCTACCTACGAACAATTTGCCAACTTTTTAGAGAGTCGTTTTCGCGCTCTTGAATGTATCGAGCCAAAAAGGGCTCATCAGGTCACCGGGCCTCATGTCTCTAGAGCTATGGTAGCTGTGAGTTCAGGTAGTATCCGCTGTGAATTCTGCACCGAGCCACACAAACTTTGCTTTTGTAAGAAGTTCGCGAAACAAACAGTTGACTCCAGGCGAGAATTCGTAGCAAAACACAACATGTGTTTTAACTGTTTAGGTAGTAACCATGCTGTGTACAACTGCAAAAAACAAACGTCATGTCGGCTGTGCCAAAAACGGCATCATTCTTTGCTGCATCTAAGTGGTGAGGCTGTAAACAAAGATCAAGATAATAAAGTAAATGTGACAACTGTTGATACTTCAGTTAGCACTAATCATGTAGTCTCGTGCTTATCCACACAGCAACTGCCGATTCCCCGTCAAGTTCTACTCGCCACGGCGCTTGTAAAGGCCGAGTCCAAGAAGGGTGATTTTAAGTTAGTTAGAGCTTTACTCGACCAAGGATCTCAAGCGTGTCTGATTACAGAGGCCACCGTACAATACCTAAGACTTACCAAAATTCCTGTTCAGGGAATAGTTTCAGGCTTAGGTAATACATCCTCCAGGGCAAAGAATATGGTATGTTTAAAAATTCAGTCACGTATAGATCCCAGGTTTACCTTACAACTAACAGCCTACGTGTTGCCTAAAATCACGTCGTACTTACCTGAACATACCATAAATAGAGATGTCTTTGAATGGGCCGACCTTACAACTCTCGATCTAGCCGATCCTCAGTTCAACCAACCTAATAAAATTGATATCTTATTAGGCGCAGATGCCTACAGCCGCATCTTGAAGGAAGGCATGATGAGAAGCCCATCAAGTACTTTGATAGCGCAGAACACTGATTTGGGATGGATCTTATCAGGTGCTCTAAATCATTCGAAGGTTAGTTCAAAATGTACATCTACGAATATAACAGTAATGCATACACAAATTAATGAAGATGACATGCTCAAGCGATTCTGGGAGATTGAAGAACAAATAAATAATAAAAAGATACTTACCCCAGTCGAACAAAAATGTGAAGAATGTTATAACACCACTACAACGAGACAAAAGGATGGAAGATACGTGGTAAGGTTACCATTCCGCATTGAAGAACCGCTGTTGGAAGATACTCGCTCCATAGCTGAAATGAGATTTAAATCATTAGAGAGAAGATTAGAAAAGAACAAAGATTTAAAAGAACAGTACAAAAGTGTAATAAATGAATATATACACTTAGATCACATGAGACCTGTAAGGGAAGAGGACAATAAAATAGAAACAGCAGTTTACTTACCGCATCACGCAGTGATTCGAAATGATAAAACTACCACCAAGGCGCGGGTAGTATTTAACGCTTCTGAAAGGTACAAAAAGGGTATTTCGCTAAATGATACACTGATGGTGGGACCGTCATTGCAGGCCGATTTGAGACATTCGGTATTTAGATGTACTTCTGTCAAAGCTGTTAGTAGAAACGGCCGAAGTATTGAAGATTGCGACAAACAAGATCAAGGCATGGACAGATTCTACTGGGGTACTACCGTGGTTAAATAGTCACCCAAGCAGATGGATGATGTTCGTCGCCAATCGCACGTCTGAAATATTGACATCATTGCAATCGTCTCAGTGGTTTCATATACTATTAACTCCGGGTTCTTTTTTAATCCGTGAATCATTAATTTCAATACCTGAGGTCAACAATTATGAACATTCTAATGTACATTCTCTGAAACGTTGGCAATTTGTTCAGAGGATGTTGCAATCATTTTGGAGACGCTGGTCTCAAGAATATTTAAGTAATTTAATGCACAGGTACAAATGGTCCTCCAAAGCTACAGAACCAAAAATTGGAGACGTAGTTCTCATAAAGGAAGACGATTTGCCACCAAGTAGATTAGTAGATGGTTGATGGGTCGCATTATAGAGAAACATCCCGGTAATGATAAAGTCACTCGTGTGGTAACATTACGCACAAAATCATCAACTATTAAAAGACCAACCAATAAATTATGCATTTTGCCGATTGCTGATTGATGAAATATAATTGTTTTATTTTATTTTAATAGCAATAGCTTCATGTAAATTAATCCACTTTGTAATATATTCAATTGTTTACTTGTAATTCAGCTTAGTTATTATGATAAATATGTTGTATTTCATGGTTTAACGTAGATTTATAAACATTGTCAAATTAAGAAGGACATTCTGTCACAAAATGTCCTTGGTGGGCGCTATGTTCACGAGGATAGTGTAAGAACATATAATATTGTAATATTCATAATATATAATATTGTAACATTCATAATATATAATATTGTAATAGAGTTCGACGTCACTCGATAGATGGCGTGCGGATCGAATTAGATCGCGCAATCGTTTGATTACACGCCAAACCATATAAGCTGTGTCAAACCAAAATTAAATGTTCGATTTTCAGATCAGAATACAGTTGGTTTTATTTAGTAGTTCCTTCTAGTAGTTCACATACAACGGAAAGTCGACACCAGAGCGCGCTACGTGCTTAACATTGCTCAATGAATCCTTTAATCTTTTATCTAGGTGATATAATTTACTTAAAAGAAGATTCATGCATTTAACTAAATAGTACCTAATCGATCTTAATATGTGTATAATTATAAGAAATTAAGATTTAGTTCTGATGATGTTCATAAAACTTTGAAACCTGATGATATTAGTACTGGTTGGAATTGGCTATCTGTAGAATTAGGACTATCTGTAATTTCACCCTAGTCTGTCACATTATCACCTCATCCATCATGAACTCAACCTGTTTCGCGTAAACTCATGAACGTCGTCGTAAAACAGGCTATTCAAAGAATTCGCAATAAAATGCTTGATGTAATAATTCATTTTATTTGCCTCCGACAGCTATTTAAATTAAAGCAGAGTCAGTAGAATTCAAATCATTTGAAAGACTGACAGATTCTTGGCTAACTTTGCTTGGATGAGCTTGACTGGATGAATAGAAAAAGAAAATTTTGTTCTGCCGAAAGAGTCGTTATGATAGAAGAGTTTCGTAAATTAAAGGAAACGTATTCACTGATATAAGATGTTGATACGTTTAACAATGCCTAATTAAAAAGTGACCAAGGTGACCTAAACTTCAAGAACTGTAACACAAAACTATGCGAAACTGAGTTTCAAAAGCCTTCCATAGATTTCTGAGTTACGCCATTATCTACTTTTCGAGATGGTCAATTAAAGTTAAAAGCTGTAGTATCTTTTGTTTTAAATTGAACTTCTTTGTTATCGTTTAAGAGATTTTAATTTATAGTGACATATCCTTGAGCCTTGGTTGGTGAAATTAATTTATTCACATGTTACCATGCGACGAACAGTATTTCTTGGCACAACACATCACACTACGATTAATTCCTCGCATTTTCCTCATTAACGTATAACGTTACCGAACTAGTTCCATCTATTACAAGTTTGTAAATCGCTGAGTGATAAAAGAGATTCTCATTCTCATTACCAACTCATACATAAGAAAATCGTGAAATGATACTAGGATGACCTATAATTTAAGATAACATTCGAATCTGAAGTGTAATGTGAATGGCGTAAGGTCTATATTGTTTAAAATCACATGTTACATGCTAGCTTTAGTGATGCGTCTACATTCGATAGAGGACTCTATCGATAAGCTACTAAAATATCAAGTCGGGCGTTAATCCCCGAAGTATGCTACAGATTTATCGCGGGCTGTTAGGAGAACCGCGTATTTATATTAAGTGGAGAAGCTGTCAGCGCCTACGCCGACGCCTTTCTGGATGGCTACATACAATAATGTATTCGAGCATCAGAACTCATATTATACACTTTTTTTTAAATAATCGGGTGTTAGAATTTGTGTCAGTAGGTAACCACAGTTCTTTTTTTTTTCTTAAAAGCATATTTTCTTCATAATAATATATTCCTACTATTTCCTACTTCACGCATACCAGTTTGTCTATCTATATATACAAAACACGATAACATCTAGTAAAAATGAACTTATGATATATAGAGGCTAGAAATAAGCTGAATGATAAAAACTGCAAACATTTTCTTTGATATAAATACTTGTTTTTAATTTAGATATAATAAAAAAAACTCTGAAGTTGAGCCAATTCACGTAATGTGTCGAAATCGCGATTGAAATTCCTCCATAAAACACCTATACGACTAATAAGACAAAGTCTAAATAAAATCTGATCATTGTTTTGAAAATTGAATACCGAGCTTAACAAAGTGATTAAAACTGACATTAAAAGGCAGTTTACGTCGAAGTAAATTTTGCAAAGTATGTGTAAACACCTGTTGCAAAATAGTAGCCAGGTATTTCTCGGTGCAAAATAATTGATGCGGAAAATATCAATATTAATCTAGAATTATTCTAGTATAAGGCCACTGCGACACTTAACTCTTTCGGCTAGATCGTCCAACTAATAATACGCACGCACGTGAAATGTTTTGGCTGGTGCTTTTTGTTCGCGCCGGTTATTTCAGTTTTCCAGTAGGATTTTATACAAGATCAGCTCTGGCCGTCTCCACAGTGCAGCGCCAGAAACGTTTTCCGAAAATTGTGTTGTGATTAAGTGCTTGAGAGTAGTGATTACAACATCTCAAAATCATTAAATACACGTTAAAAACGAAGTTTTATAAGGTCCAAACGAAAATATCGAGCTTAATGTGTGATTTCGAAAACTTCTTTGTAAGCGTTTTGTAAAGTGCAGTGAATGTGTGTCAAAAGCTTTTGGGAGTTCAGTGTTGTGGGAGTAGAAGAATATAACGGCAAATATGTCGGAGTTCTTTGGACCATGGACCAAGAAGGGAGAGGACGAAGAAGAGGTGGTAGAGGAAACTGTGGAGACTTACACCACGACCACCACACGAAAACAGGTACCATCAGGAATCTATAGCACTTCATTATTAGGTGATTAGAATAAGAAGAATCCCATTGATATATTTAGGGTCTAAAAAAGTATGTTAATGATGCTGCGGCTTTTATAGATTTCGATACTACTAAATTCTGTTGAAAAATTTAGAAAAGAGGGAAAATGGTGACAAATATACTTTATTGCGTCTCGTCTGTATCATTGTTTCATTAGGTGTTTATTTTGGACAAGCCCAGAGCGCGGGTGTCACGGGCGCTGTCAATGTAGAATCCTCTTGATATAAACCAGCTCCCGCACCAAGGTGAAGGCGAGTTCCACCGTCAACTGTCACCGTTTTTATAAATCAAATGACGCACTCAGCAGTCTAAAATTACATACATCTTGCTACAAATTCTGTTAAAGAGAAATTATCATCAATCTTAATTTTGCATCATTATCCAGAACTTAATTATTTCGAAGAAAATCGAAAGCGAAATTTCCAGGGAAAGTTCAATTAGTCCTCGTCATTGCGATGCCTGTCCAAAAACAATTAGAAAGGCGAAAAGCTTAGATCATTGCAATTTTTTGACAAGTGACAACCAGTGTGTCAAGAAAGATGCTTTTTGCTTGTTTAATTCTCATAAATGTAGGTACATTCAGCAATATTAAATTTTCTGGAAATAAATATCCAGACTTGACTCATTCTGTTGCTACGATTTTTATCGGGCCAAAAATATTATTTTATATAATAAATTAAGTATATGTTTTTGGCGCAGGCCTCGGAGCAAATTATTACTGTTGTTTTAATGTATTCTGCTTTACGGCCCATGTAGCGCAAGCGTCTCGTGAAGAGATAATTAGAATTCCTGGAACCGACCTTTTGTACTGGCATAAATATATGAATGTTATATGCATATCTCGCTTTATCTTAAGATTGACGACTCTACTCTTTACTCTTTATTAGTCGTATAATTAATATGTGTCAAAGCTCATAAAGCTACATCTGTAATCATACTTCAGGTTTATCTTTATGTAAACAACGAGCTTAGGAAAGTACGTTACCGCACTGCCAAAACATCAACACGCATTTTCGATTCTGATTTTACCATAACAGAAATTGTAAGTTCAGATGTCGTAACACGGACCACGACGAAGTTACTATAATCTGGGAGCGTGGAACAAAGTCGTGTGTTCTTGAGACAATTGGATACACGTCAACATTATGTGCATGAGCAGTGAATGGCCTTTTGTTTGTGAACAATGGAACATTTTGTAATTGGAAATGCTCGTCTCTTCACAGGAATGAAGAAATTATGACGAGTTGGTCTTTTTGTAGAAACGACGTAAAATGTTGTACAATTGCTGCATTGTCTGCAGGTTAAGTCTTTGAACATGCGTAAGCTATAAACAATTGTATTTTTCATTCAATGCAATGTGTGGAATAATGCAACTAATATAACGAACATGCAAAACTGCATGAATGTTGAAGGAACAATTTTCAGAATAAATTTTATAACCTGTTTCCTATGAATGGGAGAATTCCTCACAAAATTACAGAACTCTATAAGGATATTAATGCTATCAGTTATTCAAAGGCTCAAGAAATGTCTAGTACATAGGTGTGTAATACCGCTGGATTAAAAGTCGCACAATGTGTACGTAATTCGTAGGTCATTTCCTATTGATATGTAGGCCAAAATATTCACTTTCCTGAACCTGATGTTCCATATTTTAATAGTCCCCAACTTCAACTTGAATGGCCTCAACTTCTAAATGAGGATGAAAATCTAATTATTATTATCTTATTATGTGTTCTTCCCAAAGTATTGCTTGGAGAACTGATAATTTTGAGTTGGCTCCTTAATCCCAATCATCTCTTAAAGCCGTCATCTCAAGCTTTTAACAATTTTGCTCACTTAGATATTCCTTCAACAACCATTACTTAGGAGTGGGTAAACCACCTCTGATACGCTCTCGGAATTATTTTACATTTTCTAATTTGGTCGGCATACTAACTATGTTTAATTTAGAAAATACAGTGTAAACAATAGCTATGATTCATTGCATCCATTGCTCCACATACTGAAATATTAGCGTTTCCTTGAGACAATGTTGGTGGCTTGCAAGTACTTGCAACAGTAAATCAAGCAGGTATTGTACATTATAATAAATTGAACTTTATTAGAAGCATGTAACCTACTTTTAAGTTGAAAAAGAAAGAAGGTTTTAGATTTTTTAAGGATTTAATCCCTGCCTGCAGTGCGCGATGATAGCTGAAAATGAAGATAAAAATATGGAAATGAAAATGTTTTCTCATACCAGTAGATTAGTAAATTAGTTCAAGAAGTTACAGATTCTCTTGTCACTGAATGAATATGTCCATAAAAAAAAACATTATTTTCATTAAATAATAATTTGTGTAAAGAGCACGTTTATAAGTGCATTTTGTTTAATTCTATTTAAACCCAATTTCTCTAATAAAGACATCGAAAATAATTATATTTGACTTTTACATAATAATATTGGTAATTTCAGCTAAAATCGAGAGCTAAAATCGAGTGAGAGCTAGCGTAAATGGTACAAGTAACCTGGATAGGTTTATCTTCGTTGGAACTATTTGTAGCAGACCGGCAATACAATATATCAAACATATCAAAACAGTTTAGAAAGTAGAATGTAACAAAATCTGGAAACTCTCGCAGAGTTCGTTGAACTGCGCAGTGCTCTCCGACGAGGAAGAGTTAGGGTTGGTTCAGGAACAAAAAGTAAACACCAAAAAACAAAAACTTGTATTTTGGTCTCTACTGCACGATTAAGTGTATTTAAGTAAGAAGTTTTCGTCTATCTATCGTATATCTATGAAGTGTTAAAAAACTATTTTAATTTCATTGTTTGAATGATATAGAACAAATTGGTTTATTATCAATGTACTTTTTGTTTACATTAAAGATGTGTTAATGGAAATTATAAATCCCTGATAGTCGGTTTTAACTTATAAAAGTAGAGAAAATAATATTTTTTTGAAAAAGGATTTTTTTTTTAAATTTTCGAGCCACTGTTGTGCGCCATTAACTTGTCATCAGTAACCGTTTTGATTTTCTTTCTTCGATGTGTGTGTTCATTCTACTACATCAACTGCTGATAATAATACCTATACAAATGTACATGTATATACCTAAGGGAACTACTTACCTAGCTGTTACAGAATGAGTTTGGTCAATTTAAACAGTTTCATCGCACGCCCGTGGCTGATGACAGCTGCGGAAAAGTGCTAATTGCCCGACAGTACGAACTGACCGATGCGACGGCGGTGTGGAGCCAAGTGCAACACAAGATTAAAACAAAAGAATTAACACCTACGTATTGAGAACAATGTAAAGACAAGCCAAAAATAAAAGAAAAAGAGAGTATTCGATTTTTGAATCTTCATTGGCCATCTTTGCCATGGTCGATCATCTATGAAGGATAGGCCGTCAAAAGTTGTAATGCAAATTGATAAAACCGTTAGACTTTTTTAAGCGATCACATAATTTATGCATAGATAAAACTTTTTAATAGCTCATTTTTGTCACATAAAAAAGGGAGCCGAGTACACTGAAATGTAAAATTAAAAGTAGTACATTTTTTGTTTACAATCGTATGAAAACAAATGAATGTGTATTTTAAGCGAAACAAAATAAAGCTGAGATTCGGTTGACGGAAACATTTTAAAACACGACGTTGTTGAATTGCGAGCAGACGAATCTAAAATAGATTCAACTGCTTCGCCCCACCGAGATACGTACATTTTTGGAAATCAAATAAAGCATTGCGTTTAAAAATAAATTATAGCAAGGTTGAGTGTAAATAGAAAACGCATGATTCATAAAGGTCAACTTTACGTTTGTTTAGAGATAAACGTCGGAGTGCAAGGGTTAATAATCTCGTTTGACTCGGTCAAACGGGTCGGACTTACATTGAGGGATTGAAATAGACGTACGTAAGCGAACGTTTCCAGACCAGGCCAATGTATACAAAAGTAAACAATATTATCAAGAGGAATTCACGAATGCTGGTGACATGATATCACCCAAATTGTCATAACAACACATCGAAAAATCTCGTAGTACACGTAATATCTATTTGTAAAGATACGTCACAAGAAATGTAGCTGAGTTTTCGGTAAGTATAATCTCTTCGTAACATTTGTCAGTAGTTTCGTTGTCAGGTCAAGGAGAACAGACATGTATGAATCAGTAATAAGTAATAAAGATGTTGTAGAGAGTTCAATGAGAGCAAAGATTGCCAATGAAATTGCGCATACTGCTAGTGGATGAGTAAGCAAACGTCATGGCCACTAATCCTGAGCTAAATTTAAATTTCGAACATCTATACTCGCACGTTTATGTAGGGAATCACACTTTTACACATTAATTTCCTTTGGTGCAATGGTTATGGGTTGGTAATTATAATAGCGTAAAGGACGAGTTCTCACGATAATAACGCATTCTACGCATGCGCATGTCCATTGGGGATAGACTCGCCTATCGTCATCGTCACGATGGGCATGAGGTGTTTGCACGACATAGGTGTATTGAGTGCGATATATTCAATACACGATATCTGATAACTTTATTACATCCGAGCCCTTAGGTACACTAATACGGACTTCGGTGTACGTCAGGATTCTTACATTTAAAACTCAATCAATGCGTTTATTTTTTTTTACATTAATTTGTTATTATAAACTGTTAATTTACCTAGTGAAGTGAATTTGTATTTTTCGATTTTATTCACAAAAAACATCGGCACTAAAAACCAGCAATTGTGGTTATGCCACTTTTTGACATTCGCTGCTTTGCATGCACAATTGATATTTAAGTGTTCTGAGTTCGCATTTGCCTAAATGTCACGAATGAAACAAAACACTTCCAGAGATTGTACCTAAGAAGTACATTTCATACAAGCTGTTTCTTATACACTGCTCATACTACATACTTACTAGTTATTTAATAAAAGCAATAGTTTATTGTTTTCAAATACAAAACAAATTCACTTTAAATGTAAGCAATAATAAGACTTACTACACTGTATAATCTGCGTCCGTTTCTTTGCTTTCTAAATAATGATTTCCGTGACCATTTAGATCGTAAGCGTTCGAAACAGTAATAATAATAATTCTAATGAGAAGTAAGTACATAATCAATTACTGATGATATAGTGATTATGTGTTTGCCAAATTGTCTACTAATGGGCTTTGAGCTACAAGGTGCTGGAGAATCAGACTAGATGATAAATCAAGTACAGGAAAGAGATTATAAACTGTAATCATAAGCGAAGAAATATGTGGTGACTGTCGGATCATAAGTAAATGATATTATATTCGACGTCAGAATGAAAATATAGTGTAAATGTTTTGTAGGATCTTGCTTGTGAGAGGTTGCGGGTTTTGATGATTTAAATATATAGTTTGCAAGCCAAATAAGGAAGAGACTGGAGTCAAATAAATCAGTGATACGTCAAAGTCTTGTTCTAGTGCCCATCTATCGCAATAGTAGGTATATCTTTTAGTATCCATACGAAGAAAACATGTTTAAAAACAATTTGGACGTCCATAATTTGCACTCTATCTACAAATGACTGCACGGATAGCCGAGTGGTATAGTCCATCACGCAAATTACCACTGTGCGCGACGTGCTGCAATGGGATAAGCTTTTGTGTGATCCACTATTGCTTATTCCCAGTCTGGGTGTTCGTTGTGCATGTGATTTGAATGTTTGTGAAACCCCCGCGACACATTTACACTCACAATTCCTTAGTGCGGGCGTCGTTTTTAAAAAGAAAAAGTACTTATAGAGTAATTTTCATTTATTATATAGGTACCACAGGTGGTGTATTGTTAAAATATTAGTATAATTAATTCCAATTAAAATGGTTTCATTGTTTACCAACAATTCGGACTATTTTATGGTATTAATTATGCGAGATAATATTTATGCTGTGTTGAAGATCTGTGCCAACTTATATAAATTAGAAACATTGAAATGGCGTCCTGTCTGTCCTGCATTCTCTTAGGTTGGTTTTATAAATATTGCAAAGAGCGGTAAATGACGTGAAGCCTCGACACAAGATCAAAATCTAAAACAACTAGGTATAAAGTTCCGGAAAAAAGTGTTTTTTTTTTGTATGTCTGTCGGTATTTAATTAAATTTTTCTTTATCTCTGTTTTAAAATATATTTTTTTGTGTTCTTCTTCTTGTGTTCTCGTGTTTTTAATTTTTGTGTTCTTCATTAAAAATATTTATATTCCTTGTATTAAAGTCCTTAATACGTAAATACGTACACAAATCCTTTAACTCATTACTAGGTAGATCGCCTTTTTAAATTTATTTGTAAGCTATAATCGTTGATAGCTTTTTGTCGATGACAGTTAAATCGAATACTATACTCGGAATTTTAATTCGATTCCAGATTTGACAATTTCAGTGTTGCAACGTTATGTCAAGAACTAAATAGTGATGTTGCGAAATTATTCGATATGGAAATGGAATATTTCCAGATCGATTCTTCTCGTTTATAATTTTACTCTTGTAAACTAAGTATATCAGGAAATTAAATATTTCTGAACCGATAATTTAGTTTTGACGATTAATTAACGATCTGAGACTTTTCTTTTATAATTGTGTGTGAAATAAATAAAAAAATGTGATCATGAAGGAACATGACAAATAAATCGATTTTTGTGTTCATCACTACACTATTATATGTGGTATCATTATTTCACAAAATGACAGTAGCTAATGTCAAATCTGGAATCGAATTAAAATTCCGAGTATAGTCACTAAATCTGTAGTCAACCGGAACTACTTGTCGTAAAAAACTCCAATTATTTTTTATATATTATCAGACAGTTCTTTTGAAAGATCTATCTTATGGCTATGAAGCCATGTCTAACAGTAAATTGCAAGTAAAATTTGTAAAACACTCTCAAAACTTACATTTACTCGATAGCTCTATATCTACAGACGAACTGAAATTACCACAGAAATATAAATAACAAGAAATTGTAGTTTGAACTTTAAGTAAGTATTTAAAAATAACACAATTCGTATTCTGATGTTTTATAATTATGTATACCAAAGCAGTTTAATGAGTCTAGACCACAAAATGTCTACCATTTTCAAATGTCACCCAACACTCTCCCGCTCTATCGTTCTAAAAACGCAATTATTTGTCTTTTTTATTGAATGTTAGTGGCCAATTTAATAGTTAAACATTCTTTAAATATAGCAACCTTCTTTGCCTGTTGTTTTTATTGTCCACCGTAAAATAAAGGTACTTAGGTACATTAGTTAGCCACTGCGATGTGAGTTTGACGCCAACGACGTTGTTTTCAAATAAAAAAGTTGTAAACAAACATTACCCATAAACTCTGTTTAGTTTTCTCACTTGTGTTTAATATGGAAAGTTTAGAGAGTTGTATTATTTGTTTATATTTTACGGCAGATAATGTTTTCTCTCACACGACAATCACAATCTAGCTAATTGTTGACTGTGAACGACCAAGAATATCGTTAAAGATTGATCGACATAAATAATGTGAAACATTATTGATATTATCTACCATTAAACAGAGTTAGATCAATTGTCTTTAACAATATAAGCGTAAAAGGTGGCAACAGATATACATTTACCAAGACACCGTTTAGTAAACACCGTAACTCTTCCCATTAGCATTCCAAAAAAGATATCATTTGATTCAAACCACGAACAGAAAGTCGTCAGTAAAATCCGAAACTTTCTTCACGTCGCCATCGATTTTCTCACTTTCCCCAAATGGTTCCAAATAAAATAGTTCTTAGGTATACAGGCAACCGCACAAAATTATATAATATTGCATCGGTCAAGCAAGACTCAAGGGCGATGCGATGGCAAGATTGCGTCAATCGTAATATATGGGCCAGCCTTGTGTACGCTAACGCCGGATATCGAACGAAATATTTTGAATCTGCTATTAATTTTACGAAATTCGGGTTTCGATATTTAAATGTGTGCGCATGATTTGTACGTATGTTTGGTATTTTACCTACTTTAATAAATATGTTGTGCCTCCAATCAAACTGTTTTAAAAACAATTCCTATAACATAGAATTCAAAACACGTAGGCATTATATATTTACCTATATCTTATCAAGACACAATTAATATTCATACTAGGAAGTAACTAGATTAAAAATATTGTAAAAAAAGGTCTTATGACTGCCTCTACAATCTGTTAAACATTAACTTCTAAGTTGTTCACTTAATTACATAGTATATTAAACAAACTACTACTGATGCATAGATGTTTCATGTAGATATTATCAGAATAATTTATTGTACTAAAATTTTTCAAAAGCTTATTTTATTTTAGAACCTGGTTGTTTTAATAACATTCCCGCAATGTTTCTACGGACGATCAACATTAAGCTGTAATACGTAGAAATGAGAACCCCGCACTAGGAAATGAGACACAATATTGTCATTTAGTGGTGGGCGTATCATCACCTTCATAATAATGTCGAGACCAAGGCGAGGAAGTTCCACCGTTCAGTCCATCCTATTTATTATATTGCAGTAAGAAATATGTAACTCAAAATAGAGCAACTATTTGAAAACCTGTTTCGAAGGATAAACTATTTATTGCTGGGAATCTCGGTATTTTTAATACAATCCGCAAGTATCGCGAATAAAAATATAAAACGTAACAAATAAGAAGAAAATAATGTTTCGTAAAAATAATAACGTTTTTAGTGACTCAACAGTCAGTGACAGTACGACAAATCCGTCCATAGAAGTGGACGATTTTTATTCACTGTATCCGGCGTTAGGCGTACCTACATAACTGACAAATGAACTCGATTGATATTATTTTTATTTCGATGTATAATAAAAGTACGTATACAATAATCAATCCTTTTTGGTTAAACTAAAATTTTTCGTCACATAAAAACTATTCCAAAATCACAGACATAGTGGTGTTACGTCACACCACGTGCGCATGACGTGTTATGGACATTGGTGGAGTACAAAAATATGTCGAGACGCAAATAAATGGGAAAACATTCTATAAGTGCCATGTATGCAGTATATAAAATGTTTTCTACACATTGCCAAAATAAACAAATTCCAGATCAATGCGCTGTTGATTTTAATGCAACTTTAACAGATTTTGATAGTGTTCTAGCCGTGTAGCAGTAAAGATAGGAGTTTAAAGATAAGGTAGACTGCATGGTGGCTACCGACATAACAACTTTTGTTGCACATCTTCATCATTAAGTGAACTTAATTAAGTAATTTTCAAAGTAACTAGAACGTTTCGTTAATATATACACTCACACATTTACTGGCGTAAATGCTATATTTTTATACAATATAATGTAAGGCAACAGATCTAAGCTTGTTTCTTACTAAACTATACGCATGGATGTTCTTGACCGTTGTAAAATATTATGCAAATAATTACAATATAGATAACGTTGTTAAAATTAAAAAAAATAATATTCGTTCTTCATTTTTACAATATCGCATGCTACACGCATAAGATACATAAACCAAGCCTGTAACTGTCCCATTACATAATTACCTATAAAATATTAACAGGCCGCTTCTTTCATTCACCTACTTTAGAATTAAGGCGTCGCTCACGCAATTGTTACGGTGCTAAGCTGATTAAACTTTTCATTTCTAGCTAATGTTCACTTATTGGGGCAAAATGAGCCATGAGAGCGTATCGTGAAATGCGTCAAATTGATTTGATACATTCGATGGATACGATAGTTGCTGGTTTTAACTGTAGTCGCTGTTGTGATATTGGTACTGATTAGATAAATAAACTCGTGATTTTCTGTAGGCTATTTTATTCAATCAATGGTTGAATTTTTCAATTTGTACTTAGATCTAACTAAACCGACAGACAATATAATATTTTTAATTTCAATACGAAACGCGGCATGATAATAATATATATGTATTATAAATTGTTCAACAAAAATTACACTAAAATCTTTATGAGTATAAAAGTTGAATGGCTTTTAAATTTATAACTACTGCGCAAGCGCGGAGGTTAGACGCCATCACGCCAAACTCAAGAATGATGTTGTTAAACGTTATAAATAGAAAATAGGAATGTTGAGGTATCAGGAAATAGTTGTAAACATATTATTATGATTTGTTAGTTACATGGAATGTTTAGACGCTTATGTTTGATAATAAAATAAGGTACCGATGTACTGATAAAAATAATACAGATAATAGATTCATCAAATATACTGTATCAGTTGACAGTTACAAATCCAAGAGCTGTGGCAAAATCTCTGCAATCTGGAAATGGAAAGACTTATCTATCTATACACACCTATTATAAAAAGGCCCCCGCCGCGTCTGTTTTTCACACGGAACAGAATTCTGTTCTGTGATCTTTCTGAACGCGATGTAATCAAGAACTGCTAAACAGAATTTCATCAGCCCCCCTAGCCAAGTGACATTTCTACTAACGTTAACGATGATAGAAATCGCTTATATGACATTAAATGTATGAAAGTGACAAGTCTAAGTCACGTGACTTATCGTACACAAATCTCATTTCCATACATTTAATGTCATTTAAGCGATTTCTATTATCGTTATCGCTTGTAGAAATGTCACTTGGCTAGGGGGGCTGGTTTTCACCAATGGGTAGAGCGATTCCAGAGGAACGATTTTGCGTATATAATACCCGGGCTAAGCTTGGGCGAGTTCGCTAGGTAATATAAAATAACAGCTATCGAGATAAGAATTCATAGTAACAATATCTACCGGGATTCTATAGATATTATTACTATTGTAAATTGAGTAGCAACGTAGATTATGTGTGCTTACAAGTGGTTGAGAAATATTTAGTTCTTATCATGAAACTAGAACTCTGCCAACGACTTAGGTAATATTTACTAACATCTTGATTGCTTTGTTTATATTTGTTAAGACATAAATGGCTTTAAACTATTTAGTGCGATAACAAGTCCTATTGTTTCTGTAAAAATGCCTAGGTACCTATAATTTAACAAAAGCAATGTAATAATAATTGTCTTAAATTCTTTGGTAGTTTAAGACTTTTTTCATTATTTTGAAACACACGCAAGAGCTAGGTATAAAGAGACCGCCAGTTATCAGACAGAAGCTACTAAAACAAAATACGATCCAACTACTTGCATTCGATGAGAATTGAATGCTTCTTGTAGGTACGCAATATTGTTAACACATTGAGCCACATTTAATTCAAATACAACAAACTACAGCAGTCAGTGGCCTCGATATGCACTCCGGCGAACATTACATTATCTAATGTCATAAAATTTTGACGTTAGTTGCAACTGGTGTTCACTAAACGTACTTCCAGAATCGTAAATTGAAACATTGTAACATGGCGTAGCGTTTACTAAGTATGTTGTGATCGGGAAATAATTTCTGGTGCTACTTTATTTTAACGGTAAAATTCGTTGCAATTGGATTATAATGTAAGCTAGCGGGCCTGACTAAGTACGAGTTGTACAGTCTGTTATAAATGCTTATTGATAAAACACAGAATCCGTCCTTTTTAATCTTCCGATTTATTGATGGAAATCGCATTGCTCAGTTAGAAAGATCTAAGCGTACTATAAGCGTCAGCCAATAGGTTTTATACTATGTAAAGATGTAAAAAAAGATTAATTACCTATATTAAATGTAGAGCAATACTTCTAATTCCACATAGGCAATTATCTACAAACAAATTGAACATTTAAATAGTGAAGATATCCTTACTTCAAATTCTTTGCCTTACCTACATAATTTTAACTACAGAAGTGGATGGGTTTTCAATTACTTAAACCCAGAGACACAAAATAATAAAACGTTTTCACTTCAAAGAACAATCTCATTCAAATCCCTTTATAGTGAGCGACATTTCTGATTCAAAATGCTTTCTTTTTGTGACATGTTTTATAATGTGCCAGAAGCAGTAAATAATGGCACACAGTGGACCAAAACCGGTTGCAAGTAACGGAACACCAAGTTAGTCATGCAAAAAATTTGCAACTTTGCAGACTGATCCAAGACTTTTTAAATTGGATTTCCAGCAGTTTAACGCACGAAACGTATTTTATTCTTGTTTAAAAGAGATATAATATAAGATACTAAAGTTGAAGCAATCTCTCACTTTTGTCGGCATACCAGCAAAGTTGTAAAGTTTTGGCTATTTGACTCATAGAACTATTAATCAATGACTTGACTGTAGGTAGATACAGTAAAAAATGTGCACAAATTTAAACAAAAGAATCCAGAAACAAAAAGAATCGGAGCTTGAAGTGACAAATCGGTGCAAAACAGTGGGGGTTGTGAGTCATGCTGTCAGTCCCTTGTGTTCCTAAAATGCTTTTAAAAGTAAAGCACTAAAACTTGCGGTGACCAAACTAAGGAGGATGTTATGCCTTTTTTGTTCGGTCCCCTTTCAAATGTGTTTCGGGAACGGAGAAAGGCGATTGAGAATTTAATATACGGTTTTCATTATTCATTTACTTAATTCAAATTTGAAACCGAGCTTATACTTTCTGTGTTATGGACTCGAATATGTTACCAGTGTATAAGAAAAGATGTATGTTATCACTATGTAATATGTTCCAAAAGACAACACATTTTGTTGTCTTATTAAATACTAGCTACTGCCCGCGACTTCGTCTGCGTAGACTTCAGAATTGGGTCCAAAAGAAATAAAAAATGTGAAATTAATAAAAAATTGAATAAAACTTTCACATTTTCCGTGTTATCGCTTGCGTTGTAATAGAGAAAAATACCAAATTTCAAAGCTGTGTATGTCTGCACGTGGCTAAGCTCCTATAAAAATTAAATTTTCCCTCGGGAAAAATTCGGGAACTACTTAAGGAATCGGGATAAATGGGTCTTTTCTTATTTTAAACTAGCTTCTGCCCGCGACTTCGTACGCGGAGCCTGTTGCTTATGCCAGCGACAACAGGGTCGTCAAAATAAAAGATCTGAAACGTCTGATGTCAAATTCTAAGAGCCCGGGGACGGGAAAACAACGTGATGCGCGAGACGATTCGAGACCCTCCAGATCTTTCATTTTTGTAAGATAGCAGGAAATGACCATCAGAACTTTTGCTCACGATCAGCTGTCAGTCGCGCATCATATTCTTCACTGGTCTCTAGAGACCTGGATGTAGATGCGTAAATGCGATGAGAATGCAGGCGTGCTTCGCGATCCGAAGAGATTTCCACGGAGCGAGTTGCAGCCTGATCTTCTCGAACAGCATCAAGTCTCTCTCGACGCTCTTCGTTAGATTCTTGGGATCTTATGATCCTCAATCTTTTAGCTCCTTTGGAACATTGGGAAAGATTTGACCTCTTTCATCATGGTTATAGTTTTATTGTGAGGTACCTGATCAATTAAAATCTAAGTGACTGCAAAGTAAATTAAACGCTCAAATAACATAAGCCCGAAGGCATATAATTATATTCGATAAAAAAAATAAAAAATAAAAATTGGGAGTTTTGGCCAGTTAAGCCGAATTATAAATGATATACCATCGTCATCGAAAATCAGGTTATGTTATTTTATAATTATACAGTGAAATTAATGATAGCTTTGATTTCCAAGTCAGATGTTTCAAATCTTCGATTTTTATAAGTCAACAGGGAATGCCCATCAGACCGAACCACTTTTGCTAAGACGTCATTCCTATATGTGTTATGGTGTAGCCGGGCTCGTGGAGTTCGACAACAGGTGTTCCAGATCTTCAATTTTTATACGTCAACAGAGAGTGCTCATCAGGCTGAACAACTCTTGCTAAGACGTCATTCCTAAATGTGTTATGGTGTAGCCGGGCTCTTGGAGTTCCACAACAGGTGTTCCAGATCTTCAATTTTTATACGTCAACAGAGAGTGCTCATCAGGCTGAACAAATCTTGCTAAGACGTCATTCTTATATGTGTTATGGTGTAGCCGGGCTCTTGGAGTTCCACAACAGGTGTTCCAGATCTTCAATTTTTATACGTCAACTGAGAGTGCTCATCAGGCTGAACAACTCTGCTGAGACGTCATTCCTATATGTGTTATGGTGTAGCTGGGCTCTTGGAGTTCCACATTAGGTGTTCCAGATCTTCAAATTTATTCTCTCAGCAGAAAATGCTCATCACGTGGAACAATATTTGCTATGGTACCATTTTTGTATCTCTTATAGTTTAGCTGGTCTGTTGCGGTTCTGCATCAGGTGTTCAAATTTCCAAGATAAATTATAGCCTATATGTTGCCCAGACTTAATACCTATACAACAAAAAAAAAATCATTCAAATCTGTCCAGTAGTTCCGAAGATTAGCGTGTACAAACAAACAGACAAACAGACAAACAGACATACAGACAAACAGACAAACAGACAGAATTTTTTTTTTTTATTCGTGCTCCATAACTGTTTGTAAACCCCCCTCAATTATTATTTTTTTAATATATTCAATGTACAGACACAGTTTTTTTACTGTTTTATTATATGTATAGATGTTAAGGGCTACATGCATGCCAAATTTCATCCAAATCCGTTCAGCCGTTTCTGCGTGATTGAGTAACAAACATCCAAACATCTAAACATCCACACTTTCACATTTATAATACTTATTAGTAGGATATAAAAGTATATACTGAACAAAACATAATTAAGTGTAATTATAAAACGTTACATCTAGTTATTTTCCTATAGATCGATCGCAAAAAAGTAATGTAAACAAATAACAGTATTAGTTTCATGTCAATATCTGACTCATAATGCATAGAAACGGAAACTTTTTGGGAATCAAACCAACCTGTAACATTGATTTGGTAAACAATTTTTGTTCGAGAATGAATGTTACGAATACGAGTATTTTATGAAAACTAGAAGATAATAATATATAATTTTCTATAGGTACATAAATTTATAGAAAACTAGCTATGCCTCGCGGTTTCACCCACGTAAGTTTTCCCCTTCCCGTAAATTTCATTTTTACAGTAAATTTTCCATAGTTATTAATGTTTATTCTGTTATTCGGGACAGAGACGAATCCAATAAATCAAGGATCATGAGAATCGGTCCACCCGTTCTCGAGTTATATAAGTGTTGTAACAAACCCGACTTTGTTTTATTATATCCAGATTAAATATTTTTGTTTAAGAAATCATTCAAAAGCGAGCATTTGACACCAATGACTAGGTACTTACTTATCTTTACATTCGACTCTACATTGCGGATTAAGAACACTTATTAATGTTTTAAAGTCATGATAATCGTTCTTTTTAATCTTGTTTGTTTTAATAGCATTTAGTTCAACGAATTGTTTAATTCTTATAGTCTGTGTTTTGTTTGGAAATTATACGAAACCAATCCGAGGCGATAATAAGAACTATCATGCACTAAATTCGTATCGAAGCCATTTATATAAAAAAAACCGGCCAAGTGCGAGTCAGACTCGCGCACCGAGGGTTCCGTACAAACCTGTATAATATTTATAGACTTGAGTATTTGTTAAGAATTTCAATATAATACCACTACGCGTTCATGAGTAAAGGGGTAAAATTATTAAAAATATTTTTATTATATGATGTAACTAAAAATTTATGCTTTTCGCAATTTTTCCTTTATCTATGTTATAAGACGTTGCTTCGTACCAAATTTCAAGATTCTGAGTTCACGGGAAGTACCCTGTAGGTTTTGATTCCCTTGCGAGTAGTGGCGAGTTTCAAAATATGCGGTTTTAATTCCTGTTTCTTTTGATTGCGTTGACATAGAAGTTTGATTTTGTTACAGCTTAAAGGTATTATAGATTTGAGTATTTGATATGAATTTCAATATAATACCACTACGCGTTCATGAGGAAAGGGGTAGTAAGTTTAAAATTATTAAAAATATTTTTATAATATGATATAACTAAAAATGTATACTTTTCGCAATTTTTCCTATATCTCTGCTATAAGACGTTGCTTCATACCAAATTTCAAGATTCTGAGTTCACGGGAAGTACCCTGTAGGTTTTGATTCCCTTGCGAGTAGTGGCGAGTTTCAAAATATGCGGTTTTAATTCCTGTTTCTTTTGATTGCGTTGACATAGAAGTTTGATTTTGTTACAGCTTAAAGGTATTATAGATTTGAGTATTTGATATGAATTTCAATATAATACCACTACGCGTTCATGAGGAAAGGGGTAGTAAGTTTTAAATTATTAAAAATATTTTTATTATATGATATAACTAAAAATGTATACTTTTCGCAATTTTTCCTATATCTCTGCTATAAGACGTTGCTTCATACCAAATTTCAAGATTCTGAGTTCACGGGAAGTACCCTGTAGGTTTTGATTCCTTTGCGAGTGTCGAAAATTTGCGGCATAAACGGGAGTATCTTTTGATCGCGTTGACTTAGAAGTTTGATTTTTTCACAGCTCCAAGAGACCATAGACTTGAGTATTTGATATGAATTTCAGCTTGATACCTCCACGCGTTCCTGAGAAAAAAGGTCTTGACAGACAGACAGACAGACGGACAACAAAGTGATCCTATAAGGGTTCCGTTTTTACCTTTTGAGGTACGGAACCCTAAAAAGTAGTTTTTTGTAAATAAATTATCGAATCGTCCTAATTTTTATAATGATCGGTTTTCTAAATTCGAATTCTCTATACGTTTACGTTACAAGTAACTAGAACTAAGCGATTCTTTCTCGTATATCTTTATACTTACAAATAATTTTTACATATAAGTTACTGTAGAGTTTTTTTATTGAAGACAATTTGATTCATACTGGTGTGCAATAGGCTGCACATCAGTGTTTATACTTTTACCACATGTTCAGCACTTCTATTGCACAGGAGCAAGGTTCATATTCATATATCTACATATTTTATACTACTAACGAGTGGTCTTCGGTACACCTATATTATGAGATCGTCATTCTATTATGTCATATTCACACTGCTTTCAACAGGTGTTAATCTCAGTAAATAAATTGGCTCCGTTATGAATAGATAAGTTTATAAGTAGGTACTCAAGCCTTTTCGTGTAACAGTGTCGGACCCTAATGTTTATATTAATCACGCATCAAACTGTACCTGTCTGTCGCAATTTCAATACAAACGAATGGTATCTTTGGCAGACAGATTATAATTTGGAATTAAGAACGTTTAAGATATTAGATAGCCAAAATTTTCATAATAATAATAATACAGTAACACAACAACAACTTTATTGAGTCCATGTGAATAAGTAGTATAGAGCAATAAATGTGTGTTAATTAGACTGATATTAAAACATGAATGCAACATTCTTAATCAAAGGAAGAAACGAAGGCAAAATGTATCTTAATATTTCCAGTATTATTTATCAAATAAACTAACTAGATGACATTAGGTAATGTTAATGTGTATTGGTTGGTAGGTCCTTTGGGTAGGTTCGCCTAGAGTATTAGTGTTCTGTGGGGTAGGTCGTAACAAGTATCTACCTGCGTAGGAAATGCACTAATGATCCCGCGGCTCTCGCTAAGGCAAGGTCGGTTTTAGTCGGTTAAGGTCCAACAATATATCCCCACCCGCGCGCCGTGCCCTCGGCGTGGGTCGAAATAATGAGCTTTTCACCACGTAAAAAAAGCCGTAACAAATACAATTTATTGTCTTGGTTGACCCAAAAATTTATTTAATAAATGTCTTATGATTTTCTCTACATTTCACCAATAAGTTAAGGTTTTATATTTCATGGCTTGGCTTTTGGGTATAAGGTTAAGTTCTATCATAAATATTATAAACTTATCACCTTTCTTAAAATATATTCCATGGGAAACACACTTTTTATAGTAAATCATAGTGTGAAAACCGAATGGTTACCACACTTTTTGAAATTACTTTAAATCGCTCAGTATAACATATATGTAGGTACCTACTTAGATCTTTGATATTTTCAAAGCAGTGACGATTTTTTCTTAGGTATTTTTAGGTAGGCTTTATCTACCTCTAAATTTTTGGACAACTTTTCCATACAGGGGATTGTTGCCTAATCCATATTTATAAGATAATACAGGCTCTGCCTAATTTGGGATAAGATGAGCCCGTGTGTGAATAAAAGAGTTGCGAAAACTTGCACTATACATTTATAATACAAGCTAGTTTTTATTTTACTTATTACCAGCATTTTACATTTTGCGTCTTATTGAATATTTAGGTACTCAAATTATTAGTTCTCTTCCATTTAATGCACAAGGGTTAAGGAAGTGGGCATATTATTATGGAATTATACATAAATCAATACTCATAGTCGGCATGGTCCCTAACCTAAGTTTTAGTTTATTTCCAAATTCCAATAATGTAACTTTAAATAATCGATTCTTTATTTAATACATATATTTTTTGTCTGCTTCTGTAAATATGCATAAAGAAACTCATCTGGTTAATTATGTAAGGTGAAATTCAGTTGCATGTAACCTATCCGATATTGCGCTACAACTTATGAGCTTGAATTTCTATTGACGTAATCACAACAGCTTGATACGGTAAATAATGGCGAAAGTTGAATAAGAATAATAAAAATGAGGAAATCAGTTTTTTTTTGTTTGTTTACCAACTTATCAAACTTCGCAACTGTAGCCATCAAGCGTAGCGATTATTGTTAAGTAATTTTCATAAAATGTGTGTCATTGACCTTATTTTTAACTAGATTTTTTATATTTGAATTGATTAGCTTACTCACGATTTAAATGATCAGGTGCCATACCATGAGCTTATTTGTTGCCGCTGTGGAAGCGAGACGCTGCTACGTGCATTGTATAGCGCTGTCTCGCTTCCACAGCGGCAACAACCTCATGGTATGGGCCCAGACCAACTTACGATCGTTTCGAACTATACAATCTTGTTTTACATATACTTTGCCCAGAAGTGAGAATAAATAAAACAGTAAGAGATTAAAACATAAATAAATAAAATTCATTATATTGTAACTAGCTTTTGCTTGCGGCTCCGCCCGCGTGGGCGTCGGTTTTTGGCAAGAAGTGGCCTTTAATCTTGCTAGGAATAGACTATCTATCACTGAAAAAATACTTCAAATTGGGCCTGTAGTTCCTAAGATTAGCACTTTCACCAAACAAATAGACAAAGTCTTCAGCTTTATAATATTAGTATAGATAAGTTATCATAGCAACATTAGTGGCACTCGTGGAATCACACGATCAGATAGGTCGGTGACTAAATAACAGGTGGTATAGCTTGCAAAAATTAAAAAAGCAATAATTTAAGGGACATACTTATTATTATTTATTAAATTATTTGCTAAAAAGAAGTAAACAAAAATAACAAGGCGGAGAACAATAACTATAGCTACTTACTAATAATTATATAATACTTACGTTAAGAAACAGGTGTGCCCTGTGCCGCATCGCTTAACACCCTTTGCTGGGCTCACCGGCATGACGCTATGTCGTTAGGAGCTTATCAAGAAAGTTCACAAATACGAGTATAATAATATGGGTAAGAAGCAGAGAACTAAGTAGGTATATCGCTTGCTAACTGAGTAAGCACGCAAGCAAGTTTTAAGTTAGACGTACCAACTGTGTTGAGATGACACAGTTTAAAGTTTAAGGTCAAACGTTAGTCCAAGTATCTCCTTAATTTTAAGTGTAATGGCCTGTTTAAGTAGGGAATGGGGGTCACGATGCAATAAATATGTAGACGACGACGAAAGTAGATACATAGTGTCCAATGCACACATTAATCTTTCTTGCTTTAGGATTAGCTACGTGCTTGTATGAAGAATATCTATCTAGGTGTTATTAATCTATGGTAGAAAGAACGAAGTTTTCTAGGAATTGGTAAATTGACCGCTCAGTCAAGCAGTGTTGTATGGTATGGGTTGGTCTTTATAATTACAAACAAATGCTCTACACAGTACATTAAATCTTATTCTTCCGTGCCTCAGAAAGGCGTTAAGCCGTTGGTCCCGACTGTCACGGTGATCTTTGGCAGTCATTACAATTATGACAACCAGTCTTACTATGGGATTATGTATTACCCAGTAAAATGGGTGGGAGGTCAGATAGGCAGTCGGTAAATACGGTAAGACTGGAAGCCGATTCCAACACAGCTTTGGAAAAATGTTTACACGGAGAAATGTTTTTATAGCATCCACGAATTTTTTGAATATAAATTGTAATGAATTTGTTTTAGTTGATTATTATTATTGTATATGTGGGTATTTTAAAATTTCTATTGACCTGTATTATATTGGCCTTTTTTTATTGACATAATTTAACTATTACATGTAGGTAATGTACGATTATATTTGTACGCTCGAAAGAGTAGAACATAGCGCACTTATAAGTTATTATTAAACCTGTATAATTTTACCTGTGTTTGAGCCAAATAAAGAATTTTGATTTGATTTTGATTTGATTTGAAAGGCTAGGCAGTAGAAGCTCTACAAAATCTTATCCACAGTTTCAATATAGAACCTAAGTAGAGTAGGCACTTTAACACGTTCTTTAAAGTTTATCTGTCGCGTCTTCACACCTCAAAGTGCAACATGAGACTTTACGGTCTAAATTTACGGTACCTACCGTAAATTATATTCGGCCATTAGGCATATTAATAAAAACTTTGAATAAACGATGATTCTATGATCTATTTATTATTTCTTAAGTGCAGGACAGGTTATTTTGCGATTTATGTTATAAATACCAACACAAAGGTCAAAGTCTAGGTAGCTTCACAATAGCATATACTGCATATAGCATGTTATTGCATGTAGGTAGGTAATCTTAATGGAATAAAATTCTCTCGGAACCCTTTTAATATTCAAAGGTGGTGGAAGGATTTAGATCACATTCAAGGCCAAAAAACCATGCTAAACTTACATACTCGTGCTTCTTCTGTCAAACCTTGTCCCAAGCTACGGAGGGGTCGGCTTCCAGTCTTACCGGATTCAGTTAAACTTACATACTTATTAGAAAAATACAAAATGTTTACAGCAATATCTTACGTATCATTTAAATCAGAGCTAGGTACTCGTACATACAAAGAATAAGTTGTTAAAGTCCTTTCACCATACAGAAAGGATCCCACAGTAATTTGTATGTCGGTAGTGTATGTAAGTACATCGTGATAAAAACATGGCGTACGTTGCAGCATGCAAAATCACAAATTAATTACTAATTCTGCGAATGTCATTTCCGATTGAGATGCGGTATCGGACGTTGGACTTCCATATTTGGATATAATATATCTACATAAATATTAACATAAAATGTATTATTAGCAGCTTTTACAAGTTTCTCTTTTCGTTTATTTTATTTTCTTAGAGAGTTGTAAAATGTACTTTGTGGCATATGCTTCCGAATATTATTGTCACGGGACAGCTTAGTACTCAAGCATGTTCGTTTTAGTTTTTAGTAAAATTTTCAGACCGAATTTCAAGTGAGAAGTGTGTGCGCAAATACAGGTACACTCTCTGTTCCTTCACTCTTATAGTCCGATAGAACCGCTGACCTCGTGCACGGCAGCCATTCTTGCCATCACTAGACCTACTAGGCAGTCTTGTCAAGTTAAATTTGTTGTGAGTCAATGTTCTTAGTTATAGTAATAACTAGCTGTGCCCCGCGGTTTCACCCACGTAAGGTTTCCCCGTTCCCGTGAATTATACAGTAAATTTTCCATAGTTATTAATGTTTATTCTGCTATTCGGGACAAAGACGAATCCAATAAATCAAAGATCATGAAAATCGGTCCACCCGTTCTCGAGTTATAAGTGTTGTAACAAACCCGACTTTGTTTTATATATACAGATAACCAATTTGTGTCAAAGACAAAGACGGCGATATTAAGAGATTAGAAGGAAATTCAAATTGAGGTAAGTCTTCTAAAAACATCGACAGGCGGCATGATAGAGTTAACAATCATCCATAATGTTGATGTCTTCTACTTAAAATCAGAATCGGATGACATAATTTATACTTAAATATTACGAGTAGCTCTTTACCTTTTGCGAGTTTATCATTATTATTATTTTCTATTAGCACCATCGAACATGTGGGGCGTTGCGCGTCATGATTGCGCACGCTATTCACTGCCCCATAAAAATTATATTAGGTCTTATTTCTAAATGTATATACTTACCTACTGCTACTCACTATTATTTTTAATATTATGAAAATGAATATAATAATATGTTCAATGAATATACTTAGTTAGACTATCTAGGTATAAACTGTTTCCGACCAATCTGAATTTTCCGATGACTAACCTTCCGGGTTTTCTCCTACACTGACGTGGTGGAAAACTAATATGAAATTTTCTAATTAAAAGATAATTTAAGAACAATATTTTAGTCACCAAATCGACTTTTAATGTCTCTTAATTATTATGAAATGAATCATGTCAATAAAAACTTTCGCCGCATACGTACGTTCAATATTGATCGAACGCACAAGAACCGGTAACACTGCGGCAACAACCGGTAAATAAAGCTCTATTTGCGTATGAACCGGAAACTGAGCTTACACTGCAACACGTTATTGCAAAACAAAGCACCGCTATTTTACGATGTTATCTCATGATGTATTACTTAAGTACATTAATTAACGATTAACAAATTTACCAACATGAGTACCTAATTATAAACCATATTAAAACCAAGTCGGTGAATAATAACAGTATAAAAAAACTTTGATTTTAATCCCTAGTTTTAGGCGAACTAAAATCAAAATAAACCGCGGAAGAATCTTTTATTTATTTCATATTCATATTCCTTATTTCAATGTCTAACATTCCCGTAGGTAACCTCAGAAAACATTATCTTATTCTTATATCTTTAAACGAGCAATTCTTGTATATATATATAATCTGAATCTCGGAAACGGCTCCAACGATTTTCATGAAATTCAGTATGCAGGGAGTTTTGGGGGCGTTAAATCGATCTAGCTATGATTCATTTTCAGAAAATGTCGTTTTATCCTTGTTTTTAGTAATCTTATATCTTTAAACGAACAATTCTTGTATAAACTTAGTCTGGCCATACTTTGACAATTAAAAATAAACAAAACAATCATTTGAATTTGGAATCTGTCATTTATATTATGATTGTTCATTGTGATTTCTCATTTTGGCGCCAATACATTGCACAATATTTTAGGCTATTAGGTAGAATGAGACCTCCTCTGTGTTTGTGACAGTTAAAGTAAAAAAGATCAGGCCGTCCACGTAGTATTCGTACGAAAAAGGTGGTCAAAAGAATTCGAAGAAATCCTGTCCGAAATCAAAAGATTTTATCTCGGGTGATGAAGATAGCACCTAGAACCATGTCGCGTATTTTATAAGCTGACTTAGGACTTGCAGCCTTTAAGAGAGGTACTGGTCATTTCTTAACTGATAATTTAAAAAAGAATAGGGTGGTAAAATAGAAACAGCTACTGAAGCGGTACGCAAAAGGAGGGTTTTTTTTTACAATTGAGCAATATTTTAACAAACAAAATGACCGTGCTTATGCTCACAGCTCTAAGGAAGCTTCCCAATTAGTCGACAGAGTGCATCGTGGGCATTATCCGACTTCAGTGATGGTTTGGTGGGGTATTAGCAATGAAGGAGTGACTGAGCCATACATAATTTTTTATTTAAATAACCAGTTCATATTGTTTTATTTTTGTATGTCGGTAAGATCGAAAAATATTATTCATACTTCCTCATTTCATCAGTATGTAATTCGTATTTAAATAATTATAATTCCAAAAAAAAACACTACCAAAAAACAAAACGAGCAAAGCTCGGTGATCCAGGTACTTATTATAATAGTAGGTAATTTAGAAGACTAATTAGCAATATTTTTTTTACCAAAACAGGTTACACTCATTTTAGCTAACAACAGAATCGTGTTTGGGGTCTTACTACTATATTGACGCACCACGTACCTAACTTGTGCCCAATATATTATATTATATAAATTAGTTTATTAGACAACGTTAAGATTAAATTACGATATATATCATTAGTCGCAGCGCATAACGTACCTACCTATTAAAAACGTGTTTTAGTCTATTACACTTCTATCCACATCCGTAGAAAGTGTTACGAACTCGTGTGAATGTTAAATATACGTGTTAGGTAGTTCTACAATGGGAATGACGCGAATGTGTTATGGATCGGTGAAAAGCTAATAGCTTTTCTTAACTTTCGCAGACTGGAAAGTTCAATGAAAAGTGTTTGCATTGTTGCATTGTGTGGGGACGAGGCTGTGAAGCTATTGTTTGTATTACTTATATCATCTGAAATCAATGAGAAAAATATCAAGAGCTTTGTTAAGTCTTTATTGGGTGTTAACAGAATACAAAGCATTTGAAAAGAATTATTCAAAGTAAATAGGACATATTGCAGTTATTCACATTCATCATCAGATTTTTTATTGTCTTTAACGGGAGGGAATATGTCTATATCGGGAGGATCAAATAACTTTCCTGTTTCTAGAAGTTTAACAGCTTCTCTTTCCTCTGCAGCTATTCTAGCTTTCATTATAGCCATTTCTCTATCACGGTGCACCTTCTTTATAGCTTCTTCCTCAAGCCATTGGGCCTGTTTACCTTCGTAGTATTTCTGTTTAGAAATTCCGTACAAGATTCCTGCAAATAGAAAAATGTATCGAGAACCTCTTATTAATGGGGATACGGGATATGGTCGCCCATACGGATAGGACATAGCAAAACGATCGCTGTATCAGTATCACCTAAAACCAGCTAATTATAAAATAATCAATAACAATTTTCCAAGCGGGAAAGAAAAAAATTAACAACTGTCATTTTAATTTTCTAATGTCAACTTTTTTAATGGTTAAGAGTTCCATTATTATTTTAGTAAAACCTTATTAGTCCGATTTTATTATATCCTCGCAGTACTAGGTCAAGTGCGAATTCCAACGAGTTATTATTTATTTTTCGTGGGAATAACATTTGTATCAGTAGGAAGGCCAGTGGCCGAATGGGCAGCTAAGAATACCGCTTGTCTCTGGTGTGGCGACCACCAATTATAGCGGACTGGCGTCACGCCAGCGGTCGGCGGCGTCGCGTGGTCAACAGGAACAAACGTTTATCGAATCAGATCAATCACTACGTAGTCAGTCTTCCTGAGTTCAACGATGCAAAGTTACATGCGCCGTTACTAGTCGAGAATAAAACTAGCCTTAATATACCTTCCTACGTCCACATACAGCTTGAAATAGGATAAAGCTCCCCAGTCTAGAGATAGAAATCTCTTAATAACATAAAATGGATGGATATTTGGTTTTGATAACTCATGTTACTCAGAGTCTCAGACTCACTTCTTCCACACATTTCAGCCTCCTCCGCAGCTATTCGAACAGCATTACCAAACACTAAGCGAGATCAGCATTAACGCTTGTAGTGGCGTCACTGGGCTAGGGGGCTGACAAGATTTACCAAAAATACAAAGTTTCCGTACATACACACGCTAACGTAGGTAGGTATCTTATTAAGTATAAGTACCTACTTTCTCTCGATTTAGTGTTAAATATCGTAAAAAAAGTGAATCCAATATACGCACGTTAAACGCTAATTACAACGCTCGCTCACTCACGGGTATGAATTAACTCGCTGAATGGACCTATTGTTCTCAAAACCATCTATGATGAAAGCATTGCCTTCCGATATTGTGAAAATATCATCAAATAAAAGTGAAAATAATTATGGCCTTTTATTTATTTTGAGAGAGCAGAATGACATAAACAAAGGGAGGCCTATTCCCCGACGTTGCTTACACAGAGCTGGCGATAATTATTATTTAATTTCGTGGTAGGTTACTCATAAAACATGGGTAAATGCATGATTAAAAAAAAAGTACCTAGATCATAGAATAATAACTAAAGTAACTAATTAACTATGACCTAGATGTAGATAATAGATTGACCAATTAGTGTAGCACTGCAAATAACCGTAAATAACCGGTACAAATGTTATCCATAAACCATAACCATTATTATACCTAACACCATGACTGGCTTTATCTTCGAGACTTCTCAAGCTAGTTTAAGTACTGGAATAGTTTGTGTAAACCAAACAAACGTAGCATAACGATGAACATATTACATGACTAAGTAATTATACAATCAACTTGTTACTAAATATAATAAAGACCTCGAGATCAATATCTGTGATGGTATTCTAACAAAGTGACGTTGAATGCGCGATTCAGACAAGCGCCTACGCAAGTTTCAATAACAAAACGATCCTTTCTATTTTTAAACGTGACTTTTAGGACCTCAACCCTATTTTTGTTTATAAACATTTATCTATTCATTTAAATCACAATACTATTACATTCAGTTATTAAAAATAACGTATTCGTGAGTCGTGACGCTTCTCATTTGTGAGTACTTACCATTAAAATTTGTAGAAATCATTAATACTGCGTTGGCTTCGCAACATCCGTCTCTTTAATGCATAAATTGAACAATGTCATAATTTAAGCCAAGTAGGTTGGTACTTAGGTATATAAAAAATGCAGTCTGTAGTGACAATGGTACCTTTTAGTATTGCATCTAAGTTTATAACAAATAAATTAAATTTAATAAACTTCAATAAGTAGTTATAGATTAATTAATGTCAAAAGGTCAATGACCTAGTATCATCTATGAACCATTCAGTTCATAATCTATAAACTCTTTCCGATTAAAAAGGGGCTAAGGTAAAGCCAGTATTTTACAGATGTTCTGATTCCAGTAGAAAATTAGAAAACAGTCAGTTGACCATAATAATCAATTAACACAATAATTATGTAGAATGACATCAGTGCCATCAAATGGCCTTGAATTGCACAGTGTTCGATTTAGTAAGTTGCATAATAATATCCGCAACTAGTTCACCCTGTACATAATATAGTTGCCACAATGTATGCTATAATTACAAAGGTCACGAGTTCAATAACTAGTGGGATAGGCTTGGTATAGCAAGTAGGTACAAAGTGACGTAATCATTCCATCCATTAGAGTTGAGAATATATATTTTGCGGACTCGTACCTAGGTAGGTATTATCTGCTTGATCGCATCCACCCATCGCATCAGTTATATTGTCTTGTGTATGAATAAACATTCAGAGTTATGGCATTTAAATGCTCTTAGTTCGCTTATCCAGTTCTGTTCTGTAGGACTCACTCTTATTACCTACAAGGCTTTATACCTTTATGGTAGGTATACGTGAAGACGGTACTCTATAAAGTACCTACCTAATATCAAACGCATCGCAGCGGTTGGACAGGCATGATCAACGATTTCCAGTGCAATGGGGACACGTTGAGTGTCATTACTATTATCATTAATCAGTGGCTGGTACCCGACTACATAAAATACGCCTATAGATAGTCACAGTAGTTTAAATAAATTGTTTTATTACAAAAAACATGTCTAGTTTGGCACCGATTTCATAAACCAATCAAACCTAAAGACCTATATTATCACGAGCTCATATGTGAAGCCTTATCTACACTTATTAGATTAATACTTATTTATGATGAACAAAAAATAATAAGCTTTTGAAGGTTTGTGGAAAAATTATGGGATACATAGGCTACCTAAAATTCAATATTCAGTAGCCAGTTTTACTTTTTTTTTTATTTTAGGTAAAATACACTAAACTTTGTTTAATTATAACTTTTTATTTCTTTGTGTCAACGTGTTTAGTTAACCAAACATTAAGAACTTGATAAAGAAAGAAAGATTTCTTTTTGTATTTAGCACCTTGATAAGAAACCGGTGTCGAATCGTATAATTTTTATTTTCTCCTTCCATCAATCCCTTCCCTTTGACTTGTCTTAGTTGTCTTGTTTCTGTCTCTTTCAATCTTCAGTAAACTGTTGCTACTTATCTGTTTCTTCCTCGCTCTAACTTAAACGTCTCGTTTATTAGTTAGTGTAAAATTGTCATTGGAAGAGGGCGCTTGTGACGTTGGTTCTATTGACTAACCTCCTCTAAAAGTTTTATTTACATTTTAAAATGTAAGAACATGATATTATTTTAATAATTTACAATAAACTTAATGAAAACATGAAGTTGTTATTTAACATTCATTGTGTTTAGTGCTAAAATGCTATCATACAATTAACTTGTGGGTGTGGTAAACGCCGAATGTCTTGTCAAATGATGTTTTATGTTTATCTTCAATTTACGATTCAATTGTGTAACTTATGTAATATTATCTGTAATGGTGTTTAAATGAGTTGTACAGTGTATTTGTTTTAAGAATATAACCTAAATCAGTGCTTACCAGTTTGGTTTATCAAGGTGTTTGGTGTTTATAGAAATCGTCATCGACGAAGACAACGACGATGACGACTCCTGCAAAGCTGTACGGACGGGAACTGTCCACCTACGACGAGGTGGACGTCGACGAGCTGCTGGCCAAGCTTTCGCAGGAAGAACTTACCATGCTGGCCAAGGAAGTTGATCCAGACGTGAGTACCAACACTATTCTTTCTAACTTTTAAGTACGTTCAAAAGCACCAAAGAGGCTATGTTACATTTTCTAAGGCAGCGGGAAAAACTTACTTTGAAAGACCATGGATGCTTATTTTCAATTTAATAACTTTCTTGTGCATGAAAATAAGACAAAAAGAGTTCACTTGAACAAAATTAGATTTTTTTACTATTCGAATATGACTCAGATTTTTATTCAGTTTGTAATGTCATGGTTAAACATACCTCTGCTAATATACTCTACCCACAATTTAGTCAGCTAGTCAGCAGCCCAGCCAATTGATTATGAAGGCCACATACAGTATTATGATACATAATTCCACTAACATTCACACAAATTACATGCCTCATTGTTGAACCATAGACTTCTCACTGTTCACCTTGAAGGCCTTATCAGTAGTATTTGCCTTGAAAACACAAATTGTGTTTAATTCCAAACAAAGTATAAAAGTATTTCTTAAAAACTCAACTTGATCCAAGTTAAAAATATACATACTTAGAAGATTTTTATGTTACTTGGATATGTTGGTGAACTTAAATTGATGACTACCTAATCTTATATAAAAATACTGGTCTTTAAATATCTCACTGGTGGGCACAAGCCTCTACTAATAAATATTTAAAGGGAGAATTATTGATCACTCTCATAAAGGACCTACATTAAAACATTCCTTTCCTTTTTTACTTTTGTGAAATTTAATAAATTGGGTATGTGATGTTTTTAGTATATCCATCATTTTATTGTATTGAACATGCACTGTAAATTTGACCATTTTTGTTTTCATTCTATGACCTTTCTAATGCTCTTATGTCTAAATATAAATAAACTTTAAAGTAAGTTATGATAAGTACTAAATCACTTGCGCCTAAATCTTCCTCACTATTGTATTGTTATTAATAAACAATAAGGAAGTTTTGAAATGAGCCAAAAATAGACTTGCATTGTTGCATCTGAAATATTACTAGAGAACTAAAAGAAGCATTTAGAAGTCATATCCTTCAACATATTCTGAATCTGTAGCTTTAAATGCAAATTGAATATTTTTTCATATGCTATAATTTATTATATTTACTTACATTAGGTAACCAAAAATATTGACATACTTATTTTATTTTTGCTCTGTTTATCTTATGCAGAACAGCATCAAGGAATTTAACAAATTTTCACATAAAACTTTGATTTGCAAACTTTTGGTTTAAACCATCTTCTATGCAATAGAATATATCAACGACACATAAGACGATAAGTACAAGTCCATGGAAATCTATTCCCAATTAGTCCATAACAATCTTCTTCATTGCCCCAATTATAATATTTCAAAATAAAATTATTTATTATGCAATTGGGATTTTTACAATCACTTTTATATATTACTTTTTGAAGCTCACTTGAGTTGACTATAGTTAAATGCTGCATTTTCTGGACTGGCCTTTTATGTTAAATATTTTATGTAACTGCAATATTTTATGGTTCTCCTATAAATTTCTTATTTTTCATTAGATAAACAATATTCTGAACAATTCAAGGAATTGTACAAGTAATAAATATAAATGACATAGGTAGCATCAACCTGTAATCTGTATCAGTATGACATAATATCTATTTACAGATTCAACTGTCATAAGATAATCGAAGAATATGGTCTTCATTTAAGTTTCACTATATTACGAACAGCTTACATTCAATATAAAAGATACTTGATTTCTGAAATACATCAAGAAGTAATTTTTAACCTATTAATCAGATTAATCACTTTTTTATTTACATAATTTAGTACAAGGGCGTTATTACTATATTGATTTGATGTGACATTATCGTAAATAGATTATGTGCTTATCAGTGCAACTAACCATTGCAACAGCACCCTAGTCTTATCAACAAATTGATAAATAATTGTCATTATATATCACAATTTACCTGTTTGCTATAAAAATTGTGTTCATTAACTCAATTTTAATTGTGTATTCTCAATCTAAGAATAATTATTATGTCTTAATATTTGAAAATGCTTAAACATACATTGTTGTTTATATTATGTAATTATGTAAAATGTTAAAGTAAGAAGCCATATCTAAGTAAATTGCATTTATTGAGTGTAGTTAATCAACGGATTATATAGTATAATTAGTATAGATATCACACACGCAACCAGGCGACTAATAATAATACTATTTATATTTCTTACTAGCTGACCTGACAGACGTTGTCATGTCAAACAACTAACATACAAATGTCATACGCTTTATAGTTTACATAGAACTAAATAGTTTGGTCGTTAAGTTTTCTTTAATTTTTAATGTTTCGCGAACCTTTTTTATTTTTTTCCTTCATAAGAACCTTCTCCTGATAATAACAAACACGACAAAAAAAGAATTAGCGAAATCGGTCCAGCCTTTCACGCGTGATGTCGTGACAACGGAAAACGGGTTTCATTTTTATATATTTCTTATTACATAGACGCAATAGTACACAATAGACTTTATTATATTTATTACACTGTTTTGTCCTGGTAGCAATCAAACCCACATTTTCTGGTTTGATAAACAGGGCCACTGACCAACATTAATAGTTATGTTAATAATTAGGAAATACATTATAAGCGTAAATTATTTGAGTTTCTTTACTGTGATATAACTAACTTGAAACCTTTATATTTTCCAGGACAATTTCCTGCCACCATCACAACGTAACAACTATGATTGTGAGAAGGACCCCACGGGGCCACTGAACCGTAAGAAGCTGATTGAACACATTAACAAACAAGCACTAGAAACCCCTGACCGACCTGAAGTTAAACCCTTTGTTGCTGGAGTTGTACGTGGAAAGAAGGTAAATCAAGACTCCTTTACTAGCTTATACTTACAGTTCAGTATGGAATAGTAGTTGTTGTAGTCAGTCTTACATTTCACATTGATTGTATAACCAGTTTGTATACTCAGAAAGTTTTAAGGTTTGTATGCCTTATCGGTAAACTGTTGATTCGGAGATCTGAAGAAATATTAGCCTTTGCAGGAAATACGGTAGACCTTAATTTACCTAAGTTACGTGTAAAAACTTGGGCAACAGTCGTAATGTCATAATAATGTTGTTGTTTATGCATTACAGTGGGTCCCACCGCCGCAGCCTGAGAAGGTGCGCGACGCGGAGGAACAGATCTCCATCGACCTCGGTGATGAGTACGAGCAGGCGCTCACTACTGCCTCCCAGGAAGAAATCATTGACTTGGCTGGTATGTACACAAATTCAGTGTTACCAAAAGGGTATCTTAATACAAAAGGGTAGAAGGCTTTTATAAAAATTGTAATCTTTAAAATATTACACCAGTCTGTATCCAACCTGTTGCAGACAAAGGCTTTGTCTTAAACAGAAGGATCCCACGACTCACAATCTCTCAAGTCACAAGACAATTTAAGATTAACCATACCAATGTCTATGGATAGCTTATTTCTTATCATCATGACCACCAGAGCTTCTTTCTTATTTTGGAGCCCTTAATAATTAAATTATAACTAGATAATATAATCTCTAAAATAATGAAGTTTTAAACAAAATGAAGTTACCTAATTATATGAAACACTTTTATGCAAATTCAATTACTGCTAACAAATGGTACGATTATTTCACATAGTTTTGGCAAAAGTCGTGAAATGTTTGCTTGCTAACCCAGTACCACATATTCTATTAATCTAGAAGTCTACATATGTAACATCAGCAGTTGACACAGTCCTCATCAAAATAAATGTGTCTCAATTACGACAGATCTTATTATTTATGAGAGTTTGGATCAGGAAAAATTCTTTTGTGAAGATTGTATGATGATCTGGCATACATCCAGTATTGTTTTGAGTTCATTGCAACTCTCAAACATGAAAGGAACAGGTTTTATATTTTTTTTTTATATAATCACATAAATGTATTAAAAAACACGTAGATAATGAGTATATTAAAGAAACTTGTTAATTTCTTCACTTCTAGAATTCGGTGGAATAAAATTGCATTATTTTAGTCGTGAATCATGTTTATTTCCAATAATTTGTATGTTGTAACAAGATATTACATTCTATCGTTAAAACAATTAGGTCTAGAAAAAAAACTGCTGCTTAAGAAATTTTCATGTAGATTATTCTAGTATTTTTAACTTTTATTGCGTTTTATCCAGCATTGAGTTTGAGGCTTTTGTCCTGCATTTAAGTCTGCCAGGCAAAACTTGATGTTTGAAAACAGGTCATAAATATTGAAAAGCAACTATATAAATTGTCGTATAAATCTTAATAATGACGACTTGGCAATCAGTAGTAGCACTCAAAGCGACGGGCATTGTTGGCTGTTGGCGCCGTAAACTTGCTTACATTTAGAATAATTATGTTATTAACCAGGTCACCCTTTCTTGTATACATGTACTGACATTTAAAAAAAAAATGTGTAACACATAACTGCGCAATGCTTTTTGGAGGTAATTGGAATGAAAAAATACTTTTAAAGATAATTTTATTTCGCCCTTGCAAGTTTAAAATTAATACCTACTTATTTAACAATTTCAAAAGATTTTCGCCAAATTGCTTTACATAATTATACGAATTACCTATTTGCGAGCTTTATGATGTCCATAAAATAACTTTATTTTCATGTTTCCAGCTATCCTCGGCTTCCACTCGATGATGAATCAGGATCAGTACCACGCGTCGCTTCTGAACAAGGGCCAGCCTGTCGGTCTCGGTTGGGACGGCATCACGAAAGCTACCAAACCTAAGGTAAACCTTTTCTCCTAAGGAAGATTTGTCAACTAATTATGGAGCCCGCGTTATCCTTTGTCCATGTTTTCCTTTGCTAGTTATTAATGGAATCGTTACTTTCCAGGTGTACCCTATGGACCCCCCCAACGACACGGATCCCGACGACACCATCACACGGGTGCAACAAAATGACCAAAAGATGACTGATCTCAATTGGAATAATATTAAGGTATTTATGCAACTTTTATTGTAAAATCGTAACAATGATCATTGGCTATTCTTGTATGACGGTCTGTGAAGTGTTGTTTATACAGCAGTAGGGTTTAAATGGTGATATAATCGAGACACGAGACCTTGATTAATGGTATCTGTCTTTTTATGAGCTCGTAAATGTCTACTAAATATGCGGCTGAAATGTCAGATGGTAATGTTCGATTAGTTTTGTGGGCGGCCGTATTTGTGATTTTGCTATAAAAAGTTTTATGCCTGTCAATACATAAAGATGTTGTTGAATTTTGCAGAACATTAGCGATGAGAAATTCGAGAAGCTATTCGAGGCTCTGAAGGGCAACACGCACCTGGAGGTGCTGTCGCTGGTGAACGTGGGGCTCAACGACCGCACGGCGCAGCTGCTGAGCGACGCGCTGCGCGTCAACACCGGCCTGCGCGTCGTCAACGTCGAGACCAACTTCATCAGCCCCGGCGGCGTGCTGCAGCTGGTGCGCTCGCTGCTCGACACCAACACCGTGGAGGAGTTCCGCGCCTCCAACCAGGTGCGTAGTAACTTCATCAGCCCCGGCGGCGTGCTGCAGCTGGTGCGCTCGCTGCTCGACACCAACACCGTGGAGGAGTTCCGCGCCTCCAACCAGGTGCGTAGTAACTTCATCAGCCCCGGCGGCGTGCTGCAGCTGGTGCGCTCGCTGCTCGACACCAACACCGTGGAGGAGTTCCGCGCCTCCAACCAGGTGCGTAGTAACTTCATCAGCCCCGGCGGCGTGCTGCAGCTGGTGCGCTCGCTGCTCGACACCAACACCGTGGAGGAGTTCCGCGCCTCCAACCAGGTGCGTAGTAACTTCATCAGCCCCGGCGGCGTGCTGCAGCTGGTGCGCTCGCTGCTCGACACCAACACCGTGGAGGAGTTCCGCGCCTCCAACCAGGTGCGTAGTAACTTCATCAGCCCCGGCGGCGTGCTGCAGCTGGTGCGCTCGCTGCTCGACACCAACACCGTGGAGGAGTTCCGCGCCTCCAACCAGGTGCGTAGTAACTTCATCAGCCCCGGCGGCGTGCTGCAGCTGGTGCGCTCGCTGCTCGACACCAACACCGTGGAGGAGTTCCGCGCCTCCAACCAGGTGCGTAGTAACTTCATCAGCCCCGGCGGCGTGCTGCAGCTGGTGCGCTCGCTGCTCGACACCAACACCGTGGAGGAGTTCCGCGCCTCCAACCAGGTGCGTAGTAACTTCATCAGCCCCGGCGGCGTGCTGCAGCTGGTGCGCTCGCTGCTCGACACCAACACCGTGGAGGAGTTCCGCGCCTCCAACCAGGTGCGTAGTAACTTCATCAGCCCCGGCGGCGTGCTGCAGCTGGTGCGCTCGCTGCTCGACACCAACACCGTGGAGGAGTTCCGCGCCTCCAACCAGGTGCGTAGTAACTTCATCAGCCCCGGCGGCGTGCTGCAGCTGGTGCGCTCGCTGCTCGACACCAACACCGTGGAGGAGTTCCGCGCCTCCAACCAGGTGCGTAGTAACTTCATCAGCCCCGGCGGCGTGCTGCAGCTGGTGCGCTCGCTGCTCGACACCAACACCGTGGAGGAGTTCCGCGCCTCCAACCAGGTGCGTAGTAACTTCATCAGCCCCGGCGGCGTGCTGCAGCTGGTGCGCTCGCTGCTCGACACCAACACCGTGGAGGAGTTCCGCGCCTCCAACCAGGTGCGTAGTAACTTCATCAGCCCCGGCGGCGTGCTGCAGCTGGTGAAGATAATTAATTTAGACATGTGGGATCCATCAGTTACCCATATGCAATTCAAATCAACAAGATATCTCTTAGGGGAAGCGATAGGCGATTCAACCCAATGGCGAAACAAACTTAATGGGGCTGCCTCAGCCTACACTTATGTGAAAATTTGGAACAATAAGCAATTATTTAATTATTGATTTATCTCTTGTCCACAGCGGTCGCAAGTCCTCGGCAACAAGATCGAGATGGAGATCACAACCCTGGTGGAGCAGAACCCCACGCTGCTGCGGCTCGGCCTGCACCTCGAGTACAGCGACGCGCGGCACAGGATCGCCAGCCATCTGCAGAGGAACATCGACAGAAGTGAGTGGGGATCACCACCTAATAATTATGTACCATACCGATATGAATTTAAAGTCGATTTTCGTTCAACGCGTGTACGCTTACGACGTTTCGAAACTGAAAGCATCGGTTTTATAATCAGTATGTATTTAAGGTCGGTTTTCGTGCAACACATGTACGCTTACTTCGTTTCGAAACTTCAGCAATGGCAATAGCAGAAAAAAAATTCTATGTACGTTTTTATTGTAGAGCTAACTCTAACCCAATAGAGAAATAATTTTTCAGTATAATTATGCTTACAGAGTATAATTATGCTTACAGAGTTAAGTAAAAATCTATTTTAAATGATTGGTAAATATTGAAGGTGTTTGCGTGATACGTGTTGAGCGATAAATATAAGACAATTGATATTGGTATGGTATGTAATTTTCAAATTAGGTTTCTGGTGTAAAGGAGATTCGACTTTATTAATTTTGAGTAAAAAACATCATTATGATAATTGGTTTGTCAGTCCAAAATAAGGAATGAATTCAAAAACATATTGGTACGAAAACATAAATGAGACATGAATAGAATCCTCTTTACACCTTTTTTTTCTTAGGAATCTATCATGGATCGAATGAACGATCGAGAATTTAAAACATTAGGACCGAAAGAGTCCAATTTTTATAAAATCTGCAAATACTTATTAATATTCTGGACAAGTCTATTTAATTATAAGATGCACAATAAACAATTTTATTACAGGTTATTACGAAATTGTGAGATGATGACGTTTTAAAACTATTTACTATTTCAAATGTAAAACATACCATTTATATGTTCAAACAACATCATCTTACACCAACTTTATTAAGGCATAAACATGTATCAGCACTTATGTTATCTTGCATAGAAATTTCACTCCTCACTCGTTACATTAAGGCTTACATTAGCGTGCAACACGTCGAACGTCAAGTAACACTTATTGAGGAAATCTCACTTTCATTTGAATGTAGCATCGCAAGATAAATATTTAAAGCCATTTCAGACACATGTATTTATTAAAAGGCTATATGGTAGAACTATGCAAATCCAATATGCAAATGCAATATTATGTCGATGGAGGTAAATTTTACAATTAAAAATATATAAATTAGTAATATAAAAAAAATAAGCAGTTCTATTTTGTAACCTATTTTCTCGGATTTTTTAAAATAATTAATTAGTACTTTGAAGCAGCTGTAGCCTAATGAGTAGGGCGTCGGACATACTACATGACGTCAGACATGCTGGTTCGAATCCCACTCATTGCACTACCCATGTGAACCCACTCATAACACAAGCATTTAGCTTAGCACGAGGGGTTAACAAGATTACTTGTAACGTGCTACCCACATTACTAATTAGCTTTATAAAGAAAAAAAAAAAGAACATACGGCTAACTAGAAAAGGCATCAAACAAAGTTGTTAATACTTTTCAGTAATTGAACGACATGATTACTCGGTTCATTAACGACAATATATCGATTAGGTACAGAGTAATTTTATTGTCGTTTACTACTTGACGTTTCGCTCGACTTGCATCGGTCAATCATGCGTATAGATTAAATGTACATTAATTATATTTAGGATCAACCCGTGTTATGACAAATCTATTCTTAATTCCAGTGTCACGATGTGATGCGATTTGTCCGGGATGAACTCCGAAACTACTTAACCGATTTTAATCAAATTTGCACACCGTGTGCAGATTGATCCAACTTGAAAGATAGCTTACATCTCAATTATATAAAAAAAATGCGACCGCGGGCGGAGCTGCGGGTAACAGCTAGTATTTAATAAAGCTTATATCTTCTAATGGCTATGGCATTTGGACTTGCGATCATGTGGTCGCGAGTTCGAATCACACCCATTGCAGTAACGACGAAAACCCACTCGAAACACAAGCGCTTAGCTTAGCACGAGGGGTTAACAAGAATACCAGTAATGTGCTAGTACTCTATCGCACTGCAAACCAGAGGCTTAAGAAGAAAATATGAAAAATCTTATAATAGTAGGTTCCAGAGTTAAACGAGTAGTAGGAATGAATGAAAGAATTAAATTGCGCCTGTCAAAAATAAAATTTGTCTTTTTCTGTGTCTGATCTGGCTTATTGCATTAAGTCTTGTGGCGTGGCACAGATTATATGATGCAGCCATGCAACATCACGTGTCCAAGCGGCGCTAAAATATTAAACATTCACATTTCATGTATTATATCCTGATAACGTTTATTCGTGGTGTGTAGACACGAAAAAGAAACAATATTATGTAATTATAATGTTGTCATTTTCAAAAATACTTAATAATGTTTACATACCAGAGCCAAAAAAAAATCAAATTTCTATAAAAAAGGTTATTGATAAGTTCAAACGATTGCGATACATCACGCCATTTAACACTCACGATATAAAATGCACATATAGCGCATTTAACGTAAAAAGCCCATCCTCAGCTTATTAACAATAAGGACACAGCAGCTACACCGATGAAGATAGAGTCAAGATTAATGCTTGTGTCTAGGGTGGGTCAGCGAAAAGCTGCTTTTGTGAACTACCGGGAATTGGGAATAAAACGGGTCTAGATGCTTTAAGCGGCTAGATGGTGAATTTTAAAGATATTCATGATTATTTGTGAATAACGTAAATATTTTTCATTTTCTCGATTATAAGAATATTTAAACTGTATTCTATTGGAATCCCATTTAAACTAACTAAAATCTGTATATATAAATTATAACATTATATAGTCTGAAGTCGTACATTGTATATAAACGATTTTTGTAATCATAAACTTTTCGACCTGCATGGGGGTTATCGAATACCCGTTAGACACAAGCAACATCGATAATCCAAATCGATTATCATGATCAGATTGCCGCGTGCTAAAGCGAGCTAGTGTGTCGCTTGGCCTGCGGCGGCCGCGCGGTCGTCCGCCTGCTGTGGGTATCGACAGTAGCTTCTTCAACATGACGCCGCCCAGCGCTGAATCTGTAACACCCACCACGGAAGAACCGAAACCAATAATAAGCGAAACTGTAGAGACCTCACTTACCATCAAAGCAAAACCGGATGGCACGCCTACTGAAGTCGTAACAATAGGAGCAGAACCAACCGAAAAACCGATATCAAATGGTATCGAATCTCCACCTACAACAGAAACCGATAAACCGGCTCCAATTGAAACAGAAAAACCGGTAATCCCGGATAACGTAGAACCAATACCCACAGAAGACCGACTTACTGGTGAACATGTAATACCAGTAGAAAAGGCTGAAGAAAGTGCAGATAAAGTAGACCCACCGACTGGTGAACAAGCAGAGAGATTCGTGTTGGCGGCGCGACCTGACATAAACCCCAATCCCCACTCGTGAGTAGTAGCGTCCAGATTGCAACTCACACCACACGCGTGCCCCCCACTTAAACTATTTGTAGAGGTTTATACACAAATACATCATCAGGTGTGAATTCGAACAATATAATATTAATATACATTATATTTTCATGTGATGTAAGTACAGAAGAGGGGATCGTATACCAAATCTGATGGTCATAGATTTGCCTGGCGTAGAGGTCTACGAACGACTGTTTTTATGTGACAACGTACCGGATTCTATGTCTCCTCAGATTTTATCCCTGCTTCTGTGCTTTAGGAAACTTCCATATCTAAAGTAATGTGTTCTTACGTTCCTTCATTTCCCTACCTTTGGAATTGTCATCAATCATTAAAATTACATGTTTCATATGTCTTAAACTGAAACGGATTTTTAATTGTCTAAATTTAAAAATTAAACCATTTCCAAAATATTAAAAATTTAAAGTTTTATTGTCTAAGATGTTAGAAATAAGGATGTGATGTGTAAGTTCTTGACGACTTGTTGCGTTGATGTTTATATTTATGTTACGAAATTGTTCTAATTCACAATGAATGTACACAAAACACATGTGTGAGACATTAGTTGAGAGATATGTTGTTCCATTACAGTACGGAAAGACCTAACGCTGCGACTTCAGTTCAGATTCTTTAACAACCTGGCAAAGGGGGCGCGTAGCCAATAGATGCGGAGGTCAGGCCCACGGTACATTGTTGGCACGGCAGTATAACAACACTACGCTTTTGTTACAGCTTATTTACAATGCCGGCTGATTGAGTGATGACTCACACACACATACTTTAGTGCAGTTTTATTGGTTACGAACAATTTTTTATTCCAGTTTAATTTAATTGAGAGTTCATTATAGGGTAAAAAATATTCTTTCTAATATTACCCTTTATACACGAGTCGATTTTTATTATAGGATCTATATTTGTAGGGTAATGGGTTATAAATATAAAATACAAATTTAATTTAACGTTGATTTCGACTATTTATTAATTTTTAAGTTGATTTCACTTAAAGGGGTCCTACAAAGTTAAATTCGCTATACACTTTTTTCTTTATAAAACTGCACTGCAAATATCTAGTCAAATATGACATCGATGACGCCGCAAGACGCCATAAGTGCCATATTGATAGTCTTAACAAATTGTTTACTCTTTATAACTCTATAAAATAATACTGCCTATCTACATTAATTCTTTATAAACACTTTCCATTAAAACCTCAATATAAAACAAAACTAATATACTTTGATGTGTTTTCTACTATATAGATAATAACAGTTAACAATTTAATTTCTAGCAGAGAGGGGAGTTCTAGCGTAGAACAGAACGATAATATATAGAAAGGCCGCAAAAAATCGGTAAAATATTAACTGTTTTGCGAATGTAAATGGCCAAATTACGTTAGTGCCGTGTTATTTTTCGGGTAATAACGGTTTTTCACAGCGTTAAAGGCTTAAGCTAATCAAGAATTTCCGCTTAGAGATTACTTCGATGCTGTGGGGTCCCTGTTGCGACAGGATAGTCATACACGTTTGTTAAGCATCTATTAACTAGAACCATAAAATATATATTTTCCTGAACTCAAATGACACGCATGGATGTGAATACTAACAACTGTATGCGGAATGATGTACTTGATACTAAAATCCAAATAAAATATGAGCATGGATTTGAATTTCCTACGTTTGACTTGTGACAGCATAATGTTTGATTTGATTGGTATATGTTTTCCTTTGTTATTTATTTATGAACGAACCTATAATGTTGTCGATGTTCGCTATACAAAAATATTGCCAAGGCAAAAAATATGATCCTTTGTTTATCCGTATATAAAAAGTAAAAAACAACTTCAAACAAATTTTGTTTTAAATAAAAAGTATAATCTAGAAATAATATTATTATTCTTCTTATTTCCGCGATCCTTCAAATCCTTTTGGCCAAAAGGTCGCCTGGTATGGCTGGCATTCAAAATGTAAATTAATTTATTATTCGATATTGCGAACATCGGCTACTAAATGTATGTGTTTAAAAATGTGTGACCACGTATCCGTGTGTATGCATTGCAGTACGCCAGCAGCGCCGGAGCCAGAACAGCGCTTAGAGCCTTGAACTGTCGCACGTGGTGAGTTATACAACCTCTATGCTACGGATATCATGGGTCATTTTTGAAACTATAGACCATTTCTCGGGCCAAATATCTCTGAAACACACATACTATAGACAAATTATAGATCACTTATTTAAAAACATGTCTGCCGGAATGAGGATGTCTAGACATTTCTTATAAATGATTCTCTCTCGTTTTCAGTAATAAGGTCTACAGCGTTCTAAATAACCCATTGATCTAAATAATTCTATCGGCATTATAAAATTCATTCAAATCTTTTTTTCATTTTGTAATTCCAAATCCTTTGGAATTAGAAAATGAATATAGCCTTTGGGGAGACCTTTGCCCAGCAGTGAGACTATAATTAGGTTACATAAAAAAAATCCAAATCCAAATTTAAGTTATAAGGGATATTATCGTGGCTTATTTAGCGATTATTATACTGTTTTTTTGTCGCCATTGATATAGCTTTGTAGATTTTCAGCAGCTTTATTTAATTTACGCAACCAGCCAGCAAAATGTGTGTATTTTAAAGTAATTACCCGTATTTCCAATTTAGCATGATTGCATTTTTCCATGCATATAATACCCAGAACTTTGTATTCCTTCTCGCAAGTATTGAGTTACCTTATCCAATACTAATTCTATAAAAAATATTAAAGATGCTAATGAAAAATTAAACCAATAAATAGTTAGTTATTAATATTTCCATTAGCTTTAAAATAAAAGTAAACTAAACAGTAAAAAAAACATTTCCGACAAAGACTTGTAGATTGCCTTAATTTTATTAATATTTTACAAATATATTTTTATTAATTACATATTTATAAATAAACTATATTTTAATATTTTTATTTTGTGTTTCGCTTTTTACTATGCTGTATTTTTTAATTCTAAACTTACTTGGTCCGTTATATTGTCTACTTATTTTTTTTAATTGTATGGTAGTGCGCTTGCCGATTTTTAATATAAGAAATACTTCCAAGAACTCTTTGACCTGTTTTTACCACGATTCTAGGTGCTTATCTTATTTGTGGTTCAGATATTTAAAATAATTTTATTGCAATGTAATATTATTACAATGGAGGAAAATTATGCATTTCTGAAAAAAAAAGAAAGCATAGTGTTCTATTTACGCCATAAATGTTTTGTAATAATGATGATTTGATTATACCAGGTAATTTTATCATCAATTTAATTTAACCCTACATACACGTTTTTGTACGTAATTGTAGAGGTTATGGACATGTATGTGTGGTGTTAAGTTTATTGGTAACGTTGCAGGCGGCCGCATCCGTCGCCTGACCCAGTTCACCCGCAGCCGCAGCTACGTGGTGGGCTGGATCCCGTGAGTCGCCGCCCTCGCACGCGCTCGCTGGCCACGCACCACACTACCCTACGGACGCTGTCATTGAATATATTTATCAACATTTACTATTTAGGCGACTTTACAAATTATACCCCCACGTTACAAATCACAAAGAACCAAATAATATTATCATACCCATCAACTTTATTTTTATCAATCAACTTGGATGAATTCAAAAATATTTTTATTTACATTTTATTTTTTTACTTATACAAAATGTTTCTCAAATATATGCAATAACAACGAACTCCTCCGGGCAGAAGAAATGGTACATCTGATGACGAATGTTGTGTGCAAACAAGCGTTGATATTTTATCATTGTATTCGTTATCGGTATTTATATTGATAAGTTGAACAATCGACTAACATCACTAGCACGATGGCAGGACCATCACTAGTAAAATGAATATGATAAAATCACAATTCTTGTGTATAGCGTGAATGACGTACGTTTTACTATTAATTCTTACTATAGTGTGCTAATGAATTCGTATTAATTTTATTATGATATTAAATTGTAATATATTTTATAGATGTGCACATTCCATTAATGCGAAACATGCTTCTCTTATATTTGATGCTTAGTGGATAACCTACTTTTTTTATTTTAACCTACTATCGTAGAACTACTACTATAGTAGGTTATTTTTACTACTTTATTGTGGTAATTTTGGTAGTTAGGTGTGGTAGATGCTTTGTTGACTAGCTATTTTTCGCTGCCATTCTAAGCAACCTACCTACCTCAACTTGAACGCAAAATACATTTATATTGCGGTTTTGTAAAGTTTTTAATGTGGAAAATGTGTATCTTATTCGTCTCGTTATTTAATTCATGTAAAAGTTTAGTCCACACATAAATATCCCTTTGGTACCGAACTCATGATATGGGTCAGATTAGAGGTGTGCCTCAATTCCCACCCGATCTTACTGTCTTCCTGAGTTTATACTGTGTTGCCCTAACTAAAATAATAGAAGGATTTTCGGCAAGGAAGTTGGACACCTTAAAATCATATTGATAACCAATTTACGTAAGCACCTCAAGTTAAATTTGTATTTTTCTTATGTGACTTTATACCTAATTAACTTAGCTTGACTAATAAGACACAATCATTTGTAAATTCATTGTTATATAACATGTAAAAATTGACTGATTATTTATGACTTGCCAACTTAGTTTGTCTGCTCCCCTAGCCACGTGGCATTTCTACAGTGGTTAACGATGATAGAAATCGCTTATATTAAAATTATGGAAATGATATTTGTTTTCAATAAGTCACGTGATTTAGACTTGTCAATCCCATACATTTGAGCGAATCGATCAGCGTTGACACTTGTATAAATGTCACTTGGCTAGGGGGGCTGAAACTTTTTAGAAAGATAATAAAATCAACTTTACAGAGAGAAGCTATGTTCTGCGTCAATGGAGGGTAACTTTAAATATTTCAATAAAGCACTAGGTTTTGTTCGCAATGTTTAGTAAACTTTCGATATTCGCCTTTGTGGGATCTTTGTATTTTAATAATCGATTGTAGCTATGAACTAGCGGTGTACTGAAGCTTTTGATATGAAGAATAGCTTTTATAACGTAACCTTTTGCTTTCTTGAAACGAAAAAAAAATGCTTAAAAATGTAACTTTATGTATATTTAGTGAATCTACTGGGGAACTAAGTGTCCATAACATTGTGATACAGACATCATATTTTCCATTAAAAATCTGCTTCGATTTTTTTTCGTCTGTTAGTTTCAATAAGAGAGATTATTTGTATATGATTTTAGATTTTTAAAATGTAATATTCTTTTATTGTGACGATTTATGAAAAAAATAAATTAATATAAATCATAATTTAATTGTAATGATTAGTTTTATTTATGTTGATATATTACGGTTCAGGAGCATTTTGATCCATCGAAAACCTTGACTAGTAGAGTCGCAGTTCTGTAGTTTTGTGACAAATGTAAAAAAATATTAATAAAGTACATAAATTAACATCAGGTTTTTATTCAGCAAGTCCTCAATTAATTATTTTCAGACTATGGCTAACACTTAAAATATACCATAAAATTTCAATACCTTTATGTCTTCATCTATGTATGAATAATCAACTTTTTTTTTGTACTATCTTGGGACAGCTCTCACATGGCCATCTGATCCCAAATTAGACAGAGCCTGTACTATGGCAACCAGACCACTGATAAACACACTTATATACATACATATTATAGATAAATAACACACATTGAAACAAATTAACTCGGAATAGTGATGAAAATTTCGCGAAAGTATTTGACTGGTTTAGTTTAAAATATGTAGTTTTCTTGTTTGTAAAATGCTTTGGAAGTAAGCAACGACAATAATAGCTAACAGAAATATTTTAGATATAGAAATAGCTGTTATTGATTTTTTTTTCTCAAGCGCCGCAGTATGTTAACTGGCACATAGCCACTCTACGTCTCGTCGCTTCTCGGATATAAATAAAACTATTATTCATTCACACAAAGCTTTATTTTTGACTCGCTAGATATGTTGCGATGACAGTTTCGTGTTTTTTATATTTTTAATACAGTTATGAAAAAAATAGGTATTACAATTTGCATTGCTTGTATTATAGAATTGTAGCCAGGATAAGTCTTGCTTTAGGCAATATGCAGATAAAAATTTAAGAAATGTCTTAAGATAGTATTTTTCAAGATGTTTTTTCTAGAATTTTAATCCAAGCGCAGTTTATGTTAGGGAATAATTTAAAACATTTCCATCTTTTTTAAATCCCGTGTGAATAAAAATACAGACAGGCAGACAGCTCTATTGGTGAATAGAATATTATTAATTGTACAACAAGCAATACAGGATCTCAGGAAAAGATTACTTTGTAACTTGTCATGAAAATTAAGAAATTCAAACCAAGTACGTCTGGTGGTCGAAAAATCGCAGTTCTTGAAAATTTAACTCTCATATTCCTGGCTACGTTATTACCTACTATCATATGATATTATCAGCTTTTAGGTAACTCATTGCTGAGTTTTTCATGATTTCAAATACCTACTCCAAATTAGATTACCAAGTCGAGTATCTAATATGTAATTCTACTGTTTATAAGTTAACAGGTAATCTAAATTATAACTAGTTTATTGTCAATCTTTGGAAGACAAAGCGTGAGAGAAGAAGAAATATGAAAGGAACACGAAATGCTGTTGGTCGGTCCACTATAATTACTAATGTAAATCAAGATATTTATATAGATGTATAAATAAATATACAGGTAAACACCGTTGTCATTCAAACTATGGGTAGTTGGCATAAATAAAAAAACCGCCCAAGTGCGAGTCGGACTCGCATACGAAGGGTTCCGTACCATTATCTATACAACCGGCAAAAAAATCACGTTTATTGTATATACGTTGTTATATGGGATCACCGTTAAATATTTGTTTTATTTTAATTTAATGATTAATTTTTAAAGTGAATACCTATATGTGTAACTTATTCTGTGAATATTTAAAGTGTTTACCTGTTGCCTTTCTCAATATCGACCTAAACCTTGCAAAAAAATCACGTTTGTTGTATATGAGCCCCATGCTTAATTTTTTTTTTTCGGTACGTACCTAACCCTAATAATTTACGACCGAACTAAAAAATAAATAACTTATCCGTCAACGTCCGCCAATAATTCATGGTACCTGTGCCCTCAACTCCCGAGTAGCCTCTCAGGACGGGCGGCGTTACGTCTACAATACTCATGATCTAACCTGTGATGATAATTTTCCTTCATGCTTTTCTTGGCTTAGGGCAGGCAAAAATACCTTTCTTAGGTGTTGCGTGACGAATCTTAATGTAAATTTGTTTTTCAACAAAGAAAGGGCCAACTCCGCCACACGTGCGCATTACAACTCCTGTTACAGGAGTTAGGTGTACAGGTTACAGTTAGGAGGCCTACAGTAAGCTAGGATCTACAATGATTAAGAATGAAAACCACCGAGACAATTGAGCCTGGCTAGTCCCAGGGAAACGAATGTTTGAACCCGTAACGAAATTAATCAGAAGTAGTTTATATGAAGGAGTAGGATAATAGTATCCACTTCTCTCCACTGTAAGAGGGAGACATAAAGGCCAGGGGCAAAGAAAAGACATCAGCAACTGAGTTAATCCCAGTTGCCGGAACGGATTTTTTTTTTATTATTGAACCCTAAAATACTTTCAGGAGCTGTCATTCTGATTCCACTAATAGTCTGTCTAGTTTGGGCAAAAACGTCTGAAAGTATGGAAATTTGCACTGGTGGCACCAAGGTCCTCGTAAAAAACAACGTCGGATGTCGTAGGTATGCAAGTTAAATAAAGCAATAGCTCGTTTTGTCAAAGACTACCCATAATATAAGATGTGCAGTTGTTCACTATTTGCAGATAAACACCGACGCAATGGTGAACAACAAGCTTAAACAAAAATAATTTATTTTTAAAATTGCCATGACCCGTAAGGAACTGTGCTACACAATGATCAATCTATCCAAGACTTCTACCCGCTCACGAACAGATGGAAAACTCTGATCATCTGAGTGACAATAAAGCAAATTGAAAAAAAAAACACCAGTGGGTAGACGATACTTTTGACGTAAAATAAAAAAGTTGATCACAATTTTCTGTACAGTTAAACATCACCGATGGAATCATTGAACATCTACACTAACTACACTACTAATGGTCGGCAGCACTTATGCGAAACTGTCTGCTTATGATTACACGCTTTATTTATAGTTAAGTTTCTCTAAAATTATACTTAATTATTTTAACTGTTCAAAATGAGAGCTACTTACGGTCACACAGGCACGCATACCTCCGCACATTTTCTTTCGTTGTTTCACACTCAAGAAAGCACAATAGTATAATTTCTTAATGTTCGTTTGTGTAAGACATCCAAGTACACTTCGTTTACGCGCGGGAAACTAGCTGCACATGAGTTAAGTACGTGCGCTCGCTAGCGCGACAGCTGACTGACTGACGTTATTCAAACTCGTTCGTTGCGCGTGCGGCATGAGTACATGACATAGGGTGCGCGCGTCGCGTCGGCCGGCCGTCATCTGTTGCACGCTGTTGCGTGCGGGCTTATCGAATCTTGTAGAATATTTAAAAAAAAGGTAGCTTCATTGATTTTACGTTCTATTAAAGTAACCAAACCACTGGTTTCAAGGACAACGCTGTTTACCCTTAAACCTGGAGTATTTATAAAGTAGGATTGGGCCAATTAAGTAATTATAGGTACCGAGGTAATAAAGAGGAGGCAGATACCACGTCTATTTATTTTGGTTGAAAGACAAAATGTATGTTAAAGACAATAATACATGTACATTTTTTGTTTTCAGCAACTGATTTCCTACAGATAAAAAATGAAATAAAAAAACAGTCACGCAAAAAACAATATATTTATAAAAATAAAACAACGTAACAAAATGTTAAAACTCATAAGCGATAATTGTATTAATTTTAAAGTTCCGATCAATAAGAAATAGGATAACTTATCTATGTATACAGTAGGTAAATTTTACAATCAAGATTCACAATTATTTCGTATAAAATAACGTTAGTGTTTGGAGGTTATGGCAAAAATATAAATGCCATTTAATTTGCAGTAAGTATATGCGGTAAGTCGGCATATTAATTTCCAAAAACAAGATGTCTACCTCCAATTTCACTAACGCCAGATAAAACTGCATCTAATACAATAGTCTTATATAACTTGCTACAATGCTATATTATTGTCATTATTGGCTAGCTTTTAGCATTTACTAAGTACATTTCTATTCCTAAACTACTATCTAAAATCTACCCAAAAAGATAATCCGCAAAACGCATCGAATAAAGCTAATTTTCATATTATATTAATAGTTACCTGAAAAATGTCTAATTTTGTGGAATGTTAATTGCAATAACTTGCTTTTTTAACATATTTTTTTTACATGATGGCACAATAATCAAAATATTAAAGGAACAAAATGATTACATAATTATCATGACAAAAAATAACTTAAAAAACTTTAAGTACCTACACTGAAACAAAAAATACTTTTCACAATACTAGAAATTTGAACACAAAATTTAGAAATATTTTTAATACTATTTATTTCAATGTTAATTATGTTACAAAATTGAGAAATACCTTCGTATCAGCATCTAGCCATGCAAAATTTAAAAGCTATGCAACATTGACTAGCGAATACTTTCAATAGTTACTTAGAAGGAATATAAAGTAATTATAAAGCGATAATCTATTACAGATACTAAAATATTGAGCTGGCAACCGATTTTTTTTTCAATTAACTTTTAAATACATGTTAAGGACTATAATTATTATGGTAATAATAATAAAAGACGTAACACACACACATTTTGACAGAATTGCACCGGCCGTGGTCACAAGCAGATATGTATATGCATTTATCTTAAAAGTTAAGACTATAAAGGTAGAAGCATGAATTCGCATAAATCCCTTTGACAGCACTCGCCAATCTTTATGGCCGCTCTGAATGTAGCCGTTGGTACGAACTCGCGCATGGTACACTCATACTTATACATACTCTCGTACACACTACTCATACACTGGCACAAGCGCGGGCGTGTCCTGCCTCCCCGCCCCACGCACGTCCCACTAATACCTGATTTTGTGTTCTGCGCAGCGTAATGCGGCTAGGTTCGGAGCGGCCATAAACTTTGGCGAGAGCTGTACGTTATGTTATTATTATCGTGCAACGGAATCGTTTAAAAGTTAGTATAATCAGGTATCTGTCAGATGTTAAGATATGATATTATCATTTACAATGCTACTGCTAGCTCAAAATATTAATTGAATTACTTTGGTCGATATTTTAATATATTTTTTACCTTACATGCTAACTAAAATTTTGTTTTACAAATTATTAAATCCTAAACTCTAATCGATGTTAATTTCATTGTAATATATTAGAGAATATATTTCACGAACTTTTTATATAAAAAGAAAAACACCACTAATTTCAAACTACCGCCATGCAATTAATAATTTATTTATTAATATTCGATAACTCACAAGTAATAAAACCATTGTTACCGATTCTGTATTTTATACAAATTATTTTTATTCATGTGTGGGTAAAAAAAAAACAAAAGAAACCGTAACAATTGTTTTATTATTAACATTAATTTAGCAAAGCTATTTAAGACTTCATTGCGCATAAGTACAAAGCTATTAAGTATTTAAAACGTATTTAATTAAAAAAATACTGTTGCGATCTCAAGTGACTAATGATGGCAGTATGATCGCAGACCCCATGAGCTTAAAACAATGCAGATTTTCTCTTCCAATTCAACTAGACTGATAAAATTCAAAAGTACTAGTAACATTCCCACCAAACAATATCTTATTTATTTATTTAAATTTATGTACACAACACAACAAAGGATAGATGCAGAAGAAAATATAAGTACAAGGGTACTGCTTATGTCTTTAGACATTTCTTCCAGCAGACCAGGACTTAAAAAAAGTTTGGACGAAAGTCATTGGACCTCTTAGGCCTTGTAAATCAATTATTAGAATTTCTGATCCTTCAATGCGTCAATTTATCAGTTGGATATTTAATTTTGTGTCGTGGTGGGAATGGATAATCTAGTTCAAGTTCCTTTTTAACCCCCTAACACCCCAAAATTATATTAACAAAATATAAAATCAATTTTTATACATAAAACTAGCTGGTCCGGCAAACGTTGTTCTGCCATATTATAAAAATCTGGAGAGGGCCATCCTTCACGTAGGGGTATCTAAAAGATATTATGCAGAAGATGTTGGCCGATTCTCAGACCTACAAGATATGCACACAAAATTTCATACAAATCGGTCCAGCCATTTCGGAGGAGTTTGGGAACAAACACCCCGACACGAGAATTTTATATATATTAGAAGACAGATACAAGTAAATATTAATATGACGTTAACAACTTCATCATTAATTGTTAATTTAGAAATAAATAAATTGCAATGAAAATATAAGTTTTAATTACCATTTATTTAAAGGGAAGCTGAGTTATGTAATTTAAGATTTCATTAAAAAGGGAAATAGTCATATAACCTTGATATTTGTCTTTTTATTCTAGTCTTCAAACATAATCTTACTTCCACCCCTGTTTATATTACGTTCGGAATGTTAAACGCATTAAAACGACTCATTAAATAAATATGTACACAAATATCGCCTTGAAATCGTGTTCTACCATAAAAGCCAATTAAATAATGTGTGATTATAAACATCAAATACAAAAAATATACAAAAACAATTTAAAACAATAATATTATAATAACTTTTCACTACATACAGACTTAAATTGGTAACATTTTTGAATTTATTGTATATTTGCCGCACAAATATGCAAGGGCGATAGCGCATAAATATGCGCTATTTTACACCTGAATGTTTTTTTAATTTTTAATAAATAACCAATATTATTTATATTCAAATGAAGTCTGTAATGGAAAGTAATAAAAATAAATGTCTTCTGTTCTTTGAATCTATTAAATGTAATTACTCATGTGCGTAACTAGGAATACGTTTAGTTTGAAAAAAATAACGTATATACTACTGATAACTATTTACATAATAAAAAGGTAGAGTGGATCGTACGTCAGACGGATAAGATTGATAGTTATAGTCTAAGACTTTATTTCAAAGCAGTTAAGGTTGATTTTTCTTTGTAACCACAGACGGGCGTTCCACTGTACCACTTGTGTTCTCTACTCTACTCAAGCTAAAACAATTTTTAGGCCAGTAACAAATCTATAAATACAACTACATATACAAACTTTTTCTACATCTTTCTGCAGTGTTTCTAATATTAAAAAGGTTTTATACTATAAAACAACTAGGTATTGCAACATTCCCAAAAAACAATGTTTATACACAAATTTCAAATTAATATCTCTATGAAAAACTTTTTTTTTGCGTTTTCCCTCTATGTACCCTAGTCACGCATACAAGTAATAGTAGTATTCCTGATTTAGTTGTTGTTTTCAACTTTCTCGAGAGATTCGTCTCGTCGCCAGCTCAGTAAGTCGTCGAGTAGGGCTTCTAAGTGTGGATTACCGCCGAGCCGCGCAACCTGAAATACATTACGTAGATCTTAATAAAAGAGTACGTGTATTATAGTAATGTAGTAATGCAGTGGGTGTTATTGCACACAGAGAAAAATGAACCTAAAAGGTAAGTGTCTGTTACAAGTCATCAATACCAAACTTTAGGCCACATTCAATTATCTATTGATAGAATGTATGTATTTATTGAATACAGAAATAAGTATTCAAGTATATTTATTAGTAATTAGAATTTTTAACTTTATTTAAACAAATATGCATCAAACAATTTTATTAGTTAGTAAACGATTAGAAACGGACATCACGTGTGCTCCTTGGCTAAACAATAACTTTGATCCGTTCATTTAATTAATTATTTTTGCTTTATATATAGCAATCGTATAATTTATAAAAGTTCGATACTTCTACATTAATATTTTTCCAATAAGACAAAAATGAATACATCATTGAAATCTTCATCAGGTAATGAAGCATGGAATAAGTTTAATAAATTCACAGGAACCACTACACAATGTGTGTGCTAAAACCTTGATAATCTCAGTGGTCAATATAACACAGCGCTCTTATCACAAAGCAATAAGGTTTATTATCGCTATAATAATATGTTCTCACTATTAACTACACTAAGGTATACAGACCTCTTTTCTAGCCTCTTCGTCTAACCTCTGCAGCGTGTCCCGGGTGTACGCAAAGCTGCCGAGTCGCTCCAGTATTGTGATGCAGTACTTCTTCACTTCAATATCTCTCGTGCGTTGGCGTAAGATGTCTAAAGGACTTTTATAAGGAAACATATTGGTGTACTTGTGTTTACTAGGTAGACTTTATACTCTACGGAAGTACAGTAGAGCTCATGTGAAGAGTGGAAACAAACTAATTTGGGAAAATTCTAAACATTTTATATAATTATGTTCGGTAAATCGGGCATAACTTCATTGTATAATTATAGACAAATTTGCAATACTATTTTTTTGTTCGAAAGTAGTTTAGATCGAAATATTTTCATTTCGATTGCCCTATCTATCGATCATGCGAGGTATCTCGCAATTTGATTGATTTAAGCAGCATAAAACAACTCCTTCTTGATGGCGTTCCTATCCCCTACTCCGATACAGTCAAGGATTTAGGTGTTACAATTGACTCTAACCTATCATGGCGAGCTCAAGTCAACGAGGTCAGTCGTAAAGTTTATTATTCTTTAGCTTCCTGCCCTTAAAAACCAAAATTTCATTAGCACAGGCTTTGATTCAGCCGATAATTGACTATGCTGACGCTTGCTATTTAGATGCTACTGAGGAGCTATTAAACAAGCTTGAGCGCTTGCAAAACTTGTGTATTCGCTTTGTTTTTGGGTTACGTAAATACGACCACGTCTCCAGCTTCCGCAAGGATCTCAAGTGGCTCCCAATCCGCCTTCGCCGGAACACTCGGATATTATGTCTCCTTTTTAACATCCTGCACAACCCTCAATATCCATCCTATCTACGAGAGCGTTTCACCTATGTCAAGCCTCCTAACGCACCGTGTCGATCCCACCTCAAAACCCTCCTAAAGTTCCAACCTCATAGCACGGATTTCTATTCGTATTCGTTCTCTGTACATGCGGTCAGACTGTGGAACTCACTGCCGGCCAACATACGCAGCTTACAAACTGTCTCTTTGTTCAAGAAACGAGTAAAAGAGCACTTCCTCTCCTCGTAATTCATTTATATATATTTTTTATGTATGTATATGTTTATTTATAATATTAATATATTTATTATATATTTTGCTTTTATATTAGTGTTATAAAAGTAGGAATTGTTGTTTTTGTTTCCTCTCCTGTTATTATTTCCGTACACTATGTCTATTATATTTAATGACTCTCTCCTTTCGCAGGTCTGCTGGAAGAGATTTCTTTATGAAATAAGCAGTACCTTTGAACATAATTTATCCAAATGTTGTGTCCTTTTACTTTTTGTGTACATAAATTGTTAAATAAATAAATATCTTTTTGGGAGTATTTTAATTATTATTTTTAAAGTTTCAAAAGTGGTAAATAAGACCACACACAGTATGCCGGCTGCAATTTGTTCATAAATAAACATAATAGGTACTCAGCTTAAAAAATCCTGACCTGCATAATGGAAGGGGGATTATGCTTTAGCTGCTCGCAAGAACTCACAAACAAAACACGTAAAAAAAAGGTTTAGTATGCAGGATGAAATTAAGCTAGCAAGCTAGTAAAATTAATGTAGTAATTAAAAAGGATACGAAGCACTTGGTTGTCATTCTCCGGATTCTTGATGGCGTGGATAATTGGGAAACTGAACTTTCCCTCGGTCAGGTCCTCGCAGTAACTCTTATTCTCTGTATACTAAAAATAGGCCATCGTAAAAAATACGTACAAATATACAAAAAACATCGAAAAGCGGGTACATATGTTTTATGATCCAAACTGAAAATGGAACGATCAAATATTTTCTAATCAGTAAATGATTACTACAATAGTATCTTGACTGACTCACGCTGAATTTGCTTTTTAAATAAACAAAGAAACAAAAGAATAAAGCGATACTTAAAAGAGAAAGAGTCACGTATGGCATAGTACTTACAAGTATGTACTGTTCTTTGATTCATAATTGATCTGCATTTTCGGCTTGTTGTAAAATGAATACTAAGCCGAATAGGTACGGACGTTCGTCTCGTTTTAAGGTAGTGAAAAAAAATAAGAGACTCGTATTTTGCTTTTTCGAATATCTACTTAAATACAGCGAGTTTAAGTTTTGGAGTGGGGGTTCGCCACGTTACTTGTGGCTACTGGTTTGGGATCAGATAGCCGTGTGTGAGGTGTTCCAAAATATTACTATATACCTATTTAAGACAACTTTTGACGTCACAAGCCCTCTCTCCAGAACTTGAATGCGCCTTATCTTTGTAAATTTTTGTTGGTTTTGAAAAAAGAAAAAATACGTATCTAATATTTTTTTTATTATCTATCTTACAAATCAAAGAGTTTTATAATTTGTGCCTAGTCTGAACCCTATTATTGTGTAATTTCTTTCATGAGACGTATAACCTAATATAAGTCTGTAACGTCTTGCTCACGGATCATTATCCGAGAAGCCCGAGTAATTTCAAGCTCGACCGCGTCTAATAATCATACTAAAATAGAGCTGCGTCATGAGCTCATCAAAATAAAAAAGTTTTTATATCTTAACGCTGCATCAGCATTATATTGAATGGATATATTTACCTCCTGCACCCTCAAATTACAGTAATCGTCTCTGATCTGGAAATACAGTCCAAGTATCGCAGATAGCTTGCTGAAGTCGGATTTGTAATCACTGAACAACTGCATCAAACGAATGGCTAACATAAATAGACCACCAGTTTCTGAAAATAAACCACATGTATTAGCACCTTTAAGAATAGATAAGAATGTACAAGAAAAAAAATAAAGAAGAAAATAAGTCTAAGCAAGGATTGTCAAAGTTATATGAGGGGGTTGGTCTAGTCACTTTTAGACGTATAATACTTTACTGCTACAACTGTAATGCACCAAAACATTGACACTTCATTGTAGAAGTCAATTTTACGAACGAGAGGACTGACGGAGACGAGAAGAAATTGTGGCAGCTTCCAGGTAATAAGGTCGATAGAAACGGAACGAATGTCAGACTCTGATTGAGTTTTAACTCAAGTTAATACCGCTTACTAATCTCCCTCTGCTGGGCCTTTTCTCATATAGAGAAGAACTTCTAACTGTGGGTTAGTGATTCTAAATAAAAAATGTTGGAATCCAGGTTTCCTCAAGATGTTTTCCTCATGTACTTACTTTTGATGGTCATCTCCTTGTACTCCTCTTCAGAGGGACACTGGAAGTTGTCTCTCCAGTATATCTCGATACCTTGGCCTCTATGTAATTCCAACAGCTGCTCTGTATAAACTTTCGTGGCCTGAAAGTAACACACTTCAATTGACACATACCAACTGAGTAAATTAATTGAATTTATCGCGCCAACGTCGGATAGTTAATTTAATTGGCTATTGAGCCAGTATTTTCGTCGTTTCAGTGAGTTTGAGTAAAGTGCAATGCTTTTAGCAAACAATGTTCTGTTAATATTCTATAACTGACAAAACCAAGTAAATATAAAGCATATGTGTACCCTCAGGCAAATCGCATTACCGTTAGCTTGCCCACAAACAGCAATAAATTTACCTACGACCCAAAAATAACGAAAAATACGCAACCGTCTAAGAAATCTTTCTTACCATAGGATGTCCCAACTCCTGCGTCTTCTCAAGAGCCACAATCATAGCGTAGTTAGCAGCATTGATGGTACTCGCCACACCATAGATGGAATGTGCCACTGGGATACCGCGACGAAGAATAGAATTGTCCTGAATGTCATCAACCCTGTAGACAAATGAATGTTGTATAACAAAACAAAAGTTTCTATCCTAGTATTTTTTTCAATAAATAACGTATAGGCCAATTTCATTACCCGGAAGAGGGTGGGAGAGGTTCGGTTGCATCCCAGGCTAAAATAATAAGGCCGCTTTGCATTAGATCAGGAAGAAACTAAGTATATTGTAGGCATTCGGTAATCAGTATCCTTTTCAAACAATTGTAAACGCTCAGTTTATGAGCTGAAGTTACATTTTTGAAGTAACGTTAATATCATGTTAAATGTATTCTAATTTGCACATTATGTTAGAAATGCCAGATTTGCGAGCGCGTAGGTAGCGTTTAGAGTATTGTAATGTCTTTGTCTTTTTCAACATCTAACCTTGCTCTACGTCCTTTGAAAATGTACGATAAAAAAAAACAATATTCGTGCTCTATTATACACTTTTGTAGGAAATCCGCACCTGTCAGATATTTATCAAACTCCCACAATAATATGACTAATCTTGATACCTATGGACAGTTAGTATGGTACTTTGTTTATTCTAAAAATAAGTACCATTTACAGTAGCAATTTATTTTGTTGTTGCAGCGTCATTTACCGACATTGTTTTGATTGAAACAGTTATTTTGCGTTTAATTGTTAGATCAAATATCTGAATCTAAGATCTCAATGAGAGCCATGATGGTGAATGGATGTTGGTGTTCAAATTACAAACTGTTATAATAAGTTTTGATATTTGAACGTGTTTAGTTCTATTCGATATGTATTTATGAAAATACTAGTTGTAGCTCACGACTCCACCCTCGTATCTGCTTAAAAAATAGCCTATGTCCTTTCTTAGGCTCTAGATCATTTCCGTAACAAACATTTAAATCGTTTTAGTAGTTTAGGCGTGATTGGGTAACACATAGATAGACAGGGTTATAAGTGCATTTATAATATTAAATAAGGTCAGGAGACCTTCTAAATATTAACCAAAATAACTTGCGCACCTAAATATCCTTGTTTGAAGAAAACCTATTGCCTTAAAAATAATATACTTTATTTCATAAAGTATGGCAAGTGCCACCTTAATGTCAAAGAGTAGGTAATTAGGTATCACGTCACATAAAAATGTGTGCTAATAATTCCTAAGTTTAAAATCTTTATTTATGACAATTCATCACTAAATTTTAATATCTAAATATGCTAAGTGTTGTCATTAGTCAAAATATTTTAACAGAAACAAAGCTTCTGGACTTATAAATAGAAAACTACAAATTTATTATAATATAGAAAATAAATTCACATAGCCTTTATTTAGAAATACAAGGATGCTATAAATGTCTTCCAACAAAAAAAAAATCCTATTATAAAAGGATTGTAGCATGTGGCGGTAGCATGAACAACTAACTCGACGCGAGAGGTTGACCATCCTGAGAGCGTAGAATGATTCTGCTAAACAAGAATAACGAGCACAAAGCCTTCTGCCGTTTCATATTTTTGATGCCCCATCCAGACTCTCACGAGGCGTCTCTTAGAGGTTCTCGGCACTAGTCTTGGCAAGCGGAGGTTGCAGGAGTGCTATCCACTCTCTCGCTTTATTCAGTTGCCTGCTACGTTTACAACACTACGTCTTTTGTCAAGCGTCCGAAAAGTCGACACAAAGCGAGGTGAGAGAAGACGAGGTGACACGAGTGCACCGTCCTCACTTTTATACTCGCGTTCTCTCGAGTAGCCTCCTGGAGAATCTGGATAGGGCGTCAGAGGAGTACGAAGCATACATCATAAGACATGATCTCCGTTACCTTGAAATCCACACCAATAGCCGACCACCGAATCAACCCAACAGGACAGAAGTGACCAATCACCGACCAGTTAATTAATATTTAAACTCACGCATCAAAATATGTTATGTCTATCGTGTCCTGCTGGGTTTGCGGTAACTGGTGTTTGACACTGCAACATTATTAAGATATAAATGAAGAAGAAGGTAACTACTATGAGAAAGAATGGAAAAGGTGAAATGAGGTCAAATAGGTAAAATCACATCAAATATGTGACGAAATCGTTGAAGCGAGAGACGTTGATGAGTAGGAAATGTTTTCAGATAAAAAACCGCGGTAACTACTGACAGTTTTAGGTGAAATGGAAATGTAGGTCTTAACCTTTTTCAGGCGCTGAAAAATCGTTCGAAAGTGTGGCTTTAGTAGCGTGGTTCCATACCTAATTATTTCTATCAAGAAGAACGGGAACGAACTCTTTTGTTTTCCTAAAAATATACTTAGTTGTCAAACTATTTAGTAGTATTCAGTAGTACTAAATCCGTAAGGCCTGTGATTGGTACGTTCGACACTAGCGACCCTAAGGGGGTTTAATAATCAGAAGCCTTCTTTACACAAATATTTGCCTCGGGCGGGATTTAAACTTCTCTCTAGCAGATAAACCTTCTGTCGTTTGCCTACCTGTTTCTAATTTGCCCTTTTATAACTTTGAATTATTTTTGTTTTTTAATAACTAGCAATGTGGGTCGCACATTTCTGAACAGTTACAATATCATTATTTGCCTATCGCCGTACCTATAGTACTGTATTATATGCTCGTAGGTAAATATGATAGTCAAAACACATAATATGTGGAAGAAAACGTTCGTTTCATTGAAACTATAACCAGTGTACCAACTTTTATTATAATTCAAACACTCTTATGTTTATTTATAACGATGACAGAGATACGTTAAAGAAAATTCTGCATATCTTTGACCTAACATAGCCTTGTTAGGGTCGATGGGTATATTCCGTACAATTATAGAACTTCATGTCCTTTATGGTCTTCATGTGTAGACTTAGGTATACCATTACCACAATATACTCAGAACAAAAACTTACGAATGATAGAAATATTATTCTCTTACGGAAAGTACCTACCTAATGAAGCACGCCTTGTAAAGGAACGGTTGATCGCCCGTTAGGAGTAAAAACAAATTGCGTGAAACAACCCTTTGACATAAAACTTGAAATTGAGACACTGATTAATTTAAAAAAAATAGAACTAAGCTGATTGTTTTCAAGCGGTCTAACAGAGCGTTATCAATTATTGTGACAAATAATTTTTACGAGCTCATCTGATTTCTGACCGAGAACTAAAACCACATCAAAATTGGCAAACCCGCTTGGGCACAAAGATACCACAGATAAACAGACATAAAATTTATAAAAACTCCTTTGCAATGCTTTGCCGATATGCGTTCGATTTTACATTAGACTTACATCATTTGACATTAGACAATTTTTTATCAGTGGGAATACTTTGGCATGGATAGCACCTTAATATGAAAGTAGTAAGGTTGAAAGTTAAATAATTTCGGGATTCGTTGACGTAAGGGCCGACTGTGTTGAGAGTTCTTAGCCACACTGCAGCTGTTTATAATATTGAAATAGAAATTCATTTCATCTAGCTTAATATATCAGTAAATTCTGCTTACAAATAATGCTATTTCATGCAACATAGTTGCTTTGGAATGCCAAATCATGTGGTTTGAATAACAATAGAGTATTTTCGTGTCGAAAATAGGTCATAAATTATTAGTTTACATCTAGTATGTTAATGTGTGAGTGAGGCCTTATAAATTTCTTATGTAGGCTAAGTTGGTACTCATAGTGTAAAATCAAGATTATTTCTATTTTAACTGAATTGAACTGAACTAAACCTGAAAGTTGTATGCACTCAATAAAAATTTTTACACTTGAAGGCGAAGGTATAGTCTGGTGTCAGGATTACTGCCAATCTACTTTTGTTAAAGTAAGTATTTTGTATTATGGAATTAGGACCTTAGTCCTTAAAAATAGAGCTTATAATTTAAAAAATAAATTAAGAAAACCAGAACCTAATTCTTTCATTTAATTGGGTATAATTATCAGAAATATTTTATGTTTAACACCATCTTTGCCCATTTTTGGGCAAAGGTGCAGCAGATGCAGAAATTATGCATAAATGCTACTCAACTTTGATCATCTGATTGAGATAACATTTTACGAATATCTAGAAATCACACAAAGACAGCTCTGTTATTTCAACAAACCTTTCTGTGTAAGGTAGGAATGGAATGTCACAATATCAAGTATATCAAGGGTAACATTGAATTATATCTTTATATATATAATTCTTCTGTGAGTGTGTATGTGACTGAACTCCTCCTAGACGGCTGGACCGATTATAATGAAATTTGCTGTGTGTCTTCAGGTGGATTCGAGGATGGTTTAGATTCACAATTTGGTCCAATTTGAAATGTTTCTTTGTTTAATTTTTATCAATTATTAACATCGTGATTATTGACATTAAAAACGTAAGTAGGTAGTTGCCATGACGACCAAATTTTGTTGTTTTAGTACGATTTACTATCCTCCAGATCCTCCTCCATAGAGGTTATATATCAATTAAATAAACAAGGTTGTCAAAACTCCTTGCAATGATATTAAAACTGTTTTCTTCTTTAAATATCAGGCTCGCAGACTTTTATGTTTTTTTTTCGTTTGTCTATTTGGTAGGTCTGAGAGTAGGTCGTAGGTTGTATTATGATAAACAGGATGGATTTTTTATTGCCACCAGAAAGAAAGAGAGAAAGTACTCTCAATACTGAAGAATAGCAAATTAGACTCAAAGAAACCATTCTTTTATTTTTTTAAAGAAATAAATCTGCATGAAATTGATGTTTGATGTTTGAAAATACGCTTTGCGGACCGGGAATCGAATGGGCTAAAATGCGAAAAACTAGCACCGTGTACTTTTTGGCATCAATCGATATTATATGTATATAATTCCAGTGTCATGATGTTTGTCGGGGATGAACTCCGAAACTACTGAACCGATTTTAATCAAATTTGCACACCGTGTGCAGTTTGATCCAACTTGAAATAAAGGATAGCTTACATCACAAATATAAAAAAAATTGAGACCGCGGGCGGAGCAGCGGGAAACAGCTAGTATATATATATATATCTTGGGACAATCTCATACACGGTCATCTGATCCCAAACTAGGCAGAGCCTGTACTATGGTAACCAGACAACTGATAAACATACTTATATATTTCTAAAAACATACATATTATAGATAAATAACACCCAGACACAGAACAAATGATCGTGCTCATCACACAAAGATTTGTTTCTTCTTTAGGATGTTACACAACAGAATTTAAATCAATGTGATGTCTTTATTAGTGTATTGGTAGTTTAAAGGGTAATAACTTACAGGAGGCTGGAGTTGTGCAGCATCTGTACAATCTCTCCTACAGCCCGGAGCTTCTCATCAGAGATCTTGAGCCAGTAGTTGAAAGCTGAAGCAAGCTTCTGTCTTATCTGCTTGCCTGGTACTTGCTGAATGTAAGTGTATGGCATAAGAATTTTCTGTAACGAAGAAAAACCAACATTAATTAAATTGTGTAACTTTTTTTCAACTAACAATTTTTATTAACTCCATTATACAAAAAAAAGAATGAGTTGAATATTTAATATAATTTTAGATAATACTAAAATTTATTTCATCATAATAATATATAACTATATAGTAACTTCTCAAGAAATGACTGACAACTTCTCATCTTGGATGTACAAAAATAAAAACAAACGATTCTGTGTCTTTCATATAATATTTTAAATAATATGGATTATTAAAATGCCATAATAATTATATTCTGTATTGACTAGATTTTACTATTAATGAAGTATTTAGGTATCAGGAGTATTCATTATTTATTTTCAGAAATTACTAAATATTTTTCTGTTTTTCTTTTATGTAAATAGAAATCTAACGGCCAAGCAATTATTTTCTTTAAATTATTGACTAGCTTATTAGTAGGTAAATATTTTTATGAACGAAAAATGTATGTTTTAAATAACCAATAATTTATTGATGCAATAAACACATTCTCTGCTACACAATCTTATGTAGGTATCTAAATATAAAATGTATAGTCGTCACCTCGCAATTTGGCGCATTGCGTCATTTATACTTTTAAATTAAAACCCAAGACAGAACACCATTAAAAATAAAAGTAATCAATTTTAAACAAAAACGGTAAGCACAAAATATAATATCATAAATACAAATTATTAGTTCATAATATTGAAATAGATAAAGGCGGCAAACTCTTACAATAAAAATAATTTAAGGACAATAATTAATTTATTACACTAACCTCATCTTGATTGTTATCACCGGTATTCGTACAAATTTTAGACATCTTTATGTACTTGTTTTTATTTATAATTCAATAATAATAATTTATCTTCACACTGCACACCGATCGATAACACGAACAACTTGACTTGACTGACAGTGACACTGACATGTGACTCGCGACCTGCTTGTCAGACTGACGGCAAGAAAATTAATAGTTGCGTTCAGACAACACTCCGACTTTAATAGTGAATGCGTTTGCGTCATTATTCTGATAACATCAATGCATTTTATAGAATTACTAGCTTCTGCCCGCGACTTCGTCTGTGTGGACTTCAGAAGTGAGTCCAAAAAATGTAAAAGTAATGAAAAATGGAATAAAATTTTCACTCGTGTTTTAGCTTGCGCTGTAATAGAGAAAAATACCTGGTGGGCTTAGCTCATAAACCATTTTCAATTTTCCTCGGGAACTACTTGAGGAATCGGGATAAAAGATAGCCTATGTTCTTTTCTATGTCAAAGGCTACATGCTTGCCAAATTTCATCCAAATCTGTTCAGCCGTTTTTGCGTGATTGAGTACCTAACAAACATCCAAACATCTAAACATCCGAACATCCACACTTTCTCATTTATAATATTAGTATGGAATTACAAACTCAACTTACGTTTTGTTATGTGTAACCTACGAAATATAAAAAAAATGCAAAGCCATGATTTGTGTCAGACTAAGGAAAAAAGAATGATTTGTATTTACATTTTTCTCGAAAGTGTCAACAGTCATAGAAACAGTGAGATAAAAATAATAAAAGATAAACTTACCACGTACTTAGATTGAGTTCTTGATCTGAGTTCAAGTTAGACCCTTTTGATCTATTGTAACAGTAAAGACCATGAAGGTATAGATGAACTAATGCGCACAGCTTGTATGATAAACATTTGGCAAAATTTCATTCTCTGTCCCTACTCCCTACAACCTTTGTAATATGAATATATGCTTTTGCCCAGAACAGAAGTGGTACAGCAATATGCTAGTAAAATATACAATATATATTTAATTAAGCAATTCAGGACGGAGACGAATCCAAAAAATTAATGAAATCAATCCATAGATTCTTGAGTTATAATTGTTGCAACAAGACCTGTTTTTCATATAAAGTTAAAGTTTGGTGTTTTAACTAAAACGGCTTGTTGGAGGCTGAATCACTTCAAACATGTCACCACACCATTTGGAATTTTTTTTTGCTTTGTTTGTTTGACTGTTGATTGTCAATATTGACATTGACATAATAAATAATATGACATTTTTAATTTTTCTTCTGTTGTGTTGATAATTTCCAAACAAATATTAATTTAGAAATAAATTATTTAGTAAATGAAAGTAAAGCAATTTGAAACCGCTTCGCTAGAGAAACAATTATGGATATGGAACAATTACCTGTATTGAATCAGTTTTGATTATGTCTGCACGAAATTATTTATCGGCACGGGAGAAAAACATAAGTAAACTAATCGATTGTTTGCCAAATATTAATCAGCAGAAGTTTAGTTACCGTTCTGGGCAGGAACTGCCGCCTTTGTCTGCGAACACTAGTAATTTTGTTAATCGAAATTTAAATTATTCGTTTGAAGTTCAGCCCTATATGGTGAATAGTTTAGAGAGAGCCGGAACACCGTTTTCTGACTTCTTCTCGGAGAGCGAGACAGGTAAATATTTTCAAATATCGCTTATGTTAATGTCTTTGGTAAACCATGTAAAAACTGAGATGATTTTATACAACATAGCATCTCAGTTCAGTGAAATGCTGTTGTATTGCATGTACTATTTGGCTGAGGAGTTTTAGAGCAAAAGTGCGAGTAATCTGGGTTTCTGAACATAGTTATTTCATTTCGATTTAAATACTTATTGTAAACATAAATACTAGTGAATTTGTTTCCATTCATACATTTTTAAAATTAGTCTAGGTACCTCTATCTTTGATGTTGTAATTTTTGTTTAATTTCTATTCTAGGTACTCCAGATTTTCACAGTGAGGAGAGTGACAGTAGTTCCGGGTCAGCATTGCGAAGAAGCACAGCAGAGGCAACAAAAACTTTGGCAGCAGAGTGGGAAAGGATTGAGAGGACTCTGTACAATGAAGATGGTGAGAAAACCTCTAGGCCTCAGATTCTTGATGAGTGTAAACAATGGAGGCAACTTCATCCACAGCTCAGGTAAGAATAAATAGTTTTTGTCAGTCTTTATTGACTAGCAGGATCTCACAGTTTTGCCTGCATACTTCTCATTGCCATGTAATTATTAGAATAAGTACCATCCCATGTTGAAGGGTGTTTGAAACCCCCTTTATCAATAATAGGTTGTGTGTATTAGTAATGATACTAGCAAATATTTGTCCACACCTCTTACACATTGATATAACAATGATTTAGTTATTGAAGGATTTCTATTGGGGAATGCTGTTAAGATTGCTGTTGGCCCGTTATAATTATTTAAAATGCTGGCGAAAGCTTCTTGGTATACCAAGAAGTGACAAGCAATGACCACAGTCACTAATTCGAGTGTTGGAATACATATTCTAATAGCAATTTTGTGTTCAAGTGTAACTACACTTGAACACAAAATTTTGAGAAGCCTCAACTTTTTCTTACTTAAAATTTGTTGACCTAGAATGGAGTATGAAAAAAAAACATCACCTTTAAAAATAAGAAGAAAGTTTTTGTAATATATATTTAGAATGTAAATAAGTATAAATTATAGCCATTAAACTAATGTCCTATTTATGAAAATTTTCAAGATATATTAGCCTTGAAATTAATGAAAGATAATATTTAAAAGTAGCTTGTATGTAAATATACAAGAATATGCTAATTTCTAAATGTATATGAGGATAAAAAATTTACGTACATAACATAATTAATTTAATAAGATCTTAGAAGGAATAATAATTTACTATTGACAGCTTGAACTAAATCAATACTTACTCTTGTCTTAATCATGTCAATTTGATATTTTGGCATATTTTACATTAAAATATTGAATTGGAGTCTGAGAAAGTACCTGCTAAGTATTTGAGTCCCTTATTTTACTAACTGTGGTTATGGGCTTGGTCTCTAAAAACTAAATACTTGCATACATACCTACTTATATTTTTGATAAACAGTGTCGTAATGTGGCCAAGGCCGAAATTATGATCCTTTATCAGGCGGGTATTACGTGAACGTAAAGTAGGTAGCAGCTAAAAATGTTAACAATGTAATTAAGAACCGTAATAAGAATTCATTATTATAAGCTGTATACAATTAAGAAACACAGTTTTTTTTTACCCGCGGGCTTTAAGTAAGTGTTTTGGTGTCGGACGATGGTACCTATTGTTACCATTTACGAAAAAAGATCGATATATTTACATTTAAAATGTCGTAAGGTCATTTTCATGTTGAAGCACCGTTAATTTCGGGCATGAGTAATACTTTTACAGTTTTACTTAATCGTTGGATATTGATTTTCAGAATCGTCGGCAAAGCGATACAATTGCCTGATAAACGGTTATCGTACAGACAAATTGAACATGATGAGGTCATTGCAATGCACTACAGCGATTACGAAGAGTTCAGCGAGAGCGAAGAGCGGTTGTCACAGAGTAGCACTGATATCACACCGCAGAACTCGCCCAGAGCATCCATTGCTGAAGACTTGTGTGAACAGAAATTGTCGAGAGAAAGGGTCTCGTTCTACCCGTTGTATAACGACGAATCAGATTTGCCAGACACGTTTTGCTCTCTCCTCCAAATTACACCGATACAAATTCATAGTCCGTCATACAGGAAAAGGCAGAATCCGTCGATTCTGAGATCGGAAATAGCATCGTCCAGGTGGATGAGGAACCCCAGACCAGATTCGTCTATAAATTGTGATAGAAATAGTGCTAAATCTTTTGTTTCTTTAGACACTAGAAATTATGGGAATACGGCTTTGAGTGCCTCCGAACGCAACGCACTTATGAATAATAGAGTTGTTACAGCCCGACACAGAGATTTGGCTCGATTAGAACCTATATGCACACCGGAGATACCTCAAAATGAAAGCACAAGACCACTTAATGGTATATCACCACATTATAGTATTAGAAAAGTTTCTTTACCACCTCTCTTATTGGAGGAAGAGAAGAAAAAAGTCTCTATTGGCTCGGCTAAAAAGCACTATGTAAAAACTAGAAGAGCCGTTTCCAAGACTTTGTTTCAGTTGGACAGGGAGAAACATAATTGAAAGGATTGTGATACGTCCACAAAGAAATGTGACCACTATTCTCGAAGCCTATCTAGCAAGATTATAATTGATTGGTGTTATATTCATAGCGATATAATGCAGGATACTGGCTTTAGGGTTCACAGATTCATCCAAAAAAGCTGTAAAGTATAATGAACATTGAACGAAATTCGGGATCAGATTAGACGATTTAAATCTGCACTTTTAATGAATTTTAAGTGTTAGTGAATTTTATCAACTGTAATTTCGGAAGATAACTTATTAATGAAGTTAAGTCAAGACTGACGTGTAAGTAAACACCTGTCGTACTATTGATCTATTCACGCCAGCTCTTTCTAAATTTTGTTTTTGACCGCGGTTGTCGAATTCATTTCCGATAAAGCAGCTGTTTCTTATAGCCCTGTTTACTATGATATTATTATTATTTCTTACCGGTCCGTTTTCAATTAAGTACTCTTTTTAGAACAACGTCATTATAGTTTTGTATTTAGAGTTACATAATGTATTCATCTAATAAAAGAGCTGATTTTAATTGATTTTAATTTAAAAAATGCAATTTCAGGTCTTAGGTTGTTTAAATTTCAATGAAGTAGTAGGCAGAGGGTTTATCCTTTATTGCAATTACATTACATGACATAATTACGACCAAATTTTTAAACTTAGACTTTGAAAAGCAATTAACACTTGGTACTTCTGACCTAGATTGGCAAACTAGAACATGTTCCGAACACACTTTACACAGGGTGTGTTCTTTCCCAGCTTTAATATTAAATTATATGGCACTAAATGTAAACCCACATGTAGATATACCAGCTGTGTATATAATATAGTAAAATATTTTTGTATAAAAATCTCTCATTTGTGACAGGTAAGTAATAAAGTCGTTTTTACGTTTTGCATTCTAGTCTTTAAATAATTTAGATATACCAAATGTACTTGTGATTGAATCTTGTTTTGTGAAGCACGATTTTTCGATGTAAATACATGTTTAGTTGATTATTTCAGTTACTTGAGATTTGAATGCTATGACACTATGAATATATTTTCTTTTGAAAGTATTTGTGTGTATTTTTGGTCACCTCTAATAAGGGATTCATCCATCTTGTAAGTTCTTGATACAACTACTGTATACTGGTTTGTTTTACGTTTAAGTGCCCGCTCCAAGCTCTTTACCAACCTGAGAGTCAACCGCGATAAACGACTCGATTTGGTAAATGTTAATCTAATTACTTGAGTTGACTTGAGTTTTGATCTATTCTTGCGAAAATGTATCGTACATTATCTTCCAACTTTTCTAAGTAGTTCAGTCGACAGCCAGTCAACAGTTAATAACTTTTGGAGTCAAAACTGATCACGAATTTAAGGCAACTGTAATAGTAGTAAATATTTGGTATAATTTACAATAACATACTTTTGAACACTTCCTGCTTCGACGCCACACAGTTCTGACGCGAACTCCGTTCATTAGTATTGAATTTCAGACTGTAGGTACTGTGTTGTTGACTGTACGTCTACGCCTCTAACTTCTTTTCGGGGAAACGATTTTATTATAGTCCAGGTGGTAATCAATATTATATCTTCCTACCGCTTCTCGCAAAATGTGTTCATTATAAATATCTACGAAGAATTGCTTACTTACCTCTCCTCTGAGTTTGTTTCGACACTTCTTCTCAGATATAAAATTTCGATTTCATCGGGCCCACAAGAAACTTCTAAAATTGATGACATATCCTATTTACAGAATTTTTTTTTTCAAGTAAGTATGTATATAGATAGTTGGTAGATAGATATCATAGATGTCCATAACTGATGGTACTTATAAAATAAAACATGTTGTCAAATACAAATACAGAATTTATTTTGATATTTACATTATTTGCATTTTATTAACAATCAACATCAACAATATTAAATAATTTGTTTTCGTGGTGTGATACATTTCAAACAGTCTGATAATATTACATAACCCGTGGTGGCCGCCATTTTGTTTAGGTAGGTAGGTGCTCAAAATGACCGCCTGGTTCATGGGAGATGTAACATCATATGTCATATGGTGGTTTGTAAATGGATAACTAGAAGCAGTGAAACATGGGGTTATTACGCTGAGATTTTGAGCAACTGCGGAGAAAGCTGTGAGCTTGAATTATGGGTTGCCAGTCAAAACATTAACCAATTAATAACTTTATAATACAATATTATAAAGTTTATTATTAGGCAATTTAGGAAGAACATTAGGTTTGAATTTAGAATATTTTTTACAAGTTTAGATTGAAAATAGGGTCGTTGTAAAAATTTATCGTAATGTGGCAACCCGTTGTATAGAGACGTCCTTTGCGCCATTCGTTCAAAACGGTTGATTGATGTACCTTGGCACCGTGTACTCTGCATGCTCATAGTTGGTATTCTATAGAACTAAGTATTATATTATCTGTAATGTTTATGAGCGTGTCATTTTGACTGATTATTTTAATAAAAAAAAGCAAGATGCTTTAACTACAGATATTTGAATGTATGTATAATATTATGTATAATTACGCATTTAGCATAAATAATAAAAAGCTACTATTTAGTACCATACCTTGCATACATTCTATGCCATGCATGAATATACAGTGCCAAAATAATACAGCCCCAATTATCAGAAACGAAAAATTGTTGTGTCAATTTAAACCTTATGCACCATACATAGGTTTGAATCAAAACCAACCTGATATTTGGACAAAAAACTTTTCGGAGTATTGACTCGTTGCGATAGAGCATTCAGTTTAGTTGCTATTTAATATCTCTTCATTTACACAATATAAATTTAAATTGTTACAATATTTTATCTCACAGCCATCATTAATATATTGATACTACTTTAATAAGAGAGGACTAGTGTAACAACACGTTAGATGGCGTCAGCTTACAAAAAGGGTCTAGCGAACATTCGTTATAGAGCGTTAAGATTTATATATACGTATATATAATACATGAAAAATTCACCTTGTCCGTTCTAAAAACGATAACAACCTCAAGCTATTAGCAATAGTCAACAATGTTGTTAATTCTAAGATTTTAATGCACACAGAACATGGATTTACTAATTATGCTTAGTAGGCATTTTTTTAGTTAGTGTTTTTGTATAATTATCGATCTAGTGATTTCGTAGATTTTAAGATAAGTCGTTGAATCGTAGAGAGAAACATCAGGTTGCGGAAATATCTAAATTACCGTCGTCTTCTCAAGCCTCGTCCACTGAAGAGTAATTTAATAACATAGGGAACCACACTAGCCTTTAACATAATGATTATAGGTTTATATATTTTAGAGGCAGAGACGTGGCACAACAACAAAGCGGCTTAAATGAGAATTTAACAATTTGTATAATTCGTATTTATAATATTACGACGATAAACATGATTACTAATAATAATATTAATTCTTTTAAAATTACATTTTTAAATAAATTCTAACTTTAACGGTAACATTATTACGCTTCAGTGGACATCGACCGTATTCTTTGACATTAATATAATAAATTTTGCGTTACGTGCCATTTGTCGAGATATAATTTATTCTAATCCGAAGAGCTAAGACGATTAGATCACCACCACTATACTTGCGAACTAAAAATTGTTTGTATAAATTTGGTTTAAATATAAATATCGTTATTACCTATAAAAATCGCATTAAACAAACTAACCGTGACATCTTGTTGGGATTACTTATGGCAGATGTAAATCAAAGTATCAATAACACCAAACTTTTCGTCATTATTTTTTTCATAAGTTACATCCATTATCATTCATAATTTAAACCAGCATAGACAGACATTTTGATAGATACTTTAATTCACACCTACTTGATATTAAATAATCGATTTTAGAATATAACGAAATAGTATGGCAACCGCGCGCCCGCAGGCGCTTTACTTCTCTTATAAGATAATACGGCCACTTGGGTATCACCTAGCAACAAGTTACATCGTGTGACATGCATACGGTACATACACATTGCATATTAAACAATAAAGGTAACAATAGACGTCAAGCAAACACACGCAGAAGGACTCAGCTATATTCTCTCTCGTTAAGGCGATTATACAATTTTAAACACTATTTTTTTTAAATTGCACACTGACCCACCTCTATAAACTTTTAATTGCGATAAATATATTGTAATGCTGTATAAAAATATTAAAGGAAAAATCGTCATTTAATATTAATACTTATTTAACATTCATATTTTAATCCCAAATCAATAGCGTGTATTTTACATTTTTACAATGAGACGTCCGAACTCTATACCTAACTAGCATACAGTGACATCGAAGCCTAATTCACAACAAACTACACACGATAGTATTTGAATATAAACTTTTTAATGTAACCGTAGCCTTCTATTTTAATGCAAAGGAGACGTATATTGAAAAATTCTTATGTAACATACAAAATTACATTTGACTATTTACAACATTCTAGCTAAAAATTTTAAAAATTGAGTGTCGAATGCAGCTCGCGGCGGTACACTAAATATTAGTTACCTAGTTTGGCTAGGGCTCCATGCATAGGTCACTACTTACCGATGTACCAAGCTCAAATTACAACTAAACCACTATACTCGGCTGCGTGAGGTGGTCAGTTAGTCGCCAACCCGCCCCTTACGTTGGCTGACTATTTGGCGAAGCCAACTCGGCCGAATAAGCCATCTTGATAATTTAATTAAATATTTTGGACAGACCGATTAATTTTAATTACATAAATAATATTCTATCGTGCACAACCATCTCATAACTTTACGATTTTCTTGACGCCCGGTGGTTTATGTGTAAATAACTTATGTAGGTAAGACATTTATTCTTTGTGAGCCCTTTGCAATTAGATATTTACTCTTCTTAGCACAGGTACGAGTGTGCCACTTATGCCACTTAGTACACTTTGTACTTTGCACTTATATTAATACACTTTATCTTTTATAACATTTATGTCCCAGCAATTCATTTACACAGGGCCTCCCTAATTTTTTGTACTTTTACGTTCGGATATTTTTGCTCTATGGATAACGTAGGTAGTGACATTACAAAAATATGGCAGTATGTTTGCATTCAATTCCTTTACGAACTAGGGTAACTGTGCTATTTCCGTTTTTGGACCGAAATGACCACAGGTTGACTTTAACACACATATTCGAATATTCTCAAACCGCATACTTTGGATTATTCACGAAACACATTTCGAATATTCCGGACTGGACCAGACATTCGAATATTCGTGAAAAATGTTACATTAACCTATGAAGTACTTTTAATTAAGGCCGGTTTTGCCTATTCTATTCGAATGAAATGACTTCTATGTGATCGTGATAAAGATATCTATGTACAGGATGTTTGATAAAAATTTAAATACTTTCAAATATTACTTACTATCAGTAAAATTGAGGTATTTATTAAGTATTAGGTATGAATATTAATAATGTTGGTGCTGTTGCGTGCGTGTGACGCTTAGCGGACTTCGTGGGGTATTCGTAATATATTCATCAAACATCTTGTAATTTTAGTAGTAATTATTGCGTTACGTTTTATTACTATTCGACGTACTGTAATGGTTCTAGTTGGTGAGGCATGTTAACTAATACCTAATAAATTCTAAAAAAGGACCTCTAACCAACTGCACTTCCGAATGCTTGTTTGAACTGTTTGTGAGCGCGTGGTGCGGTGCAGCCGATTAAAGTATCTTATCTAATACATTCAACATAGTAAACTATGAGAGTCCACAATCGTCAAAGCACCCGGAGTTAACACTAAATACATCGCAGGCTTCAGAAGCCCTATCTATTTTAACAACGATTCGAAAATAATATCACACATTTACAGCAAAATTACACTTCGCACTCGGTGTCCCTCGCAACCAAAAAAACCATCTTCGAATTTGAACTAATCTCGCAATGGCATCTTTTCATATTTCAGTTCATTATTGTTTCTTGTGCAGCGCCATGTACACGTCCACTTTGACAATCCCCCCGCCAACGATCGGGAAAAATAATAAAAGAAAGAAAAATAAAATAGCATAATTTTATTTAAATAATAAAAAAAACAAAACGTGTGGTACTATAAGGTGAGGCTGAATGTTACTATGTTTTGTATCAGTTGACTATGTTTATGCAGAAACAGATGGAACGCGTCAAAATGTATTATTATATATCCTGTATACAGATATTTTACGTTTCTACATAAAAATATTCAACTTTAAGGTCTAATTTAAGTATTAAAAATAGAAGAATAAAAAATATGAGCCATGGAAGTGTATGCAGACTACTACCATACGTGCAGATTTTATATGGCAGAGTGTCTTAAAACTAAATAATGAATTCAATGTGAATCCATTGAAGAAGAATTAAACATCTAAAAACTTAAAAATAATGACTAAAACAAGTAACGATGGTCATATGATGTGCTTAACAATCAGTCGATGAATATAACATTAAATTCTTATAATATGTCTATATATCAGCGTTATATATAGCGCCTTAAATACGTGAATCGTGAGAAAAAAACTACTCAATAAGGAATGGATATTCTAAGAAAAGCGATAGCCTACACCTAAGACCATTTTACACTGTCATGCAATTAAAAGTTTAAAAGGTTCCTTTCATTGAGCATTGCTTACAAATTATTGTAGACCTTAGTAAACAGAAGTTTAAGTTCAACATTTATTGAAGTTACTAAAAAGTTATTTTAGATGGTATACAGTTTATAGAAGAAACTGTTACAAAATAGAAAACGCGAAGATTAAGACAGTGGTACAACAGTGGTGCTTTTATTATGTTTTCGAGAACCAATGTAAATATTTTTATCGCATCAATTCTTTTCTAATTAATTTAGACTTACGTGATGATCTGGTCATTTGCCAAGAACAACTGTTGTAGAAATAAAAGAAAGAGGTGTGTCAGGACCTTGCTGTAGTTGTGTATGCATGTGTGTATGTTTTCCCAACACCATTTATAATAAAAGCCTAATACTAAAACAACCATCACCGATACATATCAATTGAAACCATTTCAATGTTGATATAATCAATGTTCCTATACATAAATGTATAAAATGTAATGTGATTTGAATAAACCGTTAAAAGTCAGTACTTTTGAGGTAGTCACTAAGTGAATGCTGATTAACGTATCTGATTTAGGGCCATATTGCTCTAAACGAGATAGGTTTAAAAAATGGGCGTGACTTAAGCAACTGCCTCAGAGAAAGCATTGATAATAACGGCTGATGCGACGTGCCATTACATTTATTTCGACCTTCTATATTAAAATACATTTTTTTTTAATTCTGCCAACAACGCACAGATCTTTCTAATACCCTAAACATCGAAAGCCCTCTTATATATTAGGAAAGCGTTTTAAAAATGTAATATTCATCTTTTGTTTAGTTTCTAACGACCTCTTGTTTTCTCTGAAAAATTACAACAAAGCAATTTAATTGTTTCATATCTGATGTTTTTTTACATGGCTGTAATTGAAAGAGTCGCTATAGGAGTCTACCATATAATTTGAATTAATTTCAACTGTTTGTAATTTAGTCGGTTGTCATATAACAAAAAAAAACGACTAATGCTATTCAAGAGTGCGAGTTATATTGAGTAGTGTATATTGCTGTGCAGGAAGTATTTAACTTAGAATACTAACTTATACTGTTACCAAAAACCAAAATAAAATAGGGCAGTGGAGGTAGCAGCACTCCCGTTTATCGACTAAGTAGGTCAGGACAAAAACTAGTATTTCGTGGACGTTTACCCAGGAGGTGGGGTTAAGAGTGCGGGAGTGATGCTTAGGACAGAGTTGTCAGGTCGTGTAGGGCAGGATTGTCGGAGTGTTGTGTCGGCGAGCCTACTGCCTAGATGTAGGAGTAGGGCCCGTCCGTGAGGGCGCTGCACAGCAATAGTCAGGAGGCGTCATCTTTGCCGCCGCTGCCGGTGGCCGAGCCCGCGCGCCGCGACGAGCGGTACTCCACCCCCGGGTCGAACTGCATTAGGACGAACACCTGCACACGCGACAAACACTTTTACACTAACAATACCCAAAAAACTGAAAGTCAAAAGTAATACTTGCGATGAGACCGACCTGATCGGTAGGCAGCAAAGAGAAGTCATCAGGAGGATTGGTGATAACGTATCTCTTGCTACTCGCGTCGCACGAGGACGAGGTGTCCCGGAACCGGTAGAGACCGATGCACAGCATGCCGTAAGTGCTGAGCGCAGCTACGAACAGGTCACCGTACTTCCCCGCCTCGCCGAACTGGGCCAGAGGACCGTCGTACAACGATATCTGACCAACTCTACATCGGTCTCTAAAAGATGAAGAGTTCATTTTAGTTCTCCAAACAATTTAACCCATAACATTAGATTGAACTTCATGTTGTAATTGTGCCAACATTTACGTTATGATTTTTTTAATGTACCTATTTGCTAAGCTCTCTGGCGTGGAGTATCCGCCTCGAAGGCCAGCTCCCTCCGCCAGTATGAGTTCCAGTTCGGGCGTCGCGCCGCCCGTTATCAGCGACCGGATAAGTGTTAAGGCATTCTGGTTGAAATAAGTCTGTAACACAAAATTATACTAGTAATCTATAATCCTCTTTAGGGAAAATGCACATGCATGCCCTATATTTTCAACTATGGTAAATGGTATTGGAGTTTTAGTTACTTACTGTGGACATAAGTGAGTCGAGTACACTGACAGCAAACGCAGTACCGCACGCGAACGGTTGCGTTAAGTACAGCTCCGTGTCCGGATCGTCGTCATCGTCCTGGTCCAGGAACTGTACGTTGCTGTCGTTTACCAACTCTGTACATAAGAAAACATGATAGTGCAATTGCAAGTAACCAGTAGTCGCAAAGACGCCTGATAAATTTAACACTGGGAATAGAACTCACCAGTTATCATAGGCACATTGGCACCATACACAGACCCTCTCCGCTGCAGCAATACAGGCGCAGGTGGCTGCCCGGGTGGGGGAGGCACTGCACTGCTTCCATTCGTCCCAACGCCGGCACTTAACACTCCTATCGTGTCGTCGAACGTCATAGCCTTGATGTTCAACGAAGCCAAGATAGCTTCCTTGTCCGCCAGCGTTGGGTCATCGTTGGATGGCACCTTCGCTGATAGGATGCAGCACATGTCACACAGGTTCACATTAACTGCACGCAAGTCGGCCCGGCTTAGCGGTGAACCCTGTTAAAGATAATAAAACAATCAAACACTTTATCTTAGCCATCTGTTTTAAAAAATCACGTATAAAATGATGTCAACTTACATTCAATACAGAGATCTTTGGAAGATTTTGTAACATCTTCCACTCTCTTCTGATGTAATCGACACTCCCCACAATCACCACATGCTTCAGCTCGTGGTAGTGAAAGTTTGAGGCTCTTAGCGGCATCACCAGGTTTCTTAGCCCGATGAGCGGCGAGTCCGGGTCCGCAAACAAACACACTACCACGTGGCCATTCAGAACTGTCATTGCCGCTTGGTTTCTGTCCTGTAAGCAAAAATAAAAACGGTTAAAACCTTTAAATATTTTTCTGAACCGGTGAAGTTAATACGTTAAAGTTTGGAAAGATATATGAATAACGTTCCTAATGTCACAATCATACATACTAATATACAATCTTCCAAGTTCCTCGCAGGGCTCCAATGGAACATTCCAGTGGAGTCGTACTTCATTTCAGTCTTTTCAAAGTCGAAATCTTTCGACTGGTCGTCAGCCAAGCCCGCGTGCAGGCTGACACCATTGCTGTTTTGATTACCTCCACTGCTTCTACTCGTTGGCCTGTGTAAATGATACAATTAAGGAAAGGTTTTTATTAACTGTATATTTATTTGCATCCGAATAAAATGTTTTCGTTTATGTGGATGGATTTAGTCTTTTTCGTTTATTTTCAATTTAATCTAGTAGAGTTAAACAAAAAGGTTTAGCGTTGGAAATTAGATGATTAATTACTGAATTAAGTAATGATAAAAGGACTTAGGGTAAAAATGGCAAAACAATCAATAGTCTTTAAAAATAAGGGCTTGTAAGATTAAAACACTAGGAATCAATTTAAATTATAATAGTCTAGAAAGCTTTAGCTACTGATTGTGTTTGAAGAATTTTAATAATAATAAAATAGGATCTAAGCTACAATTTAAGGAACGCACACAACAGTTCAAATGTTTTCGGTGTACATAAATATAAGGTGACAGAAACATGCGGTTGCCGTGTGTCGTGCTGTATTTAAGTGCTATACACATTACACTTTATAAATAAACTTGTCAACGTACTCCAACTAAAATGTTTCACTAGTGAGGCAAGCACTACTCTCTACGAACTAGTAACCGAGAAAAGTCTGCGCAGTAGTCTGCGTTGCTAAAGTCGAACAACTCAGCAATGCAGACTCAATAAAGGCAACATTGACACATCGCTGACTTAACCCGTGTAAAAGAATTTATTTGCAATATATCAAACTACTGAGAAAATATATATCTAGCTGAATAATTTTCAATTACATGAGTTTTTTCACTTCGTAGGCAAGGTGATAGGCCTGGTAATTGGTATCTTGATCCTGGGGATTCCTGTAACACAGGTTCAAAGAGTCGTCTCCGTTTCTATATTTTTTTAATGAAATAATCGTGCGTACTGATACAGATAGTTATCCATTAAGTGCTTTGTGCACGTGCTTAAACAAAAGTAGTTGAAAGACTTCCATAACAAGCCGCGATAGACAGAGAAATCAAGGATAGAAGAGTAGGCTTTATAGCGAATGTATTTTTAATTTATGATTTTAACGGTAATGTTTATTACTTCGACTTGCAGCTAACATTATTATGTAGGTAGTTCTGAAGCCGAACAATAATACCTACACCAGAAATGTATAGGTCTAATAAAATAATACACATTGATTTGTGTTGCTTGGCTCCAGAGAAAGCTACAATCATAGCATTTTGGGAGTGGCAATACATGATTGTTTGACATTTTCCAATTTTGTGTTACTGCTTCCATACCTTTTAGTGAAAAATTCTAGAACATTAAAAAAATTGATGAAAAACTATTTGATCAATATCTGCAAGTACCACAATTAATTTAACGAATACTCATACGTAACTATTTTTGTTGTATTGAAGCCTTATGCTATCTGCCACTTTCAGGTGTAACCAGATAGATGGACTTCTAACAACGTCTAAGTTTCGTTTGAATATTCGGCCACATAGATCGCATATCCGTCATGTACCACCACTGCCTTAACATTTATTGTTAACATGACTGGTATGTCAGTTCATTCTATAAGGACTTACGTATCGGGAGGCGCTCTATTAACGTTGGGCTTCACTTTGTTGACTTGCCTGGTTGTCGTGGTGTTCATCAGCTGGTTCGCCATTGGCGACAACAGAGTCGTTGGCGCCGCACTCCGATGATTACGGTTTATTACTGATGAAAAAAGATTGAAAAATTGAAGAATTTGGATTGGAAAGAAGCTTTTCTCATTTGAAAATGCCCCTACTTTTAGCATAGTACCTAATTCTATGGGTGAATCTGTCGATTAGGTATGTAATAACGTTTTTACGCTCTCGCTACATGTCTCAGGCCCAAGGCCCACTTAGACGGACAGTCTGTTTTCTCGGTCCATTAAAAATAACATTGTTCACAATAAGATGGATCCGAGAATTGGACTAAATGTGAACTGTACTCCTACTGGCATATACGTCTCTTTAGACGGACCGAGAAAAACAGATAGCCCTTCTAAGTGAGAATAGAGCCTTAGGACTTGCTTCCGATTGATTCTTTACACGGTTAGGCAGTATACAGAAAGAAAGCTAGCAGCCTGCGCCGATAAAAAAGCGCCTATCGAAACCGGCCAGCACGGGTACCAAGTAAGCAGTGATTTTACAGCTTCTCGATTTGGTATGTTTGCCAGGACAAGCGATGCTCCGATAGGCGTTGTTGGATCGGCGCAGGCTGCCAGCTTTCTTTCTGTATACGGCCTTATGTAGAGACTTGAGTATAAGATTTTAACCAATTATTCTAAGGATGTGAAGTATAACACAGAAATTGGGTTACTTACAACTAGTATCCTCCCCTCTTTCCCTCGCAATTTCACCTGGAAAACAATTATAAACGATTTACGCGAAGATTTTACTAGTGTAGACGATAATAAGTATTTCATTGTTAGAAGAAAGCAGGAAGTTTTAAGCAGTGTTGCATTTTAAGTAAAATAATTTTGACTCAAAGTTTATTTATTTTCGACTTACAAAACTGGGGCAATTGATATATTCAAATAGTCTTAAATTAAACTTCTACAACAAAAGCATAGATGTACCCACATAGCATTCACTTTAGTTTTGCCAATTTTGGACATACTATTTTATAGAAGTTATTTAAAAAATTAATTTCTTTAAGAATTTTGTAAGTGCAAGATCTGTTTACTATAGGTTGAATTTTGAAAAACTACTTTACTGTTTTAATTGTTTTTAAATGTAAATCCAAAATTGACAACTCTATTCAATAAGTATGATAGGTATTTTCATTCGGACAAATGCAATGCCATGAATATTTGCAATGCTCGGCGGAAGGGTACAAACCACAAATGATAATACATCCGCTTTAGAGTTTACCAAGAAGCATCGATGGGAACAATTCAATCTTCGATACCTAATAAGGTAGTAATTATTATAGTGAATGCGAAAGTAACATAAAAACAAATGATTTCAATTTGTGTTTTTACAATTTTGTTAGTCGGAATTTTGTGAATTTTAATGTGAGGCTGTTAGTTTAGATCAATCGCTCGCAGAAGCGAAAGTGGGTCGTGTATCTACAGTTTTAGCCGGGTACATGCGATATAAGCGCATAATCCCAGTGGCAAATTCGCCAGTTGTCAGTGCTCGCTATGAAATAATGCGTGACAAAGCAACTAGGTGCACGGTACCTTCGGTAACCTAGGTCGAAGCAAATTGCCGGTCAAATGGTTAGTGGGCCGATGATTAAAAGAAAAAACGAAAAAAAACCACTCGGCTCGGAGCCTGAGATGTACCTCGAACATGGACCTTCTTGGGCAACTCTGGCGGCGTGAAGGTGGGGGGAGGATGGTGATCATCTGCAAAACATCAGCACAAGTTCGCATTCCACTCCACTCAGTAAATACAGTACCTACAGCACATCGCGTTATATAGTACAGCGTGTGGCCGGTCTGTCCATATTGACTCAGATTACTTTAGTTTTAACAACCATCGGTTTCATCTTATATTGTGTTGTTTTAAGGCGTTAGCATTTACGGCGTTACAAAATATTATGAAGCAAATATTATATTTATTGGATTCTACGGTGTTAGAAAGAATTGTTAGCATAGATAAGACATTAAAGTACGCTCTGAAGAAAGCTTCCAAAAATAGCCCAAGATGAAACCGATTCAAAATCAAATTACTTAATAAAATTCAAATTTATAATTACGACTACACACTAAGGTTACTGTTAACATACCTACCACCACACATGCAACAAACGTAAAGCTACGAATACAAACGACACACAAAACGTAAATCTAACTAAAAGACAAGCTCTACGTGCTAAGATATTATGTCTGAGGTCTTGAATTAAATGAATTTAAAACCCTAATTATTATCATGGCTAATGTAGGGGTATGAGAGAATGAAAATATGGAATGAGAAAGATGGCGTTGGGCTACTAAGGACCATTGGCTCAAATGAAAATTAGTTAAAATTACAGGGATGTGATAACAGTAAGGCGAGAATACCACAACGTTCGGCAGATAGTGACGCGGCAGCTAATGACTGCAGAATCCTCACGGTTCTATCGAGGCGGGAGCATCTAAACGTTCCCTATGCAGGGTGTCATTAAATTATTTGATCCAACTCGTAAGCATAATAAAATTACAAATTAACTTCATTTAAAAACACTATTACTTCACAACATCAATATCAGAGGGACTATGTCGATGCAGAAAATCAGGGATTAAAATATATACTCCTAGAAAAAATATTTTGATATATAATAACAACAACACCAAAATAAATAAATATGTCTCTCGATTTTTTAAATATCGGCTAATAGAGAGGCAAACATCTAACTGCTGTATAATGCACATATAGAAACGTATAAGACAAGACAATGATAAACAGGACACGTTTGCTATTAGCGATCGATGGGCGGGAGTCACCCGTCCCACATGTCGCTTATAAAACATCACATTGACATTTACACTGAATTGTATACACATGTAGGTTACGTACTTGCCCTGCCAACCATCTGGACGGCTCGTACGCCCTTCCTGAACGTAGCCACTGAACCGAGAAACAATACGTTTAAGCTCACTTTTTGTTACACATCTAGTTTAAACCTGTTTTAAATAGTGGATGTTACAGAAGAAACGCAAATAATAGTATTTATGCGAGATGCAAAGCTGATAGTTCTTTTTGAGTAGGAAGTAGTTGATGACAACGCTTTGTATGTTTGACTTCTAATTACTAACACCCAAAGTAGAACAATTGGCAAAACTGGATTAATGTTAGATGATGCAGTTCTATTTGGGCTTGGTAGTAATAGAAGCCAGTTATCCTACACGGGTTGCAGACGTGAACTGTGTTTTACGTTTTAGGTCTACCCTATTTCTGTCTTATATGAAGCGAGCTGTAGTTATTATTGTGTTTTAGCCTAGCTGCGCTATACTAGCTGCGTGTGTCGTTTAATCGTGTATTAGCATATATTGTAGCTCAGTTTCACTTCGTCCACAGCAATGGTTAGTTGATGCAAACAAACTATACGTGTGTAAGGTACGGTAATACGGTATATTTGTCATTTCGTTTCCGTACCGTCGAGACAAGCACGGTACGTATTAAGACTTTGTTTCACCATCCCAGTCTGCATCATCATCATTCCAACATCTGTAAAAATCCAAACACTGACAATACGAATGTACGCTCCTAACATTTATGATATAATTTGTTAGGTATGAGTTTGGTAGAATCAAATTCTGTGCAGTGATTCTAGGTGTTGTAGCGGTAGAATTTGATTCTGTCAAAAGCGTGGATGATTGTAATGGATAGTGACTGTATTAAGTTTTCTTCCTGCGTTAGTCACTTATCGTTAGCACAGACAAGCCGGAACTGTCGTATAAAGTCTTTGTCCTCCAAAGCTCACTCTCGACGGTTTAGTTTATCAGCAGATTGTGATCTTCACTCCTTTTTGTTCTGAGACATGCTTTCGTGGATTCACATAATTATATTGTTAACTAAGTGTTCGGGGACATCATGACGGTGCATTTGCTGTTTGCAATATTAAGTTCTACTTAATGTTTACATGCAATGTCCGTGCTGGGCTCTTAAGTGCATCATAGCAATCGTCTTCACTCTTGTTGACTCGCGCAGAACTGCGTGATCCTAATAATTTTGACAAGTGATTGATGTGCGATAGATATGTACAGATCCTGATTGGGTTTATGAATGTTTAGCGGCATTGTATGATGCACTAAATCCTCTCAATATTGATACAGATACAGAGCGATAATATCTCAAAAGGCAGAAAAATGGTGTCGGAGTGCTTCATCTTGTGGCGGTATCCATTCACGAGCGAGCGGACAAACACAATGATCGCTAAATTATAGGGTGTGAACGAGCACGGGTCAAGATAATGCCTTGCAGCCGATCCAGTCAGTGAGGTACGGACGCAACACCACTAAAGCAACTCAAAAAATTATAGACACGAAAAATAAATATCGGAAAACGTCAATTTGTGAGGTTAGGTGTGGTGCAAGTTACCTATGTCGGCTCCAACCTTCCGCTGGTGCGCGGTCACTAAAAGTTTAGCCGAACAATATTCATTAATGTCTCACAAATAGAAAGAAAACAGTGTGTGGTCGAGCGAGTCTGTGTCGTTGTGGCCGCGAGGGCCTTCTTCCTAAGGTGTACGTGTGGACATCAGTTATACTTAGACATGTGTAAGTGAATCAAAAATTACGGGACACAGTTCATCACAACATTTAAATATTTCCAGAAAGAATGTCACAGAATAGTTTTAAGTTAGATAGTTAGCATTTAAGTAAATATTATTTTGTATCTTGAGAATTCTGTACAGATTGTCTCGCTAAATTTGACTATGTTATTTGTAATGATAGCAATACAGTGATCTTACAGTTTTTGCATTTGCACTTCTTGATGAGTGTTTCATCCTTGATATCTTCGTGGCACGCCTTACAGTAGTACCATGCTCTGAAACGTAAACCATCACCATAATTAGTTCCGATTGAAAAGCGACTAGTTTATCGCAAAATGCATTAGAAAAAAAACTTTCAAAAGTTATCTAAACAGTGCATTCGAAGCAATCATTTGTTCTTCCCACTCAATGAAATTAGTTTCGTCCAAATATCTTCTGAAAATTACGTGCTTAAATACCTGCTTGTTTTAAACAATCAAAGTGGTTTTACCTTTTAACCTCATCAGCGGACTGCGCAATAAAGAAACCCTGTGTGTTGGCGTGTATCTTGGCACTGCGCGGGTTAATGGAGATCTTGCTGTCAGCTCCCTCCTCCCCCTTGATCTCGATAGCCAGCAGCAGAAGTTTCAGCTTCGTGAAGCACAATCTAAATGACATAAAACTGATGTACCAGATGTTTTGATATTTTTTCACAATTAGGACGGGTTTACTTAAAGCTTTGGAAATGAGTTTACCGTCGAATAAACAAGCATATTATATTTGAACTATATTATAATTGTAAGATCAATATTAAAAAAAGCAACGGAGAATAATACTGTCAAGCTGATTGTATTTTTGTATAAGTTATTGGCAATAGGGAAGAATAGGAAATGCGATGTATATTACCTATAAAGTAAGATTTTTGGACCCTTTAACAATAAATGATGAGATAAGTAGTCTTTAAATTTACATCGGTTTTACAATTCATGCTTTTGCTCAACATAATGTTGTATACGAATATAGGTAGAGCACTTACCGCGCAGCCTATGGCTTTGCTATAACTAATAATACTTTAGGGGCATGCAATATTTTAAAAGCTTTCTACGCTGCGTTATAATTTAATGAGTTGGTATTACTTAGCGGTACGTTACACGACATATAATTACAGAAAGCCGTTTGGAGAAAGCAACTACCTACATTTATGTTAGAATTTATTAATAATTGACATGTTTTAATTTTAATGATATTTTCAATGTTGTATTTTATTCAGAAATGTGCGATAAAGTTCAAGACCAAGTGCTTATACTTAAATAAAAGTTTTCAATGATATTTTTATTTTCCTCTTTTACTGCACTGAAGTAATTTTATGGAATTATGAGTTAAATACACAAAATATTAAATTCAATGATTGTGAATGTGATAAAAAATGTACAAACTTATAATATAACAAATGTGTAGTTATGACGTCTGAAAAATGGGTCTGCTCGCAATGTAGTCTAAATACATACCACTATCTAACAATTTACCCATTCAACATGCACAATCTATTCTGGAAAATCAGAAAACCATTTTAGTCTAAACATGTCCAAGATACTCGTGGCTAGGGCTATTATATATCAGTGCACACTCATTCAGCTAAGGTTAGCAAGTTGTCTACGGTGCAGGCGGGGCCCAAGGATCGAGGGGAGTCTTACTCGCTCGCTTGCGGGAAACTCATTCCCGTGAAGGAAGTCGACAGTGTTTCGGTGTACATCTCGCAGCCAGTACCCTGCAGGTAATCGTTCTGCCAAGCTTGAGTGTCGGGGGACTGCAATCAACCAATAGGATATGCTAAAGCTCGTGCTATGTTAGTCATAGCGACCTGGACAGGGCTACGATGCCTTCGCCAACACTCCTCTTCACTCGCCTTCTATATTAGAGATCTAGTTAAAATTAGTATATCCTATATAAATGCTTGTCCTTTGTTCAGGTGTTGTCAGCTATTATTCAGTGCAGTACGTACCTCTGATAATGAATTAAAAAAAACATTGATATTCAAAATCACAGACGGTAAGCTCGCAAACAAAATGTACAAAAACAATAAAATGATAAGCTATGCGTTTCGTAGTCTGTTAGTAACGATTGTCCTGTAATCACGGTATGGAATGCTCAAACACTTTAAGTATAAAAAAAGTTTGGTGTGTGACTTTGTCTTGTGTCACGTTATTGTAAGCATCTCGTTCGCTGCCCACTTACTCTGCGGCCTGTTTGAACGGCATCCCGATAAACGTTGGACTTAGTTTCTCGTCGTACATCTCCATGCCGGTACCTCGCATGTAGTCATTAGTCCATATAGCCATCTCTTGGGACTGTGGAAATGCCGCATAGTAACGTTAGAACCTGGACGTACGTTCAGAGAGCGACAGCGAGCGTTATCCAGACGACGGTCGAGTGGGTCGGTCTCTGAAAGTACTGTCGGAGCATTTTACAGAAATAAAGGAAGCATAGTTAAAAAGAAGGCTGACCGTCTTGAAGCTCCTCATGGCAAACAGGTTGGCCATCATGGTGGAGAAGCCGGGCGCCAGGCAGCTCTGTGCGATGAAACCCAACTTCAACTCCGCTAAGCAAATCACGTCGTCACCTTGCTTCCAGTCCCACGATGGAATGTTTAGGAGGTAGGCCTGATCAAGGATAGTGTAATTCGATATAAATACGAAGACATAAGGAAATGAATAACTTTCTACATCTTTTATAGTAATAAATCTTACCTTATTATGGTACTGCATCAGCTGGATAATGACCCTAATGTCATCGGAGTAGTTCTTGATAGATATAACCCTCATGATGTTCGCTGCATCTTCTGCGTCGGGATCTTGGCAGTATTTGTTTGCTAGCACCAGACACGCATCTGCTTCATGTACCTATACATTTTTATGATGAAAATTCTGGTATTAGAGCCGCGCATACTAACGGCTGGATATGGACAGACCAGGACCGTATTATGGAATGTTAAAATCATTGTAGTTCCGTATTTGCTTAAATTTGTGCATTTTTTAAACTGTGGTTCAAACGATTGTGGTTCAAGACACTGACTTCTTGATCCTGATGCCGTACTAAACAATGAAAAATCTTTTTGATACCACTCCTGGCCTGTCTCAGTGCAATAAGTATGAATCGCTGTCTCAAATTGGTATTAAGCTTTTGCTCAGAAAATAGACTCTTGAGTAACCAACGGATTGGTTATTGACTATAACAATTATTTACAGGGGCTTTTAAACGTTAAAAGCAATTGAAAACATTTATTAGGGTTACAACACTTACCAAACAAACGTGAACACACAAATTAATAGGATAGTTAATACATCAAATATTAATAGGAAAGACAGTTTTTAATTGTAACTATTAATCACTGATTACTATTTCTATCCAAGCGAAGTTTTACAAAAGCGTGAAGATAGCGCATGCGTTATTCAGCAGACAATATAAAAATGAATACCATCTTAATTTAGAATGAATATGTCCATTTATTTAGAGGACATTTTTTGGTTGAAGCTCAATTACGTTATTCTGTCCCATTATAAAAGGGGTTTGTAGTATTCATTTCTCAAGAAGCAGGTGGGGTTGAAAGTTGAAGAAAAGTACCATGCAGATAAGCGCTATCATTCCATAAGCCATGCCAACTTACCCAAAAATATATCGACAATCGATAACTGTACTCATTACTACATATAAAAATGTTAATTTGGAAATGGAAACCCTTTCTTCGGCAGCCATTAATGCCAATATTGCCATCAGATCGTACAGAAAATCGATATCGAATTGCCAAAGGGGCTGGGCCAGCATTGCAACAACACCCAATCAGACATGGTGGGCGGACGGGCGCCGCAGAGCAGCTCTGGCGGGCCGCGCCGCGCCGCCGCCGCCGGACAACACTCAGTAGCACAGGCAACACAGGGCAGCGCTCAGTACGACAGAAGGGTGCCGAACGCGCTCGGACAACGCGAGCGATAGGTTAGTCAACGAACATCGCTCTACGTCTAGACAATATCTTTACATGTCAAACCGAAACCACCCACGCCCACCTCATTAGTTCTTGTGTTTGCATTGCTACTTACTTTCACCCTTTGTAGGTCGATTGGATTCATAATGGTGCCTTGAAAGAATTCCACAGTGGTAAAGTGTCTCTTGAACAGGCCTTCGAGCTCCAGGTCGGGCGGTTTCCTGTCATAAGCGCTCAGTTAACAAAACTGGCCATGGTTACCGGATAGTCCGCCGCCTGGCGTGGCCTTACCATGCAACTCTATGTATCAAAATACGCAGTCGTGGGGTGGTGCGGGGTCGCCTGCGCAAGTCCGAGGCGACTCCGCAGCACCGTGAGAAGCAATGATTGCATCAAAATAATCACAAGATAAAGTTTAGTGATAAATACCTACTGTGACTATGAAACAGCGTCTTTACAGAAGAAAAGATCTGTTTTTATGCACATATAAATAAATAAAAAAAAGTACTGATTCACGTAGACGCGTCAATGATAAGTACGGCCGTGCGTTAATCTAATGCCTGCACTATGGTTGTACTCTAACCTTGACTCGTTCAAGGTCGACGGCATTCATCATTGTACCCTGAAAAAACTCGACGGTGGTGTAGTGACGCTTGAGGAGACCTTCCAGCTCAAGGTCGGGCTCTTTTCTGAAAGTGTTGTTGGACCACACATGACACACCACGTCATCGATATTGTCACAACACATCACAACGTCACGCAGTCGTTCACAGTACAAATACAATATTGCCAGAAGAGTCCTTTACAAAATCATCGACATTTTGTTGCCAATTATTTTATGAACTATAGATAACTATTATTTCACTATATTTATCGATAAATAGATAAGTATACGCCACTAATGGGTCGATATATATTTTTCGGAATTTCTTATTTGCTATACCTATTAACTATAATTTAATTCTATCCCTTACCAGTTATTTCTTCATACAGATTATACGACAAATGTATCAAACGTTGCACGTAATAAGTAAAGCAACATATAAAAGAGAGGACATAATATATGAAGCAGCATCTGTTAGCTGTTTGAGCAACTTGTTGATGTTGATGACCATTCCACAAGTTGCTGATGAGGACAAAGTATTGTTTAGTAAACACTTAGTTTCTTACAAGTATTATACTTAATTTAAAATCGGTATCCATTCTTTACATGTAGTATTAATAGCCTAATATTTCCATTGAATATGTTATCTGCTTATTTTGAAAACTAGATATATATATCATGTAATGATGTCTAATCGCTCTTATATGTATAATAAATATGCCTGTCCTAAACGCGTTCTTATAACTAAGAATTTGAAATGATAATTTTTTTCAACATACCTGTGTAAAAAAACAACTTCGACATCCACATCCTCTCGGTCTTCGTGTAGGAAGTCTTTTAAAAAATGGCTCACTGATTCGTAAGTTATGTGTCCACATACAACTATATGTCTGAAAACATTAACAGTTATTATAATACCACGTAACCAATCTCCACTCAAGGTGCATCTACAATATTAATTTGCATTTTGAAAACAAAGAAAGAAGCTTTAGAAGCGAATTCTCAGAAAATATCAAAAGCTTTTCAAGTTTTTTTTTTGGATATGCAAAATTGAAATTGATTTACAATTAAAAGCTTAGTGTCTTTGAAAGTTAAATTTTACAGTGGCTTGAATTATTTAGTAAGCAAATTTTAAAAGCTCATCTTATAAGTAGAGGAAAAGACAGAAGAAACAGCAATTTGAAGTTTTATTTAACACCTGGGACCAAATGGAAGTAAGTGATAATAAAAATCGGAACAAATAGGTCTCGACAGGGTTAAACAAAACGATAAGTGATAGAAGCGTGAAGAAAATGCTACGACAATGTAACAACGCCTTTATTTTGCGGCCAATTCAGTAAAACACGATTTAAAAAGAATTTAATGAATATTTTTTATTCAATTTAGATTAAAAAAAAACAAAGACGTTGTTCTAAAAAATAACCTCCATAATTTACTACACGTTTAGTTCATTCGTTTGTGGGTTATAACTTCGATTCAAATTATTTGTTTTTTAATGGCAGATCACAAAAAAGTTAACTATACCTATGTTTTAATTTTTAGCCACAAACAAATAAACGTTTATCTAGAAAGCTCAGTTTCGTTCAGGATTTGTGTAACTATCTACCACACTAAAAATAATAATAAAAAAAAAACAATGAGACGACGACTATGGGTGGGGTCAATGGGGTCGCTTGCAGGACAGGACAAATACTAAGACATTGCCATATCTGTTGGGGGATATACAACAGTAATAAGGTATACAGCATACATTGCGGGGAATAATAAATAGTATACGTCTGTGTTGTCATGATTCGGGACAAAGAAGGTTTAAATTTTTTATTTAGACACAGTAAAGAGAAGATAAAGTTATAGTTATAGTTTTCTTGAGTCATATACCGTCGCATAGTAAAAACTTATGTTGGTATCAAAACTAAACATATTTAGACCTTAATATTCGAAAATAGTATCGCCCATATTCAGGTTTTCTAAATAGTAGTACTACTTTTGAATAGGTTCGACGCATGCTATGGCGTTTTTTACCTCGTTGTGAAACATAATAATAAAAAATAGGAAATCGTGACTAAATGAAATTAACAGTAAAAGGTAGGCACATAATTATATTTCAGCTAAGTGGGGTAATTATTTGTTTCCACTATAACTTGAGATCGTGTCGTGTTTTTAAGATTGGTGGCTTAGATACCGTTTTGAGACATTGACAATGATTGCGAGTTTACTCTATCGGTACTTTAAAAAAAACAACATTAACAAAATTAACTTTTGACTTTAAGAAAATACTCGATAAGCACATGTTTTAATTACCAACTTTTACTGTGTTTAAATAAATCGTGTAAATAATATAATAAAAGGAAGTAAAGCTTGCTTCTCAGTACAGTTTATGTATTTAGGACACATGTATTCACGTCGGCAATATAATATGTACTTTAATTAACTGTAATTTCTGTTCGTATAATTTGTAATGTTCTGAATCCAGAGTCGCAATTCTTAATAAGTTCAGATCAACACTGTATGGTGACCACTTCGTTTGTTGAAAGGTGACAGTCGACAGTCCGTATAATGATGGAGGTTAGTTGTTAAACAAATAAAAACAAGGTTCAAATCAGAAAAATCATAATATAGTAGGTAGTAGTCAAACAGGAAAGTTAAACAAAACGATGCAACAGCTCTACTTACGTTCATGCATTTCTAGTATTCATCTAAGGTGTGGCAAAGGAACTGATTTCATTTTTATTCATAAAAACGATTAAATCTTTCTACCTTGTATCTTTAATACGATCCCATAAACATTGCAAACAATTTCCAAAATCAATTCAAAAATTTAATAAAATGATTCGTGTTTCGTTGCTAGGATGATGTCGATCATGTTAAATGATATGTTCATAAAATCTAAACTAATTTTGCGTTAAAAATGTCCTCAATGCACACAGCCTTGCCACGCTCTATGAATATATTTACGTAAATACATTACACTAAAATAACCGAGGGGGTCGACTCAAAATTACATAACAGATCATAAAACATTAAAGAGGGTCAACATTAAGAGTACAAGTACAATAACAATAAGTAGACGTGCAGGCAGGGATACAGTCGGAGCGGAGACGGACGGAGGAGCGGAGAGCGGGTGGAGGGGCAGGGCGCGAGCGGACGGCGCTGAGGCACGCTAGTGCCGGTAGCGGGGTAAGGGTGGCGGAGGTGGCGGGAGGGGAGGTGGTCGAACGCCGCATCAACAGCGCCCCCCGAGGGCCGGGCTGGCCGCAGCCGCGAGCCGCGCCCACAGAAAGGAGCTGTCGACGCCTCGCTTCGTTTCGCACACCAGAACTCCAACAACGCACTACGGTACGATACCACTCAACATTTAACTCTTCATAACTAAGCTTTACGTTAACATTCCTTTACTTTACGTACGTTTACTAACAGAACATAATCATGATACCTATAATGACGAGCGATAACACTAGCCACTATCTGCTGTTCACTATTCAACTGAACTCAAATCAATTCAAAGGTAATTTACAATCAATATATCGACTCATAAAAACAAAGACAACTTGCGGGACTTGCGTCCCGCCAAGATAAGTGAGAACACAGAAGCGTGCTAAGAGAGGAAAAGGAAGAATAGATGTCACAACACGGAACACATTCAACGGAACGGAGTGAAGACAGCGGCTCACCTGCGTCCCCGCTCATTCTTGAGGGTGCCGCCATACTTGGGTCTAGTGCCGATTAAGTCAATTATCTCTGGGATACAACTGGCAAATATCGCCTAAACGCCGACAGACAAAACAAGACGTTCACATTGATTCGACCGGCGAGCGGGAGGCGAGTCGCCGGCGCTGCTGGCGGCCGAGCGTTCGGGCGGCAGCCGAGCGGCGGCGACTCGCCTCCGACAGCCCCTCTCTGCGGCGAGCGCGGGGCGGGGGAGCGAGCGCGCGGGCGCGGGCGGCGGCGCGGCGCGGCACTGGCTGTGTGTCGCGGGACTGTGGCGAGTGCCGGAGCTAGCGCTACAGCGTGGCGACAGGCATCGTGTGCAAGCGAACAAACCAAACACTACTTCATCGACAGCATTACAAAACTTTACATCGGCTCTCTCCAGATCTAGTCTCGTTAGAAAGGATTAAAAAGCTCAACGGTATCTCGAGTAAAATTTACGAAAAAAGGCATGTAGTAGTGCGTCGGTCGACCGCGCGCCTGTCTCTCTAGTTCGGGGAGAGGGGCGCGGCCGCCGGGAGCTAACTCTTCGAGCATGCGCCACGGCACCGAGAGACCGATTCTAGTGAAGGATTAATAAATTTCATTAGCAAACTCCGCATTCAATCAACCAAGATCGAAACCGTGAGAGGTAGGAAGGCAGGAAGCCGCGTGGAGCGGGGGCGTGAGAGCAGGGTACCTGCGGCGGACGTCCTTGTTGTACCGGCCGCCGTATTTGTTCCGCTGCGCCGCCAGCTCCGTGATCTCGGGGATCCAGCTGGCGAACACAGCCTACGATACACAGCAAACACCGTAAGGTGAGTGGCCGCGCCCCCCCGGCCCGCCCCCGCGCGCCCGCCCCGCCCCGCCCGGCCCGCGTACCCTCGCGCTCGCACAAGGCTGTGTGGCTTGAGTGTCGTCTGTCTGCGTGGTGGCTGTGGCTGTGGTGTGGGTGTGCGGGACTTGGGTGCCGTGCCGAGCTACGCTAGCGGCGGGAGCCGTAACCGGCGCAAGCCGTGACGGGACTCGTGACCGGGTGCATGCAAAGCCTAAGGATACATACGCTAACTAATCGATGAACAGAACTTAAAAAGAAATCGGTTCGACCGGTACCTAAACTAAAAACGGTGGGCATTCGGTATAGACGCTTGGTAGAGCGCGAGCACGGGCCGGCCGAGTCGGCAGGCTGCGAGGCCAAGTTCGCCCCGGCGGTACAACGAAGGTAACGCAGGGGCGACGCTCCGCCCGCTTCCCGCCGACGGACCCGCGCGTGAACACGAGTAGATAACACAATACATCTGACGGCACTGAGCAAGCTTTCTTATACGTGATGATTTATTTCACTTTATCTTCGAGAGCTCGGGCGATTCATGCCGAGCGCGGCGCGCGAGCTCGCTTTTGCACCGAGTGATGAATCGCCTTCACTTTCGATGACCACTTTATTTATTATCAAACGGATACCTTTTTCCATGTTCACGCTTCAGCTCGCCACTGTACTTGGACCTACTTCCTACCAGCTCTATAATTTCGGGAATGCTACTAGCGAACATTGCCTGCAACAGACCACGGTGTCGATCGAACATGGAGTCCGGGCGCACGCGGACACCATCGAGTGGTGCACGACAATGTCCACCTCAAGTTCGGTATATACTCTCTAAGATGACGCTGAGTCGTAAAGTGTAGCCGGTAGCGGAGCGAAATAAAAAATAAAAGGAAGTAGTGTGTGTCTACCGGTGATGTGAGCAACTGAACACAGCCAGGCGTGGTGCGGCATGCATCGCGAGGTGGGAGGGGTGGGACGCGGCACCGGGCTCGCCGGGTGGGCGCCGGGCGCCTGCGCAGCGCACGCACTCGCGACTCGCGCGACACTATCTCGTCTCGGACCAGTCCCCATACACTCCAATAGTCTAAGCGCGGCGAGACAGATCTTCCGGCAGCATATTCGCGGTGAGTATCACGTAACAAAGCAAAAGAAAAACAAACAAAATACACCCATGCAGCCGCTCCAAATAAAGCGTAAGTATTAAGAGTTCGGCGATAGTCGAAAGATGCTCCATTGAAGCCGGGAAGTTAGAAGATGGCACATCAAGGGCGAAGAGGCGACCGCCCGGGCGGGGCGCCGCTCGGCGTCTCCCGAGTCTCATAGTTAACTGTCATGCTATCTACACGTGGTGCACTAGTCAGGCTTACAATCATTCAACGAGCTGTGCGATAAACCACTTGTCTAGCAAGTCCCATGTGAACTATCGAGTATACTTTACACTGCAAATGTTTGTTGTATTTCCTTTTGCTTTGTTATTTATTTAGCTTTATGCAAGGAACTGCAAGCATGGCGTATCGACTAAATAGCCGTAAGTAAAAGCTACTTGAAGATTGAATCAAATTAACGGGTAAATTAGATAATTTCATCTTACTCATTAAAAATAAATGCTAGAGACTTGCCTCTCCTTGCAAAGATAATTTCATAATAATTGACTTTAAATTTAGTTTCATTAAAAATTAATTCATTAGAGATATAGAATAGATAGAATAATTGAAAGTGAAACTTACCAAGCCAACGAGGAGAAAAAAAACCAAAAACGTTCTTCCAAGTACTGTGTGACAGAAGACGTCACCGTAACCTACGGTGGACATGGTCACTATGAGGAAGTACACACATGTCCAGTATGAGAGCTTCTGGGCGTTCTCAAATTCTAATGGATCTCCGGAGTTTTCCAGCTGAAATGCACAATATACGTGTAAAACTATTTTGTTTATAATTAGCTTTTTCAGAACTGTCTTGGGGTCTTTATTCTCACCGGATAAAGCTGAATATCTAGAACTTAGAATATTTTCTATAGAATTTTTTTCATTTACTAAATGGATATTTATTCTTTGTAATATTATTTTGATAAAATGATGGAGAGCATGATGCTTACTTAGTTGAAATAAGGTCATTCAAGAACAATCATTCAAATATAAAATGCATATATCAAGTTTTGTCGATCTGTATTGAAATGATATCTCTTATATCTTTAAAAGGAGCAATTCTTGTATATTCAATATATAGTCTGAATCTCGGAAACGGCTCCAACTATTTTCATGAAATTTATTATGCGATCTAGCTAGGCTTCATTGTCAGAAAATGACGATTTATCCGAGCAAAGCTCGGTAATCTAGGTACCTAATCTTAGCAATTCTGAGAAGTTAAAGATTTGAAACATCTCTCACAGTAGTTACAGATTTCCTAATCAGTCAATGATTCACTTGTTTTTAGTAACGTTTAGAGAGTAAAACATATCAATACACAAATACATACCAAATGAATAATGCCGGCAGCGGTCAGCCACACTGATATAAATATAGAAACTAATTGCGCCAACCGAATTGAGCTCGATGTTTTTAATATATTGAGGTATTGCAAAATGTCAGGCACGGTCATTAAGCGTAGAGCTCTGAGAAATCTCAGCCCTGGAACAGAAAACATGCAGTGTTTAGTATATTGACTTGGATTTATTACGAATTCTATTTTATTTTAGAGTTATATGTGGTAATCGAAAGATCTTGGAGCTATTATTAAATTTGGCTTCTTTTTTATCTATCAGTACCTTATCCTAAGTAAGGATAAGGTACTGATCGAAAGTCAGAAAACGGAAACGCGAGAAAAAATAAAGTAACATCTTGAAGTTAAAAAAACAAAATTTGGCATTCGATTTTACTCAAGATTGCAGATTATGAAAATTGTATCTGAGCTATCTACTGCTTGCCAGCTGTCCAAACTTCAGTCCAATTGATGTCTTTTTTAAATGATTTCAGTATTACAAAGGAGCGACATATACGTATTAACTTTCCGTTTGGCAAATTTTGGTGTCGAACTTCTTAAAAAGAATAAAGATAACTTACCTATCCACGTTCTATCCAGGTATATTGATACAAAGGATGGGGGTATCGTGAAATAATCTACAAATGAATACATCTCGAGCATGAACCATAGTTTGTCACTAGCTGCTATAAACTGAAACAGAAATAAGATCACATTATACATTATAAACATTACCTACCACCGTTTCACATCAATATTTTCACAAAAAATCTAACGACAAGCATCTCTCCTAAACGTACGTGCTTATGGAGACACATATTGTACATGCAGAAACATCGATACAGAAAATAAATACTGTAGCTGATACAAACATTAAATTTGTACTGATAAAAAAAACCAAGCGCTTAGCTAGGTACTGTACCAATTTAGCCGTCATGGTTTTACATGAATTACACAGGAATATATGGAGAATGGTGCCATTGAGAGGTGGTCCGCGGACTTGACTATCGAAGCAGCAGCGTGACTGTAGAGCTCTCTGCGGTCGAAGCGTGCCGCTGACTGGTTGTAGCCTGCGTCTATGCAATATCTGCCTATCTTCTATAAATCTAATCAAGGCACAACAAACCTTATTTATACGAGTAGGTAGATATATTTTCAATATAATCAAGTCTTGTTATTTATTATTTACACAAATCGGTTTTGTTTGCTGTAAAACAAACTGTCTTGATTTTTCAACCTTACATCGTAATATATAAGAGCTCAAAATTCGTATTCGACACCTATTTGGATTGGAATAGTCTGGTATTTTTCAAACCAAAGAATGTTTTATATCTTAGAAATTTCGTAATACTTTTTCAGTATTCTTTGAAGAAAGTTCCTATGTTCGTAGAAAGACCACTGTATTTATGGGCTGTCTCCAATAATTATATTGGCACCATTTAAAAATTGGTGAACAATAGAATACTTTATAAAACCTAACGTACTTTTGTTTCATAAAAGGAAGCATATTCAAAGCTAAGAGACTTTACAAAAGGCATCATTACGGACGATTATAGCTGCGTCTAAGAAAAAGACATTTATGTGACTGTACAGTTCAACGCTAAAGCGGCAAAAAGGGCCTTTGCATCGGAGCACTAAGTATGAAATGCGGACCGTTAGTGTAGAGAGGAAAACCTTTCAGAACCACTAACGCTACGTTGCTTATAAGACAATTAAGGAAGCTTTTATGGCAGTTCCCAAAGAACCTCGTATACTATTACGCTATCGTAGTTTGGGGTAAGACTAAACCCCTTTTTTATCTACCGACGTCTTCATTGCGCATGAATTTTGCTAAAATGAGATGAGATCTGAAGATATGAACAACGGAACAACTTACTCGTATAAAAAAGTAGACCATAAAAAATATGTTAAAGGCAAGGTCGATTTGCTGAGTAATATTGTCGCTCCATTTCTGGCATCGCTCAACCTCTTCACTGAAATCAAACATAGTTTATATACCACATATATAAAAAAAAACTAAATCCACAACAATTATGAACAGGTTCACGTAAAGCCATTTCTCTAAATATATTCAGCTGACAAATAAACAAAAGCTACATTTAGTACTATATTCAGCAAACAGTTTCGACCACATTTATTATGAGTTTTGACTCACGTATTCCTTGAATTCAGCATTATCAAGATTAGTTAGTTAATTAATATGTTAGCGATGCATTGTATTCAAAAAGTATTTGAAAAGTTTATTACCTGGACGCGTCAATGAAGTAGATGATGAGCGATGCTATACTTAGGATAAACACCAACACTACCTGGAATATAAAACAAACTCCTTTTAGTTAAAATATCCGAGGTAATATGGAAACTAAACAAACAAATCAACTGCAAGGTAGTAAAATAGGTATTAAAGATTCTTTGGTATTTAATAAAGCAGCAAAATTCCGAAAGTAGGTATACAAAACAGTAAAAGAGATATGAGATAAATCTTTAGAATGTTTTATTACCCATTAAAAAGCTAATCAACTTTCTTTAATATGTAGCCAACAAAATGTAGGTTCATAAAGCCCCCATATTCGAAATATTATCTCATTGGTCTATTTAATTAACCTGTCCAATATCTAGGCGTACCGTTTCGACGGATGGAAATCAATTTTCGTTATGGAAGACTTTGATGGATGACCCATTAGCGAAATATAGTCCTATCAGTTACAAATATGTTAGACTTTTGATTGATTGACTTTCAGCTATTGTTTTTACCTTTTTTTACTTATTTAAAATATGGTCATCTATTTCAGTATTCGCTAACAGATTTAATTGCAGATAAATTAAAATTGCTTGTCTGTTATCCTAAATCCGTTCATATTATTTATTTAGCTTAGAGTTTATACAACCAAACTGCTTTGTGTATCTGCACCATGAAACATAAAACTTGAAACTGTATAAATAACGAACTAAAAATGACATCAGTAGTACCTGAGTGAGCTATTCAACAAAAGTAACACATTTTTATTCACTACTCTATTTATCAAAAAATACATCTGCTTCTGGATCTGTCTGCATGTGCGGAAAACCACTTATGCGAACAGAATATGAATGTTACATACAGCAAGGTAAAATTTTACTCTAAGTACCACCGTTTACACATTTTTTTGGCTATAGCTTATATTTCATCAAGGATTTGGTCATTAATTTTTACAGTGACGTTTATTCACTGATCTTTTTAAGCTTTTTATATTAAGATTGTTCAAAGATCCTTGCCGCATGACCACATCTGACCACAACCGTATACAAGTTTAGTACGCAATAAAAAAACAATTTCACTAATATTCCAGTAGTCCAATCGTGCAATAAAAATTACTTCCTATTCCTTTTAGTGCTACGAATAATGGCTGCCTATCAACCTTAAATGGCCATAAAATGCTCAATAAACTAAATTAGTATTCTCAAGGTTGGGACATCCTACACCCCATACAAATTATATTCTAGTTATTTATGAGTTTGTGTATACTCGTTAATATTCGTCTTATGAAACGATGTTGCATGAATCAGCTGTAAAAGGCATCATCGGTGCTGGATGAATACCTATTATCGGTAGAATGCCTACTGTCTATTTGAATTCGTGGAAGCTATGGGTACATTCGAAATGATCTCACTAAATTGTAGGATGATATCACGGTTTCGTATTGATTAAAATGGACGTGTTAAATGGTTTTGTGATGACTAAGTATGACTACAGACAAGATATTAATTCCATAGATTTTCTTATCCGACAGCTTACAGCGCGTAGGATCGCGAGTTGTTCGAGTTGTTTTTCTTTTTGTAAAAAAAACAAAACCATTTTACCTACTTATTTCTATTTATTCCCTGAATTTCATTCGAGTTTTATATAACGTAGACAATAAAATAAATGCGTTAATTAATAGTTATATAAATAAATAACTCAGTACGCCTGATGGAAATTAATGTGAATTGATACATCCTTGCCTTCGTTCATTGCATACAAAGCATATTGATTCAAGCACTTTATGCTGATGTGAATAACACAGTTATTGTTATAATAGGACTACATTAGTGCATATTTGTAGCTTCTGTTGTTATCTTGTTAACAGTAAACTAGTCCTCCTAATATTATAAATGTGAAAGTGTGAATGTTTGGATATTTAGATACTCAATCACGCAAAAACGGCTGAACGGATTTGGATGAAATTTGGCATGCATGTACTTTTGACATGGAAAAGAACATAGACCTTTTATTCCGATTACTTAAGTAGTTCCCGAGGGAAAATTGAAAACTGTTTCCGAGCTAAGCCGTGGGCAGACTTTGAAATTTGGTATTTTTCTCTATTACAGCGCAAGCTATAACTCGTGTGAAAATTTTATTCCATAGATTTTTTCCATAGAAATTTTCTCACACAGACAAAGTCGCGGGCAGAAGCTAGTTTGTAAATAAAATCATTTTTATCGTAAAGAAATGTGCCATAGAAAGATCACCTCTTTCATGGCCACGTTTGTAATTTTCTCGAGTTCTAAGATTTGTTGTACTCTACATATCGAGTGTGTAATCGCTTAATGAGAACCTTGCTCTACAATACAAAAGTGTTTCTTAAGAAATATCTTGAAAAAATATCTTCAAGGCTAACAATATGAAAAGATCGTGTGCATATATTAAAAGTATACTGTATCTAAGATGCTCCATATTAACGACTTGCCGACGAATGTAGTGAGTTCCATGTTATCGAAAGGAAGTAAATTATTATTATTATTTATTTATTTATTCATTTATCAAAAGGTACATTTTAGGTTTTATAAATTACATAATGTCCAACAAAACTATACACATAGTTTGTCTGTTGGATCAAAACTATTATTCTTTAGGTATTAAAGTGTATTTTTATTATTTATAACTATCATATAGTAGAATTATATAATGTAAGCTTGGTTTATTAGTAGTATATCTACACTTATATATTATAAAAGGGAAATATTTTAAATATTTTTGTGTATTTGTAATGAATAGACTCAAAAACTACTGCGCCGATTTCAAAAATTCTTTCATCGTTAGAAAGCTACATTCACTCTGAGTAACATAGGCTATATCTTTTACTAAAAAATTAAATACCGCGGGCGGAGTCGCGGGGAATAGCTAGTATTCAATAAAATAGAACTAGTTTTTTATCAATACTTACTTCAAAAAATCATAACCCTAAGTTCGTAACCCACGGAAACAACAGTCGAGAGCGTTTGTATCGAAAAAGTACACCCGCGTTCCGTTTTAACGTTGTCACCTGACGAGTCTAAGGTGAAGACAATAATTATGACTGCATGGAGATCAGAGTAGTGTAGATTAACCACGCCAAATTCCACTGTGCGCCACGTGCTGCAGGTTCAATCCCTGCCGGGGACTATCGTTTGTGAGCTCTACAGATACCTACTTGTTAAAATTCGAAGTGTTCTTTATGCACGTTGAATATGACAGCGTATTATTAAAAAAATGGCGTATCTTCTACATGCAACGAAATATAGTCTTCATGAAGCCTGAAACTTGTGCTCTATATTTTTCATGCTGAGTAATGAGGTTCCTCATACTAAGAGCAAAAAGCGTGACAGAAGCCTACGTGACATGGGTGCTAGTGACTCCATTCTTCTAGATAAATCATATGATATTAGCATAGGCTTAGGCACGTCACACGACATATTGTTTTTCCGTCGTTAAACCGGGAAAATACGTTTTTCGCATATTTTACTTAGAGGCATCAGTAACTAGTTTATGCTCGCGGCTCTGCCCGTGTGGGCTACGATTACCGCGTCCTATAGCTTTTCACCTTAATACTGCAAGAATTTCTTCGATAAATGAGCTATTTAACACTGGAAGATGTTTTCAAATCGGACCGGTAGTTCTAGCTATAATCACGTTCAAACAAACAAAGTATTAGAGTACGAGGCAAAAAGGTTTAATGATTACCGTTATGACACTTGACTTGAGTTTCGAAATGGTGCTTCAAATTAATATTTCTGAATGGATTGAATCCTTCCTGCTGTATTGTGTTTGTGAGTCTACGTGTATTAACTAAGCTCTGTTGATTCTACGAGTCTTTGGCTAAAATTGTAACTCAACTACAACATTGAAGGAACAAGTAAAAAGTTCGCAGAACAGAAAGAACTGAAACCTGTCCCTTTTATGTTTCGTAAAGAAAGTTTGAAACAAATAAAATTGTCTCTTAAATATTTTTCCACCATTGCATCAAACCTTGAAGTATTAGAGGCCAAGTTTCAAATTGAACTTGTCACTTAAGTGTTCTGACTTGGCAACTTGCCGATAACTTGGCACTTGGAGAAACTACCGCTTGTGGGGTACACAACCTCATAATAGGTTTTCAAATAGATTTTTATCGAGAAACGTTAACTTTATAATAATAATAATATAATAATAATAAATCATTTATTTTCAGGCAACTAAGGCCCATAGATAAATACCTTACAAACTAACATATATATTATATTACAATAGTTGTGTTAGTATATAAACCTTAAAAACTATGTTAGTAAAACTTCCTTGCACTACGTATTAGCGCGTTCAGGCGGTATTTGTCCGCGGAAGCGACGGAACACCACACCCTGAGGCCAGAAGTCTTCACACAAGACGAGATGCAGGAAGCAGTTCGGTACTCGCACCACAAACGCCTTGAAGTTAACGTTTCGGCGCGACTCCAGCTCCTGCACCCTCAGCAAGTACTTTAACTTCTGGCGCACGTACTCCGCGATGTTCTCCGCCTTAACGGCGTAGTGAAGGCGGGAGATGTATATCGGCGTGTTCGGCTGAGCAGCACGCACAAGCACGTTGGGCCCGGGCGGGGCTTTGCCGCAGCGGTTCGAGACAGGTCTGGAACGGCGCTTCTTCTTCTGCACCATTTCAAACCCGTCTTCATCCCGTCGTGGCACCTGCGCAGCAGGCGCGGGAGGCGGGGCGGGGCACGGAGCGCGCGCGGCACGTGGAGGAGCCGCGCGGGGGGGCGCCGGGGCGGGCGCGGTGACGGGTGCGGCGCAGCTAGGTGAGCGAGCTGCGGCCCGGCTAGCGACAGCGTCAGCATAAACACGCCGAGGTGTCGACGCGGTTACGCGTGTCGAGGTCGCTGGGGCATTGCACTCGTTGACAGCCGGTGACGCATTGGAATCCGCCGATGCAAAACTGCTGACGGAGACGTTTTGCGCCCCGCGACGCGTGTTCACTTTAGAAGCCTCCTCGGGTGACCTACTTACGGAAATACTGTTACGAAGTAACAATACCTCAGCACGCAAGTCTTGAATTGTCCTGTCCGAGACCTCCAATTTGGACTGCACTTCTGTCAGGCTCGACTTCAGGAAGATGATGTCCTTCAGGAGCCTGGTGACGTCGACGTGGTCGAAAGTGACGGGGGGCAGCTTGTGCAGCTCCTTCGCCACGAACGTCGGCACGTCGTCCGGGTCGGTCACCTTTAGTAAGGTGATAATATCCTGGACGCTCTTCTCCGTCCCATCCCTCCGTCGAGACGGCATCTGATCCAGTTTGTCCAGAGACTGGTACAGCAGTCTCTTGCCACTGCTAATATCTTCTTCCTTGAAGTTAGTCTTACATATTTGCAAGATGCTAACTTCGTCCATAGTATCGATGGCGTTTTGTATAAACGCCAGCAACTCGTTGGCTATGAGTGTTGAGCTCATAGCGACAGCGACGGGCAGCGGCATATAGCCGCGCTGTTCGCGAATAAAAATCCGTACGGTGCACTTAGTAACAAGACACGTCCGTATCCGATGCGCGCTGCGATCGAATGACTTTAAGTGCCACGAACTTTGATATGAGACTCAACATGTAAAATGTACGCATTCGTTACTTGAAGGACGTTTTCTGAACTCATATTACCGACCGGTAAGGCCAAGTACGGCGCACGTGCTTCTAGTGTTACAACATACAGTTGATTCTATCAGCCTTAGTTAAATATTGTTATTTATAATATAACCTAGCCTACGACCTACTCACAGACCTACCAAATCCAAATAGACAAAATGTGTCATGCAACTTTAGAAACCCAATGTTTGATGACATATAAATAAATTAAAATCCGTTGTCTGTAAAGTCGGTTTACGGACGAAAACTTTACGTGAACGCATCGCCCGATGGAGTGGAAGAGAGATATATGCGTCACAAGCTGAACGCTTGCTCCGCGCTCTCGCTTGCACGCTCGGCTCAGGCGGGACGTGACACTTTTTCGTGCGTGCAGCCGCGTTCATCGACTTATAAGACATAATCACGTCAAAAATAATTTAGTGTGTTCTCGCATTTAATATAATTTATTGCTTCAGTAAATAGTATTATTTATTTCTTAACGATAGGCTTGCCTCAGTAACCAGAAATACAACGGCTTAACTACTGGCTTAATGATCAAGGTCTGATATGAAAAATATGCAATCCACAACTCCTAAAGTAGTCAGAAGTTTTCATGAAACTATAGGGTTGTTACATACATTTATTAAAGCCCTATTAGATTAAAGGCTATCTGAATAAACTAAATACGTGTTTTATTCGCTAGTAAGCTTTTACATCTTTATTTTTTTATTTTGCAACCATAAACTAGCCGTCGAATCTCTATAAGGTCGTAATTTCAGGTGCGGCGTGTTCGAGTACCTACACCCTCAACGAAAAGTCATAATTAATTAAAAAATATATATGATTATGTAATATAGCTATAATACAACTCAATGATTCGGGATATAAGGAAATGTGACGAGTTATATCTGTTATTAGATTAGAATAGGCCGAGGGTGCACGCAGCAAGGCTAATCCATTTAGTGGTCGATATCCAATTACGGATACGGTGGCGTACGAGGCAAGGTTACCGCCTTGACTTGAGAAACTTATTGAGATTTACCCCTCTTTAATGTATATTCGTCGGATGGCGTCAGGTAGGCCCATGGCTAAATTGCTGCGGCAGCAAATCAATCTATTAGCGGGGCTTAACCGTACTTGTCACTGAATTGCTTCCTAAGGGAAATTTATCCTTTGCATATTAACACCTTTTTGCGTAAAGATCACTTCTAAGCGTTTTTAGTTTACAAGAAAAAGAAAGTATCTATATAATTTAAATGGGTATGAGTTCGTTCATGAATATTGAATCAACATTTGATGATCATTTGGTTTTTTTATTTAAAAATTTGGGATTATAAGCTCGGTTTTGACTTGTCCATAATACCGATTCAGGTAATGAACGCGTGCAGTTACTTTTAATAGCAAGCATAAACAATACTAATTAAACCTAATTAACAAAAAATCACACTCGTAAATTATATTGAAGGAACAATAATAGGCTTTAGTTTTTCCGTAATAAAGGGAAAATTTATGATGTACTTTGTGGTAAACAAAAAGGCTAATTTATTAGCGGCTTATTAAAAGGTTATTGATCCTAGCTGCCGTACCAGGCTACTATGTTTATGAGATATATTGTTTGAAAGTGAAATAAAATACTTTCGTAATACTTAAGCAGTTTTATAACAAAGAATATTTAAAGACTTCAGACATTCAGACAATTTTATCGTCATACTAAATAACTTATTTTTATTCGATTTATGTACTATCTACTCTTTACCACTTGAATCTTACATTTTTTCGTAATACATACATACGACTAAAATAAAAAATCTAAATATTTTTATTTCTAGCAAACCTAAAATAGGCGCTTTATAAACGTTAACTTTAAAAATAAATGACTCTAGGTGCGCGTTTCCAAAGTGTCAGTCCTATGGAGAAGAACCGGCAAGAAACTCTATAGTATTAAATATACAATCGTTTCTCACCTATATCGATATCATTTAAGTGAGCAAAATTCTTGCGTAACTGACTACCGCAAATATATGTATGAAACAAAACAAGCGAACCACGCTCCACACAGAAATACGGTTTCTTTCAGCCCACTGAAAATACTTCCTTTATCTCAGAGAGTCTAATGGAAATTTCAACCCGTGTACGACTAAACGAGCTTAGAAAGAAAATACAGGAGGGAACCAGCGGGGCGGAAACTTGAATGCTTAGCGTAACGTTATTTTGTTTCTTCAGACATTTTCTTTAAAAGTAAGAACAGTACCTATTAGGGTGAGAAGCAAGCCGCAGTACACACGAAATTTCCTTTTTCAGACATTCTGGACGTTATTTATTACGCAATGCCTTATGATGGTAACACATAAGGATCACTTTTTGGTCTTTTTGGAAATATTTAAGACTTAATTATTTTTATATTAAACATTAAGATGTTATATTCTAAAAGCTCGTATAATTTTAAATATGTGCCTAGGTAGTTTCTCTTTATTTTCTCCAAGTCTGTAAATCAGTGATATAATAAGATAGGAATTTACTTATTTTACCGTTGCTATCTAACCAATTCGCAACCCAAACATGTTTAGGGTGTAAGTTCCTGCAAAAAAGCAGAAAAAAGAAAAGTGTACGTTACAGGCTTCTTTATCCATACCCTTTGACATCCCGGATGCAAAAATTGCCTATTTTGCTCTCACAAATACGGAGAAAAGGACACACTTGAGAATTAATGAATTTTGATAAGAAAAAAATGAACGGTCAGGGAAAACTGCTTCGGAATTGTAATAAAAAGATAAAAAACGGATTTGGGCAGTAGGTTCGGCTTTAAGCAGTTTATTTTGGGGTTTGTTAGTTAGAAAAAGCCTTTAAATATCATTTGCGCTTATTTTTCGGCTAGGTATAGTAAAACAAATCTGGTTTCCGATTTATTTTTATTTCTGACGTTCTGAGTTAAATAAACGTGTTAGGTGAATGGAAGTACATTAGTAGGTACTTTTTGGGACCAAATAATCGGTGGAATAGGTCCGAAAAACATGAAGACAAATGCAACGAATCAGTTATAAATGGGTCGTTCTCAAAAAAGTGGCACCGATCGATTTAATTTATCAATTTTTAAAAATGTTTCAAATATTGAGTTTTTTTTACAGAAATCTATTGGCAGCGTTTGTATTAGGTTGAATTGATGAAAGGGAAGCAGATTTTGCAGAAAATTGAATGAGATACAGCCTTTCAAAAATATGGCTTCACAGGTTAAAGAAACATTGTACAGGTTTATGAGAAAACATTACCAAATTATAGAGAAAGAAACAAAAAAACAGTGTAATCATGCAAAATCAATGTTTATTATTTAATAAACTGCAAACAATAACAGTTCTGATGGAAAATAACAGCGTCTATAACGAAAAAAAAAACAAAAAATTAAAAAGGAAAAACTTCGTCTTATAATCTAATTAATGAACTTTTAATCAGTCTGTAACAATCAGCTGACAATATGTAATAGCAATATACTTACTATATTGCTATTACATATTGTCAGCTTCTAATCTAAATTATAATAATAATATTTTGGATCTTGTATGAATAGAGTTCCTAAGCCAATCACACAAAAATAATCAATCACATAATAATCGTAATAAATGATAATGATTATGATTATGAATTTGAAATGAATTCAACGAGGCGATTAATTGCAGGCCCTTCATCTAATATATTTTCCAAGAAGTACTTCTTTGGAGTTCCGGAGGTAATTCTATTTCAGACAGAGCTGAAAATGTGTAGATCTATTAGAACACTTACTACTTCTTCTTCTTCTGTCTAGCACTCTAGTCTTATCCCAAGCCATGTTGACTTCGGCTGCCAGACTTACAAAATAGGTCAAACCGTAACCATAATCCTACTTCCTACTAATATTATAAATGTGAAAGTGTGAACGTTTGAATGTTTAGATGTTTGGATGTTTGTAACTCAATCACGCAAAAACGGCTGATCGGATTTGGATGAAATTTGGCATGCAAGTAGTCTTTGACATGGAAAAGAATATAAGCTACCTTTTATCCCGATTCCTTAATTAGTTCCCGAGGAAAAATTGAAAATTGTTTACGAGCAAAGCTCTGGGCAGACAGCTTTGAAATTTTGTATTTTTCTCTATTACAGCGCAACACGGGTGAACATGTTATTCTATATTTTATTACTTTCACATTTTTCATTTCTTTTTGGACCTAATTCTGAAGTCCATGTATACGAAGTCGCGGGTAGAAGTTATAAATGAATAAATAGCTAAAAGGTATCCAAATAGCAATATATATAACCTAATTTAACTTTTTTACTGTTAATGTAAACATGCAGTAGATATACTAAGTATTTCACACCTAATTATTTCGATTATTCTTAAAAAAAATGCATTTGACAAAAAATATATAGGGAAAATATCTTTAACCTGTTAACAATCTCTTTAACCTGTGCATTTTCAACAGGGTAAAGAGAGTCTGGTTAATGAAAAAACCTAAGTAATCATTCAATAACAACAAAACGGTTAGGCTGTTTAAAATATAATTTACAGAATCATATATAGTTACCTATTGACACATTTTAAGACAAAACATAACGAAGCAGTTTACACACAAACAAAAAAAAATAGGTCAGGTTGTAGACAACATACCCGTTACAAAATCCGATTGTGATATCTCGATGTAATTCCTAAGAAAACTGCGCAATATTCATCGCGTCTTTCTTTGACAGTGGTTAGCCAGATAGTGTCGGCTCAATTTGCACGGGGGTGAGGTGTTGCAAACATAATAGTGATCGGGTAATGGACGGTAGTGTGCAACGGCAGATTGTGGAGAAAAATTCTCTGGACACAATTTAAACACGGATATCTTTAAAACTATTAACATTCAGAGCTTATAGTTTAAATCACCTTATAACAATGATATAAAGAACTGTATTTGATTTTATTTGAACGCTTATTTATAGTATTTATTTTTTTATTTCACCTCAAAGTCAGACATATCGTGTTTGGACACGACAAGTTACTGAGAAAACGACATTACAATATTATTTTTTAGTAACTGTATGATATTAAACTTCTTAATTTTACTCGGCCTCCTCGTAAAAAGTCTCTTTTTGTATATTAATGTGAAGAAATATATAAGTCACCTTAAAAAAAATACACTTATAGTCTAAAAACGGCCCGACAGGTTACGGTGCCACTTTTTTGAGAACGACCCAAATGCAGATGGTTCGTTACAAAAATATCTTTCAATTATAACACAAACACTTAGTTAATATTAACGCTATAGCGTACGATGTTTATAACATATCTTAAACGCAGACGATATTACGGACGGAAAAGCTGTAAAACAACCGCGAACTTTGATAGTATAGAAATATTTATGTGTAAAGTTCCTGCTCGCGTTCGCAATTAACTGCGGAGTTGAACTTTCGTAATGTCGCCATGACATGCCAACAAATTTGCCAAATTAGAATCCCAAAAAAAATGCTTTATTTTCTGCATTTTGCATTCGTTATGGCTGAAACTGATGTTTGAGGTAAATAAATAGGTGATTGAAATGGTATCTATTATCTATAAGCTTAGCTACCTAGCTAAAGTGACAATATGGTTGCACCATTATGGTAAATTTTAAACTGGTATAAAATTATTGGTAGTAGGTATTAATGACAGTCACAATTGTCCTTGGATCTCGTAGGATTAGCGATTTTCATTGGCCTATAAGGGAGCATGCTGACATTTCACTTAATCGAGTTCCTGATTTCAACGTTATCTTCAAGGATATCTCTAAAGTTGTAAAATGTCAAGTGAGAACGATCCGATAAAGCAGAACCTAGATATTTGTCACAAGAAACTTTGCGGACCATTGTCAGATCGGATGGGACGATATGACGACCTCCTTTCCTGACAACTGACCTTTTTTGTGACTGACATCTGCAGAGAACTTCTCGAATTATATCGTGTGCTCTTAGGTAAAGGTAGGGATTTACATAATATGATAAAATGGTTTTGTCTACTCATTGAATTAGCTTGGTCGTATCTCTAATATGAATAGTTTTTTTTGGGATGTTTGATGAAACATTGCGTTCCAAAATAATATAGAAACAAATTTTATTTAAGGTATTAAGTAAAGTAAAGTATAAATAGCATATTTTTCGCACTTGTGATGAGTTATAGCTGCCGCAGCAGTTTTGTGGCTAACATAAACATCCTTATTTAATTTGAAATTAATAGCAGTCTTGATTATATAATGTAGTTCAGTTCATAGGTTTCACTACTCATCGGGTTTGAATAGGTTTAGTAAAACCTGAAGAACTACCTGATAAAATCTTTAATAACATCATGTTTAATGAATTTAATAATATATTACAGTTTTTAGTATTGATCACTTATTAATGATCTCTCTTTCTGAAGATGAAATTAAAGCTTAATTATTTGTTCATCCATATTACGTGACAGCGGAATCAATACGAGTATCTTATTTGATCGTTGATGTGAAGATTAGCATTTAATTCCGATGCTCCAATTCAGAATCATTCATATCCGATATTACTCAGTGCCAACGTTTTGATGGAATTAATTGAGTTTACTCTATTTGCTAAATGATGTCTTCTGTTACATGATATTAACGAGGCATGAGGCAAATGATGAAGTTGTTGCGTTTTTCAATTCATCATCGAAAACAGATGTTATTAAAATGTTTCTACAATGTTTTAGGTACGGTTTAGCTTTATTTTAATGTTAATAACTTACGATTCTGGTTTACTCAAAAATTATATTTAAAATATTTTAGAATGTTTGCTACTTTTTGCTATTGCTGTTTATATGGGACATGCTCCCTCAACGAGGCAAGAGTTTTTTTATTGTCAAATATTTAAATTTTCATTTGCTTACCTTACTTTCAAGAAGAAAACACTATCGATGACGATCAACGTCAAGATCAATAGCGATCTCAAAGTTCAGATCAATACATGCACTAAAAACATTGATATATTACCCATTAACGTCTAAATGGTTAAGATACCGCCCAGCTATAAAAGTGTCAAAGAATTCTTACGTATTAAAATCCAGTGGAACACAGCCGGCCCAGAAATACGGCCGGTAATGAAACGTGGACTGGAATTGAAGGCCATAAATCAGGCCACGGGACTATAACGAGGTGTCGCCTGGTCTTGTTTCGGCCTGGCATCTTGATTGCAAATTCGGAAATGATCAAATCAATTCAGTATGCGTCAGCAAGTTTGTTAAAACATTTCGAAAAATTGGATTTCAGATGCTTTCATGATCAAAAATGGAAGGAACTACACCAACAAGAGCTGAGCTCTTAAATTGATGATGATGTGACTCAAGTTTTTTTGTGTATTACTATTTTATCTACCTGCGTAATCCATCTAATTCTACGCATTAGCCGAATAATATAGGTCACTAAGAGGTCGTCACGCCAACTACCACTATGAGCGATGTGCCGGTGGTTCGATCCACACATGGGACAAGAATTTGTGTAATTTATGTGAATTGATTTTTTGTGAAACATCCCGCGATGCAGTAGCCTATTAGACTGAGACGGAAAAAAAAATGCCCGTTATTATCAGACAAAAATTCTCATAAAATATGTGTTGTGGTTTAAGGTATATTATGTCAAATAAATACAGTATGCATTACACGTTACTAATAATCTTATAACTACAATAATTTGTTCTTAAGAGAGCAACCAACGGATATTATCAGTTTTTAATAATACGCTGCCTTCATCTTTTTTGCGAAAGTTTACATCCGAGCCCTATCCAAGCTAATTTCCTAGATTTATTCTTTCATAATTAACTATTATGCTAATAAGGGTTTAATGGAATGTAAAACTACTATCGTCGGTGTTGCCCTCTACGGAGTGAAGTGTGAATCAGTAAGAGGGCCAATCTGTGAGCTTGAGTTATCGTGTGCTATTTTCTGTTAAAATGACGTAACTAATTTTGTGATCGAATTCACTTTACTGAGACCAGAATAAGTAATATCTGTGACTTGACATTTATTTTTGGTTGGTACCTACATTATCATCTATCCATTCGTCCTTTTTATTTGTCATTTCAGAACTTAAGGCTAATAAACAATAAGCCTCTGATTTAAAATACGTGACTATACTGTGCTGAATCAATTCTTCATCATTTTCATTGGTGGTAAAATTGCTGAGTCAAATATGTGAATCGAATATTTTTGAATCAGTCTGCTCGTCTGCCACTGACGTCTGTCACCAACTCAACGAACACCATATACTGCTAAAATGTGTGTACCTGATTTATTCCTAGAACCGATTTTAATCAAATTTGCACACCGTGTGCAATTTAATCCAACTTGAAAGATAGAATAGCTTACATCTCAAATATCAATAAAAAAATTATTTCTTATGCTTATGATGTTAATTACTTGTTAAATGTCTTCGATCGGACGTGTTAGGGTACCTAATGTTAACGTCCGCAGCTACGATTAGTGGTGTGTTTAATCACCGTAAGCTATGAACGGCTTAGGATAATGGCTGTAGGGATCAGTAAATATAGGTTGACTTTCGAAGGGTGGCTAAGGCCTTATTAAAGTGATGGATAGCTTTCGCGTATAGAAAAGATAGGTTATAGATTGGGGTTTGAAAGACAATGCATGTTTAATTAAAGCTCCCTCTAAGTTTCATCGAAGCCTCTACATTTTCATCTTTAGAATTTCCTTTTCTTTTTCATTGTTGCTTATACCATAAGGTTTAAATATCATCATAATACATAGTTATGTAATCTATCACAGCCAAGTTAGGGTGGAGCTGGGTCCGGATAGATGGGCGAAAATTTCAACCGAGTGGGTATCTAGAGTTGGAGCTCGTAAACGGGGTAGGCCAAAAAGACGCTAGCGAGATGACATCATTCGCTTTTTGCCGGATTTGTGGGAAGCGGCTCAAGACCGAGGGGCCTGGAGCAGGTTGGGAGAGACCTTTGCCCAGCAGTGGGACACCGAAAAGGTTAATAAAAAATGTAGTCTATCTATAATAAATAATGTGTAATAATAGTCTATAATGTGTGATCGTTGAGCATATTCATTTGCGTTTTCTTTTCCCATGTTCATGCTGTTTGTTATACAACGTGCGTGTTCATGCGTCTTTTATGGGTATTTATAACTAAGTAATTCCACAACACAATTCCATAATTCATCGTATTATCGGATTTTTATACTACAATACCTACATGCGTTTTTAAAATCAAACCCACAATTGTTTTAACCTATTCGTCCCCGAGCGGCGACCGGTCGCCGCATTACAATAAAAAATAAATTGTGTCTCATTAGCGGTGATTAGAGATTAAAAGTCTAGAATCCCGTTCTTTTGTAACCACAAACAGACGTCTCTCGCAAAAATAGATTTATACCCATCAGTCTACTATTAAGTCATACAGGAACATTATACGGTCAGGTTTTATTACGTTTTCACAAGCAATTAAACAAAACGCACACTTTCATTTTATGACGCTAAACTCGGCAATCCGGGATACCGAATGAGCAAAAATACAGGTCAAATGTGACCCCGTTCATGAGTGTAATGGGTTTCGTTAAATTATTAATGGCTGTATTTTTGCAAGCTTTGTTTTTCTGGTTTTTCTACATACAGAGTGGATGAGATTTAAGCGTTTAGTACCTTGCCATTGTCCTGTGAATTATTGGAGAGCATTGTATACATACTAAACATGTAATTACAAGCAATTATCTAAATATAGTCTACATAAATTGGTGAATTAATATGTGAGGACATTAAAAAATTTGTTAAACTAGTGAAAACTGAATACAGCTGAAGGTTATAAGTATTATATGTTATTACAGAAACTATGAGTACCTTGCACGATATAGCAGCATTAACACGAGCATACATCATGTGTTTTGATCAAGAACTCATAAAAATATTGTTTACTCAAAACAAACAAAGTTTGATCTAATTTGACTGAAGTTTATTAATTTAAGAACTAAGAACTAAATTTAAATTTTAAACGTATTGTTTTCATTGCAACTCGATACCATCACGCGTTCCCGAGTTAAAGGGTCTTGAGAGACAGACGGAAAGACAGGCGGACAACAAAGTGATCCTATAAGGGGCCTGACGGGCCCGGTTGATCTAGTGGTTAGTGACCCTGACTGCTAAGCCGGAGGTCGTGGGTTCGATTCCCACCCAGGACAAATCTTTGTGTGATGAGCACGATAATTTGTTCTGCGTCTGGGTGTAATTTATCTACATATAATATGTATATATTTAGAAATATATAAGTATGTTTATCAGTTGTCTGGTCACCATAGTACAGGCTATGCCTAGTTTGAGATCAGATGGCCGCGTGTGAGTTGTCCCGAGATATTATTATTATTATATTATTAAGGGTTTGTACGGGACCCTAAAGTCATTGGCTAGCGTATAAAGCCATTTCGTACTCGTTATATCTTTAGTATTCATTTGTCCTCTAATTTTATTGCGATTTTTGTAATTACTTTCACGTGTAAAAACAGGCAGCCTTACCCTAAATGCCACACCTAATTGTTGGGTGCAGCAATGAACATGTATCGCTATTAAGTGTTTAAAATAGCCTTACATGATTATGGTAAATTGTCCAATATCGTGTCATAAACTTAATATAATAACACTATATTATTTCGCTATCACCGACATTGGTAGACATTTACCTATTAACTCTATAATGAACACCAGAATAAAGATTCCTGTTTTGTGGCTAGGTAAAGGTTGACTTCCTGCTGGAGTTGCGCAGATATTGCGTAAGTGATCCCGCGGGTCCAGCACAGGCAAGGACTGTAGCTGAGGACGGTACTTTTAGTCGGTGGAAGTGCGACATATCCCCACGCCGCGCGCCGCCGCGCCTTGCCCTCAGCGCGAAAAGTTAAAGGTTGACCTTTGTCCAGAGTTTTGATAGTACCTAAGGGCTAGGAGAAAAAGTATTGTCCTAGTTAGTCTAACAATCTCGGCAGCTTACTAAATAATAAGACTTTTAGGGCATTCACTAAACTGACTTAGCGCATACAGGATAATTTTTTAAGGAGTGCTTATATTCAACAAGGTAATTAGGTGCATAAAACTGAACAACTTTTCCCACGGAACATAGGTCGAAATCTAATTGAAAATCCATTTTTTAGATCATCCATTAGTCACGTGACATTTCACTTTGTATGAATATTTAAATTTCAATTTTAAGATTTCGACCTTTGTTCCTTGGGAAAAGGTGTTCAGTTTTATGCACCTAATTACCTTGTTGAATATCCGCACTCCTTAAAAAATAATCCTGAAAAAAAAATGTTTTTCGGGGAAAGCTGTTCATTTTTTTGCACCTGATTACCTCGTAGAATATACGCACTTCATGAAAATTAATCCTGTATACGAGCACATATCTAACACAACTAACTAGGTGTCAACTAGACAAAAGCTGTCCTGCCATCTCGATAGCAATGTCATAGAACATTATGAACCTACACCTGAATGCCGGCTTTGTACGTCTGGTACGATCGGATATGGGCGACATATGACACAGTATAAATCACACCCGGTAATTGGGAGAGACATTTTAACAAAGGGAATGAGGATGCCGTATATGCCATATGCCGTGGTCCGTCCTTTTAATATCATTGCTTGAGTAATGGGTTATACGGAAACGAGCTTATCGCAGATCGTCGATGAATCTGTAATATCTAACAAACCAGTGCCAGTAAGGCCCGATTCCTATATTCCAAAAACGAATCGTTTCTATTACGAACAGTTAAAATATCAACGAAGCGTTAACCAAAACCGTTCCTTAATCATACTAAGATCACTACGTTTTATACAACAAAGTCCTTTGCCGCGTCTGGCTGCCTGTTCGCATAAACTCAAAAAAATACTGCGCATTTTCACCAATGGATAGAGTGGTTCTCGAGGGAGGTTTTAGTAAATCATTTGTCAAGTTTTTGTATACATTGGCTAGCCTGTATCCACGCGGGCCAAGCCGCGAACATCAGCTAGTTATATATAAAAGTAAGTAGTACCTAGAATTTCTAAAGTGATAATAGCCATTCTTGGCAGAATATCCGTTCGAACATCGTTGACATTTTATTTTCATCCCATGATAAGTCATTCCGGAGGCGCGAAGTGGTTTTCGTGTCATTTTAAAAATAGACGCGATTCTACTAGCACATGAAAATCGTCTATAAAGAAGTTATTTTTAGGTTCGTTGGGTAATATGAACGTAAACAAACTTTAAAATTTTATTCATTTTGTTAAAAATAATATTTTATACGATATTTTCGGACATTCCGTTTCAAGAGATGCAGCAGTGATGAAAGAGGAACTGAGCGATAAAAAGGTCGAATTGGGTCAAGACCGATCTTTAAGTCGGAAATATAAAAAAATATTTTCTGAATAGGATACTAAAACTATATGACCTTCATTGTCGGCTAAATAGGGATTAAGAATTTTAAAAGTATAAAAAAAGTAAACAAGACATTTTTCAAAAGTTATACTCATATACAGGAACAGACTCCTAAAGAAAACATACTCGTAATTAATGTTTTCTTGCAATCCATTAACCAAACGTGTTGAATGTTCCAATTTTCCCCTCTGAACATCGTAACGGTATTTGAAGTCCACGTGTAACTGGGGACATTTACGAGTTGTTATGGGATTACACGAAGTTACGTTACATAAGCTGAAAACAGGGATAAAAGCCGCTGCCCGAACAAATTCCTCCGAGTTTTATTCGTCAATAGATGTATGAAAGAAATAATCCCGTTTGTAAGCTCCCATTTTTTACTTAGTTTTTCCGTATCGATACGGATTTTTATGCTCATGATTTATTACCGGTGCAGGTGGGTTTAAGAGGCACGACAGTGGCGCTGGCGTGTTTACTTTTTGCCTTCATATAGAGCATGAAATTCTGTCGAAACTTATGAAGTTTTATGTAATCCGTTGAGTGCAGACATGTGGAAAATTATTTTTAATCCATGACACTAGTTGAGTTTTTCGGAATATTTTTATATTGATATAATTTTATAGGTAAAATCCAGACTTTTCATACAAACATTAGTCACGTGACCTGTCACTTTGTATGAAAAGTTCAATTTCAATTTTATCATTTCGACTTATGTTTTTTTTTTTAATTTTATTATCCAATACCAAATTTTAATTTTTTTTCTTAAATCTATCCAAACTTCTAAAATCCCGTTCATTGGGTTTATGTGAAGGCGGCTTGATTTCATCTCTTTATCCAAAATATGTCTTAAAGGCAGTGACCAGACCTTACACTATTACATCAGTTTTACAAAAACTACTTGCGCAAACCGTAAAAAACAAAAATCAAGTTGGTTTTTAATTTCAGTTTTAATGTTTCCGTAGGAAGTCTGCATGGGCTTCCATTGTGCGGGATAATGCATCTGTGTACCTTTTGTTAGCATATTATTATGAATGTTGTTAGTAGTACGCTGTTTTATAGCTAATTTGGGTAGTACAGTGGTACTTTTGTGATTTTAATTCTTAATTATGTTTGTAAGTGTAGTTAGTTAATGAATTGTTTGGTAATGACTATGGGAATGTAAATGTTCCTGTAAAATGTTAATTAATCTAGTAATAATTATTTTAGCACTGAAAATTATGACATTCGTGATAAACTAAGACCAATAAAGTGTTAAAAGCTTATTAAACTGAGCTTGGTTTGACAATCATAGTTTATTAATAGAAGAACGATTAAAGTTTTTGTTTCCGCATTTATAGACAAAAATACAATGTTCCTCTAGATGTAATTCCGCATCTAGATAGCTTGAATTTCAAACATATTTGAATACACAAAATAACAAAAGTACACAAAAGATCCATTAATGGAAGTCGTCACTAATGTACTCAAGCACCATTGTGTACACCGATGTGAACACAATACCTATAAGTAATAGTACTCGCTCGCGACATCTCGATACGGTGTATCCAATATCCCGAACTGGAGCTATCTGATACAATTCATTATAGCAATGCTTTTACGGAATAAAGGTACAATAAAAGCGAATTTCAGAGTATGCACATTTTATGTAATAGACAGTTTGGGCCAAAACCTGTTTGTTTACTATTTCTTGACCTTAACCTGAATGTAAATTGGATAAAGTTAAACGTTTCCACTTGGTCCACGGTTAAAGACACAAGAAGTAATTCGAAGGTGCTTTCCTGGGTGTAGGAAGTTCATGAAAGTTTTCACCAGTTAAAAAAGGTCATCACCCCTAAGAATTTGGTAGAGAACTATCGAATTCTCGGCGATGCTGTCTCTGGTTGGCACTTGTATGGTTCACAGGTACCTAGTCTTGAAGGTATTTTTTTAAACACAGGATTATTTTTTATAGAGTGTGTATATTTAACCGGGTAAATCCACTTTTCATGCAAAATAACATGTCACGTGACTTTTGTTTGTATGAATAGTTGATTTTCAATTTTAAGATTTCGTCCTATGTTTCTTGGGAAATGTTTTTCAGTTTTATGCACCCGATTACCTCGTTGAATATACGCACTCCATAAAAAGTAATTCTGTATAGTACGACTTTTAATATTTATTTTAATAACTGAGATTATAATCAAAGAGTACTACTACGTATATTTTACGTATGAAATCCTCACATTTATTATAACATCCCTTTACTACACTCTAACAGACTTTTTGACTCGTGTAAAATCACACCTGAATTTATCTACATTTCTCGATTACTCCTACAATAAACCAAATTAAAATAACGTCAAATAAAGTACGTTTCTCATGTCAATAAAGTCTAAAATTGCGTATCCAATTATTCTGAGGCAATACCGAGACGATGTCGCACTCTGTGACACGAACGTTTCAAATATAGATCGGTAAATATAGAATGTATGTGGTACGGGTTAGCAGAGTTTAGGATTTGATGATACTACGCCTATCTCCTACTGATTTATTAGTTATTTTATACGACAAACATGGTTGTTAACATTATAATTAAATAGCATAATTGAGTCTGTAATTAAATTGCTTAAATTTACGATCTGTCTCGACTAGGTTACGTGGTAAATGTTTAATAGTTTTAAATCAACTGAATTGTGTAAAACGCATGCAATAGGTATAGGTATGCAAACTTCATTCGTTTTATTAATATTGTGAACGTATAAATTTTGGTGGATTTAATGTTCTAACCATTAAGCTCATGTATTCTGTATAGGTCCCATATTTTATATTTATTATTGCCTGATCAGCGTAGCGTGGTTTTATTTTCAGGATCTTCTTATTTTCATGTCGATCCTTTTTTATTTTTTCTTAACTGACCAGCCGAAAACATACCTAGTTCCATTGTTCTTTGATTGTCCCCTTTAAGCCTTCTGCGGTAACACTAACATTCTTTTAGAGTAGGTGTACCTGGTTGGTGTCGCTACTCTGGAGATAGTATTTTAATTTCAATAATTTTATTATTTATTTAATTATTTATGAACAGACACACACACAAAATTATACAGAAATAACATAATATTTTTTTTGTGTTACGTCGTACTGCTTATTTATAAAGAAATCTCTACGAGCAGACCAGCATTTTACTAATTTTTTGATGAATTAAATGACCATAGAGCACGCTCTAGTTTGCATAAGTATAACTTTCAAGTGAAAATTTCTAAACTAATCGTGGTACATACCAGACAACACCTGCTTTCAAAGGCACGAGACACAATACCCTAATTACTGTACCTAATTCTGTTTGAAGATTAATAACGTTGGCCTTGACGTCTACTTCTAACGTTTAACCGATTTTTTTTACACATAGTTGGCATAATCAATAGCATTGAAACTTCGACAAACAACACCAATTTTCTTACTAAATAAGTAGTTAAATTCTTCCTTCCTTTTCTTCTGCACAGCCTTCTCTCAATTTTTTAGCAGTCGGCTTAGTCTCACTGGATCCAGCTGAATATATTTTACAAGGAGCGACTTCCTATCAGACTTAGGTATTCATACTCGTAATCCATTTACTAGGTAAGTACTATACATGCCCCTTGGTTAGGCGGGTTTTTTACCATCTTTATATAATGAAAGTGGAGTTATTTCTCAACAAACTTTTTAATATTTCCAAAAACAGTTTTTTTTTGTTTCATGTGGCATGTTTTTTACTGAATTACGTCGATACTTAAGTAAAGATGATGTCTCAATGTGCAAATATGAAAAACTTTTATTTGCTTAGCACTTGCAGCCGGGTGACTGACATCAGATTAATATTGAACTTAATGTGTGGGTGTCATTCAATTGCCGCCAATGGGAATGACCTGCGATTACGTCACCTGCAGTAATTTTTGTCGCCAGTTATTATTTTGGCATGATTAAGTTTTCAGGCGTCAGTGAGTAGATAATAATTGTATACTTAATTGAACCTATTGTCAAGGTAACAGAACTTTTAATTATAATTTCATTTAGCATAAGGACTAAAGTTGTGTTAATTAATATTTAGGAACATACAAAAAATAATAAGGTAAATAAGCACGTACAGAAAAAAACAATATCTAAACTCAAGAGAAATAGAGAAACAAAATGCAAAGTAGGAAACAATAATATAAACCCAAACCAATTTAATAATAATATAAGTAAATACAGTTTATCCGCTATTTTCGCTGTTTGGAATAAAGTTACCTATTTATGGAAACGACCAGCTATAGGACATTCCAAGAACGACAACAGTTCTACTAATTTACTACAACGTACAGATAGAGCTTTTGGCTAAAAGAATATTCTTTTTGCCCAAGGTTGTATGAAATAGCGGGAATTGAGGTTGTTCATGTCTAGACAATAAAGTAAGGAGAACTAGGGCAAAATTTGGATTTATTTCTTTATACGGATGAACGTTGCGAAAATATTCTAGTTTCATGAATGTATGGAATATAAACATGAGATTAAGTGGCTGAAAAACTTTGTGGATCTTATTTTTTTCCTCTATTTTTACTACAACCCATTTAATGCATGACTGACTGAATTTATACCTTCTTACGCGGGGGGTTTTACAAAGATTTGAATAACTTGCCCAAAGAATACTCAGCCCCCTAGCCAAGTGACTTACTACAAGTGTTGACGCTGATCGAATCGCTCAAATATATGAAAGTGACAAGTCTTAGTCACGAGACTTATCGAAAGGAAATGTCATAATCATACTTTTAATGTAATTTGAGCGATTTCTATCACCGTTAACGCTAGTAGAAATGTCACTTGGCTAGGGGGCCGACTTGAAATGCGTATTTGTGGGTTTCACATGATTTATATTATGCTTTTTCCACGCGGGATCTAGTCGGCATCACAGTGGTAGGTATTTGTGTGGTGACCTATAGGTACCAATCAGCTACTGCACCGAGCAGTCAAACTTCGCCAAGCCACATTTAGTTAAGCAGGCAGTTAAAAGACAACTGCTAGGCAATAATTAAAATTTCAGGTCACAGATTATTTCAATACCCGCTTTCTAGTCGTACTGATACGCGTTGGCACCGGAATACCCTTTAAGGAAAGGCCCGTGACGGCACCTAGACAAAGTATTCGGCAACTCCTAATTTTTACATTAATTACGCAATATTAACTACTAATGAATAAAACATTTTTTATTGCTTGTTGCCCTTATAGGAACTAAAGAAATTTAATAACGTGATAGAACCTATTTAGTCCATCTTATTTAGTAAGTAGACAATGGCGCGAAAGTGATGAAAGATTTTTATGATGCCTTCATTTTCAAGGGACTCACTTGTGTCGAGGATTTGAATAAAATCGTAAAGATTATGTTACATACAAGTTGAAAGAAAATCAGCCCTCATTTGTTACTGAGATTTTATATATGTATTTGCAGCATATTAAAATGTTTTGCAGGATACTGTATTATCTGACCAAATATATTTTCTTCTGTTCCATAAGTAGCACATCTCAACCTATTTCGTTCTTCACAGTGAAAACAAATAAGGGAATAGTGGCCAGCAATCTGCGGTCGACGTGACGTCACTAACACTATCCCTGACAGTTACAAACAGCTCTAATATCTAATGGCACATAAAGACGTCACTCGTAATAACTTGAGTGCTTTCTGTGCTGTGGAAAATGCCAGACGTACAATCCACCGCACTTCTTGGATAACAACAATTTACGAAACTCAATCTTACTGCTTTGGAATAAAGCTGTCAAAGTTAGGTTCCACTGGTGCGGTTTACTGTACGTGATTTAGACGGATGGCGCCAGTATAGGATGTCATCCTGTGATGACGTCACCAGTAAGGGTTATGTGGCTGGAAGATTTGATATGTGATTATATTTGTGATAATTTGTTTTCCGAATACATGAATAGATATTAGGAATTTGACGGGAGAAAATATAATAAAATGAGATTAAGGAAAAAACGTGTCTTATTTTACCGTTCAGAATGGAGGATGGAAAATAGGCACAAAAAAAACATTCTCATTACTATTTTGGATTCCGGCCCCAATTCTCCAACTTAAAAATTCTGCTTAGAAGATTTTAGTTTCCTCATGCTCTTTATCTGAACTAAACACCACTTAAAAGTAATTCCCAGTTAATCTTTGGTTACTTAATGGATAATGGACACATCAAGACGGGAAAACATGTTTTCCTATGTTGCATTTTTTATGTAACTACAATCAGTTAGGCCCAGCGCAGACCAAGAGTAGAGCATTGGAGAGGATTGTTTTACCACACTCCAAAATATACTTTAAAACGATCAAAAGAAAGTGCATAATTGTTTAAAAATTTCAAAATCCTCGCGCGGTCTCTTTACCACGTGAGCATGAAGGTATAATTACATTTATGCATTCTATTCTTATAGATTTAAAGTTTATTTTCGAGTCTCATAAAAAAATCCTCTCCGCTGCGCTCCGCTACACTTTAAGGTGAAGTAATGAAAGAAAGATATTTAAGAACGAGATAAAGTTAATTAGCGTTTCAGTATTCGGTGCCAAATCTTAAATTGAAAAAAAAAACAATCGAATTGAAAACAATTGAAGTTGGTTTTAAAGGACCAACAACGGTTCCTAAACTAATTCTATGTTCATGTATTTGGTTTTCAAGCCCATTTCATCAGCAAATGGATGACCTACGAAAAGTGGAATTTAATTCGTAAACAGACCTAAACATTCTTATTTTGCGTTTGAGTGGCAAAAATAAAACTTCTTTACTGACATTGAGTGATTGTGACTAATGTACCGTGTTAGAGTTAGATGCTTGTCTGTAAACATGTTTTCCGCATACTTCTGAAATTTAATTATAACGACCCATATTTGGGAAAACATTGGTTCTGTTAAACACTTACTAAACTAACTTTAGTCCATCGGTATCTTTTTCACTTGTACATATTTAGAAAAGGACAGACGAAAATTAGAACTGTCAAATTTAGTTCCGATTAAAATTCTCATACAAATTTGCTAACATGTAAAAACTTGTACTCTAAAAACACTAACAACACCAGTTTGACATTTCTAAATTAGTTGTTTACTGTTGCTCACGCTTTATGTTAGTAAAAGACAGCAATGGTTTAAATTTAGTTTAGTTTGCCTACAGAGAATTCAGCACCATTGTTATTGGTTTATAATTGTGTTCTTTACAGGTTACATACTTTTTAATTTAAAAATACATTTCTTAGCAGTAATATAAGTACAACGCTTTTAAGCTTTCTCTTTTTCAGTGATTAAAAGGAATAAGGGCTCACAAACATACTTCGTATTTGGCTAGTTTTTTGATTCTTTCATTACTTTTTAATTTCTTGAGCTTAGAACTTACAAGATAAGATTATCAAAAGTAATCGTGACTTATTGTGTCATGCGAATACCTCGCAGTAATTGTGTTTGCCACCTACCCATCATCATCTTAATTCATAGTGACTTGTTATAATCTATGCAAATTGATAGTCATCTTTATGTATGTCATGAACGTAGGTGCAGATAATGACATGTCAAGAATGCTTGATTCAGATCGTTTGAGGGAACTTTATGCAAACTAAATAATCATTCTGGATTATAAAGACTGCAAGTGTTGGAGTGTAACTTGATTGGAATAGCTTGGGACAATTCATCACACGGTCATCTGCTCCCAAAATAGTTACATAAGCAGTTTAATAGACTTATATATTTCTAAATACATGCATATTATAGACAAATTACTCCCAGATACAGGACAAATTATCATGCTCATCACACAAAGATTTGTCCTTGGTAGGAATCGAGCCCACGATTTCCGGCTTAGCAGTCAGTGTCACTAGCCATTAAACCAGCAGGCCATAGATTAATTACTAACCGTGTCTCGGAAATCGCGTAACCAATCTTGGCTCTTTGTCTCGACTTCATCCGTGATCACTGACAGTCGTTTATTGGTATGAATTTTATCTTACTAAGTTAGTTACTTAGTACTACTTAGGGTTACTTTCTTTAACCATTCTACACACATAATGTACCAAGTAATACTTTAGTTTATTACCCAGTAAATTAGTTCTAGATGTTAGAAAAGCAGTCGCTCCTAAAATAACGGCTAGAGATGAAAAGAAACAGTTTCACATCGGATTTGAAAGAAGCTATTAGGTTTCAAGATACATGTATGTGACAGCTTACCGCCCATCGCCAGCATACCACAATAACCTAGTTTCCTCAGTTGAGTCATACAACGTACTGGAAAAGCAGCTGTTGATACGCCTACTCTGTTTTTCAGTACAATCGTCATGGAAACACATTATCGTATGTCACAACTAGATGGCTAAATTTCATCATAAAATAATTGGTAGAATTTGAAATAATTGACTTATTGACAAAATATTTTTTGTCAGAATGTGAAAATTTTAGTTGTTTTTTTTATGGTGCTGTCAAAAAATCCGGCCTATTGCTACCAAAAGATGCATAAAAAGCCGATTTAAAAACAATCGTAAAAAGGGATTCTTAACTAAGTAATTATAGAAACATTTTCTTCAATTATTACTACAATTAAGTTTTAAAGTTGGTATTTTGTCAACTTTGTATGCATCCGTCTTCTATATACCCACGATTTATTGTTAATTTCATCTCTGGCAACGAGAACTTTCATTCAGTCTCATCGGGGAATGCAGAGCGCCATCACTCGTAAAACAATGTACATTCTTAAGTAGATTGTAGCGTTATTTCTTTTTATGGCAAGCTTGTACAAGAAAACAGCGAATTCCTGAAAAGGTAGTTTCTTAGTTCTAGAATTCAAAGCTAGGTAAGTGTAGGTGGAATATCGGTAACACTTTAGAAGAACCTTTTTTTGGAAGCAGTAAGGTTCATTTTTGTATGTCATGTACCATTGACGCATGCCACTGTAATAGTGGCTTCATTATAATTTGATAAAGTGGTTCAAAGTCACGTGAAACCATATTATGATTCAAAACAAATACAATTTTATAAATACTGTTAATAACTGCGGGGACATTTGGAGACAGCTGTGGTGGCATGTTGCCAGTGAGTGTACTACCATTTGCCAACGTACGGCATGACGTCGCGTGTAAAGAAAATACTATCTCTAGCTCTTTCTCACTGGCCACGTCATGTGTTTGTCATCGTTGTGGGAGTGACAAAAATCTGAAATTCTGGTATACTTGAATAATTGATTTATGTCTTCGTTCCTTCAGCTGCGAATAATAAGACAACTTGGCCCACTTTAACTCTGCACATTCAATAACTCAGCTTATTCTTCTAAGAAAACGAAGAGAGAAAACTCTAAACGTTTTTGCAGAATTAAAAGGAAAATGAGTTAAACAATGACATGATAAGCCATTCAATTCGTCAATCATTGCTAAATAAAAGTGCAGAGACTGCAATACACTTTGTTCTTTCTGCCAATACGCCAGTAACCTGGTGTTCATTGATATATTGAGTGCATTGACCTACTTAATGGTGGCTGCAGGCATAGGGCCAAAACTACCTTGTATGAAAAATGTTTAGAGAAAGTTCGTATTGTTTTACTCAAGGTAACAGGTTATAAAGAATGCTTCAAACAGAAGAAACAATAATGGAAATATGCCAAAATTAAAAAGTCAATGTACTTCTTCAAGCATACGACTATAATATTGTATACTAAGCATTACCGTAATAGTTTACTAGTATTTTATTAGGTACTAACACAGCCAATTCTTGTAGAGTGATCTGGCAAAGTCAGTTCCTGGAATAGGCTATGCTTTCGAGACTTACCTCCCTTGAACACTGAGCACTTTTAATTGGAGACAGAAAAAGAAAACGAAATATCCACAATTCACACTTCCGTCCGAATTTTACGTAAGGTAATTATGCCAATTGACTCTCTTTCGAATCTCGAATTGTGGATAGGCTGTATTCTATTTCTGTCTCTTATTAAAAATGCGTGTTCAGTGCTAAAAGGAATTTGGGTCTCGAAAGCATTGCCTATTCCAGCATGAAGTAAAAAATCTAACATTATACGTACCAAAACACGTGTTCGTACTAGTTGTATAGAGCAACAACATATCGATTATGTAAACAGTGGAGGTCACATTCCAAATAAAAGCTTTGCCCTTTAAGCCTCTCACTTATGTCACAGACGTTTCGGTTAAGGGTGTATTTTTAAATGTAGGTAAAGCCTGCGAACAAGAACCGTGGCAAGTAGCTATTTTCACTTGAATTTGGAAACAGCTCAATATCTTTACTGAAAACAGATTTATCTTTACGTTAGGCAAGAGACTAAAGGGGCTAAGTGTAAGCCGTACGGTTTCACCGATAATAAAGGTTAAGCCGCGCCTGCCGCGGTTGGTCCGCGGATGAGTGACCATTTATAAACATATCGAGACCCCTCCGTGCCTCGGAAAAGCGTTTAGCCGTTGGTCCCGACTGTCATACAGTGATCTTTGATATTCGTTAAGTCATTACAATTCTAACAACCAGTCTTACTATGGAATACTGTATTACCTAGCTATGGGTTGTGGAGGTCAGACACGCTCCATGTAAAATAAGGTATCCAGCTAAATCCGGTAAGACTGAAAGCCGACCCCAAAATAGCTTGGGAAAAAGCAAGGCAGAAGAAGAGTTAGGCAAGAGACATTGTGTGATACCTAAAATTACATTAAAAAATCTTCTTGACATCTAATTAACATTCCATTTATTTACAAATGGTTATCCGACATTTGAGAATGCGAATGTATAAAAAAAACATGGTTTCCTCTGCCTATATATCCTTCAAGATAGTGCAATAGCCACTTTACCCATGTAATAATCGTAATAATTTTATGTTCACAACTTTAAGTTTTCAGCATATTAAATCTGCTTCGGCGTCGTTTTATATGTTAGTAAAACCGACTAGACTAATGTCTAGTCTGGCGATTGATCCGTCTCAGTAGTTAAGGGTTAAGCTATCTGGAGATGACGTCACTTATCGCTGGCTGCTTTACTGAAATGACAATTTCAAATCTAGCGTAACGAGTGGCAATCTCATTATTGTGCTCAGTGGGTTTTTGTATTTTTTTAAAAGAGCATCTTTTTTTTTTATTTTTCAACCGTATAATACGTAATTGTATTTCTGGTATGATCATTTTGGAATATAACGTTGTCTAGATACTTGGGAAATATTAAAATATGAATCATCTAAAGTATATTAAAAAATATCATGAGTTTTACAAATTGTGTTTTTTCTCAACATTTGTCTATTTATATTCACTTATAAAAGCATTAAAGAATGAAAAAAGTGACATTTTAAGTTGGAGAATCACTCGGTGTGCGTAAACTGACAGTAATACCCACCTCAACGTTTCGCTTATGAGGCGTGCAATATGTGAAAATATATAAAATAAGATACATGATTTAACATCTTAATGTAGGGATTTTGTTAGATATTTAAGCTATTTCAAATTATATTTCGCATAAAATCGACTTAAATGAAATTTATTTTATTTTTTATTTTGAGCCTGAACTGTCCCACTGCAGGGCAAAGGCCTCCCTTTCTTCCTTCCATTTTTCTCTCTGAAGGGCCAATTGAGGCCACTTTTAAAGGCGTCCAGTTCGTCCGTCCATCTCCGCCTGGGTCTTCCACGTGGCCTTCGTCTGTTGGGGAACCAAACTGTTGTGGCTTTCGCCCACATTTCCACTGGCATTCGGCACACATGTCCGGCCCAGTCCCACTTCAATTTGGCAGCCTTTTCGGAAACGTCTGCTATTTGAGTCTTAGAGCGCAGTATTGAGTTCCTTATCCGATCTGTTAATCGAACGTGAAGGATACTGCGCTCCATAGCTCTTTGGCATACGCCGAGGCGGGATTTTTGGATGTTGGTGAGTGACCAAGTTTGCGCGCCATACGTGAGTATGGGGAGAATGCACATGTCCATGAGTTTTCGCTTCAAAGTTAACGGGAGCGGTCCTTTCATGATATTTTTCATAGACCAATAGCTCTTCCAGGCGTTTTCTACTCGGCGAGATATCTCTTTATCCTGACGCGCCTGGAAAGAGACTAATTGGCCTAAGTATATATACTCTTGGACGTATGCAATCTCCACACTCTCAACCATGATCCTTCTTTCCGCGCTGTTAGTCATTACCTTGGTTTTGGTCATATTCATTGTGAGTCCCACCTCGGCGCTTGCTGTGCTCAGTTCTTGGAGCATGGACTCTAACTCTAGTGCTGTAGAGGCGAAAAGAACAATATCATCTGCGAATCTGAGATTCGTTAATCTCTTTTCGCCCAAGACAATGCCCTTCACTTCCCACCTGGCTGCCAAAGTTTGAAACACTTGTTCTAGGGTTGCTGTAAATAATTTAGGAGATAAGGGGTCGCCCTGTTTAACTCCTCTTTGAATATTGAAGAGTGGCCCATTTGTATCGATGCGAATACTAGCTGTACTGTTCCTATATATGTTTTTTAAAAGGTTAATGTAATTGCAATCTATGTTTTGACTGGTTAAAGATTTAAATATTTCAGAGTGTTTAAGACTATCAAAAGCTTTTGAATAGTCTACAAACGCAAGATATAGCGGGATTCGAAATTCGATATGTTTTTCTATGGTTTGGTTTAGTGCATGGAGATGGTCAATGGTCGAGAGGCCTCGTCGGAAGCCTGCTTGTTCAGGGGGCTGTTTTTGGTCTAAATGTTCGGAGATTCTATTTTCGATTATATATAAATGAAATAAAACCCAAATATTCAAAACCGAGAGTTGGAATTGGGTAGTGGGTTACTCAATAATTACTTGAATTATCTGTACGAAAACACCATGGATTGTTCGAAGGCTCCTTTCTGTGTAATATGAAGCAGGCTTCAAATTGGAATCCGACATAATTACAACTTTATTTCAAGTAGTAGTCCACTACCTACCGCAGTCCTTACTGTACTGCAGCGTACAACTTCATAAATAAAACACAAAACTATCTATAAATAATTCACGGTCTCCTGCAAAGGCCGGCTACAAACGTAACGACAAAACGAACGTTCCTACGAACGCACAAGTGCTGGCAATCGATAGAGACCGCCCACTGACCTATATAAGAGAGATTAGGAAGAGGCCACCCGAGATGTCTTGTTTTTGTCTCGCGTCAAAAAGGCTTTATTTCTAAGATAAGGAATAGACGTTCAGAAATGGACATACAAGAAATACGATGAGTTCAGACTAAAACGCCCGATTCGGATGAAAGTGTACTGATCAATCAACAGGAAAGGATTGCTTTATTTTTCTGAAGTATGTATATTTATGGCGAGTTGATTAGATTAATTTATTAATATTATCATCATATTCTGTGTAGTTTGATTTACATAATTATGTAGTATGGAAGGAGGCACATCCTAAAAAATCAAAACTCGTTGCTCTGCGAGTGTGGCCGCCTGGTAGGTAATTGCGGGAAAATGTTTCTAGCTTACTTTGACTAACCATACTACCAAGTTGTACACAAATTGCATTAAAAGTATTTTTTTGTTTTAAAGATAATTAGCAATGTGGGTCGCACATTACTAGTAATCTCGATAACCCTCGTGCTAAGCTAAGATGCTTATGTTACGAGTGGGTTCACGTCGGTAGTATAAGGGCTGGGATTCGAACCCGCAACCACATTATCGCAAGTCCGACCCGCTAGCTACCGCCGCGCCGCTTCACAATGCAGATAGTGTTGAGAGCGAGAAATATTTACGTAAAGTGGACGGTGATATTTTTTCAGTATTGTATAAAAACAAAAGTAATAATCACATATTCTCATAATTTTCCGACCTACAATAAATTTTATAGTTAAAAGTACGTACATCACGCGACACGAGATTTCTAAATAACGAGCCTGCAGAAGCCTTGTAACTGACAGCTCGAGGAAATGCGGTATTGTTGTGCGTGTGAGTGACAAATAAGTGCCTTAGGGATGATTTCACCAGTTTCATCAAAAACGCGTTCTGAGAAACAAGTAATGCAGAATCGCGAAAATTAAGTTTAGAAAGTCTGATTTTTGTTTCACTGAACGTTAAATTTCTATATAAGTGGTAATTGTGTTAATCGAATAAAAAGTATTTTATAACAATTTTACCTTTCATTTGTTTTTGGATTTTGCCTAAAATGTGTAACCTTTATACCAAAAAAAAATGCAAATGGAGCATTGAACTCAATTAAACGAAAGAATCGAGATTAGTTTAAACTATCGCGTTTATATTTACCCGTGAAATCCACCCAAAGTTTCCACGCGACGCCTAGAACCGCCATTACTATACACAGCGCCTGTAGGTATGTATAATGTATACATGTACATTGTACTCACTTACATATCTTTCAAAGGGGACGCATTTTCTTAAAAGCGTAGTGGAAATGCGTGTCCCTTATCATTCCCCTTCTTATTAAAGGGACTACTTACGTAGTCAGATGTTGTTTCTTTTTGCATTAAGGTTGATGTAAAAATGCCTTAATGTATGGTAAGCACGTAAAAAACTTTCAAGGTAATTGGTGGGTACTTTTTAATCTTGAACAGGAAGGGGCTTGGAACATTGTCACGGACCAAAAATTTTCAAGTGATATGTTCAGATATTTATTTAGCTAAGATTATAACAAAGCACTTCGAAAAAACAATTGAGGGCAATGATTAATTTAATAGTGTCGGAATACCTACTTGAATTCTGGAATAAATTAAAATAGTTTTAACTTTTACAAAATTGATGAAAATGAATGATAAATCAAAACATTGTAATTAATTGCTAAAGTAGATAACTATAATTTATAATACCCTTAACAAAACAAATGACAAACGATGCCGGTTCCAGGACAAAACTTTGTTACAAACTAAAAAAAATACACATTTTACGTAGTTCTATGAATCACTATAACATTCTGGCGATCGTATTTAGAACATCGGTTTAGCCAACTGGACTGGAAATGGTCAAACAGGTGACCCATATAGCTACCGTTCAGTCGACAATTTTCATGTTAAATAATTTCGGATATTCCTTTAGTTACTTTATTTTATCTTTTAATTATTTTTTGTTACTTTTGTTTTAGTTTATTTGAAAATTTTTATTTTTTTTATAAAAAAAAATTATAAAAATAATAATTTCTAATTACTGTAATTGGTTTCTCACACGTCCGTTGTAATTTTAACAAATAAAAAAAAAAAAAATATTTAGGATGCCCGAGATCAATTTACTAATAAATTATGTAACACTCTTCAACATTAAGTAAAGTCATGATTAACAAGTTTTAATTACATTTTTTTCTTAGGATATTGTTATTAGGTGTAAAATCACCATAACTAAAATAAACTAGTAAAATATCAGAACTCAGAAAATTCAATCCCCGATTTTCTATTTATACTAACTTCATTTGTTTGTATAATTAATATTTTAAGTCTTTGACGTTAACATCGCGCGTCATTGTGTCAGACACACAAAGATGTCTGCCAAACTGCGATTTTTTGTTCATTTTTCTCGATTTAAACTATATTAAATGATACACAAATACACTGATTTAATAACAACCCATTACTAAGTACCTATACTCTTAGACAAAAATAGACTGAAAATGTAAAAAGCATTGTAGCTACGTACCCATAATATAATTTAAATAATTTGCTTAAACCTCCCCTGAAACATTTGAAACAGCAACGATTCAGTCTTGTCATCCAAAAGGCACAATCCACAAAATAAAGTCATTTACATAAACCGACTATCTCTCATTTTAAATACATTTGACCTTTTACTAAAGAAATCTTGATAAGAGGCTCATTTAAATTTGAAATAAATTTATCTTGAAGATGCTATTGTTGCCTGTTTAAAGGAAGGAATAAAATATTGTGCTGTGCCAATGCCTGTAGGTACACGATAATATAAAGCTGTTTTTCATTAAAAATACTAACGAGTTAGTTTTAAAGATAAATAAAACCAGCTATAAAACTTTAACAAGTACCTATAGATTGTAAAAGCTTCGCTGAAATCGTGGGTTTTCATGTTTATTTTACGTACGTATCCTGCAAAACAAAGCTGTAAATATTATTACAAATTAAAACGATAACCCAAAAATTGTCCAATATCGTGGCCAATATTGCAGAATCAGACTTTGTCCAACGCCACCCAAATTTGACTGAAATAAAGGATTTTATCGACCATCGGAATGCGTAATAGCCAGTTCGGGTGGAACGGTCCCATACGTGCCCTGTTGGCTCTTTGTTTAGGCCCCAGTGATTTTGGGTCCCTACCAGAAATGCGGGGTGATAGATAGCGAATTTCAGATATTGATTGATCGCTAAGTCTTTTGTGAGTAAAATACGAATTTGCGAAAAAATGCTGACCTAAATATGTTAAGTAGGTTCAATAAAATAAAATTTATTGACCTATTTTCTTGGATAAGATTGTCGTATAAGTCAAATATTGCACTAATAGTAGAGACGGGCAGCATAAATAATTTGCAAATTATTAAAAAAGTTAAAGAATAAAGTGTTTGCTTGGATTTTAAGTAACTTTCTTAATTAACGGGAATAAGGAGGTCCCAAATATTTTCTGGGATAAGATTGTCATTTAAGTCAAATAATGCAATAATATTTATAAAATATAGAAAAGGTTAAAGAATGAAATGTTTGACCAGATTTCATAAAACTTGCTAAATTGAAATGGCAATGGGGAAGTCCCATCCACATAAAGGGACCTATACAAATCCTCACATTGAAACCTCTTCGTCGAACCTCCAACTTAATAATAATGTATGTTAGCCTGCGATATCTCCAACCGGCACAAATTTAAAATCCCGCGACCTTTCACTGAGACCAAATCGATCCGACACCAGTCCCGGAATATACAATAAGACCCACTTGCAAAGGTCAGACCTGACAGTTGTCCAAATACAGAGGCCCACATATAGCATATTTTTAGGTTATATAGACAGATAAAGGCTAGACAGACCTATATTAGGAATAGAAGACCTAGTTTTCATGACAACGAGGCCGATTTTATATTCGATTGCCCTTCTGATGTAACAGTTTTGCAACATTCATTTGTTTTAAAATGCGCGACACTACTGAAAATGCTGGCCTTCTAAAATGTATAAAAAGTTGTGCCTTTCTGGAGGACACATCACTAGTGATTGATTTATTTTACCAGAAATCTATTCGGTTTAGCAGCTCCTTATTAAATAGAAGTGTAAAACTCGTTATAAGTCCAATTATCATTATGATTGTTTCTAAGAATATTATTACTGTTCCCAAGAAATTTATGTCAATCACATAACATGCTCAAAGTAAATTTATGAAAATAAAATGTTTTCTTTTTAGTGACCCCATTTCATGAAATGTAATTCCCAGTCTATTAACTATTCGGTAAACACGTGGCCTAAGCCCTTGTAATTTTGTGAGAGTTAAAAATCCCGCAAAGTTGATACTATGTTTATGTTTAAAATTTATAGATGAAGATAGGTATCCCTTTGTGCCTCGGAAAGCAGGTCCCAATTTAGATTTCATTCGGTGATCATTGAGAGTCGTTAAGTCATTACAATTCTGACAACCAGTCTTACTATAGGATATTAGAATCCTGTAAATTGGGTGGAGTTTATAATAGCAGTCGATCCATGTACGTACGGTATTCAGCTAAATTCGGGAGGACTGGAAGCCGACTCCAACATAGCTTAGGAAAAGCTTAGGCTCTATGAATTTAAAAATTCATAGACGAGAAGTTGCATTTATGTGAGCAGCCAAATTAATCATCGTGAAGTAAATTCATATTCACGCGCTTTGGGTTCGACTCCCGACACTGCTGCGGTATCAGGATTAAGGACTCCGTTCAAGTCTGAAACTATGGTCGGGAAATCCTGAAGTAATGTGCGTAAGTAAATCCAAGTACCTACATAAATACCATAGAGACGATTTCTAAAAAAATACAGTACCTAAAATAATTTAACAACGTCCTTTTAAAATGTAAAAAATATGTAAGTAGAATGAAGGCATTTATTTTAAATTCTAGTTACCATGTCTATGCAATGGATCGTTACACTGAATGTAGGTGTTTGGCGAATAGTGTCGTGTGAGAAAATTTCGCTCCATTCCATTTGTTACCTGTTTAAACTTTAATAGGTCACAGTTGAAGGTTTTGTGAGTATTTTAGATGCATTTTTGCATGCGCCTGCCTTTAATAGTAATATTGGCGTGAACTTTAAATGTTACGGATTGTAATAACGGTAATTATATTAATTACGGGTGTCTAAAAAAATATGTAGGATCAGAATAAAATATTTCTTTCTAGCTGTTATTGAACTTGTCTTGAAAGAAGGAATTTGTGAAGATCTAGGTATTTATTCGTTTTTTAGCTTTTTTTCTTTTGTGCTACTTATATGCAAGCCCAAACGTCAGTTTAATATACTTAGGTATTTTTATCATCTTTAAAAAATACTTACTATAATCTTATTACAATTTATATTGATTAATAAACTACGAAGCCAGAAATAAGTTTGTTTGCAATTAAAACTGTTAACTATATAAATTTTGAAATATTTTGAAATAGGATAAATGTCTGCATTGGCGTTATATAGGTGTACGAAAAACCTAGTACCAATAAATAAAAAATGTAGTTGACACAAGGACAAGTAGTGGCAAGCACGCGATGTTGGTTAGAACTAAGTACCTATATTAAAGAAGCAAAACGTCTTTAAGACAATTTTAAGTTTAGAATGACAAAAGGGCGTTTAGATATTGTTTTTGACTTATTTGACATTTGATTCAACGAACGATAAAGACATTATGCTAAATTAAAATTATGATACAGTTTAGTAGACTCCGTATACAGTGGCTGTTTATTTTTAAACCATATAAAGAAAATTATATCTGAGTTGGTAGTTTTTAATGTTTCATTCATTAAATATTTTGTTACACAGTCCAATTTGAGACTGCCATTGTTAATAGGACGCCAAGATTTCCGCCATTCGCAGACAATGAAAAACAAAACAGTAACGAAAAAAAATTATTAGGACTAAGTTTAGGTAAACAAACAAATAACATTATTATGCTCATTTAATAGCTGTTACTGAAATAGCGAAACCGAAAAAACAAGCCAGTGCGCATGCGTTGATATCTTTATAAGGATGCGTGTAAGAACCCTAATGTTGGCATTGCAAGTTTATTTGCCATCGTTAACTGAAGTGATAAATATGCCTCAACTATACATTAAAAGCATAAAATATAAAACTACTACACTTGAACTACTTGTCTTACTGTAAGTAAGTACTAATAAAGTTTAAAAGACAAGACTCTGTATTTTAACTTTATTTTATATAAAATCTTATATTTTTTAACAAATAGATTTTTGTGCTATGAATGCAAATTACAGCTCCAATTCACGTGGTTCATTTGATACATTTTCTATTTAATATTGCATTTACAAAAGAAATAAGCGTGTAAACATGTTCGTCTAGGAATATTGACGTAAAAATATCACATCCTGTCGGGATGTATAATATAAAGAGAATATCGAACATATTTTATTTGTGAGTTATTTTTAACTAATAACTCGGCTATAAATAAACAGTCGCCGCTTGAGTCGAGAGTTCAAGAGGAAGGATAAGGAGTTCAAACGTAAATAAAACGCGGGCAATTCTCAACAAATCTCTTTTTACCAATAACATAAACCATTTTTAAGCCATTTAAAATCAAAGGTTTGTGTATTTTTAGTAACATAAAAACTATATCTCTATAGACGGCTAAGTAGGCAAGTAGACACCTATATTGAAACAACTTAATTTAAGAAACAATAGTAATATTTGTATTTTTCGTCATTTAAAAAAAACACGATCTTTAAATGTTTCACTGCTGGCACAGTCCGCATGGAAATAAGATCATTGATTACCACACTTGCGTTTTCGTACTTCATCAAATCAACCAATCAACTCAGTCACATAGGCACAGTCTGGTAGGCACATAGATCTTGCCCAAATTGCTCCACAACACCCGGTCCTCCGCCTTCCGCATCTATTTCGACCCCGCTACTTTTTTCAGGTCATCGGTACATCAGTTTATAAAGTTACTTTCTTTTACATACATGCAAAAATTGTATTAATTTAAGTATACTTAATTCGGAAAAAGATTACATTAATGCTGCAAATGTTATTTTTATTAATAGAAAAACATGCTTTGTTTTCTATTAACCTTTAACTAGCGTGTTGTATCGCTCTACTAATATCATTAATAACCTAACTACTACTTTATCAATCAATAATTCTATGAAATTAACAAGGTGATATTCATTCATTTAGAAACCGTTGTTTGTTTTTTATTAGAAACTGAATATACTGCTGCATGTATTAATTTCGTTTATCAGTTAACTTTGGAATTTATAATATAATTCAAATTGCTATTTTTTAATAAAAAAGTAATTGAATGGGTACTCTTGGGGCTGGGATCGGTCGCTTTTCATTACTTGAAATTATTAGTCGGGCGTTTTTTTGTGGCAGCCGAAACAATAGATGAAGTACAGTATTTATCGTATTATGTTTCGGGTTTTAGCTTACACAAGTAGGTACCTAGAGTAGTAGATTATATCTACTATAACGTAACAACGGAAAAATAACTACCTCGGATTTGTAAAAAAATAATCCCATACGGGATATGGGTTTTTTACATTCATACATGATAAAGAAGTAAAAACAATATAAAATCTCATTTCCGTATTATTCAAACAAGATTAAATAAATTCAACTACTTCAGTTAAGTATCTAACAATGGACTCGTAGATAAAATGACGATGTACATTACTCCACTGTATTTTCTTCAATCCCTTCAGGGAAAACAGGTGCTATAGTATAAATACACCAACAATTTGAAGAAAATACCTCCTAACCTCCCCGGAGAGGACCGCACTTAAAGACATTGAGGTTGCACGGTTCAAGAGATAAAAGGAATCCTTTGCTTACTTCATTTTTATTTCGAGCTGACTGTTTAAGGTAGGCTTAGCCTTCTGCTATTTAAGAGGCTATGGTTACAAGATTGCAATACAAAAATATACAAACACAGTCTATAGGTACGTTTAGCTTCTCTGTGTAGTTACTTAAACTGACTACTCACTACAATTTTCCATAAGAAATATCATATTCAACGAAAGTGGTAAATCGTTAAATATTATATAGGTTTTTGATTTTAATTGCAAGTAACATATATATACTTACTAGGTTACCCTAATCTCGATACATGCATAGGACGGGTACCTAAAAAAAATATGTTCAAAACAAAACAATGATGTCATCCAGAGGCTCGCAAACAATTACCCCTGAATTCTTTGACTTGTAAATAACTATGAGATAACATCAATGTTTAGTGAAAAGTAAAACGTTCTTGTAAATTAAATATCTATTACACTTATGGGAAGATACTAAAGTTAATATTAAAGAAAGAAAAATAATTTTCCAAATCGGTTTATAAATACCGGAATTGTAAAGTAACAAACATAAATAAAAAGATCAACCTAATAGAGAGTTTGCTTTTCTGAAATCGGTAATAATATTAGAAAAACAATGCTAAAATCTATTCAACGTAGGTTCAAATTCCCTTATAGTTCTAAGTAGGTTACATAAGTTCATGCAAAAGATTAAACAAAATATTTTCGATGAACACTCACACAATTACCCCTAAATTCTGAACTGAACCATGAGACAAGAGCATCAATGGTTAGCGAAAGGGAAAACGTACTTGAACTAGAGGGCGCAGCACATCAATAGCTAAAAGTGGGTCATGGTCCGCACTCGCGTGCCGGGACTCGGGCGTAGCTACCAAACCGGGATCCCGGGTTTGTTACTGTGACGTGCTTAGCGTGATATACCCTAATATACCGTACGTATATAATATAAAACGCAAGTATATTGTAGAACGCACGCTAGAATTGATGTTTTATTAATTAAGGCGATAAATAAAGGTACTTTGTATAAATAACGTGCTTATATATTATTTGTAGGTTAATTAGCTTAATTCAATTTTGAGTTAAGCTTGCGTATACAGCAAATATGAAATTATTTTATTGTTATAGTGTGTAGATACCTACCCTTTATACTAAGAATATAAAATCAAAATTATTTATCCCTGTTTGTAGTAAATATTGTTATGTATCGTAACTACAGTGATACAGTACATATAGAGATACAGTATATATTGTATGTAATTAAAGATACCCCATGTAAAAATAATAAGGCCAAGTATTAAGGGCTATTAATAGCAGCATTAAATTATAATGCCAATATTAACGATTTCAAAAACAAAAACATAAGTTTAAATCCACAAGTTCTTAACAAGTAATCTCTAGAATGGTTATTGACCTCTTAACCGCAATTAAATTTATTTTATTACAAATAAAGCACATAATTATACGTTTTGTACGACACATTATAATGAGAATCTTAATTTCTTTATTATTCATAATTCTCTTTTAATCCGCAATACCTTTTACCATTTATTTTATATAGGGTAATTAAATAAGTGTAATCTAAAATGATCGAAAATAGATAGTAGGTATAACTCCAAATATCGGTTGAGATGAATTTTAATGTTCACATTTATACGGATATCCGTATTTATGCAGTGCTCTTAAAATACGATGGACGTCTGCTGTCGGCGCTGTAAATACATCAAATAGCAAACGTTGGCGTCTGTAAATGACAGTCGAATAGCTAGATACTTGTTAGTTTATTTACTGGCGTTTAAAATGATATTGTGTCGGATAACGCTAGTGGCTTACAATTGACAACGGATGTTCGATAACTGGAAAGCGAACTAAAAAATAAAGGCGTACTGTTTAAGTAAATGGAAAATTGCTTTGCATTGTTTTGCTATCACGGTTCATGGGATACAGCCAGGTGACGGACGGCCAGACGGACGGATATATAATAACGATATAATTGTTTCTACGTGTAAAATCTACGTGTTTAAATGAAAACGAATCGCCTATAAGTTGCTAAGCGCGTATCTTTCAAACAAATTCATCAGGTTCGATAGTTTTTTATGTTCGTTATTGTCAGGCACAAGGTTTTATAAAAGAAAATAATACAGAAATAATATAATTTATAAAAAATACAAGTGAATGAGATGGAAGACTGTGATAGGCATGTTTTACAGGATCGGGACCTACTTACGCGGCTTAAAGTTGTCAAAGATTTTGCTTTTTGATTTATTTGTTCCTGCCAAAATAAAACGTTCAAAGTGTTGGTTGGAGGCATTCGAGTATTTTCAAACTTAACTTTTTACATATATTTCAATCAAAAGTGCCTTTATCAACCTTCCGAAATATAACATGTAAATTATGTATGTCTATTAAAACTACGGAGGTCTTCTGTTCCATAGCCACGCTGTGAAATATTTACTACTGCGGTTAATGCAGTATTGGCATAGCAACAACTTAACACTTTCCATACGAATGCTGTAATATGGGTACTACAGTCCACAGTAATCTTATTACGTTGTTCTGGTTTTTATGGGGCTATTAGGTCATTGTTGTGATTCACACTGCTTTAGTCAGATCGTACGGGCTTATGAGAGGCTTGTCGGACGATACCTACCAACGCTACAAAAAAGCATCATAAGTATTTGTCTTTTTTTTTTATTTCGGAGCGTCATGTGTCGCTCAGTCCACACAATCCTAAAAAGTCTATAGAACGAAAATTTACTTTAGCGTAAGTGTTCAATTGTTTTTAATCTTGTGATACAATTTCTTCGTCTTGATATAATATGGTTTGGTGGCTTGATAAAAAACTAATCCTCTAACCATGCGCTCATTTTGTGCATGGATTAGTTTAAATATTTATCACTACTTGTCCGCAACGAGTTCGTCTGCTTGTTTTGGCTATCTGGGCTTTTTGTAGAAGAGCTAGAGTTTATTAACAGTTTTTGTGTTATCAATCATAATTACGGTTTCGGTAATGATTTATTGAATTCCTTTTTTGTAACTTAAGGTCGTTCAGATTAGAGGCATGTTTTAAACACTAAGTAAAATACCTAAGACGAATCGAAACGAAAAAAAACAGATCATAAAAAGGATACAATGCCATAAAAATAAACAATATTACCCACTAACGATCTCAAAAAGTAAGACCACGTTCTATTTTATTTTGTTACTCTTTGATAATGGAGTCTACCTTTTTTTTTATTGAATAAAGATTAAAAAACGTCAAAGTAGGTACCTAGTACGGGCTATATAATTTTGTGAAAAATATTAACCAAATTTCGTTAACTTGGTACGAGTATTTTTTTAGCGGTTCAAATGTCTTATCAATATATTTTAACCAGATACAGTTCACACAATGACATGGATTACCTATTAAATGAATAACAAAAGTTTTCGAAATATTTTATGGATGGTGTAAGTAGTAACATTGACAAAATAGAGTAGTTAGGTACCAAGTTAGTAAATACAAATTATTTATATTAGGTAGGTACATCTTTAAAAATTAAGGAAGGTAATATTATTAAAATTATTTGCTTGAAATGAGATCATTTTAACAGTTTATTTCTTAACGAAACCTGATAAACAAAGAAATAGATAAACAAAGGTGATGCGTATTAAATGAAATGTCGGTATTTGGAAATATGTATAAAAAATTCATAGACCTCAAATATTTCATTTAGCTTCTAGTACCGGTAATATATTATAACGTGAATTTATCCTATAAACAATTATTCAATAGAATACATATTTAAGATTATACCATACATAGGTACAATGATGTAGGCCTACATAACATAGGAAACTTAACTATAGTTACACAGATACTACATACATAAACAGATATTGTACATGTAACTAGATTTAATACCTACCTACTTATTATAGATGGTTCAATAGTTAAGAAGTATTTACTTAGTAACTGTAGCAAACAACTTTTAACAAAACCAATATGCGCCACAACATTCTCAATTAATTATGTAGTAGGTATAAATATTAAGCCAATACATGAATTTGTGGATTATTAAACAAGGTTGGTAGTCGTGACGTCACACCATTGGTGATCTATTCACGTGGCCGCAGGGGTGGGAGGGTGGGGGTATACCAGACAGATTTGGGTTAATGTCTACCGTTATTTTTATACCGCCACTTTACGGGGGTAGGAATACAAAATGTGCTTTCGATCAGTATTTAACGATAGTTAATTTGCGAACTTTGAGTAGGTAGTTCAATTTGAATAGACAATATCTACATACTTTTAGAGATGGCTGGTATAGCTCAGTAAATACTTTATGACACCTAAGTATCTTCTGATCAATATAATGTAAAAAAAACTTAAAATGGGTATTAACGACAGTTTTTTAAAATTAGTTTTTACAAGGTAATTTATGGTCCCTATCAATTTATTATTTGCGATATTTAATAGTTATTTAAAGAACTTTGGTCGACTCGCTAACATTTAATAAATACGATACCAGAACAGTGGGTAATTCTAACTATAAAGCAATTTGTAGTTTTTCGTTCGTAAATATATTTCACGGCCTAATATATTTATTTCGTTTGTTTCGATAAATTTAACACTCAGTGCCTAGACATAGCCAAAATCACAAGGGTTTTAATGAGGAATATGCACGAGATTACATAGTTACCCAGCCCTATATATGAACATCGTCGTGAAATATTCAGAGGGAAGGGAAGCTACTGAACTAGGGGATCTGCGACGATCAGCGAGCTGTGGGCACCACAAGAGTCAGAAGTTTAACTTACCAGTATTCGTCCGGTGGTGGTCTGACCGGATATGAGTTCGCCGGCCCAGTCTTTCGCTTCGGTCATGAACGTGCCCTCGAACTCTTGTTTGCCCTGCCGCGCCGCCTTCTGCTCCTTCTGCTTGGGGTCGTTCGGGGCCAGCTCCGGCTCCTTGTGGCAGCAGACGAACGCGCACGCGCGCCATAACAGCACCACGAGCAATCCCGCAAGGAAGGTGAAGATCGACGACAGCAGAAAGCACCACCATTTTCGGACACTGAGACAGTCATCATCATCAGGATAAGAGTCGGTCGACGCGGTAGTCGCCTCTTCCTCGGACGAAGCCATTCCCCGAGGGCGCGAGGCATCCAGTCAGGCGCGCCATGCACGTGCAGCGATGCGCGCGCCCGCACGCCGTGACCGCGCGCGACTGAGCGACGGCGACCCGCCCCGCGCGGTCGATGTCGCGCGATCGATCCGCGCCGGCGCGTGCCGCACTGCACTACCGACCCGACCGGACCACGACCATCTTTTCCAACTCGATCACCACCTTCTCGCCCGCGATCCTCGACACCAACTGACTCAGCCTCACTTCTCTTCGTTATCCACAAACATCGTCGATACCGATACGACCGCTTTTATGACTGCAGATGTTTCCGTAAAGATTTTTTATAGATGCCATTACAGAACAGGTCCTACATAACGTCCGGCGCCACGCAGTGCTATCACTCGATTACTTCTATTTCTTCGGTAGGTACTGTTAACGTAATTGAAACTGAATTTCAGCGATTTTAACAAAGGTCAATGTATTCAGCCTGTGTCCCGATAAGCGTAGTGCTACGCCGCCCTACTGCGTCAGCGGGCGCTACGAAACTCGTAGACATCTACGGGCGCTACGATTGGTCGAGAGAAATGCGACCGAAGATGTGTTCGGTTTCGTTCCAAAAGTACTCATTTGTCTTTTCTTTGTTACACGCGACCTATGTTTTATGTACGCTTCTAGTTAATATAAATGAGGCAATTAGTAGATAATAGAAGTTTTTATGTAACGTTGATAAATTAAACGTTACGTAAGTGAGCGAAAAGTTTTATCAAAATACCTACTAATATTTAAAATTACATGTTTTGACACTGAAACACAACACGCTACCGCACCAGTTTGCAGATGTTTTTGGACAATAATATACTTAGAAGTTGTTTGGTTCCAAATATAGTTACGGAGACAATTAATGCCTTTATAAATAGATATTTTAAGTTATTTTCTTCAATGTAAAAAAAAATATAATTCCTGAGATTCAGATGAAAAAAAGGCTCATGAATACGATTTATTTAAATTACTCATACCTGCTAGATATTATGTAGGTAAGTAGATACTTTGTATAACTACCTAACATATTCTTTACGCAAACCTATCTATCGGTCTGTTTCTAACAAAACCTAATTTTCTTTCATGATTAAGTACCTAACTATTTAAAGAATCTTATTTGAAGTATAATTATTACGTCATTGACAAATACAAATAAATAATATTAATACGAGTATCTAAGTACCTATTACAAAAATTTTAGTGTTTGAGCTGATTCTGGATAATTACACGAAATTTATCTTGTATCTTAACTTGTATTAAAAAAAAAAGTAAGTATATGGAGCCAAATTTTCGCGATTTATTTTATTTTAACAACGACAGAATTTGCAGAACAGAAAAAAGGCAGCAAACGAATATAGATTGGTTCAAGATGAATTTTTCTATGTATATTAAAGATATTTAATATTGTGCTATCCTTGCAAAGCCGGTAGGGAACCGCTAGTTTAATATAATAATCAGATAACTACTTAGTTACTAACTGACATCCTTAAACACCGACTTCAGGAAGTCTTAATAAAAAAATATTGAAAGTAGGTATTCAAAGTGCCGTAAATTCTACCGGTGTGTCATGTGTATTTCAAAAGATCAGTAAAATCACCCAATCAAATTAAACTATTCCTTCATACACTTAAATTCCGTTATGCCAAAGTGACGATAGTTTTTCAACGGATAGGGTATAGCCATTTATCAGAAACAATTTAAAACTGTTCAAAGAAAAACACCTTGGGATATGTTGATCATTCAATTCCAAATCAAAACATAAATTCTGATAAGTTTCTTCATCAAGACAAAAACTAACAATGTTGCTTAATTTAAACGTATACATTACCATTGGGCAAAGCTGCCTCCGTCTGGCATTAAGCCAAATAGGCAAAAACTTGATAACTGGAAGATGTCAGAGACCTTTAGTTGCTCTGAATATCGTACAATGGCAAGTTGGGGTAACATCGTATATTAAAGTATGCTGCCAAATGGGTTGTACGTATAAATATTGCATTTAGATGTTGGTAGCAGTCTCGGAAAACTATAAAGGAAGAAATAATGGCAAACGCGTGTTGAATTGAACTCTCTGATAAGTGTGTGCTACTTGCTCTCTCTCGATTGTACCTTGGTCCTGTCTTCTATAAATTCTGGGCAAAAGGAAAAGTACAAGCACATTGTGTCTAGGTAAAAATTACATGCAAACGCTTGGACATGCACGTCTTTGGTCACATAAGTTAATAAGTACGTACCTACTTACAGGCAACTGTAGACCTGCTATGCGAAACCGTCTGGTGGGCCGGTTTCACAATAGCCCCCTGAAAAGCATACTGTACTTCCCTCGTCGGTCGGCTTTAGTGTGCACCCACTTACCCACCTCGGGTATACAATACCTACCATGTTGATTGAGAAATGGACTCCCTGTATCCCGGTTAGTTGTGAAGGTCCAGGTGGATATGAAAGTTTTCTGGGTGATGGTTTTTTTTTAATTATGCTTGCAATGTGGGGTGCTCTTTACTAGTATTCTTGTGAGCCCCGTGTGGTAAGCTAAATGCTTGTGTTATGAGTGTGTTCACGTCGGTAGTGCAATGGGTGGGATTCGAACCCGCGACTACAGGATCACAAGTCCGATGCCCTGGCCGGATTAATTTAACGGATTGGTTGAGATTAGGTTGACTTACTGAAGATAAATTATAGCCTCGAGTAAATTGTTCATAAATATGAACGAATTAATTATATAGTAAAATAATTAGCATCGTTGAATATCAAGGTTTCACACATAGGTACTTAGGCGATTACGTAGGTAGATGTCATTTTATGATAAAAAAAACTAACATTGATTAAAATCACAATCTCGCTTGTCTGAAAATTGCTTGACGTTTAATAAATATGTACTTACCTATTTACATAATAAATTATTATTTGATTTCCCCATACTTACTCCCCTCTGGATAATACAATGACGGTAACAGGTTGCTGGCTCATTTCCAACGCTAACTACAGTTACATTTGCCACTGAGCACCACCAGCTGCACCTGCTTTATATTAATTGAATCTGGTTTTAATTTGTGACGTATTTAGATTCTAACGATATAGTTTAAGAACGAATTAATCATTTTTACGCTAGCTTTGTTGTTTTGTTATTTAATACTTATTTGTTGATATGATCTTTATTACCAACGGACCCCATGACTCTGAGTGCGAGCTTGATGACGAAGATGTCAAAGATCAGCAAGAGCAGGAAGGCTATCCCCACCACCATGTTGAATAGATATTCGGGAAAAGAGATAGGACTTCATGACTCTGATGATGGGATTTCAAAATAATTTTAAGCCCAACCACCTTGTAAGTTTGTATGTGGTCGGACGGGACAAAAACCTATCTCCCCACCTCCTAATATTCTACCCAAGAATATTTTATTTCGTTACAGCTTCTAAATCATTAAAATAAATACCTACTGTTGGTTCTTATATTATTTAGAGTGCTTCTGGTATTTGGAACACTGAAGCTTTTAATAAAGTGAATATTATTGAACCTATAATTTCGAGGGTCAATGATAAGGTACATTCCACCTATTAGGCACTCAGTAGGCGCCTACTATGCCGAACAGAGCTAATAACGTTTGACTATTGGTTGCTCAGAGCAATTTGATTCGATAACCAATGATCATGAACGGTGTGTTCTATCCGAACTGTGACTGTGTGAACGTACCAAAAATGTGTATAATTAAGATTAGGATATAAGTAACGCCTGATATGACAGGACATGTTGAGAGCACCAAAATATACTGTAACACTATATTTTAAAATGTAACACATGTTTCACACAAATAAATCTATCTTTATCTTATCTGGCCATCGACTGTAAAGCGCCTTGTGAGAAAGTCATGAATTCAGAGTGCATGACCATTTGGCCTTAGATTTTTACATAAATCGACTGAACCAAATTTCGGTCACGGCGGCTTCTTTTAGCGAGATAAGTCATCTGCGCCTGCCATATTTTAGTGCACTAGTGCGTGCGTCCATCCATATAACATCTAGTTATCGGAATTTCGTCCTTAAATATGTACATAATAGACTGAGATTGCGGCAAAGTATTTTATAAAACATTTGTAATTTGAAGTTAAAGTGTTATTAATAATTACATTACAATTTTATAACATTTTTTTTTTATACGTATGTTGTACCACGGATACGCCTTTATTGGATCGGACAGGGTTTTTGTTACATACTGTATATATGTATTTATCTAAATATATATTTATATAAATATATTTTATGTTTTTATTTTATGTATTAATTGTATTACCTATTTATTTATAGGTACATTCACAACACAAGTTTGTTATTGTGCATCTACCACGACTTGTCTCTGCATCACCCTAAGGTTGACTGGTAGAGAATGCCTTCTGGCATTAAGTCCGCCTTTGTGCAACAATGTGCAAAAAGTATTAAATAAATAAATAATAAATAAATAAAAAAAACACTTCTTTTAACAAAACAAATTTTTATACCTTACATGCTAGGAGAGTAATAATTACAAATATGAGCACTGAATAAACATAACTAGATAAAGTAGTTAACACACATTACATTTTTAACACACAGTAAATGCAAGAAAAATGCTTTGTAATATTGGCTAAGGCGTCGGACTTGTCACGATTGGATGCCGGTTCGAATCCCACCCATTGCACTACCGCCTTGAACCCAATCGCAACACAAGCATTTAGCTTAGCACGAGGGTTTAACAAGAATACTAGTAATGTGCGACTCACATTACAAGTAATCTTTTTATAAAGTGAGAATTAGCCCTTATATTGTTACTTGCTGGTAATACAGTACCAAAGTATACTGCATTGTAAATTATTGATTACTCCGCCTACCGATGGCAGTCAATAACACTAATTATAAATTGGCTAATTCGGAGACACGGAATGACGGAGTAGTAACGTAGCAGGGGTGATAAAATGTCCGCCCGGGACAGGGTTCACCTGACAGAGCGTTATTCGCTTCATTCAAGGGCCGTACTCACTAAGACCCAGTTTTTAAATCCCGAGTTAACTCAACTAATGCTTAAATATGGTAACTAATGGTCTCAACACAGGTTTTTCATCAATTGTTAGTCTATCAAATGGTGAAATAAGTAGAAGAGTTAATTATTTAACCATTTGTTAGAATAAAAATCGATGAGTAAACAAAAGTTCTACCGAAGTTTAAAACCATTAGTTAGCATATTTAACCATTGGTTGAGTTAACTCGGGATCAAAAAACTGGGCCTAAGCGGTTTAATAAAAAAAATATTACATACGTATTTATGTCTTTTTTCAAAAAACATAAAGTTAGACACAGATAAGGCGCGTTAAAGTTCAGGAGTGAGGGCTCATGACGTCACACGTTGGCGAAAATAATAGCCACAAGTGACGTGGCGAGCCCCCACTCCTTAACTTAAATCTGCTGTATCTAAGAAGATATTCGTTATTATTTTCTAAAAAGCAAAAAATACGTGTCTAATATCTTCACTATCGAAAAATTCTGCATTCCTATTTGCTAGACTATAGAATCAATTTAATTCTTGCAATCAATCCCTGAGCAAGGAGTACTATCAGGCACCGTATCCCCAATCCACTTCAGATACGGCGGGTTTCCATTCTTGATTGGTAAAGAGATCACCTCACAGACTTCGTAAGGATGGTTGTTGCGAACATACTCGGTAAGTTTATCTACTTGAGTTGTCCTTGTTTTGATCATAAGCAGGGCCTGGAATTAAAAACAAAGTGGCTATTTAAATGGCGCTTTCTGGCAATCTGTTATTGATGTAGAAAAATCTCTTGATATACAGTCTAAAACAAATGTCAAATCCAAAACTGAAATAGATCAAGTTGAATTAGCGAAAAAATATGCTTGTTTAATTGCTGTAAAAATATGCTTCAATCACACATAGATAACTTTAAAACAAGATTTTTTTATCGTATTTTTATTCAACTTTATCTACATGGCAATAAGTTGTTTTTACAAAGTAGCGTACAAAAACAATCAAATTTGATGACCAAACTTTTTGGAATGTCTATGGAAAATATGAAAATGGATGTTTTAGTTATATCAATGCATACAGTACTTGTTGTATCAATTAAGTATAGAAAATAATCAGCTAATTGAAGTAATGAAAGGAACAGCCTTGTCGACATCTGGTTTATCAGGCTTACCAATTTAAAATGTTAATGTCAAAGCTACTGATTATGTTTCTGGCTCTGTGCGGCAACCTGTTGCCAGCCCAGTAACGGTTTACATGATCAAAAATGAAATTGTCTTTCAGAAATAAGTAACACATAAAAAAACAACTGACATTGATATTAAATTTTGGTACTGAATATTACCTACTATGTAATACCAATATAAAACATTTGTTTTCATTTAAAGTACTATATTTATATTATGGTGCCATTATTGAAGAGTTTTGGCTGTAATGTTTTTTCGAGAATATGTATCAAGACTAGCAAAGCTTTTTTGTATTAATCCGACACAAATATAGCATGTGGCACTAGAAAAAGTTTCTGGCTAAAACATCTATTATCATAAATAGTTGGGAGAGAAACTTACTTCATTATCCTCATTGATTTTGCCTTCCCATTCATATATGGATGTGACTTGCGGTATAACATTAACACAAGCAGCTAATTTGTTCACCACTAGTCCGCGACCGATAGTCTTCCCCACATCAATACTTGGAACAGTCACATATGCTACTGAGTATTTGTCTGGAATTAGTTATAAAAAAAATGAAGGCACAATAATAAAATAAGTACATACCTTTATTATGAAAAACAAAAATAAACTTTTAGTGTGAATCTCTAGCGGTTTAGTCGTAATTAAAATTGATAAACTTCACATATAAAAGTGTGCAGTATTAAATAAATATATAAATATTGGCAGAAAGTGACGGCGTTCATATTAGAACAAAATCTATGTAACAGCGTTCTTATGAGCAAAACTCACGATAGGCCCTGTATAACATAAACATAAGATGAATTACCCAGTGACTATTTATTTAAAGCTATTTATTACTAACAAACGCTCTTTAAATACGTATCATACTACAATTTCTAAATCGTTAACACATGCTAGGTTGTTACATACCGGCGTCCACAATTCCCGACATATTTTGAGCTAGAATTAGGCAAGGCCTCACAAGGGAAATATATAAAGTTAACAATGACTTCTTATTAACGGTTACCAACATTTTAAGCCGAAATTAAGCGCTTCATTATAATGTGACATCACGATAAAATTAATAATAATATGTCAATGTCAAGTGTCAAATTTCTTCTTTGGCACTTGACACTGACAATGAGTGAATGTTGCTAACTGACTGACGGTGTTGCTAACTGCTAATTTTAAAATAATTCAATAAATCTTTTGCAAATTATAAAAAAAAATACGTAGTTTTTTTAATTTTTTCTTTTGTATACAACTGACAAAAATTAGAAAAAATCTTTCAAACAATCAACAAAATAATCTTTTCAAATCCGATCAGACCTGAAATTATATTGCAGAACAGTTGTGTTGTACCAAGTTCATATACGTGAACCGGCGGTAGCCTCATGGCAAGATCGTCTGAATTGCGGTCATGCGTTTGAATCCCACCCATTGAACTACCGACGTGAACCCACTCGTAACGTAAGCAACAAATTAATATAGGTAGTAGTAAAAAATGTTTTAATATTGCACGATTTATTTCTACACTGAAATTAACTACGTATCAACTACGGATTTCTGAAGGATTTTGGTAGGATTGTTAGTCAAACCAATAAGACGTTCAAGGTTTGATAGAAATTATACCTCGTGGATGTCGTCTAAGCAGGCGAAAATTCCTCATGAACCACTTTATCCATTGGTGAAAATAGCATGAAAATCGGTGCAGTAGTTTTTGAGTTTATCGCGAACAGGCAGACAGACGCGGCGGAGGACTTTGTTTTATAAATATCAATAATAAGTGTAGTGATCATAATTTAATTGTGTCTATAGCCTCTATAGGTAGGTACATCCCTATAGTATATGTGGCACATCGTACTTTGCATAAGTAGAACAATTTCGAGTAGAATAAATTCTAGAACGCGAATTTATAGACTTCTTGTCTGACTTCTTGTTCTTGAATAAACAAAAAGATAAAAAAATATATATTGTACCTGTTTAGCAGTAATTTTTAAATGCGTAGGATGTAAAAGTTAGGTAAACTGTAAGTTAGGTACCGTTTACCCAACATATACCTATATAGATATAACATTACACAGAAATAAGTCTTTTATTTAACTGTCGGCATTAAAGGTAAACAAACAAATGTGAAGGTCATAATGACGTAATAAGTTCAAGTAACATTAAAAACCAGTTTAAATAGGTATTTATTTATTATAGTCAATGTATATTCTTAGAAATGACTTTAATACAATTTGATGTAATATTTTTTGTCGACTTACATAATAGTATGTACTTATATTTAAGTAAGTAGTTTGACGATAGAAAATTTAATATTAGTCGCTTGTTATAAATGTCTTACAAGTAGGTAACATACCTACTATTTAAAGGTCAATACCAGATCATTAACAGCTGAGTATATATTTTTTTTCTAGTTCTATCAATCGTTTATTAAAACAAAAACTGAATATTTTTTACGGTAGGTTTAGGTAGCTTATATTATTACTTTTAATTTACAATGAAACAACGACGTGAGTAGCGAAACCAATGATGAAGTAGAAAGTCATCTAAACATAAAAAAAGGTTTTTGTTCAATAAAAACCTGTGAGATAAATTATTGGTTTTTTAGCCTCTTGTCGCCAAAAATAACAAATAACGTCACGGGAATTAACGCGAACTCATGCATTTACCTTTTATGGTTTGACGTTTCGGCCGGGTTACAAAATGCACAAGCTCGCGTTAATTCCCGTGAAGTAATTTATTTATAATCATGCAACGCGATAGTTTAAAAGTTAGTAAAACTAACATAGTTTCAAACACGTTTCAAACGAAGTAATAATGTAACGAATATATTTTGACATTTTATTTAATACCATGACATTCTTCAGATGCATACCAAAGTTTTTTTTATGTACATAAATAGTTAGTATACTATAATTTAATATATTACTAAGGGTTACGATCTTTAATATTGAATCAATCGTAGGTCTAAATAATAAAGTAAGACATAATTACTAATACAATATTCGTTTTCGACTAGGTATTGCAATAGAACTATTTGATAAAGCTAAAGTTGACATTTATATGATACCATAACATGCAGAATTATTTTACACGAATCCTATTCAAATAATACTCCTATCATTATTATGAACTCTTACATAAGTAAGGTACAGTCAATCTCTTGGCATCACTAACATTGACAGGTTAAACAAGTGAATTTTGTTTTTATCAGTTATGTATGCTGACCCTATGACCAATACAGGGTTATTTGTTAAACACCTGCATACTCGCAAGGGTAGTTATGTAACATCCTAAGCAGCAACATTTGTTTTACGACTTTGGAAACTTGGTTAGTTATTACGCGCTAACGTTTGAGTTAGTATGAAAAAAAAACTACCGAATTATCAAAAGTCGTAGAACAAATTTGTTGCTTCTGATGTTACTGTTCTTCTACGGTCAGTTCCTGCTACGTTGCAGGTGTTATACAAATAATCCTGAATATCAACAAGGTATCGACACACCACTATGTATCGTATAACAATAATTAACAATGTGCATGCCATTATGTTTAGTCTAACGTTTGGCCACTCAGAATATTATTTATTATTTGTCATGTTAAAATTAAGAACCACATAATGCACTTGTAAACTAAAAAATAAATATCTTGGGACATCTCACACGGCCATTGGATCCCAAGCTAGGCAGAGCCTGTATTATGGCAACCAGACAACTGATAAACTATATCTATTGCTGAATACATACATATTATAGATAATTAACACCCAGAAACAAACAAAATTAAATAATCATGCTCATCACACAAAAAATTGTCCTGGGTGAGAATAAAACCCACGACCTCCGGTCTATCAGTCAGGGTCACCAACCACTAGACCAACAGAGTAGTCAAATTGTGTTCTATATTAACATTTTAACGTATCACTAATTTGGCGAGACACGAGCAGCAACTGGGCACTTTTAATAATGACTCCAACATCTTTCCTTCGTAGAGGACAGCCATTTTGCGATAAACGTATTTTTGAACACAACGAGCTTCGTATCCTGGTTGGATGATGGCGATATCAGAACATGGTCCTGATTCGGGTCTGAAACACATATGCAAATCATAATTTTGAACTTTGACATTATGACTTAACTTGTAATAAATTTATAGCTATCCTTAAGTAATAGCGTCACATATCTTTTTAGGGCTATCAGTCTCCTTTAAATTTTCTTGACTAAACTTGGTACAAGCTAAGAGAAGAATACTACGAAACCTTAATTTAAATTTTAAGTATGTTTTTCAAAGCTTATGCAAAGTCCTAAGAAAATTATAGACTATCTTGTTTAGTAAAATTATAATATCTTGGGTCAGCTCATTAAAAATAGCACATGCACAAAAAAAATATTTTTCATGATTTTCGTTCAGAAAATAACGTGAAGAGTTCGTATAAGGGGACACTTACTGGCAAATTTCCACTTTGAAACCTTGTAGTTTGTTCTCGTCACTATTGAGCACCACATGCCATTTACCTTTGGCATCCTGACCAGCTCTAGGATATACCACCTTAAAATATATAACAAAAATATGTTATTAGCATATTCGTAGTCGCGTCGTATGTTTCCGGGCAACTCATGTTGACTTATGTATTTTTTCATAATTATATCGGCACTTCGTACAAGTTGCACATCGTACTATTGCACGATTACTTTGTCTTTTTTACTGTTCCTATGATGAAAAGCGTAGATATAGTCAGCAACAATTAAAGTCCACAAATTGATGTTGTGACTGGAAAACGAAACTCACAAAATATTCAACCAATTATCTTTATTTGTCAATTCATGGTAGTTTGGTGCGTTTAGATGTATAGTAATTCTGTTTGTGCTCAACTTTTGTTGTTGCTGTCTGTACATACATTTAACGAACAATATCACTCACCGTCTTATTTAATGAGCATAGTTCTATATTTTCTTCTTGAGGACCAATTCTTTGAATGATGTCAGGAACATCTGACGTTTCCAGTTTATCATTCTGGAAGATGCTTTTATCATCAAGCTGGAAAAAGAAAAAATAGTAAGGCATAACATCTTGAATAAAATAGTAAATCAGATACAAGTTTACCTATATCTTATTTTTTGTGTTCCCTCTCCCTGCTAGCAAGGATCAAAGTAAGAACGAAAAATGATGAGACTTCTGCGCTCTGATGCCTCAAAGCTAGAATCGATTTTCCGACTTTTATTGTCAGCATTATTTTGATAGGCCATTCACTCTAAGAGCCACATAACAAATCGTTTTGGGCTGATGCTATAGGACAAGATTAGAAGGAAGAATAGAAGATGATTATCTGAACGAACCCGAGAGATCACTCTGTTTACTTCATCATGTGGGTAGTTAGCTACATCCTCGCAGATGCCAAGCTTCTTGCAGCTCTCAGGAATCTCGAGTGGTGGAGTATCGCTCGATAGTCCAGGGAATACGATCCTCGAGTCATCGTTAGATTGACCTGAAAATACATAATAGAACGCATGAATAATTCGGTTTTTTGAAAAATAGAAATATGATAAAGAATCTTTAAACAAAAAAATCTGACTTCAAAATATCCTTATAAAAGCGATAAATAAACTGAATTATAAATTGACCTTATTATTAGTGTATAGAAAAAGAAACATCCGCGTTATAACTTAAGATTTTTTACACGTTACAGATTAACCTTAAAAGCAAGAACAATGTAGTCTTAAGGCAATTTGCCTATAAGTAATGTCTTTTTTAACATGCTTTTTACATCTCATCCGGTGAGTCACTTCTTTAGGTAGATTTTTGTCTAAATACATGTTTTCGTACAATGAAGGACGTAGTACGTACTCCTGCCTCGATTTTTAAAAAAGGTTTTAATAACAACAATCTGGCGATGATTAAAAAACCATGTAACATTAATTCTAGATCTGTGCTGAAATAGAGCTTATTCAAATTAGATATAAAAATTTGGTGAACTTCAACGATTTCGACTTTTGCGACTCATGAAGTCATCCAGGAAGCCAGTTTGGGTACAATAATATGTGGTTTAAAATTCTTTATCTATATATATAAAAATCAATTGCTGTTCGTGAGTCTCGCTAAAACTCGAGAAAGGCTGAACCAATTTAGCTGATTTTGATCTTGAAATGTTCGTGGAGGTCCAGGGAAGGTTTAAAAGGTGAAAAACATAAAAAAACATGTAAAAAAAAAACTGTTCCTAAACTCGGGAATTACCTTAATTATTTTACTTTTGACAGAACGAAGTCTGTCCGGGCAGCTAGTAAAGTATAAAACAAAGTCGCTCCTGCTTCAGTTTGTATCAGATCTTATAAACAACGCCACGGATTCTACTGCAGTTTTTAGTAATTTGTGAATAATAATAATAATAAAAACGTTTATTTTCTCACCACAATACAAACACCTTATATACATTTCAGCGTCTCATCAAAACAAAAGTATATGAATGAGATTTTTCTGTATCTATAGGCATACTGTGCTCCCCTTGCAAGCCTGGGTCTGCATCTTTTATCCGTTAAATTCTTCAAACCTTTTTTTATTAAATAAATACCTACTCGGTTCAAAACAGCCTTTAAGATTATTACTTGAAACATCGATTGCAAGAAAAAGAGTTTTTTTGTCCGGATTGTTTGTCTGACGAATAGGTGTGTCCAGTGTTATTAATACCAGCTTCGGACGCATAATAAAAAAGATAAGTATTCGTCATCATAATTCAAATTGAGCTTCTTAATTATGCGGAATGAACAGGTAATTTGGGACAATTATTATTGTTTTGAGGAAATTACTCGTAAAACAAATAATATTCTATGGATATTGAATTGTTCCACAACATAATAATATTTTGTTCATCTTCTTGTATTGTACCTACAAACTTCATCCGATAATTTATTGTGTGTTTGGATAATTTAGAATAAAAGCACAATTATTTTTACATATACCTTTTTAAAATAACAATTGAAAATACGAAAGGCTTATTTTAAACCATTGGTATCTTTTTAATGTAGGTAATTAGAAAAAAGACAGACGAAAATTAGGGCTGTCATTCACAATTTAGTTCCGACCAAAATTTACTTTGCCGTAAAACAAAAACATGTGCTCTTAAAACATGCATAAACACAGTGATGTTCAAGGCGGATACTAGTTTGACATTTCTAAGTTAGTTATTATCTGTTGCCGTCCCTTTCTCACGCTTTATGTTTGTAAAAGATAGCGACGTTTTAATTTAAGTTTAGTTTGCATACATGGGAATCAAGAAAGTCTATCTAAGTCTATTTAAGACTAAAATATTAACTAAATACATAAAATATAAAAAACCCTAGATAAGGTATCGAATAAAAGTCGCAGCCAAAACGCACGTTAATAACGATTGTTATTTTTTCCAAATTCAACATTATCCGCATGGTTTTTTTTTACAATGCTTCGCAAAGAACCATGTATTTAATAATTTTTACGACTGAACTTTTTGGAATAACAATGGAAATGAATGAATTTGTTTGCTCTTATTTTGAGAACGCATTTGAGACTCAGCAGACTCTTGGGTTTTTCTATAACAATGACTAAATAGTAAATTATCTCAAGTGGAGTGACATAGAATGCCTTCAGGCATTAGATGTCCGTCTTTGTGAAACAATGTGCAAAAATAATAAATAAATCAATTTTCTGTACTTTACACAGATTTTATGGAAAGTGGTGTTAAAATTTGCAATATTTGTCGATAAGTTATCGGTTTGCCCATACGCAGTGTGTAAAAGGAGGAAATTGTCAATGACGCGAGTGCTAAATTAATGTGTGTATTGCAAGACATGATTGGCCGGCCTTGGTGTTGCCAGTTAGATTAAAGATCAGGCGAAAATCAACCCTATCCTCTCGAAATAAATGTGTCGTCAAATTTCTAACTACTGATATGGACCTTCACGTTATTATTGTAATTCCTGATTTTGCAAGTAAACGTTGTTTTAAGTGGTTTTTGAGTTGTTACTGGCTTGCCTATGACCTATAAATTACTTACTCTGCTCCGCTTTCTACACTATAAGCGGCCTCTAACACTGTATAAATAAAGTCTAAGTTTCTACATGGCTATGCAATTTAGAAATACACGTAGCAAATGACTAAGGTGTGTCATTAAGTTTTGGTTCCATATTATTAGAGAGAGAAGCTATATAGTGGATATCACCGTCTCTTTTCCACACCGGAACTGATGGCATAACCATTATAGAAATATAAATATCATGAACTTCTTATGGCGAAAACAAGTTAGGAAGGTCAGTATTTGTTACGTCGACGAGTCCAGATAAAATGCTACGGGCTTGATCTGGTCAACAGTTATTGAGCAATACTTAGTTATAAAGAAACTGTTGCTATGGCAACGAACAAAGAAGTCACCCGAGTTTTTCGCAAGGTCATGTTAAACGTACATATCTAATTGTTTACGAAGGTTCAATAAAATCAAAGATCTATTGTTTTTAGCTAACTCGAGAAGAAGTTTTTTTATACGAGTTTTAAGATGCGACTTCTGCAGGCGATTCGTGTACCTAATAGTTCGTACACATGCAGGCATATGCAATGTTAACAATAGCTGAATTGATTGGAAACGGTTTTCGTTATGTTCATTGTTGTGTTCTGATTTGATATTTAAATTTTCCGACTATTTTTTATTTTTTATGCAGCCTTGGAAAGACAGCCTGGCAACCGGCAAGTGAATGTTGTCGATTACTATTTTATTGATCCTACAGATTTAATTTTAAATAAAAAAAAATGGAATTGAAATTATGCAACTCTTTGCTTGATCATCTGAATAAAGTCCAAATTATTTACATAGTGTGGACCTAGATTGAAATTAAAATTTAGGACGGAAATTTATGAATAGGTTTAAGTCCAAGTAAAATCATTAAAATTCAATATTACCTCGTCTAGTCTGCATTTGTGACTTCCCACTTAAAACCTTGGATGAATCACCCGACCTCCTGTAGGAAGGCACGACTCTTAACTGTGCTCTTTCTTCGACAGTATCTCTATTATTGTGAATAGGAACCTCTACGTTCTCCTGGTATAGACGGGACATCAGTGGGTTGTAGCCTGTATTCGTGTTTCCGAAGTCAGAACGGTAGACAGGCTCTACATCTTCCCTGTTGACTGCGTGCTTGCATTTGGATGCAGATGCTGCCGTCTGAAAATGAGAAATTCTTTTTTTTAGACTTGTTTAGAGCCTATTACAATGATTACAATCATGTCTAGTAAGTATTTGTTTGTCGTAAATAATGTCGTGGTAGCTTAGTTCAATGACCTTTTTGGTAGCTAGTAGTAGCTTAGCGGGTTATTATCAATGTGAACCTTTCAAAATTATACGTACTTTCTTAATTATTCTAAGTCAACATTGACAAACGGCGAAGGACAACATCGTGAGGAAAACTGGATTCCAAAATTTAAATCCGAAATCCCCAACCCGAAAAAAGCAAATGTGATAATCAATGCTCATTCCTTCTCTATATGGGAAAAGGCCCAGAAGAGGGGTATTTGTTGGCCGGTATTTTAAGTATTTGTTTAACTTCGGCCGAGGATTGAATTGTCCTTTCTTAAATGATAGAATGTATCAAACATTTCAAATTACAATGGACTTAATGCTGTGTAAGCATTGTGTCTAAGTTAAAGTTAATATCATCCTAAAACACTACAAACTTTAAAACTTTCTTCTAGTAGATAATTGTATTATTAGTTAACTACCTTGGCTTCGCGGTTTCAACTACGTACGTTTTCCCCGTTCCCGTGAAAGTTAATTTTCTATAGTTTTTAATATTATTGAGATATACCGGACGGAGGCAAATCCTACAACCAAGGATCATGAAAATCGGTCCACCCATTCTCGAGTTAAAAGTGTTGTAACCAACCCGACTCTGTTTTTTATGTATAGACAATGGTTAATAGCGTTAATAGCTAATGTTGTAAGGTGCCGAGTGTGGAAATACGAGAATAAAGCAGATTCATTCAATATAGCCGTACACTGTTTGAATTCACCATATTTTACACAACTGGCCATGAACATTAACGATAGTGCTATTTAACTATGGAAATAACCTTTTGCATGGTTCCACAAATAGATAAAAATAATTGCTGCATAAAATACAGCGTACATTAAGAATTCCGAGATTCTTTCCGATTATTTTAGTATCGATACATCGTTGGTTAAACGTATTCTTTTAAATAAAGTGCTAATGACATTCTATCCATAAAATATTATTCATTTGCCTTAGCTCCAAATTAATTAAGAATATATTGCTCTTGATTGTATGACGCATACGTTTACAGAAGCAAATTATTAATACGTGCAAAAACCCTGACGCAGGACTAAATATCTGTATGTGTAGCACATGAGTAAGACACGAAAATTTCCCGACTTTGAAACAAAACGTTGTACTTTAATTCCTCATTCCATGCATTTTTGTCAGCTGTTATAGATGTCCAAACCTGAGTAAAGGCGCTGGCAACGATCCAAAATATTCTAATTTTATTCTTTTTAATTTAATGATAACAGATAAAGGTAACACAAAAACGGAATTGAGAACATCCTCCGTTTGAATTTGATTAAAAAAGTCTTATTCTACCATACTGACCTTATTTTTTACTAAAAAAAAATAAAAGGTCTTAGAAGGCAGGCTTAGTAGAATATGCTAATTTGAATGTTTGCCCGCGCTCATATCTTTTAATGTTTGCAATGTAAAGTGCAAGTTGATTTCGTAGAACCTGTCCAAGGCTATTCCGAGATCTTTTCGACCGCAGGTAAAAAATGCTTTTAAACATTGCGTTTAATTGCATCGGGCGTCATTGTTTTGCTGCTTATTACTACTTCCGTATGATTGTTGTTCGCTAACAGGATCTCCTCGAACTTGGCAAGGGTCATTGCGTATGTCAGTCGACGCTAAAAGAGGTTATCACCGAACCAAAGCACAAAAAGATGTACTGATTTCAAGAGTTGCTACGTACTGGAAGTGAATGACACGGGACGATATTTCTAAAGGAAAGTTTAATGGAACAAGGTTCTACGCAATTATTGACTAAGCAAGCATTTTGAAATCATTCTACATATCTAAAGAAGCTAGCGAAGGAAAACCAAGGGCTAAGAGATGTTTATTTCTTTTTATTTTGCTGTACAAGTATTTCCTGTGTTTTGTTAGGTTTCGTGTTATTTGTGCTTATATTATTACATTTAATGTATTATAGTACAGTTGTGCATAATGAGTAATTTATCAGTGTCAACGTACCTTTAACCTTTTTAATTATAAACACAATTTTTTTTGTATTTTAATTAATGGTTTTGCCATGGTCATTGGTTTAGAGATATAAATAAAATTGAAAGTGTATCGCGATATACTAAGGTACCCATATTGATTTTCGACTGGCCTGTTGATCTAGTGGTTATTGACCCTGACTGCTAAGCTGGAGTTCTGGGTTCGATTCCCAGGAAAAATCTTTGGTGATGAGCACGATCATTTGTTCTGTGTTTGGATGTTATTTATCTATAAAACGTATGTATTTATTAATATATAAGTATGTTTATCAGTTGTCTGGTTGCCATAATACATAATTCAGAATTCAGAAGACCGTGTGTGAGCTGTCCCAAGATATTATTTTCAATACATGCAGAGTTTTATAAATCAGCTGCATATATCTAAAAATCACAGATTTTCCTTAAAATTACGAAACTTTTCGCTCATTGCTACTTGACGTAATCGTAAACATTTAATTGCCGTGTAATAGTGACCTTGTTCTAAAATCTTATACCATAAGGTTTATTTTGATGTACTTAGGTACGCAAAAATGTACGTAAGTAAAATACCGTTTTTTAAATCCATATTTACTTTTTGCACTTTATGAACGTTGGTATTTTAAGTCCATTATTTAGATTACACGATGACGTCAAAATGTTGTTAAACGTGGGCAAATTGCTGTCTACAATTCTACATGGTTTGATGTAAATACCTCCAGCTATGTTATTATTTTACTATAACGTACTGTGTGGTGTTTATTCGATTATAGAATCCGCTACGTTTGATAGTTTCCGATTGGGGTCTATCTTTTAATTTCCACCAATGAAAGACCAGCTAATTGTGATTGGTGGCAATTTACAGATAGACATAGAAGATTAGGTCAATGGCAAAAACCGTCACAGTACTATTCGAAATATTATTCTTAAATAGCTTCTCTTCTCTTAAAAAAAAATGCTTAGTTTCTTTTTATTGCTATATTAACTCATTATTGTAATTTATTCTGTGCTACGATGAAAGAGACTGGCCTCCATGACACAGGGAATCCTAGTGTGGAGACCAGGGATCTATCTATTTAATGTAATGTTCTTATTAAAAAATTAAGATATTATTATTATTATTATTCTGCTGCAGCTCTGGGTGTAAGTGGACTTTATGAGTTGTCGATATTAAATTGTATCTTCTTGGTTATATTATAGTGTTGACTACGGGAAAGGCGCCAGGGCCGGCAAGTATTGTACCTATATACTAAAGTTGACGTATGCTAATAACTAACGTATAAACAACTTATGCAATTAAAAACAGGTTTCAATATTCAGTGTCCACTGTTGGCACCATAAATATTTACGATGACTAATTAACCGAAATAATTAATTCATGCCTTTCTATGCGTGAGGAAGAAGTGGTAAATAAGTGTTAAAATTAAGGACTTTACTGAATTCTGATTTGTTACTTATTAAGTACTAGCTTTTGCTCGCGGCTTCGCCCCTTTTTTTTTATCAAATTAATTGTAGGTACCGTTATACATATATGTATATGAAAATAGTATATAATTTATGCGTGTGATAAAAATCCACTTGAATAATGAGACAGTCGCCTTTGTTCATCTGGGTAATAATTTTAGTTCAAAGGCTTACAAATAACACTTGTTTTGTCCACTCATTTTAGCCGAGTGAAATGTTTCCGAGGAAAAATTATGAAACTTATTTTTCAGAATATATCATAACACCCTATCTCACTGGAATGGTAATGGCTTTGTCTCAGCTCATCGTATCATATCTCGTACAGAAAAAAGATAAATAATTATAATCTATCGCCTATTTTTCTCCTACCCTCCTTAAGAATTCAACTGAAAAATGGAAAGCTACAGCCACTCTACCCGTTATGCTTTTAGAGTCTAGTGAACTCCTGAGGTAGTCTTGGTTCGTACTGATTTCAGCTGCATTTTAATTCCATCCCTATTTGTTATTAAGCTTGGTTTTAACGTCATAATTCGATGATCCAGTAGGCTTTTAATCTACTATATAAAAATAAGTCGGGTTTTCCTTCCTGACGCTATAACTCCAGAACACAAGAACTGATTTCCACGATTTTGCATTCGTTGGAAAGGTCTCGGGCTCCGTGAGGTTTATAGTAAAGAAAATTCTCAATTACATAAAAAAATAAATTTAGACCGCGGGCGGAGCTGCGGGAAACAGCTAGTTACATATGATTATATATAGCGAGTATAGTCATTCACTTGTTTGCTAAAAAAAACAATATGCAATTTACTAAAGTTCCCACAATAACAACTTGTCTGTTTGAATGAAAACATTATTTATGTATTGTCGGTTCATTTGACCACACATTAGCAGTCCTAGTTTTATACTGAAATCGCCTTTAACTCTTAGATATACGATTCATTTTCGTAATTTTTATTTTAAATAATACATTGGCTACGTAAATGTTTATCTACAATTCTTTAGAATTTAAATCGATAAAAGGTTAATCTTTTATAAGTTCTAAAGAATCGTCGTAACACAATATTATAATCGGATGTGAAATCTTTACTTCTGATTTATTGCACAATAAACGAAGCCGTAAAAATATTTTTATGCAACAGTACCTATCATCTCTGTCATTTATTTGAATAGCTTTGAAAGTCATTAGAATTACGATACATTCTTTAACTATTGACCGTTTACTTTAAAATATTGAATAGTAAATGTTAATGTCGAGAATGTGAAATAAAATTCGATTCGATTCTTAGCCATAATAATGAATTATTCTATGCATAGAGTATAACTGAATGTTGTAATGTACTTATAAGTTATTGTTATCTATTCCATTTTAACTTTGTAATAATCTTATTTACGAAAATCTGTATAAAATTGATGGATTTTAATATGGCTATAAGTATAATACATAGAACGTTTTGAAAGCGTCCAAAAAAATCCCAGTGAAATGTAAACGTTGTGCTTTTGAAGACGGTAGTACTTAAATATATACTTTTATTTACTATTACCTATTTAGACTATAAAAATTTCGTAAATAAACGAACTTGATGTAATTCAATATCCACTCGTAGATCGACTTTAACTTAGATTACAATCTAAAGGATTGCTCAAGCTAATTCAGAGGGACTGCACAAATACTGTATTGTTTTTTTTTATCTAGTCTGTGCTGTCCCACGTCTGGGCAAAGGCCTCCCATTGAACCTGATAACGCGCCACCTCGAACCAGCCCTCACAGTATGCGTCTAGATCATCGAGCCACCTCTTCCTGCTCCGACCTCGGCGGCGCCGTCTATCTGTTGGCTCCCATTGCGTAGAGACCTTCGCCTAACGGTCATCATGCATACGGCTGACGTTTCCCGCCCAATCCCACTTCAGCCTGGCATTATTGTTAATGGAATAAAATTTACTCTATTTAACGAGGAAAATAATTTAAAAAATAAATTATAATTATTCAAGATTAATTGTAAACTGTAACCAGGACTTTACGAGTTTCCCAGTTCACTAGTTTCCTCGTGGCCTAGTAAAATATGCAATATATTAAGTAAATAAATATTATGTGTTCTATCTAGAAAATATACTATTGTTTCAGCCAATTGCATAAATATGGGAATATGGGAATACCGACTCCATCCTTTTTAATACTTTATAAGGATATCAAACGTCATTATAATATTATGTTAATGACTAATTATCTATTATTGCTCATGTTATGTAACTACAAACAATATTTGAAACAAGTATTGATTTGTAAATAGTGAAACTTAATTAGTTTTTGGAATTCGTACGAGACAACCTTCTACTTCATCGAAACTTGTCGGTTCAGTGCAGTGGTATCAAATCGACGAACGCTACGTAATGATGCTGAGATGTCTGTATAACGCTGCTCCAATGACTGACCAGATCCTAGACCAAAAAGCACGTTGTGTACGACGCGAGTTCTAATATTTCTCGCACTGAATTTATAAACACAAGCGTACGCGTCATATTCTAGACTTCATATTCAAGAAAACTACTAAGTCTTGTATACTATATTCATAATTATTAAAATCTTTTTTTTTTTGTATTTTCTATGTGTTTTTGACAACTATTTTTTTTTCTTACTTGTTACTAACTAAGTACGGTATAATTATATGGTAAATTAAATAAAAACAGAGCTAGGTACATACCGTATTTGTTAGTTTTTTCGACGTCATTACAAACATATGCAATGTTATCATTTTTATTTTAATGTGCATGAAATGCCACTTTGTTTCACTTCAATTTAAAATACATTACGTCAAGGTCATTTTAAAAAAACGCTGTTGGTATTTCATGAAAATTCTTCAAATTCATAAATATCTAGGCTAAATATTATAAACTTAGGCTTTCCTACTAAATGTAAAATTTGAATAAAAAATGCTATAGCAGGTAGAAAAAATCTAAAGGATTTTTTTTGCCGGCAACTAAATTTTGTATCGGCTATTAATTTTGGCCCTAAAAGCTAAAACATTGACCTATTTTTTTAATTGCCTGATTGCAAAATATTCTTGTGTTTAATAAACCTAGTCTGTACTAGGTTTCGCATAAACTTGGTCTATTAATGATTATGTAGGTTCAAATGACGCAGGAAAATAAATGTGGGAAACCCGAATGTTGACACTAAACATTACTTAGGAGGTACTCATTATAAAAGCATTTATTGCTCTCACTGCTGTAGCGAGGCCAATTGTTTAGTCTCTCGTTGGCGATTTCAGATTTAAATTTTTCGAATCGAGGTTTCATAAGAAAGTACATATGGTTGGCTGGGTTCGAACCTGTAGCTATGTGCATACGAATCCGGTCATTGACCCGCTAGGACACCGCGAAATTTCACTTTCAATTATTGACGTCAATAAATACATTGATCAACACGAACAACACTAGTCAGTTTCAAATTAGAAGAGCAAGGGTTACAAAACTAAAACGCGTTCCTGATTCAGGTACTTTTAGTCGAAAATAGCAATATAAAATAATTATAAAAAGACAAGAACATAGATCACGTTAACTTTGTAGACAAAAATGAGGTCTTTTTGTTCCACCGGGAATCACGACCGTCTAAGTTTAGAATTCAACGAATTCCGAAAACGTTATTCAATCAGTATGCACTATGCAACCGTTGTTGGTTCCAACAAACAAACAAAATATATACATATTAAAATTAAACGGGTATACACAATGTGTAACGGTTGAAGTAATTGAATGGAAATGAAGAACGATTGTGTGTCGTGACAGTTATACAATAATTGCTGTATCAGGCTCCTTTAACTTGTCTTGTTCTAGCCTCATGCCCTGATAATACACTAGGTTGTTATTATATGAATGATGCTTAGTGACGTGCACGATAATCAAGCTATTAACTTCATAATTGTCATTATTGTAATAGTTCTTAAGTATTGAAAATATTTGAATCTGTTACGGGTCATAATTAAATTTAATGTTAAATGCGGTTAATTTTTTTATTTTGGTGGTAAAAATTTCGGTTAATTACTCCCTATCACAAAATACAGGATTAATTTAAAAGGAGTGCGTATATTCATTCGTTCATTAAAAAATAATTTTTTCATACAAAATTCACTTTGTATGAAAAGTTCATTTTCCATTTTAAGACTGACGTATGTTCCTTGGAAAAAATGGTTCAGTTTTATGCACCTGATTAACTCGTTGAATATACGCATACTCCTTTTAAATTAATCCTGTAAAAAGGGTGTTACATCTACACGGAAGGGTTGAGGACAACATTTAATTTTGGGAAGAGTCGGAATTTTTGGAAAAAAGAAACAAGCTTACCTACTATATAGGTATTAATTTAGATTAACTAATTATTATAACAAAAAACAGCCGATTAAAGGTAGTCTTTTACATAATTTATTTTTACAAAACATACCGATAAAATATGTATTATAAACTTATAATAGAAGTAAATGGATTGAATAAGTATCAAAATTGAAGGCATTCTATAAGTAATCATCATTCGGCCTTGACCTTCATTGATTGAATAAGGGTTCAGTTCTTGATTACCAATAGAAACGGAGAAACAATAAGAAAGCGTTAAACGCAATTGCGCATGGATAGTTTTCAATACCGGGCATAATTTTCCCTGCATCGCAGTAGGTATCCAGTTTCCAATAACTGATCGGCCCTCACGATATGCGTGGGAAGATAGCCTCGTCGAATAAAGTAAGACCAACATCTAGTTTATACTTCCTATTGATATACTGTTGATTCGTAAAGTTTTAAACACATAGCATTATGCACTATCATATCTACCTAAAATAAAATAGAATATTCATTAAAATAACCAAAATCAGCTGGTGGTCGACGGTTACGAGACCAAAATTTGTTTGAATTTTTAATCAATTTTCCACAATTGTTTTTTTTTTCGATACAAAGTTTTTTTATTATTTTATCTAAAGGTCTTTTATATTCCAGCCATACAGGCTGCTTGTTCACTAAAATCAATATGTTTTGTTTTCGTTTTAGATCGATTTCTTTTCTATAAAGTTTTTTTATGTAAATGCATACTTCTATTTGAAAGCTGTTATAACACATGCACATTCTACCTCTCTGTTAAGATTTTCTACATTGGCTACAATATTGAGTGATAGAGTTTGATATAAAGTTTCGTATCTGTCACTTTTTACCGTAACTGAGAAAGTGCTTTAAGTGTATAGAGGGCTCCGCTTCTGTTAAGTCTTGAAGAAGCATTGCCAGCTTTAATGTGAAGATCGCCGAATCTCAATCAATCTATGTGGCCCCATGCGGCGACCTATTGCCGTGACTCAGTACATTTTAACTAAGTATAAAATTGACAAGATCCAAAGAATAACAAAAGAAAAATAAAACGCAGGATCGTCAGTTGCATAGTCGGTACGTTATTTTAAGTTATAAGATATCTCGAATATCTTATTAGAACTTCGCCGACTTTGATATTATTAATGAACAAATTGATAAGATATAAATTATCAATTTATTCAACTTAATTGAAATATTGAGCGCCACTAGTCGTGTGACGAAACCTGCTACTTGGGGAATACCTCTTGCTAAAGACTTGTATGTGTTAAGTGTTTCGTAATCTATTTATAGTTATGGAATATTGATACTATGTATAACATTATCTTCAAATAATTAGCATTTTTATTTATAGGTTTTTACCATAGATACATTTTAAGATGTTTGTATTTTCCATTCAAGTTAAGTTGTCTATTTTTAAATCTGGTTTTACTAAGAGAAGTTTGGGTTTTCAAGCGAGTTGTCCTGATTTTTATGTAAAAAAAAAAGTTGAAAAATAGAACAGCGTAGGTGGATGTTATGTTATTTTAAAAAGAAAAGATAAGAAAATGTATAACGTTGCTTGCCAGAAACAATATTAATTTTAAGAAATAAATTGATTAGATTCAATTCAAGAAATATAAATTGGATTATTATTAATTTAATTTAATAATTCTTGTTACTTTTATGAAACAGCCGGACGCTATTATTGAGTAGTAACATTCCCTGCCATTGACATTTATGGTAATACAGAAATAAATCAGGATAACGTGCATGTACTAGGCAGGTTCCTATTTTATATTAATTATAATGAATACCCATGCTTTCAGATAAGCTGGTGCATTGTTATGTACCTACGTACGTACGATAAGTAGCGATCGCATGTTCGTTGTTGCGGCCAGAAACTTGTATTTCCCTAATTAATGTGTTAATAAAATATTACAATAAGCAACGAGTCGATGAAACAATCTATCCCTATATAATAACTACCGACATTTACTTGGTAGGCAAATGTATGGAGAGGTCGTAACTCGTACTATGAAATATGTAATAGTAGGTACTCCTGGATCAGATTCAATTCACGGCGGCTTCTATCAACAGAGAGAAATTTCAAACCTCCATTCTTTCACTATCAGTCTGATGAGGCGGCGTGAACTGAACCGGCGATTTGACACGACTGGAGAGATATCAGGACCAAAGGCTTTACGTGGTTTCCGAGGCACGGGGTGTAAACAACGCCTAGCCTTCTGACTCCGAGTTATACCAGTTTTGTTATTATAAATTTAACACGTTTTTAAGTATCTATCTGTCGCTACTTCACACCTTACAGTGACAGAGACAGCAGGAGACATATCGGCGGTAATAAACTGATTGACGTTTCAGTATTCGGCCATAAGTCACTTAAAATACCCTTTAACTAAACTTAAGTGAAAGTACGAGTGAAAAAAATAAACAACTGAGTAAATTGATTTGATTAAGTTCAATAAAATACATTTATAGAAATTCAATTATTTCTGTTAAATTAAACTATATATATAAAACTCTTCCGTTACTGACTGACTGACTGACTGACAGACAACGCACAGCCGAAACTACTGATCGTAAAGAGCTGAAATTTGGCATGTGTGTTTGTTGGAAGGAGTAGGCTACCACTAAGAGAGCATTTTTGGAAATTCCCCCCCAAAGGGGAGAAAAGGGTGGTAAATTGAAAGTCATTACTCCACGCGGACGAAGTCGCGAGCAAAAGCTAGTTAAATTATAAATGCTTATTATTTTTATTTATTTTCTTTTTATTTTCTTATTGTTATTTTATTTTCTTCAACACGTGATAGATTAGAAATCAGTGTTAAATTAAATTATAAATGCTTGTTATTTTTATTTATTTTCTTATTGTTATTTTATTTTCTTCAACACGTGATAGATTAGAAATCAGTGTTAAATTAAATTATAAATGCTTGTTATTTTTATTTATTTTCTTATTGTTATTTTATTTTCTTCAACACGTGATAGATTAGAAATCAGGGTTAAACTAAATTATAAATGCTTGTTATTTTTATTTATTTTCTTATTGTTATTTTATTTTCTTCAACACATGATAGATTAGAAATCAGTCGTTTAGTGGACTTCTCTGGTTCGCCAAAAACTAAGTCTCATAAAAAACCCCATGGTACATGACATAATATGATCATACGAGTAGGTATATCAAGATACACACTATTTGAGTTTTCTCAAGAAATAACTCCGAACACCTCTTTCAATGGGGGCTTCAATGGCGAGTCAAAAACATCGCTAGGATTGTTGGTATCGAGAAGTCAGTCTGTCAATTTTTAACAATCTCAGGTCGGTAGCTTGTCTCTTGTCATGCCGCTAGCGGGTTTCTGACTCACGTTATCCATTTCGTGTAGTTTTTTGGTGCTACCTTCATTTATTAATGTTTGACACTAATTTGCACTCAAATAGTCCTTGAAGTTATTAATAAAACCATTTTAAAGTTTTTTAAGCACAAAACTGTTTGTTTTGTATCAGAAAGTCAGTTTTTATTGTTATTTTAAACAAACACATGCAAATAATAATGAAAACCTTCTAACAAAGCTAAGTGGCGTAGAATTGGATGCCTGACATTAACATTTATTTTATTTATTTATTCACGAAAAAATATTTATTATTTTATATTATTATATGATGGGCGCATTTCTCTTCCCGTATAAAGGAGGAACGAGCATTGATCTCCACGCTTGCTCATTGCGGCAGTGATGTCAGATTCCACTTTTTGGAATCCAGGTTTCCTCACGATGGCACTTATTGCCTGGGTGAAACTATAGATATACGAATCCGGTCATTGAACCGCTAGCTAGGCCACCACGTCACTATTTACAATTTTACGGGTTTTTTTTGCAGCAAATTCTGGTTTAATACAACTTATGTGTCTTCAGCATACCTGCTTATCTCCATCAATACATTTAAGTGCATGTATGGATGGACTATCTGTAAAAGGTTTGTGAAGTATAATGCCTGAAAGATTTAGATCTATGGTTATAAATTCGTGAGCGTGGGAGTCCTATTTTACCTAAGTTATTACTACTTCTAGTGGTATATCAAGGCTAGCTCCGTTAGATGACAGCGTAAACGGAATAATGGAACTACTGAGTAGGAAACCACATTGAAATAACATTTTAACATTGCCAAGTTTATGGGCTCAAATCGTCTGAACCATGTCTGAACAGAAACGTTAGGGTTATGTGACATCGCCTATTTTTATAAGTATTTGCGTAAAAGACTTCTCAGACCCTATATTATTAAAAACAACGATTTCAACTTTATACAGCGTTACTTTCTTTTCCTTAACTCAATCTTCTTATAACCTTTATCTCGTGACTATAAAGTATAAATATAATCGTTATCCTCACGTAAACAATAAACGAATAAAGAATGCTCATTGTAAACCAATTAAAACAGATTGCATTCGATATTTGTTCGTGTTCGTAAGCGGTAAAAGTGTATCGAAGACTTTTACTTTCATACAATGCCGTTACACACTCAATAAAAGTATAAGTGAATATGTGAGTCATGACGTCACTATTTTTAGTGAAGTGAAATTGTTTTTTGTGTATGCTTGTTGTGATATTATTACGTTTTAAAGTTGTTATGATAACTTTTTTGTATAATTTTTTTTTGCGGTCTAGGAGCTAGAGGATTTTTCGTTAAGTTTAAGAATAAGATTTAGGTGTCATAAAAATAATTGGAAAGAAATTTAATGACAAATTTATATAAAAAAATCAAGTCATGTCATTAAATAAGTTCGTTAAATTTTTTAAATATTAGTTGTCCAAAGTCGTTTATTTATAAGTTATTAAATATAAGTCGTCTAATTATGTTCTTGTAGAATGTGACAACTGACTATCAGTTACATAAAGCCGAGATTTTCACCTTAATACGGGAGTTTAACGATATTCGTAGCATAAAATAACTATTAAGACGCTGCAGACTAATTTGAATAAATAATAAAATATTATAATCTCTTGATTTGTATAGTTCCTTAGTAAGCCTTATTAATTTAAATGGATAAAATACTCACAACAGTTATTCCGACCAGTAAATATAGTGTCCAGGCCATCGTTGCTCACTCGTGACACTTATAACATTATATTAAACAAATCCTGCCACAACGGGTGGTGGTCATTCAATAATTACATATCGAACCGCGACACTATTTATGTGTTGATATGACGTAGGCATGCGGTTTAAGCGAAACACCGATATCGATTATAATGCCGGCACGTACAGCTGTTCTCGCGGACAGATGTCAACTGGCGTGCACAGCTCAACTGGCCGGCTCCAAGACTTTGCGTTGTCATAGCAGAACCAGTTTCTTAAGAACTTTTCTTCGCAATACGATTTCCCCCCTCGCCTTAATTTCTAATACAAAAGGAGGGGTGGGGTAGATCAATTTAAGATGGACAATGATGTCCTGTTGTTTTATTAAAAAAATAAGTTGACCTATTCAGTTAGCAATATCTTGGTGGTATTAAACAATGACGCTGTTTATTTTCACATAATACCTAATTATTGACATGTGCGAGTAGCTTACGTGCTAAATTAAACAGAATTCTGTTAATCAATAAGTTTGTTTATTAGTTGAAGTTTACTTTACAAATTCCACAGTCTAAAAAATATTACAATGTGGGTATGAGCATTTTTCATATGTAGAATTATGTTAGTCAACCTTTTATAAAAATATCACATTTTTTATCTCTTCTTGCAATAGATGTTGCTTAAAGTATGTGTACCTACGTGAAGGCACAATTTTTATTCTGGGGTTTTAATCATCCAGTAGAACTAGTCAGACCGAATTCCAGCCTCGGCGGCTAATCTCAAGTGAGATCAGCCATGTCCGCATGGAGATATTATAGTGCACAAGTGTGTGTACCTGTACGTAAAAACAGGTGTACTCTCTATTCTTTCGCCCTCATTATCTCCCTAGAGTATTAGTGTTCTGTGGCCCTCATAGTCCGAAGCCACGGCAGAACGACGGCTTTACGTGCTTTCCGAGGCACGGGGATGTAAACACCGCCTCATTTCCTGACTTGGAGCGGTACTAAGAATTTCTAAACTCAGTAACTATTTTTGACACGCACGGCAGTCGTGCTTAACTCTAATTCAAAGAAACAAAAAATCAAGAGTTAAATGGAAAACTTTAGTCTTGAAATTCGTTAATCTATTTTTTCTATTACGGTCTATTACTTACCCTTAAAATGCCTAAAAAGTTACCTGGTTTTTTTCTGTTGATAGGTAACTAGCTAGGTTCGTGCGTCCTGCCTGTCATGACCTATGGCGCCGAAACGTGGACACTGATTAATAGGGCTAGTCCATAAAATCAAAGTCGCTCAGTGAGCTATGGAGCGAGCTATGCTCGGAGTTTCTTTAAAGGATAAAATTAAAATTGAGATTATCCTGAGAAGAACCGGAGTTACCGACATAGCATAGAGATTTAGTAAGCTTAAGTGGCAGTGGGCTGGTCATGACTGTCGAAGGACTGATGGCCGTTGGAGCAGATAAGTCCTTGAGTGGACATCGTGAATCGGCAAACGGCAGATGGACCGATAACCTAAAAAAAGTAGCTGGGTCGGACTAGATGCGGAAGGCGGAGGACCTGTTGTGGTGCAACTTGGGAGAGGCCTATGTCCAGCAGTGGTCCGCAATAGGCTGATTTCATTCATTGATTGAGGTGTTACACTGTTTTTTTTTATTAAATAATAGTTTTTACTGCAGTTTTGTGTAACGATGTTTGAAACAACTTTTTTAAGTCATGAACAAAACCGAAAAAAGCGAATTTAGAGTATCGTTAATAACACTACATTAACAAGAAATAACTTTGTCACGAGGATCTAATTATATAAGATATTTTAGTATTATTTTTCCTTATTTACATAGACATTTGGCGGGTTAAATAAAAAACTCAAACATCCGAAACAATAATTTATTTACATATTACCATAATTTTTTATCGATAAAAAATTAAATAGCGAAAATGAAATAATCTCATCCCTAGTAGGTGTGCTTTTTCCTCTCATAGGTGCATTATAAATATGTTGGGATAGCCATATATGTACCTATGTATGAACATACATACCAAATAAAGGCATAAATATTATATTTTCCCATATCATAATGTATGCAAATAATCTGCATAGAAATAATTACCAATGTAAGAGGCTATTTTTATAATTTTCTGAGAAATGGTAGGTATTATTACATCTAATTGTAATTATTTATATAAATTAATATTTGCTAATAAACCTAGTTCATAATTTTTAATTAGCACACATTATCGTGACTTCCTAATTAGTTGCAATTATTTATAATTACCTATTAAATTATTTTTATAACTGATCGATAGCATTTTATAGAATTCTAGTCATTAAAAGTATTCATTTAATAGGTCTCTACGCTATCTAATTAGAAGATATCATAATATTTAAAACTAGTTGTGCCCTGCAGTTTCAACGGCGTAAGTTATCCCCTTTCTTTATAATTATCGTTTTTATAATAGTCCGTTTAATACATATTGTTTTTAATATTTATTTTGCTATTCGGGTTTGAGACGAATTCAATAATCTAGGCTCATGAAAATTGGTCCACCCGTTCTCGAGTTGTAAGTGATGTAACAAACCTTTGTTTTAAAAGTATAGCAGATAACTAAATAAACTCGGAATAAAATAGATTAAAAATAAATAATTCGGTAATCTGTCCGTCTTTGATTGATGATTATTTCCTAATTAGGCTACAGAGTTAATAAAATATTACATGGGGTTTTACGATCAACGGTTTTATGGCAAAAACATCGAATGGGTTTTTACTCATAGTTTTTCTTTATCGGAAATGTCATCGAATAGGTATCACTTAATAAAACTTACTACTGCATGAATTATTTGGTAGTGTGAAAAGTTTTTTATAGGTTTTTTCACGTGATGATTTTCCTTTTTGATGACGCGTACTTTATTTTGATCTTAACGATCACATTTGCGGTTTAAATATGTTATGTGTTTGGAATGGAATCATAAGTCTTGTGCTTCTTTTGGATGTGTTCAATGGTAGTAAAAATAATTCAAAAGTGTACTTAAGTATTTTATTCTTTAATTTCAAACAATCCCTATTAACGGTATAATAATATAATAACGGCCTATAAACGTTCCAATGCAGGGCACAGGCCTCTTCCCATATTAAGAAGAGATGACCATTGATCACGCTTGCTCGGTGCGGGTTGGTGATTTCAGATTCCAATAATTTGGAATCTATAGCCCGACCGCGCAGGCGAGGACTCAGTTAGATGGTCGGGCTATAGGTTTTCTCACGATGTTTTCCTTCACGGTTTGTCAATGATGTCTTAAAATTATTAAGAAAGTACATATAACTTTGAAAGAGTCTCATTGGTATTTGCCTGGGTTCGAACCTGCAACCATCTGCATGGAAATCCGGTCATTAAACCGCTAGGCTGCCACGACATTGACGGTATAACATTATTCTTTTATCAATACCGGTATCCAACAAAGTCAGGTACAGTGAGCAGTTTACCCTTACTTTTCGCTTCTACATATTGCAAAATGCGTTTATGTCTGGTCCCAAGCAAAAGAGAATCGAGAATCACTCCGGTGGTTTTAGCCAGTTGGGGTCCTGCATTCCCCTACGCGCGGATGTTGTCCATGCGGATTTCCACGGGGTCAAAAACAAAACAAAAAGATATCTACCCTTACTTAGTTGAAAATCTGTATTTGGTGTTATAAAAAATATTTTTTGTTAACTAACGCTACGTTAATGCTAATTACAAAAGAATTTTCCATAGAAACTTGATCATCTAAAAATAATATCGATTATTGAAGTTCCAAGGCAAAGTGTCTAGACCACATCCTTAGTTCTAGCGTCATATAAGTGACCGGAAATATAATGATGTTCAGATGGATTGAAACGACAACTTTTTTCACATTTATATCAATATTTGCAATCAATGATAATGTTAAAAGTTTGAATATTGTTTTATCAATCAATCTACCCACAAAGCACGTTACTATTTAAACTAGAGGCCCAAACCTCAACCATAATTCGTTTTAAATTCAAGTTTGGGATTTCATTAAAAAAAGGGTCAAAGTTTATGCTTTGTATAATATATCTTATTAAAAAAATCGTTCTGCACTCCGTACTTAAACAAACTATAAGTGTGCGAAATTTCATACTCCTCCGTCCGCGCGATTTTCGTAAAAAGCTGTAGGTACAAAGTTTTGGCTTCACGTACGACTGTAGATTCTATGATAATAAAACTAACATATTATGATGAAACTTTTTATTTAGGGAATCAAAGCCATTTACTTCTAAAAGTCCAGCCATTGTCATTCCTGACATCCAGTCGATTCAAATCCAAAGGTTACCTTCGGGTTTACCATTTGGTTTGAATAATGTAGTCTATAGGGTAGGCTATCTTCAAGAGAAATCGCAAATTTTACTTGTGAGTAGGTACTAACACAGCTCGTTAAATTCACAGATCTGAGATCAAAATGGACTCTAGAACATAAATATTACATTGTAATCGAGTTGCAGTGAAATTTGATTACCGGAGATTGTTTATCAAGTCACTATGCCGCAACAAGATGCCGCCGCGCCGCCGCCGCTTGCCGCTTCTTTGGAGAAAGTTTTGCAAATTGCCTCGTATCTCACTAAAACCAGTTGTAAAGCGAACATTCTCAAAACATATTATTAATTCCATCTCAGTTCACTCCTAGATATAAGTAGTTGTCCTGCATGTATCTTTAGGCACAGATCGGTTGAAAACTTGGTGTTGAGGACAGCGCCATCTATTGGCGTCGACAGGAGGCGCGATGAAACAATAACCCACGGCTATGCAAGGTCCATTTATGAGTAAGTACCTACTTACCGTTTTCGTAACACGCACACGCCTAACAATAATTTTATTTATTATCGAAAGTCCTGAATCAAGTAAGAAAACTATACTGTCAGTATTTACAGCAACCATTTTAGTAGCCCAGTACAAATTATTTACAACAGTTCTCATAATAATAATATCATGCATGCATTTATTGTCTTTGTTTCAAAAAATACTTCTCGCTAAAATGGTTTTACAATTTCGCAACGTGTATACATATTGATGCTCGTGACTGTACCTTTTTGTTTTGTCTCGGAAACGATTTTCATCTCTTTTATATTCTGTCGCTTTGATCCTTATTATTTAACTGCCCGCGACTTCCTCTGGGTGTAGCCTATGTTTTTTTCCATGTCAAAGACTGCATGCATGCCATGAAATAATAGGTATATTGGTCTCAAAATATTATTTCGAACATCACTTGTAGTAAACCAATGTGTGGATAAGGTGGATTACATATAAATAAATGGAAATAGGACCATGAAAAATTTAGGAAGAAGCATTGTGGGAAAGCATCAGCTAGTACAGCACTCGCCAATCTTAACCTTCAACCATAAAGTAAAGTTCAACCATAATTAACCATTGGTTGAGATAACTCGGGATCAAAAAACTGGGCCTAAATACATTTTTACCCAGTCCGCATCCCTATTAGGAAATGACAATAATAAGTTATTAAAAAAACACATCACAATTGGTTTATAAACGTATTTATTAACTACTAGCAGTGGCCCGCGGTTTCGCCCGCGTAAGTAGGTCGCGTTCCCGTAAAACATGTGATCTATCACAGTCTTCTATCTCTTTCACTTACTCACTTTACATATGATGAGATTAAATTTTCATTTTCTTTTATATAAACTTACCTTACAATAAGAAGGACAAAAAATATTCATCGAATTTGGTGCATTTGTTTAATTTAAGTTATGCGTAACACACTTGGCGTTTTATTTTTATATTTATTCTTTGTTTGACTAGTACATTTATTTAGTTTTTGAATTTAAATGGCCGTTGAAAAATTTTGCTGCCCCATCCTATGACGTTTTGAATACAATCTAGTTCCAGTTTTATGGATGAAATTATTTTAATATACAGACAGCTGCATCTTTTTTACTCAATGAAACTATGTTGTCAATACTTTATGATGTCCCCAGAACTTATATTAAAATTATTCAGACTTCTAGAATACATTTTTGTGATGACAGGAGCAACAGACGGGCAGCTCGACCCTGACCTTCTCAGTTCCAGATTTACCATCATGGACAAGGAACTCCCACACGTTATACTTCTGCTTGCAAAGTGTTTTTAGACCCTCTGGTACGGAAAATTCAGTGAAGCATGGAGCTCCTTCGTTCCTAAAAAAATAAAATAGTTTTATAAAAATATATAGTGGTGCTGAACCATAAAACCATTGCTATCTTTACCAGACTGCGCCAGAAGGACGGGGTAATGTATTTGGGAGTATGTATGTATAATTATTTGGCAAGCTCTATAGTCAAAACGGCTTGATGGATTTTAGCTTGAGAGGTGTCGTTTGTTAGATTTGTATATACTGTGGGAGTGACACTGGCGCCAAAATAAATAATAAAAATAGAAATAAAAACTGCATTAGATTTTATTAGACTACATTTGTGTACACGTCAACTATGATCATTTAAACTCGAGAGAAAGTGATTAATTTAACTTTTTGTAATATATAAAATTACAGAAGGTAGATAGTGAAGTGTAGAAGGTGCTAGTATAGTAGTAAAACTTACACGCAAGACTCTATGCGCACCATCTGCACATAATTCTCTTCGGGGGCTTGCACGACTGTCCGCCAATCGCCTTGCTTTGATTTTACTTGGTAGAGAGGCTCATACTAAAACACAAAATTATAATAATTAATTCAAAGTTTAATAATATTCTAGTCTTTTTAAATTTATGTTTTACTTTTACTAAACCAAAAAGATAAAAACATTTCAGTTTGAAATTAAATATTAACAGAACATAGCAACATCACCAAAAATCTATAGACTAACAAATTGTTCATACTGATCATGTCCCTGCTCTGCAAATCTTATCAATATTGTTATTAAGAAAACGTTTAAGATCGGCCACAGCAATAGGAAATGTTTTCTATTTTCGTTATAAAGTATACCGATAAAAAACCGGTGAAAAGCCTCGCCTGGGCACAGCGTGGGGATATGTCGGACATAAACCGTCTAAAATCACCCTGGTCCCATTTTTACCTTAGCCAGAGCTGCGGAATCAAGTTGTGCATTCCCAGCGCGGCTCCGAGCGGTCTCAGTACCAAAAGGGTGGTTAATTCACAAATTAAAAAAAGAAATTTATTTATATTTCATTTTGGAGAGTCAGTTAAATGTCCACTTGTCATTTCTTACGAGGACGAATGCATAGGATTTCGTGCTCGTAGGCAAGAATAACCATAAGTTAATTGTAACCTAATAATGAATACCTACAGATTTCATTGTATGTAGATTCTATTGTGTGTTACCGTAAATATACACTCGAGAGCAATGAATCCGGGTCACTTAAAGAGTCCTAAAAATCTCGGAAACTAAAAATGCTAGGTTAATGCAATAAATTGTATTTAATAGACAATGTAATACTCCTTAAATGAAGGTATTAAAACTTCTTAGTTATTGTAAAGTTATATCATAAAAAAATCAAATTTGAAAAAGGGCCACTTTCGAAGATGGAACTACGAAATTACAGCATTTGGTTTTGCTTTTGTTTGTAATCTGTCATTTATGTGGGTACATAAACCATGTTGATAGTGCTCTATATTCATTATTCAAGCTGAAATTATGTCGCTTACGCCTGAAGAATGCACCAGAATACTTACAATGCTGGAAACCGGCCGGAGTCAGCGCGATACAGCCAGGACTGTCGGTGTGTCGCTGTCAACAGTACAAAGAGTTCTCCGACGTTACGAAGTAACTGGTTGTAACCTACGCAGACCAGGAACGGGCAGAACCAGGTGTACCACAGCACGAGAAGACCGATACTTGGTGAACACCATGCTTCGAAATCGCTTTCTCACAGGAACTGAACTCACAAATCAGTTTCGACTCCTCGGAGGAAGTAACCCAAGTGCATGGACAGTAAGGCGTCGGCTTGCTGAATCTAACTTAAAACCCCTTAGACCTGCAAACGGCCCTAAACTGGAGCCTGGGCATCGTATTTCAAGACTAAGATATGCCCAGAGCCACGTAAATTGGAGTATTGAAGATTGGTCAAAAGTTATGTTCTCCGACGAATCAAAATTTATGCTCTACAAGCACGATGGAAGACACAGAGTGTATCGAAGACCAGGGGAAAGATTCAAGCAAGCATGCATCGAAGAAAAAGTAGCCTACGGTGGTGGGTCTGTACTTGTGTGGGCCGGAATTTCTTCTGAAAGTCGCACAGAGCTGGTGATCATAGAAAACGGCTCTTTAACTAGCGAAAGATATGTGGAAGAAATCCTCAATGATCACGTTGGTCCATTTATGGTCAATTTAGGTGAGGATGCTATATTTATGCATGACAATGCCCGACCTCATACAGGTAGGATTGTGAATGACTACCTTCAAGAGATGAACATTACTCGTATGGAGTGGCCAGCGCGCAGCCCGGATATCAACCCGATCGAGCATGCTTGGGACGAGCTAGGCAGATGCGTAAAACAACGAAATCCTCCCCCAATCACGCTTCGTGAGCTCAAAATTGCTCTCACAGAGGAATGGGAGAATATTCCCCAAAATCGTATAAGGAACTTGGTGTACAGCATGCCAAACCGCGTAAACGCAGTAATGGAAGCACGAGGAGGCAATACGAAGTATTAAAATTCAAGAAAATCGTAATAAAGTTCATAAATTTCATGTTTCCTATTTTTGTTTAAAGGAGAGATCAGCAGTTTTTTTCTTTATGTAATTTTGTGTTAATAAAATGTATGGTGACTCATATTTTTTTTACTTTCATTTAAGGAGTATTACATTGTCTATTAAATACAATTTATTGCATTAACCTATCATTTTTAGTTTCCGAGATTTTTAACATTCTTTAAGTGACCCGGATTCATTGCTCTCGAGTGTATTTTATAGTTCACACTATTTCTGTTAAACAAAATAATATTCATCAAATTATTTTGGAAGATATCTAAACAACCCGTCCATAAATATATTGAAACCCATAGCAACTTGTAAGAGGAAAATATAGCGGTAACCTTGTGGTAACACTGCTGGTTCCGCTTGTCGATTTAATATGCAACCTGATCAAGTGAATCAATCCTCCGCGTTTTCATAGTTTGTATTTTAAATACGTCTTATTTATTTTAATAATTTATTATAAATAAACCGTAATGCAATTAATGTTTATTTCAAAAGTTTTTTTTGAGGATTGAATCACATAGGACGTATCATGTCGAGGTGGCCTAACGGTTCAATGAATGGATTTGTCTGCAAAAGGTTGCTTTTTCAAATTTTATTTACATTACAGCCTGTCAATATCAATGTGCCTTTTTTAATTTATATGTTCTTTCTGAAGTATTCTAAGACACCATTGATACATTATTGCAATTTACTGGTAGCCAAAGGGTGATAAATCCGTTCGTATTGGTAAGAACTGTTAAAGAAATAATGCTATAAAAAAATATTACCGTGACTGTAGTTTCACAATCATCCATGTCGTCAGGGTCTCCTTGTCGGTCATCAGTCAAAATGTAAGTTGGCTGATATATTGCCTCCTAGAATCACAGAAAGGTATAATCAGAAATAAAGGATTATCTTGGCTATTAAGGAATTCAGGTTTTTTTTAGTTCAGCATGTTAAGTATCTATTCACTTCGTTTAGTTGGATATACAACAGACCGTCGATATTCAGAAAAAAAAACATACCATTGAAAGACGCTTAAATGAATGAAAAAGTTATTTCTACTTTCGAGCGTTTTTGAACTAAATCTTGCTTATCGTACGGTCGAATTTACCTTAATCTTTCCTCTAAACAATTTATTGAAGAGATCTTGTGGATAATCATCAGGTTTCACTGTGCAGAAGTTTAGGCCTTTGCATTTATCTGTCACGTTTGGTTGGTTCCCGTATCGATTCCTAACATCCTGTATTGGTCCAGGATATACAATAGGTGCGTAGTCTTCATCTGAAATTATCAAAAGAATTAAGATTAGAATGGGCATTCGAATTAGATTAATACGGACAAGACATGCATTTAATTTATTTCTTGTTCGCATTAGGTACCACTAGTCTCAAATTAGTTTTCGTAATATGTAGAGTGAAACCTGTGCTATGAGAATAGTTATCCATAAGTTCTGGAACATATTTTTTTAAGGGTACGATGGGGACGTCATATTTCTTAAAGAAAACTCAGAGTTACGTAATGTGCTACTATGAACTTGCGTACTGAGGTTCGTAGCGTAAAATGTATTTTAGAAATGACTAGCTTTTGCTCGCGACTTCGTCCGCGTGGAGTAATGACGTACGTTAGAATTTGGGTTTTTCACTTAGTTATTGCCTGTTCCATGGTCTATCGATTACATGTACTAAAACCCTTTCTTAATGCTCACTTGCTTCACTGGTGGAACCTACATACAAAGTTTTAAGTGAATCCATTGAGAAATAAACATTTTCAATTTACCACCCTTTTCTCCCCTTTGATTCCCCCGGAATTTCCAAAAATCCTCTCTTAGTGGTAGCCTACTCCTCCCAAAAAACACACATGCCAAATTTCAGCTCTTTACGATCAGTAGTTTGGGCTGTGCGTTGTCTGTCAGTCAGTCAGTCAGTAACGGAAGAGTTTTATATATATAGACTAGCTGTACCCGCGACGTTGTTCGCGTTGAAAAGTGTATTTATTGCCGTCAATAACTGAAAGTGAAATAACTAAAGTGGCCGTGGTGCCCTAGCGGTTAAATGACCGGATTCGTATGAACAGGGGTTCAAACCCGGGCAAGTACCAATGAGACCTTTTCAAAGTTACGTGTACTTTCTAAATTATTGTAAGACACTATTGACAAACGGTGAAGGAAAACCAAAAAATTAAGATCTGAAATAATTGCCAGCCCGCATTGAGTTAGCATGGTGATCAATACTCGTTTCGTTTTTATATGGGTGGAGGCCTATGCCCATATAAATGCAATACATGTTATAGGCGGGTATAGCTGAGAAGTATCTCGACACCATAACAGAGTAGCGTCGCAACGCCATTGTAGAAAGGCGCCGCGACGCCACATTACAACGGAATCGCGACACCAAAGCTAACGGGCGTCGTTACTCTATAGCTGAGTGGTCACGACGCTTTAGTTGTATGGCATCGTAACGCCATAGTTGATAGGCGTCGCGACGCCATAGATGGGAGGCGTCGTGTAGCCATATTAGAGCGGCGTTACAATACCATAGCTGGGACGCGTTCAAATCGCTACAATTGCGAGGCGTCGCAACGCTACAATTGAGTGGCGTCACTACGCTATAGCTAAAAGGCGTCATAGCACCATAGAAGAGCCGCGTCGCTACGCTATAGCTGAAGCGTCGTGGCGCTATAGTTGAGCGGTATTGCGACTTCGTAGCGGCGTGGCGCACGGCTACTGGAGTCGACTGTTATTCTTAAATTCGCCCTCTACCCCTCCGTCTATCTCGCCATTGTAGAAAGGCGCCGCGACGCCACATTACAACGGAATCACGACACCAAAGCTAACGGGCGTCGTTACTCTATAGCTGAGTGGTCACGAAACTTTAGTTGTATGGCATCGTAACGCCATAGTTGATAGGCGTCGCGACGCCATAGATGGGAGGCGTCGTGTAGCCATATTAGAGCGGCGTTACAATACCATAGCTGGGAGGCGTTCAAATCGCTACAATTGCGAGGCGTCGCAACGCTACAATTGAGTGGCGTCACTACGCTATAGCTAAAAGGCGTCATAGCACCATAGAAGAGCCGCGTCGCTACGCTATAGCTGAAGCGTCGTGGTGCTATAGTTGAGCGGTATTGCGACTTCGTAGCGGCGTGGCGCACGGCTACTGGAGTCGACTGTTATTCTTAAATTCGCCCTCTACCCCTCCGTCTATCTCCGAAAATAATCGTGAACTAATTCAATAGTTTTTATAGAGTAAGTAAGTCTTCGAGTTGGTTTCATATGTATACATTTCAATCAATCAATTTAGTAGTTTTGTTGTTAAATCAAAACAACTGGAAAATGTAACCAAAAATGACATATCGGTTAACGAAAAGGATCATGATCCATGAAAGACGACGAAGACGCATGATCTGCAAGCGATGGGGGATGGAAAGCAGCGAAGTAGTGAATCATGCAACCGGGACGGGGGTCAACTGACTGTCTTGTCAAAATGCAAACTCATATGGCTTAGGTGTGTTGTAACACACCCAGCACAAATCTGCCTCTTAACTCTGAGGATAGGCTTCGATCTTGTTTTAGATTGATTATCAGCAGAGTGACAGCATGCAGGTTTTCCGGTGTCCACTCAAGTGCACTGTATAAAATTCCCTAATTGTTCTCAGACTGAAAGAAAGAAAATGCATTTACTTGCGCCACTTGCGACGCAAAAAATACAAAAGAAAAACTAACTTCTACAATAATTTCCAAAATGTTAGAGGTAATAATTATGCGTCTCATCCGTGCGGAACATCTGCTTGTTGATTTGGTGGTTGAGACTGAGTGTGACCAGCAAGTGTATCGTTGAGGTTGGAATCCAGTGTCGGGTCAAAAATTAAGTATTGGTTTGAGACTTTTATTATTTCAATGTCCAACGCCTCCGATAGTATGTAAAACTGTTGGTTCCGACCGTCAAAAATGATCTTTGGTCTTTGCTTCCAAAATATACCGAATTACCCAGTAAAATGGATTGTGTAGGTCAGACAGAAATACGAACATACGACATCGACGGAGCTTGGTATACATTTAATTTTGAAGGTACCATTTAATGCTAAAGCTGAATAAAAACAGAAATCTGGTCCATTAATTGACAGAAGAAGCTGTGAATTTTAGTAAATCGTCTCTAATAATTTCGTAAAGAAAGTAAAAACAATTGCCCTAAGCAAAAGTTGGCGCCGGCGCTGTAAACCGTATAATTATTTATTGGTCCTATAGTTTTTCAGCTTGCCATCGGACACTTGTCACAAACAGCAAAAGAAAGATATGGGTAAAAGAAAGGTAAATTTAATTTACTTTTATTATTTTTATCCAAGAAATATTACAGATAAACAGAAGAAAACGTGAGAATAATAATATCAATAACGACCAATAGGTAAACTACGTTGAACCTCATTTTTTTTTAGGGACAAATTGATATTTGATTGAAAAGACAACAGCGAAAAGTTTTAAAAATATGATTTTTAACTAAAAGACACAAAAAGGGTTAGCTCGACTGAGATTCGAACTTGGAGTATCAAAATATTTGAACTTGTAAAAGAAACTGGATAATATAAGAAAAAAAGGGCGCCGTCACACCTGGATTTGAACTTGCAGCAAGAACATTCATTTCCAATCGTTCAACCACCGAGTTGTTTTCACTACAGCTAATTTTCCTAAAAAGTGACTCATACTTCAATCAGATCTGGTCGTTATAGTAACGTAGTTTTTGCCATGGTTACTTGGTTGTTTACATTTTGACAGCGGGCAAATGAATTTTGTAAACAATTATCAATTTTCCCTCGGGAACTTCTTAAGGAATCGGAATAAAAGGTAGCCTATGTTTTTTTCCATGTCAAAGGCTACATGCATACCAAATTTCAACCAAATCGGTCCAGTCGTTTTTGCGTGAAAGAGTAACAAACATCCACACATCCACACATCCATTCTCACAAACTTTCACATTTATAATATTAGTAGGATTAACACTTAGGGCCAACCCACACACGTGGTGTGGTAGGCACAACCACACCACGTGGTCAGGCGTATATTTTGTATTGAAAATTAATAAGACTATTCACAAGTACCACATTTTAATGTCGTTATCGACCACTTGAAGCCAGTGCTTGACAAAATTTTGACGCTACAATGTGGTGTGAGTCTAAGTTTCACAAAACGTATATCTAAACTAGAAAATGGTTTTGCATTCGCGGATATTAAGAGAAATATTTTAATTTGAAAATAAAATTATTTTGTTAAAGGATGTTTACGGTCCATTAGCACGTAGAATCGATTGTTTGCTAAGTAATTACTATGCACTTAATTTTAGTTCATTACAAATTTAATTATTTACTACAATGTATTTATATACACTTTTAATTAATTAAGTATAGGTTATCGGGGTCAGGTCTACATAGCATGCGTAGTTATTGCTTTTTATATATAAATAATTAGCATAACGAATATTATTTATAATTTCAGTACATTCTTGATTACAATATTCATTATGCCAATTATTTATTTATTTTTACCCTATAAAATTAATGGTATTGGTATACCGAATATTATTTATAATTTCGCTAATCTATATGTATAAGCAGAAAAGTACTGTAGGTAAATACATTTTTGAGAGAAATTATTCAATTTGTCATATTAATTATTATCTATTACGATTGAAAAGATCTTGCTACCGCACTCTTTAACTGTTATACACCGCCTAAGCAGTCTCAATAAGATTTTTTATGCCGATTATTTCAGATGAAAAGTTTTGTAACAATTATTTAAACTCATTTTAAGCTGAAATTGAACAAACGTTAATTGATTATACTCTTCGGGCGCTGTATCTTGGTGAGTCTAAAAAGCGATACAAGATATTTTTGTCTCTTTCTCACTTACCATTTATAATATATGTACTCGCGTATCACGCAAACTGTCTTGTAGCCCTTGTCAGACTCGCCAAGATTTATGTCGGCCCTATTGTACCAGATGTATTCTTCACCCCTTATGCATAGATAGCTCCATGGCATAGATATACCATTCGGTAATTTTAAAGGTTAAAATACTGTTTAAAAAAAGAGTTGCTATACCTACTTTTTTTTGTAGAAGCACCATTTGTCAGCTGTAGACCGCTTAGCGCACCCTGTAACAGAAAATGACGTAACTTCTAAATATTTGTGGATATTAAGTATTCTTATATTATGGACAAATGACTCATGTTGACATATAATGTATTGGACAGGTTTTATACTATTAAACACGATATTGTACTCTTGTAACTTCAATTTTCCGCGTGTTTAAACGATACGCATCTCTCGCGGCAAGATGGCTCTTTGAGGATTAGACTTTTATGGACGGTTTTTTTGCATTCCAACTCTAGTTATGGTATTTAGTGAGTTTAAATGACTAAATCTTTCCTAAATTTTAAACTATCGCGTTGCATGTTCGCGTTAAATCCCGTGACGTACAGACCTGATGTGCATGTACGAGTATGTATATCCTATAAATATACATGACAATATTCATGGTTAATAGTTAATTGTCACAATCGGTATAAACAAGAGATGCCAATCGGATAGATCACAGGTCATCGTATTGTGTCATCGTGATAATGTCTACTGCATACAGATTAAAATTACGTAAGTACATAATATTATTGACATAGATTTTCCTCGCGATTTTGTTCGCAAGATATTATTTTGACACAGGTACCTACCGCCTACACTATCATCTCCAGCATTAAGATCTGTTGCCTGCTTGAGTCTGTTATAGTATTTACTTACATTAAAAAGATAGGATACATGTCTCAAATAAACATTAAGGTTAAGCTTTTATAGTGCGTTAGCGAATAACTAGACCAGTCAACCAAGTGTTCTTCGTACGTATATGTAGGTAGCAATCAATTAGATGACATTAAATGTATGGGTATGACATTTTGTTTCGTTAAGTCGATTTTGTTTTGACAAATGCAAATGTCAAAACTAAAGTAAAAGCTTAGTAAAAAGTAAAAGTTATTTTGGCATTTTTACTTGTCAATTTAGTCTCTGGGATTAAAAAACAGATTATAGGTGCTTCAAACAAAACAGAATGAACAGGTTTAGACCTAAGTATAGAAAGTTAATACACAGCTCGGAGAGAAAACCTTTTTTTTTTTTTTTTTTTTTTTTTTTTTTAAACTGGGAAAAAATGCATTACGCATACCCCCCTCATGGGGGAATGAGGGGGGTTATGTGGGACTCCCCGGACTGACCCGGTATACCCACTAAAATAACCCAGCAGTATTCCCGCATCGTCTGAGTGGAAGGGGACTGGGAAACCGGCGCAGCCTTTACGTCCAGTCCGCCTCCGACGATCGCTCGCCCTCACGGCGAGCCCTTCATGCCCTCCCCGTGTGGGGGGGGAATACCCGACGAGGGTGGTGTAGAGTGCAATGCGGGCGAGGGCGCCCCCGCACCTATCGCTCGCCTGTCACCACCATGAGGTGGGAGAAGATGACGTCCTCTCCGGCCTCTTCTTCGTCTTCGAAGCGGCGCAGCGAGAGGATCGTTCTCCCGCGCACGCTCCGCCGCCTCCTTTCTCGAAATGACGTCCTCGCAAAAGGAGGCGACCGCTGCCCAGGCTTCCTCACTCTCCAGCATGGAGTTGACCACACCGGGAAGGGAGAGGTCCTGCCCGATTTCCGCAGTCAGACTGCGGCGCGGCTCAGACCAAGCTGGACAGACCTCAAGGGTGTGTTGTGCTGTGTCCTCCGCAGCGCCGCAGTCATGGCACGCTGGTGTCTCCTCCCTCCCGATCCTGTGCAGGTACGATCCAAAACAGCCGTGGCCTGACAGCACCTGCACCAGACGGAATGAGAGGAAGCCGTGCGGCCGCTCGAGCCAGCTTTGCAGTTTAGGACCCAGCGCGTCCAAAGTTCGGCGGCCAAACGTGGCGGTGGCGAGGTCCTCCGTCCAATGGATGATAATTGCTTCCCTCGCCTCCCGCCGCACGGTCTCTCGCTCCGGTGCGACGGGGCACTCCCCGAGCGCTTTCCGACGCGCCGTCCACTCGTACACTCTGGCGAGCACCCACGCCTCCAACTCCCAGGGAGGTGTGCCGGCCAGAGCGCACGCCGCCGAAAAGCCCACCGAGCGGTAAGCCCTCACCACCCGCAGTGCAATGGCTCTTTGGGGCCTGCGGATCGCGGTTGCATTCTCCCTTCTGTGGAGGGAGTCCGCCCAGATGGGGGCCCCGTAAAGGGCCATGCTCCGCAGGATGCCGGCATACAACCGCCGGCACCGCGCACTGGGCCCACCCAGGTTCGGAAGGAGCCATGAGAGGGCGTTCGCAGCTTTCAGCAGGCGCGTCGATAGCCCGTTGAAATGCGGGCCGAAGCGCCACCTACTGTCCAGCACAAGGCCCAGATATTTCATCTGGGTCTTGACCTCCACCCTAATGCCCTCCACGACTATATGGGCATCGGAAGGGCAGCGCTGCCGAGGCCCGTGAAAGAACACGGCCTCGGTCTTGCTTAGTGCCACCTTCAACCCCAGGCGGTGAATTCTTCCTGCGATCAAGGATCCCCCAGCCGAGGCGAGACAGGCCGCCTCCCCGAAGCTCCTGCCTCGGGCAGTGAGGAGAGTGTCATCCGCGTAGCATATGACACTCGTACCCTGGAGCAGGGCTCCCCGCAGGAGCCAGTCGAACCCTATGTTCCACAGGAGAGGCCCCAGCACTGACCCCTGCGGGACCCCGGACTCCACGCCGTATCTCCTCAGACTGCCCGTTTTATCCACGAGGAGGACCTCTCGGTCCCTCAAGTAGCTGGCCAGGAGATCCTTCAAGTATTGGGGCACTCCATGATAGCGGAGCGCCTCCAATATCGTTGAATGAGGCACGGAGTTGAAGGCGTTGGCTATGTCGAATGACACCGCCAACAATCCGCCCCTCGCCGACATCGCCTCCGTCACCTGGCCCTTGAGTAAAGCCAGTGCATCGATGGTTGAACGCCCCTGTCTGAAACCAAACTGGGCGTCTGACAGGTCGGGCCCTACCCTCCGCAAATGGTTGTTAAGCCGGCGAGCGATGATCCCCTCGAACATTTTGCCGACCTCATCGAGCAGAACGATGGGCCGGTATGCCGAGGGGGAATCGACCGGCCGTCCCTCCTTGCGGAGCAGACACAGCTGTCCCTCCTTCCACAATTTCGGGAACTTCCCTCCCATGAGGCACGCGCTGAAGAGGTCCCGAAACCTATCCTCCATTTGAGTGGCAGCTATGGCCACCACCCGTGCGGGAACGCCGTCCGGTCCAGGGGCCGTCTTCTTTGCGCGAAGGCTGAGAACCCCCGCGCAGAACTCTTCCGCCGTTACCGGGGGAACTTCTTCCTCCAGTGAAACCGGCCCCTGCGGGGGATCCATCGTTGGTGGGGTGAAATCGATCCTGCGTGGAAACAGGGACCGGACCACCCCATCCAGCAGCGCCGGCTCGAGGGTCTCCGTCAGTGGGAGGCCATGGGGGCGCAATTGGTTCCGCGCCGCCTTGTACGGTCTCCCATAAGGATCCCTGTCGAGACCCTCCAGCATCTCGGCTCGCGCAGATTCCTTGGCAGCGCACATAGCCGACTTGAGGAGCGTCCTCGCCTCTCGGTACGAGTCGTAGAGGCGGTCCTCTTCTACCTGATTACGGGCGTTGCGCCGTCGGCTTCTTGTGTATGCCCTTCTGGCCGCCACGCAGGTGGCCCGGAGCCCTGCTAATTCCTCCGTCCACCAATAGACGGCACGACGGGGAGGCGGACGGCGAGAACGAGGCATACTGGAGTCGCACACCCCGGTCAAGGATCTCCTGAGCTGGACCGCCGCGGCGTCCACATCAAGGACCCCGACAGGAGGCGACAACCAGTCCTGGAGAAAGGCCGCTTCATTGGCTGCTTCCCGGTCCAGGCGAGTGAGAGACCACCGTGGAAAATGAGACCTGGCTGAGCGGGCCCCCTGGGAGCCCTGGCCGGAGATGTCGAATCGCACATATCGGTGGTCCGACAAGGTCTCCACCAGCTCCACGCGCCAGTTCACGATGCGTGCGGCTAGCACGGGGGTGGCAAACGAGACGTCGACCACCGACCCTCCACGTTGTCGAACACAGGTCTGGACCGCCCCCCTGTTGAGGAGGGACACACCGCATGACGCCGCCCAAAACTCGACGGCGCGTCCCCGGACATTGCAGGAGGCAACCGGGTTGCCTCAGGCCGCCGACTTGGCGTTCAGGTCGCCTGACACCACGACCTGGCGCGGCGCCGCCCTCCCTACGACTGCAGTGAGGACCTCCAGGAAATTATCAAAGTCCGAGAGAGGGCGGTTTGGGGAAAAATAAACCCCTACCAGGGCCACATCTCCCCACGCGGCTGCCACATATCCCGGGCCCCTCTCTAAAAGCGAGAGGGGAGGAGAGTCTGTGGACGACCGCGACACCAAGGCCACTAAGCCGTCCCTATCGCCCAGCCAATGGCCAAGGACCGAGTAAGGCTCGGCAACTACCGCCAGGTCAACCAACCACTCAGCCATGGTCTGCACAAGCAGATCCTGGGCCGCCCGGCAGTGGTTGATGTTCGCCTGGAGGATGCGATGTTGGATCCTATCCATTAGTCGGACATCGCACCCCCCTTCTCCGCAGCCGCCGCGTTTCCAGCCTCGGGATCGACGGTGTTAGCAGCAGGCCCGACCGGCGCCTGGGCTTTTCCCCTCTTAGGGGGAGGATTGCACATCCTCCCCTTCATAACGTGGTCTGCCGGGTGGCCACTGGCAGCACACACTGCGCAGTGTGGAGTAGTGACCGTACAGGAGACGGCTTTGTGGCCCTCCTCGCCGCAGCGGTAGCAGCTGTCCGTTCTATCGACCATGGACGGACAGAGGGCTCGGGTGTGTCCGATACCGCAGCACCTGTAGCAGCGGAGAGGCTGGTCTACAAGTGCCCGGACTGCAGCCGAGCTGAAGCCGACAGAGAGCCATCCCTTCTCGAGGACGGCTTTGGCAGCAGCGACCGGGCACTCGAGCCGAATGGTGCCCATGCCACCGCGGCCGGACCTGATATCCCGGCCTTGTACCGCCGCGACGCTGCAGCCCCCAATTGCTGCGACCGCCGCCACCACCTCCTCTTTGGTGACCGAATCGTCGAGGTCGGTCACCTCTATGGGCGCCGACTTGACCGGTCGGGCCACCTTGGCCACGTCTGCGATGGTCTCCTGCAGCTTAGCTGCGAACAGGTCAGCGCTGGCGCTGCCCTCCGCCCCTGGGAACTCGAAAATTCGAGCTCCGGTTTGGGTCCGCCGGCAAGAGACTTTGCTGATCCCCAGTTGGGTGGGATCGGCATTGGCACGCGCCCGCACTAGTACGGACGCGTACGTCTCTCCTCGCTCCATTGCCTCCGCGGTGAGAGTCACCACGACGGCTGCGGTCTTTGGGGGAACGAGTCGTCCTAGTCCCCTCCCTGTCCCCTTTCCCTTACCCTTGCCAGTCATCTGTGACTGGTTGGGAGGCGTGGTGGCGAGGACGGCAGGGGCGGCCGATGTCGGCTTTCTGCCCTTGCCCTTCGTCTTTCCCTTTCCGGTCGTCCTCGACTGGCTGGAAGGCGTGGTGCCGGGGACGGCAGAGACGGCCGTCGCCGCCTTTTGGCCCTTGCTCTTCCCCTTCCCCTTCCTGACCACTTCAGTCCAGCCTTGTTGGTTGGACGGAGTGGTGGAAGGCAGAAGGGCTTCCTCGCTTTGCGAGGATGGCCCCGGTTCACCCTGCCTCTTGTCCGCCGCAAGCGGCGGTCGGAGGCGTTTCTCCGGCAAGAGCCGGTCCTCAATACCTGCTAAGCAGGCTCTTGTGAATGCCCGCTCCTCCATTATAACCTTGCGGATGACATCCTCAAGGTTGGGGGCGACAGTTTCTACCGCAGGTCTTTGTTCGGGCTGATTTGTTGGCCGAGCGGTGGCGTCAGCCAGCTTCTGGTTAAGCTGGTTGACCTCCGATCGTAGGCGATCGACTGTCGCCTGCAATTTTCTCATCTCGTCGGTCGCTTTCCGCCGGACAAGCTCCTCGACGATTCCGCGCATGCTCGCGGCCCTGCACTTAAGGGCTTTTTGCAAGGTCCCTTTTAAGTTTGAGGACTTAGACGCGACCTCCGCTATCTCCTCCTCGTCCTCTTCCGCCATCCGCTCCAGCTCAATCAGGGAGTGGTCTGCGTACACCACGCGGGACGCGCCGTATCCGGACTTGGCCCGGCTGGCACGCGCCCGTTGCTCCTTTGCAGCAACCCGCTCTTCCAGCTCTTGCTGGTGCAGCACCCGTCGGGTCAGGTCCAACTGGCGTTGGGCGTCCGCGAGACCCACGACGTGGGTGTCTGCCACTACCGCTGGCTTTTTGGCCTTGGTTAGTTTCGACGAACCCGAGGCTGAGGAACCCTCGGATCCGTCTTTTAGGTACGCACGCTTGCGCGACCGAACATTGCCCGCGTCCGAGACGCTAATATGGGACTCGCCGGAATCCGACATCTCGTCCGCCCTTCCAAAGAAGCCGGCTGCAGACGGCGCGCGGCTAGCTTCTGACGCCGAAGCGTCGGACTGGCCCTGAAAAGGGCCTTTGGATTGGCCCTGAGAAGGGCCTTTGGATTGGCCCTGAGAAGGGCCTTTGGGTTGGCCCTGAGAAGGGCCTTTCGAGAAACGCCGATGGGCGTCCCGCGTAATCATTTTATCCGCAGAATCGTAGACACAAGGCGAGATAGTTGTCTACGATGGCACAGTGCACTTTGGCCGAGCCCAGTCTGCCACTCCGTTACGGTGACAGAACTGGGTCGTTTCCAGGGGACGCGACGTGGACGCAAGCACTGTGGGGGGTCCCCCTCGGAGAGAAAACCTGGCCTAAGTACTGACATCATTATAACTAAACTGGTATCTTAGAGTTGGTTTAAAATGGGTTAGGTTAATGAGAAAGCTAGCAAGAACTCTACATAAACTAAGTATTCATAGTTTCTAGACTTAGGTACAACTAACTGTACCCCGCGATTCCGCCTGCGTGATAAGTTGAGTAAATAAAATAATGGTATAGTGGTTTTGCCGTGAAAGCTCAACAGAAGAGGTTACATTCGCATTTATGTGTGGGTAATTGCTACTGTGTGCGAACTTTGGATAATTTAATAATAAATGTTAGGTTTTTATATATTTTAGGATGTGTAAATATGTAATGTTTATGTACTCAATTTTAGTTGTCTAGGTGTACATGGATTATATAACTTTGAGGAATGATCAGATTGTGTAATAACTCTTCATCTCTCACTCAAAATGAGCTTTTTATCACATGAAGTGTATGACATACGGTAAAAGCTACTACAGTAGGTACTACCAATGACCCAAACTCTCTGTGCCAGTGTACGCCTATTGAACAAGTCCCATATATTAAATATCTGGGGGTCTTGATTGATGAAAATCTTATATGGAAAGCTCAAATTAATGCACTTGTGAAACGCGTTAAAAAACTTTCACACATATTCAAAAAACTAAAATCAATATCAGACCTAAAATTAATACGATCCGTGTACTTTACACTGTGCCAGTCAATACTCAGTTACTGTGTAACAGTCTGGGGAGCCGCTAATAAGACCCATCTCCTGAAGTTGGAACGAGCTCAACGAGCCATCTTAAAAATAGCCCACAAAAAGCCATGGCGATACCCAACTGACACGTTGTACTCCGATAGTAACCATCTACGTGTGAGACAACTTTACATCTCATCTAAATTGCTCCGATTCCACAAACATGCAAAAGACCTAGCTCGTCCCTCACACAGAAAATTAAAGTGGGATCGCCCAAGAGTACACTCTTCTTTTGCACGCAGATCATTTGCATTCCTTGGACCTTACCTCTACACAAAATTTTACGAAATAAATAAAGAAATATTAGACCTAACATATTTCCGTTTTAAAAACACTTTGTTTAAATGGTTACAACCAAAAAACTATATCCAAACTGAAGATTTAATAAATATTCCAGTGTAATTATTATTAGTTCAACCATATCTAATTCAGCCAATTACTCTTCACTTACACAGACAACCAGATATAATCTACTGCTATTTTACTTTTCTTTTTGTTCAAAGTTATGTAATGGTAATGTGTTTTAACTATAATAAGTATTATGTACTTGGGAAGAGACTGGACTCCACGACACAGGGTATCCTAGTGTGGAGTCCAGAGAACTGTAGAATTAACGCATCAGTTTTTTTTTCATAAATAATGTAACTTGTTTATGTAAACATTGTACAAATTTATGTTATAAATAAAGATTTTATTATTATTATTATTACATGAATTACTCACTTAATAAAGAAATTGTCTAAGAATGAAAATTTAAGCGTTGACCTATGGTGTCACTCGGGGGAACCCCTACTTACAATCTGATAAACTAGTACATTAGTATTCTAGTTGTAACATTTCGGCAGTTTAAGTTGTAAAGTTTTCCTTAGAATAATACATCCGTCTCACAGAATTTCGTCGCAATAACCATTAGGAAAAAGGTACATGAGTGATCAACGTTTGCCTAGGTGAAGGTTTACTTGCTTTGTTTAACTCAATTACAGTTACTTCTATTTACTGTAACGTCTAGACAGAGTTGTTGACGTTTAAGTAAACCAGTTAACAACGTCAACTGGTTTTTCAACTAGTTGACAATTTATAGTAAACAGTTTCGTTTTGTCAACTCAAAAACCGTCAACGACCCACCTCTAATGTGTACGTTCAAGTAAATAATACAAGTAAGTATTTATTATAACTCAATTACAGTTAATTCTATTAAATGTAACTACGTCTAGACAGACCTGTTGACATTTTAACAAACCAGTTAACAACGTCAACTGTTTTTTTTCAACTATTTGACAATTTATAGTTCGACTGCACGGATAACAGAGTGGTATAAATAATAGGTCACCACGCTAATTACCACTGTGCGCGACGTGCTGCGGGTTCGATCCCCGCATGGGACAAGTCTAAGTGTTGTTTGTGCATTCTGATTTGAATATTTGCGAAACCCCAGCGACACAAGGATTAAACTCCACAGTGCGGGTGTCGTTAAAAAAAAAAAACAAAGTTTCGTTTTGTCAACATTATTTTACTTTGGACCTCTTTTGACTTGGACTTTGTACTTTTAAGTAAATAATACAAAGTTCATAAACGAAGAATTGTCCAAGAATAAGTAAGTTATAATAATATTATAGGTTCAAGACCTCCATATAGGCACAATCAACGTTAGCTGTATCTGCTGAGAGCTTAAATATAAAGTAGGACAAAGACAACTAACTCTAGGTTTTTTTATAAATCTTGGTATAAATGTGAGCGTACAAGAACACACAAAAGTAGGTATCTAGTATTTACTACACATTTCATAACTAATATCGTTACAAATGTATTAATAATAATATCTGTTTTTATCTATATTATTTTTCAAAGTATATAAGTGTACATGATACATGTTTGTAGAAAGGGTTTGCAGTTAATCGCAACGATGTTCTTTTTTACTTTTTGTTGCAGTCTAATTAAGTTGCAATACCATGTACCTATTATTATATAATATATTATAATTAGTGAGAATATTTTTTACTAGAATTTTGCTACATAAATTTAAATAAAACATAAAAATAATTTGTAGGTCAAAAGATCAAAGTAATCTGTATAAAAATGTAGGTCGCACGTATATAGCACACAATTTCTTATAATAAACATTATATTCAAATGTTGTGCAGTTTTATCCGTGTTATGAGTAAACAATTACATCCTGTTGACTGTTTTTTCATAACAAGAAGTACCTACTTATCCATTTTTAATATCAACTCTTGGCCCCTAGATTTCTTTGTGTGTATAATTATATTTCTAGACATTGTCTAATAAATAACTCGAAGTGGATAAAACTAAAAATAAGCTTTTATCTTTTAACATTATCTCTACATTATTTTACGACCTCAACGCATTTCAAAAATATATAAACATGGTATGTTAATATTTTCAATTTAATGAAGAAAGGCTGGCAGCTGTCCGTCACCTTTATTTGGCATAAAACTTTTAGGCATTTCTTCTGGGTTTTAAATAGTAGCTCCCTAATAGTAGGTACAACTTAGACTACTTCTTTGAATCTAAGTCAAGTCAATTAGCTGTGCCGTGAACACAATCAAATTTTTATCTTTAAATTTGCATGCTACAAAACAAATGAAATAACAAAATAAACGAATTTAAAAAAAAACAGTAGGTACTCACGAAAACAAAACAAATTCCCACGAACATGTTTCACGTCCACTAAACACGTTTAACAGCTACGTGCGTTCCGTTCTGTCGCACTAACGCTACTGAATGTAATGTATGTACTGTGTACAAGCGATACAGGGTGTATGTACTTATTTATTTCTGCCACACGTTGGACGTATGACTGTATGGTCCTAGAATTGTGACGTTCGGAAAAATCGCTATGACAAATTTGATTCATGTGGTGTCGCGCACTTTTGACAGCTATCTTAATGAAGCTCTTGATCTTTATTGATCATTTGAAAAAAAAGCGGCCAAGTGCGATTTGGACTCGACCATGAAGGGGTCCGTAGCAGCAAGTAACATAATATAAAAGTTCTTGTAGTTCGTTGTAACTTTGATCGATGTTTTGATATAAGTGTATTTTATTTTTATTAAAGTTATTGTCTTATTGTTATGTAAACTAATTAGGAACTTAAATCTAACTATATGCGAGCCCATATAGGCTAGTGATAGCTAAACAAGCTAATATACCTATTCCAGTTTGTCAAGAAATACTTCCAAAAATTATTGGTTGTTAAGATAATACTGTGCATCATATTTTTTTTCAGTTTTTTAATATTCTTATTTTAGAAGTTACAGGGGGAACAGCATTTTTCCACTTTGGTAGTGTCTCTAGCGCAAACTGTTCTGTTTAGAAAAAAAATGACGTATAAAATCACACGTATATCGCTGGCCCCGGGCAACATAGCGGTAAACGCCGGTTACGCCCTTTTTAATGTTATTTGATTTTTGGCTTCTCTGGGTATCAGTCTATCACTCTTATTTTTTTCAGATTTTTTCGATTAATATTTCTTTAGAATACTTGACAATAACAGCTTTATTGCATGGAAAATTCTCTTACGACTAAAAATGTTTTATTGCATTACTCTATGAAACATAACACAAAAAACTGTAAACATTGAATACGAAGTAATCACAATATGTTTTATTCTGTACAAGCTATTACGCCTTTCTTCCCGGAAATTTATTGTGACCCCTGCGCCGTACTGTCGTAACAAATTGACTTTATAATGTGATTTATTTTAATTTTTAACCATTTTAGACAGTCTTCTTCTTCTTCCTGCTCTTATTCCATTCATATGGGGTCGGCGCAATGCGTATTTTCCTTCTATTCCTCTCTATTACTCGTCATCGCGGCATCCAGTCCTTTCTTTCTCATATTATCTTTCACACAATCCATCCATCTCTTTTTCGGTCTCCCTCTGCTTATATAGCCATCCACAGTCATACTTATAACTTGTTTTGTTATGTGACTTTCATCCCTCCTCATAACATGTCCATACCACGACAAACGCTTACCTCTTATCTTTTCATTCACTGGCGCTACTTTCAAGCTTCCTCCAATATACTCATTCCTTATCCTATCTAATCTCGTCACTCCAGTCTTCCATCGAAGCATTCTCATTTCCGCTGCATGAAATCGTCTTTCATCAGTCCCTTTCACTGCCCAGCATTCTGAACCATAAGTACATCAATACAGGTCTTATAGCCGATTTATACATTTTACCTTTCAGCTTTACGGGCATGTCAGGATCACATATCATCCCAGTCATCTGTCGCCATTTAAGCCAACCTGATCTGATTCTGTGCTTAATATCTCGGTCAATCTTTCCATCATTTAGACAGTATTCTATGAAATTAATATTTTTTTAGTGTTACTACTACCTAATTTTTGATTACTAAATTTAATTTGAATCATCGCTTTCTATATATTATCGATTTCTTCTTCAGAGTTCCCAACACAATGTAAATTGTTTATATCTAATATTATAGTATCTATAAAATATATAAAGTCTATAAAGTATATAATTATAACTTTACGATTTAGAACACGAAATCAAGATTACTCGAGCACATCCAGATGTTATTTATTTAAAGTATAACTTTGATGATGAATATATTCCTTTAAATACTGCATCAAACACCAGATCTTCAAGAGGAAGAGCCAAAAAGATGCTAGTGACTGATGTTTCAGAAGATGAACTGAGAAATCTGTATAGAGAGCCAATCGCCTTACCAAAACCACTTTACGAAGATTTGATGAGTCTCTGCAAAACTGAAGCAATCCCGAAACATTATCATACATTTTATAACAATTTACATTGTGTTGGGAACTCTGAAGAAGAAATCGATATTGAAAGCGATGATTCAAATTAAAGTAGTATTATATATTTTTTTTTTAAGGTTTTGACCAATTTTATTTTTGTGTCCATAGTATAACAGCTCATTAAAATTGTGATTTTATTCAAATTAAGGTAGAATAGTACTTTTTCTTTTTTTAAGTGTTTTCGTATTGTTTTCCAAAGTTTAATATTTAATAAATAATATGTGATTCGTAAAACTTTTTTTTTAAAAGGTCATTATTATTTAAAACTTTATTAAACAAAAATTAGGCAGTAGTAACACTAAAAAAATATTAATTTCATAGAATACTGTCTAAAATGGTTAAAAATAAAAATAAATCACATTATAAAGTCAATTTGTTACGATGGTTACATAAAAAAATGACTCATTGATAGGATTCTAAAATAGCGATTAGTGGATGATACAGCTAGCTTTGGCTATAAAATTTCCCTGAAGAAGGTGGTAATCGGCTGGTACGCTCGAGACCTGAAGCGGAAAATATGTCGTATTATATTGTTATGGGTCTGAGTCTAAGTGGTCGGTGTGTTTATAAAGTCATTAATGATGTTACAATTGAATCAATAGCGTCTATAATTTGTATTATACATTTTTTCAATTATTTAATTAAATAGTTATACCAATAGAATTATTTTTTAAAGGTTAGGTTGGTAAAAAAATAAGCTTCCATTTGACATTTTGATCGCCTGTTTTGGATCACTATACGCTGCACTATATGAAAATTAGCTTCTTTTATTTCTCCTGTAAAAATCGAATTTTGATATTACCGCTTTATTGCCCGGGGACAGCGATATGAGTTTGATGAAAACAAAAGTTTGAGTTTCAGTTCTAAGTATGGGTAACCCTTAAAATTTATGTTTTTTTTCTATTTTTGTGTGATAGTCTTAAAATTAAATCTTCTTACCAAGTTTCAACAGCATAGTTCTTATATTTTCGGAAAAAAGTGACTGTGACATTCAGACGGACAGACAGACATGACGAATCAATAAGGGTTTTGCCATTTGTCTTTTATATTCAATCTCTTATTTATAAGTTTCTTAACCTAAACAGACGAAAAAACCCTGAAATTGGTCGCTATAAAACACTAGCTAGGTACATACCTACATAATAAGAATAATTGTGACGTTACAAATGCTCGCTCACAATCTAGGTAAAACCCAGTATCATTGCCTTCTATTCATGAATGAATGATGTATTTTGTTATGATCTTGTCCACATTATGACCGCAAACGCACGCGCCTCGACCTTTGACCTGCTTACGTTGGTTTTCTGTGGAATTCGACATGTCGAATGAAAATCTCTAGCATTTTCATGACAGTGACTAACTAAACTAGGACAAAGAAGAGTTAGGTACATATTACAAATATGTAGGTTGGTAAGTTCATATTGGGTACTTGCTACTTAGTTACTTACCTACGTTTAAACGGTTTTTTTATAAAATTTAGAAGAAGTATTTGCCATTACGCTTTTCTTTTTTCGATCCGAGGAGCTCTTTTCCCCTGGGAAAGAAGGGAAATTTTTCGGTAAATCAATCTGATTATCCCGGGCTAAAACGACTTGGATTCTTCTCGCTTTTCATTACTAAGATAACGGACGGATTCAGTTAAAAACTCAGGTAATATAAGCTCTACTTTTTTTTTATCGTTGCTATAAGCTGATACATGCTATAAAGCTAACAAAACCGCTGACAAGAATTAGTATATAAATACAGGGGGGGGAATTCTCTAATTCCAAACAAAACATAACGCAGCATAACGCTGATGGAGAAGCAGATGTTTGTTTTGTGTTTTGAGAGTCACCGGGTAGTGCTAGTATAATAATATGTAGGTGTACGTTTTAGGCTATTGAGTACATTTTTACTAAAAGGTATAGTAAGTCGAAATGGATAACACCTCTTTCAATCCTACACATAACGGTACCTACTACTTGGACTTAGTGAATCAGGTACCAGTACAAAACTAAGAATGTATGACTACGTAACCACGTTATGACGCATCATACCTTTAGGTTGCGGTTTTAACAAGTGACCTATTGTATAGTTTCAGAAACCAAATTTACACAAATTATGCTTCTGTTTGACATAGAAAGGAGATGAAGTAATTTTTAATACAAAATTTATATAAACAATAATTTATTTTTACAATGAGCAAGCAATTAAATGTGATACTTTATGCGCAAGCTGAGATTTAGAGAGAGGTAAACCTGAATTTCCGAAAAACATAAAAAAATTGATTGACAAGACCAAACAAAATTATAAGGTTCTGAAGATAAATATTATCTAAGAATCCCCAAGAACCTTAATTTCGATCAAAAATCGAAAAAAAGAGTTGATTTACTTAAGAGTTTGTGTTGATTCGTAATTATTTTAATAACCAGAAATGAACAATTAGTGGAAAAACACGGTTTATGCACCTGTCGGGGAATCACTGCCCAATTATGTTACAAGACAGTCACAGAATTCAGAGAAAAATATATGGTTGAACAGATGATACCAACACAAATATAAAACAATGAGATATTCCCAGTTTGTAATTCAGTTTCAGATAGGCAAACATTTTAGTGTACCGTATTATCCAGTATAATAGATTAGACTATTCAGATACGTGTCTAGTATAATCTAGATGTGTAGAGCCTTGAAATAAAACTACTTTTTAAGTGGATTATATCGTGGTTTATTGATTTTAGTTTCCGACGTTTCAGCGCCTTTGCAGGTATCATAGTTACGGGCAGACTGAATTGATGAGTCTTATCTCAACCTCCATAATTATGCATTATTTCACATACATGTACTCCGTATTTGCTATTCGCATTGAAATTAGCTTAAAAACATTAGATACTCGTAAGCTATTACTACAAAAGCTGTTTAGCACTTAGTGTAAGGAGATAGCAAACATGTATTAAGTATATTTACTGTGTATTGCAAAGACAAAGTTAGCAGGCGTCATCATTTCAAACCAATCTGTACGTCAACTGGCGTATCTATACTAATATTATAATGTTGGAGACTTTGTTTGGTTGGCACTTATCTCAGGAACTACTGGTCCAATTTGAAATTATTTCAGTGCTACTAAGCCCATTTTTTGTCAGCTTTTTCCACAATAACCGACGCCCACGCGGGTGGAGCAGTTAGCAAAAGTTAGTTTTGTATTTTGATACAAAACTATTTTTTTTTCTTATTAATTTATTTGCTCATATAAAATCATACAGAAATAACATTAAAGAACAAATAGGTACTGCTTATTTCTAATGAAACGTTTACCAGCAAACCTGCGAATGAAGAAGTGGTAAGGCAGTCAACAGTTTGCCACTTATTGATTAAAAGAAAATGTTTTAATAGTTGTAATGTGAATGAAAGTAATTTACAATATGTAACACAGCCCCTGTCCGATCATTCGGTATCGTACTGCGAACACATATAGGTACGTAGCCATTATAAAAACTGATCCAAGGCTACAGCAACACTGACCGCTCCTCAAAGTTCACGTTCTTACTATCTACAGCTTTGTGTCAAAGGAGCCGCCTATGCGAGACGGTTCATGAACTGTACCACGAATACGCCTTTATTGGATCTGACAGGAGTTTTGTTACATGTTGTATTATCGCCATCAATAATATCTAAGAATCATTTGAGTTGTTTCATGTAGGTGCAAAACAATATTTATAATGTTAACACGGACAAAAAAATATAATTAATTATAAGGAAAATAAAAAGCAGTAAATTTTTGGCTGATATAGGTATTTAATTCTTAACTGTTATCATTAATTACATTGTCCTGTTTCCAGTAAATCCAGACAATTTATATGATATTTTTTAATCAAGTAAATTTTATAATCGATTCCTTATAATTGGTAAATTGTACATACAGTAGGTCTTATTTTTAGTATTTATATATTAGACAGAAAGGAAATAAGACGAGGTCGGGGTGCAACTGTCGATTTTTTTATATTGAAATGTGATGAGATGTGGTAATGACCCGAATTTAAAACGCATTAAATCCAAACACTGCGCTTTAAACACGTCTCTATGCTTCGTGAAAGTAATGAAAATATTGGAGTATTGCCTCTACCTCCTGTCCATCCCTTAGGCAAGGGACTTCTACAATCGTTATCGCTGATCGAATTGCTCAAATGTATGAGACTGACAAGTCTAAGTCACGGGACTTTTCGAAGATAAATGTCATTTCCATACATTTATTGTCATTTAAGCGATTCCACTCTTGGTTACCGCTTGTAGAAATATACCTTGTCTAAGGGGGCTGGTCTTAACTCCTTTCTATCTAGTCTGCAATTTTCTTTTTTTTCTAATCCATCTGTCTGCATCTGCAGCAGACTGGGATTCCTCCCTTCGCCTGAACTCTCTCCAGACCTGCCCCATTCGCACTCAGGACGAAGAAGTCGAAGTCCATTCTCATGGAGACACATTCCATATTGTGGCGTAGTAAAGTTGTATCCAGTAAGAAGTGTGGCGTGTTTCTTTTAATTTGGCCTTCTTGTCTACAAGTAACAAATATTTATAAATTATTTTCAAATATACATAAATTGCAATTGAAATCTTGCTTGATGATCGATCATTAAGTAGACCATTTTCAGCTAGTTTCTATTTATATATATATTGACATAAAAGAAAGTGAGAAGTTTTTCACGGCGGCAGCCTAATAGCTAGGGCATCGCAATTATGATCATGGGTTCGAATCCCACCCACTCGTAACACAAGTATTTACTTTACCACGAGGGGTTAACAAGAATACTAATAATGTGCGACCCACATTGCTACTAAGCTTTTTTTAATAAACTAAGCTTTTTTTTAATAAACGAAAAATAAAACTTACTTGCACCACTTGACTGTGTAGATCTGCTGGAATTTTTTAGGCATTTGCACCACTACTCTGACAGTATCAGATTTGTCGATGATGTAATAAATAGGTTTGTCCTGAAAACAAAAGATGGAAGTATTTTTTTGGTATTCCTGATTTAAATCAAATTAACGGATATAAAACTACGACACAAAACTGAGATTGTGTGCGTATTTGTTAATTATTTTACTTACGGTCCATTTGGAGGGACAGTCAGGATCTTCATAACCGTTGCGGAAATCGAAGACGTCATACTCGTAATTGTACGTTTCAATGGACTGAAACAAAAATAAACGATTAGAAGATCTCCTTGATTTTTTTTCTCCCTGGTTGGTGAGAAAATCTTCATATCGGTACAGTTAGCAAAATCTATAAATATTTCATTTACTTAAAAATCAAAATAGCCTTATCACCAATAATCAACGCTTTAGGTATTATATTGCTTTATCCTTAATTTTCCATTAATCAATTCATGGACTTTTTTTGCGCTATGGTGTACAATCTGATTGTGTTCATCAACCTTAAGTATTTGCTAATGTACAGGGCCTTTAAATTTTTTAATTAAACTTTTTTTTACCACATCAGTTAAAATGTTTATCAGATCTGCAATATCTTTTTCCGGGTAATCATCGCCTTTTTCAAAACAGTAAGACGTGTCTTCCATTGCGCAAGCATCCGGCATATTGTCTGGAACATACACAGAACATCTTTACATAGTAAAAAACAAAGGCAATGCTGCTGTCTGTACGCTTAGAATTTTTAAACTACATAACCGATTTTAATGCAGTTTTCAGTAATAGAAAAAAAGATTCAAGAGAAAGGTTTTCGTGAATAATTATAGGCATTGATTACTGCTACACCTGCGAAGCCGGGGAGCATTAATTAAATAAATAATGTGAAAATACAGACGTGCATAAAACCTTTATGGCTTGTGACTGGCTAGGCTACTTTTACTTAAAAAAAAATAGGGTTAGGCGAAATTAATAAAAACTCCATGAAACTTAAACACGAGGACGAAACTGCCAATAAAGTGAACAATAAAATAGTAAAAATAAATTCTTACTTACATCTGTTTATCTTAGATATAACTTCGTAAATCGGTTTTGATAGTATTGTGGTTAGGTTCATTAGTATGGCAATCTGAAAATATAAACGCACAGTAATGAAATACCAATTTTTTTTTTTTTGAAAATAGGAAATTAAATCCGTTATTGGAGTTAAATAATAAACAAAAAAGGAAAGAAAATAAAAATAGATTATAACTCACCAAGAAAAATACAGGAACTGTCTTCATTTTGTTGGATGTTTATTTTATTATTAATTTTTATTTTATTTTATTGAAATATTTATTTATATTAAACGAGTGCGTCCTCTCTTAGTAAAGCGCAGAAGGTTAATGATGTAGTGTTGTGACACTGCCGACACAGGGTATATTTATAAGATAAATATGTATGAGGAAAACTGTTACAGTTTGAAAACAAAATTTAAATTAAATAAATAAGTTTATCAATGGCAATTTCACAATGTTGCGAAATAGTTATTACGGCGTACGAGTAAAATCAGCTAAATTTTAGAGTTCCGTGCCTCAAAAGGATGAATTGAAACCCTTATAGAACCACTTTATTGTCCGTCTGTCTGTACGTTCGTACGTCTGTCTGACAAGAGCTTTTATCACGGGTACGCGTGGAGGTATCGAATTGAAATGATAACTATACGTTAAAATCAACACTCTTTGAAGCTGTGAAAATATTAAACTTCTAAGTTCACTTAAAAAAGGTACAACTTATACCGCAAAAAAGCGACACTCTCAAGGAAATCAAAATTAATATGGTTCTTCCTATTGACCTAGAACTTTTAAATCTGGCAAGTAGGTAATATCGTTATCAACTACAAATACAGGAAAAAGTCTGAAAACTGTACATTTTAAATTAAAACATGAAAATATGTGCGGAACGCTCAGTGCGAAGATATGACTCGCTCTTGTCCGGTTCTCAAGTATTTGTGTTTAAGAAAATACAATCCTTGGCCAGTAGGGTAAAATAATAGTAAGATCATAAGATATGATAAATTATATTGAACATTATTCACAATTATGTATCAAAACTGCACGGATAGCCGAGTGGTATAGATCACCACGCTAATTACCACTGTGCGCGAAGTGCTGCGAGTTCGATCCCCGCATGGGTCAAGCATTTGTGTGATCCACAAATGCACAAGCATTTACGCACAAAAACACCCAGACTTGGATTGTTCCAAGTCTGGGTGTTTCTGGGTGTCCAAGTTTTTGTGCATGTGATTTGAATGTTTGTGAAACCCCCGCGACACAAGGATTAAATTCCTTAGTGCGGGCGTCGTATTTTAAAGATAAAAAAAATATAAAAAAAAATGACGTAATTACAGCCAAGTCGACGAGGGCTCAACTATTGCGTACGTTTCTAAAGCTTTGTCATCAATGTCATCGAAATGAAGAACCACGCAAAACTCAGATATTTATAATGAACTCATGACATCAATGTCACGTCATGAGTTCATAAAAGAACACAGAATGTCAATATACAATAAATTATTATTATTAAATTATCTCTCCTATATAAATGTGAAAAGCACTTTGTGGCAGCAAACATAAGGTCAATTTTCTAATAAAATGTATAATTTTTATTTATATTCTATACGTAATGTTTTTCAAACTTTATTGTTTTGAACTTGTTGGAATTACCAGCACTGGTTAGAAAAACACCATAGTAAACAGTGATGCATTTTAACGGTCAACGCTTATTTCAAGGTAAGATCAGCAGAAAAAGTGTCGAGTGCGAATCGGACTCGCGCACGAAGGGCTCGAGAGTTTTTCAGTATTTGTTGTTGTAGCAACAACAGAAATAAATTCTCAATTTCAAGGGTTTAATCACGATTCATGAAATACAGCTGAGTGACAGATGCAAGGACGGACGGACAGTGGAGTCTTAATAATAGGATCTCGTTTTACACTTTGGGTACGGAGCCCTAAAAAAAAAACAAGTTTGAATAATAAAACATATTTTTAGTAGAATTATTTTTGTTTATTTACCCCATAGACTTACCACCTTTAAGACGATATAAATAGTTCAAACGGATAACGTCTCTATTAACCCCCCGTGACGTTATGTCCTTGGACCTAGTGAATAAGGTCCCTGTTATCGGCAATTTAGTTATGTATGAACACTGGAGTGTATACAATGTATACAAGATGTAACAAAACCCCTGTCCGATCCAATAAACGCGTATTCGTCGTAGTTCATGAACCGACCCGCATAGGCGGCTTCTTTGACACAAAACTGTAGGTTGTAAGTACGTGAACTTTGAGGAGCGGTCAGTTGTTCAGCTGTTGCCTTGGATTTGTTTATATTTGTATTTTATTATTTTGACTGGGGAAAAAATTATAATCTCCAATCCATTAAATGGCTACGTATATGTGTTCGCAGTACGATACCGAATAATATATACTCTCAGGGATCGGACAGAGTTTTTGTTACACGTTGTATGTGTAGAGTTTAAATATTTAACATTTTTCCTGAGGATAACTTGTGTGTGAGCACTTCTTACTACGTATCTTCTTATTTCAGAATTAAGACATAAATAGTATTCGATTTGTAATTTTTATGACTTTCAAATAATAATAATATAATAATAATAAAAATATTTGTTTTCTCCACAATATTACTATTAATTGTTACCTTATTTTTACGGTGAGATTGAGTGTGTACTGCGTGTTTGTGTAGTTTATGTAGCTAGAAAAGTGGGTTGTGTGTGTGTGAGTGTGAGTATTTTTTTATTTTGATTATTCTGGTCGTAGCATATTGCATAATAATTTTTATATGTTAAAACTGTTACCATTGTTAAAATACCTACTTATATCTATTCTTAACGCTCTAGGTGACAACGTGCTGTCCAAGTATTATGTCACTAGAAAAAGTTTACGGTTTTAGAAGCAAATAATACTTACATATACAATACAGAATAAAGGTCTAAGAAATAAAAGTTCAGAACACAAGTATAAAAAATAATTCATTTATTAAATTTATCTTCTAGTAGATTAACTCTTTACGCCCTAATCAATTTATAGCCAGTCTTCTTCACAAATTTCTGTGAAAAATAACAAAAGGTTGTCAATAAAACCTTAAAGACTGGAAGTCAGTAGTAAAAACAATGACTTAAAGGTTTATAATGGGCCAACATTTTGTTTTCCTTCAATAATTGTTCTTATACATAAAAAAGCTAATAAACCGTCTATTAGTTAAATGATTAATATAATTCAAAACTGCTCTCCTAACTAAACTCTCACTGAGTCATGTGGCAAGTGGTGTTTCAATCTTTACAGTTTACAGTATGTTTTATATTTTCAGTTGAGAAGGTTGTCAAAATAAGTAAGTAAATTACGACGTATCTACATTTAGAGAAGTTATGTTACTCAACGAAAGACATGAACGGAACATTGATTTTCCTTTACCCCTGATTTCTGAAACGCCGATCTACATTTGTTAATAATTTATCAAACTCATGTCAAGGGCTGTAATTGATTGTAAGTTTTTCTTATAATATTAATTTTAGAAGCGGCGGTAGCCTAATGGCTAGGGCGTCGGACTTGCGATCATGTGGTTGCGGGTTCGAATCCCACCCATTACACTACCGACGTGAACCCACTCGTAACGCAAGCATCTTAGCTTCGCACGAGGGGTTAACGAGATTACTAGTAATGTGCGACCCACATTGCTAGTAATCTTTAAAAAAAAAACATATTGATTGTTATTTATTAAATACAACATTTTATAAATTATTTGCAACTTTAATTACTTAAATAATCAAGCTGAACAAAAAACTTATAATATTAATAAAACTATATAAGTAAACAGAAATAAGGAAACTTATTAACCATTTATCAACCAAAATTGAATAATAATTGTTGACAAGCATCGTCATTTTTGTCAATGTGCCCAGCCCCCTTAGGCACAATCGTTATTACAAGTAGTACAATCGTTATCGCTATCGAAACGCTCAAATCTATGACTGTGACAAGACGTCACGTGACTTATCCAAGAAAAAAATCATTTCCTTAAAATGTTTAATGTCATTTATGCGATTTCTATCATCGTTAACATTTGTAGAAACGTATCTTGTATAAGGGGTCAGTAGGCTGGCAGCAAGTTTAAAACAATGCTAATTCTTTGCAAAAAATGCCAGCCCTCCAGTCGTAGGTAGAGTCGACCAATTGATAACAGGTGAGCAAAACAGAACAGCTTTTCTTAAATTCGCATTCATACATGTCATGTTCAACTTTTTTCGGTTTTAATCTGTAGGCACTCTGTACTGACATTTGCAGCAGACAGGGATCTCGTCCCTTGCCCGAGCCCTCTCCATTTTGGTATCATCATCTTTACCCAGTACAAAAAAATCGTGGCTCATTTTAATGGTGACGCATTCAATGTGGTTAGCTTCCACTATACTGCTGAACAAGTTAGGGGTGGGGCTTGTGATACGGCCCTCGTTTCTGAAATTAGAAAAAAAATAAGATGCTTTTTTATGTATATTTGTTTTTGATGGTATAAGATGACTTGCAGAAAAATAGGAAATTAATGAGAAGAATGCAAAAAAATCAATAAGTTAAGTTTGTAAAATTAAGATCTCCATTTAATAATAAACAAACAATTAATTATAATAATTATAGTTCAGCTATTCTTGAATACGTGTAGTAGGAACTTATTCTCGATAAATAGCGTGGTCTGTCAATCACAGTGCCCTTTGCTTTGATGATGGCAAGTTAAGCTGCAACGTAACGTTGCTTTTTAGGTAGTATTTTATCATTGTAAACCAGAGTCAAATTATTTCTGAAATTGCCTGGCCTCTCTTTTTGACTTGTTAAAACAAAAACCACACAGGTACGAGTTAAACTCGCCCACCGAGGGTTCCAAACAAAGACCACATTTTTTACTATTTAATTACAAATGAATAGTTTTTAGACCTTTTCCTGTGCTTGTAGTATAGGAATGTATGTTACTTGCTAAAGTTCAATGGTCTAGGTCAACGGGAGGTATCGATTAATTTTGATTCCCTTGAGAGTCGTTTGAGGTTTTTTTTGCGAGCGGTATAAATGGTCGTATCTTCTTTTACATCTACTAATGTTCATTTTTTCACAGCTGCTAGAGACCATAGATGTAATTACAACTCCACCAAGCATACCCGAGATAAAGGGTCTCGACAGACGGACGGACGGACAGACAGACGGACGGACAACGAAGGGTTCCATTGTTAATTTTTAGGAACGGAAATTTGAAAAGGAGGAGTAGAGTAGTAGTAATAGAGTAACTTTTTAAAAAGTTTTTTGGTAGCTATGTATGTACTTATTCAATCATGATCATCAATACTTACAAGCACCACTCAGTTACGTAGATCTGTTGGAACACCTCCGGGTTTTGTAACACAACCCTTACTGTGTCAGTAGTGTCGATAATGTAGTAAATGGGACCCATCTGAAAATAAACAAACTTGTTATTTTTTTTTATTAATTATGGCAATCGGCTGAGAGTGTCAGCAACTTCTGCCAGTGTCCTGTTTACTTCCAGTGTCATGTATTGACCACTCATGGGTACTGCTCAGAATGAGTGGCTTGAATAAATCTGTATTTTCCGACAAAAATTGTAATGCCTGGAACAACACAAAAAAGTTGTTATTACTTACAGTGACAGTATTTCGTTACAATGTAACGAAATACTGTCATGTGTTAAACGTTTATAAATGTATTTCAAAATCATTGTCAGGCAGATAAATATAAAAGAGGTAAATCAACATTAATTATTCGTAAAATCGTAGTCATAGCGGGTATGTTTGTTCCATTGTGCCTTTCATGTGGTGACTCTACAAAGTTTTTTTTAAAACTTAATATTAATTTGGGGCGCATATTATTAGTATTCTTTTCAACTCCTCGTGGATCTCCTATACGCCTGTGTTATGAGTGGATTCACGTCAGCACCCGCGACCACAAGATCGCAAGTCCGATGGCCTAGCAATTAGGCTACCGCCGATTCTTCTGTCGCCGTATATTGCTACACATAAAAAAATGTACTTACAGTTGAATTGTAGGAACAATCTGGCATGCTGTACTCAATACCGCTTGAAATGCCGGGCTTATCGTAGGATTCTCCTGGCTGAAATATATTAAGAAACAATAGAAAATTGGTAACAAATGTGTAAGAATATTAAGAGAAAAAATAGCTTTTAGAATTTAAAACGAGTATATTGTAATTAACTATATAGGATTAATTTAAAAGGAGTGCGTATATTCAATGAGGTAATACGGTGCATAAAATTAGTTGTTCAGTTTTATGCACCTAATTACCTCGTTGTATATGCGCACTCCTTTTAATTTAATCCTGTATTTTATGTTTTAAGTTTTATTTAATTTAGCCTTTTACATCTAAAAGGCATTTATTTGTCAGGCAAAAATGCTTACTTGCGCATTTAATTTGTTCAACAGAGTATCAACTTTATCTTGCGGGTAATCTTCACCTCTCTCGAAACAAAAAGACTTCCCTTCGGCTTGGCATTGTTCTGGCATCGTGTCTGAAAAAATAAATAATAAAATAAACACAAGCATAAGCAAATAAATTCGATTCACCACGAGTAAATTACAGGATAAAGTATGATTGTGTTTATTGTTTGGGACTAAATATTCATTCCGGGATTTTCAATTCAGAACCAAGTAAAAAATTAAAAAAGTAGTTTATAATTTGTTGTAGAATCGAAACATTACAATTCTCAAAACATTCGATTTTTTAACATCAACGCGTTTGTGGTAATAAAATGAGAAACATAATATTAGATATTTTTTAAGAATAGTATTAAATGTAGCTCAGTTCATATTATATCCCTAGAAATATCAGCCAAGGTGCATGTTCGAATCACTTGAGCACAATTATTTGTACTCTAGAGATCGCCCAGTGTTCGAAATTCGACCATAATTAATGTTAATTAATTAATTTTAAAAATATATTAAGAGTCTGCACTCCTCTACAATAACTGTAAGAAAGCGAAATTTCATACTCATCCGTCGGCGCAATTTTCGGGATACAAATTTTTGCTTTACGTATACAGATTCCCTGTGATCCCTATGAAATCTTAATTAGGTTGAATTAACAATATTATACGCGAAGGTACTTACAATCTTCGGGTTCACTTGGTCTTGGTGGAGTAATAATGTCGAATAAACGTAACGATACCACTTGAGTGGAAGTTATAAGTAGAGCTAACTGGAAGTAAAAAAATTGTTTAATCTATAAGTACATACATATATATAAATAAAATTGGAGTGTCTGTTTGTAATATTAAAATAACCGCTTTTTGCTGCATGCATATGAATATATATATACGGTACATATACCATAATATCAGTCTGTCGGTTTGATCCCGCTAATCTTTGAAACGACTGGACCGTTTTTGAGGGGACTCCTGGCAGGTAGCTGATATAATAAGGAGTAACTTAGGCTACTTTTATTAAAGAAAAATTTAAAAAAATTAAAATAACAAAAGCAACGCGGACGAAGTCGCGGGCTCAGCTAGTATTGTAAAAAAGACTAGATGTAGTTGGTTATTGTTTCCTCGCAATTTTAAACCTTTTTTTACTTTTTAGTCTTTCCTTGGACTTCTATATTTTTTTCTATTCAATTATAAATAGTTTTCTGGCTCAGGAAGAGGTGGCGGGACAATCTGGACGTGTACAGTCACGAGCATAAATATGTATAGCATACACGTAGCAAAATCAACCCATAAATTTGATATATATTATAAGGGCGTAAATATACGTTTTATGTGCTATAACCGGCCGTATCTTTTTTTACGTTTACTAAGAAATAATATACCAACAAAAATAAAAAAAATAGTAGTTTTAGTACACTTAAAAATTTGAACGCATTCGTAGTATAAAAAATGTCTTTACAGACAGTTAGACGGCCGGACGGACAGACAGACGGACAACAAACTGATATTTAAAGGGTTCCAATTTTTTCCTTTTGAGGTAAAGAATCCAAAAAGTAGTTCGAATACAAATAAAAGACAAATGAATTGAACTTCTAAACAGCTAATTTCGTAAGACTACAGCAAAGCCCAACTTGAAGGTCAAATAAATGATCAAAATTAATAGTAATAATTTATTTGCATCATGTGTAACATTTAACATTAAATACACGATAGTACATACAATTTAAATAAATTATTATTCTTAAATTACGTTACTTGATGATTTATTAAACTTACCAAAAGTGCAGTCGCGATTGAGAAATACATTTTGTTGTTTTTAAATCACAAAATATATTTAATTAATTAGTTTATTGTGTTTTCCAAGTTGTTCCGATCACAGCGGATTCAAACTGGTGATTCCTGGTGTAGTGTAGCTAAACACGGTTTATATAAAATACTTCAAAGAGGAAAATGGATCTTGACTCATCGGGATAGGTTATATAAAGTATTTCTTATTGAATTTGTCTATATAGTATTATTTTCATGTTATTTTTTTTAAAGCTTCAGATTAACATTTTTTTTTTACCCCACACACGGCCATCTGATCCCAAACTAGGCAGAGCCTGTACTATGGTGACCAGACAACTGATAAACATACTTATATATATCTAAATACATACATATTATACATAAATAACACCCAGACACAGAACAAATGATCGTGCTCATCACACAAACATTTGTCCTGGGTGGGAATCGAACCCACGACCTCCGGCTTAGCAGTCAGACTCACTAACCACTAGACCAACAGGCCCGTCACATTGGTGCTAGTTTTTTGTGAGAAATGGAAGTACCTTTTTTTCGGGGTAAAAAGCTAATGCTTTGAACCCACGGCGTGGGGATATTTCGGAATTTCACCGATTGAAAACAACCCCGGGCCGTCTCTGCCTCGACCGGAATCGTGGGATCACTCGCGCATCCTCTGCTCGACTCCAGCGGGAAGTTACGGAAGTACCTATTTACTAATACTTTCTGCGGTTAGGTAACCATTTCTTGAAATTGTGGCCTGGACTTCAGTTTAAGCGGTAAAAAAATATGAAATCTAAAACAAAACTCTTTGAAACAAAGATAATCTACATAAATTGTAAATATTGAAAAAGTTAAGTAATAAAAGCGGCGGTAGCCTAATGGCTAGGGCGTCGGACTTGCGATCATGTGGTTGCGGGTTCGAATCCCACCCATTACACTACCGACGTGAACCCACTCGTATTAAGCATCTTAGCTTAGCACGAGGGGTTAACGAGATTACTAGTCATGTGCGACCCATAACTATTGCTAGTAAACTTTAAAAAAAAATGAGGAGGTAAATAAAATAATAATATATGAATTAAAGTTCACTTCTGACTGCATAAATGACGTAAAGGGCTGCTTATTACATGTGCAAATATGCAAAAATACTAACGTCATTTATTGCTCATTTGCTCGTCACAGGAAATACACTTACGTAGATAATTATTTAACTTATTTAGCTGTTTTAGCTATTTTCTGATCGATACCTACTTAGAATGAATCTTAGGAGAAGCAGAATATATTTCTAGATAGTAATTAAATACAAATAGACGAGAAGAATAATTTGAACCTTAGGCATAACTCGAACCCGCGAGGTTACTGGTTAGAAAAACCCTGGTGTAAAAATAAACGAGACGGGAGCTAGTTGAGAGGGGCTCGTGGCTAAGTGTAAGCCGTACGGTTTGACCGATAATAAAAGTTAAGCCGCGCTCGCCGCGGTTGGTCCGTGGATGGGTGACCATTTGTAAACATATCGAGACCCCTCCGTGCCTCGGAAAGCACGTTAAGCCGTGGTCCCGACTGTCATACAGTGATCTTTGATAGTCGTTAAGTCATTACAATTCTGACAACCAGTCTTACTATGGAATACTGTATTACCTAGCAATAGGTTGTGGAGGTCAGATAGGCAGTCGCTCCATGTAAAATACGGTATTCAGCTTAATCCGGTAAGACTGGAAGCCGACCCCAACATAGCTTGGGAAAAGGCTAGGCGGGTCATTATTTAGGGCGACTTAAAAATAAAAAAATAAAAAATGGGGTTATTTTTATTAAATTAGTTTTATTATGGACGGCAACACACATATTAATCAAAAATAAAATAAAATTAAAGGTGGATAAAGCTTATTTATAAAAAAAAACTCAATAAAACGTTTTTTGTAGGTAACGAAAGTGATCTTAAAGACCACGAAAAGGAATACTTAAGTTAATGAATCATAATCAGTCTCTTAATTTAAGCCTCTCTCGATTCTAAACTAAAGGTACATATAAAACTTAAAACAATAATTACTGAGAGATCAATGAAATTAATAATTTTTCATAAAAAAAAAATTAAAAGCTTTTACCACGAAAGTGATGTCACTTAAGTGACCTAACTAAATTAAACAGAGCTATCCCAATCAAAGAAAACTTTACGCTTTTTACGGGGATATGGTGCTCCTGCATGCCATATATCAAGACTATCAGTTGAAGAAGGTCTACGTTTACGAAGACAGAGCTTACGCGATGTGGATGTCTGGCCTGAATCCGGTGTTTCAGAAGGTGATAGCGAGCCTGCAGCTATTGCGGTATCTGAATCCTACGCAGAAGTCCGTTGCTCTTGCTGAGACATTTCAGAGGGAGATGACGACTTTGCTGCACTGGTATTGTGTGAATTGAACGCTGTATCTGGTTCCTCTAGCGGCGATGTTCTAGAATGAGATGGCGAGCTCACTACAATAGCATCTGAGTTCAACGCTGGTGTCGTGTCTTCAGACTGCGGCATGTGAGAATGGGAAGAGAACCCTTTTGCATAAAATATAGTTTTATCTCTTAACTTCTACTACGTTTCCTAATTCATAGTGCTTACAATAATTTTCAGGCAAACATGACGCACAGCTAAGACGTCTGGAACGTAACAAGTTTGGATTCTTGTGATTCCATGTTATTTGGTGCACAGACAAGGTACCTCTAAAAGGTTTGATAACGTCGCCATCGACACATTGGCTAATGTCTTCGTAGCTGATATTGTCTATTGGAATCATTTTTATTCCAGAACAATTTTCCGAAAGATTAAAGCACCAGATTCGATATTATTTACGTCTTTGCCTAACAAAGCAGCACGATCAGCTGTTCTTTTAAGGCAACCACCGAAACCGTCAGTAATATCTTTCCCTTGCCTTTCTTCTGTCTTCTTCTAAGGCAGATGGATTATTTTTCATTTTCTCCCATAACTTCCACATTGCAATTTTTTTCTGTTGTCGTCTTTTTGCCTTCTTATCTTCGTCGGTAGTTTTGTTGAGAGTTGTGGCCATAGCTGTAAGAATATTTTTTTTTATTTTCTGTTAAATCCTGTTTTGTTTTGAATATCTTTTGGCATGTGAAACTATCTCAGGGTAGTGTGATCCTTAAATAAAATGATCTACTTTTAAACAAAGGACTCAGCGGTGTTATTGATTAATAGGAAAATCCTGTTCAAATGATTGGTGTCTTATTTCGTGGTCATCGATCACTTTTGTGGTCCTTGTGACCACGAAAATGATGACCACGAAAGTGACGATAAGCAGTTTACCGGTTCTAGCATGAAATAGTTTTGAGATTAGAAAAAATACAATAGCCTATTTGCAACATATCTATAAATCGAACAGAACTAGCATTTAATTATATTTATTAATTAACAACTTACCTAAGTACAGCTATCACGAAAGTGATGCACGAACTTTGACACGAACTCATTAACTCACCGAAAAAGATTTTAAACAAAAACCATTAATGATATAAATAAAAAAATGTTTGCTATTTTATGACAGCCAATTATAGTGTTCTACTAACGAAAATATTTTGGTTTGACCAATTATTTAGGAAGAAATGGTAGGAAATATGACTGACCACGAAAGTGATGATTGTTTTCGGAACAAAACACATCGTCAAAAAAAATAACTTTTTATGTCTGTTTATTGTTTGTCTTTCATATCAGTTTTAGAAATATACATTATTCATTATAAATACATACTGAAAAGTAAGTTTTCACCATAATTGTATTTTTAATAAACGCTAGAAGTTCAGTGTATATCACTTGAACAGACCACGTAACGTGATTTTTATGAAAAAAAAAATTAATATTACCGAGTTATGAATATTAATAAATACAAAATAAACATACAGTAATAAAAAAAGTAAATTTTAGTTATAATTTAAAATAATAACGTACTATTTCTTGCTGCTTTGTAATTTTTTACGCTTGAACACAATTTCACCACCTCAAATAATGACCCAGGCAGAAGGAGAGCTAGTTGATATCACACATCATAAGAAACTGACTGAAGTAAGTATCTTAATAATTGTGTATCTGTCATAGAAATAGTTCCATGATAGATACACAATGTGATGAGAACAGATAGAGTTAAACAATTTAACGTTGATGTTAAAAAATAAGGTTTATTTATTATCACTGAGCAACTCAACTCAAAGATATTTCAGTCAGTTTCAACTTTACGATGTGTATACGCCTCGTCGGTTTAGGGTTAATTAACTAATTGATGTTTAAAGTATTTTCAAAGATCTATAATACCGGCTGGAGACTATTGGTTATTAAAATATAATCAATTTAAAGTTCGTTGAGACAATGGACAAAACATTAGTCAGGGTAAAATGAATAGCACAATAGTCACGTGCTCACATTAATGCTGCGTCTAGTTCTCTAATGAATCAAAGTGGTTTATAGATACGTTACATACATCGGGTCGCTCCAATTGGACCGGGAAGTATCAACGATAGACAGAGAAATACTGTCTGGGTGTTTTTCAACTTCAGTCCAGTCTAAATAAAAAACCGACTGGCAACGTACCTGTGGCTGTTCATCTGAACCGCTGGGTTTTAAATGAATGATTCAAACAAAATTCAGTAGCCATAGATTCTTCTTTTACGTAAAATCTATTGCAATTTACATGGCTTCGTGTTCGATAAATGAGACCTATTGAAAATGTTAAAGGTTATTATGATTCAGAGACTTAGCATAGTTCATTCAATCAAGCAACTCAGCCTATCGCGGTCCACTGCTTGACATGGGCCTCACCCAAACTGCTCCACATTCCACAACACCCGGTCCTCTGCCTTCCGCATCTGCCCAACCCAGCTACTTTTTTCAGGTCATCGGTTCATTTAGCCGGGGGGCGTCTTACGGCCTGTTCACACATGGGAGTCCGTTTTACTGGTACGTTTTTAACGGATACGTCATTAATTTATGCTCTGTTCACACATAGGCACCGTATAACGTTCAACGGATCCGTCGTTACTGGATGCGATGTGTGAACAGAAAACTCGCAGTATACCGTCGCTATTCTACAAGTACACATGCACACAGTATCTATCCGTTAAAATTCTACGTATCCGTATATTTTTACTGTTCCGTCGTCCAGTATTCGATGACAAAACGGAATGTCATTTTTTTACGGAACGATATTTTTTACTGTATACAGAATACTGTGCCATGTTTGAAGTCGCTCATACAACTACATACGACATCGGCGAAAAAAAAACGTACACGATAAAACGGAACAGTAAAACGGAGACATGTGTGAACCGGCCGTTACACTGCGTTTGCCGATTTGCGGCTTACACCCACGGTCTACATCAGCAAATCAGAAATCATAGCCCAAAAAAACCATTAAAAGAAACCGCTTGTTTTAGTTTTCGGCGACCTGTTTGCTTTTAGGAGGAAAGAGGATGGAAAAATTCACCATCTTAAATCCTAACGTCAAACATTGAAGCTAACTTTTATACTTATTTTATTAATTACTGTTTAGTGACGTATTTTGTGATGTTCATTACATACGTAAGATGTTATTAACTGCGTGTGTAATACAGTATTATGTGCTAAATAATACAGGAAAATTGATCTGGCGCATCAATTTGGTATTTCTAAGAAATACTAATGCTGACTATCTCTATAAGTATTTGAGTATTTGTATACCTCGGTGTTAGACTAGGTGATAATAGAGTCAGTTTGCAACTCTATTACTTTGTGCGTAAGGTTGATTTTCTATCGTTGTTAACGCAATGCGAGATGGTTGGCTAAACTATCCCATATTACAATAGAGCTATGTTTCAAGGATCCAAGTTTACCGTACAAAGTTTTATGAAAATAGGCAATGGTAGCCTAATGGCTAGGTCGGTCTTGCAATCATGTGGTACCCGGTTCAAATCCCATTGCACTACAGACTTGAGCCTACTCGCAACACAGGCATTTAGCTATTGATGAGGGGTTAACTAGAATACTAGTAACGTGCAAACCACATTACTAGTAATTATTCTCTTTAATCATAATCTTAATATGGATGGATTTATTGATTGTTAAAACCATTGAAACCATATTATTTACAAAAAATATTGTTACCTAACATCTCTCTAGATGCGCAATATATGTGTAATTTTGTAATTGCATAATATAAAAACAAGGTTTCATTCGGTTTCACAGTTTTATTATTGCGTCATAGGATAACGTTTCATATGCGTTATGAATCCCGTTGAAAATCCCATTGAAAAACCCATTGAATACTAACTCTTGACCTATCGCGTTGCATGATGATAATAATAACATGACGCCACGGGACTTGTATTGAGTATGGATGCGACCTTGGCCATACTACTCGGTCGAAACGTCAAGCCTAATAAGGTAAATGCGTGTTCGCGTCAATTCCCGTGACGTTATTTTAATACAGCGCTATGCACGAGTCGTATGGAATTACCTAACTTAACACTTATAAGCTTGGAATTGCAAATTAACGGAAATATTATTGGAACGAAGTTCCTTATCGCGCGTTGTGAAAGGGGGCTAGAAGGAAAAAATTCTTACGAAATCTCTGTCTGTCTGTCTGCTTTATTACCTAAAAATTTTAATATTATTAATAATAAATTATTATTTATAATTTATTATAACTTTAAAGAAAATAAAATTTTATTACAATTCCTTCACTAATTAATCGAAAGGAACTTCGTTCCAGCCGGATGTCCCTTGACACCTGTCAAAGTTTTTTTACAAGTGTCTTGGTTTTTTTTTTATAGTAGCCGTTTTAGGCCCACTGCAGGGCGAAGGCCTAAGGCCTCTCTACCTTCTCCCCATCTTACTCTGTCTCTGTTATAAGACACATAATAAATTGAAAATATATTTAAAAAAAAATGCCTGAGTTGCGTGTGTGCATTTTATTTCATTGATCGTTAAAAAATCGTTTTTATTTGGTATATTTACAAAAAAATGTAAAACGGCTAGTAAAAATCGAATGAGCCTAAATTAACCAAAAAGAAACAATCATCAGTGTTATTTAAAGCATGAAAAAAAACATTTTTATATTAAGGTAAAAATTAAAGACAAAAAACTTTTTTTTGGTGATTTTATTATAAATTACTCAATTGTATAATCTGGTAGACCGTTCTATGTCTATGTAAAGATATTGTTATAAAATTCAAATTATTTTTAATTGTGGCAGTGACTCTTGTTTACATATGGTTAGCACAGAAAAACAAATGCTTAATAATTGCTAGAAAAATAAAACTAAATTACATTTATTTACATTTTTATAAATATCTTAGTACCTATATTTAAATAGACAGGGTTATTAAATTTTGTAAAATACCTGAAACCTCGCAGGAGTAAGCTATCATCATAAGCAACAGCATTAATTTGTTCTACGACTTGATACTTCGTTAGTTTTTTTTCATACCCAAACGTTAGAGCACTAAATTTGAAATTTATTTATTTTAGTAAATATGAAAAAGACTAGGTACCTATGTTTCACATATTAAATAAAAAAATAAAATTATTTACCGAAATTAAAATAGAAAAGTTTATTATATGTATAAATAAATAATAAACTTTTATATTTCCCCCCCAAACAAGACTTCAATATACAATTTATCGTTTGCAAATACTATAATTATATAGGTATAATGATACATATGACAGTCAAGTATTTGTGAAAAGCTGGTGTCTATAACAGGTTTACACCTGTACTACAGATCACCAGGTCCTCATCCCACGGTACAAATATGACATAAGTATTACCTATGGAGGGATTTTTAGTTTATACAATTGAACAAGAGACAAGTCACAATTCTACAAGTGTTAACGCTGATAGAATCGCTCAAATGTATGGAAGTGACAAATCCGAGTAACGTGATATATCTAAAATAAATGTCATTTCCATACATTTAATGTCATATAAGCGATTTCTATCATCGTTAACGCTTGTAGAGATGACACTTTGCAGTCTGATCTGCTCCCCCCTGAGCAGATCAGACTGCATTTATGACATTCGGCGCTCCGGTTAGCCCCCTCAACCTATCAACCTTTTTAACATTTAACATTAAGACGATTAACCAATTAAGGACCCAATAATCTCACACTTGCGTGAGTAGGTACTATTGTTTGAGTGTTTTAAACTTTTAGCCAAATTATACATTCGTAATTTTACAGGAACAGCAGACTGGAATCGTGTAGTTTTTCTCGCGAATGTGACCCAGTTCGGGGTCATACACGAGAAGGCTGCGAGTGGCCATTGTCTCCTGGCAACTAGTTTTCATGTTGAAGTCATACAGCCCCAAGCCCTCGAAGCATTGACGGTCTCGTGGCCTATCGCTGATTTTGTCATTTCTATGGTAAAAAGACAGTCATGTTAAGCTATTATAAAATATATTTTTTATTTTATTACCCCAATAATTGTTCACTGACTATGACATTATAGTTCGTACCTAGGTCATCCTTACTTCCTTACTATATAATATGTATAGATACATATAATTATATATTTTATATGTTTCTCGACTTTACTACTGAACTGATTTAAATGAAAGTTGGTACATTTATGTGAAGTCCACTATTTTCAGATATAAAGAGAATATAAGAAGAAGAGTCGACTTGAGCCTGACAAAGGTCGCGGGTACAGCTAGTACTTGATAAAACGGCATGATAGGAGTATAAGGAATGATTTCGACTTCGATTTTATTTCACATTCTAAAAGCCTTTGGGACTGTAAAAATAATTAACATAATCAAAGGACTAAATAATCACAACGATGTTACCAATGGCAGTTAAATTTTACTAATTATAGAAAGATGAAGAGTTTGTTTGTTTGGTTGCACGCACTAATCTCAGGAAATACTGGTCTGATTTGAAAAATTATTTCAGTGTTAGATAGCCCATTTATTGAGGAAGGCTATACGCTATATTTATAAAAACAAGTAACAAATAATTTCGGAACCTTAGGTAGAATATTTCTCGCCTTGAAGAAAATTTAGTACTATGAATACATTTTTACTTACGCGCAATGGACAACTTCGACGTTTTGTTGTAACATTCTGGTTTGAATAATGATTTCCATTTTTGTATCGCCAGGAGTTCTTATGATGTAATACGTTTCTGACTGTAAATTAAAAGAAAATGATTACTAAATAAAATCTTGTTGCACTTGAGACTTGTATTATTTTGGTCCCATTGTTGGGCAAATATCTTTTCTTGTACAGACAAACATCGAGCGCTCCATGCTGCGAGCGAGGCACCATTGCTCATTTTTGGATTCAAAATTTCAGATTCCAGGTCAAACTTGTATTACCTAATTAGATAATAACCAGTCTCAGATGGTGATGTTAATCACGTTTAGGGGTTTATTTATAAAAAAATCTCGGCAGTGTTTAGTTGATTCTCAGTAACATTTTCTATAGAGAATTGCCGAAGAACATTAAGATTTTTATGAATGTGTTCAGTTTGATGCCACCAATATGTCTTAATTATGCTGACTGTGTATCATTGACATGAAAAGTAGCTACAAATGGATATTTAAGATCATGACTGTTAAAGTTAATTTGCGATTCAGTATCCGGGGATAGAGTGTAAATATTAAAGGGGGCCGAGGATATCTTACCGATTTTACACTGGGGCAGTTATCTATGTTCGTCTCAGTTATTTGTGTTGTGGGAGCCGGGCCATATCTGTCTGCAACGTTCTGAAATAGAATTTCAATGTTCAAACATGTCCCTCGGCAACAAAATATTTAACACATTGTGTTAGTAAAGTACTCTTCATAATGATAAGAATTATTTACGATACCGGTAAAAGAGGTATGTAAGTATGCAATGATTGCAATGCATGATATGATTGTGAATCAACTTTATCTACACTAATATTATAAATAGGAAAGATTTACACGGGATTAATTCAAAAGGAATACGTTTTGCATAAAACTGATCAACTTTCTCCAAGGAACATAGGTCGAAATCTTAATCCTTTTAATTTAATCCTGTATTTGTATGTTTGTAAAGAATAAACTTACTAACTATGGACAAATTTTAAAAATACTTTCATCAATTGATTTTTTTAAATTTCCTCGAGTAACATAGATCAAGCTACATAGCCTATAATAAATACTTATCATAGTATTTCATATAATTATATATCCTACTCATATTATAAATGTGAAAGTGTGGATGTTTAGATGTTTGGATGTTTGTTACTCAATCACGCAAAAACGGCTGAACGGATTTAGATGAAATTTGGCATGCATGTAGCCTTTGACATGGAAAAGAACATAGGCTACCTTTTATCTCGATTTCTTACGTAGTTCTCGAGGGAAAATTGAAAATTATTTACGAGCTAAGCCGTGGGCAGACAGCTTATAAATTTTGTATTTTTCTCTATTACAGCGCAAGCTATAACACGGGTGAAAATTCTATTCCAATTTTCATTATTTTCACATTTTTCATTTCTTTTTGGATCCAATTCTGAAGTCCACGCAGACGAAGTCGCGGGCAGAAGCTAGTATAAATATATTTTCTTACAAGTATTTATTGTTTCTTTAATGATTTTTATTTTTATATTATAGTCTTTACTTAAACCTAAGCACAGACGAATACGAACAAAGCCGCAGACAATAGTCAGAGACAAATGTTTAAATCCTACCATTTTTGTCGGAAAATCATAGAATAGAAAAAGTAACAGCTTTTATAGAAAATATGATGTTCAGATAAAACTTACTGCAGTCAGATAAGGTGACATGAGTTGGTTTATCTTTTCTTCAATTTCGTCGTACCCGTCCGGCCGGATGCCACAAAACAGTGTATTTTTACACCCGTTTGGAAGTGCAATTTGCTTTTCTGTAAAAAAAATATTATGTTTTTATTTATAGAGTTACAAAAAATAATATGTCAGTTTTATAATAGCAGACGTAAAAAGTTGTGTTTTTAATTGGATCGAGTACTCTATCCTCAAAAAGTCGAAGTTAATGTTGTAAAAATATATTTTATTAACTTACTTGAAGGCGCACCGCTACTTAAAGCAACGAATAGAGTGACAACCTGAAAAATAATAACAATGTAATTTCAAATAAAACAAAAATTAAATAGTCGAGATATTTATGTTAATATCTTATATAATTTTTATGAATATAATTAAATATAACTTTACAAAACCTCCAAAATAAATCCTATCAAAAGTAAACAAAAAGTCTTACCGAAATTATTGTTAATTTACCCATGATTATTTTTATAATATCTATGTATATATCGTTTATGTATTATCCGTACGCTTAGCTAGATATCAAATAATATTTATTTCCAAAATCCGTATGTAGAGAAGGTTTGTTAATAAATAATTATTAAGAGATGTTACTACTTCGAACCACAGCTAACAAATGTTATATTTCATCCATTCACTGAAATGAGGAAAATGTAATTGTTATGATCAAAATACTAAATATAGTTAGCCAAGTATTACGCAATATTATTGATCGCATTATCTGTGTTTTAATCTTGTATACTTATAATATTATAAAGCTGTTTGTTTATTGTTTGTTTAGTTGCCCGCGCTATCTCAGGAACTGCTGGTTTGAATTGAACGATTCTTTTTGTGTTGGATAGTCTGTTTATCGAGGAAGGCATATAACTTCCGACTGCGAAATAGAATTGAGGCAGTTACAATAAATGTTTATGAAACGGGAAAAATAATCTTTTTGATAGCTTCCGTTGCGCGCGCTGCGAAAACAGTCAGCATTACGCAAAAATAACACCTGATCTCACATCAGCTCATCACACGAAGATTTGTCCTGGGTGGGAATCGAACCCACGACCTCCGGCTTAGCAGTCAGGGTCAATAACCACTAAACCAACAGGCCCGTCAGTTGCGGGGTTTAGTATATGGTATGTTAATTAGAAATAAGTACCTCATTTTTACATAATTATGATACTTTGTATCTTCGTGGACTAAAATATATTGGTATATTTTCTATATAAAAATAGGTTTAAAAAATATATTTTTACAACTTATTAAACTTTATTAGTTTTTTTTCTTTGTTTACGCGAAGCAATGGTAGCGCTTGTTAAAGACAATCGTTCGAGTAAGTTGTGACTTTGAATTAAAGGTTTAAGTTTAAGACCTTATGTAATAATGATATATGTATTCCAGAACAGTAGTTTAGTGTTTCAGATTTGTTAACACACGCTTGCTACACAAGAATGCCTAATGGATACTTAAACCGTAATAGGTGCTTCATTTTGATGTTATCTATAATTTGAGACAGACCACAATAACAACATTAGATATTGTTACTTTACGAAATATTTTAAAGGAATATTTCAGTCTCAATATATTATTATTTCCTCATCACTTCGGGGTCATATAACATCAATTTTACAGACATATGCGAGTGTCGTAGTCAAGTTTGTGTAGACTTTTATTTTGTGTTGCAATTTGTGTCGTAAATCGTAGCAAAAAAATAATCGTCAATATATATTTTAAAGCTTACAAGCAATGTTTATTTATTTATTTATTTTAGGTCAGCCAACAATTATTTACACCAAACATATACATTAAGGTAAATACATGAAAAATACATTTTTAAGTGCAACAATTACTTAAAGGCTAACACCACATGCACTATTTTAGCTTTTTACATAATCATAATTTTATTATATTATTATAAAAGTGAGGACTCTGTTATTATTAAAAAAATTCACAAGCAATAAAATGTTGGTCGCAAATTACCCCCAGACACAGAACAAATAATCGTGCTCATCAGACAAAGATTTGTCCTGAGTGGGAATCGAACCCACGACCTCCGGCCTAGCAGTCAGGGTCACTAACCAATAGTCCAACAGGCTAGTCAAAACAAAAGTAAATACTTACTATGTCGATAGTTTAATACTAGAGCTTCCGATATCCGCTCAGCAGAGCAAACAAACACCATCTCACGGTGAAAGGTGACATATTATGGACTTCACTCATAGGTAGATGAACCTATTTGCTTCGCTCTAATTATTCCCGTTGCTTCAGTATTGCGAATTAAGTGAATTTTACTTATTTACTGTCAACATTATTGTCAGTAAAATAATATCGTATCAAAAGATTTTTTTTCGTGAATCCTATTATTATGTACAATTAATTGTATCATGCTCTAATTAAAATTATCAACTATTTAGATATAAATGTCTTACAATATTAACGTAATACTTATGAATATTTCCTATCCAACATCTTTTTGTTATTTTGTTATGCTAAAATTATCAGAAATAAATCAAATAAATTGCCGCGTTTATTGTTTTAAAAGAGTTTTAAACAATACAACTCAGAAAAAACATTTACCACATCGATCTAGACTAGGGTATATTCTAAGCTGAAGAGTTTTTTTTCGTTTGGTAGCACGCACTAATTTCAGGAACTATTGGTTCGATCTAAAGAACTCTTTCAATGTTAAATTAAATATAACGAAAGCTAGGCTAGTGCCACGATTCCCAACGCCCACGTGGTTGGAGCTGCGAGCAAGAGCTACATAGATTATGATAATATATTATGTTACACATAGCATACAAATAAAATAAGTCAAAGCCCATTTATCCTACTAATATTATAAATGTGAAAGTGTGGATGTTTGGATGTTTGTTACTCAATCACGTAAAAACGGCTGAACGGATTTGGATGAAATTTGGCATGCATGTAGCCTTCCCGAGGGATAACTGAAAATTGTTTCCAACCTAAGCCGTGGGCAGACAGCTTTGTAATTTGGTATTTTTCTCTATTACAGCGCAAATTATAACACGGGTGAAAATTTTATTACGTTTTTCATTACTTTTACATTTTTTATTATTTTTGGACCCAATTCTGAATTCCACGTATACGGGTGTCGTGGTCGCGGGCAAAAGCTAGTTAATATATAAATTAAGCCATTTCTATTAATATAAGGGGAAATAAGTATTTTAAAATAATTTATTAATAGAGTTTCGAATAATTATTCACTTAAACACAAAACACAATGACTTCATTGTTTCTTTGAATTAATTAACTCAATATTTTAGTTTCATATACCAAACCTAAACTTCAAAATCAAAAACAAGGAGACCTACTTATTATAAAGCAAATGTAATATATGTTTTAATAGTAGTTTCGTGGAAATAAGTAAATGACTGGCATTCAGCTATATGATGACTGGGATTGGAAGCAGTCCCAAAGACAGTTAGGTATTATATATTAATTGTTGTTTCAATGTAATTAAAACATTTTACTAACATTTGCATTCTAAATTATGGCAGAATTGTACAAGGACACATATTTAAATGTTACACCTTATTATTGTACCTAGGTACATTAATTGCAAATAATATATTCTATTCTATTCTAATTCTCCGAGTTACGCGTGCTTTCGGAAATTTTGCAATAAATATTTATATTTACATACTTATCTTCACTCAAAAGTTGGCAAGTAGCACATACTAATGGCTCGATAAACTATACCCTGAAATAATACGAATCAGAATTTGTATGCTTCATATATACTTACCTAAATATATTGCGCATAGCTTTGTCCATTGAGCGCGTTAGGTATATCTAATATTTCTTCATATTTACAAAAACTAAAATCATACAACACAGATGGGATTATGGACTCACTCATTGTTAAAAATATTTGTAATACATGTCCTTAGTTGTAGTATTGCATGTGAAAATTGCCAGTGCATACCACACATTGTAGTATAGTGTATTATTGTAGTGACGAAAATATTCTCATACATAGTTTAATTATGTCTAATGATACTGATTTCATGTAAAACTGTCACGTTATGTCATTAAAATGTATAAATAGACGCAGAACTAACAATCCTTGAAGTAAAAAATATCCTTTCGTTATGGCTTTCGACTTTCTGTAACATTGCTAAGGTTTTTTTTTGTGTGGCAAATATAGAAGATATGCTATACCTGACGTTTCGCCCTGTTTCCCTTCTAAATTGTCAACATAACAATTGGATATGAAATGTTTTAACACATTCCTCTCTGCAATACATGTCTTATAGCTGTTAGTTACACAATGTGTGGCAATGTATGTATTTGTTACGGTTTGGGAGCAAAGCGGAGTCAGTCTGATCTGAAAGGATAAACCCATTGAAAAAGATACGAAGCAAAATTATGTTTACCATGAAAAATACTTTTCTATGTAAATATTGAATTGTTTAAAGATTCTGTAATACTGTAATATGCTTTTGTACTAAAAACATTTTGTTTGTTTCAGTTTAGGTAACTCGAATCTCTCCAATTTATGGGCAATTTATTGTAGACTAGCTGTATCCGCGACATTGTTCGCGTTTTTGACACAAATAATGGTTTTACAATGTATATTTTTAGTGCTTGTATATTTTTGGGATATACCTTCTCTGATGCTTAAATTTATAATATAATGGGGCTACATATCTCATATACGTATAGGTACGTTTCGTTTTACCGGTTAAAACTTCCATTGCAACACAGGTTTTTACATAATTTCAAAATCATCAGGGTTTACCAAAGTTGTGCCTGATTTTGTAGGACGTAAAGAAACGGCGGTGGTGTTGGTGGACTTACCAACTACCAGGGTATAAGTTTGAACTTTAGTATACAACCTTTTTATTAATACAAATTACAACAGTTGACCAACTTATATTCATCAATATTTATGAGAACGTTTCAAAATATTCCATAGAACACACAAGTTATGTTAAAAGTGGAGTGTTATTGTTGCATTGTTGTTATTTGTATTTTGTGCAAGAAAAATGCGAAAATTAAACCAGTAAATTTGTTGATGTATTTAAAAAAATGCGTATATATTGGAACTTTAAATCAAAATCTATATAAATAAAAAGACAAGGCCTGACTGACTGACTGACTCATCAACGCCCAGCCCAAACCCTTGAACCTAGAAAGCTGAAATTTTGCACAGAGGTTTCCTTTATAATGTAGACAAGGAATAAGGAAGGATTTTTTGAAATTCAACCCCTAAGGGTGTTAAATAGGGGATGAAAGTTTGTATGGAAAATCGTCATTTTTGAAGTTTAAACCATGAAACTTGGTGGTTACCATTCTGGTAAAAAAAATAAAATCGACGTGTTTCAGTATTTTTCGAATATCAATCCCTAAGGGACTTAAATAGGGGATGAAAGTTTGTAGGGGAAGTTCAGTATTTTTAAAGATAGACACATGAAATTTCGTACACGGGTTTCTCGATAGAAATAAATAAAGACGTATTTCAGCGATTTTGAAAATCTACCCCCTAAGAGGGTAAAATAGGGGATGAAAGTTTGTATGGAAAAACGTTATTTTTGTAGTTTAAACCATAAAAATTCGTGGTTACCATTCTGGTAAAAAATTAAAAACCACGTGTTTCAGTACCTATTTTTCGAAATTCAACCCCTAAGGGAGTTAAATAGGGGGTGAAAGTTTGTAGGGGAAGTTCAGTATTTCTAAAGATAGGCACATGAAATTTCGTATATGGGTTTCTCGATAGAAATAAATAAAGACGTATTTCAGCGATTTTGAAAATCTACCCCCTAAGAGGGTAAAATAGGGGATGGAAGTTTGTAGGTATATGAATTGTGTAGTTTTCATAGATAGGCACATTAAATTTCATAGGATTATGAGTTAGAAATAAATAAGACGTACGACTATTTCCGAGATTTTAGAAATCTACCCTCTAAGGGGGTGCAATAGTGGTTGGAAGTTTTTTTAGGAAGTTCGTCATTTTCAAAGAGAGAGATGAGATTTGGTTTCATGAGATTTGGTATAAGGGTTTTTGGTTAGAAATAACAGAAAACATATTTTAGCGATTTTAGAAATCTACGCCTTAAGATGGTTAAATAGGGGGTTGCAAGGTATTATATTGTGGACTTTATTTTTAAAGATAAGGCCATGCCTTTCATACACGGGTTTCTGGTTCGATACAAATAAATGACCATCTGAAACATATCTTTACGATGACATCCGTGTTCGAGTGGCGTTCACAACGGTTTTCAAGGTGTCGCCAGCTCTGAGGTCCCGGGTTCGATCTCCGGACGGGTCGATGTGGAAAATCACTTTTCTACATTATGTCGAGTCTGGGTGTTAGTGGTACCTTCGTTGTTTCTGATTCCATAACACAAGAGCTTACTTTCTTTGAATTCGGAGCATTGAATGTGATTCTTCTTCATCTTTTCGTGTCAATGATTTTCAAGTTTTGTTTGACCAAAAAGTTGCGACCATTTTAAAAGTTTATCCAAACTCAATGTATGTGATGTTTTCCCACATTATCTTATTATTATCTTAACGCCATAATATTTTATGAAAAATATAATTCATGCTCCTTACTTTGAAAATCACAGAATACATCCATCTATCCTTTACTACTTACTACTCTTAACTTTACGCGCGTGCGAAGCCGCGAGCAACAGCTAGTTAAATATAAACACAATGCCATAAACTTGGATATCGTGTAACAAAGTAATTGCAAGTCATAATTTCGCAAAAATATATTCTCGAAAATGGCCACTATAAAATATATCGAATCAGCTATAATCACAGTAATGTAATTGACTATTTTCCTCAACGAAAACCCATTGCACAATTTGCACATACCCGATTAAGATTTACAATGAAATCTGCGCCGATATGCGATACCTGGGTCTTGCGCAGGCTGACGGACACTCACTAGGATCTTGGGTTAGATAACAGCGAATGTGGAACGTTGGGTAATGGTAAAACACCCCGTGTGACAGGTACGCCCGACGTGTCGATATTTATTTTAGTAATTATTATGACCCTTAGGAAATGTCTTTCGTTTTGGTGATTGCACATATAATTTTAATCGATTTCTCGTTTGACATTCAAGTAAGTTAATGTTCCATTTAAAATACATATGGATCAAGTTTAAAATGCAGTTGATGCCACGCACCCAGTATTTTCTTAAATTTGGATGGTGTCTTCCTGATGTTTATTTATTTATAGTTAACTAGCTGTTTCCCGCAGCTCCACCCGCGGTCTAAATTTTTTTTATGTAATTGAGAATTTTCTTTACTATAAACCTCACGGAGCCCGAGACCTTTCCAACGAATGCAAAACCGTGGAAATCGGTTCGTGCGTTCTGGAATTATAGCGTCAGGAAAGAAAAGCCGACTTATTTTTATATAGCAGACTAGCTGTTTCCCGCAGCTCCGCCCGCGGTCTTTTTTTTAATATAATTCTATAAACCTCACGGCGCCCGAGACCTTTCCAACGAATGCAAAACCGTGGAAATCGGTTCGTGCGTTCTGGAGTTATAGCGTCAGGAAGGAAAACCCGACTTATTTTTATATAGTAGATTAAAACGGCGTAGGTCCAATTACAATAGTTAACATAGAATTGTAAAAATTCAAAAATAAAATAAGCATTCAAATAAGATATAATACATAAACACCAAATATTGTACATTTATGTTACATTTGACTGGGTAATACAGTATCCCATAGTAAAACTAGTTGTCAGAATTGTAACAAATTAACAATCACGCTGATGATGTCCGTTACCTACCAAAATATAACAATTCATACAAGGACTTAGGGGAGGCTTTTGCCCAGCACTGGGACAGTATAGGCTAAGGAAAAATTATGGATGTATTGGATTACATGTCAGGTAAGCTTTTTAGTCCCAATGTTGTTACAACGATTTACGTCCTCCCCAAAAGTTGCAGGGCCTTATACACTAAGTCCTAGCGGTTTACGTGCTGTTACGACTTACGTGAAGGGTTAGGAGAGGAGAGGCTTCATCTCTTTCGACTTACTATACTTTGAAGTAAAATAAATGTTAAAACGTATAAATAACCATCCGGTGACTCTCAGAACACAAAAAGAATTGGCGACCAGGGATTCTCGTCTATAATCTGCAATATGCTAAATATTTTGTTTGGAATAAGAGGTACTTTATGTACAAAACAAAAACGTTCAATATGCTAAAATAAATTAAGAGTTATCCTAATCTAAATAATTGCTACGGTGAAATGCTTTCGTATCATTATATAATTGCACAAAAAATCTAAGTCTCGAGTGCGTAGGTATATCATATTTAGGAATCGTCCGTACTAGGATAGTTGATGGTTATGTGATCGTAAAACGTGATATCAAATTATTAATTCTTCATTTATTTATGATACACCTTATTGGACTCATAGTTTCTGAAGACTGGCACTCTTATTCATAAAATCTCGATGTTATATTATAGCAGCAGCTTAGCAGGTTCTAAATCCAAATTCTCAATAGAAAAAAAAATGACTGAGAATCTGCTACACACCGTTGGGATTATTTTCAATCTTGTTTTGTTGGTTTTCGGAAACTGGCCACTAATATATTGAAATATTTAAAATATCCATCGCGATTTATTTCGATTTTAGTTCCCAACGCTTCAACGTCAATGCGATAGAATCCGTTTTTAAATTGTTTTATTTAACTGTACATCATTACGGTTTCTAGTATTCAATTCCAGTACAGATTCAAGTAGTGAAGTTAAATAGGCACGGCCTCGTTATCATTCGGGATTATTATTTTCATGACATCATTTGTTTTTATATTACCATTATTAACTAGAGTTCGGTAACCTAAACTTATATTATAAAGCTGAAGAGTTGGTTTGTTTGTATGTTTGTTTGAACGCGTTTGTTTGTTTGTTTAATCTCAGAAGCTACTGGTCCGATTTGAAAAATTCTTTCAGTGTTATATAGCCCACTTATTGAGGAAGGCTATAGGCTAATTCGTCATAATAAATGACGCCCACGCAACACTTTAGTCATATATGTCAAAGATTAGACTTAACCATTTGCTTCATCCGATTTTTATATTAAACATTCTAGTTCAATAGACCCGTAGCCTCCAATAAATCACTCAACTCTTAGAAATTCGGTCTAAAAAAACAAACGACGACGATGATCTGACAAATCTAGGACTATACCATAAAAAGTAATACGTCTACATTAGTTATGTAAAAGGTGCATAATAATTTGGATATAATAATGTGTAAACACATGAGCTTATATTGATATAATGAAATAGCAGAATAATATCCCTTCACTGTATGTTGCAAGTTGACCGACAATCTCCAATCGACCGCGATGATTAGCACAAACATATGGAAAGCTAGAGTGATTGAGATCATAAACATAGACCAACTTCCTTCATTATTTTTGTTGTTATTTCATACGCAATAAACTAAATTTCTTCTTCAAAATTTCTCAACTTCGTTAGGGTCTGGTACTTCTTTATTAGTCTAATAACAATGTTGGCGACATATTTAATATCCTTAGCCATCGTTGACTTAACTATTATAATTTGAGCTATTTATTTAATGGTGAAATAGTTCTGGTATCTGTGTTGCAGATTATGTATCGCAATTCTTCTTCCTAGTCATAAATTATTCTAGAGTTACAAGTAGGTAACTGATAATGTTGTGGTAATTAGGTTTTATATGTAATAGTTTATCTAGACGAGCAAAAAACTTTTCTCTACATTCAAACGTTGAATCGTAATATACCTATAATTTGTTCGACTTTTTGCAAAATGTAGGAATCCACTTAAAGATTGTTTTGGTTGTGATATGGACTAATAACAAGGATGCATATTGGTTTTGATTTATTTCATGGAAAGATGGAATAATTATATATTTAATGCCTGAAAGGGAAAATATTGTAAAACTTTAATTTTATGTATAACAAAAATACTAAACCATATAATATACCATAGGTAGTCAATTTATAACCACATAAATGATATAAGTAGGTAACTACTCCGAAAGTTAATTAAAATATTTACGTATTTGTGTAAATTTCTGCACAGTTCTGTTATTTTGGTTACATTAGATTTAAATAAAAGCAGAGTAAATAACATAATAATGAAAATAGCTGACCTCTTTTATTTAAAATTTTGTTGGAATGAAATCAGGTTAACGTTATAGATTTGGAACTTATTTCTATTTATTTATGTCTTCGTAATTTTTGAAAATATTTTTTCAATCTTAGGCAAGGATGTTAACTGAGAAACTGAGCCGTCAGTAAAAGTAGTAAAAGTCTTTACCCTAGAGCTTTTTAACAATATCATGAGTAGGTTAGTATGTAGAGATTATCTACATGTGACAGTTTTGTGAACAGTGCACGAGATTATAATTAAAAAAAGTTTTCTGTTAGTAAGTATCGTTATCTTAACAAACCAAAAACAATTGAGTAGTTCGAATGTAGGTCAGTCAATCTTCCGATATTATGATTTTTTGTTTTCGTATCTTACCAACCACCCACGTCTCTTTAGGGTAGAGCGTATTATAATGGAAAAATACTTTAGATACTTTAATGCCCCTATCAAGCTCCTAAGCATTCGTTTGTACCAAATAGAGTGTTGATAACACAAGATATTATGCGATACTTCACAATCGCTAGAGGGGATTGCAAGTTTAAATAAAAAGAAAACGCCGCACCGTCGCCAGTGAGAGTGAGACGTCTTAGCGAACGCGCGCGAAAGTTGCATTCGAATTTCGAATTCGCGCCAACACAAACGTCATCCCGGCAGCCATATTTTTTTTTCTGGAACGGAAATTACCGATGAGGAGCCGATTTTCTTGAAATTACTTATTTTTTTGTAATCTTGTGGTTTCTTGTGCTTGTGGGGTGACAGTGCATGTGCTAAGTGACTTTCGCCGTCAATTTGTTTAGGATGATGTTCACACGTAATATTAAGGTACGTTTAAACCTATATATTTATTAATAGAAACAACGTGATTAAAATATTATTTAATAGGGCTTTTATTTTTCAATATTGAGGTTACATTAATTGTGGTAATTGTTTTGGTTTTATTTAATAAAATAATTAGCAAGAATTTTAATTCCATGGGTAGGCTCAAATAATAAGTACATACCTACCAAAATATTCTAATTAAAAATAATTTTCCCTATTACTTATCTATATATTAATACGTGATGCCAAAACTTTGGACCCCTTTTTACGAAAATTGCGCGGACGCAGGAGCATAAAATTTGGCACACTTATAGTTTATGTGTAGGAGAAGTGGAGAACGCTAATATTTTTCAATAATAATGCTTATAAAGTACATTAAATCAATAAATAAAACATTACCCACACTACCATGCATTTCACACACACATGTTTGTTTTGTTTTTCATTGACTGCTTACTGACATTGACATAAATAAGTGGTTTAAGTTTTTATATATCCGAATATAACGGCCAAGGACATTTAGCAAACGATAAAAGAGGTTTTACAAAAAACATTGTTTGCAGAGAAGTTTGCAATATGCGATAAAATATGCTCTAAATGGATAGTATTTTCCTCTTATAGCATGTTTTCTTTTAATAAACATTTTTTAAATAGATATTCTTTATTTTACTTCCTTTTAATTTCATATAATTTGTTCAAAAAATAAATTGGCAAATAACAGTCTTGGTCAAATGTGTGGTTATAGTAGTTTAGTTTTCGACAGTAGAACCTTAATAATGTTTGAATATTATATTTTAATAATAATGTATATTAAGTCACTCACAATTTAAATTTATATTATAAGGTCGAATTTCGACCATTGGGCGACCACTAGTATTATTTATTATACCTATAAAATACTTTATTTAAAACCGAAGTAGGTACGTACCTACCTACCTACTTCAGTTGAGATGTGATTAAAATTTTTCGTGAAAACTACCTAGGTACCTACTTAGCCTAACAATTATTTACGGACGCGGGAAAATCATGAAGCTTAACGTAGTATTGATCTATTATAAGTTTCACCTTTACTCTCAACGAAGGTGCACAAAAAGGTGTGAATATGCCATTGTGACATCAAAGAAAAGAAGTAAATGTCAAGAAGAAAAACATTCTCACTGCTACTGGAAATATAAAAAAAAAACGGTTAAAATACGTCATAATTCACGATCAATAAATAGAATTACACGCATTGAATTTGCGTATTTTATTATTTACGGTTATAGCGTGAGACTTGCGTGCTGCGGTATTATTTATTTGTGACCATGTTCGTCATTCTTGATCTTCATTGGTTTAATCATATTTCATACGTAATTATATATTATTCGTTAATTTATCTACTCTATTTTTTTTATTCCCTAAAGTTACAAATGGTTAATCGGTTTCATAATAATTATGTAAGAACTGATATTTTGACCAGGCTATAGAAGCAAATATTATCTTCAACCTGAGTTTACTTACTTATTTATGTAAATAAATCTTAATGTATGAATCAGGAGAAAATGTTATATATTCAAACGAACAGAGTAGGTATGCACAATATGGACACATCAGATTGATTTGTAACTATGATCAATAGAACGTATGTACGATGCGATCCTAATAAGAATAGGAATTCAATGTCAATAACCTCTATCTGTCAAATGCCACTTGAAAAAATGAAAACTATGGTTTGCAAGAAACTTATTTGTATAACAATAATAATAGTCTTACATCAACTTTAAATAAAAAGGTTCAATTAGTAGTTAATTGTCTTCGTATAAAATTAATTAGGTATAAAGTCATAATTCGTTAGAATTTACAGCTATGACGTCACAATATGGCGAAAAGTCGATTCTACTCTCTTTGAATCGCATTGTACCGCACAACATAATTATGAACTAGTGATAATATAGACTAATGTGTGAAACAAAACATGACGGTCTTAAAACAATTAATAAATTACATTAGGTTTAAGTGCCTATCTGATTGCGCAATCGTGAAATACTGACCTATATTACACATAAGGATGTTTGCTTGAATGCGTTATAGCATCAAACTACAGACACAGCTATTATCTTTATTTAGTAACTTTTATTGGTCGTATCCTTTTCATAATTAATGAAAGTATACAATTAATTTGAAATCGGAATAATTTTATTACCTAATTATAGACTAGGTAACTTAAGTTAAGATTACCTATTAGGTACCGACAATATCACTGCAACAGGATTTTAAAATATTGGCCATCCTGTTAACAGTTTATAAGTTAATCAAGTAAACAAGATGAGAGAAAAGAAACAAGCTACAAAGATGTTAAATTGTTTAATTTTGCCAACGATAACCATGTGCCTACCAAATACCAATACTTTCTCTTTAATATACTGCAATGATGTTTTTTTCCTATAACCATTTACAAGAGCTTACTACACATTGAATTTACTTAGCTATACGAATCAACTTAAGGTGGTAGCTATACCCAATGCACGTAAGCTAATGGTGCAAAAGCTTCGCTTCTAAGTTAGCGTAATATTAATTATGGAGGAAGTTTATCTGTCACAAATAATTCATTACGAGTGGCGTTACCATTAGGCGCATCTGAATTCAGCTTTGACAATAGACAACATTAAATTTAATAAGGTCTGTACCCACGCCATGTTTTAAAAACTTTATAGGTTTTTCTTTGAACTTACATATAAATCATTTTGTTTTCCAATAAGAAAAGCTTCGCAGAAGGCACCATGTTTGTCTATATTTCTTAATTTTCCTTCCAAGCTAGCATGAGCCGACCAAACTAGCTATAAAAATATATTTCTAAATAATAACAATATCAAACCAGCTTTGTTGTTTTGATCATTAAGATTGTTAGCAACAATCTAAGTCGAGGTCCTAACCCTGCGAGGGGTGCCGTAAGTAAATGTTCTTGAAGTAGTAAATGTTTCCATTGCTCAGGCTGAAGGCCCTTATAGTTTCCTCGTACGGAGTGAGGGGTGGGCACTATACACCCACCCCTCTGGAAGGGATCCAGTAGAGACCGAAGCCTGCTGGAGTTGCGCAGAGCTCGCGTAAGTGATCCCGCGGCTCCAGCAAAGGCAAGGACGGGACCGGGGTGTTTTTAGTCGGTACAAGTCCGAAATATACCCACGCTGTGAGCGTGGGTTGAATGCAATAGCGTTCCACCCCGTCAAAAAAAGGCCCTTATAGTTACAGCAAAAAATCCGATTAAACAATAAATTGAGCTCTCGCGCTCAGGCTAAAAGCGTAGACGTCTTAAAAACATAGTTAATTTATATGACTCCGGTCTAAAGAACACCTGTTTTTCAATAAGTTACTTTTGTATTACGTAAGGTAGGTACATATCGTCTAGCTCAAAAAGGAAATGATTTTAGTAGCTATGGGTCAAAAGTAGTAAAAAAATATATACTTAAAGCAGGTTTATCGGTTGTTCTCCCATGTGGCGCAACCTATTTCAGAATCAGGGCTTTACGAATATTTTCTGCTGGCTTTTAGTTAGAAAGTAGAACACAACGACTTTACTTTACTCATTCAATTGAAATTGAATGTATATGTACAGTCTACAATTTAAAAAAAGCGTGCAAATGCTCATTTCATCTACTACACTCATATAAATATGATCATAATATTAAAATCGTTGAAATAAATAAAGTATCTTTATACAAACATATCTAACAAATAAGGTGGAAAACTTTTTAAAACGAAAAAGCAAAGATTTCCATCAGTTCCATCAGATACTCTCTACAATGTTACTGCTGCTTTGTATAAACTTCCTTTTACGTTTCCTATTTCAGAAAATCACATATTCCAAAACCTACAATTCACCTGATTACAATTCTAAAAATACCCAGACATATATAACCTGGGTACCTAAAATAAATTAATAACCTATTAAAATGTAGCAATATACTTGTATAAAATGTAATGTATTATTTGTTATAATTTACCAGGGATTTTTTTCCGTACTTAATAAAATTCCGTAAATTAACTTATAGTGATATAATAGCATTAAGACTGAGAGTTTAAATTTTGTTTTAGCTGTTTACAATATTGATTGAGTTCATCGAATTTTTTGTAACATAACATAACGTCTGATTTGTGATTTTATTAAACTGTACCTAAACCATGCAAAGGCGGGATTGCTGTTTGCTGATTAGTTAGCTGATTGCTTGTTGCTCTATATGAATATACGGAACGATGTCAGCTAGTTCTTCCGGCGATGGTAATCTTATGTAAGTTGCAACACAAAATGACTTCATATTCTTGTCTTGTACTGTTTGTAGATTAATTGCAGATAGATTAGACTCAGTGTGGTAACAGTTTCTTTGTAAAAACGTAGGAATTATATGTTTCTTTTGTTTAGATATTCAAAAAGAAAATCTTCCTCCTTCTGTTAGTATCCTGAGAGTCATCAATGAGAGTCGCAGTCAAAATTCACCAACAAGCTTATTGTAGCGCATTGCGTCGCCAGTTATCTACCGCCTATTATATAATTATATATTATGCTTTAATTACTTATTTTTTTATTTGCCGCCGAGTGTAAAACATCGTAAGCATAAAACCAAATAATGCTCGATTTATGTAAATCTTGAAATAAAACAACATGAGTATTAGCTATTGTATCGATACTGAGACTAGTACGAAATTTATAGTAACTACATGAAAAAAACAAGCATTATTACATTTTTTTTTCAATATTGAATTACTATACAAAAGCGACGGTTATCTATGCATAAATAATATAATAATAATATATAAAACCGGCCTTTAAATGTCCCACTGCTGGGCACAGGCCTCTTCCCATATAAAGAAGGATAAATAATAGATTCCAAATCCAAAAATAGTGTTGAGGCTAAATAAATTACTCCTAACCTGTAACCTCTAGTTATGTCATCTCCAATCAAAGGGTAATGAACCTGTCTAATGTGAACAGACCTAGTCACGCTAAGGAACTCCTACTTATTAAAATAATTAAAAGACAATACATTATTTAATTTTTTCATGCCAAGGCGTATAGTTCAAACCTCAGGCCGTGTATTCTCATATTTTATTGTTAACGTAACTCAAAGTGGAGACTATAATTAAGTTTACTAAGATTATCTAAAGTAATTTTAATGATAGTGTAACGCATGTTTAATTGATATGAAATTCAATGGAAAATAGATAAAGACACACGCAAAGCAAATTTAAATGTAATTGTGGAAGCATAACATTAGTTTGCAATAATTTGGTACCTTTTTAGTAATTTGATGAAGATAGTTACTTGGTCGTATATTAGTATTTTTCTATGATTTAGTTGACAGTCGAGAAGATTCTAAACTTATCGATGTAGAAATAAATGTGATAGAAGAACTATATATATTAATTAAGGGTCAATTCATAATAGCGCAGATTCAAAGTGCAGTAATAAATTTTAATGGGGCCCATGCGCGCGTCTATCGTTAGCTCAAAAGAAATATGAGCATTACGTAGTTGAGTTAAGGGTGTCTGTCTTTGGAGTGCCCTAAGTGTCTGCACACCTGGTATTTGGAATCAAAATCAAAATTTTATAAATAATATTATAATATAAATTAAATACCTATATAATTATAATAATTTAAAAAAATCTATGTATCGATCTTTGACTCGAAAATAAGTATAAGTTTTGACCCTAAATACTTTAATTGGTAATATTATCATAAAAAAATGTACAAGAGTTGACGCGAGGGAAGTAACAATATTACTGTTTAACCGCCGCCGAGTTAAATGTGGTAATAAATGCACGTTCCTAATTATATCGGAAGAGGTCTGTGCCCAGTAGATGTATCTCCATATGATATTATGATAATTATATTATGTAAACTAACCTTTTTTATTCAATCATTTCCCAACCCGTGTTACCCTTCTTAAAGCGTTTTAGCCTATTTGGAAGGAAAATACCCTATCCCAGACTGTAGGGAGAGATTGTAAAAGTTTGAAAACGGAATCTGGAGTAGGAACTTTTTTACAATCACATGTAACCTTAATTATTCATTTATTTTTCTATCGCATCATAAAGAGGTCTTGTTTATGCAACATCGGTGAATGTATCGTCTGTTTTTTTATTTATAGCATACATTACAACACCGTTGCTTACATATCACTAATGTAATGTTTTTGACGAGTTGCTCCGGAATTAATAACAAATATTTCGTAAAAATCAATGTTACGCATTTATCGCAGTAATTAACCTGTTGAAATATAGTTACCAACATGCCATTTATTATAATTAAAACTTGTCAGATAAGAGAAAAAAACCAACTGCTGGCTATCTACTTCTCTTTCAGATTTTGTTTTTCACAGTTTGCCAAACGGGGTTGGAAAGCTACTAGAATTAAATAGACCTTTATCTATTAAATTATAAGAAAAAAGAAACAAACTATATAATATAATAAAGTTAGGTTAACCCACTTAGTATAATTATAATTCGGACTTGCGATCATGTGGTTGCCAGTTCGAATCCCACCCATTGCACTACCGACGTGAACCCACTCGTAACACAAGCATCTTAGCTTAGCACGAGGGGTTAACGAGATTACTAGTAATGTGCGACCCACATTGCTAGTAACGTTTTTAAAAAAAAAAAATCTTACTAACTCAAACAAAGAGCTGACAATCACTTATTATCGGTGGTTTTTTTTCATAGCAATAAAGAAATATATTTTTTATGAAAAGCTTACTCTAGTATAATTGTTGACCCCTCATACTAAGCTATAGGCTTGTATCACGCGTATGCATGGAAAATTTTATTGAACTAGTTTTGCACTCATTAAAGTACCTATAAAATATTCATTATGCAATTATTGCGGAATCTTCGGAAACAGCTAACAACAACAACAATTTCAAAGCCACTGCGGCGGCGCCCCTTCATTAGGATAAAGTGCACAACTCGTTTACTTTTCGTAACAGTACGTCTTCATATTAAAAACAAAAGGCCGTCATTAGCCGGTCTACTGGCCCTCATATATTTTTCCACTGTTTTACGTAACCAAGGAGTTGTGAATGCTGTTTAGAATACAACAAGTATGACTTTCTGAAACTAGTATGTAGATGACCGTGTCCAAATACAAATTGGGTAATCATAACATTTGTTTTTTAACCTACTTTAACAATTAGATAAAAAATAGTGTTAAATAATTATCAATTAATCTGTCGGTCAATTATTGTGTAAATGATATCTCAATAAACGGTTTTCATTGGAATCTTCAATCCGGAAACTATTTAGGAACAAAACACTTTTCTTTACTAATTCAATAAATCTTCTACTTAGTTAATAAATCTTTATGCGCTAATAACTGTGACGCTGAAGGTTTTTGTATTTTCTCTATTTTTCTTTAAAATCAATTTTAGTTTTGTTTGTCATATTTTATAAAGGCCGTTCATAATTAAAAATCTCGCGATAAATTTAAAGTTTTAAACCAACTCTATTTCCTATTGTAGTTATAAGCTTCCGAAAATACTTCGTCAAGTTGAATTTTATTTTAAATGTCAAAATATGAATATTGACCGAATATTATCGGACGTAACAGCCTCAACACATCTTAATGATATTAAGATACGTATTACGCAAGCGAACGGAAGCTTACGAACTTTCTATAACAGATGATTATTCGGAGGTCACCCTTTAGGTAATGTTTTGGCTAAATCTGAGGTACGATTGTCGTTGCTTAAGGATGGTAAATATAATTATCGGGTCGATAGAAAGATAATCGTCAATTAAGGATTTTTTAATAAAAAATCATGTATTTACATTAGGACTTTTATTAAATTTCATCCTACGAAAGTCTAATAATTTTTCAACTCCTGTTAATTCAAAAGAAACATTCTACAGCGTATATAAGCCATGCCTGTCTGTTATGAGTACCTAGATAGGTATTAGTAGAGTAAATTAACTCTTGAGAGCAGCTATTAATTCTAATTTCTTTATAGTTGTCATCACAAAAACTACTAACGATGTAAGACTTTCATAATGAGCCGTCCATCCGTCCTCATTTCAATAAGGTGATACAATCAATTTCTTATACAGTGCGCTAAATAAAAGTGATTGTAACGATTCATCGTTGACCATAAAAAATACGTTTGAACACCACCTATAATCTCGATCATGCTTCGGACATTGACATGTAACGTAACACCGTTGAAAGCGAAGTTGTTTTGCTTTCTGAATACTACTGGAGTGTCAGCCAAATTATAAACATTACTATATTTACTTGAGACTACGTTTATCGATAGAAAGTGTCCCTGCACTATGTTTTAGTATGTCATGTACTAGTACGCTTTTTACATAAGGTACTTTTTAAGTGAGTACCTACTTAAAAAGTACCTAGTGTAAAAAAAAACTTGTTACATTTAAAAAATATTAGGTTATATTAAATTCGACATAGAAGCTAATTTAATCGAACTGGCACTAATAAATGCTTTACAAGAACAAAGAAATCACGCGGTCGCAGTTATAGAACGCTGCTGAAAAAAGTTTCACATTCGTTCTATTGTTTAATTTTTCTTTCAGATAAAAACTATTACAAAAAGTCAAATGTCACAAATTGTCTGGCTAATACTTGACATATTTACATGTGAAATCGACACAGCTTTACGTAACAGTGTAGAGAACACTGTATTTGTAAATTTTTAAGTAGCATTTAGTGGAAGTGCGGTGCAAGTGACACAAACTTCTGTTGACCTACAAATTAATGGTGATATTTGAAGTGACGAGACCTGAATATTATTTTCATTAATTTTGTTACTTAAGTTTTTTACGTGAATATACGCTGTGACCATAATAGACAAAAAAATTAAGTTCTCATGGTCTAATACCGAAAATAAACTAGTATATTGCAATAGTTGTATGATCGTCGTCTCTTGCAAAATATTCATAGCTTTCTTATTAATTTTAATTAGGTACCTTAATTAATAATATCGTGCAAATGTAACATATTCATATTAAACGTTTGAAATAAGCATGTGTTTTGCATAAAGAACCGGGTCTTTTACCTATTTCCGTTACAATGTGCGGCTTGGAGCCAATTTGCGTTTTGACACGGTTTTGGCTGCACATAAACTGACGGTGGCCAAAGGAAAGTTCTCATAAGTATCACTATTTGGTATGCACTGCAACTTACCAAAATCATACACATAAACCAGACAGTTCTTTAAATTTTTCTTCTTAATTAAAGGAAAAAAATAGCCTCTGTAGAAATGTCTGTTGTTCTATTGCGTCACTGATAAAACCATTTTGTTCCGGAGATTTGTGACTTTTGTGTCCCTTTCTTTTTAAGTATTCCCTATTTTTGGTTTGTAAAAGCAATAAAATCGATGTGTTGATCATCATAAAAAAATCAGTGTTATAAAAATATCATTGTGGTTAATTAAGGAAACTGTAGGTCTTTTTGTGTTTATTTTGTATTTTTTAATTCTTTCTTTGTTTGAAAATGACCGTTTGTTTCTTAGTAAAATTAATAAAATAAAAATAAAAATTAGTTGTAGAGTATTTTTTTTTTACAATAACTCCAGTATAGGGATTTTTGTTTATTTATCTAAATAAACATTAAATTGAGGAAACCACAAAACTATAAAATTAATATCTTCCTCGTAGGATTCACCCTTAAGGATAAATCACCATATAATTTAATTTCCTTCCCAACACCATTTCACAAACAATTCGTTACAAATGATAAATCAGTTCTGAAATTGTGTAACCATTTATTTTTGCTTAACCTACAAGGAAGGATACATTTTAAGGGTAAATTACGTTGCAGTACCATAAAGCTTTGTTAAAATGAAAACGGCAAACGGGCTAAGTATGTTTGTGTTGAGCTCAACTTTCACCGCGTGAGGCTAAAATTCCGACAGGCACTCTTGCGCATACACAAATCATACGTCAGGGAAAAGGAAACGTCAAAATATCTAAACTAATGAAAAAGACTTGGTTGAACACCAAATTGGGTCCGATTTGAAAAGTACTTACAGTGTATAGTCCGGCGATAACCCACGGACGGATACGGACGGAACCGCGAGAAAAAGCCAGCTATAATGTTCATATCCATTTTTCCTTAATATTTATCCAAAAAAAGTTTAACAAACTTTTTATTATACGAACATGTGATACGTTAATCAGAAAATGTTAAACTATTAAAGTGATTCATCTATAAAACGAGTAGATTTTTGGCTTTTTTACACCAGCTCAATTCTTTCAGTAAGCAAATAATTATACTTTCAATGGAAGACGACAAACAACTTTGCGCGCATGCGCCGAAGAGGTCATACCCGTTGTTACATAATTATCTACATACATTTTCATTCACATCGAGAAGTAGTAATAATTTATGAACAAAATACCTGATATGTCTTCGTTTTTTTTTTTAGTTTTGGGTCAAACTGCTGCCATTAACTTAACTACTTGACTTACAAATAAGTACTTGCAATCACAAGTTACGTAAATAACGGATGTTCAGATTATTCATCTGCACTTAGCCCAATTAACATTGCATAAGTTATGAGTTGTTATTGTGTATTAGTTCATACATAACAGATCAAAATGATATAATACAAAACAAACAATTAAACGGACACAGCGAGTAAAAAATAACGTGTTGTTATATTTAGTTGTTGTAGGTTTATTGTGTCGATGCCTGAGGTTATAGAGCAATCAATTGTGAACGTATGACGTATTAGCGAATGATTGTTTTGATAATAATGAACAAACTTAAATTATTATTTAAGTAAATAATAATTTAAAGTAAAGTTTTCTAGCAAGGAAATAAACGAAAAAATAATACAATAATTCAGCATTTATGTTTACCGATTCTATTATATACAGCTCCATATCTTTATGTCCTGTTACTTCCCTGGTTTATCTGAGAAGACGAAGCAATAGTCTATCTAAATCAGGTCTATTCATACAGGTTAACAAGATGCAATCATTTTGCTATCGTTTCTTGAGAAGTCTCTCGATGGGACAATACACATTCAAACCCACACTAAGTTCATCGCCTTTTACAACTTGCTTTCAACGGAAGGGCTTTGAAGGGCTTATCAACCCACGGATGAATTTAGAAAATAAATAAAAGTAGGTCTACAAGTCAACGTCAATTAGTAAAAGTATCACATAAATATTAATATCATATGTGTATAGTCAGACCGGACTCAAGAAGGAAAGAAAGTAGTCTACGGTTTTTCTGAGAAAGAATCCGGTTTACGATACTCGCCCGTTAATGACAGTTGTTGACGCCATCGAAAAACGCTTCCTCAAATATTGTCGGACGTCAAAAGATTGGTTTGTGTAACATTACTATTTCCTACTACTACCTTTTTATTTTATACCCCGGGTAACAGGGGATACTTCCGCCTTGGGAAAGATGGAGGTATGTTACGGCTGAAACTATACTGCTTCTGCAACGATGCAACTTCTTTGTTTACTTTACCGGGTACAGATTACTTATTAGTACAAGCCCTAGGGACTGGACCGGAGCGCATTTTTAGTGCCTGGGAATATTTTTCGTGGCACGCCTCGATGTAACTTCCTAATGTAGCTCCCGGATTAATCAAATGACGCTTATGGCAGTTGGCCCTCGTCCCGAGCCCACTAATTATTACCATCCTTGTCGCCTTACGTAGTCTGTCTGTATCTTGCGGACGATGTCACGTATGAAATTATGAATGTTTACCGCGATTCCAGAATGACCTATTCCACAGTCTCCTTCGTAATTATCACATATTGGTCTATATCCAATAGAACTTCATGTCATTGCCACCGGATGAAAAGTCAATGCTCCAGCTATTGTCTTTTAAACTATAGAGAAAGTGTGTTTGAGTTATAATTACTTACACTTATATATACCTACAAGCATATCAATACAATATATTATTATACAAGTTTTTGTTCAATTACGAAACCAGACTACAATTCGGTAATCGATGTCATCACAATGTTTTAAAAGCAATTGAAATGCTTCGAGGAATCAAAGAAAACAATGTCAGTCAATAAAAAAAACAAGTTGCAATGAAACATTTTGAAATTTTAGTAAAAATATTTAATAGGATGTCCTGCTTTTTGCTACAAGGAAAAAACACAAAAAAAAGTAAATGCCCAATGCTGTAACATCAAAGATTCGGTCACAACGCGGCAACGTGTTAAAAGAATGAAGTCATATCGGGGTCATCTCAGTCACGGATACAGAACTGACCATTAAGTTATTTACTAGAAGCCACTCTCTATTAACCGTCGTATATCTTCTATTAATCACACTTACAGCAATGCAATTTCTTTAATTATACCAATGGGATCATTATGACTATATCTGGCCTCTTAATATAGCAATTTATATTCTTTCTTGATCATTTTCATGTTCTTACTTTGAAACCCTTAGGCATAGACGTAAATTATTTACAGTTGGCCTCAAATTCTGTCATAGGAAAAATGGTTGTATGATAATAAACATAAAGGCTTATACCGTTATTAAATTGATTATATCTTAAGATTAACCTTTCTTCGCGCTTGGTTGTAGTATACCTACCTCACTACATCATTCTATCTCATACGATCAAAGATCAATCATTGACATTTCACACATTTACTTTCTACTATCGTGATTTTATCTCTATACTGACATATAAAGTTTTTTACGACACACAGGCAGTCTGACCGCATTCCCGCCTAAATATTTCGTACATCCCCCAAATGGTAAACGTTGTATGTAATCTATTGCGTTATAATGATCATCCTTTCGCATTGTTTGAAATAAAAAATGTCTTAAAAGGAAATGGCCGCCACTGATATGCTATTACGACGCTCCAATGAATACAAATTGCGGTGCAAGAAGCTTTTGTAGGCGTTCTGTCGTCTATAATTGAATGGTTTCCTTCGAACTGACTAATTCTATAAGTGTGTGTGTTACGCTTTGGATTATTGATTGGTAGTGTTGTTATTTTACGAAATTATATGGTAGGTTCCAATTAAGCGGCGGTAGCTTAATGGCTAAGGCATCGGACTTGCGATCATGTGGTCGCGGGTTCGAATCCCAACCATCGCCCTACCGATGTAAATCCACTCGTAACACAAGCATATATTTAGCTTACCACGAGGAGTTAACAATAAATCTAGTAAAGTGCGACCCACATTACAAAGTAGCGTTTAAAAAAAATGGAGTATCGTGTCCAAATTTTACGTTTTACAGCTATACATACCATTAATTTTTTTAACACACATAAAAACAACACTTATAAACACTCAAACCTACGCCAGCTGACAATACAAGAAAACTTTTCCTGAGCAAACAGAAATTAATATAAAAAAGACATAAAATAAAACTATTAATTAAATCATGACGTATGAAGAAAGTTTATACAAATATTTATTCAAGAATATAGCGTATGCTAATACATTATGTACTTATGCCCTCGAAAAGAAAATAGGGCGTCCATTTGTTCTTTGGTTTCTTAGCTTACTTTCTTCGTTATGGTCTAATATATAAGACCTACATAGAGAGATCTCTCCTAGTATGGAGACGGTCAATTAAAAGTAATTATAGTTAATGTGTTAAACAAATCTTTGTTAATATCGCAGTTGCTTAGCAGAGACACACTTATTAACTGGCTAGCTCTGCTCTTATGGCTTGTCATACTTTTCTTTTAAAGGTAAGTAATTTAATGTTAGATTGCCTAACACCTTTATTTAGAATAAAAATTTCAAATGCTTCAATATTTTTTCGAATCCGATTATTAGTAACTTCGTGCCCTAACCCTGGACTATTTAATGAAGGCTACTGATAATGCAGTTCTCGTAGCAAAATTCTGGGCTGACACAATATGATTGCCATCGACACGATAAGAAGAAGAAGTAACGGATAAGACGTTCATATAAAATACTCTCTCGCTTTATTATGCTAGAATAGATTTCGTGCCTGCCTGTATTTAGTTATCATTAATCTCTGTACAATAGAGTTAAACTTTTCTGCCACGTTCTAGATGTTAAAAGGGATAAAAACTACATTTGAATGGAGAACATCCTTCTTTTTGGAAATGGGTAAACAATTAAGTTTACGGCTAAATTTAATTTACCCTGAAAAGAACATGCAAATTACGTGACTGAAAAACCAATGATGAAACGATACTTTATTCTTTTAATATTGTTTTAAAGACTGATCGTTAAAATCTTAAGACATACAACTGCAAGGTCAAGGACCTTAGTTTTCTTAAAGTTCTTACAAATGCAGGTCTTTTACAGGTCTTTCGTGCCAACGTTAGCCGAAAAAAAATATTCATTAAAATATTTGTATTCCCTAGGTTCTAATAATATTGATTTACATCTTACTATTTCGACACCCATAACCGGTGCTTATCAGAATCTGATCCGGTTGGTGAAGCACCAATTTTCCACGCCAACGCGTACCTACAGAGCTACTTAGAAAATAAACTTCCGTCGTGTGTTTTTTGCACTTACTTATCTACAAGCTATATCCATTATTGGGTAGGTAGACTTAAATTATTTTATAAATTTTAATTGTGGCTGGAGACAATGACTAATTATTTTTTACTTAGAAAAGGGTTGTGGAGGTCGGATAGGCAGTCCTTGGAAGTGTGGTATCCAGCTGTATCCGAGGAGACTAGAAGTCCACATAGGAATATCAGCTTTGCGTTCTACTTATAAAGGTTAAATTAGCTCATTTTAACTCCTCGAATGATCGAGAGAAAATTTTGTTTACACCATAGGTAGTCAATATTATATGATTTCTTTCTGGTAATGGTCGCCTCGCCTTGACATTCAAATTTAATCGCCTAGAATAACGAGGCATTGAAATTAGCGATTTTGGTTTTGAAAACATAAATATTCACGTAAAGTTACAGAAGTATTTACAAATACCTATAAGGTAGCAAACAATAGATTTTTTGATCACTATAAATAGTAAAATTTCATACAAATAATTTAAATAAAATAAAAACAATATGTAACCGGACGTAGAACAGTAAATATGTAGTTAAATTAAATAAAATAAATCACAAACAAAACACTTAAAATAAAATTGGATAAAAAAATAAAACAATCAAAAGTGGTCGGCTCATTGCTTCCGTTGCAACTAATCATTTCGTGGCCCCACCAAGCGGAACCATGCACGATGACGTCACAGCAGCGTGGCGCACGCGCATAAAAAACTTTCGCTTTTCACTGCCAAGGCAGGCGCGGTCGCCGGCCAGTGTCACAATCATATGGTTAACAATATAGCTATTGTCTTTACTTAATACTCAAATAGTACGGGAAATGTAGCAATGACAACAAGCGTATGAAGTTAAATAATGTAATTTTATTATATCCTACGTAATTTATTGTTTTAAGTTTTATACGTTATAATAAATTGCTATGCTTACGTGTATTGTTTTGAAAGTAGTATATGTAAAAATCACTTTCCGAAACGTGTCTTCTATCTATATAAATAAAAATGAATGTTTGTCTGTGTGTCGGAATCGTAAACTATGCATTTGATCATGTGGTGATCTTTAGCAAAGTTGTTGTGCATGAGCCCACGAAGGTTTCTGAGTTAGTGATTTGGAATACAGCTAGTGAATCAATAAATTATGATGATTTGATTTATTCAGCTATTTGTATCACTTTCTCTTGATATCAATCAAGAAAATCAATTTAATTAATTTCAATTCACACATTAAGATTCCTTCTCAGACATTTGCCGCTCAAAATTCTAATCAAAAAATGATAACTTACCTACTCTCTTTCTTTAAAAGTATTAAGTGAAGTTTCTTTTCTTTAACAGCTATGGATTTGCGTGGCGTGCCTGGCGTCTTCGCTGGCGGCACCAGCCCCAAGTCAAGGTCCCCAGCTGTACTTGGACATCGTCGACATGGCGGCCATCAGTCGCATGACTCCGCAACAACTAGAAGCCTTAGCTGAAGGATTAGCGGCTGAGGAGATTATGAGGTGGGTAAAATATATCAGTTCCAAACAAGCTTCGAAGAAAAAGGGATTTTATAAGAGAAAAAGACGTAGGTAGGTAATGAGAAGATGAAAATTTGCTAATAGGGATTAAAGTTCATGTTAGCACGTTATCATTTAAATTCCTTAATAAAGGAGAAGATTGAATTTAAAAAGTCCCAACTTACGAAATAATGTTTTGACTGCCTGTTGATTGAATATCAATCAATACAAGTTGTATGACCTATAACGCTATTTAATAAGTGGTACAGTTCATAGAAGATGCATATATTTTTCATATATAATATATTTTTCTGACTATATTTCCATTCTCTGTATTGAGAGAGAGTATTGCGAGAGTAGCAAAATAATCTAAACATATTCATGTTATGCAGTTTTTGGAATTGAACTGATACAACATCTTAACTTATAAATATTTTTGAACAGGACAAAGCGGTCGTCAGCCCAGGCGCTGACGTCAGTGGTGTCCAAAGCGTCATCAGGTATACAGAGTAAGGTCGGGCTGCTCGGCCAGGCTTCTGCGTTCATCTCATCTGCCTCCAGCAAGTCCGGTGGACATGACGAACATGGTTACAATTATGAACCGGTAAGTTATAGCTTCTTGGTTATTTACATGATTTTCCAATAGAGAAAAGGATGAGAAGCCGTATATCTCTTTTTAAGGCTGACCTCTCCTGAGGTCTTGCATTTGTTGATACTGTTAGCTGATTAATAAAATGTAAAAGATATTTTTCGAATATACATCACCTGATTTTTCTTGGAATAGACATTACAATCCGTATTGCAACTAAAAAATTGGAGATATGATAAACATATAATTAAATATGAATTTGAACTATAACACACTCCTTACCTTCATATTTCTTTTAGCATCACGACGAAAAATACGACTACTGGGGCCTTAAGAAGTCTATCCTCTACACCCTTTTCCAAGCTGTGAAGGCGATCACTGGTGGAGTGACAATCCTTAAGGGTCAGCTGATCAAGGGAGGTGGTGCCTTAGCTGCAACCCTGGGAAAGGTGATCTCAGTCAAGGGTGATGCTGTTAGCAACCTCGGCAAGAAGATTGTTAGCTCCGCTGCTCTTAGCCACAAGAAACCGCATTGTGAGTAATTTCTTGTAGTGGTATATGTTTGCACCCTTAAAATACACTGTTTAGCACAAAATTTATAGCAGCTACCGTCTTAAACAAGTGACCAATCAAATGGTTTAATAGCGATATTTAATTGATAGGTATATAAGTAGGTAAGATGGGGATGTGTCACTTTATTTTTTGCTCCAAACTTATTAGTATCTTTCGATACCGGTGCCGACATGCATTGATCTCACGTATAAAGTTTGCCTTAGTATATATATTTGTGCGGTCTAACTTAGCATAGAGTTGTAAACACAGCAATTTACCATCTTCAAGTAACCTTCAAAAGAGTATATTGTAATGTATTATACCTATTTTTGGTGTATGCTGGTTAGTCTATAACTGGCTTGTGCGTAAGCCTTGATGCAGCACAAGCTGTAGACTAAATAAATAAGTAAAACGTCCAGCTAAGAAGTAAATAAAAGTGTTGTTTTGGTAATTTTAATGATGTACCTATGTATATATTATTTTTTAGAATAATGTCTGTTGTAGATATAATTATCAATAGTAAGTATTAAGTTCTTCCTAAAGATAGAAGGAGAGAAGGAAACCTAAACCTGTTAAAATAATTCAGAATTCCTGCATTTGACTTAACTTAAAACTGATTGAAGTTTCAGTATACAAGGAGTTAATTTTAGTATAAGAGTTATGCAGAAAGAATCATTCTGCAATTAGTTATAAGACTGCACTGTTAGTTGCACTGACTTATTCTTTTTTAATAAATAATGTTATTGTTGAACTGTATATTTTCATTTATACTTTTGTCTATCATGTTAAAAATATGGAAACAAAATTCTGTATCTTTCATATAATAACATAAATTATTTATCTTAATTTGTTTCCGTGATTATCAATGCTTGCTCCTCTAGTCTATAAGAACTTAGAATACTCCATTTGAAATAGGAAGGTCTACCAAATTTTTGCTCATATTACATTTTACAATATTTTTTTTTCCACCCCGCCACTTCTAATCCAAATTCAGTAAAAATACGAAGTATGATGTCACATTTTCATGAATAACAAATTATTATTAACAATTTGCATTCAACATAAACCAAATTATATTCATTCAGAGGAATATTCAAAACAAATTAAACAAATAATAATTTTGGTCGCATGTTTTATTATTAGCAAACTTATGGAGTAACGTGATGACGTGGGTATCCAACGATATTGCGTACTTAGTAGTTAGATTTAACCCGTAAAAGGAAAAGGGGAAATACAAAATATGATGATACTTAGGCCCAGTTTTTTAATCCCAAGTTAACTCAACCAGTGGTTATATAATATGCTAACGATTAGATTCAAAACGCGTTTTTTATGAATTGTTAGTCTATCAAATGGTCTAATAACAAGGAGTGTTAATTAATTAACCATTTTTAAGAATAAAACTTGATGAATAAACGCGGTTTGTTGAAGTTTGAAACCATTAGTTAGCATATTTAACCATTGGTTGAGTTAACTCGGGATCAAAAACCTGGGGCTTAGCCACGAATACTGAAACACAAATTAACTTTAGCCCGATCTTAAATGCTGATCACTACTTTACACAAACATTAAAATGACAGTGACAGCATGGGACATAAAGGCGGCTTCAAAGTGGCTGGCTTAGTATTTAGCCAATAGATCTCATAGTTTTAGATCTTTATTAGGTTTAAATAAATTTCAAGATTACATATAGGTACCTCAAATACTTATTACCTAGGTAGGTAGTTATTTTTCTTATAATTATTTATATGCACATAAAATATTATTTAGTATTAAATACTTGCCAGTAAATATTTGTTGGACAAATGCCTCCTATTAATGCACAGGTGGTAATTCCCTAATAAAGCTTGATTATGGAACACAGGAATTGAAGTCACATCCCATGTTTTTCCCCAGTGACACTTTATTATTGTAACAGGAATGCACCGCTAATTGGTGTCAGATATAATATAACCGGAATAACTAAAAGTTATCTAATAATATTCCCTGAAATTACACATGCAGTACAAAGATACTACATAATAATTATTCGTAAATAAAAGCATAACTGCGAATTAAAAATACACGAATACAGGTTTATTTTTAAGGAGTGCGTATATTCTACGAGGTAATCAGGTGCATAAAACTGAACAGCTTTCCCCAAGGAATATAGGTCGAAATCTTAAAATTTAATTGAATTGAATATGATGATTCCAAAGAAAATATTCCTGTATAAAAGTTATAAGCTTTTAAAGTTATGGTGTTGATGGTGAAGATATACAGTATGTAACAAAAACCCTGTCCGATCCCTGAGGGTATTATTCGGTATCGTATTGCGAACACATATACGTAACTATTAAATGGATTGGAGATTATAATTTTTCCGCAATCAAAATAATTAAATACAAATAAAAACTGATCCAAGGCAACAGCTGAACAACTGACCGCTCCTCAAAGTTCACGTACTTAATACCTACAGTTTTGTGTCAAAGGAGCCGCCTATGCGAGACGGTTCATGAACTACCCGTATACGCGTTTATTGGATCGGACAGGGGTTTTGTTACATGTTGTATAAAAGTAAAGGCGCATATTCTATCTCGTTTTTCAAAACAACGACTTGTACGGGGCAGCCCCAGAGTAGTATGAAAGTTTTGTAGTATGACGTCACATTTTTATATATTATCTCTCTCTGTCTAATTACCAATATTGAAATGCTTGTAACTCGGTCAATATGCAAGTAATTAGAGTGCCGTTTTTTGGATTCGATAATTATGTAGGTTTTAATGTATTTTTTCAATTTGAAATAAAACATGTCCAATAGCCAATTATTGACGTGGTACATACGTAGGGTTCAATCGTTTTTTTTTATATATTTATTGTTTTATTAATTTTATACAGTGTTGTCTTAAAGCTATAATTTAACATAAAATTACTAGGTATTATATCTATAGGACATTCAAAAATTCAAACCTTGTCTTCTGCAAACTAAACTGGCGCTTGTTGTACCTTGGAGACCTAAGTAAAGCCAAACAACAAGATTGTGTGATTACAATACAGTTACAATTATCAAGTTATTATTTTGCAAACATAACATTAAGTTTTCGTTAACCTTAGACCTATAAACATCAGCTTAATCGGAGAGTGGTGCAAATATTTTCACATTTAACATTCAAGATCGTTTTACATAGTTGCATAACTTATTAAGCTAATTAAAGCGTATTAATTATAATCTTATAAAATATTTTAAATTATCATTTACTTTTCCAGCCACAGCGGTATACGGCCCCCCTCCGACCGCACACCTGGAGTACGGTCCCCCCACTGCGTACGGAGCGCCCACTGCGCCTGCGCACTTCACCGCGCCCTCCGTGCCCACTGGGTACGCCGCACACAAGTTTCCCGCTCAGTTAGATGGTAAGGATTCTTTCTAGAACTACTAAAAAAAAATATTTTTGCCTTTATTGAAGTCACTGAAATGTTAATTAAAATTAACAGAATTCAAAAAGTTTTTTCTGCAAGTGAAGCTTTTTCTTGCTATTAAAACGTTAAATTCAATGACACCATCGACTAGAGTAAGTAGTAAGTAGGCTAGTTTATTGGCTATAAATTCGAGGTTTAGCAATGTCAGAAAGGTACTAAACTAAATATTATTCTATCGACTTCTTGTCAACCATAAGTCTAAAATCGGATGCAATATAGATAGAAGGCAGGGACACAATTTTGTTAATTTTCTTACCTACCCATTTTTCATAACCAAGAGATAAACACGATTAAACTATTAAAAAAAAACATAAGGGCTGGTTTTTCCATCGCCAAATAATTTTTATTCGAGGAATATAATTGTCGTATGACAGACAGCTTTTGTATGAAACAACTGTCAAAATTCCAAAATAATTCTACGCATTAAGTTATCTGGCGATTGAAAAAACAGCCCTCACATGCGTAAATTTTGATAGTACCTACTCGATGCTTAGTCTATGTACTCTTGTCGTTGTCTATACAATGTAAACACACACAAAAACATAGCAGCCATGAGTTATGCCAAAAACTGGATCATAATAAAAACTAAGTAGAATGTCAATAGACCTCTTTTTTGTCGGCTTTTAAAACATGCTCCGATATTACATAAAGTCTAGGAGCTAGTTACCGCCACGTTATATAAACATTAGTCATTTAGAAAAAACTTTAATAGATTGTCAGGAAATAAATTTAATTGTTTGTCAGAACAGCGAGTGTAAGCGATGATTGTTTCTTGGAATTTCACTGATAAGTTACATGTCTTATCGCATCAAAGATTATAAGATCGCTGAATAGAAGAAAAAAAGCTAATTAGTGTTAGGTTAACTCTTTAATGAAAAAATTCCCATTCAAAGTGGGTAAAAAGAACTTACAGTTATCACAGAATCTTACTTCGAAAGGTACTGTTATCTTTAGGTGGTACTATTATGTAGATCTGTTTGGAAGAATTAATTACTCTGAAAGGTACAAGCTTTATTAAAATTATTAAATTTTTATGCCATTTTAGGAACTTGAATTTTGCATGTAAGATACAGAATGGTTTCTGTCCAGAGCTGTGTCACAGTCTTCATAGTTCACTACCTTGATAACTTCTGAACATTTAATTTGCAAATTCGACAAAGTTATTTAGTAGGTACTTACCTAGAAATAAAGATGTCACCCTGTGCACCGCTCAGCAAACCAGTTCCGACTGAGTACATACTCTTTAAAGGCATAAAATAAAAAAGCTTATTATTTTTTTAACCATCTACCACCACCAATTATCGGTACGTGGGCACTGAATAAATAAAACAAACTTACAGGAAGTAGAACATGACATTTATCTACAATCGATTGCATAATATAATGCATAATATGGTCAAAGTTCGTGATTCACCGGAACTATAGTTATATAATCGTCGTATAAAACGCATGCTTACACAACTCGACCGGTAGTAGTAATATTATTATCGTGAGAGTATCAAGAACTCGTAATTACACTAACTGAGATCAAATAGAGAGGAATTGTTTTTGTTTTCTTTGTAAACACATTCGAAATTACATCAACTTTTTTTTTTTTTTTTCTTTTTTTTTTTTAAATTGACGTCAAAATAGAGATAATATTTAGATAAATATTGACGTCAAAATAGAATGATGATAAATAATATTAAAACATGTTTTTTGAGGTCAACCGGGAAAGTAAATTAATGCAATAACAACACTAATTAATTAAAATAATCACATTAGTCATTTAGCTATTTTCGTAGCATAAAACAGAAACAAAAACTTTTATTACAAACTACCTGAGGCCCGTGGTTTACCCGCGTAATTAGGTCTCATTCCCGTTAAGCGTGAGGTCTATCAGTCTTCTCTCTATTCACGCACTTTTCATATTTTGTAATATTAAAAACTGTTTTTATTTTATTTTCTTTACAAACATATTCCGGAAAATAACGAACACAATAAAAAAAGAATTATCCATTCGGTGTAGTTGTTCAAAAGCGATTATTTCTTATGTATACAAATTGTAGTAACAATATGAATCAGTTGCAATGACACCGTTTCAAATCAAAGGCAAATCAAACTATTCAACACTGTGCAATAAACTTTTCACTATGGTAATGACAATGAGTCAAATACGGAGTACATATTATGTCAAGGTACAACATTAAATTAATAAGACAATACAACCATAGGTAATATGAATTAAATATGCAATTCATTTAAAATGTTTATATCTTATTGACTTTTCATCACAAGTGATCATAAAATAAACGAATAAATGGTTATAATGTGTGATCACTTATTTAAAGCACGTACGAGCGTGTTTTTGAGCATATAGTAAGGTCGCTTGACCTATTAAGGCTAACCGAACACTACGAAATTTATTCGTTGCGACTTGCGATTTTTATTAACCGCAATGCGCGGAGTTCTTTATCTCTTGTAGGGTATTTTGCGCGTTTTTTTCGCGACGTTTTTTCATCGTAGTGTGCGCTTAACCTTACATACAATGTTATGAATTAATAGGGTATAATTTAAGTTAAAACGGATAATATCCTATTTAAATAAGATGTTTGAAGAGCAAAAACCTAGGTTTTTTTTAATTAACAATTTTTATTCTATTGATATTTTTCATTTCAAATTAATCAATCAATCATGTCAGGCTGTTAAAATTATTAGAAAACAAATGCTTGTTTATTCCTAATAGCTCAATGTTGTAATTAACGAGTAGCTATAATTATTTTTATCGATGGTTTCAACTTAGGTATTGCCAATTTGTTTTGATGAAGTATTGCACAAAGTTTGGCATTTAAATACTAGGTTGCCTATCTAGACTAATAGGCATGTTGATTTATAAGTCAGAACATAGAATCCGTTCATAAGTTACGAAAGAGTTCCATTGCTTTTTAACCGACTTCAAAAAGGAGGAGGTTATATGTTCGACGTGTCACTATTTTTTTTTATACCAAATAATTCCATGACATTTGCTCTACAAGGCTAACTAAGTATATTTCATTCGGTTTCATTTCTTTTAAGAAATATTAAAAATGGATTATAGTGCTGTACCTAATAATCATTAAATTATGCCATTTAAATGTAAATGAGTTTTCCATAGACCCTTACTATCCGTAAAAATCTGCCTTTCAATTTATTCAGTTGTCTTAAAGATAATTTAATTTATTTGCGTAATGCTTACTACTCATGATTAAACATCGCAACTCGAAAATATAATAAATAATTCTAGCTAGACATAATATTAACTAATAATTTTAATTTAATTACCGTCTCTTATTCATTTCAGTCAACACCCAGAAGATTTTCAATCGTAAAACATGAATATAAATGTTTATTTACGTATGTAACTATGTATGCAATTAAAAGAATCTCAGTATTTTCTTGGAATACCACAAAACCATTCAATAATACGTAACAATAGAATAATTTGTTGAAACGTCTGCACCTTACGTAACATGTAACTAAATCATGGATCGTCTTACTGGGTCAAACAGCAGGAGGTCGTGCTCAATACATTCTCCCATTCCTCATTCGTTAAGACTTTTACTTTTATTTTTAGTTCTTGCATATATTTATTTTGAGACAGTATTTTACCACACAAGTTAGTTTCGTAACATATTATTTTAGGAGCTTCGATTGGGCAACTATTTGAGTAATCCTTCCGTCTTCTTATTTATTTGAGAGAAGAGCTTCCCTGATGGACTCAAAAGTTAAAAATTAATATTATTTTTAACAATCAAAATTTAAAGAAATGTTTCACTTCACAAATTAAATAATGAAAATTACTAAATGTGAAGAAGGTAATAAATTGAATCATAACAAAATATTAAGCAAAGACACTAATCCGTACGTCCTATAAAATCTATAATGAGTCATTCTTCATAAATTATACAATTTACTAAGTTGAACTCAAATAAATCTACGAATAATACACAAAGGTTTCAAATGGTTTGCTCATGTTGGATCAATCGTCATTATTTAATTGTCTCTTACGATTTGATGTATTTTTTCAGAAATGATAGCGATATCGTCTGTGGTAGGTGACGCTGTTTCAGAGGATCCGATGCCTATGCCTTCGGAGGAGCTATTGTATCGCTATTATGACCTTGTCAATGAATTATGGTAAGAATATTTTGTACCAGTCTTCTTGCCTACAGGCACCTTGTATCCTAGAGCTTTTATTCTACTTCGCATTGACTTTACTGAGCCTAAGTTTTCTGCTCTTCTTATTTTCAAAAAACATCAGTTTTATTTCCAATAGTTACTGTTAAATTAGTTTTGGGATATTTTTTCGGAGGATCTGTTACTCCAAAATCTGAATATTATTGATTAGAACATTGCTAAGTTATGGATCTTAATCTTGTATTATAAAACTCTTTTCATTCGTTTCTTTGTTGGTATAATTGTATCGTCTTCTGCCAGTCACACATTTTCTCTGTTAGCACTCTCTAAACAGAACAGATTTCTTATACCAAAGTGTTCTGTATTGTACATGTATTTCAAGAATTGATAAGCAATCGGGCATCAACTTTCGATTGTAAAAAAGTTCCAGAATAAAAAATGGTATATTGAACGTCTACGTCATCTTTCTATTCAACTGTTTTAAGGTTAGTTTATATTCAGATTGTAAGTTGATGTCAACGAACTAAGTATTTATAGTTTTGATAAGAATTATGATCTGTTTTTTTTTCTTATTCCTTGATTATTCAAAAGTTGCACGGTTTCTTAACTGTAATGTAAACAATTGGAAAAATTGTTAATTCATCACAACGTTTATTACATCAGTTCTAGTAGTCGTCGGTTTGTTTCTATGCCCAAAAACGTAGCTTGTCCTCACTCTATTTACATAAGACTTTCCTTTTCAAACGGAAATAGCCGTTTGACTTGACAAAATAACATTGAACACTTGACGGATAAATAACTGTGTGCAATTTTGCAATATACTTACCCAATAATTTTTGGTTGTTTGCGGATGTTTGTGAACTGCAATACATGAGGCCGGATGAGAATAATAAGGTTGCAAGATTGTTTTTTTTTACATACATATTTAATTCAGTTCATGCCCTTACATTTACACACCAACCCTGCCTTAGAAATCTAGGCACGAGGTTGCTAAGTTAAACTCAAGCTAGCATAAGTATATGTAATTCTACTAACTGGCGAAGATAGAGAAAGAACTAAATGCCAGGGGAGTTGAAATCTGAAATCACTAATGGTATGAGTGATCTCTGTGTGAGATAGATGGTTTCAAAACCGTAGTGTTACAATAATATTATAAGGTATATTGTGAGTTCTTCGTGAGATGGTCCTCTATCTTCAACTATCAACTTTTCTTTTTGCAAAAAATCTAAAAATTATTGTAGATATTATTAAATATTTATTGAGACTTAAATGAATGCCTTCCGAGTTCAAAGTCCTTACACCTCTTCACTACTAATGAGTTGTGAAAGCCAGACACGAATAAGTGCTCTTTAATTTTATCAAACTGAATAGCATTAAATAACGCTTTTGCTGCGCTTCAAGCGCAATGTTAACATTATTTTGTTATCATTTTTAGTACGCAACCAACCGAGAACTATCTTTGAATCTAATGACCTAAAAATGTGTGAATACGTGACTGGCTATTCTCTAAAGATATATTTAGTAATATCGGGAAGTGCTAAATTGTGGACGTAACATTTAAGGAAGGTACAATAGCTGTAACAGTCGCTAACATTTAGTGCACCGCCTTTGGGTGGGTTTTAGTGAAAGTGTATTACGTCACGGATCCCGTCAGGCCGGTTGTAAGTGTAACCGTGTGATCATAATACGATACATCGTCATCAGAATCCTCTCGAGATCTTATATAGTATTTCAATTGCTGTAACAAGGAAATATGTAACTTGTTTGAACAAGCTACGAAAAAAAGTTTATTGGCTGCAGTTAATTTTTGTGTTATCTAATGTGATAGCGTCTGATTGTAATTCTATTGTGACAATTTGTCAAATCAATTGAAATTTCGTGTTACAGTTCTGTTTTTTTAGATCGGTTTTTAAACGATGTTCTTAGGAAATTCATCAAACAGACATTGTGCAGTGGTGTGAATTATTATTATAGCTAATGAATTAATTGTGTGAATAAAATAACGTAATGATTCAGAGATAAAAAAATTGTAAGAAAACTTAGATACTATCTTAGGATTTCAAGCAAAATGTTTCGCAACAATTCGGTCTAGATTTCCTCCTGAAATTATGTTATACAACGTGTTTCAGAAAGGTAAAATAATACTTTCAATATTATAAAGTATTTGTATGTTACATACCTATGGCATGAGATACCTTCGTGCATGGGTTTTTAATTATTTGGCTTTAAAGTTTAGAGTGAAAACTTCGCGATGATGACCCAAAAAAATCACTTTAAAATTCAGAATGGTGAGCGAATTCATCGCAACGCGACTAGGTACCAACTAACTGTAGCGTAGGTTTAGGGTTGTCGTTAAAATCTTTTATAAAAGTTTTTAATTATTCCGTAGGAAAAAAATATCTTAGTATTTGAAATTTATGACTAGGCCAAGTTGAAGTTCATAAGTTTATACTTCAATATCTGATTCAATAGTATTATTTCACCTTTTTGAAACATGTTTTATAAGTAGGTAATATTTATTGAAACATGAAACATTATGTTGATATGATCACAAATCGTTATAATTAACTTGTGTCGCAATTGTTATTCAATATTTAAAATATTTATTTGTTATTAAATAGGAAGATAACGTTTTAGTATTTCATAATTATTTGTTATTAATTGGAATAACAACTAAAGGGGCGTCCATAAATTACGTGAGGTGTTTTTTTAATTTTCTGTCCCTCCCTCCCCCCCTGGTGAGATGTAGTGAGATTTTATTTAACCCCTCCCCCATCCCCCAATCTCACGTGAGATTTTTCAAAATGTGGGTTTCTTACGTAAGTTATCGCGTTGGATTGTAATTGTAACAAAAACAAAATGCTTCGTGCTTTTATTTACGACTAAGTAGTTAAGATTAGTAATCAATATTGCTGAGAGTTTAATTATAAGTGTAATAAAAATTTAACGCATGTACAATCTGGATTAAATGGACCAAAATAGAATAATTTTTATTTGTATCCATCAGAAAAAAATTGCGTGATATTTGCCGAGACCCCCCTATCTCCAACGTAAGATTAGATGAGATTTGACTCGACCCCCTCCCCCCCTTAAACATCTCACGTATTTTATGCCCCCTAACAAGATGTGACATACATTACCGTAAACCGGGGTTATTTTGATCGATATTGAACTTTGAAGGTCCATATTATTTAAATTTGTGGGTTTAAAAAATTTAAAAAATTAAATAATAATCGGTTTTTTTATTACTTTCGATTCCTGTAATAATAAGTGAAAAAATTTGGATTGATTTTGAGAAAAAAAATAAAAACAGTCTGATCATAGTTATACGTAGAATGGGGTTACTTTGATACCCCCCTATTTTATTGCGTAACTACAAAGTATCCCCTAATATAATGCCTGTAAATTTTTAAAAATCAAAATCTGCCGACAGGAATAGAAGATATTGACATTTTAGACATATGGGGTAACTTTGATCAAGTAAAATTCGTTACATAATGAACATTACTTTATTTAAAATGTTGGATAAAAATTTTTAGCTTACAATCAGTCTTCTTATTTATTTATTTGTATTAAAACTAAACAAGAACTTAGAAATAATCAGTCTTCACAAAATAAAAAGATAAACACGTCGTATAAAGAGAATACTCGTCCTTATGACGTCGGAGAAGGGAATAAGACCCAAGTTTCTTTTCATATATTCACGGCATTTTCCTGGATAATAAAATATTTATTCATTTAGCAAAAACATCAATAAAAGCTTATAAAAAAGCATATATGAAAAAAGAGAATACTCTCTGGGTTTAATTTGATCATTTGATCAATCTCACACCATATGGGTCCTATCAATGTCACCCCGCATTAAACAAACTCAAGTCATTGCATTCATTTTGAGGTTAGAAAAACATTAATCACTGAATTGGTTAATCGATTATAGGCCACATAATGGAGTTTATCTAGAAATTTCATTATACTAACACGTGATTGAGTACACATCAAGTTTTGCAGCACAAATATTTAGCTATAAATAGAGAATAACAAATATTTACCTTTTTTGATTATAATTCTTAGTGAATGCCCAACGTGTCCTCGGAAAAGGATTTGACAGTTCTTCAACGTTGCCAACCTCGGCTATATATCGGCTTGTAAGTTCGTGGTTTTGGCAAAAACCTCAAGCCATTATATAAAATAATCTACAATAAATAATTAAAATTAACCAACGCAAGCTACAAATATACGTAGGTATTCTAATTGCGGAAACTAAGAAACGAAAAAAAACTTTTGAGATGATTAAAAATTAAATAATCAATCTTCAGCACAGTCGTATTGCATAACACCTTTCAAACAGCATTTACTCGAATGACTAAGATCTTAAGCAGTTTTGTACCTAAACGAGTCGGTATTATGCAATTACAAACCAAGAAAAAAAAGTGTCTGACAGACGATCCATCATTAGTATAACCGTCATTTCTTGACTTAAAAACCTACTGTTTTAGTATTGAAATGACTGTTTTGAAATTGCTTGACTAATATCGAGTAGATAAGTAGTACATAAGGCGTTTATATTCGTAAACGTTGAAATCAGTTCCATTAATAAGTAAAGACCAGTACTTTTATTGCATCACTATCACTTTCCGTATCTGTCTGAAAATACACACAAAACGCCCCACTATTAAAAGAAGAAAAATATAAAAAGAAATTCGAACTTTTATTTCAAATCTTAGTTTCGAACATCTTTATTCATTTGTTTTAGCTTACCCGTTATTGTAATAAGAATGGTTCTAAAGTATCACGAGAATTGCTTTGAAACTTGTTACGTATAAAAGAAGTCAGCGACCTGTGCCAGCCATGTGCACTTGAATCAAGACCGCATTTCTAGACCTGCGACATTCTGCGGCTTGAAACTTTCATCTTTTCGTATAGGGCTTGACATTTAACAATAATTGTAGCCTGCAGAAGCAAATCAGTCATCACTTTCTCAGTTGACGTATGAAAGTAGCGTGAACCATTCGAGGATTCTTAATAACATTTATACATATAATTATGTTGTAGTTCTGACTGTATGTTAGTTATATCGACTACTTAAAGTGAGGTTAGACTCGATTTTATTGGAAATTTCTAAGGTTTTTTTTGGTTTGTTATGGCCGTTATCTGCCCGTGACCATGACATGAAAGTCGAAGCGAGGGAATAAAAATTCAACTAAAGTGCGATGGAATCCGCTTATAACAGTTTTATTTCAATGTTATAATAATATTTCTAGCAATTATTTTGAAGATCTGTTAGTTGATGTCACCAGGTCATACCAACCTAGCTATAAAATTCGATGCCTTATTTCAATGTACATGGTTATTGAAAGTTTTAAAACATATTAATGTATAGTCATGCAGAAGATGTAGAGAGTTAAATCAATGAAATACGAAGGAAATTTATTGATTTCTAGTTTATTGAATTAATGATAAGATAGTGTTATTACTGCCTTCGTTTGGGTTTCGAAAGTATTCGTGTCATGTGTACAGACAACACCTACTGCAATAAACTCAGTAATCACGATCACCGTTGGTCCCGACTGTCATTCGGTGACAGTTGTTATGACATTACAATTCTGCCAACTAGTGTTATTAAGGGATCCTGTATTGCCCAGTAAAATGCGTTGAGGAGGTCAGGTAGACAGTAAAATATGGTATTCAGCAAAATCCAGTCGTAAGCCGACTCTAACAAACTTGGCAAAGGGGATATATGATGATCAAATAATAAAATCTGCTAATACTCTGCTTAAGCCTCAGTGAATGGCCCTCACAGTTCAATTTTATGTCTAGACGTAAAAAAAACACCTGTAAGATAAATATAAAACTATTTTAGCTAGATGTTTAAACAATATTTTTTTCTTAATGATCTTTAAAAATTATCATAATTACCTATGCCGTAACAATGCTAATGCATTAGGTATTCTTTTGAGTCCGTTTGTAAATGTGCTGTAAGTGAAAACTATGTAAATTGTCCCAGTGTTTTACTTTTTTTATTCTTAAAGTATTACGTAGTTAAATAGTGATTTTTTTTATAAGTGAGAGTTACTTTACAAGACTTTTAATTTTATTTTTTTCTAAAATGATTTGCGCTTGAAGATCTCATTTAGACATTTTAATATGTAGGTATGTGACAATAAACCATATTATTATTTAATTGTTTTTAACTCATAATCTTTCATGGCTATAAAATTGCAATTGTGTAACCGTTAAAATTATAATTATTTGTCTGTCAAAGAAATGTCAGCGGAAGAGATAAGATTATAATATCGGCCTTAATTAATGTTCCACTGCTGGGCACAGGCCTCTTGTCATACAAAGAAGGAATAAGCATTGATCACCACGCTTGCACATTGTCGGTTGCCAATTTCAGATTAAAATGTTGACGAGTCCAATTTTTCTGATGTTTTTTTATTTTTATTAAAGTTAATTGTATTTATTGCGTTTTTAGAAGGGTTCCAAAATAGCCACAATACCAAATATTGAATCGTCATTCGCAATCAAAACAAGTAGGTAGGTAATTTATTATTGGTACCTACACATATTTTCCTTGTTAAATCTAAACATGTTACGCTGTTAGTTACAGGCGAGTTGTCAATAACAAAAGAATTCAAAAAGAAATCCGAATGTATTAGTTACTTTCATGTCTCATAGTTGCATAACACTGACCTAAGTGAAGTGTGTAGTCAGCAACAAAAGTCCATAAAAGTAACCACATAGCTTTCGTGAAGTTAATTAATTATATATTTATGTTGTATTCGACCATATTTTTCTAAAATTATATAATGATTATAATCGTTAGTTATCCCACGAGTCTCATTACCACGAGCTTTCATTAGATTTTGGGCTCTAATGAAAACTCGTTTATCATCAATATTTACTCTAAATAACTGTACAATATTGATGGTAATTTGTTCATCTGATATTTTATCACTTCTGTTGATGACTGTACAAACGTGATGTAAAAATGTTATTTTATAAATTTAAAAGTACCTGAAGATTATTTGGGAGACATCGAATGTTGCGTCATATGAACAAATACGTAAGCATTACCTAATTGTACATTAATTTGTCGTATTATGAAACAATAGTCGTCTTATTTATAATACTGAAAAAGAATCATTTATATTTTTTACGTTATATAAAGATGCCACCAAGTTTTAATAAAAAACGTATAATGAGAGATACCTTCTAATCTTTTAGGAATTTCAATTTAAATCAAATAAATCTTACTAATTACTGTCTACTACTTTTACAAAAAAAAACATACCTACTAATTATTAATTCATGGTTAACTTTCGGAAATGATTTAGTAGGTACTTATCATTTAAATAATCAAGTTACGTTACAATTAGATAATAGAACAATAAACGCTATCAATATTTTATTTGCGGTGCATAAATACATGGTATGAAAAACAAGGTAATTAAATAAATTTTAAAATACCTAAAAGACCCTTAAAGTTGCCTTTCTTAAAAATGAAACTAGCTTTAAATATAAAACAAGATTATATTTTACACGCGACATAAATTTCAATCTCACGCTACCAATTGTTTCAATTGTTTATTGAAGTAAAACACGAAAATAACTGTAGCTCCCACGGATTAAACAAAGCTGTGTACTAAAATAACATAATAGGTAACATTTTGATTACAAAACGAACGCAAAGCGGAAAACTTTGCTTGAACTTTTAGTAGAACGTAATAAAATTACGAACTTCAATGTAATAAAATGAGTACTTATCTGATCATTAACTAATTTGGGAAAGGTAAAAAATATGACGTCTTAATATTTATTGTAAGTGCCTATTGAAAAAGCAAATTTTTTTTTTTTTAAATGAACAAAGCCAAAACTTTAAGAACTGAATGAAAAATCAGCTATCTTATTCAAGTAAAATATAAAACATGATGCAGATGAAGATTCTAATGCCGTCATGAATAATAAACAAATAATTTATTTTAGGATACAACAATGGATTTGTACCACTCCAGCAGGTTACTCCTCATTTACAACGCATAGGTACCTACCACAAAAGAAAACAAAATATTATTTGTAGTTGTAATGTAGCGTTGTTGTAACTTTGCTAAGATGTGTAGGTATTGATTTTAGATATAAAGTACGGTAGTCGTATATTAGTTGTATCAGTATTTTAGTATGTTAGAGTAAGGGCCTATTTCACCATCATCAGATAACTTTTATTCGACGAATAAAATTTACGTTTGACAGTTTATTTATGAAAGAAATATTACAAAATTATTCCTCGAATAAAGATATCTGACGATGGTGAAATAGGACCTAAGTAGATTGTAAGTAGTTGATAGAAACTCAGGCACGGTAAATGTTATAATTTGTCATTAGAAATATTTCGATCTCACAGACATTTCATATCGACACCATCATCACCACATTTTGACTTCCCTAAGACAGACACATTTTTGAGACAGGCCGAGGTAAACTGAACGGCGTACACGCTGGGCTCGTATTTTTGACTCCGCTGGGCGAGGAAGCGCCGAGCGAGACCCTGGACACTGCGCAATCTGGTCACACACCCCTAGACCCTCCACAATCGATCATACAGACTGTCTACAGCGCCTTCAAAAACGCATTCACCTCTACCGCAGCCACCTTTATCGATCCTTCCTATGCTGCGCCATCTTATGCGGATGAACCAACTGCGCCCGCATCCTACCAGCCACCTCCACCACCACAACCTATCCCATCATTTAAGCCCATGTCGTGGGGAGCAGTCAATTCGTACGGCCAGCCAGCTGCCGTAGATTCCTACACCGTCTATGACCCAAGAACTCCCGGACAGGGATACGATTACGCGTCTCCCAAACGCTCAGTAGCCCCCAAAATTCACAAGACCGGTTTAACGGCGGACAAAATTCAGAAAATTAGTAATAATTTGGAGAAAGTAACGGCCTATCTAAATAATAATCAGAAAAGGTCATCTGAAGATTTCAAATTGACTGACTTAGATACATATCGTAGCTTGCTGCAGAAAGGCGAGCTTCCTTTTTATCCTACCCCTGTTGTAACTGACAATGAAATTGGCGTGCTCCCCGCGGAACTCCTTCCTGAACCCATTACTACTAGCACCACAACCACCACAACGACATCTAGTACCACAACAACGACAGAAAAACCAAAGACCACAACAGAAAAAGAACAGAACAGAAGACAAGACGTCAAATACATACTTCGCGGCAACAGGATTGTTCAAGTCTGATATGTCTGACTCTTGACTGACTGAAGGTATGTGACGATGACTGACTCTATTCTATAGATTCTGGGACTCTTCTTGACTTTGAGACTTAGTTTTCTATAGAATACCAAGACTTTCACGACTGAGACTAATCTTCTCATTACACCATTTCATGCCTTTAAACGTAGCGTTAGTTCGTAGTTCCCCTAAATACGCCAATATCAGTCAAAATTATTATATTCGTGAAGCTTGTTATTAAACATTAATTGGATGAACAAATGCCTAGTGAATGAAATGCTCCATCATGGTTTGGTAACTAGTAATTACGGGCGAATTAAACTCGCTAAACTATTTGCAACATCAAGAAATAATGAATACAGCTAATAATTTTCTAGAAAGCTAATGCTATTAGGGGCAAGTACTGATACTCAATAATGATGAAGCTTTCATAAAGTAATATAGTTTTGACAGATATTGGCATAAAATTTAAATCAATCACTGTAGATAATTCTTTCGCAAAAGCTGTGATTTTTTTTTGTAAATATTTTAATATGAATAAAAAAATGATTGACCAGAAAAAAGTAGATGGAACACAACTTAAAAATTCATTTAAACACCAATAAAGAAATATGTATATTTATAATTATAGCTAACTTCTGGCCATAAAATGAACTACTTTCCCCAAGATAGCTCGACTATTCCGAAAAAAAGATATTCATTAATTTGTACAAATTTTGATTAGCTAATGATTAATTTGTATGGTACGACCAAATATAGGAAATTGACTAAAGTTGCCTTGAAGAATGTTGTTGAATTTTATGAGCAGAAGTGGTATTTTTAATATTAAAATCATATCACGCATTAATTACACAGAACGTCATTATATTTTTCTTTATACAAATATATTCTTTTCGGTCTATATTTTTTCTGGTCCCCCATGTAATACTTATAATGCAAAGGTATTGATTATTTTTCTTTTCTGTTCCAGAGTTTCCTGTCCAGCAGACATTGCTCAATGCCGAAGATTTACAACACTATTACCACCATTAATTTATTTCTAATTTCGAGCAATACTTTTAGCTCCTTTTTTATTTAGTTTAACATATAAGTCAAAAAGCAATTTTTTTAATATACTATTAGTCTTAAAGACTGTATCAAAACCATTATTTCGAAAATTAAGGTTCTTAATTTAAGCATGATATTTAATTTCATGTGATAACATAGACAAATAATTATGCAGTGTCACACATTTTTAGAGTTATGTAATATATTGTACCAGTAAACCTAAATAGAATAGAAAATAGTAATTTGGAACTCAGGAATGTTTAATGTGTAAATATTATGACTATTTGTATAATCAAAAATCTTATATCAAAGACATTGGACCACCAGACATTGGTCAGACAGAATGGTTATACACAGAATACCCAATCACCTAAAATTGAAGCAATTATTTGTATGATAATACAAACTCTCTCCTTTGCTGGGAAGTGTATTAAAGAATTTACTCACGTCTGTATTTGACGGCAATTCAAGATTGATTGATATTCCTAGGTGACTACTGTCATTTGTCTGAAGCTGTGGTTAGCCACATGATTGCATGTGCTACAGATATTATATATTTAAATAAATAGCACAAGCAATCTTTGACATGTTTTGGGTTCTTGGGGCCAATTTCACAGGTTCATATAAAACGCGATAAGCTTAAAGCTAAAATTTGCACTTCACCAAAATAAACTGAACGCGGTTATGGCAATAAAGATCACTTGAACAATTATAACTCACGAAGAGCGTAGTTCATTAGAACTCAATTACTTTAATGTTATTGGTGAAATCGCCTTAATGCATTTTAGCAATTAAAATTTAAAAAAGGACCATTTTCGTTGTATAGCCAATTTACCTTCGTTAGGTAGATATGTTAATTTTCCTATGAATGGGATAGGTTCCTTTTTTTACTTTCATTTTTTTCCGGCAAACGTGTATATAATTAAATGGAATTTGTATAAATACTATTACGCAGTATTAATTAAAGAAACAAAAATCGAATTTGTATTTACATAACTTATTAAGTCACTTATTTGAAAAATTGGTGTAACTTATTTGTAAGTGCGTAGTAAAATAAAAAATATCTAATTGTATTTTGTAAATAAAGCTCAAATAAGTAATATTTATGTAATGTAATAGAATTTACTATTTTTGTAAATAAAAGATGTGGGAATGTGTATTTGGTTTTTATTTAGCGAAATATCCTGAACATATGACACGACTATATCCACCGCAGTTTCAATAATACCTTTTTGGGTAGATAACTTTTTGGATAGTAAACCCTAAAACACTGAATATAAAACAGAAAGAGAAACCCTTAAAATGTGAAAATTAATAAATGTATGGAAAAGTGTTTAATAAATTCACTTGTGTAATTTATGTATGTCGTGAGACTACTTCATTTTTTCGGAACTGTACATTTTCTTTCGAAATTCGTATTTGGTTAGCATTGAGTTCATAAAGTATGTCTTGAATTCGAATTGTTATCCACAAAGAACATTACCGGTACAGACTACTTACAGAATTATTGAAGTAAAACAAAAGAACAACGTTTTCTTTATTATGGTAAGTGAGTGCTCGGCAACAAACGTCAGGCGTCCATATGTATGTACATCAATTTTATGAGTCCTGCTTAGGTATAAGATATGCCTACGACCTCAAAATGAGAACATTCGTTGTTTGCCAACCAGTAATGGTCTCTTCTAGATGATTGTCTGAAATGTAACTTTAATCGAGGGTCTGAAAAAGCGTGACGCTCGAAGGGTGGAATACTAAGTCCTATTAAAACATAAAACAGCTTGTGGAGACGGATCTGCTATATACCTACTTACTATCAATTACCAGTACATACTCGATGTCCCCAGATCAAGCTGACCATAGGCGGCCAACATAGCAATAAAAATAAGCTTGTCCCTGAATAATAAAATCAAGATCTAGCCCTATTTGCTTTACTAAGATTGTTAGCAACACAAGTCGAGGTCCGAACCCTGCAGGGGGTGCTCTTAGTGGACGTTGCTAACGTAGTTATTTGTTCTATAGCTCTGTTTGGAGGCCCATAAGGTTTCGCTAAAAAAACATATCCTTGGTGAACCAATCACGGTCGTGACAAAAGATTAATTTGATCACACTTTCTGTAACTAGGGTTAATATCAATGAAAAAATCCACGCCTCCCGCGCTTTTTTCGCACCCGATGACGCCCGATCCCCCATTCAGCCTCATTCCGCAAAAGAGATCATAAATCGACTACTGATTAAGTCAAACCTGACTTGCGCAGTAGTCGAGGCAACTGTAACCTGACTTGAGGGGGCCTGTTGGTGTAGTGGTTAGTGACCCTGACTGCTAAGCCGGAGGTCGTGGGTTCGATTCCCACCCAGGGCAAATCTTTGTGTGATGAGCACGATCATTTGTTCAGTGACTGGGTGTTATTTATCTATAATATGTATGTATTTAGAAATGTATAAGTATGTTTATCAGTTGTCTGGGCAGATTACAGGCTCTGCCTAGTTTGGGATCCGATGACCGAGTGTAAAAGAAAAAAAAACCTCGTCTTTCGTGGCAGGGTCTACACCTATGTTGCTTATTTAACCACAACGACCAAACTATCTCTTCCTGCCTCTGAATCATGTGTATACTACAGTATGTCGATCTGTTAATAAAAAGGAAGTGACCAGTGCATATCAATTAGCATAATGGTACCTATTCCTAAAACCGGATGGTCGGTTTGATCTAATCTGAGTGATTAGACCACGCGAATAGTAATGTTGTTCCGGGCTATTAAAACATTCTTTAGATCTTGCATGAGAATGGGAAATGTACTCATAATCTCTTCAACATAAAAATCTCACCTCACAGAGTTTGTTATCGAAACTATTAAATTAAATAATAATATTCTTCTAATTTCTATTAAACGGCAATTTTTATACCCCCAGATGATAGGTCCTCACCAGAATATGGCAAATCCACGTGGACTGGTTCAGCTATGTAGTAATTATGATAACATTGATAGCTTGTTCACAAGTAAATAACCGTGATAGTTAAATGCTTGGTCGTTCTCTGTATGAGAAGAGGATTTTCATAGTAGTGGGGTCACAGACCGTTTACTAGTTCTTGACGAAAGTAATGATATTGGTAAATTGATGTGTAATTTGTTTTATTAGTAAAACGTCCTATGTTCTATGTTGCATATACTATAGTTAGTAGGTATATGCAACATAGAACTTACTATAGTTAGTTAATAAAACTGAAAATATACGTGCTTTCTATCTATGGCTTATCAATTCAAAATTCAGGCTGTGTCAAGATTTAAGAATTTAAAGGAGTAGACGGAAGTTACAGAACAAGAGTTTAAATTCAATACAAGTAAAAATAAAAAAAATAGTACATTGTACAGTACAATATGCATCGATATATTGCTGAATAATTATTTTTCTCTTAGCAAACAAGGTACATTAAGATAATGCAACCAAACAGAATGCACATTTGCTTTTTGACGATGCAAGGCGCTGCATTCTTTAGCTGTGGCTTCTCAAAGATTTAAGAAATAGGAAAGATCTGCCTCATATATCACATGTGTGATGCAAAAAAGTCTCAAATATTGTCTTTGTCATTTGATTTCTAACATCTAATTTAATGACCCATGTTGGTTTTGGTACCTTGACATACGCACTGAAAATGCATAGCAATCATTTGCACGAGGTAGGAAATATTATTACAGACAGACAGGGTTCAATTTCTTAGATATAAATAATTAGAGTAGGTATAGCGAAGATAATATAATGTAATGCTGGCCTATAAATGTCTGGGCACAGGCCTCTTCCCATATAGAGAAGGAATGAGTATTGATCACCACGCTTGCTCACGTTTTTTTTTTTGGTGTATCCCGGTTACCTCACGGTATTTTCCTTCACCGTTCATGATGTGTTGGAATAATTAAGAAAGTACCAATATATAACTTTGAAAAAGTCACATTGGTACTTGCCTGGCTTCGAACCTGCAACCATGTGCATACGAATCCGGTCATTGAATCGCTAGGCCACCACGAATTCGAGGCGAAGATAATAGGGATGAAAAGAGATGCTTTGGACTCATGACATTATGGAAAATGAGGAAGAGTGATTCCTCTTCCTTCCAGCTAAAAACATTTCAAAAGTCTATTTATTTATTAACAGGTGGCTATTCAAGGTCTATCTATATTTCTTCAATTTGAACTAATTATCGTCGTCAGCATAGATCTATTAATAGGTAGGTACGTAGGTTAATGTTTGCTAAACATTACGAGTGTATTTTTAACTTCGAAAATAAATTATTCAGTCCGCATTTAGAAAAAAATATGGCCTCAATCTTGAAATAAGGTATTTAGTATTTACTATACAACCGTAAATATAACTTATAAATAAAACTTTATATAAAGGAAAAAGCAACAGTCAACTAACGACAAGTAAAATACTCGCCATGAACGACATACGGAAAAGCAATCATTCTTTTTTTTTGTACAACATTCTAACAAACCAATCCGATATAATTCTTCATCTACATTCAGTGAGATTGGCGAACTGGTGATAAGGGAAGCGGAAACCCCGTGAAACAAAATAAACGCCACAAGTTTACATAAGTCTGTGCATTTACCTTCCTGGTTGAGCTTCATTACGCTCACTTTCAGAATGATTGAGGGGCTAGGCCAGTAATTAAGGTGTTAAGGTTGCTTACCCTATGATAGATTGGACGACAATTTGTTTGGTACCTCAGACATGCCTAGAATGTTAAACTAACTGTTAGCGATGTAATAATATGGACAAAAAGGTCCTCAGAGCCAATAAGTACATTAAAGGACGATAGAGTTTTTAACCGACTGCAAAAAAAGGAGGAGGTTCTCAATTCAACAATTTTTTTTTGTGTAAAGACACTGTTATAACTAAACTATTTCCACCAAATTCAGTTGTTATATACTGCCAATAAAATAGCGTTAGAAAATCTTGCAGTCGATATCAGGGCAAAAATTTATTAGGTACCTCATTTAAGTAGGTACGTAGTTATATTTATTCTGTGTTTCAGGCCTTTCTCTGAAGCTTGCTGCTTGAAGGTGATATTCAGATCTTCTCAAACTATTCCATGTACTTAGATATTATTCTAGTATATAAGCTAAGTATAATATGAGATTCGTAGACAAATAAATTCCTTCGTTACATAGAACTGTTCATAGTATTGAGGGAGAATGTATTATTTATTATGTACTAGCTGCCCGGACAGACTTCGTTCTGTCAAAAATAAATTAATTAAGGTAATTCCCGAGTTTAGGAACAGTTTTTTTTTTACTTATTATTTATGTTTTACACCTTTTAAACCTTCCCTGGACTTCCACAAACATTTCAAGATCAAAATCAGCCAAATCGGTCAAGCCGTTTTCATGCTATGTCGTGACAACGGAAAACGGGTTTCATTTTTATATATATAGATAAGCATTACGCGTATTATTACGTCTACCGAATAACGTTCACAAATTGCATTGTAAATGAGCTGTGATTAATTAGCCAATAACATAAATTTTCACTCACTTTAAAAATAAAAAAGTGGATCAATCTTGTTAATTTTCAAATATAAAAAAAATCGTTTATTTATGTTATGGTAGTTTTAATATGTTATGGTATTATGTATATATGTATACCGGAATCTTCGCATGATACGTAAATAAGAATGTATATTTCATGCATCTGGATTTTGACGAGCTTAGTATAGTTATGTGACTTAAATAATTAATTACGTTATCGTTTATTTAAGTAATAATTACTAATACTATTATTTATTTTATGTTTTTCCGATTCAGAGTTATTTACATAAAAACTAGCAAATATTACCAAACTTATCATTTGATTAGGAAAATAAATGTCTTTGAACAAGCGTTTTAAAGCCGGCAGCGTCAACTAATGTGACATACGATAGTATCGCAACAAAAGTAAGAACTAGTGTGAAAATACTCGCTGTCACCGGTCATCGGCGATTTCCAGTCGCGTGCGCAAGAGTCGGTGACTCGTGCCATTGAAAAACGCAGCACCGCGCGCGGCCCGACTCTCTAATACATGTATGATATAATTTGTTAAGACTTTGTTAATGAAGTAAGATTAATTTGTTATTTTTTTTACAAAATTAACTAAGCTTAACGTCACGTAGGCTATTTTAACGTTTTTTCATCCTAAACTGTTAAACGAACATTTCCCGGTCTTGAATTTATTTGACACAAATTGCGACATTTTTATTGGTGACATATTAATTGTGCACTGATATAAATTGATCATAATTCAATCTAAATAAAAATAAAATACGGTTTTTTTTTCTTATTTAACGGACTGCCAAGGACGTTCTCTATTTGACTGCATATTTCTCTTGTGTTTTCTCCACGATTCCCCCCGGCAAATGTAAAAAATAAATCTTCAGTAAGACTGAAAATATCTATTATCAGTTTGGTTAAACAACTATAAATTTGTACCAAATCCAAATATAAATGAAATTGCATATTTACTTTCGTGCAATTGAAGTAGTTTTTTAGAGTTTAATTAAAATCATTTTTTGACATTTAATTACAATAATGACTGCAGTCAAACCGTTCATACGGTTTTGCAGGGCATTGTTATGCTTTTGATAATATTGTAATTGATTAATAAAGACCATACCATACCATACCATTTATAATTGATAATTATTATAAAATTAATAATAGCCCCGTTGGACCTTAAAATCTAAAAAGTTTTGTCGAGTAGTATCCTGAGACAATCAATTACACCGTAGGTAAGGTGCATCAAGTCTTAGTCTGTTGTGTTAACTGCACAAGATGCAGTCTTCATATATCGTAGTGGGGCTCGTATAAAGCAGAGAGGTGACCTATTTCGTCTCCCACAACCGATAGACTGCAGTCCAGTGCTGTTGTTACTATTTACCTCTTTTAAAAAAGCTTTTATTTGAGCTTAGAACTGTGATTTTTTTAAACGTAAAGTGAATAGAACTGAATAGTGCGTTTAGAGTGTTTGTGATTGTCTGTGATTTTATACAATGAAGGTAATTTATTAATTCTTGTAAAATAATTTTTCGTTATTTTTTTTTTTTATATCTTTCTTACTGAGAATTGTTAAGTCATCGAAACATTATCGATACATATTATAAAGCTAGACAATTTAAGTTTTCGCGGGTTTTTCAATACGTGAAAATAGTAAATTATTTGTTACAATGAATTTATTACCCTAAATCATAATTTCGTAGGTATACTGTGCAAAAGCTTAGAAAATATCATACACAAGTAGTATGAAGTACAGTATATTGACTCTTACCGGTGTCAATATAAGCTCCTTTTCTTAATATCAGAATTCCCCCATTAAACATAGGATTACAGACATGAATCTGGTTACTGAGTAATGCGTCGATTATGAACGTAATGCATAGATAGCAGGAGAAATTGTATTAGCATGGAGTTCCTATCAGTGGATAGCGGGAACTACAATTTTATCAAGGCCGACTTGTGGCCTTGAACGTACAGTCGCAGAAAAATGTTAAAACAGAAAATAGCGATTAATAATTCCATTATTTCGTAAGAAGAAAAATGCGTTAAAGCTATGTTTTCAGCGTTATTTATGTTAAATAAATTCCCCTTTATCAGTGAAGGCACAAAATCCCTGTTAAAGTAATCCAAGTAATAAAAAAATACCAATATATTTATTTTTAATATAGTAATTAATTTTATTTACCGGGATGTAAATAACTAACTACAGGTTGAAGGTGTCTTCTGTTACATAAAGGGAGAAGTATTTGATCACACGCGTGCTCTTACACAGGGTTGGTTATTACACATTGAACATTTTTTATGTTTTCCTTTGTTAATGGCATGTTGTATCGTCGAATAGTTAGAAAAGTACAAAAACTTTAGAAAAGTTAATTTGGCACTAGATAGGGATCGAACCTTGCGGATTCAGTTTTATTAAAAGAGGTAACTGTGAGTAAGTGCCAATCTTGATACCCATAAAGACACCATAGAGACAACCATTATTATCTAAATTCACTATGTAAGATTTACTAACTGTTTGCCTGACAACAAAAGGTTGTACCGGTCCTGACCTCGACCTTACGACCTTATGTTAATGAAATATAGGACGAATAGACGGGAAATTTCCAAAGAAAGACCTTTCTACCTTAACCATAGACATTGAGGATGATTTCACATAGAAATTGCTATTATGTTTGTTCTTATAATAGCTAATCTAAAGACTCAAGGGTGCTTGAGCCTGATGCTGATTTTAATAGCAAATGCGTAATTAAATTAACAATTAAATAAAATTTTAATGCCCATAACTGGGCAGTCAAAAGAAATTAAAATCTTGAAAAGAAATACATTTTAAATTGAATGTATTTGATAAATAAAAGGGAATCCAATGCAAAAATACTGGTTTAAAATTTGATTAGTAAGCTACCTAGTTTTTAAATGTATAAGTAATCTACTTGTTCAAAATTTGATTTTTTCTTTTTTTAAAGGTTACTAGCAATTTGGGTTGCACATTACAAGTAGTATAATATTATTCTTGTTAAACCCTCGTGCTAAGCTAAGATGCTTGTGTTACGAGTGGGTTCACGTCGGTAGATTGAGGTGGATTGAGATTTTTTTAATTCGAACCCGCAACCACATTATGGCAAGTCCAACGCCCTAGCCATAAGGCTACCGCCGCCCGCTTCATAGGTACCCTAGTTTACAGACATATTTTTTAAAACTTCCATGCCTACACATATAAGTTTTATTGTTACGAGTACATACACATTTTGTTTAGATGTTTACTACGCTAACATAAATATTCAACTAAAATACAAATTATTAGGGCACAAGTGCCACCCATTATCTTGAAGTCAGTCAAGTATTGGTGTAACTGAGTTAATTTTTCACCTAGAAGTTCTACACATGCGTAGTGTGTTTAGAAAGAACGCTGTAGACTAGACAAACCAGTCTAGATTTCACATCAAGGCGGTAATGACAGTCGTCAATACTTCGCCGTGTCATCTGTACATTCAAACATATCCTTACTTTTAATAACATACCTATTTATGTATGTTGCAATTAGGGCTTATTTAAAAAAACCGCCAAAGTTCGAAAGTTCCCGTACCGTTATCTATAAAAAACGGCAAAAAATCACGTTTGTTGTATGGGAGCCCCCACATTTTTTTTTCTGTTTATCATTATAGTATACCTACTAGCTGACCCGGCAAACATTGATCTGCGATATTTAAAAAATCTGCGGAGGGCCTTATCACTTAAACTGTAAAATATGTCCGAATTACAGACCTAACCGATATGCACACAAAATTTCACGAAAATCGGTCGACCCATTTCGGAGGAGTTTAATTACAAAAACACCGTGACACGAGAATTTTATTATAAGAAAATATGGTTACCTATAGCGGCAAAAAAATTTCAACTGTGTTACGGTCACGTCCATAAGATACAGGCTGGTGACAGACGGACAGATGGACGGACAGCGGAGTCCTAGTAATAGAGTCCCGTTTTATACCCTTTGGGTACGGAACCCTAAAAACATCTCCTGCACTTGGGACTTAAAATTCTCACACAATAATCACATAAGTACCTACACCAACAATACCAAGACTTAGATTTGAACATGGATCAAACATTTTAAACGCTGCTTCACTGCGGTGCACGCCATGCACGCGGTCTTTGCCACGTTGGCTGCGTAGCTCGTCCGTGGGTGCAATGGATGCTATCACTATTATTTTCATACAAAATACGAAGCGAAGCTTGAGACACGTGTGTAGCTTCTCTGTGCGTCGCAGTGGAGTTAGCACCTTAGTCTACCATACGTGGATCGAATCGTGCATAGGTAGATGGTTTGGTGACCTAAGCTATAACCACTCTACTATCCATAAAGTCAAATAACGACGACGAAAAGACGACCTCCGTGGTCGAGTGGCGTACACACCGGTTTTCAAGGTGTCGTCAGCTCTGAGGTCCCGATGTGGGTTCGATCCCCGGACGGGTCAATGTAGAAAAACACTTTTCTACATTGACTCGGGTCTGGGTGTTTGTGGTACCTTCGTTCTGTGGATTCCATAACACAAGTGCTTTAGCTACTTACTTTGGATTCGGAGCAATGTATGTGATGTTGTCCACATTTATTTAGGTATTATTTATTAAATAAAACAAGTGACGAGATCACTAGGTAATTTAGTTGGATAAATATTTAAGTTTAAGGTAAGTTAACTTTAATCAATATTTAGGTAACATCCCAGTTTACAAAGTGAACGGTTATTTCCAAACTTTATGCCAATGACTTTGCACTAATAGCAAACATTAGAGCAAGGAAGCGTGCATTGTTTACACACAACACATGCGGTCGCAGTGTCCATTGTCTTTTGAATAGATACTCATCGCATCGTATTTTTAACGAAACGTAATCTTCACTGATAGTCGCCTCTGTTCAAAAATGTTTACAATATATTATATTGTAATAGAAAGCACAAATTATTGCACACATTTAGACATTTACTGCCTACTAATAATTAGGTGGATAGGTACTTCTTCTTCTATAAGTGCCACTTCAATTATTGAAGTTGCTGGACCCTATCTCTAAATATCCATGATTTATGAGGCGGAACAGTGTAAGTGAATGATAATAAGTAGGTACCTGCCGTGAACACTGTAAATAATTTTTTAAATCATCTAAAATATTTTTTTTTTAAATAAATATAAAATGATAACAACCCGTCTTACTATGGAGTACTGTATTACCCAGCAATGGGTCGTGGAGGTCAGATAGGAAGTCACTCTATGTCAAATACGGTATTCAGTTAAATTGCGTAAGACTGGAAGCCGACCCAACTTAGCTTGGAAAAAGGCTAAGCAGAAGAACAGCCTGCATTTTACCACCTCAAAGATCAATGCCACTTTTCAAGTAGAAAATCTACGAGCATTGATTAAGCTTGGGTAGGTACCTAATACTTAATTTAAGTGAATAGTCATCTATTATAGCTATTTATAAACTAGAAAATCAAATAAGCACCTTATTCAAATGTAAATAATGAAGGAAATTGTAATGTATTAAATATTCTTAATGACCCAACAAACATGTTTACATTTCTACACAAACTAGTGTTTAAGTACGTTCGTTAAACATTATATTTTACTTGTAATTTTCTCTAGCGGATCTGTAGCTATTAGACTGAAGAACACCGTTAATGTTCTGCTTTATTTACTGCACATCACTGCACCCCAGCCACTAGTACTAGAGTAATTGTTACTGTGTAAAACTGTAACAGCATTTAAGATTATTACATAGACAGGTAATATTTGTGTGGGTTTTTATGGCCTGATTTTTAAATAAAATAAAATATTTAATGCTTATTGCATAAGGACCTAATTACACCTACGTATTTATGAGTAGGTACCTACCGTGGAGATATTATTGCCTATGTTATGCGGAGTCCTAGGTAACTTTTTTCACTAGACAAATATAATTTTAGCACTTTATTTAAACTAGAGTTAGATATCTCCGTAGACGTAGTTAGAACGCCTACGATTTACGTAAATATAAGCCTTATAAGGAAACCTTTAGGTACCGACCATGGCTCTAACGTGCCAAGACATTAAATCTCGTTGATTTGTGCCACAATACATCCAATTTACCTATTATCGAGAAAGCATCGGAACAAATTATGGATCGGGAAAGTCACAACCCTGCATTACGTTTGGATAATTATAGGAAACTGATGCAGGCCTAGGGTTTCCTCTAGACCGTTGAAGTTATAGGTACCTAGGTTAGTGATAGGTAGGGATAGTTGCAGATAGACTCAACTTATAAACAAGCTTAATACAAATTAAACTTTAGGTCGTTATTATCATTAATCATAAAAAATAACTTTATAAATAAATCACATTGATGTTCTGTGGATGCCACAGATGGATGTTACGTCTATTGGAATCCAGGTTTCCTCCCGATGTTTTCTTTCACCGTTTGTTAATGGTATGTTAGAATAATCAAAAAAGTACGGTTCGAACCTGCAACTATGTATGTATACTATACTAAGCTACCACGACCAACACGTCATATTCTTTGTCTCATAATGATGTAATAATTATTGAAAATTTATCACCATCAGGAGGCGATCACCTATTGCGTGATGTTACGCATGAAAACTGCTTTACGACAATATTCCTTTCAGAATTATTTATGATGAATTTTTTTTACCACAATATTGTGCCGGATTCCTAATGTCGTCGTAAGTTAGATGTGATTCAAGATGTAAATGAACTGGTGTGCAAATAATCTTGGCAGTTAATTTCGTGTAATTTTCGAGGATTAGCTATAATTTTGATTTTTTATGAACTTAACAAAAATATTTAATTAAAAACACATAATACTAAACTATAGGTATCAATTAAACAAAATTTAAACTAAAAAATAGCATAAAAAAACTCTTCCACATCGCTGTCGACTGGAAGTGTGCCCATAATGCTGACACGTTGAATGGCAATGCTTAACCGCTGACCAAGGTAAAAACCAGCCCTTGGGTCACATGAGGTGTCAACAAGACGCTTCGATAAATCTTTGAAAAGAATGTGAGCACTTGGACCCCACGGTCCCAATGTTTCAACCCCAAACGGCTCGAAAGTAGGGTCAGTTCGCCTGTTCGCGTCCATCACCCAATTCGCGTCCATTTTACGGATCTCCGTTTAAAAACTCTCGAAATTAAGTATACTAACACACCATTCAGCCGAAAAGTCATTACCGCCAATACCTCAATGTATAAGAGGCACGCACATATAGACAAAAGTTCCCTGCCCCCAATCAATTCTGTGTAAAAAAATTAGTTTGTGACGGCTGTTCAACAAGAGAGCGCGGATGCGCGGAATTCTAAGACAAAAGTTGTAGGCAGCGGTGCGTTTAAAGGTAAGTATTTTATTGTTTTATGTGTATTTTGGATACGTAGCTGTTTCTATGAGTTGATAATGATAAAAAGAATTATATTAATTATGAATTTGCTTATATTTTTTATAGTGAACAGTTAAAATAAGGTGAACGCGAATTACTACACCGAATTTATAAAATTTCCACTTTGCGTCCGCAATGGACGCAAATTATACCTGCAGGGAATAATAACAAAACCAAATCGCGTCCACTATTTTAATTCATTCTTTCAATTGATTTGTTTGTATTGTTTGTAACAAGAACAGAAAAAATACTTTAAAACACCAAACGGTTGGTAAAACTGCTCCAAATAAAAAAAAGGAAATACATCCTCTTCAAGAAGTTACAAAGAAATCGAGAAAGAAAATTTACCAGCCGTGGAACGCGTGAAATGTCCTAAATGTGACGATACACTAATTTCAGATGTAGAAGACGACGAAGAGAAAAACATTGGCTGTGACGAGTGTATTAGATGGTATCATAAGAAATGCACTCGTTTAGTAGGATTAAGTTTGACTTGTGTCATTAATTAAAATTCTAGGGCTATAATAACATACCTTGTCTCATAATTATTGAGATTTAAAAAAAATTTATTAGTAGGATTAGACTAAATTATAGTATTGTTTTGTCTATACGATATAGCCAAAGACTTATTATTAATCAAGGCTGATTGTTAGTTTACAGAACAGATTAAAATTACTATTTACTTACTACATAAGTAGGTACCTAATTTGTTTTAAAATTTATTAATTTATATAAATTCACTCACTTACAGCTATCATTACAGGATTTTAACCCAAGGCGACAGCGTAACTACTTTAACAATAACAAATTTATAGTTCTATCAATGTTTAGAAGAATAAAATAGGTGTTTTTATTTTCTTTTTAGTGATTTGTTAATGTTAATATGATAATTTTTAAATAACTACAAATCTTTAATAAATAAATTATTAAAATCCAATCTCTCATTACATTATCATAAAAATATCACCCCTTTATTTCTTTTCTAAGGTGGACGCGAAGTGGTCCAACGGGTGGACGCAAATTGGATTTTATGGACGCAAACTGAGTAAATCGCATAATTCTGATGTTTTCCTTTTTTAAAAAAAAACCACAAGGTGTTTCGAACAAAACTAAACGTAAACTTAAAATAGACTATTTTGATGAACACATTACATAAACTTTTCATTGAAATTACTGCTGGAACATTTTTATTTTCTCCTTCAAACTTGCCAACTGCACTAAGTGGACGCGAACAGGCGAAATGACCCTATAACTAGGTTGTTATATTTAGCTATAATGAATTTAACATTGTTTGTCACTATCGCTAGATGTTCTTTTCGCGATGTTGTTTAAGCTAACTATATAAACAAACGTATGAAAAATCTCACGTTCTTCTGTTTGTAAATCCAGGCGATGAAATGATCAGTGCAGCAGTTCTCATCACAATCCGATCAGTCGTTTATTCACAAAGACGCAGTCAAAGTAACGCAAAATATGCATTTCTTGATTCTTGTTCTTATATCCTTGATCCTACATACTTAATAAAAACTTTAAGTACTTAAACAATTGATGCACGGTCGTCTGTACCCTGTATTTATTATAGCTAAGAATCTTTCGGTTTCATGATAAAATATTAATATCTCTCGTTTTCGCTCGCATCCAACCGTGACAGTTTCACTTGAAACATTCGTACAGGCCGCGACGTGTGGATCTTGCATTATTATGCAGAACATAATGCCGTAACCATCGATCAACAAATAACATGAGGCTTAAAAGGTCTAAATTAAGGACTAAATAACTAGGCTGCATAGAAAGGAAATGGATGAAGGAACCTATGATCAATTACGTAATAAAGTGTTGCTGTCGTAGTACCAATAAGTTAATGATCAGGGAAAGGCTTAAAATATGAACAGACCACAGTGCATTAGCCCACATCCTTCCTTGGTGTTCTTGGTTGTAATTTTATCAAAATCGGTTGTGTGGTTAAGACCCAGTTTTTTGATCCCGAAGGATCCCGAGTTAACTCAATCAATGGTTAAATATGCTAACTAATGGCTTTAAAGTGCGTTTTTTCATCAATTGTTAGTTCATCAAATGGTCAAATAAGTTGGAGAGTTAAGTCAGTAAAATGCGACCTTATAAAGATTAGGCTATCAATCTAATGTTCCTGAGTATAAACATTCTAAACAGAGTTTACTTATAATGGCTAAGGGACCCCAAGAAGCACAAAAATATATTATAGGTATACAAAGTAAGTAGGTATACCTACTTACTTATACGTTAAAAATCGACGAAGTCATTCATTCAACCAGCATTTAAAAATGACTGTAACGACATCCAGCACTTATCGAGTCAATCGGTATAAAACCTAGAATTCCTCAGCACTTATGTTCAATAGTGTTTTCTATGTCACCCAAGCTGTGTCGTAAGTACAGATCGACCAAGGTTCTTGACAAAAACAATACATGTCTATAAACATAGACAGGTATTAAGACTCATTCGGATACTGTCATTGGGTGCCTCGCCACCCGCACGTACCATAGTATCACGAACGAATTTGCCAGGCTTTCCCTACTTCACTTGCCATCGTTTTTCTAAAAACATTTTTGTACCTACTGTTACAATAAGCATCAGTTCATATCTTATGTTCAATTACGATAGCGAGCCTAAGTAAACACTTACTGAGAACTATTTTCACGTCTTGAAAATAACCCGACCGGTCGCCGGACATCTTTCCCCGGTGCCATACATATACGGAATGTCGTCTTGTAACTGAGTAATTGCCTTTATTTATACCTATTCGTGTGTGGTTCAGAATCGTATATGCGGTATATCAGATGTTATTCTTGGCTACTAGGTTTAGGAGAAAAACAAATTGAACATTCTTAAAACAGATTCTTCTCATTCTTCAATTCAATCTTTTGTTGACAAATTACAAGGTTTTTCCTTCACTTCAGATTTGTTCTATCCATTAAGAACATTTTGTAAGATTTTAAGTAAGTAAGAGCTCTTTAGATAGCAAACAATCTCAACGATCATTTTGATAACTTTACAGAACGAATTCGTAGTAAGTAATATATCTTTTCTCATTACCAGGTCTACGTAATCTACCTAGCGCTCTGCTCTCTGACACAAGCGGTGTACATCAGTCGCATGAGTTCAGTCAACAGACTTCGGGCACCGACTCCGTTCAGACCTGGAGTTAATATGCAGAGGCCTTGGACACAAACCAGACTCGTCCAAGCTGCGTCTCACAGAGCCCCGTATGTGCTCTATAGAAAACCGCCACAGAGGTAAAATGCTAAAAAAAGTAATAATATCCTATCTGTCATTAAAAACCTATTTTAAACTTGCCACCGCACTTACGCCTCGCTCCATTTTCCCACAGTAGTTGGTATTCTATCGGAAGTGTGCCATTATTGTAAAGGAGGCATTATATGCTTTTCTAAGTAAAAGTAAAGGATGCAGTAGGCATGGACATAGAACTTGCAAAGATTATGAGATTCTACATTCATATTCTTTAAACGATAGAGACACACGGTAAAAAACATTCATTTTTCTGCACAAAACCTGCGACAGTTTCGTAAAAACATTTAAATGGCTAATATCTGAAACAATTGCTAAACATTAATTATAATAAGTACCTTCCTAATGCCAATGGTACTAAATCTCAAAATACCTGCAGGTTTCCTAGTTTAGGCTACAACGTTATTAAATTCCAGATTCGCAGTAAAGCACTACGCACCAACCCGCAACATGTTTGCAAACGGGCCTTGGAAGACCACCGCGCGTCTCCCGCCAATGTCTGCCGTAACTCCAGAGTACGAGTTCGTGAGGGCTGCCTCATCAGCACCAGTGGTGCACACAGACGGTGGTACAGGTTGACTAGCTATGCGCACTGCACGCATTTTTCTTTTAACGTATGTATCAGATAGTCAAGAGATGAATTATGTATTCTGTAGCTGATGAATGAATTTTTTGTTGACGCCTCCATAATAATGGACTTGGTCCAATTGATCTTGATTGAATAGAATTTCTTTGAAATTTTATAACAAGTTCAGGATCAAATTTTTCTGCATGCTATCTAATCTCATCTAGAAGGTGATTAGAAATTCTTATAATATCTATAATTTATAGTCATTCTTCATTCTATAGATAGATCGAATGTCGTTTGTGGCCAGTCAGATTACTTATAAAAAAACCGGACCTTTAATCTGGTTCACTTCATTTACTCTAAGTGCACCTACAGCCCAATGTAACATGCAATCGAAATAGTTTTAGCGACTGGTCTCCACGCCCCATCCAGGTTCTGTAGTAAAAGCTAACTCGTTTCTTCTAAGCTGTTAAATACCTTTCAACTTGGCTTTCGTGCACTGAATGCACAAAAAATAATTTATCGTCCAAAGCGATTTGCGTCACAAGTTAATATGGAACCCCAATCAATAACAATAATATTTATTTCAATTGGGACAGTTAAGTCCGAATATCTAAAACCCGAAAAGCATAACTCCATCCATTATTTGTGACGCACGATCGTAATGGACGAAAGCGATTCGGTTCAAGTCTGTGTGACCGTCAGGTGCAATCCACACGATACCAGCACCCAACCTCAGCCTATCCGAGAAGCCAATCGTGGTCATCGAAGCCTCCAACAATCCTGTTTCAGAACAGGTAAGCAAATAAACTGTTACCTCGCTATATATGATATAAACTTGAATGTGAATATACCTTCAAGTTCTTTTTTTTACAGCCGAAACCATCGTACGAAGTGACAGAGATGTACCCCGAGAGTGAATTCAGAGTTGCAAAAATTGAACCACCTATAGGATTTTCAAAAGCAACAGTATGTACCTATAAAACTTATAGGCATTAATTACTTACATTGATAAGTATTATATGAGTGACTTAATAGTCATGACAGGTCGAAGTAAATTGTACTTAGTATTTAAATGTTTCCAGTCCTTCACAACACCAGAACTACAAACTTTAATAAGAAACGGAGCAGCCCTACAACTAGCGTCGGAGTACAACTTGCCAGCAACTATGAACATCAGTCCGCAAAGGGTTGTACCTCACCAGTTTCAAATACAGGTAATAAATCCTATCAAGACATTGATTGGCAATTTGTCAAGCTATAGGTAATACGAATATTTGGGCCATTTATTAATTTTATTATATTTTTCTTATTGCAGAATTTCAACGCTCTTCCCACTCAACAGGATTTAATAAACACGGGAGCCGAGGGACTCTTCATACCACCTCAAGCATTATACCAATCTGATCCTATGTTCTTACAAAAACTTCAAAGCCAACTTATTCAACGCTTCCCGTCCTTGGAATTCATTCCGTATGCAGCTGACGCGTCAAATCAAATTCATTTACAACCCCAAGCATCTCAAGTCCACGCTCAGGTCATTCACCCGCAAATGATACTCCTCGAAAATGAACAGCTCAATACTCCGTTATATCCGGAACATAATGAACACAAAACTGTAGTGCAAAGGGAGACACAGGAAAAATCTGTAGTCACTTTGGTGCCTCAAGCATTTACCGTTGCAACAGAAAACAAAACTACAACAGAAAAACAAGTAGAAGTGACACCATCACCTCAGCCTCAAAATGTTACAGTCGAATTAGTATCGTCGGAATCGCAACCTGTGACAACCACAATCAAGTATATACTAGATACGAAAAAGGAAGAACAAACGACAACACCCATTTACTACGCGCAGATTGGACAAAGCGTCGGAAATGCGATAGCTAGCGGTTTCTATTCTGCAATCAATGACGTCAGAGCTGCAGCAGCGTTAGCCCAAGTGGAAAAAGCACCAGTTTACAACCCACCCGAAAATGTGACCACAACCACTATAAGCACAGATTTAAAAACTGCGTACTTCGTCAGTGAAGAAAAAGATGAAAATCAAACGGCAACTGAATTGAAACCACTTTTAGGAGCACCTTTTACCAAAGCAACTGATTCAGTCAACGTAGCGTATACTTTAGTGAGAGCAGATGATAAACAACCAAAGGTGACCCAAGAAGGCGCTGTGTATGCAGGACAAATTGTGGAAGCATCTATTAGCGAGGATCAGGATTTTAACAAACAACAAGCTAATTTAATGTCCAGAAGAGCACCTATTCGATTGTTCGCTGTATCTGACACGAAAAACAATGTTAACTCAGCAAATACATTGCCTCAAGTAACTGTAGTCAAAGCAAAAATTCCTCCAAAGAGCAAGTTGACGTTTGACGATAAAACTGGAGAACCCATTTTAAGGATATATGCTAGTTATGTTGATAGTCCTGCACAGGTATTTATTATAAACGATGTATTGCATGAATATAATTAAAATTGCCAGAAAACACTATAGTACATTGCACATCAGATGTTATATTTATTTATCAAATGCTAATTCAACATCCATTTATTTCCAGAAAGAAGCAGTTGTATCAAAGCTGACAGCTCTAAAGCAAGTAAAGGCTGCGGTAAAGAGAGACAGCGTGGACAATTGGAAGTCAGCGACAGTCAAGAGCGTTGAAAAAAGTCAAGGATCTGACGCAAATCAAGTCACGCAGTTCGGTCTTAAACTAAGAGAGAGAAGTGATGAGTTCTATTTACCTGCATTTGATGACTATGATAGTGATGAGTGACTGAACTTCGTTAGAGTAAGTTAATATTATTTTGGTGTTAAAGTGAAATCTGGTGCTAATTGGTAATATTTGCAAGTAATATTCTTGTGTTCAGACTGCTACTGAGAAATTCCACGGCTGTTTCTATTACAACACTCGCCAAACTTTATGGCAGCTCCGAATCTAGCCGCATTGCGCTGCGCAGAACACTCCCGTGCGTTATTGCATGTGTATGAGTAGTGTGTATGAGAGTTTTATTGTAGTAGTACCATGCGCCATATGAGTTCGTGCCGACGGTACATTTAGAGCGGCCATAAAGATTGGCGAGTGCTGTACAATGGTCATAAAAGCCAAACTAGCCCCTGTTAAGTGTGTAAACTTTTTATAAATAAGCTAGAGCAAATTGATAAAAAAATTGATACAGTATCCAAAGCATTAAGGCTGGTCTTTGATAAGCAATTTGTTGAACAAGTATTCCAAGGATAAAAATTAAAATTTATAAATATTTAACTTGTACAAAAACTTTACGAGAATTGGACTATTGTTGGAATATATTTTGTATAGTTACAAGCCTTGTAAATTTAATACGAATGACAGGTTAAAGACACAATTTTCAAAGAGAGAAATTATATGAGAGAATTCGAGACTGCCAACCTCTGAGGTAGTTTTCTATAAAACTTTTGTTAAAATAAGTAGGAGGAGACAAGCCTCAAAAATTTCATGTTAAATTCTATCTATAATAAGTAGTTGTAGTTATTAGTAGTATGTGCATTTAGAATAATTGTTATTTATTTATATAAATGCCAAATTGTTATTAAAATAAAAGCAACATAACTTTACATTCATTTATTTTAAATTTTATCACTAGGTTAATTTACATAATTCATTGTACATAAAATTTTATTGTTTTGGTTTATTGAAATCCGTGTAAATTTTGACCTCAACCTCCTAAAATACTCGACAGGATAATCAGCTATAATTATAGAATTACTTGTAAATTTTAATGCATAAAAATTGCACTTATTGAATGATGTGATACAGAGTTCTGTTATTTCGTAGGAAGTGCCTTTTCATTACAATTATATTTAAGGATAAATAACTATTTGGTATTGAGAAGTCAAGTAATCAATACAGTAAAACTTCATTACGCTGGCAATACCAAAACAAAGGAGTATGGAATTCGAATATCAATTACAAATATTCCTTCTTTTTTTAATCCGCAAGGATCTACTATACAAATAATTTTATTGAATTAAAACCTCATCTGAACTGGTTCTGCTGCTAACGAACTGAACGTATTAGTCAAGACAAAGGTATATCGCAAATTCTAATATTTACGTTAGTTTCCTATATATGAATATCAAACATAGTAACTACATCTAAACATAGTTTGCTTAAACAACAAAAAAACACCATACTTGAAAAATTAACTCCTGTACAAAAAGCTTACAAAAATATTTCTATCTCATAATTTATAGATGTAGCCATCAATTTGAGACATGTACTTTTCTTTCACAGATAAGAATAATTTGAAATTCATTTTGTTCATTCATTAAGTTCTTAGGTTCAAAGTTATATGAAGCAAGTTTTGTTTCTTTTCATTATACAATATGGGACAACATAATAGCAGTACTTATAGTTATAATCAATATAGTTTATTATCATTAAATAACCTTTCAGCACACTGCTGGGTATAAACCTCTTACGTTTTTTCATTACCGTTTTAAATCTACGCTCGACCTTTGACATAACTTATCTTGAATGATGTTATCTTTTGTGATTTATTCGCATAAAACTAACCCATGCCAAATTTTCCTAAAATTCATTGTCCAAAGAGAATAATCGTGAATAAGAATAATCTAGTCCAAATGTCATGTACGAAAATCAAACCCAAATGTAACACCAAATTACTGAGATTTCTAAACAGATACCGTAAAATGAAATTACAGAAATAAGAGATAGATAATTTGAACTCTGAACTAACTATATAAATTAGAATAAAACTGTTTGACGGAACGAAAAGTAGAAATCCCTTTCCAAATTTGTCTCCATTCACCCCCGTATTCCTATTCACATTTTATCGGTACTAAATTTAAAGAGACATTTTCCCTTCTGCCTGTTTCAAAATCCAAAATCTTCTCGGGATATTCAGGAAAGTTTAAAAACAGTGAGCTCATAAAAAAGTAATGTGTTAAAATGATTGTATATTTATCTTAATTGCATAATAAACAAATTCATTTCATTTCAGATCTTCATTGCATTGCATATTCAAATATTTAGGTAACAGTAACAAGTAACTAAAAGCTTCTCATTCTGACACAAAAACTCCTTTTCTCGCTCATAAACTGACTATGTCTCAAAAACGTAATTTAAACACGGAAATTTCATACAAAAGTTTGAACTGTAAATGTTAATATATTATTGATATCTAATGAGGTGGTTACTGCACTTTACATACTAATTGGAGACTACTTTAGAGTTGTGTATGTATATTTGGGCACACTTTAACTACTATATAATGTAAGAAAACAGTAAAAAGTTATTATTATTATTGTTTAGCCTAGGGAACTATTTTTGGTGAAATTTGTTTGTCTTTACCAACATTACCACCAAACCTTAATAAAAGTTACCTAGCCAATCCCTATTTAACAAGAAAGAAATACTTAAATTTGTATAAACTTATGTCTCACAGTCTTTATTTGAACAAAAAAAAAACCAAATTCATTATCAAAATTTTAAATGTATAATTATTATTTTTTTGGACATGCCTTAGAGGCACCATTTTTAGATATTTAGATAATATAATTATAGCAGTATCACCTTAGTGTAGAAATAGGTGGAGAAGACACTAAGATTGTTTTTGTGTGAGCTTCTCCAGTTGGTCCATAAACCAGGGACGGCCCGTCCCACGTTTGGTGAGTATGTCACACCCAGTCTCAGTAACCAGCAGAGTTTGTTCAAACTGAAATAAAATAATAAATTATTGTAGCAAATATGAATTAAAATTACATACAATAAATTACCCCCAATTTATGTATTATTAACTCTGCTTAATATTAAAAAAAAAGGTTGTAACACTCCAATTTTTAGGGAGTATTTATTGAAATTTAACTAATATGCAAGCACACAATACAACTATCAATAAGAAAATACATTACCCAGATCGCCTCATCTATGTAATCTAATCTACCAACCTTAGAAACATTTTGATTACTACCATACTGAAGATAGATACTATATTTGATTAACAAATACCTGAGCAGAGCGTGATCCATCAGCAGTAACTGCAGTCCAGTGGTCAGGCCATTGTTCATCGCGCCAACCACCTTCATTGATCATTGGCTCAATAGTAAAGCAGTGGCCAGGCTTCATGACTCCTATAGCTTTATTTTCTGGAAAAAGAAAATACATTCATTAACATTATTAGAGGAAATGGAATTCTTTCAGTATCAGCTTTTTAGGCAGAAAGATAGGCAGCTATCGGGCTAGGCAGCTTTTCCCAGGCTATGTTGGGTGTTGGGGTCAACTTCCAGTCCTATTGGATTTAGCTGATTACTGTATTTTATGAAGTAACTGCCTTTCTGAACTATACACACCTTTAACGGGGGTAATACAGTGCAACTTTTGAGGTGTTGAGATTAGGTAAGAGGTTGATAATATTATTTGAGATAATAAACAAGCACCATAAATGAGCCACATAGTACACGGTTTTCTTATAGAAAATGTATTATATAGGATGGGAATCCAATAATAAACCCAAACTTGTTAAATTCAGGAAACCAAATCAACATTAAATGAAAACAAGTTTAAATACTTACTGGCATAATGTGGGACATTAGGTGTAGTGTGAAACAGTCTGTGTATTCCATGGCCACAGTACGACCGCACAACACTGAGCCCATTAGCCTGTGCATGTTTCTGAATAACATTGCCAATTTCCCTATACTTCTCGCCTGGCTTCACAATCTCAATAGCTTTTTCTAAACATTCATATGTGACTTGAACAAGCTTTCTAGTGCTCTCAGGTACATTGCCAACAAAGAAGGTTTCATTTAGATCACCATGGAAACCGCGATGGTATACTGTAACATCTACATTGCAGATATCACCATCCTGAAATAATAAATACATTTATTTCAATAAAAACAAGCAATACATTTATTACAGTAAATATAAGCACATTTAGTACTTTTCCAGTTAATGACAAGCAACCAACAATATCAATGTAATTTTTTGCAATGTCATGAAACACACATTAAATCTACTATTATTAATTACTTATTATGTATGTAGCAAATTATTTATATCAACAATTAATATTTTTCAAATAATTTACATGATCTCATAAGAAGTAGTACAGAATAATAATTTATTTATTATTTTATTTAATCATTTATGTACACACACAAAAATTACAGAAATAAGATCTTAAAATTAGATGTACAAAGGTGCTGCTTATTTCTAAAGAAATTTCTACCAGCAGACCCGCGATAGGAGAAGTGGTGAAAATTGGCAGTCAGTGTGCGACTTATTTGAAAATCTTAATTAAAAATTAATATAATAATATAAATAGACCTACTTAAATAATAATACATAAAATAAAATAATAAACCTTACATACATATATATATAAATTATATTTAACTCAATCTATGGATAGATAATGCTCTTTGATCCGTTTTTTAAAGAGAGATAACGATTTAGAGTCGCGGATGTTAGAGGGGAGTGAGTTAATGGTGTTTCACTAACAATTACTTATTAAATAAATAAATAATTAAGATATTATAGGCTGACTTTTCCACTGTCAAATAACTTAATTCAAGGAATAATTTTGAACTATTGACAGTTGTTTCATACATAAACTGTAACACATCAACTTATTTCTCAAATAAAAGTTATCATCTGACCATGGATAGATAGACAAACCTCCAATGGACGCAAGTCTGGTATTCCGTGACAGATAACCTCGTTAACAGATGTGCAACAACTGTTTGGGAAGTTGTGATAGTTGAGAGGGCTGGGATAGCACTCTCTCTCAATGCAGGCTTCATGCACTACACGGTCTATTTCATCTGTGGTCACTCCAACATCACACACTCTGAAATAATTATGGGTAGTTATTTAAATTGACAGATTTATTTTTTGAGAGTTCAGCTGTTGGGTCCAGTATTTATTATTGAAAATAAAATGAATGCCTAAGTGGGGTGAATACCAATATTCTGTAATCATGATTTGCAATATTTTGTAGTTTGTTTACACCACTAAAGTAAACAAGGTCTACAAGATGCATGAAAATACTAACATGGCACGTAAACACGGTTTGGCGACTATAATGACTATGGGAAAACAAAAGCTACGGACTTATAACGTAAACAAGTCAATATTATGTACCTGGCAGCTTCATCCAAAACCTCTCTTCCAAGACGACTTGAGACTCGCATGCTTTCAATCTCCTCGTCATCAAGTACTTTGATTTGTCCGGAACCTTTAGCTGCATTCTCAGATGCGGGGAAACCCGTCGGATGGTCAGCATAGTCAGGACGGCCTATATGCGGCGGCACCGTACGTCTCGGCCCCGCTGGATACGGTCGCAGCTTCCCAGTGAAATTAAACGATGGCCATGGGTTATACTCCACACCGGATCCATCTGTACTTTCACCCTCTAAAACAAAATTGACATTATCATAGTTCGAGTAACGGTAACCTAACACCGCAACATAACCTACAAATCACTTACTAGCCAAAGAGTGAATAATTTTGTGCGCCTTCCAAGATTTCTTAAAGCAGTCCTGGTTACAGAAAAAGGAGCCCTGTATGCCAAGTTTAATACACGTCGGACACTGTAATTGTGCAACAGATTTGCAGCCGGGTGTTTCACACATTCCAAGAGCCGCCATTTTTTTAACTTCTGTCATGCTCTAATGACAGTGTCACAGTAGCTAATGACATGACGTAGAGAATGTTACCAACAAAAAATTTCATGCGTTTAAACAAGTCACGATCCAATCATGATGCGTTCACAATAATCATAATAATTAATTAAATTCCCATTTTTTTCTTCAATATATATTTTTTTGTTTATTGATACACGTTTCTTAGGCACAGTAATAATAACAGGTATTTAATAAAAGAGATGTTCTGATTCCTTATTAATACGAATACGTGTATCTTATTTCATTACCATTAATTTCTGTTTCATATATAGGTAAGATAATTGCAGTAACAGGTAACTTCATGTCAACCATGATTCTGCTTCTTAAAATTCTGTAAAACGGAGCTGCTGTTACGCTAAAAACTTATGTTTCAAAACATTTGTCATAAACTATCTACTGTAGATCCAAATTAATACTTACTGAATGTTGTTCGGAGACTATTTAACCATCCGCTCGGCAGGTCCCAAGAACGTATGAAAGCGTTTCTGGATTGAATATAAACTAAATTACACACAGATACCAAGTCACTATCGAATCCGTCCATTTCACAAGTACCTACTCAAACCGTAAAAAATGCACTCACTACTAGGTAATGAACACTGGAACGCCCTTCAAACTTCTGTAGTTAAGTAATATCTCCGTAATATACTGTAATTTAGATAATAAATTCACCGTCTGCACAACACCATAACTTATGTTTTGTGAACAAATTTGTGTTATTTACCAGTCGATACGTAGGTATTGCGGATTGACGTTTATTTGGTTTTAAAACCGTGTTCTATTTTTAAATTGCTTATTTTCCTCTAGCGTTGTCCAGCGTAGTCCAGTCGAACTATTGCAACTTTTTATTGGCGTTCCGTCTTTGATTGAAAGAGTTCGTAGAGAGAGTATTTATTTGACAAAAAGCATAGATTGTTTCAGAACGCAACGTCTGTGTTATTACCTTATTATTACTTACTCTATGTTGAGTGCTAACTAAGTAAATAAGTATTTGAAATCGACAGGAGTTATATTATGTTACTACATTACATTGCACAAGTTCATTATATTTTTTCAACTTCACGCACTTGGTCTATGAGTGATGACCTAGTAATAACGGGTGTGGGTATGCATTTGGGACACAGGGTCAATACCCACATTTAATAAATTTATTATTAGAGTTACGGCATAGGTCGCCTTATAGCAGTCATAGCATATAAAAATTAAAGTCGAATATCAAATATCGTAAATTCCGCATTAGAAACTTTAAAACATTTGATTATATATACAAATCCACTAGATGATGCCCACGGAATCGCCCGCGTGGCTGTCGGTTAGCCAATGTATTAAACAAAACTCAACAAATTATCATACTAATCCTAAAAACACCTTCCTTGTCCCGTTAGAAAACACAATAGTTAAGCAATGGAAATATTTGAGTATTCATATGTGACTGGACAGTGAAAGGGTTAAAACCTTCCTCAAGAACCACTCTATCCATTGGTGAAATTGCGTGAAAATCGTTGCAGTAGTTTTTGAGTTTATCGCGAACAAACAGACAAGCAGACGCTGTGGATGGAAACTTTATTTTATAATGTCGTGTAATTTATACCTTAACTTAATTTACGGTCAAACGTACGGTTAACTTAATTTCCTTAGGACAAATTCAAAAATGAACAATCCAAAAAGTATTAAACATATTAATAAGCTGAAATAAATATAAGCTATAATATTAATTAATAATGATTTAATATTTCGGGACACTTCACACGGTAATTTGATCTCAAACTAGGCAGAGCCTGTAGGTACTACGGCAACAGGACAGCTGATAAACATACTTACTTATTATAGACAAATAAATGATATCATTGGTTCCGTTCCGATCAAGTATAAGTACAATCAGTAACTCTTTTGTTCATATTAATTTAGGTATTTTGTTAAAATCTCTACTGTTTAATATTTCAAAAAGGCTGTGTAAGACAGTACTAATTTTCAAATCGCCCTTGAGTTTTCTGTCGGGTTGTTGTCGGCCAAGTTTAATTATACACTGGAATTACACATAAAGCCGATTACTTAATTGTTAGAAGGCGAGGCAAATGAACCCAAATTAATTTAATTTTCACAGAAAACGTCGATGAAATTAAGTCGCTAGAAATGGGTGAGGTTTAAAATTTATTACACTCACTTTGATTTTAGATGCTTTGGCTTTAAATAAAAGGCAACCAAGGCCAACTTGGTTGCCATTTTAAATCTTACATTACTGTTAGTTTTTTTTTCTTTACAAATAAAATATCTTTTAGATTTATCTTTGCGCTATTCATGATCCATGATATTTATAATGTAGTAATAAATATAATAATCAAATTAATTTTCACGTCCTAATTTCGCTTGTTGTATGCCTGTGCACTTAGTACCTACCTTACATACTTACCCTAAGTAAAACTTTTATTAAAACTTGTTTCACATAATATTATATCCTAGAACGTAAGAAATAATTAATAAGGTCATACTATTAATATCTTTATCTTATAAACTGTGTAATACATCTATAACCTACACGTTTACAAGACACTTTAAATAAATTCCGCCGACCACGCGTCAGTCGCAATAAAATCGATGCTATATTTACTCAACGCTCGCAATAAAAATATGGTCTGTCAAAATATTATTCGAAATACATCATGTTCTAAATTTACAAAGCGCGAATTATTTTAATGTTGGGACAGAAATAAACACTATCCATACAAATCGCGGAGATTAAAATACAAATGTACTTAGGTATAATCTGAGGGATTAACAATATTTATTGTCCGCTTTCTTTTGCTAATCCTTGGGGTATAATAAAGGGATCTTAGTGCGTTGCCCGTTTGAGTACGTTAATTGTAGAGATTAAGAATGCATCAGTTGGTGGCCGAAGAGAGGTTTTATTGGAGCCGTTAGAAGCTAAAAATATATTTAACTTTGTAAATGAGGTTTTCGGGCAGGAATGATTTAAATTTCGAAAAATGTTGTATGAATTTTTTTTACGAAATTCGTGATGGTGTCTCACAGCTTCAACTTTGAATCTGAAATTGCCAGCCCGCTAGCGAAAAAGCGTAGCCTTTGCTTAGCAGAGAGTCAATAACAGACCGATATTTTAATATTGTATAACAGCTAAGGTACTGTTAATATTGCAGCTGATTGATACAGTCAGCTGCAATAATTTTCTTCAGGCAGAAGAAGAACAGCTGACTGTTAATCTCGACAATTTTGGAATCACTAATCTAATTCTTATTTTCTGTGTAACAAAAATTGCCTTATTATCTTAAAGTTTTCAGTCATCAAGGACCAAAATTTCGTTTTTATTTAAAGAGATAATTATGAATATTATAGTATAGAATTTAAATATACAAGGATCAAAAGAATGTTTCTTATCATAATTCCCTTCATTGCGAGGAAAGAACGCGCAATTTTTACTGGAATCCCGATTGCTATCAAGCCCGTCCTAAGAATTATTAGATTAAGATGGAATGCTTAAGAAAATAAAGTACGTTGCTAAATAATTTATTTTCTATTCTTTGGACTTTTTACGCTGTACTTTTAATTGGCATAAAAGCGGAGTATTATCTTTTTATAGCAAGTAGGTTTTTGCTGCTCTTAATTAAAAGCAAGCTATGTTTTTTGTTTAACTCTTAAAATAATGCACGATCATTTCCTTAGTTTGTTCCTTTGATAATAAATTTATGCCACGATCATTTTCTTATTTTGTTCCCATGATACTAAGTAGAAGTTACAAAACAATTTAATATTCGTATGTCATTTTGAGTTACTCAAGATATATAAAAATAACACTACGAGTGGATAAGCTTTATCGACAATAATGCTTTATTAAATAAAAATAATTCAAAAAAAGGTAACGCAATATTTAGCGTTTACTAAAACTTCGAAAATCAATATATTTTTTGTTTAATTACAAATTGGACATCTTCAATTATTTTTTTTTTATGACTAAACCAATCCAAATTTGCATACGATAATTTCCTTGCGTTCCTTTTTTCTTCAAAAAAACACAAAAAATGCGAACGCTTTTCATCTTTCGATTACACACATTATATTTCTAACGCGCAAAATATTTCCGTACCAAAAACGGGTCTGGTATAAAAATTGTATAGACCTGATGGTGATAAAAATATATATTTTCTCACCTCCGTGATGACAAGGGCCTGAATGGGGAAAGAATAAAGCCTCTTTTTTCGAAGGCGCCATGAAACTGCTGTTTATTTATTCAACCTTAATATTTTGTGTACTGATTGCGATGATAAGTAAAATGTCCGGGGAAATTGAACTTTTTTTTTGTATACATTTGAGAATTGATTTTGGAGAAGGTTTTGGGTCAAAAATGTTGTTGTTTTAACCAAGAAAGGAAAAGTACTTATAATATTATGCCTGCCCCAGCTTCGCACGGGTATCATGGAAAATACCGAACTTCCCATACAAACTTTCAAACCCTTTCACCCCCTTAGGGATAGATTTTTTTAAAGAAAAGTAACCTATAGCCTTCCGCAATAAGTGGGATATCGAACAGTGAAAGAATTTTTCAAATCAGTAGTTCCTGAGATTAGCGCGTTCAAACAAACAAACAAACTCTTCAGCTTTATAATATTAGTATAGATTATGATGGTTTATCAAAATTGGCTCTCTTCTTAAGGACAAGGAAAATCAGCTAAAGGCAGTACAATGCCGTGTGAACGGGCACTAGCCCTTCCAAATCTAGTGAAGGAGCCCTATTTATATCTGCGATACCGAGTCGTGGCTTTACGCACTCATTTGTCCGTCTCACCGCGGTCAGCTTTTCGTCGAAACGTTCAGACGTAATGAACTTTTGTCTCATATATAAATTACTATAACCATATTTTGATGCTCACTTTTTCTTTATTTAGTGTTGTCATTTTGTAACAGACAGAAAAAAAAATTGTTTCTTATTAAATTAATTAGGTAGGTACCTTTTTACCAGTTTTATTATTTTTGACATTATTTTCCAATGTAAAAAATATGAAAATTAAATAAGTTATATAAAAAAGTGTGCCGAAACGTCGGGAACTAAAATCAAAATATACAGCGATAGAATCCGTTTAAAAATACTTTTATTTCAATGTAAAAGTGAAGTTCAGTACCAATTAAAACAAAAACTATTTTGATTTTTAAGTTTGAGCAAATAATGCGTAACTTATATCGCCTGTATAAAGTAGCCAAGTAAATAAAAAAGAAACAATTATCTCATGTTCTCACATGCACAAAAATAAATATTAAGCAAATTAATTCTTATGCGGAAGTCTCAAGTTCTTTTCAAGTAGGTACAAAGCGAGTCCCGGGATCTTTAAATTATTTTTTGATACGTATCTTGACCAGGACTCGTTTGAACGTAACCTCGTCTCTTCAAATCACGTTATGAAGTGGTTTATCACTCATTAGAGTCCCCTAACCTTTACAGTTCAACTTCAAAGTATTTATTTCACATAAACCGTTTACGAGCACTTATAAAAGGTCAAGAGTTGAGTCGGTTTCAGATTTTAATTCTAATAGAAGAAAAGGTTTCATTGTTACCTTATTAAAGTACAATACAGAATTAATGAATTAGTAAATTAAGTTGTAAGTCTTTTATCTAAAATAACATTGTTTCTTAACCTAATTGCTTTAGAACAACGTAAAAATAACCTTTGAAATATCAATCAAAAGCTTATAATTTCAATTGTTTTTAATGATAATAAAGTACTTACAATATACCTGAAACTTGTGATTTAAAAGTGTGTACAAAGCGCTACCCTCGTAGCTGTTTCGTAGCGGTGTCGTAGCGCGTAGCGGGGCGGGTGGCTTTCAGTCGGAGCGCGTCGCCGGGCCGGACCGCTCCTGTCCGCCGCCCGCCCAACTCGCGATCTAAGTTGTACGTGTTTTATGGTGCTTGCAAAGGTAAGTAATTTTCTTTTGATGTCAATGTTTTAGTCAGTGTTCTGAAACGTAGTTATAAGTGACATACCGAATTTATCTTAAACGCCTTATCATTTTATAATGTTCTAATATATTTAACTTAGTTTTGCGTGGTTTAAAAAAAGTGATGTTTAATAAATAAAATACGACGAAAAGTAAATAAATTAGTAACATAATTTAATTCGGTGCTGGGGTTTTGTAGACAATAATTTAAAATTAGCATTTCGACACAAGTTTTTCTTTAATGACCACGTTCTCAAAACTTTTTGGACGATTAAATAGTCATTTTGTAATATTTTTAATTTGATTTACGTGTACAAAAAGCCGTATTTGAAGTAAATGATACAGTTGTATAGTATTTTGTCTTATGAAAACCGGTCATTATGATGGTCAAATACCTTGGATAGGTGTTGGATGATGACGTGATAAAGCATAAAGTATTGACTTTATACTTTTTGTTATCACAATCATCAATTAAACATATCATAGAAACCTTTTGTTTTTCCGTGATTCCTATCGTCTTAATATCATTCCGTATTAAGTTAAAGATATGATAAAATCGACCTTAAACTTTTATTAAACTAATACAGTTTTTAACTTCAGATGCAGTTCTATTATCTTAAATTTAAATTAATTAAAAGGCTTGTAAATAATTACTAGGACAAAGGCTCTTTAGATAAAGTAAAAAAAGTGATAAAAATCTGCCTAAACTTCAAGATGATGATTTTCAAAGTACTTACATAATGAATAGTTGATTGGTTTGCGATAGCCCAAAGGCTACATCGGACTTGCGACAATGTGGTAGCGGGCTCGAATTCCAGCCATAGCACTACCGATGTGAACCCACTCACACAAGCATAATATATTTAGCTTACCACGAGGGGTTCACAAGAATACTAGTAATGTGCGACCCACATTGCAAGTACACTTTCTTTTTAAAGAAAGAAATATTGGATGAAAAGGTTAAACCTTTTCGATTTACAATTGAATATGACGTAGGTACGGTCGCCTAAAACCTTATTTCGTCATTACCAGCTCTCGTGTTTGGTTGCTGTTAATTGGGTAGGTTGTTACGACCTAATTAGTAGAGAGATTGAGCACTTTGGATGTTCGGTCTAGATTTTACAATTCCCTGTTCGGATTTAAAATATTTTTACCTTGCAGACGAGTAATCTTTGCTCCAAATCTTAGGTCGTAATAATTATTTATGGATTTGATTTTATTTTGTAAAAACCGTTCAAATTTCAATTTCCTACAAATTCAGTTTAGTGCTTTGACAGTGGTAAGGAACATTTTATAACATTAATTATTTTCTTAATTAAGTACAAGAAATTTTCGAAATTCCGATTATTAAAATACGAGTACGTAAAATTTTGCAAATGGTAGGTCAGAAAGAAAAAAAATATGTCGGAATGCAAATAAAGTATGAGGTAAAAGCTCGCCGCGGCTTCTGCGGTCATTCACGACTGCCACAAGCCACTCTCATATATAAGCTAGAAAGTAACAACTTTCCTAATATATCGGTAAAAATAATTTTAACTTTAATAAAACGTAAATTTCATGTGTAATGGCCTATTTCTCCATCGTCAGAATAAATAATTTTGTAATTTTGACAGTTGTTTCATACAGGAACCGTCAAACGGAAAAACTTTATTCGTCGAATTAAAGTTATCTAACGATGGTGAAATAGGCCCTTAAAGTACCTAATAATTCAAATTATGTAAAGAAGCGAAAATAATTTCAGTAGGTACGCATAGGTATATACCTATTTAATCCCTGAATGTGAATTACTTTTCGTTTATGAGTAGGTACCTATATTATACATATAAAAAATCCCCTATAGACCTCAGTCAAGCTACCTATAAAAATGCTTTTGTCCTAAAATATGATTTTTCATTGGAAATGATTAGCGTCTACTTATAATAATAATAACGGGAAAACCTTGCATTTAGGGAGGTTATGACGCTGCAATATTTCCATATGAAGGCATGAGTTATCTATTTTCCTTCGTCCTGCCATAACCTTATGGCTGGCGAGAAATGGGTTAATATGCGTCCTAGGCAAAGAGCCAGGGACCCGTTACTAAGCAAACGCGTGACCTTAATATTCTCACTGGCCAATGCACATAATCTTAGTTATATTGAACTTTTCGCAAACAATTTTAATTATATCAACACTCAAGTTACATGAGGTGTACGAGAAATAGGTATTGGAATTGAAGCAGAATTTTATACAATCAATTATTATCTGGACTTTAAAAGAGGCTATGACCCTGAGTTTGTTTCGACATTTCTTCTCAGGGTAGCCAGTTAGGAAAAGTTGACTCCAGCGAAATAAAAAAAGTAACGTATTAGTGGTTGTATAGTCCTTATTGCAAAAAAATATAATTTGAATTTGAAGGGACAAAACACAGATATAGAATTACATCAGCAATTTGAAGGTGGCTATCAGCACCTTCTATTCAGACTTGAAGAAAAATAACATTAATTTCTAATCGTAGGCTGTGTATCTTCCTCTCCTTGGAAGTAACAATTTCAATATTAAAAAAATGGTACGTTTAATCTAGAACACAGACTATAAAGTCAACCTCGTTCCACTTATCTCCAAAACTCTCTCAGATTTAAAGCCCGGAGCTGTCACAAAATCTTTTCCTAAACGGCGTGTTACCTCTGCAAAAAATTAATACACCCTATTAAATTCTAATCTCTCTCAATCGAGGTGAGTTCACCCACTTTGTAATGGAAAAAACCGATCCTATCTTCGCCAATTCAATTTCCAAGTCTCGAAGATTGTTCACAGAAGAAATTAATATTGTCCGGTAATCCTGAGTTCTGAGGCAAATAGGGTCTTCGTCTTTCTTAAGTACGTTTTTATTTGTTCTTACTTGTGTAGTAGGGTTTGCTTATTGTAATAACTTGAAACACGTTTGTTACATACTCAAATACCTAAATAGAAAATGGTATAACGTTACGGTGACTATTAAAAATTTATATAATTGCTGTCCGACGTATGTAGATATCTCAAATCTATTTTTTATTTGATTTTTAAAATATACCGAGCTTGATGTCCATAAATAGATTTTGATACGTTTTATTAAATATATTATATTTCAGATCAAGATCTAGATGTTTAAGTTCAAGTAGGTACAGTGAATGAAAACATGTTGTTTGTTTTCTATCATGGCGTGTTTTTCCATCGTTAAATAGTGGGTACAAAATCTTTACATTTACATCATAATATAAACAAATCATTTCTGAAACGTCCGTATAATTATGAAAAACCAATTTAGAAAATTCGTTTTTAAATAATAGCGAAAATTCCTTTACACTTGAAATTAAGGCAGTAGATTGGTCCAATAAAAAAGTGCTTGATCTTAAATTGAGTGTTTTGTTCAGCCGAACGGTCCAGGAAAATTCAATCTCCCAGAAGTCTGTACTTTTGTGTGGCTTCACATTCGTGTACCATTTTAGACTTTATTGGTTTAGGATTTTATACGTTGGGGACAAGCGGGGAATGCTAATGTCTGAGCGGATTGTGAGCAAATAGGTTTGGATGGATGCTTTATGTGTCGTTACGATTTTTGGGGGAGTGGGAGCATTCCACGTGGATGTATTGATTGATATGTAAGTGGAAGTAGCGTTAGCTTATTCAAATTCGATGTTGACATCACGTCGGTTGCATAATTATTTAGATTTGTGTATCCTTGGCATGTACTCAGTGAAAGTGGTTTACACACATGAACGGATTATATGATTTAGTAAATAAACGATTTTGCACTAAACTCCATCTTATGGACTATTCTCCATCTTATTGGGGCGTGAATATTGGGAATTGCATAAATTGATTATGTGCTTACTGTTCTAATTAAATATTTACGGTGTTATAATTAAAACCGCCACCTATCTAGATATGAAATAACATTGTACAATTCCAAAAGTACACTATAATATCTGTATATGGATTAATGTATATGTATATGGATTAATATTAAGACTGGAATAATATTGGATTACCTAACAGTAACAAAATCGCAATGTAGCGATATAACGGTCGAAAAAGAAATCAAACAAACCGACTGATTGAAATTCTTTGAGGCTACAGGAAACGTATTGCGGGTCGGATAGCCGAATCTGCACCAAGCAGCAATCATGTTCATTTTGTTTATTTGTTGGCTTTATCAGTTCAAAGACAGCATAACCGTAAGCTAGCAATGCAGCTTACGGTTATGCTGTCTTTTTATACGTTTTTCCAAATTCCGCAATCCTTAAAACTGCAAAATCAGACTGTAATTTCTCCTGTACCAAATCCTTCAAAGCAAACAAGTCAAACCGTAAATTTTAAGTCCCAGAAACTTTGCTTCAAACTAATCTTCAATAAATATTGCTTAAATCAATCCTAACAAGTTGTTTTTGGTCAATGGTCCTATCAAATTATAACTCTTCTTCCTGAAGCCATGCCAACTGAAATCGATTTGGCCAACATTAATCGCAAAACCAAAAGCCGGTGGGCGGAAGTTGCACAAATTAATGGGACGTCAAAGCCAGCCAGATTTCCGAATGCAAAGGTCCACTGTAGTCCGACGTTATCATTGCGGACTTTGTGATAGGATTTCGCGATTTAAATATTTGCAATTATATAAAACTCCTATTATATTATAATAAAACATGAATAATTCCAACTTAACTATTATACACATCTAATACTAAACTATATTAATTAAACAAAACTAAACTAAACAATTAAATAAAAACTAAACGCTAAACATTAATAAAACATTTTTTTTTTTCAAAGAACTGGTTCTGACAATCCAAATATGGATAGTTTGAGATAAAACGAGAATCATTAAAAGATAAACCAGCTAAAAATTTTCATACATATTATGACTTTAAATTGTCAATGGTACAGTTACATACAATAACATATGTACCTATATACTTTTTCTAAAAATCTATACTTCTGCCACTCTTAAATTATCTTCAAATATCTTAATTTTTTACACTGTTTGATGTCTGGTATAATCGGATATATTTCTTCCAAGTTTGAAGATACGATAATTTAGAGAATGTGTACTAGTAAATGTATGTAGTTATATTAATGTTCGTAACTGTAAATTAGTGTAGAATATTATTTTTATTCTTCATACTGAAAGTAATTTTTTACAAAATCTTTATATTGAAGGTTTCTCTTAACTTGCACCACGTTTCACCCCGCAGTGGGTGGCTAGTGAAATATTATTGGAATTCCTATATCCAAGATAATCCAAGGATGGTAGTCGCTTGTCGCGTCAAACCTGCCGACCTTTACTCGACAGTTCCTTGTAATAACGGAATCTGGATGTTGTTTTATGTGTTTGACTTCAATAAGGGTTAGAGCTGGAGTTCCAATGTGTATTTGCTTGGCCGTGACACAATGTGTAACGTGATTCTTATTCTTAGCGTGACGATCAATGGTAATATACTATATTTTGTCAGACCAGTACTCAGCCACGCAGATAGCATTGTCAGTGGCGTAACGCTATAAAGGTCTTTGCGTGTGCAGGTGGTGGGACACGAAGGGCAGTTCAAGCCGGCCATGGTTTGGTTTTAATCATTATTTTGGACAACTTTCGCATTGGGACTTACTCTGATATTATGAAATCTAATGCCCCATACATTCATGAGCGCTTATCTCGACAAAGTGTAGGTACTGAACAGCCGATTTTATTTTGAGGTTGGCTTAATAGTATATGATATTCACAATGATGATTACAATATCCGTACAATACCTCATAGTATTGCGTTTCATACAACAGTTCAATATTGAAAGTCAATAATAAAATGTAAAAGTAACTATTGAAAGAATATGTTTTTTCGAGCATTAAATTTGGAAAAACTTGAAATGATGTAGTATTTTTATCTATCACATGGAAGAAGGTAAATATGTTCACTTATTAATTCCACCATAAAAATGATATCTCTTTATTTACAAGGTAATTTGCATTTCCGGTTTAAACAGTCGAAAAAATTACAATTTACTTTCAGTGTTCCACTGCCAATAACCTACACAGACAAAAACAATAAAAATATACCTTGAGTTCCGTATCGCAACAAAATATACAAACACTTTTGGTAAAGGTCCAGAATAGATGACCTCGGTCGTGTAGTTTTCTTTGCATTGGAGATTGCAGGCAAATTGCTGTTTCGCTTCTAGTAAGAATTTCAAATGAATGTTTACATTTATTGTAACTGTGAATATTTGCAATGGGATACCTAGATGTATTTTTTTTAATGTCTTTTATATTGCTAAATATATTTTTTAGAATCTCTCTTTTCCCGACTATGTATGGTGGTGGTTTCAGCCTTCCTGCTGATATAGGTATCTATGACAAATAATCTTTGATATATTTTTAGAATAAAAGTTATTAACGATTAAGTTGTTGGTTTTCAATCAAAATAATTAAAAATGTTTGCTAAGAATTTGCTGTAATTGTGTATTTATTTAGAGCTTTCCTGCAATTGAAGGTGTTTTTTTTTTATTAATTTGTTAACAATGATTTATTTATTTGAACTCTTATGAGTTGACTTCATAAACCGAGTTGATTTAAGCAGACATGGGCTATATAGTACAGTAAAATATTTACAAATAACAAGACATTTTTAAACGTGGTCGGCGTTTTACACTTTCGCTTTTTGCTTTTAGCTAAATAGGGAATTGAGAAAGGGTGTGCGGCTCGGGCGTCGACAGTTCTGTAGCTGGCCGATACTTTTTTTCCAAAAAAGTTTCTTCTATTCCTATACAGACACGTAATAAATACAGATAGTATATTTGACTTGCGTCTGAGACTTTTGTTTGTCTTATTTCGAGATTTTACAATGTAAATTTTCAGATCATTAACTCACTACCTAAGCATACTAAGACGGCACGCACGTTAGTACGTCAGTGAGAAGAAAATTATAAAAACAGCGGTATTACAATTTATAAGAAAATAATTAAAAAATAAACAAGACAGTGTCAAAATAAAAAGAAGTTACAGATATCATAACATAATAAATTATAATAATCAACATTATCATGGACTCTAGCTCAAAAGAATTAAATGAAATACTTCAAATGAAGAAGAACATATTTTATGATTATAGAAGGCAAGAAAAGTACAGGTGGTACAATTTCAAGGACTGGTGCATTGTTCGTACACTTAAGGACATTACAAAAAAGAAACAAAACGGTTTTATTCTGCACGACATTCGACGGAGCGCTGCATTTAACGAAATCAAAATTTGTTAGAGTGCTATCTAGCGTCGTTCTAAACTCTCTTTTGTGAAAGCATAAATAGAGAAAGTTTTAAATCCTATTATAAAAATATTGTGACATATTTTTGTAAAATAATAATAAAGGTTCTTTTGTTCTTGCGCTAACATGTTAAGATTGAATGTAGCTTTACATTTTTGCCATTTTTAAAGTTAAAACCAAACTTTACAATGTAGATAATAATATTTAAGAAAAACTGAATTATTATCTCCTTTTTTCGAATTTGGGGCGAATAAATGCTTTTTCTTTCATTTTTCTGAAACATCTTTTCACTTCAGTTTGCTGTTACCTGTATACTGATATAGCCATTGGACCCTGAATCCAATTTTATCGTTAAAAGAAGTCCAAAACTCAAGTTTCTTATATAGATCATATTTCATTAATGTTGCCCTAAATTGTTAAAATAAATTATTTATATTTACCTACTTATCCGCATTGTTACTTTGTTAAGAGTCACTTAAATAGCTCAATAGTTTACGTAATTTCCAAGAGGTTACTTGTAAGTCCATTAATCAATGCCACAACTCAGTGATAAAGGTTTATTTTTAGCATCTGTTTTGTAATACTAACTGGAAGAAGAAGCTATATTGAAAACAAATGGTAGTTTAAATTATATTTAATTTTATTAAATAATTATAAGTTAGATCAGTTTATTTTTTTGTAAAATAAAGTGAAATTGAAGCATATTATGTCATTCGTAAACGTATGTGTTACAAAAAACAAAAGAGTGTGGATCTTTTTTTACCATAATAGTTAAATATTTATTTGTAAAAAAAAAAATTCCTTTGTTAACACATCGATCTCTCAGCACGATTTGTTTTCTTGATATAACATAGCCCAGTAAACTAATAAAAGAAAAAACATTTTGACACACACCTTTTCAGGCAAAAGATTTAGAACAGAAGATATAAGGATAAACAAAATAATGTTAAAACAATACTCGTAACATAAAACTACTAAGTGCGTTTTAATGGATACCCATACTTATCTTACAAAGGAAGCGACCCTTAATATAACGATATTCTAAACCAACATAATGTGAGTAAAACGATGTCCTATTCATCCGAAGTACCTAACTACCTAATATGAGGTAACGGTCAAACTATTTTAGTAATTTTGCTAGTTACATTAGCCAAGGTCGTAGGCGTGATGAGGGGTGATTAAATAAAACTATGGGTAATGATCTAATGGGTGGATTGTTTTTTGATTGGATTTTCTGATGGCCTAATGATGAAGTTGATAGACGGCTAAAGGCTAGGATTAATAAGAGGATTTTCAGTTTTTTTTATAGTTCAATCCTTAAATATCATTTAGGTGTAGAAAAAAGTTGGGATATTAACACAGATAGGTTATTCCAATGCAAAGTAGAAAGGTGCATGTTACTCGTAAGCGCTGGTGACTAATTTCAACAGAAGATAATCTTAAAATATCTCTATCTGCACTTTAATAAATTACAACATTTATTTGCCGGCTATCATAATGTAATCGTATCGAGGAAAAAATACCAAACTCAGCTGTAAAAAATTGAGAGAATATTTTCAAAAAATCTGAGACTGTAATAGGCTGTTAAAACACATTCAGGTAATAAGAAACGAAGTTTTTAATTCCCAAAATCTCATAATCTTCTTCACATGTGAACTTGGATTATTGACGTGTAAACAACCAAGTGACCGTGGCAAAAACTAGGTTGCCATAAAGTCCAGATCTAATTGAAGAAGAATTACTTTTTTGAAAACCAGCAGTCGTGATAACAGCTCAGTGGTTGTTTACATATTGGTACTTGCCCGGGTTTGAATCCGCAACCCTGCGCATACGAATTCGGTCATTGAACCGCTAGGGTACTACGACTTTACACTTTCAGTTATAAACGTCAATAAAAATACTGATCAACGCGAACAAAGTCGCGGTACCTAGTAAAAAATAATAATGAAGAAAAAGTAAAATGAAAAATATATATATTTTTTTATTATTCCGTTGCTATCGTATTTTTTTATTAGGAAGCTACATAAAAAATTGTGGCTCCTACATAAAGGTTGAAATATTAAAAACATTATAAAATAATATTTAAATGTTAACTGAAAACAAAAATACACGTTTGCTCTTAACTCCCAATAATTCAACAGATTTTTGTACAATAAATAAAAAACGATCATTCATAATTAATTAAAAAAACATGCTACATTCGAAAACAAATATGTATAAATAACTAAGTTTGACCATTTACGCCTGAACCTTATGATCCGAATAGTGTTTGCGGTCACTGAAGCAATGGAATGAAACTGCCGGATCGTGAACAAAAGCTGTGTTTCATTGCCCTTGACCTCGGGCAATGTATGAACTTGTACGAATTGAATCGAAAATTGAGGGCAGTCTACAATAGTTTGTTAACTATTCATATCTTTCAACACGATTAGCAGCTTTGGCATGTTGTTATCCATTTTTAGGTGGGTATAATGATTTTTCTGCGGATGACATACCTAAATCTTTTGCGTAAATTATTTAAAGATTCAACGGCTTACGCACACGCATTCTCGGGATCGCCCGACTAAACTCAATATGGCGGCGGCGGTGTCGCGAGTCGAAATTTTGCGTAAATATTAATATTACGTTTTAACAATATGTCTACAGTACCGTTTACTTTTATAATAAAAGCTTAGCTTTTATTATAAAAGTAAATTCATCAACTACAAAAGAAAAATAATTATTTAACCATGTAATTGAATTCAGTAATTGTAATAGACTGAACGTGAAGGCGGTTACAGACGTCTGTTGGACGTAGCGACCCCATCCGGTACAATTAATTGAATAATGTAAACGAAAAGGTTTCAAGACGAAACCTTTTTGAATTTATTATCGAAGTTAAACGAACTATTACTTTGAATATAATTTGGCCACTTTAGTAAGAATCTTGCGTATTTCTGAAATTGTTTCAAGGTTGGCTTATTAAAGGTGTGTAGGGGTAGTAATTCATTGGCCAAGCGAAAGCCAATTAATAATATTATACCTATAGAGTAGGTAGACATAATTATAATTAAAGTATTTATGAATGTGCCTACTAAGCCGTAGACGGAATTTATTGCTTACAGGAATTAATCCATGTCATGTGTTTCACTTGCTTATATGTACCAATGTTGTAAATCTAAACATGTACTTAGGTATGAAAATCATCAACCCTTTTACTCTCTGAAGGGTTAAGCAGATGTCGCGTAGTATGTGTGCCCCATATTTATCTTTAATTTAAATACATAAATTTGCCATAATAATGTACAATTATATCGTATTATATTGTTCGTAACGCCATCCTCAGTTCCCGTATTGTTCAGATATATTACCAAGTAGTTAGGATACGGTCTTCCTTACATCCTTTTATTTAGCAACAAAATAATAACAATCATCTTATATCTCTATTATAAAAGCCCACGTCACTCACTGACTCACTGACTCACTGACTCACTGATTCTGGAACGCTCGCACACTATGATAATTTTTAAAGAAAGAACACATAACAAAGAGTTTATCATAAAAAAGTTTCAAAAACAATATTTTCGCGAAACGTCAATGACTGAAGAAAAGTATTAAGTTTTGTTATGATTCAATCAATGTATAATACTTTACGCGCGAGCGAAGCCGCGGGCAACAGCTAGTAACATATAAGATTCCTTGAACATAGACATTATACAAGGTTACTGCAGCATCTTGAGATCCTAAACAACTAAACAAATACGCCGTCGCTTAACTAAATCTAAACACACAATGTCAAATAACACTAAAATAGTTTGACGGTTGCAAAGTTCACGGTTATTAGCAGAGTTTCTGTCGTAGCTTTGTTTAACTAAGTAGATTCTCTAAGTTATATTTAGAACACAGAATATAACATTCAAACAATTAAAATGTAAAATATTTAATTCGAATAACGTATAATTAAATTACCTATTAACAAAAATTGAAATCATAGGCTATTAATAAAACTAGTAAATAATTATTAATATCTTTATTTTATACAAATTATTAAAACACAGCTGTGTAATGTGCTTTATTAATTTGTTCATACACAAAAGTGGTAACTATCTACCGTGCAAATATCGATATCTTCCCAGGAACAATAAAGCAAGGACTAAAATAATAAACGTAAAAAAAATGTGACACTAAAATCACACATGAAAATTTTTCACACTTTTGTTACTACAGTTATGGATCGTAAAGTACATAGACCGGGTAATCTAGGGGTTAATTAAAAATTTCCACGTTGTTGGAACTGTGCGTGAGTGTTGTGTACTTGTTATGTATATCACTCGCTCTGTGTATTACTCGTATTAGTTTCAATAGACTTGGTACATAAAGAAGAAAGTGTGTGCACGTTATGTGTACACGTATTAGGAGCAATCCTTAACAGTGAATAAGCGCTAAGAAGTTTCATTTCTTAATTAACAGTCTTCTTTATGTATCTAGTAATTGTGCCCATTTTAATCCAAGTTTTCTAAATTAAAGAACTAAGCGCTATAAACAGATGATCTTGTTTTTAATTAAAATTCTTTTTAATCAACATTTTAGGGACGAAACTAATTTTAAATTGCCCTCGTTGATCACCTTATATTTTTTGTTTGTGTTAATACTTTTCTGTCTACAGTAATTTTATTACGAATGTATCGAATATTCCAACATTATGTAATCATTCGTTGGTCGGCGGAGAATGTAACATAACCACAATACACTGACCTTGTGTGTAACAACACAAAGCCGTACTTACTGAATGTAAACCTCTAACCCGCCCTGCTGCTGACAGACCATTAATTTATATCGATATTATATGTATCGATACATCGATATTATGTACATACATATCGATTTCTGGGACCTGTAACCTGAGAATGTTTGTGACAGGTTGATATTTTGTTGTATGGTCGTTTAAACGGTACGCTTGTTCCCTAGCTAGCTTTCAGCTTAAATTGCTCAATAATGTCGCGTCTGCAAATGGGAGGTTAGGTTTACGATAGCGTGTGTCGTAATATTGGAGATATCGTTTACATTTATTTTGTTTGAAAATAAATATGTTAGAAATCAGATAGCCTTTGCGCAAAGACTGACAGGTATCACATTTAATAAATGTAAAACAATTTCTTGCGATGTGATTTTAGATTAATGCGATTAATATTACTAATAATCATGAAGGTAGAATGCTTTCATTACTAATTGAATGTTCAACTTAAAGGGCCACTATTTATCATACTTGTGTAACGGTACGAATACACTAAAACCGATTTTGTCGGCCGATGCCGGACAGAACTACTCGGACGAGTAACTCGGACGTTCAACTGAATACACTGCAGACGATAACGGCCGTTGTCGGTGGAACTTATGAAGTCTGAACTGTGCAACTTCAGAGTAAAACTGACAAAAAATCCAAACACGTTCGGACTCGTCAGTTATCGTCCGTTTTCGGGCGTCATCGGACGACGCCGGTAGTGCAGTGTCTTCCATTTACTTACGTTTGATTTGATCGGCCGTGGTCGGCCGATGACGCCCGAGCATATATCGGCCGATGGCGGATTTGGTGTATTCGTACCGTAATATAAGACGTCTACATGAAATACAAACTTTATCATTAATGCCGGTCAATTCATTCTTTATATCGAAGTGCCGATAAAGTACTTCCCACGTATACTATATCTATGTAAATTCAATGTAAACTTTGCAGTAAAAGATACAAACTAAAATAAACGACGGTCATCCCTATTTTTATACCATTTAAAATTAAAACAAAAAAACATTGCACAACTTATAATGAGAAAAAGCGGAAACCAATTAATTGCGCAAAGAAACATAAAATTAACCCTTTTCCATCGTTCTGGCCCGTGTTTAATAAACAATTGATTTATTCCCCGCTTAATTTTTGACGGATCCTTTGAAGAGTTATTTTAGTAATTATATCAGGCTGACGCGTCGAGATCTTGAGTAATTAATTGTAATCTGGAGACAATGTGACACAAGCGACCGATGAAATTATAAAATTTTCTCTTTGACGCTTTACGTATAAAATGTGGTGGAGGGTTAATTAATTTTATGGTTTGAGCCTGTAAAGTATGTCATCATCTTTGATCAGTAGTCACAAAGGTATTAAATACGCGAGACTTTGAATTTTATATAATTTTGGTTTAGGTAAAATAAGCAAATGCTAAGCTAAGATAAAAACTTTGAAGTTCTTCTTAAATATTGAAGCCAAATGGTGATGTGTTGAAGTTAATGGTGGTTATCTTAAACAATTACCTGGTCTTTAGTTGTCTACTGCTAAAACTTAAAACAAACATGTTTAAATTTTTCTACTTCAAACATTTTTGAAGCTGTTGTATCGTTCTTATTATTAATAGATGAAAAATATATTTAAAAATAAATGGTATTACAAGGAGCTTTTTATGGAATTAGGAAACAAAGTTTTATAGTAAATCAAAATATTATGAACTGCTACGGAATACGCAATACAAATAGCAATGTTTATTTACATAAGCAGAATATTTATTACGATGCCCCTATAATTATCACATACCCTCTCTCACCGCTTATCCTACGGCCCGGTGTATTAGGGTTGCTATCAAATGCACCTGATTGTGTGGAATAAATTAATGGGTGGTCTGACAACGTCCGGTGGGACTTACCCCTTGAAATTGCCAATTTTACTTTTGGGTACAGAAAATAAGAGATATACAGTGACTCATTATTTTTAATAAACGAAACAGCTTAATTTTCTAACTTCTTTTTTTTTAACAATCTTTTTTGTGCTAATTCACAAACAAAAAACTTTATAATGTATTAATATGGTAAAGACAAAAGTAGAAGTAAATAATTTTAATATTTGCACTATCGGTCGCACAATTATTTTCAATTCAGTAATATTTTACTGGAAAACCATTGTCCAACAATCTGTTGCCTCGATTTAACAAAAAAAAAAACAATCATTCATCTTATTTCATGCTGTGGAATTCTGTACAGAAGGAAATATGTACTAACAAGACTCACTCAAATATTTAAGCTTATAACATAAGTTTAAGTAAAGTATCGTAACATTAATCCGACCTGACGACCTATTTTAATAAATTCTTGCGAGTGCTGATTACGCGTCTTACGAAGTAACATAACTCGCTGAGCATTTGAGTTGTACTAAAAACTTTTGAAGTATACACGTTCACCAATATTTAAGACACACTTTTAGTAGGTACCTAAGTCTAGAAAACATAAAATCAGTACATAGTCCACACTAAGGCAAAAAGCAGGCAAATAACATTTTTAAACAAAATAATTATACGTATTTAGGTATCTAACAATTTATCAAAGCAATTTTGACTGCACGGATAGCCGAGTGGTACAGGTCACCACGGAGTAACTATTAATTAATCTGTGACCACGGTAATTACCGCGACTTTCTGCAGTTTGATCCCCGCATGAGACAAGCATTTGTGTGATCGACAAAAGCTTGTTCCAAGTCTGGGTGTCTTTGTGCATGTGATTTGAATGTTTGTGAAACCCCCGCGACACAAGGATTAAATTCCTTAGAGCGGGTGTCGTTTTTCATTAATTCATAAAAAATAAATATGTACACAAGTAAAAGTAAAAGGTTTTGGATAAATAAATGTAAAAAGGTATTGCTTATTTCTGACCTGTGAAACGAGAGAGACATTTTTATTTGTTACACGTATTTTTGTTACCATGTATTTGATTTTCAAGATCCATCTGTCCCTAGAATAACATCTCAAATATTCACACGGACAAAGTCACGGGCCGCTGTCTGTATTCAGATAAAGGTAGATGCCAGCTTTAATACTCTTCATAAATGACAGCTAAAATTTTCACGTCGACAACTTTTTAAGTGTTTACTTTGACTTTGCGACCCGTTCAGTAATTTGATGGCTTAGGGTTAAACTTCGTTCGGAAATGGTCCTCATCATTTTGTAAAAAAGGAGTCTTTATCTACCTGTTTAATAGGTGACTATCTTTTACCCATGGTTTTGCCCGCTTCATAAACACTTAACTTTAACTTAGAACTTACGATATGACAGTGAACGTAAGTATCCATATTATCTTGGGACAGCTCACACACGCCCATCTGATCCCAAACTAGGCAGAGCCTGTACTATGGTAACCAGACAACTGATAAACATACTTATATATTTCTAAATACATACATATTATAGATAAATAACACCCAGACAGAATGACAGAACAAATGATCGTGCTTTTCACACAAACATTTGTCCTGGGTGGGAATCGAACCCACGACCTCCGGCTTAGCAGTCAGGGTCACTAACCACTAGACCAACAGGCCCGTCAATTATATCCATATATTTTAAATTTGATTCAGTTTCAAAGTTAACAAAGCGTTGAAAAAGTTACAATCAAACAACTTTACTCCTTCGTATCTTAATAAAAATAGAGGAAAAAAATAACGTGAAATTTTCACATACTCAGCTCTTTTCGCGTTAGATTTCGGGTTATCTGATATCTGTGTCCAATTAATAGAGGACTCGAATATACGGATCAAAGCGTTTTGTATCTACATCGCAGCTCAGATACGACACGTACGTTTGACCGCACGGCAGTGTTATCAAAATTATGAAAACGAACCTTATTGCTTTGAGATAAAGGTGCTAAAATATCTAAGTGTTAGAAATGATTGAAATGAAGTTGTTAAGTTTGACACAGTTTGTCACGGAATTCATTGTTATAATGCTATTTTTATCGCGCCATGACTATCTGAAAAGCGTCCGAATTGCAAATTCTAGGACCACTAATTATAACCCCAGCAAGAAAGGCATGCTTCTTTCTATATTATTATAACTATCTGTAGATTAAGTAGTAGTAGTATCTTAGTGAACTACTGTTAAACACGTACTAAACAATTTTTAGTCCACCGTTATCTTTTTCACTTGTACATAATTAGAAAAGGACAGACGAAAATCAGAACTGTCAAATTTTGTTCTGACTTAAATTCTCATACAAATTTGCCGACAAGTAAAAGTGTGCTCTAATGATGCTCAAGGCGAAAACTAGTTTGTCATTTTCAAGTTAGTTGTTATCTGTTGCCGTCCTTTTCTCACGCCATATGTTAGTAAAAGACAGCAATGGTTTAAGTTAGTTTAGTTTGCGTACAGAGGCATCAGCACCAGTGTATTGCTGGCACTTCAATAGTTACCCTATGTTTATTAAACTCTTTGAGCAAAACGGTCAGAATCTGTGTATATACATTTACGACAACTTAACTATAGCGACTTTAAACAAATAAATAAAGCCTTCAAGACATACTACCATGAAGACATGTAATTAAACTCCTTGAGAACGTTTTTCTTGACTTTCGATACTCCGTAACATATCTTAGGTACACTTATACGTTCCACCGCAGGATACAACAACATGGCAAAAATAAACCTTACTTCTCTGACATAGGAGCTATGTCAGGATGTAACTACTTATGTGCGTACTGTACAAGCTATTAATGTTCTTTGTTTGTTGACACTTCCTCCTTAAACGATTTTTGATACGAAAATGGATTCGATATTCATATTTTTATGGCAACCATAAGTTGGTACACGTTAAATTTTTATCTTTAACTAGCTCTACCCCGCGGTTTTACACGTGTAAGTTGTCCGCGTTTCTGTAAACATTTTTTTTGTACATTTTCCATTGTTTTTAATATTTATTCTGCTATTCGGGACGGAAACGAATACAACTATCAAGGATCGTGGAAATCAGTTCACACTTTGGTGTTGTGTGCTGAATTCAGGATCTGACTATCTATGCAATGATTTAGGACAAATTATTTATGTTGTAATAGAACAAAATTTATGGTACATATCAAATTAAAAAAAAAACATAATAAGCATACATTTGTAAATACTAAGTACACTATCACTTTAAAAACTGATACCAGTCAAACATTTCTTCAGTTTGACTACAGTGTTTAACTATACCTAACTGACTTTTGCAATTGACATTAAACTCGATTCCAATTTTCATTTCAAAGTAAACACTTTGTTCCTTCTTTCATCACTCATTCCAAAAGTACAATAAAACCTGGTGACAGCAAAAAATGCAACTTATAAACGAATCGACAGGAAACAGGGAGAATAAGTCAGCGAAATTCCCCCGTCGCTTCCGAAAACAAAAACTTTTAACAAGAAATGAAATCACTTCGCAAATAGTCCGGAAATAAAAAAAGGCAGGGGGATGAGTCATTATTCGGGGATGAAAGAAGGCAGACGTCTAAACACGTTCTGTCGCGACTAGATTTACATTTTTATTAAGATTCCGTTGTAACAAAAGGTTGGAAAAATGTTTAAGTACAGCTTTTTGTTCAATTTACTGATTTTCCATGGAAAAAAAACTTTAAATGGTATGTTCGTTCGATTTTAAACATTTTAATTTGCATTCTAAATGTAATCTTCATAAAAGCCATTTTGAAATGAGCAGTTCTGCCCCCTAGCCAAGTGAAATTTTAGTAACGTCGGTTAGACTAAGTTTTAACTCAACTTTTAACTATGTTATAGTCAAATCTTTACACGTAGATGCTTTACGTAATTTTGTTATATTCCGTTTTTTTTACGAAATCATTTGATATTGCGCAATAACATAATTATAATTAGCATTGGTCCTGCAGGTGGGACGATGATGGTTACCTACACTTACCGATCTTATCTTGCCGATTACCGATGTCCTTTAAGATTTTGCCGATGTAGGTAATACACTCGAGAGCAATGAATCCGGGTCACTTAAAGAATGTTAAAAATCTCGGAAACTAAAAATGATAGGTTAATGCAATAAATTGTATTTAATAGACAATGTAATACTCCTTAAATGAAAGTAAAAAAAATATGAGTCACCATACATTTTATTAACACAAAATTACATAAAGAAAAAAACTGCTGATCTCTCCTTTAAACAAAAATAGGAAACATGAAATTCATGAACTTTATTACGATTTTCTTGAATTTTAATACTTCGTATTGCCTCCTCGTGCTTCCATTACTGCGTTTACGCGGTTTGGCATGCTGTACACCAAGTTCCTTATACGATTTTGGGGAATATTCTCCCATTCCTCTGTGAGAGCAATTTTGAGCTCACGAAGCGTGATTGGGGGAGGATTTCGTTGTTTTACGCATCTGCCTAGCTCGTCCCAAGCATGCTCGATCGGGTTGATATCCGGGCTGCGCGCTGGCCACTCCATACGAGTAATGTTCATCTCTTGAAGGTAGTCATTCACAATCCTACATGTATGAGGTCGGGCATTGTCATGCATAAATATAGCATCCTCACCTAAATTGACCATAAATGGACCAACGTGATCATTGAGGATTTCTTCCACATATCTTTCGCTAGTTAAAGAGCCGTTTTCTATGATCACCAGCTCTGTGCGACTTTCAGAAGAAATTCCGGCCCACACAAGTACAGACCCACCACCGTAGGCTACTTTTGCTTGAATCTTTCCCCTGGTCTTCGATACACTCTGTGTCTTCCATCGTGCTTGTAGAGCATAAATTTTGATTCGTCGGAGAACATAAGTTTTGACCAATCTTCAATACTCCAATTTACGTGGCTCTGGGCATATCTTAGTCTTGAAATACGATGCCCAGGCTCCAGTTTAGGGCCGTTTGCAGGTCTAAGGGGTTTTAAGTTAGATTCAGCAAGCCGACGTCTTACTGTCCATGCACTTGGGTTACTTCCTCCGAGGAGTCGAAACTGATTTGTGAGTTCAGTTCCTGTGAGAAAGCGATTTCGAAGCATGGTGTTCACCAAGTATCGGTCTTCTCGTGCTGTGGTACACCTGGTTCTGCCTGTTCCTGGTCTGCGTAGGTTACAACTAGTTACTTCGTAACGTCGGAGAACTCTTTGTACTGTTGACAGCGACACACCGACAGTCCTGGCTGTATCGCGCTGACTCCGGCCGGTTTCCAGCATTGTAAGTATTCTGGTGCATTCTTCAGGCGTAAGCGACATAATTTCAGCTTGAATAATGAATATAGAGCACTATCAACATGGTTTATGTACCCACATAAATGACAGATTACAAACAAAAGCAAAACCAAATGCTGTAATTTCGTAGTTCCATCTTCGAAAGTGGCCCTTTTTCAAATTTGATTTTTTTATGATATAACTTTACAATAACTAAGAAGTTTTAATACCTTCATTTAAGGAGTATTACATTGTCTATTAAATACAATTTATTGCATTAACCTAGCATTTTTAGTTTCCGAGATTTTTAGGACTCTTTAAGTGACCCGGATTCATTGCTCTCGAGTGTAGTACAGTTTTTCCCAGACATATCTAATAATCAATATCTACATGTATACCTATATTATTATGAAACAAAGTCCGGTTGGTTACAACACATAACACGGGAATGGATCTAGACTGATTTTATTGATCCTAAATTTGTCTTTGTCCCAATGAAAAAATATTAACAATGGAAACAAAAAATAATCTTACGCGATTGAAATCGCGGGATACCGCTAGTTTTCAATCAATTTGTTTAAAAGTTATTATATTTTATTTTTCAACCTAAATGATGTAAGTCTTTGAGTAAGTCCTCTTATTTCATTGTAAGCCGTAAAACAGTAACTCTTCATTAGAATAAGGTTTTCTTTTCAATATTGTCTACCTTTGAAAAAATCTGTAGATCAACGTAGGCGTTCAAAATTAGTAGGCTAAACTCAAGGGTAATTAAGAGATGAACTTTGTACAAGAAATCGTGTGAAATATCAGTAAAAATCAGAATAATTTGTGTTATGCATGTCAATATATTTTTTTTTTTTTGCGTATGCAATTTTATCTGTTAATCCACATTGTTAAGTCAATCCTATCGCTAGCATATATTGCAACACATTAAAAATATTCTTATCGTATTGTGCTATATCTTGTTAATTGGAACCGAACTTTTCATAACCTGATACCTACTGTGTTTTGACTTATGAATCACTACACAGTATCTTTAAATCTCGTTTCAGATTATGAATTAAGTGATTCATAAGTCAAAATAATGACACATAACGATAAAATTTAAGTCGATAATGATCAGGAAGTTATTTAATATTTTAAGCCTAATTTAATACTTTCACTATCTACTGGAAATCTTATTTAAGTGATCGAAAAAATTAACGCTTGTTGATAAAGCGGCGGGTTGAATTGATAACATGAAGTTTTATGGAGGTACATTATGATTTAATTACAAATGTATATTTTACAGACTTTTTCTGTATGTACTTGTAGAATAAGGCGATGTTACTAGCCAAAGGGGAATGCCAATTTTAGGCCCAGAGATGCACATGGTATTGGTTTCCCTAAAAAAATATGTTTATATTTTTCCTACGTCATCCACCTAATCATTAGTCTGTGCAAGTCCGCAACATTTTTTTGAAAATATAAAAACTGAAAACGACTAAACTAATATAACTTGAATAAAAATGTTGCCTTTGCAAAAAAATGTTGGCAAGTAATTGGAATAATCAGTGATCATTTTCTTCACCGTTCATTTTCTTCCAAGCAAACATAAAATAAACATTATAAATCATAGAAATCCCCTTTTGTAATTATTATTATTTATATTTTTAAGATTACTAACGATATTTAAAAAAAACCTTTTTTGATTTGATTGATCCATATATCGTTTTTTTTTCTTTTTATGGCAACTTCAAGTCTAACTTGTCAGCTGCCGGAAAACGTAATTGTCAAAATCATTGCGTGTTTGTCAGATTGCGGCGACTTGTGTGTGTTTATTTTTTGCGGATTTAATTGACTACTTTTGCTCATGAATACTACTGACTCCGACGATTCTCGTATACCTGACGACATCGGCCTGATTATGGATTCTGCTCCAGCTACTCATGACGACATTGGCGACAACTTGGATTTGATATTAGATGCTTCGACCGACGAACCCGGATGATGATTTAATAGTGTATGAAGATTTAAACTACAATGTGTGTTATATTATTTGATTCCCAGTTAATTATGCTCATTAATATATTAAAATAATGTAATAAGTGATATTTAACATAACCGGTACTAATGAAATTGAATCTTAAATAACTTTAAAATGCCAAGTTTTTTTGTAATCAATTCGTTTACTAATTAGTTATTTGAATTGCCCCCTATTATAATCATGAATTGTTATATGTGTGCACACTGGGCCTAAGTTACTATGGCGACTTGGCATTCCCCTTTCAAAGTTCTAGGTCAACGAAAAGTATCCTTTAAGTTTTAATTTCCTTGACAGTGCCGAAATATATGTATACGATTTTTGCGGTATAAACGGCTGTATCCTTTAATTACGATATTATGTTTCATTTTTTCACATCCTTAAAGATTGTAGACTTAAACATATAATATAATACTTAGTTTGAATTTCAACTCGATTCCACCACGCGCTCTAGTGATCCTCGGTCTTGACAGATGACAGACGGACTGAAAGATGGAACGACTGAAAACAAAGGAAAATTCAGGGTTCAGTTTTTTCTTGTTTGGGTAGGGAAACCTAAAATTAAAACAATAAAAAAGAATTTGCCCGTGACCAAGACACCTGCAGTCGTGAAAACGTCGGGTACTAAAATCAAAATAAAACGCGATAGAATTCAATGCTACTGGTTCCTAAGATACAAGCTTTGTCTTTGTTTGTGGACCACTGTTAGCAACCATGCAAACTTTAATAATTACCTTTGTTATACTCTGTTAATTTAGTCCTAAAAACGATGTAAAGACAAGCAATAAATTGTATTCTTTATTCTTATTCTAAATCTAATTTACGCTTCTAATATAAAAAAATATCAACATAAAACAAAATATCAAGTTTTTTGTTAACTTTTGTGCACATTATGTGACGTCACTCATTTATTTTCCGGCGCCATTTATCTACATCCAAATCTCGTAATTCGACTGAAAATTATGGGAATCGATGGGTGAAATATTGAAAGAATAAATTCACACTGAACAGTCAGTTTTATTTTTAGTTATAAATCAAGAAATTTTAATTAAATTGTCCGTTGTTGATAAAAAGTGCCAGATGTTTTACAAGATTATTTTTTTTTCAATAGAATTTGATGAGTTTCTGATTAAAACATTAATTTTACTTAATCTTTTCTCGTGTCGCAATGTTTGTTACCAAATTCCTCCGAAACGGCTGGACCGATTTGTATGAAATATTGTGTGCATATTGGGTAAGTCTGAGAATCGACCAAAATCTATTTTTCACACCCGTAAGTGATAGGGGTTACCATCTCCAGTTTTTTTTAATGGCATATCAAAGTTTGCCGGATAAGCTAGTAATATTATAGATATTTGATAGCCGAGCGGTAATATCTCCGAGTTACAAATATACAGTTAAATAAAACAAGCAATAAAATATAATGATCACCTCAATGACTCTATTAACAAAGCGTCATTTGCCTTGATTTGAACAATCATAAAAGAGGATACATTACTGAAACTCAACAATACTTATTTGGTATCGCGAAACTGTTTTATCTGCCTCTCTTTATTTTCGCTCCATTAAAGCCACCGATCCACTGTAAATTGAGATATTTCTGCTATTTATTTTATGGTTTTACCCGTCTCGCTTTTATAGTCCTCGTTAGCCGGTGTTTTCATGTTTCGATATGAAAAATAAAAACGGATGCTTGTCTACCCGTAAAATGTGGAATGTTGATTTGAAATGTAAATAACCAATGAAGGACCAGTGATAAGTCCAGTAGCATAATTGTGAACAAAAAGATCGGTAGACGTTGATGTTGTATCGGTAATAATGTCATCTATTGGTTTTGATTTCACTTACAGTTCACTTCGATTTTATTTACACATGCAATTTGGATTCAGTGACAAGAGGAAATATAGGTATATTACTTATATCTGTTGCAGTACCGATTCAAAAAGCTCGGAAAATTGAGACCGACCCCTCTCTAGAAAACCACTGGGTACAATGATATCATCATGCATTCTTTAGGTTTTATTTATGAGGGTTTTTGTCTATCGATATGATTGCGATATTACTATGATCTGTTTAAAAAAATAGTTTTTTTTTCAATGTTCGCGTAAATTGAGCGTAAATTGAAAGAATTAGGGTTCTTTCTAATCTCGTCCAAATCTAGCTAAAAATTAATTTGTGTTTAACTTTTAATATTTTTTTATCTCAATAATAATATTTGAATCGGAAAATCTTTATTACACAAATAACTATTTGTTGACCTAAATGTTTATTTATTTTCTTTTGGGACAATATATTATATTAAATTATTTAGCTAGATTCTCATAATGATCAGTCTGATGTCCAATGCCCACTATGCGTCAGTGTGCAGATGGCACCAGATTGTGACTTTATCTACGACTTACGAACTGCGCAACACTTGATTTCACTTGAACGAATCCCACAATAAGTTATCCATTTTTCTAAAGATTTTTCTATCCTCTGATACATTTTACCAACGGTACTAGAAAGTAATTTCATGTTTCTATGGTTAGTTGTTATTTCTATATCGATATGACCTTTTCTCAGCAGAGACACAGCGCGGAGACGTGAGAGTCGTGATGTAAAGTTTAGTCAGTCAACACGGTAAGGAGTGAATTAGACAGCCTGGCAATAATAAGATTTAACTCAGAACAATAACTGATATAATCTATTAATTATGTAAAAATCTTTTACTTGTATTCATTCAAATTGTCTGTATAAGATATGGCAGGTCTTAATAGAAATATGACATCTTTGCTAACGGATGACGCGGGGAGTATTGTATTGGACATAGAGAGCAAAAAACAAGTCTGGAGTAAATATATCACTTCATTATTTGAAGACACCTCAAGAAAAAGCATGAGTCCTATTTCTGAGACCACAGGCCCACCAATATTAAAATCAGAAGTTCTGCATGCACTTAAAGCAGCAAAATCAGGAAAATCACCTGGTCCTGATAATATCCCAGTAGAAATACTTAAATTGTTAGAAGATGAGTATATTGAGGCCTTAGTAAGACTTTTTAACCAAATTTATGATACTGGAAACCTTCCTAACGACTGGTTAAGGTCGACTTTTATTTCACTGCCTAAAAAGCGAAACGCGAAGAAATGCAACGAGTGTCGTACCATCAGTCTTATGAGCCATGTACTTAAAGTCTTCTTAGCTATAATCCACCACAGAATAAGACCTAAAATTGATGAGCAACTGGGAGAGAGCCAATTTGGCTTTCGTGCAGGTGTAGGAACTAGGGAAGCTCTATTTGCCTTAAATGTTCTAACACAGAAGAGTTTAGACATGCAAATTGATATCTACATGTGCTTTGTTGATTACGAGAAGGCTTTTGTCCGTGTTAAACACGAGGTACTAATGCAGCACATGAAAAATGTTGGACTGGATGGTAAAGACATAAGAATCATCCAAAGTCTTTACTGGCATCAAAAAGCGCATGTACGTCTTGGGCACAGTCAGACAGAAGATATAGAAATACGCCGGGGTGTTCGTCAGGGGTGCTTTCTTTCGCCACTGTTGTTCAATCTATATTCGGAGGCAATCATGTCCGCAGCGTTGGAAAATCTGGATATTGGTGTAAAAGTCAATGGAAAGGTCATCAATAATCTACGTTACGCTGACGACACTGTTCTTATAGCTTCTTCCGAAAATGGCTTGCAAGCGATTATCGATAAGGTCACAGATCACAGTGAGCGTGAGTGACTTTCAATCAACATCAAGAAAACAAACTTAATGGTTGTGTCTAGATCAAATCCAAACGCCAACATCAGAGTGGGAGATAAGACCTTAGAGCGTGTCCAACAGTATAGATACCTTGGTGCTTGGGTTAACGAAGAATGGCATTTGGATCAAGAAATAAAATGCCGGATAGAAACCGCTCGAGCATCCTTCGGCAAAATGAAAAAAGTCCTATGTTGTCGGAGTATTAGCATCAGACTTAGAACTCGGATTCTTCTTTGTTACATCTGGCCTTTGGTATTATATGGATGCGAAGCATGGACCATCAAAGAGGACACCAAGAAACGGCTTGAAGCTTTTGAGATGTGGTGTTATAGACGTATGCTTCGAATATCCTGGACGCACAAGATCTCAAATGAAATAGTACTCCAACGCGTCGGCAAAACTCGACAGCTGCTACAGGTGATCAAGCGTCGTAAAGTTGCATATCTGGGTCATGTATTGAGACACAAACGATACGATCTTTTACAATTGATCATGATGGGTAAAATTGAAGGGAAACGACGTGTTGGAAGACGAAGAAAGTCATGGCTCCGAAATATCCGAGAATGGACTGGAATCGCCAGTGCAGGAGAGCTCTTCCATTTGGCGCAGAACCGTGAGGAGTATGAAAAGTTAACGGCCAACCTCCGGTAACGGAGAGGCACTAAAAGAAGAAGAAGAAGAGTATAAGATAACATGTTTGTATTGTATTAATCTGATTAAACAATTATATCGTAATAATAAAGAACCCACCCATGTGTCAATATTAATTAAGTAGGATAAAGTGTGAATATAATAATTTATTTAGTAATTATTTGTTAGATTTGATTGATACGTTTCAATAAATCACATTTACGTAGAAATTACGTTTAAGGATTTAAATTGGCCAGGTATACATATTCGTACAAAACGTTTACATGGGTCGATAGCTTATCATCTATAATATTACTGTGCACAAAAAACCCAATACTTAATCGGCCGTCTAACAACACTACAAAAAATTCCAATAATAGAAACGGAACGAAAATCGTATTACTTCCAAATTCCGACTCGTCATGTCCGCCCTATGACGAGGGTCGACTATTATTCAGTATTTATATAGAAATAAATCCCTCAGCTATCAGGAAAAGTTACCCTCTACCCTAAATGTTTTAAAATTATGTACCACTTCATAATTAAAAATACGGAAGCTAATTAAAACAAATATCAATTATTTTCCTTAAGATAATAAGTACCTACATTGGTAACAATAGGATGGTTTTTGTTTATGTAAATATTACATTTAGATCGTTGTGATAAGTTATCGCAATCGAAATATAATCATTTCGACTCCATGTTATCATAGTATCTGTTCGATTATTCGATTATTATAGGAAAATGGTACAATAAAATATTAGTCATCTAATTTGTGCTCTTGAATAGCATAATTAAAAAAATTGTCCTTCAGGAACTTTAATGTATAGCCTTCATCAATACCAATGAAAGGACATCTATAGCCTTAATCAGTGGAAATCGTCAATACTGTAAACGAAGCTTTGACTTATTAAAAGAGTAGTGTCTGACACTACTTGTCATTTACTTATGTCCTACATATCTTTAAATTAATTCGTGAAGCTAAAACTTTGTACCCCTATTCACGAAAATTGCACGGAGTATGAAATTTCACACACTTATACTCGTTGTTTATATAATAGAGAATAAGTGCAGAATGTGAATATTTATTTTTATTGTTTATTTTTTTTATTTTAAATGGTATAATCACGACACGGTAGGTATAATTAATTAGGAAAAAAAACCTTGTAAAAATAAGCCAAATCATTGTCATTATTAGCCACTTCTACTAATTAAGGCTATAAAAGTCCCTTCATTCCAAATAGAGACAGTAAAATTCAAATATATCAAACAGGAAAAATAAATATTTAAAAGGGAAAACAATGGTGAAATCGCGCCGTCTGTCCGTCAAAGAGTATTTATTCCAACATTGAGTGACGGCTGAGAAATAAATCCCGTTGAAATGTCGCGTATTCACTTCGCCTCGAAACTGTCTAAGACTTTATGTGGTGCTTTTTATACAGGATTTTTGTACTAACAAAGTAAATAAAAGCTTAAGCTATGTTGGGATTGGAGTGCTGCAATTGAAAGGGGTTTTATTTATTCACAACTTTGTTAGCTTGTTAAATTTGCGTGATTCTACGAAGTTATACAGGATTATTTTTTATGGTGTGTTATGATTATTGGGAAAAATTGTTCAGTTTTATGCACCTGATTATCTCGTTGAATATACGCACTACTATATACTCGTTGAATATAATCCTGTATGTATTATTTTTATGACGAATGGTTTATTTTTAATACGTTATCAATACATAAAGGACATTACCCACTTTAATTTAGGTACATGTCAATTTCGTTCAGATATTTAAAGATGCTCCAGAAATGTATGGAGCTTGGGCCAGCACCATGTACACTCGTGTACATAGTGGTGGTCCAAAGTCAAACATCTACTTTAAACTGTGTATCTAATTTTATAATAGATACTACCAATTTCTAAATAATTAAAAAAAAAAACATAATTTATACAAGAAAAATGTTGTAATTCAGTACAAGACTTATATGATAAGTTAATCTCAATTTAATAAGGCTTTCATTTTTTCGACTTCAATGAATTTATAATATTTTATTCATTCAAAAGAAATTTATTGATTAAAACGATGCAACGAACTGGCCAGCAGAATGCTGTCTTTCGATAAAAATAAATATCTACATGTAAAATGAATAAACATAATTTAGGGACCATGACAAATAAACAAGTTTTTGAGGTGATGAATAGATACTTAAATCAAATTAAAAGTATGTATAAACTGCAGTCACCAAGATCAACAGAACGACCTGTAACCACAAGCAGCACCCGTTCACGATTATGACGGAAGGGTAAGCCATCACCTCACTTGCCATATTAGAGGAAAGGAGTTGACCCGACCCAAGACGCCACGAGCATGACGAATTTGTTGCCGGCTTAAACAAAATAATCTAAATGGAAAAGAAACCTCAATTCTGATTTACTGCTCTGACCCTTAACGTGGTATATATTATCATGTTGCATGTTTGCATATTTCCACATGAATGTGTCCACATTAGGTATATTTTTCAATAAAACATGGCCGACCAAAATTATTGTTTAATTTGAATGATACATTTTGAAATCCCGAAGACATCCAAAGTAGAGTTTTCACATATGGAGTGAGAGAGCGAATTCCATAGAAGTTATTCGAAAATAAAGAAGAAAGAAAAGAAGAAAGACTGTGGGGCCAATTTTTGGTTGGGTGGCACAAGATACTCAAAGCGTTTAAATAGATTCTATACAGAGGAGAATAGACATTTTGAAGAAAAGAAAAAAAGAAGAGATAGAAACTTAAGTTTGGATCGGAATTCGGTCACGAGGTCGTATCTGCTTTCAAAGGCCAAAATTAAACCAGATAAACAATTTCTGCAGTCGTTTGAGTTTATTATATTTATAATACCGGCCTATAAACGTCTCACCACTGGGCACAGGCCTCTTCCCATATAGAGAAGGATTTGATGGTTGGTGGCGGGTTGGTGATTTCAGTCTTTTCAGTTTTTTTTTAAACGACGCCCGCACTAAGGAATTTAATCCTTGTGTCGCAGGGGATTCACAAACATTCAAGTCACATGCACAAAGAACACCCAGACTTGGAACAAGCATTTGTGGATCACACAAATGCTTGTCCCATGCGGGGATCGAACCCGCAGCACGTCGCGCACAGTGTTAATCAGCGTGGTGACCTATACCACTCGGCTATCCGTGCAGTCAAATACTTTGAAAAAATTACATTGGTACTTGCCTGGGTTCGAATCTAAACAATGTGCATGCGAATCCAGTCATTGAACCGCTAGCCAGCACGACATTATAATTTGATTGAGAATCTCTCCAAAATAAAAGTGACCAAAAATATGAATTTTTCGAATTGTTGGTCGAAGGACGGATTACATACAATATTCATATCGGTTTCTTTTGATAAGATTGTTTTGATTCTGGAAGTGATTAAAAGATAAATAATCAATTCATATCAACAATTTTATTAACTGACACCGATAGTAATTAATATCGATCATAATATATAATAGAGTTCAGTAGTAGCATTGCATTCAGTGTGTAAAGCGCAACAAACGATAATTTTTAAATATTTTTCTTATAAACAATGAAGGCTTTAATCACTTTAGCGTTGGTGGCTTTGTGCAAAGCTGGGCCACTGGAGAATAGCGTGGCTACCAGACTTTCAGCTCCAAGAATAACAGACGTGATCGCTCGGGACGAAAATTTCTTGCTGTTTGAATTTATTTGGACTCAAATACAAAGTGGCTTATGGACTGACCCTGTGATTGGTTACAAGGTACGAATTTTCAATTTCTTTATTAAAATATAATAGTATAAGTCTGATCGTGAAATTTTGGGTTTCAACACCAGACTACGCCAAAAACATTATTGAGTATATTTTTCAGATAAATAACATTATGAGTTAGTCAGTTAATTTTGTATTCCTGAAATAAATTAGGAGGGAGTGGCTATAAAAAAAATTTATTGATTTAAAGAGCGAACTTAGTAAAAGGTATTGTTCTTTTTAGATGCGAGTGTGGGAAGTACCTGATGCGCCAGTAGCTAATGCCAAACAGTTTACTATGCCTGATGGAAAATGTATAGTGCAAATGGAAGAGGGACAGGATGAAGAAGAGGTAATATTTTAATACTATAATAATTACAATTATGTATACGGAGTCAGCAACTTCAAACACACAAAATTCTTAGATCCTCGTATGATTTTGACGATCAAATGTGGCCTATAGCTTACTTATTATATACGGCCTATAGATTCATAAATACTTTCTTTTTCCTTCTTTTAAAGTCTGGAAACAAGGAATAAGTATCAAATATTGGTAACTGTCATTCTGCAGGTGTCATCTGCAGAATGACAGTTACCAATTTAATTTAAAAATATACCCATTCATTCGTTATGAATGAATGGGTATATTTTAACATTTCAGTTAGTAGTTTAGTCTTAACATTTCAGTCTATGGATGGCAGCAAGAATTTAAGCAATATATTACTGGCGGAGATCCGAACCCCGGCAGACTTGCTCACAGCTCCCTACTTCAATGTAAGAATTGGTATCAACTATGAAATTCGTGTGGCGGCCTTCACTCAGACAGCTCAGAGCACTTACTCAAACTATGTCAGAATTAGAATGCTACCTGCGACCAACCCCACTGTGGACTCTAATTCCATGAGGATTACAACCAGTTTCAATAACTGAAGTTCTCATCCGACAGCTACGTGAACGAATCCGACATCGCGAAGTAACAGTTTGATAAACTAAAACTAATCATAGTACCTACTTAATATTAATTCACTTACATTCATTGACGACGGGCCTGTTGGTCTAGTGGTTAGTGACCCTGACTGCTGAGCCGGAGGTCGTGGGTTCGATTCCCACCCAGGACAAATCTTTGTGTGATGAGCACGATCATTTGTTCTGTGTCTGGGTGTTATTTAGGTATCTATATTATGTATGTATTTAGAAATATATAAGTATGTTTATCAGTTGTCTGGTTACCATAGTACAGGCTCTGCCTAGTTTGGGATCAGATGACCGTGTGTGAGATTGTCCCAAGATATTTATTTATTTATTTATTTATTTATTCATTAAATTTCATATCATAAAAATTCACATTAATATTATTCAACGCGTGCAAATAAAGCATTTTCAGTATATTTGTATGTTTTAATTTATCCCTGATCATCGTATGTTATAATACAACAAATAAAACTCATGAAATATTTTAAAACACGAGTTTATTTTTCCGGTATAGCATGCACGCCACGATTAAATTGTCGTGGTATTTTATCGAGTCTTTCATGTAAAAATATCGTTTTGTCTTTGATAACCATACATTTGTAATTCAATCGTAGAAAATATGTTACCTTTGTAAGCGAGTCCGACTTGCGCTTGTCCGTTTTTTTTATTTATTTATAACTAGCGGTTCCGCAACGGCTTTTCACATGTATTATGTACACATAAACTTTTCTCTTGAATCATTCTATATTATATTAAAAAAACGAAACTAAATTCGTTGCATAGTTTAAAAACTCTAAGCATACATAGGGACAGACGAACAGCGGAAAGCGACTTTGTTTTATACGATGTTGTAATCTAAAATATTACATATTTCAATAATTATGCTATACATTAACAATTGTCAATTATTTCTTATTGGACTAATATTTCATTTGAACTTTATCGTACAGCTGCCAACGCAATATCTAGTCACGTAAATAGATTCGCAAGTATCTCTACTTCCTTACTTGAGACAGCACGACACTTTGTCGGTTCATTTAATTACTCGTTCATTAGCATTGTCAATTACTTAACTAGTTGGTGGTTTAATGTAAACGATGTTTACAATTCGTGATAAACTTTAACACGAGTGCATCGTCTGTTGTGAGCAGTTTTGACAGATGGGTAAATGCCAAATGTACAGACGATGACAGAAGTCTGAATGTTAATTAAAGTCTCATATTTAATTTGCTTTGAGATGGGTAGGCATCTTAAAATAAGCCTTTGTATTAAATAAGGGACGTTAATTGACGGGGCTGTATTCTGTTATAATTTGGATGCCAAACACAGCTTAGTACGGTTGAATAGAGAGTAGTAGAATGTTGATAATCGTTTCTGTTTTTTGTAATTGGGCATGTACTTACCTAATCATAAAATGTTTTCTTATGGTTTCACATCCTACATGAACGTAGGACATGAAACCATAAGAAAACATTTTTAGGAGATACTTATTACGATTCTTTAAATTTACTTTTTTGTTGCTACCTCAGAAAAACATTTAAAAGAAAAAAGACAGAGTAAAGTTTTAACCACGTATCTACATTACTTGAAAATAAATAGTTATTTAACTTTACAAAAAAAAAATTCTTTTTCTTTTTTAAAACTACATATCACCGCTCCAACTAGTTGTACAAGTATCCAGAGTGTGACGCGATCAGTCGCCCTTGGGACCCCGACATGACCGTGTGTCTGTAAGTGATAAGTGTGTGATATTGTTGCGAGTGAACTGTGGTAGTTGACGGTGATTTGTTTCAAAGGTGCGTACATTTATTTGACCGTAACGAGATTTATTTATTGTATTCGGCAAATATAGCTCTAATATTTGGAGATTCTTTCTTTTTTTATATTTTTCCACAATATTGGTATCAACTAAAGAAATTTAAATTAAATGAATGATTAATACTGTAATAAAAAAAAACATAAAATAAAATTATTTTTAGTTCACTCTAATTTGATGAGAAAAAAAATCGAAACAAAACTTAAATAACTAGAGGCATAAAATAAATCGTAGGTAGCAACAATCTTTATTTCATGTCTTTCTTCCATCGTCCCACACTCATTTATTACTTAGTGCACTATACTTTTCGGCTATGCTAGACGAATAAGACCTTCAGCTGTTTGTATCCGTGCAAATTAACAAATGACTAACGTAAGTAGGTTACTACTAAACACGTTACCTGCTACTACGAGTATAATATTACACTACGCGTCACGTAAAACCACGATAGAAATGGACATTGCATCCTGCATGCCAGTATAAAAATATTAGTTACATGTAAAAAACATGATATAAATATTTTCCATTACTTTACAAACAACAAACCTGTGCTAAAAAGACTGGTACTGTGTTCCTACGTCAACCATGAAGACAAAAACAAATATAATAGCATGTAAGGGCTTAATCTTTTGATAAATGTTAACTTATACAATAACTACATAATGAGTCGTTTAGCGGTGGTCATTAAGTTATGAATCGAGGTATTTAAACTTCGAATAATAAAAAATGCATCGTTTACAATATAGAGTTTAATGAATTGTGATATTATCTCGAATACTGCTCTTTTAGTAATATATCACAAATCTATGTTAATAAAAATGAATTGTTGAAATGTGAGTACACGCATTAATTACCTCCTAGCGACTGCACCAAATTGGGTAAGGTAAAGGCACTCAATTCCGTGGGGTTCTAAAAATGGCACCATATTCCGATGTATTTAGAATAACGGCGTTTTCTAGCTATTTACAAGTTACTTTAGTCTACAAGATACATTATTCCATTAATAAATTATCTGTTTATATTTATATGAAGAAGGGAATGCTTTAGCGTGAGTACGTTTTAAAATAATTGGTCAGGTTGACGCTAGCAGCTGACTCGAACGCGCGCTTCATACATTTCGGACGTTATACACGTGAGAAATACGATTTGCTAAATAGTGTTTTAGATGACAGTTTTGACGATGTGAGTTTTAGTTAGGTTAAAATATTGGAAAAGGTTATATTTTTTATCGAAAACACTTAATATTTGAGTATTTTCTTCACAAATTGAGGAGATATTAAGTTTTTAAAATACCGCGGCATTTGGTGCTAAATATTTTAGTTGGTTCCTAAATACCGATGTATACCACGGAAATGCAATTTCATAGATGTTTACTTTTTTTTAAATTTTGAATTCACCTTTATGATTATAAACTTAATATTTTATTTCTCATTAGTTGAATAATCCATAAATATAAAAATCTATTTCCGAGGTACACTATTGCGTCGCATTTACTAATTACATCAGGTCAAAGATTGTCTGTTAAGGTACTCTAATAATTAATTGTATGGAAAAACTAAGTACAGAAAATTAAGATATTAATATGTTCTGATATAATCCTGCGTGTACCTTGCATATTTTTTCAAAGATATCGCAATTCAACATTGATTTATTCATTTAATTTTTAAAAATCTTTTACTTTTTATTACTCGGAATTTAAAAACTTGATTTAGTATTATAAAACGCTATTCCGATGTATTTAGGTCGGAATTAGATTATTTGAGTACCTAATACCGTGGTATTGGCACACGTTAAATACAGAGTGTTTATTATCTTACGCGGCATATCAAACAAATAAATGATTTGATTTGAGTACACCGAAGAGGATCTCCAAAATGCTTTAGAAGCAATAAATAATGGCAGTAGTGTTTATAAAGTTTCTCGACAGTACAATATTCCGGAAACGACATTGAGAGATAAACGTGATAACAAATATATTGGTCATATACCCGGTAGAAAAACGGTACTCTCGAAATCGGAAGAAACGAAAATCGTTGACTGGATCCATTATCTAGGAAAACAGGGTTTCCCAGTTTCTAAGGATCAATTGAAGCAAGGAGTGGCAAAACTGGTTGAAAATTTAAACAGACCTTTTAAAAATGGCATTCCAAAGACTGTAAATAGACTTGATTTTGAACACCATGTATCATTCTGCCGTCCTTTCCTTTGTTCACTCGGTATTAGGAACCAAATGCATCGGAATTAAGATTTTTAAATCGGAATAAGGTGCTTCAGACTTCTTTATATTTTTACATAATTTAACATTTTTAAGAAACTTTTAATGTCAAACTGTGAGTTTATTTCAAAAATAAGATTAACAATACTTTTGATAAAAATATCTATTTTTACATGAAGGTATAATAGATACTTAATTTTTAATGTTCTTTCTAGTTATTACGAAATCACCGCGGAATTAGGTGCCTTTACCTTAATTAAATTTTTACATTCGTTATTTTAAATGTCAGGTCCTGTAAAGAATGAAAAGAATATTTAAATAAACGAACAGTTTTTTTTTATCTGTATTTGAAAATTTTGTGAGTGAACGAAACAGAAGACTGATAGATTCAAATTCAAGGATTTACATACGCGGGATAAGCCACAGGTCAGCTATAAATTAATAAAATAAAAAAAAATTAAAGCAAACAGTGCAATAACCTATCATCTGTCAACTGTTTTGTACGTCATTTGAGAGCGTTTACTAAAATTTATTGTCCTAAAAATATTCATTGCGATGTTTAGTTTTGTTCTTAGCTCAGTTCAACAAGTTTTAAAAATGGCGAAAGCTAGATATTATGTTACAAGTAAATGCTCAAGTCTAACACCAATAAAATCCTTTAGAAAATATTTATAAAGTACCACCAACTTAGAGAAGATTATTTCATAATCCTTCCAATATCCCTATCACCGAGTCGTGGTGGCCTAGCGGTTCAATGACCGGATTCGTATGCACATGGTTGCAGGTTCGAACCCAGGCAAGTACCAATGTGACTTTTTCAAAGGTATATCTGTACTTTCTTAATTATTCTAAGACACCACTGACAAAAGCTGCAGGAAAACATCGTGAGTAAACCTGGTTTCCAAAAATTGGAATCTAATATCACCAACCCACAATGAGAAAGCGTGGTGATCAATGCGTATTCCTTCTAAATGGGAACACCTGTGCCCAGCAGTGGGACATTTTTAGGTCGGTATTATATCCCTATCAACCGAGGAAGGTACGAGTCGACCTGCTCTCAATAGGGGTCCTTATACCTTTCACACTACACGTAATAACCAGTCTGTTCTAATAATGGAGACAATGCCCTATAAATAGTTAATCCAATGAGGAGGGAACACAATCGGTCGAAATAATTAATGGCTGGTGTCCTCACGTGTCAAAACCCGGTATTACGTTGTGTTTTGGTTCCGTATAATCTAATTATATATACATGGGTAAACTGTTTGTTCTGGTGTTAATTTCACTTGCTTTTACCTGTTTAGGGACCTTTATGTGTTTAATCTCTTTAGATACCGTAATTGAGAAAGGTTGAAAATGATAATTCTTGACATGTTTTCGGGTTTTGTTTATAAAATTTAACGGTTTTGCCTGATGATATAGCAGAGGAGTATATTGATTTCTTTAACTACATAATTATTTTTATACGAGATAATTTGTTGAAAATCACATTCAGTATAATATTTCCTTTCATAAATAGTAATTATGAAGTAACTAAATAACTTAGAGGGCAATAGTTGGTAGTAGAAAACAACATTGATTTCTTTAAGAAATAAGTCTTTGTACTTAAATATCCAAATGTTGTGTCCTATTACTCCTTGTGTACTTAAATTGCTAAATAAATAAATAAACGAACAAAAATTATTTTGACTATCTAAGCAGTTAATCTTCCATCAAACCTTGTCTATTAAAAGATGTTACTGTCTTACCAAATTACCGAACAAAAACGGACCATTCATAATTGGGTATTTGACAATCTTTTTTTATTTCATAAATCTAAAAAATACTTCAAACTATAACGAATTCTAAAAACGACACACTAATTAATTTTATATTGAGCTAGTTACAAGCATTCCAATATTGCTAATTTGACAGAGATGGCGATAATGTTTTGTGACTTCAATATTTATTTCTCCATACTTGTCTGGGACAACTTGTCTGCTCCGTACAAGTCGTCGCTTTTCGAAAAAGAGATAGAGCATGCGATATCAACTATCTTTAAAAGCTTATAACTTATATAATTGTGTATATATCTTTGTTATTTTTTCGCATTTTTGCTTCAATTTACGACTATTTTAGAAACATTTGTCAGAAATCAATTTTTAGTAGTCAAATACCCAATTGCTACATTCCGTAATTCTCAGATGATTATGTATTATCTCGAAATCCGAGAGGATTTTTCCTTAACTCTAGCAGTAATCGGATTATATGAGCTCAAAGACAGAAGGAGAAATATTTTAATCCTCTGCCTAACTGTGTCACCTACAGACAAAGTTTAACGTTGCACTTCCAACAAAAAAGCTTTTGCCACAGAGTTTTAAACTTTATTTACACAAGTTACAGTTCGTATTTAAATGGCGTAATTTATTGCGGAATACAGAAGGATTTAATATATTATGCACATAAACATTTCCGTGATTTAATAATAAATCATAATATTTTGTAGCGCGGAATGATTTATTTCTTATCTTATTTTCTACTCACGAAGGACTATTTTGTTATTGAATGATTAATTAGTCTTTAGCTATATAGATATATAGGTTAGTAAATATTTTTATAACGGGTTAGGTAAGTAGCGTTTAGTTCGCTTATTTTTCGGTATCGGTAACAAATACGTATAATAATTATTTGGAAGTTTGACACCAAAAAATAAACTAAAATTAACTCAAGAATCTAATTTAAACAGGTATATTACACGTTCTTTAATTCTGTTGTTTGTCAATTGTTCTTTAATTGCAAACTTCAATATTTTTAAGCAGAGACCTCCAAATACCGAATCGCAAATTAAATTGCAAGTTAGCTTTACAAAAAAAGAAAAAAAAAACAGTTACTCTTAAATGTCTATCCGTCGGTACATTCGCTACTTTACACCTTAAAGTGATAGGCGGCATGAGACTTAACAGCATCTTAAAACTGACGAGTCCGTTTGGTTTGGTTTGGTTTTTCGGGGCCGTTTCCGCACTTAGCCTCTTGATCGGGCCATTGTGCGTGATCCTCTCCTGTTCCTCACTCCAGCCACCCAAGCTCGTCCCAGAAGGCCAGCAACCTTTTCGGGTTGCTACAGGCCTCACGCAACGACGCTGGTGATTGGAGGATTTGCGCCCGCTGTGCGGCCACGCTCATGCATTCTACTAGCACGTGCTGTGGCGTTTCTTCTTCCTCCATGCATCCTCTGCATAGAGGGCTGTTTGTGACACCCACTGTAAATAGATGTTTATTTAAGGGACAATGTCCGGTTATGGTTCCTATGACCTTCCGAACTTTGTCCCTGGTTAGTCTTGTGAGGATGCGGGCAAACTTCTTAGGTGCCCCCTGGAAGGCTGCCTTCGTTTGCCTACATCCTTCACTGTTTGTCCATTCCGTTAGGTGAATTTTTTCGGTGTTGTTACGCAGCCATGTCTTGATTTGGGCACTGGGCATAGGCAGTAGTGGTTCCGGGCCGTAAACTACTGTGCCCGAGCCCCTTTTGGCCAGTTCATCTGCCGCATCGTTTCCGAGGGAGTTGCTGTGTCCCTTGATCCATTGCAGGGTAACCCTGTTCCTACCCGCAATGGACTGGAGTGTGTCATGACACTCCAGGACAAGGGCGGATGTTATGCTGTTGTTCTGTAGGGCTTGTAGTACGGAGGCACTGTCAGAGATAAACTTTATGTTGAGATCCCTGACATCTCTGGCTGCAACCGCCTGTGCCGCTTTTATTATTCCTAGGCATTCCGCTTGGAAGATGGTGTTCAGTTTGTCTAGAGTGGTTGAAATTTTTATATTCAGGTCATTTGAGAAGACGCCGGCTCCAGTGCCTTGTTTGGTCTTGGAGCCGTCTGTGTATATCCTGACTTCATTGATTCCAGAGTTATCTGCTGCTTCCGCAGTGAGTCGGATATCGTATCTTCTATCAAAGATATGTCGGCATATTATTCTGTCCGAGGGTGCCTCAAGGAGAGGTATGTTCTTCATAATCTCCTTCAGAACAGTTGTATGCGTTGTCTCTATATTTGGTTTCCATAGCCCATTTGCTTTTAATCGTAGGGCCGCCGCCATCGCCTCCTCCTGTGTCGCCAGATGCAGCGGTCTCAGATTCAGCAGATAATCTAGTGCGGCTGATGGGGTGGTTCTCATGCATCCAGTTGCTGCAATGGTCGCCAGCCGTTGCAAACTTTGGAGTTTTGTTTTAACTGTGGATAGTTGAGTCCTGGGCCACCACACAACTGATCCGTATGTTATGGTTGGTCTTATGATTGCTGTATAGATCCATAGCGTGATTTTAGGGTTGAGACCCCATCTCTTACCAATGAGCTTTTTGCACTGATAAAACGCTATGCATGCCTTTTTTGCTTTAGTTTCAATATGACTGGCCCAATTCAACTTGTTGTCGAGTATGATGCCCAGGTATTTAACGTGCGTTGATAGGGTGAGTTCGATATTGAATAGTTTTGGTAGTTTTAGTTCTGGTAGTTTCCTCTTGTTGGTAAAAAGGACCAGTTCTGTTTTGTTTGGATTCACTGACAGCTGATGCTCATCACACCATTTCTCTACTGTGTGAAGAGCCGAGCGCATTTCTTTACATAGTATGTCTTCAGCGCTGCCACTTATTAGAATTGTTAGATCGTCTGCGTAGCCAACGGTAGTATAGCCGTGTTTGTTTAGTCTTCTCAGAAGGCTGTCTACTACCATGTTCCACAGGAGTGGTGATAGGACGCCACCCTGAGGACAGCCTTTAACTACTTTGGCTCGTTTAGTAGTGTTCATTTCTATTTGAACTGCCCTTTTACTTACTAGTTCTGAGATCCAGTCTCTGACGACTGGTTCCACACTGTATTCGCGCAGGGCGTGGTTTATGCTGTTGTGCATCGTTTTGTCAAAAGCTCCCTCTATGTCTATAAAGGCAGCGAGTGTTGATAGTTTGTTTGAGAAGGCCGATTCTATCTTTTGCACTACCGCGTGTAGCGCGGAGTCTGTGGATCTTCCTTTTGTGTAAGCATGTTGTTGAGGATGCAGTGGATGTTTCGTTAACACTCCATCCGTCAGGTGTCTGTCCACTAGCCTTTCCAGGGTCTTCAGGAGAAAGGACGTTAGACTGATTGGTCTGAAGGATTTTGCATGTGTGTAGTCTTCCTTGCCTGGCTTGGGCAGGAATACCACTTTCGCTTCTCTCCATGCTGTTGGTATGTATCTGAAGGCTATGCATGCCTTATAGATAGGTGTTAGGTGGTCTGTTACTAGTTTAAGTTGCCAGTTCAGTAATGCGGGAAAAATGCCGTCCATGCCTGCGGATTTGAAATTGCTGAAGGTCTGGACGGCCCATCCGACCCTGTCCGCGGTTACTATTTTGTTTGCAGTATCCCAGTCTTGGGATGTTGGTGTCCAGCTTTGCTCGCTCGTCCATTCAAGATCTGACGTTATCAGGCATCCTGGGAAGTGCGTTTTGAGAAGAATCGCGCTGGTTTCGTCGTCTGTGTTCGTGTACGTCCCATCTTCCTTCCTGAGTGAGCCCAGAAGGTTCAGGTCTCCCTTAGTCATGGTTTTCTTTAGCCTGGCGGCTTGGTTCGTTGAGTTTATGCCACTACAGAAATTTCGCCAGTTTTGGCTACTTCTAAACCTGATCCTTTTCTTGTAGTGTTTTTGTGCCGTTTTGTATTTATCCCAGTCTTCATCTGATCTGGTGTTTTTAGCTCTGTTAAACAGTGACCTGAGTTTTTTCCGTAACCGCTCTAGTTCTGGCCCCCACCAGGAGCCTGGTATTGCGGCCACCGATGACACTAGTGGGCATGATGCCTCATAGCTGGTTAGGATGGATTCTGTTATGTGCTTTACGTTTGTTTCTATGTTTCCGGTGCTGAGTGTCGCATCTGTCAGTTGTGTGTTACCTAGTGTTTTTGTGAGTTCGCTCGCGTACCTCTGTATGTCTGTTTTACGGGGGTTGCGATATGGAACCGGGTCTTTCGGTGTGTATTTTAGTTGAAAGCATACGCGGCGGTGATCCGCAAAGGACGGTTCGTCTGATACGTGCCACGCTTTTACTAAGTCTGTTGCCGCATACGAGGCCAGCGTTATATCTATGATTGTTTGGTACCTTGAGCTAACAAATGTCGGTTCCGTACCTTTGTTTAAAATGCTTAGGTTTGCTTGGAAAATGAATTCGGTTAGTAACTCACCCCTTTTGTTCGTATCCTTACTTCCCCACAGCGGGTGGTGTGCGTTGCAGTCTGCGGAGATGATTAGGCCGGATGACGAGTCCGTATTGACTAACGTTTCAGTATTTGGCTGCGAGTTTAAGGTTAACTTATGTTAATGAATGTACACACAGTAAGCTAAATAGTTATACATGGCACAACAACAAAGATATTGACAACACATGTAAATGTTATGCATATTACCTAAACACATAAAAAAAACTATTTTTTACGATAACACAGACTAATATTTGAAGTAATATTTTACTAACATATTTTTTGTTAGTATACCGTAGACAACTATCTAGATTGCTATAAGTATAATTATTATGATCTACGATTATTATTGTCAAAAATTCAATAACCACATTACATTCACGAACAAACTTTGATTTTCATTCCCTTACCTGAAGCTTGAAAATATTCATGCACGGACACGGATTTTAAAATCAATATTTTCCAATAAAGGAACGCTCACACGACGCCACACCCTTTGTAACGCTGTGTACACTAGCCGAAGCCGTCATCGCTTCCAATGCTTTTTGACACGTGACACGTTCAACACGGTGTAACTGTAATAAACATGACAAAAGGAAGCCAAAGTCTGCTGTACGATACTTTGATGTAACACTGTTTACTTGGTCTTGGGTAAATTTAATAGCAATTTTAACTTAAGCCTTTTAATCACATCGTTTAAGTTTTAGAGAAACTTTATAAAGATTCTTTAAAAGCGATCCATAGTTATCATATATATATGATATCATGTCTGTTTTCTTTAGTTACAGTGTTTTGGGGACTTGGGGGCTTGACTTGGGGAGTAAACAGGTAAATGCGTGGCGAGAGTGTTACGAAAAGTGTGATCGGGCGAGGCGAACGGTCGTTGAGAGGGACATATAAATTACTGAAGATAAAGAGAGAGAGAGTTGTGTTTCGTATATTACTGAAGGGGCAAGAGAGCACACATTTTTAGCCATATCCTCTTTATCATATATACGTTTCGTATATCTAAGAGACAGTGTACGCCTATGAGATAAAGAATTTTTACTTCAGTCTTGTGGTCTAAAGCACCCCCTTTTTTAATAAATTATTATAATATTATTACCACTAAAAGGCACTTTTTATAAAAAAGGAGTATATTTAATTGTATCAGTTGAGAACGATTCTTATCAATATGCAATTAAGAACCATTCAAAGATTTAAGGAGCTTTGCCGACTGGCGTAGAGCTACTACAAGTCATTTACACCGAATCACAATACGTACAAAGCAATTAGACTGTAGATTAGTAATTTTACTAACTTAACCAAATACAAATTATTTGCAGAAGCCGGTACTTGAATAGGTATTAGGCATTCGTGTTAGTTTGTGCACTACACAATAAACATAGAATTTTGCAAACATTTGATGCCAAAATCGCGTATGTAAACAGCAGTTTATAAATGTTCTCAAAGTTTGCATTACTAGAACCCAGGGTAAGCAAATTCTTAATTTCATCAGAACGTTTCGTTGTACGAGTACAGTCCAGTTAGATTGTTAATGAAATACTTGTGTTTATTACTTCAACGTTATTTTATAAACCCGTAGTTGCACGCAATTTTGAGGTTTACAACCAACCAACTTGTGTAAAATTGTTTTTACTTTTGCATAACGAATATGTGTTATTTTATAGCGCAACACACCTCAAAGTTTGATGTACGGTTTTTGAGAACCTACACATGTTTGCTAGTATTTTGCCAATACGTTCGTACCGAGTGCTAAGTAAAAGTTAATTTTACGTTTACGCGAGTGACAAATTTACCGCGTTTGGCTCTAGATTGGCTATGAGTTTGGAGCAGGACAACCAGAGTGTTGAACGTCGTAAAAGTGACTATAGGTGAACATTAAACAAAATGCTAGGAATGTTTACTTATCTCTAGTTTCACACTACTCCCAGGACACGGGTTATACGAAACTTTTATTAGTTTTAGTGTTGCCGCCATTTATTTTCAGTCCTACAGATACTTTTTTTACCTTGATAAGTTATTCTCATAAAGTTCGTTCATGAAGACTTGTTATTTAACCAGGCTTTTAATAAAACAAACATTTTACTTGAAACCTACCTCACTTAAAGAAACTTAGTATTTGAAAGCCTTAAATTGAGTTTGTACTCGGTTGTTATTTACAAGTTAATTAGTACGAGTTTTAGTTACTTCTGTTCTTGACGACTGTAGGTAAGTGTATGTAATTATACAGCTAATCACTACTTAGACACCAAACAACTTGACAAACATCGGATAGAAACGTTTAATTAATAATACAAATTCACGCTTAAAATAACATTTGGGAGACGCGTCACAAATCTTGACAGTTTCATTTACATTATGTCAAAATTAATACAAATATCTGCGTAATTACTTAACGATGTAAAATGCTTAGCTTTGAGTACGCGGTTTGTGCGTGTGACGTTATTATTAATTAATGCAAAGGAGACAATTCTCGCTTGATAGTGATATTATTTGTCTCAAAGGTCAACGTATATTTTGATGCTAGCTCTTTTATGTAGGTATTTATGATTCTATATGTAATTATAGGATTAAAATTAAAGTTTTCATAATTAGAATTAGACATCGAAAGTCTTCTTCCTCTTCCTGCCCTTTTCCCATTCATATAGGGTCGGCGCAATGCGTATTGTTCTATAGTTATGTCTATGTAGACGGCGACTATGTTTACTTATTGTTATTTTAAAAGTTTTGTTTGTAAAAAAATAGATTCACAATATTTTGGCTTGAGCCATAAAATAAGCAAAGCTTGTATCTTGCGGCTCTAAATTGTGTTGTACTTTGAGCTTCGGTTAGTTGTTTAACAGTCAAAAAGGGAGGAATTAACTTTGATAAATAGATTATTTTAAGTTATTACCACTTAGTCATTTATAAAATTCATGGTTATTATTTTGCTGCATTGATGATCAGCTATTACTTTTTCCCAAAAAAATACACAACATAAATATTTCCAATCTCGCTAACTGCCAGAATACAAAGAAAGCGTCCACTTTATTATTGGAATGTATAACTCTTATCACCCCATGATAACGATGACCAATGCACCACATCGTAACAAGTTACAACCGCCTACGTACACGTTATTTGCATACAAAATTGGACCGTATCAGCATAAAATACGGTTTGTTTTTTATTAGCTGTAAAAAGGGAGTTATTTGAATAATTTTAAGCTTAGGGGTCAAAGAACATTGGCTGATTAAGCGTACCGATCACAAGTACTTAGAACAAACGTGCTGTTTTGCTGATAATGTATTTATGAGTAAATGTTTCAGTACTTTGAGGGTAGTTTGTGTCTCTGCGAAGATAAAAAATGGAATGCGACATGTTTGAACGATAGAGTAACGACTTCAAACTATTTGTAAAGATAATATTTATTACAAATTTTGTAGGTAGACATTTCTTGAAAGAATTACGTATATCTACTCAACGCCAACTACGTAATAATGTCTTCAGCTAAATATGAAACACCCTTAATGCGCTTTAATGTCTGATGGTTTCCAAATGAACGTAGCTCTATATTTTTAATATTTTATTTATTAACATCATTTTAAGTCTATTATTACAGAACAGAGAACGTCTAATGGAATAGACAAGTTACTTAATTATAATCCTATTGGTAATCATCATTTGCCTAGGCTTTTTTTAGGCTATTTTCTAGGCTATGTTGGGGTCAGTTGCCAGTCTTATAAGGACGCTTGCTTATTTTTTTTTTAAAAGGTTTCTAGCAACGTGGGTCGCACATTACTAGTAATCTCATTAACCCCTCGTGCTAAGCTAAGAAGCTTGTGTTACGAGTGGGTTCACCTCGGTAGTGTAATGGGTTGGATTCGAACCTGAAACCACAATGATCGCAAGTCCGACGCCCTAGCCATTAGGCTACCGCCGCTTAAATAAATTGAAATAATACTTAGCCCACTTATTAGACTTGACTTATTTCACACAACCAAAACTGATAACATTTTTAAGAGCACCTAAATAAATTAACTTGGTTGGCCACCGTGTTGATCATGCGCAACGCCCGCAAATTCATTTATTTGATACGTCTCTGGGTAATTTAATATATATATATATAGTTATGGTTTATATGTATAAAGTATGAATTAAAGTTGCAATTCCAATCTTTTTATTGCCACTTAATTACCTTTTGAATGAAAGCAAGCTGAAAATGTGTAGACGGCCGAATATTGGGGAGTGGCCGACAATTGGCGTATTTACCCTAATCTATGAAAGAAAAAAAATGCTTTATAAACGAATTTCGACCCATCCCTACTAGTTAGTAACTAACTAGTAGGGATGGGTCGAAATTCGTTTCACATACGGTTAGACCGAGCATCGGCAGCTTGAGTCAAACTTCGGCATTCGTCCGAAATTGGGTTTAAATACCGAACATTCAGTGCAAGAAACAAGTAAATAAGTACCTACATGCACTATTTTGACGGATATTATATGAAATTATAATAACCGTCAAATAAAATTAGGCCTTTATATATATACCCAGTCATTTGAATAGTTAGAAATTAACATGGTTGCGGTTTGATAAAAATAAAATAAAATTAGTTTTTTTTTTGTTTGAATTTTTAAGAATCTTTGCCTTATTAAAGGACAATTTGACTGCACGGATAGCCGAGTGGTATAGGTCACCACGCTGATTACCACTGTGCGCGACGTGTTGCGGGTTCGATCCCCGCATGAGACAAGCATTTGTGTGATCCACAAATCCTTGTTCCAAGTCTGAGTGTCCTTTGTGCGTGTGATTTGAATGTTTGTGAAACCCCCGCGACACAAGGATTAAATTCCTTAGTGCGGGCGTCGTTTTTAAAAAAAAAAAAAAAAACAATAAGTTAGAACAAAAATTAAATAAACCTAGTGTTCTTCTTATAATTATCAGTAACTACATGTATAATTATAATGCAAAACATTAATTTAAATAAATCACTTCTTACGGGCAACGGCAATTACAACTTTAATTTTGATTGGAATCACTTTGTGGTTTAAAAATTAAGAATTAGAAAAAGTTTTAAAATTCTATTCTTTAATCCATCTACTTGTATTTAAAAAATCTAGAAGCAGGTTATGTTAGTTTATGGGTACCGAAATTCGGCCGAATATTTATTTTAACCAAACGTTCGGCTGAAGTTCGTATTCGGTTCAAACCATATTCGGCCCATCCCTACTAACTAGACACATGGAACAGTAAACAAAATTTGTTCACGAGTCTTATCTTCTGGCCATGACCCTCGTCTTAACAAAACTCTTTATCCTAAACTATTACCGAACATTTTTTGTACCTACGTCTAACTTCGCGATAAGAAAACATTCAACTATTTAGGTAAATCAGGGATGGGATTGTGATATACTGATAAAAAATTATACGAGTGCCTGTAACCCATCCAGCATTTCGCTGACAGACGTCGAGACAAATAGGCGTATCGTAGACACACTAAGAAATAAATTGCGGTGTTTTAGTTAACCAAACGTATTAAGCACGAAGATATAATAATATTGGCGACGAGGATAAAAAACGTGAGTAAAACTAAATTTTATAAAAATACTTCATCCTAAGTAGTATAGACATGTCTCAGTTACCGATCATAGAATCACTCATCTGCGATGGTGACCCCACTTCTTTTGTTTATCGGTGGCAAAGATAGAAATGTAGTTTAGAAATTTATCTTCTAGCCTTGGGACCCTTGGGTGTTGACAAAAACTTAAAAAAAAATTACAACCACCTTATATAAAACGAGCAATGACTTTACATACGGGGGGTTTTAAGACAGTAGATAAGATATTAACAATAACCTTGCTGAGGCACATGTTGAAGCGGGAGACAACCCAGACGTTTTAAAAGCCGCCATAAAAAAACTAGATGATTACTTTTCACCCAAACAAAATTTCGTTAATGAACGACACATATTCCTGCTCATGAAACAGGAACCAGATAAAAAATTCGAAAAATTCTTAATTAGATTACGTAATCAATGATCCAAATGTAATTTTGCAAACAAAGACAATGATCTCCTGGACCAAATAGTCTGAAAATATACTTCGTCAGATCTTAGAAAGAAAATCTACAATTAGGAGTTTCTGTTGAAAAAGTTATCAAAATATTTTCAAGAGAAAAATACTGAACAGGTGAACCGGATTGGAACAAGATCATACAAGACTTGAAAGAAAGTTTAACTACCCTTCGCACCTCAGGATATTATGATCCACAGGATAGGGCACGAGTAATGGCAGATGCTAGACCTGTAGGGTTAGGAGCAGTCCTCGGCGCAAATAGGCTATGCAACCTTGAACTGACATAGCTATGGACGTCTTGGGTCTACTACCAAGTGGTCATAACTTATTATTGGTAGTAATTGATTTTTATAGCCGTTATAAAGAAATTATGGTCATGAAATCGATAACAACCAATAAAATTATAAATTATTAATGTGTTGAAAGTTTTGTTCTTCAATGCTAGGTATGCCAATTAGCATAACTTCGCATAACAGACTTCAATTCATAGGAGGGAGTTCAAATCCTTCTGCTCAGGCATTAAACTTTACAATTCTATACCATATTGGCCGTAGCAAAACGGAGAATCCTCCCATAGTACAACTGGAAAATCGCCCTCAAAATTATTTTTCATTAGACAATAATTCAGAGTCAAAATTTCTTCTGTCATAGACGTTGAAAATAAGCGGATTGACTTATAAGTTTATGATAGGGATAAAATATCGAAAGAAAAGGGAAAAGAAAAGCTGTAGACAACGAACTTAAAAAAAAATATCTATAAAAAAATAAATTGACACCTGATTTCAACCCTATTCCACATACGGTCATTAGCGCTAAAGGAGGGGACTTACTTGTGGTAAAAATAAAACCTAATAATATTGACACTTGAGCAGCTGGTCAACAAGATTTATGTTGATCGGGCGACCAGGTACCGGTGCTTAGTAGGTACCGATTATAAATAGATTATGAATTCGATACGTTGTTAACGTCACAAAGGAGCGGGCCCACCCGACCCTTTGACATAATTCCATAATCGTTCCAAGAATCCTTTAGAAGACTAAGCTATTCACTTCTCGGAACTCAACATCATGCATTATAATCGAGCAACTTTTAACCCTCCCTAATCGCCGGGGTATTGTTTTCCTTCATTAAAAAACATCGGAACTGCCACTACAAAGCGCTAACTATCTTTAGAGGAACTCAACAAACTTGCGAAGTTCTCTCGAACTTAGTTTGGTAGTTAGCGACCGCTAATCATCGCTACAAAGGGATATTCAGTTTTTGTAATAATCTTGTTTATTTTGCTGAGCATCTGATAGTGCGTGTGACCTGTAAGTAAGTTCTAGCTAATGCCCACTACTTCGCCATCGTGGGTATCGGTTAGCCAATGCATACAAAAACTTGACAAATTATAAAACTTCCTCGAGAACCACGATATCCATTAGTGACAACAACATAAAAATCAGTGCATTAGTTTTTGAGCTTATCGCGAACAGATAGACAGACAGACGTGGCGGAGGCATACATGTAGGTACTTATTTGTCAACGCATTACACCACCCCATCTCTTCCCCTATGGTTTCCCTTCTTCAATTCTGTCCACTCAGCGTCTAGGCGGCCTGTCTTGACTGCAATGTAATTTACTCACCCTAACATGATTGCACTCACATTAACAAAATGGAGGAAACGAAAATATAATTTCTGTAAAAGGAATTAAATTATCTGAAAAATGCGCTTTTTGTATTTTGTATATCTACGTATGCAATTTCCACGTCTGGGTGCAAAATGAAAATTTCACAATTATTTTTTTTATGAAGTAATGATTTTACAATTTTATAAAATGACTCGAATAGAATAAAGTACCTACTCATCATTCCACAACATGAATGAACTGATATCACTACTACAAACATAATACTACCCAATTAAACTGAGGAACAAACCCTTATATTAAGATAAATCAGTTATATTTTTATCTAAGCAACTTAGCCATTTGCTTTAACTAGAAATCTAGGTTTATTCTTATCTATCTGGACCACTACCAGATTAAGAAAAGATCCATCAATTAAAAAAATCTGCGTCCATCTTGGAACGGCCTTAATGTCTGAGTTAAGACACAGATTGATTAACTTTAGTCGCTTTTAATTAACCTAACTTTTATAAGATGTTCCTCCTGCTAACCAGGTATTTTTTCCATTAATTGGTAGTTTATGAAATACGAAGCAATTACTGTGAAAAGAAAATTTGTCATCGTATGTTACAGGAAATTGGGAGTGAATTTCAAGCTAAAATTAATGATAGTAAAGAAAAATTCTCGAATCTATTAAATTACCTTTAAGATTCGTATACACATAATTTGTATACATATAATTTGTATATCAGTGAGAAATGGTGACGAAAAACTTTCACGTTATGTAACAAAATGGAACTAAAATTTGTCATGTCTAAATCGTGTCAAAGTGAAAGATTGCGAACTAAACTTTGACAATGCGATTTAATTTATAAAGTTTCTTTAAAACGTACACTTTTCCCACGGCTAAGCAATCAATCCTACAGCTATTCAAGCTGTTCGCGAAGTCAATCATTCCGCTAAACTTGCCTTCGACTTAACATGACCTGTTTGAGGTCTTTCATACCTTAAAAACATAATTATTTTAATTCGGTTAATAAATATTAGGTATCGAAAAAAACCGCTGAAAATATAATGAAGCCATTGAAAACTTTCAAATCTTTTTTGCCGCAAATTTTTACTTGTACATTTTTTTTAACCAAACTTACCTAGAACTAATATTCAATTAAAATTAAACTATGAAGCAACATGATCACATTATATTTATAACTAATCCTAATCCTACTACAGCATTATACTTAAAATAGCCGTTTTTATTGAAGAGAAGCATGGCGTGATGATAGAGAGGCCACTTGAACCACTATGGCACGGTGGATAGGTTAGGGGCGTTGCTTTGAGATGGGCCCCTTGACCTCGTAAGAGATAAAAGCATGATAGACCTACATACATAAAATATATGTTTAGTTATGCTATCTTGGGTTTGTTTTCAGTGATGTCCGAATATCTTTTTAGAGGTAGAACTTCAAGCTATCAGAGTTGCGTTGAAAAATAACCGTACAATTTCGTCATATAAGTTTTTATTTAAGGGAACCATAACAATATATAAGCGCAGCTTTCGGAATCGTCCGACTAGTTTTGGTCTTGAACAAAAACATTGGCAAGGCCTGAATTAAAAGTCTTGATTCCCAGTTGAGTTTTTTACTAGCGTAATGTAAATTTTGTCTGATTTACCTGGCATTGTATTTTTAAATCACAAGTAGAACTTTAATTCAAGGACTTCATGAAAGTAGTAGTTAACTAACCACTAGATGTTTTACCTAGTGACATAGACTTTCATCTAAAAAGGCTAATATCTACTCTTCTACTAGCACACAGTTCATTTACTCTATCAGTTCTCAGGCTACCGAAGCAAATGACCGATCGCCTCACTAAACGTACTTTGATTGATTGCTAATTACTTTCCTAACATCTGCTAAACGAAATTGAGCCATAAATGTTGAGTTTACCTTATTTTATACGAGCTAATGTATTCGTAGACAGACGTTAAGGACCTATAATGACGGTAGGTAAATTATTATAGAGATGTAGGTTCACATATAGATGTACCATCGCAGGAAGGTAATATTTCAGTATTCATGCATCAATGGAAGACACTAATTAGTTTCATGAATATAATGTGGGTGGGATAACTCAGACACATATTAAAAACAAACTACACATACGCATAGAACTAATGATCATGTTCTTCACATAAAGATTTTGTGGGAATAGAACCCACAACGACGCCCGGTTTAGTACATAATCAGGGTCACAAACCACTAAACCAGCGATTTATGTATAGTATATTATATTGTATGTAAAGAGAAACAAAAGAATTTTACGACTTACTTTTTTATTTTTTTATAAATTACAAATGGCGTCCCGCGGTTTCACCCGCGTAAGTTTTCCCCGTTCCCGTAAAGATCGTCAATTTTCCATTGTTTATACCTGTTTATTCTCCTTTTTGGGACAAATAAAAAACCATGAAAATCGGTCGTACAGTTGTCGAGTTATAAGCGTTGTACTAAACACGATTTTGTTTTATACATTTTTTGTGTTATTTATTTATTTAGAAATATATAAGTATGTTTATCAGTTGTCTGGTCACTATAGTACAGGCTCTGCCTAGTTTGGTATCAGATGGCCGTGTGTGAGCTGTCCCAAGATATTATTATTATGAAAAAGTTAAAGTTAGTACACATAAAGAAAAAGTAAGTCCTTATTATTTTTATTTTTACCAGTAAAACGACTATTGCCAACTTAATCACGAGTCATTAGGAAACAGACGCTTGATTGTCTCGATTTATTTGTCTGAGATAACAGGTGAAAGGTTGGTGAGTTATTATTTAGGGCGCGCTAACATACTCGTAGATGATAAGTGTATCTTCACAAATAAAATTGATGGACTAAAATGTATTTACGCGCATAACTTTCAAACGTTTGCACCAATTAATATTGGACTATTTTTTTTGCTACCTTTTTTGGTCAGGACAAGTTTGTATAACAGGTTTTTTTTTTCGCAATGTGAGAAATAACTGAACTGACTATGTACTAGTGTGGTCTGAAAAGTTTCCGACCTCAACGTGAAGATGACAACACTCGTAAAAAAAGACTACTGAATTTCGTTGTTTATCTGTTGACAGTTACTTATGTGAAGTTTCAGCCATTTTGGACGCGCAGTTTTTATGTAACAGTCGTTTGAGTGAGTTGGTGTGATTTTTTTTGTGAAAATGGACAAAATCGAGTATCGAGCTGTCATTAAATATTTGTTTTTGAAAGGCAATACGCCTACGCAAATCAATGATGAGTTGGATTCTGTGTATGGGGACTCTGCACCATCATTTACCACAGCAAAATTTTGGGCAGCTGAATTTAAACGTGGCCGTAAGAGCTTGGGAGACGATGAACGTTCGGGACGTCCAAAAACTGCAACTACCGACGAAAACATCGCCAAAGTTCACCAAATGGTGTTAGACGACCGGCGAATTAAAGTGAGAGAGATAGCAGAGGTTATGAACATTATCAAAAGAACGTGTTTGTCACATATTAGATCAACATTTAGGCATGAGAAAGCTGTCCGCGCGTTGGGTGCCGCGTTTGCTCACGTTAGACCAAAAACGTGTTCGAATGAACATTTCCAACGCTCTTTTGATGCAGTTTAAGCGCAATAAATCTGAGTTTTGGCGTCGATTAATAACTGTAGATGAAACTTGGATACACCATTATACGCCTGAAACAAAAATACAATCCAAACAGTGGACTGCAAAGGGGGAACCGGCTCCAAAAAAAGCAAAAACTGTTTATTCGGCTGGGAAAGTGATGGCGACTGTTTTTTGGGATAGTCATGGAGTTATTTTAATAGATTATCTTCAAAAGGAAAAAACCATTACAGGCGCATACTACGCATCATTACTTGACAAGCTGAAGGAAGAACTTGCGAAAAAACGGCCACATTTGCAGAAAAAGAAAATCCTGTTTCACCAAGACAACGCACCGTCTCACACCTCAGCGGTTGCCATGGCGAAAATACACGAATTATCGTTTGAACTGCTTGACCATCTGCCTTACTCACCAGATCTAGCCCCAAGCGACTTCTTTTTGTTCCCTCATCTAAAAATTGCTCTCGGAGGACAAAGATTTTCGTCAAATGAAGAGGCAATGACCTTCGTGAACAATTATTTTGCAGAGAAAAATGCCGAGTACTATTTTGACGGGTTACAGAGATGGGAGCATCGCTGGGAGAAGTGTGTAGAGTTACAAGGAGACTATGAAAAATAAAATATAAAAATCAGAAAAAATGTGTTGTATCTTTGTTAGGTCGGAAACTTTTCAGACCACCCACTATATAACATGTTTTTTGGGAATGTGGCCTAACTACGCGGATAAAACCGCGGACCACAGCTAGTAATAGCTTTCAAAATAAATACACATAGCTTTTTTTTCAATTATTTTTATGTTTACGTAATTAGTAGCCTGGAGCAGATTACCACGTGCAACGCGGCCGCCTATTAAATTGTACCTACTAGATATTTTTTGTTGTCTCATTTTATTTTCGTAATTATATTTCGTATAAGTATCAGTGTACAATAAAGAGTTATAAATTAAATTAAGCATTCAAATACCACATAATTGCCGCGATATGTCCTCATTTCAAAAAAAAACAGTCAAATAAAAATTTTAAAAATTAATTTTAATAATTACAAACCAAACCAAATAGTTACTTAAAAAAAAATATTATTAAAAGATAAAGTAAAAAATGATTTTGATTTTCTTTTGCAATATATATGTAGTAGAGAGTTTTAAAAATAAGATTGTACTTAATGGAGGTTGATATTCCCTACTTCTCTAACATTTTAAGCCCATACAAAAGTAAATACGAACTAGAAGAACAAATATTTTGTAGTGCACAGTATTTGCGGTTAGTTCCACTAATGGGGAACATTGTCTTGTTGTTCCGTACAACCGCTGTGGGTTTTAGCTTTAAATTTATCTCTACCATTAAACTTTGTTAAATAACCTAAGTTTAAAACCAAGTAAGTTAAATTAGTATAAGTTATATTATAAAGAATTTTAGAAAAACAATTCTTAGAAAAAGAAAAACTGAAAATAATGGGATTAATTGATTGATTGACAGTTTCAAAGCCTATGAACCAATCGAATCAATTTGAAAGCAGCCTAATAATAGATGAAAAATAAGCCAGGCATACTCATAAGATAATATAAAACATCTAAATATAAATCCGCCACATCTTACACAGTACACATATTTGGAATTTCTCATCAAAATCTTCAAAGTATATTTATTTGCTCCAATTTGGCAGTTTTTCAAAGCAGTCTCGCTCCATATATTTCAATCTTTGAATAGGAGGTAATATACAGCCGTATTCATTAAAGTGTAATGCTTTTAAACATGCTGAAACGTAATTACATCTATTCAGCCATTTGAAGCCTAATTAATGAATGAACTCCTTTAATGAAATATATCTTTAGCACAAATGTATAAATACCTGTTTTAAATATCACTAGTATAAAGAACTCTTAGATTTTTGACGCATTAATTAACCATAAATATTTCTTTGTTTCAGATATTTTTTTAAATTAAAACTACTATGACATAGTGTTCCGCAAAGTGTTTTATAAGTTTATCAAAATGACTTGCCGGCAAAATCGTGTGTCTGCCGCGGCGGTCAGTGCAATACTGACGATATTAGTGTGTTCGACATTTAAAGTAAGCTCGGTGGAGGGGAGAGATGAGCCACATAAGTACACAATTGACGAACTGCTCTCCACACACTTCGAACACAAAGACTCTGGAGACCTTGGAATGGATCCTTGTAAAGCTGGTAAGTTATTTATTGCACTTATGATCTTATCTGATCTGCTATATTTTCAAATTATGAACGAACACTGCGTCGAGTAAAAGGCCAATCCCACATACAAAATAAGGGCCGACGAATTTTAGGCGAGCCTGAAAAGAGCTACAAGACAGTTTGCGTGAGATGCAAGTACACATAAACGGTGGGTGAGAAAGAGACGACAATATCTTGTATCGCTTTTTAGGCTCTCTACGATACATCGGCCGACGCGTACTTATGTTCTTTATGGTTTGGAAAAACCGTACTGATTGACTGTACTAATCCTTAAAAGCCAATCCCAAGCCATTTAACAAAGGGATTTTGTCAAGTATCGAAGAAAAATAGTCGACAAAAATACTTATAGATATTTCGATTAAGCTATGAGTTTTATTCATTGCTTTAACACAATAAAATCGAATATTCTCAATAAAACTCAGTAGGTGTATAGAACTTTGTGGTTCCCGTTAAACCATTTTAGACTTTGTTTAGACTTTGTTTTTTTGCCGTCTCCTATATAATTATACATCAGTTAGACTCGTACCAGACAGATATCATTTTGCTCTGATGTTTTATTAAAAGGAAGGTAAGGTAAAGCGAAGATAAAAGTTATTGAAAATTATTATGTTAGATTAATAGAAGTTTCCATAGATTTTATGGAAATAATTTAAGTTGAATCAAATATAGACGTTAACACAACAAAATAGGGAGTAAAGTTGCTCATCGATCAGTAATCTTCGGGCTAATTATAGACCATATACCGCCGCTTTCATCATAAAATGAGTTCAAGTCAATGACCTTGATAAAGAATAAATGAAAGATAAGATTTTTTAAATTTAACGTTTCTTAAAGGACTTGTAAAGGTAAATTAAGTTTCTTGAGAATAATAAAATTAAGAGATTGAATTACAATATTAGACTTTCAGGTAAGTTCATTAATCTCCAACCTTTTTTTTTTTGTATTTCATGAAATGTTGTAAGATGTTCCTAATTAAAAAAAAAATTAGTACTTAACTCGAGCAGTCGGCCCAACAAAATAAATCAACAAACCTTTTTTTATGTCAATCCCGCCATACATACCCATTATTGCAACACCTGTAAGCTGAGATCTACAATGATATCCAATACCACTGACAGAAAGCTTAAGACTACTATTTTGTCAAAAAACATACAACAAGACAACCTCTTTATTTATTTATCCTATTTGCAATTTACTTTCTATATAGCGTTCAACATTCTAACGTTGACGATATTGCCTTCACAAATGTCAGGCGATTGGACAAACAAACCCTTAAGGCCCAACAGATAGGTCGGGGTCGTCATGGACAGCTTATAATTCTCGCTGATTACCTCCGCACAACTGACACCATTCCTGTTTAGTTTGGGACAAGTGACAGACGGTAGCGGTAAAGTCAACTTGTAGTGATTTCATGAAGTAATAAACTCACCGTATGTGTACGAAAAGTTGAAATTAATAAAATTACGTATCATTTATTTATAATTTAACAAAAAAGAGAGAAATCAATAGGTTCGTCTCGCATATTCGTCTGTCAGTTTTTATGTAACGTTATTTGATCTCATTTTTTTTTATGAAAACCACCACCTAATATCTTTTTAATAGATATTTTGTGCGTAATGCTAAGAACATTTTAATTATATGAAAAGTGCGTATAAATATTATTATCCGTCATGATGAGAGAATAAAATATTACCATATCTTGTAGACATTTTCAGGCCGACAATTATAACATAAGTTCTTAATTAAAAAGTAAAATTAAAATTTGATCGCTACATCTTTTGTTTTTGGACAAAACGAGCTTTACAGTGGGTTGTTTTTATCGTCCGCCGTTGATTTCTGTTTTAGCACTTTGTAATGGTACCTCCTCTCAGTACCTGGCAGTAAAAACGAAAATCGCCCTTACTGCTAAGATAATAAAGAAGCTAAAACGTCAAAGCACTACCACTGTTAATGTCAACGGTTCCATTCTCTACCCGAGATTTAAATACCTCACATTGTATGCTCTCAGTCGCGAAAATAGTTCTAGCAGGTTTTCAGTTACAGTAAAAAGTTCGCCAGGTTGAAAGAATGTTTTTAAATTCAATTTACATTGAAACGAAACTTTTGAAATGAGGAACTGGTTTAGTTGTGATTGTGAACACAGTTTCAACTACGAGTAGTTTATCTAACTTGAAACATGAATACATTGAAAGGAGAATGTGTAAAAACCACAGGTTAATGTAAATATTTGTTCGTTCTTTCTATGTTACATAATGTAGTAAAATACTACACTGCAATGGAACTGGATAAACATTTTTTGTTATTTGAACATTGGAAAACAAAACTGACCCAGCCAAAATATTTAAATGAACAATTTAGCATACAGAAACATTTTGATGAATTTCGGTCGTCTATTTTGTATGCGTTAAAACATTTTAATGCTCAATATACGAGATACGGCAAGCAAATGAAAGGGTTAAACCGTTGTCGTTATAAAATAAACAATTAACACTTCGCAAACCGATGACGGTCGATAGAAAAACCGTCAAAGTTTATTGGTACAAACCGGTCGCACGGACACTAAATTGGAATCTGGCACTCTATAAACCTTTAATGTCAATAAAGCGGTCCCTCATCAAGTGAACCGTAAAAATCGGCACAATACCGGTTTTTACACCCGTCACCACGATTGACGGCCAAAATTGCTTTTTGGTTTTAACCTTTTCAATTTTTTTTTTGAGATTTTGAACATGTCCTTTTGCCACAGCTTGTAGAGATTTAAATATAGAGCAATTGCGACCTTTTTTTTGTAGCCTTTGATTATATTAATTTTTTTGTATTTATGTACTTTCTCGTCTCACGTCTCTAATTATGAATGTACAACACTATGTATTTAAATATAATTCTTAAATTTACCATTCTATAAAATGATCTATGTCTATAAAATAAAACCTTGAAAATGAGATCAGCAATATTTAAACATCTATTTAACATAAAACTAATCGAGCGTAAGCTTCAAGGTAAGAATTCTACGATATTTCGTAGATTACTGCTACGCTTGAATACCTACAAGATTAAAATCGTAGCACGTCGTAGCCTTTTGTAGCTGAAGTTAATCACCTTAATTTTAAATCCCTTCCAAGGGTATTGAATATCAATACCTATGTGCGTATAACGAAGATTCATTTTATATAACGATACTTGATATTTTTTTTTTAAATAATCAGGTCAAATGTTTTATTTGTAGTCAAGTCACTTATACTATTTGTATCTATACTTATGAAATATAATCAAAATAAATTATATAACACGGAAGTAGTAAATAGATATTTTTTTACCCACGTATACCCAAACTTTTCATATAAAAGGACATTTAAACAACTTAGTTAAAATGTACATCAACAAATCAAGCATTGTCCCAAAAATACTGACAATTATGAATGAAAACCGATTCGTATACAAAGTTGTGGGCGCGTCGTTAACCCATTCACAATAATATTTAATGTTCGCTCGTAAACAGACCTAGTAAAATTAATGGCTACGGAATTCACCTTTTAGCAGCTTATTGTTCAAGTTTGAATTCAATTGAATACGAGTTTTCAACTAACGTTCATTTAAAAGGATTAGAGCAGACTGTGATATTTGAATTTACGTTAAACAGTATTCTGTACTTTGTTTCCTTGTTATATCAAGCATTGCGGCGTAATTAATTATAGACTATAGTTTGTATATAAATAGTTTGCATACAACAGGCGTCTCAAATTTATATTAATGAAAAACAATTGTAGTAAATTTTGAAGTTTGTGTAAATATACAGCTGGCAATAGATTACAGAAAGATTGACGAGCTATCTTAAGATCATTTTGGAAAAAGTATTTTTTTTTCATCCCTGTAACTAACTTATCCATGGATGTAACTAAGATGTAATTTTGATTCAAGTATGAATAAAGAATTTTGAATAAATTGTATTCAGTCTGAGTTTACTACACGCTATCACGCACTGCCTAATAGTATGTAGTACGTAATGCCAAGATGGGATCAATGAACGAATTTCAAAGTTATATGTACTTACTTTCTTATCTATTCTAAGACATCATAGACGATTGGTGAAAGAAAAAAAATAGTGAGAAAACCTGGATTAAAAAAATGGGAATCTGAAATCACCAATCTGTAGTGAGTCAGCGTGGTTATAAATGCACGGTCCTTCTCTATATGAGAGTAGGCCTTTGTCCAGCGGTCGACAATACGTTTGGTCTGAACAATGCCTTAAGTTTACCACGCTATGAACAATATAGACACCATTTTTTTTTTCAAAACTCGTTGCCTAACCTAGAAAATAAAAATATAATTATATATTAGTGGTCTGTAGTATAAGACGTTGGTATTCCCTAAGCAGTATTTGAAGAAAACCACAAGGATTATATTGTAGGCAATAAAAATAACAAATAAACACCGCCCACGCATAATATATGAGAACAAATTAATCTCTGTCTTTTACGACTTGGGTTTTATGTCGCCATAAGTACAAACAAGATTTTCAGATGTAGGCAAGAATTTGTAACTAAAAGGATAATTTTGGGGACAAGCCTAACACATGCTGGGTTTTAATATTTAATTTGAAATGGAGTAACATTGTTTTATTACTAAATTCTATGATTTAATTTTAGATATTTGTTTTTTCCTTAGCCTTTACTGTCCTTCTGCTAAGGCCAGAACCCCCAAAACCTAATGCAAATAAAAAAAACCTTAAATAACAATAATAATTACACTTACGATTTAGACAGGTATGTTATTATTCACAAGTATTGAAGTAACTATTCTAAATGTTTAGATAATACGAAAACTAAATATGCCAAAATCATTAATTTCGAATCCCAAATCAATTTTCAGTAAAATTAAATTCCGGACGGCCTAAGTCCCTCAAATATTTCCGACTATTCTAGCTGTGTACATACGAAACTCACTTAAGAAATACCGCCAAATCATTTATGCTAACACATAAATTAGATGGCGGATTCACTATAAATTGTGTACGAAACACGCATAGTTACACGTTACTCAACAATCATAAACTTCTTGGAAGTTTAATTAAAACAGGGTCAGGAGTTTCGAAGATTATCGCGCACAAATATGCTAACTTAGTTAAATAGTTTCCATGATGCCCGCAGCGTTGGTTTACTGAAGTTTATGAGCAAATCGAGTTTTAGTTAACGCGGTTTTTACGTTATTTTCTTTGTACCTTTCTTATTGAAACGTTGTTCAAGTGCTTTCTTTGTTCTATCTAAAAAAGTATTTACACTTCGTTCGGTGTTAAAGGTCAGAGCTGCTTATATTAACTAATCGATCCTGTGGCACGACTTAAGTCAATGTAGATATATTAAATTAATAAACCTTAAGCGACATCCCAAAGGAGTCTTTAGTTGTATCACACCAATATTATACAATTACAAGTCCCACTTTCAAGAAGCGAGTTGATACGACAACATAAATTATTGAGCGCATACGTTTTATCTTTATTTCGATATAATTTAAGTAACCTGAGTGAAGAACTTACACCTTTTTTTAACTAGGAAACACGATACACGAAAGAAAAACCTCTTTTATTTTCTTTATAATAAAAATATTAATTACTAGCGACCTGCCCCGGCTTCGCACGGGTGGACATTTATTTCTTCATAGATGTGCATCCCCCTCCCCTGCGGTTTCGCCGTGCGAGTCGTGCGACACATATCGGCCGGCGGCCATCATTCATTTTAATACCAATTACAATTTTAAATTCGTAATATCTTTTGAATGAATTGTCCGATTGGAATAAAATAAAAAGTAATTTATAGCTATTGAAACTTGCTCAATAAATAGTTTATTTTGATAAGGATTAGTATTTGACGATAATATGATCAATAAACATAGGCTAATAATTTTAATTACTTTTATTCTATGGAAAAGTGGTTATAATGGCTAAAATATGAATGTTTGGTTTATACTATCACGGACTTTTTTGTAGGCATTATTGAGTTCTACAACTTTTCTATAGAAGTCAACCATACACCTCTAACCATTTAGGCAGCGTTCGCGAGAATCGTTAACGTACGGCAGTTTTTTCGTCGACTTACTCCACAATTTTCACTACCACGAAAAATCCTATCTATTTTCCGGGATAAAATATAGCCTATACGGATTCGGAAGAATCCCTCTAAGTAATGGTAAAAGAAATTTTGAAATCGGTCCAGTAGTTTTTGAGCCTATTCAATACAAACATACAAAAATACAAAGGTTAAAATATTAGTATAGATAATGCTAGATTAATATAATGATAACGTTGTTCTTCCATATTAAAAAAATCTGGAGAGGGGCACTCCTAATCTTTAGGGGTATGAAAAATAGTTGTCGGCGGATTCTCAGACCTACCCGATATATATGCACACAAAATTACATACAAATTAGTCCAGCCGTTTCGGAAGAGTTTGGGAACAAACATCGCGACACCAGAATTTCATATTAGATCTTTTGCCAAACTGCAGAGCATTAAGACATTTGTTTTTTACTATCATGTTTATATTTTAACAAATGCTGGATTTTACACACCGTATCTACCCCATATACAGGGATGATGTTGTCTATCAATGTACCTACTTCAAGCGAACGTTCAACTTTTTTTATGAAAACTTTTCAACGCCTTTCTTCGCAGTTTCAAGTTACTGTTCCATTTACAAATTGAAAAGTTTTAAACACGTTTCAAAGAATAAACGGGACCCCGAACGGGTTTCTGATATTCAAGGGTTAAATTCGAATTTTGAATTTTGGCGTATTCCATAAACCGTTATTTCGGATTAAAAAACAAACCGTTTGTTCTTTGACGAGCGTGACGTACGTTCGACAATTTGCGTAGATTTGGTTCGTTAGATAGAAAACGCTTGATTGCAGCTTTGACTTCTGCTCCCTACACTTTGCTTTTTTATTATTTCTCTGTAAATTCCAAGAGTTCCTATACTACGAAACAAAACACTTTTTCCTATTCTTAGTTTAATAAACAGCCTTCTAAAAACAAACACTATTCAGATTTTTTAAACAAGTGCTGATTTTCTTACCAAGAATCAATGTTTGAATATTAGAGCAACCTTGTAAATGAACTAAACTTACCAGGATTGTAGCTACTATTAAGTTTATGTTCCGTGAAATAAAAATCCATCAGAAAATAAAGAAACTTTTTACTCAGGTACTTAGTTGCCGCCGGCACTTTTAGTACCAAATAAAGGTTAATTGCGGTACACGATTGTTTGTAGCCGGATATGAGCCAGGAGTTTCTATTTTCGTAGTTCTATAACTCTGTTAAAACAGTTGTTGCCTAGCAACAATATAGCCAGTATTATGTAAAATTATGCTTGAGTTAAAGTTTACGTTAGAATTCATTATACAGTAGCCATTTACACTTACATGTATACCTTATTACACTTTACAGTGGGTAGTTGGAGTCTTAGTAGTAGTGTAATCGGTTTGTATAAAATATACGTTTTAAAAAGGATCTAGATATTTGTCAAATATGGAAAAAGAAGCGAATACGTATTCTCCAATTATTCAATACAACAAAGCAACAACAAAAACACGGTATATAAATTGCTTCCAAGCTAAATTAGAACCACATAACTTTCACAAAAAATTTAATATATTGGAATACACTATTGCAATACCGATGATTGTACAGTCCACAGGGTACAGTAGGTACTACATTTCAAATAAATTACAAAACCACGGCAAAAAAGTCACCAAACAAAAAGGTTACTGCTTCCTCGCTATTCACATACGTTTCATTCCCGCATCGCAAACTTGTCACATGATTTTTCAACGTAACAATCCTGTGCACAGATTGTGTTTAATTTTGATAACAGAGGTCATAATTGCTTAACCTTTCCATGACGCTCAATGTATTTCATCTGTGATTTATTTATATATTTTGGATAAAATACGAGCGAAAATAGTCTTAAATGCCGTTTGATCGCTAAAGTCATCAATGTACGGAAGTTCAAAGAAATGATGTAGGTACAATTAATTTTGTACTTTTCCTGTTAAAATCTCAATATGGGAAACGACTTTTTATACAGAGATCCAACGAAAGCTACCGTCCAATAATCATAAGGGAGGACGTTTAAAAGTAATAACATCTCTTATCACCGTGTCATTTCAGTGCGAATGACACGCGTGCCCGCCGCTCAGGATATGAGCTCCTTTCAAATGATAAATTTCTGACACACTGCACCGAAGAATGGCGAATGTAAATTTACACCAAATAATTGTTCGAATTTGTTTTTTGCCGTTTGCTGTTCACATTTCTTTGATTTATTAATTCCAAAGAGCTGATTCTTATAAAATGTATGAAATCTGTGTCTCAGCAGTAGGGCTAACTTATATTATTAAAGGTTTTTATGACGTTTTTGTATTTGAAATAAAATTAAATTCGTCAAATGCATTTATAAGCTCCGTAGCACCTTTAACTTTTCTTAATTCGTGCTCAAGACCGAGTGGCCTGGAGCAGGTTGGGGGAGACCTTTGCCCAGCAGTGGGACACCTAAAAGGTTATATAAAAAAAAAAATCGTGATGCAAGAATAACATTTTGTTCCATTTATCGCAAAAGCGTTTAGTTAAATCATTCCGCGAAAGATCAATTCGTCCATAATTAAGGTTACTTGCGGTGTTGACTGCAATTAAAAACCCCGTCTGATTTTTTCCGAACGGAGATAATAAATCAACTTATTCTAGCGTAAAATTTAGATCAACAGTAGCATATAATGCTATGGTCTAATTTTAAAATCAATGACGAGCGATTGCATCAGGTGGAGTTTGAATGTTGACTTCATCTTGCAAGTTCCAAGTAGCAACCCCGGCTTGGAAAATGTGTTCCTTAAGTAGCAAGAAGTTCCTTCTACATGCCATAGACTTATTCTATGTAACTATTAGAAACTAAGTAGACTGTATAATATAGCACACACTTAATTAGCTGAAGACTTAATCTTATAGCAGATATTTTATATCGGATTACCTAATATTTAGCTATTTTAAGAGTTCCTTTTAAAAAGGAACCATTTTAGAATCACGTCATCGTCTGTCAGCCCATCTCTTTACCATAATACATGTTAATATTTCACAAATGTAAGCAGTGATTATATAGTTGAATTCATATCTTATTACTCTAAAGATCTATGAAAAAAATGTCGTAAAAGTTTAAAAATTGTATTCCAAACAAAGTTCAAGGTACAAGTTTTATATACGCTTTGAAACGAGACAATCATAATCATCGTTTGTTCTTGCTTACTACAGAAACGTAAGTTAAACATGTACTACGTTTTACAACCGACGTCGCGTAAAGTAATTTGATATGCGAGGGCATGCAAGACGGCGACACGCAGTCTGCGAAGTATAATCAAATTAATTGAGAGAGACCGTGTTAAGGTCTTTGTATTCTTCCTCAAGGCCGCAAAAATTTCCTTGAGAAAGTTTGTTTGTTTAAGATAATTATATCTTGTCGAAGTATGAGATAAACCACATGAAACTACCTTTTTGCCGCGGCACCGCCCGCGTGGGTTTGTTATAGCGACAAAAATTAGGCTTAGATCTTTCTTGGGATACAAGGTTACTCCATACCAAGTTGTATCAAAATCAAAAGAATCACATTTTATAATATTAGTAACTAGCTTTTGCCCGCAACTTCGTCTGCGTGGACTTTAGAATTGGGTCCAAAAAGAAATAAAAAATGTGAAAGTAATGAAAAATGGAATAAAATTTTCACCCGTGTTATAGCTTGCGCTGTAATAGAGAAAAATACCAAATTTCTAAGCTGTCAGCCCACGGCTTAAGCTCGTACACAATTTGTAATTTTCCCTCGGGGACTACTTAAGGAATCGGGATAAAAGGTAGCCTATGTTTCTTTTCATATCAAAGGCTTCATGACTGCCAAATTTCATCTAAATCCGTTCAGCCGTTTTTGCGTGATTGAGCAACAAACATCCAAACATCTAAACATCCAAACATCCACACTTTCACATTTATAATATTATATATATATATATATATATAATATATATATATATATATAGTAGGATTGTTTAATGTTTAATCAAATCAAAACGTTTTTATTCCCTATAAACCTTAAGAAGGCGCTCAAGAAACGTTATTCTAATCGAATGACTCTAGGAGCTTATGGAAGGACAAGATACTGCAGGTAAAAAATGAATTGTCACTTTACTCTAAACGAAGCGATTTTCCATCCGTTTTATTGTAAGTATTGTGATAGGTGATATTAAATTAAATAAGTATGATAGAACAGTAATTCTTCATAATATTACCGATCTCACAAAAAGTCTTATTAATTTTAAAATATCCAGATTTGAATGTCTTATTTTACACATTTTTATTTTCCTGACCCTAAAAAGTAAGTTTGTGCGTAAAACTTCGAAAGTTCTTCTGCATTTCGCCGTTATGATCCTATACAGTTATTCGGTCTGTTGCCGCCATAACTTTGACGAAAAATTAATTTAGAAAGCAATATAAAGTCTATTAAAAGTTTTCAGTTCTATAAACAGCTGGTACCGTTAACTAAGTTATTGCTATAAGCAAACTTCAGTCTTCCCGTGTGATGAAGTGAACTTCAATACTGATTGAATGGCAATTCAAGATTTACTTTTGATTGGTTATTTCAATATAATTCATTCATTCGTTCGTTCATAATTATTACGAACTTAGTCCAACTTTGCGGAAAAAAAACAATAGGTTGCACTCCAGCAGAAGTGAAACTAGCATTAATAGATGCGCTTTGTAAAATTTCCATAATTACAATACTATAAATACACGAATTTTACGTATATTTTTACACAACGCCGCTAAAGAAGTTTTCACTTCAAAAAATGACACTGACACCCATTGACATATTTTTCCATTCTGACACTGGATGACATCTCACACTCGTGCAAGCGCCCTGCAACATCTTAGGTTTTCGATCAGTCACGTGACCCCTGACGCGAGTTTAACATTTTTTACCCATCCCAAAAACTGCATAGCACCTCTTCAAAAAAATACGTCAGAGACTTCTAAACTAGTTGACGTGGTACCTATGAGGAAACTGCCTAATAATTTTTATTCATAGCGTCTTTTTAATAACTTTTGTGCAGCTGTTTCTTGTTCAAAATTGACTCAATGGAACAAAATCTTAATAATAAAATCATTATTAATACAGAAAACCTTTTAGATTTGCGGTAGCGAGAATTGAAAATGAAAACAAATTATAAATTTTAAACTATTATTTATTTTTTGTTTTAAAGATTTTTTTATTTCACAGCTTATATATTTTGTTTTAATGTCTAGTGGACAGTTTACACGTGTTCCAGTGTACACGTGGGCATAGTTACATAAAACGCTCGTGTTTCATATAAACTATTGTAAAGCGAGGATTCAATTTAACGAATTCGAGGTTTCAAGAGCAATTTATTATTGAACAACTCTAGAAATTTGAAACTCATTCATCATTGTATTTTCATTTTAATGTACACGTGTTGAAATTGTATTAAAATTTAAAATACAAATGATTTTAATTGAACTAATAGAGCGGTTTGATGGTAATAAACGCATTTTGTATAAACAATAACACAATCATTTTCAATTGAAAATAATTGTGTATATAATTATTATTTTACTAACTAAACATTCATTTTTGTGTGGTTCGATTTAGGAAAGTCCTATGTAGTTGGTCCTGTAGGCACATCTATGTGTCTGTCTGTCTGTATATATCTGCAAGTCACACTAAGTAAAAATAAGTAATTTTTTTTATTCTTTGTAAAGTCATGTACATGTCAAATATTATTTTATTTCATCTATACTAATATTATAAAGAGGAAACCTTTGTATTTTTGTATTTTTGTATTTTTGTATGTTTGTATTGAATAGGCTCAAAAAGTACTGGACCGATTTCAAAATTTCTTTTACCATTACTTGGAGGGATTCTTCCGAATCCGTATAGGCTATATTTTATCCCGGAAAATAGATAGGATTTTACGTGGTAGTGAAAATTGTGGAGTAAGTCGACGAAAAAACTGCCGTACGTTAACGATTCTTGCGAACGCTGCCTAAATGGTTAGAGATGTATGGTTGACTTCTATAGAAAAGTTGTAGAACTCAATAATGCCTACAAAAAAGTCCGCGATAGTATATACCAAACATTTATATTTTAGCCATTATAACCACTTTTCCATAGAATAAAAGTAATTAAAATTATTAGCCCATGTTTATTGATCATATTATCGTCAAATACTAATCCTTATCCAAATAAACTATTTATTGAGCAAGATTGTTTCAATAGCTATAAATTACTTTTTATTTTATTCCAATCGGACAATTCATTAAAAAGATATTACAAATTTAAAATTTTAATCTATACTTATAATAAATCTGTAGAAGTGAAAATTCTGTACATTTAAAGTATTAAAAAAAGAAATGGCGGGGGGTGTTACTAGACCGAGACCGAACACAAAAATGTGATTAAAAAAATTTTTGTCTGTCTGTCTGTCTGTCTGTTTGTTCAGGCATCACGCAAAAACTACCGGTTCGATTACGATGAAACTTGGTATAATTGTTCCTTAATATCCTGGGCACCACACTGGGTAGTTTTTATCCCGGAAAAGTATATACCTGATGCAGAACCGCAACAGACCAGCTAAACTATAAGAGATACAAAAATGGTACCATAGCAAAAATTGTTCCACGTGATGAGCATTTTCTGCTGAGAGAATAAATTTGAAGATCTGGAACACCTGATGTGGAACTCCAAGAGCCCAGCTACAGTATAACACATATAGGAATGACGTCTTAGCAAGAGTTGTTCAGCCTGATGAGCACTCTCTGTTGACGTATAAAAATTGAAGATCTGGAACACCTGTTGTGGAACTCCAAGAGCCCGGCTACACCATAACACATATAGGAATGACGTCTTAGCAAGAGTTGTTCAGCCTGATGAGCACTCTCTGTTGACGTATAAAAATTGAAGATCTGGAACACCTGTTGTCGAACTCCAAGAGCCCAGCTACACCATAACACATAGGAATGACGTCTTAGCAAAAGTTGTTCGGTCTGATGGGCATTTCCTGTTCACTTATAAAAATCGAAGATTTTAAACATCTGACCTGGAAATCAAAGCTATCACTAATTATACTGTACTAGCTGTTGCCCGCGGCTTCGCTCGCGCGTAAAGTTAAGAGTAGTAAGTAGGTAGTAAAGGATAGATGGATGTATTCTGTGATTTTCAAAGTAAGGCGCATAAATTATATTTTTCATAAAATATTATGGCGTCAAGATAATAATAAGATAATGTGGAAAACATCACATACATTGAGTTTGGATAAACTTTTAAAATTGTGGCAAATTTTTGGTCAGACAAAACTTGAGAATCATTTACACGAAAAGACGAAGAAGAGTCACACACATTGCTCCGAATTCAAAGTAAGTAGCAGGATTGTGTTATGGAATCAGAAGCAACGAAGGTACATACCATAAAAATAATACCTTGCAACCCCTATTTCACCATCTTAAGGCGTAGATATCTACAATCGCAAAAATATGTTTTCATTTATTTCTTACCAAAAACCCAAATACCAAATCTTATGTATCTCTGTTTGAAAATGATGAATATCGTAAAAAAACTTCAAACTCCTATTGCACCCCCTTAGAGGGTAGATTTCTAAAATCTCGGAAATACGTCTTATTTATTTCTAACTCATAATCCTATGAACTTTAATGAAAACTACACAATTCATATACCTACAAACTTCCAACCCCTATTTTACCCTCTTAGGGGGTAGATTTTCAAAATTGCTGAAATACGTCTTTATTTATTTCTATCGAGAAGCCCGTATACGAAATTTCCATATAAACTTTCATCCCCTATTTAACACCCTTAGGGGTTAAATTTCGAAAAATCCTTCCTTATTCCTTGTCTACATTAAATAGGAAACGTCTGTGCAAAAATTTCAGCTATCCAGGTTCAAGGGTTTGGGCTGGGCGTTGATGAGTCAGTCAGTCAGTCAGTCAGGCCTTGTCTTTTTATTTATACACAACATGTAACAAAAACCCTGTCCGATCCCTTAGACTCGGTATTATTCGGTATCGTACTGCGAACACATATACGTAGGTATTAAATGGATTGGAGATTATTTTTTTTCCTAATTGAAAATAATTAAATCAAAATAAAAACTGATCCAAGGCAACAGCAACACTGACCGCTCCTCAAAGTTCATGTACTTACTACCTGTAGCTTTGTGTCAAAGAAGCCGCCTATGCGAGACGGTTCATGAACTGTACCACGAATACGCCATTATTGGATCTGACAGGGGTTTTGTTACATGTTGTATACAGATATACCATTGTCATCGAAAACCAGTCCTAAACTGTTACCGCCTTCACCGCGTGAAGGTTATGCTATTTTATAATTATACAGTATAATTAGTGATAGCTTTGATTTCCAGGTCAGATGTTTAAAATCTTCGATTTTTATAAGTGAACAGGAAATGCCCATCAGACCGAACAACTTTTGCTAAGACGTCATTCCTATGTGTTATGGTGTAGCTGGGCTCTTGGAGTTCGACAACAGGTGTTCCAGATCTTCAATTTTTATACGTCAACAGAGAGTGCTCATCAGGCTGAACAACTCTTGCTAAGACGTCATTCCTATATGTGTTATGGTGTAGCCGGGCTCTTGGAGTTCCACAACAGGTGTTCCAGATCTTCAATTTTTATACGTCAACAGAGAGTGCTCATCAGGCTGAACAACTCTTGCTAAGACGTCATTCCTATATGTGTTATACTGTAGCTGGGCTCTTGGAGTTCCACATCAGGTGTTCCAGATCTTCAAATTTATTCTCTCAGCAGAAAATGCTCATCACGTGGAACAATTTTTGCTATGGTACCATTTTTGTATCTCTTATAGTTTAGCTGGTCTGTTGCGGTTCTGCATCAGGTATATACTTTTCCGGGATAAAAACTACCCAGTGTGGTGCCCAGGATATTAAGGAACAATTATACCAAGTTTCATCGTAATCGAACCGGTAGTTTTTGCGTGATGCCTGAACAAACAGACAGACAGACAGACAGACAAAAATTTTTTTAATCACATTTTTGTGTTCGGTCTCGGTCTAGTAACACCCCCCGCCATTTCTTTTTTTAATACTTTAAATGTACAGAATTTTCACTTCTACAGATTTATTATAAGTATAGATTAAAATTTTAAATTTGTAATATCTTTTTAATGAATTGTCCGATTGGAATAAAATAAAAAGTAATTTATAGCTATTGAAACAATCTTGCTCAATAAATAGTTTATTTGGATAAGGATTAGTATTTGACGATAATATGATCAATAAACATGGGCTAATAATTTTAATTACTTTTATTCTATGGAAAAGTGGTTATAATGGCTAAAATATAAATGTTTGGTATATACTATCGCGGACTTTTTTGTAGGCATTATTGAGTTCTACAACTTTTCTATAGAAGTCAACCATACATCTCTAACCATTTAGGCAGCGTTCGCAAGAATCGTTAACGTACGGCAGTTTTTTCGTCGACTTACTCCACAATTTTCACTACCACGTAAAATCCTATCTATTTTCCGGGATAAAATATAGCCTATACGGATTCGGAAGAATCCCTCCAAGTAATGGTAAAAGAAATTTTGAAATCGGTCCAGTACTTTTTGAGCCTATTCAATACAAACATACAAAAATACAAAAATACAAAGGTTTCCTCTTTATAATATTAGTATAGATAATTATAAAATAGCATAACCTTCACGCGGTGAAGGCGGTAACAGTTTAGGACTGGTTTTCGATGACAATGGTATATCTGTATACAACATGTAACAAAACCCCTGTCAGATCCAATAATGGCGTATTCGTGGTACAGTTCATGAACCGTCTCGCATAGGCGGCTTCTTTGACACAAAGCTACAGGTAGTAAGTACATGAACTTTGAGGAGCGGTCAGTGTTGCTGTTGCCTTGGATCAGTTTTTATTTTGATTTAATTATTTTCAATTAGGAAAAAAAATAATCTCCAATCCATTTAATACCTACGTATATGTGTTCGCAGTACGATACCGAATAATACCGAGTCTAAGGGATCGGACAGGGTTTTTGTTACATGTTGTGTATAAATAAAAAGACAAGGCCTGACTGACTGACTGACTGACTCATCAACGCCCAGCCCAAACCCTTGAACCTGGATAGCTGAAATTTTTGCACAGACGTTTCCTATTTAATGTAGACAAGGAATAAGGAAGGATTTTTCGAAATTTAACCCCTAAGGGTGTTAAATAGGGGATGAAAGTTTATATGGAAATTTCGTATACGGGCTTCTCGATAGAAATAAATAAAGACGTATTTCAGCAATTTTGAAAATCTACCCCCTAAGAGGGTAAAATAGGGGTTGGAAGTTTGTAGGTATATGAATTGTGTAGTTTTCATTAAAGTTCATAGGATTATGAGTTAGAAATAAATAAGACGTATTTCCGAGATTTTAGAAATCTACCCTCTAAGGGGGTGCAATAGGAGTTTGAAGTTTTTTTACGATATTCATCATTTTCAAACAGAGATACATAAGATTTGGTATTTGGGTTTTTGGTAAGAAATAAATGAAAACATATTTTTGCGATTGTAGATATCTACGCCTTAAGATGGTGAAATAGGGGTTGCAAGGTATTATTTTTATGGTATGTACCTTCGTTGCTTCTGATTCCATAACACAATCCTGCTACTTACTTTGAATTCGGAGCAATGTGTGTGACTCTTCTTCGTCTTTTCGTGTAAATGATTCTCAAGTTTTGTCTGACCAAAAATTTGCCACAATTTTAAAAGTTTATCCAAACTCAATGTATGTGATGTTTTCCACATTATCTTATTATTATCTTGACGCCATAATATTTTATGAAAAATATAATTTATGCGCCTTACTTTGAAAATCACAGAATACATCCATCTATCCTTTACTACCTACTTACTACTCTTAACTTTACGCGCGAGCGAAGCCGCGGGCAACAGCTAGTATTATTATAAAGAATACATTTTACGTGCAAGAGGAATTCACAAATCTGATGTAACTTAAGCCAATCTAAGTCTATGAACAGGCAACATGGCCAATAAATATTGAATTACGAAAACAAAAGCCTCAAGTACTCAAATTATGATAGTAAAGCAACAAGCTAGATACATTCGACGCACGTATGTCCACAACCTCTCATTTCAGAGTAAAAATGCTAAACAGACCTCTTGACACGCACAAATACGGCCGGCTATTTGAAAGCACATATTTTTTGCTCGCATTCCCTTCTGGAGTACGCGGGCGTGATTAATTGCTTGTAACATTTTTATACAAACATGAACACGTTAAGGTAATGATTACGAGAATATGTAGCATATGATATATTTGTTTCTCTTCTTGTGTTCCTTTTCGCCATGATTTTGAAGAAGCTTATACATTTTATACCACGTTTTTATTGTATAAAAATAAATCTTTACGTGTGTATAAAGAAAAGTTAGTGGGGTTGATCCCGTTGTTATTAAATAATTTGTAGCTTAAAGTTATCGTCGACTTGTAGGATTTGTCCATTCTCACATTATCCGCAATAAGCCGATACATTTTTTTATTTCTTTTACTTTTATTTATTACTAGCTGTTGCCCGCGGCTTCGCTCGCGCGTAAAGTTAAGAGTAGTAAGTAGGTAGTAAAGGATAGATGGATGTATTCTGTGATTTTCAAAGTAAGGCGCATAAATTATATTTTTCATAAAATATTATGGCGTCAAGATAATAATAAGATAATGTGGAAAACATCACATACATTGAGTTTGGATAAACTTTTAAAATTGTGGCAAATTTTTGGTCAGACAAAACTTGAGAATCATTTACACGAAAAGACGAAGAAGAGTCACACACATTGCTCCGAATTCAAAGTAAGTAGCAGGATTGTGTTATGGAATCAGAAGCAACGAAGGTACATACCATAAAAATAATACCTTGCAACCCCTATTTCACCATCTTAAGGCGTAGATATCTACAATCGCAAAAATATGTTTTCATTTATTTCTTACCAAAAACCCAAATACCAAATCTTATGTATCTCTGTTTGAAAATGATGAATATCGTAAAAAAACTTCAAACTCCTATTGCACCCCCTTAGAGGGTAGATTTCTAAAATCTCGGAAATACGTCTTATTTATTTCTAACTCATAATCCTATGAACTTTAATGAAAACTACACAATTCATATACCTACAAACTTCCAACCCCTATTTTACCCTCTTAGGGGGTAGATTTTCAAAATTGCTGAAATACGTCTTTATTTATTTCTATCGAGAAGCCCGTATACGAAATTTCCATATAAACTTTCATCCCCTATTTAACACCCTTAGGGGTTAAATTTCGAAAAATCCTTCCTTATTCCTTGTCTACATTAAATAGGAAACGTCTGTGCAAAAATTTCAGCTATCCAGGTTCAAGGGTTTGGGCTGGGCGTTGATGAGTCAGTCAGTCAGTCAGTCAGGCCTTGTCTTTTTATTTATACACAACATGTAACAAAAACCCTGTCCGATCCCTTAGACTCGGTATTATTCGGTATCGTACTGCGAACACATATACGTAGGTATTAAATGGATTGGAGATTATTTTTTTTCCTAATTGAAAATAATTAAATCAAAATAAAAACTGATCCAAGGCAACAGCAACACTGACCGCTCCTCAAAGTTCATGTACTTACTACCTGTAGCTTTGTGTCAAAGAAGCCGCCTATGCGAGACGGTTCATGAACTGTACCACGAATACGCCATTATTGGATCTGACAGGGGTTTTGTTACATGTTGTATACAGATATACCATTGTCATCGAAAACCAGTCCTAAACTGTTACCGCCTTCACCGCGTGAAGGTTATGCTATTTTATAATTATACAGTATAATTAGTGATAGCTTTGATTTCCAGGTCAGATGTTTAAAATCTTCGATTTTTATAAGTGAACAGGAAATGCCCATCAGACCGAACAACTTTTGCTAAGACGTCATTCCTATGTGTTATGGTGTAGCTGGGCTCTTGGAGTTCGACAACAGGTGTTCCAGATCTTCAATTTTTATACGTCAACAGAGAGTGCTCATCAGGCTGAACAACTCTTGCTAAGACGTCATTCCTATATGTGTTATGGTGTAGCCGGGCTCTTGGAGTTCCACAACAGGTGTTCCAGATCTTCAATTTTTATACGTCAACAGAGAGTGCTCATCAGGCTGAACAACTCTTGCTAAGACGTCATTCCTATATGTGTTATACTGTAGCTGGGCTCTTGGAGTTCCACATCAGGTGTTCCAGATCTTCAAATTTATTCTCTCAGCAGAAAATGCTCATCACGTGGAACAATTTTTGCTATGGTACCATTTTTGTATCTCTTATAGTTTAGCTGGTCTGTTGCGGTTCTGCATCAGGTATATACTTTTCCGGGATAAAAACTACCCAGTGTGGTGCCCAGGATATTAAGGAACAATTATACCAAGTTTCATCGTAATCGAACCGGTAGTTTTTGCGTGATGCCTGAACAAACAGACAGACAGACAGACAGACAAAAATTTTTTTAATCACATTTTTGTGTTCGGTCTCGGTCTAGTAACACCCCCCGCCATTTCTTTTTTTAATACTTTAAATGTACAGAATTTTCACTTCTACAGATTTATTATAAGTATAGATTAAAATTTTAAATTTGTAATATCTTTTTAATGAATTGTCCGATTGGAATAAAATAAAAAGTAATTTATAGCTATTGAAACAATCTTGCTCAATAAATAGTTTATTTGGATAAGGATTAGTATTTGACGATAATATGATCAATAAACATGGGCTAATAATTTTAATTACTTTTATTCTATGGAAAAGTGGTTATAATGGCTAAAATATAAATGTTTGGTATATACTATCGCGGACTTTTTTGTAGGCATTATTGAGTTCTACAACTTTTCTATAGAAGTCAACCATACATCTCTAACCATTTAGGCAGCGTTCGCAAGAATCGTTAACGTACGGCAGTTTTTTCGTCGACTTACTCCACAATTTTCACTACCACGTAAAATCCTATCTATTTTCCGGGATAAAATATAGCCTATACGGATTCGGAAGAATCCCTCCAAGTAATGGTAAAAGAAATTTTGAAATCGGTCCAGTACTTTTTGAGCCTATTCAATACAAACATACAAAAATACAAAAATACAAAAATACAAAGGTTTCCTCTTTATAATATTAGTATAGATTATTAGAACCAGTACAATAATATCTCAAGAACTAAACATAGTCCAACAAAAATTCTCATAGAAGTTTGTCAGTGAAATAGAACTGTAATCTATGAAAGAAAAAAAAAACCATTTATTTATGCACAATCTAATTTTCTTCTCGTACAATACTTATTTTATAATCTTCAATTAATATTTACGCTAAAACTGCGCCTTTATGAAGGAGCTTAATCACCTTCGTAAGTAGCCTTTAATTCAGAACAAAAATTAATCGAGAAAACCCTACTCCATATCTAGGGTTAAAAGCCATCTTTTAAGCCTGATTGGTGCGGGCCATTTGTTAACCCTTCCACTGCCCGACCTCGCTGGAAGTGCATGATAAACGGCCGAACTTAACACTCCATTTAATTTTAACTGCCGTTTGTCTGGTGATGGGTTAATAATTTAATTTTAATTAACAGCCTTCTGCACTTTCGTTACTAGTGATGTTAAATTTTAATAAGTTAAACTGATATACGTAAACTATTAACTATTATATAACATATATAACAATACTGGCCTATAAAATGTCCCACTGCTGGGCACAAGGCTCTCCCCATATAGTGAAGGAATGCGCATTGATCACCACGCTTGCTCATTGCGGGTTGATGTTGTGATTGTTACGTGTTAATAAGATACCTGCGACTAGTGCAGTTCATAAATGAACAAACAGTGTAAAATAAAATAAGTTAAATTCTATAGATAAATTATTGATCAGGAATAAATTATCTAAATTGAGCTTATATTACATTCGCGTACCTGAATTTTAACAGAGTGTAAAACAAAGTCGCTTTCGTTGATTTGACACTTAGATGTTTTAAACTACGCAACTGATTTAAACTTAATCTCCAGCAATAGCGTGATAGAGTGATTCAAGGCAAAGGTTTTGTCTATACCTAATTATAAGTATAATTCTACTGTGCTATACGAGCGAAGCCAGGCGGGTCAGCTAGTTTAGTAAAATGCATTCTCTTCCTTATGAAAATTTATAGAATCTATGACAGATACTCATCGTAAGTACCTACTGCGTTAAAACACCTGAAGATAATGAGCCAACTATTAAACAAATGAAACAAGAATGACTTAACAATTACAAACATAATTATATTGTTAAATGACCGACTATCTCAAAACTACCATTTTAAAATGTAAAACAATCTATTAATAAAACGCTATCATTCAGTTATTGTTATAAACATGTTTGTGTTGCATCCGATAAGTTATGCTCATTATAATTGTATTAATTATGTTGAAAATTCAACAGGCTTAGCATAAAAATAATAAAAATAAAACAATATATTATATATAAAAAATATTTTTTATATTCATATTATTTAGTAAGTTTGTACGTAAGTTTCGGTACATAGAGATCAAACAATGTGAAGTTTAGTTTTGCTTCAAATATTGTATTACAGGTTTGTAAAAAGTCTTAGATAATTAAAATTAAACAACTTCGTCACCTACGCAAGAAGTAGGTCTCTATACTTTAAAAACATGTTCACCAATATACTTCTAATCTTTATCTTCAATTAAATGTAGCAACTGGAAAAATATTCCCAGATAAGTCTGTCTTGCCACATAACTAAATAATAAATGAGGTTACAGCATTAGCTCCCGTGAGTAATTTAATATTACGCTAGCTGTTATGTCTTACTAATGAAAATGTCACCCTCTCAAAGGTTTTAATGCTTGTTGATGACTTTGCTGGCATTACAGACGTTTCCGGGGTCTTATTAGGTACAAAGAAACAAATCCTTCAAAATGTTTTTTTTTTCATTCCATAATTTGATTAGGATTTTTTTTACGTGTATAGATTTGAATGTGCCAAAAATATAGTTGTAGTTTTTTTAGTACAGTGATTATTTTTGGACAACGTTTCTAAAAGGGATTTTCTCGCATAGTAAATTAATTTGTAGGTACTGCTGTTTTGTTGGAACGACACATTATTAAAATTATCCGCGGAAAACGCGTACAAAGAATTTCCTATAATATAAAAAAGAAAGGATACCGTCATAGTTAATGTTAAGTAAACCTCAAGTCTTAATAATAAATGTAGAATGTCAAATACTGCATTAGCTTACGCTGAGCTGACTGTTGTCTAGTACAAACGAACTAGAAAAACTCACTACTCAACTCAACACACGCCAGTTTGCATCCTGGAACGCCTCTAGGTTTCAGATTACAGCTAAAAGGGGTCAAAACTCAAACGCAAGCCGGCCATTCATTACTCATTGCAGTAACCAATTAGAGCTTAGCAAAAAATATTGCAACACCGCCATATTTCATTGCCAGAGTAAAAAACTCAAAGGGCAGCACCAAAACACAGCTCAGTCATTGTTTGTTCCGAAAAATTATGAACGAAATATTTCGCGAGAAAAACCCTTTTTAATGAAATTACGAAGCGTTGTTCGAGTGTCTGTTGTTTTTGTTTATTTCGATTTATTCGTGTACGCTATTTAATCTCTTTGACACTTGATAAGGGTGACTGGTAGAATAACAATAAAACAATGTGTGCGTACGTGCTATGTACATTTCATTGAATGGCGCAATATTGTCAAATTACAATTTATTTATTTGTCCTATGACGTTACACACTAACTTTATTGTTATTGATATTCGCAGTAAGTTTCTACTGTGCGATCTAGAGTTCATTGACTTATTCTGCGGCTGAAAACGATGTGATTAAATAAAGCTATAAGCAGTGATTCATGAAATAAATTCCAATAGGTTTGTTGATAGAAAACTCAAGTTTGAGTTAAGCTCGCCTCTGTACATCAAATCTGAATTTATTGTTTTTTTTGTAAATATTACCGTGTGTACAATTTAGAATAAGGATAAAGAATAAAAATAAGAATCGAAAGGTGGATTAGAAAAAGGATGTTATACCGAAGTGGGCAATATTGTATTCCTTATCAAAATATATTATTATATCCAATCTATCTCTGAGGATTCAAGGGAGAAAGGCATTTCTTATCAAAACTAAATATAGATTTATTATTCTGGTAAGTATTTGATTGACTGAGATACAATACCAAACATACTTATATTTTGGTTAAGTACCTATAGCTCATCTTCATTAATTTAACCGCTAAGTATATTAAGCAAATATTTGCGCCAGATTTCGACGGCCAGATTAATTTAATTAAATAATCTCATATTTGCCCCATCCTCAATTTAATTTCGCACACAGTAAAAATATTGGGAATACATTCCCACGCTCATATTGTTAATTTTAAGGAACCCTTAATTTGTTGTGGGGTTATAGCCAATGTTAATTTGTAATATTCATATTGAGACAATAATTATTTTTTAATAAGTATCATAAACAAGAGTTATTTGAATTTTATAATTATATTTTTATTTAAATTTAGTTTTATAGTTGCTATTCGAATAAATATTATAATAAAAAGAAAAAAAAATGTTTTTGATAGTCCAAACATCTCTAGTCTACTGCAAATAAAACTTTGTATATATTATGTCCGTAGTCGAGTCACAATCTCACATTTTACTTAATTAATTTTATACAGCAGACAGATTTTCTTAGCAATAGCCTTAGTATTAATCTGAATTTGCACAACGGCCTGTAGCTACTACTGTTTGTCTTCTACAATAATGTGAGATCTGCAGTTTGATTGCAGCTTCTGCCTGCCAGTTTCGATTTGTGCTTGCGAAACTAATCTTCCAGATTGCTATCGAATCAGGAACGTGTCTTGCAAACCTATACAGAATATTTATACATATTAGCACATGTATAAGGATCAGAAAATACCATACATTTTAATACACATGCTTAAAATTACGCGAATAAGTTATTTATAAGTACGTACAAAAAGTTTATTTTTCTTAATGATAGAACTAAATATAGTAGATGCATTGCCACTAAAAATAAAAGTTAAATCTTAAAACAACCAAAACAGTTAAGCAGTATTAAGAGTTTATTTTCCTAGCTTAACTTCTAGCTTAGCTCTTTCAAGATTTACGTTCAACACGTTCATAAATACGAATGGAATCACGATCCAAGTCAATCAAATCGTCTTTTATTCACACATCAGTCTATAAGCACCTACGAACACACACAGTAGTTTACCTTGATTCAATACTTGTCATTCCAACAAGGTCTCTCGTAGCTTTGATCGTAATATAGATATCGTCAACCTTTGCACCCTATTCATTGAGGGTCGGCCTTACAGAATAATCAGATGTCAGCTTGCAATTTGTCCCGTATTGTTACTATTTGTTAAACTTTACCGTTTTGTTCATTTTACTCAAAGTTTCTGAATTCTGTTTTGAAAAGAGTTCGTATAGGTTGGTTTGATGTTCATTGAAATTAATGAAGTTTTGCATAAAATGTTTGCATACTCTTTGTTGGTTTTGCAAGTTTATTTCACTAATTGTCGTGAAAGTCTTATGATTATGGACGAATATCGACTCACACGTTGAAGAAAGTAGCAAGGTTGACAGATGTTATAGGTACATTTAGTATGTCATGACAGGTATCTGAAGTATCTTATAGAAAACCGTTAATAAGTAATTCGCAATACAGTCAGAATATGAAAATAAAAAATCTGAAAAAAAAAACGTATGAAGGTGTCGTTACCACTGATCCCGATATTGTCAAGGGGAATAATCCAGCAAAAACCACAGATGCTAGCACGGGTCTATATACACCTATATTTATTTTGGCAATACCCGCAACCAGAACGGACAAATAACTAGTAAAAAAACAAAACGACTCGCATATGTAGAACAAGTCTCAGGTGACATCATACTGAATACGATGTAAAAATATTGTAACTATAACAAAAAATAAATATTTAGGTACGGCAGTTTCATATTTATTTCAGAACATCGTAAATATAAAGGCAGTCCAAACCTAAAAGACGATTGAAAAACAGAAATGCTACTCTACCACCAATGCTACTCTATAGTTACATAAAGACCACGTTTGAAATCTCAGCTGACAAAGACCTAGACAGTGAACAGAGCTATTCTGTAATACATCAGGAACGGATACTTGAACAAAGATCTTCAAGTACTTCCAGAAGACTGTTGACACACTCGAAACGCAGAAGCCGTAGCGGACATGGACCAGCCACTAACAACTCGTCATACATAAAGTCAACCTTAAACCAAAGCTGTTAAGGCCATCCTAACCGCAAAGTTACATTTGTTCTAAAGACTTACGAACCACAAAAGGTTTTTACTCTTGTAAGCGATACTGAACTTTATTAGAATGCAATAAAGTTGGTGAATACTGCTTTGATAAAGTTATGTTGAGACACAATAGTATCAAATGTGAGCGTGGCTACGCAAAGTTGTACCTCATTTATCGATATTGTATCTACCTTGGGATAGGCGCTCATGCCGCTTCATGTGCTCAAGAATAGTGTTGTATTTATAGATTAAATTTTTTTATGACCATGTTTTTATTAAGTGCGCTTATTATATTCGTCATAAAATATTATGAAAGTTTCAAGAACACCTCTTTTACCTTCTAATAATAATTTTATGGAGGAAACGATTCAAATATAATACAATGGATCATAATATTTGGAAATTTTAGCAGGGTATATAATACTTGAAAAGTGATAAATCTTTTGATTCTGTGGTTTCAAGAACCTTCCTGGCTCGGTCTAGTACCGAACAATGAATGTTATATTTCTTATCAAGTAGGAAATTTCCGAAAATACATTTAGCATTTACAAACTTGCAGATTGCATAAAACAAAAATCTTGAAGTTATACAACAACTGAAAAAGGAATTATAGATTGATTTTGAATTAAAAAATCTAAATAAATAGACTATCGACTCAACCACAGCACTAGAAATCGAGCGGAGCATTTTACGATCGCAACTGTCCGCTAATGTACGCAACTGTCCTTTCAGTCCGTAACATTGTGGGAACTCGCCAGCCTGCCTTTACGCAGCAAAATGTATAGAGGTACAATCGCGAATACTTATAACTGGAGGGTTAATATTATTCTCTCAGCATGTCTCATCCGACTCTTTTTGTCATAGTATGTGTGACGCTATTTAACGTATGAATACATTCATAAATACTTTTGGCGTTTGCATTGTTTTAGCCTTACTTTTATTCAATATTAAAAAGTAAAAGGTATCTCGTTATGTTTGTTTGCTTGTTACATTTTACAGCTAAGACGTTAAACCGATTTTTACGAAATTTGGATAATGAGTTTCATCTCCAAAAACAGTACTGTTATATACTTTCTTACCAAAATAATGCTTGGAAAGCTATGATGAATAAATCGAGTAGCGCGACATTACCGTTAATTTGTACAAAAAATATATTAGTTTACAACTCATCACTTAGAAATCTAACGCTGCTATGTCACCTAGATAACCTTCATGGTAAGGCAAACATTGAATATCAAAATACAATTATTTGCAGACACAGGGGTTGTAAGGTGGTAAAGTTTATCAGCATTAAGGGTAAATTATAGTTGGGATTTTGGGATTGCAAAACAATTCAGAATTTGGAATTTGAGTGTTGTATTCACACTACAGAGGTATATAATACGTAAATATTATTAAGTGATATGTATTACAAAACTAATAAGCGTAGTAACTACAATAAACTTTACAATAACAAAAACGTTGTGATAACCTTTACGTGACGTCGAATTTCAAATACAAGTACCTAAGTATTTATTATCTATAACAATATTTTTGTAATTCAAAACATATTTTGGTTACAATTTTAACACTGTAATTGTTTAAAATCTGTATTTATAGAGTTACTTCTCTCAAAATTTAAATATTTTCAATAAACATCTCTAACCATTCGATATCGAAGCATTGGGCGATGTTCGACACCAAATAAATGAAATCACACAAAAAACCGAGATACTTAAAAAAAAGGTTACAGTAAAACTTTTTTAATAACATGCGGCTGTGCTCGGGTGTACACGCCCACAGTCAATCGAAGGCGCGACTCTATTCACCATCACATGTCGATGCAAGCGACTGGTACTGTCATGAACAGTTTGTTATCAATAGCCAGTACTTATTGCATGTGTGGGTAAATTTGTTTAATATTATTGCTAAATTAAGTTAGGAGTTAATAAAAACATGCTTGGATTATTTTATGTGGAAATAATTTGGGAATATCCTTTCGAGGTTTCAAAGCAGAATTTTTTATCGTTTTACTGAGGTTAAGAAAAACATTGTAAGAAAACTTGGATTCCGAATTGTAATTTGAAATCGTTAACCTGCGAGTGGACACTGGGCAGTCGTAGTTTTCAATGCTCTTTTTTTTCTCTGTTTCAATAAAGTATTAACCTATAAAATGTGACAATTATTAGGCCATTTAATATATTTTTTCCTTTTTTATTTCTATTTTTGCAACTAATACATCACTTTTTTTAATAGTACAATCAAACTCAAAAACCAAATCAACGAAATAAAATATATATATTTTTTTTAAACAACGTAAATGTGTTCTTGTATAATTGCACCAACCTCCGCGTACATTACGTGATTGTTACCTGCATTGAGTGATTATTCTGGGTATGAATGGAGGCGTACCTGCCTGGGGTCGATGTACTTCAATTGAAAACCACAATAGCGATACAGAATTGCGGGTTCCGTATTATCGTTGATACTTTTCACTTTAGTAATTTTTGGTGTATGAGAAAATTATATTTTTTTACATATTTGATTGGATAGCGTATATATCGCAATCGTCTTATCTGAGATAGGTAATTGTTTCCAATACCAAAACAGCATCATATTTGGCTTATTAGTTTTGCAACACAATATAAAAGTCATATCGACAAGTAAAATCAATATCGTAGTCCAGAATTATTATGCAAATATACTTATTTATTTAAATAAATACTCCTTTTCTTAATATTTAAAACATGCTTTTGGCATGGCTGAAAACCAGGGGTTTGAAGAGTCATATATGGTTGTTTCGGAACAGCATTAACTAAACCATGTTCTTTCATTATTGTTTTCATTTCATTTCGTAAAACTGTCTTTGTATGAGTTTTTTAAGTTGTAATAAATGTGTTATTATATTTTGCATTCACACGGGTTAGCTAGCAAATTCATGGCCACCAATCTTTATCTATAAATGATTAGAGACTGCACGAACGAATTAGGAGCCAGACGTTAAAATTACAAAGATGTTTAAATAGCGTGTTCTAATCTATTATGTCGTTGCACCATTCTACAAAAGCTACATTTATTTTAATTGGATTTTAAATAATAACAACCTTTGATAATAGAAACGAAAAATTCTTAATATTTCGAAATTACTATTTTCAAACCATAAAAAATTCTTGGTGAACATAAGAATTCAATTTAATGTTTAGGTCTTTTACGTCTTTTTTTTAAATTGCGCTTGAAATGTATTTCTATAAAAGCATTTCTACGTGAAAAATATATTAAAAAAGTATCAATATAATATCATTAAAATCAGCATTGAAATATACCGCTTTGTATCATCATTTGATTCGAATTACACGATATCAATGTTTCTGTCACAGATCGTTTTATGTCAATTAATGGCGAACTCAAAATTCGATGACTGCCTAGTAATCAAATTTTATCGAGAGACACATAATTCTATAGATATTAAATTTATTTCAATCAGTCTTATTGACGTTAGACATTCTGAAGAATTAATAATTGGGTATAAGCAGATTTGTGGCACTGATACATCTCTTTCTAAAGATCTTTCAACATTTTGATAAGTAGAGAATAATAAATACGAATGAATTTTAGTCGAAACTTAATTTGACAGTTCTAATTTTCGTCTGTCCTTTTATAAATATGTATTAGTGAAAAAGATACCGATGGACTAAAATTTGTTTGGTACGAGTTTAACAGAATCGGGGCCAATATTTTACATTTTAAGTATTAGAAGCTGGCATGGCATTGTGGATAAAAGCCTCTATTAAAGTTAAAGAATAAAAAAATGTAAGTATTAGGAAACTGCTTCAACTACTTGCTGAATGAATTGGTTTCATAAGTCTAGGACAATATTATAGTGAAGTGAGCTGTATAGTTAACAATTGAAACGATATTTTCCTTATGACAACGATATGAAATGCGAGTGAGTGTGGTCAATGTTTCCGTGTCACATCGATAGTTTATGTGCAGCGTGATAGCTTGCCGCCTATCGCTATTTCAGGACATTACACACGTCCCAGTTTATATCAAACATATAGGCTTCCTGCCGACTATATTTCTTTTATAGTTATATCGAATATTACTTCATTGATATTGTTTTCTGAGGTTTATGCGAATGATAGACATTGAAATAAAACAACTTTTTATACGGTTTAGCGGAGCGTAGAATAGCGGAGATCCCGACGTTTCAAAACCTTTGCAGGTATCATGGAGTCTGCCCGTGACCACAACACCTGCAAGTGGTTTTATTTTAATTATATAAGTACTTGAGATATTTTTTTATAAATTGAAACATTACAATTGAAATTGAAATGCAAACGCGAAGCATTTTGTTCATTATTGTATTTTCATACAGATACAAGAAAATAGAAAAACCAGCTCTTAATAGTAAATAGATTATTTGCTTTTGAAGAGACGAAAAATATTAACAGAAAACGCCTCCATTAATTAATTACCATATTGTTCACAATATGGTAATTAATTAATGGAGGCGTTTTAAATATTAGTGTAATAGTGTGGTTCTAACAAACTGAAATATTGTTAGAACCACACTATCACACTAATATTGAAAAGGCGAAAGTTTGTAAGCGTGTATATTTGTTACCTTTTAGAATAGAATATAGAATAGAATAGAAATAGGTACTTAGATCAATTTCGACAAAATTTGGTATGGACTGACATCCTGGATTAAAGCAAAGGCTAGTTTTATCCCGAAAAATTAAGTAATAATATACGCTACATACAACACCGCGGGGCGTAACTAGTTAAAATAACAAAAGAACAAATAGAAAAGCGCGTAACGAGATCCGTTCTAAGAATAAAGCCCAGTCCATTTACAATACTATGAAAATCCCGCAAACTAATTATTTTTACACAACACACTCACATCAGATGTTCTGTGGAATAATAATCAGCGTTGAAGTCGCTGCGAACAAAGGATATGACTGCAGCGAACCGTATGCGTCTTTGTATGACGGTACATAGACTTATGAAGCCAGGGTGTGAAGTGATGACGAGGAATATTGAGACTGCATGTTAGTGTATAGCTTGGTCATGTTTGAAACATACACTGATAAATGACATTTATATCGATAACGACGATAGAAATTGCTTAAATGACATTATATTCATAGAAATTCATGAGTTCTCTTTAATCCCTGTGACTTAATTTTATTACTATCGTAAAACGAGATGCTTAGTTTAAAAACTAGAAATGACCATTGTTTACGATAAATCATATAACTTGACTTGTCACTTCCATTGATTTGAGCGATTATAATGCTTGTATAAAGAAATGTCGCAACAGATTGAAAATGTGGATATTCTCTGGGCTTTGTGTACTCTGTCGAATAGACATCTCTTCCAATATAAAGGTTTATGTTTAAAGACTGTTGAAGGATTCCTAGGTAAACTTTTACTTTCAAATGACAATGTTTAGTAATTCATACCAAACATTGTCATTTGAAGAGTACATTTGTATCTACTCTTTAGAGAGTGTTTTTACACACTTTTTGCATTGTGAAAACGGTGGTTTAGCAGGCAGATATTATAAGTTGAATAATAGGCAGCTTAAATGCGTTGAAATTGTTGATATTTTAGTATTTTACTGTTTTTAATCACGCTGTATCGAGTAAATATCAATATTGGCTAACCAAAAAAATCGATTATACCACAAATCTGTGACTTTATTTTCCTTGATGCCATACTAATATTTTATCATGAGTCAAAACAGATTCGAGTATAATATTAACTTCGGTAAGGAAGAGATATCAAAGAACATTACTTATCGGAGAAATTAATATAAAATTTAGAAAGGCCAATGATCTTCAATGATAACGTCGACATAATATTAATTTCATTAAGTTTACATTTACCATGTTCAAAAGAGAGACGATACAGTATCCTTATTATTATTTAAATATTTTTTTTTATAAATATTTCAAAGATTTATTTCATAGAATTTTATTTACTCGAAAACAGTGTTTTTTCTACCAATGATTTTAATTTCGAGTATTTGTAATTAATTATTTATGATTCCGAGTTCCAATTACCGCAAAATTGTAGTCGTAAATTAATAATTGAATAATTATGAACACAGTGTTGTGTCCGTAATTATTAATTCATTTTATTAAACGACCGACATTCTGTTAAAGTGTCATCATAAACAGCTGTATTATAACTTGTTTTAAGTTTAATGGTTTATTTATTATATGAAAAGCTTTTGTCAGAACAAAGATTTTTGAAAAGTGATCAATTAAACAATTAATTTGAGACTTGTAGCAGCTAATTTATATTATAACAATACCGGCCTATAAATGTCCCACTGGTGGGCACAGGCCTCTTCCCATATAGAGAAGGAATGAGCATTGATAAAATTTATGTTATTTTGGTATAAAAGCGATTTCCATTTAGTCGACATATAAACTAATATTGGTCTAATGGCTGATTCTACCTTAGTTTCTTGGAAGCGGTGAAAGGGCGATTCAGAATTCTGTCTTTTAATTAGTTCATTCATGAATACAAATGATGGTGAAACAATAAATTAGATAACAAATGTTGACATGCAAACAGTGCTACTTATTAGAATAAAACTAATAGTGTTTTATTAACAGTGTTAACAAAATACTTATGCACTTTGTAATCTGCAACTTTAGGTAAATCGACATTATTTTACAAAAAACTATAAAATGATGATTTAAATTGATTATTCTTATCCTTCCCTAATCCACAGTAAAATAAATTATCAATGTTCATAATCAGTAACACAATATTTATATTTTATAAAGTATATAACATATTCTTTGTCAATACAAATACATCTAAGTCACAAAAGAATCTCCAATCATAGACATCTTTGTGCTGAAAATAACATCCATTACACCAAGACCCCTGACATTCAACTGAGTTATTTTGTTTTTTTCGCAATAAATATAAAATACGGGATTACGATAGCTCATCTAATGCTGGTAACTATCATATTGTGACTGATAATATAAAAGTAAAGCATTCACTAAATATTAAGAAACCAAAAAAAAGGCGCCAGCAAAAGGGTTAAGTCAAAGAAGGTGACAAACATTGTAACTAATTGTATAAAAATTCAGGTATTATAAATTATAATTAACACTTATATTTTGTCTAGTACTGATCATAATTACGGCTACATAAATAAATTGTTGCTAGTCATTTTGACAGTCTCTGTCCCTATCTCGAGTTGTGACAGCAACGTCGCAAAATAATCATCATAAAATAATATTCATCAAAATTTTAAAATTGTACACTTTAACTAGTTGACTCGATAAACGTCTTTTGCCATATTCTGGAGAGGGACCTTATTACCTAGGATTTTCAGACCTACCCAAATATGTACTAAAAATTCATCAAAATCAGTGAAGCCGTTTCGGAGGAGTTCGATGACAAACACTGTGACACAAGATTTATATATTTATACACATCTCGTAAATGTTGTTGAATGTACTCCGTAATGAATTAACAATATACCCGAATACTGTAACGCTAATTAACTTTAAGATGTTCTTAAATGCCTATCTGTCCCTACTTCACACCTTAAAGTGACAGAGACAGCATGAGACTTAACGGCGGCCTCTAACTGGTTGAAGGTTCAATATTCGCCCATAAGGCACATAAAGTATCTGCTGAAACGCATCATTTATACAACAGTAAAAAAACTAAACAAGGAGCAAAAACAAATTGTAAACATGTAAATTTTGTTCGAATATATAAAAGTTTTATTATAACAAGTTGTGGAGTGCATTACTCAAGTCACACCATCCAGCGCTAAGGGAGTTGGCAGCTCAATGAATTCTTCCGAAGTTTGAGACAAGTTTAAAACACTTTTGTTGAGTCGGCAATGCTTTACTATATGTCTTTACATATTACTTACGTGTTAACGTATGTATTTATAAGAACTTAGTTTTATTTACATATAAATATGATGCAAATTACAGTACTTTTCCCGGTTGCCTGGCTATCTTAACATAAGTGATCGATAATTGTCGGCAATGTACGGCAATTTGCACGATAATTATCTCAGTCCAAATCCGCCATTAGTGTCTAATTGTATGATCTATAAAAACAACTTTATTTCAATGATAAAATAAAATTGATGTTAATATTTAATTCTTTAAAAAAAAAACGACGCCCGCACTAAGGAATTTAGTCCTTGTAACGCGGTCACAAACATTCAAATCACATGCACAAAGAACAACCAGAATTGGAACAAGCATTTGTGGATCACACAAATGCTTGTCTCATGCGGGGATCGAACCCGCAGCACGTCACGCACAGTGGTAAATTGGTAATTAGCGTGGTGACCTATACCACTCGGCTATCCGTGCAGTCACGTCATTTATTGGTGATCGCTCCGTATGTTAAAAATACTGTATACAGTTGAAACCGGTAAGACTTAAAGTCGACCTAAACATAGCATGGGAAAGCCATTGACATTGATAGTAGCGGATGAAACTTCCACAAAATCCAATACAAATCTATTAAATAAAAAAACTGTTTAAATAATTCTTACTAATAATGATAAATGCGAAAGTAATCTCTGCCTGTGTGTGACGCAATCACGCCTTAACTAATGAATCAATTTAAATTTAATTTGCTACAGAGATACCTAGTCTAAACCCCAAGGAATAACATAGGTTTATTTTTCACGCGGGCGGAGGCGCGGGCTACAGCTTGTATTTTAAAATAAGACGCTAGTCCGCTTGCGATATAAGCCACCGGCAAAAAATTCAACTTCAAGCAACTGAAGTCAGACCTCAAGCGTATTACAGTTCTATCTGAATACTGCGAAACATTCATCATTTTCAGTTGCATCTCACCGTTGAAAAGACGTGTTCCCCTACTTGTGTTCTTAGTTCCGACGGAACAAAGGCTATTACGAGCTGCGTCTGATGAATACTGGGATACCTCGCAGTTAGCTTTGTGTTGCAAGAGCAACCTCTTTACGAACATGCTGTATGTAGTCAGCTTCGGAGTAGAATTCAGACGGTAAATAATTCTATGTTCTGCAATGCTTGTGACAGATCTCAGATTGCAGTGTAACTGTCAAAGATACTTTTTAAGTTTCGTAGACCTTTTTAAGAACATATACTTATAGGATTGATTCAAAAGGAGTTAACATTGAAAATCATCTTTTCATACAAACATAAGTCACGTAACCTGTTATTCTGTATGAAAAGTTAATTTTACATTTTAAGATTTCGACCGATTTTCGTTTCTTGGGAAAAGTTGTTCAGTTTTATGCATCTGATTACCTCGTTGAATAAACGCACTCCTTTTAAATGAATCCTGGACTTTTTCAGAACAAATGTATTGGCAGCACTTACTTCTTTTATGCTTTTGATATATTATAGTATAGGTATTATACCCCAGACATTTCATTTACCAAACATTATTATAGTCATACCTACGCCGGGCACAATTATTTACCAAAATTCATACATACTGCAGATTATAGCGTCGTCTACTTCAATATCTAGTTATAGCATGTAATTTTCATAGCGTCATACAAAAAAGCGCCAGATCCAAAATGGAGACAATTTTCCAAACAGCAACATAAGGTAAAGTTATTTAAAAATATCTTTTATACTTGCCTCGAAAATTGCACTGCATAAGAAACCTTAGCAGAAAAGCGGCATTACTTCGACGGGCATTACCGAATACATCTGAATAATGCCAGTTTTAAACCTAATCCGGTGCAGGGAACGCGGTGCTAACAAAATTAGAATATAATAATGAAACTGGACCACTTAATACGACCTCGCGAGATTGTATGTACCTAGCTTTAGTAAAGCAATTGGACCACTAAATACGACCTTGCGATATTGTATGTACCTAGCTTTAGTAATAAAGCTATACATTATATTATATTATATTTATACATTTTTGAGAATTCTTTCCTGTATCGCAAACACTTGATCAACAATCATGCTAATTATGATCTCTAAATACCAACTTTATGGAAAGTAAACAGTATTATTGAGTTAAGTCCTTTCTGTACTTATTTAACATGAAAAAATGCTGTAATATTATTACGCCTATAATAAAGACAGCCTAAAAAAAATAAAAGCGGTGGCAGCCTAATGGCTAGGGCATCGGACTTGCGATCATGCATGTGGTTGCTGGTTCGACTCCCACCCATTGAACTACCGACGTGAACCCACTCGCAACAAGCATTTAGCTTAGTACGAGGGGTAAACACGAATACTAGTAGAATATGAAACCCACATTGCAAGTAAAAATAAAAAAAAAAACTAACAATATCACTAAGACTTAAATACTTCTAAAATAATTTATTAGGCTAGTTGCTACAAGTACTGAAAATGAACAAGAATTGTTTCATCACGTCATAATATTACGGATTATGTAAAACCCCCCGCGACGCAAGGATTGAAATCATTAGTGCGGGCGTCGTTTTAAAAAAAAACAAGAAATAAAAGAAATTTCAAAAAAGCATTTTCACATCAATCAATTAATGTCGTATTCGTCGTCAATACGGAGACTGTCCCCAGACTGTACCACAAACAAATATTACAATATTCTGCTTTTTCTGTATACTCTTGAAATTGGAGTAATTTCCTTGATATTCGATACATCACCTGTGAACTGAGCCAAGTTACCGGGATCGCCTGCCTCTGCGTTGACGTATGGTGTAAATTTACTAGGGTTGTCAAAATTATACTTATATTAATTTGTTAAAATGCTTTACCCGCGTGTCTAAATAGTTTTACGCATTCGGTGTTAAATGGTAAGAGAATCTTGTTGGCACCTCACAATTTTACACATAAACAGAACAGTTGCAAACACTTGAATTTGCAAAAAAAATGCAAAACTAGCTCAAAATTTCTTATTAAAGCGTACAAAGATTTTTTCCTGAAAACATTTTACCATTAAAGTCAACGTACTAATAGAAGCTAATACTTGTCCCAGTTTCTTTGAGTGTGAACCCTTAAACCAATAGGAACGCAAACGTTCCCGGGGGCTATTCGAAATAAATATCCGTCATATTGAAATATTTTAAAATGCACGGAGGAAAATATAGCTGCGGTTTACATTGAAACCTTTTTCTATTTGCTCATCAACAAAAGTGTAAATTGTCGAACCAATGTATCCGAAATCAAATGTTTGTGAGTGTATAACTTGTCAGAAATGTAATGACTTAACGACTATCAAAGATCACTCTATGATAGTCGGGACCAACGGCTTAACGTACTTTCCTAGGTACGGAGGGGGCTCGATATGTTTTCAAATGGTCACCCATCCACGGATCAACCGCGGCGAGCGCGGCTTAACTTATATTATCGGTCAAACTGTACGGCTTACACTTAGCCACGAGTCAAAATACCTGATTTATATTATTCGCAAATTTGTCATATTCTGGGACACATTCGGAAACAAAGCCCGACCACTGAAGAATGTGATTCGAATAGTAACAATATCATCTAACATATTTCGCTCTAATTGTATAACGCAGCAATATGTAGAACGTAAATCGATTGCATTCAGATTGCATGCAATGCGGCGTTCCCGATTAAATTATACAGCCATAGTCCTTTTACACTAGCCGAGGCGATCTTATTGTAGTTTAACTGCTAATTGGTTAGGGCTGTTATAATTATTGCCAAAACTAAAGCATTCCAATAGGGTTATTTATCAGTAAACAATATGAATAGAAACTATCATAATTATCTCGATGAAGTGGTAGACTGAATTGGTCCTCATATTTCCTGTAAATATAAAATAAAAAAATGTTTTATTTGTGGCAGATAAATAATACTTTTTTTATGTGCTCAAAAATATTTTTCAATTAGATAATTGTAATAATTTATTAAGTAAAATGTTATCACAGCATTTTTCTTCTTTATTACGAGAAGACGCCAGCCAGCAGTGGGACACTTATGAACTAGTAGGTATTGTTTTTATTTCTATTATTTACTACTAAATAAATATGTTTTATTTATTACTTTCGTTATACTTATGGGTCATACGTTTTTATTAGCATCCTCTCCTGCTTTTACGATCGTACTTCTTTTTTTTTTGTTAATATAAATTAAAAATATGAATTTATAAACGCAACTTTTAAAGGTTTTCTTTTCATTTTTCTGTTTACTTAGCATTGAAGATTTTCTAACACATTTTCGTCGCAAGATAAACACATACAGCAAGCATTCATTTACAGCACTTACTATTCATAGTGTAAAGTGACAATTTCGTTATAAACAGCTGTTTACGTTCACTGTTCGCTGAATGCTGTATTTCAACTGAGTTATGAACGAATGTAAATGAACCATTAAGTTACAGCCTCGGTGAGCAGTTTGCGGGAAAATTCGTTAAACAATTACTGGCGTTTAGTGAACTACATAGCAATTAACATTCCAACCACACAATGTACAATTTTGGTTAGCATTTATTTTCTAACAATCGTAGTATTAGTAATTCAGCAAATCTTTGCAAACTAGATATATATATTGCAAAGTTTCTGGATTTTTGATTATATTGTTGTTAATTTCCATGTATAAAATGTATAGTAAGAAGTCATGTAGTGAATATCCTGTGATTGCAATAAGCATTAGATATACAGGTAAAAGGGACCATGACGAGTTAACATAAATATTTTGAAAAATATTGGATGTAATAAATATTTCATAGTGTGATGATGTCATCACACTATGAAATACAATACAAAGACTTTACAGTGTTGTAGCCTCTTTGCTTACATCGAGTGCTACGGAATGATATGGCGTAGCGGTTTGTAGCTGATTGTCGTATTACGTTTTATGGCAAGTGAAGACAGTGAGGTGTCCTGCCGTCGTTTCTTTATAGAAGTATTTATGGAAAACGCTTTTCAACAATTTGGTATATTTTTTGGGTAGTGGTGAGATTCATTTGTTTTTTTTTAGTTTTTCATTTCATACATAGTTTAAGTACTTAGTTGTTTAACGTAAAGTATCAAAACAAATAAACTCGAATTTATATTAAAGCGATTGAAAAGCAGTTTAATGACTATGGCACCTGCCAAGGTGTAGAACGTTGGTAATTAAAATTCAACTAACACGCGATAAAATCCGTTTCAAATATTATTTCAAGATAAATAAGCATTAATTTATTTACCTGAAATACACTACAAATTACTTAGTCTGAAGCACCGCACACATATTACAAAGTTTACGTAACAGATTTATAAAACGATTATGAGTTAATTAAGTGAGTTAAAACAGTATTAAAACCTGACAAATGTTGATTAAATTAACAACTGATTTGAACAACCTTCGTCGTGCGCTGTAATCAAATTCAATCCTCAAACACGGCCACACCATGAATATTCATGCGACCGTACTATCGTAAACCGTCATGTCCAATACGCGCCGTGTAGGCATACATACGCAATTAATTAATTGCCAGCCAGCGTTAGGCAACATCTGGGACATAGACACGGGTCGACGATTAAATTTTATGATCGCAGCAGATGTTCAGTGTTGTTAATGGCCGCATGCAATCGGTGATGCCGTTCGTTAAATTTGAATTTGGATGACGTGCTAAATCTAGTTGCATCCTGAATAATGCTTAAGTTAAGATTTCGTTTATTACTTCTATTAATCTATTCTATATATACCTATATTTAAATAATAGAGCACATTATTGCAGAAAAATTTTCACTATTGGGGTTTATAAAAAAAAAACAATAAAATACATACAGTCGAACGTAGAACCTCCTCCTTATGAAAGTCAGTTAATAACAAGAGGAAAAATTCTGTATGTAATCTGAGCAAAATGGAAAACATGCGTTTGGTGCGTCTAAGTTTAAAAAACATCTCTGAATAATAATGAAAAGTTGAAACAAATGAACATGTATTCAAATTCTAATTCAAAATATTTTATTGTGGGCATATGTTAGTTACAGGTCTTAGCAATAAATTAAAGTTTCAATATGTCCTGCCTAATAGGCATACAATAATTTTGTAGTGGCATTACAATTAAAATTATTTCACATGTCAAATTTGGTTATTACAGATGTCAAAATATCAATGTATGATAACAAACTACCAACTGGCCTGGTAGTCTATTGGTTAGTCACCCTGATTGCTAAACCGGAGATCGAGGATTTGATTCCAGGACAAATCGTTGTGTGATGACTATGAACATTTGTTCTGTGCCTGAGTATACCTACTTGATCTAAAAATATGTACATAAGTAGGTATTCAGAAAAATATATATGTATGTTTATTAGTTGTCCGGTTGCCATAGCAAATGATCTAGTGTGAGTTGTCCGAAATTATTATTCTAAGATATTATTGATTAACATTATTCTTTTATATTAAATGCCTTTCACCACTAAAGCAAACGTATCAAGCTCATTTTTTTTCTTTTTGGATAGCTTACAAGCAATGTGGGTCGCACATTACTTGATTTTTTGTAACCCCACATACTAAGCTAAATTGCTTGTATTACGAGGGTTTCACGTGGGTAGTGAAATGGGTGGCATTCGAACCCACAACCACATGATCGCAACGATCAAACGCACCTAGCCATTAAGGCTACCGCCGCTTTAAAATGAAATAAAACATCTCATTGCACAAAAATAATATTGTTTCAACTTCTTTTAAAATATTTAAGTAAGATACGGTCTATTAATTTAAAAAAGCTCTACGAAGATAGAACATTTAAATTTCCGAACTATTAAAACTATGTAAATTATGCACGACAGACGGACCTCGCTTGTACTGAGTAATTGGATCACAACGGCGCGGCGCAATGCGGTGCAACTAATAGCCTAACTTAATGCTGTCACATGCAGTTTAGATTAAGTATATTGGTACAATACCAAGTTAGTTTATTGTGTTACCATCAATTTTGGTGTGTTTACTAACAATTAGCTAATGAAATCTTAATGCGGAAAACAAAGATTCGCATTTCTCAACATTTGATACATATTCTCATACTTTTTTACCACTTGAAAGTAAATTACGTAAAATGTATAAAACCCATAGAATCAAAAATTACAGAAAAAGCTTTACCTATATATGACACTTACCATTATGTTAAAAAAAAGTATCAAGAACTTTTTCTTTACTATATGTGACGTACAAAGTAAATATTAAAACCTCCTTCCCTTCCCTTTTTATGTAATCATTTTTCTTATATCCATTTTTCTTTACAGATAATTTCCAAGGTGACATCGCGATACCGAACGTGGACTACCTCAAACCACCGCCGCCAGCTCCTGTAAACAAAATCAATAAATCTTTACAAGAAGAAGTTGAGAGGCTTAAAAAAGAGGTGCTATTAGAGGGACTACAAGTGGAAGAGGAGGGACTCCCTGATATTTTGAGGAAGAGGACGAAACAGCCGCTGCACCTATCACAAGACAAACCAAAGAAGTATAACGATGCTGTGTTAATGACCAAGGTTCGAATTATTTTCAATTATCTTGTTCATGACTATATGTATGTATTTTAATTAAGAACAATTGATTTTATATTTTTCAATTTATACCGGCTCTAATTATTCCATAAATAACATACAAATTTCCATTTATTTCAAACACAAAGAAACCATCAAAGAACCTACACATTTATGATGGATTCCATTAAATGTTTTTGCTCTCACGGAAACTTATTTCAGTGAGATGTTATCAGAACCCCAGTGTTCAATTACCACCTGTTGCGACGAAAATTGATGTAAATAGCTACTCAAGCTACTCTTTGAACCTTGGTTTTCCTTGGGTCCCTAAGATTTACAAAATAATTAGTTCTTACGTATTTTCAATTAAGTAATTTGTTTTTTGATGTTCTTACATAAGAGGAATTTACTTCAGAAGGATCCACAACAATTCGACTTGAATTAAATAACTTAATTAAACTAATAAGACCTTCTTGTTTTAGGTTCTACCTCCAGGATTAGACAAATCGATGTTGTTAAAAAACGGAAAATTACCTCCGGATGAAATGTTAGATACTTACACTAATGTTACCAATCAAACTAAAACGGAGCAATTAAACCAAACAATGATTCAGGACAACCTCACTGAATCAGATAGTTTAGAACAAGATGGTGTTTTAGTAGTAAATGTCTCAACTAACAACATACTTAATTTGGACGAGTTATATCCTTATATACAGATATCGAATGTTTCTAATAAAATGGATGAGATCACGAATAAGATACAAAGTAATAGCAGAGAGATTACAGGTGACTCCAAAAATAATTTAAAATTTAAAGACATGCCGGAGAATATCACTATTGCTCCTGCTCCCACTAATGGTGTTCTACCATCTAGTGAGCAAGATGAAGATAAACTTATTAATAAAACAGATATGGATGTGATTGGAAAGTTGTTAGAACCTAATTTACTGAGGCCAACTGAAAGTTTACAAAATTTGATGGAGGAATTCGGTGGTAGAAGGACCAATAGGCGCAGGAGAAGAAGACATGGTAATGGAAGACGGTATGTAGTAAAATTTATCTTATTCTTATTCCATAATAATACCTAACCCCGGTTACTCTCATGCGCGTGAACTTTCTTACATTTTATGAAAGTTTAGACGGATTTGCACTGTAATGAGACCAGAGCTATTTAAATTATAATTATTTGCTAATATCAATACCAGTATAAGAAGGGGAGGATCCAGTAATAGTTTACATATTTATTAAAATTTTCTTCATTTGTAATTTGAAAGTTTTCACGGATTTGCACTATAATGAGAATTTGCACTATAATGAGACCAACGCTATTTTTAATTATAATTATTTACTAATATCATTGCTAATATCAATACCAGTATAAGAAGGGGAGGATCCAGTAATAGTTCACATATTTGTTAAAATTTTCTTCATTTGGAAGGATTTAATTAATTTTCTTGTACTTCTCAAGTCTGATGCGTTAGTGCGTTTGAAATTACTTTCGTAAAGTGTGAGAGTGTCTCAGCTCGCAGAGTTGTTAAAGTTCCCATCTCAGAAAGACACTTCGCTGGTTTTTATGGGAGGCATCCTTAATTTTAGTCCACTTGATATAATTAATCATTTGTTACAAATTAATTGACTCCTCCGTCTTTCCTTATAATAAAAGCCAATGCAAATCAGTAGCTTTGTTTGAAAATAAATCCATAAACATTAAACGAAATCTTCAAACGATTCCACGCGGCTGACTTCTATTTTAAATACTAAATTAAGTTGCTACTTTTGTCTTTCGATCTTTCAATCAATTTGGGTCGGAACCAAATTAATTTATTCCCAAGACAGGTGAATTCAGTTTTTTTTTTAACAAAACTTACTAAAAAACTTTAACATTGGAAAAAAACATTTCGACTTATGGTTCTAAAAAAACGGTCTGTTTATTTAGTATACTTTCTATATTATAATCCTGTCTACATTCTTGCTCAAATATCCGTGATATAAGGGTTCAAGTCAGTTAGAGCATTTAGAATATGAAATATTGCATGGTTCATAAGTTTCTAACAATCGAAGTTCCGTCTTTAACATTATCCAACTTTCCATGAATACTGGTGTTCTAATAAAGGCTCATTAATTTCTACTTCAGCGCACTGCGCATTTTTTACTCTCCACCGTACTGCAAAGGATCGACTCTATTGAATCCTGTGAATAAGCCTCGTTCCGTAATTGCGCCGACTGTGGCTTCTTCGTTTAATATGCTTTTTTCTGAAGCTACTATCACTTTGACTTGCATTTTTAAATGTCTTGGAATTGGTATGTTAGAATACAACTGTCTGATCCTTTCTAACACTTTCATTTTTATGTTGCTGGACTTTTTTTCTATCTATACTAATATTATAAATGAAGAGTTTACTTTGTTTGTTTGACCGCGCTAATCACAGGAACAACTGATCCGATTGGAAATAAAACTTTCAGTGTTAGATAGCCCATTTATTTAGGATATGCGAGCAAAACCTAGTATCATATAAACATGTAAAGAATTAACTCGTAAATGATTATAATCATATTTGTTCTCTTAGGTTAAGAAACGTACATTCAAGCGAGGGACAAGGCCAAAATGCACTTAATACATCAGATGCAAAACCAGAAACACATTTTGTTAGAAAAAAGTTTTTTCGTCACCACAAGAAGCACAAGAGTGGGGAACGTACAACCGATAAGAAATTCGAAATTCCTGAACACGAGTTTGAAGAGAAATTTGAACTAAAACCTCCTCCGAAAGCGAATATTAATGGGACAGGAACACAGCAATTCAGTGACTGGTTTTTTCGTGACGACATGGATGATTTAGAGGCCGCTGAAACCAGTTTCTATAATAAAACCGAAGTAAGTAATAAAAAAAAATAGAATAGTAAAAATTAAATCAAAGATTTTGTCACTAAAGTCTTAAACATTATTAATTTAGACAAAGGTATTCCAATTATGGATATTACCGCCATGTTAGCGATTAAATCAATTACAGTCCATTATAAAGATCCTGCAATAGGAGTCCTTACTTAAAGGCACTCATTAAAGTAATCTGCATAATAGGGATTACAAATAATAGAAATGTAAGCTTTTGTAAAACATTTGGAACGAATGTTTTCGTGATATAAAACCAACCGCGTGGTTACAAAAAAAAAATACGAAATTTGTTATTTTGAAAGTTTCAAACTCTAAGCTTTTCTGTTTTTCCAAATTAATAACAAAAAGTTTGTTGTATGTAACACTGAGTTCTATCCTTTTATTAACGTAATGTTTCATTATCTAAAGCTATCATCTAACTGGTTTAAACTAGTTAAAATTTGAAACTCAACCAAAGAAATCTTTCATCCCAAAATGATATTTCACAGGCAAAAAAGCGTCACCGTTCAATTCGAGCAGCAACGAACCGGAAGGAAAGGATTTGGGAGAACGGCGTGATCCCGTACGACATTGACGGGAATTTTAGTGGAGCTCACAAGTCCTTATTCAAGCAAGCCATGCGGCACTGGGAGAACTCTACGTGTGTGAAATTTGTTGAGAGGGATGCAGACCTGCATAAAGACTACATAATGTTCACTGAAAGGCCTTGCGGGTGAGTTAATTGAATATTCTTTTTTATTCTTATTTAATCTTATGTGTTTATGAAACTTAAACTTCTTTTGGCGCGTTAGGGAAAAATTATGAGAGTAAATTTTTACGATGCGCGCGCACACCGTCCCGAAAAACCGACACCCTGAAGGTAGGGCATAGTCAACACTTAATAAAACAATAATAAAGGAAAAAAAAAAATAACGTTTTAGTTTTTTTGTGAGATTTAAATAAACTTTATTTAACTAGATAATGCGTTATAATTAAACTTTCAATGTATTAAATACCTTTTTTCTACTGTAAATGTTGTTTTATCTACAAACGTCGGATAAGGCGAAAGAAAAAAAAAATCTTGTTACGCCAAAGAAGTATAACTTCGAACGCGTGTACATACACACACTTTTTTATCATTAGAATACCTATTGTGTGTTGTCGATCTATGCTACCAAAAGTAAATTAAGAACAAATCGGAGAAGAAATATAACAACAGAATCTATTATATTATTCCTAAGTTTCCATATTATCTTCATCCTGAAATCTAAAAATAAAGCCTCAATTAAGTGACTTCTGACAATAACCTTGTTACTTGGATCTTGAATTTAGCTAACTGCTAAAAGTACTTTATTGACAAGACTGGATTGTAAGTATTTCGGTTTTTTTTTTATTACTTCGACTTCCATTTCAAGCCATTCCATTTCATTTCAGAATTCCATTTCAGAATATAAAATCTTGAATTAGGCCTTCGTAACTTATTGGAAATTGCTTGATCAATAATAATTATATTGATTGGTTTGTTCTTTATCTAAAGCAATTATTAATGTGGGAGACAAATTAATATTTTAGCTCTATGTTTCGTTCGATAGCTCTTTTTGTATCATGTGTCATGTGAAACTGAAACCAAAATTGTTTTACAAGTCAGTGCTATTTTATCCGCCTTCAGACAATGTAGTTAACAGTGTTGACATCATTTGTGAAAATGTATTACAATTACGTAGATTATTCCATATAATGCTTGATAAGAATAATTGGCATAAGATCATACCATGAGGTCAGACCAAATAGGTATGACATAAAGTTAATTATTTAAGCTTATTACGTAAGCATTGATATAAATAGACATTTCACCAGAAATTTCGTCGACTTTGAGATCTTGAACTTTTGGATAACCTTGTTATAAGATCCCTATTAGGTTGCCCTGAACACCTACGCAAAGATATTTATTGGTTGCTCCTTAAATATGGACAGATAGTCAACATTATCCAAGATTATGGAAAAGCCAAACGTAATAATCTTGAGGAAATAACATCCATATGTGTGGTAATTAAGATAACGACGCAACGTTATTTGTGTCGCCTTATTCTGTTTGCGATTTTTGCTTATGTTTTTGCTACACTCAATCTTTAAAGAGTATATTTCTAGCTTAATAGAAATCTTTTGTGAATAATTATTATAAAAATTTAATTTACTATGTTCGCAAAATGTCCAAGCTGACTCTATCACGGGATAAAAACTTAATTATTCTAAAGCCTGCGACGAAGAGGTCCAATTATAAGGTCTAAGATAATTATACATTAAAGCAATTTACGAATGCTCAGAAAATCATGTTTTTCAGTATTTAATTTTAAGAATCTTTATGTTGGTACTTGTTCAAGTTTTTTTTCTCTCTTTAGGTGCTGTTCATTCGTCGGCAAGCGAGGTGGTGGTGCTCAGGCGATATCCATCGGAAAGAACTGCGATAAGTTTGGCATTGTGGTCCATGAGCTGGGACACGTTGTCGGCTTCTGGCACGAGCACACAAGACCTGATCGTGATCGACACGTGCAGATCATACGGGACAATATTATGCTGGGTAAGTGAACACAAATGTAAGCTTGAAATGTTAAAATATTTTTGAAAAGACACGTAATTAAATTAGAAGAACTCATATTCAGCTAAATATATACAAGAGTAAAAGAAGATGTATCAGCTTACACTATTTCGATGAACTCTTTTTAGTACCTAATGTAGAATTAATTTACCTATTTGTGAGATTAAATTCCGTTAAGTAAGGAACGCCAAAAATCCATTTACTTAAGTAAATACGTGAAAAAAGACAGCCCCCCTAGCCAAGTGACATTTCTACAAGCGGTAACGTTGATAGAAATCGCTTAAATGACATTAAATGTATGAAAGTGACAAGTCTAAGTCATGTGACTAATTGAACACAAATGTCATTTTCATACATTTAATTTTAATGTAATTTAAGCGATTTCTATCATCGTGATCGCTTGTAGAAATGTCACTTGGCTAGGGGGGCAGGTTAAGGCAAATGGACTTCATTTGTTTGTTTCTCAGCACGGCACACGGCTACATATCAAGCTATACTTTTCCAGTTTATGCTGACCTCGCTGTGTACGGAAATCTTATCCAATGCGAGATCAGCTTGGACTGGAATTGTATAGCTTGATGTGTAGCCGTGTGTACCTACCAAATGCAGTTCTTTTCGACTAAATAGAACTTCAATATTGTACTTCAATGAAAACTATACAAACCATCAATTGTCCAACTATTTCATTGTTAAAGCAGTTGCCAACGCAACAAATCGTGTAGATAAATGGATAATCGCTGCTCACGCAGTCAATTGCCATCCAAATGTCAGGAACTCAGGACGCACAACATTCGAGCATCTAAAACGAAACGTTTAACTCGGGCACAATGTCACGGCTGTTTGCTTGTGGTTGACCTCTGTGAGCGACCAGGTCAACATATGGATACAGTCAGAGAGTAGCATGTACGTAATGTACTAATGAAGATGAGGTTACGAGTTGGTTTTGTGCTGATTCGTCAGAGCAAAAAATTTTATTATCCGTATTTTGTCTTATAACGATTTCTACCTGCAAATAAAGTTAGCTAACTTTATTTCAGTGTAAATAAAAACAAAGATAAATAGGTTTTAAGTTAAAATTATTTTAAGCTAGCATAGTTTTCGGTTCATTTTTTAGGTTTTAGGTTAGTTTTAGTTAAACTTCATAGTATTAGGACTTTTTTGTATGGAATTATTTTTTCTTGATATTGTAAGTTTGTTCTTTGGAAAGTAATACTCTTTATGGTACGGGAGCTGGCAACGTTTTCGAGAAGTCATTTCAGTATGGCTGGATTTTGAATATGTTATTTGGCATAGAATTTAGCATATGATAGGATAGGTCTGGCACCTGGGACCGGTTGCGTTTACTAGTGCGCATCCCATTTATGGGGGTGAAAAATCCAGTTTTTCAACTCATTTTAGTATAAACCGTTCTTGTTCCATCTGGTTTGGCGACTCTTTACGAACATAAAAATCGAATTGCCAGACACTTTGGAGGTTGCCAACATCGTGCCAGACGCGACCAAAGTTCGAAAAAAAATGATAAAAATAATTCATTTTAGTATGGCTGAAATTTTAATATGTTGTAGTTCTATCATATAAAAATAACATATTAAAAAGCCAGACAAAAATTCCGGTGCCAAATACGTGCCAGACCACTTTATATTCCCGAAATCAGTTGAGGAAATCGTGAATTTCAGCTTTCCTTTGAGAAATTTAGATAAATATTTGATGTTATGGCTTCACAAATACACAACTCAATCGTATAAAATCATTACCAATCAGATTCATAAAGTACTTGTTAAGTAAAAAAGGAAAATGACGATGTTAACAAAACCATTATAAATAACGTCGAAATTGTTAAATACTGTACGGTACATGCAAGAGCAGAACATGGTAACCTAGCTAAATACTTAAGAAACATGTGTTAGACGGATTGACCATGGTAAATTGGTATAGAAGAAGTAAAGGTACAAACAGAACATGTAGTTGGCTTTTCTTTAAACCTTTTCTAATTTTGGTGTCTATAATATATTATTACTGTTACTACCACTTCTGTTGGAAATAGGATATCCCAGTAACATTTTATTCGCAGTAGAATCGTGAAAATACGTTAAAATAAAAGTATATATCTTAGGTAATGTTTCTTTCTTTATTTACACGGAAACCCCTTTAAGGTATTCCGTTTCTAATAAAAAATAAAATCAGAGGCCCCAATAAGAGGTATTCGTTTACATCAAAAGAAAAATACATTTGGGTAGACCGGGGACAATAGCAACATGGCCACATTTCGACAGCTACCGAGATATACTATTGTACGTGTAGCCGTGACTGCACGGATAGCCGAGTGGTATAGGTCACCACGCTGATTACCACTGTGCGCGACGTGCTGCGGGTTCGATCCCCGCATGAGACAAGCATTTGTGTGATCCACAAATGCTTGTTCCAAGTCTGGGTGTTCTTTGTGCATGTGATTTGAATGTTTGTGAAACCCCCGCGACACAAGGATTAAATTCCTTAGTGCGGGCGTCGTTTTTTAAAAAAAAAAAAAAAAAAAAAAAAAAGAAAAAAAAGTGTATTAACAATTTTATCTGGCAGTACATGAAATCTCATAGTCATCTTAAAAAAAAACAAATAATTGATCTAAAAAAACAAATTAATTAATATTACTTTTATTATAACATAATCTTACTCTCACTTACCTTATTAATAATAATTATGAGAATAGTCATATTATCAGTCAGTATTAAAAACGAGGGTCCCTTGTCTACTCTACTTATTAGAATTCGATTAAGTTATCTCATTTATACAAATATTAAAACAAATGTTAATAAAACACACTTAAAGGATATTACATTGTATCAATTAGGGGCAGCTAGCGGCATATACTGAAGGCACGTAGGCAGACACGTACAATTACATTATATCACGGTAGCTGTCGAAATGTTGCTATTGTCCCCGGTCTACCCAAATGTATTTTTCTTTTGATGTAAACGAATGCCTCTTATTGGGGCCTCTGATTTTATTTTTTATTAGAAACGGAATACCTTAAAGGGGTTTCCGTGTAAATAAAGAAAGAAACATTACCTAAGATATATACTTTTATTTTAACGTATTTTCACGATTCTACTGCGAATAAAATGTTACTGGGTTATCCTATTTCCAACAGAAGTGGTAGTAACAGTAATAATATATTATAGACACCAAAAATAGAAAAGGTTTAAAGAAAAGCCAACTACATGTTCTGTTCGTACCTTTACTTCTTCTATACCAATTTACCATGTTCAATCCGTCTAACACATGTTTCTTAAGTATTTAGCTAGGTTACCATGTTCTGCTCTTGCATGTACCGTACAGTATTTAACAATTTCGACGTTATTTATAATGATTTTGTTAACATCGTCATTTTCCTTTTTTACTTTTCAAGTACTTTATGAATCTGATTGGTAATGATTTTATACGATTGAGTTGTGTATTTGTGAAGCCATAACATCAAATATTTATCTAAATTTCTCAAAGGAAAGCTGAAATTCACGATTTCCTCAACTGATTTCGGGAATATAAAGTGGTCTGGCACGTATTTGGCACCGGAATTTTTGTCTGGCTTTTTAATATGTTATTTTTATATGATAGAACTACAACATATTAAAATTTCAGCCATACTAAAATGAATTATTTTTATCATTTTTTTTCGAACTTTGGTCGCGTCTGGCACGATGTTGGCAACCTCCAAAGTGTCTGGCAATTCGATTTTTATGTTCGTAAAGAGTCGCCAAACCAGATGGAACAAGAACGGTTTATACTAAAATGAGTTGAAAAACTGGATTTTTCACCCGCATAAATGGGATGCGCACTAGTAAACGCAACCGGTCCCAGGTGCCAGACCTATCCTATCATATGCTAAATTCTATGCCAAATAACATATTAAAAATCCAGCCATACTGAAATGAACTTTTTTTCGACGTTGCCATCTCCTATACCATTATTTAAGTTAAACTAATAGTGGTCGAATTAAAAACAAATGAATAAAGTAGTATAATTTCTTAATTCCATTGTTAGTTACGACGACATTTAATTAATCTGTCGCCCCCAATCACTGGTGATCCAAATATAGGTTACTATTTACCTTCCATAATTTAAGATAAGCCTCAAGATGTAAATGAGAGCGGGCTCGGAATCCGCTTATTCAAAATAAGCGACACGTGCGCTGAGGCGTTACATCACACTGAATCTCGTAGGTGTAGGTGTTACAATAATAATAATGATAGTGGCAGATTTTACTTGAGAGTTGAGAATATATAAACGAAGAAGTACCAACCTCTTTAAGGATTGTGGACCCTATACGTGACATAGCAGTTTAGTGGCTTTATTACTATAAGTAACAATCAGAAATCATTGGGCGAGGTATATAACCTCTTTTGTTTAGCCGTTAATGGATAAGCTTGTCACATTAGCCAATCATTTTATACATTAGGGCGCTCTTACGAGTAAGTTAGTGATATTTACACGTCCATGTACGTAATACCTATTATTTGAATTAAAATGATTAACACATAGAGGCAAAACAACGAATTATCTATAGAATAATGCCCGACTCAAGTAAATTTTTCATAAAATCTGTCTTAACCAATGAATCTCGTCTCCTTAATCAAGATTATAATTTGCCTGAGAGACTAGTGAAGCTCATAAGTCTTACACGAGTGCGTAACCGTGAACAAAGCACGCACTTACAGTACTGTCATACTCTGTAGATATACTTGACCTAAATCCATTGCAAACGTCTTCCCTCATCTTTATAAGTCGCGGTTTTAACACCCAACCGTAACAGCTCACGCGACAAACTAATCGTAAGACCTACTTTAAGAACAGTGTTAGTTCCCAAATACGCTAAATTTATTGGAGAAATGTTAAAAGTTTATGAGGACTATAATATATCATAAAATATGTCAATTAATAATTATCCTCCAATAAAAAAAAATATTGGAGAAATGTTAAAAAGTTTATGAGGACTGTAAGTAATATATCATAATCAATAAAATGTATCAGATGAATTCAATAAAAATATGCTTAAGAAACATGCTAAATTGTTTTAAATTGTGCTGAAAACTGGCAAAAACAAATGTTTAATTTGTCAATTAATAAATTATTCCGCATAAATGCGTTAAAAATAAAAACTAGTATGACATTTATTATTTACGATTACACGATTTATGATTTAATCATACTTTGTTACTCTGTGGACAAAATTATAATCAATCCTATTATGCACGCCCACGTTATGTTTTACATTCCCTTCTGATTACGAGCAGTCTCAATAAAATAATTTTACTTGAAAGGTTGCAAAAATCAAATTATGTATTAATTGGTAGTACTCATGAAAAATGTTTTTCGTGTCACTCAAGCAAATAAATTGCTTTTTAGTGTTTGATGTAACAACATTAAAATTACGAAACGTTGGTAATTTCTCTCAAAGTCTGTTACTTCAAAGAGATCCCTTCAAATGGTAATGAATGACATGTTATAAAAATATTTTCAAGTACTTATATAATTCGGTAATTGAAAGCGATTTTTTTCTGTGTTACCTAGTATATTGGGTTGGGAGGTCAAATAGGCACTCGCTCCTTGTCAAATACAGTACTCAGCATAATTTAGTAAGGCTGGGAGCCAACCCCAACTTTGCTTTGGAAAAGGCTAGACAGAAGAAGACAAATCGATTTTACCTCCAGTGTTATAATAATAATATATAATAATATCTTGGGACAGCTCACACACGGCCATCTGATCCCAAACTAGGCAGACCCTGTACTATGGCAACAAGACAACACTGATAAACGTTCTTAAATATTTCTAAATACATAGGTACACATTATCCATAATTAACACCCAGACACAGAACAAAGTATCGTGCTCATCACACCAATATTTGTCCAGGGTGGTAATCGAACCTACGACCTCCGGCTGAGCAGTCAGGGTCACTAACCACTAGACCAATAAGCCAGTCAAAACATATACAGTAGTATACAAACGTTCTTTCTTCTTCGTCGTTACACTCTTGGCAGAGTGGTGGTGGTACTCATATCTGGTGTAGCTAGCTTCACGATCCGTCGCCATTCCTCTTATACTATAGCTTATCTCGTACATTCATGGAGTGGAACATTGAGCGCAGTTTTAATTTGATCGGTTCAACGCATGGGTGACCTACTGAGCACGTTTATACAAATGTTATCAGTTATAATATTAGAATCTTCGTTAATAAGCTCCTGATTTTAATATGTTTGAAATTGTATTGTCAATTTCATAAATAATTGAATGTGGCGATTAAAAGGTTAACGACTGGGTCCAAAGTCACGATACGTCATTAAATTTTGTGAATGAAATTCACGATGATAACCTGTCGCCATTACTTTGCAGAGTGATATGATTGTTAAAACAAAATCAGGTTTTAATTTAAAATGATATTTATTTTGATATTGCCTTTGCACTGCAGTGTCACAATAATGCTATTTTAACAATGTTTTTATTAAAATATTAGTTTTAATTTGAAAACTTCGCTATTTCTAATAATGACAGATATAATTACACATGATCTATGTAAAATATATTTAAAAGATATTAGGTAACTATGGCTCTACTACAAAATCTCCTTTCAGCTCTATTTTGTAAAGGTTATTGACATGTTTTAGTGAAACCTGAATAACAGTCAAAGCCTTGCATACATATCAAAACTCAAATAACGGCATGGGAAACATTTTCCACCAGTAACTGGCCAGCATCCATTCATAGCCTCCTTTCAACATCAACCTTTCAATAGATCTGTGTGTCGGCATTGAGTTGTATAAAAGAATCTGATTCCCAAAATATCTTATCATTTAACTTGACTGTATTTATAAATATCTGTCCCAAACATTTTCTTATTCAGTCGTTTTTAAGACAAAGAGAAGCTTATCTCTCCATTTTTAGAAGAAAACCTCTCTTAGAAAAATCTATATGCTAATATTGTTCATAAATATTATGTGAGCTTTTATGTTTTTTTTCTACGCGCTAAACTCTACAAGCCCAGTTTTAATAGTACTTTTATTTTAGTAATAATTAGTGTTCCGAGCATAATAAGAAATTAGCTGTACTGTAGCTATTCGTAGAAACCTGTAATTGGCTTTATGTTTTCTTTCCGTATTGATTTTTACATTTTGTATTTAGCTGTTGGTTTTCCTTATAATAAATAAATTAGAAGAATACGAAAAATTTTTTGTTCCATAACATAAATTTCAAACAAGTATTTCTCATTTGAAGTGAGAACGAATATGCCTAAATGGACGATGTTACACTTCGGTGTAATAGTACCCCTAATGACAGTGACACTCACGTCCTACATTCAACAGTCACGTCATCGCGGCATCTGACGCATAATCAGTTAGCTCCGGAACCAAAACATGATCCTACTTCCTGTGTATTATCTTCTCTTTATGACAAATTGATTTATTTCTTAAGGTAACGAGGTCAATGTGCGTTGCGCATCGGTGTCATAAAAAAACTTTTGTTTGAATCTTCAATGGAATTCATTTAGTATATTTTTATGCGTTAATAACTTCGTTTATGATATTGATATAAAATTAAGTCATTGTACAGTGCACACGATGCGGATGCTTTAAAGTAATAATTTAATTGATAATTGATAAAAACATTTGTAGCAGTCAATGAACTGTAGAGATAAGTATTATAAACATAAATTAATGCATCAATCGTTTTAACGTAAATCTGCAAATATATAAAGTAAATACACAAAAATTAACAGTGCAATAAATAAATAAATAAATCTTTATTTATTTCTGAGAAACAAAATAAATAGTTAAGTAACATTCGCAAGTAAATAGGTATCACGAAGGCTGTACCGCCATTTCACCATGCAATGGACAGGATTATGCAAAGCCGATGCCAACAAAGGAATAAGGAATGAATTGTCCTCCCATGTCCTATTTTATCTCCATAGAAGGTTTTAATATTTATTACAATTGCATATTAGTGTTTCTTAAAAAAATCGATATTTTATATTTTCTTTCATATAAGCACGTCGATGCTTAATATACGAAAGTAGCTGTCTGCTTTTTAATTTAATTATTTTATTGTTTATTTATGTATTCTAAAGAAGAACAAACAACCTATTATTCTTTTTCACAGTTAAATAACGCAATTTCGTACCTATAAGCGCCGTCCTATTGTCATCGATCTCGCGATGATACGATGCGACTTAATTCGTGCGATGAATGGACTCCGATGATCTCAGGATTGCACATCCCTAAATAGGGCTTTAAGTAGAACACTGTATGAGTGATGACACGTAGCTTTCTTTTGTTTGCTAAGAACTCGATGATTGTCACTAACTGTTGTATTTACGATCTTTGTTGCATGTAGACACACTTAGTTGTATATAAATCACTTGAATTCAAATAATTTAAAATTTGTACAACTTACTCACCAACTGTGTTACTTGTTCGACGAAGTACTCTGTCGCTGAGTAACAGGCTATATTTTTTACTAAAAAAATTGCTACCGCGGGGGAATCGCGGGGAGCAGCTAGTAGTTTATATGGAGAAGTGTAGAATGCTACTTTTTTTTAATATGCATAAAAAACAATAAATCAATAAAAAAACCTTACACATAGTCCCATACAAACACGCATAGTTTTTGTTCATTGTTTAAGCCTGTGGTCAAATCTGCCGTGCAGGCCCTAAAGTGCAGTATGAGGAAAAAAGCGGTTTCGAGAAAACAGCGAAAAACTTTTTAACACTGTTTTTATTTATGTTATTAATGTGTATGGTGGATATTTTTATTGCTAAAACGACTAAGTGACAACAAAGATGGTATTTACCAAATAAAATTATAATTTAGTACATTAGATTTTAAATAAAATGTATTTTTTTAAAATCATAGCAGTTACTGCACGCAAAAAGTTACATATATGCAAATTAAAATGCGGTAAAAATACTCGATACTACAAAATCTTTGATTTTTTTGCTACTTTGCAGACTAATTTGCAGCATAAGACTTTCTTTACTGCATTTTAATTTGTTCCTTGAACTAATTGCACATGTAGTATGTAACAATTTCTTCAAACTAACGAGTATTTTTTAGGTAGGAATTCACAGAAAAAATGGCGATATGATGTGAGATATATTTATTAATGATATTAATATAACTATATACACATATAACTAATTATAATAAAAATAAAACTATACTAAACCAAAACTTATAATATAAATTAAACTATACTAAACCAAAACTTATAATATAAATTAAACTATACTAAACTACCGATAATAAACAAAGCTAAATAAAAAATTGGAAACTTATTAACCATTATCAACTAAAATTGATTGATAATGGCTAACAAGCATCAAAGAATTCATCGTCATCTTTGTCAATGACGGGAAACGTGCCCAAAAGGCTGGCAGCATAGCCACGTTGAATAGCAATACTGATTCGCTGTGCCAAAAACATGCCAGCCCTTTGGTCATGGGTAGTGTCGACCAAACGTTTTGCGAGTTCCTTAAAAAGAACTCGTGCACCTGGTCGCCATGTTCCGAGCGTCTCAACCCCAAACGGCTCAAAATTATAATTACCTATCAGGTTGTTATAAATATTTTCACCGTTTAAGGGCTTCCGCGGCTCCAGCAGCAGTAACCAGAGGCCTGATTCCCATTCTCCCACAGCCAGGAGACGAGCACGCTCTGCAGTATTGATTGACGTTTCAATTAATTCTTTCCGTATCAAACTACAAAGCGGCTCATCCCACTGCCTCTGAGAAGAAAGTTGTTTGGGTAGATCCGTGCCCGGGCAGGACAATTTCCAGCTATTTACTGCTTCAGTCATGCACAGAATCTGACAACCAACCAGAGAAGATCCTAAGATTTCCCTGGTCAACCTTTCAGTATTGTGAACCGAAGACAGAAATGCTGGTAGGTCTAAACTAGAAACTTTACGAACACCCAGCCCTCCAAAACGGATCGGCAATGTGGCTTGAGACCAAGCACGGTCATCCAGAATCACATTGAAAATCAACGTTATGGTGGACCGGATAATTTAACGAAACGAAATATGTAAATTTAGGGCCGAAACAACAAAACCGAATTAAAGTGATAGCAGAATGCAATGAAATTTTAAAAAGTCTATCCGGACCCGATTTTATTTCCGGAGCAATTGATTTGATTTTTTGTAGTGTAGATTGTCCATCAATATACTTCAGATTAGGGATATAAATTTCGCATTTAGTTGTGTTTAAATCTAAACCTATTGATTTAAATTTATTCTTTAAAGTTGTGAAATCATCGGCTATTGTGTTAATATCACCTCCTAGGGTTCCGTCATCTAGGTACCAAACGTTAAATTTTGACTTTAGTTTCCTAATATGTAATTGGATGAATGGCCAAACTAAATATGACCGGCCCGAGTGGATCTCCTTGTTGGCAGCCTACAGCGGAATTCAAAAGTTTGTTCTTATAAACTAATTTGGTAGAGTTTCTATAACATTGCCAAAGAAAACTGTAAATTTTGGGAGTATCAGATTTAACTTCTGCCAACAAGGTGTGTCTGTTAATGGAGTTAAAGGCATTCTTCATATCAACTTTTAAGATAACCTCACTTTTCCCGTAAGACAAAAATGTGGAAAGTGCGTGTACGGCAGCTTCACAGCCTCCTTTTGAGCCAAAACTTTATTGAAGGGGCTGGAACTTATCTGATAAAAATTTGTTGTAATACTTAGAACAAATTTTTGCTGCCCTATGCCTATATGTTGAACAAACGGCAATAGGACGAATGCCACCGTCCTTTTTTTGAAGAGTGCAGAGGTTAGCTCCATAAATCGTATCAATGGTCCCCTCATGGACCTTACCTACCAGCATTAAATTAGTCAAAGCCGTAAGCTCCTTTAAAAGCGACTCACCAGCTTCACCAGCAGTGAGACCGTCAGATCTTTTAAGCGTTGAGCAACTTCGGATATCTCAAGGTTCGTAACCTTGAGAAATCCGAAGCAAACACAAAACACGCTCCCTCGAAGAGCTTTCGCTGCCTACACTAACGCGGCGCAGATGTCTTCCTTCCATGGCAGCGATGAATTACACGATTCATTGAACGGGAGAGATAGCGATAAATTCTGACTAGAATGCAGTAAAATAGGAACTGAACTGCAGTGAAATTACTAAAATCGTCCAAGTTACCAATTATAATGCAGTAACAGAGTCTCATACTGCGTTTTAATTAGCATTTATGATATTTTCATCTTTGAAAAATACAGACTATACTGCAGTAAATAATGAACATACTGCACTTTAGTTGGTTTTCACGATATAAACTTACTTAATAACACTAAATAAAAAACCACATTTTAGAACTTTGCCGCATTTTAATCTGTAGTTCCTGTGAAATAAACTAGTGATCAACCATGCAGTATTAATACTGTTGGTACAAAAACTACTTACTGCGTTTTAATTTATATGCCTTAATATTTTTTTGGGTGTAGAATACAGATTTTTTGTGGTAATATAGATATTTACTGCGTTTAACTTGGTAAAGTGACGGATCGTGGCAGGCGTAACTGCTATAACTGTATTTTAGTTGGTATTGTAATATATTTAGACATGCAAAGTTAAGTTACTGCTTTCACAAATTTGATTTTTTAACCGTTTAAAGCATCCTAACAAAAAACTGATTAGATCTTTATGTTCCTTATAACGTGTTCATTAAGGTTCAATATTCAACAAAAAATGGCAAAAAAGCCTGTTACTGCGTTTTAGGGTCTGCACGGCAGAAATTGAGAATAGATTTTGTTATTTAAAAATTTATGTACACATACATAATAGCATAATAGTAACAGAATACATCAACACTAGATTATACGTTATATTGTTTGTCTTTACTGAATGTCCAATATTTGATAATAGGTGAAGCAAAAAGTTTGACCCCTTTCTTAGATTCAAATTAAAACGAATTATGGTAGATGTTTAATTAATTAAACATTTCACTTAAATAAATATATTTGCAAATTTATGGTACTGGCGTCCTCTCAACATTAGTAAGACTATATAACAGCCGTAGTGCAAAGTGGGTAATCGCGCGCCCCTCGCAGACGCCCAGCTTAAGCCAGAGTACTTTATAGAGAAGTGAATTCTGAATATGTCACGTCGTTAGCATAAATGCAATTTGTACAAGTATTTAAAATAATATAATTAACGTCCCATTTAAGACGAAAAAGAAAACAAAAGAATCGTGTTCTAATTTTCTATTGTTTGTTTTAAAAAGCAAGATTAAAGCAGTCACTTAGTCAAATATTTGTATTTTTTTGTTTTTTTTAAAGAAGTTAATATATGGGTCATACATTACTAGTATTCTTGTTAACCCCTCGTGCTAAGCTAAATTGTTTATGTTACGAGTGGGTTCGTACGTCGGTAGTGCCATGGGCGGGATTTGTATCCGCAAGCATATGATCGTCATTAGCCGTTAGGCTACCTCTGCTTTGTCGCCGAGGTTTTGATATAATTACTAAACGCCTAATTTGGCATAACTTTATAGGCATAATTTTTATAGGCTTAGAGGTGGCCCAAGGGCCACCCTCGCCGCACCCTAACCTACTGTTACACTATGGTGCCTTAAAATTAGGGCAAAAAACAATAGCCTAAACAATACTTATGCTTAATGAAATAGTATGCCAAACAACAATTATGTCAAAATATTGTTATGCCAAATACCAATATGCCTAACTCGTTATGCCAAATTAAATAGGACAAAAAAAATTAGGCGGAAAAAAAGGGATACCTACCTTTTTTTTATCATTATTTTGAAACCTATTCACCCGGGAATAGTGTAGCTTCCCAACGGTGAAATAATTTTTCAAATCGCTTCAGTAGTTTTAGAGCCTATTCAATGCAAACATACAAACAGATAATCAAATTTTTCCTCTTTATGATATTAGTATAGATTCTCATATACAAACTTATAATATAATTAACGTTTACATTAAAATTTATGTTATAATGTATAAAGTAGATAGGTAAATATGTATAAAACGCAATCGTCTACAAGAAAAGGAAGTATTACATATTTAATACGTTTGAGGACGACCCGTTCTAATCGCACGGGACTTATTAGCATCATTTGTGAGGAAGCGTGCTGCAGGCTTAAGGGGACTATGAATATCATTTTATATTTAATTTAAGAATAAATAAATTTTAAATTTAATAAAATTAATAATATTAAAAAAAACTGAGTTTTACGCATACGTTAGACATTGACATAAAACTACTTTTATAGCACAGTATCGTTTTTTTGATAAGACCGCCGTTGTACACTTTCTGTTTTTTTTTTGGTGTACAATCAATTAGGTATATTCTATTTTATTATATTCTACTTGTTAACGAGCCTGTTAGAGTAACGAGCAGACTGTTAACTTCATAACGTCGGGAACTAAAATTTAAATAAACCGCGATAGAATTCATTTTAAAGCAGATTTATTTCAATAAAATCAATATTTTTTATCCTAGAAAGTTTTTAAAGCAAGAAACAGTTTCATCCAACTATCGAAAGTCGGAAGATTTCTACGATGCAAATTGCTAGCAAATACCTGAATTCTAGCATTCCATAATGAAAAGCCGATCGGAAGTTTACTAAGCTTTCGCAGACTCAACAGAAAAGCTTATTGAAACATTACTTTGAAAAGATCGTATTTAGTTTTTGAACTGAAAACATGCAAAAAACAGGTTATTTAAAGATTTTTTATATGAGTAACAGGATCGCTTTCAAGAGACCCCGCGGCCTACCTTTTCGGATTATTTTGGTATATCATTAAAAGGCGGGACCATTCGCTGCGAAGTATATCCACTTCCTTAATTCACAACACCGAAAATTCAACTATGCGCTATACTATACCAAATAAGGTCTAAAATTCCAATTTGAAATTCTAAGATCGTTTAATGTAGGTCGTTTGTCCAATTTCACAATAGCGTGGTAATCGCGTTATCAACTGGTATAAACCTACCGGGCGTTATGGTCATTACCCAATTATATTAATCTAAACTATGCGCCCCACTTCCTAAATATCCAGTATTATAGCACTATCCTCCGGTGTTCCAATTAGCAGATAATGTGTTACTAGGATAATATCCTTCTAAGTGTCGGGAATTCCGTTTAAAGCTTTGTCTATTTCTAAACTGTATGTTCGTATTGTCACTGGAATTATTGTTGTTGTCAAGTCGCATTAGTGTGTTATTATTGAGAGGAAACTTAGTATCCAATGCTTAGACTAAAGCAAACTTAATTAGGATCTTAATTTTAGACCCTAACCCCGAATGTTAAAACGCAAAATAAAATGGCTATCTGTCGCTACTTCACACCTTAAAGTGACAGAGACAGCATGAGACTTAACGGTGGCTTCAAACTGATTGACTTTTCAGTATTCTGAACTAAATGTATATATGTACCTAAACGTCTTTTATTACTTTATGAAAATAAATTAATTTGAAAGATATAGAGTGCATTTTTAATGACGACGTCTTAAAATGAAAATATCCGTTTTAACAAAGGCGCAAGCACTTTTAGCAGCATATTTATATACTGCTAAATCATTATTATCATCAAGATAAATCTACTAAAGTGAAATCTTAAAGAAGACAAATATGAAACAAGGAGATAAGATTTAGCTAAAAGTTTATGGAGGCATAAATTAAGTAAGATAATCCTGATTAATTATGGAGCTTGCACCACAATGGAAACCAAACAAAATGTTAAAGAAACGTTAGCAGCTGATAAATTAGGATCCTTATAATAACAGTGAACTAAAGCGTAGACAAGTAAAATACCAAGTGAGCGTGCCAAAATCTCAGACATTCTATCCTGAACTTAATAACTTGTTACAATCCAACCTGAACTTAAAAACAACTACGTAAAGTTTAGATTCAATTAACGTGACGTAACACTAAAAGTTAGACCAAATTGGACTATGGGTATACTACTTTAAGTCTAATTTTAAACGAGGTTTCCTTATTCAAGTCTGCCCAAATAGTTATAAGTTCTTCTGTCTTAAATTCTAAGTGAATCGCTGGCGTGTTTTGCGATAGCTACTTGAATAGGTCTCTCTTACAGTGTCGTTTCTGAAATTCAGTTATGATATAGTTGTCGTTCGTGATTGGTGATCCTGTTATTCAAATTTAAATTTTGCAAAGCCTAGTAACCTAATGGCTATAAATGTGGTTGCGGACTCGAATCCCATCCACTGGATTTTAGATGTCACAACCCACTCGTAACAAAAGCATCTTAGCATTAGCACGAGGTATTAACAACAATACTATAATCATATCCATAAAATTTCACATCAGCACCTTTAGACTAATACTGATTCAAAACAATAAATGATCATTATATCTTTTCTTTTTTTATATAATTATACATATTATATTTTTATAAAGTGCGACCGTCAATGCTAGGAAGCATGAAAAAAAGCCTCGCTGGGCCTTCCCTTCTCTTTGTGTTTATTTTTTTCTTTATTTATCTACTGAGTGAACTTTAAGAATGTCCGAGCCCGAATACAAAGAACAATAACGCCTGGAAACCGAGTATAATATAAAATATACTTATATAATAACTAGCTTCCCGGACAGACTTCTTTCTGTCAAAAGTAAATTAATTAAGGTAATTCCCGAATTCAGGAAAAGTTTTTTACTTATTATTAATTTTACACCTTTTAAACCTTCCCTGGACTTACACAAACATTTCAAGATCATAATAAATCGGTTCAGCCGTTCTTGAGTTTTAGCGAGACTAACGAACAGCAATTGATTTTTATATATATAGATATAAATATAACACAGTCGTTACGTCCGAACGTGCCGTCAGTCGTCAAGGCTAAGCGCTAGTGCAAATATCTCTTTTATTTTAACTTTAAGGGCGGTTTAAATAGTGAACGAGTGTCATAATGCCATAAATAAGTGAACGACGACAAAAGTAGTTATACATAAATCTCGATGCACACGTCAATATTTTTGCTACACTATTAGCTACACGCTTGTATGAAGATCTACGTGTTTATAGTTCTTTACCAGAATACTGAAACGTCAATCAGTTTTAAGTCGTCTTTAAGTGACATGCAGTCTCTGTCTCTATAACGAAGCGACAGACAGATGAGAAAGGAAATCAGAAAGTTAGATTCGTTCTCAATTGCTTTCAGTATAGGAGAATACTTTTGGATCTGGATTTTCTAATCTGAACATTTAAACACATTTCTCTGTAAACAATTAATGAGTTCCAATGTTCACATATATCCCTTGTTTACCTTTAACTAAATTATAATTATAGTAGTCTGTTTACATTACCAGGTAAACTACATAAATTTACGTTAACTGTCGGATTGTCAACAACGTCTTCTATAACCGAGATCATATAACCATCAATATCTGGTTTCAACTAACTCTGGTGGCTTGAATACAGGTACTCGTATCTTGCATGTTAATGGCAAGTTTGTTGTAAGTAGCTAGGTACATTGTTTCGTAAATCGCGTGAATTGTTAGTAGGTATGCTATTTTTTACTTTGCGATGTCTGTGTCAAAAAATCAGACTTTGACTGTGAATGCTGTGAATTTATTTTTGACTAGCTATTTCCCGCAGCTAATCCGCGGACTTGATTTTTTTTTCGGTATCAGCAATATACTTCCAACAACATATTTCGTCAAGCGTTTATTTGTCATTATTTTAGTTATTCTTTCGTATCTGGTATTAGTAGTATTATGGTAGTTTAGTATATCTCAATTGACCTCAAACATTTGTTTATTTGGCGCGGTCACTTATTAATTTTTAATATGCTGCTATCTATATAGCTGTTTTATGTAAAAACTTGTTTTTTTAAGTAATTATTTTTTTTTTGTTTGTTAAATGAGACAGCGTGCTGCTGGGGAGTTTGTTGCGCCGTTTCTTCTCCCCGGCGAAAGCACTTAGGAAGCGGTGAAGGGTGGGCGAATCAGCCCCCTTGGACCGGGTACATTCCTGCAATCGTTGTCGCTGATGGAGTCGCTCGGATGTGTGGAGGTGGCAAGTGGGTCGCATGGCGTTTCCCTTCGGTAAGTCGCGTGACTTATTGAGGGGGAATGTCATTTCCATACATTTAATGTCATTTGAGCGATTTCTGTCGGCGTTGGCGCTTGTGGGGGTGTGCCTTGTCCTGGGGGCAGGGTGCTGTCAATAAAATGTATGACGTTCAAAAAGTGCTACTTAGTAGCTTAGTTTGAATAAATGATTTTGATTTTGATTTTGATTTTGATATCGTCCATTTGACATCTTTTTCTAACTTTACTTTAAAACATTAAAATAGCTGAGCATCTTCGCATACCCGAGTGTACAATGGTATCCAATAACTTAGCTCCAGACTATAATAGCTATGTATTTTCCGACATCTTTAAAATCCTTTGCATTTTTCAATATTTCCTTTCCGTTCTGCCGTTAAGACTTGACATATTTTTAAAGTAATATTTGAAAATCTTCATAGTAAAACTAGGACTGTTTTCTTTTTAATGAATATTTGATAATATAATATTGACTCGGAGATAATACCTGAGACCTTTAGTTTGCATATATTTTTTTCCTAAAGTATTTTTCATTATTGAATTCACGTGTCATTCGTGAGCCTGTAAACATTATCATTGTTTTGTTACGATTGTCCGATAGTGGGATATTAACCTAGTTAACCTAAGATCAGCTTTTCAATGTCATCTATTATTACTTTATCCGCCAAATGACCGTCTTCACAGTGTTATGATCGCGTAAAATACAAATTACACTTGTTTTACATCTCGCAAATATTTAGTGTGACGTCAATTAAAACTGTTAGCTCGAAACGAACTCTATAAAAAAAGTATTTGTATAGTAAACGATACATTTAAAATTAAGTTTTTTTAATATAGAACATTTTCCCCTATACAAATTTCGATACGATTTATTTTTTCAATTGTTTTCATACTGCATTAGTTAGAAAAATTTGGAGGATGAACAGTCTATACTAATGGTATAAATATGAGATGTTTCCCGGAGTCCCGATATCCGATCGATATCGCGGGCGAGCCCGTGAGCAAAAGCTAGTACAATTAATAAAAAAATATATTTTATAACATATTATTTCTCTTGTTACTACTACGCCGATACCCTTTACCGATTAAGTAGGAGCGTTTTTATAGACATATTTTATTGCATCTTTGGCTTGTATGAGCTAGACTGTGGGTGAAAAATTAAGGCTGACGGCCGCGTAATAAGACGACCAAATCGTGCTATAATCTTTCCATACACCTAAATAGAAAAATATATTATACATAGGACTATGTTACGAACTTTACATGTACATGAAATGATTGACTTTTTATACTTGTAATATCTATCTATCTATCTTTTTATCTTTGTAATAATAATTTTTTAAAGTACCTACCTATAAAAATAGAAAAATAATATTCCGTCTGTCAAAGATGTCCTTGTACATGTACTTGCCCGCAATGGGTTCGAACCACTAGAACACCACGATATTGGTATATAAATTGAGGATAACTGACGAGTATAAAAAATACGAAAACCAAAATTATAAAAACTATGTGGCTCTCAGTAAAAACCACCATTATTTGACAACGGATAGCCCATCAATTTGTCACCTGTCTTGTTAAATTCCCCACAGACGTATCTATATACCTATATACTATGTTTTGATGTTGTTATTACTCCCTTCCAATAAAATAATAAATCACTGATACAAATAGATTGCCTTTGATGTCAAGTTCGACTGGAAAGTTTATTGAAATAACAGTTTGTATTTCACATAAATTCTTACTGAAGTAGTAAACAAAAACTATATAAATAAAAAAGAGAAGGTTCTTAATTCTTTATTCAACTGTTTATTTTCGTTGTTGTGGTTTTGTTACAAGATATCTCCGGCAATTGTGGATCGAACTTAAAAATATTGCTGCAATGGATACCCTATACTCATTATAAAGAAATAAAATATCTATCATAAAAGGGACTTCTGAAATAAACCTTAAACTAAAAATGCGTTGAACTAAAGCTAGGCTTTGAATTATTTGACAAAGGGATAAAAAAAGTTATAATACCTACTTACAAACCATTGAAACCCGAATAGGAACCTTTTTACAAAAGTCTGTGACATCGTCTTTCACTTAAAGCTTTGTTCCAAAAAGATATAATGTTTTATGTAATAACAATACAAAGTTCTGTTCAGCCCTCGCAAATGTTCTATAGGGTTCTAAACATTTTAACACAACAACTCTTATTATTCATTTATTATGAAATTGGGTACAAAAATGTTAGGTACAAACTGTGAAAAAATGAGACTTATTTATTATTATAATATCTTACTGATACTATTATGTAATTAAAATATAATTATGTATTTAAGTACGTATTATATGTATAGTCCGTTGGATCAATTCTTTTCGATAACAAGAAACGTTGAAAACTGATAAGTACTGTAGTTTGTATTGCGTTTATTAAACTATTAGCTGTGTCCCGCAGTTTCGCTCGCGTGAACTGTCCCCGTACCCGTAAACGTAAATTTTACATTTATTATGATATTTATTCTGCTTTTCGGGACAGAGACGAGTCCAACAAATCAAGAATCATGAAAATCGGTCCACCCGATCTCGAGTTTTAGAGAGTTCTAGAGATTTGCAACAAACTCGACTTTGCTTTATATGTCAAACTATGATGTCTACAGATATCAGATTAGGTACATCTCTAATCTTAACTCTTGGTAACGAGAGTACCTATTTATTCTTAAATGTGGCGTTAAATCTCTGGACTAGTAAACAATATTATTATACCCATGTAATAACTTCTTGATTTATTTCTTACAGGTCAAGAATACAACTTTAACAAACTTACCGAAGACGAAGTGAATTCTCTAGGACAGACTTACGACTACGACTCCATCATGCATTATGCGAGGAACACTTTCAGTAAAGGGACTTACCTGGATACGATATTACCGCTTGAGGTCCACGGGAAGAAACGACCGGAGATCGGGCAGCGAGTGAGGCTGAGTGAAAGTGATATAGCACAGACTAATCTGCTGTATAAGTGTGCAAGTAAGTTCAAAATTAACAATTATATACCAACTCTTCTGTTTCGCCATTCTCAACCTTTTAATGTAGGCCTGCATACTGTAGAACTCCATGGTTGCACCATCTAACCCGGTCTTACACTACTTTGTGACTATTTCTACACAGACTGTGTGAATCATTGAGGAATAGTTGCAAAATTATTTTCAAAAATAGAAATTACTCCTTTTTTTTTAATTTTCTGCGTTGGTTGGACAGTGATGAATTAGAAACTGCAGTAAATAATGTTAATCGTATGAATTGAATACTTGCATTTTCAACGTATATTAATAATTTACATGGCTCAACTCAGCAAGTCTCCTAGATAATAGTTGAATTTGTTTACAGAATATTAATTTGCCCACTAAACATACAGTGACCGTACTAAATAAGATGGTATCTTGAAGTTGATAGGTAATAATAATGATTTAATTGTATACAGAGTGTGGGAAGACATTGCTGGGTAACTCTGGGTGGTTCAACTCTCCGGGCTGGGGCAGTGAGACTCCGCCGACGACACCAGAGCGATGCGAGTGGCGTATCGTGGCTACGCATGGAGAAAGAGTCGTTCTTAATATTACTGGTAAGTCTCTTTTATCTACACTGAGAAAAAGTAGAGAAACCGCGCTTGGTCCGTGGATGGATGACCATTTGTAAACATACCGAGACCCCTCCGTGCCTTGGAAAGCACGTTTAGCCGTTGGCCCCGACTGTCATACACTGATCTTTGACAGTCGTTATGTCATTACAATTCTGACAACCAGTCTTACTATGGAATACTGTATTTCCCAGCAATGGGTTGTGGAGGGCTGATAGGCAGTCACTCCATGTAAAATACGGTATTCAGCTAAATCCGGTAAGACAGGCAGCCGACCCCAACATAGCTTGGGAAAAGACTAGGCAGATGATGATGAGAAAAAGTAGAGAATAATAAACAAGGTAATAAAATTTCCCTTATCTGAATTTCATTGGAAGTCGGCGCAGTAACTGCAGTCTTTCATATTTCTCTATCTAACGCTATCTCACAAGTGGGTAACCTCTTTTCTAGCCATACCTTCTTTCAAATAATACATCCATCTTTTTTTTGCTTGTCCCCTTCCTCTATATCCATCGTTCCACGTTCACGCTCAAAACCTTCCTCAAATAATTATCATCATACCTTTTTATCACATGCCCACACCATGACAACCGGTTTCCACATAGCTTCTTGGTTACAGGTGCCACGTATTTATAGGCATGTTGGGACAAATCTATCTCTCTCTATTTTTTCTTTATTTCGTAATAACGTACCTACTTCCAATAATATAACATCTTTGAAGTCACGGTAATAATATCTTTTGGCTGTTTTTTTTATATTTAATACAGAAAATTGGAAAGAAATGCAGATTGTCTTCACTTCTAAACTGTGTTTTGGAATCAAACAAAGCTGGATCGTAACTTTAAGATTAAAATGTAGGACAGAGTTTTCTCGTACACTTGAACAAATATCGAAAAGCCAGCATCGTATAGCACACGAATGCAAAGCTATTGTAAGAAAAACAAATAAAATAGAAAACAATGATGATAACAACATACTGGAGACACTGCTTTGTACCATACAAAAGTAAAAGATTTAGAGAATGCAAGCGACATTCGCTGTAAAAAATGAAGAACAATACAACGTAAAGAATTACCTATAACAATAATTACTTAGGTACATCATTGCAGTGCATATGTATTCATCATAAGGCATTCTACTTTATTAAGAACTAATTAAATCGGATTCAGAAGAAATTTCAAACGAAATGTGTCGATTTTGTTTGTGAGTATATTTATCTGAATTATTTGAAATAATCAAGAAATAGAAAATTACAAAATATTTCATAACAAACTTACCTACACATATAATAAAAAACATACACACTTAAAAAACAACTATTAACAAATGAAAGCCTCAAGATGTATAGAACCTAAGAATGTAGTGTACACAGAAGTATTGGAACCATTTTATACTTACTTGTAACTTAATCTATTATCTTCCAGTTTCAATGTCAAGTCCTTATCAAGTTGCGAAAATTGTTTTTCCATTTCACTGGGGACGCCGTGCAAATTACACTTAATTCTAATTGATTGAATTCGTTTCTAAGTGGAAGTTGCATCGAGTGACCTCGCTCTTTATATTTACTTCCATTTACCTGCCTTTAAGAGTTTATTATAATTTTTCAGTACTTCTATAATATTTTTGTTACCAATGCGTAAGTATATAGTTGAAGTTTTGTATTACGTAGGTACCTACAGGTAAATTAATTTGAATTTATTTTTCATACAGTATGTTTTTTGTGGGGTTTATGTAAAAGTAAACAGTTTTATAATGTAAAGTTTAATAAATAAATAATAAATACCTTTATGTAATTATTTTTTATCCAGGAATGACATTATTTTGCAGTATGCTTTAGTACGATAGCTCTAGTCAATTAAGAATGCCTATTTCACCATCGTCAAATAACTTTTATTCGACAAATAAAATTGACGTTTAGACAGTTTCTGTATGAAACAACTGTCAAAATTATTCCTCGATTAAAGTTATCTAACGATAGTGAAATAGGCCACACAATGTACAGACTCCGTGTTGGTTAACCTTACCTACATATTCAAAATCCTCTGCTTAGTCGTCAATTCGTCGCTAAAAGAGCACCATCAGGAAGCCACTAAAGTGTTTGCCAAGAGCCTTCACAGCCCAATTTTGTTAAAGCACCCACTTGAGACAACCCTTCGCTGTTACTGAACACGCTAATTTTTATAATGCAAGCCAATGGTGGCATTGAATGAAGCAAACTCGTGGTTTTAAAATACCTTAACTGTCGATTCAACATTCTTGCGATGGATATTCATAAAGTTGTCTAATTCTAAAATGAAGTTAAATATATAGGTACGGCTTCTGGTGTGTATAACTCAGTACGTGTGGTCAGTAATACAATTTACTACCACATCTCATAATGTTTCGCCAAGATAGGCTATATAAAAAAAAGCGCAACTGTATTTTATGAGCTGTGTCAAGACAATTTTCCAGTAACACATAAAAACAAACCTCACCATAGAAAAAACTAGACGTAACTTGGTAGAAGTAAACCGATGGACCGTAACATTGCGTCCATAATTTCCGTTAGGCGTAACACAACCTTAACTTAAACATCTTAAGCTTCCTTTGGACCTTCGTTTATTTCGACGAGTCAAAATAATCCTTCATACTAGTAGAAATACTTTGACGGCCGTATCTCGTTAAGCCTTATCTGGTTGACAAATGGGTGTTTGGACAACCGTTTATAATCCAGTTTATATTGTCGGTGAGGCGTTGTCAAAGGGACAATTTTTGTGTTTGATGACACAAACGGATTGGCGAAACAGGGTATATCAAAGAATTCAGAGACGAAAACGTAGGAACGACGGTCTCTATAGATACTTAAGTTGTGTCAACAAACATGCATGCTTTAATACAAATATAAATCATTCAATTCGGAAGGTAGATATGAAAGAGCAATTATTTAACAAAATTAAAAATGACGAATTGCGAGAATTTCTTCTTACCTGAAAAAATATCCCAAAAAATGGCCACGGTAAGCTGTAAGTAAAATAAATTAGCGTAATAAACTTATCAGAATGATTATGACGACTTAATTATAAAATATAGCTTCGTTAATTTTCTTACATTTTTCCTTTTTCGTGTTGTCAGCGTTCGTGAAGTTTAGCGAAAAAAATCAAAACGCAAACGTAACCAATGGATTAATCCTTTTTATTGAGCAACCATTATATTAATTCCTGGAAGTTGTTTGAAAATAGATTTCTAATAGTTTTTTACCGTAGATACTTATACCGTACTTTACTGTTAGAAAACAAGATAGGTATTAATAATATTATATCCAACCACTCGCTTGTTATCGGATCACGTTTTTATAAAAGTATTTGTTTTAACAATCTTTATTATTCAAGCAAGTATTACGACAATTTTCCCGTACCTTTTTAAGACGATCTCCAAAAATTTAAGCGATTTGATACGGGTATTTGATTCTATACAAAATTAACGTAACAAGAATAAAAATATTCCTTTAAAAGATACCTTAAGTGGCCTCACGTAAGTGGCGTGAAGGGATCCTTTTATTAGGTACACTGTTTTATATACTCGCGTGTATTAAAAGGTCCAATACATGCAAATAAATTTACCATTTCGTTTGTCTGTTACGAATATAAATGGATTCTGGTGAATTAATGAATTTATTGCCATCTTTTATTTTAAGTGGCCTACGGTCGGTCACTTGTGACTATAAATCTTTTTGGCCGGTACTGTTGGTTCCCCCCCCCCCCCCCCCCCGGTGTCTGCTTTTTTTGCAGAAGACACATCTAGATGGGAGCTTTTGTTTTTTTCTGGACCAGACAGGGGAAGTGCTAATTAATCGGTTCGTTCTACGGATACCGTAACTCTAAGCAAATTTTAAGCAAAAATTATCCGTATTGTGGTGTTTCAGGCGCCAGTTCTCATCAATTTGAGAAAGGTTTATCGATACCCCAATGCTTTTGTATTTTCAGTGTTCTATATCTTATTTATTATATAGATATTCATAAGTTAATTTCAGTTCCAAGTTATATTCAGAAGTGATCTAAGTCATTCTTTATTATCTACCTACTGTTAATAATATTATTGTTCAAATACTTGGAACTACTTGGAAGTCGTACAATGGTCAAAAGCATGTCAAAAAGGTTTGCTTGTCAAACATTATATATTAAAAGGAATATAAATTACGTAATTTAATGTGATCTGTTAAAAAGAAAGGAAAGTTAACAATACTGTATTATGATCAGACAAATATGTTTAGGATTTGAAACAAAAAGTAATTTTTTTGCGTACCTATGTAGGTACATTTGTGTGGGGTTCCTACGGTGATTTTAATACAATAAATAACTAAATGCGAAAGTAATTTCGTCTGTCTATTACTATTAAGCTAAGACTCGCGGCTAAGTGTAAGCTGTATGGTTTGCTCTTCAACAAAGGTTAAGACACACTCGCCGCGGTTGGTCCGTGAATGGGTTCCCAAAAAAAAAGTACAAATGTTACGTTTTGCCTCGATAACCGCCATCGACAATGATGAAGCAGCGGGCGGAAGCTAGCAAATAATAAAATTAACATTGCATTTCGTAAATTAAAGTCATCTGAATAATTGAAAACAATTGTTTGCATACTGACAATACATTCCCGGAACGCTTGCTACGGTAATGTTTCAGTACACACCATTTATTTAATTGATGAAACTAAATGTTTTGAATTCATTCCAATAATACAAAGTGATAATTAAATTAAACCACAGATTTAAATAGTGTTATTGTCGAATTAATATGGTTAATTAATTATAATTTATATGTAGAGATCTTGTAGGTACTATGAAGCTTTCAGTAAATACATTTCGGTTCGAGTAGGTTTATCTTTATTGTTTCATTTTATGGAGGAATAAGTGTGAGGTTTTCTAATCCATAGGATTCATAGAAATAAAACTAATTTTAATCTCAAAAGCGTCACGAAAAACATCTTAATTTCAATAGAGAAGATGGCTGGAGGGTGTCGCCCACGGGACCGAATAATACGCAAAATTAAAACCAAACCCAAAGGTAGCGCTGCAAGACCTTAAGACACAGTGAGCTCATTTAGCGTAGGTCGTAACACAAATAATTATTAAAAATGGTCTAGTAGATGATTATTAACGTACAACGAGCAACATCGTATGTCAAGACAAATACCACATGAGACTTTTGACTGCACGGATAGCCGAGTGGTATAGGTCACCACGCTGATTACCACTGTGCGCGACGTGCTGCGGGTTCGATCTCCGCATGAGACAAGCATTTGTGTGATCCACAAATGCTTGTTCCAAGTCTGGGTGTTCTTTGTGCATGTGATTTGAATGTTTGTCAAACCCCCGCGACACAAGGATTAAATTCCTTAGTGCGGGCATCGTTTTTTAAAAAAAAAAAAAAAAAATGCCCGTGACAAAATAAAACATATAAGATATAGAATCCGTATAAAAAGTAGTTTTATTTCAATGTGTAGCATTTGCGTAAGGCTTCATTTCGCAGTTTGTTTACCTACTTCTTTCTTCACAGTTATTTATCTGTTTACTTATTTTGTTTTGCATTAGCAAAAATAAATTGTGATTCGCGATATAAATTAGTGTCGAAAAGCACAGGCTTTTCGACACTAATTTATATCGCGAATCACATTATGACAAAATTATAATATAATTGCTTACTGCAGACTTACAAAATCCAGTTTCCATTAGGAGAGACAGTAAATGACAAAAAGAACAAAACAAAGGCCAATCTTCAGATGTATTGTATTGTAAATTGGATATGGCTGAAACAGGGCAGTCGAAATATGGAGTTTGTGAAGCGGTATTAACATAGGTATATACTATGGTGTTTTTCAGGTGTAAAATCTAACTTAATGTGCCATAAGATAGGCAATTAAGTTACAAACAAGTGACGAGTGAATTCTAATTGCAAAATAAATAGTTTTATTTATTTTATAAGTTTTTAGTTAAATTATCGTTTTAATTTTTAATAGGTTTTTATAATAGTTTTAATAGTCTTATAACTTGTAAATATTTTCCTGTTAATACTAATAAAGCAAAATAAATATAATTAATTTGAATGACACACAAGATGTATCTATGTAATACTATGTATGTGTAACAGAAGTGCCTATTTTTAATGTAGTCTTATTATTATTATATTATACTTAATTTCTATTAAGAAATTAAGAAATTCAGTATAATACATTATTATATTCATACATTCACAAAAAAATATTCTTATGTATTTGTGAATGTATGAAACATAAAAATGCCTTAATAAAATGTACTTAATATCATCATAACGATATTTAAAGACCACGTCAAGGTGCGACATTTAAGCTTAATATTACTGACTTGAATCTGCCACTGTCTGTGACCGACTGTGAACTGTCTCTTTCGACCATATCACATCAACTAAAATAATTACTAAACACAGAATTTGAAATAGGAGAACTACCAAAAACCTGACATACTTAAGTCATTTTTTGGATAACTGATATCGAAACTAAAAACAAATGCCTGTCGCTTTTCCAGCGACGCGCCGCCGCGCGCCGGCGCCGGTGCGACCCACTTGACTTTTTTTATTTATCATTACCACCCTTCACAGGGATAAAATATGGCCGAAAAAAACCTCAGTCTTTTGGTTTACACGAGTTTACAGTTCATTTAACGGACCAGAGATTATAACTGTGAAGATTCTGATTTAAATTAAAAAAAATACAATTTTGTAGCTTCATTACAAGAACACATAATGCGTAATGGTTTTTTTGCGCATTACAATTTTTAAATAATTATATACAATTATTATATTCACTTTTTAATTCTTGTTAATTGAACATATAGGCAAAAAATGCTTAAACAACATAATAATCTTTAGCTAGGTAAATATGTCTCACTCAATGTTGAAATTATGAACTGACTTTTAAAAACATTACTTTGCCTTTGTCTTGAAAGGTTTTCGGTCCTTATCAGTGCTGAGAACACGAACAGTAGACAAAATAACGTCATGGAAAGCTATAAGTTTCCACTTCGATTCGCAACGTTTACCGGTCAGTCCTGAAACAGTACAAAACCAAAATATCTAGCCCTCTAGTAATACAGGAGTTTCTACATTCCCACAAGAAATAGAGGAGATACACGGTTGAATGTTAACTGGTTCTGGATGGATGGAAGGTCGTAAATTTCCACTGGTCACCAGTTTAGTTTACGATTGCGGTTGTACAGCTTAACGCTATTAATTTACGGGCTCGAATGTACAAATAAATTGATTCCGTAAACAGTTTTAATTAAATCAGTGATTTCAGAACAGTGACTATTGTTTCGATAATTAGAATATTCACAATCATGTCTCGGTTTCCAAATTTGTTGTGGACGATGAATACTCTGCCAATTTGTACTATTGTTTTATTAAATGAAATTTGTTTATAAGGGTATATATTACCATATTTTTTTTACATAACTATCAAAAAGCTCATAATTTTTTATAACTTCTCAAATCAGTTTTTAAAATAGTGCTGAAAATAATGAAACTACGGTATCTGGTATGCTGTCCGACAAGTTTCGAGCACAAACAAAAAAGGTCTATCGTAATTTTTAAGTTAAACGATTTTCTAATCCGTGTTACAGAAATCGACATCCATAAGTCTGAAGAATGCCGTTCCGAATGGGTGGAGATCCGGGATGGTTACATGCCTGATGCTCCTGTGCTTGGCAGGATCTGTGGGTCTGGAAAAGGCCCGATGATGCGGTCGACTGGCTCACGACTCACTGTTGTATACCAGCCAGGCCCTAGGCCTAAACCTCATAGAGGATTCAGGGCGTTTTTCGAAGGTAGGTTGAAAAATAAACGAAACAAACTTTCGGGAAGGCATTACAGTGCGTAGATAATTTTAACTCCTACGAAAAGTAAATGTTATTTTTTACTAGTACGAGTGGATTACTAGTTTAGAATTTCTGTGTTTATTTTTTTTGTAGCGAGTTTAAATGTTTCAGTAGATTCATTTAAAAGAGGTACTTATCTAAATGTAAAATTGATTTAATTATTTTTCTAGCTGTATGCGGTGGAGATATAGAAGTAGATAGCACTGGACATCTGGAGTCACCCAACTATCCAGACGACTATCAACCCAATAAGCTTTGTGTTTGGAGGCTTTCTGTACCTCAGGTAACTAAATACGACTAGAATGGTGCACTTAAATCGTTTTATTATATGTCACAATCATCAGCTGGTAGACGTCAGCTGTTGAAAAAAGGCCTCCCAATAGAACGCCACAACGAACGTCAACTTGCCGATTGCATCCACCGGTTACCTACGACCATGACGATGTGATCGGTCTTGTCAGCGTCAGCGTCTTTCGGTTCTTGGTCGCCATTCGAGAACCTTTCTTCCCCATCGGTTATTGGTTCTTCGAGCGATGTAGGTTTTTATATGAATGTATATATAATATTCGATTAGGTGGTTTTTAACAAAAATGGACACAAAAACACAGGCTCCAACAACAAATAAGGTGTTCAAGGAATTTAATGTCAGGTTACAGTGACTTATTCTGATATAACCATTTGATTTCCAGGATTATCAAGTAGCACTGAGATTCCATTCCTTCGAAGTAGAAAACCACGATACTTGCTCGTACGATAAAGTGAAAGTCAGAGATGGAGACTCTATGGACAGTCCACTTATTGGCATGTTTTGTGGACATAAGATTCCCCCAGATATAAGGTTGGTTTCATTTCATTTACATCAGCTTCTAGCTGATAAAATAAAATAAAAAGTAACAGTTATGTTGGGACGTTTAACTAAGCAAACTAAGAATTTCACTATTCGAATAAATTATGAACACTAAATCTATTAGGTTAATTTTGTATACCATATTTATAAATAAATAAGGACTTCATTAGGTATCAAGAACCTTCTATTTATTTGATTGTATTAGATTGGATGATGGTAGGAACTCATGTACTCCTTGATTTTATTCCATTCATTTTTATTACCTACTTTCAGATCTACCTCAAACAAACTGCTGGTAATCTTCGAATCAGACAGCACAGTACAGAAAGCTGGTTTCTCAGCGACTTTCATGAAAGAGTTCGATGAGTGTGCCTCTATTGAGCATGGGTGCAGTCACTCCTGTGTGAATACGCTGGGAGGGTACGAATGTGCTTGTGATATAGGATATGAACTGCATTCTGATGGGAAGAAATGTGAAAGTAAGTCGTTTAGTTTTCTGCTTTTAGACACATCAAAAGTCAAGGAAATTATCGATGCTATGAATTTTGAGACATATTATTTATTAATCCTAGAAATAAGGTGAACCCAGAATTTCCCCAGTAATGAGTGGAGTCTGATATAAGAAAAACACAATAAACGTTATGTATTATTAAAATATGTATTATTTTCAGATGCTTGTGGAGGATCACTCTATGCACCTAACGGAACTATTACGTCACCGTCCTTCCCTGACCTATACCCACCATCTAAGAACTGCTTATGGGAGATCGTCGCACCGCCACAACATAGGATCACGCTAAACTTTACGCACTTTGATTTGGAAGGAAATAATATGTACCAACAGGTAACGATGTTTGTAAAATAACTTCCTTGACTTGAATTCATAATTATTTGATGTTTTAACGGTTCACTCACGGGATCTCCCAACTAGTTTGTATAGCGCCGCCCTAGCTCATCGTTAAGGACTCCAATATTAAGTAATAAACTAGTCGGGCGATCCCAAATAGGTGCGTGATTTGATATCAGTTCTTAAAATGACAGAAGCTTTCTATTATCCATATAAGGATTATATATATAGGTTTCCTCTTAATTGTGATTACAATCTGGTTTCATGATGACACCAGGTTTTCCACCTGTCAAACTCCCACTAAAAAAGCACTTATGAGTCTCACAATTTTTTCAGGAATGTGAATATGACAGCGTAACGGTTCATTCAAAGTTAGGAGCAGATGTTTTGCGACGACACGGAGTGTTTTGTGGTTCCGCATTGCCTCCGCCAGTCACTTCCGATGGATCGGTATTGAGAGTTCAGGTATGTTATCTTAAATACAGTATTCACTACCTCTATCTTCGGTTAACTATCAGACAAAACATTCTCTACCCCAATATGCAATGCGTAACAGGGTAAACTTTGTGCATAGTTGGTTTAAACTTGTATCACAGAAAGCGAGGAGTCTTATCCAGAAAATCTCTATTTTATTCCAGTTTACATCAGATGGTTCAATACACCGTTCGGGCTTCGCCGCAGCATACTATATCGACGTTGACGAATGCGCTGAAAACAATGGCGGATGTCAGCACGAGTGCCGGAACACGCTTGGAGGATACGAGTGTGCTTGCTACAGTGGCTTCACTCTTCACCCTAACAATCATGATTGCAAGGAAGGAGGCTGTAAGCACGACGTAACTCAACCACACGGCACCATATTCAGGTACTCTTGAGACACAATTCTTTTTCACCATACTGCAGAATGGTTTTTTATCATATATGCAAAAAAAATATACCTAGTAGGCAGGTATCGGTTCTGAGTAATATTTTGAACTCATGTATGATCAGATGGATCAGCTTAAATACCTACTTCATGTAAATAAAATATAAAATGATGCTGAATGGGTTTCTTGTAATGTCAATATTTTGTCCATAGTCCAAACTATCCTGCAACCTACCCACCGCGAAAAGATTGCGTTTGGCAATTTTCTACGACACCAGGACATCGGATCAAGCTGATCTTCCAAAAGTTCGAATTGGAACCTCATCCTGTAAGTATAAGTATTCTGCCTCTACTGCCTAGCCTTTTCCAAGCCATGATGGGGTCGGCTTCCAGTCATGTACCACAATATAATAGATATTTTTGTGTTGCTAACCGGTGGTTTCAAATACGTTTGTACAATTACAATTTTGTTTGCAAGGAATGTGCGTACGACTACGTGACCATATACGATGGAGCTTCAGCGGAGGAGAAGACGCTTGGTCAGTTCTGCGGCAACAGGCTTCCGCATCCAATAGTCGCATCACAGAACCAGATGTACGTGGTGTTTAAGTCTGACGGCTCTGTACAGAGGAACGGCTTTCTTGCAAATCACTCTACAGGTCAGTTACATAAATAATAAGTTTGAATAACTACTTACAAGCATTTTTTATTTTAACACAAGAATATTCTAGAGAGGGCCAGCCCTATCACCTACGAGTATGAAAATAGCCAACGACCTATGCTCAGACCTACCAAATAACCACGATAAAATCGGTGAAGTCGAATCGTCTCGTTGTTGTTCGGAGTTGGAAAACAAACAAATGACAGATAAACTCGGAAACTGTGTTAAAAGTCGTTCTTAAACATTTTACTCAACTTCGTGAAAAGAACTTAGGCTGTATTTTTACTTTGACTTAATTAGTTTATAAACGGTTTCCTTTTTTGTTGCAGCGTGTGGCGGCTACCTGTCAGCTACTGAATCAGTTCAACACTTATACTCCCACGCACGATATGGTGATAATGCGTACGAGATAAGGGCTAACTGCGACTGGAACATTGAAGCTCCTAGGAACCATTTCGTGAAATTAACCTTCTTGACCTTCGAGTTAGAACCTGAGACCAACTGCCGCTACGACTACGTCCAAGTTTTTGGAGGCTTGGACGGGAGTGGTGGGAACTATGGCACATTCTGCGGTACAAAGGTAACTTTAACCGATTACCTACATAAATCTGGCAAGAGTAACTAATAAAAATTTTAACCACAACTTTTGATTCTTCTTTCTTTGTGTCGTTTAACCGTAATTCTCTTATTTCTACTCTTTCAGATGCCACCGGAAATTGTATCGACTTCTGAAGCTCTCCTCATTAGATTCCGAACTGACGATTCTTTAGTCTTTAAAGGCTTCTCAGCATCATATCAGATGGTTAAACCAATATGGAGTGAAGAGGACAGCGTAGACAGTGTAGAATACGATCAAGAAGAAGATGAGAGGATGCCTCCATTGGTAGTTGGCAGGAGAGGATTGCGAGCGCCTTCGCCTAGGTTCGTTCGTCGACCCACGTGACGCTGGCCGTTGCCCCGACACCCCCGTCATCGGCGACCGCACCGCAATAGCCGGATTTAATCGGACCGCTTTACGGTTTTTGGTTAATTTTCGTTCTGGAAACACTGAGTTGTTTCATAGTGCTGTTCTCGTCTACCGATATTATAGACGACTAGAAATTTTGCAGTTTTGACACATTGTCATGTTCTTGCTGTTACAATATTTTATTTTCAAATTGTTGTTAACATGACAGTCAGATACAAAAAAAAATTCTTTGTAACCGGTCAATTAACGATAAAATTAAACTGCTTGCATTTTTTTTACGACTGAATAAAAAATGTAAATAAATTAATATTCCTAGTCTAATATTATTTCAAATTAGGGTCTATTACTTAAAATAATGGTTACCATACAATGTTCGTACGAAATCGTGTTCTAATATTGTAAGTAAATGGCGTTACTTACTATCTTATGCCTATCATATAACAAAAAAAAAACATTTTTACCAAAGATACAATGTTCATAATAGTAAAATTATTAATAAACTTAAGCCATAAAAGTGTTTCACTTTATAAAAGTACATTTAGATTTTTAGTTTAAAATAGGTTACAATAAAACAGATAGAAAAACGCACATAGAATCATTTTGCAATTTACAAGCATTTATACATGATCATAGTCTATGTAATAAAATTAGTGATAGAATTTGAGACAATATATAAACTTAAGTGTTAATTTAAGATGTAAAAAGTTAGTTTTTAATAGGTATTCAGTTCATAACAATGTTTGAATACGTTTATTGTATACTAGTAGATAATTAGGTATTTTACTGAACACACAGTTTTGTACTGCCTGTTTTGGTTGTAAAGTATAATACTCATAATTATTAACATTTATTTGAATGCCAAAGCATACTCTACCAAATAGGTATAGCAAGACTATTATTATCTTACACTTAACGGTTTAAATCCGTAATTTTGTTAGCAAGTACAATATTACTTATTAAATACAATTTACAGTAACAATAATAATTTTAAGACCACTCACTTAGAAATTACCTACTTTAATGTACTTAATACCTACTCACTTTACATACAGAATGTAATCTCAAATATCATTTCGTTTAATCAGTGTTTGGTGTTTACTACATTATAAGAAATAAATTCCTTTTAATATATAATTGTGCCAATATATATGGGATACTTAGTTACTGTTAATGCCATAGTGTATAATAGGCTAGTATTTTGTAACTCAATTATGAATATTTATACGTAGAAATGTTATTTTTATTAAAATGCGATGAAACACGAATTGTTTTATTTTATTTCTAAACAACAATCTTAAGGGTGAGGCCAAACAAACGAAATTCTGCTGCATTGGTATCATAAAAAAGTCCTATTTGATTCACACGGCGACGCAAAATGAGTTGTCTGCCTACTCACACGCATTATTCGGATTCAATTGAGCTTGCGGGGGGCGAGGGGGCCGATCATCATCATCATCGTCTTTGATCACTATTAAGCGGATCTACCCAGCATCTTTTCTCGGCATTATCTACTTCTTCGTCTTCTTAATATGCCTCGTAAGTACACAACATTTTAAACGGTTCCCATTGCACGACACAAAGATCCACTAGTAAGTAACTGAATAAAATGCGCTCGTCTGGCATCCCAACAGAATTTCTGCCAGGCAGAATTTTTACACCCAAAATGCTGCGATTCACAACTCACAAAATTACGCTTGTTTGGCTTCACCCTTATTGAACTCAAATCAATTAAAAATCTCGTTAAGAAATTTGTTTTTTTTCGTGATTTGTTGCCTTAAGTACTTTTATTTATTAAATAAGTATATTATTATATTTCTCTTTTATTTCAGAATTCCCTGCATAACGTAGTAAACAATGTTTGAAAAATGACTTAATGTGGACATGATTCCTTACAAAAAGTAAAGTACCTAGGTTTTTTATAAAATACCAATAATATAATATTCTTGTATAATAATTGTCGCAACCCTCTGAGTAAAGAAGTCCGGTTTTCCAAATTGTACGGTAATTAATTAATCTATGTGCAAAACATATTTTTCTATGGCAATATTAATTTAAACTTCAACATTGTTTTGTCATTTCAAAAAGAAAAAGTCAAATCTAGTAATTTATTTATTTCACCTCTTGTGGCGTCTTTTTGACCCAATTACGACAAACATAACTGAACACGCATTAGATTGCTCACTGAGTGTATATTTTAGTAAAATGACGGCTTTAGCATTTAAAGTAAAAAGCAAAAATGGTCAACAAATTCTTAAGGATTTGACCTCTGATAGCACCGTGGGCGAATTGAAGATGTTTTTGTCGAGTATATCGGACGTTAGCATTGAGAGAGTTTGTGTGTTGTGTGGGTATCCACCGAAGCCGTTGGACATTAGTAACGACCATAAAAAACTGAGTGATATAGGTTTGAAAACCGGCGAGACACTCATAGTTGAAGAAAAAACTGTATCCACGACCGGTTCAACTAGCAAGCCTCCGGAGCAGAAGCCTCTAGAAAATGGTATTGCGTCACATGAAACATTAGGACCATGCAGACCCGGTATTCTTATGAAGAAGGTGGTTCCTTCAGACAATTCATGTTTATTTACTAGTATAGGTAAGTTTTGTTTCTTACTAAAACATAATTCGGTTCTCACTTGAATATTTTACTCAAGTCATTGTGACATAGTAGATACAAAATCTCATCATATCAATACTATATTTAAGTATTCAGACCTTTCAGAGCATAATAAAAGATAACACAATGTATCTAAATTTAGAAGATACATTCTTTTTTGATATAGTGGTTATGTGATGTCCTGTCAGTATAAAGTACATTGAATGTCAAGTCATGATACAAAGGATCATAAAATTTTAATGAGTATTTCTTTATACTTCAGTGAGGTAAACCAACAAACCTCATTCATGTTTTGATAAGACATGTTGGTAATATTGCACCACAAATCATAGTTAGAACTTTTCATAACAAATGTGTCTTACATAAGTATTTAGGTTATTCTTTTGTTATTTATTATTTATCAGTTATATACAGAATGTTTATACAGAAATTAAGTGGTTTCATATTTTCAACTACTTAATTACTTTGTTATAGAGATTATATTTAGTTTCTTATCTGTAATAAATTCATGGTCTTGTAACTTAGTAGTTCTTTACAATCAAACTTAAGACAATGGTTAGTAGTTTTAGTAGTTGAAAACAAATTAATAAATTTGATTGATAGGTATTATATAGGTAGATTAGAGAGATGGCTGGATGCATTGAAAAAAAAACCAGTTTCTTTGTATCAGGTAATTAGGACTTAAGTACTTAGATTTATTTTAGATTTGTTCATGTTAGTATAATATTTATTACTATAAAATAAAAAGTTTTAAATTATGATTTTTTATAAATCAGCAAAGTACTTGATAATTTATTTTATATCTTTCAATAATTCCAATAAGTTTTAATATAAAAACTTAGTTTTAGTTTACTTCTATATAATTACAAATACAATCGGTAGTTTCCCTTCATGTATAGAGTATCGAGTACATGAAACCCGTTGGGTATAGCAACTAATAACCCATGTTCTAAAAATCACTGTTTTTTTTTAAACATTTAATTATGTTTATATTTACAAAAGTTTTGACTTCCTTTGTTTTGAAAATATTTTCGTAACAATATAATTATCTAAATGAATAATTATTTTTGCAGGTTTTGTATTAAATGGCAATGTAGACACATCAGTCCATACTTTAATGAGACAAATCATTGCTATGGAGGTAGCTAGTGACTTAGATACTTACAATGAAGCAGTTCTTGGTAAACCAAATGCTGATTACTGTGTGTGGATCCAACAGCCGAGCTCATGGGGTGGTGCTATAGAGGTAAATACTACACATAAAAGGGTTAATAGTCTGGTAAATTCTTTTATGACTCTCCCATGGGACGGGCTGGAGAAGTTACTACCTAAATAGGCGCGTGATTGATGAATGACGTTCTTGTCAGTTGGCACCCTATCCTGGCGGACCTTAAACCACCCCCGCTGCCTTATATCCCCCTACACCATGGAAGAGTCACATAAAAATTTGCCAAGTTATAATCAACTAGAATTAATTTTAACATACGGTCTAATTAAACTATGACTCAATTAAAGACCTGATTAAAATGACCAATCACCTGTACATTACTAGACTAATGAATTAGTAAACCGAGTTACAGGTTGTACCTCAGCTTACTAAATCATTAGTGTTAATAAATTGGATGTGGATGGACAAGCTTATATTTGTATTGTACTAGCTGCTGTCTGCGGTTTTGCCAGCGCAGATGTAGGCTAGCCAATGTTCAAAATAACTTGACAAATTTATTATACACTAAAATCTTCCTCGAAAACCACTCTATTCTTTGGTGAAAACAGCATGGAAATTAGTGCAGTGAAATGCAGTATTTAGGGAGCGGACAGACAGATGCGGCAGAGGACTTAGATTTTTATTAAGTAATGATTTTGTAGACTGCAAATGTTGCAGCTTACCCTATGTCATGTAATTTTTTTCCTGCTATGAATTTTCGCAAAAAAAAATAGAAAATTATGACTGATTGTGAAACTTGTTTACTTTATTTATTGTTCATAGAATGAGATCAATCAAATTTAAATTCAAGACACATAATATATTGTAACTCTTTGTGATTCAACGCAAAACAGGCGCAAGGAAAAGTCGTCGATTTGCGGAAAGCAAGCCCGCGAAAACCTATACCTATCCTAACTCTTTGTGATGTATGTTTAATAAAGCAATTATTATTTTCAGGTAGCAATCCTATCTCGTTTCTATGGGCTTGAGATGGCAGTTGTGGACACATTGAATGCTATAATTAACAGATTTGGTGAAGACAAGAATTATGGACAGCGAGTTTTCTTACTGTTTGATGGTGTTCACTATGATCCTCTGTATTTAGAACAGTCTGATGTAAGTATTATAATTATATTGAATAATTTGAATCTAGATTAAATACAAATTGTAGAAGGAAAAACTTAAACCTCAGGCAGGACTCGAACCTGCGACCACTGGATTGACGCGCCAGTCGTTTTACCAACTAAGCTACCGAGGTCACTGCCTGGAAGTTTAAATTTCTCCTTCTACTTATGACGTCTTTATAGGGCGACGTATGCGACATCTAGTGAACCTACCTTACGGTTGGCCTCACCGACTCTGATTAACAATGTGTTAATTTAGAAGTCCTATAAAGACGTCATAAGTAGAAGGAGAAATTTAAACTTCCAGGCAGTGACCTCGGTAGCTTAGTTGGTAAAGCGACTGGCGCGTCAAGCCAGTGGTCGCAGGTTCCAGTCCTGCCTGAGGTTTAAGTTTTTCCTTCTACAATTTGTATTTAATTACAAATATTCGCTAACACATGCGATAATGTGTAAAAATAATTAAAAAATAATAATTGAAACTAGATGTTTTTATCAGAATTTAATATATTATTGTAATTAGAAATACGTATATTATTTTAAAAGAAAATTTATGTACACTACTCACTAGACCTATTCACTAGTTGCTGCTGAAATTAGCAACATAAACAAAATCAAAACTCGGATTTAAAACATCAGTACTCAGTATACAATGTCAATATTTTCTGTCAGATATATTATTTCAACTATATGTAGAACTTATTTTGATTTGACTGAGCTTAAGTAGTGCAATTTTCATAGAACATTATAACTTTGATTTTCAGGGAGGTATCCAAACAATATTCCCAGCGGAGGACTTGGAAATATATCACGAAGCTGAGCAGCTGGCGCACGAAGCGAAGTCGTCCCGGCAGTTCACTGACCTTAACAAGTTCACCCTTAAGTGTATGGACTGTGACAAGTTCCTTACCGGCCAGGTAGAAGCACAAAAACACGCTAAAGAAACTATGCATATGAATTTCGGAGAAGTTTAGCGAACAATTTATTTTATTAGGGTATATGTATTAATAATTTGATGGTGTCCACTTGATTAATTGGAGATAGAAATAAAGCTTACAAAATATATGCCTTTCTAGTTAAGAGTTAGTAATTTGAAAATATTCATGAGATTTTAGCATGTCTTCCGATATTTGTAGCTAATCCTTTTACTGCCATGAACACTCGAAAGTATTTGTGGATCCCAATCACAATTGACGTAAATACATTTCGGCCGATGTAACTTGGCGATTCCGAAAAGAGTTACAAGATAGTTTGCGTGAGATGCAAGTAGACTTACGGTGGGCGAGAATCAGTTGGCAATATCTTGTATATTTTTCGAGAACCACCTTGTTACATTGGACGGGGTATACGTTTATCGCCGAAGTAGCTTAGTTAGCTAGCTGTAGTGATATATATTTATGCAGTTTACATTTTACTTTATACATGAGCTGTAAATGTCAAGTATTTTGGTGGATTCCAGCTGATTTAATTTTGATGTGTGTGGCAGAGAAAAGGTTACAACAACCTTCCAATAAGAGATTCCAGAGACTATTTACTGCCGATTCCAATTTGTTCTTCCCTACACCTCAGTAGTTTTGTATACCTTCATATCAAGTGCACTTATACATAGTTGAAATATTCCTAATAAAATAATATATACGTCAAGTGGGCACAATCATTATAATATAACATAGCTTAATTTTGTTAAGATTTTTAAAAGTTCCTTAAAGGCCTTTTTCACAATTGACATTAAGGAACTCAATAGTTCGATTTGAGATAAATGTTACTTATTTATTTTTATTTTAATCTCAATTTTAATTGTTAAATGAGATTTATTTATATGAAATAATAATGCACATATCCTAGTAACGTATATTTTGTACGAAATAGGCATTTTGTGAGGGAGGTCTTGGGAATAATAAACGAATATTTTACACGATCACAGCCTATTGGAACGATGCACGGCATGCCCTTTTATATTAATGATTAGCTATTTATTTTTATGTTGTATAAATATTTGTTAACTCAATATTATTTTCACCAAAGTAGCACAATTCAGCTCACTATATCATTGCTGGATTATCTTGGACCTTGTATTGAAAAAAAGCAATAAGTATAAATAGTAAGTAATGTTTACAAAGATTATAAGGTACCTAAAGATAGCTATTTCGCTTGTTATATTTCTTAAGACAAGCTATCTCAAATCGGAAAAAAATCCTAGTTGAAAAGAGATCTATTAAATAAATCGATACGCTTTCAGTAAATATTGTGTACAATGTAAATGAATTCGTAGCTTATCTGAGTCGAAACGCATAATAAGCAGACAATAAAGACGATTGTTAATCACAATGAAAACACCATTTAGTATAGTTTACTACATATGAAATTATTTATTGCCAGATAATTAGTTGTATATAGATTTAAAAAGGATGGCAATTATTGTCTGTTATAGCGATTTAATTAATGCAAATTTATCGAATATCGATACTACTAACAAACAAATCGATCGATAAATAATGAATTGTTAATGAAAATTATATGACGTTTATTCAGCAATAAATACTTTGTCGCATTAATTAAAGACACTTGTTATATATTTGTGAATAGAATTTAATATTTTTTCATAATTCTCTTTAAAATTCTCGATGTTTTTGTATTGGCCAAATAATGCATTATTTTAAAACACACTGGCGTCTTAAAAGCGTTGTAAAATTTATTTACTGTTATTTCGCGTTGTTGGGACGCCATTGTGAGCGTTATATGACTCATAAATTGTAAAAAAAGGCTCAAGGTTGCATAAATAAAATTTGATAAATGAATTTCTCATTTGTTTATTTTGTTTTACTGTGAAAACTGCTTGTTTTATTCTGCCCCCTGTATATAATTTGAGATTAATACTACCAGTAAAATATTTTTTTATTTAATATAATTTTTAAGTGGCCGTTATTTCTCGCAGTCTGTGAAACCTAAACGCTTTAATTAATTTATCATTATTAATTTAAAATTGCGTTTCAGCTGTCGGGGGTAAAACTACCTTTTCCCGCTCGTTTGGCAAATGTTCCACAACTTAAATTTATTGAAAGAGTACGAACGGTAAGATGGTGGTAAGAAAACTAGTTTATTAGAAAATGGAAGGGGACAAATAAAAACAAAAGAAATAGGTTTTATTCGATTTATTTTTAACACAAATGTACAATATCAATAAATATAGTCACATCGGCTTTCTATCACCTGTCGTTACACTAATTTTCACTTTTTACAATGTTGTTATACAACATTAACTCCTTACTTTACGCTATAGATAACAAAATTGTGCATTAGAAGTTGGGCCATCCTTAACTTTGTAGGATTTTAAAGCAAGAAAAATATCAATTATGTTTTTTATACGTCCCTGAGTTATTTGACATCAGATGCGTTCTGAATATTAAAATTGAGTAGTAAAAATATATAGCTATGCACAACATGCTGCTATTTATAGATAAATACAGAAGCGATGATTAACTATATAGTTTATATTGCAAATATCAGTTAAAAATAATGTTAAATTTACAACATTCAAATTCTTCAATAGAATTTAAATAAAACTACCTGTAGGGTTTCGACATACAGGATTAATTTAAAAGGAGTGCGTATATTCTACAAGTTAATCAGGTGCATAAAACTAAACAACTTTACCCAAGAAAAAGGAAAAAAATCCCCAAAAAACACAAGTCACGTGACCTGTCTCTTTGTATGAAAAGTTCATTTTCCATTTTATGATTTCGACCTATGTTCCTTTGTGAAAGTTGTTTAGTTTTATGAACCTGATTCCCTTGTTGAATATACGCACTCTTTTTAAAATAATCCTGTATTTTGATGCTAGACAACACTGAGTTTACGTTTAATGTTTAGAAAACAACACTGCTTAGCAATAACGTACAAAATTGACAACGAACTAATATATAACAACACATTGCGGGATATGTTGAAAAATCTTGCTTTAAAATTCCACCGAATACTTAGTAACAAAATAGCGTTTTAAACTTATAATTAAGCGTATACACAGCTTTTTATTGCTAAATAGATGTTCGTATTTAGGAAGACGTGCCCAAGCTGGTTTGAAGATATTTCTAAATTATAATTATACCGCCCTTTTCATGCAAATCTTATTGATATTCCAAGGTCTGTCAGAACTAAGCGACATTATATTCGAAATAATCTCCGTATTAAAGTTGATATTTAATAAACAAACTATTTCCATTATGTACTTGTAGGATCACAATTTTCCAAAGGTTACAACTCTTAAAGGTACAGACAGCAAGAAACGCTGATGAAAGAAATAAGTTCACTCAGATGTCGCATACGTCGCCCCAACTTGGAGTCGCCCCCAAGACGTGCAACAGAATAGGGAAGGAGAACTTTGAACACTCTGGCACCTGTTTAGCTTAGTTGGCAAAGCAAGTGCGTTGACCCAGTAGTCGCAGGTTCGAGTCTTGTCAGAGGTTCCAATTTTTCCTTCTTTCTATTTGTATTTAATTTACATAACAAGTTCAGTTGCGACTAGATAACGAATGCCTTATCACGAAGTGTTAACGCTGTGAAATCCTATTAGTCAATTTTGAGAATTTAATTACATTACGCGCTGACTTTCCCATCGTCAGATAACTTTTTTCAAGTAATAATTTTGACGTTCTATATAGTAACTGTCGAACGTCAACTTTATTCCTCCGAATAAAAGTTATCAGGGGGGTTATTCTCTAATTCCAAACTAAACAACGTAAGGTAAAAGTGTAGTAAGTCGAAGTCGAAGAGTTAAAGCCACTCGATCATACACTTAACAGCACGTTAACCACTTGGACTTAATGAATGAGACCTCTGACGACGGAAAAACAGCCTTAGGTGTTTTGTAAATCTAATAGTGTTCATCAACTTTTGTGGCTGACTGTACCTACTGTTAATCAAATTTGAACTTTGTTATACATTCTCATGTAGACAAACTATCTATTGTTAATATTTTACTTATACTTACGTATTATTTGCTTTTAAATATTTAAACAAATAATGAAGTTATTAAATATATATTTCTAAAAATATTTAAAAGCAAATGTTTAGATATTTAGAAGCTCTAAGAGATATGGACAAGTCAAGTCGAAGCCGATTTAAATATTATACATAGTGTAAAACAATATCTTTTGATAGGAATTTAGATAACAAAATAAAACAACAATAAAAAGTTCGCTTTGATTTCGATTTTGCTTAAAACTAAATACATTTCCGTATGTTACAATGATCACAAAACATTATTATTAGAAATATTAAAAGCATAAATTGAATACAAAAATATTTGATATAAATTAGTTATTTAAGTTCTAAATGCAAAGAAAACTATAAAAGAAATAATTATTACTGCATTATACTTTGTCTATAGTTAAGGACGGCTTAATGCAAGACTGTGGTAGTGTATAAATAAAAAATGCAATATGCGTGGAAAAGCAATTAATTACAAAAAAATGTAAGCTTAAGCAAGTAACTAAATATATCTTATTTTTTATAAATATTTTATAAAAATTTGATCATTGTAACATAACGATGCTAAAACAAATCTAAAAATTCGACTTCCGTTATAACGGGTCTTAATAAAATGCAAAAATTTGCGAGAGAATTACGTTAGGTGTTGTCTCTATCTGAAAATGGAGCCATTTCGTGCTACCAAGATGTTCCATGAAAATCCTTACACATTACCAGTTTTATAAGTTTGTATCAATATTCTAGAATATAATTTTAGTGTACATATCACGTAAAGGAGTGTTACTCCTATATATTGTATTTATGATGATATATTATACCTATTATAAACTTTGAAATACAAATTTTGCCTTGTTTTTTATTATGATACAATATTAATAACCATAATCACATAATCATTGTTATTTATTTATCACGCATCTAAAAGAGAGCTTAAGTCATAAGCATGTCGATTAATCTCTTTCTAAAGTAATAAAACTACTCAATATAACTTTAAAAAAAATAGAATAAAAGTCTATTTCAGTTAACATCACATTTTTCTCCACTCAAGTCCCATAAGGAACTAAGAACCTTCTCAATTTTATTTAACATTTTACTTAATTTCTTTTAATCTCAATTTTCTCGCTAATAATATATAAGGAGTTTCATTTAACGTCAAATGACTATATTGGCAATACCACTTTGTTTAATTAAAAAATAAACATTATAAGATACTGTGATATGGAGCTATAAAAGTAAGTAAGATAAAGCAAAAACGATGGAAGCTTATTCGCATAATATCGTGAAGTGTTATCCGTTTTTAATATATTTATTATTATAAAATACCTACGGTAAAGGGTGAGGATTTAGAAATTACGCGAATAGCAAGACTGTGTATATGTATAAATATAGTTTCTGAAACTGTATCACTGGTTACACTCTTACAATAACCTCTGTTCTTGAAAGTTTAATGTACAAATTACCAACCAATCAAATTAGTTGACATTCTATTTGACAACATATTCAATAGGCATGATGACAGGGTCTAAAAAAGAAAAATCTATTTTATTATGTAACTGTTGGAGCAGGTACATAATTAAAACAACACGAATTATTTCCTATATCAAAACAAAAATTACAAAGTTAAACCGCTTCTAATTTCAGGAGTGGGGGCTTGTGACGTCACTCATATGTTTTTTTTTCTATTGTGCCTGAACAAAATGATTTCACCCCGCCTGATCTTCAACAGCTGTGAGGCCCAGAAATGAGATCCATCGGGCATCGGAGAGTTTAACGCCGTCATCGATCAGCCTCACCTAGTCTGCCTATTTGTTATACGAAGTAAAAAAAATAATTAAACTTAGGTGACTGTGACGTCACGCGACATTTGCATATAAAATATCTTATTGTTTATGAGACAAAAGGAAAACACGTGTCTAATATATTGTATTAATCCATCATTAGAAAAAACTAGTCATCATCCCTATTCCTGCCTTTCAGAGACCGCAGTCGATTTTGCTTCTTACTTTAAACCACGAAAAAATTTATTTGCGTTCCGGCGTTCAAAGTCCGATATACGGGTGTTACTGTTATGCCCAGACATAATTGAAATAGTGGTTCAACCCATAGAAAAACCTCCACCGAGGAAAACAAATGAAATCACACCGTACACACAACATTAATGTGTTTCATATATTACTAATGCTCTTAAATATGAGTTGTTTCACGTCGGTATTTTAGGGTACTAACTAACTAGTAATCGCAAGCCGACGCTCTAGCCATTAGTAGTAGCCAGTACTTCAATTATGAACGGTCATTTTTGTAACACCTTGTATTAATATCTAGTTACTTTACAAGCTCCAAATTCTCATACCTAGCTTATTGAGCGGCGGGTTTGGGATACGACCAGCGCGGGAGAGAGATGCCGAACTTGGTCTCGAGGCCGGTGAGGACCGGCAGCGCCACCTGGTAGCCACCGATATGCTGCGGCTTCTTAACAGTCTCTTCGATAGGGGTTGCCACGTGCAACTCGGACCCGGATGGACGACTGGAAATGTGAAATAGATATAAAAAAATGTTATTTGCAATGAATGTAGGTAAGATAAATGTGATGCATAGCATAGAGAACTTTCTACCATATTGGAACGCAAGTAATGAGTGGAATTACATTATACAATATTAAGGACATTGCAATTAAAACTAAAGAATTAATGATGATTAGAAATTTTAAGATAGTATAATATATTAATTAAAATCTCATTCATTAAACAACAGAGGCAGCACTAGCTGTTGCCCCCTTTTTTCAATAAAAAGTATCCTGTTACTTCTAATACCTCAAACAAAATTTCATGATGATCGGTTAAGTAGTTTTCGCGTGAAAGCGTAACAAACAAACTTACATTCACATTTATAATACTAGTAGAGATGTTAATAATAACTATTTAGATGTGTTGTAGAGATTAGCCAAACACTATGGATTGATTCCATACAATTACTTTGATTCTTTGTATGTTATCAAGCGATGGTTTATTATGTCATGACATGACGTATTGGAGATAGTTAAACAGTCATGATGAATACTTACGTTCCTCCAAAGTCTACGTAGAAGAGACGCTGTAAGATTTCATAAGTGACCAGCGTCACACCGAACTGTGGAGACGAACGGAACACACGCGCTGTAACCAAAAGTAACAATATTTATTGAAGTAACTAGCTGTCCCGGCAAACTTTGTTCTGCCATATTAAAAAAAACTGGAGAGGGCCACCCCTTCCACTTAGGGGTGTGAAAAATAGATGTTGGCCGATTCTCAGACCTACCCGATATGCACACAAAATTTCATACAAATTCCGTATGGTAATCCAGAGGGAGTATGGCAACGAAAACTGTGACACGAGAATTTTATATATTAGATACTTCTTTAGCACGCTTCGACTTGGGGAGTAAGCTGGTGAATACGTGACGAGAGCGTTACGTTACGAAAAGTGTGATCGGGAGAGGAAGCGAACAGAAATTGAGAGGGAGATATAAGTTGGCCAAGATAGAAAGAGAAAGAGTGACGTTTCATATATTAATGTGGGGCAAGAGATGTTGCAAGCATATAATAATATTTACTTTCTCTCATAGCTAAATATATTCCGTACAATTATAGAGAAATGAAAAATTGCTAAAGAAGTTTTACGACGAGTGGTCTAAAGCACACTCCTTTTTATTTGTATTTTGATGTACCTGCTGTTCACAATCAAACTGTTATACCGACATAAACGTAGGTTTTTTAATCACTTTCTTTCAATTTTCAAATGTGTTCATCAATTCTCTACCTTATTGTGGGATAGCCTTTGCTAAAACGAAGAATATCTATTCTGGCTTTGTTTGTATAAAATACTAGCTGACCTGACAGACATTGTCATGTCAAATAACTAACAGATATGTCAAAGGCTATATAGGTTAAATTAGAAAAGTTAATATGGTCATTAACTTTTCTTTAATTTTTTTTAAATTTTCGCGTAATTTTTTTTATTTTTTTTCTCCATAAGATCCTTCTCCTGATAAACAACACGACAAAAAAAGAATGAACGAAATTGGTCCAGCCGTTCACGCGTGATGCCATGACAACGGAAAACGGGTTTCATTTTTATATATATAGATGTTTGAAATTTGTAATTATTTACCTATAGCTCCCTTCCAGAATGCTCTGGCTCCTTCTTCGGCGTATATCTTTCTTGTTGCGTCTATTACTCCGTTGTACGTCGTCTGTCCAGATCGGGCTACCACCTGTAATTGTAATATTTTATTAAGAAATGTATATCGATAAAAAAAGTATTTTTATGTATTTGGACTTGATATTAAAAGGCCTGGCTTTTAATTAGCGAATTACACACTGCTATACAGTATATTGCATTTTCGCATGCATACATTATTTTTCATACGTTAAGTATTTACTAAACATATTCATAATAATATGATAGCTAGCAGTCGTTGCTGACAAAATCACCTTCTTATATAATTTCAGTGCATCAATTCCCTTCCTCTCAAGTACATTTTAACGAAGATGCCGATAAGATAGATTTCTTTGTCACCGTAACTATAGTCTATACCTGTAATCGTGTTTTGATGACGTCAGCGGGCGTGACGAGGGAAGCGGCGGGGATACCGGCGATGGCACCAGCCGCGAGTAATGTTAGAGGGTGGTTGTAGCCGTTCTCGTCAGCGAATTTAGCCTGGAAAAAATATTTTTCATGTTTAAATACTTTATGTATAAATAATCTATACTAATATAATGAAGAATGTTTTGTGTTTGAATGAGCTAATATTTAAGATTACCAGTCGATTTGAAGAAATTTTTTTGTATTTATTAGCCCAATTTTCGAGGAAGTGTACAAATTTATGCTTTTAAAATCAGTTTACTTGCCTTTGGCAAGTATACTGATGAAGCCTTGAAAGGCATAGTAGTGAAACCGCGGAACAGCTAGTATTAAATATAAGGAAATGTAGAGTAAACCTCATTACACTTTTAAATAATCATTCGTTTGTTATGAGTTATGAGCAGTTTTGTAATAAGGGAACAAAATGAATATATTCTCGTCTGCCATTATTTTTCTCAATGGCCCTTGAGAGAAGAAAATGGAAGGAAGAAAGGAAGGCTTTTGCCCTGAAGTGGGACAGTTTTGGGCTCAAAATAAATAATTAGTTTAAAGTATATTCAAAGACTGTTGAGTTTCAAACAAATTTCTTCAGGATGTAGTAGGCGGTAAGCTAAAACAAAGTTCCAGGACCCATTTTTATTTTTCTAGATGTTTTGTGATTCTAATTGTGTTCATAAACTTTTGTTATCTAAACATGGATTCAAATCTTACCTTAACATGAGCATAAGCAGGGAAGTAAATAGCGCTGAACGGTACATCACGCAGCAAGCAGGCCCTAGCGCCCTTATACAGGCCAAAGAGTCCGAGGTCTTTGACCACCGACCACGCTCGGACCTTAGTTCCTGAAGCGATCTCTCCAGCCACTTGCAAACGAATCTTCACGATTTCTAATGGATTCGTAAATACTACTTGGGACCCACCAGCCTGAAACATATTGACGCTATTTTATTTTGAGCTCTAATAACTATTGAAATTTAATTATTTTATACTGTAATAATAAATGATCCAGGTTAAATGTAATAGTAGTAGTAATAGTATAAGAAAGCATTCTTCCTCTCCTCTACAAATATGCTGTGCTCAGCAGGGTCCATAATTGTTTCGATATTTATTTTAACATACCAACTGTTACAATGTACATTATGGAAAAGCAATAAATAGTGAGTATTGAGTAAATTAGCTTCACGATAAAATTACGAATAAAAATGTCAGTGTAGAATCTTTAACTGACATTATAAAACTGTTTTATTATAATAGGAGCATTTGGGTAGGAAAAGTATATTCAGAAAATCTACACAACGCTAAATCTACTCTGTCCATTGTAACATGCATTCTCTGAAGTCGCCTGGGGACTCTGGTACAATGTCTTGTACTCGTTAGGCCTTTGAAAAAGAATATGAATAGTTATAAGTACTTACACAAGCACCAGCGAGTATTTCAGCGTATAAAGATATGTTGCCTTTCTTGTCTGATAATTTGTCGCGAACTAAATCGTTAACCTGAAAAAAAAGACCATTTTTATAAAAATAAAAAAGTTTCTTTCTGTTTTTGTATTTAAATTTCCGATCAAACAAGAATGAATTCCGAAAGAATTCGAAACTCCTTAAGACTCCGATAACATTTTAACCCTTTCACTGTCCCGTGAGTCACATATGAACATTTCCATTGTTTAACTATTGTGTCTTGACGGGACAGGGATGGTGTTAAAATGAACGGAACTAATTAACAAGTAAATTAACAAAATGTGACTTACCGTCAATTTAATAGCTTTTTCAGGAGCCACTCCAATAAGCTGTGGTACCAACCCTCTGTACAGGCCGAATATGCCTTCGTGTCTGATGACCTTCTTGAAGCAATCCCAGGAGTTTCTGTACGCGACCTCACCGATGAATGAACCAGTTCTTTGGTTTTGCATACGAGTCTTTACTAAATCGATTGGGTACACTGCTGAAGCGCCGACAGCTGGGGAGAGAAAGATTTACATTTAGACCTGTATCATGTTTTGACATACTTAAAAGCTTGTTTGAAACCGTATTTAACCTATTCGTATTCTGAAAGTTCAAATTATTGTGACAACGAAAGTGGAAGTGATCACGGCTGTGAATGCTCGATCAGAAGTCGTAAAATCCAATCCCAGCACTTAGCATGAGTTTTGACAGGTTATTATAAAATATATAGAAAAACAGAAGCCTTATGGGTTCACTTTCTTGTCCGTCTGTCAGTTGCAAATATGCATTTGAATTTTTAGTTTCAGAAAAGATTTTTTTGAACGGAACGGGAAGCTCATCTTAAATTGTAAACTTACGAAAAATGTAAGCTTAGCTAAAATCATACTTCGCTGTACCCAATAAGGTCCATAATTGTATTTACCACATAAAAAAATACTTTGAAAAATGAAATAAAGTATTTATTTGTTAACTTACCACCAGCCACTGACCCGAGCGTAAATCTGTAAGTGCTCTCCAATATTTGAATGAAGACACCTCGCTCTTCGGGGCTCTGGAACAAGCAGACCGTCATATTAAAAAAAAACTATGAAAATATCTAAAATAAAAGTAAGATGGTTTTGTCGGTACAATACTGTCATGAGGCTTTTTTAACGTAAAAAAAAAAAGCACAAGAAATATAAAAAACGTTTTTGTTGTCTATGCTTATTTTCCTAGCCCTGGTTTCTGGGAAGAAATCTGTGCTGCACCTAGAATACTCTAGTGATCTTGCGGCTCCGGCAAAGGCAAGGACCGGGTGTTTCATTATATTTTCAGACCGTAAACAGGATCTGTCTCATGTCATCTCATCCTAATTCTTTTGAGCGTGATTGGGTCTATTTTATAGCACTGTATAAAATAGACCCGATGTATATATATTGGATTTTTGGTCAAACAACCACATCAGTAAACAATAGATTTGACAACGGAACTTTTTTTTTATCCAGGGCTAAGAAAACATTCAACGGTTTCGTAGAAATAATTTTTACTGTTTTTTTATTTCTGTTGATGTGTATGTTTGTTAATTTAATACCTAAAACAGTATTTAAGGCCCTCGTACAGTATTGTACTCTTAGGTTTTTAGGCAAGTGTCTATGTGCAATTTAGCTAAACCATGTTTTAATGTTCTTTCGGAGGTTTGAATCCTGGAAAATCTAGCATTTATTTAAAAATGGCTGAACTATGAAATTGTATTATTCATATTTAGTTCATTGCAGTAGAAAATTAATAATAATGTAATGAATTAATGTTGGCGTTACAATCCCTTACTAATCTCTCGACTCTTGGCTACCTTAAGAACTGTCTTAGGTGCCTTAAATGTCGCTTAAAGTATAATAAATAATTCAGGGTTTATTAAGACGTTATGTGGTAAAAGGCGTTGACAAAGACAGTACACACACATGTGCTATTCAAGCTGGTTAAGCTTGTTAAGGTGCATGTGACGTATTTTGTAAATAGCTAGTTCATACGGAAGAACAAAACTGTTTTCACCAATATTACTCTACAATAATTAAAATCACATTTAATTTCAAAATACCTTGAATTTTGAAAATAAATGTGAACTTACTTTCTCATTACAGAAATAAATAATTATTACTGGTTCCTTTTTAGTAGAAATTATTAAAATCTAGCCATAGACGCAAAAAACAAAGTAATTAAAGAAATTGTTTTATGTTCTAGCTATGTAGATATAAAAAAATAAGTGACGTGAAATATGTCTCATGAATTAGATAAGTAAATTAAGAATAAGTATAGAGATGTGACATTGAATTTTGGTGTTTAACTTGCTTTACACATAATTATCGCAGTAATAACGACACATTAAAGCCATTTGAGGTGCTTTGTTCTACACAAAGCACCTCTTTCTTTCCCTGAAAAACTGCAGAAACGTCACAAATGCAATTGTGTATCCATAGTAAGTTTACTCAAAGACCAAAACCAGGACTTGAGAACAATAGAGGTGTCATACCGGTGTGAAGGTCGGTACGATAGCGGATAAATGTGGCACATTCTTTATTATACTCTCATATTATGATTATCAAACTTTTTCCCACATCTTTTACTTTTTAAGAAACAATTTTTTATATAATAAAGATCTGGCCACACTTACGGTAACCAAAATTCACTGCCATTGGAAAGAAACATAGAAACATCATAAACTTTGTTGGCCTTACTTACCAGTATGCGATCCAAATAGTTAATATACCGATAAGGCTCTAACATATTTACCTCCTCCTTATTAAGCATTGAAAGAAAGAGAACAAGATACCTGTCAGTTAGTGATGTTTCCAAACAAAAAACAACTCTTACACTATGCATATAACGTCTAAATTACACTAAACATACATTTGATTATGAAGACTGCTCCTGTAAAAATCCTTGTTAAAGCAGGACAGCAATATATCGATTGGTATCGTATGTAAGAGACAGTATTACTTACTGAGACTGCTTTAATTTCTGCTACACGGCGTGTGACTTGTTTGAAGTACTGCTCTGGGGTGATCGAGTTGAGGTCGTTGTATACCATTCGCCTGTAAAAAAGTTTTTAATACTATTTAAATCATGAAGTTTGAATTCAGAAGGTTTATATAGAAAACCAATCGCAGTATTATATTGAGTTAAACCCTTATCACACCAAACTCAAGTTATATCAGTTTTTTTAGCTTTAATTGCTTAAAATTCTATGTTTTCCTGAATATTTAAGGGTTAAGAAAATAAATGTTATACGATCAAATTGAATAGGATGCAATTTAGAAAAATAAGCGTTGCTGTCAAAGTTTTTAGGCATCCAATTCCGCGAATCAAAACGCTTCAGAAAGTCAGATTGATGATAAATTAATTAAATTAATTGAGTATTCTAATATTGTCAAACGTGCAAAGTGTATCATTTATTTGACCTATTTCATATAGGCATAATTTTTTAAAGTTTAATTTCCAAACGCATTCAGCTTAATATAATTTTTCTACCAACCCGTTGCGACTTGGTGTCGTTACCCACATTTCTCCCAAACCCTGTTCCCCGCTGTCGCCGGTAATGCAATAAAACTACAATTAGAATATAATCGAGTATTATTCTTCTCCTCCTACAATTTTGGTGACTACGGTGAACAAAATGGTGGTCCAAAGAAGATAACTAGGCCTGGCAGACCATTGGCTAAAAAGATGGTGTTGTTGGTTTTTAGGGATGGATCCCGTTTGCTTAAATAAGAGGTAAGTGGCGTTCGAGGATATTAATGTCCAGCAGTGTGGCATTAAGCTGGTTATTCGTAAGTCTGGAAATTAAGATTTGACTAAAACGTAAAATTTTTTGGACTGAATACAAATTCTAATATTAGTCAAAAGAGTAAATTAAAGTAAAATTCAGAAACCTCAAAGTAAAACACTGTTACATATTCAGCAGTGTTCGTTAACTAGTGTCCGTGCATACCCTATAAAACTAATTTACGCATTATTAACATAAACCGATTAAAATAGAACAAAAGAATAGATTTCTGCTCATAAAATGACTCCAGTTGTGTATTTAAAAATCGATTTTATCAGAATTTTAATAGTTACACATTTTTATCTTTATTTTACAATATGTAGTGTCGGTGACAAAAGTGAATCTATTTTTGACACTTCCTATATTATCCAAAATAAGCTGTCATCGCTTCATCAGTATCAGATTGTGTGTTTACACACTTTATCTACGTTTTACATGTTATAATACGATAATAGGACATTAAAACTGGCATTATATCGATAGTGATATTGTAATATTTAATGCCATTATGACCTAAATCACCAATCACCTGACTTCCTCATGAGTTGTTCAACACATCCTACGGTACTATGCAATTAATTTAACTTTAGGATTTCTTTTATATTATTCTATAACCTATTACAAAATATACAAGTATACATTTATATAATGAAGATAAATGCTTCTTTAATGAAGAAATAAATGAATCTAAGTAAAGAGATCCTTGTTGTGATGTCTAAAAAAAACTTCCACATTTTCAGATGGTTGGTTGATTTTATCTGTCTGTTTCGTCACTTCTCGAGGACGCTTGATATCAACATAGAGCTGTTCGCAAAGGGGTGCAGGTGCACCTCCTGCCGATTGGCAATGAGGCTATATTCGAAATTTTCTCATTTCTGATAAGTTTCTATCGACACAAAGGTGGAAGATATGGTGACTTTTAAGGTACTGATGTAATTTATTGGATAAGTTGTATAAAATGATGCATAGAATTATATTTCTGTGTGTACTTCTACCCAGACCTTATTGGACTCGATCGACTTTTTTGTTAGGTCAAAAAAATCATTCGATTTATCGATATTTGATAAAAGATATAATAACTAAACAGCGAATATTCTACAAATCATTGTATAACGTATAGTAAAGATAGCAGATAAGATAGGATTCGAGTGTATTACGTAGGTTTACCTAATCTACGAAGTTTGACATTCAAAATTTTGGAGGTCGAATCTACCATGAGAAGAAATAGAAGTGCTTCGTGCCTGTTGCCAAAACAGGAGGCAAAAAACTAGGCAAATTAATGCTTCATTTGTTTTCAAGGAAGTATTTCATTATTACTGCATATACATACGTACAAGGAAATTTATTGAAAAAGGAAATTCCGTTGACATTATATAAGTTCACGTAATGCATTTTTAAATCTGATATTTTGACGTACATGGACTCAACGTCAACCTCTAATTAGGTATTATGTAATATGAAACAGTCAGATACCAAGAATCCGTTATATTATGACGAATTTTGCAAGCTCTATAGGTACGTCATTGAGCAAACCAAGCCTAACATTCATTATGGAAATTGAGATGGATATATCAAAAACGAATTTTAATGTCATCAAATCCTAAACAAGATTGTGATAAAATGTCGATAACCAGTTACATAATAAAATTGTTTATCTAAATAGGAAAGTAATTATTTTGAAATTCAGTGGCCCGTCACGATGATGTTAAGCATTACATTTGTCAGGCAAAGTTATCAAAAACTTTATTTAAATTTATGAACTGAAATTATATAAATTTAGGACTCACCCGTTCGTATGGTGTATCATATCACACAGGGTGAATAGTATATCGACTTCTAATGGAGTAATCTGTGACATCATTTGAGCAGAATGCAGGAACTCCTCTTTAGTGACTTCTTGGGTTCGGTGGCCATTTGTCGCGTTAAGATACACTCGTTTGATTAACTCCATATTGTTCAATAGTGAGTTGAACGCCATGTAGTAAGGGAAACTGATCTTGCGTTCGCCTTGAGGCAATCCGGATGCCTGGAACGGATAAAAACAAGTTATTGTCTTTGCAGATACAGAAAAAATAAATGGTAATAAAAAGGTACTTGAGACAGGTAAAGAAGCCTAACAAGATTTAATATGAAAAACCGAGCTATAAAGTTATAAAAAACTATAAAAACATTATATAAACGTTTTTTTATTATTCAGGTATATTTTCAGCGAATTCAACCGTCAATGAGTATTATCCGTTTATAAAAGACAGTAGGTACTTAATAATTATATGTAGTTTAGGTTCCCTCAAATTTTAATCAATTAAATCAACTTACGTTTATAACTTTAGTCATCAAATCTTTAGTTAAAAGATGCCTCTTCACGGACAACATGATATCCCTGAAGTCTCCAGCACTGATGAACCCTGATCCATCTTTGTCGCATTTCTTAAAAGCTTCTACACCATACTCCTCATGGAAATCATGCAGGAACTGGCTGAACTCAGGGTATGTTACCAATCGCTTCCTGTCCTTGCCGAAGTATAGGCCAACGAAGGTACTCTCCATGTTGAAGGGCAGTTTCTGATGAAGAGCTGTCTTCCGCATAACTTCGGCGAATTCGTCTGGAATGTATACTTACGTAAGAAACGAACAGACAGTTTCCTTTTACACATAATTATATATTTACATGGGAACAATAATTCAATTCCCAGCGCTTTGATGTCATCAACCCACGCTGTCTTTTCTTTTCTTGAGCCTTGGTCTAACTGGAGATTCTAACGGCTGTTTCTTTATGAACTTGAGAACTTAAAATAAAATATATAATACAAGAAATAAATATTGTTGGAATTAACTTTTTATTTTTATAATTTTGTAGATCATTTCAAGGCATTTATTTTTAGGGTTCCGTACCCAAAGGGTAAAACTGCAACTAAGACTCCGCACTCCATCAGTCCGTCTGTCAGACACCAGGCTGTATCTCATGAACAGTGATACTAAGACAGTTGAAATTATCACAGACGATGTATTTATGTTGCCGCTACAAACAACCAACGTGTTACGTGTTATTTTTCTCCTTTTGCTTGGAAAAATCTCTTTCAAAAAACAAAGTTAAAGTTCACATTCTGTCCGAAAAAGCATAGGAACAAGGAAAAGTCTAGGAATTTGTTGACTTACCAAAAGCGACGAGACCATTTCCATTGGTATCGAATAGCTGGAAAGCAGTCTTGTAGAGCGCGTCTGGGACGCACAACAAGCCCTCGAACGCTTGGAACTCGGAGAATGAGATGAACCCATCCTTGTCCATGTCCACGATTCCCGCGATGAGCTTGACCGATTCCTTGTTGTAGTCATCTGAGGACACGGGATGGAAAACTCGTCATCGGCCTTCTTAAGTCAAAATTATGACATCTACCCATTTTACAAAATTCGGTCGGTGCGGTTGATGTGATTGTGACAAGCCGCATCGCACGCAACGAATTTTCATTCCAAAATGCGACGGTTACGGCAAATGCGGCACGTACGGCGAGTATGGCGCGCCTATGTTATCCTCAAGTGATTGATATTTAGTCAGACTATTTTGACTGCTCCTCGACCGACATAAGGCATATCGCATTAAAACCCTGGTCAATCAATGGTGACTAATTAGGCGACAAACATTATATAACACACTTTGACGTTACAGACAAAATGTTTAACAAATTACTGCAGCAAGCCTTGGCTTGGTTTTAGTTATATTTTAAAAGTAGTTTCATATCAATGACAAATGTCTTGACAACTTTTTTAGTTAATTTGAGAAATGTTATAAAAAAAAAAAAATAACAGAGTTACCCAAAGGGTATAAATATCCAAAAGAGGTGAAGAGTAGGTACATGTCTAGTCGATAAAGTTGCTGGCCTTCTGGGACGAGCTTGGATGGCTGGAGTGAAGAAGAGGAGAAGACCACGCACAATGGCCCAATCAAGAGGCTAAGTGCGGAAACAGCCCCGAAAAACCAACCAACCATGACTAGTCGATAAAAAAATGTATTATTGCCCTATTTATTTATTACACATTCATGCGGAACACGTAACACATGAAAAAATACACCTACTTACCCAAATATATTTCTCACATCAAATAAAATAACAATCGTTGTCACCTCATTACGAGGGATAATATCTTATAACAGCACTCGCTAATGATTAGATACATCGCCTAAGCATGTATATGATATAGTCTGTTTATGATGTTTGATGTCGAATAATTGAGGCAAGTTTCCGCCGAAATTATAGGATATCAATGAATTGTGTTGTCTTTTAAACTTAATTTTTGTAAACCAACCCTATACCAGATGTCCTCTTCACCCATTTTGGATATGCATATATACCCTTTCGGTAATAGCTTGTATATTTGCCAAGTTACTTTAAACCGAGGATTTTTTTTTTTGTTTTTTATAAAAACGACGCCTGCACTAAGGAATTTAATCCTTGTGTCGCGGGGGTTTCACAAACATTCAAATCACATGCACAAAGAACACCCAGACTTGGAACAAGCATTTGTGGATCACACAAAATTAAATGCTTGTCTCATGCGGGGATCGAACCCGCAGCACGTCGCGCACAGTGGTAATTAGCGTGGTGACCTATACCACTCGGCTATCCGTGCAGTCAAATAGAAGTTTGTAGAAGTGAGATTTATTTGAATTACTTACCTTCTTCAAATAGTCCTAGAAACTTCCGTACGAAATCCTCACTTGTGATGTGTTTTTCACCGTTCTTTTCGACGGTGGCGTACTTCAGGAAAATCTCATGTAAACGATCTCTATCTGCCCGTTTTAGGTAACCAGCCCCCTGTGAACAGAACAAAAATACTGTAAAATAAACTCAGACAGAGCGTTTTAAAAACTTCAATATTATGTGTAAGAAATATCAACTCTGGTCACCCGAGCTAAGACCTCATAGGATGCAAGCAATAATGTTCGATGTGGGAATTTTAGATCCCAAATAGCCGACATCCTTGCAAATATGGATGTCCCGAGGTTTTAAGATCAGAGGAGATCCTTCTTGATAGAACTTGTTGGAAAAAAGACTGAAAATGATTAAGCACCTGCTTCGAAATGGAATTCATAAACTGTACGAGGCTGATTATGACTTTCGCATACCATTAGTAATTATAATTTCCGACATTGATTTTGTTTTTTTATGCCTGTAAGACTTTATTTTCCGCTGAAGCAGAGGTGTTCATTAAGTAGAGTCAGAGCCCTATGAGTGTTAAGATGTCTGTTAAAACATATCGCCAAATAGAGAAAATATCCAAATAAATATTCAGGTATTTTATCGTTAGATGTACCAAACCTTTCTAGGTAAATTACGTTACTATTTGTTCACATATTGGGGCACTTGCTGCCGTTCTCAGACATGACCTATTTATTAATCAATCAACTCAGCCTATCGTGGTTCACTGCTGGACATAGGCCTCTCCCTAGCTGCGCCACAACACCCGGTCCTCCGCCTTCCGCATCCAGTCCGACCCTACCTTTCTCAGGTCATCGGTCCATCTAGCTGGAGGGCGTCCTAATCTACGTTTGCCGATTCGCGGTCTCCACCCAAGGACTCGACTGCTTCAACATATTAATTAATGATTAACCTTAATTGACCAGCGTTTAATGACATTTAAATGTTAATCTACCGTACTTTTTACTGGCAGCATACCAATAGGTATGCTGCCAGTATAATATGTATTGTAAATTAATGATAAACGATCGATTATTTTTCTATCTTCTGGCTACGGAAATAAAACGTTATTGATTTAGCGTTTCATTGCGGGTATTTATAGGTTTTCGGGAGCGTTTCCTTTACCCCTGTAAATATCTATTGTTTCTATTATATTTTATTCTATTCTAATATATTTTCTGATTTTCTTAGTTTTACGCTCATTTCATGAGTTTATATCTACTGTTTCTGAGCTACAATAATTGCATACTGCAGACGTACTTGACCCAGTTTAATTAGATACGCCTCGCTTGCCGTTTTCTGGTAAATAGAATAAAGCAAGAGAAATTACAGCCTATTTAGTAAGTACCTGTACTGTAAGGTAATTTCAATTAGGTACAATACGTTTTTATCGGTCAATAAAAGTGCTCCGGCTAATTGCAAATCTCACACTCCACCGCACGACAGTGGTTATCTATTGACGTTGATAGCACCTCTATTTCATAGCAATAAGGCTGTATTTCGCAGGTAAATTTAGTTACTTGATGTGCAGTTGATCGTACCTTCTTCCTCAAATAGTGCTTAAATCAAATCAGTAATATGAATAAATTTCAAGTTAATAGTAGATACTAAACTGTACTTTAATAATTAATTAATTATTCTAGAATATTTCCTTGTATATTAAAAAAGTACGAAAAACTTTGTTTTGCTTTTTTGCAATTTATTCTAGCTTATCAATAATTAATGTTTATGATAGGAACTGAAATTACTCATACCGCCGCACTCAGACGGTAGTTATTGGTTACTTAAACCAATACCTACTAAATAGAGTTAACTTCCATTTTATTCTAAAAATGTTTTTTTAATTAGATAAGACATTTTAGGTAAGTAGTACCTTGAAATTTCTCAATTAATTGTAAAAATAGCGTCACGTTCAGTTAATGATATTAAAGTGAATAAGATTTATATCAGGTACCTACTATTTCATCGTTAGTGGTGTTAACTCAAGGCCAATAATGAAGAAAAAATATTTCCTATTATCATTATCCGCTAACGAACTCTTGCTAACGAAATCTTGAATTAACTGTAAACGACCATAATATCGTCAATTCTAGGACACAATATGGATTCGGAATTTCGGAGTAGGAACGAAAATCAAAAACCTATTTAGCCCGCAAGTTATCTAAATAATAAAGAGATATTAAAGATGTTTTTTCTTTTTACAAAACAAAATTAATAATTATTAAAAACATATTTAAGGTGCGTTTAAGTTCGGGAGTGGGGGCTTATGACGTCATAGGTTGGCGACAATAGTAGCTACACACAAGTGACGTGGTGCATACTGCATACAGGACATTGAAAAAAATATAAGTATATCTATCATCCTTAAAAAATAAATTTCTTTAAACTGCTGCTTCGAACGCAATAAGCTCACGTTAGTATTACCTTTCGTCATTTTTCATTCTTGAAGGGTAGGTCATAATGACTTGGACAACTTAGCGTACCCGTTTAAATAAGTATTATATTATTTTCTGCGCTAGCAAAACCAAGAAAAAATTAATGAAAACAACTACTTACGACACGTGTCACTATCAATTATTACGATTTAATAAAAGTGACGTCACAAAATGTCGTCCATTAATTTATGACGTCTGACATACTTGGGATATGAGTAGCAGTCGTTTTCTTTTATTATGGAAAAACATCTTACTAGAATGCAAAATTTAAATCGTTGGGGACATCACCTTTTCATCAGTTGTCAAAGTCCAACACAACAACAAATTTGTAAAAAACAAGATATTGAAATAAAACTATTTTTTAAACGCTAATTGTTGCAGGTGTCTTGGTCACGGGTACACGCAGTCTACCCGTGACCATGACACTCGAAAGGCTTTGAAACGTCTCCTAGTTTTATTTCAATGTCTAACATTCGCGTAAACCTCAGAAAACATTAAATAACAACATATTTACTACTAGCTTTTGCCCGCGACTTCGTCTGCGTGGACTTCAGAATTGAAAATGTTAATGTAATGAAAAATGTTAATGTAATGAACAATTGAATGAAATTTTTCACCCGGGTTATAGCTTGCGATGTAATAGAGAAAAATAACAAATTTCAAAGGTGTCTACCAAGGCTTAGCTTCGAAACAATTTTCAATATTCCCTCGGGAACTACTTAAGGAATCGGCATAAAAGGTAGCCTATGTTCTTTTATATGTCAAAGGCTATATGCATGCCAAATTTCATCCAAATCCGTTCAGCCGTTTTTGCGTGATTGAGCAACAAACATCCAAACATTTAATCATCCAAACATCGACACACATTTATAATATTAGTAGGATATCGTATTATAAGAACATTGACAAAGCAATGTTTTAGTAGCTCAAATATATATTTTTTTATTTTCTTCTTCTACTTCTTCGGTTCTAATTTATCTTCTTTATTTTAAAGATGATGCTTGTAAAAAAAAACACAAAAGTGCGCTAAACGATGTCGTTTCATACTATGTTTTAATGGAAGCCTAGGGATCTATCTACTCCTTTAAAATTGGTCTGTGGAATAACCCGAAAAATATTGTTGAAATACGTAATGACTACGTAATCCCACCGTCATAGTATCTATTTATTACGTTAGCAATGTGATAGGCATAGCGGTAAAGTTGTTTTTTCCAATAACAGGGAAAATACGTAGGGTTTATTATTTATACCATACATATATATACTTGAATGAGAGGAACTTTATTACCATACGTTGCCGATAGCTGTCAGAGACAGACGCAACATAAACTGAATTAAATAAACTTTTAATAAAGTAAAATAATTTTCAGTTATTAAAATCTGTGAGTTGCATAATAAATTAAAGAAAAATGGCTTCGATCAAACGTGTGTTATTAGCGGTAAATTTAACATTTTAGTAATAAAATCAAACGTCATAAAAGACGAGTTGTCTACTGGACAATTAAATAATTATGTTTTTTTTTACAGATATTTCTCGTGGTAGCCAGTTATGCGAAATCTAATGGTAAGTTTTTAAATCTTACATTGTTATTTCTTTCATCTTCACTCCTATTAGATACCAGGCATACGATAAGAAAAAGAATTTAGTTTAAAAACCTATTTGTATTCCACCACTTTTTGGAAGTCTTAAATTGTCACTTAACTAACTTAATTTTACTTATAATCCTCATGTTTTATAGGACAAGAAATTGATCTCAAAATTCCTGAAGCTTGCACCAAAAAAGGCTTTTGTTCGATTAAGCCTGAAGGTTATGACAAACTCGAAGAGAGGATCAATAATCTTCTATCGCCGCACCTAATTGAGGTACGAAGATCGCATAGTATTATTTATTACTGGGCTACTACATAACAGTGATATGACGGCCAAATTCTCATTTTAATATCTGTTTTACAGAGCTTTGCTGACAGAAGTGGTGAACTCCCACAAAGCAAAGTATCGCCTGAGGATGACTGGCATAATTGCGCATATAGAACAGATGTAAGTTATTCGTTTACATTTCATGTACTCGTTCTAAATATTAAAACCTGTTAAAAATTTCTAATTTAAAATTAATGAAAACTCTTTATTACAGGTGCTTTATACTTACTTGTACAATCATTACGAAAATAACGAATGGAAAGCTGACATCATAGTCCAAACTGATTTGTTAAAACAATCGTTTGAGACAGTAACATGCGAGTGAGTAATTTTGATTTAATTATTATAAAATATACCAACCAATCATTTAAACTAAAATATATATCAAAATAACGCTACGATTTCTGGGCTCCGTTAAAATCGACCTACGACTTTGCGCCTCCTCAACATTTTTTTACTAGATAACATCAAACTTAATTAGGTTATTTTTTAAAGTAGGTAGGTAAATGTAGTTATTTCTAGATTTTATTAAGCTTACTAGCAAAGTAGCAATGCAGGGCGTGCTATTAGGTAGATACTTGTATCCTTTTTAACCCCTCGTGTTAGCTTGAGTTCCGAGTAGGTTCATGTCGTAGTGGGATTCAATCCAGTAACCACATGATCGCAAGTCCGACGCCACCTTATGACTGTAAGGTCTAGAAATATTGAGTTCGATTTTTCTTTTATTTTGACCTGCGCCACTATTATTAATAATAATAATTTGAATTACTATAGTTAATTAAATATTGTCAAAATATGTAAAATTAACGGGTAGTTTCCCATCTCTCATCCACAGATACGAGAAAATTAATGAATACAGAAACAATAATTTTGGATTTGGAATGGAATCTCCAGAATGTTTTGGGCACTTAAACCTGCAAGACTATAATATGAAGTCTTCTTGCCAGACAACAACTGTTAAACGTCCACTCCTTGTGTTTGATGCTAAAAAGAATGCGACGAAGATAAATTATTACGATGTACCATGCTGTTGTACTTGCGAAATTAAAAACATCAGCTAATGTTCTTTAAGGCATTGCATTCATATTGCTGAAATATTTGACGTTCCACGTCAAATATTTCGACAGCGATCAGCGCAGCGCTGTCAATGAAAAACTCATCTTATTTTTGACTATATTTTTTATTGAACGAATGTTTAGAACAACAAGGCATTTTAAACCTGCAGGAATCTAGGCCACATTGCAACAAATTGAGCCTGTTCCAATCAAAGAAAGATATACGTGAAAACTAAGAAAATAAAAAAATCGTTTCACGAAAATGGTTACTGATTTGTAATGGATAAATCATATAACTATAGTATTATAATTCTAGTCTCACTCATTAAGCGTCTTTTATTATTTTATCCTGAAAAAAAAAGCCTACATCGTTTTTTTATAGCATTCTTACATTTTTCGTAAGGGGTTAAGAACAAAGATGGCGTGATTAATAAATATCAACTTTACCACCCCATCGTCTGTTACCGGTATTTCCGTTGACAGTAAACATAGTCGTAAGGTTGTTCCGTCAAGGTCAAGGTGAAGCAATTCATCTTATAGCACATGCAACTGCTAACATTATGTTGTTAATGATAACTAAACCGCAAAATTGACGACTCGTAGTTACACCACACCATTTGTTGTAAGATTTTGGTACTTTATTAATCCCTCAAATATAATTTGTGTTATGTTTGTGAAGATAGATGGATGAATGATCGTTAGTCTTTTGTGCAAAAACTACAAATTTGTCACAAAGTTTTTAGCTTCAATAGTAATTTCTCGGGTTTTACGGATTTATCTGGTTAATCCAAAAGAAATACGTATAAAAATAGTTATATCTTTAAGGCGACGTAGGTGTCTTATAAGTTCTGTTTATAAACTTTTTTTATATATTATTATAATAGAAACTAGATATGAAATTATGTTTTTAAGTTAAAAATAATTCTTATGATCAATGAACTTACACGTCTTAGTCCGAAGTGACAAGAAATCGAAAATTTTAATTTCTAGTTAGCTAGGCTACATTTTTATCAATAAGCTATAGATCATATAAAGTTGCATAATATCAGTCTATCGAATTTATACAAACTGCTTTTAACTGGCTATGTTGCACCTAAGCACGGGCATTGTTTCAGTTTCAGCAAATAATGCTAATAGGTATTAGGTACATCACACTATACAGTGTTACATGTGTATGTTTGTTACCTTTACAGTTTACACGTTCAAACGGCTGAACAGATTTTGAGATCTGGTATGGAGGTAGTTGATACCCTGGATTAACACATTGTATAGACTCAGTATTTTTTATCACGATAAAATTAAGTTAGTAGGTACCTATCTGGTAAACCGCGGGTAGGTAACACTGCGGAGCACAGCTAGTATTCAGATTAAATAGATGATAAATAAATAAATAATTTGAGATTCGAGATGTACCTACATATTTAATCGATTTATGAGTTTCATGTTTCTTGTAAGTGAAATTAGGTACCTAGACTAGGTACATTACTCTACAAAACAATATCAAAATGAACACCGTACAACAAGTACAAAGAATAAGTAGGTATTATTTTTGTTATGATATTATGTGAAATTTAGTTTAAGGCGTTTTCCCTGTAAGTACCTACTTTTAGTATGACGTCATGACTTGCCGAATTTAAAAATTCTAGGTCAATGGGAAGTACCTACCCTTTTTTTGATTCCCTTCGAGTGTCAAAATAAAGACTTTTTGCGGTTTAAAACGACGCCTTCCCAAAGATAAAGGGTCTTGACAGACGGACAACAAAGTGGTACAAGGGTTCCTATTTTTTCTTTAGAGATACGGAACCCTAAAACTAAATTGCAATCTCAGTCGCACACAATAATGCACATTCAAACATCATCACTAATCAACTTATTATTTTGTAATATAGTACATTATTATGATCATGTAAAGATTTCACATTAGCTGTTCTTAAATGGCTATTAGGAGTGAGAGAGCCTAGAGATCTGTTTATAAAGGTCTCAAACCTAGTTCATTCTCCAGCTCTCAAAAAGTTTAGCTATTTCATTGTAATTTATACAAACTGTACTTAATGTACTTTTTGAGAGAAATGAAATATACTTTATTGTTCATTTAATTGCTGGATAATGAATTGAAGGTGCTGAATAAGCATTAACCGACTTCTACTCGATAAGGCAAGTAGTAGTGTAAATACAGAATATTGTTGTTTACCGAGAATGGTTTAAGCAAAAGGTTGTGTTTGAGTGCTTTAATTTAATTGACTTTAGTTGTAGTATACTGGTAATTTAATTGCTTTTTTATATTCAATCACTGGATAAAACAATCCACATATTTTAGCTATCAGTTTTGCATGGAATGTAGGCAAGTTTATTCATGCAGACAGATTATTAGGGAGAAAATAAATTTCTATGTTCGATTATGAAGCTTTGATCATGCTTTAAGGCATGGTCAAAGCTTCATATAAGCAATCATAGAAATTAGAATGTATTCAACAATTAAAAATCAAGAATTTAGTTTGTTACAGTAAATATAATTTTGAAACACATTCTGTAGAAAGCAAGTAATTGAATACTTCATAGCTACATTAGCTATTATGTTATATTAACTCTTCTCCATCTAAGACCATACCAACTTCATATTCATGGCAAGATAATATAAAATCAATGGCCAGTTAATTGCAAAGAGGTTGTGACCTCTTTTTAATTGGTATTACTGTCTACTTACAATAAATTACACCAATAAAAATAAGCAATAAAATGATTGTTTCCACAAAAATAACACATTTCAAACCCTGTTCTGCACTTCTTAGAGCATGATTTCCAAGAAAAGAACACAATTATTCACTATTAGCACACAATTCACAAAAACATTTGAAAATAGAACTGAATTTAAACTTCAGGTAATTATTGATGTGTAAGAAATTTGAATGAATGAGAATAATTTAAAAAAATTACCCGTCGAGTTGACATTTTGTTGTGAAGAAACGTAGAACTAAACTGATGGCCAACCGCACTTGACGTACATAACTGATAAGAATAATATTATCTTGTGTACAGAAGTAATATAAAATATTTTACTTGGTCTTATCTTACATTAGCAAGTTGCTTCATTCAAGACTGACATGTACTGCTTACTTATTAAAATAAATTAGAGTTCCTGCATTTAATGCATAGGTAAGTAACTTTATAAATCAAATTTAGTTATTTCTGTCTAAAACTTTAGAAACGTATTTTATCTGCATGAATTGTTGTAACATCTTGCTTTATTTTTGTTTCCTTTTAAAAAGGTCATAGAGGTTAGTATGGTTATCTAATAAAGACTAGTGGTATGTAGCTATGAGTCAATAAAATATTTTTTGTGTGATTTTGGATGATCGTCTCGTTCAAAAATTATCAGGAGTTGATGATAAATTATGGTATGCGAAGGTCAAAAAGACGCATAGTGACGCGCCGCTGCAGTTCAAGGGCGGACAATTCAAGGGCAATTTTGAAAAAAATGCATTTAGTCAACTAATTACTGATAACAACAATGTATCTTATCAAAGACGCGCTGAATTAAACCTTTTTATTTTAATTAAAAACTTACCCACCTCTTGACAGCTGGCCTGAGTTATAACAGAGCTCAACAAAGATTTAAACATTACAGTGTTTTTTAGTCACAACACAATTTTTTTGAAAGAAGGTTGTAATGTTTAACTCGGCAAAAATTGTATAAAGTACGTTTGCCCTGATAACACGTCACGATACATATAAATGTTACAAAATCTATTTTTGTTAAACACGCACTGCGCTCATGATCGTCTCAGCTCTCAGCCGCCCGGCTATGAAATGAATATGTCAAAATGTTTAAAAGGTATTTTACTTAGTCGTTAACCTAAAAGAATTTCGCACTCTTTAACTTAGCCGAACAGCTTTTTTTTTTCGCCAAGTTTGACGTAGCTAGTGATGTGCGTGCGCGCTCGCCAATACAGTAAATAATGTTGCCGTACTTTTGCACACGCAAAATATCGATGAGACTTAATTAATTCATGATTTTTGGAGCTAACTAAAATTTCATTTTAAATCGTAATGGTAATCGAATTGATAATGGAAGTCCAATCAATTATATATTACTCTTTCACTTGGACCAGTGTGTAAATCCGGTGTTGACAGTGCGCAAAGCTGCAAGGTTAATTTCAATTTTTAAAAAATAATATTACTTATCTTATCTATTGATTAGGTTAGTTCTTGAGGATTAAGTACCTACTTATAAAAATAAAATCAGGCAAAGAAAGAAGGTTTGGTCTGCTTACAAGACATTGGATGAATTGTGTGCAGGGAACAGAATTGCATAAAAAACAGACAGCCATAAAACAGTGTAACAAAGAATTAATGATTCAGAATATTTATACAAATTAAAAAGTTTCCACGTGTTTAATCGAATGGCGGGAGGTATTGGCTGTCATCAGCTTGATTCGCCCTATCCTTTCGTACTAGTAAAAAACTGTGTCACGAATGGATAGTATTCCTCATGAGAATGTGTGCGAGAATGTGTGCGTGACGCTGGCAACATTTATGTTTAAATTCTATGAAAGAATTAACGGTTATTTTTGGTAAACGGTAGTAGGATACAAATTACTTGATATCGCTAAATGAACTCAGGTGTCTTAAATTTTGGTCAGACAGCTTTTGTACCATTTCTTGATATCAGTTAGTTAAGTCTAGCTTCAGAATAATAATAAATTAATGATTATATTTACAATAACTTAATCAATTTTATTAGTGTTGCTGTTAGTCAGATCCCTATATGTATTCTGTGGTCAGAACACAGTATTGCAGCGGTAGGGAGGGAACCGTCTCTTATTAGTTGTTAGCAAAAATCATAGATGTCGCTTTTGTTCTTAAAAGCAAAAAACTTTAATGTAACACTTAAAGTTTATGGTAACAATATGGTAACCATACAAAGAATTGTGGGGGACTAGGTTCTTTAACTTTAATTCTTACAGCCTATGGGTAGATGCATAGATTGTACTTAGATTTAGGTACATGCTACTAAGTAAGGTTATAAGGTTTTACTCTCGAAATTTCTATCTTCCTTAAATAATGTAGTTTAGATACAGCAGTAGATATTAATTTATGAAACACTAGCTGTTTCCCGCAGCTCCGCCCGCGGTCTTTTTTTTTTTAATATAATTCTATAAACCTCACGGAGCTCGAGACCTTTCCAACGAATGCAAAACCGTGGAAATCGGTTCGTGCGTTCTGGAGTTATAGCGTCAGGAAGGAAAACCCGACTTATTTTTATATAGTAGATAATAAGTTCACACTTTGTCCATGGTCTAGGCATTGTCTCGGTTTCCTTGAAGAAAGCTGATTACATAGCTGTAAAGGTATGTCTGAAGTAGTATTTGTAGTACGACTGAGACTTTCAGTATCATTCTGTATTTAAAAAGAGTAGATTTACTGAGAAAATTGCAGGTGACATGCTTGTAAACCGTACCCATTATAGTACCCCTAGTGGTCGCAAGCGTGACTGTTGTACACAAGGTCTCGGTTTCCAATCCCGGGTCGGGTTATAAATAGTTACTGGATTACTGTTTAGAAATACTCAGTATTGCTCGAAGTTAGGAGTTAGGAAACAAGTGTGGCGGTGTTTACACCATCGTGCCTATGAAAGCATGTCGGTCTGCCGTCCCATAGGACTATGAGAGAGAAAAAACAGAGAGTGTAGGTACCTGTGTTTGTACACACACTTCTGTACTATCGACAATATTTTCTATCCTGCGAACCTACATGGTATTGTACAATTGTAGTCGGGGTGGGTCAGTAAATTAGTAGGGCTTTGTTTTAGGGCATAAACTTTTATTAACACGACACAACACACAAATTTTACAAGTTCGTCACGTAGGATCCACTAGCTAACTCCCACTGACACATCCAAATCCCGCGCGCGAGCCGGTACAACCGCTGCGCTGTGATTGGTCGGCGTAGGGCGCATGCGCGAGGTCATATCGAAAACCTCTCACTCTACATAACGAGCGGGCGCCTTACCTCGGCCAATACGTTCAGGGAGTAAGCGCCGCTCGGAAACATCTCCTGCTATACAATGTTATTTGTAAGATTTGATCTCTGACTATTGTATAAAATAAAAAAAATATGAGTAGGTATCTATATTAATAATTTCGTTCAGGGCTACGGTAGACTCGATCGAAACCTTATATGAATAACAAAACATAAAAAAATATTGATTTCGAGTCGACAACATATATCCGCAAAATTCGGATTATGGAGAATTTCGATTAATTCTAATGGCACTGACAAACAAAAAAACCGCAGTCGCCATCTTGGGTAATTAATAAGGCCGCGTTCCGTAACAGATAATTCTGCTTCGAAGTGATTCAAGGAGTTTATTATCATACAACCTCCTTGAAGTGATTACAGTGCTGACAGGGCGTATGACAGTTGCATGATAGTTGGGACCAGAATCGTTTCGGAACGCGATATTTATTTCGCTTTTTTCACGTTCCGTTGCATAATATACGCCTCGCCAATTAACGCATCGCGTACGTCGCGCCAAAGAAGTAGCCATCACAAAGAACTGTGACTCATTTGACTGTGTAAAACGAAACGTTTATATTAATAACACAAAATGTACTTATAAAATATATGTGTAGTCTGTAATTATATATATCTATGGGCCTAAGTAGCCTGAAAATGCCGGCAACATTGAGTTAATCATAACAAAACTTAATACTTTTCTTCAGTCGTTGACGTTTCGCGAAAATATTGTTTTTGAAACTTTTTTTATGATAAACTCCTTTTTTATGATAAACTCTTTGTTATGTGTTCTTTCCTTAAACCTGAGATTGGCCAATTGAACCGATATTATAGAACCGATGACTACAGAATATTTACCTACATTGTGTATCATGAGTCACATTTAAACCGAGCGGAGCCGGGTTTTCATCTAGTGATATAATATTTTTTGTGACTTTAATAACGTTGAGCGTAAAATAGTGTCACTTGTGCAATCCACATTAAATCTACGGCAGCTATCTTAAAGGTTCCTGCCGATATTGAATTCTTACTGTGTACCCCGTGAAGTATAAGCACAGTTTTTATTGAAATCGGGCTCTCCCAGATTGGCTCAGGCAGCCGTTATTGCTATACCGGACAAATGGCAAGATTCTCTCAATCTTGTGCTGTACAAGCTTCAGGATAATTCACGTGTTGTGAATGGGTGGAATGTTTCTACAACAAAAATTGAAAAATACAGCTCTTCCCTCGGGCGGTTGCTGCGACTCCCAACTAGCGTGATAGCGTCCATGACGGGTTTTCGTTTAATTATAATACTATCTGACTGGACAGTAGGTACTGTTCTGTTTGCCGAGTAGCTCGCACAGTATCAGCACTGCACTGTCCACTGTTCTGCCCTCGTATGAAAACGGCATAAGTGGTCTAGATTAGATGGTGGGTAGGTACCTACACAATCGTCCAAAAATTACCTGCCCGTCCACATTGTACTTTCTAGCACCAGTTTTGCAGGATTACACTGCGAATTTTGAATAATAAGTTCATTAGTGAATGTTGCGGTCGCGACGGCAAACAAAATGCACGTCACTATTTCGCTTTGGGCCTCCAAAATGCTGTGGGAATAGTTCGTTAATGGATTACCAATGTAATGTCAACTTCAAGTCTTTAAGGATAAGGTCTGAAACGTAGTTTTCCTGCATCGCAAAGGCATTTCTGGTTATAGGAACAGTAAGCTACGTGTTGTTACTACCTACTACTGTTGTTGAAAGACACACTTTTATGTGATCACATAGGTACCAAACTTTGAAATGTCGATCTTTTGTCGAATGTCGTATAATCCTTTAAATAGCCCGTTTAATTGCGTTTATTCCATACAACATTATCTAGATTGCCAGATACCTACCTACATTCATAAATCAATTAATCACAAACATTTTGGACTTAATATATATACCATTTACAAGACTTTCTTTCATGTGTTAAATAAGAATTTTACAGTAATTTTTATCTAAAAATATTAAAACTGAAATTAAATACAAATATGAAAACAATCCAAATTGAGCCTGATTCTTTATACATTTATTGACACAAAATCCTTTAAATGTTCCCAGTAATAGAGAGAATGTTGCGCCATTAAACTACTGGCTAATTTGATTTTTATAGAGGAACTGTATCGGGTTTTTTATGTGCATTCCCATAAATCCTCATAGCCATTAGCAATACATGATACATCTAAACAAACTGCATAATTGTTTAGTTAAATGTCCCAGTTTGCTCAATTGTCATGACTAAAATAAATGTTTAGGGCCGTATTTATAATATTGACATGGAATAAATGTTTGCAGTTTAAGACCTGCGGTTGCTTAAATTAGATTTTTTTTTATTTTGATTTTGAAGGTTACAATTATTCAGCTTTAAAGTTTAAATTAATCACAAACTTTTACAGAAATAACACCGAACTCAAGTCTGTCAAGGGAATCATAGGTGTTGTTATATACTTACATAAATCATTTATACTTTTTAGAATGACGTTACAATGCTTGTTGATTTTGCTAAGCATCAGTAGGTATAATGCGATCGATATTATTTTATAACTGTATGTAATCGCAATGACAGCGTTCATTTCAACGAAATTACTACGCAAAAAGGGGAAATATGTCGTTGTAACTTGACTCTGTGGCAGTAGCAATAGTATTCATACAAAACCCCGGAAATAATGCGTTGGAACAGTCCTATCAGGGCATGATAGGTACACAATACGACTTCTCTGAATCCACAATGGCAACTGTACACTTTGACCCATGCATTGACGCATGTCTATATGAAACGTACCAGTGATATTACAAAAATATGATAACTTTGACGAGTAAGTATGTGTAGTATTTTGATAACACGGTGAGATCTCATTGATGTAACAAATAAATATAAACAATTTCATTGTAGTTTCTATCCCTAATTTTAGTAATAAACTAGCTTCTGCCCGCGACTTCGTCTGCTTGGACTTCAGAATTGGGTCCAAAAAGAAATGAAAATGGAATAAAATTTTCACCGAAACATCTAAACATCCAAACATCCACACTTTCATATTTATAATATTAGTAGGATTATGTAAGAAAACTATAGTAAAATACGACAAGGAGATTAACATTTTTATTATAGCATATTTTATTTGAAAATAATCATTAAGCATTAAAAACACAGGTAGCTTTTTATTAAAACAAATTTATAATAAATCTAACATTGAAGATAATAATATGACGATAAACTAAATATGTACCTAATATACATGTCTGCCAACATTTTTATGCGGCGGGGTCTTCAGAAATTCTATTAAGGTACACAGGAAAGTACTATGTGGAGGACATTACATATTTTATAGATGCATAGGTGCCTAAGTGCATTCAGCAGTCGAGGCTCAAACGCTATGACTATGGGCTTGCCTGTGTACGCAATTTCCATAATATTATTCAATAAACGCTGTAAGGGGCTTTACTAATACCTTTAGAAAGAAAGAAAACTGCACTCACGGCTTTATCAAAAAAACCGCTTGGAGTCGCATCCGGGAGTCAAACGGGCTGAAATCCGAAAAATTAACAACCTCTAATATTATAGCATCAATCGATGTGGTAAATCATAAGAATTGAATCTCTCAAACAGATATGGTAAATTAAATGAAAGGATAACCAAGAAAACTCAACTTGCACAAAAATGAAATAGGTCGAGAAAATATTTTTTTACTTAAGGGTTAACTGTATTTACCTACTTAAGTTAATCATTAAAAACTGGGTGTCGGTTAACACTAAAATAATTTTTCAAATCAGACCGGCAGAACCAACAAAGAAACTCTTCAGCTTTATAAGAATAGTATATTGATACTTTTCCTCCAGGTGGCCATAAAATAGTCCTTTAAGTTCAAGACAAAGAATCTTATATGAGATAGATATAGATTTGCTGTCTCTAGTATTTAGAGAACTTGCTCTCCAGATCCAGGTATTTAAAAAAATACTCTGAGTACAGTAACTACTTTATAGAACCTCAGTAGGTCACATTGTAAGTTACCAGACATACCTACATTCTTATAAAAGTCATAATTTATGGTGTGCTTGACAAGTAATACACCTCGCACTGAGACAGTCTTCTTGAAACAGTTAGAGTTACAGTAGACATTTTGAGATGTATATTAAGGAAACTTTGTGATACAATTTAAGTATTTATTATTTTATTGCTTGCAAATAAAAGATAATTAGTTTTTTGCACGACTACTTTGCATGGTCACTTATCAAAGTGTTTTTGTCTTAAAATAATCTTAAGTTAAGTCTACACGTGATAATTGAGTGTAACATTAATAACAAATCATGTAATTTTATGTCAATAATCATTTGAAAATTTTTGGAGTTAGCTAGTGTAAATAATTTACATATTATCAAAACACTAACAGCAAGATGCTTATAATAAATGATAAGGATTATAGCTGGATAAAAACGCGGTTAGTACGTATATTCATTTCAACATTACAGATAATAATCTTTCCCTTCATAGTAACATTTGTTGGGCAACAAAATATCTTAGGCACTCATCTAACAGGAAAGCTTTCAAAGGCTTGATTTCGGTTTAATTTGTTAGATACTAGAAACAGTCATCAACATACTATCGGGTCATTGACAATTTCCCGCAGGGAGTATTTTTGGAAATATTTTTCGCGGCAAATCGGCTATCTAATATAACTGAAAGAATAATTCTAATCAGGCCTAGAAATAAAACTCTTCAGCTTTATAATATTAAGTATAGATTCGTAGTAAAACGTTATGACGTAATAGAGATCATAGATAAACATTGGTCGTAATATGTTTAGTGCTACGGAATTTTTCGAACTGATAACAGATGTTTTGCACGTATCGGAAGCATATGACAACAATTTTGATGAAGGTAATGAAAGATATGTAAGTACGTAGGTACGTATATATATACTGAATGAAACGTCCCAAAATTATGACGTTTACATGATTTATATTTTCGGTGACACAGCAGATATTAACAATGTTTGTTTGCATACAACAGTACCTTATAATTTTCAAATAATAAAGATAAGCAGGGACTTGTAGCTATGAACTGAAAACCAGAATTAATTCTTGGTATAAACAATTAAAATAGAAATATGAGTGATGTAAATACAATCACCAAATGTTAATTTACATTTAGGTTTTGTCCCCGTAAGCGCGACGCCATTATACCAAACTGCACCACAGTATACTTTTAAGATTTTAAGTTATTTAATCGTACTACATTATTCTGATTAGAGGTTTTCACCTCTCTTTTAATAAGTTTATTTATGGTTTAGGTAACAATCGCGGCTCGCATACATAATTCGATAAAACCCTGTAATAAATAAATAAATAATTATTCTTTGATAAAACTACGCATCAGTGGGCCTTATATTGTAATAAGGTTGATTTGTCAGACGCTCGTTAATTGGAATACTTTCCATTTCAGAATTATTCAGAAGGACCTTTGTTAAAAGGTTTTACGTTGAGTACTTACCTACCTCTTCGGATGCTTTATAATATTTCTAATGAAATGAAATAAAATCATCAAACAGTAATTCTACATACGTGACGTTCGTGGGTTTGTTATCCTTTGCTTGCGATTGTTAATTTTACTGGAGTTGTTGGAATCAAGCGATGTTCTACTAGGGTATTTTCTCCCTCTATAATTAATCGATTGTTTTTCTTTCTACCCCTTATTTTTCTGCTGTTCATATTCGCTAATCCTCGTACCTCGTACCTACTTTTTCATTTCTTTTTATATTATCATTCAAACAATCTACATCTTCTTCAGAATTCCCAAAACTGAAAAATACTGATCCCCTGTAATTTTATTGTCAGCTGAATATAAATTTATATAAATACGTGTAAACCTACGTAACATAGTGATTTAGCTGAAAATTCTTACATACATCTTATTCATTTCTATGTATGAAAAAAATGCAACATTCCTCAGATAAGACGGATAAAATTTTTTGTTCGAGTTTTTGAATGTAACTGCTAAGCAGTTGCTGCAGCTGAAAACCAATTATCGGACGCGGCTGACGTACGCAACTGTTAAGTAGCACGCAATCAGAAATCGAAATCTGATCAGATCAGATCAGATGCGTTTCGGAAGTCGGAACGCTCAAGGTCAGCCCTCTTACTTACCTCCATATATTCCGCGGCTGTCAGCAGCGTCCGTCAGCCGCGACCGATAATTTGTACAAAACATCGAGATTTTTATGAATAAAGCGGTTCATGGCTTGTCCATAAAATACAAAATAAAACTTCTTGCCTATTATAAAGCTACATTAAACAATGGAACTAGGCTATATTTATACCAGTGTCACTAGCAGCCTAGCTAGGACCGAGTACTGCAAATAAATCGAATTTACTTGTCTGCGAGTTAAAAGTTTCTTTCAACAAAGGTCGAGATATGAAGTTTGTAGATTCCATTATTCCGTAGAGACTGCAAATCTTTGATCCAAACACTTTGTACTGTTGTAATGCAAACACCTATGTATAATACTTAATAATATTATATTATTACATTTACTTGATAGTTACTTAAAGTACGTACCTGAGATTTTAATATAAGCATTAACGTGGTTTTTTTACTAAAATATTAAACAATGCTTGTTGACTGTTTCTATGACAGAAGAAATCACGATCCCTTACACGGGTTTTAAAATAACAAAATAAAAAATGTTCTAGAAAGCTAGTAATTAAACCATTTTTAATTCACAAACTTACCACTTACCTTCAGGTAAGTTTGTGAATTTTGGTTATGAAGCTTATTTTGGTTATGAATATAAACCAACAAAATTTAGGTCAATAAATAAAACCTCTTCACAAATCCAAAAAAGGGTTACTCAAGAAAGAAAAAGAAGCAAATGTCAAATAAAGTCGTAAGCGGCCGTAAGCACAGTTCAGTGAACCTGTCACCGCCAGCGGCACGTTATTCTGTCGTCACTACCGGCCATAAACCCTTCAATGCATACAAAAAACTTCATTTTCAATATCGTGCCGGTTCGTTGGCCGGCAATATGTCCCGGACTGGATACGGCTCTTAAACATATTTTACGCATGTGCCTCGAGATCGCGAAGGGTTTAGTGTGGTTTACGTCCCGACGATCGCTTTCGATATGCGGATGACCTAATTCAGTCATTTTTGCGTACCGCTGGCTGTAATTTCGTTTATTTGTAGAAATTGTGCTGAATTATGTCCATTGTTTTATTAATATGTAACATTGCTTAGAAGATTATGTAATTTAGTTCACACAGTTTTTTTTTCTATCTACTATTTAATCAAACAGATATTATTTTTTAAATCCTAGAATTTACTAGCCTATTCTCTGTTGATCGCTAACGATCGATCAATTAAGAAGATTCGCTGTTTAAATTACATCCTGAGACGGTACTTTGATTGCGCCCTAAGCATATTGAGCAAACGAATAAAAATCTTCAATTTCCGCACCTGTATAGCACCAATCTCCCTTTATTTGCTACCAAATGAACTACAAACAAAGTGGGAAACCGGATGCAGTAATTACGAACAATGAAAGGATAAGACATTTAGGCAACCTCTGCAAATAGTCTAAGGAAAAATATTGCACCCTGAGGACTCATTATTACTTACAAAACAATCTATTACCGTCTTTCTAATCTTTATTACAATGTATTATATCAGTATCGACATCGTTTTACGGCGTCTCGCATCCTTAGGGTATAATTTTGATATAACCCTGTTGATATTTACGAGGGACAGGCTTAGAAGCTGGACGTTAAAATTCCCACGCTTCCGATTTCTGTTTTGACAGCATATTTTTAAGATTCTCTTTTTATGAGATTGTAAGGCAAAAGCCTACAACAGGTTTCAAAGACTGAATGCTTTGTTTTGTGTATTTGTGTAATTTTTAACCTTCATGAAAAATTTGTTGCGAATGTATCATCGTAATTAATTTTTATACGTATTGTTGCAGATGAAAGTCTCAAAACTACTTCTACCGAAACCTCTAATCAAATATCAAGATGGAAAGCAATATAGCACCACAGGGTATGGTGGTAACACCTCATCACCTAGCGACGCAGAGCGCTCTTGCGATTTTAAGAGAAGGAGGAACTGCTGTCGAGGCTATGGTTTCAGCCGCAGCAACTATAGCTATAGTATATCCTCATATGAATAGCATTGGAGGAGATGGATTTTGGCTGATAGTACCACCTCAAGGCGATCCCATAGTCATTGAAGCTTGTGGAGCAGCAGGTTCCCTAGCGTCACCAGATTTTCATAAGGGCTACGATAAGATCCCATACAAAGGCGTTAAGGCAGCCATAACTGTAGCTGGAACTGTTGGCGGATGGGAAAAGGCTCTCAACTATGTCGCTGAATGCGGTTATCAACGAACATCTGTTTCTAAATTGTTAGCTGATGCCATTCGATACGCAAAGTACGGGTTTCCTATGACAAAATCGCAACATATGGGATTATTGAATGTTAAGAAGCAAGAAAATATATCGCATGAGTTCAAAAGAGTTTTTATACCTGAAGGAAAAATTCCAGAAGTCGGGGAAGTTTTCTGCCAAAAACAGCTAGCTAATACTTTGGAGAAATTAGTTGAAGACGGTCTCAATAGTTTCTATAAAGGTGACGTGGCTAATTTGATTGCTGAAGATATTTCGTCTTTAGGTATGCCGATCACAAAATCAGATCTAGAAAACTATTCAGCAGAAATGAAAATTCCTTTACGGCTGTCACATAGTCATGGAGATATTTATAATACTCCACCACCAACTCAAGGATTGGTTTCACTGGCTATTTTAGGGGTCTTGGATAAGTTAGGAATTGGTGGTCAAAATGAAGGGCAATTTATACATGCAACAGTTGAAGCTACTAAACAAGCTTTTCAAATGCGTGATCAATATATCACTGATCCAGTTTATATGAAAACGGATCCAAAATCATTGATTTCTAGCCAAGCGTTGTTTAATATGGCCAGAGAGATTAATTTTGGTGAAATTTCATCGGTAGGTGGAGGAAAAGGTCCTGGTGATACGATTTGGATGGGAGCAATGGATAATAAAGGATTTTCTGTTTCATTTATACAGAGTATTTATCATGAGTTTGGTAGTGCCGTTTTACTTCCCAAGACCGGTATTTTGTGGCACAACAGAGGAGTGGCGTTTAATTTGAAAAAAGATCACTTACTCTCGTTGATACCTGGCAAAAAGCCATATCATACATTAAATCCAGCAGCTGCACGCTTGCGCGATGGTAGAGTTTTTATTTATGGAACTAGAGGAGGAGATGGGCAACCCCAAACACAAGCTGGTATTTTCCACAGATACGTCGTCCAAGGTCTTGGTTTACAGGAATCTGTCTCTGCGCCTAGATGGATTTATGGGAGAGTTTCTGGTGATCCGGACACTACCCTAAAGATGGAGAATAGATTTAAGAAAGAGACGATACAATATTTGAAGGAAAAAGGTCATGATATTGTCATGTTGCCTGAATATTGTGAAAAAACTGGACAAGCTGGGGCGTTAGTGAGGCATCCTAGTGGAATGTTGGAAGGTGCTTTTGACCTGAGGAGTAATGGTAGTGCTGCTGGGTTTTAATATAGACATTTTGAACCTCTTGTTATGGTTTGAGTTATGAATAATTGCTTAAGTTACATACGAGATGTTTAGCATAAACCTTGTAAGTAATATACGTCTAATGAAATCAAATTTAATAGTAATATTGTCTAAAAAATTGTTCTTGCAGTCATTAAAATTTATTATTCGTTGTGTGGTGTTTTCAGATAGTAAGTGACATAGTATTTAAATGTATGTAAGGTCAGGTGGGGTAAGAAAGTCTATCAGGAAGGAGAAATAGTCGTTTGCAACTCAAAAAGTATTAACCCTAGCTCCATTGTAACTTGGTCGATTTATAGTATTTTACATAAAATTACAAAATTAAGCACCAATAGCGCTGTTATTCATTATATAAATTAGTATGAGAGAAACAAGAATCGCGTTGAATGATAACAAAAAATTGCTCTAACAAATATTCCCTGATAAGCTGTTTTAGAAGATTAGTGTTTTTTTTGGTTTAAAGAACAAATTTATTAAACCGTAGCATTAATTGAATAAAGTATGCTTTGAACATACTTCAAAAATATTTGTTAACACTTATCCTCCCAACTATCAAATGGGGTAAGAAAAACTGTTATGGCCGGAAAAGAGAATCAGTTTTATTTTACCCCAAATTCGGAGTTTTCTTCCATATTTTTTTTGTAGTCTGTAGTTTTTTGTAGACGATAGTTTATTGGTATTGAGGTTATATTCGTTTAAATACATTGGGAAAAATGAATTGGTACCAAATTAATCGAAGATGTCGCGGTGGCCTAGCAGTTCAATGATCAGATTCGCATGCTCATTGTTGCAGGTTCGAACCTAGGCAAGTTCCAATGTGACTTTTTAAAAGTTAAATGTATTTTCTTAATAATTCTAAGACATTGCTGACAAACTGTGAAGGAAAACATTGTGACTAAACCTGGATTCCAAAAATTGGTATCTGAGATCGCCAACCCGCAATGAGCAAGCGTAGTGATTAATGCTCATTGCCTCTCTATATGGAATGAGACCTGTGCCCAGCAGTGAGGACGCTTATAGGCCGGTATTATATTTAGACAATATTTTGCCGATAGTTTCTCTTACCCCAATGAACCTAAAACATTATTTCTAAAATAAAGTATCATTCTCTTGCCCCACCTGACTCTTTAAATAAGCACTCAATAAACCACATGAATTTACTAATTTTAAACCTTAAGACTGATGCAATTATCATGTAAGTTTTTATTTAATTTTATGAAATATATTTTTAAGAAGAATAAAATAATAAATAACTACGGGAAACTTACATAAAAAACTAAGGCTCTCCTTAGTTACTTATAAAGTTTATGTCTTTACTGATTAAAATTGCTGATTATTTTTCACAAATAAAAACAATTTCATATAATTAAATGCATAATTTTTAATAATTATTGTATAAATATTTTTATTGTATAATGTGAAATAATAAATGTATATTGTATACGTAATGAACTGAATCTGGGAGTAAAATATGTTACTACTTAAATAAAAAGTACATTAAGAAATTAGGTTTATTTTAAAGTAGTTAATATTTCTACAAAAAGTCGAACAAAATTTAAACTTTTCAGACATTTTTGGAGCTGTCAAAACCAAAACTTCTACTGGAAAACTCCAAGGAATAATTTCTGAGAGTCTTTTGTCTTTATAAAAAATGTGAAGGTAAAAATTAACAGTCTAGGAACAGTTTTAAATTAGACAATCTCTTTGATATATATGGTTCGTTTCCTGAACAGTGGTCGACGATAATTCACGTTTATTGGAAAGATAAGGGAGGGAACAAAGAATGGATGTAAATCAAAAAACGACGTTTAAAATAATATTGGAGTTGGTTTGACGTGATGTCGGGTCCCATTCTGTAAATTTGACAAACGAACCAATAAATAATTATAAACGGTAATAATTGCTATTAATCTCGTCAAATGAAAAAGATGAACAAATAACTTAAAGTAAAACTGATAAGCAATTTATGATTTTCTATATTGTAATAAATAAAACGTTAAATATATTAGATAAATTAAACGTTGTTATTAATTTTATCTATTTCAGATCTAAAGTTATAAAGATATTTATTTTACAATTATGACGTCATTAATTGAATAATTAATTAGACGTTGAAATTTTTTTTTCCACCACGTAATCATGATTACATAGTGAAATTATTTCATTGTATAATATTATTTTCTACCCTAAGTTATTACAAGTGTGAAGACACAATTGCATTAGGCGTTACGTGCTAGGAAAAATTGGCAATAGTCCTATTTTCCTTACCATTTCATTCTTCCGTGTGTGACATCGCTATTGACCTCTTCAGGCTTAGACATTGCTCTTAAAATAAAATGAATAATGTGAAGTAATAATAAAGAGAGTAAAGTTCTCAACAAGGCCTCTTCGTGTTGGACCTGTGTCCCCATGTAAGCCTTTCAAAGGACCGGGTCTCTTCTCTTGAAGTTATCACGTGATGTTTAAAGAGATACAAATAATAATAATATCTTGGGACAAGCTCACACATGGCCATCTGATCCCAAACTAGGCAGAGCCTGTACTATGGCAACTAGACAACTGATAAACATACTTATATATTTCTAAATACATACATATTATAGATAAATAACACCCAGACACAGAACAAATGATCGTGCTCATCACCCAAAGATTTGTCCTGGGTGGGAATCGAACCCACGACCTCCGGCTTAGCAGTCAGGGTCACTAACCACTAGACCAACAGGCCAGTCATAACAAAGTAAATGTACAATTCTCATTTACATGATATATTTTATTTGTAATAATAATTATGATAAACAAACATAATACGTGATTAAAATACTTACGAGGGGACCCTTGTTAAGGGAGGGACCTGACAAGAACAGATGCTTTGAATATCTTAAGCCTACCAACCTTTAAGATTGTTATAGCGTAAAGCAATATTTTATGATTTACATTTGCTGTTCCTTTCCTACGTCATCCTTACTGTCAGCTATGTTTAGCAGCAGCTGGAAGTCGAGAATTATGACCGTTAAATGATAAAAGGATCGTTCGCTATTTGAAAGTGCTAATACTACTTTAGGAAAACAGACTTGGATCATAAAATGAATTCCTTGCCTTGCTTTTTGGAAAAGCAAGAGCAAAGTGGACTCATAATGAAAGAAGCAAGAACAGTAATTCTGTATAAAATTCATAAGCCAATCGAAGACCAATAACCTCATAATCCTATCTGTAATATATTTTAATTAAACAATTATTTACTATTTGTACGCAAAATCTTTATTTTCGTCCTTTTTATACTATTTAATTAACCAACCATTTACAATCCCACCAAAATCTTTCAAACTGAAGCCAAAGTTTAGTTCCGTGTATAAAAAAACAATGATTCCTTATTTGTAAGGGCTCTCACTAATTTGAATGAATGGTCTAAACAATGTGAAATTAAACTTACAAAATAATAAAGTGACCGCATTCGTCTTAATTAAACTGATACGGTCGGGCCTACAGACTATGTAATAGCGAATGAGAATAATAAATATTATACGGTACATTGCTTCATTTTAATGTTATTTATGTGAAGGGATTGGCCGGAGCGGGTAATGTATTATGTGCCTGCACTCTAGAGGTTAAAGTTGTCTGGACTTTATTAAGTGTTAGGTCTAGACGTCTCAATATAGTTACGTAGTATTTTAATGTTTTACTAAAGGAGAGAAATTGATTTAGAGTTCTTTGTTTAGTGCTGATTTTGAGAAATTCGTATTTAAGCTCTTGGCCTTTTGTTACCTCTTTGGCCAAAAATATTGACAACGTTAATCTTGCGAGTTTGGAAATAATAATAATAATAATAATAATAATATTTATTTATTTCTCATCATCAAGACACAGTACAAAGTCAAATAATTATGCAATACATAGAGACTGGTGTCTGTTTTAGGTAGAACCTGTATTACAGATCACCAGGCTTACCCTCCGTCGGACAAACAATTTGTGAACAATGACTGTATTTAATGACAAAGAGATAATCTATAACATTAGAGACAAGATATTAAATATTCTAGTTAAAATTGAACCTTCGAACTTTGCCTACTATACTTGAATTATATATTAGATTTCATAGGCGCATATTCGTAGGCGTAGATTTATGGAATCATTGATCATTATTATTTTAGGACTATGTTTAATATTGATCAGTAACTTAACAGTTAGTTAAGTATAACATTTCACCTACCTATCTCTAATTATTGTAAAACACACAAGCGACCTACCGAAATTAAGATCTGTAGGTTGAGCTCCAAAATTAGTGAAGGAATATTCGATCACTTTTCAAACTAATCTTCTACGTAGGTATAAGCACCCTGTTCCCAAATTTACTCTAATAAATTCTTAGGAAAAAATGTCACAAGTTTTCTTACGACCTCTTACCATAGTACGGAGGAAAGTTTATTAGATAGGAACGTATTAAGTTGTATCGCTGAAGTTCGAGCCGGTCACAGTTCACTCGGCCTCCCGCTGAGACTGTTTGACAGTTTTGGGCCAACACACTGTATTAAGCCTACTATTTATTGGGTCCCGTGTAAGTACTAAGTAATATTATAGTTTTGGTCTCGGCTTAAATATGTGGAAAATTATTGTTATGTGATGAGAATGGTTCGGAAAATTTAAAGTAGGTATTCAAAAGCGGGGTATAAGGATAAGCTTAGTAAATAATGAATGCTGTTTCGTGAAAGGAACAAAACTGAAATCCACGAAAAAGAAACTATACTAGTAGTTATGCTGAGGACTACAGTTTTCGGTATTTTTTTCTTTCTCTTATTATTTAAGCATTTAATTTTTTTTCTTATGGCTGAATACTGAAACATCAACCAGTTTGAAGCGGCCGTTAAGTCTCATATTGTCACTGTCACGTTATGGTGAGAAGTAGACGGAAAGCATGTATTAATTTTAAGAACATCTAAAGATAATATTTTGTGTTTCAGTATTCTTAAAATTGTTACAATACATAATTAATCTTCATAAGATTACGAAACTACCCAACTATCCCATTACTTGGCTAAATAGACCATAACATAATCTCGTCCAATCCTATCACCGTGTCTAAACATATATGCTGCTGTAGGTATATCCATTCAAAATATTTCCAAACCTTTTGACTTAACAACATTGATAGCCGTAGTTCCCGTCGATCACTCCAATAAACTGAAACTATAGGGCAGACGGTACACAATAGACGGTGTTACAGATACGAATCGTATGATACAGATTTATTGTTCTAGTAAAGCCATTGTGCGTGCTAGTTGTGGCATGGCTAATTCGAATTGAGTCGAATGCCCTTGGTTATATCTACTAGATATACTATGTCACAGTTCCGACTCTTATATAACTCCACACTTCTGAACTCAGATCCTTAGCAGTCAGATTTTGTTATTTTTCTTCAATTTAGATTATAGACTTATGAACCAATGTTACATTTTTATAAATATCTTATTGTAATGCTTATTGTTGTATTGTAAAACGATGGTTAATAATGGTTAATGTTGGTAGGTACGTTATACGTCCAACAATGTATGGGAAGAATGATTTTGAAACGAAACGAAAAACAATAAGCATAGCAAATCAGTCCTTTAAAGAAAATCGATAGGTACTTAAGACACATGAATAAAAAAAAGCAAGTTTTTTTTGTAAAATTTTCCAATTAGTTTGTTTTGACCACTGAATCGATCTTGAAGAAAATACGGGATCGCCGGCAAGGTATACCTATCTATGAGAAAAATATGTTTTGAAATCGGATCACAATGTCTGAGTTATCGGCTAGCAAACATACAAAAAAACATACAGCCGGATTGAAAACCTCCTCTTTTTTAAATCGGTTTAAAAATAGCTCTGATTTTCAACTCTCATCACAACAGCTTGATAGCAATACTGACACGTAGTCTGTCTGGAAAATACTCTTTTAGGAAGTTACTTGTTCTATGCTGAGTGCCTTTATAACTTTCACCCCAGTTAAGAGAAATAATCAATAATCCTCTAGTTTAGCACGTTTCTAAGGTAGTATAATAAATATACATGGCCTTTCCTACTAGTTTATAATCCTTGCACTTAAAACTCCGTAGTTAACGCGCTAGTAAGTCGCAGGTAAAGTTGTATTATACTTTAACTAACGTTTATAAGTTCGCTTTTATGAATAACTAAACATCCGCGTATAGCCGGCTTAGTTATAATCTTTGACTTACGTGTTTATTGATATAAAGCATCGTAAGTTACTATTACGACTCGGTATACCTAATAACTCAAATGTTGTGGTGGCCTGGAGGTACAATTATCGTATTCGTATGTACATGTTTGCAGGTTCGAACCCGAAGGCCCGCAGGTCCGAACTTTAAAAAAGTCACATTTGTACTTGCCTGGTACAAATGAGACTTTTTCAAAGTGATATGTTCTTTCTTAATTATTCTAAGATACCATTGACAAACAGTGTGAGGAAACATGTAAGAAAGTCTGGATTCCAAAATCTGGAATCTGAAATCGCCAACACGCAATGAGCGAGCGTGGTGATCAATGCTCATTCCTTCTCAGTATAGGAAGAGGCTGCGTGTACCGGGTAGTGGGTCATTTATAGGCCGGCATTATATCATATCTTTTTAGAGTGAGGTAAAGCAGTAAACTTGCACTAAATGATGGTCTCTTGATGACATTAGAACAATCGACCTTTAAAAAAAAGTTTTTGCGAATGAGTAATATTACCTATACCTACAAGATGATAAGATGGTCAATCGACACGAAAAAGAAATTAAGGTGCTTTAGGCAAAAACAAAACAGATGCTGGATGCAGACGGGCAGTAGACTGTCTACCTTTTATTTCTTAAAACCTAAAAGAAGGAAGAAAGTTAGAACATCTTACTGCACGGTAGACGCAATCTTTAGTTTACAGCAAGTTTTTCTTACCCGTACTAAACTTAGCAAGCGCTGTAACTAGTAGTGGAACTTATGAAAGTCAAAATAGTTTGCAAAATAACCATGGTAACCAACTTGGGAGCTTATAATGTATGCTCATTGGTGCTGAACTATCATGTATCCTAGTAAGAATAGTCCTTGGGTTTACCTCCTTTTGTTTGACCGCTGAAGGTGGCTCAGGCTGAGGGTTGGTGATCATTGTTCCATTAAAACGACAAGAGTTATCTACTGCTACATTGACAACACAAACTATTTAAAGTTCTTAAAATCCAACTTTGAATGATTAACCAAGGAGGTATTGGTCCATTTTTCCCCATGAATGAAAATATCTGATATTCTTTTATTTTTAAGTACTATGTTTCGTAACAAGTTATTCTGCAGAGTGGATGAATTATTATTTTTTCTATCTGATCTTGTAGATTAAGTTTAAAGTTATAGTAGTCAAGTTCCTTAACTTATTAAGTACATAACTTCAGCTGTTAGCCATCTGGTGTTGGTTTGACGAAGTTCCGGCTTTGTGCGGCTTCATCAGCACATCGTTTTAGCTGTTATGTAGTTTGAAACTCTATAAATGGCTCCCGGTTTTGATAACGCCGCTATGGCATGTTCGTAACTACCTATAAAGTGTACAATTCGGTCGCAAATGGTACGATACAGATTTCTTTTGTGTCATTTAAAGGTACTGCTTAGTACTTTTTTTTAATCATTTTATCATAAATATTTCGATTAATTGTGAGAATGTAGGAAGAAATTATTATTTTTAAATGATTACGTAATTATATGGCTATATTTCTTACACGAATTAACGGTTCACGTTTTCACGGACTTGCAAATATGACAAACACCAAAACTATTCTACTCTTATAATTAATAAAATATCCTCTATGTTGCAATTTATTTAAAATGTTGAATCCCAATTCTCCCGCTATAATAGTGTTGAATGTAAACTAGAGAATCAATTGTACCTCCGACTGGTGACGGAAGGATTCAAGTAGTCCGTCCTACGGGACTTCAAAAGTTCACGCTTCTGCTAGCGAGTTCTAGTTCTCAAAATAGCACGTAACTTGAACGTGCTATGATAAAAATATTTGTTACTTTTTTGCTGCGTTGATGGACTTCAACTGTATTGAATGAGGTCAAGTGTTTCGTGCTTAGGAATTTCGAGAAAAAATAAAAATAAGAATTTCTATAAATATTATTTTTAATACGACATCTAAATGTTGAAATGTTTTTTACATATTGGATAACTTTACATATTTATAAACAAAGATCATTTTATTTAAGATAAACCATTAAAAGAATATCTCATAAAATAACAGTGTCCTCAAAAATGTATCACCTTATTTGTTCACCAGTCAAAGTTTAAAAATCCACCTACACCTGATATTAAAAAAGTTATAGCTAACAATGGAGCACCGTTAGTATTTGATCCCGAAACTGTTGGCTTAACAAGCTTACCGAAAACCTGCAGGTTAATATTACCTTTACACTACGACACTTCACTCAGAGTAGACACCGACGCGAGTGTACCATTGTGTTAGTTAGTATAAAACGCTTATTGCTTTGCACACAGACAAGGGCCTTACCACACTAATCGTTCATGGAAAGGAAAGACGATCTTTAGATTAATATATTATAAGTTTTATTGATTGAAGTCTTTCAATCCATTCACCATCGATCGATGCCGTCCATCGACGATCGCTTGATTGTTGTAAGTAACACTAGAAAGTTTTGTATGGAATGTGGTCAAGAAATTTGCGTTCGTCGATTCTGTACATGTATCGTAGTATAGCAGTAGCTTTTTTTCTATGCATACTATTGCAACAGAGCTCCTGTATCCATCCTCAAAAAAATATATACAGCTTCGACCACTGGTTTACGTAACTTTTAACGAACGTAAGGGATGATAAATGTGAAGGCAACCGCTTTTTTGGTATGTTGCTCGTTAGTGCTACAATTTCATTTCGGTAAACATAAGGTGACGCAATCTGCTTTTGTTTCACTGAACTACGGTGAATGTATTTGTTTCGTTCATAGCTACTGATTTTGAATGCTTTATAATTATTGTTTTCTGAGGTTTACGCGAATATTAAAACTACTTTATGTTACGTTTGAACACCTTTGCAGGTGTCATGGTCACAGACAGACTCACAGCTGCAAAGGTGTTGAAACGTCGGGAACTAAAATCAAAATAAACCGCGATCCGTTTAAAGTAGTTTTATTTCAATGCTTTATAAATATAATGCTGTATAGAAAAATGAATAACAATGTTGGTTGCTAAATTCCACGTCTTTATTAAATTGGGGGTTAGTAGTACAACTTCAATTCTTAATTGTAATCGATTGGGAGTATTTATGTATTTAATTTTATTAAAAATGCTTTGCCACCAAAAAGGTGTGAATAAAAATAGTTTTACGTTCTATATCGTATAGTTCCGTGACGTTCAGGGTCCATATTCCCACGTCTCATTTCTGTACTGTAAGTATTTTATTTCGCGAAAATGTTTAAATAATATCACTAGTTCGTAAGCTGTCACATTTTGTTTGTTGATAATTATATGGATACATGTTTATAAAAGTTTATTTACACTAGTCCGTAGCTGCCTATTGGTCGATTATGTAGAGTTTTGTTTCGACCTAATCATTAAGGAGAGAGTAGTGGTATTTTATTTGATGTCACATCAAATTACATACTCGTAAATAAAGTATACAGTTAAATAATATTGAGAAAATATTTGTACCAAATATTAAAAAATAAAAATGGTACAATGTTTGCGAAAAACAAATGAAATAAGAAACTCAAAGAACAGTTTAAAAATGAAGACTATCAACAAAGCTTGAGCTGTCTCAAGGTACATAGTTCCGCTTTGCTATCAGACGGACTTTAAGACGACTTACTTCCAAGTCTTTGCTTACGGATAGCTACATAAAATCTATTACAAGCCGGCAAACGATAATCACAGCCTTATTCGTTGCACGAAACGGCACCAAGTTTCTTTGCTATTGGCCGATTAGTTCACTTCGAAGTCACAAGAAACTTACCTATTGTCAAACAGGAGTTTGTATATGTGAACACGCAGTTTTCAACCTTATTGGTAAAATAATAAAGTTTACTGATATTTTAAAAAGGTTTAAAATTGGGTTTGTGACGTATTAGTTCAATGAAGTTGGGGCCGTCAAACCACGAAACAGGTGATTTTCACAGCAAGGGTGTAAATTATACAGACTGTATTTCAATATTAGTTAGAAACACGAATGGAATCTATTATCACTACAGAAATTTGAGCTCTGAAAAGCAGCAAATTTTTTGCTAGTCTTACCAGTAAAAGAGGATCGCCTATTACACATATTCTACCAAATTCCTTCCTCTTTGCAACGCTGCGTGAATGCTCACTGGTGCAATCCTGAAATGCGCACCAGGGAACGATTTACGGTACTTAGTTGAACTGAAACAAATCTCCACTAACAAAATACACTTACTTCGCAGAAGTTTTCGTTTATGATTACAAAAACAGTATGCAATATGATCTGCAGAATAATAATAAAACTAGGGATACCTATGCTGCGATTGCAACAGCTCTCCCCGTTACTAACTAGCTTAGAATTAGGATTTCGGGTTAAAGCATTAAGGATAAAGAAGTTTTTAAATACAGAAGAAAACCTACTTATCCTCTAGCAAGCAATGCGTGCCTACTAGAAAATAGACATTAGTTTTTTTCGAGCATAAAGGAGGCAAGCACGAATAGTTTGGATATAAATTTCTAATGGCCCTGCAATTGTTGTCCTGGCAATAAACGTCGGTGTTTAATACATGTAACAAATACTGCCTAATGCCCATTTATATGCAGCTACACATTCCGTGCATATTTGCTAATAAGCAAATACCATTAAAACAGTCCGTTTTATAGGGTATTATTGTGGTCAGCGCATCGATTAGATACTCTTTTCTACGACATATACCAAAAAAGTTTCATATAATATATTTTTTTATCACCAGTTGGTCAAAATTGTTGGCTGCATATTTCGAGTCTGTGGCTATTGTTAGATATGGATCGAGCCGCGCGTTAGCAATATGTTTTTACGAGTAGCATTGGCTACGGTAACTGTTATTAGAATTGTTCCATAGTCCACGTATGTTTACTGAATGCACTTATGGGATGCAATGCACACATTTTGATTTTGCTGGCCCAGTAAGATACGCCAGTCGGCTTTAGAAGGTACGTTTGAATGTTTTAGAATTAGTATTATGTTTATCGATCACTGCTTATTAACATAAAGTGATTACAAATTAAACAAAAAAGGTTGAAGTACGTTACCGCGATGTAAATACAATTATTATCTATTGAAATAAAAAACTGACTGAAACCCGAATGCGTAAAAAATAGATGAAGATAAAAAGATCCGCAAGTATAGAATTTCCTAGGAAATTTATAAACTTTCGTAGGAGAGATAATTTGTATTATTTTACGCCCACATTTTCGCATGTGCATGAAATACACGTCGTATATTTATTTAATTTGCTATCTATGCATGTAACCCTTTATTTTGATATGTTTTGAGAAAAAAATATTTTTAACAGAATATGGCGCCAAAATCGGCCATTTTGTATTTTTTTATTTGTCCACCCAGTGTCATTTTCAAAGCAAATACGAATCCAACGACACCTCTTGCTAAAACCCATCGAGCCGTTTAGGCTACAAAGCGTACCAAACAATTACTTAAAGATATATAATTATCTAGGATACATATTATCCTTCCGGCGCAGTCTGGTAAAACAAAATGAAGGCTCCACGTTAACAACAGTTAAGATTTATAAAAGAACACTCTAACAACAAGGTATTAAAATAATACATATTTTTTATTAAAATAAGTACCGAGCACAACATCCTCTTCATCAATTATTTACGAGCTTGAGACAGACACTTTAGCTAACAAATAGATTTACACGGGCAAAATATTCTGTCGCTTTCTTTAAGTTTTTCTTTCTTGGAAGAAGAGATTTTAAAGTATGATGCGGCTATATTATCTCCAAATCAAGGTTTACCATTATATCACTAGAGAAAATGGATTTGTTAAGAATACAATTTGAAAAGGTATAGTTATAAGGATGTTCTACTATCAATAATCTTCAGTTTGAATGTAGTACAATACTATGTACTTACCATAATAGTTTTCACAATGTACGTACACCATATACCTATTTACTTTGATATATATTTATGCATGTGTATCGTGTTATTGAGTTAAAAATTAGTTTACAATTCGTGCCACAAAAATCCAGACAGCCATTTGAAGTAAGAAATTGTATTAATGTGGACCTTATTGTTTATTTGTTACAGTCACACCTAATTATCAACGAATACATTTTCAAAGTTATTCACCATTCAGCGTCTATTTCAGGTGACCGCACGTATAATGCGAAACTGGTTTTCGTCGGCACTGACACTTATCTACGTATTACGTCATGTGTAAATGAGCGTTGATGAAAATTAAATGCTGTATTTCACAGAGAGATCGCGGTCGTGTCGCTGGTCCTAATGTAATGCGATTATCGGACAACCAAAGCTTTTACCTTTAATTACTTCATTATAATACTAAAGACTGAGATTTTAAGTAATTATTTTATAGCAATACAGTGTTACGTAGTGCGAGACGCTTCCATTAACCTACGGGCTGAGGCACTGTAAGACTGTAAGATAGCTGGACTGATTGCCGCAAAAGCAAAGGGTCAACCCTCTGTTTCTGCTGTATCCAGTCCAGTTTTGATAGACGGGATAGTCCATCAAAACTCTTGTGTTATGGTGCGATGTACTAGTAAAAGTGGCGCAGGTCTAGAGTGGAGATAAAAGCGATATATATTTATGAAAGCTTTTTACAATAAAACGTAAAGCATGGGATTCATTATAGTATTAGGTTTTGATTGGTAAAGTGATGTTTTCTAATAGCAAAACCTAAGATTTTAAATTAAGGAAGAAATAATGATAACTCTTCCCTTTCAATCATCTTACTTTTATAATAGTACCTGGATCACCGAGCTTTGCTCGTTTTTTTTATATGAACTGGTTATTTCAATAAAAAATCACGAGCAATTAGTTAATTATTTTATTATAAACAAATACTTATTTTTTTACAGCTTATCAAAAAATCACAAATAACATTAGAATTAAAAATTGTTTTAGGGACTCTAAATTATCATGGCGTTTAGAGCAAGGCGTACTCTCTAATTCTGACAATAAATCATAATCCAGTGGATTTAGATCGAGGCTAGACGACGGCCAGTCTTCAGCTCAGATGAAGTCCGAAACGTTCGTTTCCAACCAAGACTGCGTAGACCGAGCTTTATGACCCGGCGCCGAGTCTTGCTGGAAGGATCATTCTTGGTTATTGAACATGGGGGCTTCACTACCTTCTCAAGAATGGTATCTTGATACCCTTGTGCCGATGTTTTGATACCTTTTTCACAAAAGTATGGCTCAGTCACTCCTTCATAGCTAAGAGCCCAGCAAACCATCACTAAAGTTGGATAATGGCCACGTTGCACTTTGTCGACTAATTGGGAAACTTTCTTGGAGCTGTGTTTTAATATCGCAAAATATTGATTGTACAATGTATTGGCGCCAAAATGAGAAATCACAATGAACAATCATATATAAATGACAGATTCCAAATTCAAATGTTTTGTTTATTCTTAATTGTCAAAGTATTTATGGCCAGACTAAGTTTATACAAGAATTGTTCGTTTAAAGATTTAAGATTACTAAAAACACGGATAAAACGACATTTTCTGAAAATGAATCCTAGCTAGATCGATTTAACGCCCCCGAAATACCCTGCATACAACATTTCATGAAAATCGTTGGAGCCGTTTCCGAGATCCGGATTAGGTATATATATACAAGAATTGCTCGTTTAAAGATATAAGATTACTCATAGTTATACTAGAATTGTTTTCACATACTGTGCTGATTACGAATCAATGCTAGGCCTATTTTGAGGTTCTAATTTGCTTAAATTATCAACTATCATTAGTGTTAATAGCATACGCCGCGGCTTGTTTATGCTTTACATTAAATACGGTATGTTAGATTAACCCATATAAAGGAAAGCATGGAAATGTAGCAATTGTATTTAAATCTATCCCATTACTTGTTGTTGTTTGTGGGTTAAATAATTTTATTATAAAATCAAAAAAATCTATTTTTTTTTTAAGAATTTGTTACAACTCACAGACCGCCATCTGATCCCAGTCAAGGTAGACTCTATTATGGCAACCAGATAACCGATATTATTTTATTTTATTTTATTTTGAGCCTGAACCGTCCCACTGCAGGGCAAAGGCGATAAAGATATATATTTCTAAATACATACATATTTTAGATAAATTACACCCCGACACAGAACAAAATGATCATGTACATCATTCGAAGATTTTCCTGGGTGGGAATTGAATCCACGACCTCTGGTTTAGCAGTTGGTTAGTTGGCAGTTAGGTCTGGTTGAACCGGCCGTTACTAGAGACGTTAACTGACTGAACTGAGTGACACTCAAAACATTCACTTACAATCTAATACGACCAAAACAAAACATTTCTTAAGTCATTGAGGCGTACATGTGCATTATTTCAACTATACTCTTTTTTTTTTATCCTAGAGATTTAATTGACACATGCAAATGTCAAAACAAATATATAATTGGACATCCTGTTCATTTGGACTGGAAACTAATCGCCTGTTACCATTTTACTGATCAAGAAAATTAAAGACCCACGTCAACGCCACAACAATCCGTTAAAATATGTAACAGGACATTAAACTAACTAACAGAGTATAGTGAAATTGACTTTAAGTTTGTCTTTAATATTGAAATCACCTGCAACGCTACAGGCACCTCAACTTAAAATAAATATAAACATTAGCTAGATGAATCAGTGTGTCAGTACTCTCAGTACAGCGAACTTCACTTATCTCTAACTTTCCTGGCGCATCAACTTCATGAATAACGCAACCCGAGTCGTTTGAAAGAGAATCAACATTTACTTTTTTATGGCTGAACGGCTTACATTGTACACTTCGAGTACTCATACTTGATAGTCTTTTGTTTTAATTTATAAGAAATCTTTATAGTTTTTGTTCTTTACAAATATTTTACGATGCTTGTGCGATCCCTGCTCAATATTCAGTTGCAGTAAATAATATAGTAAAAAATATATAATTTTTATTGTTGTTAATCAGTTTGTATTATACTATAATATAAATTTATAATTGCATTAGTTTTTACCCGACTGTAATAGGTAGGTAGGTATATAGAAATGAAACAGTAGTTTCTAATGAAGTCAAAACATTGCGATCAAAACCGACAATCCACTTTCAAAATCCAAATGGACTTTGACCATTCGAATCAACCGTTGGATAACGATCCTGTCCTTGCTTTGTCACCGCTGACAGAATTTCTATTTCAGCTTTCTATTTTGTAAAATTGTATGATTAGGTACCTACCTATTTGCGGAAAATGGGACACCGAACCTTAATAGTTTTAGTTGTTCAAAAGTTGTCAATTTAAACATAGGAAAACCAAGTAAACTCAATTCTATTTCACTCTAGTCTCCTTCAATTATTTTAAAATTAGTGAACAAATTGCGGTATCTTGAAATAACAATATTTATATAAATAAACTGTTGTTGGACACTAAGTTTTAGTCGCAAATGTAATCTTAATTTGTAAATAATCTAGAACATAATATCATGAGTACTGGAACAATATATAATTGGAACTTAATGTATTGTTTCATTCAAACCAATTCCGAGTTGTCGAAGCGAAGAACGTTCATGTTCTGCTAATTACTGGTATGCGACATTGCGAAAACACACGACATTGTTCGTACTTGTCCAATCGTGTATACAGGATTATTTTTTATGGAGGGCGTACATTCAACGAGATAATCAGGTGCATAAAACTGAACAACTTTTTTCAAGAAAAATTGAAAATCAACTTTTCACACAAACATAAAGTACGTCACGTGACCTGTCACTTTGTATGAAAAATAATCCTGTATTATGACGACGACAAACAGTGCGTTATGATTGTCGAATTAGTGCCTGCCTGAATAGACTTTTTCCAAACTGTTTACGAAAAGCGGCTTAGGAATTCTCAGTACCAATCAGAGTCAGGAAGTATTGTTTACATCCTCGTGCCTGGGAAAGCACGTAAAACCGTTGATCCAGCGCCTGATCTCTCTTCGGTCGTGTCCGTCTGCCGTCCTATTGGATTATGAGGGTGAAGGAACAGAGAGTGCACCTGTGTATGAGCATGTACTTGTGCATTATAATATCTCCTGCATTCTTGGCTGATCTCACTTGAGATATGCCGTAATTTGGTCTGAAGATTATATACGAAAACCCCAATACTGAGAAATACTTTGACCCTGGTTGTAAGAGTTGCTTAGACTGGCAATGTATTACTTAATATAATAACATTAAAATCAATATCTAAACAATACAGAAAACTTAAGTTACTAAATAACAGGTTTCCATTGCTTATTTTTTAGTGACAACCATTTCGATACCTACCTACTTCTTAAATTATTATCTAACCTAAACGGTAGATATATTATTCGCCAGACTCTGGACTGTTATCTTGCCTTGACACCTGCACGCTGGCCTGTTTAATGAAAGCTACTGATAATGCAGTTCTTTCTCCTCTAGTCTACACAATCTAGATTGTCGATAAAGAAAAAAGTCGATAAACACTATTAAATGTTTTATCGTTTGTCCTTAAACCTACATACATCCCTTATCCCGAAAGCGTTAAACAATTCAATCGAATGTCGCCCCAACTGTTAATTGGAGGCGTTTTAATGAATATCAATTGACCGCGAACTGCATCTGTCGCAATACATACATCATACAATAGTTTTCCGGGGTCATACTCACAATTAAATGCAATTTTCGATTGCCTACGAATATTGCAGTTAATTGTTTAATGGATTCAGTGAAATATCGTTAATATCAGTTTGTATCAGTTCTACTGCGGTGACGGCTTTCTCATATAGGAATGAAATGTGAATGGATCCGTAAATTACAATATTTAGGAATACTTTAAAAGATTTTTGTTATACAACATGTAACAAAACCCCTGTCAGATCCAATAAAGGCGTATTCGTGGTACATCATGAACCGTCTCGCATAGGCGGCTTCTTTGACACAAAACTTGTACGTAGTAAGTACGTGAACTTTGAGGAGCGGTCAGTGTTGCTGTTGCCTTGGATCAGTTTTTATTTTTATTTATAAATTTTCACTGTAGATAAAATATAATCTCCAATCAATTTAATGGCTACGTATATGTGTTCGCAGTACGATACCGAATAATACTCTCAAGGATCGGACAGGGTTTTTGTTACATGCTGTATAGCTGTAAGTACCAGTGAAATGATTTGACTGGAATATAAAGTAAAGATAACTTGAAACTTAAAAGCGTAAATCGGTAGGTATTTGAGGTTAATTTACAGTTTATTGAAGCATTTTCACTCATCATAATAATTTGCAAAGTACATTGTAATATTTTTAATACACGTAGATACTCTGAAGGTTGAAACTGAAATCGAAACATAATATTTCTAGTTCAATAAAAAATAATCATTTGACAAAGATAATATAATGAAATATATTGAAGTGCTTTTCATCTGAAAAACATAAGATGTTCTCATAAAAACTTATATTTTGTATTACTTTTAGAAATGTCTGCCTTAAAATGTCACCTTGACCCTTCTTACACTTAACTGATGCGTACAGTACTGACAGCAAAGAAACTGGAAGAAATAATAAAATAAAAATGGAGGCATGTATTTAGTATGTAGTACTTAATATTTTAGGAAATATAAATTAAATTAAAAGTTCACAATAATTATTATAATTATAATTATGTTACATGGATTTGCTGATCATACGATTGAAATTTCATCTTGATACGGTCTCATTGGCACATGAAAATTGCTACTATAAAGTTCTCAAACAATTTGCTATTTATAATCTATTCGTTCAAAAAAATAACAATTCAATTTGAAAATGGTATTAATATTCATAATCGCATTGAAAAAAATAATAATAGCAAATTAATGGTAATGTGTGAAAAGTTTTGGCAGTAATTGCATATTGTAAAATTTTGGCAATACGTTAATATCACATTGTCAATACACCTACAATGATTGGCTTTTGTTTAATTAATTTCAAACAAAAACGTTGTCAAACAGAATAATAAATGTTATTATGGTTGTGTAAAATTATATTTATTTTGTAATAAATTGATTCAAGTTGAAACAATAGGAATAAATTATATTGCACCAATATCCGTACCATCCTATAGCACATTTAATGAGTTGCTCAGAATACTTCACCTCAGAACATCTGCACACACGATGACTTTTGCAACGTCACTGACGTATAAACACTACAGCTTAGCTGAAAAAAACCGTTTAAAAATACCTTATTTACTATATGCTGTGTGTGTTTAACTAGTCGGGCGATCCCGAGAATGCGCGTGATTAAACCGTTGAATCCTTAAATAATTAGGAATAAGTTCTGCTTTAAGAGGTCATAGTAACAGATTTCAAAGGAGCACCAATGTCATGTTTTCTATTTCTGTAACGAAATTTTGCACATTGAAAGCGAATACATTGTCTGAATCTGTAAATCAAACAGAAATGTTTCTCTCAAAAACAATTTTAGTTTTATGTTAAGTCAGTGTAGATATTAAAGTTGTCTATTTCTAAATACCTGTGTCACGTAGTTTATTAACAAAAGTTTGTACATCATAAAGCGTATAGCCAGCTTTATTAAATATTTGAAGACTTTATTAAAATACTTCTATGGATAAAGAACGTCTGACACGAAGTTAAATGAGATACCTTGATTCTTTCAGGTATTGACCTTAAGATTCCTTTTGATGTCCATTGAAACATTGTAGCAAGTACTTACTTAGATGAAAATAGAAAATCGAACAAAATGACTGCACTGTACTCAATAAATCGAATTAATCTTATGTAGATGGCTATTTATTGTTTCACGAAATACATTGAGTACTAGCTGCCCGGACAGACTTCGTTCTGTCAAAGGTAAATTAATTAAGGTAATTCCCGAGTTTCAAGATCAAAATCAGCCAAATCGGTCAAGCCGTTTTCATGCTATGTCGTGACAACGGAAAACGGGTTTCTTTTTTATATAATTGTATAGATTAAGAGAACGTCATTTTGTTGTTCTTTGCTGTCAAAAGGCCAGTGTATGCTGGCCTTTCCATATCAAATTGATGGCCAAGATATTTCAAATTTTCTTTATTTCAAAAATACTCTTTTACATTAATACTATACTTTCATAGTTCAGTATTTATTTGCATATAAATTTCTAATAATTAACATCCATTGTTTTAATCTTAAAATAGAGATCCACTAGAGCGTTTAATAATCCCGCAATGAAATTCCAGTGTAGCAAATGTCGGTTATTACGTAAATGAATGAGGCCATCACTTATATAGCCTCATTTGTTTTCCATACTGATATTATATTAATGTCGGTTTCACAGATGTTTGAAGTTTGAGTGCCGAAGAGTCTCTGGTGTTAAAATATATATAGTTACTAGATGAAAACCCGGCTCCGCTCGGTTGAAATGTGACTCATGATACACAATGTAGGTAAATATTTCTGTAGTCATCGGTTTTCAAGGAATATTAAATGTAAGCAAGCCATAGATTCGTATAGCTTCGTTCATTGTGTTTAATAAATATAGTAAATAAAAACTGCAATTATAATAGTTTTCACACACATAATTTTAATTTTTTACACACAAATAATATTAATATTTTCGCGAAACGACAACGACTGAAGAAAAGTTTTAAGTTTTGTTAAGATTCACTCAATGTTTCCGGCAAGACGTTTCGTTTTACACAGTCAAATGAGCCACAGTTCTTTGTGATGGATGCCTCTTTGGCGCGACGCACGCGACGTGTTGATTGGCGAGGCGTATATAAGAGCTAGTATGCAACGGAACGTGAAAAAAGCGAAATAAATATTCTTGAACTATTATTTCAAACGCGTTCCGAAACGATTCTGGACCCAACGGTTAGGTAATCGTGAGGCCTAGCTTTTTATGTGAAATAACACCATCTTGTACCAATAATAAGTAAATATATTTTCATCAGAGCAAATGTTTTCTTACATCATTGACACACAACAAAGAAAAACAATTAAATTTTAAAATTAGAGAACAAATTAACTTAGCAGTAAAGGAGGTTTTTATACGAAACTCATACCTCTTTCATGTAACACCAACTATCATGCAACTGTCATACGCCTTGTCAGCACTGTAATCACTACCCAAGATGGCGACTGCGGTTTGTTTGTCAGTGCCATTAGAATTTAACGAAATTCTCCATAATCCGAATTTTGCGGATATATGTTGTCGACTCGAAATCAATATTTTTTTATGTTTTGTTATTCATATAAGGTTTCGATCGAGTCTACCGTACCCCTGAACGAAATTATTAATATAGATATGTGTGTCAATACGGTTTTAGTTAGAGTAGGAGATGCAACATTTGTATTTAAGTACATTTACAGATGTAAAGTAATAATATTAACAATTTTAAATTAAATTCCATTCATTGCTCATTGATTAGATTCGTTTTAAAATAATTAAATATTGCTGTAATATATTTTAAAAACGACCACAAAAAAAATTTCGTTAAGTTGAAATAATTGGAACCTGAATAAAGATTACAATTTGAAGGTTTAGCAATAGCTGTGACTAACTCACTATTTAAAAAGTGAGCAAATTTGTTTTTGAGGTCTTCATACATTGATAAATATTTCTAAATGCGAGATAACCACTAAGACCTATGAGAAGATATGTCTATGGGAAGATTAAAAATGGTAATAAAAATATTCACTTAGTATTTTTGTTCGCAGCATATTTTTCTTCATATTTCTCAGTAAAATAATAAAATACATACACTTTTAGCTCAATTAACGCGCTCGCTCGGAGCCAGATAAAGCGGGTCTTAAGCGCCTCCCAGGCCCAGATAAGACCCACCCATTATTTTTCTCATTAGTCCGAGCCCCAAGATAACACTGCCTATTACCCGACAATGTAGAGGTGTGAATTGCTTGACTAATCTTTTCCTTTATTGCTTCAGATTAAAAGATAACACTTATAATAGAGTCTGTCTTATTTTTTCTCTCATGGGTTCGTAATGATTTATTACTGTGGAGGATTGTTGGGTTTGTACCCTTATCATTGAGTGGTTCTTAAAAGAGTTGCGAAGCGAGATTCGGAGATTTATTATGGTGGTTTGTATGTTTAATGAGAATGGAGTGTTTTTTTTTTCTATTATTTATTTTATATATTTTCAAATGGTTTAAAAGCTTTGAAGTTTTCTCTAAAGTACTCTGTGATGTTAAATTGTAGGACGATATTTTACGAATATCATTCCTTAATCGTTACACTATTATTCAATGTGGATGATGCAGCGTTTACGATATCCATTGTAAAACCGCTTTTCGTTAGTTACTGATAGGCGTGCTTCAGCCCTCTCCTTTGTATAAGCTACTAGAGTTTTAAGATTAAAGTATAGGGTTCCAACATTCATGCCAATTTTTAGCTGGGTGCGAATCAATGTAGCCTTGAATGTCTATTTTGACCGGACTATAACTGTCAACTAGAATTTCTATTTCTTCACAATTTTGTTTTAAGTAATATGCAATTAGAAAACAAAATACTTTTTTTTATGTAACCTAATTATTATCCAACTGCAGGGCAAAAGTCTCCCCACTTGGCTCTAACCTTTCGGGATATAACCTCTATTCCAAAAGACATTAATAATTTTTTTACGGAGTGCTTATGCTACTCTGTTGCTTGGATAGATGTAGTACGAGTAGGTAAGTATATAATGTTGTTAATATCTACATCATATAATTAATTTAAGGTAAATCAGAATAACACTAAATGTTTTCTGTCTGTTATTTGTTATTAAACATTTTGAACTGACCGAATCGAATACCGTTTAATTAATCAAACGAATTATTTCAAGTTGCGGTATCATTGTTTATTTGTGGCATATTTCGGATTTATAGTAAGAACAGAGTATATCATACTACTGATAGTTATGATCTAAGAGTTGTCAAAACTAGGAAAGATTAAACGCATCGCAATGAGAGTCAGGGAGATGATGACAGTCGAACATAGAACCTCCTCATTTTCAAAGATCGGTTAAATAGGGCACTTTGCACGCGGCGGCAGATAGGAAAAAGTGGCGTCAAGTTATCCATAAAAACTCTTGCTGCGAAGTAGTGGTCTCGACCCTCAACATGGAGGAAACCGAAGCGAAGAGGAGTGTGAGGTTAGTGTATCTACGGAAATCTTCTCTTTAATTTTGTGATCACCTCTATCTTTGTTATTCTTATGTAATCTGCTTTCAGGTAATCTGTGGAAACTGGACTGGATTATAAAGTAAAATATTAATATATGTTTACCTAATTAATAAATGAACTATCTACTTCATATCGATTTTATTTTTGGTAGGTACTATAGGTCTTACTAAATTATAAACTTATGATTGTATTATTTCTCTTGAAGTATCTTTGAAGTATTGCTGGATTAGAATTTTTTTTACTGTTCCGTCTTTTAACCTTTTACACTTAAAGTTCAGTACTTTTAGGGTCCATACGTTAAAAACTACAGTCCCTTGATGCTGTGAAATATCAATCATCTTCGCTAACATTTAAAAAAGATTTTCATAAAACGTATATTATTATTTCGACTCTTCAAGGGAATCAAAATTAATAGGGTATTTCCAGTTAACTTTGCAACAATTATACTACAAATACGGGAAAATGTCTAAAAACAGATACATTTCTAATTAAATCGTTAAAAATATGGACTTAGCCGGTAAACCTTGGTGGGTGAGCCCGACCAGCACTTTACATTATAAGATGATATTTTTATAACTCCATCAAATATCTGTACAGACAACAGCAAAAGTAGATGCTGAATTGGGTTTATAACTTTTAGAGTCAAAACTGATCACGAGTATAATATGGCAACTGGACTAGTAGTAAAGGTTTCGTATAATAATAATCACATACTTTTGAATCACTTCGACGCCACACAGTTCTGACGCGAACTCCGTTCATTAGTAATGAATTTCTGATTTTGATCATCTACTTTTGCTGTTGACTGTACTAGTAAAACACCCAAACTCTAAAGCTGGTTTGACGTACCCGGTCACTACACAGTAACAGGGTAATGAAACAACATTCTATTTAGCTATTTTGAGTTGGTCAGATCTAAGGATATAAAAAAACGGTTATTTTATTCGCTTGAGCTGGTAGCGTCGCTTATCACTGAACTCTCGCCTGCAGCATCAATGGACCTTTGTTCGCATCACAGCGGATGAATATTTGAAGCCACCACTCAAATTCAGTTCGACCACATGCGTGCCAAGCTTTATTGCCCAGTTTGTATATATGCCGTGTTTTTACGGGCTAAGGGGATAAAATGAGGAAGTGTATTTTACGTGTATGTTATATAATACAGGTACATGTTGAAATAAGTTTAAGCTTTATACACGAATTTTATTACTGAGGCAATGTTTTGGAGTTGTCATTCGAACATGCGAGGAACGTTATACAGTTAGTTAGGTATATTCCTACAGCCAACACGTAATGTGTCGTAATTATTGTCTTATAAATAAATATTAAAAAAAATACTTAAAAGAGGGTTTAAAAAGAGAGTTATGACCGTATATACTACAGCTTGTTGAATAAAATTTCAAACGAAACCATCCTAAAATGCAAAACGTCCAATTCGTGTGTAAATATCTGGTCTACAACGTCAAAATAATAAATTTTCTGGCTGAAACATAATCGTAAAGTATTACATTTGAAGGCACTTTAATTTTCTTCGACCGCTAAGCGTACGCACTAAGTTTTATTGCCTGGGATACCGATGTACCTAGTTACAGCTTTCGTGATGAAACTGTACTAGAATACTAATGTTCAACTTAACAAAGTTGGGGTGAGAAATGCCTTAGTTATTATTGTTGGTGGTTTAATATTAATTTAAGATTCGAACAAGGATGTTATAGATAAAATTATTTATTATTGCTACCTGTAACTCCATACTTTAGTAAAAAATCTATTTGTACACCAATTCCATTGGTAGAACATAGTGCGCCTAAATACATATTTTTAAGACCTTTCTGTATACCTGTGTTCACGAATAAATATATTTGATTGGATTTGTAAGATGTATGTAAAAAAAATGGTGTTCGTCATTCATTATTATCAATTCGTAACTGTAGTGTAGTAGTTTGTAGTTATTTCATATTTACAGAGGTGGTTCAGAAACATATATGTAAAATGTAAGATAGTGGGGGTGAACTGATAACCAGCGTTGGGTGTTCCACACTCAACATTTATGCTGAGTTGTCGACCTTTTTAGTATTGCATGTCGGACAGAGTTAATGTTAGACATGTATTATCTTTTTGGTTATGTCTATGTTGCTTTATTTATCTGTCCTTTGTGCTGTGCCAAATAAATACATTTCTATTCTATTCTGTTCTAGTGTATTTGTTTTAGTACCTAATTTGAATTTTTATTTCTTGGTTTTATTATTTTTTATCTTCAATATAATATTATATTATTATCTTGGGATAGCTCACACACGGCCATCTGATCCCATACTAGGCGGAGCCCATACTACGGCGACCAGACAACATCCTACTAATATTATAAATGTGAAAGTGTGTGAGAATGGATGTGTGGATGTGTGGATGTTTGTTACTCTTTCACGCAAAAACGACTGGACCGATTTGGTTGAAATTTGGTATGCATGTAGCCTTTGACATGAAAAAAAACATAGGCTACCTTTTATCCCGATTCCTTAAGAAGTTCCCGAGGGAAAATTAATAATTGTTTACAAAATTCATTTGCCCGCTGTAAAAATGTAAACAACCAAGTAACCATGGCAAAAACTACGTTACTATAACGACCAGATCTGATTGAAGTATGAGTCGCTTTTTAGGAAAATTAGCTGTAGTGAAAACAACTCGGTGGTTGAACGATTGGAAATGAATGTTCTTGCTGCAAGTTCAAATCCAGGTGTGACGGCGCCCTTTTTTTCTTTTATAATCCAGTTTCTTTTACAAGTTCAAATATTTTGATACTCCAAGTTCGAATCTCAGTCGAGCTAACCCTTTTTGTGTCTTTTAGTTAAAAATCATATTTTTAAAATTTTTCGCTGTTGTCTTTTCAATCAAATATCATTTTTGTCCCTAAAAATTGGTCGTTATTGATATTATTATTCTCACGTTTTCTTCTGTTAATCTGTAATATTTCTTGGATAAAAATAATAAAATATAATTAAATTTACCTTTCTTTTACCCATAACTTTCTTTTGTCCGATGGCAAGCTGAAAAACTATGGGACCAATAAATATACGTTCTACAACACCGGCGCCAACTTTTGCTTAGGGCAGTTGTTTTAACTTTCTTTACGAAATTATTAGAGACGATTTACTAAAATTCACAGCTTCTTCTGTCAATTAATGGACCAGATTTCTGTTTTTATTCAGCTTTAGCATTAAATGGTACCTTCAAAATTAAATGTATACCAAGCTCCGTCGATGTCGTATGTTCGTATTTCTGTCTGACCTACACAATCCATTTTACTGGGTAATTCGGTATATTTTGGAAGCACGGGTAAAGCAATAGCAATGACCAACGATCATTTTTGACGGTCGGAACCAACAGTTTTACATACTATCGGAGGCGTTGGACATTGAAATAATAAGTATTAGTTTTAGCCTGCCTGTCTCAAACCAATACTTAATTTTTGACCCGACACTGGATTCCAACCTCAACGATACTCTTGCTGGTCACACTCAGTCTCAACCACCAAATCAACAAGCAGATGTTCCGCACGGATGAGACGCATAATTATTACCTCTAACATTTTGGAAATTATTGTAGAAGTTAGTTTTTCTTTTGTATTATTTGCGTCGCAAGTGGCGCAAGTAAATGCATTTTCTTTCTTTCAGTCTGAGAACAATTAGGGAATTTTATACAGTGCACTTGAGTGGACACCGGAAAACCTGCATGCTGTCACTCTGCTGATAATCAATCTAAAACAAGATCGAAGCCTATCCTCAGAGTTAAGAGGCAGATTTGTGCTGGGTGTGTTACAACACACCTAAGCCATATGAGTTTGCATTTTGACAAGACAGTCAGTTGACCCCCGTCCCGGTTGCATGATTCACTACTTCGCTGCTTTCCATCCCCCATCGCTTGCAGATCATGCGTCGTCGTCGTCTTTCATGGATCATGATCCTTTTCGTTAACCGGTATGTCATTTTTGGTTTCATTTTCCAGTTGTTTTGGTATAACAACAAAACTACTAAATTTATTGATTGAAATGTATACATATGAAACCACCTCGAAGACTTACCTACTCTATAAAAACTATTGAATTAGTTCACAATTATTTTCGGAGATAGACGGAGGGGTAGAGGGCGAATTTAAGAATAACAGTCGACTCCAGTAGCCGCGCGCCACGCCGCTACGAAGTCGCAATACCGCTCAACTATAGCGTCACGACGCTTCAGCTATAGCGTAGCGACGCCACTCAATTGTAGCGTTGCGACGCCTCGCAATTGTAGCGATTTGAACGCCTCCCAGCTATGGTGTTGTAACGCCGCTCTAATATGGCTACACGACGCCTCCCATCTATGGCGTCGCGACGCCTATCAACTATGGCGTTGCGATGCTATACAACTAAAGCATTGTGACCACTCAGCTATAAAATAGAGTAACGACGCCCGTTAGCTTTGGTGTTGCGATTCCGTTGTAATGTGGCGTCGCGGCGCCTTTCTACAATGGCGTTGCGACGCTACTCTGTTATGGTGTCGAGACACTTCTCAGCTATACCCGCCTATAACATGTATTGCATTTATATGGGCATAGGCCTCCACCCATATAAAAACGAAACGAGTATTGATCACCATGCTAACTCAATGCGGGCTGGCAATTATTTCAGATCTTAATTTTTTGGTTTTCCTTCACCGTTTGTCAATAGTGTCTTACAATAATTTAGAAAGTACACGTAACTTTGAAAAGGTCACATTGGTACTTGCCCGGGTTTAAACCCCTGTTCATACGAATCCGGTCATTTAACCGCTAGGGCACCACGGCCACTTTAGTTATTTCACTTTCAGTTATTGACGGCAATAAATACACTTTTCAACGCGAACAACTTCGCGGGTACAGCTAGTTCATACATATTTCTAAATACATAGGTACATATTAGATAAATAACACCTAGAAACAGAACAAATTATCGTGCTCATTACACAAAGATTTGTCCTGGGTTCCTAATCGAACCCACGACCTTCGGTTTAGCAGTCAGGGTCACTAACCACTAGACCAAAAAGCCCGTTTAGTTTAAATTATTTATTTTTACATTGTCGTATTAGGTTAGCCTGTCAGGACAAATTGTAATAGTGAAATAAATAAATCAATACTTCATTTTTTCAGAAGAAAATATGCATTGAAACTGCTTGTACTTATATAAAGGCAAAAACCAGGCTAACTATTTTTATATAGAATTAGATATTCAAGTTTACTATCCAATACTGAAATAGCCTTCATATATCAGGAACCGGAATCTTCAAAACTTTTCTTATAACTCGTAAGGAAGACGCAAAAAATGTGGGTTAAGCCCATTTATCACTATTAACACGGCGTGCAGACTAGTTCACAAATAAGAGCTTTATCCTCCGCCTGATAGTTCCTAACGAGGGCGGGTCTTTAGGCAGCGTTCACATTGATAAAGGACCATACTTGGAGCTAATTTTGTTTTAGAGATAAAAATGACCTAAAATTTACCTTCTTTTTCAAAATATTACGTTAATATTTACTTTTTATTTATTATGCTTCCACGTAGCTAACAATAGTACTCGACTTCCTAGTATATTTTTATATACTATTTTCAAAGTACAAGTACGTACTTTGAGGATACAATATTAATAGGTAATATGTAATAGTAGTGTACCTTTAATTTGAAATACAGTATAATCATTAGGAATATACTAGGAAGATGAGTACTAGTGTAACTATTAAATTAAATATAAAAAACACATTAACCATTAAGATTTTTTAAGGAAATGTGCTTGTCTTAAATATACAAATAAATTTAAGACAAGCACATTTATTTTAATACATTATTTAACTGTCATACTTCATCTCTCTACTCCATTATGAAATGCGTTATGCTTTAAGAACGTTAAAATGAAGATGACGTTGTCAACGGTAACACCGAAAACCTTCTAAAATAATACCTTAACAAATAGTTCACAGCACTCGTATGCGAGTATCATACGATAAATTATGACCAAAATAAACAAATGAACATCAGTAATATTTAAAAACCTGACTCATAATCAGAATCAAGCAAAATAGAGACAAGCTTTCCTTTTTATTTATTTTACGGTAAATAAAAAAGTATGCATATCATAACCGATCATCGTTACTCGTTTGCACATCCTACATTTTTATCATATTTTTTTATCTATTGATCAGTATTTGACCTCAAGGGTTGCTAATAATATCATTTGAAATTCAACTCACTCTATAAAAGTGGGACACGATCATTTATTACAATTTTCTGTCCAAATTCGGTTGACCGGCCATAAATCCTGAGTAAACACATTATTTCTTTTCATGTCATCTTTTTGTTACGAACGCTTGAGTGTCCTTCGTCATAACCTTGCTTACTTGAAGCCGTGAGCTGTCGTAACTTTTATAGAGTCTTACTTTAGAAGACGTATAGAAGGTTCGATGTTTATTTGTTTTTTATTGTTTTGATAATATCATAAACAGGGACCAGATATTAGTTGTAGGATATCATGAAGACTGATTATTGAATGACCATATGAGGTAATGGATTGTGGCTTAAAGAGAAAATAATAAAACTTGGAATAAGTTACTTTTTTTCACGAGTAATAGTAGGCTGGTATTAGACATACGATAGTTATTAAATCATTGATAAATAATGTTTGGTGAATTGTAATGCCCTTTCAAATAACGCCAGATTTATGGAATCAGATAAGTTGAAGAACATAGAAAACAGATGAGGTGATGATTCAAACCATTACCTATCTATAGTAAATAAGCAACTGTCATCCGCTACTGGAAAGCCTCTAGTTCATCTTAGTTCCTGTATCACTTATTCTGCTGCCTATTTCACATGCTAATTACAAATATATTTATAGAACAAATAATTATTTTTATTTACAAGTCTGTCTACACCTCAAGAGTCCCTCATCATCTTTAATCGCTGTCGACAGCTCTGCGCTAATGAGAAAAATAATGATGAGCCACAGACTCAAAGCCTGCTTTAATCAACACCTACCAACAGCTCACGGTCCCTTTTAGTAGGTATCTTTTTTTGGGTCTAGACTCGGAAAATTGTGTAATTAAATTATGTGGCAATTTTATGCATTACGTAATGCCCTTACCCTTTTTTTAATTGCCTTTGGCTTAAAGAGGTCTGTTACAAACTGCTGCCATTATTATGTAACTGGGTTTGTTGTTATAACAATTTATAAAGTTCTTATTATGTGTAGCAGTTTTAATATTTTTTTTGGGTTCTTTTTAAATTTAGTTGTTGGAGTTTTAAGAAATGGTGTGTCACGTGTTATATCGAGTTCGCGTTTGAGTTTCGTTTCAGAGTGACTTCTCGTGCCTCCCTTTCCTCAGCTATACAACAATGCCACCGGTTGGTTTCAGTGAACTACACAATCGTTTGAGAATAACTGTTTTAATGTCTTTGTAATATCTTCAAATGAGGTAATTGTACAGAATATCGAAATAAATTTAACGTTATTTAATAAATCAACAATACTTTCAGCGAATTTATAATTAAATTATCTTTTGTTGGGCACAAAAAACCACATACAGCAAACTTTCTGAAACAGCGGTTATGTGGTTACATATGAATGTTTGCGATAAATTTAACAAATAGCTAAGTTTACCTGTAATTTTCACGTTCATAAATCAGATTTGACCAGATTATTGCCTAACGGGTGTAGACAAATTGGGTATCATTAGATTTATTAAGGCGGGAAATATATCTGTTGAAATGGTCAACTTTGTGGACGAGAAAACGTATTTTTCAGTAACTACTCACTTTATACATTTAATGTTACCTGCAGCAAAATAGAATTATCAAACATAAATCATAAAATGATAGGACAAAATGAACGGATAATTACAAAATAGAAACCCATAATTGTGATAACTGTTACCGCATTATATGTCGCAATAATAGGTAAATATTGACGGCCATTGTTGTGGCCTTAGTAATTTATTTAGATCTTAAAATATTTAGGACAGTTTGACAGTTATAAGCTTTCGATAATGTTAACGAACCCTTAAGCTTTTTCGTCCCATGTTTTAACAAATACCTGATTCAATTTCATTCCAATCCAATGTTTTCATTCGATATTGCTCACACAAATTACTGTTTTGATATCCCGTATTTCGTGATTCCGTTAATTCGTTAATAAGTGAATCGGGATTGTATGTTTCGGTATTGTGTATTACACTTCTTTGTGATACCAAAATAGTATACAACACTTTAACAAAACATAAATGTGATCACATCTATCTTTTTAAAATTATTTTTGTTGTTTTTTATTTCAGGCACGTTATCATTAATTACATGATTATTATGTTTGACACCAGCTATACAAAAATCAGTTCATTATAATCATGTTTGAATGGCTTAAAATATTTTTTTTTTATCATAATATACATATTTCAAGAATTTTTACATTTAACACCATTAATAAATTTCAGCATTTTACATTCCATAAAAAGTATGGATAATAATCTCCTTGCACAATTCCAAGATCCTAAATAAAGGGTTTTAAAGCAATCTTTCTGTGTTATGTTTCGAGTTTATGCCTCTAAAAGTTACAAAACCCTAAATGTTTATATTCAATTACGGACGAGTACCTTCTTTAAAGCGATAGAAGCTCTCCAAAAATCTGATTCTAAGAGCCCCAAAATGTATATCCAGCACCGTTTTAGTGAACATTATCTTTTGTTACGCAAAAAGATTAGACATTTTCGGCCTTTCTTATTCTTTTATAACAAAGGTAAAGGTAAAAATAAGATAATGTGTACCTTTGCCCCATCTGAGCTCTTGACTCGGCATCCAGAGACCTTTGACTTAGGTGCCATGGCGTAAAACACAAACTTTTACGAGTTATCTTTTATGTTTTCGGTATTGAAGACAATTAATGAAAGAAAAAATTTCCGAGAACAAATGTTTTGTTGGTACTCTGTTATTTTTAATAACTGACTGTTTCCCGCAATTATGCCCGCGGTTTTTTTTAATATTCTACCTATCTAGCCCATGACACCCGGGGATAGTGTAGCTTCAAAAAAAAATGAAATTTTTTTTCAAATCGGTTTAGTAGATTCGGAGCCTATTCAATGCAAACAAACAAACAATTAAATCTTTCCTATTTATAATATTGGTATAAATACAAAAGTACGAAGATTTTATTTTTATTTTGGACACATGAAACCACATTGTTTTTAGGGTTCCGTACCTCAAAAGGTAAAAACGGAACCCTTATAGGATCACTTTGTTGTCCGTCTGTCTGTCTGTCTGTCTGTCTGTCTGTCAAGACCTTTTTTCTCAGGAACGCGTGGAGGTATCAAGCTGAAATTCATATCAAATACTCAAGTCTATGGTCTCTTAGAGCTGTGAAAAAATCAAACTTCTAAGTCAACGCGATCAAAAGATACTCCCGTTTATGCCGCAAATTTTCGACACTCGCAAGGGAATCAAAACCTACAGGGTACTCCCGTGAACTCAGAATCTTGAAATTTGGTATGAAGCAACGTCTTATAGCAGAGATATAGGAAAAATTGCCAAAAGTATACATTTTTAGTTATATCATATAATAAAAATATTTTTAATAATTTTAAACTTACTACATTTCATTTAGCAATAAAAATACCATAACTTTTACTTATATACCTACAGGTTTGTACGGAACCCTCGGTGCGCGAGTCTGACTCGCACTTGGCCGGTTTTTTTTTCCTAAGTTTCCTGCTCGTGATTTTTGCGCGATTTGCATAAATTAAGTTGTTGTGGACTTGAAGGTGGGCATCCAACTAACAGTATTTCAGGAACTTGACGATTTCCAACAGTACATTAAAAAGTCCAAATTGTTCAATTAATTTAAGTATGTATTTGCTCAAAGACCGATACGCAATCGTTTCACACAACTTACGGCACTCCCTAAAACCAAGCAGGCGTAGGACTGTACCCGAATCCCGCCTGTAAATCTCGTAAAAAGGATTTGCTCCGTTGTATTCGACGATTTACCGCAACACACCGTCGTATATAATTCAAACGTGTTTAGTTCGAAGGTTAACGTGGTAATACCATACTTTTAAGACTACGTTTTTTTTTGTTTCAATTTTCGTTGAAATGTGTTGGTAGTGAAAAGGACTGGTATGTATGGTGCTAGTTCTAAGACAGGGAAACCAAAGTTCAGAGTTAATTTTATTTGTCATAAAATTTAAGATAGTCATTACCTAAGGTATGCAAGATAAGGGTAAGTACTCGTATGATGTCACATTCCTTTAAAAGTATGTGCGTGACAACGTTTAGACAATTTACCCATTATACGTATGAATGATGATTCAGAAGATTCTCTGTAGCGATTGATTGTTTCTGTGATATTAAAATATGCTTTGTAAATTATGTTGAAAGTTGTTGTTCCGTACCTATTTCTAAACTGTATGGTTGTTCAAAATCTAGGTCTAAATCTACCTTAAGAAACCAATTACGAAACTCAATCGCTGTACTTCCAACCTATCATTAGATATATGCTTGCAATAATGAAAAGACCTAATTGAATTCTCTCGATGACTTCTTAAACTGAAAGGTTAACCTTTGCTATCAGCTTTGTAAACATTGTTTAAGATATTATATTGGTTTGATCCATAGGTATTATGCATCACTAGTCATGTCATATTCAAAGCCAATACATTATCCTACTAATACCCTGTCAAACACGGGTTAATGTCAAATTGTACTGTTACTAATAAACCTGTCAGTGCGTAGGATAAAAATCAAATGTAAAATGTTGATTTACATTCGATTTTAACCCTAAAAACTGAAATAAATTATGTCGATACATTTGTTACCAACATGTATTTTTGAAGCCGTGTCGACACGTAGAAGATTAAATGCTTTGAAAATAATCATAAATTTTGTTACGAATGGATCAACATTTTGTGTTTGTCTGTACAACGATATCTTACCTTCGTAAGTAGACGTAATATGGAATGATTACTATGCCTTCTAGGCAGTTTTAGGCCCGTATGATGAAGAGTGAAAGCCATAAACGTTCTGTTGTAAAAATAATCCACATAAACCCTGAAATAAATTTGAAAGGTCAAAGTTGCGTTTGATTGTAATTACTTGTAAATAATATGTCGATAATAAAAGGATTTATTTATAAGTGTATTTATTATTGAAAGCCTTGATTAAGTTAGCAGAATATATTTTCATTTATTCGTATCTATATTTTTTTACGGGACTGGGATATATTGTATTTTTTCTTTTGTACTCATAATTAAGTATTTACATATATTTATAACTTACGATGAAGGCTTACTAAGATGTTATTAAGGATTGTTAAATTAACGTTTCTCACAAACCCCTATTGAGTGTCAGTTAATTTTCAAAACGATGACTAGCGAAAGTTTAAACACGATTCGCGGATTAGCGGCGAGATGAAACGCCATCGGTTCAGTCTCCAAAGCTTGCGGTTTGAACTAGTAAGTTTATAATTGATTAATTTCTATTGTGTCGGTGTTGATGAAATATGGATGTTAACAATTCACTGGCAGGCTAGTTTTGACTACGTTTAAAATAGAATAGAATAAACGGTTTTTGTCTTGAGAATTACAACTACTAGTAATATATACAATACGCTGATGATAGTAATTGTAATTAAGGCAAATATTTTAATAATCTTGTTATTTTTTTTACACAAAAATGGTTTTTTGTACTGCATGATGGTAACATTTATTTCTGTTGTGCCGATTAACATATTTATACTTGACATTATAAAGCTGATTGTGATGTGATGAGTTTGTTTGTTTGTTTGAATGCGCTAATCTCAAGAAATATTTCAGTGTGAGATAACCCATTCATTAAGGAAGGCTATAGGTTGACTTTTTCTGCGATAACCGATGCCCTCGCGGGAGAAATCGCGAAAAAAAGCTACTTATACTATGTTCATAATAATTAAGTTAAAAATCATCCCTTGAAATGGTATAATTTGACTACTATATTGTATTACATCTTTGTAAAACAGTTTCTTTTTAAAGTCAATTTCTGTACAATCTCGAGATTCTATCAGCTGTAACGTAATTCTCAGGAGATATCGTAGATATCGTCCGAGACATTCAATCGAGATCTACGAAACTATCTTGAAGCTTTGGGACGAATCTAAAGCCAACAAAAATAAAATAATATTGTGTCATACCCACATAGTTTATTTAACTGAAAGAAAGAAGAAAGAAAGAAAAAAAAAAGCATTTATTGCCCCGTATTGGAGACGCACAAAAAATAATTTTAAAAACAACAAAATAACGAATTAAACTTATGAACTAAAAAATAAAGAATTAAACTTAAGACAAAAAACATAACAATAAAAAAAAAAGAAAACAAGAAACGAATTTTATATGACAACACTCCGAGCCAACCATTACCAATACCAACATTACCAACTTACAAACAAACAAGCCCGACGCCGCCACCAGCTACCAACATCAAAATATGAAATTGAACTCTGCATTAAGTTTAACCATGTTCGTGCACACTTATAAATTATAAAGAGAAATCTTGTGTCTGAATCTGTTTGAAATCGTTCCAGCAATTTTTAATTTATTCGAATATACCAATAAACTAAAAATTGATTAGATTTCAAAAAATACTTCACCATTATTTTACATTATCCCTGAAATACAAATCTTTACTTATGCCTACGCTACTAATCATAGTAGAAGTCATAGTCACAGTGACACCCTAACCACATTTATACGATTGGTGATATAATGGAACGAATAACTTCGCTGACTCGGTAGTTTCTAGATACGACAATAGGATTATTCTTAACTCACAAAAAGTGTCATTTATTTGTCTAGAGAATGACTTGATGTATTGTTCAATTAATAAATACTTGTCTAGAGTGAACAACCCCTAGCCATTCAGCCATGGCGACTGCTTTATTTCCTTCCACACTCGCACGTGTATATAATTATATTTTCTTAGAAACTTGGCTGTAATTACATCCAAACTTCTAAGAAAAAATAAAAAAATATTTATAACAATTATGAAAAAATACGCTCATACACTCTTAAGCGTTCAATACCTAGCGGTCAAAGAATAGAAGAATACCTCGTTAAATCACTGTCTAATTTCACTTCATTTTTTTCCAGCGTATCGTCAATAAGCTGCAGACAATTTCGCGAGGCAACGTCTACATTACTGTATTTATTTAGATAGTGGCTCGACTCGAGACGGCGACGCCCCGTAATGGATTTCTGACGTTGAAATAAATGATAGATCGCCGCCACACGATGCATTACCTGTAGACAAGTAGGTGTGCTTTGAATTTGATTAGAAGAACCTTACTTAATATGTTTTAAATTTATATTATAAAAAGATAATAAATCGAATTTCCGTTGTAATCGGTTGTGATAAGTATTAATTAAAATATGAACAAATGGATACAGATCAAGAAGCAATTTGGTTTATAGATAGGACGGTGTTAATATTAGTTAAAAAGTAGGTACATAAAATTATCTATCATTTTATATTACTTAATATATTTATAACAAAGTCGAGGATTAAATATTATGTTTTATTTTTTAATTTAAGCTAAAATAATTTGAGAATTTTCTTTAAAAAAAATGCATACTTTTATATAACCGCTATTAAAGTATCCTGCATACTGAAAGAACAGCAACAAATGGAATGTTTCCATCTAAAGAGACAAATGAAACACGACCTAGTTGCAGTATTAAATGCTCTTTAAATAATTTACCTACGTCTGTTGGTACAAGAGTCAAATAGAAACTCTTTTCAAATGCTACCTCTAGAATTTCTTAGCTCTACTTACGTCTTACATAACGAAATGATCGGTATCCGAAATAAATCCATTTGGAAAACTTTTCGAGTTCTCGTAGACATTTGACTTCTTGTGATAGATTGTTCGGTATATTTATTGATTTACGATAAATTATGGTCAGCGGTATGGACAGATGTTCAATACACTTAACTTGGAAGAAAGTGGTTTATAATTAATTGTGGTTCTGAACTTAGGTATATAAAATAGAATATTTTACACTGACACTGCTTTTTTGTACTTTTTGTCACAAAAATATATAGTGTCCAAAATATTACTATACCCTGACAGGGTCAAATGTTGATGGGGATCGTACCGACGTTTATTACTACATAGCTACACGTATAGATGGGTCCAGTGGTTAGTGTCCCTGACTGCTAAGCCGGAGGTCGTGGGTTCGATGCCAAGCCAAAATAAATCTTTGTGTGATTAGCACAATCATTTGTTCTGTGTCCCTGACACAGAACAAATGATGATATTAGATGAGATGTAATTTATCTATAATATGTATGTATTTGTAAAATATATAAGTATGTTTATCAGTCGTCTGGTTGCCAACTTGCCACAGTACGGGCTCTGCCTAGTTTAGAATCAGATGGCCATGTGTGAGCTGTCCCAAGATATTATTATTATTTAGATTAAACATTGCAAAAGTTATCCGTCAGTTAAACATGAAATTTGTCGGTAAAACAATGCAGTTCGTCTTTAAGACGAACGTAACAAAAAGGTCGTATCTACATCTTTAGTCAACGACAAACTTACATAAACATAACAAACAAACTTTAAATTATTATGAACAGCATAATCACGTACGTCTAGGTGAGGTTCACTTTAAAATACACAATACGCCAGCGAAGCTCCAGTGGTAAATACTAATTAATTGGGAGCGACAAACTTCGCTCCCGGTTGCATCGTTCCAACTCCATGTTTTATCACGAGCCCGACCCGGCCCCCGGCAAGGCTCGCCATTTGTCCTATAAAAGCGGTAACACACCGAGTGTGAGTATTGTAATAATATTTTGGTAGAATATATTATTCATTAAGAATTTACTGAATTTTCTCTGTTATTTGTCTAAGTATATGTATATGTCGTGGTGGCCTAGCGGTTCAATGACCGGATTCGTATGCGCATGGTTGCAGGTTCGAACCCGGGCAGGTACCAATGTGACTTTTTCAAAGTTACAAGTACTTTCTTAATTATTCTAAGACACTCAATCATTCCAAAAATTAGAATCTGAAATCGCCAACCCGCATTGAGCAAGCGTGGTGATCAATGCTCATTCCTTCTCTATATGGGAAGAGGCCTGTGCCCAGCAGTAGGACATTATAGGCCGGTATTATTATTTGTATCTCTTTTTAAATCACGGGCTATCCTCAGTATTATTATTATTATGTTTAGTGTTTAGTGACTTAGAGTGAATTTTATGAGTGTGAGTGATAAAATGGATTGTGAATTTGTTCTGAGTATTTCATAAGGACTGTTTTCAGTAGAAGAGTCCATACAACCATGAGAATAAGTTTACTATCCTGGTATAAGCAGTCGATTATAGCTCATAAATCTTCTTTAACTAAACAAGAGAAGATTTTTCCATTGACCGTGTGTTTTAAGAAAAAAAATCCTTAATTTAATACATAGCTGAGCCTGATTAAAATAATTAACGAAGTAGGAAAATACACGTCGCAACAACAATTTGTAATCACGCTGATTAAATAGCTTAAAAGCTTGTCGTATGTGGTTTATAGTATTAAACGAGGGAAAAATGAATTAAATAGTGTTGTGGTAGATTTTTATTAAAATTACTGGATATTTTGTATTATACTCTCTTCTAAATATCATTAATAATTTCCCTACGATACGAAATACATGTCAATACAAGGATGTAAGTAATTGTGTATATAGTGTATGTAGGTCTTACTTGTATTAGCGAAAATATTGTTTGTCCATCCTTTGCAATTCTATAAAACGGAATACACTAATCAATATATGACTGCACGGATAGCCGAGTGGTCACCACGCTAATTAATACTATGCACGACGTGCTGCGGGTTCGATTTCCGCATGGGAGAAGCATTTGTGTCTTTGTGCATGTGATTTGAATGTTTGTGAAACCCCCGAGACACAAGGATCAAATTGCTTAGTGCGGGAGACGTATTAAAAAAGAAAGATATATTTTTAACAGTACCAATGAATAAAAGATAGGATGATCAAACACACATCAAATCAAACATAAGAAAATGGATCATTACGGTCATCGATCATCTTGTGTTGATTTTCTAAAAATCAGGTTTATAATATCTACCAGCCTATAAACGTCCCACTTGTGGCACAGGCCTCTTCCCATATAGAGAACGAATGAGCATTGATCACCACGCTTGCTCATTACGGGATGGCGCTTACAGCTTCCAATTTTTTGGAATCCAGATTTCTTAGCGATGTTTTTCCTTCACCATTTGTCTATGATGTCTTAGGATGATTAAGGGAATACATATTATAATAACTTTGAAAAGTCACATTGGTACTTACTTGGGTTCGAACCTGCAACCATGTGCATGCGAATCCGGTCATTAAACCGCTAGACCTTGATGTCGTACGACATCAGGAAACCAGATTTGGTAACGATTTTATTCACCCTTCATCAGTAGTAGCTTGAAGTTACTAGTAACATTATCTTTGAAAAAGTTCTGATGTCTACTCTCTACAGTACAGCAAAGACGCCAATCTTATTTATTTTATTTAAAGCATGTATGTTCTGTTGTGTTTTCACCCTAATACAAAATTTTGCCTGATGCTCGTAATATATGGGACGTGGAAATTATCTCATTTTATATGTAACTGTCCTTGACTAGTTTGAAACCACACAATAGTCCTTTGATCTCCCACAAAACGCTATTTCAGCCGTTTGACCTTTTGTAATTACTTAGATTAGACTAGCTGTTGCCCGCGGCTTCGCTCGCGCGTAAAGTATTATAGAAACGTCTTGCCGGAAACATTGATTGAATCATAACAAAACTTAATACTTTTCTTCAGTCATTGACGTTTCGCGAAAATATTGTTTTTGAAACTTTTTTATGATAAACTCTTTGTTATGTGTTCTTTCTTTAAAAAATTATCATAGTGTGCGAGCGTTCCAGAATCAGTGAGTCAGTGAGTGACGTGGGCTTTTATAATAGAGATATTATTTTCATTGAAGGTTAGGAGTTGGTATGTGTTACGCCTATTTTTGTATAATGTTAATTCAAGCTTAGAATATTGAAGCTTTGAAAGCATGTGGGTTAATTAAATAAACCTTTTATTCATTAAAGTATGTTATTTCACAATACGTAATTAGGCACAAAGTGCGGAGAGATTTTTTCATATACGACTCAGCAATTTAGAGATTTAATTTTTATTTTAAGCTTCATCCAAATGTTATCAAAATTGTTAACGTTGTTCAGTGGTCTTAATATATAGAGATTTCGTTTTTGTAGCATTTTAAACTTATTTTTGATGGTGTAATTGTCAATATTATAAAGAAGTGTAAGCATTTTGAATAGTGCGGTACGTTCATAAATCAATAAGTGGCTTGTAAATCGAAACGGTCCAAAAGTGTATTAAAATAGATATATATATATATATTTTATATAATAGTTACTCATTAAATAAAAAAAGTGAAAACCTTTGAACAACAAAAAAATATCGAATCCTATCTGTCAGCACACAGTCACATTAAATTAACAATTGGAAGATAAAGCTGAATTCACACTAATATTATTAAGGCGTAAGTTTGCAAGTGTGTGTGTGTGTGTGTGTATGTCTGTTACCCCTTCACGCCTAAACAGCTGCACTTTTCATTTAAATTTGGTATCGAGGTAGCCGAAACCATGGATTAGCACATATGCTATTAAGGCGTATTAAGACATATTAAGTTATTGTATAAACCGCGGGTAACACCGAGCGCGTAGCTAGTATTTAATAAAGGTTGATTTTATCGAAGTTCATACATAAATACAACAAAGAGTAAAGTTAGGATCTAATGAGAAAATAATGAATTTTCAGCATCGTCATAAGCTATGCCTTGGATGCTGTTGGCAGGAGATTTATGGACGTACGAACAATCTACTGTACAAAGGATATGGCATATTCATTTTTAAATTATTTTACGGAATTATTCTTCCTGATAAAAATTATAGACAGCTAAAAACGCAAATATGGGGTCTCCTTCTATATTTGTAAAATTAAGTGTTTGATCTGTGACATATAAAAACATTAAGCGATAACGTTGTAAACAAACCAGGTGTCAGTTTCTGTAGTACAGAACTCAGCGAAAGAAGTAGTCCTGTCTTCAGTTTTAACTGAAACTTGAAGTATCTCGTATTTATAAAATGGCAGCAGATAAACGATAAGATAAGCCATTACGTAGAAGACTAAAGATAACGTATCATATTTTTTTTACAAAGGCGTTAGATGATCTATGTACCTATATACATAAAATGCCGCATCTACATAACATTCCTTACAAATAGTTTCACGTCCCGTCATTACGCGGCCTCGATTTACCAAGCAAATTCCTAAATCCTCCGTGTAGGAAAAGTAAAGTTAATTTGATGCGATTCTTGTCTTTTAAAATCTACGTACATTTCAAAGGTATGTAGGTAGAAGTTTAATTATGAACGGGTTATACTCGACGCTATAATTATGACAATAATTTATGTCTGGCCATTAAATTCTAAAAGTATTTTTTATTTTTAATGTGTCTCATTATTATTTTTTATAATATCTGTCTTTTCGTAACTACTGCCAGTACTACTCGCTCCTATCACTTGTATAGAAGGATAAATATTAATATTATGGTCATTAAAACATAAAGGAATTAATATAATTTCTACCGGCGTTCCTTTGCTTCGTTGGTTTATTGCGGCAATAATTGAAAGCTTCGTTTTAATAGGAGGCACGATTAAATATATTACGGGTGGTAAACAGCGGGGCGATACTGACCGTTTCTTTATAGACTAGGGTAAATATCAGACTTCTCTTTGATAAATCAAGATTATTATAAAAAAAAAGTTGACCTGACAGACGTTGTCACAGTTATGTCAAACGTTAAAGAGGTGAGATTAGAAAAGTTAATATGCCCGTTTTTTAATGTTTCATGCAGTTTTTTTAATTTTTTTCTATCGTAATAATCTTTTTCTGATAGGTACTAATCAACACGACAAAAAAGTTTAAAGAAATTATTGTCTGTTTTTTAATCCTATTGACTAAATTGACAAGTGCAAATTTCAAAACTGACGTAAAAGCTATTGGAATCAATGTCATTTCGGCATTTTTACTTGTCAATTTAGTCTCCAGGATTAAAAAACAGACTATTGTCGACAGAAACATGTACCTAATCAAACTTTAAAACAAGTTTGGTAATCTCTGATCTAAATCACACCTACTCACATATTAAGTGATATTTTCAGCTACGGATATTGAGCAGAATCAGGCTGTGTACAACGTATTTTCCCATTGTAAAAGGTTGGAGTAATTTGATGGCGTTTCTCTTTCAAATAACCGACGAACTGGTGAGGAGTATGTGTTTTTGATGATTAAACATGGACGTTTCTTGTCACGGATCAGCTCAAGGGTCGGAAGGAAGGTACAAAGGGTCATTCTGATGAGTTTTGGCGGCACAGACTGTATAATGCTGGTTAAATCAGGGTATTAAAGGAATTCGAGTTATTTTCGTAAGTCTATTTTAGACATACGAAAATAACCCTGATTAGTTTAGGATTACCTCTACTACTAAGTCAAAGAACATATATGTTAGGATTAGCTTTAAGTTATATAAATCACAAGGGTTCATAACTTAGAATGTTATTTTTACGCTTTTACATGAAATTTATCACATATACCTACGATGAGAAACCTGTGACCTACAAATTCTTATTCATCTCTTAATCAAGGAATTGGGCATCTTAACTCAAAGATTTATTGCGTAATATTAGTTTGGCATTTTTGATGATATATTTTAATCTTCTATGACTATTTGAAAAAAAAACATGTTCTAAAGGACCACGATTTTTTTAAATCTTTTTTATTTTATTTTATAAAATGAAAATGGAAAGAGGCCTGTACCCATTTGTACACACTTATAGGCCCATATAATTATAATTATGCCCGTATTATTATAATTAATTTCAAATACTATGAACTGACATATTAAAAGACCGTCGTTAAGCATATGAGTCTCCAATGTTTGTAGTAGGTCGTATTATGACTTAACGACACTGTAAAAGAGGTAGCAGTAAAATTAAATCGCATGCTAGCTTGACCACTCATATAAGTTCATACTAGTCTATTAAATATGTGAACGATGTTAAAGCCCGCAGTTTACACTAGCTACAGCTGTGGTACTGACTATTGGAAATGAAAGCTACGGTGTGTTATTAGGTAAAATAAGTAAAACATAGTATTAGGCTTACTAGGCCATCCTAGTTAGCCTAATACCATGTTTTACTTCTAAGGTTAACTCACTACATTCTTTTGAAAATACTGGTGCACAAAGGTACAACATTTTTGTAATTTTCCATTTTTGTCAATAATATTAATATAATTTAAACACGTTTCGGTATCGATATCAAATTTAAAATAAAAAAAACCCTAGGGATAAAACTCCAATCTAAGGACATACAAACTCGAACTCATAATTGAAAACTGAATGAAACTCGGACTGGTAGTTATGGAGAAATATGGTAACATGGATTTGCACAAACATCCTCTCACCCCCAACGCATGTACCGTCTCCGTTTTGTCGTGGGTAAAAAGTAAAAAGTGTATCCAGGTTTTATAAACAAAATGCAATCTTTATGTAAAATCTAAACTCTAAAATCTGTAATTAACTGTTAATGATTTATTTTTAATAATAGTTTTTTACGTTTATTTCACTACGGTAGAAATAAAAAGCATTATGGACCTTCTTAATTAACACGCAATCTTTTTATTGAGCATGCGACCGATTTCTTACTCGCGTGTTACATAAAAAAAATGACTTAGGTACTCATTTTATTTTATAAAGAGTCATATTTTTCATTTTTAACCTTTAACTGGTGACAAGCGGTCTCACAGGCCGAGCGGAGTTAGTGAATCATCATTTCATCCCCTTTCCCGCACGTCTCACATGTTTCAACGCCTCAGTAGCTTCGAATTTAGTTGCGCCAACGCCGTAGAGGGGAATAGTTGCGTCGATTTGTCTCAAATCGGTAAGTTACATCGATTTAAAGTGCGGTAACGGTCTCTCAGACCCTATGTCACCAATTACGTAACTTTTTGAAGTAATTTTGTTAGTTTGTTTTTTTCGTGTTTTTACAGTTATTACTTGAAATGGATAAGTCCAAACCTCAAAAAAAAAGAAGCGTAGGGTGTCGTTAGTTGAGAATTTAGTACCAAACACCAGTAGACGAATAGAAAATTCTCAAATTGAAGCATATTTGGAAAAAGAAGATTTTTGGGTTCTGATTTGCCACCTGCACCACAAACCTCTCAGGATGTGCAAAAAAAACGAAAAACGTGTGCAAGTTGTCCTCCTAAGTTGAATCATAAGTCTAATTACCAATGTTATTCATGCAAAAAACATGTTTGCTTGCAGTGTGCTAAACAATTATGCCCTGATTGTCAATAAATATGATTATAAAGTTTGACCATTGCCAGTTTTTAAAAATAGTACCAGCGACTGGGGCTTTCTTTTTTTTTTCATTATTTAGTATTTAAACTTTAAAAAACAATAAGTATATTTGTTATAAGTTTTTGATTTAGTGTTTTTGTTGTAATTATCGATCTCATGTCTCAAATTTTGATTTAAGTTCCTAATTATTTAGAAATAGAAAATTGTCTTACTGAAATACATATTTAGAGTTTATTTATATGTTTTATTTTATCCTTAGATATACTAACAGTCTATTTTTAAAGACTACAGCAACCTACCCCAACTAGGTTCTATGCTATAACCCAGGTACAGCAGCGGCCTCTCAGGCCGTTCGTCACCAGTTACGTTACAAAAAAACCATGTCACCAGTCAAAGTAGCCTTTCAGACTGAAGTTTTTAGTTCAGTATCGTAAGAATTCTCATCTACATTTTCCCAAGCTAAGTTGGGGCCGGCGTCCATTCTTACCAGATTCAGCTAAATACCTTATTTTACGTCAAAATCAAAATGGTTTTATTTCTAGTAAACCTAAAATAGGCGCTTTTGAAAAGCTAGCTTTAAAACTAAATTACTCTGGGGGCGCGGTTCCAAAGTGTCATCCAAGGTGTCCTATGGAGAAGAACCGGCAGGAAACTCCATAACGTGTACCTAACTGCCTCTCTGATCTCCCCATCCTATTTACAGTCGGGACCATCGGCGTAGCGAGCTTTCGGACGTACGGAGGAGTCTCGGTATGTTTATAAATGATCACCCATCCATGGACCAACCGGGGTGAGCGCGACTTAACCTTATGTATCGGACCCCTCAGTATCGTAAGAATGGGAATTTTTATTCTTCATAGTAATTAAAACGTCTCTGTGTTTTAAAGCGACTTCTTTATGCGTGTTTTTCTTTCGTCAAAACTTTAATTTGTTGTTGACAAGGTCACTGGGCCATGGCATGGTAACTGGTTGTTTATTTAATGACGTTTCCGTGACGAGAGAACAAAATAATTGGCATTAAATAAAGTATACATTAACGCTTTTTTTTTTCAGCATAAATTAATCCTTGAGACATTAACTGAAGAAAAATATATTTAAGAACACGTTTCTCTGTTTTAATAATTTTTTTAGACATTATATGTTGTACATAAAGGAAAAATCTGTTTAAAAGTTCGTTTATCCGTTTAAGCGGCGGTTACCTAATGGGTAGGGCGACGGACTTGCGATCAGGTTGCGGGTTCGAATCACACCCATTACACTGCCGACGTGAGCCCACTCGTAACTCAAGCATTTTGCTTAACACGAAGTGTTAAAAATAATTATTCTAGTAATGTGCGAACCACATTGCTAGTGTTCTTAAAAAAAATATGTGTGTGTACCAGAGTACACAGGTAAGAAGTGAAACTTCTTTATTTTCTAATCGTTTTTGTTTTATTTTTAAATTATTATTTAATTTATATTTTTTATTGTTTTTAGAATTAATAATGTTCACTAGATTTACAGTCATATTTATTAATACTTGCTAATTTTAACAGATTTATATACATTCACTGATACTTACAATAAAAAAGTGAGGTTAACCTCAAATAAATATTAAAATCATGCTCATACGTGTTGAATTTATAAAACGAAATATATAATCACTCTCACTTTTCTTGTTAATTCACTTAAATTTGAACAAGTCTTTTTATTTTATCACTTTCAAATTAATATATTGTTATTCTTTTTTCAAACCAAACTTCAAAACTAATATATTGTTGTTATTATTATCATATATTACATTATATTCTTTACGTCACTATACTAAACTTCGATAAAAAAAGCAACATGGCGCGTAACCGAAAAACGTGACGATTTTCATCACGTGACTTTCTCCCATACGTCGATAAAGAAGTTTCACTTCAAAAACATAAATTATAAGTCTCCAAAAATAAGTAGGCATTGGTCTACTTAAGTTAAGACTTCTCCGCAGGTACATCATAGTAACTACCATAACTATTCCAACACTCAAACGGCTACTAAGTGTTGTTACCTTAACTGAAGTTCTATACCTGCGCTTACAAATACAGCCAGCAAAACCAAGGTTTCCAGTTTCCAATCAGGCTTAATTAACTGACCAATACCAGGCAATACACTGAATGCGATAAGACCGCACACTCTAATATCTTAGCCAATACTCCGTAGGTACTTAGACTACAATAATGAAATCTGATACAACTAAATACATGTACCTAACTTCAGCTATCGTGAGCCAGCTCTCACAATTACTGGCACAATACAATTACAAGTCAGCAATGCCTTAAGTTATTACCAAATAAAAAGAAAAACCATTTCAAACCCCGCCTTTGGAGCATAAATCTTACTTTTAATAGCAATTTTATTGCCAAGGAAAACTATTATTGCACAATTTTGAAGTTGCCGGCCTAATTAGAGAAATGGCTTTTGATTCACTGTAATTAACAATTATAAAACGTCGCTTAAAAATAGACTCTAACACTTTCCGATAGGGCTGGTTTTTGTGTGACAGTTACGTTTATATGTGAATTCAATGCATAATGATTGCGCTAACTGGTAACTGTCTGAAATTGCATAGAACGGTTTCGTAACAGAAAAAGGCGGCGAAAGATTAATAAGCTTGATTGGATAATGACGTCCGTTATTATCTGAAGTACAGTCACAAACAATAGTCGTCATATAAATTTGTTTGTTTATTTCTTTTTTTTTTACACTCCCTAAGGAATTTGATCCTTGTGTCGCGGGGGTTTCACAACGCACACCCAGACTTGGAACAAGTATCTGTGGATCACGCAAATGCTTGTCCCATGCGGGGATCGAACCCGCAGCACGTCGCGCATAGTGGTAGTTAGCGTGGTGACCTATACCACTCGGCTATCCGTGCAGTCAAATTGAAAGCTCAAAAAAGATATAACCTTAAATTTACAATTATTATAGTAATACCTAGACATTACAAGTAATTAAATATACATACATTAAACGAGTAAATAAACTTTTATCACTTTATCGTCATTCCCTATTGGGAGATAAGATTAATTGTGAAATAGCTAGGTCAACTTAATATAGAAATCATCATGATTTGTATCGTAGGACCCCGACGTATCCCAAGGGTGCCGTAAAGGACAACTAATGGATGCGTACCAGAGTAATGGACTTAGAAAACAATATAGCGACAAGGACGCTGTTTTAGTACTATGATTATAGTTCTTTGCACTAACTTTAACAAAGTTATCTGTTTAACTAGAATTTGACTTAAAAGAAAATTTTGTGCACCTTGTGAAATAAAACATTAATTTCAAAGTAACTTTGCACTTGTGTATTTGACATTACCAATTATCACCATAACACTTTACTCGATAATAGTACTTTCATATTACTTCGAGTCACAGTTCTCTATTCACTAGTCAGCGCGCTTCAAGCTTTAACAAAAATGAAAATAATTTCAGACGAGATCATCAAAGACTATTCAAATACTGTGGGGGAGAGGAACAAAATAGACAAGACTATGACGTTACCGCTCTTCATTCAAGCCATTCTCGGCCATAACATCTTAGATCCCACTTGGACTTGGCGGAGCAGAATGCCACAACAAATATTCATAGTATTCTTACTTGTATACGTATTATTTGGGACGAGAGATTATTTAAAAGATGCGACGGATGTACCAGAAATAGGAGAAGCATACTACACAATATTAATAACATCGCTGTTTCCGGTCAAATACTTACTTTTTGTGAATAGCAGGGGAACATTTCGACAACTATACCTAATGGCAAAGACTTCTTTGTTCGAAATAGTGGAGATGGAATCCACTGAAAAGTCTGCTGAGATGTTGAGAAAATTGAAACTATTTTCAAAATTGTTGCTTGCCATAGTCTTGTTTCCCGTGATAATGTATTTGAGCGCAGCAATGTGGTTTTACATTCATGGTGAGAGGGTCACGCTATCAAGAACAACTTCTATTTTAATGCCCATGACGTCTCCGTACTACGAGCTTGGACTGATGCTGCATACAATTTTTTTCTTTTACATGTCTTTTACTTTCTTGGTAATAGATATGTGGCTAGTTCTTCTAATGTTCTTCTTCTGCGTAGCCTGTGACAGTTTGGCCAAGGTTTTGCAAGTGGAACCGAAAGATTCGAGCGAAAGTGACCTCGAATACGCCATGCGGCTAAACGATAGTCTCAGATTGTTCTATGGACGACACAACAAATTGATGGAGTATGTATTTTTCCATGACAAAGTGTTGCTATGGTTATCCATTTCTTTCTCAAAATATTCCCCAAACTAATGAAGGCTACTGCTGAGCCCAAAATTCGCTGGGGCTGCTAAGTAGCTTCGCATTAGGCGTACCTGTCATTCTCCATCAATGAGAGACAATCTACAGGCTTGTGTTTGGTGGCAAATGATAGATACACCTGATGCAAGACTAGCGCCTCCAGCAGATTTTTAAATACAAGCAAAATTAGACTGTTCAAAGGTAGTATAAGTGATGGAACTTCGAGAGAATTTAGTTCTGTTAAATTCTTTTTCAGGTATCTTAATATTTTAAGCGATATGTATAAATGGCCGACTGTAGTTCCACTAATAAGCGTATTGCTTGCATCAGGCCTTATATTGTTTTTAATGAGTGAGGTAATTATGACTCTGTTAAGAGAAATTTGTTTGACTAAATTTTGTGAAGCTTTGAAGCACTTTCCTGTCGTTTTTTTTTAGAAAGTTGAATGGACATTCCTTTCCCATCTATTGCCAACGTTTATGGAAATATTTGCTTACAACTGGTTCGGAGAACAAATCAAAGCAAAGGTAAGATACATTTTGGATATGTTCAGTAGTGAAACGATCAGGTTAAGTAGGTAAGTTAGTTATTTACTGAATTGAATTTTTTGTCGTCTTATGATATAGCTAAATGCAACGTAGACCCTAATTCATTAAAATAAATGACTGTCTAAATATCTGACGACAAGGTTTAATAATGTGCTAAAAAATAATATTCTTGACCAGTCAATTTGAAATTACTTTGTAAAAGGAATAAAATAGTTAAAAATATCGTCGTTAAAGTTCATTTTATTGTTAAGGGGACGCTGCTAAACATGGCGCTACTGGACTTTGATTGGCCGAGCATGCTCTTAAAGGATAAGAAGAATTACTATATAATCATCACATACATGGTAAAGGACTTCAGTATTCAAACGGCTGTAGGAAATGATCTCTCACTTTGCACTATGAGTGCGGTAAGTGCCAATCTCTTAATAAAAATCTAAACTTAGGATATCAGAAGTGTGAATTCAGAACAAAAAGAAAAAAGAGTACAGTGTAACTATTTTGGATTAAATGGTTCACGACGTATTAGAGCAAAGAACAAAGTGAGGTACATAGCCACGTTACAACACACAACGCAAGTAACTAATTACAGACATAATAAAATTTGTATTTTATTATTATTTTCGTATTTTGTAAATCTGCAACGTAAGATTATATCGTCTATTATAATAGATAAAGTACACAGAAAGGACATTCAGTTAACATCGCTTTGACGTCTGACAAAGTACTATTGTTAGCTATCGACAGGCCGACAGGGCCCACATTGAACTTTTACCTTGTTACACCATCTATGTAATACATATGGAATGCAATAAAGACTTGAGTATTGAGTATTATATCGATACTTAAAGTAGTACCGTAGACAAAGAATAGAGGTATGTGTCTCTGTCTATAAGTGTACGCAAATTACTTTCTATTTATAAATTTAAGAAATATCATTCGAAGACGGATGAAAAAAATTCGTTATATCTCTTCATGGACTTGTACATCAATTCTGTTTTGATTTTAGGCGAAATAAGTTGCTTTGTAAAAGAAATATGTTTGATTGATAAAAAACCATTGTTTCCAGGTCCTCAAAGCGAGTTATCAAGCCTTCGCAGTACTAAAGTCTATGGAAGATTAACTTAATAAGATAATCTTAAATACAATTTACAAGCACAGTCAAATATATTCCACAATTGTCTTACAATAGATTACGCAAACAACCCACAAACCAATTACAATAAAAATACTTCAAAAAGAGTTTTTTTTTCTCAAACCGCTTTACCACCAATCAGATAGCATTTGCACGCTTCAATTGAAGAAAAATAGAAGTGTATTACAGAAATCGGACATTGAAAAAGGTGGAGTACATCGAATGGTACGAATCTTCGGTTTTAGAAGTTTTTTGGAAGCTGTTTTTCACACGGAACTAAACGAATAACGTTTGAGTTAAAGCTTGGTGACGTTGTGTGAATGCCTGATAATATATCACATGTATTATTTTTATCTTCCTATTTCAACAAAGTCAAACGAGGCTTACTCAAATCCTTTATGCAAAACTAACTTTAACATTTCCACTGACGCGGAAATAAGGGATAATTTTCTTTGTTAAAATTTCAACTCAAAGGTCTTTGACGGAGATATTTGGCTTTCAGAAACATAAAATACCAAAATATGCCAAACCAAACTGATTTTAAACGTGACTGCACTTTCAAAGCTATTTAAATACGCAGCAGTGGCCGGGAACCACTTTGAATTGCTTTCAACTGGTTTGAACCGATTCAAACCAGTTTGATCTGGATCAGTGTTCAGAGCGCAATACCGTGAAAATGCTTTACGATCATTGCTACGGAGCATTTATGTGAGTGTTAAAATTCTCACCGACTGTACTAGTATACTATTGGATTTCGAATTGACTTTTTAATGTGAAAGTTTAAACTCTTCTGCAGAAGCCATTTGAGGACTAATAATATATTTAACGCGTGGCTTTTCCATAAGAATTGTGGAAAGTCCCTGTCGCCGCTTTTATTGTTTCTCTACTTTCTTGGTCATAAACATTTTAGAGTCTTTTAATATTATTGTTGTACCTATGTAATAATGTTCGTTTCTTCTCTATAACCTATACATATATTATGGCCTGTGCTCAGTAGTGGGACATTTAAAGGCTGGTGTTATTATTATTGTTTATATCTTTCCTATAGGGATAAAACCATTTTCCGTATCTTTTTTATCAATGACTATCACGCCTTTTTATCAATTTTAACAAATTCTGTCTTTAGCTCTTTCTTGTATCTCAACTTTAGGATAACATCCTTGACGAAAAGACAAAAAACAAAACAAAATTGTCATCCTTCTGAAGCAAATGGTAGTGGTTTCAAGTAATCCCGGGAGGTGAGTGTGGTAATTCAAAGTCTTTTCCCTCTCCCCCCCTTTGAGACCATACATGTGATGATTGAACTCCGGTACGTGGCGTAGCTAGAAATAAAATAGTTTACCATTGTAAGGTGTTATTTTAAAACTCAGTTTTTGGGATTGCGATTTTACTGGTAAAATGGTAAAATATTTGTTATCGGTAAAATTGATTGAAAAATACGTTCTTTTAGATAATTTAATATTGTTTTCTGATAGATTCGTGTTAAAAGAAATTTCTTAATAGGATTATTCAACTTACTAACCATGATAAAAGATTGTGATTTTCTACAGAGATTTGGAAAAGGTTTATCCCAAGTTCTTATACCTAATAAAAAAAAAACAAAAACTTTTCAATTCTCTTTGTCTGTTTTGTTTCTCGACAATAATCTGTATTTCGTTAACAACAGATGTGAATATTTTTCGAAAAAAATGTTCTGAGTGTTCTGATTGTATATAAGGTTGGTAAATTTTATTAGCAAGATAAAAGAGGGCTTAAAATAAAATGAACACAGATAAATTAAAAATGATGTATTGTAAAATATTGAACATTGCATACGTTACACCAGTCTAGTGTAGTAGTAAAAAAAAATGATTTTGAGTTCACTTATTTTCTTAATAATTCTTGAAGATTTGTTTTTTTACGGAATTTTATGTGTTATGTGTACTTCTAGTTATTAAATACATTTATGAACATGACTTCCCTAACGTCTCATATCTAAAAAAGGAACTTTTTGAAGTCACCGAGAATGACGTAACTCGAAGAAACTGAGATTCCACTTCACTGAGCATAATCACAAAGCAAATTCAGGAGAAGGTCAGGATGCAAGAAAAGACGATCGGAATTTACTTTAAATCTCATCTTAGCTGAAGTATTTACTTAAAGGTTCAGTTGGAGTAAAACTCGACGAAGGTACACCATCCGATCTACAATTTCGAATGTTTCTGACGGTTAAGATCGGATTCTATAGAATAGAAAGGTGTAAATAAGCCCCCAGAACACCTTTTGATCCACATTTTAAAATAGTTCTGATGGTGAGGTTCGGATTCTATAGGATCAAAAGGTGTAAATAATTTAGCGCCAAGTAATCTTATGTTTATTTTTGTTGACACAAGAATTACTACGTGTATAATAGGTAAAGAGGTGGCGGGACGATCTGGACGTGTACCGCGAGGGCTGGTTCGAGGTTGCAAGGAATAAGGATGTATGGAGGGACTTGGGGAGGCCTTTGCCCAGCAGTGGGACAGTATAGGCTAAGGAAAAAAAAAAGGTAAAAAGCGTGTGCGTTTCTGTTAAATTACTGGTAAGTAATTTAACAGAAACGCACACGCTATTTACCTTTTTTTTAAGGATAATGCAATAAGGTATTATTGCTTGTAAAATAGGATTCGGATTTCCTTGTATTATCAAGTGACGATACTTTTGTAAATATGTACATTACCAACATTATACGATTATTAAATTATATTTTCTTATGCTAAGTTATTTATTGTTACTTGAAGTTCAAAGGGAAAAATAGAGAAGGTAATTAGCTGTTGTAACCAAAAGTTTTTTTTTAGAAATGTAGAATGAAAGACACTTTTTGTCTCCTAACTGCAGTTCGTTAGGTACTAAAGAAGTTATAAATTTAGGGATGAGCTATGGTTCCGTATTATTGTTATAGTTAATGTTTCTATATGCCATATTTTAGGATATACTCGTATGATCAGCTGCTCAATAATGTATGATTGTAATTTATAATTAGGTTCATAATTATACACCGCTTCGTACAACGGGATACTTTGTTACGCAGTAAACTTTGTTGTAGACGGCAAATAGGCAATTGCTCCATGTGAAATACGGTATTCAGCGAAGTCCGATAAGACTGGAATCCGATACCAACCTAGTTTGGGAAAATGCTAGGCAGATGAAGAACGAGAGTCTGCTTCAAGTTGACTCCAAAGCCTCTCGTCAAAAAGGACCAAGAAATAATATTTCTTATATAAAGAGCATTTTTCAACGATGAATCAAAAGTTTTCTATCTTTTAATATCTTTGAAGAACCCCAAAAGTATGAAGCGGAAATTATATCCAACAAAAAGTGTTCTCTGCGTTAGCTCAGTAATGAAATTAACAGTCCCCGTTGAGTTTAGTTAATTTCAGTTTTACGGTAACTCGAGGCAAGTGTTATATTTCATTGTTGGAATAACACCTGCGCTTTCTAGGGACTGGAAAAATTTGGAGTGAAGAATTCTGTGAAGGAAAATTATCTGTAGAAGTTGGAACTTATCTTCCACTAGACGTATTGTATTTTCAACTAACTACGTTAGAGTCTGTCCCATTTATCTTTTGCAACTTATAAACATAGCATGTTACGTAGCTATGAAAAAAGTGCTATATAACATTTTGTGTTAAAAATATATTGTTATCGGTTAATGTTAAGGACATTTTTTCTGATATTTATAATTATCTATTTCAACTTAATGGGGATTTATTTATTATTCAATTAGTTCATCGACGATTTTAACTGTATACACATCAGTCAATTATTTTAGGAAACAATAATATAAATGCGACATATTATTATATTTCAAACATTTATATAGATTCTTGTTGAGGTTTCCATTGTGTTCTTTCTATACAAAGTTGTTAAACGCCCACCGAAAAACCGACGATAACGCGTTTTGCCCAGAAAATGATTTGACCCGAAACAGAATCAATCAAAAGTGGATGTAAGGGGATTAGGATAGGACATAATTGTAAGGAAAATATATCGGAAATCAATGAACAATTTCATATAAGGCTTTAGACTAGCCTTGCTCTTTGTTCAGTGAAGAAATAGGGTCTTAGTAGCATTGAACATTTATTACATTTTGTTTTATTTGTAGGTATTTGTAGACTTAACATGACGAAGTAAGTATTTAATCAATCTTTATAATTTAGAAATCGATTTTTTACTAAATAGCGTAGTGCAGTGAAAATTATTATATCTGTTCTAGTCTTATAAACATTTAATAGACGTGTCTCACATTTCAAGAGAATTAAATTCAAAACTATTATAATATGAATTGTGTCATAATTTAAACTAATCACATTTTATTTTTAAAGCTCCATAAAACGACAGTCAAGTATACAATATAAAAAACCACTATTATAAAAAGCATACTTTATTTTCATGCCAGAGTTTAAGCGGTATAATTAATATCAACTATTTTCACCCTATTAATCCTGTTAAAAATAATCTGCATCCCCTTTTCACTAAATCATGACCCTTAGAATTTATTACTTGATATTAATTAAATGAGATCTATCTACCTAGTAAAATTTTGCAAAACCAATTAAAATTATGTTAATTATTTTATCCTCAAAATATTTTGTAGAGGTATCTAAGTAACTACGTGTGGCTTTAATTAAAACGTATGATTAAGGTTGCTCTATTAAATTTATTTTGAGTTAGAACATGAATACGTTGCACAAACCTACATATTTAGTAATTAATTCATAAAACAAATAATAAATTTTGTTTTACGTGGAGTCATATTAAAACGTATTAAGTAACAAAATGGGTTTATATGACAGTGTAATAAGAATGTTGAAACTCGGGACGTTTAATAAACTGAGGTGACACGCCAGCATTCTCCGAGCTGGCACAATAAGCTGTTGGCATCCATTAAAGCTTCATGTTGCATCACATTAAAATAAAGTGCGACGTTTTTTCTTTGATAAAGCTCAAAAATCGACCGCAAACCTGAATGACGTCATTACTTTTAAAACTAGGTTTTACCCGTGACTGCGTCCATGGAATGCCAAGGGGAATGGGGATAAAAAGTTTCCTATGTCCTTTTCGAAGTCCCTGGATGCCTCTTTGTCAATTTTCATTTCGATCGGTTTACCTGTTTAGTCGTGGTGCTGTAACAAACAAACGAATAGTGTTTTATTTCGCGTTTGGATTTTTATCACAAAGCAAGTTGTTAAGCTCTATTTATTTTTAACGTAATAATTGGAGATTTTTCGTACGAGATTGTCAAATTTCGTACCCCTTTTTTTCATAAACGAACCTATATTAGGTACCTACTACGAGTATGTAGGTATTTATTAACATAGCATAAAATTTGGAGATTTTTCGTACAACTTTGAAAAATTCGTACCCCTTTACTTAGGTAAGCGAACCCACTATTTAAGAACATAATAATATATATATTTTCGTACTTTCCGATGTGCAAAATAGATCTCAAAGTAAAATTACTTTAGTAAACATTATCCTTAAATTGCCTAGTTCGTGATATTTTACCGCAAATTACTTGTCGAGTTAAAGTTAGGTGGTAAATTATTCAGAATCGCAAAGACCTAGATTACCTCTCAAGCATCTACGACTAAAGTTTACCTTACCGTAATTTCTTATTAGAGAGTAGGCTAAACTTTCAAGTGTCGAGAAGTTCAAAGTTTGTTGCTTGTAGTGTTTTGGGTAATTGATTAAATTATTTACGGGTAAAGGTCGGCGAGATCCGATTAGCAAAGAAAAGAAATAGGACTGTAATTATAATCACCATTTTAACTAAATAATTTAATTTAGAAGTTATTTCATCTGCAATGTAACCTCTTTAAATTTATTTTAGACGTATCTTTTACGAAAAAATATCGTTTGTATGAAAAAAAAGAATTCGCAGCTCTAAACTTTAAAGTCTTCTATAAAACATGTCTACAAAAAAATAATTCGTAAATATCTTCAATGAAAACTAGTCTAGACCATTGAGCGTAGTTAATGGCAGTTCTTAGGCTAGACGTTGACAAAGACGGTAGCAGCGTCAGATTAGCGCGGGCCAGTACCAACCTTAATACGTATCCTGCAAAAGTGAACCGACAGCAATATTTTCTCAATTATTGCTGTCAAAAGCTATCTCATTACACTATTATTGCTGTCAAAAGTTATCTTATTTTAGGTTATCGCAAAAGTAAAATAAATCAGCAATATGACAGCAATCATTGTGCAAATATTGCAGTCGCTTTGTTTTTGTAATACGTAATACCGCTGCCGGGCGGGCGGCAGGCGCTTAGCGAATAACTAACTGAGAATCCCCGGGATTTAGAATAGAGAAATGTTAGGTGTTAGATAATTATCTTTTGTTGTGTTGATACGAATTTATTTGTAGGTTTTAAGTTAACAAAGTGTTGAAGTGACTTGTTTATAAGAATGATTATTAGGCTACAGATAAAATAAATGTGTTATACAAAACTTCATATAAGCAATAAAACTAGTTCGTATATAGTATTGATCGTGGCAAAACCTTTTTCAATTAATTTGTAATTTTGAATCTAGAATAAATCATGATTAGTCTTGGTACAATTGATCACTTTATGCAAAGTCAAAGAGCGTCTTATAAGGATAATTTATAATTTTTTTATGTGTAGTTAGCGATATGTTCCAAGAATCGAAAATAATGTATCCACTGTCAACTGAACCATTTTTATTAACGCACGTTGGTAAAGAATATTCAATTTATAACCAACACATCGTTTCAATATATTCGGTAATAAGATGAGACAAGTCAGCAGTGTTAATCGATAACAAAAGAAAGAAAAATACATTTCTTTCCACATCATTTTAAAATTAAAATCCATTTAAAATTTTGAATATGTATTAAAATTTAGAACTGAAACAAAAAACATTTTCTTGTTAATAATTAAGTGCTTTAAAAATATATTTAAATATACAACCACGTTGAAAGTAATATACATTTTTAGTTAAGTTTTCAAATGGATTCAGTGGAATAGTTTGATTGGTTTTACAACGATTTTCAGGAAAATACAATATAGAAATAGGAGAGCTAAACTAGCTGAAATAGTATGAAACCTCAAAGGACACATCGGATTGATAACTTTCATTCCGAATGGACGGAATTTAATGTCGTATAAGGTCCTTTATTTCGATATGTATATTACTTAGGAATGTCAACGAGTTTCCACTATTCGTAAACTCTAAAAAGTTTTATGAATAAATGAGATTTGATGATAGCAAAAGTAAATGATTGTATATTATTAAAACCTACAATGTAAGCTAAATGTTGTTATTTACATATTAACGTAATTGCTCTTAAATGAGTTGATCGATCATTGTAATCGGTCAATACAGTAATCCTAATTTATCATCAATAAATTCTAATTTAAAAATCAACATTATTACTATGCGATACCGGGATTGCTGGAAATAATGGAGGGAAGTTTTTGCCCAACAGTGGGACAGTACAAACTAGACATAATAACTACTACTCGTATGCGTCAGCAAAATTATAGTCCTCCATGTTTCTGTCCGATTTATATTAATTTAAAATTGAACACAATATATTTAGTTTTACAAAACTCATAATTAAATAACACAGTGCAGAGATAAAGCCCGCCATTCATCATGCGACATCTGAACATCGCACCTCAACGGGCTATCTACACAATAGTTGCAACAACCAGTCGTAGTCGTCGCTAACAATGGTTGCGGAATGTTAATTGCTGTCGTTTGTCGCGAGACACTGATAAATGTTGACGCTCGTCACTTGAAGATTTCGTTTTAACGCACTACGCTTAGGAAACGTTGTAAGGTGCGGGGTCGGAGGCGATCAAAGAAACGCTCAGGTTGAACGCATAATCTTTAATAAATGTAAATCATAACAACATTTACTTATATACTAACTTAATACTACACTACACGCCCACCGAAAAAAAGGGAAAAAAAAAAATACGTTCTTTTTTTTTTTTTTTTTTACAAATAATAATCTAACACAATAATGTTCACAAAAGAAACTATAGTTACTTCTCAAAAAATATATTCTAATAAACACAACTTATACCTAAAAAAAAAATTACATTTCATAAGGTTTAGTTCTGTTCTTATGAACTAACATTTGTTTACCTTTATAATCTATTCTTAGATTTGGCGCGCAGTCCTCTAAAACATTGAAAGGCCCTAAGTATAAGGGATCAAGTTTGTTGACACGGTATTCATTCTTAAGTAATATCTTATCACCTACCTTATAAGTAATAGGATTAGTGTATGAATCATATTGAGACTTTCTTAATATTTTTGACTTAAGTAAATTTTGTCTTGCATCATATTGCGATTTTTGAATTCTATATTTTAGTTGCTTAGGATAATCGTAATTGTTATATAATGGCTCTATATCAAAAGTTAAATTGCTTGGTAAGTTACAAGGTCTGCCAAAAACAAGTTCGTAGGGTGTATACTGCGTTTCAGTATGCACGGTTGTGTTGAAAGCGAAACACCAATACGGTAACCACGTACTCCAATTAAAAGGTTCATTATTTGTTTGAATGCGCAGAAATGTCATCAAATTTTTATGTGTGTTTTCTAAACTTCCAATCGATTGATGGTGATAAGCTGTAGCAGTAATCTGTTTTATTTTAAGGATATCGCATACTTCTCTCATTACGTTAGAAACAAACTCAGTACCGCGGTCCGATATTATGTTTCGAGGAATGCCGTAGCGTAATATGAAGTTGTTTACCAAAGATGTCGCTATGGAAATAGTCTCCTTATTTCTAAGGGGATAAGCTTCAACGTACTTACTTAGGTCACACTGTAGTGTGAGAATATAATTATAATTATTACTATCCTTACTTAAGGGCCCAACTAAATCTAAATAAACTCTATCAAAAGACGAATGACCCGTATCGGTTAAAACCATGGGTTCCTTAATATATTTAAAATGTTTTTCTCGTAAACATTTGTCGCAACGATTCACAAATTCAGTTACGTCTTTCATTAGTCCTGGCCAAAAGAAACGTTTCTTAATATTGTTTACCATCCGCCGTATGCCAGCGTGGCCACTTGTCGGTAAAATGTGATAGTCGTTTATAATTACACGTCTAGTATCGGGATTACATATCCTTTTAACATCGTTTAAAACACATAACCGTAATCCGTACCAACTTGACGTCTTATTTATTATATGAGTTAACTCTTTAATTAATTCTTTATTATATTTGTGTTTAATAATATATAAACAATCTACGTTTAACTTTTTACAAAAGTCACCTAACTTCCTCACAAAGACGTCTCGCGCACATTGTGATAGGAATGTAGGATTTACATAAATTATTAATTTTTCTGAGCTAAAAGCGAATAAATTTATTTTCGATTTGTTGTGATAAAACTGCGATACATTCGTCAAACTGTGTTCGTAACTGCCTTGTCTCATATAATTTTTGTTTTAAAATAGTATTAGTCCTTTTAGGATAACTTAATTTAACTAAATTATCTTTGATATATTGAAGCTGTTCAAGTATACTTTTTAATTTACTAGTCATTTATAACAAGTGCAGCAAAATTAATACATAAAGACGATTAAAAAAAAAAGACATACTAAAAAAAGAAAATACTATACCTAGACCAACCAGAAAACCCAAAAAATAGTAATAAAATAATGTCTTTACATCCTTTAACCTTGACTTCACACACCGAGATGAAAACAGGTAGCACCAATTTTAAGTATTTTTCCCGCACTAAGTACATTTTATTATTCTTCACTAACCGCGCACTATTTTCACTTTTGTAACCTTACCGATGGTTCTTGATTTCCGCTGCCGCGAGCCGACGGTTCCTGTTGCTGGCACTCGTAACAAACATGAGCTTCTACATGTCTGAGCTTTGGTCGACGAAACGAACGCATGAAGTTTTGTGTCATAAACTCATTTCTAATCCAATTATGATGGCATTTTCGGTATAGAAGATATGCCGCGTACAAGGTCGCTAAACTTAGCAGAGTGCAGATCACAAATAAAACTATGCTTATGTTAGACAAATGAAATTCTTGTGCTGATTGATTTTTACCACCGGAAGCGTTTTGGTTAATAAAAACTTCGTCCTTTTCAATATTGGACCGGCACATTTTGTCAAACTTTACACAGTTTATGTTCTCACACTTTACTCAGATTACTGCAACGCGCTTATTTTACGTCACAATACACCTGCACCGTCTCAAATGGCAGGGTCGCCATGTAAGGTGCGGGGTCGGAGGCGATCAAAGAAACGCTCAGGTTGAACGCATAATCTTTAATAAATGTAAATCATAACAACATTTACTTATATACTAACTTAATACTACACTACAACGTAGCGGTTGTATTTGGAAAACGTCACTAAATGAATTCTAATTGTAAGTCATTACTAGTCTTATGCAGTCGCTGTTACTCTAAAAAATAAAGTTGTAACATGTTATAGCCTTCAATTTTATTTAGATAATTATGTTTTGTTTGAGTAATTCATGACCAGGGAAAAGGAGATAAAATTAAAATAATAAAGAAACTGGAAATGTAATTCTTGTAATGATGAGTTGAAAAAAAATTGATGCATTTTCTTCTTATAAAATCACAGAAATAAATAAAAAACAAATCATGCTTGTTTTTAAAATTATATCAATTTTGATAGCACTGCGTCCTTGTAAATTAAGCTATTTTCATCGCGTCGACTACAACCGCTAGTGCGAAAAACATTCCCGCTATCCTGCCTCGAATATAATCTTGTGAATATAGCAAGATTCACCGCAAACATCTTCCAGGCATCTCTACAATTTGATAGAACCAGCAGGGACGATATTTTTAATAGAGTTAGGCTTCCTGCGGGATTTATTGAAGTAATTCCACATTTTATTGTTGTTTGACGAAATTTTGTTGAAATAAAAGTAAGAGATTGCTCTGAGGTACAGCACTTTTATTGTGGAGTTTGAAAGTTTCGTCGTACTTCTTTTCTTTAAAATGTGAGAGCACTAAAAAGTAGTAAAGTATCTTAGTACTTTTCCGTGTTACGTAATATTTGAAGATAGTTCTTTGAATTAGGTTTTTACGGTATTAAAATGTGCACGTTTGAATGTAAATATTGATGTTGTCGCTATGATAAAAGGTACAACAAAAATAATTTATACAGTATTATTCGCCTAGACCCAGTAGTAACCTTTGCATTACGGAAATTTGAGCCCACGCATGTTGTGTAGGTGTTCATTCTGTACTTGTATACAACACTAAATATTATTCGCTTCCGTAAAATCAGCATTTATTATGTCAGTTCATTTGAGTACAATGAATTCTTTGTCGTTTTTGTTTGTGTAAATATGATAAGGATATAAAGAAAACGAGTTATTTTAATAAATGCCAATAAATTACACGAGATTTCTTTATTAATAATTACCATTCTTTAGTCATGATCTGTCGGTGGAATTTTATATTGCAGCAGCTACACATAACTAACTATAATACCGATCCATAAATGACCAACTGCTGCGCACAGGCCTCTTCTCATATAGGGAAGAAACGAGCATCAATCACCACGTTGGCTCACTACGGTTTGGTGATTTCTGATTCCTCTATTAGGAATCAAGGATTACTCTCGATGTTTTCTTCTTCAATTGACAATAATCTCTTAAAGTAATTAAGGAGATAAATATAACTTTAAAAAGTTATATTGATACAGGCATATTGGGTTCGAACCTGCAAACCTTGTGCACAAAAATCCGTTAATTGCACCGCTAGGCCATCACGACTACTACATACCTAACGTCTAACAAAATTTTTTTTAAACAGGTTCCGATTATACACGTTATACAAAAAAATATTTAAAATGCCATTTTGTTTTCAATATCTAAACGGATTTTTTATCAAAATCCTAAAAGCCTAACTCTACGAGACGAACATTTTTTATATTATTTATTCACACTAACTTACCTTTGGTCCCTAAAATTGCTTCCACAAAGTATAAAGTATAAAACTACTACATAGTAGCGACATAATGTAGCATGTAATACGCGCTGACGAGGTAATGTCTTCGCTAGGGGAGCTTTTCACTGCTCTTTTTACTCGAAGCCCAAAACATTATAGTACATTATAGTTTTTTCAAAGGTAAACCAGGAGATGGGTCCTGTAAATATGTAAAAAGATTTATAACGTAGTGTCTAGCAATTTTTTGATAGGAATAAGAAACAAGAATTTTTTTTCAGACGACGAATCATTCGATTTCATACAACGTTAACTTTATTGAAGATTCTTGATATTTTTTTCATTTGTTGGATTTCAAAGAATTTATTCTCTTGAATACGGTGTTGTATTTTTTCAAACATCGGATGTGTTTTATACTATGTATTATATGTTTTTTTTTAATGTTCGTGTTCACTAGTTCACTCTCTATTGACTTGTGTAAAGCACAGCAAAAAAAAAAACAAAATAAATAAAAGCCTGAAAGTATTGTGACATTTATTTTAGGTCCCGTCTCCTGTCTCAAATGTTTTATGTTATGTCGTCAAGGGGTTGGGACATCCAAACTCTTCAGTTCACGGCTCTACAACGGAACTCCATTACTTGACGCACCTTCCAGCCCTTAACCTTTTCCCGGGGAGATTAATGGTCATAAAGCATTATTTCTCGTGTTCCCTTTTTAGGGAAATATTTTGATTAAAAATGTAGATTTTTTTCCGTTAATGATTTCATGACTTATAAAGGTTCAGTTGAGGCTTTAAGTAATGAATGGTGTTATTTATTACACGGTATTCTTGAAAATAAAGTAGGTACCTATATTTTACTTTGCGTTGATACCTTAGTTTGTTTCACAAATGTACTGATTTCGTTCTTAAGTACAATGTTACGGCCGCAAACTAACAAGAACGTATATTAGATCTTCAATGTTGTTATGTACTTTCAATGTTATATTAACCACTGCCTTGCGGCGATCGAGTAAGTCCTGTTACAACTTAATGCTCTGTAATCCAACTTACAAGTAATGGACCAATATTTTGATCGATGTTCATTTATCGTACGAAAATAGGTAGGGTAAAACCAGGATAGTTGCCCCAGGGGTATAGTTGCCTCGATGGTAATTACTTACTCTAGTTTCGCGGATAAAATGCATGTTATTTCATTTATCGGAGGACTCTACAATTAACACTAAGTTGGTCGTGTTGTCTATCACTAGGCCATTGCATTCGAAGGCAAGGCTCGCTGAAAGTTATTGCGGGATAGTACCCATTTTTTGGCAGGGTATCTATCCTATATGTAATTTATATAGATTAGGCAACTATCTTCTCTAAGCGATAGATGTCCAAAAACTTGAGGTAGGCGAAAATTGCCACTAGGTACCCTGAAAATATCAAAGATAATGTTTTGTTCTTTTACAAATTTTAAGATAATAACCGAAAGTACCTACTGATTTATAAATCAAGTTTTCTTTTAAACTATTGAGAGATTTAAAGTAATTTCAAAAAATGCGGCAACTGTCCCGCTTTTACCCTATTCACGACATTACATTTACAGACCGGCATTTAATCCGATTACCGATACCGTTCCAGTTTTGTCAACCAATATTATACTGCATTTCAGTTTGAACGAGACATTCGATATATTTTGAACTATTAGGTACAGGCATCAATAAAAGTGAAAAAACGAAATCAGTTTTCAGAAACATCTCAGAGAAATAATGTTAAAAAAAATGTTAAAAATAAGACTTCAACAATGTGGAATAAGGCCTACTTATCTTTAAAACAAAATATCAATTTTTGTAATTTGTGTTTGGTTGCTTTGTTAAACTGTAAAAAAAATAGTTCATTGACTTTTGTTGCTGAGTGAGTGTGTAATTATATGATTTTATTTTAAATCTAACTGCTCCCCACGGTTTCACCAAATAACATTATTTTATCAGAGTAAAAAGTAACCTCTATTTTAATCATAACCCTATCTAATCTCATACCAAATTTAATCAAAATATGCTCAAATGTTTGAGCGTGAAAAGCTAACGTAACATACATACACATACTTACAAACCTTCGCATTTATAATAGCGGTTATTTATCAATAGTACTTAGTATACATTTATGGTAGCGTGATTATGTATTTTTAAATTACCCGAAACTACCTGAAAATCAGATAGGTACTAAAGATTTTATGAAGCCTTAACATCTTAAGACCTGATATAATTTATCACACTAGTTTACGGGCACTTGCCAGTTTTACTATCATGAAGAATTAATTCACCTCTACTTCAGATTAAATGAGTTATTAAATATAAGAAGGTCTTATTATTTTTAATTATTTATACACATTATCGCATGTGTTAGCGAATATTTGTAATTAAATACAAATTGTTTACAAATATTCGCTAACACATGCGATAATGTGTATAAATAATTAAAAATAATAAGTATTGGGCCAGCGCCATCTCTCGGACTTCTAATTAACACATTGTTAATCAGAGTCAGTGAGGCCAACCGTAAGGTAGGTTCACTAGATGTCGCATACGTCGCCCTATAAAGACGTCATAAGTAGAAGGAGAAATTTAAACTTCCAGGCAGTGACCTCGGTAGCTTAGTTGGTAAAGCGACTGGCGCGTCAAGCCAGTGGTCGCAGGTTCGAGTCCTGCCTGAGGTTTAAGTTTTTCCTTCTACAATTTGTATTTAATTACAAATATTCGCTAACACATGCGATAATGTGTATAAATAATTAAAAATAATAAGTATTGGGCCAGCGCCATCTCTCGGACTTCTAATTAACACATTGTTAATCAGAGTCAGTGAGGCCAACCGTAAGGTAGGTTCACTAGATGTCGCATACGTCGCCCTATAAAGACGTCATAAGTAGAAGGAGAAATTTAAACTTCCAGGCAGTGACCTCGGTAGCTTAGTTGGTAAAGCGACTGGCGCGTCAAGCCAGTGGTCGCAGGTTCGAGTCCTGCCTGAGGTTTAAGTTTTTCCTTCTACAATTTGTATTTAATTATAAGAAGGTCTTATTCACATAGTTTATTGGCAATTTCATTAGGTACTTTTATTAAATCGTTGAGTTGGAGTATCATTAATCTATAAATCCTAGTGTATTTTTGGAGCTTCTGAATTTAACACACATGTATGTAATATTAATTTTTAAAGGTTTATTTTTAGGGTAGTATTTTCAACGAATAAATGGCGGGTACATTTATGAGAATTTTGTTAATATTAATGTAATGATTTTCTAAATAAAAATTGTAAATATTCTACTCGAAATTAGATGTCGTCTTTTCGTACTGAAAGTCACCAGCTTTTACTCAACCAAATTTACGAGAACATTACTATAAACCGGGTTTTATCAAAGGAGAAGGGAATCCGCGTTGTCAAGCCACAAAATGCTGAGATAACTCTGTCCACTACAAAGCAGTTGCTGGGATAGTACAAAGAAAATAGTTGACGGTTGTGGCGCCCCCTGGCAGTCACGCGATTTGCTCAGCTCAGCGAGCATTAAAAATGGAGAGATTTCGATGCTCGCTTTAATATATATTTACAAGTTTTGCCTATATAATTAAAATGATGAATTTGCTTTATTTTGTAAACTTTATTGTGATTCAATTGTTTTTTATCCTACTCCTAGACTTTTCTTCTTTTTGAAAAAAGAATTTCCCAGTGTTTTTTGGAGCTTAAATCGAAAATTCGTAGGTATAGATAAATAAAAAATCTAAATCGAAATAATAATTGTAGGGCGTGTTATGTAAGTCAGACTCAATCTATACGTCATAAATAATAATTTATACCAGGAACGGAAAAGTAAAAACAAATTGATTCTTGCTTTTAAAGAAACGTAGGTACTTCTTATTATTTTGCTGTTACCTGAGTTATACTACCGAGGTTAAGCACATTTAAGCATATGTTTAATTAGATTCAACGCTCGTACCTTCACATAATATTAAATTAAACCCTACCCCCTATCATTCACATATACTAACTGATTCACGTCAAAGAGTCTAAACTTACCTACACTGGTTTAGAGGCAATGCTTCGAATATGGAGTTTCTGTTGTTAATAGGATTTCATGACATTTGTATGATGATGATATTACAAAATTTCGATAGATCATAATATTTATTTTTAATTTTTCATCTCGACCATACATCAAATCAAAATCATTTATCCAAACTAAGCTACTAAGTAGCACTTTTTGAGCATCAGACAAGGCACACCCCCACAAGCGCCAACGCCGACAGAAATCGCCCAAATGACATTAAACGAATGAAAATGCTATTGAGCAGATTGTTATGTCTAGGTGTACAGTTGTTTGGGTTAACTTTTTAGCTTCCCATAATATTCAACAGATATCCAAGGCCCTAACAATTTATTTAGGTACTAGTAACTCAACATAACTTAAAGCAACTTTATGGTTCAATACTGTATGTATAAATGTGAGTATAGTACACAATGCCCGTAATAGCGCTGTGAAATTAACAAGGCATAGCATTACAACTAAAAGTGGAACTATGTTTACGGTCAATTTGTAACATGGGCTGGCACTAAGGGGCTCTGACGTCACGCTGGCTGACACAGGCGCAAGTTAAATTGTGCGGCCGCTCCGTAAGCCCGTACGTACATTACGAAGGTCCGTACTTATAGTAAGGTACTTTTATTAGATACTGATACAAAACATAATTATCATTTAACTTTTCATGTTGATTTCCTCTCTGATTTTTTGTCCTTTTCCTTGTTTATGTAATCTATTAAGGGTATATCTTTTTGTGGGTTTTATTTGTGTGTGTTTGTAAAATATACTTTTATCGTAGGTACTACATTTAAAAGGTACAGATAACTAATAACTGACTAATGCAAAATTACATACCTACAGTCGGTAAGTAGTAAAGTATTTTTATACGCTTCTAATTCATAATGATAACCTATATTTTTCTCATTTATCTGAAAAGACTAGAAATTATCTGTATAATAATATCTACGTTAAAAGCAATAAATAAATAAAGCATTGAACTATGTGACCATAACGGGTATACTAAACAAGTAATAATTAAAGATACAAGTACGTACTGCAAAATAATGAGTGATGTTCAGGGTAAGTTCTTACTTTGATATAATGGCGAAAATGGTAAGCGCATTATATGAGGAATGGCTATTGCGCAATGTATGTTGATCATCGTGTTGTAAATAATTGTGTTTTAGAAAATATATATGTTTATTTACTTTTGCATTGTAATAATTATATTTGCTAAGCAGCTATGCTTGACAATCATGTACCTATTCAATCTAAATAAACTATTCGAATAGTATTTAAGCTGTTTATTTTTATTTTCGGAATATTCAACAACATACCTAATTAAAACCCTACAACTCTGTATGTAATAATTTTAGGTACAATAATTGAATGTAGGCCAAACCAGTTCAGCAAACTATTTTAGACTTAAATTACATTACGAAAGTGCTTATTCATGCAAAATTAATGTTGCTAACAATTCCCACGTACCTTAGTGTTAGCGGAAATCACAAACAGTAACATTACTCTATAACCGTCATCCAACTTGGTTCCAAATGAGATTTATTGACGTTTCGAAACGTGTGCGTAGGTCCGAAACTTTTGAGGTAACCTTACCTGCTGGTACAAGATTCTTGCTAAAGCGACTTGTGAATTATTGCTTCAACACCAGAAAAAGAAAACACCTTAAAAATGAAATGATAAATCTCGTTTTACTCCTTATTCTGGATATAGGATTAATGTATGGATCTCCAGGCTCCCCGGTCTAGTATCTACGCATTACCTGACACTGAGAATTGATGACGGTGGCGTTGTCTGACATTGACACGAGAGAGAGTATCTTTGTACACAGGCAGTATTTTTACAGTAGCAGTACGCCATTTTTTTAATTTACTGAGATAAAATTGTTTCGATTTTTCATGAACATATATTCTTTCACGAAGGCACTTATCCAAAACACTGGTAGTTAGTTATATTCGTTCGATATAGTTATAAAACTTTTCAAAACCCTTGTAATGAGACCTTTGGTTTTGTTAAGACGATGGATGACGTGAAATTACAAGCCTCAGTATTTCACACACTGAAAACAAATGTAAGTAGGTATTAGGTAAAAAATATATCACTAAGATTTAGAATGAAACCCATCATTCTCAATTTATTTCGCAACGGATTGAAGCACAAACAAAAATGAAACAAACAAAAACAAAAGAAAAAAGTTTCTAACTTGCGCTAAAAGCTTAAGGTCTTAAGGGACCTTCATATATTATATGGAGTTGTGTAATAAACAGTTTTGCTCTTTGAAATTTTAAGTGCTCTGCCAATGTTCGACGAGGTCGTAATTAAATTTGTCCTGCACGTCACGTCAGACTTAACGCATCTACATAATAAATAGTATGGAGATGAACCCTAATTTATGGACAAAGGGCGTTTTGTTATGCGCAATATACAATACATTATTGCTGTTATCTTGTAGGATCTTAATAAAGGATCGTTTAATATTCTGTTTCGTGTAAGATAATACTGTAATGTATTGTGAGCTAACGTTTTGTGTTAATGGGTTGACAGAATTGAAGAGTTTTGAGGCATATTTATAGAGATCAGCTTTTTCAGACCTTTGAGAAAAGTTTTTATCCTAGTTCAATGTTTTTTATTATTGATCTTTCATGTTATTTGCTATACATTTTGCGGTTTAACTAGATGTTGTCAAGGTAAGGGTTTAGAATGTCAGCTCGACACTCGACACAATAATCTAGCTTTGACAACAGTTCTCTGCTTTCGCAATTACATTGTTATAGTTGAAGAGGGAGTTACAAGGAAATATCTTATAAATAAGTAGGTAACTGTCTCAGAAATAAGGCAGTAAACGTAACATTGACGTCAAGCGACAGGCGTAGCCAGGGGAAGCCGCGTCTGGCCCTGAAACAAGGCCACGTGATTACAATTCAATTGTTTTCATAGATTTTCCATTTGGAATCTCCTAATAATTTATATTGTTGTATATAAATTATATTTAGTTGTAATTTTGGGTCTTTAACAAAAATTTCTGATCATAATAATATGCTTAGGTTCAGATACAAGATCGATACATATTAATTAAAATGAACTAATACTACCTAAATTGCCAAAGTAATAAAATTCGTTATTGATGATGATTTTAATAATTTTAGGCTTAGTTTGCATAATTAGGTTGCGTTAATTAATCTTGTGCAATTTCACTCAGATGATAAATGGTTTAGGACTCGCCCCAACTAATGAAAATTTACGTATAACTATATAGGTATGTCCACGACCTTTGCCTAACTCACGAAGTTGAGACATACAGGTACAATGTATTCAATGTTTATTCAAAATCCAACTTCCAAATCAAGAGCTAGCTCAACTGTCAAAAACTTTGGAATGAAATTAGCATATAGGGATAGTACAGTCAGTGCAAACACTTAGATGGTGAAGTTAGACGCCACAGCAGCACTTTATACTCTAGTCACCCACCTATGCACGAACTAAAGTGGCCCCCATAAATTTCGACGGTGTAAGTTTAAACGGGGATTCTGGAGTTACTGTAACTAGAAATACTTCGAAAGTAAATCGTTTTTATGATGTCACAATTCGATCAAATTTATATTGGGTACATTTTTTAAATAAATCACTACTAAAAAGCTTATCTAATTAAAGAGAACTCCGACTAGAAAGCCTACATTAAATAGCCTTACCATACTGGTATAGAGGCCAATGCTGGCTGCCAGTCTCAGTGATAGCCAGCGCGGGCTTATATTGGCCTTGTGTAAATTGCGTTTTTAAAGCTAGGTCAGCGCTGGCAGCCATTGCTGGCAAGAGTAGATTGAACACGTTTCTATATTTAAGCCAGTGACCTCCACCCACGTGCTCAGCAGGCCCGCAGACAGCTTTGCGGACACGTGTAGAGTTGCTTATAAAGCGTATCCGCATAACCTAGCGTTTGGGTAAAGAAAATTCGTACAAGACATCCAAATGACTGCACGCATAGCCGAGTGGTAAAGGTCACAACGCTAATTACCACTGTGCGCGACGTGTTGCGGGTTCGATCCCCGCATGGGACAAGCATTAGTGTGATCCACAGATACTTGTTCCAAGTCTGGGTGTTCTTTGTGCATGTGATTTGAATGTCTGTGTAACCCCCGCGACACAAGGATTAAATTCCATAATGCGGGCGTCGTTTTATAAAACATGAAAAAATATATATATCAAAATTTTATAAGTGTTTAATTGACAGCGCAAAAGAGACGTGGAAACACAAAATTATAACACGAGTAGGTACTGGTAACTGGTCTCAAAAATCAAAGAGTAAATCGTATTATCAATGGAAAATAATCAATCTGTATATACCACATCCAGTAAAAGCGTATCTTTCCCGTAACTTTTCCCTGAAGGCGTATATTTCTCTATACAGTGGTGTCTCCGCGCCTAATAAAGTGGTCACAGTCGAAGCAAGATTAACAGCTTCTCTTTATTATTGTTTGTGTACGGGCGCGTGCATAATGGCGCCTGTTTACGAGTTTATAGAAAAATATGGCGGATTGGGACCCGAGTGGAAGATATTGTCATTGATATTATGATATATGGTGTGTTTTGTACTTTGTTGCGTTTTCATATGTTACAATTCGTGGTTTTGTGGTATTGATAATGTATATGGAAATACGAGTTGTATTTATTGGTATTTTATGGTATTTGGTATTATTCTATATTTTGAGAGTTGCTTATTTGTTGTTCGAAATGTATTAGTTGGTAAGTTTATAGAGTTTTAGAGCTTATTAGTAATTTTAATATCTACTTAGTAAGTAAATATTGCTTCTGGTTAACATATCAGATGAGAATTGAGATTTTAAGTTACATGTAGGTAAAAAAAAACCCTTCAGAAAAGGAACTCAGCCCCTGACTTCTTTTGGTTGACTTCCTTTCGTCGGCTTCTTAATAAATCTAATTTTCTTTGTCATACATCAAAAACTACTATCAAAATATCCATTCATACCATTTTTCTCTAATCGCTTTAAAATAAAACTATAAACAAGAAAACCTCAATTCAAATTAAAACACCAAAACATAACGTTTTTTACTTTTACCCTTGACCTAAATGTCTCTCTCAAAATGCTCTTTTCAATTTTACGAACAAAAGCATCGATTTGAAAGCATTATTTACATAATAAAATATTGACACCATAAAACATTCTTATACAAATTATTGGAGCATCACAAAACAGAGTTCTATTTCCCGTGAGTGTTATCTCACCATCGGGGGCCATTATCCAATGCTTTCCCAAATTATATTTGTGAAATAGGACAAAGCGACACGTCCAAGGTATTATTATATTTGTAAAGAAGCGGCCATGTTTGCAGTTGAGGAAAAGTTAAATCAGATTGTGGAGAGCGAATTTAGATTGTGTCGGATAGCGGAAATTGTGTCTATCATTATTGTTTGTTGGCAATGTTTATTTGTAAGTAACAAAATAAGAGCAAGCTGTTGATAGGCCGATATAATTGATAAAAATCTTTCAAAATCAAGGCTACAAAAATATGTACACGTGGGAAGCCGAAAGAAAATAAATTATCAGGAAATCGATTGTAAAGAAATGTATACAGGTATGAGTAGTATTATTAAAATACATACCTATTCCGGAAATGATACATTCCACCCTTCCCTCCTCCCTCTATTATTAATAATTTTAGGTCAGCGCAATGTATTCGTCTAATACCTAGCTATATTTAAATTTTTTAACATGATACCATTTTTATTCAAACATAATTTTGAGTAAATTATTGGAACACAGGGATCTAACTCATACATGTAATATAGGTGTAATAGTTGCTAATAAACACTATGTCTGCACCTTAACGAACGCACCATTGGGAGGAGCTTTGTATAAATAAAATGAAAACGGTACAAATGAAAGAATTTATCATTTTGTACGTGTCCCGACTTATATTGAGTATCGCTACTCTTTATTTAATTTGTGCTTGTCTGTTCTGTAAGGGAATTTCATTTTCTTTACATATACGTGACAAGTTATTGGGATCGAGTGACGGTCGTGTATTTAAATTGAAAGCGTGACGGGTGTTTTCTGAAGGCTCTATTTGAGACGAGTATTGAACTCGTCTTGTATGACACTCGTGTCGTTTTATTTGATGAGTGAATAATGATTATGAGGCGTCACCTTTTTATTCGGCTGCACATGTTCTTTTATGATTGGATTCCTATTTATAACTTACATTATTATGCATTGGTTTAATGCTTCAATGAAAATTGTGTTTCGTTAAGTGACAAGAGTATTTACATTTGTGTTTATATTTTTTTCTTTTGTATGTATGTGAAATGTACATACACATTACTAGTATTCTCGTTAACCTCTCGTGGTAAGCTAAATATATGCTTGTGTTACGAATGGGTTTACTTCGGTAGTGCTTGGGTGGGATTTGAATCCGCGACCACATGATCGCAAGACCGATGCTCTAACCATTAGGCTAATTTTCGGAAACGGTTTAATCTTTAATAAAACAGCTCAAATAGATCGTTATAAATAACTAGGATCATTAACTAGTGAAAAACAAAGGCACGTAATGAATAAAACATTAATAAGGTTTAGCAACATCACGGCCGACCATCTCGATCTTAAAACTAAAGTTTCAAAACAATGTCTACGTAAATGGGTTTCTTATTAATTTAGTTTAATTAAACTAACTTTTCGTAAAATAACGTGATTACAGGGCACGGGGCGTAACAAAAACGTTGCCTGATACAAAACACTTTCTGCTATAAGAAATTGTTGTCGCTTTTTTTATTTCAACAACAACTAATTGCTGAATCTGGAGTATTTTTAATTATTTCTTGGCGCTATTTTGTATAACGAACTAAACTACAAAAACTTTATTTAGTGGATGCTTGGATAGGGTTGTCTGCAAAGGCAAATTGCAGAAGCACCATAATATTAAAAAAAGAATACACAAAGCAGTTTCATTATGTCTACAATATTGATATACTTTACATGACCTAGCCATAAAATGTCATAATGAATATTTTTCTTTTGGCGTTCAGAACGTATTGTTAATTGCCTCAAAAACCACTGAAATGGTACAGCGGCCGCAGAACTTAGAAATTAGAAAAATATTTTATAAAAGACCGGCCTATAAAGCTTTTGTTTGTTATTCACTACCTCATAATAACTAGTTTCTGGTATAATATTTTTACGAGACTATGCTTAGCATATGTACATTTTTTTTCGAGACTACTTAGCATATGTACATAACCTATCATCCTAAAACACTATAGTATATAACCCTTTGAAAAACCTTCATAACTCGAGATCTAAGGCCGCATCAAACATTGGTGATTTCGTTCTGAAATAAGGTCCGATCTACATACACGTACGTTAGGTGGGACACCGGCGTGTTTTACATGAAAAAGGAACGGTCCTTTATAGGAAAAAGCAATATCGTGTTAGTGCCTGTGTTCTGTTTTTGGCGCAAGAAACAAGCGTTGGGCGATTCTCATTTATTCACCAATTAAATAATTCGAAACAAAACACCTACTACATTTTTGGTATACTGTAACTACTATCCAAAATTAGAGAAAAATTTATTAGAAAGGATTTACTTTGATTCTCAAGGGTCGCAGGTGTAACTAATAACAAAGCCAATTATTATTCGTCAAGTCTCTCAAGTTGGTATATTTCAAAACATAATATTATAAAATATTTATTTTTGCGTAGGTTAAAAATGGATCCGATTTCATAGCAGTCTAGCAAGCTCAAACCCACTCTTTGAAAATATTATTTACTCGCCTTGCTTAGCGACAGAAACTCTGTGGGTGTCCTATTTTTTGTCAACAACCCAGCATGATATGTAAGCGAGAACCAATAAAGATTTCATACAAGTTATTGAAGACCGAATACATTGTGAAGGATTTTGTATGAAGCGGTGGTTGGTATAAATATATTTAGAGCTAGACAGACTCAAAATAATACAGCCATCAGAGGCAACGTGCTTCTTTGTCGGCGGAAATTCAATCTTTACCATTTGCGTATCTACGATTGTGAATGCTGAGCCTTAGGCTTTCAATACATCTCGAGTCTATAGATAGGAGGCAATCAGTAAAACAAAACTGCCAATCCAAATTTGTGTAAATTTATCGATAGATCGAAAGTTTCAATCAAGGTTATATAATGTTGAATAATACCTTTTGCGTCAGCTTGAAATCTATGCTATAAATATGACAAACAATATTTAAAGTATTTACTTATATTTATACTTCTAAAAAAACTAGTAAGTAACGGTGGTGGAGATGATTGAAAACCTACTGCTTTGATATAACAGACTTGCCTTTTCTGAATTAGTGCAACAGGTTAATACCTGAAAGTAGCAGAGAGGGTTGATTATGACGTCACCCTATCTCTTTAGTCGCTTAAGCTAAGACTCTTGAAAATGACGTCGGTACTCTTGTCAGAATTTTATAACTTAATACTTTTTACTTTCCTTGTTACACAATATCCCGCTTTTAATATACACCATCACCTCATCTGCACTTCTGATAAAAGGACACTATGTTCAGTAGGGTCATTCCGAAAGTATACCAACAAAGCTCGGCGCGAACTAACGTAAACCCGTATGTTTACATTGGTAATGGGAATCGAAATATTGAGAATATCCCTCCTATTGTAGGGAGCTTTTGGTTTTGTTCGACCTGCTATAGTATCGTTTGGTTAAATGAGCCATAGAACTGTTACCATTGATTTTTTATTTTCGTTTTAGTAAAGGTTTTTAAAAAAGGTGAGTACCATGTTTACAAAATGACTTTTGTTTTTTGTTAAAGCTGGCCTAATAGGTGCTAGCTTTTTGTATTCGATGCAGTATTATTTTAATAGGTTTATCGAGTATAGAGAAACAATAATACATTTGAGTATTACATGTAGAACATGAAAAACCACTAAATTTACTTTTATGTTCTGTGAACTATAGTAATCATAGATATCGTTTTACCGGGTGCTCTTAGTACCTACATAACTTAGGAAGTGTGATAATACAATGATAATACATTTTAGATAGAGTTTAAACATGATTTCAGTATAAACAGGTAGAAGGAATGATAAAAATGAAACGAAAATTTTTAATTTTTTTTTGTTAATTTTCTGTCTTCTCAGACGATTTTGAAAGATCAATTCATAATACAACGGCATATTTATCCATGATGTTTCTACATTATTTCCTGATAAACTTCCTATACTTATCAGGGGTTAACTGTCATCTGCATGATTACAAAATGATGTCGCATGGTAATTTCTAATCTAATGTAAAGTTGTCAGTGTAGCAGAAAGATAATATACTGTCATTTCCATTATTCACTCTCTTTTGAATGGATGTAAGGCTTGCTACACGCTTAATATTTGTCGGGGAAATGTACTAACAAATTATATATACATCTAATTAAATAAATTTTGTCAGAAGTATACACGTTTTAATTTTATATATTCTTCTTTCATGGCGTTTTTTTTTTTTTTTTTTTATATCAACGCCCGCACTAAGTAATTTAATCCTTGTGTCGCGGGGGTTTCACAAACATTCAAATCACATGTACAAAGAACACCCAGAGTTGGAACTCGCGTTTATGAATCACCCATGCGGGGATCGAACCCGCAGCGCTAGCTAGCGTGATGACCTAAACCACTCGGCTATCCGTGCACCCAATTAATTTAATTATAGTAGGTAATTTTAATCGATTAAACAAACTTAACAAAACAATTTTTTTTTTCATTGGTTTACTACAACACAAAGCATTATAATGACATGCGTAACCAGCTTTATTTCGTTATCAAAAATGGCGTACGAACGAAGCCCTGAGGACTTCTCTCATTTGACTGACGTTGGCATTATATGAAATTATATATTTTATCGACCTAAAGTAGGGACAGGAAATGGAAGTCAGATTGCGGTTTAGTTTTACTAAAATATACTGCTTTCCTATTCAAAAAGTTTGGGTTTAAATGTTGATCGTTAAGAGGCCAGTGTGTTTTAGACTGATATTTTACAAAAACAACATCAATATGAGTTAAAATGTGAATATAGAGAAATAACATACAATAGTGCGGACTACGGTCTATTGAAAACTATTTTGTCCGTAAGTTAGATTAATATTTTTATAAACATATTAGGTACTTTTTCTTTTTAAAAACAATATAATTTGTCACAGATATGGCGGGTTCAGGAGTTCAGAGTTCAAAGTTCAGGAGTGAGAGTATGTGACGTCATAAGTAGGCGCTACAGACGAGCCCCCACTCCTTACCTTAAATTTGCTGTATCAAATTAGGTAATCGTTAGAAAATGTAAAAATACGTGTCTAATAGGTATTTTTAATTATCAAAAACCAATTGCCAATTGAAAAAAAAATGTCCTATTATTATTCTGTATGTTTTGTATAAGAAAATTTACTTATCTTTGCGCTAATTATGTGGAAGCTAATTTAAACGTGTAAAATTTCATTAATTGGGTCGAAAATATACATACACTAAAGTTATATAGGTGCCACAGACCTCAGTGCATGTAGTAAGGAGAATATATACATTTTAGGTAAATAGTTCCTTGCACCTTGTGTCTTGTTCGATTAATTTTGTTGCCCGTTCCAAGACGGCTGGTTAGCCAAACTACAGGACAAAGCACTATGTTGCGTCCATTTAAATTGATCTCAATATATTAAAACACAATTTACTACTAATTTTAGTTGAAATGAGGGTCGTGTATAATATCCATGTCACAATCAAATAAACGTATTGATTTTTATAGCTCATATAATATTTTATTTACAAAAATATTTCTTTTTTTTATTAAAATTGAAAATAAAACTATACTAAACAAAAATACAATATGTAAAGCTATCAAACTAAATAAAAATTTGAAAACTTATTAACCATTATCAACCAGAATTAATAAATAATAGTTTTTTATGCTTGCAAGCATAAAAAACTTATAATCTTAATGTGTGTTTCCATAATATATTCCATAATCTTGAAAAACGAGGGAAATGTAAAACGTATTTAAAATGTAAGTAGATACAATAAAATTAAAAAAGCTACATAAATATTTTTGTGAAATGAATTTATTGATATTGTTTTCTGAGGTTTACGCGAAACGTCGGGAACCAAAATAAAAAATAAACCGCGATAGAATCCGTTTTAAAGTAGTTTTATTTCAATGAATTTATTGAGTCTGAATTAAGTCGGCTGTTTGAGAAAAATGGTTTAAGTACATAACTGTTTTTATTTTGTACTTAATATAAAATGGACTCGAATTTTTGCACAAACATTATCTAGAACTTATTTCGCGTTGCATAATTATAATAAAATTAAGTCACAGGAATTAACGCGAACACAAGAATTTACCTTTTCAAACTTCTTGTGACCATGGCCAGTGTAACCCGGCTGAAACTTCAAGCCTTAAAAGGTAATTGCATGTTTTCGCGTTGATTTCCGAAACATAATTTTATTTATTTAAAAATTTATGTAAACACTAAGGCTCTGCTTATTTCATAAGAAATTTTTTCCCGCGCGCAATAGGAGAAGTGACAGAGAAAGGCATTCAACAGTGTTATTGTTTGATGCTAAATATCTATCAAATATAGTAAATAATCTTAAGTCTATTATTATATGTCTTTAAACTATCAGCTTTTACGCATCTTGCTTAATGACATCATTACTAAAACCCAAAATAATTATGCATATTTAAGTATGACCCAAGTAAATTGTATTAACAAACTAAATAAACGACCATTACTTAGCTAAACCAAAATTACTTGAGGCCGATGCTAATCAAGATCTATTCGACTCATTAGTGGCTAACGAGAACTTAACTAGGGTCATCCCAGTGGGCTTCTACCCTAAAAGCTGAGGTAAGTAATTCTTATTATAGAAACTACGCTTGTTTTGGCACGCAACTACTCTTGTGTTTTTCTGATAACCGAGACTTGTTTACTTAGTAAGAAAGTAGGTCAAACGTTAAAATATTAGATAAATGTTGTGCCTGTAAAGAGAACAATAATAATACATCTATAAAAATATCCCTACGCTTATTATTATATTCTCAGTATGTACTCACATTAAGTACTGTATTATTAAAGTACTATGTTATTAATACTATAATTTCTAAAACGATCAGTTGATAGTTTGGTATATCCTTTTGACTTAACGAAACAGCCAAAGATAAGTGACATTTCAACAATCGTTAACGCTGGGGGTTATTCTCTAAGTCCAAACAAAACATAACGTGGCATAACGCAGATTATAGTTCAAGAATCCCGGGTCGCTAAATCATTTTTTTTGTGTTCTGAGAGTCTGTTCTGTTTTAGGCCTTTTATCAGATTTTTTACTTATAATTATAGTAAGTCGAAAGCAATAACGCTCTCGTACACGTACTACACTACACTCTCTATACACGTACCAAAACGTAAACCGCTTGGAGTTTGAGAATAAGGCCCCAGATCGAATCGCTGAAATGTATGGAAGTGACAAGACTTAGTCACCATACATTTAATGTACTTGAAGCGATTTCTATTATAATAAAATAAATATCTTGGGACAATCTCACACACGGTCATCTGATCCCAAACTAGGCAGAGCCTGTGCTATGGTAACCAGGAAACTGATAAACATACTTATATATTTCTAAATACATACATTATAGATAAATAACACCCAGAACCAGAACAAATGATCGTGCTCATCGCACAAAGATTAGTTCTGGGTGGGAATCGAACCCACGACCTCCGGCTTAGCAGTCAGGGTCACTAACCACTAGACCAACAGGCCCGTCATTATCGTCAGCGCTAGTAGATGTTACAAGTCTACGAATGCAGTTTTTCTTACCTCGTGATGGGTAAAATAATGTTGTACCTATTATATAGTGCACACATTCTCCAGCACCAGAGCATGAAGAGATCTTAAGTCAGGTCAACAGCTGAACCCATTTAGGTTGTAAGTGGGTTAGCTTTGTTTACGCTCACAGATCACTCGACCTGCGTAATTGCTACTCACCTGCCGACGGCTTCTACTGACTGTCAATAATACAATAGACTTAAAGAAAATGTCCGGATTTTAGGTAATGAAAAAAAAAACGAACGCACGAATTTTCCCATAACTGTGTCTTTATCAAGGGTATTTAGTCTGAACGGCCCAAACCGAATAGCACGCGGGCCATTCGACCGTAAACAAAAATCGCCTACGTTCCAAAGGGCCCGTGAAAAAAACTGGTAAACAAATTCAGTGTCATAACTACATCAAGTACATTCGGGTGCAAAAGTTGAAAAGTTGAAATAAAAGTTTTTTTCTTAGATTTGTATTATCTTCCTTAGAAAAACAATCAACAATAATATAAAATGTTTACAAAAGATAAATTTGATAATAAATTAATTTTAAATAAAAATTAGTCTTATTTTAAAAAAACAAATCAACGAAATATAAAAAATTATAATTAAATAATAAGATTTAGTAAAAATCAGTCTTATTTTAAAGAAACATATCAACAAAATATAAAAAAATTACAATTAAAAAATAAGATTTAGTAAAATTCAGTCTTATTTTAAAGCAACAAATCCACAAAATATAAAAAAATACAATTAAAAAATAAGATTTAGTAAAATTCAGTATTATTTAAAAGAAACAAATCAACAAAATATAAAATTTAGAATTAAACAATAAGATTTAGTAAAAATCTGTCTTATTTTAAAGAAAAAAATCAACAAAATATAAAAAAAGGAAGGACATACATTATTAAAATTTTATTTTTTCCATAAAATGCCCCACGCTTATCTGCCCAGTCAATAATTCATGTACTGCAGTTTGTATTTTACAGTTTCTTATTATAGTTTCAGGTAAGGTCACCAAATACTTGAAAGCACCTAAGCTTATCCTCTAGCCATGTGCTAACAAAATAATCATTGAATGTGGTAAAATCTTGACTGCTTAGACTTTCTGCCATAATATAAAGCCAACCATCTTCAGCGAAATGTGATTAGGTGATTTCAAATAATTAAATATTTAAAGAGTTAAAATTCGTAAACTTAGCGACTATTACAATGTATGCGACTGTACCTTTAAATTAATTTTGAAATCATTTTATCACCGGTCCTTTGAAACGTAGGCGATTTTTGTTTACGGTCGAATGGCCCGCGTGCCATTCGGTTTGGGCCGTTCAGACTAAATACCCTTTATCAATTTTTATTTTCGAGACGAAATGCATAATCTACCTAATATGTTTTTACAATCTAAAAACCGTTTTTTTAGTTAAGTATCCTAGTAAACTAACGCAATTCTTTAAAAAAATACCTGTTGTAAATGTTGTTTTAGAAGTCTACATTCTTGAAAGGTCCGTTCTTTGAGGTTGCCAGGATACTGCACAAGTTCATGTGTGCAAATGAGCTAGGCTAATCTTGAGTTGAAAAATTATAATAAAAATTAAAAAATAACCCGATTGAATATCGGTGAATAAGGTGAACATTATTATACGAAAAGTTTACTCGAGAATAAAGATTAAATAATGAAATTACGTACCTGCTTATGATTACAATGTGCACAATGCTCACAATCTAAGTGTTAACAAAAATAGGAAAATTCATTGCAATCAACTACTACCTATAAACAATTGAAAGACAAACCAATGAAAAAGATAATGAATGTGTGACCGAACGAGACAGATTATTAACACTGAAAGACTTTTTTCAATTCACTTATACATTAGAATATTACAGAATATTACAATAAATAGAAAATGAATAACGAATTCAAATTTGCGGGAGCGCGGCCGACCGCGTCATTTGCAGTGGGTTTCGTACGTATTAGTGCGGTTCTCTATTTATGCCCAGCGAACCCTGATTACGGGTACTGCTAATGGTAGGCGTTGGATGCGGTATACAGCTGGTATTTCGATTTATTTATCGGCTATACAAATAAATGGTTTTGATTACTTACTTTATTTTTGCGCATGATTTTCTAGTCTGGTAATGAAATTCAAACATTGTGGTGTTTGAACAATTTTATGAAATTGAATTGTTGGTTATTATTTTGAGAGTTGAATAATAATAAAATGAGTAACATAAACAAATGTTCTCACTGATTTACAAATAGGTATAACGTTATTGTTCGTAGCGTTTAAAAACTAACCTTTGCTGTGTTGACTTTATATTCGACTTAAGATATCACTGAATCATGTCACGGGAACATACAACTAGGATAGAAATTACTACTACTATTATTTGATTACAAGCTTCGGATTGTCTGTACAGTAGTTTTAATTAAAAGGTAACAACCTCAAACTAAATACAAACAACAAAAAAATATTTTCGACAGAAGATATCACTTAATCATGTCACGGGAACATACAACGAGGATAGAAATTACAACTAATTATTATTTTATACAAGCTTTGAATTGTCTGTGCAGTAGTTTTCAATAAATGGTAACACTGCACGGATAGCCGAGTGGTATAGGTCACCACGCTAATTACCACTGTGCGCGACGTGTTGCGGGTTCGATCCCCGCATGGGACAAGCATTTGTGTGATCCACAAATGCTTGTCCCAAGTCTGGGTGTTCTTTGTAAATTCCTAAGTGTGGGAGTCGTTTTTTAAAAAGATAAAAAAAATAGATAAATAGAACAACCTCAAACTAAATATAGACAAGAAAAGAATATGAGAAGAATATCAAATACGACAAACTATCGTAGTCAATTACGAAAGTATTTTGGGAAACATTGTTTTTTAATAATTTAGGTACTTACAAGCTTTTTTAATTATTATATTACAACAGTCTAAAGTTTCTGGAACATTACTAATTAAGCACAGTGAAATACTTGAGTAATAGCTTCCAAGTCTGTAAAGTAAAATGAGTTACTATATTTTGATTCTTGTCGTATTTATATATTGGTATGAGATAACTTGCTTAAAATAAAAAAAAAAATCATCGACTCTACTTCTTTTTTTACTCTAAAAGAACCACAATTCTAAAAAATTATATTTGTATTTCCAATACACATACCATTTATAAATATATTAAAAAAATTTAAACAATCTCTTAGCTGTATTTTTTATCAATTCCAAGTATATCTTCATAATGTGTAATTCTAATGGCTCGGAAGTTAATTTACATAAAAGTTATAAATCAATCAGCACGTTAAAGTCTCTCCACCATGCCGCACCTAACGATATTAACAATTTCTAAAAAAATACTAGGTCGAGTGACTAATCCCTATTTTAAATAACCTCTATTTTTTAAATTTAAATTCTTTATTATAATACTTATTATGAGTACCTACTGTGTTAGGGTATTATGCTCTGTAATTGAGAAAAATACCAAATTTCAAAGCTGTTTGCGCACGGCTTAGCTCGGAAACAATTTTTAATTTTCCTTCGGGCTCTATTTAAGGAATTGGGATAAAAGTTAGTATGCTATGTTCTTTTCCTTGTCAAAGGCTACATGCATGCCAAATTTCATCCAAATACGTTCAGCCGTTTTTGCGTGATTGAGTAACACTTTCACATTTATAATATTAATCTCTCTAATCACAGCTAACGAGACACAATTGATTTTTATTGTAATGCGGCGACCGGTCGCCGCTCGGGGACGAATAGGTTAAAAAATTAGGATAAGGATAATAATATTAGCAAAATCACTTTTACACGTTATTTTTTTTTTAAGCTCGATGTAATCGATGGACGAGACATATTTTTCTTAACTAAACTAATACTGGAACACTCGTGGTGTTAGAATATACTATTCCAAACATTAGAAACGGTTACCTTCGCACATTCCATTTATTCTACTTTCAATGTACTTTTTTTAATTATTTGGCAAGTCCTCAGTAGATGTAGTAACATGTAGTCGTCACATCTGTGTCAAGGATTTTCTTGTCAGTACCAGAGTAACAACGTATTGTGCGAAAATTTGTAATTAATCATGAGCTTATGTAAGCATTACGTTTCTGAGTATTAATGCCGTAGTTATTTAGTTATTTAGAAAAGGAAAGTGTTCCTTGAAAATCAACTAAGACGCGTGAACAGTAAATAATAATACCCTGACAAGTAGTTTCTAAACAGTGTATTTTGTGGCTTATTTCGTCTTTACATAAAGCTTTCTATACCGATCACGTAATTGTGAAAATATAGTTCCTTAGATTAACCTCATTATAAAATCAAAGCGTGCTCCTATTTTATGTTTAAGGAGTTGGCGGTTGACTTACAGTAGAACAGTAAACGAACAAATATAATACGGATAATAAATTGCACCATTTTCATCATTTTGACTCATTGGTATACAATAAAACCCACACAGAATTCAAACATAATTAACCCTTAAAAATCTCCTGAAAACCCAAGAGACCTTTACCTCATAAATATTGAAATCTATAAAACGTTTTTAATCAAGCGTTATCGATACATACGAGACTGTATCATTTACATCGGGACAATGAAAACGTGAACTTTCCAACGGAAGCTTTTAATTTCAACTTTTTCAGCGTACACTGAGGGTTATTGATCACCGGACCGTATTAAAACGCAAACACGGGCGTCTTAATTTGCATATACTTGCAGGGTTGGCACTGCTTGTGGTGACAAACAGAGTCGTGTTTGTTTCGACACTTATACCTCGAGAACGGGTGGACCGACTTTCCGGATCCTTTATTTGTAGCATTTGTCTCCGACCCAAATAGCAAAATGACAATTAAAAACGTGGAGTAATTAAATAAAAAAAATTCACCTAGCCGTTAAAATGCAGGACGCAGATAGAAATACTTATAGAAATAATACAATGTTTTTTTTTTAAATTCATTATACCAACTAGCAATCAGCAAAAAGACTTCGACATAGCAGGTAAATGATTGTAAAATTACTAAATTACCTACATTGTAATTAAATAAAATTAGTATTAGCCATCATAAAATACTCGCTCACTCGGGTAAATTAATTGTCTTCCAATACTGTTCGTGGAAATAGACAGGACGTTAAGAGTCAATAATTCCTCGATTTTAGTCTATGTTTAGAATGTCTAATTTAGCTCAGGCGCGACTGTATCTGTTGGTACGTGTTTGTCTAGTTCATTTGTACTTAAAAATACCAAAGCTTCTTCGCCTGTCTGATCTTTACTATAAATACTAATAATTACTAAATATTTTTATTTTGAATCCAGGATTATTTTGAATTTTGGAATCCAGGATTCCTCAATTTGTTTTCCTTTACCGATCGTCAACGATGTCATGGAATAATTAAGAAGTACATAATATAACTTTGCAAAAGTCACATTGGTATTTGCCTGTACCAATGTGACTTTTCAGGTCGAACCTGTCACCTTGCGCACGAAAACCCGTTCATTGAACTGCTAGGCCACCACGACGTTTTGAAGAAAGTAAAAGCTGTATAATCCAACTACACTTTAGCGACAACCCTGCGAAATGAATATGTAACATCAAGTGATATTAAAACATCAAGTGCTATTTACAACGGCCGGTGAACTGTGCGTGTTCGTAAATTATTCTGTCTCTGCTGTCGACGTGAGGCTTAACGTTATGTCGTGATGCTCGTTATACATCGACGTGATTTTATCGTTGAATTTGTTGTTACCGTTATTGAGTGCCCTATTAGTGCTATGATATTACGCAATGTATATCTAATTTCAAGAGGTTGTGTTGCTAGCAACGTTTTGTTGTTTTTAATTGTGAATTGTATTTTTTTTTTTTTTTAAAACGACGCCCGCACTAAGGAATCTAATCCTTGTGTCGCGGGGGTTTCACAAACATTCAAATCATATACACAAAGAACACCCAGACTTCGAACAAGCAGCTGTGGATAACGCAAATGCTTTTCCCATACGGGGATCGAACCCGCAACACGTCGCGCACTGGTAATTAGCGTGGTGACCTATACCGCTCGGCAATCCGTGCAGTCAAATAATAATAACCACGACAACTAGATATATTAATATTTTACAATAGAAAAATCTTTTATATACTACACGTGTCCCTGTACGAGATGCAATTAGCGCTAGTATGACTTTACTAAGAAATGCGTTCATAAAGTCAGTTATATTCACGTTCAGTTTTGTCTCAACTCTCAGCGAGAGTTCTGTTTCCAAGTTTCCCTCATCAATTCCAAGAATTTCGGATTTAGTCGGCTGTAAGGAAACTTTCCACAACTGTACACCTGTAGGACTTATCTATATTAAGGTAATGTTAGTAAATGGTTTTAGATGATAATTTAAGACTAAAGTATTTGAATTTACGAGATACCTTTATTTTTCTGGGTTAAAAGCTAATACGGTAGGTATTAGCTTTTTAACCAGAAAAATAAAGGTAAACACAGTTCTACTTATACTCCTTTATATTGCGATTTGTCGAAGTACCTCTCCATATGTAAAAGATACCTACTTAAATTTTTTTTTCTTTTCTTATTAACTAACTGAATATTTATCGCTTTTGTTACTTTTTTATTGAGGTTTTTTTACTTTTTTTTTTAATATGTATCGGTTGGTAATACACCGGTTCAAAGACGATAAAAAGTATATATCTAGGAATATGACGTCACATGCATCATCTTCCTAGCCTTTTCCCAAGCTATGTTGGGGTCGGATTCAAGTCTTATCGGATTAAACTGATACCATATTTTACATGGAGCGACTACCTGCCTGGCCTCCATAACCCATTTTACTGGGTAGGTAACGCATCCCATTAAGAGTGGTTGTCAGAATATTGTAAAGACTTAACGACTGTCATAGACCGACGTATATATACGGACCAAAGGCTTATCGTGTGTACCAGGGCACGGAGGGGTCTCGGTATTTTACATTTATGGTCACCCATCCACGGACCCACTGCGGTGAGCGAGGTTTAACCTCTATTATCGGCTTACACTTAGCCACGAGCCCTCCTTAGTGATGATAAAAAGTATACCTAGTAAAATGAGAGTAAAAGTAATATTAGATCGTGAACAATTTTGTCATGTACTTACAATGTATATTGGTGCTAATTTAGTACTCAATACAACGTCCACGTAACCTCCTACGTCCAACGAGGCCTGTGGGATGGATTAGGTGGTATCTACTCGCTTTAGGGTTGTCTATAAAAATTTTTACTATATACAGCGTGTAACAAATACCCTGTCCGATCCCTAAGATATTATTCGGTATCATACTGCGAACACATATATACTAAATGGATTGGAGATTATTATTGTTCCCCAGTGAAAATAATTAAATTAAAATAAAAACTGATCCAAGGCAACAGCGACACTGACCGCTCCTCAAAGTTCACGTACTTCCTGCCTACAGTTTTGTGTAAAAGAAGCCAGGCATGCGAGACGGTTCATGAACTGCACCACGAATACGCCTTTATTGGATCGGACAGGGGTTTTGTTACATATTGTATGTTATATATATTTATCATATTCATTATTAATTATCTTTTTAGTTTTTATCTTCATCATTATCTCCTTGCCCTTATCCGATTCATATGGGTTCGGCAAAATACTTATTTTTCTTCCATTCATCTCTATTACTCGTAATCGCGGCATCCGCTCCTTTCTTTCTCATATCATCTATCACACAATCCAATCCCTCTTTTTAGTTTTGTCTTGTATAATGTACCTCTCGTTAATAACTTATTTTCTTTGTAAAAATAACTTTTGAATGCCTGCACTAAGTCGGATAATTATATTTGTGCGTTATTAAAGAAAAATTAAAAAAAGTTTGAATGTGAATGTTATAGAAAGAAGACTGTGACAGACATGTTTTACGGAAACGAGACATATTTAAGCGGGAGAAACCGCGGGCTACAGCAAGTAGTTATAATTATAAAAAATATTACTATTACATATATAATTTCGAGCGAACTAAACATAAAATGCATAGCAATAAAGTTTTTTTGCAAAGATAAAATCCTTATAACACGTAGGTACCTAAGTTTTTAAGAACAGGTGTGTAAACAAGCATTCCATTTTAAGAAATGGATACTTACTCCAGGGCTTTTATTAGCGTACCTCTACCTATGTCGCAAGCAGTGACAAAATTTCAAACACCTTGGATTCACGAGACGGTTGCAAGGAAACCACATGTGGTCGTACTTTATGACAATTAGTGCGAGCCTTGCCCACGTTAAACTGAGGAAGAGGTTTCTCAGAATACAAACAACTAAACATAATATTATTTAAACTTGTCTTGTCTGTTTTGAAATACAGGCTAGCACGAAAATAGGTACTTTAAGGCCCAGTTTTGTATTTATTTATTCATATTTGAATTTGTACAAATTGGTCCTGTGTAAGTAAGTCACTTACAGGCATGCACAACTCACAGAAGAATGAGTGGTCGGCTTTAATTAATTTAGATTTAAATAGTTGTTAAAAATCATTATTTAAGAATGATAACAAAAATGCATTTTTGAATATGAAAATAATACAAAAGTCAACATATTCTTGATTATACAATGCATAATGAATTTAATTAAAACAAAAAAAAAACAATTATTAATACAAAGTTTTTTGATCCTTAGTTACCTCAACCAATGGTGAAATATGCTAACTAATGGTTTCAAATTGAGGTGAAATGCGTATTCTTTGTATATCAAAGGGTCAAATAAGTCGGACAGTTAACTAAACAAGTTAAATTATTTAACCATTTGTTAGAATAAAAATTGCTTAATAAACATGTTCTACCGAAGCTTGAAACCATTAGTTAGGCTATTTGGTTAAATAGCCTAACTAATGGTTTCAACGAATACGATACAACGGTAACGAATGGTTATTCGTTGAGTTAACTTGGGATAAAAAAACTAGGCCTAAGTGATAGTAAGAACATAATAAATATACAACTAGTATTTAGAAATTATTGCTTAAGTTAGTTTTTTGTTTTTTCTTTATTTTATGCGTCGCATGTGCCGCGAATAAATGCTTTTTCTTTGGTTCTTTCTTTATTTGTTTCTTTGGTTATCAGGGAATGGAGGATTATATTCGTCCGTTTCGTTATTGTATTGATAACATCATAAAAAAAGCCAATAAAATTCAGGATGTATGCGTGGTATGTAAGCAACTACACTCGCGAGCAAAAGTATGGAATCACTTACTTGAAATTTGCGTCGCGCAATCTGAGTACTAAATTATTCTGCTAATATTAATAAAAATGGTACCATTTTAAAGTTTATACTGTCACCTTTAAATTGATACCAAATTCATTAAAATCACACCAGTATTTAAGGAGCTATCCTGGATTATGTCAAGAAGTAAGGAAAAAGATATGTTTGATAGGTCACAACTTGCGCCCTATTGACCCCCTATAAAAGCACGTGTTATCGGATTTTCTTTATCAGTCTGCTTTCAAACGTTGACCGGTACACATCTCCGCTAATTTTGACCCTTGAATTTGGACGACAATGGATACTACACCTACAGAAGCCGCCCAAATCGTCGCCCTATTGCGAGAAGGGCTCAGCCAGAGGGCTGTCGCACGACAGCTCCACATAAGCCAGTCCTGTGTCTCAAAAGTTTATAAACGCTTTCGGGAGACTGGTGGCTTTATCTCGAGACCAAGATCTGGACGGCGCCGGTGCACATCGGAGAGGGATGATCGTTTTATCGTGTCAACCTCTCTTCGAAATCGACATTTGACTGGTGTCGACGTCCAACAGGAGCTCCGAAATGTTCGTGGAGTAGCTGCCAGCGAGTGGACAGTTCGTCGAAGACTTAAGCAAGCTGATTTAACTCCAAAAAGGCCAGCCACAGGCCCGAAACTGACGGCAAGCCACCGACAAGCACGTCTTCAATTTGCTCGCTCTCATCTTGATTGGGAGGTTGAGCAATGGAAGCGTGTCCTGTTCTCCGACGAGAGCAGAATGTGTTTGCATGGCAGCGACCGAAGAGGTCGGGTCTACAGGCGGCCTGGGGAACGATATGCACAGTGTTGTTTTGCTGAGACAGTGGCGTATGGCGGTGGTTCTTGTATGATGTGGGCCGGCATTTCCTTCGACGGTAAAACGGAGCTGGTTTTCGTGCCTGGCGGGGGAAGAGGAGGCGGTCTAACTTCAGACCGCTACATTACCGATATTCTGCAGGACCATGTCCTTTCTTACGCGGGATATATCGGTGATGACTTCCTCCTTATGCACGATAACGCTCGTTGTCACACTGCCCGTGCCACAACTGAATACCTCGAAGAAGTCGGTATCGCCACAATGGACTGGCCAGCGCTCAGCCCGGACTTAAATCCCATTGAGCACATGTGGGATGAATTGAAGAGGAGGGTCCGATCAAGAAATCCTGCTCCTTCAAGTGTAGATGAGCTGAAATCGGCTTTGATAGAGGAGTGGGAAGGTATCCCGCAAGAATCAATTCGGAAGCTGATTCGATCAATGAAGAACCGTCTTCGAGCAGTTATAAGGGCGAGGGGAGGGAACACAAAATATTGAAAATTAATTTTAAAGCCAATTAAAGTTTTTGTTACACAATTTTTGTTGTTTTCTTCATTCATTATTTTTTCATTATCCTTAGGTTTTCCTTAACTCCTTCACTTAATCCAGGATAGCTCCTTAAATACTGGTGTGATTTTAATGAATTTGGTATCAATTTAAAGGTAACAGTTTAATCTTTAAAATGGTACCATTTTTATTAATATTAGCAGAATAATTTAGTACTCAGATTGCGCGAAGCAAATTTCAAGTAAGTGATTCCATACTTTTGCTCGCGAGTGTAGATCTCATTGTAATCAAACACATTATTTCTGCTTCATCAAATTAAATCATATCATCATATTAAAAAGCTGAAGAATTTGTGTTTGGTTGAACGCGCTAATCTCAAAGATACTGTTCCTATTTGATAAAATATTTTAGTGTTAAATACCCAATTTATAAAAGAAGGCTATGTCGCGATAACTACCACGTGGTTGGATTCGCTATCAAAAGCTAGTACCATAGAAAATTGTATGAACGTATTCAACTACTTTTTCGTGTATGAAATTTAAACATTTTCCGCGAAATTACCAACCAAACTATTATTTTGTAAATAACTAATTAATTCAATGTGATGGGTCAATGGTTGTACATTAATTGCATGAAAAGAGACTATGAACATTGAAGAAAAGGCACAGGCTGATATGAAAAATATTTTAAACATTTTAATTAAACCAAGTACATAATATAATGCACAAAGCCCTTAGAGCGCAGGGCCGTAATTATAAAAGCACCGTTGCATATGAAACTTAAATTACTGGTTGCACGTAACACAAACTGCAATTACGTTAACGTGTTGCGCGGAAACCTAGCCGAATAAGAGATAGAACTACCTGTAGAGCTGATTCAATTCGACAGAAATGAATAAGACTTTAGGAAAGTTACTTCGCCTGTATCGATATTTATGTTCAACAAAAACATATTTCTATATGATTAGCAATAGGTAAATTCGAAGAAAGAGTTGTCGTCGTTTTTAATCGAATTCAATAAAGTTGAAGCGGTAGCCTAATGGCTAGGGCGCCGAACTTGCGATCGTGTGGTTGCGGGTTCAAATCCCACCCATTACACTACCGACGTGAACCCACTCGTAACACAAGCATCTTAGCTTAGCACGAGGGGTTAACGAGATTACTAGTAATGTGCTATCCAAATTGCTAGGAATCTTTAAAAAAAAAACTCGTTTTGTTCCACTGTATGTATTTAAATATCTTACTAGTAAGTCCGTAAATTACCAGTACTCTTATTAGCCCCTCGTGCTAAGCTTAATTGCTCTTGTTACAAGTGGGTTCACATCGGGAGTGCAATGGTTGGGATTTGTACCCGCAACCTCATAATCGCAAATCCAACGCTCTAGCCATTAGGCGACTGGCGCTTTAGACCCAGGCAGGTACATGAATACTGGTGACGATGTCTGTGTCTTTTTAGGTTGTTCATTAACTTTTACTAGATAAGCTGTGTATGTATCACAGCAAGGTTTATTATGGCACGTGCTAATGAATTCGTTACTTCACATTAATCTAGGACCAAAAGGATAGCTAGCGGAAAGGCGTTATTATTTTATTAATATTCCTTGCGCTAGTGCACCGTCTTAGTATAATGATTATAACTTTCATAATCTGGAACCAACTCAGTTAGTATTAGGATTATTTTGCACTGCTGGACTTAGGTAGTCTGAAGTCAATAAGATTTTTTGTTTAATTTTGTTTACGAACTACTATTGTATTAATAATACCCACCTTTAAATTTCTCACTGCTGCCACCCATGCTCGTGTCGTGTTGGCGATTTCAGATTCCAACTTTTGGAATCCAGCTTTTCTCATGAAGTTTCCCCACATTATTATTCTCTACATTTAGCCTACATTATTTATATCACCTTTTGTTTTGGTCAGAGTTAAACTGTTATGACTTCAACCCACGCTGAGGACTCAGCGTGGGAATCGGACTTGCACCAACCAAAAACACCCCGGTCCCATCCTTACCTTTGCTAGAGCCGCGGGATAGTTTACGCAAGCTCTACGCAGCACCGGCAGGCTTCGCTCCCAACTAGACCTCTTCCAGGGAGGTGGGTGTATAGTGCCCATCCTCTTTACTTCCAGGAAAGGACGCGTGGGTCTTCGTTATATCACCTAGCTTACTTGCCACGAAACATGTGTGACAATATTAAAACGTTGTTTTGTCATTAGGAACACTTTTGATACCCATGTAAATTTGGCACATAGTAGTTAAAAATATCTATTACTGAAATAATATTTTTGTGTAGTTATTTATTATTAGATAAAAAGTCTGAAGTGTGCAAGCTACCTTAGGAAACCATAGGTACTAAATGTTTTCACTAACTGAAAATAGTTCTGATATTATCTAGCTTCGGTTAGATAAGTTTAGATAGTTGAAGTTTCGAAGAGCTTGAGGATTTATTTAAGTTTGTTCGGATACTTAGTATGTAAGAAAGTTTCTGTAGCTATTATGTAAATGTAGGGACAAAATAATAGGCAAAGTATTAACTGATGTATGAGTAATATCTAGTCTGTAAATTTTTCGTTCTTTGAAATAAGTAAATAATAAATTAGATTAAAATAATTTATTAACTTCAAAGTGATTTTAGTTTGGCAAGCAGTGTTCCATTATTTTTAGAAGATGTAATAATATATTTGTTGTTTACTTTTTTTTAACAACGTACCTACAATGTGAGTCGCAGATACTAGTATTTTTTAATATAGTATACTAGAATATTGTTTGGTAACTAAACATGATACAAACGTTCATTACACACTGCAAATATTCACATAAAAATGTTTAACTAATATTAGAATTTTTGTATCTTATTTCACAGAATGAATATTATTCTAATTTAATATTGCTCAACAATGTTTCACCCATTATTATACCGGTTCCCAAGGAAGATTTTTATCTAAAATTACACATTAAATTGTTCATTTGAGTGACACGGCTTGGCAGATGAATTTTATATTTTAGAATTGGTAGATATTTGATAATAGACGGCAGAAAAAGAGCTTTTTTTTCCCTTTTTACGTTTAACATTTAACTAGCTTTTTCTTGCGGCTCCGTCCGCGTAGGCGTCGGTTACCGCGATAAATTATAGCCTAGCCTTCCTCAATAAGTGGGCTATCTAAGAGTGAAAGAATTTTCAAATTGGACAAGTAGTTCCTGAGACTAGTGCGTTCAAACAAACTAACCCTTCAGCTTTATAATATTAGTATAGATATAATATTTAATGTGACTTTCAAAGAAATGCGTAATAAAGATTTTGCAAACTATCTCAGAATATTTGCTACAACTACTATAACGTCGTTGAGAATAAATCTTGGATAGATTTCAAGTACTCTGTGATTGATATAAGCATTTCTAGTATACGTCTTACACAATATTATATTTCTATAAGTAGTTCTTGAAACGAATAAATGCTTTCTTAGAATTATTTGTTTCACTATTGTATTAATAGAGCATATCTTTCTCTTTATTAATTTTGCGAAGTGAAGAAGACTTAAGCTTTTTTTGTTATAAAAATTAAAACGAGTCGGTATTATATTCAGAATCAAAGCGACTAGTAATGGCATAGCAACTAAATGTTATTAAGTTATTTTTACAATTTTATTGAAATAGGTAATATTTGACGACCTTTGTGGTTGAGAAGCGTACACACCGGTTTATAAGATGTCGCCAGCTCTGAGGTCCCGTGTTCAATCCCCGGACGGGTCATTGTATGAAAAAAACACTAGTCTACATTGTCTTGGATCTGAGTGTTTGTGGTACCTTCGTTCTGTCTGATTTCATAACACAAGAGCTTTAGCTACTTACTTGTCCACATTTATTTATTTATTTATTTTATTATCATAATAGATCTATATATATATATATATCAGTGAACTTAATAAAGACTTGTTTGTGTTCACGATTAAGACGTCTGCAAGTTCAGCAAAACGCAGTGGTTTCTTTGATGTTTATAATTAGTTCCTTTGATCTTGAATGCTTTGAAATTTTAACAGCAGTTCAAGTTTGTTTTTGTGAGTTTCTAAAGATACCTATTCGTAGCGGTTACGTGCTTCTAATACAAATTAAGAGTGTCAATTGACTGCGACATATTCATTTAAATATACAATATAATTCTGAAGTGGATACTTCACAATTCAAATTGGATTGCGGCTGATTGAAATTGTAAACATTTGAATTATGATCCTTATTAACATTATAAATGCAAAAGTAACTCTGTAGTCTGTATGTGTGTTACGCAATCACGCCTTAACTACTGAACAGTTTGAAATGAAAGCTGAACTGAAACTGAAAATTTTGTAAAGAGCGAGTGTTGAGCCTTCGAAAGGACAAACGATACTTTTTGCCGCGATAACTGACACCTTCGCAAGCGTAGTCGCGGTCTACAGCTAGTTTATTATGAGTGAATTATCAAAAGGTTCAGTTATTTTCATGGTAGTTTAAGTAGCTTATTTTTTTAAGCAGCATTAATATATCGTGTTTCTCTATGTGATTTTGGAATATAGGTATAGAAGATGAATAATAACAAGTAAAGGCAATAAAAGTACCTACTCGTCTGATCTGTGAACCAGACGATCCATTCGACATCATAGGATGTGAGTCTGAACCGATCGTTGAGAACACACTTCAGTTAAACTCAAACCACGTGTAAATAGCTCGTTTTTTTTTCACTTTTTCATCGAATAAAAATATTTTAAGCCTTACGTTAGTTTATTGGTGCACAAAACTATTCAATTTTTTACGAGCTAGAAAGTTAACCGATAAAGTTGAAAAGTATAACTGGGGTTGCCAGCGAGCATTGATTTCCGAGTTAGCCAGAACTAACGCCTGAACGGAACTAAACTCAAACCTCCTTTTTATGGCGTCTATGAAGAAAGCCAAAATTCAGTTTTCTAAAACATTATCACGTTATAAAACATTATGCTTCTTTCTGAGGAAAATATAAACTTTTTACTGGTTTTTTATGCGTTTTACATTCTAATTGAATGTTGGCTTTTGTTGAACTGACGGATATTGGGTGCTGAAAGTGAAAATTAACTGTTCCTCCGCAATTTGGAAGAGGTAGTGTCCAGCAGTGGGCTTGCTTAAATTATTAGAATAAACACTTGTTAATATGTTTTTAATTGTTGAAACTTTTCTGTTCTATGCAATAGGGAAGAACAGGATAAAAATAAACGATAAAAAAAAACTAAAAATAGACTCCTAAACTGAAAGTTACACAACAAATCTGACACGTCATGGACATAATTGAAGTTTAGTATTAGTTACTTTTGAATATCAGTATATCCTACATTTCTCATAAGACGACCGCATTTACCGATCAGGTGCCATACCATGAGCTTATTAAGCAAGGTTGTTGCCGCTGTGGAAGCGAGACGCTGCTACGTGCATTGTATAGCGCTGTCTCGCTTCTACAGCGGCAACAACCTTGCTTAATAAGCTCATGGTATGAGCACTGTTCTATTTAATTTCCCAAGAGAACGATCTTAAATTACTGTCATGTGTTTCAAAATGTCAAGTGATTACGTTACATTACCTAGTTATTGATACCGCAGTCAATTGCAGCAAGACAGCAAGAATGTTCACCCAAACATCTTATGTAAGTCATGAAAATATTTGTTCTGTGCAATCGAATACCGCGTCAATCGAGCCCTATTTGTCTTGTTGAACAAATAGAAGTCGTTGCGACACAGACACCGAGTGCTTTGATGCCACTTAACGTTGAAGGGGAACTCCAACTTATAGGTATTAAAAACCTTTTTTTCTTGATTTATAACGAAGGATTAATTTTCCTTCTTTATTGATGTAGATGTATTTAATTTATTATTTTATGTTTTCAAAATAAGTTTGTCATGAAACATAACTTTAGAATTATTTTTGAATATCAGTCTCTTACATTTCATAAACGACGATAGCATTTACCAAACTGTTTTGTTTAATTTAATATAAAAACAAACTTAAATTTCTGTAATGTGTTTCATATTTCAAGTAATTGTGTTACAAATACGTACGAAAATGAACAGATAACAAAGATTTCAACAACTTTGACGTGTGTATAGTTACACACGTCGAAGTACGAAATAAAGCTCTCAAGTTCAGTTGCTCTTCACTACAAGTGGTAGACGCAAAAAATATGCGACATCACAAACACATAATTCTATATAAGGACGCAATCATTTCAATGGGATCACGACGGAATAACGCGCTGTTACGCACATTATACAGGCGAAGGACACACTGACTGATATTTAGTCCAACCTCATTGAAGATAAATGTAAAAAAATCTGTTGCTGGGTAAGAATGACAAAAGTTATAGGTATTATTATTTTTAAGTCTGTTGGTTGGTAACATTTTATTATTATTTTGGATTATGTGTTACACAATAAAACATAAACTTATGAAGGTATACAATATTACCACGTAATAATAATTGATTTTAATTATGTAAATAAAATCTTTTTTAGAAAGAATTTTCGTTAGTGAAAATCAAAAGAAGTTTGCCAACCTCACGACCGGTGTATCATTCCGCAATCGTCACAACGTCTCACTGGCGGATGTTAATGTTCGCAATTTGAAACCAGACGTTGACGAATACAGCTCTTCGCTTGAAACTGGTTAAAGTCTACGTCACAGGGAAAGCGGACGCTAGTGGGAAAGCAACCCAGTAATGTGAGATGCATTTTTGCCTACCCAAGTTTTATTTCTTAAATTATTAATTTCGATGGGAAACAAAAATATAGAGTATAGTCATTGAAAAAAAATACAACTGTTGTGGTTAGTATGGCTGAATTATTCATTTATTTTGAGTTAGGTGCCATTGTGTCAAATACAACAACATATCGAAGTTTTCGTTGGACAACAATTAAAGATCGTCTTTTGTCTAGATAAAAAATTACATTGTACAAATTAGCTGAAACATTTGCATAAGCCAGATTAAATAGATAAGAATTCAGTGTAGCGTTGGCTTTACCTCAAGTTATCCAAAATGACACTTGTACTGTTAGCTACGAGCCAATAATTAAGCGTAGTATAATTACACGCGTTATTACTGGGTGTGTATGGACATACTGGGGGGTTATTCTCTAGGTTCAAACAATACAGAACGTGACATAAGGCAGATTGCAGTTCGAGAACCCAGAGTCGCCAAATCATTTTTGTATTCTGATAGACATCATGTGGTGTTAGTATATACGTTTTAGGCCATTTAACAGATTTCTACTTAAAGTATAGTATGTCGAAAGAGATAACGCCTCTTTTAACCTTACACGTAACAGCACGCTAACTACTTGGACTTATTGAATAAGGCCCCTAGTTTCGCCCACGTCTCATTATGTTCATTCGAGCCTGATTAGTGGAGGGTAAAATCACAATTTATTTAAAAAAAAAACATTTGAACAGGATTGATATACCTAGTCAACTTGATTCTAAAACGAGTATTACAACACACGTGCGCTTTTTGTTAATCTTTAAAATGGCTTGCTTTAATGTTTCTTCAATACGTAATACCGTACCTACCTAAATTGATCGAAATACTGTCATCGAAAATACAGATATTAGGGTATTTTGTTATTAATATTGGTACACTATAATTTAATACCTAAAACTAGCTATCCAATTAATAGCAAAATTTCAATTTTCTGAATTCGGTTTTAAATATGATATAGATGATAATGATTATCATGACAATAGTTACAACGTTCAGGTTATGTTACATATTTTCATTAATAAATCTAGGTTATAAGTCAATACTTTAGAATGAACTTCCGTAAACATTTGTGAAAATCATTCAGCCGTCCCAATAAACAAAGTAACGTTTTTGTGCCATCAATCACAGTCTTACTCGAGCAGGGCTCGAGCAGGGTCCGCCAATCGAGCAACTGACATTTGCAGTCAAAACGTCAGTTCACTTAAACCAATGCTGCGGGCGCACCGCGGAACCTAGCACAAATTAATCTTTCAGTACACGATCTAACTTTAACGATTGCTGCGAAAAAGTTCCTAATTCTTGGATTACTCTATCTCTATGATAAGACACCTTCGCTACACTGTGGGAATAGCCGATTATTGTTAATCTATCTTAGTAGTAGTATAAGTAGTTTTTGTTGCGTCGTAAGTATTAATCAGCTCGAAATAATTAATATCCCAGAATTATAATTGCCGTCACGTATTATTTGTCGGATTTGTTACGAGTACTTTTCCGTTTTTAACGTTCTTCTAAACAGATATATTCAAAAATAATTGTGTCCATAATTTTAGATAGACCTTTATAAAGGATGAGCGATAAAAATGTTTTTTTTGTGCATAGAGCAAGTAAATGTGCTCATACCTCGCACTATGCCAAAACCTTGCCAATTTACTTGCCGGCAACTATAGTATATATGTTATGGACCAAGTGATAAATTGAGCAGTATACATAATGCCCGGTCATTATGAAAAATGCCCAATATGAGAGTGCAATTTGACAATAATTATTCAAATAATCTAATTGACCGGGCACTATACATATTGCCCATCACCTTTTGGGCAGAGTAATACAAACATATTTAATTACCTACTATTTTTTTATTGTTATTGTCATTTAACTTAAATTAAACTAAATATTAAAGGGGAATTATAAAACGAGCGATTAAAAAAAAGCTTTGCGACTGATGATGACATACTGTATTAATAACTTGAGCGGTATGAATTTGAGTAAGCGAAAAATTAACTAAACTAACGACGAATATTGATAAATAATAAAATCCAGAACGAGCTTACAAAAAGAAAGTGGATTGTGATTAATCCATTTCATATATTAAAATTTTATCCGAGCGACTACATTACTAAGTGAGCGACTGGAAATACAGATAGGGCAACGATCGTTGATGTATAGTCATCTCTGTCTTTCAGGCTTACGGTACGAATACACTAAAACCGATTTTGTCGGCCGATGGCGGACAGAACTACTCTGTATTCGTACCGTTAGACTTAACCTAAACTTAATTAATTTCCATTACTCAACCTAGACTTTGTGTTGAAAAATTTTTGCCCAACGTCCGGTAGGTTTAGGTTAGGTTAATATGGTGACCCTTACGTGCACGAGGGCGGCGAGCGGAGTCGCGGCAGCGACCGCCCCGTGCTGGAAAACCTTTCAAGCGATTCACGACTTTATGTTTATCAAATTGCCCAACTATCATGTAGCAACATAATAATGACCGTGCAATGTGATAAATAATGAAGTTAAGATAGTAATTAATCACTTAGCCCGATAAAGCTAGACATTATTCATAATGCTCGTGCATTATAAATAATGCCCGCATTAATCACTTGGTCCACAACATATATAGCGTTAAGATGAAAGACAAACAGGGTGAAGGACTTTGTTTTATAATATTTATAGAATCACTAGCTGACCCGGCAAACGTTGTTCTGCCATATAAAAAAAACTGAAGATAGATGTTGGCCGATTCACAGACCTACCCGATATGGCCACAAAATTTCATACAAATCGGTGCAGCCGTTTCGGAGGAGTTTGGTAACAAACATCGCAATACGAGAATTGAATATATTAGATAAATGCTGATTATGTCACTCTTATAACATAAACCAATTATAATAGCGTTCAAAGTCCCAACCATTGGTTTAAAATATGTACTTAACTTGTTTCATGAATTTTACATTTAACAAAGTCGGATCGAAAGTTTTGAAACACAATTAGAATTAAACATTACTTCAGTGATTGTATAACTTAGGGATTACGGTTAAGTTGTTTGTGGTCCTACTTTCACGAGAAAAATTTGATTACAGGTATTCTGATAGGAGAACAAGGATTGATTGATAGTAGTTCATCGCAATGAATTAGATCAGCTGAAATGAAAATACAACTGAATTGCTCCCAATGATTAAACTTCATAATTATTATTATGAACTTTCGAGATAAAGTCTATACTTTCGCTTCTTAGGTACAGTCACGATCTCTCGATCATACATACAACATTGATAAACTTTAGAAATTACCTCAACTTCAACCACCTAAAGAATATGTGTACAACAAGTTATTCAAAATTACACATCCATCAAACTGTGCCAGAAGATACGATATTTTAGGAAATGTGACAATATTAATTATGGATTTTTGCCAGGTACTGTAGGTACTTAGGTATATGATTTAAGTTAGTCTCAGCAACGGTTATAGCAACAGTTTAGTTATAGTTTGGGCTAGCAACTCATTACGGTACTAATTTGATCTCAAAAACAAAAGAAGTAAATCAGAACAAATCAATTTTAAACTGGCGTTCAATGAAAATTCTACTCTCCTTGTTTTTTAAACTTACTGAAAAAATCTTTCAATAAAGAGAAATAACGTTACAAAATTATAATACAAATATTTTTGGTTTAAAAATCAAGAACGTGGCTATGAATAATGGATTGAAAATATTTTAACATTCCATTTATAATTTCAAAATTTTGCGGACGAATTTTGATTAATTATTGGTTAGACATACCTGAGAGAAATAAACCGAAGTAAGGATTAAACTTACTGGACGTGAGAGTTATACTACGTTAATACTGCGGCACTATACGTGTGAAAACAAGTGGCTGAGTGGGGAATTGATTGCGACCTAGACATAATGCAGTAAAAGAAATGTCGTCAAGATAGCCAAGATATTTCTTATGATACTTATTTGATGACATTTATGTTCCTATAGGTAGGTGTTATACGTTAACTTAGCTTGAAAGATTATATGACAAGTCTACTCCGAATTTTTGAGTCTTTAAAAATGCACAATAATAATTTGCCAAAATATCTCGTTTTTTAAATGAGTGGAAACTGGGTAAACATACGTACGTAATGGAACTCGGTGTCTCCGAGGCAGAGCTAAATCTCTTGTTATAAATGACGCAAGTTTTAATTGTACGGTACGAAGGAGTGGTCCCGTCTGTTGTAACACTGTCCCATGATTTGTTCGACGATTTGTTGGCCCAAATGTTCAGTCGCATTGTTTGACAGTTACACATTAGTCATATTTATATTATACATGCGGTAAGCCGCAAACGTTTCTAATAAATTGCTCATCTGGCACTAATGCGACTAAAAACATTGTGAATGAAGGATAAACCTACCTATAATAATATGAAGAAAATATAACTTATCTCCCTTTAAGTTATATTATAAGATTATAACCGTGTAATTAATATAAAATTTATACATTATATCTAGAATAGATCTTAGATTGTCTAAGGCATGAGGTTGACATGATTAAAAATCCCGCGGAATAATAAAGATTAAAAAAGAAAACCGGGCGTTAGCATCTTTTTCTAACAAAGTGAACACTGGAACTATTTTTTATTTCCAGTACAATTCGCTTTTTTAATAAATACGATTTACACATACAATTTTTTTAGCTGTAAAATGTTTGAATAGCTAGGGCTTTTACTAAAAGTAAGTCAGTAATGCGATAATAATGTTAGGAACCTTTAGTTCGTGTAAATGCCTTGTGTTACGTCGATTTGAACCCTCAGTGGGTGATATTAGCTTTTTCAGTTAGAACCGATGTAACCCGGCCTTGGAACTTTGCCAGATAGATCGCTATTGGTTTGCCCTTTATAAGGTTGTGATTTATACCGTCATGCGAGATCTATGGGGGTTGTATTACATAAGTTTGCATAAGCACCTAATATTGCATCAAAATTTTGGTAAAATTACATTGATTTTTATGTTATTTTGTTATTTATTAACATTATTGTATAAAACCCAAAGAATATTTTTATATTTTTTCCGCAACACTAACCAGGTTTAGTAAAATTCAAACTAGATTTTTAAAACGTCGCTAGTGCCGAGAAAAATAATATTCTCAGCAAAATATCGACGGAATAATTTGCCTACGAGCTGATGCAAAAATACTTCTCTAGCAAAAATATAGTTAACCTAGTAAGCTTCCGTTTGCCTCCCAAGATGGAACTAATTTATTTAATGAGAAAAGCCGCTGGCTACCACTACAGTTGGGATTTAGACTGCGAAACTTTATTTTGTGCTCGAAACTTTTCTGTTAATAATTCTTGTGTTCTATAGCGAAAACATCAATTACCTGCTGACTTAATTTATGTTTGTTTTAATTGTTTAGAATTTTCTGAGTCTAGAATGTATCTAGTCTATACGCTACTGTAAGTCTATTTGTTAATCTCGTTGAAAGAAAAGCAAGAGATTACCTTGGTATAAACATCATCGGATAATAATCACACAGTAATAATCACAAGTTTCAAATGACGCTGACTTTGCTCGATTGAACACAAAACCGAACGCCGTCTAACTGATATTTTTAGCAAAAGTACGTAGCAAGCCGAAAACACCACCACAAAATTTTACTGCAAGATAAAACCAAAAAGTAATCGCTTAAAAATATAAAGTTGCACGCAAAAGTACATTTCCGTAATAGACGTGAAGTAGAAAGGAGCGCCATTTTGCAGACTTGATACCTCTTTCGCTTTATCTCGGCTCATTAATCTAAGCACTCTCGGATTTATGGCGAGAAGAGGAGCAGATTATTTTACAATTAAGTATGTGTTACGTGATGGTTTTGGTAACGGTTTCATAAGTGTTGTATGATTTTGGTTTCTAATTTTCGTCATTATTTTTTTTTGTAAAAGTAAAAAGAAGTGTTTTTTTTTTGTAAAAACAAAATTATTAAGATCAAACGTATTTGAGGGGTTTATAAAAATCTTCATTAAAATGTTGAAGTCAAAAGTGAAAAAGCCAAACATTTTTTTAAACTTGCATTACCTTTGAGTTTTACGTTTTAATTGGTTCATTGGGTGGCCCATTCTACCTTGGGTGGCTTTACAAAATTAGTTTCATCTAAATTGTTATTCACAATTAAATGAAATATATAACTCTTTCTAGTGGGTAGCACTACTCAAAAACGAAAATGTTTGCTCGCATTAGCTAGTATACAAATCATAATGAGAGTCCACTGAACGGAAACTAAAAACGATTTTAAGCAATAAACAGGAAGCAGTATGAAATAAGTGCCTTATATGAGCGTTCACTTACGGATCGTATGGAATTCGGCTTATTAAATTTTATATGCTGTATTCCTACACAGGCCCTTTGGAAATGTACCGATGGTATAGAAAATTGATATATTTCAGGTGTCGAAGATTCTTTCCCTTGTGAAAAGAGGTCTATAACCTTGTGTAAATTTAAATAGCAATCGTCATCAGTGTTCAATACAATCAGAATTATTTTTAAGGGGAATTATAAAAGAAAGAAGGAGGTGAAAAACCTACCTTTACCTATGCTTGTAGGAAGCAAAAACTACTCAGCCAGTTTCCAGTTCCAGAGAAGATTTTCAAACAATCGTCTTTTTCGAAGGTGGTATCGGGGTTTGCACAGCTACAACAAGCCATGTCATGCTGAAGAAATACAACTCAATATTCTACCATAAAATACACAATACGGTCGCATGGATTGACAAATCGAACATAATGCCCTATAAGTCAGTTCAGTAGATATCCAATAAGGATACCACGCATTGCATTCGCTATACCGCCTGCTACGAGGCCTTACATATTCTATACATGAGGCCGTTGCTAATAGTCCATTAAGTTGCCACGGCACGCGATGCCGCCGATCGGTTTGTGTTCATATTTATTGTTGGCGACGAAGGATTATGGGCAGAAGACCAGCGGAGATTCTTGCTTGATCATTTTTATTTAGGTTTTTTACGAACAGTATAGTAGTGCTTAATGCATGTCGTCGTGGTCTAGCGTGTAAATGACCGAATTCGTATGTACATTCTTGCAGGTTCAAACAAAAGCAAGCAGCAAAAATAGATTATGAATTGAGTTTATAATTTCTGGAGTCAAAACTGATCACGAATATATGGCAACTGTACTAGTGGTAAATGTTTGGTATAATTTACAATCACATACTTTTGAATAACTTCGACACTACACAGTTCTGTCGCGAATCATTAGTATTGAATTTCTGATTTTGATCATCTACTTTTGTTGTTGACTGTACCAATTGTGACTTTTTCAAAGTTACAGATTCTTTTTTAATAATTCACCATAGTAAAACTATTGACTATCGATGAAGGAAATCATTGTGTCAAAAACTTGGATACCAAAAATATAAATCTGAAATCTCCAACCCACAATGAGCATGTGTGCATCATCGGGCGTGGTGATCAATGCTCGTTCCTTCTCTATATAGGAATGCCTGTGCCCTGCAGTGGAACATTTATAGGCCGGTATTACTAAAATAGTGCTTTGAATGCCAGTTCATACATGTGGGTTAGAGGATATTGGAGCCGAATTAAACACGGGATTCTTGTGAAAAACTAAAGTTTTATTTCTCCTCTTGAGATAAACGTCCTAGCCCGACTCCTGCGTCCTTTCGTTCTCTCTCTTCCCGTTCCAGTTCCTTCATCTTTCACCTTATACTACTATCCCTTTCACACCTGATACGTCATCTCTTTCACACCTGATACGTCATCTCTTTCACACCTGATACGTCATCCCTTTCACTCTTTCTATATCATGCTTCACATCTGTCATTCATCATTCAACATTCCATTACACTCATCCTCCTATATTACATTCCTACAACTCGGCCATTCTGCTATCTGACTGCCCCCAGTCAGACCTAAACTGAAATTCAGGATTAGTCCCTACACAGAGTACATACAACAAGTCTTAGTATCACATTGCGTATTTACAGCTTTTACAAACACGACGTAATTTACACCTTATAATGACATATTAGGTCAAGGTCGATCATAGGGATACCCTAACCTACACAACAGCTGGAAATCTTACCTAACCTACCCTGAAACAAGTTAGACCAATAAACCTACTCACCTAGCTCAACTGTATCACTAGACAATGGCCATGGCTTCATATTATCAGCAGATGAGGATGTCAAACGAGGACCATCTGTCATACGATCTATCTTCTCAAGATCATACCGATCATTTCTTTTGACCTTCGTCACTCGATATGGACCCAAATATTTAGGCTTGAGCTTCAGACAAGGCCCAAATTGCGTCCTCCTTATCGCTACAATGTCTCCTACGGCATATTTTGTGCTTTCCTTCCTTTTTCTATTATAAGTCCTGCAATTTTCGTCCTGTACTCTTTGTATTTGTTCTTTTGCCTTAATCTTTAAGTTTTCTCTTTCCTCTATAAAATTATTTCTCTGTTCATTCTGGATCAATTCATAAATCTGTAAATCTTCTTTTGTCTTCATTTTTGTACCTACCATTAGCTGAAATGGAGTGGTATCAATGCTTCTCTGATATGTGCTATTGAGCGCTCTCTGCACTCGACTGACCTGCTTATACCACTGTGATGGTTCTTCAATGCACAGTTTCGTCAAGACTGCTATGATGATTCTATGGATACGCTCCACCTGCCCATTCCCTCTTGGCACACCTGTGGTGATTGTGATATGTTGAATATTCTCCTTATCACAATACTCCTTAAAGTCATTACTGGTAAATGCAGTACCTCGATCTGAAATCAATCGTGTGGGATTACCAAATGTTTGTTGGTGAATCATCATCTTGTCTATTGTCTCCTTACTAGTAGTACTTTTCACTGGAAATAACCACACAAACTTGGTGAATGCGTCTACCACTGTTAAGATATAATTGTACATTTTCCTTGTCTCTGAAAGAGGTCCAACATGATCACAATGTATAGTATGCAAAGGAACACTGTCTTTGTCAATACTGTTTAAAAACCCTTCCTGTTTACCTTCTTTCTTAGTTGCCAGCAAACATGGTACACATGACAACAAAAGTTCTTCAATTTTCTTGTTAACATTCTTTATGTAGTAATCTTGCTCTATTAACTCTCTCATTTTTCTTTTTCCAAAATGTCCCTTCTGATGAATTCTTCTTAATATCTCAAATTCTAAACTTTTAGGTATAACTAACCTTCTTTCATGTCCTTTGTAGAGTAAACCATCATTGTAAGAATAGTCTTCAAATGGCTGTAGTTTTAAAATTTCTATAATCGCCTTCAAACCATCGTCTAACAACTGAGCTTGCTTGACCTGTTCATGTAGACTCAACTCAATAGTTCCAATAAATGGATTCCTGCTTAAAGCATCTGCATGTTGCATTTTACTTCCTGGTCGATGCTCTATGACATAATCATACTCTTCTAATAGCATCACCCATCTGGCTACTCTAGTTGATAAGTCCTTCTTATTCAAAGTTTTCTGGAAAGCTTGACAATCTGTCACAATTCTAAAGTGCTTGCCAAATAAATAGTGTCTAAATTTCTTAACTCCCTCAATCACAGCTAATGCCTCCAGTTCATAGCTGCTATACTTCCTCTCGGCATCACTGGTCTTCCTACTGTAGTAATGTACCGGATGTAACTCACCTGAGTGATCTTTCTGGAGCAATATAGCACTATATGCTATCGCAGAGGCGTCTGTATGCAATTCTGTTTGTAGCTGAGGATCATAAATTCGTAACACAGGACTACCGGCTAATGCTTTCTTCAGCAAGTTGAATGCCCTTCTATGAATATCATTGAATTCAAACTGCAAGTCTTTTCTTAGTAAATCTGTTAGCGGCTTGGCTATTAAAGCATAATCTTTGATGTATTTTCGGAAATATGACGTTAATCCTATAAAACTATGAAGTTGCTTTAAAGTCTTAGGTTCTGGGTACCTGGTTACAGCGTCTGTCTTCTCTGAGGAAGGTTGCACTTTCCCCTCTTCTATAACATGACCTAGGTACTCTATTCTTCGACATAGTAGTTGCGCCTTCTTCCAATTGATCTGTAGACCATACTCTGATGCAACAGCTAGCACTTGCTTCAGGCGTTGCAATGCCTGGGGTTCGTCAACGGCTGGAATTAATAAATCGTCAATAAATATAACCAAAATTCCCTTTGCTATCAGTTCCTGAAACACCATAGTCACAAATCTCATAAAGTATTTGGGACATACTGACAATCCGAAAGGAGCTCTTAAGAATTCATACTGACCATTGTGTGTAACGAATGAAGTATACTTTATGCTGTCTGTGCTTACTTTCAAATGGAAAAAACCATTTTTTAAATCTAACACACTAAAAACCCTTGAATCCCTAAGCTTATCAATTAAGTCATCAATAATAGGTAAAGGAAACTCATCTTTGACTATTTTCTTATTTATCGGCCTATAATCTATGCAAATCCTAGTACCACCGTCTTTTTTCTTTATTAAAACAAGAGGAGAAGAATATTCAGAATAACTTACGCGTATTATGCCATCTCTCAACCACTCAGATACCTGTTTTTCAACAAATTGCTGCTCTGCCAATGAAATGCGTCTCGGTCGCTGGGCTACTGGGATGTCATCTTTAAGCACTATGCGTAATTCAATTGGCGCTTCCTTAATTTGTACTGGGTTATAACTCTTGACACATTCAATGACCTCTTGTTGCACTTGCTTATTTACAATGTTACCTAGAACATACTCATTATGACTAACAACACACGAAATCTTCGACAACCACTTGTTCATGTTTGGAGCTATCAGAATAGAACCTTTAGACATGATCGTAAAAACATCTTTAAGAAAATCCTGACCCAATATAACACTATAAGGCATAGCATGTCTTGGAACAACATAAAATGTTACTTCGTACTCGTGCCCGTCTAACAATACACTAGCATTTAACTTTTCTGTTGACACAATACTGCCTCCTAAACCTACCAGGTTTGTGGCGGTTTTCATACATAGCGGAGACCCGAGATGAGCATAAAGTTCGGTACACATTAAATTCAATTCACTACCAGAGTCAATTAACGCAGTTACTCCACACTTATTAACAAATATCTTCTTGCAAGCATTTTCAAAACGTATTTGCGCCGGCGTCTTTTCCTCAACGTAAACATCCTTGAAGTTCGTATCGGTTCCTATCTGGTACGCCATCTTGTTGCGGCCATTTATGTTGGTACGTCCGATTGGGCTATCCAATGAGCTGTCATGGCTGCCGCATCCGTCAAGTTTACCAACCTCGTAAGCGCACGTAGTGAAGTCAGCCACGCACATTGCTCGGCGATCATCGGAAACGTTCGGTTTTTCACTTCGCCGTTCACGCACTCGGTCACCATACTTTTCGTTTTCACTCGTTCTTGAACGAACTTTTTCGCTTTGTTTACATTGCGTCGAAATATGCCCAAACTCGTTGCATTTGAAGCATTTTAACCCTTTTTCTTTATTCGGACACTCTGATGATTGATGATTTTTCTCTCCACAGCTATAGCATCGTTTGTTACTCTGATTAGCAGCTTTATCACTATTATCCGGCTTGTTATTCCTGTTAGAACTTGAACCCATCTTTTTCTTAATAACATCGTAAATTTTGATTTTTTCTTTGAGTTCAGCGTACGTTGTAGAACCATATAACACCATTTTGTTCACTTCAGAGTCGACTATGCCGTCAATTATGTATTTTATGGCGACGTAATCAGGCATTTTCCCGCGCTTTCCCATCTCCTTCATGACCAGCATGTAATCCAAACACTTTTCGTCTTTCTTCTTCTTCCTAGCCGTCATCATTTCGTGAATGGTTTTGCTGTCAATGGAATCAGGAAATTCCTTGAGTAAAGCGGCCTTAAGATCGTCCCAACTTTTGAATGGTTTTTCTGACTTCAACCACAGAGCTGCAGTACCAGTCAACGACTTCCTGGCGACTATCAGCGTCTGCAATGGCGTCCATTGAAATATTTCTGAGTTTTCGTCGATGTCCTGCGCCCATCTAGCCGCAGAACGTGTTTTGTCTTGGCCACTGAATTTGGAAACTAAGTGGTCTGTACCAAACGCAGTCCAATCTCTGGAGAACGGGAGTCTGACCGCGTGGTCATCCTCACTGAAATCGGCTTGGCGACTTTGTCTGCGCCGTTCTTCGCCGTGTCCACCCATTTCGTCTTGTCTTGTCCGTGTAATTAGCGTTACCGTCTTCGTTTAGCGTCTTTCGTCGTATTTTGAAGCGAAATCGCCGGCCACCACACGTCTTAGGTACCGGTTTTTTCCGCTCCCGTTGTAACGTTAACGTCGTATTTCGGCTCCGAAATAATTCTCGATCCCGGACGAGCCCCCAAAATCTTGTGGGTTAGAGGATATTGGAGCCGAATTAAACACGGGATTCTTGTGAAAAACTAAAGTTTTATTTCTCCTCTTGAGATAAACGTCCTAGCCCGACTCCTGCGTCCTTTCGTTCTCTCTCTTCCCGTTCCAGTTCCTTCATCTTTCACCTTATACTACTATCCCTTTCACACCTGATACGTCATCTCTTTCACACCTGATACGTCATCTCTTTCACACCTGATACGTCATCCCTTTCACTCTTTCTATATCATGCTTCACATCTGTCATTCATCATTCAACATTCCATTACACTCATCCTCCTATATTACATTCCTACATACAGTATAGAATGTAGCGAAATTCTCGAGGGTTCATGGATATAATATTGTCTTCTTGAGTACTTATGAATATTCAGTCTTAATCCACCTTAAAGTCATCAAGCTACATCTTTTTAGACATCATTGCCAAGCGAAGGAAAATAAGGTTTAAAAAAATAATAAAAAATTATATGCTTTAAAAGCAACTAAAACGCTATGTGATACTAAGAGATCAGTCTCTCTAGTCAATAATTGTCATTGTTACAAGCGTTAACCATGATAGAAACTTAAATTACATTAAATGTATGAAAATAAAATTTATTTTCGATAAGACACGACTTCACTTCAGTCACGTCAGACTTAGACTTGTCAATTTCATACATTTGATAGATACGATCAGCGGTGACGCTTGTAGAAAAGTCACTTGGCTACGCTGTTATGTATGCAAGTATTGGAACGTTCAGTTGAAACTTACTTATACCAGAATGATACCCATACTTGTATTAAAAAGTGACTCAGCATTACTCATTGCTGTCTACATGTTGACCAACTTCCATAATAGAGGAGGTTCTATCTTTAACTGTGGGGTTTTTCATTTATATTCACCAAAGACTGTCAATTGTGTATCGATTTTCATAATATAATAGACTTTATGTGCGCAAATAGGAGTGAAGAATTTTCATTCCTTTCTTTCCAAATTCTTGGTTATTGAACATTTATTATTACGGCTTTGTTACAAAATCTAATTTCGTAGCATCAAAATTCGACTTTCAACAGGAAATACAACTCGCCCGCCTCCTAGCCCTACATTGAAGATTTACGCAGTATCGGAACACGAAGCATGTTGACCTAGCAGTTCAAATCTGTAGTTATGTGTTTACCGCCACGTACCTACGTATTGTTCGTGCAATTTCGTGATTTGCTGCAAGTTACCAATGAGATTTAGTTTCCATACAGCTTTGTGATGGTAGATTTAACCAATCTACCATCACAAAGCTGTATGGATGGATTATGGATATATATATAGGTTCCTGATGTTGGAGCTCGCAAACGAGGCAGGCCGAGGAGACGGTGGCGGGATGACATCGATCGCTTCTTAAGCGATTGGCGTCAAGACCGAAAGGTGTGGAGCCAAGCAGGGGAGACCTTTGCCCAGCAGTGGGACAATAATTAGGTTATGGAAAAAAAAAAAAGGTATTAGCTGTTAGAATCAAACTTTATTCTTGTGAATAGAACGGTATTTGAACAAAATTTTTTTCGAAAGTGACCTGATCTTCAGTAGTTACTTGTTTTTTCAGAATATAATGTTTTAAGTCCAGTTATCAATCGGTTAATCGATTTAAACACATTTAGTAACAGGCATAAAATATTATAATTAATTAACTATAAATAACGTATAATTTAAAAAGCAATAATTATCTGCTTGTTTCCAGTTTCATGACGGTGCAACAACTTCTCCATTTACGTAAGCTAAACCTCGCAACTGTATTTTGAACCTCTCACAAATAAAGAACGGAACTGAAAAAAGTTCGACAAACGAACATTCAAAGTCTACAAATAGTCCAATAATTTCAAAGGCTTTCTAAGAAACTTTATTCATTAAATTTTCTCAGAGATGTAATCTATTTGACACACCTGACAGCTGGTGGGACTTTCCTACAGATCTGTTATTAATTGAGGAACGAATAATTTATGAGATGTAGCGATCATCGATGCGGATTATTCGTTATCTCGCCATTAGGAGACTGTCGTTAGGGAGGCCTGTGCTCCTTGTATGTAACCTGTATTAGATACTCAAGGTTTTATTTTGTTCGGCTTATTTTTTTTACGCTTGTACATTTTGGCAAAAACAAAATGTACTATACTTACTCTAGTTACTAGCTGTTGACCGTGGTACTGGAGTTCTTTTTTTTTCTGGTAAGAAATATTTTTTTTTTACTAAGAAATATTAATTTAATGAGGATATAAAAATTATTTCCCCATTAGAATGCTTCTAATGGGGAAATAATGTTTGAAATCAGTCTATTTGTTTTTGCGTTTATTCGATCCGCTTACTAACATACAAATATTTCCTGTTTTTAATATTCGTATACATATTTATGTAAGTAATTATGTTCTGATTTTCACTTTCACTCTTTTTATTACTTTATATTATTATTACAAATTATGTTAATACTGAGTAAATACACACATCAAAAGTGTCTAGGGATCAAGCATTTTTATGCGGATTTCTTGAGATTGAGATGTGGCTTTGTAATAAATTTATGATTTTATAAATTTATATGGATCCTTTTTGGTGCATTTCATAATTCGAATCAGGAACTGTGAATCAAATTCGAGTAAAAGATGAAAATCAGCTGTCAATATTTTCCCTATAAAAACATACAACGCATTGAAGACATTATTAGTGCTACTGTTTCCCTACTACTGATTAAAACCAACGTTATTATGGAGCGGCGACGTCATTTAAGTAGGGAAGAAATGCTCAGAGCCGTGGGAATGATAGAAGCTGGTTCCCGGCAACGTACTGTGGCTTTAGCTCTGAATACAAGTCAGAGTGTTATCAGTCGACTTTGGACACGTTACCGAAGCACTGGTACCGTGGCTGAGCGCCATGGAGGACGGTATCGCTGCACCACACGGAGACAAGACCGATACATTCAAATCTTAACTCGAACAGCTCCAACAATAACCGCCATGATGTTAGCCGTGAGGCTTCATCACTCTTCAGGGAACTTAATTAGCGACCAAACAGTCAGAAACCGCTTGCATGAAGTGAACCTTCATTCCCGAAGACCGCTACGGGTACCACCTATAGCAATGCACAATCGTAGGATTCGATATCAATGGGCTCTTGAACACAGAAATTGGGCAGAAGAACAATGGCGTTTCGTGTGCTTTTCTGATGAGTCTCGTTTTGGTATGAGACCGGATACAAGACGTATACGACACTGGAGAACCCCTGGACGCCAACAGCGATTAAAATCCTGCCAGGAAGTCCATCCTTATAGTGGTGGAACCATCATGGTATGGGCGGGTATTTGGATCGGCGGAAGAACTGAGTTGATTTGGATCAGAAGCAACCTCAACGCTCAAATTTATGCTGAGACGATTGTATCAGACGTCATCGTTCCTCTACAAGTGCAAATCGGTCCCTTATTTCAGTTAATGCATGATAATGCACGACCGCACACCGCAAGAGTTGTAAGACAGACTCTCGCCGCAGCTAACATCAATGTCCTGCCCTGGCCTGCTCAGTCGCCATACTTGAACCCGATTGAGCATGCATGGGATATGCTACAGAGAAGAGCTCTGCCGAATATGGAGGGTATCCAGTCGCAAGAAGACCTTTTTTTGTTGTTGCAACGAACATGGGCGGCCATTCCACAGCGTGATTTGGATGAACTCATTTTGAGTATGCCAAACCGATGTTCTTGTGTTGTTAGTGTTCGCGGTAGAAACACGGATTATTAATTGTTTAAGTTACCCAATAAAATTTTAAAGAAAACTGTTATTTCAGTCTTTTTTTCGAACTTTTGTGTTAGTGGTTCAAATGTCAAAAATCCCTTTATTAGGAAAATGGCAAATTTCTTTATTAATGCAAAGGTGACTTGGTTTATCGTTACTGTGACAAACGAAAACACTTTATTCGATGAATCCTTAAAGAAAATTTTAATTAATATCAATCAGGAGAAAAGTTATTGCAAAAATATATGTTGATCCCTAGACACTTTTGATGTGTGTATATATCGAACAGCTAGGAAAATTGGTATTTGACAAACCCATTTATAATTTTGATATTTTTTATGCCATGCCAAAGGAACATGGTAAAATGTATACGAAAGCAATGTAAGCAAATAAAATGAATTCCGTTTAGATTATATCCAATACTCTATAGTTTTATGAAGTTTATTAAAAATTGGTATTGTATACGACAACCGCATCGGGTATTCTATTTCGAAATCGTTTGATGGTTTACGCTAAATTTGCCAATGAGATATCGTATCGGATTCATGGCTTGTAAAACCCGATGAAAGGGATACGCCAGTCGCTGTAGGAACTGAAAAATGATGTCCCGACCATTCAATGTAGGCTCTAGCATAATAGCCTGTTAGTATTAGAGGTGTATTTATAATCGAGATAACGGAACGCAGTTTTTTTTAAGGAAATGTGTTTATATTATTTATTTTATTTTAGTAATCAGCTAAAGTTTCAGCAATTTGTGCCAGTATCGAGTTTTCTACCAGTGTCGTATATTGTGTGTGTTGTGAAAAAAATTTGTTTATTTTCATAATTTACGAATGTTGTGATTTGATTGACTGGTCTGTTGTTCTATTGGTTAGTGACCCTAACTGCTAAGCCGAAGGTCTTGGGTTCGATTCCCACCCAGGACAAATCTTTGTGTGATCTGCACGATCATTTTCTCTGTGTCTGGGTATTATTTATCTATAATATGTATTTATTTAGAAATATATAAGTATGTTTTTCAGTTGTCTGGTTACACTAGTACAGGCTCTGCCTAGTTTGGGATCAGATGGCCATGTGTGGGTTGTCCCAAAATAACCATAGGTATTTTAATTATAACTTCGAGCAACCTTTATAAATCTCAGTTATTTTTGGCCGTCCTTGTGTTTAACCTGTAAGATATTAATTTGAACCTAGCTGTGACCTTTTAACATCAGGTATATAAAATACATGGAAATAGAATAAGTACGTAGGTTGTAAATAAATTATTGCGAGAATCCCGTTATTTCTGTTACATTTGCACGAATAAGAAAACCTACAAGTGCTGATTGCTATATTTACAAATTTTACGACCTCGCGAAGTCTTTGCGGTATTTGTGCTTTTGCAAGAGTCGTCGCATATGAGACGGTGCAAATGTTGCTTACTCTCCTACCCTGCTTGTTGCTTTCTTACCCGTAAAGTTTACGAATATTTGCGCGCATAATATAAGCAAGTAGACTAAAAAAAAAACTTCGTAGGTAGTTCTAATAAACTAACTTTATGGGTGGATTATGATACTATTCCCATACTTTCTTATGGTGTAGATATGGGTGCGCCTAACGGCTCTAATAATGTACTAAAGGCGTAAGCTACTCAGTAATATTAGCTTCGCTCAGAGATTTACTTCAGCTTATAATGTTCTTTGAACTAACGATTTTTACGCTGATCCTGTAGATCCACGTAATGTTTAATGATTATAAAATTGCACATTCCTATTCTACTACTGTGTTTTTTTTTGTATATAATCTTTTGAGCCCAATTTTTTTAAATCTTTGTCGAAGGTTTTAGTGTACCCCTTAATAGGTGCAATCGATGTTTGTAAAGTATCGTGGTGTCAATTCATTTTTATTTACTAGCTACGTCCTGCGCAGCTACTCACAGATAAAAGATAACTTTTTTTTTCGGAATTTAAATTAGCCTGTGTAATCCAGGTAGTCGGCTACCTCCGAATACATACCAAATTTTATTTAAATTGGTCCAGCTATTAAGGCGTTAGAGGTAACAAACACACACACTCATAAAATCTCGCATTTATATTAATAGTGAGGTTTTTGTTTGGTTTAGTAGCACTGCTTTCGGAGCATTCAACTAGCTCCAGTCTCTAAAGGAGTTGATCATAAACACACTTTTATTTATTTATTTATTAAGGTCTTCCCACAGCTTGTGCATACAACTAACAAATATAATAAAATGCGTAAATTGGTAAAAGGCTTACACACTATCCAATTACGGGACAGCCAACATTCTTAATAAAAACTTGCAACTTATAAAGTAAGTACTTATAAAATAAACATACAAATACAGAGCATTAATTAAACTTAAATGTAAGATTAACAAAGTGTTTATATATTTAAGAGAGTATTATGTACGTATGTATATATTTTAACAGCTATTACAGAGTTACGATCTATTAAGAGTTTCAACATAAGGTTTACGATTTGTCTCTTACAGTTTTCAGACATTTCAGGATTTTGGATCTAAACAAAGTAATTGAGTCATGATGTATATCAGCATCAGGTACAGATGTCACGAATGAGTTCATGATGAGTTCACCATTATTGATAACGTAAAATAATTTTCCTTCACCGATCTTTGGGTAAAGGAATAACAGATCTTGATAACAACCGATGATCATTGAAAATATTAAGTTAATTCAAAGGAATTACTTTAGGAATCCGAAACTATGGAATCTTTGTTCAAGTATCTTCGGATTGAATATAAGGAAAAGTCATTTCTTTATCTTTACTTTCTTACAGAAATATATTCTTACCATTTGTCCTTAATTCTTAGAAAGTAATTAATTATTTACCTGTGGGAATTTCAGGGGAATTTCATTAGTGTATTAAACAGGCGATTTACTGGAAACGCAACGCAAAATCTAGGAAATGACATTCTATATGTAAGTTCTTAGTATCGTTTATACTCCTTTTAAAGCAAAAGCTGATTTGTTTTTTTTTGTGCAACCTTGTTTAACTACCATATTTTTTAATTCTTTCAGTAACCTAGGTTACATACAAACTTAGTAAAAACATTTCTTGTTCTACATCCAAATATTCGTAATTGTGATTTTTTAACCTTTTTTATGGTATAGCCGGCTAAAATGCAATCTTATTATTTATTTATCTGTTTGTATCATTATCTAGGAATATTGTAGGTACCTACGTTTTTATCCACATTTTAATAATTGGCTTCTCATTTACTAAAGGCCTTTCTAGCGGTAGTAAATAAGATCCAATTTATACTAGATTGGCTTGACCCTTAAAGGTCTGACCGTTATCCGATTAATTATCCTGCAGTATTAGTGTAAAATGGAGTTGTTGTATGTGCCATTAATATAAAGGGTTCTACACATATATTATGTTTAATATTCAGTATTATTTATAGTGGACCTTCATTGATTAATACAATGGGCGACTTAATTATGAACACATTGAACATGGTTTGTTATTATAATAGATATTTAAAAAAAAAGCCAGATTTTCTTTTTTTGCATTTATTTCTTGTTTTATGTATTAATAAAATAAATATGGCGGGCAGTTTACAAGCCACTTTTGCGATGTAATTTTCTTCTTTTTTTTTTCTATTACTTTTTTCTATTTCATTGCCCCGAGCCCATATAAATGGAAAAAGGGCAGATATAATGATGATGTCTTGGCTCAGCACAATCAATTTATTCAAAAAAATCCAACAAAAACCTGCGGCTAATGAACACACTTGAATAATTACCCCACAAAACTTTTCACCAATTATAAGTTACGATGCTTGCTTTCTCTGTACAGATTTACGAACATGAGGAACTAAAACATCCAAAATACAGAAGAAATTCTTGGTACGAAGCAACTGTTTTTAAAAGATAAAAAAGTAAGATGCTTGGAAAGCATGTGCACGTCGTATCAGCTCAGTGATCACATAAAATCGTCGTTCTGAAAGCTGGAATAAATTTCACAAATATTGGCATAAAGTTTAGTGTAGGGCAGACTTGTCACAATACCTTTTTCATAACCAAAGGAATACTCAGAATTCCACGTAGAAATAAGATTGAAATGTGAACATTTTCAGTGAATTTTAAAGTTTTTTTAATAAGTTTTTGTTTCAATGAAATTGAAAGGAGTTTTTCATGATGAAATAATTATTCTACTCTATAAATACATTCTACAAGCATATTTATTTAGCGAATTTTATAGGAATCCAATAAGTTTTTATTTAGATTCATCAATATTTTAAAGGATCCTTTTAAAAGGAGATTTAATGGATATTTTAAAATAATATTCTTGGAACAAAGTGAGTCTATAATTTTGATAGAACAATACAAAGAATCCTTTTTTCGGAATACATCGCTAATTTTGTCACTGGTTATTGATTACGTGTTACTAATGAAAATATACATATCGAATAAATACACGTATCTCAGACACTGAAGCATTTCCTCATCTATGCAATAATTTCGATGACAGTTCAAATTATGCCAACCTAATAGACTGATTGGGACTTCGGCGTACCATCGCAGTGAAAGGATTAGCCAATCAGTGCACATGAGACTTGCCAATTGCCCAGTTTGCGTCGGACTCAGCCGTAACGAGGATATTTATACAGTCACTCATTCCTTTCATGCTAACACTTGAAGCTCGTTAGTTTCAACGATTCAAGCGATTCAAATTAAAAATAAACGCACATTAATATTCTAACTAGCGTTAAAATTTCCTACAAATTAAACTTCATCCGTATACAAGTGAAATAACTGTTATGAATGGCCGTTGATGAATTAATTATATTAATAGTGTCGACAAAATATTATTATAATAACGGTATTAGTAAAGCTGGGTAATGTAACAAATTGAAGCTGTTTTAAACGCGACCGCAATTTATAGGCCTTCACAGTTGCGGTTTCAACAGCGAATCAGTTTTATTTGAAAGTAAATATTATCTGTATCCTGCCAAAAACTTATATCACCCGGTGACGGCGACGCTTTTGTTGAATTTAGTGTTTCAATTAAATACAATTCTCTTGTTTCTTAGAGTAAAAATAATGCCTTCGCCTAAGAGTACAAGGAAAAAAATGGAGTAAATTTAATCTTTATTTAAGCTATAAATCATGAAGTTATGTCAATGTCGTGGAGGCCTAGCGGTTCAATGACAAGATTTGCATGCACATGGTTGCAGGTTCGAACCCATGGCAGGCAAGTACCAATGTGACTTTTTCGAAGTTATATGTACTTTTTTAATCATTCTAAGACATCACTGACAAACGGTGAAGGAAAACATCGTGAGGAAACCTGGATTTCAAAATATTGGAATCTGAAATCGCCAACCCGCAATGAGCAAGCGTGGTGATCAATGTTTATTCCTTCTCTATATGGGAAGAGGCCTGTGCCCAGCAGTGGGACGTTTATAAGCCGGTACCGGTAGTACTTATATTACATGAAGTTAGGTAAATAATATTATTTCCAGATTTGACCACTTGGTCAGATAAGTTTTATTTATTGCTCTATTCGTTTTCATGTGACAGATCAGATCTTTTATTTCTATAAAACGTCAAGAAGAGAAAACGTTTTATTAAACAATTGTTAGCTGCAACTTCAGACCAGAGGGAGCTACGAGTGACCAACCCTATATAAGCCAGCAGAAATCGGCGCACGCTCTCTTTCGGACGACAGGCGTGCGCTCGTACACATCGACTTTGGATATCGTGTCATAATTATAATTTTGTTAAATTCATTGTTAAATAATAAAAATAACTTTTAAATTGTGTCAATAATATTTTTCTTTTATCTAAAATCGTTTTAATTTCCTAAAATCAGAAGTGGGATTGAACGCTATTATAGCCGCTTCAAGTCATTTCTGGTTCCATCATAATGTCAAGTAGAAAACGTGCACCACCGCGAGAGCGCTCGTCTTCGCCCAATCTAGGTACCCTAGCATCGACGATGGAAGCAATCCTCAACCGCCTGACAACGCTAGAGCAGCGTGCCGAAACACGTGCAACCACGCCGCTGCCGTTGCCTGCCCTCACCGAGCCTGCATCAGCCCTCGCAACGACTGCGCTGCGTGGCGAGAGCGTGGCCAGCACCCCGAGCGACACTCGAGGCTCAGCAACATCAACGGCTTCAACGGACATCACGGAGCGTCTGATCGACGCGCCAAAATCCATAAACCCGGTGAGATCAAACCATTATTATGTGTCGGATTTCGATCCTAGCATTCATGACGCCTATGCGTGGTGTGACGAGGTAGATCGTGCTCAATCGCAAAACCAGTGGGACGAAAAAGAGTGCCTAGCTCGTGTGGGACTTTCTCTCAAGGGCGACGCACGGTCCTGGCTGCGCGAATGGACTAGTAACAATCGTACTTGGTCAAACTTCAAATTAGAGCTCAAATCACTTTGTCCACGACGCATTGACGTCGCTAATATTATTTTTGATGTGATGTGTAAAGAATCTGATAATTACTCCACGTATGCAGAATACGCGCGAAAATCATTATTACGATTACGTATTATGAAAGGGTTAAGTGACGAGTTATTATGCGACATAATTGTGCGCGGCATAAAAGATCCACAAATACGTGCAGCCGCCACAAACGCGAAGTTAACACCGGAAACTATCGTGGAGTTCTTATCAATTTATGTGAAACCAAATCGTTCAAGTGCAAGTGCACCTAATAATGCACACACGCAATAGCCGGTGTACCACTGATTCTGCTACCGAACGATTCCGCAAACGTCCTGCCATAAATACAGATGTACGCATACGTTGCTATAATTGTAACCAAACCGGACATAAAAGTAAATTTTGTTCAAAACAAAGTAAGACCGACGACGGTTACATAAGTAAAAAATAAATCCGCGACTACCCCCGAATCTGCTAACAAATCCGTTTCTAAAGTTGTGTGCACATTTTGTAAGAAAGTAGGTCACACTGAGGATACTTGTTTTACTAAAGAACGTTCAGAAACTCGAAATAAATCTAATATCAACTTTTGTCGTGGAATAACGTGCGATCGTACTAAAAGGGCGTACAAAAAAAAATAACGGCAGTTATTTGCGGAGTACCCACCGATGTTCTGATTGATAGTGGTTCGAGCATTTCTTTGATATCGAATGATCTCGTTAAACATTCCTCTTGTCGCACGAACCCGAGTGTACAGATATTGCGTGGTTTAGGTGGAATAGAAATGCGTTCCGATTGTTTCTTAACTTTGTCAATAGAATTTAGTGATGTTACCCTCGCATACATTCGAACTGGCGATTCGCAGCGAATAATTAGAAACAGTTCGCTTGTAAATAACTTGACACATAGTGAACCGAATTTGCTACTCGATTCGATCAACACACAACTGTGTGGTGATGAAAAAGTGCGTTTATCGTGCGCGGTTATATAGGAACAGCGACAACCACCGTAGAGGATGGCGTGTCCTTGCTTGATTCTCGGAGATTTTAACAAAGGCGGGTTTTTCTATTAATTTAAGAAAATGCACCTTTCTTACCACTGAAGTGGAGTATCTTGGGAGGACGATCAGTAAAGGTCAGGTTCGGCCGAGCGTACAAAAAAATAGATGTAAATTATAGACACGAATCTTGGACCAATGTACTTTGGAGACAGCAGGTACTGAACATTAATAAGCAGAAAAGTACTCAATGCTCAGCATTAAATCTGCTTATCGTTTGTGACACGACTACCCCTGCTATAAATGCTCTCACCCGAGACTTGTGCAGCTTTTTTCGAATGTAAGATTGCTCATTTTTATTTTTGCTTATCATAAAGTTTCAGCTTCATGTATGTATATCTATGCCTAAAAGATGTTTGCTATGGTGCAGTAGGTACTTATTTTCTATCTTGCCTACTTACGTACGTTAAGTGGATATCAGGGTGATCTGGATCAAACTCTTATAAGGCCTTGTGTGGCGTTGAGTTGACCGGGAACAGATAAGCATGTATGCTGTAATGTACATGTAAGACCTGGATGGCTTCGGCATAAGGCATTGTATTGTGTTGTTTTCGTGTAAGGCCTTGTGCGGCATCGAAATAACGTCCCTTTACTTCGTGTAAGTCCTTGTGCGGCATCGAAATAACGTCCCTTTACTTCGTGTAAGTCCTTGTGCGGCATCGAAATAACGTCCCTTTTACTTCGTGTAAGTCCTTGTGCGGCATCGAAATAACGTCCCTTTTACTTCGTGTAAGTCCTTGTGCGGCATCGAAATAACGTCCCTTTTACTTCGTGTAAGGCCTTGTGCGGCATCGAAATAACGTCCCTTTTACTTCGTGTAAGGCCTTGTGCGGCATCGAAACAACGTCCCTTTACCTCATGTAAGGCCTTGTGTGGCATCGAGATGTGGCAATGGAGTAGTATCATGCAGCGTATAAGTCCTTGTGTGGCATCGCTCATGAAATTTGTGCTGAAAAGTATCATAAAGCACATAGTGACATCTTTGGCTCATCCACATAAAAGTTATTGATGAACATGATGTATGTTAGATCTAACATGTATGTGTTTCCCTCCCAGGTTATGAAGACTCGGTTGCTGAGGCTGCTTCAGAGCCAGGGCAAAGACCGCTTACGGAGAGCATCGAGGACGCTGCTCAGTCAGGAGAAGCCGTGTTAGCTGCAACTTCAGACCAGAGGGAGCTACGAGTGACCAACCCTATATAAGCCAGCAGAAATCGGCGCACGCTCTCTTTCGGACGACAGGCGTGCGCTCGTACACATCGACTTTGGATATCGTGTCATAATTATAATTTTGTTAAATTCATTGTTAAATAATAAAAATAACTTTTAAATTGTGTCAATAATATTTTTCTTTTATCTAAAATCGTTTTAATTTCCTAAAACAATATTATTTTTAAGGTCAAAACCAAATAAGCACGAATACTTACTATATAAACAATGTCACAAATTATAATATAGTTGGTATCAAAATGATTTTCTGTACTGAAAATTATTTATCTAGGGAAATTCAGACATTCGTAAGTTATCAGAGGACATCCAAGTTATTATTACAATACGAATTCCCGAGCGACGCCTGGTGACATGGGTAGTGAAGCCCCGAATATCAGTGGCTATGGGAATACTTTGTCTCCGCTAAAGTAAATCCAAGGTTTATGTTACGTTAAGGGAAATAATGGTGATATGTGGTATTTCTGAATATTATTTGAATACGTATTAGATCCTTGTTTCTTATATACGTTTTTTTGTGATAGTGGGAGTTATTATACTTTGTAAGACGGTTTCAATGGAAATAAATAAATATAAATATCTTGGGACAATCTCACACACGGTCATCTGATCCCAAACTAGGCAGAGCCTGTACTATGGTAACCAGACAACTGATAAACATACTTATATATTTCTAAATACATACATATTTAAGATAAATAACACCCAGACACAGAACAAATGATCGTGCTCATCACACAAAGATTTGTCCTGGGTGGGAATCGAACCCACGACCTCCGGCTTAGCAGTCAGGGTCACTAACCACTAGACCAACAGGCCCGTCAAATGGTGAGTTGGTGGCTATAATTATAAAATGAATCGATAAAATATGTGTGAATCTGCTTCAAATTGGTTAATTCCTTTTTTGACTTCGTATTTTCAGGAGAAGGTGCGTAGAAAAAAAGTACACATTTGTCTTTTAAAGCTTATCATAATATATGAAAAATGAGTGAGTACTTAAGTGAATAAGACAGATCAGATGTTATATGGGAATGTGACTTATGTATGTTAATACATTATTCATTTTTATATCAGGTGAATTCACTTGGCATATTCATAGATTTCTAAGATGTTACTTTTGATTTTAAATTCATTTAAAAAATATTAGTAAATTAAAGAGGTATTCAATCTAAAAATATTTTAGTTACAAAAATTAACAACAAACGAGTATTCAAAGAAACATTAAAACTTTATCTTTTTACAAAACATTTATTCTCTTCACAATAAAAACAACTGAAGTTAATTAAATACTGAAAAAAGCTGGAGATGAACTTTTGTACTATTTTCGCCATTAATCTTAAAAAAGCCTTTTCCAATTATGAATTTACTAGTACGAGGCAAAAGTAATAAATACCGATGCTTTTGCATCGCATAGTTTTTACAAAACAGTCCTCATTCCAACGAATAAAATGTTCCAAACATAAAAAAAAACAGAAAAAACCGCACACGGAAATAACGCGCGTGACCGGTATACCTTGCAGAGTTTTTTTATTTTTTTTTGTTAATTCATTCGCTTTTGAATACACTTTGTTTCAAATACGCGGTATCAGATTAGCATATACAGTTGTATATATTAGTTCTACTTCAAGGAAAACATTTTATCATGTTGACAACATCAAAAGACCTGTACACCTATGTACAGGTATTTTCATAGAACTCGTGGCACACAAAGAAAAGTGTGATGATGAGCATTATAAGTATACTATTCTGCCCGCGACTTCATCTGAATGACTTCAGAAATGGGTCCAAAAAGAAATGAAAAATGTGAAAGTAATGAAATGACTTCAGAAATGGGTCCAAAAAGAAATGAAAAATGTGAAAGTAATGAAAAATGGAATAAAATTTTCATCTGTGTTATATTTGCCTTGTAATAGAGAAAAATACCAAATTTCGAAGCTGTCTACGTCCACGGCTCAGCTCGTAAACAATTTTAAATTTTCCCTCGGGATCTACTTAAGGAATCGGGATAAAAGATAGCCAATGTTTTTTTCCATGTCAAAGGCTACATGCATGCTAAATTTCATCCTAATCCGTTTAGCCGTTTTTGCGTGTTTGAGTAACAAACATCCAAACATCTATTATTTCACATTTATAATATTAGTAGGATTCTTAGTGGTGTGACAAGTACAGTTCTTCATCTCGCGATGGTATTACCTTCAAGTTAAATATTGTTTTGGTTTTAAGTTACTTCAAGTTAAAAAGCTTTTTATGAATATGATGCAGCTATTAACCGTCAATACCTATTTAAAGATTTTTCTCCATTCCACCTAGTTCGGTGTATAATTCTGGTGGTATTTGGAGTAATGCCTTTTCAGGTAATCTCATTTCAAACGGTAACTATCAAATTCTTTGTGACCTACGTTCAGAGAATTAGTTTTTTCGTACGTGTTCTCATGGGTTAATCGACCCTTGACATTCCAATGCGTGTTAACTGGGCTTGAGGCGTGATATGTGCTTTTTACGAGGAGGTAATTAATTATAGCGTTTTGCCTGAACACAGTTGAACATAAAATTAAAATAGCTAATCGATCGTGATATTATTTAGAACCCATTTTTTTTTGTCATGGTCTAAAGAATCTTATCCATCATTCGAAAAGGCAGAAATCAAAAGGAAAGAATGTAGAATACATTTAGGTTTTGCATTTAATAGTTGCTTCTTCTTTTTTCCCTTTTTTTAATTTTTATGTTTCCTGATAGATACTAGCTTTGTGTATAGAAACCACAATATATTTCATTTCTCCTATTTAATAACGAATCAACCGGTTTCATAAACACAGATTGCTACGGAACCTATCTAGGAGAGCAGAACCTCATCCACTAATTTGTGAAAAACTTAAACCTTAATTTAATAAGCATCACTTTGTATGTACACAACAAATGTCTCATGTGATGAAGATTGTTTGATTTGGTTTCATAAACAATAATTATGTATCTCAATTTTTGAGTTCGATGGCGATATTTACGATATTTTTCATTACATGATAAAAAAGTAGGCTAAGACTAACAAACAAAAAATATTTTTGTGTAAATGTAAGGATTTGAGCACCTACAGATAATCCTGTAAAAGCAAACAACCATTATTTTGGCCGAAAAACTTACAAAAACGCCATCAGAAACATCAGAAAAAACAAAACATCGCACGTATCCTATAATCCATTCTACTGCGCTAAAAAAGTTAGTACGGGCGTGCACCACAATTCGGCCATATTAAATTGGCTGGTAAAAGCGGATTGCTTTTGGTTTATTAGTGGGCTAATTTGATTTTATGCCCGACCACTGCGGTCTTGCCCGTGACTGGAAAAGTAAACAAATGAAGCAGGTTTTTGGTCCTGCCACCCTACATTCGACTTTATCCTAAAGCCAGGTTTGACGCAGGATTTTTTTCATTGTTCTGTGAATTTTTAAGGGACGATTGGCATTTACCTGCCGTTTTCTTTTGTTTTGTTTTACAGCTACTAATGTGTGGAATTATAGTGCTAGCTTCACATTATGTTTCGATAGGTCAGGGCGGTGTAATTAAAGTGGCGTACCGTGAATTTATTTTTACATCTTGTTTGAAAACATGTCCATTCCCTAGTTATTAAGTCTTGCGGTTTAATATTATTATGTGACGTAATCTTTGATTGAACCCTTTTTTCTTAAAAAACGTGTAATCCATCTTAAACATAGAGGATAGAGATAGATAGATAGTCGTTATATTTTCTAATTCCCATATTGTTTTTAAATAACTTTTATGTACTTACTTACTCCTATGAGTTATCGATTGGATTACAATTAATGACTTCATTATTATTATGTAATAAACTGATTACTTCTTGCCATCGTTAATAGCGTGTTCCATCACAAGTATTTTACTTGAGTATAATGTCAAACATAGTATAAAAGTCAGCCGGAATACCTCGGCTAAGCGCAGCCCGATGAAAATGCCACGGAACATGAAATATCGTTGGACCTTTGGAGGTCATCGTCGGTAGAATGGATGGTCCACACTGCATTCTGGTGCAAGTTATTTTAAACATTTTCGAAGTTATGATAGTGTAAATCAACGCTTTATTTCAACGAAAATTTGATAAAGAATTTGGTGAGTTTAAATAATGAGAACGCTTTTACGCTGAAGTGAATAAATGTACAGCGGAAAATGCTAGACGCTCCAATTCGTGCAATACTGACATTTTTACATTACTAGGAAATACTCTTAGATTAATTTTGTTTTTTTTTCCTTATGCTCTTACTCATGTATGATATTAATGGGAAGTCTTTTTATTGTAGAAACTTTATCGTTATTACCTGTCTCAAAAGCTTAGTGGTGTACAAAATACTGACTCGCCAGCTTTATTATTTTAATTTTTAACAAAGATATAACATATTTTTAATAATAACAATTCAGTACCTAAAAGGTATGCCAGATATTCTTAAACGCAGGGACAAAAATTATATTTAATGACTGGGCTCTAAATATAATCTGAGAATTTAGCAAATGTTTAATCCCCACATCTTTAACGTTTTATTATCTTCCTTTTCCCTGCCTACCGTTTACATAGCATGACAATAATGTAAAAAAATAATTGTGAAGTGGAATTCTTAAGGGGAGAATCTTGAAAAAATATCTCTCGTGTATAAAACGTTTTCTTTTTGTATTTAGTATGTATAGGGATTTTTGGCTTTAAATAAATTCACGTTAAGTCCAATATTACCTTGTAATGTTTTATCATATAAATGTTTTACGATAAACTAAGTAAGTAATGCAAATAGAATTTCAGGAGTTATATACGATTTCTGTGTTAACCTGAATATGTCATGTTTCGTAAAGATGAACAATTTCTACACTTTTGCCAAGCAATAAAAAGCCTGCATTTGAAAAGACCTAAATCTACTATACTCTACAGAATGATATACTATTTTCTTTCATTTATATATTATTTATTTGTTCCGTTACACGATTTTATCTTTAATATATCGGTATAATTCGCTAGGCCTTAACAAAGGTCCTTTTCTTAGGTCATTAGGCACCTAATTTAATTGCGAGTAGAAAATCCAAGGGTCCCACCGCTAGCCGTGGCCTGAATCTCATTAATTTCGCAACAAATTGAATTACAAAACTGTTGAGATCACTTTTTAGGGTAAAACAATAAATGTAAGGTGCAGAATAGAATTGTTATGGTTGAATAAATACAAATAGTGTTTAGTTTTTTTATTAAAATGAGGTTCATTTTAGTTCATGCGAATTCTTACTTGCAATATTTGGTAAGTATTGAATAATAAGAAAACAACAACAGCTGAGTTATTTCAGACATTAGACCACGTACCAAATAGCGTTTTTGTTTTATATTTTTATTGTTTATATAAATATTATACGTAGTAAGTGTTATTGGTGTGCACCTTTTAAATTGTACCGTCTATACGCGTATCGCCCATTAATCCTATCGAACCGGCATTGCGCATTGTAGCGCGTTGCGTGTTATAATCGCCTTAGTGATACGTAGGAATCGTATAAAATATTTTTCAAACACCAGAATATATTTGAATCTATATTATTATTTTGAAGAATCAGGTCTTGAAGCATGTGGAGTATCGGTTACCGTTATACTGATTATATGTGGGGTTTGAGGACTATATGTTGTGGCATTATCCACGAGCTGAAGTGGAGTGCAAGCGCGCACCCCACCCTCCCTCACTCCCTCCGTCAGTCATCCCCACGGGATCATCCTCAAAAGGTCCACAAAATTACTGAGTTGAATTAATATTACACTTTTTTTCATTTACATGTCGCAAGAATTATGAGCATGTCGCTCACGTAAACGAAGGAAAAAAGAAGGGTTACATCTGAAATGTTAACCACACAATATACTCATCAGTATACGCATAAAATGTCAGTCAACACGACAAAAGGCCTCCGAACTAACGCCTCCCTTTCATACCCCTTTTCTCAACACATAAATGCTTACTACCATTTTACCACTTTTTCTACGCGAACTTAACCCTTCTGTACATCGAGATGTATTCATATGGTATAAACTACGTATTCACGTCCAGTTAACACTGATCTCTCGTTCAACACAGGCTATTTGATACTCGTAGTTCAAGCTACACTGGAGCTTAAAGCTTTCAAGAAAAGGTACAGATGACCCATTTTTCTCGACCGTTTTAGGGCCGCTCCTAAAGATTAGTAATACTAGGACGGTCCTTAGAAATATATTCATATGGATACGAGGTTATGAATGTTGAGTTTCCTTATTGCCGGGATATTTGACGGTTCAATAACGTAGACATTCATAGAAATGCGAATATTTCTGTACCTCCATAACAATAGGTGTTCCACCTTTATTATTCTTGTTTATAGAATGACTTTGGCTTTTATTCTTTTGTTGTAATAAATAATGGCATTTATTTGCGAAGGTGGTATTGAATGAAATGATGATGATAAATTAATATTATGTCTGATCGGCGAACAAAGGAGGGTATTGTATGATCTGTCTGCTTTATTTTATTCCGTTGCTACGTATATTTTTCAACAGTTGAAAATAGAATTATTTGTCTTTTAAATTATTAATAGTCCTGTATGTCACTGTTATCTTAAATGGCTTATATCTAATTGTATTTAAGGTGTGTTTACAACTTACGTTATCCCTAAACACGCTTATCTCCTTCTCAGGTTTTTGTGTTCTATTCTGAACATGACAATATCTCTTGCATGGGTATCCAATACGTTATTGATTTGGCGATTCAAGTCGCTCAACCCGCACCAAAATATAACTACTAGTGAGTTTACTAAAATCATCATTAGGATTTTTTGCCTCTCAATTAAATTTAGGAATACTAATTTTAGCAATGCTTCCTATCGTTAATAATACATAATTATTAAATATATAAATAAAATAAATGAAAATAAAAAATATTGTATGAATGACATGAAATATTGAATGAAATGCTTAAAGTTTGTTATGTAATAAAGCAATGTACAATTTAGGTATGTTCGTGTGGTATAAAGATTTATATCTATTCTAATCTTACAATGCTAGGTAAAAGGATTTTAAAAATTAAATAAATGATAACACGAACCTTTAGGTAAAAATAAAATAATAATTCACTAAATTTTATTGTTGTAAATAAAATTTTGCTATAGTACCTACCTAGTACTACTGCAGTTGGTTTCTTATGGTTGAACGAATTTTTGTCGACACGGAAAACTTAATTTATTTTTAACCTTGTTTTTATTGTTGGTGGATGGATGTAATTTTAATCAGTAATTTTTCTTCCTACTTTATTTTTGATGAATGAGTAGGTAATATATATTATTTTATTTGTATTGAATGGCTTTTCTGGCACTACAGAGTCCTAATATCACTGCGCGGGGGGCAATATTTTTACATCCTGTGGGCTTAGGATGCGTTTTCGCAGGTGTAAGCTACGCTTGCGCATCAAAGGTTCGCAGTCCGTGAGAATGTGTAGTGGCCTTTCGTCTGCCTCTTGGCACATTTTGCACGTTCTTGTTTCAGAGAGTCCCATAATAATATTGGACAGTAATAATTATACTTGAGGAGTTATGGATTAAAAAAATAAAACAATAAAACACTTCATTCATTATGTTTATATTTTTTACTTACACCGATTCAGTTCACTTATTCTTTATTTACAAAAATGACAATTATCACAATCATATTTGCGATGATGATCACATTAACCAATTTCTAATAACACACGATGATAATGATTTAAAATCCATTTTCTCTATTACAATATAAATTGAAGCATATCATAATTTATTTTATAATAACGACACAAAAGAAACAATGATAATGATAATTTCGAGCGAAACAAATGATAGCCTTTTAAAGTTTTCCAATTAATCTTGTTTCTTTGAAGTAAAATGAATTATGAAAATGTTACAGTTATAAATTATGTTTAGTCTGTCACGATTATACTGTTAATATGAAACGATTATTTGTTTTACAAACAATTTAAAAGAAAACACTGTGTAATCTATTTATTGCTATTTAAACCTGGTTAAATTTGGCCTAAAAAGTTGAGATCAACAACAAATTTTTACTGCTGAAATGCCATCAAAAACACTGAAGCTTACAAAACAATTAGAAAATATTACGACCTCAATAAAATTAAGATGGCGTAAAGTAAGATGGCGGCGGAGTTGTGTGCCGCTCGCGACGCTAGCGCCGACGCTGGGTTGCGGACGCACGCGCGAAACTCGTGGTAGTCTGCGCGTGTTATTGCACAGTAGTGGACGTGCACGCACGCCGTGTCGCAGTCGGCCACATCCGTTGCGTGACGGACACGCAGTGCTGTTAAGTACCTAGAAAAAATGTTTTTAATATCCTGTAGTCGACGTGAGTTAAGTAATAATAAAAAACCGAATATAACATAATTTTGACACAAGTTAGGAAGAATAACTGCCATTAAATTTGAGAAATAATACCTACTTTAAAGTAACCATTATTGGGGAAAGTAGTAAAACGAAATGAGGTTGCATCCAATACGGTCATACCAAAACATAAAGCGGAATTTATACCTGGTTTACTTGCCCACAGGCTATACTTAGCTCACGTTATAATATGGCGATCTAAAATAGGTAAGTATTAAAAGTGTTTTAGAAATTACACTCTCCTATATTGATTGTAGGCACTGAAACAGTAACACTTACTTGGAAAAAACTCCGCGATCATGTTGGTTTCGTATTCTTTCGGCCAAGGCGTCAAGTGAGACAGCATTCACCTCTCTCAGCCCATAGTATTGAGTTAGGTTGTACTCTATGGCCCAATGGGCCTCTCCTCTAGTTACGTCTAAATAATACTGCGTGTAGTCCAAAACCTAGACAAAAACATGAAATAAATGTACAACCAAAGGAGTCTTCGAAAAGTATAGTAAAACGAAAACTAAAATACAAATGTTACATTTGGACAATTGTTAATAATATTTGTATTCGTTAAAATAATTTTCGAATGTAACAAATGGTCAGCTTAATATTTTACTTAATAGCAAAATGATTGCATTAAACATTTTACTGATCATTATCATAATTGTAATAAACCGTACGTACCTTTCCGGTGTTAGAGTCAAACTTATAAAGCCTCAATCCTGGATTTGAAATGCTGCCGGCGCCCCTTGGTGTGACAGATGGTGCCAACAGAGCCCAAGACACCGGCCGACCTACGAGAAACAACAATCTTACATTTAGATATGAATGATCTCTTTATCAAGGAGGCGCCTTCACCTAAGATATACGACATTAACATGACAGTGAAGTGACAGGTCAATGACGTATCGCGTAACTTGTGTCTCGACCTAAAGTTCACTGTAAGCCTCCGTCACATGAGCTTTACTTGGATTTATTTTGTTATCAAAACTACCCCAACATTTCATATAAAAAAAAACAATCAGTTCCTTCTTAAGTATAGCTTTATTTTTCATCTTTAAAAAACTAGAGAACCGCCCACTAGACTTTTTACCATTCTTTTTCTTATTTCCATCAATAAAATTGTTAAAAAGATGTGAACCAAAAGTAGTCTTACCTTCACTATAAATAAGTCTAAATGTATCTGCGTGTCGATGGCCGTAGAACTGTCCAGCGATCACATCGCTGAACGCTCGGATAACGTGCACCAATCGCGCGTTTGCTGTAGGAGTTAGTTCGCCTCCACCAGCCGCTGATGAGCTGCCGGCATTATGCCGTTCTTCTACTCCGGGTCCAGCATGAGCAACTAGATACACCTTTGAATATATTAAAGAGATTGTCATGAATGTTTCTCAAGATTTTATAAAAATATAATTATTACCTTTATAGCAAAAATACACCGAATTCTTTTATTTCGTCCTTGGTAGACCAATAGTAATTTAATTAAAAATTATTATCGTTTCACATGTCTCACTACATCAGACGCAAGGTCTTTTTGTTAATAAATACTAATTACCATTTCGTTTCTTCTCCTAGCTTTGCTAAGAACTTGTTCGAGCCACTCCCACTGCGCTCGTCCTCTGTGAGGACCATCGGTTCTGGCTGCTCCGCCTGCCCATAGTACGCTGTTTAATACAACGATCCGTAGTCTGCTGTGTGACTGCTCTATCGTGTAGTATCCACCTAAAAAGCACCAAATTTGATAAAAAATTACACCATCCGCTTCCGTCTAGTTGGGAAAAGATTTTTTCCGACGGAGTCATAATAGTAACTTCAAAAAAATTTATAGAGAAATTCAACTCACCAGTTTCAAATGTATTTAATGCTTCTGTGGGAAGCCACTGCATCCACATATCAATCAGTCTCTTGGAAGGTGGAGGATCATTGTGTCCCAGCGCTGGGAAAACAAACTGACTGCTGAACGTCCTGCTAAGTATATCCGTCACATTCCTAACAGCCTCCAGCTTTATTTCCTCGCTGAGATGTTCCATTGATGAGGACAGAATGTCTCTGTTAGAAGAAAATATAACATATTACGTTCGCTAAGTCAATTAATTTTGTTTTCAAGTAAAATTATAGTGGACATTTATCCAGAAAATTGAGGGAAAATTATCAGGCCTGGATCATGTACATTTAAATTAATTGAACACTAATTATAATCGTTAATTCGCTTCTTCTGCTTCTTCCCTTGTTGATAATCTTTTTAAAACGAGCAGCACATAACAGCATATCAAATCATCATATCAGTTGACATTTAACAAACAGTTACTGCTGTTTATGCATATGAATCGGAGAATTAAGACATAGCTGGTAATAATACCCAGTCCAGAGCACGAACTCCAATGTGTCGGGATGTCGTGCGGCCATGAGAGCTGCGGCGCTTTGTATGAGCGGCCAGGAGCTGTCACACGTGTGGTCTCGGTGGCGGCCATTGCGGTGAATGTGCTCATTATTGCCACGATTGTGTCTGCAGCCTAGATCACAAAGATGATTTTAGAAATGGTTCTTAGTTTGTAATTCTACTGGTGTGAAAAATTAGGATTTAAAATAAGATAACCGTTTAAATATCCGAAACTGCTTTTGTATTAAATCCTAATAAATAATCATATCAAGAAATAATTTAATGTAAACACGCGGCATCAAAGAGCTAAATCATTAAACTTAACAAAATTAATGTAGTTCAATTTCATACATCCGCAAAAATAACAAAATAAATTATAATTATGAACACTATCATATTTTACAAATTTTCACAGCCATTATACATCACTGGACGAGAACAAATAATAAAGTCATCAACATAAAACAACGGAATAAATTCATAAAGTACCTCTATGCAGCTCTGGGGAGTTATGAAACGGGTCATAATGAAGATCTGTGACGTGCCAAAAGTACCCTGGAACAGAATCATGGGTTGGTTATCATATTAATGTTTCAAAATTAAGGGTTAAATGACAATAAATTTATATAATTTCTACGCAAAAGAATTGCACAAAAGTAATAATAAATAAATGATAAATCATTTATTAGATTGTAACAATTAGGTTTAAAAGATTATACATTATATTGTAGCCAAACATATTTCACCCTTATTTTGGGCATGCAAAAATTTGTAAATTTACATCAAACAAATTATTTTAATGACAATTATTTGAATTAGTTACAATTACAATTATTAAATTTACTTGAATAGCAATTATTACTATAAGATTTTACTTTAAAATTTGTTTGAAATTTAAAAATATTTTCGTGGCATTTTAGTTCACAATAATTACGAAGAAGGATTTGGTCTTAGCGGGCACTAAATTGTGTTGTTATTTAACAAATCCTTGAGAGTAAAGAAACTCTCATCTCTTTTATGTTAAAAAAACATTAGTATTTCATTTATTTAGTTCTATTAAATTTCAGGCAATTTTTTGTAATGTAAAAAAATAATAAATTCTGGCATTTCGTTTTCATTATAAACACGAACAAAATTTAATGAACACAGCGGGGTACTAATCGGCGTCTCAGGGATTAACGCTTCCATCGTCCTAAAATTTTCTTAGTAAAAATGTTATTAATTTATGTCGTTTATCACCTTTTAAATATACATAAAACAGTATCGTAAATATTGGGAGCAACATTTAACTAAATTCTAAATATAAAATTAAATTGTATTAACTAGTTGTGGCGCGCGGTTTCACCTGCGAAAGTCCAGTTCCCATTAAACATGTGTACTGTCTCATTCACTCGCGCCCTTTTCTTAATGTTTACAGAATTAAACAGTTTTTTTTATTTTCTTGGTAATCTTGTCAATAACGAACTCAATAAAAAAATTGGCGTTTCATTTAGCTATCTTAATAAAGTATCTTAATATAGGTGATACATTTAGTAACATGTGTGTGTATTAGTAACTTGAAATGTTTCCCAAACACTGCTCTATGTATTTTTATAAGTTGATAGAACACACAAATTGAAAACATTCTTAGGACAATTTTAGGATTTTATAGAAATGTGTTATCCTTGAGACGCCGATTTCATACCTGTTTTAAAATTCGTGTTATATAAATATAGGTATTAAAAAATAGGTACACCAGTGCATATTTATAGATAAGTACCTACTTTACAAATAATAATAATATATTATTTTCTTGTATCTAGGCAAAATATTTATATAGTAGATGTAGCTAATACCTACTTTAGGACGTGCTCTCACGTTGACCCCTGGTCTACCGGTCAAAGTTTCAATCGTTGGGTTATTATAATGGGTTAAGCATTTGACTTGAATATTAAATGAGAGATAGGTATTTAATCCATACTATTATTAATAGGAACCTTTGAATGCAATGTCTAGTTAGTATTGGGTATATTTATGAATTATGATTAACGATCTCTTACCATCACTAATTTAAAGTTATAATTAATGCAGTCAGCTAAACCATGAACAAAAAAGATTTTAACACCGAGTTACTTCAGTTTTCACAGTTTTCAGTAACTTTTTTTTAATATAGAGATTCATTTAATATAGAAAAAATCCAAAATACATAGTCAGTATCTCAAAACTATATAATTTCAAAAAGTCTTGTGTCGCAAAAATCACTTTATGCCATGCGCATAAGGTCGAATTTAAAAAAATATGTTTCAATACCAATGTGTCATTGAAGACAGTTTTGGCTGTGAGTTTTATTTGCGATTGTGTTACATAGAGTATTTTCATTAGTAATGAGAAAAAACCCTAATGTTTTTATGTTAAACGTCCCACTGCTGGACTGAAAAGGAAGGAGCATTGATTACCACGTTTGCTCAATGCGGATTAACGATTTAAGATTCCAAGTTTTCCTTCACCGTGCGTCAATGATGTCTTAGAATAATTTAGAAAGTACATATAACTTTGAGAAAGTCACATTGGTACTAGCCTGGGTTCGAACCTGCAGCCATGTACATACGAATCCGTTTATTGAACTGCTAGGCCTCCTCTACTTTCGATCACAATATAAGTTATTAATTACTACCACTTTCATATTATCCAGGCCCAAGAATGTTTAAAGTCGTTTCCTTGTCCTTTCATATTTAAATTAAAGGTCATTAATAATCATTAATCTTAGCTTCTTTCTAATTTTTTACCATTGTTTTTTAATCATACTCAAATATAAATACTTACCAATTTTAGCGTCTGTAAGATTCAGCCACAGCAGGCTCGTGATGTAGACGACGAAGTTACTCAGCTTCATATTACTTATTGAGTTACATAACGCCGCCCAACTATGTCTTCCTTCTGCTTAACGCCATCCAGTTCATTGCCTGCCAAAGATAATTATTAACTAAGTACATCTAGTAGGTATAGACAGATTTTTCGTCAGCGTTTTCTAAGTCTGAATGAAAACTCTGTAGAGTTCTCATTTAGACTTAAATATATATAAATATACTAGCTGTTTCCCGCAGCTCCGCCCGCGATCTAATTTTTTTTATATATAATTGAGATATAAGCTATCCTATCTTTTAAGTTGGATCAAACTGCACACGGTGTGCAAATTTGATTTTGATTTTTTGAGTTCATCCCGGACAAACATCGTGACACTGGAATTATATTATTATATAATAGATTTTTTTTTATAATATTATGCATAGGTACAGGTACATAATATTAAGAATGCGCGATTTCGACAGGTCGCAAAAATGATTGCTCTCATGGACTGTTTGTTGACTAGGTATACAAACTTATCAATCATGAAGTTTATATTCGAGTTCAGATTATCTGAAACAAATCCATTATTGTCTCCATATATCACACAAGTGATACTTGAACTTTATACGTAGCATTAGATTTGTAAAAAATACAGGCAAAATATAGTGCTCATATGTCTATTTACCTGTTTAGTAGATTAGGTTTTGATTTGATTTAATTTAATGCAAACAGCTCATTATTTACCTAGACTAAATTCAAATAACGCTATACCAACACCTACAGACACAAGGCTCATGTTTACATTATCATTTCCTATAATTAATCTGTACACTACGCCTTGCGTAATGATCCTAATACGACATTATTTCGCTGTACACATAATATCTGTTGCTAACGGCTCCGTCGCGGCAAAAAGTAGTCTGTATTCCTTTCCAGGTAAAACCTATTAGATATAATTATCAAGTATCGTCAAAATCGATTTACTGTAAAAGCGTTACTTTCTGACCGAGACCAAAATAGATTAACAAATTATTTTTTCCGATTTAAAATATTTATTATTATTAAGTGTTTTCATATAACCAGTTATATAGTAATTATTCCTTACACCTGAACAAACGTAATATAATTAAAAATATTAAACGAATGAAAGGGTGGTATAAAAAAGTGATAAAAATAAGAACCCTTATTATTTTAGATCTTAAAATACTAGCAGAGTAAATACCAATATAATTTTAAGCTGAAATGGACTGAAATATTTTCAAAATAATTCTGCCTTTAAGTTCTACAAAGAAAACGACTAATTGTTTACGAAAAGAGTATTTATAAAAGTCCGAAAACTGAGTAAATTGCGTTTTCAAGAATAGTCGTAAACAATTAGGGCTTAGTACTTTGCTTTGTGCTTAGTAGAAATTGAAATAATCAAGGTAGAAGTGGCCAAGTGTAAACCAAGTTACTTTTAATTTGATAGAATCTAGGTTATAAATATAAACAATAGTGATTTCTTGAATTCACGAGTTTCATTATCAACTTTCCAAGTACATAATAAAAAAAAATCTATTTCGAATTAGCGTTTTACTAATGGACTTAAAGGCGAGACTTTTCAAAGATGACTCAGACGATTTCCAAGATATAATACTGGTTTGTATAGGTTGGTAAATTAGCGTAAACAATAAAAGGTGTACATTGTTTTAATAAACTAAACTTCTTCTTTTACTTCTTAAAGTGCCTCTCCAACTAGTGAAGGTTGGCAGTCAGCTCCGCATATCTCTAATAAACGAAACACTACTCGTAATTATAAGCAAAATATTTTTCTATGGTGAGCGTCTCAATCTCTCAACTTGGCGTGCAAATTAAACAACACTTTGGACATAATATTTAAAACAAATTTTAATATAGGTACTATATTATAAAGTCAGAAGTATGTCTAGCTAAGAGATCCTTGATTTACATAAATAAAAGTATCAGTAAGTTACTAACTGCCCACATAACACTTTAACAGTTCAAACAAATATTTATACGTGAGGCTGTACCTGTAATCGGCTTTATATTTTCTGTAATGTGGTTTATAACTATACAAAAAATAAATGAAATCGTATTAACTTTTGACTTTATCATACTGGTGTAATAAAAACGAATAATAAAAGAACTAAAGAGGAATTCTTAGTTTTTTGTTATTTTGTAAAAAGCTTTTTATAAGTCAATTTAAAATTGAGCCTTCACTGTTATAAAGTAGGTAACAGCTGTTTTACTTCCGAACAAATGCCTTCTCTAGTAACAAAATTTGTTTTGTAATTATATTGTCGTATCGATTATAGACAATTAAGTTGCTATAATCAAATAAACTGTGTAATAAAATAATTAGTTGACGAATTTAAAGGTAAGAATAACGTATCATTTAAAATCTAAGTGCTGTTATTCTATTAAAGGGCATACGCCTCTTTTCGTGTATTACTGAATTGCTTTATTAATTTTGTTCTTTTTTTTAACTATTTATTTATTTAACTCTAACAAAAGCTATACATACATCAACATGTTGACAATGAGTTTAATTTCTGTATACTCCCTCAATTACAAGAGACCTCAGCATGCAAAATTTTAAACGAAACAGATCATGCTGCAGTCATTTATTAGGTACCTACAAGGTAAATTCACAGTTGGCAATAATGATAATAATTCTAATTGTTAGAAACATTAAGTTTTTGCAAATAGGTACATAACACGTTGCTTGCATTTAAAGGTACCTAGTTTCTTAGTAGTTCTTCCATACTTTTAAAGCTATATAAACCAACGGGATATCGGGATAGAATGTCCTTTGCACGTCTAAACTAAAAAATCGGCTTAAAAAAGGTACTATTTCACAACAAACAAGAGTCTTAAAAGGACAGTTGTTAAACAAACCCTTGTAACCTACATTCATTTCTAAATGCTTCTTACGTGTAATGGAGTATACGGGAGCGTACTTTTAATTAATCTGCGCGGCTGCATTAATTTCGCAGAGGTCGTCCTCCTTGCTCGTGTCGAGACCTTCCTACCTACCCCGCGGGGATTCAAATGAGGATACGGGATCTATGAACTTTCATCATTAGTAGTTGAGATGTTCGCTTAGAGCTAAGCAGAACTTCAAAGAGAATTTGTTTGAAACAGCAAGAGTACTTTCTTTGTTTTTAAGATGTGCTCAAATATCTTAGATTTTTGTTTTGTTAATCTATCTTCCTGGTATTTCAGAGATTAAGATATTTTGTTCGTCTACGAAAATTTTATCTAGGCTAATTAGGGAAATTTCTAAGAATTATTTCACTTAGCAGATAAAGCACAGTCAACAATAAAAGCTAATGAACAAGCGAAACTTAAAGTCCATTAATTGATTCTAGGAATAAAAATAGCTTTATTAAGAAAGCTTAACTTTGATATCCGTAATTTACGGAATAAGATTAAGTTTGAGTGTTTTGTAAATCTGATTAAATTCATTGACTTTTGTTGCTGATTGTTCAAAACTTAATGATATTCTTAATATACAAATGACGTGCTATGTATACGAATATAAAATAGTAACTAACTTGAGAACATGACTTATCACCAACAGATATCCAACCAAGTTATTTGGTAGTGTCAACAAGAGTAATGTGTTTTGAAACTATAAAACATCGAGCTTGAATTGTAGTGTTTAGGGACCGAATATCGTGATAGATTGTCTACTCGCATGCTTAAATATTTTTAGGGTTCGTTCGTTTCCAAAATAGTATACTAAATATTAAAAACAAACGATCATGATCTGCTACAATTAATTCTGGAGTGGCTACCAAATAAGGTTAAGGTGATACAAATATAAAAACACCTTTTTAACAAAGAAACATCCGTACTAGTATTATCCAATTTGGGATAGCAAAATGAGAGGTTTTGACATGATATGATTTGATTTGAAAATTTAACTATTGATTCTGGCACACTACTTCGTCATTTCTATCCCCACACGTTGTCTTAACTATTGAACATCATCAATTGTAAAATTTTCGCCATGTTATCCTGTCACTTGACTTTAAAACAATCGGTAGTGGTATACCTTACTGGCGAAATAAGGTATAATACCAGTGCAGGTCTTTTTAAGACAACTTAAAACCCTATCCTGTGACCACCATTTTGACTTTCTATTATTTTCGTAAGTCATCGACCTTCAATCAAATGTCAGATTATTAAAGCAATACAATTACACCAGTATCAAAGTAGAAAGTTCATTAACGAACAAGCCATTGAATATTAATGGGCTACTTTAACAAAAAGAGCAAAGGTTTATCACTGTCACCTGTAGGCGACATAATCATTGTTTAAATGGTTATTCGAAACTACTGGGAGATTTTAAAGCTTTTAAAATATTATAAATAACATTGTTTTTTCTTTGTTTAATTACATTATTAAATTTTAAATTGTGCGTTTTCGTGCAGATTCGGTTTTTTTCACTCCATTAATTGCTAATCTATCGAAATTATTTTTTATGCAAGTGTAACGGTTTTGAATTTATTTAATAAGCTCCAAGATGTGACGTTTACTTATCTATAAGAATATTTTGAACCACGGAAATGTTCTTCTTAATTTGAAATCGTGAGTTTTATGCCTAAATAAATATCAATTTAAATTATTCAAGAAAATATTTATAATAGCGCTGTATCACACAAAGAAATCTAAACAAAAGTATTTTTGTTTTATCCTTATATGTGTTGAAGTTAAAAGGACAGACAGTATTAAAATCATTGAAGTACGTAAAACCACTTTATAACCAAATCAATGTTGCTGAAAATTCAAATTGGCATTTCACAGAAATGAATACGGAATTAATGTCGAAAAGTTTCGTTGTATTACCTGCTTATACTTTCAAAACGAACAGTGGTTGTTGTAAAATAGTTTCATTAAGACACTCCTTTTTGCAATACGCCTCTTATATAATTAATCAAAGCCTAAACTATTCGTTTGATTCCTTACAGCAAATAGTGTGGAGCACGTATAAATCTTAATCACAATATTCTTTGATTAAGCAGATCAGTAATTGCAACTAAGCAGCTAAATATGTCACTAATATATTTACTCAATCTAATTCAAATATTATAATCTAATTTAAATGTACAAAATGTAATTTAATAATACACGAAACGAGATACTTTCATTAAACATAATCCCACCAAAAACATTCAATGTAAAAAGAGCCAAGTCTCTACGCAATTCTTCCATCGTAAAAAGATTTGAGATCGCATAGGAGCCAAGTCCTGTTCAACTTAATTTGTAATAATAAATCAATATTTTGTGACTATATTAGTTTTGTTTACATTACAATAACAGTGACCTGGCCATGAGCACAATAAGATACAAATATAAAACTGCATATTTGGAGGAGTTCAAAGTAAATAATAAATAAATAATTTCAGGACACCTTAATCGACGTCGGTATCATCCAACTGTGAACTGCACATGCACTATGGCGTATGTTTAGTCCGTGGTGATCTCAAATTCCAATCAGTTACAAAATCATGTCCATAATAATATATCAATTCAACGGTATTTGCACGTAATGACCAGGAGCAAACGACCTTTAACTTGTGCTCATGGCCAAGTCACTGTTATTGTAATGTAAACAAAACTAATTTAGTCACAAAATATTGATTTATTATTACAAATTAAGTTGAACAGGACTTGGCTCCTATGCGATCTCAAATCTTTTTACGATGGAAGAATTGCGTAGAGACTTGGCTCTTTTTACATTGAATGTTTTTGGTGGGATCTCATTAATTTTTTGTAGGTCTCTTTCTTTTCTTTTTAGGTGATTTTATTATTTCTTGTGCTTCAGCTGCTGCTTATCTATCGAGCGAGCATAGAGTATTGATATACAATGAAAGATTTTAGCTTTATTCATTTCATTTTAACCTAGCTTTGTTTATTAATATGCATATTCAATACATTATTACAATTTATTAATAAAAAATGTGAGCCGTCACGGGACGCCTGGTTGATGTGAAACATAGAACATGTACTCGAAATCTGCTAACAAGGATCTAAATGAAGCATAATAAAAAATATATTAATATGTTTTCCTGAAAATGCTGACTATTAAATAAATATTTATTTTCATTAGATACAAAACTATAAAATTAAAACAAAATACGTGTGGCACTCAGGGACTGCCGCGGTAAAGCTATTGTATAGCATTTTTTATCAACTTATGCAAATATATTAAAATATATTTTATGCAATATTTTTTTGATATTAATTCGTTTTTTTTTTATATTAATTCAAGTTAACTTTTTAAGCGTGGTGACCGATAATCAAAAATTTTTTTATTCTGCAAATTTACCTCGGCGCCATCTTGGGTTCTAATTACAACCCCATAATCGTTTTTGGCGACCTCTGCAAATTTACCTCGGCGCCATCTTGGGTTCTAATTACAACCCCATAATCGTTTTTGGCGACCTCAGGAACCATGAAAATGACACCCATGACGAAAAATTTGCGAATTTTCGTCAGCGCCATCTTGGGTTCTAATTTCGACCCCATAATCGTTTTTAGTGACCTCAGGAACCATGAAGATGACACCCATGACGAAAATTAGCAAATTTTCCTCGGCGCCATCCTGGGTTTTAATTTCGACCCTATAATCGTTTTCAGCGACCTCAGGAACCATGAAAATGACACCCATGACGAAAAATTTGCAAATTCTCTCGGCGCCGTCTTGGGTTCTAATTTTGACCCCATAATCGTTTTTAGCGACTTCAGGAACCATGAAAATGACACCCATGACGAAAAATTTGCAAATTCTCTCGGCGCCGTCTTGGGTTCTAATTTTGACCCCTTAATCGTTTTAAGCGACTTCAGGAACCACGAAAATGACACCCATGACGAAAATTAGCAAATTTTCCTCGGCGCCATCCTGGGTTTTAATTTCGACCCCATAATCGTTTTCAGCGACCTCAGGAACCATGAAAATGACACCCATGACGAAAATTAGCAAATTCTCTCGGCGCCGTCTTGGGTTCTAATTTCGACCCCATAATCGTTTTTAGCGACCTCAGGAACCATGAAAATGACACCCATGACGAAAATTAGCAAATTTTCCTCAGCGCCATCCTGGGTTTTAATTTCGACCCCATAATCGTTTTCAGCGACCTCAGGAACCATGAAAGTGACACCCATGACGAAAATTAGCAAATTTTCCTCGGCGCCATCTTGGGTTCTAATTTCGACCCCATAATCGTTTTTAGTGACCTCAGGAACCATGAAAATGACACCCATGACGAAAAATTTGCAATTTTCCTCGGCGCCAATCCAGGATTTAATTTCGACTCCATAATGGCTGACAGCTGTACCGACCTCTCGGAAAATTGGTTGGTACTATCTGACAGTCAACTCTAAAACCGCGCGCTCATTCGTCAAATCGAATAGCGCGCGCTTTCGCGACTTCCTGTAACACACTCCCGTCCCATTTCACGAAATAACTCCCACAAATTGCAGGAAAGCGAGAGGAAAGATGTTTCACATCAATATAAATCGATTTGTTTCACTTTTTGTACATAAACAAAGAACAAAATTAACAATGCAGTCAAAATTCATACACCATGTTCTTGTGAAACCGCAAATATAAATTTGTTTCCTATTATTTACTAAGGTATATAAATTATTACCGTTTTTATAATTTTTCCTATACATGTAGCTAAAAACCTATCTTGGTGCCAAATTTGAAGGTTCTAAGTTTGCTAGAAGTACCTTAGATTTTTGACAAAAAGTTACACCATTTTGTGTGACAAAATGGTGTAACTTTGATCGCTCATAACTCGTAAACTGTTGGTTCAAATGTCATGTAATTTTGAGGCTGAGCTTGTTTTAATACTTACTCTAGGTCATCGAAAACCTAAACCCCTAGCTTTGTCCGTATTGATGACACAGGGGGGGTGAAATAGCCCCGAAACGCTTCGAGAAAAGTATGGTACGGCCGTGCCCGTTTTGCTCGAGACTTGGCTGGGGCACTGCCGTGCCCCCAGATACCTGTAAAGCCTCACTGAAATGTCATAATTATTTAACTAAAATTGACGACTCTCTGTAGTACATTTTAACGGCGAATTCATTAAAATAAAACTAATTACTTCAGGTCAGTATCAAGTACGGTTAGCGAGTAACTGTAGCAATTATGTGCTTGAATATAGTAGAAATTTTACGCGGGTCTGCCCAAGAGTAAGCTAAACAAAACAAATATACGGACAACACTCTGTAGGCACTCGAAACGGTCACTGGTGGACAAATGGGCACTCGAAGCGAGTTACTCGAGCCACTAGAACAAGCGTGTGGTACAAATTAGTGGAAGGTTGCGACTTGCGAGTTGAGTAGCATACGTCACTTCTAAACACAAGTATTGCTGTATGTTTTGTTAAATATAAAACTTATGTATGATCCTTTTCCATTTTTAATTATGAATCATGCGAAATTGAAGACGAAATTTTCGTTTGATTTGTGATAACAATAGATGTATATTATTTTATAAAAACAGTCAGACATATACGACCTAACAGTTCAGTTGTCATATTTTTTTAGTTAATGTTTTTCGGCTCAATTTCGTGACTTATTATTTTTTTAACTTGAAAACGTTTTTTGGCATTTACTTGCTAAACACTCTAAGTGAGCATATTTTATTTGAACCATAATTATTATCACTCTGTCATGTTATTGCTTAACCCGCTCTCGCTACTGTCCTATAATATTCTCTACACAACATACCAATCGTTGTTCTGTGAGATTGACGCCCCGTCGCTGTCGTGCCACTGTTGTAGTGTGTTTGAGTGCAAATGAGTTTTTTTGTTAACTGTATTTACTTTATATGTAGGTCGATTTCACACGTTCACACTTGACAGCATTTTTGCATGTTTTATTAGTGAAAGTGATCCGCTTTCGAGGTAAATCTTCGGTTTTATTTTTCTTTTGTTTTTCTGTTCTTTTAGAAAATTATTCCGTTGCGCATCAGCGTTTTAGTGTTACCTGGGTGCGGTTGAGTGAGGTTAAGGTTGCCCTATATTGGATTTTTGTTAATGCAATTGTCTGGTCAGAAATAAGGAAAAATAATGTAAGTGGTTTGTAGTTCTCTGTAGGTAAAATCACTAACTTTGCATCTACAAATCTTTAATAATTAATTAGTATATATGAAATAAATAAAATCAAGGACACGAAGAACACACCTAAAAAAACAAGAAACATGTTTTGTATTCACTTTTACATTTTCCTCATTGGAAATGACGAGAGCCCCTCACTTTAATATGAAACTGGTAAAAACAAGATTCTATCTGCAGATTCAAACAGCCACATGTGCAACTATCGCCGAGGGACCAAGCAGTAAACATCTCGAAACTCGTAAAACAATTCCATTTATAGAAACTCAAAACCAAGACGATAAAAAAATAATTGTTTTCTCGGTACATTCACAAACAAAGTTTATATAGACGAGAAACTTTTAATTGGTTAGTCAAAAAGACTAATTTCCTTTTAAACTTAGTTAGTTTTGTGTTTAAAGTGGCTGTTACAATAGTCGCCTTAGATTAAGATACTGATTTGTATTTTAAGTAGAGATATTTAACTGAAAACAACTCGTAATTAGTTAAGGGAAATTAACATCCAACTGCCGAAAAACTTGTTACTTAAGAAGTAGATCTTATACCTAATAGCTACGATGAATTTAATTTATGTTTTTCAGTTTCAATCAAATATCGATCTTAAATACTAGCTGTTAGCATAGAATTAGGAAATTAATACCACCCCACAAGAAAAACGAAGCATTTTTTTTGCTAGGGGAGGCGTTTGTAAAAAAATATTATGTCCTGATATTGTTACTCGACATAGATTTGTTACATAATAATATTCATTAAGTTGAAGATTAATAGAAAAAAAATTAAGAAAATTGACATTCAAACACAATATCTGACACAATTTTTAGGGTTTTTCTTAATTATATTTTTAATTATTTAGTTAAAAAAAGTATTCTATAAATAATAATCAAAGCTAAATGTTTAGCAAAAAAACAATTGCCCTTGTAGTAATTAAACAGAATAAATACAAAATTCAATTTGTATTGCTTACAGAACAGTATATTAATTTGTCTTTGAAGATACTTAACAAAAGAACATCGCAACATCACATTAATACGCTCCACCTTTAATCGTTTCCTACAAACAATCACAACCGTAGTCCGGGCATTGATTTCTTTCCAAATAAGGCTAGTTATACATTTATAGACAAACTCAACCTATCACGCGATGTACTTAGTTGCACGGCGACTGACTGATTACGTGTCACGCTATTTTCGTTAAAGGGGAAAACAACACTAATAGCTGCTGAATTAATGATGTTATAATAAAGAAGGTGAGTACTCCAATAATGATGTTAATTAAATTAACAAAATATTTGCAATGTAAAATACAGGTTCAGCTGAATCCAGCAGACTGGGAGCCGACATTTTTTTTTTCGTCATATTTGTTCCCTACAATATGACGTGGGAGAAACTAGCCATCTCCCAAGCATACGACAAGGCTTGGTAGAATTACAAATCTTTTGTTCAATTTATTACGTTATATTGTCAGCATCTGCATCTGCATTGCAGAAGATAAAAAAATATTCAGACCAAAAAAAATATACAAAATTTTTGTAATCCATTTGTAATTGTTAACAAGTCTTCTTTTTATAAATAGTTTTATTTATCTTTTAAATTTTAGTTTAGTTACGTTTTAATTTTTATAGGTATTATTAACAGCTATAAATTGTATATAAATTATAATATTCTTTCACAGTACTTTAACAATTCAGTCTAAAAAGACCAAAAAAAATCTTAAATAATCTTTTTGTTTTAGTAGCTTTGTTATTATTTTAGCGATAAATGTACTTGCTACCTGTCTATGGTAGAAATTATTTAACAGCAAAATGCGAAATATTCAGAAAATACAGTTGAAAGTTCCTTTCGTTTGACAGCTCTAACATAATAAATCTTTCCGGGTCGCTGTTGAATGCAAACTTCTTTTTAATAGTTTTGATTTTGTCTTTATGGAAGTAACTAGCTGTACCCGCGACGTTGTTCGCGTTGAAAAGTGTATTTATTGCCGTCAATAACTGAAAGTGAAATAATTAAAGTGGCCGTGGTGCCCTAGCGGTTAAATGACCGGATTCGTATGAACAGGGGTTCAAACCCGGGCAAGTACCAATGTGACCTTTTCAAAGTTACGTGTACTTTCTAAATTATTGTAAGACACTATTGACAAACGGTGAAGGAAAACCAAAAAATTAAGATCTGAAATAATTGCCAGCCCGCATTGAGTTAGCATGGTGATCAATATTCGTTTCGTTTTTATATGGGTGGAGGCCTATGCCCATATAAATGCAATACATGTTATAGGCGGGTATAGCTGAGAAGTGTCTCGACACCATAACAGAGTAGCGTCGCAACGCCATTCTAGAAAGGCGCCGCGACGCCACATTACAACGGAATCGCGACACCAAAGCTAACGGGCGTCGTTACTCTATAGCTGAGTGGTCACGACGCTTTAATTGTATGGCATCGCACGCCATAGTTGATAGGCGTCGCGACGCCATAGATGGGAGGCGTCGTGTAGCCATATTAGAGCGGCGTTACAATACCATAGCTGGGAGGCGTTCAAATCGCTACAATTGCGAGGCGTCGCAACGCTACAATTGAGTGGCGTCACTACGCTATAGCTAAAAGGCGTCATAGCACCATAGAAGAGCCGCGTCGCTACGCTATAGCTGAAGCGTCGTGACGCTATAGTTGAGCGGTATTGCGACTTCGTAGCGGCGTGGCGCACGGCTACTGGAGTCGACTGTTATTCTTAAATTCGCCCTCTACCCCTCCGTCTATCTCCGAAAATAATTGTGAACTAATTCAATAGTTTTTATAGAGTAGATAAGTCTTCGAGGTGGTTTCATATGTATACATTTCAATCAATCAATTTAGTAGTTTTGTTGTTAAATCAAAACAACTGGAAAATGTAACCAAAAATGACATATCGGTTAACGAAAAGGATCATGATCCATGAAAGACGACGAAGACGCATGATCTGCAAGCGATGGGGGATGGAAAGCAGCGAAGTAGTGAATCATGCAACCGGGACGGGGGTCAACTGACTGTCTTGTCAAAATGCAAACTCATATGGCTTAGGTGTGTTGTAACACACCCAGCACAAATCTGCCTCTTAACTCTGAGGATAGGGTTCGATCTTGTTTTAGATTGATTATCAGCAGAGTGACAGCATGCAGGTTTTCCGGTGTCCACTCAAGTGCACTGTATAAAATTCCCTAATTGTTCTCAGACTGAAAGAAAGAAAATGCATTTACTTGCGCCACTTGCGACGCAAAAAATACAAAAGAAAAACTAACTTCTACAATAATTTCCAAAATGTTAGAGGTAATAATTATGCGTCTCATCCGTGCGGAACATCTGCTTGTTGATTTGGTGGTTGAGACTGAGTGTGACCAGCAAGAGTATCGTTGAGGTTGGAATCCAGTGTCGGGTCATAAATTAAGTATTGGTTTGAGACAGGCAGGCTAAAACTAATACTTATTATTTCAATGTCCAACGCCTCCGATAGTATGTAAAACTGTTGGTTCCGACCGTCAAAAATGATCTTTGGTCATTGCTATTGCTTTACCCGTGCTTTCAAAATATACCGAATTACCCAGTAAAATGGATTGTGTAGGTCAGACAGAAATACGAACATACGACATCGACGGAGCTTGGTATACATTTAAGTTTGAAGGTACCATTTAATGCTAAAGCTGAATAAAAACAGAAATCTGGTCCATTAATTGACAGAAGAAGTGGTGAATTTTAGTAAATCGTCTCTAATAATTTCGTAAAGAAAGTAAAAACAATTGCCCTAAGCAAAAGTTGGCGCCGGCGCTGTAAACCGTACTATATTTATTGGTCCCATAGTTTTTCAGCTTGCCATCGGACACTTGTCACAAACAGCAAAAGAAAGATATGGGTAAAAGAAAGGTAAATTTTATTTTATTTTATTATTTTTATCCAAGAAATATTACAGATTAACAGAAGAAAACGTGAGAATAATAATATCAATAACGACCAATAGGTAAACTACGTTGAACCTCATTTTTTTAGGGACAAAAATGATATTTGATTGAAAAGACAACAGCGAAAAGTTTTAAAAATATGATTTTTAACTAAAAGACACAAAAAGGGTTAGCTCGACTGAGATTCGAACTTGGAGTATCAAAATATTTGAACTTGTAAAAGAAACTGGATTATAAAAGAAAAAAAGGGCGCCGTCACACCTGGATTTGAACTTGCAGCAAGAAAATTCATTTCCAATCGTTCAACCACAGAGTTCTTTTTACTACAGCTAATTTTTCTAAAAAGTGACTCATACTTCAATCAGATCTGGTCGTTATAGTAACGTAGTTTTTGCCATGGTTACTTGGTTGATTTTGACAGCGGGCAAATGAATTTTGTAAACAATTATCAATTTTCCCTCGGGAACTTCTTAAGGAATCGGGATAAAAGGTAGCCTATGTTTTTTTCCATGTCAAAGGCTACATGCATACCAAATTTCAACCAAATCGGTCCAGTCGTTTTTGCGTGAAAGAGTAACAAACATCCACACATCCACACATCCATTCTCACAAACTTTCACATTTATAATATTAGTAGGACTAAGTTCATCAGCCGCATCGCTTTGTGTTCGAGAACAAAGCTTTGTTTACCTTCGTTTTAATTGAGTTAAATACATCTTAACTTTAGTGAAATGGTCTCTCTCATGTTTACTTGTTTGATACAAACATTCTAGTAAACACTAAATTAAAATTTGTGTCTGTTTCTTGTGTAATTTCTCCTGTCTGCTGGCAGAAATTTTGTAAAAAATAAAAAGAACCTTTGTCCCTAAGTAATAGTTCTGTAATATTTTTTCGTGATATTTTTATTGTACAGTCACGAGCATAAATAATTATGTATACACATAGCGAAATTGTAAAAATATTTAGTGAGAAGTTTTTTTTGAAACTCAAAAATATACATGATTTGAGAACCGTTATCATTTTAAGTTATTAAATGATTAAAAGTGATGGTGAGTTCCTGTTAAATTACTGTTTTACAATTTCGCTATTGTATACATATTTATGCTCGTGACTGTACCAACATAAATAAATAAAAAAAGTAAATAAGCATGAGACTATTTTGTATTTATATGGTAGAGTGGAAGGGGTTTTTTATTATTTTGAACGCGCTTATATCTAGATCTACCAGTCGTACTCAATAAAATAATTTTGAATATGATAGCTTGAGTCACAAGAAAAAGTACTTATCGTTATCATCTCGCTGCCTATATCCCATTCATATATTCGGTCGGCGCAATGTTGTCTATCTATTTGTCTCTAGAATATATAATTGGGTATACGCGCAAAACGTAGAAAACCAAAATACCTACAGGCCCACTGCTGGGCACACGCTTCTTCCCGGAATGAAAGGGCATTGATCACCAAGTTTGTTCATTGCTGGTTGACAATTCTAGAGAGGTAGTATAACAGCTTTATGAAATTTGTTTGGTTGTAATGATTTAATGACTTAATAATAAAGTTATTCCAAAGAGAAAATTGAAATGATGGTGTAATTTTAAGTAACAACAGTAACAAAGGCAAAACTAAGTTCAGAAATGGTTTGAAAATCTATATTTAATTTAATTATGCCAGAAATATTTAATGAGTCACAAAATAAATATGTCAAAGGCTCTTTATTTTGGAAAACAGGTGTTCAATTCCAGGTTTTTATTGTAAGTTATAAGTGTTTTATTGTTGGAAGGAAAATGATTCTATTGCTCCAACCTATCATTTATTCATACGTAAACGTTCTAGAATTTCATTGCTCACTTTGTCTGAAGTTGGTGTATTGAACTCACTTATTAAGTTATTATCTACTTACTAAGTAAAGCTTTGTCATCATAATATATGTTTTGTGATTATCAATTCAACTAAAAAAAAATTATGTGGACATACTATATAAAAAAGACGTATCTGTATGGTACACCTCTAGTAGTACAATATAATTATAATTTATGTATTTGTGGGAATAGGATTGGCCATAATTGATAAAAATGAGTTTCTTTTGACCTTAGTAGTTTATCCAACCAACTACAGAGAAATAGCAAATCAAAGTTCTATTATAGTAATTTGATATTAATTAATTTACAATTCTCATCATTAAACTAAATTATAATTGTGAAGTAACAATCCTAAAATAATCCGGTATAATTAGTCTAGAGACCAAATTATAATTAATAATTAACCCGGAATAATAATTAATTCGTTTTCACAAATTAATTATCCAGAGCGTCTAGGTTAAGCCAGCAGGATACAACTAGTGCACCGAGCCACGCCAGAGCCAAGACTGATTTGAAAATGATCGTTTCACATCTTTTATACTGGCAGATCAAGTAGTGGGGAGAGTGGGGGCATCGAATGACGCGCTCGGTGGCGTGATCGGTGCACGTGTTGCTTGTAGTTTTGCTAAGGCGGCGCGCGGGCGCCGACATATTAATAACGACTCTTATTTTTATTCACTACTAGCTTTTGCTCGCGACATAAAGTAGCCTATAACCTTTCTCCATAAATCTAACAACAGTTTTTTTCTTCAAATCGGACCAGTAGTTCCTGAGATTAGCGCGTTCAATAAAAAAAACAAACAAAAACAAACTCTTCAGCTTTATAATATTAGTATAGACAAGATAAGGCGATTTTGCACTATGGGAGACAGCGGTCGGACGATACCGCTGCGGCCGGCCTAGGGAGAGGTGGCGGGGCGACCGAGACGCTTACAATAAGGGCTGGTTCGAGGTTGTACGGAACAAAAATTGATGGAAGAAGGATAATAAGAATCTTCACTCAATATTCTTCATTTAACTTTAGAATATGATGCTAAAGTTAAAAATCACTATTTCAATTCTATTAAAAATATCTGTAATTTTTTTTTTGGGTAAATCGGGCTTTTACCTCCTGTAATAGGAAATAGAGTTATAACTCGAATTGTAAGCATATTAAATGACTTAGGTGTAAAGCAAAAATGTATCGCAAATAAAAATTCTGTGTACAGAACGTAAGAATCTTATCTCGGAACTTAAGCGAAGGAGAGCGCACCTGTGCCCTACAGTGTGTTATAAAGTGATTTATTCTCACAAATAAACTCCTTTGTGTAGGCAGCAGTCGTTGTATGTATTTATGTAAGCCATTAGTATTAAATAATTTAAATTCCTTATGCTCTCAAATAAAGTGTATGAAATAATGAAACAAACATGACATGAAATTGTAAATGTAGCGCGTGTCCACTTTGTCTACGAAACAACACGGATTATGTTAAATGAAATTGTGTACAAATTTTCATACAATAACCGCGACGACACGTAGGCAGCTGTAGCACCTGTACAATGTGCTACGCATATTTACTACGACGTATTGTGGTGCTACACAAGTGCTGCATTCAAAGTGACCCGGCTTTTAGGACAAGCGAAGTGGCTGTAATCCGACACTTGTTTGTTTGTCTAATGGTTTCTGGGTATTTCAGAATTAAAAAAAAACTATGAATGGATTCAATTACACGCTCTAGCTTTTACGATTAACGTTTACAAAAACAAAAAACTGGCAAAAAATTGTTGGAAATATGTTTCGTTTAATTTGAGGTAAACAAAAAAAGATTATACAGTTATTAAACACCTCAATAAAGGCAAAAGTACATTTTCATTCGTATCTTTCTGTCTGAATAATTAGATATGTACTCAAAATAAGTGCGAACTCTTTATGCAAGTATTTACATAGAACCGAGTGCAGTGTGAAATATCTTTTACTTTCCTCTTTTTGCATTCATGACACCATTCACGGAAGTTCTTAAGTTACAAATGCTTTTCATATTCAGTCTTAAAGCTCTTTTTGCTGGTTTGTTTATTTAACCGACTTCCAAAAGAGGTGTAAAATTAGGCCAGTGTATACTTTTCACTAGTTGTAGGATCGTTACAGGGTATTATCATATTATAATGGGGTTGGGTCGGGTTGGGTTGAACTTGTTCAGATAAATGTTAATATTTTACTGAGAGCAACTAGCTTTTGATCTCGTCCAGTGAAATGAAGGTCTTTTGACAGATTAGTTATCTTCGTTATAACTAGACAGAAGCAAAACAATTGAATCCGACTAATCCCATGATTGCTACAAGTTTATCATAGAAAATTTAATAACTAATATTTTTAAGGAAAATATTAAATACGCCATTTAAAACTAATTCCAATGCAAACTTTCTGACAAGTGTATAAAGTACATTTTTGTATGTAAACATCTGGAAATTATGTAAACAAGACAAAGTGAATATCACACTTTTATCTATTAGGTAGCTGCCCTTCTTAGGGACTTCACATTTTTACGATTATTTTCAGAGCGCCCCAGGGAGAACCTTTTCGCGGGCGGCCAAAGGTTTGAGACTGTAGCGTGGATAAATATGGAAAAATATTTTAATAGTTCCGTTAGCATAATGTTGAGTCTAAAGCCAAACTTATTGCTTATAAAGTACATATATGCCTACTCATATAATATATGATGATATATTATACCAGAAAATTAGGCATAGTTTAATAAGGTTTTGAACTGAATATCATTGACTAGTTTTTTAGTTTTTCACATCACATAATTGGTCATAGTGTTTCTTTTTCACATTTGCTTTTAAAAATTTACTAGCAGTATGAGCCACACATTACTAGTATTCTTGTTAACCTCTCGTATTAAGCTAAATCCTTGTATTAGGAGAGGGTCAACGTCCGTAGCGTAATGGGTAGGTTTCGAAAAGGCAACAAATTGATCGCATTTCCGACGCCTTAGCAACGCGTAAACATTAATCGTTCAATATAAAATGATAATAAATCTAGAAGAACACGTCCGTTTTTAGTATAAAAAAAAACAAGAACATTTTTAACATTTAAAAAGTGTTGAAATGAAAGAAGTGATCAACGTCATGCTTGCCAACGTAATCCAAACTTTATCTAGAAAATACTTAAGCAACATGAAAAAAACACAACGAAGTATAAAACAAAAAACTGCAGTTCAAATAAATATTAACGTAAAGAAAAAAAGTTATCCCATCATTTAGGTCTGAAACGTATTCCGCTCTCTTCTCTCCCTTCCACCGTCTGTCAGGCGAGCTTAAATTATAAATGAGGCGGACAGAAACACACCTGGGACGCCGGACTCACTGAAATAACGTCCATGTTTATTTTTACGTCGACATTAAGTCCCACAGGATTAGTGGTTAAGATTAGTTCGCCAAGTGGATTTCTTCTAAGGCTTCCGCGTTGGAGAATAGGTGTTTGCTTTTGTTAGGACTAATGAAAGTTCTTAAACTACAGTGCGGACCTACTTCAACCTATATAGTTTTGGTTTCGGTTCTTCTTCGTTCGGTTCTTGGTAGAATGTTTAATTAAGGTTCATGACATTACATCAGAGTTTTCTTGCACGTTCCATTTCTTTGAGACAGCGATAATTGAATGGTCAGATATTTACGTATCTTGGAAGAAAGATACATTTTGGAAAAAAGTTTCTCTTTTATGGAAATAAGCCATTTGCAACTGCAATATATTTTATTCCTTGCACTGACTTAATTTTGGTATAATGATATCGGCCTATAAATGGCCCATTGCTGCGCACAGGCCTCTTCCCATATACATAGAGAAGGAATAAATATTGAACATCGTGCTTGCTCATTGCGGGTTGGCGATTTCAGATTCCAATTTTTGGAAACCAGAGTTTCCTCACGATGTTTTCCTTCACCGTTTTTCAAAGGTGTTTCAGAATCATTAAGGAAGTATATATAACTTTGAAGAAGTCACATTTGTATTTGCCTGGGTTTCAACCTACTACCATGTGCATATGAATCTGGTCATTGAACTGATAGGCCACCAGGCTACTCAACTAAAAAGTGATTAAAAAACTGTCTAAAAATGGCTCATTGGTTTAATCCTACTAATATTGTAAATATGAATGTGTAGATGTTTAGATGTTTGTTACTCAATCACGCAAAAACGCCTGAACGGATTTGGATGAAATTTGGCATGCATGTAGCCTTTGACATGGAAAAGAACATAGGCTGCCTTTTATCTCGATTCCTTAAGAAGTTTCCGTGGAAAGATTAAAAATTATTAACGAGCGAAGCATTAGACCCAATTCTCAAGTCCACGCAGACGAAGTCGTGGGCAGAAGCTAGTATCTAATATATTGAATATCTAAGGTCTTTATTTTTAAGGTCTTGAATTTCAAAAATTAAGCCTACGAAAGCAAATTTAATTCAATGCTCTCAGTAAGACTCCGCATGGAAGAATACCGACGGTCGTACATAACTCCATATGCAAATTTAGTTTCCACAATTTAAATTTAACTTGAGCCTACCATCGAGTGCGAAACCCAGCCTTAATACTAGCTATGAAGTCGGTAAGCCTCAACATTAAGATGGAGACGGTGATGATCGATTTTAGACGTTATTTGCATAGGCATTAGATCCTTAATGCTTTACTGTCAGAATACTGCATTGATGACGCTTTTAAGGCGACTATGGGTTAAATCTTTTACGATCTACATAAAAATGTCGTTATTTTTTCCGAAGCACCGGAATGTGAAATTTTTGGTACAAAAACCTCCCTGTTATTGCTTCCTATCATCGTAACCATGCATGGCAATGGACGGCAGTGTATAAACAAAACTAGTACTTTGTTTTAGAGGTGTAAGCGTCAAACAAGGGTATCAATTTACCATTTGTATTTGTCATTACGCTGATCTGGAAACCCATTTGGGTCAGTCGTGAGACACATTGTATGTATATTTTAAAGTTTTGTTTTGTTTTTTTTATTTTGTTTTTATTGTAATTGTCTTTGTGCTGTGTCCAAATTTAATGATCTTTCTTTCTTTCTTTAGTCCATTAATTTACGCAACAATAACTGGTGTCTTATATCGGACGGGTATGCAAGTAGCTCTACAAATATCGGCTTTCTTTATGATAGTTCGTACATAATTATATTGAATAGAAAAAGTTAAGTGAATTGTGAGTTAATAGCGGATTACGCAGAAATACAACTTTACTTCTTTAAGTTTTGTTAATCTTTTGTATTATATGTTGCAGTTGTTTAGTATCCATTAACAAATAAAATAAAATACAGTAACACACACATAGTAAAACGTAGATTAAACGTTAAATAAAAGTCCACACTACTGTTTGTTTGATTCTCTTCAAGTTAACGCACACAGTCACAATTAGCATGAAATAAAAAATGCAACTTTCAACTTCCCTTAAACCTTTAAAAATATTTAACGAAACATTATTCAAAGAGGGATCTTAAAAGACAATGTGTTCTTAAGAGAGCTCAACAAACATTATGTAAAGGTATGTACATGAGCTAAAAGTATTTACGTAACGACAGCATAATGGGTTCAAGCTGTTAAAAATGCTGTGGCAGGGCACTATGATGTTTTATTTATACATACGGGTAGCGGTTCAGACCAGGAGCTCTAAGTTTTTGTAAAAGCTGAGGAAGCGGGTTGGACTCCTGCACTAATTTAATACCCGCACAATTTAAATACTACTTCTGAAATTGCACAGTAGACGGCAAAAAACAACCTAAGTGTAACACTTAATATTTGTTGAGGTTCTAGGTATCTTTTTTTTACCGCAATCTCGCATGTAATTGTGGGTGTGCCATTGTTTAAAAAAAATCGCTGCGCGCTCGCCTTAAACGCGACACCGTGTGTTTACGAACCCGAGACCCGCAGAGAAATACTATATCTTTATCTTTTGTAAGAACATGAAAACTGACAAAAACAGAATGAATTCTCATTGGTACAATGCGTATTAAAGGGGCTAGTCGTAAGGGCAGAACAAGGAAACGATTTAATTTAATCTCAGCCGGGGAACGTTGAATTAATTTCGTTATTTGGACATTTTTAGGAGGGAACTGAAAAATGGGCGGGCAGAAATATACCGCTTTAATTTTTCACAGTCAAATTTCGCCTTTGAAAAGTTAAATTACAAAAATTATGTTAATTTGACGGGTGACGACTTGTATGCGAATGCGATTGGGAATAATTTTGTAGTATTTTGATGCGCTGAATATTCTCCTCTAAGAGTAGAACAACATATTTGCTAATGAAAAAAAACGTGTATTACATTTAATAAAAAGCTGTAAAAAAATAAAAATACGTTGTAATATTTGCTCTCGTTACGCCACGTGTTTGCGTAAACTAGTGCTAATATTATGCGCGGGTTTAGTGATTACAAATGTATGAATTGCTGGATTTATTTTATATTTCAGTAAAGGTTTTATGTGGAACAGTTGAACGCTAAATCCTATTTTATTTAAATTTCCAACTATGTGTTGGTGGTTGAATAACAAAATTATTTAGTTTTATTTTGGTGAAGCTTGAGCGTTGCTAAGTAAATGAAAATAAAGCGTTTTGTTTGACACCAAATATCTAATTAATCAGTTAGAAAAGTATTGAATAATCTCGTGTCCATTTCGCCTTACAACATTTAAGAAAACAGTATTACGTTCTTGAGTCTATCAAACTGAATTATTTATTTTATTCAAGTCTTGTGTCCCTTAATTAAAATTTAAAATATAGGTAGTACAAAACAAGTACTATAAAGTACCTCCCTCCTTAATCTAACAATGAGGGGTCACTTGTAATAATAATTAACCTAATTTTGTTGTTATTCGAATTTCAACTATTTGCCGTTGGGTTAAGTTTTATAGTGGCAATAAGTGGTCTAAGTTGGTAATGACAGGGCGCCGAGGAGACGCCAAATTACAGACAAACGTGGCTAATACGCTTGTATAGTGTTACTCAATTAGTGTTTGAAAAAGTTAGTTCTATTGCGACAGTTGTTTCTTTTCAACGAAAAGATTTTCTATTATTCTTATTTATATAAAACGTCTTCATGAGGAACAATTACTTGTAAATTCAATTACAATTACAATGCATTATAAATAAATAAGAATAATAGTTCGGGCAGCGCCATCTGTCAGACTTTGAATTGACCAATTTGTTAATAAAGTGAGTAAAACCTGTCGAATATTGGACCGCTTTAATCGTCGCCCCAAGAGGTGCAACATAATAGAAAGGGGAAATTTTAAGACTCGGGCGGTGAACTCTGTAGCTAAGTTGGCATAGCAACTAGCGCGTTAAACCAGTAGTCGCAGGTTAAGGTCTCGTCGGAGGTTCGATTTTTTCCCTATCTTTTTGTAATTAATTACAAAATGTTTAATGTTTACGGAGATTTGTTTATCGGAGATTGGTCTTTCACAAAAACAGATGATTGACTCAAAGAAGATTGTCTATACAATTGATATAATTGGTCATTATTATTGTATTCATTCTAAAATATTAATGTACAATTAGTCAATAATTAATAATAAATTTATATAACCATTAAGATTTACAAACTAATGTATTTCACACAAAATGATTAGACTTTAACACCTCTGCAGTTACTAATAAAGTCAATACAACATCTATTAGAGGTATAATGATTCCAGGATTTATATAGAATAATATTATTCAGATGTACCTTATACAAATTAGGCTTACATGTGTTACTCAGTGCTCTCTTAAGTTCAGCTGTTTTATTTTCATAGATACCTTTGTATCAGCATAGTCGCTGACACAATAAACCATTTTAATTATCGAATATTCCGAATTCTAATGGTAAGGCGACAACATTCTTCGCATCGTTTTGTATTTTGCTCGGCACCGTATGACGTCACACGCACGTTTACGCATACATTTATCTCATCCATGCACACATGTATGGAATTAAACAACAATTAATCATGTAGGTGGTTGCATTCCGTTGCCAGTTGGCACAAGTCCAATCGTTGCCAGCATTGCAACTGGATGGCATTGCTGATTCCAGATTAATAGAGAAAAAGAACGAAATTGTCAAGTGGCCGACGTACTTGTACTCCAATCGTTTTGCTGAGAGACCATGTTTAAAGATTCTTGAATGTTTTAAATTTTAATTCAAAGATCTAGTTTGTAAGTTTTTAATGAATGGAAATTGCATTCTATTCTTGCTCGGAATAATTGGGAATGATTTAATTCGTTTCTCGGAATTAAATCGTGAATTATGTTAACCCAAAATGAATGCAGAAAATTTTATTGAAAATCACTATTATCTGAACTATTCCTTAGTTCATCTAGTCTTAAAGAAAAAACTAAGTTGATTTTTTTTAAAGAATGTTCAAAAAAAATATACTAAATTAACGAACTACAGAATTTTAATATTGGCATGTCTGTCTGATGTTCAAAGTTTAGCTACCACAACAACAGCTGCAGCGAGTAGTAATAAACGTAGAGAGTGTGCAACATGCTAGGTCACACACGCGAACTGCTTGAAGTAGTCAGTATGGACATCAAGCTACAACTGCATGTTGATCTACAGACTTCTATGTCCGCCCACATGGACTGCTTCAAACTATTCGACTGCTTCGAACGGTCGACAAAACAAAACATAAGCAGGTGGGAGGCGCACGTGACGCACAAGAGTGGGCGACTACTCGACGCAAATTTATAACGATCTCAGCACAGTAATTAATAATACCTTGCTTAAATGCTCCTATATGATTAAAATATTATTGAGAATTACTTAGTTTAAATGCAAACAATTCATAGGACTCTTATTCCTAAAAGTTTCCTTAATGGTCTTGTAGGCAATGACAGGACTGAAAAATAAAGGCTTACTGTCTTGAGGATATTTACGCTTTTAAAATGCTATTACTAGTCAATAATTATGTTATGTCGTAAATTAAAAGATAGAGATATAAATACAAATGTACTTAGGTATGTTAAGGCTTGGTAAATGATAATAGTTTCGATTGTTGTTTCTCAATGGAGGTCGTGTAAAAGCGGCCATATATTTAATTTATGTGGAGTCAAAGCATTTTAACTGTAAAATAATATAGAAATGTTGTACTATAAACTGAAAAACAACTTAACAATATTATAACTTAAGTTACTGAATATAAAATTCGAATGTAAAACATAAACTGAATTTCTCAGAGCCACGTGATGTAAACAACTGTTGGTAATTGTTTTATAAAATAAATACGTGTTATATAATGGGATACAGTCGTTTGTAACTTCTAAAGTTGAATGAACTTCTAAATCTCAAACACGTGAGCAAAAAATCTTATCCTTGCTCTACAAACTTTCCACGTTTGTGCTAAAGTACATAAAGACCTATAAACTATTGTATAGTCATGCATGATTTGGTACCCAAATTAGGTATAATTATATGTTCTCCACACCAATATTAATTTTAAATAAATAAACCCTCTTTAAAAATTGCTCTCTTTTCTAGGAGTCCTACTTTTATGATAGTTTCCTGAAGTACATGCAAAACTCGAATTTGCCTACGATATAAAAATATTAGGTATCAAATGAAATTATAATTATTAACACCACAAGCAGCATTGGTCCTTATTAAAAAATAAAATATTTATTTTCCTAAAACATCGTCAAACAGAAACCTTAGAAACAAGCTAACAAAACTCTGGAAAATTTATTTAAAAAGAGTGGCGTAATGTTAATTAAATATGCAAAAATAACGGCAGTTGGGGTCCTTACAATGACTGGCAAACCGTTTTACCTAATCTTTGGAGGAAGATCCAGAATGAGGATAATACAATATAATGTGCCTCAACTTGTTTAGACCGAATCCTAATGGAATGGGATCAATGACCTTGAGGTCGGTTATTATGTACAGGGTGTTGTTATGACGTGACCTTTTTGTTATATTGTGGTAAAATTGACCTAATGATGAGATTAGTTGTATAAGGCTGGTGTGTTTTGTAACGCAGTATATAAACTGTTAAAAATGTATACCTACACCGTATAGTTTGAAATGTTTTTTGTCAATAAGTGTATTGAAATAAATACCTATTTGAGTAATTTAAATAAACACAAAAATTGTGTACTTTATCATTTATTGACTCAAACTGTAGGTCCTGTTTAAACACTCCCACATTTTGTCAACATAGTCCCATGTAACGACACACTAACTAACCTCAATGAAAGACGTGTTGAATATTCAGTAGGACAAATAAGTAAACATAGTACATTTCAAATTAAACTAAAGACGAAGATTACTGTAGTGAAGTTTAACCTAATTAAGCTCAATTTCTTAATCTGAACCTCGATGCCCTGTTTCATAAATAAAACAACATTTTATTTCCGAGCACAACAACTTAATTAGTTTCTATAAAAGTTTAAAATTAAAACAGAAAACGGTCCGCTACGTATTAAACTCGTAGAGTGCTACTGTGCTACGGCGTAGCATTGCTACGAAGTGTACTTAGTAACTTTGTAATGCGCTTACCACCGGAACTCAAATAGCTTGTAACCGGTTTAAATGGAAAACCGTTGGATAACTATAAATTAAAGTGTTGACTGTTTGTTTATTTTTTCTTCTGAACACTTGAAGCATAATTATAAGTTATGTAAGCAGTAATATTTTTTTTTTAAATAGACTTCGCAGCTCCTTAAGGGATAATACTTATAAATTTAAGGCGTTTTTGAGCTCTTAAAAAGAATATTTCAAGATCTGTATTCGTGGTCACAACCTTTGAAGCGGGTATTGTTTGACTTTTAAAACTCAATGAGCTTTAAAAAAATAATGGCGTCACACCGTTCACAAAGGTATTTCTTATCGCTGTTAAGACGATGACTTTTGAATACTTTCAGTCGTGAAAATAAAGCGTTGGAAAATAATTGTGTGACGGATGGAATTTAAAAATGCTTGTTTTTTCGACGTTTGGAAAATAAGGATAAACGATTTAGTGTGCATGATGTTGGCCGTAAAGTACTTATGTTTTTTTTTTTCGGAATTAATCATATTATGACACACTTTGTCTAAACGGAATTCGAGAATTGCATATATTATTATTAAGGGTTGGTAGACTAATGGCTACAGCTTCGGACTCAGGAACATGTGGACCACCCATTGCACACCCACTTGTAGCACAATCATGTAGACTATCTAGACTATAATAACCTACAGTAAGCTTTACGAGAAAAAATGAAATACACATTCATATTTAACGTTAGCAAAAGACGTGATATTTATACCCGGTCTTTTGTTAGGTCGCAATGGAAGCCGACAACTCCCGAAAATATGGTTACTCTCAATAAAGGTCATATTTCTAAGGGGTTGCAAAATTTGAGGATCATGTTGATCATAATATATAGGTATTTGGATGTTGAGGTTTTTTATAGTTTATCGATGCCAAAAGATTCAGTTCGATACCGCCTTTAGGAAAAAATTTTAATTGTTGATAGATACATCAACAAATATTATAATTCTCAGGAAAAAAATATGTTTTTGTAATTTTGTGACGAATAAAATCAAAAACTATAAGACTGATTTCAAAACAGATTTCAATGGTATAATACTACATTATCCGTGAGTAACAAACGTTTTTTAACAGCAAAAAAGTGAGAACGTGGGCAGAGCCGCAGGTAACATCTAGTGTCATATATACTGGAATAAAATCATTTGATAACCGTTGCCTTTAAAAGTAATTTTGTTGAAAATAAATAAAATTCAAATTCACATAATATTCTTAGTAAATATATTTCAATTTGTTTCTAGTGGTTTCAAGGCGTCTTAGCTTGCAGTTTTAAAAATGCAAACAAGTCTGTGTAAACCTTTTTCATATTTCATGGCATCTTGCCTGTAGGTAACGAAAAAAGCTGCTTTTGTTACGTCGTTGAGTTGGCTGTCTTCGTTCTTAAGAATAGTGTAAAATAAAATTCTCCGAATGAATTAAAAATATAAAAAATATTTTAAGATATCGAAACGGTTTGAGGAGACTTGAAGATGTTTAAATTAAGATGAAATAAATATATGTAGGTATAAAGTGTAATATAAGGACACTTCATTTTACGTGGTGCGACTGCCTATCTGACCTCAACCATCAAGTTTATTGGTTGTCAGAATTTCAATGACTTAACCACTGCCAAAGATTAACGCCTCACAGTCGAGACCAACGAATTGATACGCTTTCCAAAGCTTGGAAGGTCACTCATCTATGGATCAGCCGCGACAAGAATGGCCATTAGTCCATATCTACCAAAAATAATCTTCATTCATGACATAATCAAGCAATGGCATTTTAATCCTTATTTCCATGTAAACAAAACATGTTTTACATTTATCTCTTTCTGGTATAATATTTGCTGAAACGTGGTAAACATATAAAAGAAAAATGTAAAGACAAATATTATGAGTTTTGTTCCAGGCCTATGCGGAAGGGTTGCTGTAATAAAATATATTTTTGCGCCAAAAAAAGAGCAGAGAAATTCACAATAACAATCTGAAAGAAATTCTAAGATTAATTTTTGTTAATTTTGTAATTGAATTAACAATATGAAATATAAAGAGAACTGTTTGATAAACGAAATAATGTTTAATTATGACACCAATTGAAAATGTATAAATATTATTTTCGATACATTAATAGTAATCGTGTTTTATTCTATTGTTGACCGCATATTACTTTAGAACATCTTTTTTATATAACAATTTATCTATAATCATGGAATAAAGAGGAAGGGTTTGTATTTTAATGTGTTAGTAGTAATATAATAATCTCAGAAAATAGTGGTCCTATTTCATAAATTCTTACACCATTATAATGCTACATATTCCCTGAGTAAGAAAAGTTATATTAATAGCTAAAAACTATATTATACCAGAAAAAAATAGGGACGGTGGGCAGAGCCACGTGAAACAGCTGTAGTAAAAGAAAATATCAGACAACAGAATATATAATTACGAAACATCGGTGCATAATTTATATTATACATGTTAAGCGTCTTAAACTTTTATTATTTGATAAGGATGGAATAAGAAAGAAAAGTTTTCCATCCACACAAATATTATAAAGAGGAAAGATTTGTATTTTTGTATGTATAATTTATTGAATAAACTCAAAAACTACTGCGCCGATTTCAATAAATCTTTCACCATTAGAGAGCTACATTCAACTTGAGTAACATAGGCTATATTTTTTACTAAACATTAGGTGCCGCAGGTGGAGTCGCGGGGAACAGCTAGTATTCAAAAAATTATCGCAACATTTTTTTTTTTTGCAGAAGTAAAATTTGTAAGAAAATTAATGATCAAAAATCAAACATAATGATCCCTTATTAATCTCTTTATCGTGTTTTTTCTCCTATTGGGTACATTATATATACTTTTTACAAGAGAGTGATGTGGCACACGTACATACCTTACAATAGCATTTTCTACAACCTTGAGGAGGATATTTTTTCGTACAAAAAGGTAATAAAGCAATATCACAGACGTAATATATGGAAGTATAGTTTATTTTAGGGTTGTGAGGAAAAGGTTCTATTGAAATACCGGGTATAGTATGTATTTTTGAACTCATTTTACATTAGCTGAGTAGAATAATAATTGATTTTAGTTACCTTTCCATTAAAGTTCATGTATTCCAGATTTACTAAGTTTTTTTTAAGAAATAGATATTATGTACTTAAATGTGAACAATATACGCTCCGACTCCAAATTAAGTAGCTTAAGCACTGAGGTTATGGAATCAGTGACAAAGAGGGTGTTTTTATTATGAATATAAATTTGTACTAAGATTTTAAAGAATATTTTTTTTTCTAAGTTTTGAGGGATCCCATAGCTAGTCAAAGTGTTTTAAGAGAAGAGTCGCTTCAGGCTCTTGCTTGATTGCTGAGACATTTCTCAGCAATCCGAAAAATTTATAGAAAGGTAATTAACATTTTTTTATGTATGTTTAGCCTTAGTTTGAGGCCCTTAAATAAATAAATAAATATTTTCAGTATTTTTTCCGTGTATATTGGTACTTATCTGGTTTTAAAAAAAGCTTGCAATGAAATTAATATATTTAAGTAATTTGTTCCGAAGATTTACAACACCATCGTAAAATGTAACTATAACTATTCACTCATTCATTCATTCATTCTCTACACGTAACATAAAAGGTTCATCAAGTAATTTATTGGCCACTCTACAGGTGACGTGGAAATTAAAGTTCAAAGCTGTTGATGTAGCTTTTGTCATGGCTTTTATTCTGAAATTTTAAGCCATATTGAAATACTCGACACACAAGTAAAAATCACAATATGAAGTCAATTAAATTGAATAGTGTGATTGTGCTATTTTGAATGAATAGACGAACATTTTATAATAATGAATCGTTTTAAATGTCATTAAATAAATGTTTCAATGTTAAACAGCACTTGCGGTTAATAATAAATGTGGACAAAATCACATACATTGCCCCGAATCCAAAGTAATTACCTAAAGCATTTTTGTTATGGAATCAGAAACAACGAAGGTACCACAAACACCCAGATCCGAGAAAATGTAGAAAAGTGTTTTTTCTACAGTGACTCGTCCAGGGATCGAACCCAGGACCTCAGAGCTGGCGACACCTTGAAAACCGGTGTAAACGCCACCTCAACCACGGAGGTTTTCAACGCTAATCACTTCAATATGACTTTTATTTATTAGTTATTACGTTTCATTTTTGAATATCTACATAATTCCATACATTTGTTGCCTAACAAAGTCTTATCAATGAATTTATCTACCATTGCAGTAAGTGTATTTACCGTTGATGTCGTATAACTTCATGTTCATGGTAGTACCATTTTCCAGTTTTACGATATAAGAACGTACGTAATAATAGTTCCAATATAACGACAGGTAAACTGGCTCGGAATAGCTTGAATACACCCCGTATGCGTAATGCTCTAAGCTTACCTTGTTTGAGAAAAGAATAAAGACAATATATACAGGCATACGAGTACATGCCACAATTTCACAGCCAATTTGCAATAAAGGATCTTTGCAGTACGCCCTCCGTTCTTTTCAGATATTTTTTACGCAAATTGAGCCAAGTTGCGAACAAAAATATTTGAGATATTCGCGTTTCTCATTAAATGAATACATTTGGAATTGTCAAATACAATTGATAAATGAAATGTTACTTAATGAAATTGTATTCGTGTATCCTTGAATTATGTTGGAATGTTTTTTCGAGTTTAGTTTTGTTTTGTAAATAAGATTTTATATTGTAGGTGATGATAAGGTGAGGGGCTCGTGGCTAAGTGTAAGTCGTACGGTTTGATCAATAATAAGGTTAAGCCGCGCTCTCCGCGGTTGGTCCGTGGATGGGTAACCACTTGAAAACTTGTAGAGGCACTCAGAGACTCGGAAAGCACGTTAAGCCCGGTCTTATAGTGACACATATCTTTGACAGTCGTTAAGTCATTACAATTCTGACAACCAGTCTTACTATGGAATATTCTATTACCTACCAATGGGTTGTGGAGGTCAGATAGGCAGTCGCTCCATATATAAAATACGGCATTCAGCTAAATCCAATAAGGCTGGAAGCCGATCCCAACCTAGCTTGGGAAAAGGCTAGGCAGATGATGATTGTAGGTGATGATAAACAGCTAGACAACTTTTATACCATATCGGAGCCACATAAATATAATTATGACCCTTGTAATATAACTTGGTTACTAAAACAATATTTGTTAAAATTACTATTGACCTGAACATAAAACAGTGTTTATCACCGCGCTTAGCGCTGGTAATGTTGAACTTGGGTTGTGAATACTTAAAGGTTATAAATAAATAAAACACAATAGTATTCTGAACTGAGCTGGTTATATTCTTCCTAATAATTTGTGGACCCTATTAAACTCATGTAACCAAACGATTGCGCCATCTAACTCGACGCCACCGCCATCTATTGAGCGTTGACTTACAACTTTTTGTTTGAATAATAAACATTTATAATTCGATGCTGAACATTCCGCCCACCAAGGACATTCAGTGAAGGAATGTCCTTCTTGAGTTGAACTTAAATATCTTATTTACTAGTAACATAAAGGTTCTTACTGACTAAAACAGTGTTTCAATATTTTTATTAACTTTTATATAAACAATCGATGAAAGCTAACCCAACCTCAAAGGGATCTAAAATCTATTCTGTTATTGGTAAAACACATAATTTAGATGTGGGCCTTTTAATGGTTGAACTTTTAGTACGCAATGTGACTACACGGGTGAGTTTATCATGGCCGGGGTGTTTTTCTACCACTCGACCTAGCAACCAACGACATGGCGGTAAATCATCTTCTTTAATTAGGACAATATCTCCAATATTCGGCTCAGGAACCTGAGTCGACCATTTGTATCTGTTCATGAGATTGGACAAATACTCTTGGGACCAACGTTTCCAAAAGGACTGCACCATTCTCTGCACAAATTGCCACCGAGTTAAATAATTTATGTTGGAGCAGTCGTAATTTTTATCAGGAACATTTAATAAAGGTTCACCAATAAGGAAATGTCCGGGTGTCAAAGGTAGGGGCTCACCAGGATCAGTAAAGTTGATAACACTTATAGGTCGTGAGTTCAAGCATGCTTCTACTTGATAAAGCAGAGTAGTTATTTCCTCGTACGTAAGGGTAGCGTCTCCAATGACTCGTTTCAGGTGAAACTTTGTTGCTTTTATTCCGGCTTCCCAAAGACCTCCGAAATTAGGAGCATGCGGCGGAATAAAATGCCACTCAGTGCCGTTTGCTTCTAAATGCTCGGCTACTGAGTTTTGAATTGCTGTCAGCTGCTGCAACTCCCTTGAGGCACCTACGAAATTGGTGCCATTATCACTCCAAATTTTGGAGCAATGTCCTCGTCTAGACACAAATCGTCGGAAGGCTGCTAAAAATGCCTGTGTACCCATATCGCTGACTACCTCTAAGTGAATAGCGCGAGTGGCCATACATACAAATAGGCATATATAGCCTTTGTAGGACTTATGACCACGGCCTTTTGTTGTCCTTATACTAATAGGTCCTGCATAGTCCACTCCACTGTGTAAAAACGGTCTTGCTGGAGTACATCTGACCGAGGGGAGAGATCCCATAAGTTGGTTTCTCACGGATGCCTTCCGTTTGGCACAAATAACGCACTTGCGAGCATACTGCTGGACTAAACTTCTAGCACCCAATATCCAATAGGCTGACCTTAAAAAGTTTGTCATCAATTGAGGACCACCGTGCATGGTTTTTTCATGCGCATCGACAATTATAAGATGAGTCAGATGACTTTGATGTGGCAGCACAATAGGGTGCTTCGCATTTTCGTCTAACTCTGACTTATCAAGTCGTCCTCGGACTCTGATGATACCTTTACTATCGAGAAAAGGGCAGAGTGATTTTAACTTACTAGCTTTAAATTCTAATATACCCTTTTCTTTTAATTGTGCGTATTCTATGCTGAATAAATCTCTCTGTGTCTTTTTTATACAACTCTCTAATGCCGCAGATATCTCATAATCTTTTAAATGTTTTGTATTATTCGGGTCTTTCTTCAAAAATCGTCTACAGTATGCAATAACTCTAACTAATCTACGTAGAGTAGAATAATTTTCAAAGAGTAAATGTTCCGGGATTATGGTTGTATGCGTCTGTATTGTTTGTTCTAAATCCAAGTTAAAATCTTTTGCACCTTTGCGCTTAATTAGTTTGTGCTTTAAAAATGAAGGTCCTAAAAACCACATGGTGTTCTTGATTAAAAGACTGGGTAATATTCCTCTGGAAGCACAGTCTGCTGGATTCTCTTTGGTTGAGACGTGAAACCATTGAGATGAACTCATTGTGCTCAGTATTTCCGAGGTTCTATTTGCTACAAAGGTTTTCCACCTACTTGGGTGACTGTTGAGCCATGACAGTACTACTGTGGAATCGGTCCATGCTGTTATTCTTTCTTTTGACACATTTAAAACTTCAGCGGTCTCTGTCAAAAGCTTTGACAAGAGTACTGCGCCACATAACTCCAATCGAGGAATAGATATTTGTTTAATTGGAGCCACTCGGGTTTTTGCAACCAACAACGAAAGGCGAATTTCACCGGTAGCATCGATTATCCGTAGGTAAACTACAGCTGAGTATGCTGCCTTCGAAGCATCGCAAAAACCGTGCAATTCTAACTCCTCTGTAGAACTCGTGCCCAGCCAACGAGGTATACGAACTTGGGTAAGTAATGGCAGCTCTTCTCGGTAAGTATTCCATTCTGTTATTAATGCATTGCTTAATTCTTCGTCCCAACTAACACCCGCAAGCCATAATTTTTGGATGAACATTTTTGCTAAGATCACACTAGGTGCTAGCCATCCAAGTGGGTCGAACAATCGAGCTATGTTTGATATAATGGATCTTTTGTTTACAGGTGCAGTCGTCGGCGACGGAAGACTAACCAAGTACTGGAAGGTATCCTCGTGGTGGTTCCAGGTAAGCCCTAAAATCTTTATAGTATTATCGAGCTTAATTTCGATGTCCTTTCTATCTTTGTTCTTGTTATCTTTATTTTTCATCTTCGTTTGACCTGAATTCTCTATTGTTACTTTTCCATGCATTGAACTTAGTCGATTTAACAGTTCCTGACTATTACTATTCCATTTTTGCAATGTGAAGCCTCCTTTTTCTAATAATTCTATCATTTGATTACAGATTTCTACAGCCTCTTCGACCCTACTGCAACCCGTCATTAAATCGTCCATGTAAAAACTGTTTAAAACTCTGGGTGCTGCTAGGGGGTACTTTTCTCCTTCATCGTATGCAACCTGATGGAGTGTTCTGACTGCCAAGAATGGTGCCGAGGCCGTTCCAAACGTCACCGTTACAAGCTCATAATCTCTGACCGTCTCGTCGGGACTGTCACGCCAGAGTATTCGCTGGAATATGGCATCTTCGTCGGCTATTCTAACTTGGCGGTACATTTTTACTATGTCAGCCACAATACCAATGGCGTGTACTCTCCACTTCAACACAGTATGCCTTAAGTCTGCTTGCAGGGTTGGTCCAACCAGTAGCGTGTCATTAAGAGAAACTCCTTTCTTATTCTTCTGGGAGGCGTTAAACACCACGCGAACTTTGGTTGTGGTCTTATCGTTTCTCAGCACTGCGTGATGAGGTAAGTATACCGCTTCATTCCTTTTATTATCTTTTTCTTTTACAGGTCTCATGTGCCCGAGCTGTAAGTATTCATTTATTACGTCCTTATATTGTTTCTTTAAATCTGTATCCTTACTTAATCTTTTCTCTAATGACATAAATCTTGTTTCAGCTATTAGGCGTGAACCACCGGCCTTACAAGCAGGATCTTCATCACGAAATGGTAACCTGACAATGTACCTACCTGTATCATCTCTTTCAGTTGTCCTACTATAGAAATCTTCGCATGTTGAACTTGGGTTGTGAATACTTAAAGGTTATAAATAAATAAAACACAATAGTATTCTGAACTGAGCTGGTTATATTCTTACTAATAATTTGTGGACCCTATTAAACTCATGTAACCAAACGATTGCGCCATCTAACTCGACGCCACCGCCATCTATTGAGCGTTGACTTACAACTTTTTGTTTGAATAATAAACATTTATAATTCGATGCTGAACAAACAGAACTAGTCCATCTTAGAACTAAAAAATTCCTCAAATGTACAAAATTGAATATTAAAAACATTCTTTGACAGTTCTAAAAAGGAAAAAATGAGAATTGTTTTTGTATTATGTTATTTTTTCCTAAATATGCGCATATGAACCAAAAACTAAATCCAAAATTTTGCTGATGTTATTCTTTGTTTGTTAAACAAACAAGTTTGCGAAATCCGAGCTCGTCTCTATTTATATTCCCTTTAAATTCATTCTGGGTACAAAGAAAGCGCTGGCTTTCTCTGACCGTCAAGATTTATCGCTCCGAGCTAATGTGTGGTTAACGTTTCTATTCTTGTTCTACAGTTAAAGATAAGATTTTCAGTTTTTCTGAATTCTTTTGGAGTGGTCCTTGGTGGCGCTGAGCAGTAGCTTTTTTTTTTTGGAGTGAATTAATCTGCGACTGATTCTTGACATTTGCAGATCTGAAAATTATAATTTAACTGACAGCTTTGCTAACGAATTATAATTATACAAAAACGTTACCATTTAAATTGTTATATCCATTGATAAAAACCATAATAAATTTTTCCGGTACTTTTTAAGTTTATCGCGAGACAGACGTATAGACATGGTTATACGTTTTTTTTTTTTTTTTTTTTGTTAGCCCGTGCTGTCCCACTGCTGGGCAAAGGCCTCCCCCATACTCTTCCATCCTTCCCTGGTTATACGTTAATTACCGTTTTGTTAAATCGTCGATTTAATAAAATTGTATTAATTAATGTCTACCTATCATTTATTCGTCGAGGCCTAGCGGCTCAATGACCGGATACATATGTACATGGTTGCGGGTTCGAACCCAGGCAAGTTCCAATGTGCCAAAACTATTTCAAAGTTATATATATCGGCGCAAATACTTAGTAGTCTAATTAATAATTAATGTTTTAACATTTAGTGAAATAAAATAAGTAATTACTTTGTAAACTAAACAACACGTGCGTCGCCACGTGCATTGAGTCACGTGTTGTCTACTATAAATAGAGGCGACGGAACGAGTTATGATTCATTCTTATTGGAGCTGTCGTAGCGATCGGACCTCCTCAGTAAGTCGAAGAATAAATTGAAGAAAGCATTTACTGTGTTTATTTTAATTATCCAAGATGAGCAGCAACCCTGACTAGGATATTGGTGATGTCAGCAATGCTGACGTCACGTTTTAAAAAAACAACCACGAGGACCCCCACCTCGTCATCAGAAGTGGGATCGGAACAAGCTCTGATCCCAACCACTTCCTCTGCAGCTTCGGTTCAACCTGTCACGTCTGGATAACACAGGGCAGTACCAGGCTAATAAGCCCTGCCTCATTGAACGTTTCACACTCGTTAGTTGGTGCGAACAACTTCGACGCCATGCAGTCTACCGCGACGGGAATACCCGCAGGCATGACGCATACATCAAACCGCAATGCCAACTGCTCCGAAAATACCAACTTACGCAGGGATGCCAATCACGTCAATGGCATCCACCTCGTGTAATCAAGGGAGCCTATATGATGGTGATGATGCAGAGAATGTCCGAATGGTTGTTTTCTCCTCCAGAACCGCGGATCAGGATCAAAGACATCTATCTACCATCGTTCGATCCGGACAGTCATGTTGGAGTCCGGGAATGGTGCCAGCATATCGATAAAAAAGCTGCTAACTACAAACTTAACGACCTGGACCTACGCACTACGGTGTGTGGATTACTGAAGGGGCGTGCTAAGATGTGGATCGATGATTGGTTGGTGGCTATATCGTCATGGGAAGAGTTTCGCGAAAAGTTGATCACTACATTTGAGCCCGAGAATAGATACTCCCGTGATATACTACAGTTAGGATAGAAATACTATTCTTCGTGATTCCTGTTCATGAGATTTCAGCTGACGTATTAATTGGTATGAATTTGATCCATGGTACCAACTTAATCATGGTGAAAACAACAGATGGAACCAGACTAATGCATCAGCAAATGGTTCATCATATAACGACAAAAAGCATCGCCTTTGACAAATTAGACTGCGATCTGACGATTGCTGAAGAACTAAACCAGTTACGCAAGTTACTGGTCAAATATGAGCACCTATTTATTCGAGGATATCCAAAAGTTAATACTGGAGAGCTCGAAATAAGACTGAAAAATGCAGACAAAAAGGTGGTCGGCAGAGGACGCTCCCGATCCGGTGCCATCCACATCACAAGCTGGCCAGCCAGTTCAAATAGCTCACGATGACGAAAACTTATCATCGGATTAAAACCAGGCGAGTTAAAAATAATTATTTTCATGATATTTACAACCCTAGTATCTATAATAACAATCTACGAGAATAAAAGGTCTGGAGAGTGATACCTCTGAGCTAAACCATGTGTTACCCTTGAGCTAAACTGCGGTTCCTTGATGCATCCACAAGTGAACCCTGAGATACCGTAGAGACGCCTTGTGGAACCATGGGTAGACAAGTATACACCACAGATTCTAACAAGGCAGGGCACGAGGGACGTCCTTACAACACCCTAGTATCTATAATAACAATCTACGAGAATAAAAGGTCTGGAGAGTGATACCTCTGAGCTAAACCATGTGTTACCCTTGAGCTAACTACGGGTCCTTGATGCATCCACAAGAGAACCCTGAGATACCGTAGAGACGCCTTGTGGAGCCATGGGTGGACAAGTATACACCACAGATTCTAACGTAACAAAGCAGGGCACGGGAGACGTCTTTTGTGTACTGTCCTTACAACAATATTCATAATAATAATAAGCAACATAGGTTGCTTACGGATACCTAGTTCAAAGGAAATCATTTTTTCAGGCATCAAACCTCACAAAGCAGGCAGACGCAGAGCACGCGCCGCCTGTCAGGATGGCCGGGTCGGCGGAAATTGAACAATCTCCACCATCTGAGATGGCCGGAGAACCTTTGCCAAGTACATCACGCGCTGAACCAGGTCAACAACAAGGACAAGATCAAAACGAGGAAGATCAACCAGCTGACCAAGATGCAGACTGATAAACATATATTGAAAACAGCTGAGAAAAAAAAAAAAAAAAAAAAAAAAAAAGACGAAGATGAGGCTGGTGCAGAGCGCGCACCGCCTGTCAGAATGGCCGTATCGGCGCAAATACTTAGTAGTCTAATTAATAATTAATGTTTTAACATTTAGTGAAATAAAATAAGTAATTACTTTGTAAACTAAACAACACGTGCGTCGCCACGTGTATTGAGTCACGTGTTGTCTACTATAAATAGAGGCGACGGAACGAGTTATGATTCATTCTTATTGGAGCTGTCGTAGCGATCGGACCTCCTCAGTAAGTCGAAGAATAAATTGAAGAAAGCATTTACTGTGTTTATTTTAATTATCCAAGATGAGCAGCAACCCTGACTAGGATATTGGTGATGTCAGCAATGCTGACGTCACGTTTTAAAAAAACAACCACGAGGACCCCCACCTCGTCATATATAATTTTTTTTTTCTAAGACACCACTGACAAACGGTGAAGAAATTATTCAACATCATGAGGAAACCTAGATTCCAAAAATTCGAATCTAAATCGCCAATCCGAAATGAGCCAGCGTGGTGATCAATGCTCATTCATTCTCTGTATGGGGCGAGGCTTGTGTAGTGGGACAATTATAGGCCTTTATTAAGTATCATTCATTCAGTTTTTGTTGATATCACATTCACTGCTCTACTTAATTTCGTTCCTCTTATAAGGGTACGTGACAAAGGCCCTAATTTTACGGTTTACTTAGTGAGTTCTTTAACTTCTTTTAAACGGTTTCTATGACACCTGCAAAGGCGTTAAAATGTCGGAAGCTATAATCAAAATGGACCGCAATTGAATCCGTTTAAAAAGAAGTTTTATTTCAATGTGTAGCATTCGCGTAAGCCTCTAAAATCATGATGGAAGTTCTACCTAAAGTGTGTTATGTAATTCTTCTAACAAAGAGTTAAGTATATATTACTAGCACTTTGGTTTTAGAAAAAAAACTTAGCAAATAAAGTCTGTCTTAAAGAAAAAATCAAAATCGTAACTCAAGAAAAATAAATTTTGGGATTGAAATTAGAAAAGAAATTGGGAGGTCCGTTTCTACGCATTTAAACAGTGGTGGGATTGGGCTGCACTTAACCTAACTCCAGTTATAAGAAGCTAATGTAAATAACGACTGGCAATTGAAAAACAAAATAGTTCGCATGCTTACTACGAGCAATATGTTATATGTTTCACACAAATGATTTTAACATACGTACATTATTACACATTTGCTCATTGATAACGGAAATACGTAACCGCAATGTTCGCGGGAAATGTATGGCGGCATAGGTTTACAAATTAATTTATCATTGTAGGCTTTACCGCGGAACATTAATCAACGTACTAATATAGTAAATAGGAAAATTGTTTGTAAGAGTATCGGGTATGTAAATCGGTTATCTAATTTATATGTAATCATTTGAATATAGATGTTTGTTCAAGATAAATATTTTAATACAATATGGTTTGTTTGAATAGGTACATTATATTATCTGTTACAAACATTATTCCATTTTTACACACGAAGGAATAATAATAATATCTTGGGACAGCTCGCATACGGCCATCTGATCCCAAACTAGGCAGAGCCTGTACTACGGCAACCAGACAACTGATAAAAATACTTATTTAGTGTTAAATACATACATATTATTGATAATTAACACCCAGACACAAAACAAATGATGGTGCTGATCACACAAACATTGTCCTCATCACTAAAGGGTGCAAAAGGAAAGGATGTTTGGTTGTACAAATCCATGTTGCCATTTTCAGCGTACTATATTCTGTGTTGTGTGCTAGGTGAAATGAGAAAGAAAGTTGAATGTTGATGTTGTTTGAGTGGTGATATCGACTATTAGGGATGAACGTTAGAAAAGAAGAATTTGTGCTTGCAGGGTGTGTGAGAAAAAAGAAGACATCTTATTAAAAACGTTAACGAGTGCTGTAGGCGATAGTCGAACTCTTATAAAAAAACAGTATAAAATTCAGAACCTATTTATCTATCAAAGTAATCACAATGATAAATTATGCGCTGTGTGAATTTTCACAACTAATTATTTATTTTAAAGGCGAAAATAATGCCAGAGCGCACTCTCTGCCAGACAAATTTAGGGGAGAGACGAAACGTGGTAGATGCACGAATATAAAAATTAAATTAAAAACAAAGTATACATAGTATTTAAACATAGAAATATACATTGAATAAAATAAAATAATGTCTTTAATAACTACATAATAAAACAATATAAGTATACAATTAACTCAATCTCTCAAATAATCAATTAATAACTATACAATTGTATAAGTATAGCTTGATTAAAATAAGAAGACGGAGCTATAAGAGACGTCATTTCTTATACCTGAAATGTAATTTGAATAAGAAAAATGTACGGTATCAGTTTTGAGTTCACAGAACGAGTAAAGTGTTATTGGGTTTTTCCATTAGGAAATAGACAGTGCGAGTACCGATGTTTGGAATCGTGCCCGGTGTGATGTAGGCTCGCTTTTTAGCATAGAACAAAGTATTGGTTTTATCCGAAAATAAGCATAGAACACGAGAAATAGTTTCGAAGTATACAAGTAGTATGATAGAAGAATATCGAATTACAGAATCGAAGAAACATCGTAGATATTTGTTTTCTTTAAAGGAGAAAATTTTTATTTTTATTTATTGCCTATAATATTCCTTTGCTGGGCAAATGCCTGCCTACTCTTCTTCCCCTTGTCAATTTCAAAAACTGCGATCAACCGGTGTTACGGAAAGAATCCCGTCGCTCGCCATCTCCTGATCGGTCTCCCGTTGACGCCTTTCAAGATCCATTCGGTAGTTATGGCTCATTAGTTAGGTTAGGCAAACGACTGACAGTCATGTCCAGCTAATTTCTACTGAGATGATCGTTTGCCACAATGAGAAAAGATTGACAAAAATAATATCGTTTGATTGCCTAGGTATTTATTTAGCTGCGCCTCTCGGTGTCACCTGCGGTTTATAAGAAAACAATTTCTTTCGGGATAAAAACCTATGTGTTAATCCAGGGTGTCAGCTACCTCTATATAATTTTTTATCAAAAATAGTCCAGCCGATTGATTGTGATGAGGTTACAAATATACACATATACGTACTCACAAATTTGCACCTTCATCATTTATTGTAATCATTCGTTATTATGTTGACAACTATTAGGTTATTTTACTTGAACATAAAGAGTTTTAGTTTCGACCTGAGAGTACCTGCTAAAGTTTTAGGCCTCTGTTCAACTTTGGAACAATGATAGGGGCTTTAAACATTGACTACCTTGTTCAAAGCTATGTTCTGATGTTCAGTATCAGAAGGTATACACGTAACAACGGTGTGCGACCTAATTCGGGTTCAAAAATTAATCATTTAACATATTATTTAGTATAGTAGATTCGATAAATTTGTTACAGATTTGTATCCAAGCGTTCAACCCTTTAACATTGCATTTACATTTGTGCAGGTATAAAAGTATTTCGTAATACATTTCCAATTAGGTAACGTGTCTAAAAGCCTCCAAAAATTATCACTAAATTGTAAGTGGGAACTCTGTAAAATACAAAAAAATATTTTATACAAAATAATGCCCTGTTGTACTCAATTTGAATAACAATGCACGTGATTAATACAAATTGGCATTCTTATCAGTAACAAGGATCTCTAACAACCTTGTACGTCGCGACAATTTGCAATTTTATTGTAACACAAAAGTTTATGTGACAGTCAAACCGTAAGTAATTTTATTTTGCCTTTGTCATAGCTGTTTCAGAATTATCACTCTGGTTTTGAAGTAATATACTACAGCATATTTTCTGTATATAAATATAACAATACATATTTTTGAATTTAAAAAGAAAACAAATTCAACTGCACACACTTAGTTATTTTTCGCATAACCTATAAAATAAAATTACCCGTGACCATGACACCTACAAGGGCGTGAAACATCGGAAACTAAAATTTAAAAAACCACGATTTAAAAATTGATTATTTTAAGGTAGAACCAATGTTAAACCAGCATTATATTTTTGAAAGTAAGGAATTCTAATAATTTTCTGTAAGAACAAAGAAAACCACACATCAGTTTTTTTACCAGGTTGAGAGAACAGTTGCCATTTACAAACTGAATGAAGTTATAATAAACGTAAATTTCATTTACGATGAAATCATACTTTAACTACGCAAAATACCAACATGTCTTATGTTTTTCAATATAATTTTTGTCACAATATTGTAAATTCATATGGGTGTAGGCAGTGAGGCACTGACCTCTGTAATAGAGTTAACACTAGTTCAGGGATCAAATAATTTATTCTTAATATATCCAATTTTAAATGGGTTTAAACAAAACAGAAAATCATTTTTTTACACTTGAATTATGTTAAGACGATAAGGTAGGATGCTAATAGTAATAAAGTCTGCATAAAGTGTTGTCCATCATAACCCAAATTACACTATCGTATTTTATGATCCATGAAAGTGGCTTCCTTGTTTTAAGGCCCATTTATGGAGCCTAAAGTTAGCCTGTAAAAGCATGGCAACAACGTTGGACACACCCTTAGCAATCAGCGATCTAACTGATATCCTTTCTCTACTTAATGGTACTACTACGTTGAAATTCAAGATAATACAACCATTCATATTGTAGTCGGTCGTAAAAGGTAAGTTCATATTGTTTTCTGAGGTTTACGCGAATAATAGACATTGAAAATTAAAACTTCTTGATGCTGTTGCGGTAGAATCCGTTTGAAGTATTTTATTTCAATGTATAGTATTGCGTACATTCACTAATTGAAAGTTAGGCTTCTTATTCAGGAAAAACTATTCCTCAGTTGTTTATTTTTAAGTAACACATTATTTTTAGGTATACCTACATACATATTACAACTACAAAATTAAAAATATAAAAATAAATAAATAATATTTTACAATCATTATGATTAAGATTCTGTCTGTATATACCTATGTGTAACAATGCAATACTGTACATATTAATATTTTTTTCTCGTTCCTCGTGTACAAGCTGTAATAGTGCCTTAAGAAAGCTCGAAGATGAAGAAGAAATCTTAAAAGGAATAGCACTTTTTACCTGAATTTCTAAATACTGAAAGCCGTGCCATTTCAATTACATTGGCCCGTAGTTTTGAGCCAAAACCAACGACTTTTACAAGGCGTCTTTTGATTACGAAGAAAATTACTTCGTATTTCGGGCGTAATTAGTTTTCTATTACAAATAGGTAAGGAACGTAAATTGTTTCCTTTTGTAAGGGACCCAAATTGGTTGTAGGAGGGGAAGAGAAACTTTTAAGCTTGATTTAGGATTAAATCCGCCTACACCTTTCGATGTAACGGTATGGTTTCAATAATCGTCTTATCGGTTTGATGGCCGAAACAACGACTGGAAAGTGTGAGGTAATTAGGTTATTTTGTGATTTTGAAGGATTTTAACGGGTTGAAAATAATATCGGCCTATAAATTTCCCATATAGAGAAGGAATGAGCATTGATCACCTCGCTTGCTCATTACGGGTTGGCGATTAGGGTTCCAATTTTTGGAATCCAGGTTTCCTTACGATGTTTTCCTTCGCCGTTTGTCAATGGTGTCTTAGAATAATTAACAAAGTATATATCTTTGAGAAAGTCACATTGGTACTTGCCCGAGTTCGAACCTGCAACCATGTGCAAACGAATCCGCTCATTGGACCGCTAGGCCACCACGACTGAAAATGCCTATTAATATCTCTAATCACCGCTAATGAGACAATTGATTTTTTAATTTTTTCTTTTTTTTAATTCATATAAAATAACTTCTAGCATCAACTGGTTTCTAAAACGACTGTAAAAACCGATTTGGTGTTTATATGCAGTGTATCTTAATCACTTTATTCGGTTCAATCGAAATATGACCTTATTATATAGCTTGCTAGTTGCATAATTGTATACATATTTTTAAACTTCTTTTCATTAGGTAAATGCCATTTGATCTCATTAAAAGTTGAAGCATTATATAAAAAAAGGACTTCAGGAAATATTTTTTATAGGTAGTTGATTGTCATTTGTTTCACACTATTGGAGACAAAAGATAATATTAAAAAAACAAATGAAACCATCGCAGTACAATTTCTATAGCCTTGGGGTCGTGAGCTTTTAGTAGGCAGCTCGAGGCAACCATTACGACCCCGGGAAGGACGCAGCACGATGTGTTTACGTGTTATTGTAAGGACGATGTGTTGGAAGTATCGGTTGCTTTCGAAACGTATTATGTTAACCACATAAGGAAATTGGTGCGAACTGAACAATTTTTCCCTTAATGATGGAGGTGGTACGATATAATTATGTTGATGTCTAGTATTATACTTAATTATAACCAGATATTCATTATGTATTTTGTATTCTCTTTCGTATATATTTTTGTTTAAGGCTGTTGTTACACAATAAAATTTCATTAGGTATTAGCAAAACCCTTTACATGAAAAGCCCACCGTATATTCAACGTAATACGTTATTTATTCACAAATAGATAAACAAAAAGTTAAGTACTCTATGTAGATTCTCACCATGTAGTTACCAAGCAAAATTAATTAATAAATACCGACGGGATCGATAAGAAAGTGTTTCAAACCTTATATGTTTGTCCTTAAGACTCTTTTCACTTTAAATTTACAAATCTTGTTCAACATAGGAACAGTTTTGAAGAAAACTCTAGCTCTGTGAGAGACTGTCACAAGCGGCTATAAATAACATATTTCATACCACACACTGCTTCATAATTATGTTACAGTAATAGCTTTATGCCTGAAAATTATATTACGAAGTGAAAATATATTACTATCTTCTTAACACGTTATGTAACAACCTTCCTTCAAGTTAAGTGGGTTAGGGCTGTTTTTCGTTTACATTATGTTTTATCCCGTGATTGCTTGTTGATAATATTATAATATTGAGAAGTAAGTACGGGATTACAGTAATGCAAACAAATTGTTCCAAAAAGAAGTTTCAAGAAAAAAAAGAAAGTAGTTCCAAAAAGTAGTTACTAATTTGGTAACAGAAAAAACAAAATTTTCTTCATGTCTATCCTAAGATTGTCTGATAGACATCGCTCGCTATTATCGATTAGAACGACTTTGTACCTTTATTAAGATTTTTGTAATTAGGCAATGTAAAATATTTATTTATTTAAGGAAAGATTTAAGTTAGACCATGCTCCAGAACAGTTAATCAAATAATACATAAATGTTTTATATTTTACCCTTTGTACTACTTGTACTTTACTAAATAAAGACGCATATAGATAGCTATTGTATTTTACTTAAAATAATCATAAAAAATTCATATATTAATTTATGTTAAGTGACAATATCTTAGTAGGATTTTTACAGTATAAGATTCACCGTATTTATTACTGGCGAACTGTACGAAGCTGAGGCAAGGACGCTAGTAGAATTAAATATTTATTTATTTAAGGAAAGCTTACAGATTAATAAAACATTGTAGTTGTTACAAATAAAACAATCATATTGCTAATACAAGCCTCCACATCCAATCTCCAACCATTGGTGTCCAATAAAGTGTAATCTATTTATTATCATTTGAAAGTTTAGTCATCAGGATTGAAAAATCTGCTTCTACAAAATATACATCACACATTCATAATCCAGCTAATTCATTCAAGTAATGTAAGACCGATAATCAAATATTCAATTAAGTCACAAAATTACCCAGGCAGAGTTTTCCCACCATTACCTAAAAATAATTATAAACGACAGACGGGTTTGATTAGTCGATTCCCAAAGTACCAAACCAAAGGTAGGTACGTGAAATATCGATCGAGTAAACGAGCCAGAATTAATTTAACAAACCCTTATTTACATGTGTGAACATATTTATTCAAACTTTTGTTGTTACACACATGCAAAACTTTAATACGAGAACACGATCAGAACCAAACTTTACAAAAGATCATAATATACCATTACCAACACAACAAAGTAAACAACGAAAATGATTGAGCCAACATGAGAAAACCTAACTTGAACAAGCTTCTTTGGAAATTCAATATTGGAGTTGGTACAGAAATCAAATTATACTAACAATAACGCTGAACTTTGACTTCGACGGTGAAACTTTTTGTTTCACTCTGACACGCGTGGATATCCGACATAAATCTGAATTTATTTACTTTTATTATAAGATGTTATGCTTTTAAGGCAAGATTGGCGGATTTTGCTTTTGTTGAATAACTTTGTAATTGAAACTTTTAACTGCTTTGATGTTATCAGAAGTGATTGCTCATTGAACTCTATGCTTTGTTTCTGCGAGCTCTTGTTAGACTCAAATTTAAGCGCTTAACTGTCATCTACAGAGTACTGTAATTTTCTTTGTGTCCGACTTCAAAAACTATACCTACTTTGTATAAACACAAAGGATTAAAAATAAATTTGAATGTTCTTTCCTTCATTATGTCAATCTTGATATCAAATTAAAAATAATCTAAAAAAAAACCCAACAGTTATATTTCATAAAAACAGTTACGTCAAAGTTTGTTGTGTAACGAACGGCTGAATTTTTGAACACTTTGCGGTATTGTTTTAATAATGTAAATACTTATTTCAAACAACAGTATTCTATAGAACCATTCAAAGAGGTCCAATGTATGAGATTACATACAGGAACTCAAAAGTTAGGAATTATAATTTACATAGCTATCAACTGACAAACGACGAAGAAAGAAGAAAAAAAACCTGCATTCCGAATTTGAATTTGAAATTATTAACCAGTTATTGAGCTGGTGTGTTGATCAATGCTCCTTATGCTTCAGCATATTATGAAATGACCAAAATGCTAGTATTTCTGGCCAGTATTATTTTTTACAGCACTATATTATAATTACCGTACATAAAAATTATGATGATGAAGATCGCTATTTCCTTTAGTCAATCCATCATGCGTGAAAAGCTCGACCAACACCGCTAATTCTTTTTTGTCGTATTTGTTGTTATCAGTAGAAAATTTTAATGAAAGATAAAAATAATAAAGTTTACGAAACATTAAAAATGTTAAGAAAACTTGACGACCATATATACTTTTCTTATATGACCTTTATAGCTTTAGACATAACTGCTAGTTGTAAACCATGAAACCGTGTGTCAGGTCAGCTCGTACTTTACAAAACTGTTGTCTACAGTCTTTGTAATAATCAAGCTATTTCTAGATTTAAGTATTTTTGTCTTCTTGATCATAATGTGTTCGATGAAGCATGTAAGAAGCTCGCCCGATAAATGAGCTCTATTTAAAGATTATTTACGTTGGATGCACCCCAGGCAATCACGGCTCGTCCGAGATAGTTCTTTAATCTTTTTACTATGGCGTAAAGCGAGCTCTTTCGAGCAGATAAATTAAACACGATTAAAAATACCTACGCAAAGTAGGTATACTTATATATTTTCCTAGAAATTTGGTGCGATTCGAAACAAAGCATATTTATATTCTTAAATATATCTCTAAAATAGAATAAATATATATCTGTAATAAACTAAATTTAATATACGTTTTATTTTTATTTTTTTCGTATAATATCGTATCATCTATTTACGAATACGTTTTATTATTAAGGATATGTTTGTGAAGGCATAAAGCCATACACAGACACAACAACCGACAAACTACTGTTATTTGACAGGAAACTAAACGAATTTTAAAACATGCTATAAATAAATAAAAAAAACTCATATGTTTGATAAAACAACTCTAATATATAATCTAATAGATAATTATAAGAAACCAAATCATTTATTAGCCCTAGATTTCAAAAAACAGGAGGAAAGTTAACCGTTTCAAGAGTTTTGATGTTTATAACCCTTTTGATATTAATTCCCTTAAAACTAAAATCATAATTATGAACGAAAATGTCTCCAAATAGTTAATGGCAAAAAATCTCATCATAAAATAATAACTTTAGTAAAAACTGACCTCACAAACATATTAAGAAGTTATCCTAACACACACTCATACATTTCTCATTAAACACAACCCTAATCAACCTGGCCTATTTTAATTACTTGGTAACAAAAAAATCCAGACATACCCTCACTGTTTAAACGCCTAACCCGCTTAAATACCCTAAAAATGTCCGGGATAATTACACAATTCATCATTGTCATGTGGCTGAATATATATCCGGGTTTTTGTATTGTAACCTTTTTGTATCTCAGGTGATTAAGAGAAGAAATAAATCGCATACGTAATTGTGCGATTATTTTGTTTAGAAACTAATGATTCTCTTCATTTGTTTTCATTGTAACTCATTTTCTATCGTTTTGTACATTTAAAAGTAACTCAAAATAAAAAATACATAAGATAATTTAGTTTAGAAAACCGAACGTATTTGCATAAATATCAAAACAATAAAATTATTTTTTATACACGATATAATAAATTAATCCTGTAGGTATTGGTGCATATCCTTTCCGCATAGAGCAAAAAAATTAATAAATGAAAAATAATTATTTCAAATTAATGTGAAATTATTAAAATTTTAGATAATACGAATTTTACTGCATTTGAAGTAAAGCTCTACGACGTAGCCAATTCTACAACTGCTACGAGAGCCCTGTTATATATCTGTATCAAATTAGCTACAAAAGAGCAAATTTTCAACTAAATATATACATATTAAAGCCATTACATCAATTTATGAACATCAATGATTCAAAGTGCTATTTACTCAATCTCCTACAACACCAAATACCACAATAATTTCCGTAAACCTCACCCAAAAACATCACACAACAATAAAAAACATAAAACGAGTGTTTTATTAACTCACGATGTACAATTTCCATCAGCGGTATGTCCATGAGCGAAATTCCAGGATAATAAAAAATAAAAGTCACAAATCACGCAATAGGAACTTAAACACAGTTCGGGGTGGAAACACGCACTCGCGGGATGTCGCGGTTGTAGGGGGGAGCAAGGCGTCCGTCTCGTACGGCGGTCGGACGACGAGTGACTGCGTCCTGCAGGTGGGAAGTGCGAGGCTGATCTAGGGCTGCCACTGGAACCCCGAATCACCCCGATCGTGATGGTCAAGAAGTATTTTTGTTGTTTAATGAATATTGGGTATCTATTATTGTTTTTTATTAACTCATTTTAAACAGGTGCAAACCTAGAGCTTGATGCAAACTTCAATTTTTTTGACAATTATGATGGCTTTGACATGTTCATACGCAATTGTTTAATGAAAGTTAATACATATCTTTTTGCATATTTATTTAGCATAAAAACTTATTTTTAATTATATTACAGTAACATTTGTTTAAAGGTATTCTTAAGTATACAAAATAAAACCATGGGATTTTTCAAAATATTAACCTTAAATTATGAAAGTCGCTAATCATTGTATCTTCTAAATAGGAGTGAACTACAAAAGCTTTTCATTGTGATTTCAACTTCTTTTTTGTTTATAATATTTCAGCGCAGGGTCAGCTAGTTTATCTTATAACCACATCTACATAATTAAATTCTACTGTTATGCCTAAACAAACCACTATGTAACTGTTATCTGTACCATTGATTGTATCGCATATTAGATAGGTTTCTGATTGTATCGCGCACGTTACGTAAACGATTTAATCCGTTACTTGAATGTAAACTATTAGTCCCTGAAAATGATTTACAACGCTGTGTAATTTATGTTTGTACAATATAGTTTTACTTCTATGCTGTATTATTCCTACTAATGGTGTTTTTTTATAATTTTATTTTTATAGAATAGAATAGAATAATTTTATTTGCATGACACATGTATATATACATACACACACAGGTATGTAGGTAAAAAAATAAAAGAAAAACAAATGATACGATTTAAGTTAGTCGTGTGTAGCATAACTTTTATTTGAAACTATTTTTTAATAAGTCTCGATTAATGTAAGAAATAAAGTTGATGGCTGCGTTCGCTCAGCCGCGTGACAGAAAAGCAATAAAATTTCGAAATTCGACCTTACTGCGTCATGATTAAAGCATTGTCAATGACAGTGTAAAACAGTTACTACAGTCAGCCATTATGTATTTGAATAAGTTTTTGAAAAAAACCTTTTCTTTTATTTTACAACAATAAACTCACCTAAATGAATTAATTGCGTTGTATATCTTATTTATCTTTTAATTTTACCCTAAAGCTACTAAAATAAATCTCCGAGGCCCATGTTTAGTAGTTACAAAGTCTACAATTCATATTTTATACAAAAGTAGAGAGCCCATGAATTATTTAGTTCGTGAACATTTAGGATTCATTACGGACAGTCGGAGGCCCAAACGACTGGCAAACGGTCAAATCTTAAGTAGTGTGTTATAAAGTAATTAACAAACAAGAACAATAATAAATTATAATAATGCTTATTGTTTATTTTGACTTATATTGTCTCCAGTAGACTTTAGTCTAATAATAATTTTGTTTGAATTGATGTGCTAAAATTTGGAAATATATTTCTCTCTCTTCTTCTGGGACCATTCAAACAACGCTATGTAATCCAAAATTAGTATACTTATACTAGTTGTGCCTGCGGCTTCACCCGCGTAAGTTGAAAAACTCCGTTCCTGAAAATTTATGTTTTCGGGAACGGGTTTTTTCTGCGTTTTTAAATATTTATTCTCCTATTCAGCCCCTAGACAAGTGACATTTCTGTAAGTGTTAACGCTGATAGAATCGTTCAAATGTATGTAAGTGACAAGTCTGAGACACGTGACTTATCGAAATCAAATGTCATTTCCCTACACTTAACTACACAGTCATTTAAGCGATTTCTATCTTCTTTATCGTTTGTAGAAAAGTCACTTGGCTCGGCAGGCAGGCCGGATTCAAATTCAATAAAAATCAAAGATCACAAAAATCGGTCTATCCGTTCTCGAGTTAATGTGTTGTAACAAACAGGACGTATACATATTATAGATAAATAATTATACCCAGGCAAAAAAAAAACATACAACACATAATAATATCTAAGAATAAAAACCGTCCTCTTCGACCAAGCCTTTTTCCAAGCTATGTGGACCCCCACATTGCTTGCTCGGTTTCAAGTCTTACCGGATTCAGCTGCGTATTTTACAAGAAGCCTCTGCCTACCTGATCTCGGAATGTTTACAAATGGTCACCCATCCATGGGCCAACCGTGGCGCTTGCGGCTCAACCTGTATTATATGTCCAAACATAAGGCACACTTTTCTTTAGACTTAGTTACGAGCCATTATATTATTAGACCCAAATAATGATGTTCGCAATAAAAACGTGTCTTAACATAACCACGGTTACCTACTGGTGTATAGATAATATAATATGAGTTTTAAATTATCAATATGTAGGTAATGCTTTTCTCTCGTTCAGACACCGTAACCAATCATTTTTTGAATACTGTAAGAGATACTTTACAATATACAGAAAAAAAAACACACAGGGCTGGAAATTAAATAAAAATATTCCAATATCAAATTCTTATAGCTCTCGTTATATTACAAGTTACTACCTAATAACTTTGTGTCTCAATTTTGTTTTATAGAACAGTCACTCTACTGTTGAGATAATGAATCTTTTCAATCAACTATGTTAATTAGAAATCTTCAGTACATATAATATTGGTCTCTCGATCAGAATACTGGTTTTATTAAGATTGTGTTTAAATATAAAATATGTAGTTTTGAATTTTAATGGAACATCGATTATTTTATTACGTTTACCCACAGACCTCAGTTTAACGAAACAATATTGGTGTTACAAGTAACCGTATTAAAAATTTGTAACAAATAACTTTTTTTTTTTAACAAGTTAATGTAATAATCTTTATTTTTTATCAATTTGATTTTTATTAACAAGTTTAACTGCCATGTTGATCTTGTGGTTAGAGACCCCGACTGCTAAACCAGAGGTTGTGGGTTCGATTCCTACCCAGGACAATATTTTTATCAGATATATGTTACCATATCACAGGCTCTGCGTAGTTGGGATCAGATGGCCGTGAGTGAGTTTTCCCAAAATATATAAATAAATGCCGTTATTAAAACAGTATATTTGGACCAGTCTTTCATGAAGTTCGTTGTGCTATCTCTGAATTTGCCACGTTGTATTACCTTTATTAAAATTCGATGTAAAATTTACTTTTATAAAGAGTTGTTAAATGCATCACGTACACAAGCCTATACCCCGCAGTTATTCTAATATGAATGCAAAAAAAAATGGTAATATTGCAATATTTACTTTTTCAACGTGTATGTAATTATTTTAAAATAATCAGAACAGATTCAAACGTTTTGTTTAGATAATAAATGCTCAGTAATTATAATATAAAGCAGTCCCACGATAACATTTTGATCGTGAAATTAATTTCAGGTACATTTTGATGAACAGTTAAAATATTTATTAACTCGTGGTTTGATCTGAATAATTTATGATCCCATACGCTTTCACGTTATTATGGGCAAATTATATCATTAAAATAGGATAGATTACGGTGTATTAGCGATTTACCTGTGCATATAGCAGCATTAAATTAAAAAGGAAACACATTATTTGAAAAGTTCTTTACAATGTTTAAATATGGAGGCTAAAAATGTGCTAGATAACTGATTAAAATTACACACTTCTGTTGGCATGGAACCATAGAGCTGATGAGTACAATATTGTATTAATCACTGGTAAAAAAAAACAAAACTTTTTGCTGAACACTAAAATACATAATTATAGGTACTAGCATGATACAATATACATCAAAATGAATAACGCGATGTTCTAAATCATATTATGAAAATAATTATCTTAACAATTATTTTTTTGTATTTATTTGTTGTAGGTAAGTACCTACTTGACGATATGCCTACCGAAATAAATGTTCAATCTTATTTCTAAAACAGAAGAAGGTATTAACAAATGACTGCTATCACTAAACCGTATTGAAAATCAGATTCCCTTCCAATTCATCAGCTAAGCGAAACCGGCACTGGAACTGAGCATTTTAAATCTACGCAGTAATTAATCAACGCATTAAGAGATCAATAACTAGATACGAAGTAATCGATGTTTATCGCACTCAATGACTGTAGAACTCGATTCTAAACATAAACCCCGTTTTATGGTGTACTAAAATGTGCTTTGCCTTAATTCCATAGAGATTAAAGTAATAAATTAGAGAATGATATGAAATTAGTTCATATTGTGTAGACAATGAATATTGTGATTTAATTCAATGTTTTAAGGTATTTTCGTTCTATGGTCAAATTAAAATGTTGTTTGGAATATTCGTATACTTAAACAGACGTAAAATACTATTCACTTTTTTACAAAGAAACTGGTGTCAGTAAAAAAATTTGATGTCGAAATTAAGAAATAGACAATTCCAGGGTACTTAGTATTGAAGTTGTTTAAAAAACAAAAGGAAAAGGGTAAATAAAAAACAAATGAGCTAAAATAAATTTAAAAAATTATAACTTCCAGAAACGGAAAAGTTTTGTTAGAATTTTTGTAAAAGTGTACCTACGGCTAAAAAACAATACAATTAAAAGTTAGTTAAGGTATAAAAAGTAAGTTATTTAATCATTCCCATTTCGTGGAACACGAGTGAAACTGACTTACAAAGGAATAGTTCGTCATAGTTATACCGCAGTTCGTGAGCGTAACTCCATAATATTGTTTTATATTTTTTGCCCATATTTTCCCGCCCCTAAAGTTTTTTCCTGAGATGAAAAAGTATGATTAGGTGAGAAGTTTTGCTGGCTACCTTTTTTATTATTAATGTAGACGTATTGGACGAGGACCAAAATCTGAGTTTTAAATAGTTTTGACATAGTTCGGCTTTTGTTTTTGTCTCATATTATGCCGGTCACTCACATTTGCAAGAACACGCAAACTCACAAACATACGGAAAATTTTCGCCGCATATACGCTAAGTTTGCGAATTAATGTCTGGCGGCCTATACTTGCATGAAAACATTCGTACAATGTACAAATCTTTACGCGCATGTCAGTGACCGGGTTATATCTAGTATATTGACTTAATTTGGTAGAGAGAACAATTGACATCCGTACAGAAATCTTGTCGTTTTTAAATTAAGTTAATTACTTCAGTTCTCAAGTATACAGTGTGAAAACGTGTTAGAAAATTGTATTAAATAAAAGTTTTTGACACAAATCGAATTAAAAAGATTTATTACACGTTAAAACATTGAACTCATGGAAAATAAACCATACATTTCAAGTACAAAGTACTAAATAAACAACAAACAAGGAAACGAGGTTTTCTATAATGGAAAGAATATAAAAAACTGTACTATGTAAAAAGTATTCAGGCGCTAACCCATGTTTATGGCGTGATAATCAATTCGGTCACGCGATGAAACTTGTTTTACGTTCTCAATGTACATGTGGGTGTAATTCGACTCAATCTGGCACTCAACACGTCACTAGCAACGAAATCAGGTAAATAAGCAACCAAATAACGATCGAGGCGGCTTCTATCAACAGATATTAATCATATGCGCAGGAGATATTCTGCATCGGTATGGGCGCGAACAAAGTATATTCCATTGGGTTGGCAAGCCGACGCGAACGGTAAGAAATCAGGGGTAGAACCAACGGCTTAACGTGTTTGGTTAAGTTCGCTCGTGTTAGAATGGTCTTTCATCCACAAATTAACCCTAGCAGGCAGCTCGACGAACAATTTGACCTATTGAGTGTGTGAAAAATCCTAAGGAAGTACAGGACGGAAAGAAAAGGCGCAGAAAAATTGCTAACTTGAAATATTGATATTTAGGTACAAATAAACAAGTACGATGCTAGCTTTTTTACTTTACTGGTGGAGCTATAAACTCTGCCAGACTGTCGCCTATGCATGTAATCATAATAATATATTGAGCTAATAACATTAATAGAAAAGCAAAATAATCGTTATCTCGGTATTTTTTTAAATAATAATTTAAATAAAAATCTCCTATGAAAATTTTGTAGACGGACCTTAAAAATATACTATGATAACTCCTATTATTATAATAGTTGCCTTTAAATAAAAACTTATTAAACCATAATCGTTAAAGTAACTTATTGTAATATAACTTTAATTAAACTCGACGGTTTTGCTATTTAGTCCACAGTCAAAATACCTCGATCAAAGTGAATCAAAAAGAGCAGCCCATCGATTTCTCGGAATCGAGTAAGCGATGCACATTACATGCAAATTCTTTCTAACACTCAAGCTATAAATAATTCTGTAACCTAGTTTATGCTGCCAACATAAACGGAACGTTACGCGAACGATCTTGCACGAAACTGTTTAATGTGATTTATTAAAACCTTTTTCAGTTTGAAATGCAACGCTTTAAGAGTTGCGGCGAATGTTACTTTTGTAGGCGATTCTTATAAATACATATAAATTTAAAATAAAAATAAAAAATTGGTAGCATTCTTTCCTTTTTTTATTTAGAGCCGCATATACTTTATTGGCAAATAAGTATCTGTATCAGAGCCTGTAACGGGTACTCAAATTAACTCAATAGTAGTGCAATTGCAACAGGAATAAAATTCACTTGAAAATTGTAACAAGTTTACAACTCCGACTTTATTGTTTAAGTGTAAATAATGTTGATTTTGATATTTATTTATTTATTTTATTTTGGTCCCCATCTGTCCCACTGCTGGGCAAATGCCTCTCTTTCTTCCTTCCATTTCTATATAGAATAATATTTTTTTAAGTCAAGCTAATCGATAAGTCTAGTATATTTTCAAAGATTCTATAAATGTATTATAATAAAACCAGCTTTACTACGAAGTCGTCCGCCTGTTAATAAAAAAAAAATATCGTCCGCCTGTTAATTAAAAATAAAATACCTCCAAGAATATGAGAACAAAGTTTCATGATGATCGGTTATGAAGTTTTTGTGTGAACGCGTATCAAACAAACTAACATTTCCATTTATAATATTAAGAAGGGTTTATTTTATAATAACTTCCGTGAGACGAATTCATAATTATTTAAAGATTCAACGACTTACTCACGCTCATTTTCGGGATCGCCCGACTAGTTCGACTCGCGATACCGCTACCGCCGCGTCAGCTCATGATTAAGGACTCCTATTGAGTCGGAAACTAGTCGGGCGTGAGTAAGCCGTTGAATCTTTAAATAATTATTAGTAGGGATATCAAGATCAACACTATGGCCTAATAATAAAGATGGATTTGACAACATAGACAAGGTAACTATTAAGAAAAAAAAACAGTACCTTGTTGCAAGTATTAAAATTAATTATACCCTTCTGCCTAGCCTTTTCCCAAGCTATGTTGGGGTCGGCTTCCAGTCTTACCAGATTTAGCTGAATACCGTATTTTACATAGAGCGACTGCCTGTCTGACCTAGGTAATACAGTATTCTATAGTAAGACTGGTTGTCAGAATTGTAATGACTTAACGACTATCAAATATCACTGTATGACAGTCGGGACCAACGGCTTAACGTGCTTTCCGAGGCACGGAGGGGTCTCAATATGTTTACAAATGGTCACCCATCCACGGACAAACCGCGGCGAGCGCGGCTTAACCTTTATTATCGGTCAAACCGTACGGCTTACACTTAGCCACGAGCCCCTCAGTATTAAAATTATACAGGTAAGATAACACTGCGATTTCATGGTCGGCAGAAAACTCCCTTGTGCAACTTGTTGTGCCTTCAGGAAAAGACTACGTAAAGAAGATTAATAAACTAGTTGGGTTGATTTACAGGTTGAGAAACCTCACGTATCACAGCCTGAGAAGCTTCATGGTATCAAGCCTAGCATGCAATAATAATGTGATTGATTTAAATCCTTTGCATAAATAGTGAGTATGCAAAGAAGCTGTTTTTAAAGTATACTTAGATGGAATTTCAATGCCTTTGATCCAGTTTTATACGAGGAGGAAATTCAAAAAACAGTGAAATTACATTAACCCTTCACTGTCCCGTGAGTCAAATATGAAAATTTCCATTGTTTGTTCTTGTGTCTTCTGACGGGACAGGGAAGATGTTAATAAAATAATAAGAATAAATATTTATTTACTGGACATAGGTAGGTAATACAATGTTAATAGTAATCATACAAATAGTTGGTTATGTTCTACATAATTATTAGGATTGCAAAATTGTTATCATAGCTATTATATGTTACCTTACCTGGCATAGTAAGAAACTATTTAACGTAATTTAATAATTAATTAATAAATAATAAACATTATAATTCTATTACTTAGCTAATATAACAAAAAATATTTAATACCACAGCGATGCATTAAAGACCCTTTTTAATATAATCGAAGTATGTATAAAAAAACGAATAGTAGGTACACTTCGAACTTATTTCTATGCAATGTTTCTCATTCTCAATTAATCGTGCATTCGTACAATGCAAGACAGGTAGCTAACTTATCATCTAAGAGCATTATATTAACCCATTATTTAGGCTATCATTTTCAGTTATCAAAACCACTGTCCAAAGCTCGTTCGTGGGCGGAGAATTTCTACATAAATTATGTTCATAATTATGAATTTCATAAACGTTTTCAGAAGTTTTGATTTTGGTTTCATACTTAAATGAGTCTGCCCCAGTTTAAGTTTTATCATTTAATAGAATTATTATCGTTTCTAGCCCTTATTTTAGTTTGCTTTGATTTTAGACTACTTAATTCGAAATCAATTCGTTTGTTATAATTTAATTTTTGTACTACCGTACTCCGATAAAAAAAAACGGGTTGCACTCCGGGAGTGCCGGCAGAAGTGACAACATTAACATTGACGTCGTGCATTTTTTATATTTTTTAAAATACACCTTTAGAGTTTTAAATTAACAATTTTAAAAACCTACACGACACTTGTGCTTATTGTGATGTCATAAAAATATAGGTTTATCCATATTAATAAGCGCCGCTTTTTACCCATCCCAAAAGGGCACAGCGCCGCTAAACATGTTTTCACTTCAAAAATCGATAAGAGCAATGTTAACCCTTTCACTGTCCCGTGAGTCACATAAGAACATTTTCATTGTTTAACTATTGTGTCTTCTGACGGGACAGGGAAGGTGTTAAGAATGGTAAATATAAAATGGTAAAAAGGACTATCAATGGTAAAATTTATTTAATGTAGGTCACAAAATGTATCTTCGTATTATTCACATTAGGTTATCCAAGGTAATAGTTGCTACATGAACCGGGATTGCGGGATTTCATCAATTACTCAATAGTATCGGATTGGTGAAATCCAGGAATTCACTCTCTGGTTACTAGCCAGCTAGTCGTGACGGCCTAATATAATCGTACGAACGCAGTATTAGTGTACTTCCATGCCAGATGATTGAAAACGATGTATGTTGTACGTATATCTACGTACAAACGTACGTTGGGAAACATATCCCCAAATTAAACTTGTACTTCAACATTTAGTTCAATGTAGATTGAAGCCCTTTTACACCAAGCCTCTTGTTATAATGATGTTCTGTTATGATCCCAAGCCATGTTGGAGTCGGCTTGTAATATGCTATGATCATGGCCATCAGAAACAATATATTTTGTTATTTGTGTCTAAGAATCCAAACTTTTTTTTGGATATGTGCGTGTGTGTGGGATTGCTTGTTTGTTTGTTATACGTTGACGGCTGAAAAATGTTAAGATATTTTTTGAAAGGTAAAGCGCAAGTTTCATTATCAATAAAAACATAAGCCACTTTGAGCTGCAATAACTGACAGCCTGGAAGGCGAAAATAAAATTCTCAATTGAAGAGGTTACGTTTCAATTTTATTACGTCGCAAGTTAATCTGCCCATTATATATTTTCATATTATTTTTCAGTTGAACTCTAAGAAATAGTTACAAATTCACATCACTAATCTACCCTGCCTAGTCCGACCGCCTTATTAACAATGTGCCGACGTACATTCAGCACTTCCGGTGCCGCGAATCCTACTTCCGGTTACTTCTTCGGGTATGTGGTCACATTGCTGGAATTTTCCTTCAGTATTTTTAGGTTGAATTTATTACAGCTTTTATAGAGAAAATATATTATAGCTTATTTAATCATTTAGGTCAATTAAATCGGATTTTTCCAATGAAGTAAATATGATCATTGATTAGGTATCATTGTTATAATTTTGGAAAGAGATTTTAGAACAAAGCTGTGTGAAAGGTACAAAATGTAACGAGGTAATTTTTTTTTAAATTACTTCTTGTCAGCCCTTGACAAAATTAAAATTAAAATATTTACTGTAATTTGTAATATAATAATACTACATTCTAAATCAATTCTCTAAAAAATGAGCGGAGAAATACGTATCAAGGAAAAATAGGATATAAATCTTATTTGTAAGCCACATACAGACTTATAGGCATTCAGTCTTCATTGCTGACGTCGGCTTACTCCAAACACTAAATCCGTTCATTTATTCACGGATAAATATAAAAAAAGTAGCGGTATGGTGCTCATAAAACCCCCGTAAACGATTTTAAATGGCCAATGAAACACCGTGTACATTTTAAGTTGGACAATAGAATATAATTCTGCGGTATATTGCCGACAGTGATTTAGCATAAACTTTTTGGTTGATGACTGAGTGGAACGGAGAGCGAATTTGATACATGGTGAATAAAAATATACGAAATATTTTGTATACATAATATACATATGTTTATGTGACCAACAAAAACGCTAAATCGTCTAGTAAATTGGTTTGTTAAAGGAACGTTAATATAAAAAAATTTAAACTCTTGAATATAATCTTTCAGTATGTATATTTCTCTGCCTTACATAGAAAATTGCTAAAAAGATCCATACACAAATATTTGTATAGTGTAGAATTATATGTAAGAAAAAAAATTGGGAATTTTATTAAAAAACAAATTTCGGCGCACGAAATTAAATCTAAACAACAATTACGAAAAAGACAAAACATAAACGCTTCACCGCCAATCTTTCCACCACATCGTCTGTCTAATCCAAGGTGTAAAGGCAAAAACCACAAGGGCGACCATAAACTTTGATTAGATTTTGTAACACGCGGCGTCGTCGTACATTAGAATGCGTGAATTGGTGCCAAGTAATTGGATTTTTCGCGTCATCGCGTCTGATCTCCTGTATCTTAGGAGCCAAAATGTGAGTTCAGGACTTGGGTCGCGCGAAAGTCACGATATTTTGCATTTTGTGCTTTGGTATCATTTGGACTTGAGATTGCAGAGATACGTAGAGATATTTTCTTCATTGAATATTCAATGGCGCAATTTTGTTTGGAGATGGATAACATCTGTGTATAAGAATGTTCAAATAAAAAAAAACTGTCCTTAAAAATCACAAAAAAAAACATTTTGAAACTATTAGCCAGTAAGTATTAATAGGTATTAGTACTATTAAACATTAATTATAGTGGTTTACTCAAACTTATCACAGAATTTGATATTGTTTTCTGAGGTTTACGCGAATATTAGACATTGAGATAAAACTACTTTAAAACGGCTTCTATCGCGGTTTATTTTTGATTTTAGTTCCCGACGTTTCGACGTCTTTGCAGGTGTCATGGACACGGGCCGACTTTGAGAATTTGATATTTCATTAAAAATGTAGCATGTATTTTTCAAAATGTAAATAAAATCATTTGGCAAATTCCTGATTCATACCTTAAAGTTTAAATCCCTTAAACACACCCACAACCTCTCTACCATTAAGGAAAAACGCCTTTATTTATGCATGAGCATTTTTCCTCCTCTGGCTTTGTAATGTGTTTCCTAATTCCTAACTTCTCGGAAGTTTTCAAGTTCAAAGTTTTTATTTTACTTAAGGCATTTAGGAGCACTTAAGAAAGGTCAAGGATTCAGTTGCTTAGTTCTAAATACAAATTGTAGAAGGAAAAACTTAAACCTCAGGCAGGACTCGAACCTGCGACCACTGGCTTGACGCGCCAGTCGCTTTACCAACTAAGCTACCGAGGTCACTGCCTGGAAGTTTAAATTTCTCCTTCTACTTAAGACGTCTTTATAGGGCGACGTATGCGACATCTAGTGAACCTACCTTACGGTTGGCCTCACTGACTCTGATTAACAATGTGTTAATTAGAAGTCCGAGAGATGGCGCTGGCCCAATACTTATTATTTTTTTAATTATTTATACACATTATCGCATGTGTTAGCGAATATTTGTAATTAAATACAAATTGTAGAAGGAAAAACTTAAACCTCAGGCAGGACTCGAACCTGCGACCACTGGCTTGACGCGCCAGTCGCTTTACCAACTAAGCTACCGAGGTCACTGCCTGGAAGTTTAAATTTCTCCTTCTACTTAAGACGTCTTTATAGGGCGACGTATGCGACATCTAGTGAACCTACCTTACGGTTGGCCTCACTGACTCTGATTAACAATGTGTTAATTAGAAGTCCGAGAGATGGCGCTGGCCCAATACTTATTATTTTTTTAATTATTTATACACATTATCGCATGTGTTAGCGAATATTTGTAATTAAATACAAATTGTAGAAGGAAAAACTTAAACCTCAGGCAGGACTCGAACCTGCGACCACTGGCTTGACGCGCCAGTCGCTTTACCAACTAAGCTACCGAGGTCACTGCCTGGAAGTTTAAATTTCTCCTTCTACTTAAGACGTCTTTATAGGGCGACGTATGCGACATCTAGTGAACCTACCTTACGGTTGGCCTCACTGACTCTGATTAACAATGTGTTAATTAGAAGTCCGAGAGATGGCGCTGGCCCAATACTTATTATTTTTTTTAATTATTTATACACATTATCGCATGTGTTAGCGAATATTTGTAATTAAATACAAATTGTAGAAGGAAAAACTTAAACCTCAGGCAGGACTCGAACCTGCGACCACTGGCTTGACGCGCCAGTCGCTTTACCAACTAAGCTACCGAGGTCACTGCCTGGAAGTTTAAATTTCTCCTTCTACTTAAGACGTCTTTATAGGGCGACGTATGCGACATCTAGTGAACCTACCTTACGGTTGGCCTCACTGACTCTGATTAACAATGTGTTAATTAGAAGTCCGAGAGATGGCGCTGGCCCAATACTTATTATTTTTTTAATTATTTATACACATTATCGCATGTGTTAGCGAATATTTGTAATTAAATACAAATTGTAGAAGGAAAAACTTAAACCTCAGGCAGGACTCGAACCTGCGACCACTGGCTTGACGCGCCAGTCGCTTTACCAACTAAGCTACCGAGGTCACTGCCTGGAAGTTTAAATTTCTCCTTCTACTTAAGACGTCTTTATAGGGCGACGTATGCGACATCTAGTGAACCTACCTTACGGTTGGCCTCACTGACTCTGATTAACAATGTGTTAATTAGAAGTCCGAGAGATGGCGCTGGCCCAATACTTATTATTTTTTTAATTATTTATACACATTATCGCATGTGTTAGCGAATATTTGTAATTAAATACAAATTGTAGAAGGAAAAACTTAAACCTCAGGCAGGACTCGAACCTGCGACCACTGGCTTGACGCGCCAGTCGCTTTACCAACTAAGCTACCGAGGTCACTGCCTGGAAGTTTAAATTTCTCCTTCTACTTAAGACGTCTTTATAGGGCGACGTATGCGACATCTAGTGAACCTACCTTACGGTTGGCCTCACTGACTCTGATTAACAATGTGTTAATTAGAAGTCCGAGAGATGGCGCTGGCCCAATACTTATTATTTTTTTAATTATTTATACACATTATCGCATGTGTTAGCGAATATTTGTAATTAAATACAAATTGTAGAAGGAAAAACTTAAACCTCAGGCAGGACTCGAACCTGCGACCACTGGCTTGACGCGCCAGTCGCTTTACCAACTAAGCTACCGAGGTCACTGCCTGGAAGTTTAAATTTCTCCTTCTACTTAAGACGTCTTTATAGGGCGACGTATGCGACATCTAGTGAACCTACCTTACGGTTGGCCTCACTGACTCTGATTAACAATGTGTTAATTAGAAGTCCGAGAGATGGCGCTGGCCCAATACTTATTATTTTTTTAATTATTTATACACATTATCGCATGTGTTAGCGAATATTTGTAATTAAATACAAATTGTAGAAGGAAAAACTTAAACCTCAGGCAGGACTCGAACCTGCGACCACTGGCTTGACGCGCCAGTCGCTTTACCAACTAAGCTACCGAGGTCACTGCCTGGAAGTTTAAATTTCTCCTTCTACTTAAGACGTCTTTATAGGGCGACGTATGCGACATCTAGTGAACCTACCTTACGGTTGGCCTCACTGACTCTGATTAACAATGTGTTAATTAGAAGTCCGAGAGATGGCGCTGGCCCAATACTTATTATTTTTTTAATTATTTATACACATTATCGCATGTGTTAGCGAATATTTGTAATTAAATACAAATTGTAGAAGGAAAAACTTAAACCTCAGGCAGGACTCGAACCTGCGACCACTGGCTTGACGCGCCAGTCGCTTTACCAACTAAGCTACCGAGGTCACTGCCTGGAAGTTTAAATTTCTCCTTCTACTTAAGACGTCTTTATAGGGCGACGTATGCGACATCTAGTGAACCTACCTTACGGTTGGCCTCACTGACTCTGATTAACAATGTGTTAATTAGAAGTCCGAGAGATGGCGCTGGCCCAATACTTATTATTTTTTTAATTATTTATACACATTATCGCATGTGTTAGCGAATATTTGTAATTAAATACAAATTGTAGAAGGAAAAACTTAAACCTCAGGCAGGACTCGAACCTGCGACCACTGGCTTGACGCGCCAGTCGCTTTACCAACTAAGCTACCGAGGTCACTGCCTGGAAGTTTAAATTTCTCCTTCTACTTAAGACGTCTTTATAGGGCGACGTATGCGACATCTAGTGAACCTACCTTACGGTTGGCCTCACTGACTCTGATTAACAATGTGTTAATTAGAAGTCCGAGAGATGGCGCTGGCCCAATACTTATTATTTTTTTAATTATTTATACACATTATCGCATGTGTTAGCGAATATTTGTAATTAAATACAAATTGTAGAAGGAAAAACTTAAACCTCAGGCAGGACTCGAACCTGCGACCACTGGCTTGACGCGCCAGTCGCTTTACCAACTAAGCTACCGAGGTCACTGCCTGGTCGCAGGTTCGAGTCCTGCCTGAGGTTTAAGTTTTTCCTTCTACAATTTGTATTTAATTACAAATATTCGCTAACACATGCGATAATGTGTATAAATAATTAAAAAAATAATAAGTATTGGGCCAGCGCCATCTCTCGGACTTCTAATTAACACATTGTTAATCAGAGTCAGTGAGGCCAACCGTAAGGTAGGTTCACTAGATGTCGCATACGTCGCCCTATAAAGACGTCTTAAGTAGAAGGAGAAATTTAAACTTCCAGGCAGTGACCTCGGTAGCTTAGTTGGTAAAGCGACTGGCGCGTCAAGCCAGTGGTCGCAGGTTCGAGTCCTGCCTGAGGTTTAAGTTTTTCCTTCTACAATTTGTATTTAATTACAAATATTCGCTAACACATGCGATAATGTGTATAAATAATTAAAAAAAATAATAAGTATTGGGCCAGCGCCATCTCTCGGACTTCTAATTAACACATTGTTAATCAGAGTCAGTGAGGCCAACCGTAAGGTAGGTTCACTAGATGTCGCATACGTCGCCCTATAAAGACGTCTTAAGTAGAAGGAGAAATTTAAACTTCCAGGCAGTGACCTCGGTAGCTTAGTTGGTAAAGCGACTGGCGCGTCAAGCCAGTGGTCGCAGGTTCGAGTCCTGCCTGAGGTTTAAGTTTTTCCTTCTACAATTTGTATTTAATTACAAATATTCGCTAACACATGCGATAATGTGTATAAATAATTAAAAAAATAATAAGTATTGGGCCAGCGCCATCTCTCGGACTTCTAATTAACACATTGTTAATCAGAGTCAGTTAGGCCAACCGTAAGGTAGGTTCACTAGATGTCGCATACGTCGCCCTATAAAGACGTCTTAAGTAGAAGGAGAAATTTAAACTTCCAGGCAGTGACCTCGGTAGCTTAGTTGGTAAAGCGACTGGCGCGTCAAGCCAGTGGTCGCAGGTTCGAGTCCTGCCTGAGGTTTAAGTTTTTCCTTCTACAATTTGTATTTAATTACAAATATTCGCTAACACATGCGATAATGTGTATAAATAATTAAAAAAAAAAAAAAAAAAAAAAAAAAAAATAGTTCTAAATATTTTTATACAGTCGAAAGACTTCATCGCTGCGTATGAATTCGTTTTAAAGGAATTCCAGAGAAGAACTTAATGAATGCAGTATTTTGTATTATAAAATAATATGTAATGAAGTGGAGCCCAACATTATTCATTGTTATGATAATACCTTCATTCATTTATTATTTAAAAATTAAAATATTGATTAAACAAATAGAATAAATACAGAATTTTTGCACGCAAATAATATTCTTAACTAAAAATAATAATACACCCCAAAAAAATTCTTTCACTACTCACGTTTCAACTTCCACAAAATACGGTTTCACAAAATCCTTAGATAAAGACATGCCAATGAAGACGGGTCATGATAAACTGACCTCATACCCTACTTCGCTTCCGATAGAAACCTTCATAAATAGCCCAAAATATATAGTTTCCTATAAATCTCGGTGCGGCGGGGCGTTGGCACGATTTTCTTATATTTCTCTTACTGCTCATACATCAAATTACAGGTGAAACAAATTGCAGGCCACAGCAATAAACGCGACGTATATTTATTTATAAAGGTCTTTGCGCGTGACACGCATCCCTAGCATGTTTTAGGGTGAGAATTTCTCTTTCATTCCTGTATGTTTTATTCTCTACATATTATTGATAGTTTTGTTGAAATAAAATATTCTTTGACAGATTTTTTTTAATAATATTTTAAGAAAACTTACACGTGGTCATCTGATCCCAAACTAGGCAGTACTATGGCAACCAGACAACTGATAAACATACTTATTTAAATAAAAATACACCCAAAGAACAAATTAATGATCGTGCTTATCACACAAAGATTTGTCCTTGGTGAGAATCGAACAACCTCAGGCTTAGCAGTCAGGATCACTAACCACTAGGCCAGCACGCCAGTCAGGATTCTATCGAGTTTATTATTTCAGATGCTTCGCAGCCTTTACAAGTGTAATGGTCACGGCTAGAGTGAGATGTTATTTGTTATATCAGTGTGACAGAAATTGGGTAGTGTTTTATTTCAACTTCAAACGTCTACGTAAACATCAGAAAGAATTATGATAGGTTTTGTGTAAAATGTATATATTTTTTGTAATTTAAGTTGAAGTGCTGTTGAGAATTTATTATCCTTTCAGCGTTATTAATTATATATAATGTGTTACATTATATCCTTAAGGTGCGCTCGCGATCGTTCAAGGAGCTTTAATTTCATAATAATTATTGTTTATAATTGGTAACGGGATATGGTGTCGAAATATTACTTTCAACTATAGAGTAACTTTGTCAATGTTTACAACGCTGTCGGTACTTACGGTTTGAGATATTCTGATGACTGAACTAACCTTCTTTTGATGTCATTTAATATTACCACTACAAATTATTAAGCCTTTATAGCTGAATGAATAAACAAAATATAAATCTTTATTATTAAAAGTAATACTTCAATCTAACTCATCCAGTTTTCCATTATCAGAATAGCGCTGTGACATTCCATGTCGTAGCATTGTGCTGAGAAAGTAAACTTTTTGGCCTAAAAAAGGTTTCATAATTTTTTTTTTCTTTATGTTTCTATATAACTTTTTGTTCATATATCTAGGCGAGATTCAATAAATTAAGAAAAAAGAAATTAAAATATTTAATTTGGAATCTTTCTTTCTATCCTGTGACACATAGGCCTCTTTCAGCTGTTTCCACTCATTTCGATGTCCTAAAAAACGGTTTATTCCTCGTTCAAACCCCTACTTTTTTTACCCATGTCCATGTAAAAGACAGTTAGTTTTTTTCATAAATGTGTTTGTTTAACTACCTAAAATAAATACACTACTACAGAGCGTAAAAAAATCCAACGTAAGATCCGTCTGCATTTTTTGTTTCTAAAAATACATTTTATTTACATATTTCACACAACTTGATTTGCAGGTACGATTGTGTACATTATCGATGTCGCGTGAAAGACTGTACGTCTGACGTCATTACGTATCCATTACGACATATTTGCATTGGCGTAAATGTAGCCTAGTTCATTAGTTTCTTGGAATATTCGTTGAAGGTTCATTACAAAATGTTTCTGCTTTTAATTTTAAATAATGTTTGAACTTCATCGTTATATTTTCAGTTTTTGAGATAAAATATGTTTTATGCTGAGATAATATTACAAAGGCATTGTATTCTTTGATCGTAGGTGCATTCAAGTAAATAATGGCAAATTAATGTGCTTTGTGTGTGGTGGGCGAGCGGTTCAATGAACGGACTTTCGACCACAAGGTTACGGGTTAGTACCAATGAGAGTTTTTCAAAGTTATATGTACTTTCTTATTCTATGACATCATTGACAATTGGTGAAGGAAAAAAACCTTTATAAAACCTGGATTCCATAAAAAATAATCTGAACTCGCCAACCCGCGTGAGTCACCGTGGTGATCAATAGTCCATCTTTCTCTGTATGAGAAGAGGCTTGAGCTCAGCAGTGGGACATTAATCGGCCGGTATTATGATTTCCTTTGTTTGTTTACTAAGGACCCTGAACAACAGTACCTATTGAAAAAAATATATAAGAAACTTTTATGTATTTTTGAATGATATGAAACCAGAATATAATTAATATTCTTAGTATGCATTTTGAAATAATATTTTATTTAATTAAACCAGATATTTAACTCTCTTCTTCTTAACTAGATTCATTTCAATATCAATTATTGTTAGCTCAACAAAATAATTGAATCCAAAACATATTAATAAATAACAGTGAAAGCAATCATCGAACAAACGACTTGGTTCTAAGACCGTTGTTACAAGTGTTTTAAACAACAAACCTTTTAAGTTTTGTTTTAAGTCCACTTAGAACTCCGCTTAACTTTAAAGGAATTGAACGTGAACGAAGTTGATATAAGTAATTACAAAGTAAAGATACGTGAAGCAAATTAAATTAGCCTTCGAGTTCGAGGGTGAGTCTTCAAAATCTTTCGGCAAATCAAATTTAAGTTTCACACCTTCATCGAACAGCGCTGTAAAATAATCAAACTACAATTATGTAAATTTGAAATTGTATTCTCCTCAAAATTGAAAGTAGGTTCATGATATGAAGTTGAGAAATACCCTACCACGAGAGATTAAAGTTTTATCATAATCCCAATGAGTAGTCGACCAGAAAGTGTTAGAATTTCATATAAACTAATAAAATGTAGCGATTTTCTGACGACACGTTTGGATGAACACAAATTTGATAATCACGGGGTTGTTAAGGTACAAATTTTGTGCGGTCCGATAATTCGTAATGTGTAATAGCGATGAAAAAAAAAATAAGACGAAGATAAACCGATACAAGACCGTCGCTTTTTTGTTATTTATTTATTTTGTGTATATTTTTATAGCCATTTCCAAAAAATAAAAATATGTATAAAATTTCTATATTTAAATTTAAACAGTTATGGTGGCCCAGCGTTTCAAAGACCGGGTTCGTTTGCCCATGGTTGCAGGTTTGAACCCAGGCAAGTACCAATGTACATTTTTCAAAGTTATAGTCATTTCTTAATTATTCTTAGACACAATTGAAACGGTGAAGGAGAACGTCTTCAGAAACCTGAATTTCAAAATCCGATATCGCCAATCCGCAATGAGCATGCCTACTCATTGCGGATTGGCGATTTCAGCGGTGATCAATGGTCATTCCTTCTCTATATGGGAAGAGGCCTATGCCCAGCAGTGGGACATTTTTAGGTCGTCATTGTTATTATTTCTAGATTTAGATGCTTTTCAACTTGGTCCTCTGTTTAAAGACTTACAGTCTCGCCTGCCTCTACATCTTCCCCAGGGCAGAAAAAGACTTATGATTTCCACCTGTCCATCAATTTTTATGCAATATCTCTGAAGTTTAACCATTTATGTGATAAAACTATCTCTCTTTTACCGGATCCCTATACAGACCGCACTACACCAACAATTCGTATAAAATGCAAATTAAAGAGTCGTCGCCTGTTTTTCATTTGTTTATTTAAAAAACACTGCTACATGGTCGGATAAGCATTATTTTTATGTGCGTTTTAAAATGCCTCGGTAGCAATGTTTAAATATAAAATTGTGGCGTCAGCATAATGTCAGCAGATTTCTTATTTATTGTTAGGAAGTGGTTTTAGTCCTGATTTTTTTCACGTGTTCTATGTGAAGCTGAATGATTAAAATTTTTTTCTTAAGTCTACGTTTACCTACCTCAATCTCTCTCTTCCCGACTATGTATCCCACATGGTGGTTATGTCAGCCTTCTTGCTCTTTCTCCTACACTTCACTGCATCTTTGACGTCTTTGTCACCATCTCGCACTCTATCATTTTCCTTAGCACAACATCCTCCAACTTGTTTTGGGTCTATTTCTGCATCGATGACCGGGGTCGGAAAGTTTCAGTAGGTACCAAGTTCCCTACGTATCAGGTGACCGCCCACGTTTACACCTATACTTAACCAAGTACAGGTGTAAATTCGTAATCGTTTACTTCTCCTAGAAATAAGAAGGTTTTTTTATTTCTAGGAGTAGGAAACAAATACGAATCTATACGGTTTCGATTATCAATATTACTCGTAAATGAAGGAAAAATTAAAACTAGTATTAAATTGAAATAATGAACTTCATAGAACAACAATAATATTTGTAGAGAACTGCTTGAGTGGATCACAGGCTACGGTTGGGTGCTTTCTCGATACATTTCAGTGGAGGAGACATCACAAATCGACGCTTACGAGTGTTATGCTTTGATGTCTATTTTCCCGACCACAGTCTCATGCCACTCAAGCGTGCATCGCAACTTTAAGACCAAAATATTACTGCTTTTTACCATTTGTATGGGATTAATTGCAGTTTTTTATTAAAGAATATTGCCTGTTAATATACAAACCTTTTAAGTATGATTTTATAATTCATTTTAATTATACTTTTGTATTATGTAAAATTAAACAAATAAAATTATAAGTAATCGTCAATTTATTCTTATAACTTACGGTGGCTGTTAAACGTAGTTTTTGTAGTTCAGAAATTTTATTCGACAGCTGACGGATACAAAATGATATCATCATGATATTGAAGTTTCAGTCCACCTTATTTCAAGTTGTATTAAGAACTAAACATTTTATAATGAAAAAACTTGGATTTAACTCCTTAAGTTAAAGAACTTGTATACAAGTTTTAACTCTTTCTGTAATCCGTGACCATCTTTAGGAGCCCGCAGACGTTTATTGCCGTGGACGATAAGTTTTAAAATCCCCAAGAAGAAAAAAATATAAAAAAGAGCTAGATTTTTTAGATAAAAGAAGGACAGTCGTTCTATAATAAAGTAGTCTAACTATTACTTAATTTATTCAAGGTTTACACTCACGGGAAACCTCTTACAGTACATAATACACGACTTGTTTTGAATCATACAATTTATTTCTTAGTAAAATTGTACACCAGAGGAAAAAAGAAAAGACTATACAAAACAGTGGCGCAAAAGGCAGCCTTATTGCTATGAAAATTTCTTCCAGGCAATTATATAATCAAATTATTGTCCAAATGTGACTCGATAGTGACATTAAATTTCCCAAATTCTTTCAATGAGTATAATAACATACACATGCACGCTTTGGTAGCTATACAATATAGTAAGTACTTAATAATTTTAGCGTTTAAAGTAGTTGAAACGAATCACACAAATATTGTAAAGGCGAAAGTTTGTGAGTGAGTATGGTTGTTACGTCTTCACTCTCATACGACTTGACCAATTATGATACAATTTGGTATAAAAGGTAGCTGACACCCTGGACAAACACGTAGGTTATTTTCATCCCAAAAAAATATGTGTTTAACCGCAGGGCGCAGCTAGTGTGACCTCAATTTTGTCTTTTCCAGATCAAAAATTCTATCATCGTTCTGTGCCTTGTAATTTCATGTACAGTTACCTGCGAATTGTTTTATTATTCAACTGCGTCGGCGAATATCTTATGAGGTGGAGTAACTACAGTAAACTTCGCCACTAACAAGGTTTCTTGAATTAAATTTTATAATTCACAGTTTTAGGCATATCCAGCTGAATAATTTAACTGCTCTCGGTCTGTTGCGTGGTATAATAAAAATACCTAAAGCAATATAAATATAGACGTATTGAGTTTTAAAATTTAACAGTTTTCATTTTGTTAAAATGGGGACAGTTTTAAAAAAATGGTCTTAAAATTAAGTTACAAGTAATAAAAACTAATGCTTACAATAATTATTTGGCAAAATAATAGTTTTCTGTAGCGTGTTTTCATTTCTAAATAGAAATAATTGGCCAGAAGGTTATAATAGTACGTCATACCTAAAAAAGATTTTAGTATGTCAAAACATCCTGAAACATAAATATAAACTTTATAATAATTAATATCAATTTCTATATAAATCAGACACCACCGTCGCCATACAGGCCACTGATTATGATCAATGGCTTGACAACAAAACTTCCAAGGCCTGACCCGAGGTGCTAAAGGTCAGACAGTGTGTTCCGTAAATTGTAAACTTTGATTAGATTTGTTGTACCCTGTTTCAGCTTGTCCATTAGAATGCAAGCCCCGGACAGTTGTGTAATTGAATTTTTCCAAGTCATCGAACATGAATATTCCTCTTTTTGTACCATTCGTACCCGCCACCTCTTTTATAGTTCGCTTCTGTGATGCGTGGAATATAAAAATCGAAATGGATTCATTTTTTATGAACGTTACACGTTCCCAATTTATGTTGTTCATATTTAATGCAGGTCGGGTGTGGTTTGGCAACACCTTACTCGATTGGGATGTTTACTTTCACTTGGATGAGGATTGATCATGTAATTTTCATCGAGGTAATGAAGTGGTACGGTTTATTATAATAACATATTTCTATTTACGTTTCTTTGGAGCTCGAAAGTTATTGAAAGGGAAGAATATTTTAAATTCATGTTAATACTTAATTATTATTATCATCGATACATATTTTAGTATATAGTGTTGATAAATATGGTGGCAACATCTAGAACTAATATTATTTTACTAATTTAATTTAGTATCTGTATAATAGCTTAAATATAAAATTATCGGATATGACTTAATTTAGTCGTTGGGCGAGATAATTATTTTAATATCATAAAAACCCCAAAAATTTTATTGAGTAGAAATACTAAATTTAACAACAGAGACGCTGACACCCGGCTCAGAGAAGTTATTATGGCGCCTAAGTTATTTTCACTATTAATTTGAAGTCGTGACATTTTGACGAGTTACTGTGATGTGGTTTGTCTAAACTCAAAACAATCTTTGAAGTTATATTTATAAACCGACTGATTGGCTCTTTATTCTGTCGATAAAAACAGTTCACAGCAATATAGCAGCAGCTGTATAATAGAAAAAGATACGCCTTTCAGGGAATTCAGGCTTGATTATAAACAAACAGACATTCTAACTTACAACGAATATAGTCGCAGAGCTAACAAGCAATATGGAACAACAAAATCTAAATCACAAACAGTATTGTGTACGTTACGCGTTAGTTACACAATACGTACGCTATTTTAATTGGCATCATAAAAAACAACACGGTTAGTACAAGCATTTTATTTTGACACGAGTATCAAATAAAATTGCTATCCGCGCCAAAACCAAGCTATGTACGAAAAGGGATTTCATTCGTTCGTGTTCACAAAGGTTTCAGTATGTAAGCGGATTTACTGAAGATTAAGAAAAATATTCGAAAATATAAAGTAGGCGAAATATTCTTAATAATATCAGTGGATTTACATTACTTACAGGATTTGTGCATAAAAGGTAAGAAATTGAATATGCTGTTTAAGTATGTGAGATTACGTTTTCTTCACTTACCTAATAAGAATCTGAAAGCCTATTTTACTGATTAAACATATTAATTGTAAAATAGCTGTATTTGGAACTACTTAGTTGCGTTTTTGTTTTAAATTTGTCTAATCAAGTGATAACGTAACTATAAGAATTCGTTTCAAAAGAACTTTTAGCTTGAGTTTTAATTTTTCTTTCATTTTAAAACATTTCAACTGTCTTCAGGTCCTAAATTTTTCCCCAAAATATCACAGTCTACTTTATCAAATGCATAGCAAGTCACGCTAAGTAGGGTGGGCAATGAAAATAGCTTGTATTTTCTATCGGCACGTTGCTACCACGGCTGTGAATAACCAAACAGACCTGTTCAAGTAGAATTTAATCAAGTTAGACACGCGACCTCTCACGCGAGCTTTCCTCGTTGCCAGCAATTATAATGTCGATTTTATACTGATTGTGTTTTTTTAGGCCGTGAGTGGCGGACTGATTTCCATTAGGTATATTTTACTTGTAGTTTGTTTTATCAACATTGATTTTCGGTCAATCATTTGTAAAATAATTGACGCATTGAACCGCTGCTTTAAAATTAAAGGTATAAAAATATAATACGCAACAAATAAAGCATTTCTGTTACAAAATAATTGCACTATTTACAACGCGTCCATCTTTTCATACTAAAAAGCATTCTTAAAAAAATTGATTGTACATTTAATCTTTTTCTCTCTGCTGTGTTACCCGTATATTGTATAGTTTAATCTTTATAAAATTTATATAAATTAGTTCTTATTTATAATCCGGTTATTACATGCTGTGTTCTCCTATAATTGAAGTTTATTATTTGCACTCAACAAATAATAAACTCCGTTGAATTTCATAACACAAGTTAATTAATCCTCGTGTATAATATTTGTCGGAGATGCTACGATAAATAAATAAAAAATATTAAGACTTATAATTTGTTACACAAATGGTCAGTTGTCAAGAACAAATGGAACTTGTAAAAAAAAAGAACACGTTCAAAATCAAAACTAAACTACTCACAATAAAATGGTGCTTATCCTTAAAAGTGTTCAAAATACATATGTCATCGTATGTGAATATTTCACGCAAAACTGGGACGTATTTTAAAATAAAATAAAAAATATGTAGAATCTCCCCACGAAGTTGTAAATCTATGTTCGAATGGACTATCCCGTGACTTTTTTCCTTATTGTGGGGCTCAGGGATGTCACATCGCTATGATATACAGCGCATGCAGCCATTAGAACATCATAAAACAGGGTATTCTTATTTTGTCTGGCGCTTGAAATGTACTACGTGGGTAACACGGTTTTATAGAAGTCGTTAAGTACTTGTTGAAAGTTTTTCTTTTTCTAAGCCTACCACTGTTAGGCAAAGGTCTCTCCCAAGTACTAGATCATTATTCCGAGCCACCTCGAACCAGCCCTCGTGATCGTCTCAAGATCGTCCTGTCACCTCCTCCTGCGCCAGCCTCGGTGGCGCCGACCGTCTGCTGGATGCAATTTTTTTTATTTCTTGCAATGTGGGTTGCACATTACTAGTAATCTCGTTAACCCCCCGTGCTAAGCTAATATGCTTGTATTACGAGTGGGTTCACTTCGGTAGTGTAATGGGTGGGATTCGAACCCGCAACCACATGATCGTAAGTCCGACGCCCTAGCCATTATTTTCATTGGTAGAGACCTTCGCCCAGCGATCGCCCTGCATGTTGATGAATGATCACAGCAATGGTGCACAAAATGTTCGGTTGATATAAACAAAGGTTTCACTTTCAGTAAACTTACAACATGGTTATTCAACTAAAATTTATAATTGATGCTTTGGCTACTCCCAAGTTACTACAGGCGTTGATATTATACACCTACGTTACGTGTGGTTTTATGACAAGTTTAATATTTAGTTCTCAGGATGAAAGTGGTCCCAGTCATAAAACTATATTATTAAATGTCCGTCGTGTAAAATAATTATGGTTTGAAGTAGTATTTTTTTCAAAATATCTTAATATTTTCTATTTAATCAAATACCTTATGAACACATTCTTTTGATTGTTTTTTAAAGTATTTCATCTGCCTAGCCTTTTCCCAAGCTATGCTGGGGTCGGCTGCCAATCTTAACGGATTTAGCTGAATACCGTATTTTATATGGAGCGACTACCTGTCTGACCTCCACAACCTATTGCTGGATTATACTGTAAGTATCCCACAATTAAACTGGTTGTCAGAATTTTCATGACATTAGTGACTTTCGAAGATCGCTGTCTGACAGTCGGGACCAACGCTTAATGTGCTATCCGAGGCACGGAGGTGTCTCGATATCTTTACAAATGGTCACCTATCCTCGGACCAACTGCAGCGAGCGCGGCTTAACCTTTATTATCTGTCAAACTGTGCAGTGTATACCTAGCTACGAGCCCTTCGTGTTTTTAAAGTATATGTTACCATGTTATCTACAGCTGACCAAAAATCGTTGTCAAAAAGGTTTTCCAACTAAGTTGTAAAAGTTGTAAATCTATGTTCAAATGGATTCCCGCGGCGCTACTCGGCTTTTTTCTTTATTGCATGGCTCACAGATGTCATATCGCATTGATATACAGCCTGTGCCTCTATTGGAACACCATAAAACACGTCAATAGATGAAACTGAATCTGTGAAATGACGACTCTTGACAAGAATGTTGTAATCTCTTTGGGATCGATTGTTGTGATTTTTTACAGTTTTTTTTTTATAATTATTTTACTCTATTTTCTCCATATACGGGCTTTGTACTCCATGACTCACACTACTAGAACATAATAGAACCAGTGGTGGTATTAGCTAAATTAGCACCAAAAATACAGTACATTTATATCACGTTACTATATATTATTAAAAACATTATTAGTGCTTTTTGAAGTTTCCTCTAACTTTAGACTGTAAAAGAACTACACTAGAATGCGTTTAAAAATTATTTTAGCAATTTATTATTATATTTATTGCACGACTATGTACTGTATAATGTCAATATTGTTACTAACATGGCCAATAAACGTGATCACGCATAGCATAATGCTGCTATTCATTTGTTTTAATTCAAATTCAAAACAAACAAAGGAACAACATATCAAGTATCTTCAGTTACATAACAAATTCAATTATTATTCGAGGCTTATTCAAAATAATTAATGAACAATAATGTAACATTTATTATAGAACGTCAGCTGCCTAATTATCTAAGCATTAAAATGAAAATTGTTTGAAAGCATCAGTTGTTGTACATTCAAATATTATGAATGTTAAAATATCAGGTACGAACATGTTATTGAAAGTCTTAGAGTCTTTGCCTACACTGTATTTAGTTTAATACAAGAAAATTTAACAAGTTTCATGTTTTAATGCGTTACACGTGCGGTGTGAATATTAAATTTTAATTTAAATACAAATAGAATATTTTCTTAGAAAATATCTAATATGAATATTGAATTCCTTATTACAATATAGACTCTAATTAAAGCAATATGTTACGAGACCATATTGCTAGTATTTCTGCTTCAAATTCCTTTATATTTACCGTGTTCTTTACTATAACAAGATCAACGTAGCTCTGGGCGATTTTAGTAAGAAGCATAAGCTAATAAAACTTTGTGTACTTGAATTAATATTAATAAAAATGTGAAATAAATATGTAACAGTAATGCATATTTATGTTGTATTTTTACAGCGACCGTAGCCTAATGGCTAGGTCGTTGGATTTGCGATCATGACGTTGCTGTTTTGAATCCCATCCATTGTACTATCGAAGTGAACACACTTGTTAGCATTTAGCTCAGCAAGGGTTAACAAAAGTATTTATAAGTTAAATGCGGCCAACATTAATTAAATACAAAAACTCCAACCAAGTTAACCACCATGAACCTCGCAGGAGTCGATAACTTTCATACTTCATGCATAAATATCAAATTTCTAACGCTTGAGTATGAAAAAAAAACCGGCCAAGTGCGAGTCAGACTCGCGCACCGAGGGTTCCGTACAAACCTGTAGGTATATAAGTAAAAGTTATGGTATTTTTATTGCTAAATGAAATGTAGTAAGTTTAAAATTATTAAAAATATTTTTATTATATGATATAACTAAAAATGTATACTTTTCGCAATTTTTCCTATATCTCTGCTATAAGACGTTGCTTCATACCAAATTTCAAGATTCTGAGTTCACGGGAAGTACCCTGTAGGTTTTGATTCCCTTGCGAGTGTCGAAAATTTGCGGCATAAACGGGAGTATCTTTTGATCGCGTTGACTTAGAAGTTTGATTTTTTCACAGCTCTAAGAGACCATAGACTTGAGTATTTGATATGAATTTCAGCTTGATACCTCCACGCGTTCCTGAGAAAAAAGGTCTTGACAGACAGACAGACAGACAGACAGACAGACGGACAACAAAGTGATCCTATAAGGGTTCCGTTTTTACCTTTTGAGGTACGGAACCCTAAAAACGAAGGGATCACCAAAAGACGTAGAATAATTATTTTGTTGCATATTATGTTAGTTATCTACTCGTACGCGGTTGATAGTGTTTTATACACAATCCTGTATATCCATATATAAAAAATTAGAAAAAATATACTGTTGCCGAAAAAATTGACAGCTTTTGAGCTATACTCTTACAAGGCAGCACTATACTTACTTATCTTTGTATAGAAAAGCAGTAGGTTGTGTTTTAGGTCAATCGAATACATACTCTACACACGCAATGAATCTTTAACCACCACGCTACAGTAAATAACAAACCATTGTTATGCCGAAGCCTAAATCGGTTTGCAATCCGTTACCCCGATACCTATCAACCAACCACCCATAGCTTTTAGCCCTTACTCTCCCGTGACACACAGAATTGCTGTACAGATTTACTTAACTTGGCTCTTAATCAAGATAAAGGATCTATAGCTGGTGGATGTTCAATGGCATTGTTTTATTACTAGTGTATGAGCCGCAAGCAGCTAATCTGAGGGTAAAATTTCCTGGTAATACCTATCTAATTATTCTGCCATTTGATATATTAATCGGTCGCGTACCGGCTAGGGCGTCGGTCTAGCGATCATGTGATGGCAGGTTCGAATCCCAACCATTGCACTGTTGACGTAACCCACTCGTAACTTAAGTATATAAGGGTTAATAAGATTATTAATTGTAATGTGTGAATCACATTGCCATCATTGCAAAAAAAAATAGACTCTACATTTGAAAATGATATTTAAACAGATTTACTATTTCACTTGTAAATAGTAAAGCTTACTTGAACTAGGTACCATTTCGTTTCGAAACTAATTGGAATAGGTACTTATCAAATAAACGGTCCATCAAACATAAGTACATTATTTTTAAATAAAAAACTGTAACACTGTTTAAAACACTTCCTGATAATAGGTTCAACGACTTGCAAGATTACTTGATCGTAGATTGTTTTCTCTTGAGAAAACGAAAAAGCTTAACTCAATAAACATCCACTCAATCACTACACGTCAATGTCAGTCATTTCTTATTGCCATTTTTATTTTTCTCTCTTCTACTGGTCATTGAGTCACCACGCCTATATCGATCACGGCTAACGATGCATGTTTGAAAGCCACTAAGAAAGAAGCATTATTGGGTATATTTACAACCAGTATTTTGATAACATGTAAAATAGGGTACCGGTGAATTTCTATAAAATTTTAGTACTAACAACAAAGGAGATATAAAATCTTTCGATACGTGTGCCCTATTACATCGTAAAGTTAAGCAGTAAAATAAGTAATGCTTATGCCCCTCACGGGAATGCCCGAGTATTTATATAGGGAAATAAGCAGTTAATACTATACACATAAGGGTTTTATTTGTACACCCAGTTCCATTGCCAATCGCTTTTCAAACAAGTACTAAAAATTGATGAGAAATATTGGTGATTAGTGCTGTTTATTTAATTAGAATATCCATACTTAAATTACATAATTGGGTTTGTCGCGAACTCATGCGTTTACCTTATAATTTTATATAATAAGGTTTAAGTTTCGACCATGTGGGTCGAAACTTAAACCTTATTATAGCACCGGCTGTGATCGGAAGTAGACTCAGATATGTACTCAGAGGTTAAACAATTAATTCACAATTTAGTAGAGATTATATCTACAGTGTTAGACTTCACACTTGTGTCTGTTGGTTTCATCAAAGTGCATTTCGGAATAAAACTTTCATAATTTTATTTCTTTGCGTTTTTTTTTTCTTAGTCACTAGGTGTTTATTATCCAATTGTCGAATTGATTACTGAAGCGATCCTTTGATTTTTATTAATCGTAAATGTATACAAGATATTAGAGAAAATCTTATGGGTATTTTATACAAAATTGCATTGACAACAATGAATAACGCAAGCTTGTAGCTGAAATTACGATATGGTTTACCATCTGAATTAATTAATCAGTGGACATATGATGTAAATGAGTTAATTTGACCGTGCCCACGGCTTGGAACTATGCTATTTCAGAATACCTATATACACACGCAAAAAATGTTTATCTGTTCAAATTAAATTTAAATTACACTCTTCGTCAAATTTCCTTAGAAAAAAATATTTGTTAAAGATGCAATTAATAGTCGGAAAAGGGTAGCGTAAAATAATGTTCTGCCTAAGTTTCTAGGTAGCATTATTTCTCAGAAATAAACCCAGTTTATTTTTATTTTGTAGCATTCTGGATATCACTTTAATATCGTATTCTATGCTTCGCTAAAAAACATTCGAAGTAAGTTTTGGGCATATTTAGCTGAGCCTATACTTCCATACTTGGTTTAAAGCTATTCTACAAGAAATAATAATGTTTTGAGTTTAATTTAATAAATAGAAAAACTATACCTTAGTCACTTAAGAGAGGGGAGTTCAAAGTCTGTGCTTTAATGGTAGTTAAAATCATGAACTAAATTAATATTTAATCATAATATTTCGGGACACCTCCTTCACGGTCATCTGATCCCAATACACCCAGACAGAGAACAACAATGATCATGCTCTTCACACGAAGATTTGTCCTGGGTGGGAATCGAACCTACGACCTCCGACCTAGCAGTTAGGGTCACTACCCACCAGACCAACAGGCCAGTCAAAACTAACACACGTATATTATCATCCCTAGGTTCATATCCGGGTATTATTTAGTCGATATATCCAAGTAAAGCTGGATTGCGTCACTAGTATTTAATAAAGCAAGCTATTGAGCTGTAAAAGAGTTTACGGCCACTCTGCAAAGCCAATTAGAAGCTAAAATTTATAGCAGCCGTCTTACCATAAATTGTTACATTTTAATTTAAGTCCACTGCCCCAGTCCTACTTGGGACCAACTTTGTAGTTCAATTCTTGAGGCTCGGTGTGAATTTATTGGATCTGTTGATGTAGGTTCTAGTATCAACTTGTGTAAATGTGCGGTTCTTCGTAACTGGGATTGTTACGTAAAGTTTGATTCTTGATCATTATTGAATTAATTAAAGTTTAATGAATATTTTTTTTATGTTTAAAGTTTATAATCGTAATTAAAGATACACTTACGTAACACAGATAATAATTTACTAGTGTTCAACATTTCGCTAATCTGGAAACCCTTAAGGTTATTTTACAGTTTTTTTTCTTCAGTTATTGAGAAAAGAAAAACACTTTCTTCAAATATTATTAAATTAGTTACGTTTGTGCTGTGTCCAAATTTAATGTTCTATCTTTCTTTCATAATATTTCGAGTCGATTCCTATTTAAATTATCGGAGAGGTTTTTTTATCTAGTTCTAAATTACGTTTTATACAAGCATTTTAAGCAAGCAACTGTTGGTAATGTATTTTCAGGTTATTCTTATTCGGTCAAAGCTTTGCGAAACACTGAAAAGGTAGATACAAGATTAGATATAAAGCTATTTTTCCAATTACAACGAATAAAAAAATGGAACTGTCTCACTACAAAAAGCAAATATGTACCTATAAAAAATAAAATGTTGAATTATATAAAAATTCGCTATCGAAAGAATTGAAAAAGTATTAGACTTTCTTTTATTTCTAACTCGCTTCAATATTATGCTAAAACGACTAAAAACCTTTTTGCAGCGATTCAAGTAGCGGATTTGAATATGAAATTGAAATAAAATATGCACACGTTAAAAGAAATATTTCACTCACAACAAAGTTTTTTCACAAGTTACCGATGACTTATAACTTTACGATTTTCCGTCGAATACCAAATCTTGGTAAGCAGGGAAGTGTTAAGTGAATTTATGAACAATTTTTATGTGTAGCACGTATTTTATCACGTTTTTTATGGTTTCAGAAATTGGAAAATAAACCTAGTAATGTTGAACAAGTGCTGTCAAGTCGTTTTTGGTTTAAAAATATTTCCTTTTGTTTTCAATCGTCGAAAAAAGAAAATACATAGATTGTAGTATAGTTTTTATTTTTCGAAATTAGAATTTCATTCAGATTGCTCTCATAAGAAGCGTTCATTGTGTTTAATAAATAGTCTAATTCGTATTGAATTTAAGCAAGTGCAAATTATAATTATGCTTCTGAATTAAGCGACTACACTAAAGGAAGTATACTTCAATACATACATTTTTGTCTTCAAAAATATGTTCGGGTTTAAAAGCACAAACACATTTTTAACAAAATATCTTTACATTTAAGCAATAGGTTATACACGATCTCTGTCAACTATTAAAAGGCTTCGACCTAGCGCAAAAGGGTACAAAAGTTTCTAAGAGAAACCCACGCCTTAATCATCTGAGAACACATAAACCCTCAATAACGACTCTTATAAAGTCTAAAGACCCTGACTATTGAGATCATAAACCGAACTAATCAAATAACACAATAAAATTACCCATAAACATCGATTTCTAATAAAATTTAACACTTTAACACACTCTATAAACTGATAAAACTTAACGATGATAAGAATTAGAGGCGGGGCAGAGCTTAATTTCACGGGTTATAGGCCTCCCTTTCAGATGTTTGATGTTTATGAACGGGCATTAAGGGAGATGGTCAACAAATTAAGTGGACGCCTTCAGACGTGTCTTAGGGAGATTATAATAGATGATAACAATGAAACCAAATTGAGCAGAGTATTTATGTTGTCATTTGTTTATTTGGCCGGTCAAACAATATGCGATCGTCAGATCAACTTCAATGAAAATGAAACAATACAGTAGGTTTTAATTAGTAGTTTTTTTTTGTATAAAGTTAAGTTACAGATATTTCTTGTAAAATTATACTAGTTGCAATGAATACTGAGCTTTGCCAAATGGACGAAATGAGTCTTTTTGTTTAGCTTTTTTTGCATTTGAAGAGAATAAAAATATGTCGGACAATGTTTTTGACGGTTTCGCCACAAAAATAAATTTTATTTACATTCTCGCAACTTTAACTACAGCCAATTCAGTTTAACGAGGACAAATAAAGGCTTGTTAATCATGTTCAACTTTTATTAGCACAACTATAATTAGGTAGCTTCACAATTGTCGCAGTAAAACAATGAAACACTCATATAATTTTATAACAAGCTAAATTATTTCATCCACGTTCACATAACTCCGACAATTATTTCTAAACAAAATAGTCTAGTTTAATACCAGTCCCGATTCTCTTGTTAGCAAACTAAACTAAAATGAAAGCATTGTTGTCTCTTACTAACATACACCGTCAGAAAAGGACAGCAATGTATAACAACTTAGATATTTCAAACAGTTCCACTCGTACAGAAGCCGCTCTAAAGAAAAGAAAAAAAGTTTAGTTATTATTTTATCAAATATTTAATATCAAAGATAAAGAGAGATAAATAAAAAAAATAAAGTGGAAAAAAAACTGTGTGTATAGTTTTATTGCACATTGTTGTACATCATAAAATTTACCATGTACCTTCTATAAATAAATAAATATTTTACAGATTAAAGGTTATTGCACTACCTTATTGTTAGACTGACGCTACATATTAATATACGGAAAGGAAATATTAATACCCAACGCCTGTCTAATACCCCAATTATATCTGAAGGAATAATATACCGGTTGAGATCGCTTACAGTAAATTATTTTCGTGATTGCTTATTAACTGGTCCTTGTAATTGTGATAGTGATAGATCGGTTTTGTGGAAGTAGTCCAGTGGAAATAATTACGCGTAATTGAATCTAAGTATCTTGATTAATGTATCCCGAAACATGACAATATGAGAGAGGTAGTTAATGAATTAAAAGTCTTGGTGGATAATTAATATGATTTTATAAAATTTATTCGTGCCTAAATAAATAGCCTACTAAACTAAGAATGATGATGACGACATTCATGCAAATAGCTTTATTATGAGCACAATTAAGGATAACATTACCAATATAAAAAAAATAACCAATTAATATTTGCCTATTTTAAGTATAACATCCATAATTATAAGTATCACAAATTATACAAGTATTATATTGTTCAAATCACAAGTTTCTGCATATTAGATTGGATATGTATTAGATTATTTAGATTTATTGAAAGTTAAATCCCCAGTGACATTGACAACGAAATGCGATATAGCGAGACAATAGTACTGTGGTAATAGTGTTTAAGTGTAGGGTCCCACATAAAGCGTTTTCGTATTGCACTGTTTTTAAGTAAATTGTGCTCAATTAAATAAATACAAGTAAAAAAAATATTTTGCTTCTCATGGTCATATGACGTCACAAACTAACTAATCTCAATATTATACTCGTATATAACATTATTGTGCACCGCAGTAAAACCTCTAGACTAAACTATACATTTATATACAAGTCTACTAAATAGAAAACAGGTTATTTTAATTTTAAGATTCAATTCTCAAATTGCTTAAAAGTAGGTTCTTACCATAAAGTTATACTAAACATGGAGAAAACACTCTTAACGTTTAAGTGAAGCCGACTGTGGTCTGACCCACTCTTTTTAAAAATATACAAAAGAACGAGACGGTGATATGTGTTTTCTTTATCTTATGTATCATGTATTTAGAAAGAGACGGTCAGCCCACAGTCGGTTTCACGGAGGTGTTTGGAGTCTTTTCTCTATGTTTACTTATTACTTCATGGTTCTTACACAAAAATCTATTCATAAAGTACCCGCTGACACAGCCTACCTACTTGCAGATGATCCACAAACGAAAGCCATTTTGGAAACAGATCCATTTGCTGAAAACCCATTCCATTACCGTGATTTATGCAATTATTCAACGACAAATGAATTACCATGTTTTTATTTGGCGAAAAAAGGTTCGCAAGCGAAAAAAGGATTATATATTTCAACGCAGGTTGAAAAATGATCTCGTGAGTGTCATCATAAGTATGAAGGTAGAATTTTTTGTTTAAAAAGTTGAAAAGTTCAAAGTTGTTTTCAATTGATTACGTATGCTATGTATGTTCAATAATTTTGATAAAAAGAAAATAAATACTACTTTTTTAATGCAGTACAGAGACTTAGTTTATATAGGGTAGTAATAAAAGCTCCGACAAAAAAATAAGAATTCTTACTGCCTAAAATACTTACTTTCCGACTACTTTCATCCGAATAAAAATGACGAAACGACCGAATCAGATACTAAAATCTTCGAAAAATAAACATAACTGTTTATTGCTACAATACTTTTCTACCAACTTAAATTACGTTCTACCGAAAATTATGTTTTGGCATTTTTATCTTTACTTGCCTACTGTTAATTCATAAATTACCTTTCACATTTCATAGACTGTGGTGCTAATTTAACTACAACGTTATAATGAAAATACTATTCAGAGTGGTTACTCAGAAACTAATAAAAAACATTAAAATGTAAGTACTTGTAATAATACCTTTTTATGATATTTAAAGATGAATGATTGTAAAGCCCCTAACCTATCTGTAATGGAAAAGTAAAAACATAGCGAGTCGCTTCTGGCACTCGCCGGCCGCTGCCGCGGCACGCTCGCTTCGCTCGCTCAGCTCGTGCGGGGGGGTCGCAGTTCTAACCTAACCTAACCTACTGAGTCGAATTTGACACTTAAACCTATCTGCAATGGGCAAGTAGGACAAATAATATATCGACCCGAAAACCCCTGTGGGTATACCAAATTTCATAAAAATCGTTTCAACCGTTTCCGATATTCCAATCATACAAAATTCTACTTACAAGAGTAGTTTAGTAATTATTCAGGAAATTTAGAGCATGGAAATCGATCGAATCGATCGCGCGGGCCGAACAGTTTAGGTATTTTCATAAATACTGAGAGGTAAAAAATATATTTTATAACCAACAATAGAAATTAAAATAGTTCATGCAAGTCGTAAAAATGTGAATATTTTGACTAAAGCTCTGTTGTCGGTAACTTAGTAATTTTGTCGGAGGTTCAGTATTTTATTCAGAAGTTTAGTTTTGTATTTCGAAGTTCAATTTTATTTTAGGAGATATGTAATTTTAACGTGCTCTTATTTGTTTGTTAAATATAATTTTTCTTTTCGGTATGTTTTGGTTTTTTTTGTCGGTAATTCATTATAACGCTAGTTAATTAGAATAATAGTCGGCCACAGATCGCTGGAGATTAATTTGTTTTTCGGAACTATTATTATTTCCCGTTTATATATATGAAATCATCATTTTCCTTATAAATATTATGCTACTTATCTTATAATAATATGCACAAACTGATTATTTCAACAAAATTAATTCAAAACTTATTAGCAATGACTAAGAATGATAAAATGGATAACCACGTACTTAATCTTCTATCTATACATATAATAAAATCGTAAACGACCAGTGTCTGTACATTGAATTTTTTAGAAAAAAAACTATATACACGCGTTCTATTCATGTTACCGAAGCCGAAAATATAGTTTTTAAAATTTTTGTCTGTTTGTCTGTTTGTCTGTGCGTTTGTACGCGATGATCTCAGAAGCGACTGAATTGATGTGAATGCCGTTTTGACTGACGTATTGCTCCAACCTTCCCATAACATTTAGTAGTTATTTCATCGAAATCGGTGCATAAACAAAAAAGTTATGTACATTTGAATCAATAGAAAGCGATATCGGCGATACAAGTCCAATTTAGGAAGAGCTCTCATCAATATGGTCGTCCGTATTAAATAGGGATCAAACCTTAAATTAACACAATCTCAATTCATCTGTACACGTAATATTTGACATAAACAACAAAGTAACCATGGCAAAAATAACGTTGCCATAGCGATCAGTTTATTGAAGTATGAATATGAATAACTATTTACGATGCTTACAGTAGTCTTAGACAGCTCGGTGGTTATACGGTAGGAAATGTGAAATATCTTGCCGTATGTTCAAATCCTGATGTTACTACGTATTTTGATTTTTTATTTCTAGCACCGACTTTCTTACAGAAGTTTAAATGTATCGGGCTAACCCTTTTTGTGTTTTTGTATTATTTTTTAGTAGTAAGTAATTTTTTACATAGGTGGTTATTACAACAATTCTTTAATACGCTCAAGATAGCTTGCTGCTCATGTAATTTTTGATGCCTGATCGAGACAAGCAAAAATGCATAAAGTTTTTACAATCACACTTTACTCTTAGTAATAGTCAGTTAGAACATAAGTCCACCATCTCAATTCCGCAATTTCTGCGACTTACATAAAATAAACCAAATTATCAAATACCTATACCTAACAGTCGACTTGCGCCATCTAAAGCGCATCCAGTGATTCAGTCAGTCAAAAATATTTTTCACATGCATACCTATTACGACTGATCAGCGCGAACAAAGTCGCGGGTACAGCTAGGTCCTCAAGGTTACTTTATTCATCTTTTTGTCTATATTAAGCTGAACGGACGGTATTTGAATATCGCATCGACTACTGATTAATGCCTGTGTGTGACAAGATCTGATGGCAAACTGGCATAAATAAATATACAGGATATAGCGCCTGTTCCAGCCTTTGATCTGGTCATTGTTATTATTTTATACACTATGGATGTATTTATCTAGACACTATTTACGGAAATCCACGAGATCTCTGATTTTCGTAAATTCTGCTTTGGTCAAAATTACAATCTACCATTTCCCAAGCTATGTTGAAGTAAACTTCATTTTTCACCGGTTACAGTTGTAGATACCCTGAATAATTCAGTAGGTAGATATATTTTGGTAAGAATGGTTATCAGGATTATTATGACCAACAAAGATCATAATATAATTATGACCATCGGACAGTCGTGTGGATGTAAACCCGGCCAAACTGCCTGACCCTGGATTCCAATCTAAAACCTCGCTCACGGTAGTCGCGATTATGAACACTAGACTTACGGGGCAACCTGTCATGAAAATTGCATAAAATACAGGCCTTTAAACGTCCCACTGCTGGGCACAGGCCTCTTCCCATAAAGAGAAGGAATTTAATGAGCATTGATCTCGCTTGCTCATTGCGGGTTGGCGATTTCAATTGGTAATGGTTTAAAAAATGGTTGGAATCCAGGTTTCCTCACGATGTTTTCCTTGACCGATTGTCATGTATGTCTTAGAATGATGAAGGAAGTACATATTACTTTGAAAAAGTCACATTGGTACTTGCCTGGGTTCAAATCTGCAACCACGTGCATGTGAATCCGGTTATTGAACCGCTAGGCCACCGAAACATGGAGACATGAAAATTACATATTTAGCTAGAAATTGTTTATACGCATTTAGCGTTTTGTTGCCGCTTTCTATCTCCCGGCCGCCTACAGTGATCCTCCCTTTTGCTCTATTCCAGTACCGTAATGCAAAGTTATCGGCAAGGGTAAACAGGACTATCTGGTATAACACAAAAAGAAAAGAGCCAGGAAGTCCAAAAACGACCAAAAGACGTTTTTGGACACCATAGTAATATTTTGGACAGTGGACATCGAAAAACCTCCATTCTTATGAGCTATTTTTGCTCACAGCTATATTGACACTTGGCTAAATATTAAACTCAAAATAAAGTCGAAACAATCCTTTAAACGTTCAAAGGAAGCTGCTATTACACAGATGTATTTTGTTAAGGCCATTTGAAGGGAACTCTAAAATACCTAATGGAGATACCAAACGCGATAAGGCGATAACATTTCTTTATTCCTTTAACATATAAATTGACATCCTTTTCATTTTCAGCTGCATCCATAAGTTTTTCAATAATCGCGAGCTAATACAAACATGTAACTACAAATATTTCTGACTCTAGGTCCCGCAATCTTATTTGTGTATAGTAGTCTACAGAAGAACATTGAACAAAAATACATCAAACTACATCCTTCGTACAAAGCCTACATAAAGTTTCAAAAACTTGCATAAATTTCAGTCATAGAATAAACATAAGTGTAAATATTTATCTTCTGCCTACGTACAATAAGCAACTTTGTTCTAAGATTTTGAAAATCAATGTTGATGATATAATTATGGTGTATGGGACCACGTCTTATGTTTACCCAAACTATACAAAAATTTTATTGAAATTGATCAATTATAAAATTTCCGAGGTATCGCGTAACAATCGAAAAGAAAATATCAGTCGACTTGAGCCATCTAAAGCGCATCCAGTGATTTCAGTCAAAATATTTTTACACACTTATACCTTTTACGACTGATCAACGCGAACAACGTCGCGGGTACAGCTAGTAATAAAATATAATTATATTATGAGCTTTTTTATTTTTGCGCCACGGCAACAGTAACTAGTCCTCCGCCTTCCTCAGTGGGACTACCGGGAACTTGGGGCCGTACGTTATGGTGCGCAATCATGGGATGTTTGTTGTCCTGTTACCACGCTGGGCAAGCGGTTTGGTGACTGCAGTTTTGTATATTTTATTTAGGAAAACGGTGCTGCCCACTCTCCTTGTTTCTATATCCCTTACTCGCATTTTACAACACCCACGGGCCTAGGCTTTATTTTAAGCCGCATCCCCTCGGCAAAATCGGTAAAGATTATGTTTTATTAGTATGAAAACCATACTCTACTTTTATTCGAAAAATAAATATGTTGTCTTATTTTGATTTAAAATTTCAATTTGATTATAACCATATATGAATTAGATGTTTTCATTCACATTTTATTTAAATGTGTATTACAAACTAGCTGTACCCGCGACGTTGTTCGCGTTGATCAGTCGTAAAAGGTATAAGTGTGTAAAAATATTTTGACTGAAATCACTGGATGCGCTTTAGATGGCTCAAGTCGACTGATATTTTCTTTTCGATTGTTACGCGATACCTCGGAAATTTTATAATTGATCAATTTCAATAAAATTTTTGTATAGTTTGGGTAAACATAAGACGTGGTCCCATACACCATAATTATATCATCAACATTGATTTTCAAAATCTTAGAACAAAGTTGCTTATTGTACGTAGGCAGAAGATAAATATTTACACTTATGTTTATTCTATGACTGAAATTTATGCAAGTTTTTGAAACTTTATGTAGGCTTTGTACGAAGGATGTAGTTTGATGTATTTTTGTTCAATGTTCTTCTGTAGACTACTATACACAAATAAGATTGCGGGACCTAGAGTCAGAAATATTTGTAGTTACATGTTTGTATTAGCTCGCGATTATTGAAAAACTTATGGATGCAGCTGAAAATGAAAAGGATGTCAATTTATATGTTAAAGGAATAAAGAAATGTTATCGCCTTATCGCGTTTGGTATCTCCATTAGGTATTTTAGAGTTCCCTTCAAATGGCCTTAACAAAATACATCTGTGTAATAGCAGCTTCCTTTGAACGTTTAAAGGATTGTTTCGACTTTATTTTGAGTTTAATATTTAGCCAAGTGTCAATATAGCTGTGAGCAAAAATAGCTCATAAGAATGGAGGTTTTTCGATGTCCACTGTCCAAAATATTACTATGGTGTCCAAAAACGTCTTTTGGTCGTTTTTGGACTTCCTGGCTCTTTTCTTTTTGTGTTATACCAGATAGTCCTGTTTACCCTTGCCGATAACTTTGCATTACGGTACTGGAATAGAGCAAAAGGGAGGATCACTGTAGGCGGCCGGGAGATAGAAAGCGGCAACAAAACGCTAAATGCGTATAAACAATTTCTAGCTAAATATGTAATTTTCATGTCTCCATGTTTCGGTGGCCTAGCGGTTCAATAACCGGATTCACATGCACGTGGTTGCAGATTTGAACCCAGGCAAGTACCAATGTGACTTTTTCAAAGTAATATGTACTTCCTTCATCATTCTAAGACATACATGACAATCGGTCAAGGAAAACATCGTGAGGAAACCTGGATTCCAACCATTTTTTAAACCATTACCAATTGAAATCGCCAACCCGCAATGAGCAAGCGAGATCAATGCTCATTAAATTCCTTCTCTTTATGGGAAGAGGCCTGTGCCCAGCAGTGGGACGTTTAAAGGCCTGTATTTTATGCAATTTTCATGACAGGTTGCCCCGTAAGTCTAGTGTTCATAATCGCGACTACCGTGAGCGAGGTTTTAGATTGGAATCCAGGGTCAGGCAGTTTGGCCGGGTTTACATCCACACGACTGTCCGATGGTCATAATTATATTATGATCTTTGTTGGTCATAATAATCCTGATAACCATTCTTACCAAAATATATCTACCTACTGAATTATTCAGGGTATCTACAACTGTAACCGGTGAAAAATGAAGTTTACTTCAACATAGCTTGGGAAATGGTAGATTGTAATTTTGACCAAAGCAGAATTTACGAAAATCAGAGATCTCGTGGATTTCCGTAAATAGTGTCTAGATAAATACATCCATAGTGTATAAAATAATAACAATGACCAGATCAAAGGCTGGAACAGGCGCTATATCCTGTATATTTATTTATGCCAGTTTGCCATCAGATCTTGTCACACACAGGCATTAATCAGTAGTCGATGCGATATTCAAATACCGTCCGTTCAGCTTAATATAGACAAAAAGATGAATAAAGTAACCTTGAGGACCTAGCTGTACCCGCGACTTTGTTCGCGCTGATCAGTCGTAATAGGTATGCATGTGAAAAATATTTTTGACTGACTGAATCACTGGATGCGCTTTAGATGGCGCAAGTCGACTGTTAGGTACAGGTATTTGATAATTTGGTTTATTTTATGTAAGTCGCAGAAATTGCGGAATTGAGATGGTGGACTTATGTTCTAACTGACTATTACTAAGAGTAAAGTGTGATTGTAAAAACTTTATGCATTTTTGCTTGTCTCGATCAGGCATCAAAAATTACATGAGCAGCAAGCTATCTTGAGCGTATTAAAGAATTGTTGTAATAACCACCTATGTAAAAAATTACTTACTACTAAAAAATAATACAAAAACACAAAAAGGGTTAGCCCGATACATTTAAACTTCTGTAAGAAAGTCGGTGCTAGAAATAAAAAATCAAAATACGTAGTAACATCAGGATTTGAACATACGGCAAGATATTTCACATTTCCTACCGTATAACCACCGAGCTGTCTAAGACTACTGTAAGCATCGTAAATAGTTATTCATATTCATACTTCAATAAACTGATCGCTATGGCAACGTTATTTTTGCCATGGTTACTTTGTTGTTTATGTCAAATATTACGTGTACAGATGAATTGAGATTGTGTTAATTTAAGGTTTGATCCCTATTTAATACGGACGACCATATTGATGAGAGCTCTTCCTAAATTGGACTTGTATCGCCGATATCGCTTTCTATTGATTCAAATGTACATAACTTTTTTGTTTATGCACCGATTTCGATGAAATAACTACTAAATGTTATGGGAAGGTTGGAGCAATACGTCAGTCAAAACGGCATTCACATCAATTCAGTCGCTTCTGAGATCATCGCGTACAAACGCACAGACAAACAGACAAACAGACAAAAATTTTAAAAACTATATTTTCGGCTTCGGTAACATGAATAGAACGCGTGTATATAGTTTTTTTTCTAAAAAATTCAATGTACAGACACTGGTCGTTTACGATTTTATTATATGTATAGATTTCAATAATGACCATTTTACAGGTTTTTAACAATTGCGTTCATCAAAAAATCATCAAACTTTTCAACCATTTTACTCAAATGTGGGAACTTAACAACAGTACCTTTTAAAGTTAAATATAAATAACTTCTATTCGTTCATCATTTATCAAAAAATAAATCAGATACACTTTTTATACTAAACCAACCGGACAGTAAAACCATTCACATGTCCATTTAAGTTTCCATTTAGGTAACAGCCAATCCCCAGCTGAAATGTCCAGCAAAATCCATTTAAAAAAATACGAACCCTAACGTAATATTATTTCTTTCTCCGTAAAATAACTTTCAAATTCAACAAGCTCACCACAATCGCTGTAAATCTGTAGACGGTTCGAGAAAACTCTCTTTTATAATGACTGAATTATATTGATGAAGCATACCAATTAACGAGTAAGAATTTTTTTTTTCAGTAAAGCCTGTGTACTAAAAGTTAACGGTGTGTTAAATTATTCGTAAGGGTTCCAAATTTTTATGTTATTATTGAGATTCATTTTAGAGATTTCGACCAGTTTTTTTACTTGTGGCGTATTAAGGGGTCTTTTTGTCGATCTTATCTACGTTTTGTTTCTTACACATCGCACATCACTGCTGATAATAACGATAATGATTTTTATGATGACTCCGAAAGTTGATATTATTGACTTTTAGTGTGTTTTTATTATCTTCATAACCAATGATGAAGTCACTTTGAATTAAATAATGTAATTCAGTCATATATTTATACATAGTAAATTTTTGCCACTTGATGCTTAATAGAAAAAAAGACTAAAACGTAGGTAATTAATATGGATTATCAATTCACGATTTGATTATTTTATTAGATAAGAAAAAAACAAATGCTTTTAAACTACAGACTTATCTTGGTATGTAGTAGGTAGATATAGGTATGTACTAATATATTTTCTATACACTTATACCTTTTTTTTTAGCAAAAAATATTTTTCATATCCAGTTTCCATAACGTCATTTCCTCATTCATTCACCGAAGCGACACATTACACAAGCTTGCAAAAACCATATTTTTTTTATTCGTCCGTTTTTAATTGACTATGCGACGGTTCAGTCACAAAGATAAATGAACATGAAATGAAACTAAGCCTTTTTGCGACCTTGTCTCACAAATATAAACTTTATTCAATTAAGATAGAACTTACTTTTGGTGTAGAGTTAATCATGTGGCTACCAACCTCGGTTTAGGGCTGCTTATGACGTAAACATGTATTTGGTGGGGCCTGCCCATTGTGTGACGCTATGAATCGTACGTTAGTCATTCATGATGTCACATATGATTAAAATGGATATTGTACAATTAACTCGTTTTCTAAAGTATATTAATATTTTCAGAGTTGGGAATGTTATGGGTAAGTCAGGGTTTGATAATTTTGGATACAACAGTTTTAAGCGTCTCTTCTAAAGCTCTGAATGAACATACATGCTTTTATAACGTTTAAATGAAAATTAACATCGTTTGCTTGTTGAAAAAATAACAAATAATATTTTTACTATTCTAATAACAAGTTAAAAAAACCTATAAAAAGGAACTGACTTTTATACGTCGGTCTTACAGTCAGCTTTTTAGTTTACTATTTTCTGTGGAATAATCCTTTATATGGTCTTGTTTACAAACAAGTACCGTAAATTAAAAATAGATTTGACGTAAATTTCACGTCACGTAAAAATCAACGTCAACCATTTTCCCACAACCGTAAGGTGTCAATTATAAGGTAAAGCTCCGTATATTTACACACGCCATAGTTGCGTGACTAACACAATGGTTATTAAGCTTTAATAGGGTTCTACTGAGCTGCCAATCGATGGGAAAACATTTTAGTTAGAATTGTAGAGGCTGAAGAAAGGTACTTACGGTTGCGTTTGTTAAAATAAATACTGACGCATTTATTTAATTGAACAAAATATACATAAATATGTTGTCAATAGTATCTTTAAAAAAAAATATTATTGATACTATCTTTGTGTTAAACAGTATTATGTACCAATACATTGCACTTTGTTTCGTACTGCAATGGTTTAATTTGGTTCATAAAAATTAAACTTTTAAGTTCGAAATCGTTAATTCTGTCTACCACTATTTACGAGTTTTAATACTCGCAAATAAGATGACTGCAGGGATAGCCGAGTGGTATAGGTCACCACGCTAATTACCACTACGTGAGTCGTGTTGCGGGTTCGATCCTAGCATGAAACTGGAACCTCCCAGAAAGAAGAAGTCTGGGTTTTTCGTGCATGTGATTTGAATGTTTGCGAAACCCCCGCGACACAAGGATTTAATTTCTTAGTGTGGGAATCGTTTTTTTTAAATAACAAAATAGACTCTCAAAAAGTGTTCCTTTTAATCGAATGGAAAACATTTAAAATTAATTTATTTTTTAATCACTAATACATTTTTTGTTCGTTTGTACTAGTAAGATCAAATTAGAGAAAACAATATCAATAACAAAGCTTAATCAAGAACAACCTAGTTACCAAAGACTTGTACATAAAATTAACAACAGCTATCCAAAATAATAACCAGAAACCACAAAGCGATCATGCTAAAACTCCAACAGGATTTAGCAAATTAAATTTTCAAAAAGTCGTATCTTGTAATCAAGTCAGGCCCAAAATCGGGGTGTGGGTGCACCCCGGCGGCCCCGACCTGAGTTTCAGACATACAACTGAATTATGTAAAACTTTTAATTGTCCTCTCGCCTCACCTTCATTAAAATTCGAGGTGTTTTGTTTGGACACAAAAACTTGGCTGTTCTCATTTTTGTCCGTTATTTTGAGATGTTAAAGTTGTTCTGACATTTATTCGCAAATTTTGTATTGTTCATGACGTTTTAAGCAGCCGAAATTTTAAATTACTCGCATCGATGTAATTTATTAAGCTAAAGTAATCGGTAGGAATAACAATAAAAGTAATTATATGATATTTCATCGAATATTTTATCCTCCTAACTCTTTACACTATTATTGTAACCTTACAAATCCCATTTTTTTATGACAAGATAGATTCTTACAATGTATTGGTTGTACAAATAAGTCAGAAATATATTAGTAACTCGATTGTCGAGTTTAAAATGCTGTATAAAATAATTATTATTACAATTATAACATAATACCGGCCGATAAACGTCCGCACAGGCACAGTCTTCAATATAGAGTATTACATATTGTTTCGAAATCCGTATTTATATTATAAACATGAAAATAAAATTGTCTGTCTGTCCGTCTATCTGTCTATTACGCTCTCGCAACTAAACCGCTGACCCAGTTTTGATGATACTTGTATCCCACTAGGACAGGTTGCTTTTTGCGGTGAAAAACGACACACACGCGGGCAGAGCCGTATGCCAAACATTGTCCTTTTATCACAGGGGTACTTGATGTTTCTCCATTCAGAATATTCTACAATTTTATTCCATCAAATTCAACTTTGCTTGTAGATACGCCCTGATGGTTTTACGAAAGGTGCGATAAGGCCAACTTATGATTATTATTTGTTACCTTACGTCACTCCCGGCGATTTTCATTTCGTAACACGCAAGTCAAGACTGCTTTGTGTAACGTGGTTGCGACTTTTTAGTACCCTTTATTATTACGATTTTTTTCAGTGGGACGAAAACCGTGTTCTTGTGTGTTGCTTGTAAGCATTTACAATACTAAGGCAGAAATAAAAATATAAAATAAGGTTTTGATAATTTCCTCTTAATTTTCTTTAGTCAAGACCACTGGTACTTTCTCAGTATTATTACACCACGCATTCAAGCACCTGTATTATTTTTTATGTAGCTGCCTACTATTTAAATGTTATAAACAAAAAATAAGTATACACTACCTCAGCTTTATTAGTTATTACTCAGCTAATTTGGTTGTACAAATAAGTCAGAAATATATTAGTAACTCGATTGTCGAGTTTAAAATGCTGTATAAAATAATTATTATTACAATTATAACATAATACCGGCCGATAAACGTCCGCACAGGCACAGTCTTCAATATAGAGTATTACATATTGTTTCGAAATCCGTATTTATATTATAAACATGAAAATAAAATTGTCTGTCTGTCCGTCTATCTGTCTATTACGCTCTCGCAACTAAACCGCTGACCCAGTTTTGATGATACTTGTATCCCACTGGGACAGGTTGCTTTTTGCGGTGAAAAACGACACACACGCGGGCAGAGCCGTATGCCAAACATTGTCCTTTTATCACAGGGGTACTTGATGTTTCTCCATTCAGAATATTCTACAATTTTATTCCATCAAATTCAACTTTGCTTGTAGATACGCCCTGATGGTTTTACGAAAGGTGCGATAAGGCCAACTTATGATTATTATTTGTTACCTTACGTCACTCCCGGCGATTTTCATTTCGTAACACGCAAGTCAAGACTGCTTTGTGTAACGTGGTTGCGACTTTTTAGTACCCTTTATTATTACGATTTTTTTCAGTGGGACGAAAACCGTGTTCTTGTGTGTTGCTTGTAAGCATTTACAATACTAAGGCAGAAATAAAAATATAAAATAAGGTTTTGATAATTTCCTCTTAATTTTCTTTAGTCAAGACCACTGGTACTTTCTCAGTATTATTACACCACGCATTCAAGCACCTGTATTATTTTTTATGTAGCTGCCTACTATTTAAATGTTATAAACAAAAAATAAGTATACACTACCTCAGCTTTATTAGTTATTACTCAGCTAATTTGATCCTGGTTTATTTTATTAAGCTAAATTTAAAGAAGTTAATTACATACATGCGTGGTAAAGAAAACAAGGGCGTTAAAAACTTTAAAATTATTATTAAAACCTCTTTATATTCGAGGTTGGCTGGTATGGAACGCCTTAAAATATTTTAAAACCCTTTGACAATCCTGTGTTCGAAATTTGAATAGATCGTCGTTGTTCAAACGAATACAAACATATAATTATATTCGTCGAAGATATACGGAATCGATCAAATGTTATTTTAAAATAGAATAAATAATACTTACTGATTCGTAACTATAGTCTTCCATTGTTTATCTTATCTAAATAATGAATAAAATATGTTCGCGAAATACAATGACAAGAACATTTTTGCAACAAATATTTATTTTTTTCTTTAGATAATTGCTTTGCTGGTTACAAGACAGTAAAACGCTAATTGCCGGTGGGACGTAAAGATGTAAATCTAAGATTGAAGTTTGTATCGTAAAAAGTTAAGACTAAAACAAATGAGTTTTGAACTCGGATTTAAAAGGATAAGACAAGGATAACATAACAAAATCCTATATTATAAATAAATTTAATGTTTAAATGTTATATTATAAATGTGAAAGTGTGGATCTTTGGATGTTTAGATGTTTGGATGTTTGGATGTTTGGATGTTTGTTGCTCAATCACGCAAAAACGGCTGAACGGATTTGGATGAAATTTGGCATGCATGTAGCCTTTGACATGGAAAAAAACATAGGCTACCTTTTATCCCGATTCCTTAAATAGTTCCCGAGGGAAAATTGAAAATTGTCTACTAGCTAAGCAGTGGGTAGACAGCTTTGAAATTTGGTATTTTTCTCTATTACCGCGCAAGCTATAACACGGGTAAAAATTTCATTCCATTTTTCATTACTTTCATATTTTTCATTTCTTTTTGGACCCAATTCTGAAGTCCACGCAGACGAAGTCGCGGACAGAAGCTAGTAATTATTATAAATGTGTAAGTGTGGATGTTTGGATGTTTGTTACTCAATCACGCAAAAATGGCTAAACGGATTTGGATGAAATTTGGCATGCATGTAGCCTTTGACATGGAAAAGAACATAGGTTACCTTTTATCCCGATTTCTTAAGTAGTTCCCGAGGGACGACCCAATTCTGATATCCACGCAGACGAAGTCGCGGGCAGAAGCTAACATAACAAAATATGAAATAATGGATCAATGTTCGTTTCTTTTCTATAAGTAAAGACGCTTTTGCCGAACAATGGGACATAGCAGTGCAGAAATAAAATTAATGAATAGAAATGTTTTTATAGTTATGGAGATTTCAATAATAATATTTACATGTGTATTATTTTCCAACAATTTACAGTAAAAGCTTTACAAAAGCTCTTGTTCACGTAGTTTGGAGAATGAGACATAAGTTGAGAGGAAATTACGAGCTAGGTATGGATATACATAATTACAATATATCTCCTTACCGGCAATAATTATCTGTATCTCAATACGATACCTATCTACATATGTACCTTGCTAACTATGTACATTCTGTCTAGCCTTTCCCAAGCTATTTTGTGATCGGCTTTCAATCTTATCAGATATAGGTAGCTGAATAAACTTTACTACTTACTACTACTTACTTTGAATTCGGAGCTTCCACATTATTATTAATATTAGGTATATCTAGTAAAAACCGTTAGACGTGAACTTATATTGATTAGTAAGTTACATCCGTGGAATTCAAAATCCGTGCATCATTCAACTAAATTACAAATTACACTCTCACTATTCTTGGATTTTAAATTCTAAAGGGTAATAAATAATAAGAAACACAATAAAAAGGTATTTTTGTTCGTACCCACTCTTTGTAGTCTATAAAGTTAGTGCAAAGTTCAAAACCTTTGTGGGCGTCTCACATCTCACTTACATTATTACAAAATCATTCAAGAATTTATATTTTCAATTCGTTTAATGGATACGTGGTTCTAGACTTTTGATTCACGAAGTGAACTTTTCTCTGTTCATGTCAGAAATAAATGAGAGTGTAATTAATTAAATGATTGTTGTTTAATTTAATTTCACAATTTGTAGCTTATTTGACTAAACTTTTTGATTACCTAAAAATATAAGACATAAATAATGTTTTCTTTTGTCTCGTAAATAGATAATTTCGAAGATACAGTGAATGGAAAATTCGTGTCTTAAACTTGTCACTTCCATACATTTGAGCGATTCGATCAGCGTTGACACTTGTAGAAATGTCACTTGACTAGGGGGGCAGCAGTTGCGGGTTTGAGTTCTGCCTGAGTTTCAAATATACAAGCGAAATAGTAAATCGTCAACGCATAAGCAAGCGTGTTGATTAACGCACGCTCCTTCTCTTTATTCCCATAAAGGCCTGTGCCCAGCAGTGGGAAAATTATAGTCGGTAATATTTATCTACTCAAATGTTGTGTGTTACAAATTGGATTTAGTTTCGTTTTTGACTGGTTTTCAGATGTTATTTTAGTAAGCTGCATCTTTGAGCACGTTTTTTCACAAAAAATATTGCCTTAACTTACTTTATTATATTTTATACATCATTTTGGAAATCGGTAACACAAAACATTTCGATGCTTTCGCCATTACTATAAATCATATAAGTAGATGCTACCACTCGCTTGCTTTGCTTAGAATAGTAGTACTGAGAAAACAATTTAATATACTTCCTTCTAGGAAAAAATATCATAACAACTGTAAATACATAATATTTGTACCCCTGCAAAATGTTAAAGGATCATAACATCGAGAATATAAATTTTAATAAAAGCACAATCCCGTTAAAATTAGAATATTATTTGTAATTCTACGAATGTATGTTTTTACAAGATTAAATGTGCGTTATATTTTTCTACGAAGTTACTCTGCATACATAAAATTTTGCTTGCGTTTCGTCTGATATTAACTATGAATAAAAAGTGTACCTAAACCCCGACCAAATTATTGCTCAATTTTCGAAACGAGCTTATTTATTCTAATCCTTTGAACAGAGCTGTATTAATTATTATAAGCTAAACACATGCTCGCTTACGTCAGATTTCAAATATAAAATCTCATCAAACTCAGGTATTTCGTTTAGGAGCTACGATGCCACAGGAGTTATAAGTTTGACGTCTATTTATCTGTAACGTTTTGTGACAGGGGTTGAAAACAAAAATATATTTTTTAAACATATGCATTACATATTTATCATTCTTGTCTATACAAGATTACATAGAAGATAGAATTAGAATGAGTAATAATGTGAAATTGAAGGAACAAGACCTGTGTCTTCCCATACTTCCAGCCTATTCAATTCAGTCCTACTTAAGTAAGTACGTACCTACTCTTCCAACCTAAAATCCTTACAAATATAATAAAAAAACAAAGTGCCTTACCTACCCAAGTTTAATACCAAAATCTCTGTTTATTCTGAAAAATATCAAAGAACTAAATCCGAAGATTACTGACAGCTGTATAACGTTTTTAATTAAATTTTTAATAAACAGTTTCAAGGCATTCTGTTTTACTATCGCACCGGAATGGAGCGGGGATAAAAGGATCATGTTATTTAAAATTACGGCCGGATAATTACGTTGCTGATTTAGAAAATGTTTAGCGGATCTGAAACATTTTGCATTACGTATATTGGTTTTTCGGGAGTCTCATGTATCAATTTACACGCTTATCTATTTCCTCATTTTGTAGGAAAAATCATTTTATACTGCCTCATTAATGTGATCCTCATATTGCACGATGCTGGTTTTCATAAAATTTTATTATATTTCTTTATGATACAATTGATTAGTTTGATATGTAATTCAGTGTACTTATAGCAGTTTTTTGTCGGTTATTTTTAGTATTGCTTTTTATGTAGGTAATCTGGGATCTATATTTTAATTATACATAATTAATGGTTTAAATGGAGGGAAATGAGGCCTTTACCCAGCAGTGGGAAACGAATGGCTCATAGTGAATGAATGTCCTAATCCGATGTTGTACCAATTAAATATTTCCATAATATGTTTTAGTCCCGTATACGTAGTTTCTTATAGACTTTCTAATTACATTCATCCATGTAATGCCACCGGCGATTTCGTCTACAAATTAGACAACTATTGCCGTGGCAACTCTGGTCGACTCCACCCTAACACTGTCTAGGTTTGTTCACGACAAGCAATTACTGTCTCCAGTCAGCAAGTCATGGTATTGAAACTGATACACAAACCATTTACGGAACTGTTCATATTGTTAAATACAACGCAGAGAAGGTACAACAAAGAGGTTATAATTGGACGCGACGAGGTCACTTGGAACGAATATGAGTGTCGATTTGTTTTTAATATCATCAATACTACGAATTTATTTATATTATAGTAATATTAAATAAAAATATTTTTTTATTTCATTACAATATTTGGAACCACCTTTAAGCTGCTGATTTGCTTGTATTAGTATTTTACAGGAACAAATTTTTGCATGCAAAAAAGTCGTGTGTAGGCATGTATGTGTAGTGTGCATTAGGGTAGGAGTTTAGTGTGTGTGTATGTGTGTGTGGGCGAGTGTGTTAAGGTGAAAAAAAATATATTATATTGTTATTTAAAATTAAAGAAATTCCATGTTTTTTAAATATATCCACTTACAACTATACTTAATTTTAATCATCCATCATTTTAGCCATGTAAAAGACTCTTACAGTATAGAATCATTAAAACTATTTAGTCTGTCAGTAAGTCGATATACCTAAATATATTTGTCATTTGTTACGTTATTAAAACAATAAAAATTTCAAAGATGATCTTTCAGGCCTTGAGACTACACTTACAGGGGCTTGTAACTTCACAACGTTAGGAAAAATTGTAAGCCAGAGTAACGTCACTTCAGTTTTGTTATCGCTTTTCCTTCGTAATTATCTTTTTACGACGACGATTTTCACTATCTAAAAACCTTACATTTAATATTTGTTTAGTTTAATGCCCTATTGTTTATTGCAGTATTCACTGAAGTGCTGCATGCAATTTTATTAAGTAACTTTGTTAAAAACCGTTCTTAAAAAAAAAAAACTTAAAACATTTTGCTCTTATAAATATATTTTGTGAATATTAATCTCATATTTAAAAGTAGTAAATTTGATTGACCGTTAAACTTTTGACAAGTAAATTTAATATCAAAATATAATATAATTCCTATTAATTTACTTCCCTGACTGGTCTGTCAAAAACAGAAGTAAATCTCATTACCATTTTATTCCAAATACAATTTTCTTTGCTATACTAAATTAGCCCATTGGTAGAATATTATATTATATTACTTTGAGTTAATTTTATTTAATATTTACTTGAACATGTGCTTACCATGTCAAGCACTCGTAATATGTGTAGGTTTTTATGTTATGATGTGTACGAAAATACACGTGCCTAAAGTCTAATATACATTTTTTACGTTCAATAATCAGACTTGTAACATCACGAAGGCTCATGTATCAATACGAGGATCTGTTTTTACAACATGACAATGTGTGGAATTTATTCGATATAATTTTCAATAAAACATTGGATATATTTATTATCAAACAACCAACAAGAAAGGAATCCCCTACCAACGGTTTGTGGTATATTCCATGGGTTTTAACTTCAAATGTGAAATTAAAGGTAAAAAATTCAACATTATTATGATAATTAATTATATTGTTTATAGTATTTCAGATCCGTTTATTTTGACACAAGTTAATAGCATGCATTCTTTACATAAAATACGTATATTTTTTGCGTGTATTACCTATGTTTAGAAAAGTAAAATAATACATATAAATTACATCTATAAAAATATGATAATTACTGAAATTAGTTTCATATTTCGTGATTATGAGTCAAATAATGTTGTCTTCATTGAAAGAACTTTCATATGTTTTAGCTTCAGTGTGCGAAAACAAATGGTTACTTGGTAGAAACGTAGAAACAAATACGATCGTAAAAGCCAGTAACGCTCTTTTTACGAGAGTACTGGATAATTTGGTATAATTCACTCACGCAGCCACTCCTCTGTGTCGAATTACGATGTGTATTTCGATGTCGAAATGTCAAATACTGTGTACCATCAGATATCAAGATTTAGATTAATAGTCGTAACATTTATTAAATTTGCAACAATGTCATATTAATACAGTGTACATAATACCAGTGTCCATTTATTGTATAATGTCTTAACCATAATAGCGACAGCAAAATGATTTGATATTTAAAAATTGGATTCGTAAAATCTAATAATAATTAAATCTAATAAGTTCGGAATAATTTGTCTTTTATTTTATTCATATTCTTATTTATAGTCAAAACTTATCTGTAAAACCCTTTGCGGCAGTCTAGCATGGCCATTCTCCAGTCCAATTTGAATACTTTGAAAAAATATCATCACCATACCATGTAGAAACGCATTCAGCGCCAACTGTAATTTCATTCGTCAGTTGGCTGTCCGTCAACAAACGCGTTAACGTAAAATTATTAGCAGTGGAATGTCACGTACAGCCTAATTCTGCGCCTGTCAACAATCCTTTGGAGTAACTCATAAAATGTAGGTGAATACGGAAATATTTATTCTCTATTTTTAAGACGTAGCAAGATTTCAATGCAAGAAGAAAATTTTCCGAGACATTTAAGTAAGCAGCTTGAACTTGAGATTTCAATGCAAGAAGAAAATTTTCCGAGACATTTAAGTAAGCAGCTTGAACTTGACTTGGTATTAAATTACGTCACATTACCAAAATCGCTTCAAAAGGAAGTCTCATACATCGAACTCGCTCTATTATATTGGTCATAGTCTCGTCCCATTCGAGTATTTTACGACTTGGTAATGCAGTACTAAGACTCACACTTTAAGCTACATATAAAAATGTTGTGTAGTTCGAATAGCTTAATTCTCATAGTAGGTACTTCACTCAAAAACTCACTCAAAAATTAGTACATAATCAGCCCGCATCGCCGACTAAAACTGCCCATTGACCTCAAAGAAAGAAATACTTTACATTTTACTACCTATTTAACATCTTTTCGCCTCACTCGAAACTCGTTCACTTTTTCCATTGTTTTTACTGCCCTACTCTTTACCGCCACTACTTTTGTTTCGCAATTTGCCGATACTAGAGTGCTATTTTTTGGAGTGAGCTATATTTTTTTTCGTTACATTTTACCCGGTCACAGGCCACAGTCATTCATTCGGTTCACGCTCTGTTCTATTAAACTTGAAGTATGAATGCAGGTGGGACGTTTTCATTTATTATTGTTTGCAAAGAGTTTTTAATATTTTCGATCAATTGTCATGAAGTATTTCATTCTACTCCAATAAACTCTACATGAGTAACGACACAAGAGCTTCATCGGCGCAAAAAATATGTACTAGACCTCTAGTTATTATATTTTGCGATCCTCAAGTATAAGGAGAGAGTTTCCAAGAAATATCGTTACTACTAATCTACCTCGACAGCATCCTAAAAAAAACTTATAAAATCGACATGCCGAACAAAATTTTACAGCCGTACATTACCCGGCCCCTGCACACTATTTTATTAAAAATAAATGGCTTTCGCACATCCGAAACCGGTTGAATGTTATTTAAATGTGCGTTCCATTCACCCATTCAGGCGGTGTGAACGGCAAAAATGCTGGTGCAATCGTTCCAGTCCCACTGTTGTTCGTCCCCACACGCGTCACTGTGGCGCTTCCTAACAAAAAAGGATCGCAGATTTTTGATATGACTTTTCAATCGCTAACAGAGTTAATACATTTTTGAAGACCCTTAATAGTTTTCAATTTCAAGGGAACGAATTTCTGACAAAAAATTTCGCAACACAAGTTTGGTTCGAAAAAACGACAGCTTTTTCGTTTACTATTAAGTAATTAGTTTGACTGTTATTGGTAGGTACCAACTTTTCTGTACTCAACTTCACATAGTGACGTAAAGAAGATACTGGTCAGTTAAGAAATATACAAGCAGGGTAAACTTTCCAAGTGACGTCAAAGGAAATACAATATACATACATGAGGATATTATGTAGTATTGCCTCTTGTTACATGAGTAGTCACTTCAGCAATACAGATGAAATATGAACCGAAAATTATCAAAATTTATGTTTTATACCATGAAACACACTACAGCAGAAAATACTAATTAGATGAATGTACCCTAACATGTTACGTCCATTCAAAAGCAGACAGAGACCTTTTCATAATGAGCTTACAGTAAAATTATTCCGGTGTCCCTATTTTGATTAGATTAAGATATTATATGATGGGATACTAATAAATATGGGTCAGGTACTTAATTTTGTTTATTACGTGTAAGAATGGGTCGACATAATACGTGTACCTTTTAATAGAGGTCGGGGTCCTTGGTAATGTTGCAGGATGAGCAATTTCCTTTGTAAATGTCTACGAAATTGCGCTTTTGCCCGTCGTCTGTCAAGCGAAGTACTAATGTTTATATTCCAAAATAGGATCTTTGCCTGTTTCTTTCATTGATAAATTTAAACTAAGATAACGATTTAGAATAGAAGTATACCTACTAATTATTTTTTTCCTGTAGTTTTAATCATTGACTTCAAAACAAACAAAAATTGTATACAAAAAATTAAGTTAAAAGTATGTAACTACTTAAATCGTGAACTTAAAACATTTTCACTGATACTTTCTTTTTATTTTTATCCTCGCTTGTCTAGTTCTTTTTATGCAAACACTAAGACTCGACTTTCTAAGAGTGCATGTCGTGTTCAATATTCTTCCGCCTTTTGTTTTTATTTTTTTGCTTGAACTAGCAAGAGTATGCATTCGCTGTTTTGTGTACTCGATTTTTATGTATGGAGAACATTATTGTGTAACAAGAGTATTATATACTTAGTTATATACATTACAGACCAGATTGTACAGAAAACGGCAACAAGGCAACGTTACAAGGTACTTGATAATAATAATGAGCAATAGTAAAATAAATTCATTATTAAAATATATTTTTACTATAGGAATTAAGTTTCATAAATTTATTAAACGTGGATAGGTATTAACAACTATAATATTCAAATACAATGATTTTGGTTAATCTACCTTTTTTTTAAATAAAATGTCTCTGCAGATTCACATCTGTCTGGTTTTTGCTAATAATGTAATACTTTTGTTTTTTTCTTTCATGTGACATGCCCCCTTAGACAAGGTACACTTCTACAAGCGTTAACGATGATAGAAATCGCTTAAATGACATTAAATGTATGGAAATAACATTTCTTCGATACGTCACGTGATTTAGACTTTTCACTTTCGTACATTTGAGCGATTCGATCGGCGTTAACAATTGTAGAAATATAACTTATATGAAGCCCGGTGTCTACAATGGATTTCATATACAAAAACAAATTACTATGTAAAGAAACCCGCTGTAACTGGCTCCCCAACTTTACCGACGTTAATCCACCACAAAAGTAGCAGCTAAGTAATCGGATTTGTAACCGTACTGCTCCAGTCTACCGTGATTGGAACTGCACCCTTTTAACTGTTCGTTCTAAAGTGCCTATTTACTACATCTTATGTAAAAAACCCTGGATTGCGTTGAATTTCAAAAATGTATAAGTGAACTTAATATCTGTAATATATAAAAATGAAACCCGTTTTCCGTTGTCACGACATAGCATGAAAACGGCTTGACCGATTTGGCTGATTTTGGTCTTGAAATGTTTGTGGAAGTCCAGGGAAGGTTTAAAAGGTGTAAAACATAAATAATAATAAAAAACTGTTCCTAAACTCGGGAATTACCTTAATTAATTTACTTTTGACAGAACGAAGTCTGTCCGGGCAGCTAGTATCTGTATATTTACGTGGAAATTTTAATTGTTTTGATTGAATTAAGAATTTCATATATCTGTATGTTTGTATAATTTTTTGTGTAAATAAAATGGAAATTTGTATTCTTTTTAAACTAAGTAACTTAGGTAGGAAAAACCAAGAAGATTTTATGAAATACGCAGACATTTACACAGGTGACTCACTATGCAATGTTCTATGATAACATACAGTTCTTCAATAAAAAATAATGAAGGCTTTTTTTTCGTTGGTAATTTGCTGAAAGATCGCGGTTAATCGAAAATCGATAGCTTCGTTCGCCGACTGCCTGTCACTGACCACTGTTTCTGTTCAAACTGTGTTCATAGCAGGAACTTTGACCATAGCGTCTTGTTGTAGAATAGAATAGGATTTATTTATTTATTTCTCATTACAGCTATCTTTACAGGTAATTTAACCTAATGCGACAGTGTAGCTAATAGAATTCTTAATACATACTTAATTATTTACTAATGTTTAGCCTTAAATAACTAACAACAAATAACAACACTTAAATTAAAATTCTAATTACCTTACATAACTAACTACGTTTAATAGAACTCTTGCAAATTCACTCAAGGAGCACGAAAAAATATCTATTCTCTCATGGACTTCGTGGAGGATGCAAGATGAACGCTTCGATTTTCTTATCGGTATTAAAACAATTGAAAATTACCAAACGTTATTTCACAAGGAACAACAGTTTTGCTTATGAGATGAATATTATACATCAATTCTTGGAATATTTAATAATATTCAGCCATTAATTTATAATTATTATCGTTTTCTTTTAAACTGGGGTTTTCAACACATTTATTCCGGCAAATTTGCCTGTTTTCAAGAGAGAACATTGTATAAAATGTTAATTATTACGCTGTATTTGCTGAATGCACGGAAAATGCCGTGAGTGATACCAAAGTATGCTTCGCACCCTGCTCATTAAGCCCCGTTAAGAAACTGCTTACTTGTACTTTTTACGCTGGAACCACAAGTTGTTGCTTGATGCGCTGTAGATGATCGGAAAATAAATATATTACATCTTAGTTATTTGCAAGATAATAATGAAACTAAAATAGAATTTATTAATAGTAAATAATATTTATATTTCGGGACACCTCACACACGGTAATCTGATCCCAATCTAGGCAGAGTCTGTACTATGATGTCCACAAACGTAATTCTTAATTCTTTATTTTGCACTATAAAATACAAGTATCTGAATAAGTAACAGTAACAGTATGTACACAGATGAGCTTAACCCAGAATTGAGTTATCTTACAGCAAACCTTTAAGTGATAGGGAGATAAAAGAATACTTATATATTTCTGAATAAATAGTGGGTATAAATGGCTTTACGGATATGTAAGTTGAATTTTAATCCTCAACTCCCCAGAAACAATGACACCCGCCTAATTATGAGTTAAGTTACGTCTGACTATAATTACTAGGCAAGATGACAGTGTCAAGAATATTCGCGTTATTAATATTCCAGTCATCAGTGTCCCCAGTCGGGACTGTGACTCGAATGTCGGCAATTAGACAGTGAGGGACCGACAGAAACGACATCAGGTACCAACAGATAATTATTTATTGTATTCATATTTTTTACTGTAATTTTAATAATATTTGAAATTTCGTTGAAAATGTTTTTGTTAATTGTGTAAAAGTAATTTGATCGACGCTTTGCATTAATACGTTGCTTAATTACGACTGTGTTTGACTGTTTTAATTGCAATTAAATGTTATAATAATACAATTAAATTTTATTCATATTTCAACGTCTAGTGGTCAGACTTCCATTTTCCGTGAAATTTCAAACAAACGCTGCAAAATAAAATTGAAGAAAGCCAAAATATTTTTTACTGTATGTATACAATGTGCAATTTATTTATTTTTCAGCTTGCAATCACGTAGAATTGTTACTGAATTAATTGGATTGCAGGTTTAAAAAAGGTACAATTTTACTCAACGGCCTACTACTCCGCCTACAATTTTCAATTTTGCCTTTCAAGTTATATAATTATTTATTTGAAATGCTTTTTTAATTTTTTTTGTAAGAAATTGATATGCTGACGTTATACTTACAATAATTACACGTCTAGTCTGTGCCTAACGAGTGCCGTCACTCGTGGCGTGGCGTATACCTAATGTGTTTATTCTATGTAGCACTTCGTCTATAATGAGAAATGAAAGCTGTTAACGTAACTTTGTATAGTTAAGTTTGTTGACGTATAATTATTGACTGAGTTTTAGAAACGTAAAACCTAGTTTATTTTAATTAACATTAAAAATACGTTACAACATAAAACCTATTTCAAAGGAGTAGGTTCTCAATTTATTTGTATTTTGTTTTAATGATACTACGCGATATATTTTTTTGTAACCAATCGGAATTGTTATGGGTCTATCTCTGAAGACAGCATAAATTCATGTGTAAAGAGATTCTTTTATATTACTCACCATATTACATTAATGATATCTTTATGTGTTATGTTAAATGTCTAGAATATTTGCCTTAACCAGTTATAAACAATTTTTATTAGTAACAACAATATTACTCTAATATTTCTGTACCGTTAAGGGTAGTTTATGTAACCTATATAAAATTGTTACAACTGTAATTATAATATACTAACTAAGAAATAAATGAAATTCTATTCTATTCTTAGACTATAGCAAATGCATTTGATGCTTTTGTCATGTTACTTTTAACGACCTTTCTGGGATCTAAATTTTCGAATATGAAAACCACATCGAAGTAAAATACTAGAAATTAATATAAATATTAGAAACAAATATAAAAAAGGTTTAATAACCAACTGTTGTAATCCCTGAAAGGTCGCAGAAGTTTTCTCATTAGCGCGCCGCGACCAGTGCGGTCCGGTTTCAAAAACTTGTGCAATCATGTTGCGACTGACTTGTGGAGCAAGTGCACACATTCTTTATGCAGTAAACAGGTGAAGTATTGGAACTGTGTTGTTGCAGACTTGAAGTTAAACTAGCAATATAGAAAACAGAATGTCGTTAAAACGAAATGTTAACAGTATTTTCCAAATTATCGGGAAATCATGAATCGCTAAATGTGTTGCTTAGGGCATTATTTTCAAACGACTGCACCAAAATAATTATCTATTAAGAAAAGTGTATGAGACAAAAGACTGATAGATCACAGTTATGTTCAACGGGACTGACCTACTTACGTGGCTGAAACCGTGGGCCATAGATAGTAATAAATAAAACAAAAAAAAAAGCGTGTGGGACTTGGGGACTGCCGCGGTAAAGCTATTGCATAGCATTTTTTGTCATCTTATGCAATTATAATTATTTATTTCTTTTTTTATTTATGCAGTATTTTTTTTTTCTTTGATATTGATTCAAGTTTTTTCTTTGATATTATTACCTATATACTTTCTCACAAACAGCTGCTTACGTATTTGTCCAATTTCGGAGCAGCTCGTCTCGATCCGTGCGAGCTTCGTACTGTCATACCGTATAGGGTAGACCGGGTGAGGTGTGTTAGGTTTTATTTTCGTTACGGAATTTCTTGATTCGGTTGCCGCGCTCAAAGCCCGCGATAAAAGCTATGCAATAGCTAAATAATAAGAATATTCTAAAACTAGCTGTTGCCCGCGGCTTCGCTCGCGCGTAAAGTAAAGAGTAGTATTAAAGATGTATTCTGTGATTTTCAAAGTAAGGAGAATGTATAAAATTTTTCATCTAATATTATGGCGTTAAAATAATAATAAAAGTAAAGTAAGTAGCAAAAGCATTTGTGTTATGGAATCGGAGACAAAAAAGGTACCATAAACACCCAGACTCCAGACTATGTATAAAAGTGATTTTCTACATGGATCCGTCCGGGGATCGAACCTGGAACCTTAGAGCTGGCGACACCTTAAAAACCGGAGTGAACGCCACTCGACCACGGGAGTCGTCATTATAGATATGTCTTAGATGGTCATTATCTTATCTATTTATCTTTTTATCTGTCTATCTTTGAGAATACTGAACTTCACATACCAACTATTTCAGCCCTTATTTCACCTCCTTAGAGGGTAGATTTCTAAAATCTCGGAAATACATCTTATTTATTTCTAACTAATAACCCTTGTATGAAATTGAATGTGTCTATCTTTGAAAACGACACAATTCATATGCCTACAAACTTCCAACCCCTTTTTCACCCTCTTAGGGGGATGATTTTCAAAACCGCTGAAATACATCTTTATTTATTTCTATTCAGAAACCCGTATACGAAATTTCATGTGTCTATCATTGAAAATACCGAACTTCCCATACAAACTTTCAACCCCTATTTCACCCCCTTAGGGGATAGATTTCCAAAAGAAAAGTAGCCTATAGCCTTCCTCAATAAGTAGGCTATCTAACAGTGAAAGAATTTTTCAAATCGGACCAGTACTTCCTGAGATTAGTGCGTTCAAACAAACAAACAAACAAACAGACTCTTCAGCTTTATAATATTAGTATAGTATAGATAATATAAATAATATAAATAATATAAATAATATAAATAATATAAATAATATAAATAATATAAATAATATAAATAATATAAATAATATAATATATATAAAGTATAGATAAATAATTATGGTATCTTAGCCGTGTCACAGATTAATAAATAGTTACTTGGCCGTGTGCAGCGCCCCTTATTGAACTCCACTGCGGGTGACGTAGCCTACGACAAACTTATTATTTGCGGTTGGTACAGTATTCGGGTCTAGGGATCGAACCGCAAAATAAAGTTTGTTTTTTTTGTATATACTTTTCCGGGATAAAAACTACCCAGTGTGGTGCCCAGGATATTAATGAACAATTATACCAAGTTTCATCGAAATCGAACCGGTAGTTTTTGCGTGATGCCTGAACAAACAGACAGACAGACAGACAGACAGACAAAAAATTTTTTAATCACATTTTTGGGTTCGGTGTCGGTCTAGTTACACACCCCGCCATTATTTTTTTTGATATTTTCAATGTACAGAATTTTCACTTCTACAGATTTATTATAAGTATAGATATAGATAATATAAATAATATAAATAATATAAATAATATAAATAATATAAATAATATAAATAATATAAATAATATAATATATATAAAGTATAGATAAATAATTATGGTATCTTAGCCGTGTCACAGATTAATAAATAGTTACTTGGCCGTGTGCAGCGCCCCTTATTGAACTCCACTGCGGGTGACGTAGCCTACGACAAACTTATTATTTGCGGTTGGTACAGTATTCGGGTCTAGGGATCGAACCGCAAAATAAAGTTTGTTTTTTTTGTATATACTTTTCCGGGATAAAAACTACCCAGTGTGGTGCCCAGGATATTAATGAACAATTATACCAAGTTTCATCGAAATCGAACCGGTAGTTTTTGCGTGATGCCTGAACAAACAGACAGACAGACAGACAGACAGACAAAAAATTTTTTAATCACATTTTTGGGTTCGGTGTCGGTCTAGTAACACACCCCGCCATTATTTTTTTTGATATTTTCAATGTACAGAATTTTTACTTCTACAGATTTATTATAAGTATAGATTCCTAATTAGTGACGGCGCTATAAGAAGTACGGATTTCAAAACAGCAACCCCTTGATCGCAAGCCCTACGCCTAAGCTGTTAGGCTACCGCCGCTTAAAATATTGTCAAATCTCTTTTTATTCAAAAAACAAGCCATATTGCTGTCTTGTTTATTGCTATAACTAAAAGTAGAGGATATAACATAACACAATAGTTGCGAATAGTCATCAAAACTAGTGTACATAACTTTTCTCATTTGAACCCGCTGTAAGACGACGCTTGAGAGCGACTTGTTTTCCCGAGTAGAGTGGTTTTATCTGTAATGGGGTCAGCTGTCTTTAAGGAGATTAATAAAGGGTTGGGAGTAGAATCAACGATTTGAAATTGATTGTAGCTTATATTGTTTTATAGGTAGGTACTCTAGTTATACGTGAATAAATGTTATTTGGAATGTGATATTATTATGATATGTTATTTTTTCAGTATTAAGGGTATGTATTGGGTATTTTTTTTTGTCCTACTGTGGTATTATGTTCATGATTCGTTCGTTTAAGAGTAAAAGCACGTGTCTTAATTTTTTCTTTTGTTTTTAGACCTTTTTTAAGTTCAATCCTTATTTTTTTATTTGCATAATAACAAAAATGCTGGACGACGGCCTATTTCAAACCCTTCTATAAATCTTTTTATTCTTTCCTGCGCCACATTGAACCAGCTATTGAGGTATACGTCCAGGTCTTCAGTCTGATGATTCTTACTGTGTTGAGAACTCCACCCTGCTTTCACCCTGATGACCTTTTATTTATATGGATAAACATAATAAAATGTACTTAACATTCTGACCCTGAAAACAAGGTACCAAAATAATATTTTTGAGATCATACAGCAACATATTGGAAACGCGCAATTACAGTCATTTAACGTTTTGAAAGTACCTGAAAAGGTCTACTCGAAATAATAATATATCATTTATGTATTGTGTTTTATTGATTTTAATTATTTAGTTAGTAATACCATTGTTACATTGAGATGAATATATAAAACATTAGTGACATTCATCCGCCTCTCTCAAAACAAGCAAATTCTACCCACTCGGGTAAAGTGGCGACAATTAAAAACTTGGTCATCAGCGTGCGCTAACTGACTCCAACTTTGCTCGTGTAATCTCCATTTGTGGGCCCCATGTTGTTATAAACAAACTTTAGTGTTTAAAGCCTGTTTGTATTTAAAAAGCTTCGCAGGTAAGAATTTTAAAAAAGCCGAGATGTATGATAATTATGAATAATTCTTTCAGGCTTGTACATTCTTCATTTCCGTAAAACAGTTGTTGAGACCTTCAAAGAATATGATAATTAAATTAGTGCATGAATATAGCATAAATGTGCATAATTATGTAAACCAATGTTGACCTAAAGCCGCGTAGCACAATCACAACATTGCTACGATTTCGCTACGTCGTAGCGAATGTAACTATTTGCTACATAATACTTCCTAGAGTTGTTAAAAACTTTGTATAACTCTAAAGAGTTTGGGTTTGTGGCGTTTATGTAGTGGAAATGTCCCGCCTTAGCTGGTGGTAGATAATGTGACAGCTGCGCACACGTACGCTCGGTTTGGCTGCACTCAAGGGAATTTATCTCCGCGCAGTATTGCCAACATTACCTCGACACAATGTAAACAGAGGTTTATTTGGTTCACAAACAAAATACTCACTTGTTTTTTCTAGATTAGTTTTGTAAAAGTAACAAAGAGTTACGTCTGCTGCCAAATTTGTAGATAAAGCACATGGATTTAATTAGGTAATATAAACAAAGAATAATAATAAAGACGTTTTATTATTTTATATTATCATGCTTATTGGTTTTTCTTCTGAACTCTCGATTGAAATAATTGTTTAAAAAATATTCATGTTTAATTTGTATTATAATAATGTAATTGAATTTCAAGAATTTATTGCTAGCCAACGTGTCCTGTTAAAGCTGTGAAAAATAAACTTGAAAAAAAATACTGTTCTAAAATAATAGTTTTCTATAAATTCTAAGTATTAAAATATCTGACTGTAGACTTATAAGGATTAAAGCAATTAACGAACATTTTCACAATATAAATATATCCTCCTCTAAGCGTGTACCATTTAATCCTGTATCTGGCAAGCCATTGGGAGCAAAACGCTAACGTAATTCTAACATTGAACGCATGAACCATATTGTTAATACGGTTCTAATTTTGAAATTTCAAATTCGACTAACATCTATTCCCAGGAGACCGTTGAATAGTTCAGCTACACAGATGATTAATAACCAGATATTAATCAAAGCAGTATTGTGAGCAGAGGATTATATTACAGAGATCGTTTTATTACGGAACACAGTTTTGGCCGAATAAGCGGCATTACAATATTTGAAACGAAAATAGGCATTTTGAAATGAAGGCTTTGATGTGAAGCGATTACGCAAATATGATACCATTTTCCATGAAGGCTTCCTGTCTGCTGAATGAATTAGGAATATGTGTATTAGGAATCATCTTTGTCGAGCACTAGGATTTAAAATCTTAATCATTAATTATAATATCGGCTTATAAACGGCATATAAACGTCCCACAGCTGGGCACAGGCTTCTTGTCATATAGAAAAGGAACGAGCATAGATCATCACACTGGCTCACTGTGGATTGGCCATTCAGATTCCTATTTTTGGAATACAGGTTTCCTCACGATGTATTACTTCGCCGTAATACTTGAAGAGGTGACATTGGTATTTGTATATACTGGGTTCGTTCAATGAGCCACTAGGCCTCCATTGCCCAAAAATAATCACAAATTAGTCTCCATTAAATACAGCGCATTACAAGTGACATCTGTCGCACCATCGTCCAATGTTATTCATTTGTCATATAAATACAGAAAATAATAATTTTAACGTGACTCAAAAGCCCAATGAGAAATCAGAGTACATAAATGCCGCAATACTTCTATTGTAAAATCTAAACAGGAAATAATAAGACGGGATTCCATAATGTTATAAAGTATTTACTGTATATAATTGTGCAATTAAATTATCCGTAATGCAACAAATAAAAAAGCAATATAATCGATATACCTACATAAATACAAATAATAAAAAGAGTAGCTGGTATTTGTCTTATCGACAGCAAATGATATCCTATACATCAGAAGGTACCAAATGTATATGTACCAGTATTGGTACATATACATTTGGTACCTTCTGATGTATATGTATTTATACCAAATGTATCAATACGTGCAATTTTGAAATAGAATACAAGAATTCAGAAAGCTAAACTATAAAAGTAAGATACATAATTATGTAGGCGCCATGTTTGCAAAATTTTTCGATTTCGTCAATAGTCCATATGGACATAACGGGGCTCCTAATATTTTGACTGAGCGTTATGAAGATAGAGGCCACAAGTTAAGGTAAGGGTATAAACGTCCTGTGTATTTGGGCCAGCCCTGCGCGACGACCGACGAATACAAATGGAATAGGCCAGAGATGGAACTAGAACCTCTTTGATGATAAATTGTATAATCAAAATGTTCCAGCACATATTTATCGACCATTTAAATTTATTTGAATCCTAATAAAATAATTATTTGTTAACTAAGCAATTCTTTTTATTGCTGACAACGAAAATGTTTTTGTCATCTAAATTAAATTTTACTCTTGATTTAAGGTAAAAAAAAAATATTGCTAATTGTATAGGTTCTTTTAAAGCACATATGTATATATTTTTTCAAACTATGTCACAGGCGGGTTGCCAAAGCATTATGTGTTTATCTACTAATGATTATGTAACCAACGTTAATTTCCACACGGATTGCATTCAAACTACTTTGCAACTCCATTTACATTTTAAACATTTCCGTGGAATCGCATTTACAATTAAAATAATGTTACGATGGGCCTGTTGGTCTAGTGGTTAGTGACCCTGACTGCTAAGCCAGAGGTCGTGGGTTCGATTCCCACCCAGGACAAATTTACCATAGTTACCATAGTACAGGCTCTGCCTAGTTTGGGATCAGATGACCGTGTGTGAGATTGTCCCAAGATATATATTTACATATTTATTTATTTAATGTTGGCATTCAAGTCCGGCCCTTTAGCCAACCGAGTCACGCGCGTGTATGTAATATGGCCCTAATAAATATCACTTGGTACACATATTTATATTACCCTGTATAAAGCTCACACCGACATATGTTGTCTATTCAATACACTCTAATGTTTAAATTAGCTAGTACTCACTTTATATTAGAACTGTAGATTTTAAATGAACCATAAAGACCATTTTAACTTCTTTTTTTAAGATGGCGGCCGTGGGACAAGGGTTGCAACCCCACAAACTTGGATTTAACTTTTACTGACCCTATCCCCCCTTGATATTTAAGTTGTCTGTTTTCTGCAGTTCTGAAATTATGACTTTTGCTATTGATCCAATCAAATTATTGGCAGTAATCAGATTTAAATAACAAAATATGTACAGCTAGTTTATTTTAGTCAAATCCGTTTTTAAACACGAAGAACTTTACAGACAGTTTGGTATATTTTCATTAATCTGTACTAACAGATTAATGAAAATATACCAAACTGTAAGTAGCTGTAAGTTTCTCCAGAGATATCAAATATACTGAGCATATGCCTGAATATTATTATATCCTCACACTTCCAAAAACCTTGCCAGGTGTATGTTATATATCCTGTATTTTATAAGGATAAAAAGATAGGAGGCGGTATTATAGGTAATTGGGGGCTAGATATCTCAGTAACGATGTTATAGAACCATTATCTATTCGTCTATGATTCTTAAAGACCGATAGAAATATTCTGAGCACCGCTATTAAAAATCGATTTTCATCATACAATTTTTATTACAAATCAAAAATAACACTCATGTACTACCAATATAAAACCCTAGAAAATCCAACATGGCGGGACGTTAATTCGCTTTTTATTACGATCGTTAGGACCCTCCCAAATATAAAATAAAAAAATCTACAAGCATACAAACATTTTCGCTTGTCAAGAGGTTCTTAATGGTCCCATTATTATGACAAGGGCCGATTACAACCAGGTATTATGTTTAAGAAGTTACTTGAAACCGATTGGGACCATAATTGCTTTGTAAAAATTAAACCCAAAATATTTTTTAGCCAATGGCCTAATGATCAAATTGATTGGCTTTGATTGATGGGTATATGATTTTCATTAATCAACCTGAAATGAACTCTAAGTCGATATGCGTAGGTATTATTCTTATACTCGTGGAATCCAAACATAAAAGAGGAACGTTTGTTCAGGTGTTGTAGGCGTAAAATCTTAATATTTCTATTTCCTAAATTGAACTCCACAATTTCATTTTGTACTCTTCCTTGTTTTATCCTCCTCCATTCCGTGTAAACTGATTTCGTCGGGATAAATGACTTCAAATATTTTAAGAACTTTGTTTTTGTATCGATAATCTTATTGATGGGAAAAAATGTAAATGCAAACAGGTAAACAATCCAATCAGAAGATTTTTAAAGGATTTTTAAAATAAATAAGCTTTTTTGCATAAGCGGCGATTATAGCGGCATGAAGTAACCAATAGCCTTTCTCAATTAATCGGTTATTTAACACTGAAATAGTTTTCGTAATCGCTCCAGTAGTTCTTGAGATTAGCGCGTTAGATCAAACAATATACTCTTCAGCTTTATAATATTAGTAGGTAATTATATATAGTATAGATTGCTTGCCGACATGTTGTATGAGACGACGATGAGAGATGTCAATATTGATTAAAAATGTCATCGAAACTGTTAAGGAAACATGAAAATTCTCAGAAAACAATCTGAAGGGACACTTTCCTTGGAGAATAAGGTCTTATTAAGTTACAGCTTCATAATAGCACAGCCGTCGAATAGATATTGCAGTTCAAATCCAATTTTGTATCTCATTTAGGGTGGAAATACCGTAGCATAGAAACAGATTGGAGATTTAATCGAATACCAATTAATTGGTGCCGTCTTACGAAGTTACAGATGAAATTGGCTGGCTGAATATGAAAATTGTTACTGGATTTGCAAGGCGAAGACTTTAAGGTGTATTGTTTTGTTTCCTGCAATCAGATAGAAAAGGGAGTATTGGGAAGGTCAAAATTTCTCAGTCATTTTCGCCCTAGCAGGCATGTAAAATTATTCTCATAAAGTAGTAACGGTTCTAAGAGTTGTAAATATTTTGAGCTTGAAATTGTCTGCTGATATGATAATGAGCTTTCAAGATAAGTGGGAAGCAGGAATAGTAGGATCAAGATGCTCTTTTTTTTCTTTTTATGTATGTACTGCGATAGTACGTAGCTTTACGTATATAATATCATGCTGTCAATTACTGAGGCGTGAGGCGTGTGAAATTCAAATAAAAACATGATGAAGTCGTTTATCGTTTAATTTATCAAGCTTATTGGCAGAATTAAGGGGTTTCATAACATTTGTATTAATAAGGGTATAGACCCAAAATCAATTATTACTGTACAGTTGGGTTTAATAATAATCGCAACTTCTCATTTCTTGAGCACAGACCCGAGAAGTGACAAGTTGCTACCACCTGTTCCACTTAATTGGGTTTTGGAGGTGATAAACATTAATAAGTAGCCAATATACCCAAACAGAGGAACACAGAGAGAAGAAAAGTTTTCTTGGAGTTGGCTTTTCTTCAATTTTGGAACAATCGAGACAAAATATTGAAAACAAAAGATGGCGCCCGTTTTTGTTATGATTTCAATTTGCTGAAATAAAGAATATAAAAAGAACCAAACTTGTAAGTTTATGGAACGTTATTAGAGAGGAAAAAGTTATTAATCCACTCGAAATTGGTACACAAAATAAGGTGAGTAAAACATGAGTCATAAATATAAATACAGCTGTTCTTCAAGGTCAAATTTCATACCATCACATTAACTCCAATAAAGTTGCCGCTGTCTGAAGTAGTTATTACTTATACGGACCTCCGTAGCATAGCAACAAAATAAGCTGTTTACAAACGAGACACCACTAAACTACAGATATGTGCGATTTTGAGGGGAAAGCATATCATCTATGAATTGATAAAACTACTCAGGACCAGAACTTACTGCGTCTGAATTAATCAGCCTTTAATTGTGTTATAAGTTATTCGTGTACAGATAGCCCAGTATTTAGTCACATTATCCTTTTTCGCCAACGCCACATATAGGTAGCCGTCATTTCGCCTCAGCTTCATTTACTGTTTGTACGAGTATGTGCCGCCTGACAAGGGTCAGTTCATTAGATGAACGTAGATTAATTATATCATGTATTGTTACTCTTTGTTTGTATTATTATGTTACGTACTAGCTTTGATATGTTTATGCAAAAAGTTGCTAGCTACTAAGTACATTTTTTTCAATTATAATGCAGAAAAATATAATACATTTAAAAGGTCTGATAAAGAAATCATGAGTGAAAGTTAGCGGAGTCTTCTCTGGGCAGAACTGAAGATCATGAATATTTTTGTATACAACAAAAACTATTTAGCTTTTATATAATTATTTTTATTTATTTATTATAATTACTATATCAATTATTATTGTACTAGCAGTTTCTCGCAGCTCCGCAAGAGGCCTCAATTTTTTTCTTTATTTAAAAGTATTATCATTTTATTTAAAAGCTTATGTCAGCCGGGGATAGTGTAGCTTCCCACCAGTGAAAGAATTTATCAAATCCGTTCAGTAGATTCGGAGCCTATTCAATTAAAAAAAATCAATCAGGTCTTTATAATATTAGTATAGAAACGTTAAATACATGTAATAGATTCTAAAGTTATCACTCTAACTTTATAAAAGCGAAGGCTTGTGAGTGTGTATGTTTGCTATATCTTCAGCTCTAAAGATTTGTCAATTTTTATGAAATTTTGTTTGGAGCTAGATGGCATCCTGGATTAAAATATAGGCTACTTTTAACATATACATTTCCTGATATACCGCAGGTGACCGCTAGTATTAAATAGTTTAAATTAGATATAATTTGGTACGAAACAATAGTATATACGTACAGGTACAATAGTTCGTAAATCAACAAAAGATCACATTAATTTTATTGTATAAGTAATCTAAGTCCAAAATTAGCCATACACGTCCCATTCAGCGCGACCGCACCCAGCCACTTGCAATAAATCCACCGGTGTCGCGGACAGAAAAAGCTACCGCATGAACATTGTGTTATAATGGATTTATTAATTTCACGCCCCACGCCCCAACTTTATTGCCCCGCTTTAATGCTTCTAGCGTGATTAATAGATTATTATTTGTTTTTATCGTTCGTGAAACGGTTGAGCTATTTCTCATTGCGATTCGATGACCTCGTTTTAAAGGTCAAATAAGCAAATCAAATCCTGAATACATTGAGGCCAGTACCTCAATATTCAACGGTTTTTTGATTCTTTAATTATTCTTAAACGGTTTTATGATTAGGAATCAGATAAGAAACGATTAGGATTTTTCACAGACAATATTATTATTTCTAAAACTTAAAAGGTAACCTTCATATAATTAAAACTTCACACATCCCACATTCTGCTTAGCAACTGTCATTCCCACTAATAAAATGATTATTTTCCGCGCAAACCCTTCATGAAACAAATAAAATCTCCCTGGCTATCTCATAATATCATTTCAACGCAATAATAGCATGTATCTGTCGTTGGTGTCAGGGTGCAAGGGACGCAGGGGACATACGTAGCCGCGTTCATCTCAGAACGAATTACACAGTGGCGAGCGGAATATGAATGTGATGGAACATTTCTAATATTTATGTCCCTTATGTGTATCTTGTTCGTGTCGTTTGACCTATTGTTTAGGCAATGAAAGGATCACGATTTTGGCGTTTTGTTCAATGATTTGTGATATTGTTGCTTAATTAGGTTTGGTTAGTAAAAATGGTTTGTTGGATCTTATTCTGAAGAATGTTCTTTATTACAAAAATAAAATTTTAATATTGAGTCCACAAATTATGAACCCATTGCATCTTCGTATAAATATGACTTTCGTAGACTAAACACTGTTCGGTGTAGCCCACACAAACACTCAAACAATTTGATTGAAGAAGTAGTTCAATACACGAATACTTGACCAATTGACTAAACATTAAAATTAATGAATGCTACAAAAACACACGTTTATTAAAATGTTCTAGATTTATGTCTTATGTCTTAATAATGATGTATTATGAATTAAGTCTTAATAATCTCTTCTCATAAGCATACTATATTTTTAAAAGTAAAAAAATAAAAAAATCATTCGATACATAATTTATAGCTTTCAATAATATGGCTCAAAGCCTTTTTTCAACAGGCGAGAAAATAAACTCATTATAAAGTATCATGAGAACCCGATTAAAGAATTTACACGCGCAGAACTCATTGTGAATATATTTTTGTTCATTTTAGTGATCCGTAACGAAAAGTGAATGTTGAATATTCATATCATCCGACCTTTATCCCCTGGAGGGGCAGCAATGGTGTAATATTTCATACTCCCACTTTGTTAACGGAATTAAGTCATGGATCTGTTACATTATGGCACCTAAATATTTAGTTACATATTTATTTAACAACACAAAGAGGATCAGTACACAATCAAAAGGACCACAGGGTTAGTAGTTACATTCTAGTACGTCCAGAACACAGCACTAAAAGCCATACCTACCACCACAGTACCATAATTATCAGTGATTCCAAAAACTGCAATTAATAAATTAAAATACTAAAAAAAAACAGATTCACGATCGGATCTTGTTATTAGTCATTAGTCAGATACCAATTTTTATGTTTTTATTTTTGAGTATTTTCGATGTCGTTTTGTCCATGTCGTGGTTGCCTAGCGGTTCAATGACCGGATTCGCATGCGCATGGTAGCAGGTTCGTACCCAGACAAGTACCAATGTGATTTTTTCAAAGTTAATTACTTTCTTAATCATTCTAAGACATCATTGACAAACGGCGAAGGAAAATATCGTGAGGAAATCTGGATTCCCAAAATCGCCAACCCGCAGTGAGCTAGCTTCTCTACATGGGAAGAGGCCTGTGCCTAGAAGTGGGACGTTTATAGGCCGGTGTTATTAAATTCGGTGGATATGAGAATATATTATGCCTATTTTTTTATACTCCTATTGGATAAGGGTGGCCGATTCCATATTTTTTTAATAATTACAAACAGCTTAGCTTAGCAAGTCTATCAATAAGATTTGGACATTTAGTAGCCTTTGAATCTCCGAAAGTTCCGAACAAACAATGATTGCGAGATGTTTTCATAACATTTAACTTAGTTTAGATTATGTAATAAATTATATAAGATACCACCCACTGTATACATATACGTGGGTTGATAACTACATTACAGGGAAAGCTGGCGTAGGTGTTTTCAATCGTGACTTTTAGGAAGAATATAAAGAGATTATAAATTTGAATTCATCCGTATTATTGTTATTATTTTAGGTATGTACTTCGTAGTCGGCATTTTAATTAAAGGTGAATCGTATTCGTGAGAGAATACGGAAGACCTTCGGATACTGAATTTAATTAAAACTGTTGAAGGTTATTAATGCTAAAGATTGTAAGCGGTTCTGTAATAAGATATTGTTTTTTTTTTGGTATCGAACCTACGCAATAAGTAATTTTGACAACCCTGATGGTTGGAGCACTGTGTTGCGTAGTGAGTTAAAATATGCTTTAATAATGAACTTTTTGGTTTTTACTGAATTCACCGAAGTTACGTCGAGAAATTGAGTTGGATGACACTTTATTCATTTATTTAACTGTAAATTCCCCCAGTTTCGCACTGCCCACTGGTTACGTGTTACACCATACGATAGAAGCTCCTAGTAAAAGAAAAAAATAATAAATATTAAAATATTATTGTGTTTTCGATAAATCAATTTAAAATACAACTTAATTTGTTTCAGAACACTTTTCGTTCGTCCCACTCGCACTTAGCCGGTTTTATTATTGAATTTATTGAGTATGGGGTAATTGGAAGGGATGTTTTGTTCTGTACTTTTTGTTTGTCATACGGGTAGACTGTTCGAATAATTCGAGAATATTCGATTTCGTTGAAAGGATGCCGAAAAAGGTACAATGAAAATTGAACCAGGAATTGGATCTCTATCCCTCAATAAGCTTATTTATGTACTTAAATTACAGCGGTTTATTAAAATAAATTTGCAAAAAGTGTATAAGAAACATAATTCAAATTAATGGGAACTAGCATACTGGCTTTTGGGTCCGACAATGTATTTTTATAATATCGGTACTATATTAATTAGTATTTAATTTTCTTTAATTATATTTTAGATTATTTTGTGATTTCACGATCACCTATTGTTAAAATGCATTTTTTTAAATATAATAGTAACCATAAACTGTTCATGCTATATAATTATTACTTAGTTTTACTCGATAATAACGTCGAAACCATTTTGTTTTTATCGTGATACAATTCACCTGTTATGTGAGATAGTCACTTTTAAGTTAAAAAATAAAGCCATTGAATCATGACAAGAGACGGTAAAGTGATCGCTAAGCGTTCCCCGTCACGAGACCCATGTTTCTACTTCATTATCATACAAATTACAATTTGTTGTCTTTCCGTTTGCGTTGCTTCAAAACGGCTTGTTGGGGTGAAATAGATCGCTGTTTAACTAAAAAAAATTCGTGAATTTTAAGAATGAATATCAATTTAGGGTTATTAAATGCGTTTCTGATTAATTGAAAAGTCTAACTTTGTCAATCATTTTTGTAGTGCAATGTATTTTAATAATTGGGATTTTTAGGTATATGGTATAAAACTTGAAACCTTGAAACCTTTTTGGTTACTCATTAATACATTGACCGTTATTTGGGAAAATTGCTGGCCTTGGCTTCTTATTGTAGCCGTATTTACCTGCAATCGTATTGAGCGTGTACAATTTTGGAACTAACTGGAGTCTCACTAAGTTAATTTAATCATTTAATTTAAAAAAATCTAGTCTTTCGAGTTTAATGAAATTCTGTAGGGGATGAACATTGAAAAGGTATTCGTACATATGTTAATCTGATATCTTTAGGCTAGCCGCTTCGCAACGTGAATTGTGTTGCAAATAGAAGCCTTAGGCGATGGTAATTCCATGAACTAATAATTTCAACGCATGACACGTATTTCAAACCACTGTAGCCTGTAGGTTTCATATGCATAAACACTAGGTATGCATATTGTGTGGCCAATTAAAACACAAAACAATTGATGTTAATAATTTCATTTATTTAAGTGACAATTGATAAATATTTAATATTTAACAATTTAACAATTGACGGAGTTTTTAGTCTAGTGGTTAGTGACCCTGATTCACTGGTCACCATAGTACAGGCTCTGCCTAGTTTGAGATCAGATGGCCGTGTGTGAGTCTTTCCAAGATACTTAATATTAGTCCATTGCACAATTTAAAAAAAGGGAACTGAAACCAATGACGAATTGAGAATGTACGATTTTCTATACGATATCACTAGAAACGTGGATAAACGCACGCCGGTTTGCGGCATATTCTGCGATATGACGCAAGCTTTTGATTATGTCCATTTTCCTACTCTTTTGAACAAACTCGAAGCTTACGGAATTAGAGGCAATATATTAAAACTAATTCAATCTTATTTAACTAAAAGAAAACAGATTACAGAAATTAGAAAAATTAATTTAACAAATAAACGAGAAGAAATTTATCGATCGTCAGAACGTGAAGTCTCGTTTGGTGTGCCACAGGGCAGCGTTTTGGGTCCTCTTTTATTTATTCTGTATATAAATGATCTACCTAAATTCATACAACATCCGCTTACACTATTTGCTGACGATAGCACTGTGACCATACCCTGTAAAAACTTAGAAACATACGAAAACGACATTAATGAAACTTTAGCTTCAGTCGTAAAATGGTTAGATGATAACAATTTAAAAATTAACCTTAACAAAACTAGTATCATTTATTTTAATCAACGGAACCCTTTGAAACGACAAATTAATATACAATATAATAACAATATTATTCAAGAAGTTGAAAACACAAAATTCTTAGGACTCCAAATAGACAAACAGTTAAATTGGAAAACGCATCTGGACATTTTAAATAAGAAAATTAATAAATCAGCATATGCTTTAAGTTCCCTTTCACCGATAATATCTATAGACGCGCTCCTTACTGCCTATTATGGTATAGTAGAATCCCATTTACGATATGGTCTAATATTTTGGGGCAATTCAACTGAGAAAGAAACATTATTTAAATCCCAAAAAAGATGCTTACGGTCAATGTTTAAAATAAAATCTACTGATAGTTGTGTACCATATTTCAAACAGTTTAATATATTAACTTTACCCTGCCTTTATCTTCTTGAAGTAACAATATTCGTAAAAACTAATCCGAATCGTTTTACACGTCTTGCAGACGTTGTTCCTCGAAATAGGCGCGATGATAGCAAATTGCGTCTGCAGACCGCAAACACAGCACTCATGCGCAAAAGTATTTTCTGCATGGCTCCATTAATTTACAATAAGTTACCAAAATCTTGGAAGGCATTAAGTATACCGTGGTTTAAAAAAAAGCTAAGGTCCTTTTTAGTAAATAAAGCCTACTACAGCATTTCTGAGTTTTTTGCAGAAAAAGAAAATGCATTTGTTTGAATATTTTGAACGCAGTTTTTAATGTTAAGATATTGTTTTATTATAGTAAAAATAATTATTCTGTTTTTGCTGGTCATGTACCTTTCGCATGCCTAATGGTAAAATGTGGCTGAACTTATGTTATTATATTTTACATCATGTACTGTACCCATATTTGCGAAATAAATTATCTTATCTTATCTTATCTTATCTTACGTTGTGTTTGTCCTGGTACAGAGCAGTCATACAATTTTACTAAAAATAATAAGTTTTGCTACCTTTATTATTAAGATTTTATTAATCTAAGACTTATATTTAAATAGGAAGATCCAAGATCCAATGTGGTGATCAACGTTTGTACTTGTCTTTGGGAATTGGTAATTTCCTTAAGGCGAATGCTACGTAAAATAATGACGGCCATTAAACTTGTTTTTAAATAAAAATATCCAAATAAATGGCCATCAACTGTCTGCAATTTGCAAAGTGGTGTCATTTCACAAAATTGACGTTACAGTCGTAATTTTGTTATTGCTGTGCGTAAACATAAAATGCGTAATTTGCAATTCGAATCGCAAGATGTAAGAAAACTTGACCATAGGGTTTTTATGGTGTATTTATTATTTTTGGAGATTCCCAGTTTAAAGTATAAAACACTTGTTGTTTTCAATTTATTCTTCTACTATGCTATAATGAGTATGACTTTAGTAGGACTCTAGGGAAGTTTAGTAAATTAACAATGATTGAAAATATTTTTTGAAATATGGGTATATACCTACCCCATATAAATAGGATAAGGGCAGGAAGACGAAGAAGGGTATAATAATGTATCTTAACAATTTTACTTCCTTATCGAAACAGCTGACACAATTCTTGAAGAAAATTAAATTAAGTTGAGCGATGCCTACATATATAATTACGCTTGACATTTACAAAAATAGAGGGGCTGAGTGTAAACCATTACACTCAGCCAAGCATTCTCCGGTTTGACTGATTAGGTTAAGCTGCGCTTGCCGCGGTTTGGGTAACCATCTGTAAACATACCTAGATCCCGTGTCTCGGACAGCACGTTAAGCCTTTTGTCTCGACTGTCTTACACATCTTTGACAGTCGTTTAGGCATTACCATTATAGGCAGTCGCTCCATGTAAATTACTGTTTTCACCTAAATCTGGTAAGACTAGAAACCGACCTCAACATAGAGAGAGGCTAAGAGAAGGTTAGACAAATGATGATTTACAAAAACTACTCCTTTTCTTATCACCTTTGAAATTATATCACTTCTGAATTGTATAACCATCATCGCGGAACATATTTCTAATATAAGAATTATTACATACGGAACACTTATTTGGAAGCTTTACTCGTTTTCATCTGGATTTCTGTTACACGGAATCAAATTATTGTGAAAGCTAAAGCTTTTTATGTATCCGCTCGAGGAAGTTATAAAGGATTATGATTTTAGACGATACCCGGTACCCTTTTTCATATATATAACTGTGTTATTTATTTCATTATTTGATTCCTTTTATGTTTATTTATCTGTAATACGTATTTATTTAGAAATATAATTATAAGTATGTTTATCAGTTGTCTGGTTGCCAGAGTACAGGCTCTGCCTTGTTTGGGATCTTATATATTTTTGATAAATATGTAATATTTATCAATTGGGCCTGTTGGTCTAGTGACTGACCCTGATTGCTAAGCCGGAGGTCGTGGGTTCGATTCCCACCCAGGACAAATTTTTGTGTGATGAGCACGATCATTTGTTCTGTGTCTGGGTATTATTTATCTATATTATGTATATATTAAGAAATATATAAGTATGTTTATCAGTTGTCTGGTTGCCATAGTACAGGCTCTGCCTAGTTTGAGATCAGATGGCCGTGTGTGAGCTGTCCCATGATATTGTTATTATTCCATAAAAGTGTGTAATTTTTATGTCAGAGTACCTCAGTTAAGTTAAGAGACGTGCCATTTATTAACGGGTTCCTTGAACAGACAGATTGTTGTGATCGTCAACTGCTCTTGTACTATCAGCTGATTAAAACAATTTGCAGTACACCTAATCGCGATAAAATTTCATGAATTGAATGTCATAACATTCAATTCATGAATTCATTTCATGTATTCGTATTCTAGGTGTTTTTCAAACCTATTGTGTTCATCGAATTTTGTTGCCAATCATACATCTATTCGCTTGTGTAAGAAATAACATAGTTTCATTAATACTAAATACAGGTATTTATGTAAAATTAGTTGATGATAACTGGATGCCTTTTTGTGTGTTCATTTCAAAGCTAACCACAGAATTTAGCTTTTACCGTAATTGCGTAGTTACCATCTGCCCCCAGATGCACTAGAAACCAATTAATACCTTGTAATTACTTACACCGGCAAATGTTTTCAACTCGAACCCGGTAATATACCATTCATAAATGCAAGCAATCAATTGACGCATTACAATATTAATATACTCACAGTTACGCAGAATGGACAGCTGGTTTAAATGCACAACGAACACAAACGTAACGTATAATTACAATTTGCAAAAGCCAAGTTATATCCTACTTAATCCTACTATATATATATATCCTACTAATAATATTATAAATGTGAAAGTGTGGATGTTTGGATGTTTGGATGTTTGGATGTTTAGATGTTTAGATGTTTGGATGTTTAGATGTTTAGATGTTTAGATGTTTGGATGTTTGGATGTTTGTTGCTCAATCACGCAAAAACGGCTGAACGGATTTGGATGAAATTTGGCATGTATGTAGCCTTTGACATGGAAAGGAACATAGGCTACCATTATCCCGATTCCTTACGTAGTTCCCGAGGGAAAATTGAAAATTGTTACCGAGCTAAGCCGTTTGCAGACAGCTTTGAAATTTGGTGTTTTTCTCTATTACACCGCAAGCTATAACACGGATGAAAATTTGATTCCATTTTTCATTACTTTCACTATTTTTATTCCTTTTTGGACCCAATTCTGAAGTCCACGCAGACGAGAAGCTAGTACGCCATAAACAATAGAAAAAGAAGTTTATGCAAGTATACGGTGATCTAACTTATTGAATCAAATATTTCTTTTAAATAAAAAATATGGTTAAATATAAAAAAAAAATGGACTTCGATTACACGAAAGAATAAGATACCTACGCAGTCCCGTTAAGACATTCTTGGTGACATTATCCAATAATAATTTTGATTTAAAAACTAAACTCTTGAATCAATTCCGATGAAGTTAAAACATACAAATGCAGTCGAATTGAGACCTTTCTTTATTTGAAGTTATTAAAAACTTGCTACCTACTTACCCTTTACCATAGCTTACCATGGATATTATGGATAATTATGAGTTCATCCAATCAGCCTGTGTTTGTGAACTATAAAAGAAAGCAAAACACAATTATCCTGGAAAATATGAATATCAAAATACGTATTTCTTTAATTCCTGTGATTGAAAGTAAATCCTCTTTCGATAAAATGTTTAATAATACCGGCCTATAAACGTCCCACTGCTGGGCACAGGTCTCTTCCCATATAGAGAAGGCATGAGCTTTGATCACCACGCTTGTTCATTGCGGGTCGCGATTTCAGATTCCAATATTTTGGAATCCAGGTTTCCTCACGATGTTTTCCTTTACCGTTTGTCAATGATTTCTTAGAATGATTAAGAAAGTACATATAACTTTGAAAAAGTCACATTGGTACTTAGCTGGGTTCGAACCTGCAACCATGTGCATGCGAATGCGGTCATTGAACCGTTAGGCCACCACGATACAGAAAGTGTTTTTTGTAACTTAACGTATTTATCTGTGGCCAGCATGATACACAAACATGATGCCAATGTATCACACCACGGATTCAATTGCCTATATTAAAAACTGAACGGCTTTTCCCCTAGATATTTCCCTCTCTAATATGCATGAACGCATCTCGATTACACAAGCCTTTTCTTTTGAACTATATCATAGCTTTTAATCATTAATCTGGGCTTCATGAGAATTTTATACAAACTATATTTTTTTGCAATTCGAGTTTTTTAATGCATTGAATTTTAAATAGTTAAAAAAAGTTTTTGTCAATAATATTGTTTAATAAAAACACATTTATATCTTCTTGAAATCTAGACTGAGTCAAATACTTAAGAAATATTAATCTTATACTTCTAAAACAGTTTTAAAATCCAACGTTTAACCCTATTTAAAATGAAAATATCGCACACATTTCATCGTCGCAGTGCCCGTCTAACATGAACATCGACATTCGACAGCGATCGGAAGTCGTCACAACCGTGAACCAGCCAATATCCGCTCGTGGCACGCTTTGACGCCGGAACGAGTCTGACAACTTCACTGCGAACCTTAGAGGCCACATTTGTACGTCAACATGCTGCTAATTTTGTTTTGATATGAACAGACTTTGCTTGTTCAGAATATAGATAAAAAAAAACAATCAAATCTATAATAATACTAGCTGTTTCCCGCAGTCCTACCCACGCTCTCAATTTTTTTACATAATTGAGATGTAAGCTATCCTATCTTTCACACGGTGTGCAAATTTGATTAAAATCGGTTCAGTAGTTTCGGATTTCATCCCGAAAAAACATCGTGACACTGGAATTATATATAATAATAGATTATACAGAGATAAAGTTTCTGAGTTTGTTTGTAGAAAGTAATCTCTCAAGATTCTAAATCAATTTTGAAAATTCTGTCATCAGTAGAAAGCTAGATTTTAGGACTTTGGTGACACGGCTCAGGAATTCAAATTTATTCTTCTAAGCTTACTTAAACAGACCTTAAAGGGAAAATTCTTAACAAATAAGATGATTTTTTTTACAAAAAGATAGATTGTATTATCGGTATTCATAAACAGAGTGTTCCATTAATTAAACTTGTACCTTCCAATTACAATACCCAAATAATTTCCAGACTTGTATTCACTGACCAACTTCAAAATGAATTTGTATAGGATTATAATTTCATTACTCTAAACCGTATAACTCTATTGACTGCGATTGACAGTTGCCGTAAAATGATATTGCTATTTCGAATCTGTTTGCTTTGAGCAGTTCATAGTGAATGGTCAGAGGCAATATCGCGGATGCCGAATTCATAAAGTGGGATTAACTATATTTAGGAGCTGGACAGTACACTGTTGACGAGTGTCCTATTGAGCGTTCATATTTGCGTGGCAAATAGAGAGGCTTATTCATGATTGATTTTAGGTTTCACGATTTGTTTTGAAGCACCATTCACGCTGAAAGGAAAAGGCGCTTTGATCATCTGTCATGTGAAGTAAAAGATATGTAATATATTTTTTCTTTACTTACATAGCTCTTATGTCTGTCTGTTTATCACTGTAAAAGGAATATTGTACTGATTGAATCTATACTGTCCTTTTTCATTATAATAAAGTTGATTATTGTTAATAGTCTTCATTATGAACCAATAAGCTTAAAAAATAACAAAGAGCAAAGAAGGTTCTTGAAAAAACTAGATATTTTATTTAAATCGATCTGTCTCGAGTTTTTCCTGTTACCACCTTCACTTATTATGTCATCCCATACTTAATTTTTTAAAGTCTAAGTACATTACAAATGTAAGTAGTATTTAGACTATCTAAATCTGTGAAATACAGTATTTTCAGATGACATTATAGCTACGATCAAATAATATCTGCAATTCGGGTTATAGCAATGCGATCGAGAAATAATGCTGATATTGGCTATCAAGCTCTGTAGCGCCGCGCCGTGTGGATCACAACTTCAAAGATATTGATGAAATTCTGTGGAGTGATTTTTATCAAAAGAATAATTATAATGCAAATAAAGCCACGGGAACAAAACCCCACAAAGTGGACTGTATTTTACACATTCTGTCACTAAACGATGTCCATCTGACCTCCACTAATCCTTAACATGGTAGGTAATAGTATTCTTAATAAGACAGGATGTGAGATTCAGGACATACATCTATACGATCTATGGATAACTAACGATGTCTTTCCGAAGACATCGCAATAGGATAGTAACTTATTATAGAGTCGCACATTATTAGTATTCTTGTTAAACCCTCGTGGTAAGCTAAATATATGCTTATGTTCCGAGTGCGCTCACGTGGATAGTGTAATAGGTGAGATTCGAACCTGCAACGACCACATGATCGTTAGTCCGATGCCCTAGCCATTAGGTTACCGCTGTTAGTTATATAATAATAATGTAATTAATGTATGTATAATTATAATATGATGTATTAGTAGATGTATCAATAATATGTAGATTTCGCGTCGAAGCAGTTATCAGAGTCATGTAAATTTAGACACGTCATTCTGTTAATTAAGATGTGTCAGTCTCCTAACTTACTCCAATCAATGCAGTCATAGTATGACAGCAGCCACGTGTCGGTTGGTGACATACATTAACATTATCAAGACAAACGTGTTAACTAATTATATAAGTGATTATCGATATTAACTTGTATTGTATATTATTTCTTAAAGTCCAATGTGTCAAGTAAAAAACAAAGCTGTTAAAATTTCGTTACTATATGCCAGCTCGCCTTCACTTGTTTCATAATTTTGTGGGAGTATCAGATATTTTAATATACATTAATAAAAAAAAACAACTTTACCTAAGTGCACGAAAGTACAAAATACGTAATTTTGTTCTGACATTCTTGGTATTTTTTTTGAGGGGCTCGTGGCTAAGTGTAAGCCGTACGGTTTGACCGAAAATAAAGATTAAGCCGCGATCGCCGCGCTCGCCGCGCTCGCCGCGCTCGCCGCGGTTGGTCCGTGGATGGGTGACCATTTGTAAAACATACCGAGACCCCTCCGTGCCTCGGAAAGCACGTTAAGCCGTTGGTCCCGACTGTCATACAGTGATCTTTGACAGTCGTTAAGTCATTACAATTCTGACAACCAGTCTTACTATGGAGTACTATATTACCTAGCAATAGGTTGTGGAGGTCAGATAGACAGTCGCTCCATGTAAAATACGGTATTCAGCTAAATCCGGTAAGATTGGAAGCCGACCCCAACATAGCTTGGGAAAAGGCTAGGCAGGCAGAAGATTCTTGGTATTTTTTTTCCAACAATTTTGCTTTAAAAAACAAATCATTGAATCGATTTTGAAGATATATTTATCAATAAAAAATCTGAAATTGATTTACAATTTGTCGCAGAGATAATGCGTAATGAACATAACATACAGTCGAATTAAGACCCTCTTATTGAAGTCGAATAAAAATTTAGAGTTTCACGAAAATCCACACCCACAAACAAAAGAATTGTCTAATACAACCCAAGCTAAGCTTTTGATTCAGAACACCATGACCAGTATTAAAAGCAGAATTTTTGTTGAATACGTTTAAACTTCTTGCATGTCCAAAACGAGGGTAGAGAACAAAAGGGTGACCATTGAGGCCGTACTACGCCATACAACGTTTTAGTACAATACTTCTTCCTCATTCGTTTTTATTCACCGTCCTTTATACTCATTTTTAGCTTCATGACTCAAACAATTGTCGCGGAGTTGTGACATCCAAACAAAATAAATGTTTGGCCCGTTTCAATTCTTACAGCTGAAGGGTTCACGTCTCCGTAAAAAGCTATTGTTCTGTGGTAGGCGTGTGAGTCAATCCTTATAATTTAAGCAACCTGATGGTCGAGTGGACCTTGACTGCAATGTAACCGAATTTGATTCCTACCCAGGATAATTTATCTTTGTTTGATGGGCATGATTAATTCTTTCGTGTCAGTGTGTGTATTTAGTATAATATGTATGCATCTAGAAAAATATAAGTATGTACCTATGTTTATCAGCTGTCTGGTTGCAGTAATACAGGCTCTTGTCGTTGGGCCAGGCGTTGATAATAATAAAATGATAGTGTGTGAGTTGTCTCTCATATCCATTATTATCTATTTCATAACAAGATATAACTGTGGGGCTCGTGGCTAAGTGTAAGCCGAACGGTTCGACCGATAATAAAAGGTTAAGCCGCGCTCGCCGCGGTTGGTCCGTGGATGGGTGACCATTTGTAAACATACCGAGACCCCTCCGTGCCTCGGAAAGCACGTTAAGTCATTACAATTCTGACAACCAGTCTTACCATGGAATACTGTATTACCTAGCAATAGGTTGTGGAGGTCAGATAGGCAGTCGCTCCATGTAAAATACGGCATTCAGCTAAATCCGATGAGACTGGAATCCGACCCCAACATAGCTTGGGAAAAGGCTAGGCAGAAGAAGATAACAAGATATAACTGTGCTACTTACTGTGTCATCAAGAAAGTACACTCAATGTAATTCACTTAGTCTTTAACAATGGACTCATAAATAGTTTTGCAACACTTTAATAGACCGATTGCCAGACTGATAGTCCCACAATATTTTGTAGTTCAGTGTGATAGATAGGCAGTCGCATAATTTAAAATAGCTGGTTCATATAATCTACGCCCCCAAAATGTGAAATTCAACGCAGATAATGAATTCTTAGAAATACCAAAAGCATTAGCATACCCCGAAAGTTCGTACAAACATTTAAAAACTCACGTTGCTAGACAAGGTAATTTATACGAGCTTTAATATAAAACAGAAACGCTTAAAAGGCTTAAGCAACATTACAGTAACAGTTATTACCTCATAAATATACCGTCCTTTGCTTTGTCGACGCGCAAAGGAGAAAGATTATGGTGGTAGGTGTTTAAGCTGATTTACAACTAAATACTTCGCAGGTCGTTGAAATATGAAAAATAGAACTACATTGGTCTGCTGCAGTGTTTTTGGTTGACAAATTATGTTATTGTGGATTTGTCAACATAGTGGTGATTGCGTTATGAAAATAAGTGTCTTTTGGCAAACTTTTAAAGACTTCAGAACGAATTTAACATTGACGAGGTTCAATACATACTTTTGAATAATGTGTGTTATTCAAAGCTCTTCTGAAACAAAGACCATTTGTATAATGTATTGTTTGAATTGTGGTGTATTTTAAGAAAACTGTTAACGTGAAGACGGGTTCGAAGGGTTCGCTGAACCTCCAAAAGGTGATGTGAAGTATACTCAAGTTTTAAACGCCTCCAGCGTATTTCACAATTAATTAACTGTATGAGGTTAAGAATAACTTAAGTACAACACACGGCACGCAAGCTTAAAAACTTTAAAGTAGCAAAAGAAGAAGTTATTCGTGAAAATATCTATAATAAGTTTCCTAAATATGAGTAACTTCTACGGGAAAATTGAGATACATTAAATTGAAAAGAAAACTCTCAATTAGTTATTACTTGAACCAACTGAGATAAATTATGATAAATAATTCAAATAAAATTAAATAAAAAAAAATTGAGTAACAAATCGACTGCCGTTCTAGGAATGATTATCATATTTTTTGACCCAGTTTTTTAATCCCGAGTTAACTCAACCGATGATTATATATAACTAATGGTTTCAAAACCCGTTCTTTCATCAATTTTTAGTCTATCAAATGGTCAAATAAGTTGGAGAGTTAATAATTAAAACATTAAAAAAAATATGAATAAACGCGTACTACCGAAGTTTGAAACCATTAGTTAGCTTGGTTAACTAAAACATTGGTTCAGCTAACTCGGGATAAAAAACTGGGCCTAAGAACGCCAATTATGACGTAATTTCCAACATAATATGATGTTTACAATCTTCACATATGTGTGCATAGGTAATTTTGTGTGTAGTATATACAGGTATAATCCTCTCTTTGTTTACCAGACCCTCTTCTTGGTTCCATTTCACCCTTCGGCGTTGAGAATACATAGCTCTTCCTCGTACCTATTATAATATCTAAAGAGTATTTCCTTGTAAGTATAGCCGCCGGCTACAGAAAACCCCAAAATTTACTTCACCGACGACAAAATAACACGATTCTCAACTAAAGCGTGCGTGATTTTACACATTTACTGAATTTCAAGGTCGTTGACTTAGCAGTTTTTTGGTTAATCAATGATTAAAAGCATCGCCTTTTTGTGTTATGTTATAGTTTCTTTGGTAGTAATTTTACCTGGTGTCAGTGGTGATCAAGCGATCACGGCGGTCGCGTGATAGCGTGTTTCATGTTGCGTGCCGTGTTTTCACTTCAACTCCAACCGCTCTTTCTTGAGTGCTCAATAAACACGGTGTATAGAAATTAAGATCTAGATGAGGTATGAACATTAGTGCTTAATTACAGCTCCATTTTTCCTTTCTAAATTTATATCACTGCAATGGTCATGTCAAGGTTTGCCAACGAGCGATGGAGCGTAGAATTTTAGGAGTCAAAAGAACCGATCGCGTGCGAAACACCACCCTCCACTCCAAAACGCAAATTAAAGATATAGGTATCCTAACAGCCAAGTTAAAGTGGAGCTGGGCTGGACACATTAGCCGAATGGGTCCGGATACATGGGCGAAAATTTCAACCGAGTGGTACCTGGAACTGGAGCTCGTAAACGGTGTAGGCTAAAAAGACGCTGGCGAGATGACATCATTCGCTTTTTGCCGGATTGGTGGGAAGTGGCTCAAGACCGAGTGGCCTGGAGCAGGTTTGGGGAGACCGTCGCCCACCAGTGGGACACCTAAAAAATGGCCATGTCTTACTGTCTTATTACTTGGCAAAGGCGTTCTCCAGTTCAAGCTGTATAAAGTTCTGTAGCTGTATAAATTAGAAGTCAAGGACGATTCGCCATCTCCTTTTATAACTTCTTCCTATGCTTTTTCGCAGAATACACCATCTGTTAAGCTTAGTTACTAGATACTTTAGCTTTACTTTTACTTTATCAAATATGTTTTACTTGAGTATGTTTTCGGTCTTTGTGTTTATTTTAGCCAAAAAAACATGAACGTTTATTAGAATATAACGCTTCCAGTTTTCGCGAGTTCATAGCTGATGTTCATGAAACCTTATTTTTATTTGGCGCATAACCTTATTTTTAATGACGATGAGTTTGTATGGCAAAGTATTAAAAACAAAATTTAGTTTTAATATTTACTAACACGCTTCACAAAACGTTTTCTTAATAATACCTAAAACAAACATAATACCGTTGAAGAAATATTTAAAATTATGTAATTATTTAACCCGGTTTAAGGCCCGGATGGGTCCATTTGGTACCAGTCGGAAAAGGGCTTACATTAAACTTCGGGTGGGTATATTTTAAAAAAAGCCCACCCGCAGCTTTTTATCACTTTATTAGTATGGTAAGTACATATAGGTAATATTGTTTATGAATACCTAAACCTCCATGATGGGTAGTATGACGTTACGATCACGTGGGCGCCTGTCACGGGACAAGGTGACTCTACCCTCGACATTTAATTTAAAACTAAAATCGAATTATTCTGAATAATAAAATACTGAGTAATATTATAACAAAATCAATACCTTTCATAACTTAACCTTCAACAAATTAAGACGGTAATTTATAAAGGCCTAAAAACTGTAATTTCATTAACACGCACATTTAATTATGGGCACGTTAAAGCAGTGAGTTCGTGTTCATTGCCTTTCTTGTTCATTTCTTTGGTAATACCGTCAATCAATTCAAGTATGTATTTAATAGTTCATGAAATAATTATCAATCCTTAAATTGGAATATTTTATATAATTATATCACGAGCGAAGACTATGTTAGGCGTTATTTACATCCTCATGCCTCGAAAATCACGTAAAGGCCTATTCAGACCTAAGCGGTATTCGCTACCGTCTGCGGCAGAGAAAACCCAGTGGGTATGCGGTAATATTACTGTTCACACCAAAACTGATTTCGCTATCCTTGTGGGTAGAATAACGCGCGGTAGTCGAGTTTCGCTCAAGAGGTAAGAAATTTTCGCCAGTTAGTAATTTTGGGATGCATGCTGCTGCTCCTGTGCGGTATGTACCTCTACCTACAGTGGCAGCGAATATCGCTCAGGTCGCTGTAGCCGCGGTACTTGATACTATATACCTGAGCGAAACCCGCGCGGTATATACCTACCCATAGCGGCAACGAATATCGCTCAGGTCGCTCTAGCCGCGGTACTTGATACTAAATACCTGAGCGAAATCCGCGCGGTATGTGCCTCTACCCACAGCGGCAGCGAATATCGCTTAGGTTTGAACAGGCCTTAAAGCCGTTGGTCCTGCGCCTGATCCTTCTCTGGTCGTGTCGGTCTGCCATCCTATCAGTATATAAAGGTGAAGGATCAGAGAATACAAATAAGGTACATTGATTACTATCGTGGATCACTAATTTAGAAAATTAGTTTGTATAATTATAAATTTTCTTGACAACTTAAAAGACATTTAAATACCACTGAAAAGAAAGATAATACTTTTTTGGTAATTAAATTCCTTTGATTAAAAGCTAAAAAAAATTAAAGGTATTTTAAGACTTATGTTTATGAAAAAAGTGATAAAATAAAATAGCAAAACAGTACACTTATCAAATAAAATCTAATTAACATTAATCTTAATCCAACTTTAACCGTTTAAGTACAACTTAACATGGCCCTTACATTTGTGAGGACATAGTAACATAATGTGTTACCGTTGGCGGCAATAACTCTAAATATTCCGACTCGCCGCGCGTGCATCGAACATAAACACAGATAACAGACAACGGACTTCTCTAATATATTAGAAGACATCGTAGCGAGAGAATGTTGTGGATATCCCAGGCGTACCTAATCATAACAAAGACACCTGAACTCTCGCGTGTAAAGATTATACCTTTCAAAGTGCCATATTGTGGGGCACATGCTCATCTCATGTATGAAGGAACAAGCATTGACAATCACGTTTGCTCACTTGCGTTTTCTTTCACCGTGTGTCAATGGGGTCTTAGAATAAATATGAAAGCACATATATCTTTAAAAAGTGACATTGGTACTTGCCCAGATATGAACCCGTGACCCTGTTCATACGAATCCGGTCATTGAATCGCTAGGGCACCACGACATTTCAGTTTCAGTTATTGATGTCAATAAATACACTGATCAACGCGAACAACGTCGCGAGTAAAGCTAGTGTTAAATAAAGATCATAACCTTGCGCAATATTAACGAAATTCAGAGAAACTGGAATCTTCTTCCCCTAGACTTTTCCCAAGCTATGTTGGGGTCGGCTTCCAGCCTTACCGGATTTAGCTGAATACCGTATTTTACGTAGAGCGACTGCCTATCTGACCTTTGACCTCTGACCACAACCCATTGCTAGGTAATACATGTATTCCATAATAAGACTGGCTGTCAGAATTATAATGACTAAACGAATATCAAAGATCACTATATGACAGTCGGGACCAACGGCTTAACGTGCTTTCCCAGGCACGGAGGGGTCTCTTTATGTTTACAAATGGTCACCCCCATCCACGGGCCAACCGCGGCGAGCGCGGCTTAACCGTTATTATCAGTCAAACCGTACGGCTTACATTTAGCCACAAGCTCCTCTAGAAGAGAAACTAGAATATAGGTACTAGTGAATAGAACAAAACAAGAAGTCCTATAATTCAAAGCCTGTCTTATCCACGATCATCCTTCTTCGTATCACAGGACGTCTTCAATACGGAACTATTCAAATCATAACCACGCTCAGCTATTAATATCGGAAGCTAGAACTCTGTTTAAGCAAGTATAAACTAGGCTAGTGAAATATACACGTGGACTTTGCAATTGACATTTCTAGAGATATTAAATTCTGTAGCATTAAGGTGTCTTAAACGAAGACAAGTTTATTTTTATTTGAATGATAACAAAATAATACATACAGTTGCTTAATAATAGTCAACGTGTGTAGTTGTGGTGATAAAATGAACAAAAAATCTGTTTAAAAAGAAAATAAATAAAGGAATTAATTATTGTTAAATAAAGTATTTGGAACAGAGTAACTATTGACATCCTCCATCATTGTTGATTCCTTTTGTTCACGATTATAATCACATGATATCGTAGAGCATTGATGACGACATTCGATTGCATAATTAGCTCTTATTAAGGACTAATAAAATTGTACATTAATTTATGAACAATGCGAGTAACGAGTATCTTCGTTAAAGGACCAGGATTGGGTCGTATATTTCCTGAATTACTGCTGATACCATCTTCCAAATTCCTTCCGCTAAATTACCATAACGCCTCAGAACCCTTTTCCTTGCCCCAATAACTAGACAAGCTTAACGTTAAGAGGCACAACGAAACAGCCTTAATTAAACTCACAATAAATATAAATAGAATTTCTGCATTATCTTCAAGGAACGAAACATTGCCACCTTGTTACTGTATTTGCAAACGCAAGTGCCCGACCAGTCTCGGGTACGTCGTGAATATACAGTGTTCACAAACAAAACAGAGCCAATTTAATATTTGCCCAGCTTAACTTGGTAAGGGTATGTCAATAGGGCGGTACGTGTTGTAACAATGGACAAGTCGGGTTCACGAGTGTCCCAAATAAACATCGATCTTATACGCTATTTGTCTTAGAATGAGCTACAAACACTGTTTGGTTGGTGGATGTAGACGGGATATCTTCCGGTTGCCCAAAATAATTTTTGCTGACGGTCAAAGGCAAGACCTCAAAAGCCGAGACCATTTCCATATTGTGAAGGCCGAACTTTAAAATTCACTAGAAGGCATAAGACTTAATATACTTTAAGGAGATGGGATTATCGTATATTCCAATGTAAATAGAAACGAATCATAAAATTAAACTGTGTTTCATGTTTGTTTATTTTCACAATATTAGGGACACGACAGCTATGAGCTTTTATTGCAGCAAACTGTTTCTATAACACTGTTTTTAATTTTAATCTAAGTATAAATAGTAGCTTCAATAAAATTTTATATGGCTTTTTGGGTGATGTGCTATTAGTGTACTAAGGCCCAGTTTTTTCATTCCTAGTTAACTCAACCAATGATATGCTAACTAATGGTTTAAAATTTCGGGATAACGCGTTTTGTTTGTCTATAAAATGGTCAAATAAGAGAATTAATTATTTAACAATTTGTTACAATAAAAATTATGAACAAATATGTCTACGTAAGTTTGAAACCATTATTTAGGATATTTAACTATTGGTTGAGTTAACAAAGGATCCAAAAACTGGGCCTAACCCACTTATTCCATAAACAGTGATAAGATCTGTACAAAAGCTACTAATTTACATTGAGATTAACAATAAAAGTCGCTTACAGTTGTCGTGTCTGTAAAACCAAACCAATTTAAAATTCAAGCATGCACATTCAAATAGCATCCCTTGGACCATCTTGGTCAGTAACTCAATCAGTCTCTCGATCTAAATTGTTCTTTGTCTATCTTAAGACAACATAATGTATGGAATACGAACCATGCATAATTTTATATTCTTTGGTGAAAGATAAGAGAAGATACCATTTATGAATGAATATTGAAATAGGTTTACGATTTTTTTTTAAAGTAGCCTTAGATATTAATATTAAAAAGGTAAGAATTTGCATAAATGTTTGTAACTCAATCACTCCATAACTGTTGCTCGGATTTGGATGAAATTAATCATCAGTAACTTTCAAACTATCGCATTGCATGATTTTAATAAAATTCTGTCACAGGATTTAACGCGAACTCACGCATTTACCTTTTAAAGCTTGACGTTTCGGCCGGGTTACACTGGCCATATAACCTGGCCGAAACGTCAAGCCTTAAAAAGTAAATGCTTGAGTTCGCGTTAAATCCCGTGACAGAATTCTATTGAAATTCGGCATATGCATACTTAACTACCTGGAATAGCGCAGCTACTTTTTATACTCATAAGGCCTCGAGTACGGAAGTATCTTTAATACAAAATGGTAAACAAAGCATAATTATTCGTATTTTACAAACAGTAAAAGATTGAAAACGATTTGATACCTAACTGCCCATCGAAGTTTCATTGATTGATCATTTCAGTAGCTATTAGACACGGAACCCTCAATCAGCCTTGACGTAAACTTAGAAACTCAAACTAACTTTAACCTCAGATGTGTCAACGATTCCATTGTCTATGCAAACACATATATTATGCCCATCGTTACGTTGACAAGGGAAAGGGTGAATAAAGATGAACTTGTTGCTAAGAGCCAGTGGGTAATACGTGTAATTATAAACTCCTCGACGCGACGCAGTAATGTGTAGGTTTATACGCGCGTGATTGTAAATTCCATTACTCAGAGTCATATGCTTTGCTCTTACTAGTAAAACTCACATTTGCATTCGAGATTTACCAGGAATTTCATTTATAGACTCAAGCTCACTTTTTATTTATGCCATTAAGTTCTTTACTTAATTTTTTTTTTATAAAGCTTACTTAGCAATATGAGTCGCACGTTACTAGTATTCTTGTTAACCCGTCGCGCTAAGTTTAATTGCTTGTGTTACGAGTATTTTCACGTCGGTAGAGCAACGAGGTTCGAACTCGCAACCACAAGATCGCAAGTCCAATGCCCTAGCCCTTAGGCTAACGCTGCTTAGATGTTGTCTTACCGTTGTCATTCTTCTGCTTTCGATGGCAGGGGCTGTGATTGATTAATAATATTATTGTTTGAGTAAAGGTAGGTATTTATAAAGTGAGGTAAGTTTTATGCAATGGTTAGTGTAAGGAAAAAAAACTATAGCAAACGAGCTGATTTTATTTATTTTATCTAACTTGTTCTAATAAACTAAAATATCACTTTTTATGTTCTTATTTCTGTGAAGATAATTAACTTACTTGTATGTATAACAATATAGCACATAGTAAGACTTTCACGGCTACAATTTGCATTGACAAAATTGCAATTCGAATTGTCTAGCTGACAATACATGATAGAGTAATCTGTCGACAGACATCACATTATCACGCGAAATTAGATGCAGATTGGATTTAAGACCACTAGAGACGAATGGTGATATGTCATCCAATTTAAAATTTTGATAGGCTTTGGACATCATTTTGTCACTGATCATCTCTAAGCGCTGTGTAACTATGAGAGTATAAGAGTTGTACTTATTTAATCAGTTTAAAGGTGCAGTATTAGGTCGTTATATGAAAAATCCTAAAAACGAAATTGTATAGGGGTCCGGCCCTACACAACCTGGCAAATGGGTTTAACATGAAAAAAAGAGAGGGGAAGTAACACTAGCAGTTATTTAAATTATGAAGTACTAGCTTCGGCCCGCGACTTCGTCTGCGTGGACTTCAGAATTGGGTCCAAAAAGAAATGAAAAATGTGAAAGTAATGAAAATGGAATAAAATTTTCGCCCGTGTTATAGCTTGCGCTGTAATAGAGAAAAATACCTAATTTCTAAGCTGTCAGCCCACGGCTTAAGCTCGTACACAATTTTCAATTTTCCCTCGGGAACTACTTAAGGAATCGGGATAAAAGGTAGCCTATTTTCCTTTCCATGTCAAAGGCTATATACATGCATGCCAAATTTCATCCAAATCCGTTGAGCCGTTTTTGTGTGATTGAGCAACAAACATCCAAACATCCAAACATCTAAACATCTAAACATCCAAACATCCACACTTTCACATTTATAATATTAGTAGGATTTGTCAGAATTTGTTTTGAACTGAACACATTACTCTGACTGGATCTGTTTTAGATTTCAGTAATGAGACCGTTTTAATTTCGTATAAAATATCATCAAATCACCTAGGCAAGATATTTCTTAAAGCGCAATAGTATTAGAATCATTAAAGCTCCATACATTTATGTTATACAGTTACAAAAACACATAGGCATGTGACTGGCCTGTCACACGGAACTTTTTTCCTCCTTAGATCAATAAATAACTTCGAAATAAGAAAACAAGAGAAATATAAATCGAAAGCGTACGTGACTTGGAACCACGCGTCATTGACGAATGAACCAGGAAGATGGATCGGTCTCCTGACAAACGACTGGGTGGCATACGCAAGAAACATTATGCTATTAAGTGGTTAGTTGAACTTTTCAGAACGGAGATAAACTACAGTTCGTAATAATGAAGTAAAAAATGCAAATATTAATCAGAATTTAGTTATTTAGGAAACTTAATCCAGTATAATTGGGACATGGGACAAGTATTTGTGTGATCCACAAATGCTTGTTCCAAGTCTGGGTGTTCTTTGTGCATGTGATTTAAATGTTTGTGAAACCCCCGCGACACAAGGATTAAATACCGTAGCGCGGGCGTCGTTTTAAAAAAAATGAGTTTTTTGAGAAGAAATGCTATTTGCCCTGCAGTGGGACGATAATGACTGGAAATAAAATTAAATGCTTATTGTCAAGGTCGGTCACAAATTACTAGTATTCATTTTAACCCTTTGAGCTAAGTTAAAAAGCTTGTGTTATGAGTAGGTTCAAGTTGGTAGTGTAATGGGTGGGGTTCGAACTGGCAACGACATGAAGGCAAGTGCGGCGCCCTAGACATTTAGGCTACCGATGCTTAAATTACATTAAACACATGTAAGAAAATTAAGCAATAATCATAATAATATTGTGACTACAAAAAATATTGCTTCAATAATGCATGTTCTTTGCTGACTATTTTTGATACTATTTGCATATTGAATGCACATCAATAATATGTTTGTATTGTAGACATTAAGGGTAATTTAGTTTAAATTTAGTTTTTTTTCAATCATCACATAATTTTACCACTAACTTTACATAATTGAAAAGTAACGTTTTTACTTTAAATAATTATTTTCAACTTAACTATATACACACCTAATACTAAACAATATTAATTAAACAAAACTAAAACTAAAAAATAGCACAAAAAACTCTTCCAGATCGCTGTCGACTGGAAGTGTGCCCATAAGGCTGGCATTAATTTTAGTTGTACTTTCATATTTAATGACGATCTACGAAAACTGCGATAAGGATACAAAATTTATAAATACATTAACAAACACTAGCTTTATAATATTTACCACAAATGGTATTTAGCTGGAATACGGCACGTGTAAGTGGTTAGTTTAAATCACTTCCAAGTCGTTAGCGGTTAGAAAGGCCAAAACTAGGCGTATTGTTGAATATTATAATAGTTCCTTACAAATCATTATTAAATTTTCCTTTGAATTTTGTGGGAAAACAGCAATAGATATAATGACTTTTTGGAGGTCATTCATGTTTTGGGTTTTTATAAAATATATTACTATGTATTAGTTAAGTATTCTTACGATATGAAACTTATGAATAATAAATAATCTACGGAATAATAAGGGTGGAATTTTTGAATGCCACCTGGACATTTCTTTACTTGAAAAAAGAAATAAAACGTAATTTATAGTTTTTTGAAAACACTCTTGGACGATTCAGGAGTTGAGATGAGAAAAAATCCAAAACATTAACACCCTGTAATTTTACTCTACTTTTTGCTCGATGTTGTCTGTGGATAATTATTGATTTGACCAAAAAGTACCATCAATATTTAATGTTGGAAGGAACAACAAAAAGAAAAATAATAAAATATTTATAATTAAAAAATACTTTAAAGAAAATATTAGTTAGATACATTACAAAATTGGAATCCACTTTTTTCTTATTTACACATGATGTAACTGAAATACCCGCTCATGTTTTAAGTACTAATGCCCATAGATAAATGAACAACTTTCAATAAGAAAGTATAGTCTGTCTGGTGATAATATTTATTTCGTTTATTTACCAAACATTTTTTAACAGTGTAATGGCAACACAGCAAGTTAGTACAACAAAATATTTTTAAAATTTATAGAAGTACAGCTTCAGTAGCACCCTTTATACTAAACATTATATCTATTACATTTTCTGAGAAGAGCAATATATTTAAACCGGGTATTTACTGAACATGTTCATTTCCAATTCAGCAATCCTGACAGGTCTATACATAGTGTTGTCTGCATCATGTGTACACGGGTATTCGGGTAAGGTCGGGATTATCTCGAAGTGAATACTATAACTGCACTGTTACTGCTATGATAATATTATTAAATAGATTATAATTAATATGTCAGTATGTGTAGGGCAGTCAACAGCTGATGAAGCAGAATACCAGCAGGTTCAATCCTTGTATAAATAATCTTTTTTTTTGTAATTCACAAAATTAAATGGTTTTTAGTTTGGGCTAAGCACAAATACCATAATGTCAATACTGCCCTCGTAAATGAAAACACAGTAAGTCCAAAAATGCCATTTTGTAAAAAACGCGGTTAAAGTTTCATTGATAAATCGTTTTGTTATAAACAAACCATTTAAGTTAGGTTGAAAATTATATTTTTATATTTTGTAAAATGAACAAAGCTTTAATTCAAAGTATAAAAAACTAATATTTTATTGTTTTTTATTTAATAAAATCAGTTAATGTGTTATAAAATAGGAACATAATTTAATTATTTATTTATTTTTAATCTAAAATCCAGTAACTGAATGGTTACTGTGATCTAGCTTAGTTTTACACGTTACTGTGTATTAACCATTTAAAGACAGGAGCTCTAGTGATAATACGACACAGTAACTGTACACATACTGGGTTGAAACCTAATAACAGTAGGCTTCGATTTCTTAGCTGAATACCTAGTAAGTGAAGATGCTGTATTTAAGACTAATTTATGATTATAAAATCTAAAATGTAAAATAAGTATCTTAATATACTGTGTTCTATGCTAACCTTTTTCATAAGTGTATGTTTCCTCAAAATAATAATTACCCTGTTTTTGCCATAAAAGGTATGAATTTTATACTTTTTTTATAAATAAAAAGAGAAGTCCTGACTGACTGACTGGCTCATCAACGCCCAGCCCAAACCCTTGGACCTCGAAAGCTAAAATTTTGCACAGTGGTTTCCTTTATAATATAGACAAGGGATATGATTGAAATCAAAATTCAACCCTTAAGGGTGTTAAATAGGGGATGAAAGTTTGTATGGAAAAACGTAATTTGAATGATTTATGTAACTTAACCTTTTTATAGGATTTAAACCGTTTTACAGTTGCCTTTAAATTTGGCTTTCAAGTAGGTAATTTGCCGATATGTATTTCGTTACTATTGTTAGATTTTAGGATTTGTTTTTCCAGCAATCATATACCTATCAAACCGCACGCCGCACCTCGGATATACCTACTACATAGTTACATAAGCAGTGTGAGAAGACATTCTTTACCTGGATAAACACATAGGGTGTCCAGTAGTACGTTCAAAAGCTAGTGAAACGATAAAATCACTTTAATTAATTTCTATGTATTTTTAATTGACTAAAAGTAAAATCACGTTCATATTATTAATTTTAATTATTATTTATTCATTCATCGTTTTTTTATCTATGTGGGATACAACGACAAGATGAGAAGATAGTGAGATCAAAATTCTGAGTAGTTGCCCTTTGCCAGTAGCTAATTATTTTATAATTACTTTATAACAAACTAAAAAATATTTAAAACAACATAAAAAATAAACTTCTACATTCCCCACTTAGACAGATTATCTTTGCTAAGATAATCTGTCTAAGTGGGAATACATTGACACACCTAACCTTAGAAGCAGATGTGGTATCACTACCCAAACAATGGAACACCTATTATCTTGTCCTTCGTGCCCTAACACCTGCACGCTGGACGATTTAATGAAGGCTACTGATAATGCAGTTCTCGTAGCAAAATTCTGGGCTGACACAATATGATTGCCATCGACACGATAAGAAGAAGAACTTCTACATTTATATCAAAGCAACAAATAAAATGCAAAAATCAAAATAATCATTATGCCCTAGTCACAACCATCATCGTTATTGGTACATAAATCGACGGCCAAATTCCAATTTCTTAGGCAATGTTTCCAAATCTTTGCTATTAATATGTTTGCTAAAAGCTAAGCAGTGACCAACATTTATTTAGTGAAGCGCAGTTGTAATCAGGCCAAATACTGCTAAAACTGGTAAAAAGTGCTGGTAATGTCTTCTTTTCTTCGCCCGGATACAGCCTCATGCCATATAACTGCATAAGTTTTAACAAAATTGTGAGTTCCAACTGGCACAAAACTTCAACAATCGCAAAAGGTTAGCTTAAAACCCAGTAAATCAATAGTTACTGTGGTTAAGCTATGTATTTTTGAAATAGATATTAAAACTGCAGGCATCTTAAACCCAGTAACTAAGATACTGTGATTAACCTAAGTAAAACATTCGATAAATTTTACGGAAATTTACTTTAGACCAAAGTATTTGAAAAAGCCGTGTTATAGCCAAGCAAAACTATTTATAAAAATACATGAACACGTAATTACAGCACAGTAAATAGTAATTTACTGTGTTCAACCCTAAAAAATCTAACGCACTGTGTTTTTTATTAAAAATGTCTTGATTTTTAGCAAAATACTGTGTTTTCATCTATCATATCTCCGTAACGGTGGTAGATACAGACAAACTGAAAATTTTCCCAGATAGCTCTGGGACTCGTTATTACAATAATCAAAACAAGCATAAACACAGTAACTGAAGTTACTGTGTTTTCATTTACGAGGGCAGAATAGAGGTATGTCAAAAACACCTAACTTTTCGACAGGTTAAATTCCATTCTTAATAATATTTATTTCAACCTTAACTAACACCTCGTATCAGGTGAAAATATATAGATCGACCTTCTAGTAAGCCCTATCCTTATGTACGTAGATTTCAATTATTGCGATTATCATCTGTTTTTCATAAATATGTCACAGCTTTTGAAAAGGTGAACTTATTCATCACACTTTTGCAACAGATTCTATTGCAGCTTATTTTGATTTCAGTTTCCGATGTTTCAACGCCTTTGCAGGTGTCATGGTCACGAGCAGATAGTCTGTCCATGACCATGAAACCCCATAGAATCTGCTTAAAAGTAGTTTTATTGCAATGTCTAACATTCGCGTAAACCTCAGAAAACAATACACGTAGAATAATTAAATTTCATTCTCTGTAGCCAAATTCCGCGATTCACATGTTTTCGCTTCAGAAACCCGACTATTAAAATAATGAAAGCATTGCCTAAAATATCGTAATGATGTATAAAGGTACTTCAGTAATATTTTTTGATATAATAACAAATGTAGTGCTTGATCTAATACAGTCTGTTTTTCTTTCATTCGTAGCATGGCACCCTTAAGGCCCTTATAACCTCTACAAAGACGGTTTGTGGGTCAAGAAAAAAGTACTGTTCACACGCAAAGAACGGATAGTCCTTGAAACAGCTAAGGTTTTATACAAGAGCTACTTGACATGAAATTATTATACAGAAAAATATTACAATGCTTATATTGAGTGTTAAAAACTTGTCCAATGTACCTATTAATTTAGGTATAAAATTTCTATATTTAATTAATAATGTAAGACTTTTGCCAGAACCAACTAGACCGTAAGTTGGTTCTGGTCATTTTAAAACTAGAAAAAAAATGTTGAATACTTTTCATAAAACGCAGTTTTTAAATATATTGTTTTGTTTTTAAAATTAAACTAGTATTCAGCGTGTTACTGACACCAGTTCTATGATAATAAACAATAAAATAAATTTCGAATAGATAACTTTATTAAAATTGTTTATCTCGTTTTGTCTATTTACTATAATATTTTTTAGTATTTTAGCAGAATAAATAAGTATTTCGTTTCATTGCAAATTAAACTAATATTTTATTTCTTTATAGCTCTGCGTAATTAATGGTCGGAAAGTATAATTATTTGTAAGTATAATATTTTCTGTGTGGTAGTGCATATTCACCGAAATTAATAACAATATCTTGCTTGGGACAACTCGCACACGGCTATCTGATCCCAAACAAGGCAGAGCCTATGGCAACCAAAAAACTGATAAACATACTTATATATTTATAAATGCATATACATATCACAGATAAATAACACCCAGACACACAAACTGGCCCTATTCATATTTTTAAATAATTAATGTAGTCTAAGAGGTAACTTGATTAAAAAAAGAGTTTAATTACAGTAAAAGAGCTGCTAACTTTCCTTTGTTTTACCGAAATTGTTCCGAAAGTTAATACTTAAAAAACTTTATACTTTTAAATAATTAAAAACACCATTCAGTTCTCCCGCCGCTATTCGTCAAAATGATTGATTATATCGGAACATTAAATAACGATCGGCTTTTACAGTTCTTTTTGTTTTTATTACTCGTAAAGTAGCTTGAATAAAGTAATAAGTAATTTTGTTAAATACTTACTTAATAATAATGTGTACGTAATTGTTACTTGGTGTATTAAGTCCTTTTTTGAAGTTGTGAGCAATACCGCGCAAGTTGCGGTACATTGAGGGACCGCGCACCTATAGTAGGTATCTTATGTAATAGAACATAGACGGCAATGAAGAGCATCTTGCACGATATTTCTAGTAATCACTTCCTATTTCAAATTTAATATGTTTATAAATAGTGTTTTTTCATAAAAAGTTTTTGTATAAAAGTGATCGAGTTTTTTTTCTAAGTGGCCAGTACTTTTCATTTAATAAATGTGCATATTTGAACGGCTTAATTCGTGAATTCACGAAATAATCCGTCTATTTTGATAGAGTTACTTATAACAGCATCCTATACCACGAGATACAGACACACAGCTTGGTTATGCAACTAGCCTGTATGTATGGACATTAGACGCATCCTATTATCTGATCCTAATTTGGCAAGTTAGGGTCAGGCTATAACGACGAGAAAATTATTATTATATTCTAGATATCTTTTCGTAACTAAAAATGGAAAGCAGGTTTAACTACATGCCTTGAATGATTTCAAGCATTTTTTTACTAAAGAAACAAAATTGTATTTTATTCGTTCAGAACTAATTTATTTTTCAACTAGCTGTTTCCCGCTGCTACGCCTCCGGTCTAATTTTTTTTAAGATACAATACAACTTATATCACCCGGGGATAGTGTAGCTTCCCAACAGTGAAAGAATTTTTCAAATCGGTTCGATGCTTTTTCAATGCAATCAAAGAATCAAATCTTCCTTTTTAATTTTCTTTATAGTATCTGTAATGATTAGTTTTGCAAAAAGTATTTGTCTTGACAGAGGCATGGCCTTTTATTGTCTGTACAAAAAATATACACGGAAATCTGGACTGGGATCCATCCTTAGGAGTACACATACACGTTCACAATTAATGATAACCGCAACAATGTGGCAGTACCCCGCAATATGTAGCGAGATAAGCTTTCAATTATTCAATGGCTTGCATATTAATGTCACCGGACATTCAGATAGAGATCGGTGCAGGAGTTCGTCTTGCTATTGATTAATGTCCAGTTAATGCGGATATTATTGTATATCTGTTTGTAGTAGTGATGGGAATGGTTTCGGATATTGTAGCCGAAATTAGAATTTTGTTTTACAGAATAAAGTGAGATTTTAATTGTAGGTATTTTCAAAGCATTCAATAAAATGACTTCGAAGAAAAGTGATTCTATTTGCATAAAAAATATTGTATACCTACTTACAGGAGAGAATAAGTATATTGTGGTATCAATATCAATTGCCGCCTACGTCAAAATATAAGAGGTACCTAAATTAAAATATCTTTAGACGATACTAAGAGAGGGTAATGATGGGTTTTAACAAAACATTCAGCTTAACCACTCTGAGTACTCAACCAGTCAGTAGTTAAAAAAGTTGTTGAACTACCAAACGATGGAAAACAACTGAGCACTAAACTCGTTTTTGTACTTTCTAGAATTATTTCTTAAGTCTTTACGAGGTCTTTGCGGAATAATGCTTATTGATTATTTGAAGTTAATGCTTTGTTTATTGCAAGCGGTGGTAGCCTAATAGCTAGGTCGTCGGACTTGCGATCATGTGGTTCCCGGTGCGAATCCCACCCTTTGCACTACCGACGTGAACCCAATCGTGACACAAGCATTTAGCTTAGTACGAGGGGTTGAAAAGAATACTAGTGATGTGAGAACCAAATTACTCGTTAGCTTTTTTTAAAAATTAAATGATTATGCGCTAAAGAAATTACTATAACATGGTTGAACATGATCAGCGTATTGGAATAACGTCCAGGTATATACAAATGTAATTTGAAATAAAGCACTGATTAAGTAACAGACTTACATTATTTATCGCGAGCAAAACGATTCAAAAAACTTTTGTGTTATAGGTCCATACTGAAAATATATAGTTTGGAAAACTGAATTTTTAATTTTATATATGACATAAATTTATTTTAGTATAGTGCGGATACATTTTAAATGAAGTAACATCTCTAAAAAGCAATCTTGATCACAAAGCTTGATATTATCTATATCGTTTTGTGAAAGATATAAAGCCGTTACTATAATTACAAATAACATAATGTATGTTATTACAAGTAAACTTGCGAAAATTATGCATAACCAGATTAGCTGAATTCGTAAATATTGAATTATTGAATTAAGCGTATTCTGATTCACAAATTATATGGTTGCATTTAAATTGCTTTAGAATAGAAAGCCAATCCATCTGTCACTACCTGGACTGACGATTCGTCGTATTTTATATTTAATATTTGAATTAAAATAAGAAATAATAACCTTTAATAAGTTATATTATGTATAGAAGAAGAAAGTTCAGGTACCAAAAATAATAAAAACATAAAATTTAGCAATCTATTTCTATTTTAAACGTATATAATTTTGAAATAAAACTACTTGTATACGGATTCTATCGCGGTTTATTTTGATTTAGTTCCCGACGTTTCGACGCCTTTGCAGATGTCATGGTCACGGTAATTAATAAAAATTAATGAAAGTAGAATGAGAAACATCCCATGTTAAGACAAATACCCCCTCAGTCAGTCCGTGACAATGACATCTGCAAAGACGCTATAGAATCCGATTAAAAGTAATTTTATTTCAATGTCTAACATTCGCATAAACCTCAGAAAACAATACTTATATAATAGTTAGCGAACACTTACCCTCATAATGTCGTGTGACATCAAGCAGTTAAGTGTCACATGTCACTTCTCAGCTCATAGCGTACCTGCGATTCAACTGACATGTTTCAGATAGCGCAATGTAGATACCAAAGGTCCATACATTCCAAACAAATGACTTACGGACAATTCAAAGTGCGAGCGGCATTGACGTGTGAACAACTCACATGTCGATAAATGAAATGATGTCTGTAAAACTGAACTGAGTGAAAAGTTACTTTCATTGTTTATTTTAAGGCAAATCGATCCCACTACAGAGTATCTTAGGCTTTTTCCACTACTTTGATTTCAGGTTTCACTTTGAAGCCATACGCTATTCAGCTAAATCCGGTAAGTCTGGGGGCCAAGACAACTTGGGCTAAGGCTAGGCAGACGATGAGCTATTGGGTGCAACTTAGTCTTGTTGCACTAAAGAGTCTTACATTTTAATTCATAATAAAAATAAATGGATTTAAAATCACATTCACCTAAGTAATCAGTAGTAAGCCGCTATTAAATAACGTAATTAAGAATATTTTCCGTATGCCTTTTAATTTTATCTGTGTGTATTTTCATTAAAGCTTAACTAAAATTTATTTTGAAATGAGTTGCGAGTAATATAATTTTAAAATTTGAAGCGGCGGTAGCCTAATGGCTAGGGCGTCGGACTTGCGATCATGTGGTTGCGGGTTCGAATCCCATCCATTACACTACCGACGTGAACCCACTCGTAACACAAGCATCTTAGCTTAGCACGAGGGGTTAACGAGATTACTAGTAATGTGCAACCCACATTGCTAGTAATCTTTTAAAAAAAAAAAAACATATTTTGAAGTTACTGTATCATTATTACATACTAAACCATTATTTACTTAGTACGTTAGTCGACGGGATTATCGCCCATTGATGGCGAGTTAACGAGTAGAATTACAGGTTACTGCCGTGTTCGGGTGGTCACGTGTGATTTGCACACGGCACGTTGCTGGCAATGTGACTGTCACGTCATAAGATGTAGACACAAAAGAATCGATAGATGAAGACATTTTCAAATACAGTAGGGAATAATGGCAATGTTAAACGTTTATTCTCGTTTTATTTCTCGAAAGCAGCGGTGGTAGCCGAATGGCTAATAATGCCTTACTGACTTACTGGCAGTGTGGTTGTGATGGCTTATTAAGAAAAAAACTGTAGAAATTATGATTGTGTAAAAGAACTTCACTGTAGATTATGTAATAATTTCAATGCATTATTGCAATTAAATTTAGTAATTCTTCAGAATTTTTTATCAAGAAAAAATTCTTTAAAGTATTTTTCAGAATGTACAATATACCATTTGTTTAAAATCGCACGTAATTCATTAGAAAAGTGACTTAAAAATGAAATTTACTATCGACCACGAAATTTTAATTAAAATTCTCGCAAATATTGCTAACCAGTTCAAGTTTAAAATGAAACAAAGTTTTTCATTACAAATATCGAACCGCATGGCAAACGGAACGAACTAAATTCGAATTGCACACGGTAACACGTAGAAACGGTCAAACTGAATTCAATTATGAAATTAGTCACGTCCTTTTTAATTTACAGGGAATTTTCAGAACTGAATGAGTCACTTTAAGTAATATAAATAGCAATGTAAATATGTAAGTAGCGCTTGATCATTATTCATTAAAAAAGTTTGATATATTGGAGATTTTAGTGCTGATTTAACACTATATTTTATACACTTGATTTTGTTTCTGTGTATTTGAAGCTCACTTTATCTTTACCAAGCACTTTTTAGTACCCAAAACAGACATCGGTTCGCCAAATAATAATTATTAAAATTATGTAGATTAATGTCTACTGGAATTGCCGCCTCCACTTTTTAACTTGTATAGTTCACAGCTATGTATTATTTTCTGAGTTGTACGCGAATGTTAGACACTGAAATAACTACTATTTAAAACGGATTCTATCGCGATTTATTTTGTTTAGTTACCGTCGTTTCAACGCCTTTGCAGGTATCATAGTCTTCGCAAGGGCTTACGATGATTTTAAAAGCTACTAGGTATTTCAGCATTAAAAAAGGAATGTTAACTTAATAATAGATAAACAAAGCTTGTGGCAACTGTAACCATTTTCATCTGTTAATTGGATCCACATTCTGCGGCCGATTACAGAGTAATTGTAAGAACAGATGTCGAGCAGTGTTGTGTTGCTCTGCAATTACGTCAATTTATGTGTTTCGTGGCTGGATGGGATGCGAACAAATTAATAATAATTTGCGGTGAGACATTCATTTGTTATTTATATTTAAAAATTACAAAATAATATCTCATTTTATTCCTTGAAATATGTGTAATAAAATATAAACAACAACTTGATATATAACGAAGTGATTTGACTGAGCGATGTTTTGATTCATTTTTTTTATATACAAAAATGCACTTGTGACGTGGGTCGCTCATTACTAGTTTTTTGTTAATCCCTTGTCCTCTTCGGTAGTGCAATAGGTGGGATTCGGACCTTGTAGGGTAGGCTACCGCCGCTTCTTCGCCGCCAGATTATCCTTAATGCTGAAAAATATATTACACTAAAGCTATTGAAATTTAAATGCTCTATAAATATAAAAAATTAATGAGAGATTTTAGTATGCTGACCAGATCTTAGGTACCACAGCAAACTAGATAGTTATGCAGGGCACACTTACAAAAATACACGTTTGAAAGCAAAGGGAGTATCATAATTATCATGTTAACAGGTATGTTTTATTGAAGTAACTCGTTTCTACTACTCACAGACTTACGTTATGACGTTTATACGAAAGTGTTATCGACCAAGTTGTTAGTGTGCCCCGCTACATAGTCTGCAGCTGTGTACACCAATACTTTTTCAAAACAAATTAAGTGTACAAGTAAGGAAAAAACACAAAACCGATTACCACAAAAACGCCACTAAATGCGCGAGTACTGAACGCAAAGATCTTCACACAAACTCGGAGTTTTTGTCGTCAGCCCTCGCAGGGCCGTTACGTACTCAAGTCCCTTTCACGGTGTCAGGAGTCCTCCACTAATGGACCCTTGCCTCTTTCAGCACTCTGTTGCCGCTTTCAGAGGGTCGGGTGAAGTCGCGGTAAAGTATGTGTGTTGGATACTGTTGCTAGAGATTAATGTTGAGTACATGTTTGTGAATGTGATGTTATTAGTTTCTGAGTTGATGTTTGGACGGCTATAGTACTTTTGTGATGTCATTCCATTGACATTTGATTTGACTCATTACCCGGCTTTGCCAAGAGAGTTTTGTTTTAAAGGGTATGTCGGTATGTGAATTTCATAGCCACTGCCGGCTTAAATGTTTTTTTTTACTTTTACATTATCGCAATTGGGAAAAATACTGGTTATTTTAAATTACTAGCTGATCCCCGCGGTGTTACCCGCTAGATATCGGCTTTTTTAATTTTTCGGAATATAATGGAGCCTATTTGTTAAGGGTTTGAGTTAAAGGATCCTTTAAAATAAAGTTTCAAATTCGAAGTTTTTTTTCTTGATGTATGTGTTTCTTCAGTTTTTTTGTAGATAACCATCCTCTTGATTATTTTGCTTAATGCTACGTCATAGGAAATTGTTGAGCAAAATATGCGTTTAAAGTTTTTTAAGGAAATTAAGCATGTTATTCCCTAAAGTAATCCTAAATCTTATTAATAAGTTGCTCTTGTTTCTCTTTATTTTTCGGTCCGAAGGCTGTAATTTAGGTACCTCAAAGGGCCACTTACTTTCTACTTTCTGCGTTCATTAGGACGTTAAATTCAATCTTAATAAAAAATAAGCTTTATGGATGTTTTTCTTTGAATGTAAATATGATATAATTTAATATATTTATAGTCAATTTTCATCTTAAAGAAGTAATGTTTTGTGCTTTGACATACATTATCTATATTCAATATCTTTACCTCAATGTATGCCATATTAGGTACTGAGTACTGACTGACTTATGTTTTTTTACTTTCTCGTATATATATTTACTTACACTTATCTCCGTAAACTCCATAACCCAAAACGTTCTTGAATGTTTATTCGTTCCTACTTTACACCTTAAAGTGACAAAGACAGCAGATAAGTAACGGCCACCTAAAACGCAAAACCGGCTCAAAAAAAGACATGGATTTGCGGAAAACTACTCCGCGATTACCTATACCTGTAACTGTTTGACGTTTCATTATTAAGAGTAGTTAAAATCACAATAAGTAATTCCGAATAGATTCCTAATACCTACTTCCTTTCACCATTTTAATCTATAAAATGATAATGACGTAAATAAATTTACACCCCCGCTGCCATTTTCCAAAACTCTAAGAACAGGTGTCAAAGAAACTTATCTGACAACAAAAGACTACTACCAAAGGGTACAGTTCAAAAAGACAACACCTAATAAAGTTTTAACAAAGTGAAATAACCTAATGTATAGTGTTACAAAGCCTTTGCAGTGCTCTGTCTACTTTTGTTAAGCCCTTACTAAGAGTAAAATAAAACAAAATTTCCAAATAACTCCAAACTTGTCTATTGAATTTTTAATTGAAATTCTTGTGAATTCATTGCTTCATTGCTTCAAATTTAGTTTATTATCAGCCTAGGCTTAATTATACGCCTAGGCTGATAATAAACTAAATTTTAAGCTGTGGTACAAATTATCATGATTGAAAGTGGACAAACTTTACTTAAATACCTATTTTCAAAAAAGTATTAATGAAATAACAAAAACGCCTTATATAAAAATACTTGGTTACCTAAATACTTGTTTCTATTTATAAAATGCTTCCGTAGAAATAAAAAAATATGACACTCTAGTCTCACCAGTACTCGTATGCCACAATACCCAAAGTAATAAAGATCCAAGCATTTCCAAAATAAATCATAAAGCTTGGTTCATACGTATACCTGCTTTTTGAACTTTATTCACGTGATTGATTCCCAAAAAAAGGAGTTCCATCAGCCGTACAATAAAACCACAGGAAAATTTACGTTCGCAGCACTTGTCGCGACGGACTTTGAATATTATTGAGCACATTTTTGCATTCCCCATGTTAAGCACCCGTTTTGTTGTAGGCTTGTCATTGGGCTCTATATTTTGACTTTCAAAATCTGTATTCGACTGTGGACGTATATTATTATGGTTTGGCAAATCCAATGAAACATTTTTTGCTCAGATTTTGCCCACGTTGCTCCAAAGACGTGCTTAATAATAAAGAGGAGAGCTATTTTGGACAGTGACATGTGTAACTTAATTGGTAAAGCGACTGGTGCGTTCAATAAGTAGTTGCGGCTTCTAGTTATACCGGAGGTTGATTTTTCTTATTAAGATAACCAATTTTATAAAATCATTTTGATTACGATTACCAAAAAATAATAATAATAACGTATCAAAAGCAACGTTCCTGTTTGGAAAAGTCTTGATTCTAAACAAAGCTGACACTCATGGCTCGTGGGTATATGTCACGTAAAAAACGGTCTTCAGCCTAATCCGGTAAAAGTGAAAGCCAGCCCCAAAATAGCTTGGAAAAAGGCTAGGCAAAAGAAGAAGAACTCGATTGAAAATCGCTTCAAACTGTAAAATGTTAACAAGCAAATTCCAGTGGTATCACCTCCGATATGTCCGCCTTCTGTACGTCGGTGTAAAGTTACTTCACTGTCTCGGCTCACTTTGATCTTTGAGAGCAGTAATTAAATCGGCTTTTTGTAAGAACTTTTTAGTTTTTTGAGGATGATCATGTCTACAGGAGCTTAGGCTGTCCTTTTTGTATTAATTATAGGATTTAGCTTAAGAAGGGACTTTTAAAAGTCTGGTGAAATAAGAGCGTGTTTAAATGGGTTTTATTTTTGGATTCAAGCAAGAATCAGTTGATCTCGGAATGTTAATAATACAAAGGTCGTTGAGCTCATAATAGCATAGTAAAGTTTTCCTTAGTTTCATGTAGTTTGTTCTAGAACTTTATCGATATGACCCCAATTTTAACTTTACTTTGTGTAGTTCGCATGCGTTTAATAATTATTTTACTTAAAAGGTTTAGTTTAATATTATAAAGCCTGCCATTAATACCTAAGCTACTGTAAAAACTCTTTTGAAACTGCTTTTACAAAGATATGGTTAAACGTTTATTTAGTTTTTTTTTATTTCCTATATTAACTGATTTCCCTTTCGTATATGTACCAGAAACAAAAATGCTTAATTTAAACACATTTTTGTTTGACGTTCATCCCCTCTCTGATTTCAAATAATTCACTTTTGAAATTTAACCTTACCCGAAAAATCAATAGCTGGTTTAAACGATAAAATAACAATCCATTTATCACTCTTATCTATAAAATTAAAACAATCTAAAATTTAGCAACCTTTAAAAATGTCTGATCGCGGACAAATAAAAATTGGGGCCAAAGGCTCCTGTGAAATTTAAGATAAATTGTCCGGTTTGATCTATTTTGTCACTGTTATAAAAAATTTAATAATTTTGCTTGAAATATGAAATGAAATATTATCTTCAGTAGCTCACAATTTTTTTTTTTCTGTCAGTCAAAAATAGCGATAGACAAATGACTACACACAGGTTTTTTATCGTACCAAACTTGTGATTGGCAGAATTCGTTCAATTTTTTACTGTTACCTTTTATGAAACGTTTTTGTTTTGTCTTGAAAATATATAATTAATAACTGATCATTCATTATTCTTTTTCCGGGTGTAATTTATCTTTGTATTTTTCAACTGTCGGGTTGCCATAACGGGCTCCGCCTAATTTAGGATCAGATAGCTGTGTGTGAGTTTGTTTCAAAATATTATTATTATTTGTAATAAATAATAATAATAAATGTTGAAAACATCACATACATTGCTCCGAATGCAAAGTAAGTAGCTTAAGCACTTGTGTTATGGAATCGGAGATAACGTGACCGAGACCCGAGACAATGTAGAAAAGTGTTGTTTTTTTCTCTACATTAAACAGTCCTGGGTTCGAACCCGGGACCTCTGAGCTAGCGACACCTTTAAACCAAAAAATTAAATTATTATGTCTAATATTTTTCCAGTATAAATAAACCGGACATTGAAAAAAAATATAGTTCACATGCCTTTTGTAATATGTGTGAAATCGTTTTAATACAGTGTTTCATATAAGCATCCATTTTGTCATAATCCTTTCCAAGTATGTGAAAATTTTAGGAATGAACTAAAATATTATCTCGACGTGACTGCGAGATAGAGTGTTGAATACGAACGCTCTATTAAAGTGGGTATTATACGAAGGCTAACGATTCAGCTAGCTTTAGCCCAAAATTTTGCAGAATAAAGACCAAGTTCTAAAACTGAACTGATGCAGCTAATAGAAAATGTTGTTAGGATTTCCATATGCAGTTTGTTATGTATGTAGCCAGCTAAGGATATGAACAATTTCCAGGAACTTTTAACAAACTTGTGTTAAAAAGACTGAATAAAATTAAAATACTTATTTCTTTGTAAATAATAAAAAAACACTATATTTTTATACCAACTGTTTGACCATAATATGAAGTTTAACATAAAAAAATGGCTTATGCCAACAGAAAAGACACATTTGTGAATTACAAAAAAAGTTTATTTTCTTATGTTTCTTAACATCCACAGTATTTAATTATTATTAACCATTTATTTCAGACCGAAAGTCCATAAAATATAAGATGTATTTATTTCTTTGTACACTACATTTGAATCGTAAATGGTTTTCTTACCGAAAAGCTACTAATATTATCCATAATTTGTAGGACTCTTTTTTAGATTATTCTGGTAACCACACATTGACCCAAACTATACAGGATATCGAATCCTACGAACCACAGTCACACGGACGTATAAATTCACCCCCGTACACCATAGATAACCCTTCTGTGAACATAAATTTAGGATAAATAATCTTAGTTAGGTATTAAGGGGCGCAGTGAGTTATTGGCGGTTGCTATCAAAATATAGGGAAAATAGTATTATAAATACATGTCACTTTAAAACAGGAAAATTATGACGTCATAATGAAATTTATTTTAAAAAAACACGCAGATAGCACGAATATTGATGATCAGTAGGATTCGACTTTTGTGTCTTTTCCAGTCACTTTGCATTTACTAGCGATTGAATTTTAAAGAAATAAGGAAGGTTTTTAGATTTATTTATAACTTCAAAATTGTGTTTCTCGTTAGCTGATAGTTTCTATATCATATGGTAATATAATTCATATAATAAACGGATGGTTTAATATGCAAAAGTTTTCACAAACTTTTTACGGTGCGATCAAGAGTGTATCAGATTGAATACGCTTATTTTTATTAAATATTAAATTTACAGTTTTATTACAAAATCAAATCAAATCCTTTTATTTTCGTAACGCAGGTTATAAAGATGACATAATAATAAAATAGTACAATAAGTTCTACCGCGAAGTGTGTGCTAATGTTGATGTACAATAATTAGAAGCTAAAACAAAATCAAAATACATCAAAAACTTGATTTGACTGCACTGATGGCCGAGTGGTATAGGTCACCACGCCAATTACCACTGTGCGCGACGTGCTGCGGGTTCGATCCCCGCATGGGACAAGTATTTGTGTGATCCATAAATGTCTGGGTGTTCTTTGTGCATGTGATTTGAATGTTTGTGAAACCCCCGCGACACAAGGATTAAATTCCTTAGTGCGGGCGTCGTTTTTTTTTAAAAAGAGAAAAAGAGAAAAGAGAAAGAGAAAAACTCAGCAAAATAGAGTAATAAAAATAGCAAACAGTAACAGCTTTTGAAACGGCCTGTAACTGTTATAGGATAATTGTAGTATTTTGATAAGTTGTCCAAAATATATGACTGTCAACAAAATTACTGTTGGTTTCGATGCCAAAATTGCCTTAAGGTAATTTAACTTGACAGTATTGTTCTACATTAAGCCTTCAATATTTCGATAGGTACGTGTTTTACGTAATATCCTTTATTTGTTATATTTCCCTCGAATATTAAGTTCACTTCCGACAATATTAAAATATACGCACTCCATTTTCCGTATACCCAAAAGAGCGTATAAAAACAAAACAACAACGTTTATTAAACTTCTTTCAATATTGTTTCTTACTCTCTAATAAATATAATACTGTATCCAAACACAAAATACGTTTCAATATGAAAACGTACAAGACGTGAACTTATTGTAGGCGCAGAGCAAATTGCTCGTAATAATGTTGCTGCGCTATTGGTCCTATCATTTTGTACTAGTGCGTTTACATATTTGAATACCTTGAGAAGTCACAGAATAAAAAAATAAGGATCCGCACAGTAGTACAAATGACTTACATGGCATTAACTCATTTTCATAATTATATTGTGGTTTTGTCATAAGCTACATAAAACTTTTTGATATAGTACGTTAAATCCAATGCATTATGAATGTCCTTACTTAGGTAATAAAATTAAAAAATTGGATAAAAGACGTGGGTACCTATCATTAACTAATAGAGAAAAGTATGTACCAAATTTACACACATGCATACACTCTACTTCTACTACTACTAACATAATTCTCATTCTGGCCCAACTTGGTGCACGTAAATGAATAACATTTGCCTTTAAGGGGAAGAAAATTATTTTATTTTATTCTTACGATGTGCTAAAAACAACTTAGTTACTCTGTAACAATGAAGTATGAAGTCACCAAATCTGTACGTTTCCTCGTACGACACCAATGCTTGCCAAGTCCCACACATACACGGGCATAATTTCCGATAGAGCGCTTGCAAATCGACGTCGAACACTTTTTATTCGTATATAGTTTGCTGTTTCGCATCGCTTTCATTTTACTGAATGTATCTCTTACGTTGTATTAAACTTACTTAACTTATTTCGTATTTTTTGTTGCGAAAAGAGTTTGAAAGGCTGTCAAGTGTTGTTATATTCTAGAATCCTGTCTTCGTTTGTTTTACAGTAGACAGACTGGTTTCAATGTAACTTCGTAATAGGTTCCTATGCTGTCAATAAAAAATATGCTAATATTTGTTATGATTCCTATTTTTCAATAATTGTCAATCGTCTCGGTCGAATAACTTACGAATTGTTGCTTAACTAAAATAGTTATTTCATTTATTTATTTCAGTTATTATAATATTTCATTAAACTTGCCGCGTTTCTATCTACCTGCATGGCTGTCGGTTATCACAGAAAGTTTGGCGGTTGGCATTCAAGCTTCAATGAAATCAATGAAGCAGTTTAGACGTGAAAGCATAATATAGAGATTTACATAAACGTTGGTAATAATTAGACTAAAATTATGTACATATAAATATGGAACGAGAATTTTCACGATATTTTGGTAAGTAGATATGCTTAACATAGCTCTTTAGAAGTCCACATTATTGTATAATACCATCCCATTCAAGAATCGGGGACACCCTAGCCATAAGTTAAACCAATAATGTAAACGAAATCGAATATATTTCCTATACATACCTACACAAAAATAGAACTAGCATTTTTCACTTCCAGCGTAAATATCGAATAACGTACCTACACATCGGTTACATATCGAATAATCCCAAAATCGAGTAACAAATCTTGTAAGGGACTACCGCAATCTAATACCAAGGACAAAATTTATGTTAACCGGATACCAATCAGAGACATACCTTTGTAAAATATTAGATACCCGCGTCAAACTCAATGCGATCTTTTTATTAGCTAGTTTGGGAAATTGGCTTTGCATGGCCATGTCTCTATAGCTGGGTAAGAAATAAATTAGATTCCATGTATTCTGAGGTCTATAGAAAAGATAAAAAGATTTAAACAAAAATAGTAAACCGATGACATCCATTTTATAACAAGTACCAAATATAGATCATGATAGTTAAGAGAGGATATAAATGGTTTTATTTTATACCTTTTTGTCGAAAATTTAATAAGTAAAGTATTCTATACCTACTTACAATTAAAATAAAACTACTTTTATGATATAATAATGGCACCTGCAAAGGTGTTAAAACTTCGCGAACTAAAATCAAATTAAACCGCGATAGAATCCGTTTAAAAGTAGTTTTTTTTTCAATGTTTATGCGAATATTAGACATTGAAGTTTGCGTTAGTTACCTAACAAAACTATACAACTAATAATAACATATAGATAGAGGCTTGACATATAACTTACATTAGTATGCAAGACAAAGAAAACCGAAACTAAAATGACCATTCATATTTTTCTTTAATTTCCAGTTAATGTAAGTAATGTACTCCAAAAAATTAGCATTCATATTGAAAGTTGGTCTGTTCTGTAATTTATGCAATTACCTAATGAATATTACATGAATGAAACGTGCGTGATGGACAGAGTGTTGAAATTAAATGGACCATTGGGTGAAACTATTTCGTTGCCCTTAATTTAAACGCAACCAACCGGATATGACGTACATTCTGATTACTGAATTTATGATGTCTTGTATCATAGTTGTTTAAATTACTAAGGTTTATTAAATTAAAGAGGGTAGCTTACATGACTAGAGCGTCGTAATTGCAATTATGTGATTGCCGGTTCGAAACCAATCCATTGCACTAAGTACCGTTGGTGCCCACTCGTAACACAAACATGAATAAAAGTAATGTGCGACCAAAATCGCTAAGCCATTTAAAAAAACAAACAAATAACTGACTTGAAAATGTCCAATAAAATGTCGTTTGTATTTAGGTACTTATTTTTGTCTTTGTAATTTGCAAGTTGCTTTAAAGTATTTATTATAAATGATCATGTCTCATGCAAGCAATAATTAATTGTTACTTTTTGTGTCAAAAAAAAATTACATCAGTTAATTATTTATTTAAATTTTAGGTACAAACAGAAAATTAACCAAAACAACGTCTTTTTGCAGTAATACTTCCAACTACTGTAAAGTCAAGATTAGTCTACTAATGGGTAGTTCTTCGAAATTTCATTCTTTGACTGATTCATATGGCCAAAATTTAATTCCACTTTCAGCTTAGTAACGCATCTTCATATGAAAATAGGTATGCCAAATAACGTATATTTTAATGAGGGACTCGTTTTTACAAAGTAGTTTTCGAGATATCGACATTTAAATATTTTGTGCCCAGATGAATCAGTATTTGTTACAGATTAATCAAAAACAGAAATAAAAATGAAAAGGTTTGAATGTAAATGGGCTCAGTCTTATGAAAATAATCATAATATTATAACAACAATAGTCGGTTTTTATAAAAACAATTATCAGTGATCATATCGCGGAAAAAAATTGGTCAATTCAAACTTGCGTAAAATATGTTTCATGCGATTTCTTTTTAGCAGGTGTTTCCCGTGCAGATTTTTTTAAACTTTTGGGCTGACAATGAGATGCTACTTTGTGGGCTGGGAGTCCTCGGTGAATCTGATATCCAAGTATTGGGTGAAGGTGATTTTATTATTCTCGATGGGACGTCAGCGTTGGATGAGACATCGGTTTCATTTTCTGTTAGGTTCAAATCGATTCCCAGTGTCTTCTGTTGTCTTATTGTGGATCTTGTTATACGTGCCGATAATGGTGAAGTCTGAGTTGAAACCTGTGATGAGCTGGGAATTTCCGGAGATCTTGGTATGAATGAAATTCCTGGAGATGATGGTAATGATCATTTTTTTCGGTATCGTCTGCTGGATCACATTCGTCAATTATTTCCTGCACTCTACTTACTTGGACAAGAAAAATTACGCAACAAAAGTGCTCCTTTCTTGCTGGAAAAGGGAAAAACTAATTTATTTTCTGATTCATATCGGGTTTTGAACATATGAATCAGGCACATATGAATCATGATTTTGCCTAAAATCATGCATAACTCATCATACATACAGACTTCAATATTGTGATTTTTCTAAACGAATCTATAACCCAAAATCATCACACGAAACTCAGATTGAGGTTTCAAAAAAACAAAATAAATTTTATAAAGTAGGCATTGTAATCAGGAGGCTACCTGAACCAAGCACAGATGAATCAGATGTTTACCTTCGTTTCACCGGGATCTAATCCAACTAGCCACAAGTCCGCCTTCTAGCTCATAGGTTGCACGTCTGGCTCCCCCCCGCGCGAGATTCCAGACCCTTATTATTATTACTCGATCAAGTACGGTCAAGCGCAGCTTACTCCACATGAATCAGTTTTATACGCCGGACACTTCTTATTTAATTAATTATAAACACACTAACGTAGTTATAACTAATACATATTTTTTTTGTAAGAGGTCAATTCATTTCCTTTCGATATAATTTTAATTTATATTGAAGAATCAAAGGGAAAATGTGTCATCGACCATTTTGTTCCGGAAAATGGCAAACGGACGCCCTATATGAATCAGGAGAACAGACTTCAAAAATTTTTATTTTATATCTAGACAGCAATTATTAAAAATATATAATTTGTCCTAGATAGAGGTAAGGCTAAACTGTATAAAAAAAAAATTACATGCCGTTTTGTTTGTTGGTTACAGAAATATACCCACAGACATCGAAAATTTTGTCTCTGAAGAACTACCCTAATAATGAAAAAATCTAGCTAAAAAAACGGTGGTTTCGTATCCAAAATAACTGGAGATACATCAACTTTCAACTAAATGTTTGTTCAATACAAGATCAAACGAAAAATGACATAACGTACAACTTCGAATTCGATACTAAAATAACAGTTTAGAAATATTCAGAGCAGCTGCGTCACAGATAAAGTTTACTATATAAAACTTAAAATAAATAAATTTAACTCAAAGAGAACTGAATGTCAGACTTAGTGAAAATTCACTTGAAACTGAAATATAGTGAGTTCCTACACTGTCCTAGTTCCGAGTATAAGCTTTTTGACTGCTTCGTGCATTTGGAAATATACGATCGAGTAGCTGGCGGTTGAGGCCGGTCCGTTGACACGCCGTGTTAGCATATCTTGAAAAGTTATGTCTGAGATACTTTTTACTATATGTCGATCCATCTTACAATACATTTCTACATTACCTATCATCGCTCCACAATAATTCTTCATATTATTTATAAAATGGTTTGTGTAGTTTGTGTGCTTTTAATAACAAAAAAAAATTGACATAGCTTTTATATTATATATAGTCCTAAATTCACTATAATAATAGTAAATAGTTCTAAAACTAGATTATTATGACACAGTATGTTTTCACCATATTCAAGGCTCCTGGGCTTGTTTGCTCTTATACTATGAGATATTTGCCTCACTACTTTTGTTACCCGTCAAGGAGACGCGTGTGTTGAAAGGTTTAGTAATTTTATGTTTTACATTTTATTGATGCATTATTATGCTTTTAAAGAAAGTAAAAAGCATTTATTTGCCACACGCGACGCAATAAATAAGAAAAGGAATAAAAACGACCTCCGTGGTCGAGTGGCGTACACACTGGTTTTCAAGGTGTCGCTAGCTCTGAGGTCCCGGGTTCGATCCCGGACGGGTCAATGTAGAAAAAACACTTTTCTACATTGTCACGGGTCTAGGTGTTTGTGGTACCTTCGTTGTCTCTGATTCCATAACACAAGTGCTTTAGCTACTTACATTGGATTCGGAGCATGCATGTGATGTTGTCCACGTTTAAAAAAAAAAAGATAAAGAAACTATTATTTCTAAGTGGGGAATTATGTGTCACATCTGTACAAAATGGTAATCGCTCAGCGTGGGCTGAGTATTTTTTAATTCTTAAAACGCTTGCTAGGATGGGGGTCGATCATTACTAGTATTCTTGTCAACCCCTCATACCAAGGTAAATGCTTGTGTTACGTTTGAGATAATGGGCGGGATTCGAACCTACAATGACATGATCGCCAGTCCGACGCCTTAGCCATGAGACTACCGCTGTTTCTAGTACTGTTTATTAATTTCTTTCACGCAGATGTTAAAATTTTAGCATATAGTGGAAAAGCTCATCTTTATCATTTGTTTATTGAGGTAAAAATATAAGAGAAAAATTAATACAGCAAATTAAATTAAAATGTTGTAAAAAGTCACATATCGAATGCATATATGCAACATACAAACAGTATGTTGCATATGCATTCGATATGTGTCTGTGGTTTGTGTGGACTAGAATTATTTACACATTAATAACAGAAAAAGACAAACTAGGGAAAAACACATAATAAAGCTCTCTTCGTTGTAACACGCACCAGTCCCTGGACAGATATTATTTCTCCATCGTAATTTAACTTAACGTGTTGACGTTCCTGTCTTTAGTATAGTTAGAAAACAGAAAACGATCAGAATAATCTACGCACTACTGTTGATATTATCTTTGCAAATTTTATGTTGCATAAAAAAATCTTTATTTACATTTATTGCTTTCGTTATCTCTATCTCGCTTAAAACCTTAAAGGTTACTTTCTTCTTTACTATGCTTGGGGGCTGACCATAACTAAGCTGCAGAACTAGATCCGTCAATACAAGGAAAAATAGATTACCAGTACGTACTTTTGTAGGTTTAGAATATTCCCTGACCAAAACTTAATTTTCCAGTAGCTTTGTCTTTGAAAAAATAACCTAAAGTAATGTATATTCAAGAGACTAAAACAAGCATCTTTAACAGCGCCATCTGTTTATATTTTTACGAACTACAGAGCTTAGAGCCCAACATGGAAGTTCAGTTTGAGTTTTTAAGATAAACCTATATTTTAAACATTTACTATCTGTTTTACAACATTAATGTTTCTTATAGGTGAAGAAATATATTTCGTTTACGTCCGAAAATAGTTTGTTCAGAATTATAACACCCTGTTATATACGAGTATGTCGAAATCTGTTATACTCGACGATGGGAGGCCACAAGAATGTAACTTTTTAATTTTTGAAAATATTAAGTAGACATGTATCCGTTTTAAGTGTATACTTAAAATAGGATTCTATATTTTAAAAGGAATTGACAAACCACACTCACAATTTTGAAGGATCAAAATTGAAACACCATTTGGGAAGTATAAGTTATATTATAATAAAAGTTATATAATTAGATTACAGCATATATTTTCAATAGGTACATAACTAGCACTGTGTACGAAATACATTTTCACAATGTGAGCATATTTTATATTGTAAAGTACTTACACCAGAAATTTAGTTTCCATAGTGAATGATTCTGTATCGGTCATACATCAATTCTTCCCCTTAATTGAAGTATTACTCATACACGTTAATGAGGGTGACAATATTTTTTTGACTTTATGTTTTTTTCCTAAACATGTAATTTGCTGTTGTACATATTTTTTGCAGAACCACTAAATGTACTCACATTTTGTGCGTTGCATTAAACTTTGGTCTAAGCATCAGAAGTGCAATGAAGTAACTTATGAAATAGTTATTTTATACATGTGTAAATTTCCCCGGTTTACACATTATTAAGACTAACGACACTAAAGAACTCAGTAAAGAAATCTTAACTTCGATTCACAACTCTCTCTCATAGAAATTGTTAAAAGAAAACTATCGCTCTTAAAGCTAAAATTTGAAAGTCTTATAGTATAGTAAGCGGCGTTGAAGCTTCCCACCATTTATTTAAAATATCCACCGTTCAAAATTCTGATCGCTCCCTTCAGGAGGATGGTCCCCGTAAATAAAATATTTTTTTAGTTCCTACAATGCTTACAGTAAGCTAAACTTTATTTCTATGGCATGGAGTAGAATCTAGCATTAGGTACTTACATGGGATTACGAAAAGAAGAAACTATTGGACTTAACTATAATAATCGACCTTTTAAACTATCAAACTACAAAAATGTTTGCCAAAAAGCTTCATTTTTATTGCTAAAAAAGCTTAAGTAAGTAAACCTAACTCTTTAATAAATCTATAAATCGTTGAACTGTGCTCTACGTCTATTAATTGTGACTTAATTGGGTTATGAATGTGTTAAATAACTATTTAATTAACATTACCTCCTAATTTTGTGTCATTATGTTCGCTTAATACGAAAATTATATAATTTGTGATTCGAAAATTTAATACTTGAGGCACTTTTCAAGTGGCTGATTTAACGAGAGATACAGTGCATAGTATTGCTATAAACATTATGAATATACTTCTAATTTTTGTTGAACCATCGGTATAATATATCACAAAATATTTAAACGATGGACTGGACATTGCGCATATAATTTTCCGACACACTTCTTCCCGATAGAATCATAATAATACATCAATTACAATCACTCATATTCTTCCGTGGCATTAACTAACATTTCCATCTCTTATTTTTAATAGAATATTTATTGTTTTCTGTCATTGTGTCACATTTTTTTACACTTCTGGCGCGCGGATTTCCACGGTAACTGAGGTCGGTCCGGGCGTTGTTGGAGACCTGAGAGTGGCCGATCTTAGAGATGTCGCAGAATGTCCACTGCTAGCTCTAGACCCTCGACGAGATCCTGAAAACAAAACAACCATATTATAAAACCTTCTTTTTATATAAGTCTTCAAGGCGAAGCATGCCTGGAGCATGATTTCAAAAAGGATCACATGCCGTGAAAATCCTAAGTTAATGATCATCAAACATGAAAAGCTTATTTTTTATCAATTAATTGATATTCTAATCTAATAGAACCTCAGTCAGAGATAAAAATCGTTTGTATTATCCACAAAACCTTTATCGCTAAATTGCATACCGTAATAAAATTAGTTCAATTGTAAGTAGGTATCATGCAATTTAACAATTGTATGTAGATTATAAAATGTGTCCTTTGAATGATTTCTAATGTCAAAAATATTGAAATGGATCATCAAAAGTTTATTTTTAAGATGGAATGAGTAAGGGGAATTTAAGTTTAGTTAAATCACAGAATTAGGCGATGTCAGCTATTTAAGCAGTCAGTTTTCTATTATTAACTATGTAGTAGCAATACAAACGAACTCAGCTAAGATTTTTTTCTACAAACAGAGTATAAGAATACTAAAAGTATAAAAATCTATCCTGGACAAATATTTTGAGCAATATTTAAGGTGTTAGTATTTTAAGAAGAGACATTGGAACTTATCTTCATCTAATTAAAATTCCATTTTTAAAATGTTTCATAATAAAAAATAAAAAAAATACGTACTAAAGAGAACATAGCAAATTTTATATTTCACCTTAGATATTGTTCTATTATTTGTCTAGTAATAATATTTTCATTTATGCTTTGTTTAGTTTTATTTACTACCCAATTTAACCATTAATACAACGCATTCTTTCGAACAGTAAATAACTACAAAAATATTTTACAATATTAACAACTTTTATAATACGTTAACCAAAATATTTAGGTGTTGTGAAAACATTTGCTACTAAACCACACTCGTTGTGTCAAAAACAGTGGATTGAATTCGTACAAATGCGTGAATAAATATGTCCAAACGATTAAGTCGAGTCTAGATTTTACATTTTTACAAGTGTGTCGTGAAAGTGTATTTTATAATAAATTTATAGTGTAAAATATAATTTTAAATTTTAAGGTTATTATTGTATTCTGTCTCTCAATTATTTAGGTTATTTCAAACCTGTTTTGTATGCTTCTATCTCACGAAGCCCTGGACTTAGTAAGTAAATAAAATATAATATAATATTTTTAGTAGCTGCCCAGAAGATAGTGTCCATAGTAATAAGAGTCCGAATAGATAGAATTTCATTTTGAATTTTTATAACATAGACACATATTTAGTTATTTGTGTTCATCGTTTTTTTGATTAATTAATTGATTTTTATTTTTAATTTTTTTAATTTCTTTAGAACAATGCTACAGTGTACCTACAGTATTAAAAACTAAATTATCATAACAAGCATAATGACATCGTATGTAACCTGAGGGCTTTCGGTGTAGCTGATGACTTTGATGGTGGCGTGCTGTTGATACATGAAATAATCATGATTAGCATTGTCAGTGAATAGGGGAATAGGCAAAATTTGTTAAGGACTCTTTAGTATAGAGTGTGCAAACTTATTGTGTTAAAGAAGCCATTTGTTATAAAAAAATGGTCGACAAAAAGGGATTGCAGTGTGTGCTTGTGTAAAAACCTCTGTAGATATGTTATAAGCCTGTTATTATAAGCTAAGTACTCGAAAAATGTAATTTCATTTGTTAAATTGCCAATTACAATTTTTTTCTCCAGGCTTATATATGTCAGAGACAGCAAGCAATTGCTTATTTGAGTGTGTGTCGTAAGAAAAATAATAATGCCTATATAAGTAGTTATATAAAAATAAAGCAAATAAAGCTCCTATACATAGTGTAATGTCGTTTCAGGTAAAACTGTTCCATGATCTTCATTAAATTGACGAGCTTCTTGAGTAGTTTGCCATTTTTATGAGTATATATGTATTTTTTATTTGTAGACCTACGAGTACTGCTAAAATTTGAATTTGCCCGTTCCCCTTCAATAATTGTGAACCAAAAGGAATTAACAAACACACCACATTTAGAGAGTTAAAACACATCGATATTGAAACATCTATCACATCATAACATACCACATTTATAGTGCATTAATAAAATAGATTACAGGTAGTTGCAGCGAGTTTAGGTATTTCTTTGATGTATATAGTTCAGAGATGATGATTGAAATCAAGCAATCCAATGTATATGCTGAATTTACTTCTGCAACTAACTGTATAGTATATGTAGGTCTAAATAAGAATTTGCTGTTTCCTCTGAATGAAAAGAACGATAAACTTTATAATAAATAAAAATACAACACATACTTTACTTTGGCTTTAGGTTGGAAATATATCAAGCACAAACATAGTGGCGAATTTGCATTGATCACATATTGACCGTATAGTGTGATGTAAATTATTATGAAAGAAAAACCTAGAATCAGAATATTAGGAAGTTCTTTTTTGGCCACTTTTTAGAATATTCATATAAAAAGTTTCTTTCTAAGTAAAACTGTGGAAACAATATTTCGTTGCAAAAAAATCAAATTAATGTATAGTAGAGTTTGGAAATAGTCAAAAAAACACCCATCACGTCCCTTGAGTAGCAACGCTAAACATGAAATATTTACAATGCATATTGTGATTTAACAGCAACTTCTTACACAAAACCTTGATATACAAATAAGTAAAACATCAAAATAAAGGATCTATTTTATTTTATGGATAACGAAAAAACTCTAAGAAAGTATATATTTCTTTTTTAAATTATCAATTTTGTTAGTTCAAAAAGTAGTTCCTTTAAGAATAAAAAAAACAGATAAGTATTTTAGAACCTGTTTTTAAGAAGTACCTGGACTGGGTGAGTGAGGTCTAAGCTCTTGCTGGCTAGCCTGCCTCGACGGGGGACGAACACTGACACGGGAACCACGACGATCCTGAAAATCAAAAAGATGAGAAGGAAAAAGCACAAGGTAATAATCAGATGATTAGATGACCAAGTGTGTGTAAAAAAAGATCTATCACTACAATAGGCTATCACTAATAGCAATATATTGTTTCTTATACTTTTTCATTAAGAGACACATGTTTACGTGAAAGCACGTAAAGCCGTTGGTCCTGCGCCTGATCTCTCTCGGGTAATGTCGGTCTACCGTCGCATCGGACTATGAGAGCGATGGTTGATCTCACTTGAAATTGGCTGTTGAGGCCAAAATTCGGTCTGAAGATTATTATCATTGCATGAAGGGCACCAAAGGGCGAGGGAGGTCGCCCATGAGATGGACCGACCAAGTGAAGTCTGCTGTGGGTGGCTCCTTGAACGAGTGCAACAGGTTTTCCGCCAGCAGAGAGAAATGGCCAATGATCGTGAGGCGATAACATCTGCCTCTACTGAAGTCGCGACCTGATGTCCACGATCGTTTTCTAAACAGTGTCACGACGACGAACAATCATTGCATGTTGATCAAAACTTTGAAGTAACTTTTAACCTACTTCACACAAGATTTTGTTGTGATTCGTTAAACCTTTTTAGTTGTTAAAGTTGATTTGCGGTATAACGATGTAATTACCTGAGAATGCAGAAGTTTCGAGTCTCTCAGCAAGGAAACGTTCATCAGTCGAGGGTTGGGAGTATTGAAGATTGTGCGGTTCTCCCTCCATCTCGCCCTGAAATGCATTATAAAATATTTGTAGTTATGAAGGACAGAACTTTGCATAAAATATTCAAAAATTTTCATAGCCACTGTGGTGAGGCAAGTATATTAATTTAGAAAAAAAAAGAAAACTAAAAATTTTAAATAGGGTTTTCTAAAAGGGGTTTTCTATTGAAAAAAAATCACTGCTAATGGCTATCGCGTGTCAAAAATCCGCTAGGGTGCTACTGTGGCATCTATCAATTTCAACCAATTGTAGGCCAGAGGCTTGTCTCTCATTGGTGGAGAATTTAAGATAGACTTTAAGCGACACTAGCAAACGCACTAGATTTTTGAGATGCGATCTCATTGTAAGAAACTGTAATAAAAAAGATCCTAATCGAAACCCACCTGCTGAAGAGTCGTAGCACGACGCAGATGATGACGAACATGAGCGCCATGCCGACCAACACACCAATCATCGCGGGGTCCAAAGTCTTCGTCGACTCCTCCACCGGCTTCACCGCTGGAAACGTTCAATATAAGATTTATAGTTAAACAAAAGACGTAGTAGTTAGTACGACATTAGGCTATAGTTTCGGATCAGTTGTTTTAAATCCAATCTTATTATTGTACTACTAAAGCCGAAACACTTATTAAATTTTAATATTCTCACGTAAAACTCAATTTCTGTATGACAAAATCTCAGAAAGTTGTCTCTTTTACGAAACAGCAAATTAACAACGCGTATTGCATGTTTTGATAAAATAACTTGGTATTGCAATCGATTCAAATACTGATTCTGAACATACTACCTATTTTGATATTTTGAACTAATTTTAATAACCGCCTTTAAAAAGAAATAAAGGATGTTTTGTGAATAGAAAGTTTTTTTCACGTAATTATATTATTAATATTAATATTAAGTTTGGTTTTGCAATATACTGGTATTCTGGTCAAAGAAGTAAATAAGGTTAGAACTCACAGGTGCAGATGACAGCGCCATCTACCGTCACCTCGGGCACCATCTCGAACTTGCACGCACACCTCTCGTTCCTGCATTCTGTCTTGAAGTACACGTCCTCGCATTGTTCGTTAAACATACATGTCTCGTTGATGCTGGCAGCTGGAATTAGAAAGATTAGACTTTGTAGAGAATGGAATATTTCACAACAAATTTAGTATGTAATATTCATGTGTTTTATAAAAATAAAATGTTTTCTCTGTTTTATAATTGTATTTCATTTAATTTCAATGTGATTCTATGTTCACATTGTTTGCATTTTCTTATCTAATTCAGCATAATTGGCAAAACGCTGTACTGAATTAAGTTCAATAAATAAATCAAATGAAAATGTATAACCATAGATTAATAGATCATTTGAGTCAAAAACATTACTTTCAGTTGGCTTTGTGTGAAGCAACAAAATATTACAAAAATAAAAATGAAAAATATTAATTGAATGTTTTGGTTACCAAAATTGATTTTATGATTGATGATTGATGAAAAATATATAAAGTTACTATTGAATAAAAATAGTAGTTCGTTAAAGTACTGACTTAAATTAGAGCTTGTGACCTTGTATTCAATCGAAGGTCATTATCGTCAATACAATCTTATAGTAAACTTAACTTTCTTTCGTTCGTTGACGAAATGAGGAAAAAATCGATAAAAGAACGTTAAAATATCCTGATATTTTATGTAAATGTCACTTGAAATGTCGCTAACGATTATAATTAAATCTGCCGCAGTCCCGTTACGTCCCTCATTATAGTATCTGCGTTCCAGTAAATGTATTTTTAATTTTCTTTTTTTTTTACAAATTTGCGGATAATCACTGTTTTATCTTTATATTTAAATACTATCTACCTACCGAACGCACAATGGCCCAATCAAGAAGCTAAGTACGGAAACAGCTCGGGAAAATCAAACCCTATTTTCCTACGTTGCTTATCATATTAGCGAAGAGGATCATAATATTCGATATATTAATGGAAGCTATGGTTACAGAAACTGCGTGTAATGAATATATATTGCCAGATATAATGTGACGTAATAAAAGCATTTTATTGGACGGTAAGTTTCATATGACCCAGAGCAAGTTCCTACTGGAAGTTCAAACCGAAATAAATTGCGACCCAGGCGTAATATTAGTTTCTGGGAGCCCAGCGTAATGATGCAATATTGTCAAAAAGAGGGACTGTGAGAAAATAGGACGGAATGTTGTTGCCCTGGGCTAGACCCAGAAAATGACACTCGCTTTTCTAAGAAGCCTCGAATAAATAGAGAAACTAATTTATTTATTTTGTGACCCAAAAATATGGCTTTATTATTATATCTATTTGTATTTAAAACTAGCTACACGGACAGACTTCGTTCTGTCCAAAGTTAATAGTATTTTTTCTTTTATAAATGAAAAGTTACTCGAGTGATACGTCAAATTTTTTTATAGTATTAAAACCTTCCGTTGACCTTAGGGAAGATGCAAAATAAATTAGCCGAATTGGTCCAACCTTTCTTGAGTTATGCGCTTACCAGCATTTATTTTTATTTATAAAGAATATTAATCATTTTTAATTGATTTAAATTATTCTGAACTTTAACATTGAACGTTTTAACAGTTTTTTAGTTCCTTCATGCCATTATAAAGTTTTAGTAAAAGCACTAATCGCGTGTTCGACTACTTAAGAATTCTTAGGAACTCTTTTTAATGCCCTTGGATTTGGCACATAATTATATCTATGATTCACGAATGACTAACTTAAAGAACTTAGACGGAAAAATAACAAAGAAATTATTTATAGTATATTATTATGATGTACCGAATTCCTTTCAAATGTAAGAAGTAGAATATATTTTTTGTATTTAATCTTACTAATATTAATTTGAAAGTCTGTCAGGCTTAAGTGCTTTTTGGTACTCTGTCACGCAGAAACTACTTTAAATATTCTCATTTAATATCACAGTTATAGAAATTATATCTCGGTTCCGAGTGGCATATAGTACTCTTATAATATAATTATTCTACTAAAATATTGCGCCTAAAGGTTTGGCCCCCGTTCACGTAAACTATTAACAACATAGAAAAAAATCTTTTTGTATTATTCCAGATTATATTTCATCTTCACCCAGGCCTCTACAGGACTGCTTCAAGCCTCCACTGTATCTTTAACTAAAGTATTATAAGCGGTCTACTTGAAACACTCCGACTATTTCGGGCAGTTCACAAAACATAAAGCGAGCGAGTACGTGACGTTTAATGAAGATCAACCAAATGAAAGGTCGTGAGAGCGGTCGACAGCTCAAGGAGTCCGTGTTTGTTGATCATTGGCTAAGCGCCAAATAGTTTTTCATTTTATGTGAAGTAATTACATCCTCTCAAACATTAGCGTTTATATCTATATGTTGACTTTGCTGTTTGCCTCGCTTGCCTTTTTGCACGATAAGGTTAACCGCATCACATGTAGCTTTACAGTGTTTCCCGCACTACATGTACTAGCTTTCAGTTTAAGTCTGTGAGGATCACTGATCCGATTTAAATGTGGTTTCCTTTGTACTTTAATGCTTTAAAACATTTGTAGCTGCAGGATTAAAACAACGGTAGGATTTGAAACTAACCTAATTTAATATTTTCAGTACCTATATGGTTTTTAAATATCTAGCGTTAAAAGTATTAAACTCATGATGACGTTAATTTCATTTTATTTAAACAGCAGTTTCAAGAACATAACCTACAGGAAAAAAATATTATAATTAAAGTAAAAATGTCTATTACAATCTTCGAAGTGTACCTTTTGTATTTCTTAACAACTTGTATCTTATTAATTGCCTGTAAAACAATTATAAGAAATCACGCAACAACAGCAGTGCGGCAAATATAAGCCGACAAAAATGTCGCTTTATTATTCCAACACTCCTTGGTTGAACTTCTATTCGTTACCATGACAACTCAATCATCCTGAGCGTGACCCAACTCACTCAACGGCAAATAATTCGGTGTCAAGCAAAAATTCGGATCAATACATGTTAATACTTAGTTATTTGTATTTCGTAACACGCAGTAAATCATCCTATTTTATTTGTCTGTTGTTTTTCACAAGTAATTTCGTGAAAGCATAATAATATCATTGTAAATGTCTCTTAGTGATTTTCGTGTTTATTTCATTATGGAACGATGTTTAACTATCTTCAAAATTTATAAGCATTATTTCATATCTTGATAAAATCTAACCTAAACATGTCAAGACAATTAAAACGAACTTGTATCTTACAAAGTAAGTGAAGTTTATTCCTTTGTTTGTACGACCTATTTATACAAGGTCGTAACAAACAGTCTGTAACTACTGCATAATATTGGGAGCCGGACACGCGACATTAGGACTGCAACATCGATCTGGGTTTTCCCCTTCACGACATACTGAGCCTTATTTCAATCAAAATGTCGCGAAAAACTAATTAAATATATTTATTTATTTTTTATTAAGTTAGACGGCACGAGCCAATAAAACCAATTTATACGAAAACGGTTTTGGGCAATTTGCTCGCGCTTATAAACTCATCAAACAGAATAATGATACAAAGGCTAGAAATTATTTTATAAATCACAAATTTTGTACTGAATAAATCCCAGAAATATTTAATCATTAAACATCTAGTTACTTTTCTTTTCTCCGTTAAGTTTTGTTGAAAGTAAATTCAGCAGTAATTTTGAATAAAATTACCCAAGAACTTTCCTTGTAAAGTTGAGGATTCATGAATTATGTAACTCTTCATTTTGAAATTAAGAAAAACATCTCATTTTATGTTTGATAAAAACAACATACGAGGGCGTGACCTTTAAAATTCTACTTTTGTTTTTTTTTTTGTTTTTTGTCTTTTCAAGACTTTCAGACTTTTAGTTTATTTTTATCGCACTGTAAGAGTTTCACACCGTAGAAGGCAGGTATTTTGTAACCTCCTTGATAAAAATCACAGGAACAAAAGGCTGTATTTGTTCGAATCACGACACCGGCGCGGCCACAGTTCATGATTAAGGACACAGTCGATAATCGAACTCGATCGAACTATAAATGTTACTATTATACTTTGATTAACGACTAATACTGGGTTCTTGTAGTCAAATGATACCAAAAGCTACTAGCGAATAAACCGTTGCTCATTAATTATTAATCATTATAAAGTATCCGACACACGAAAGTTAATAAACACGAAATTTTAACAAAATTAAAACACTGTCTTTAAAAACCCACTATAACCTGAAAACTGAATTCTTAATCTTTCTTATTTCTTTTAGATATCGGTTTAGACAAATAACAAAAAGACATATCGCTGGCCCCGGGCAATATAGCGGTAAACGCCGGTTACGCCCTTTTTAATGTTATTTGATTTTTGGCTTCTCTGAGTATCAGTCTATCACTCTTATTTTTTTCAGATTTTTTCAATTAATATTTCTTTAAAATACTTGACAATAACAGCTTTATTGCATGGAAAATTCTCTTACGACTAAAAATGTTTTATTGCATTACTCTATGAAACATAACACAAAAAACTGTAAACATTGAATACGAAGTAATCACAAGATGTTTTATTCTGTACAAGCTATTACGCCTTTCTTCCCGGAAATTTATTGTGACCCCTGCGCCGTACTGTCGTAACAAATTGACTTTATAATGTGATTTATTTTAATTTTTAACCATTTTAGACAGTCTTCTTCTTCTTCCTGCCCTTATCCCATTCATATGGGGTCGGCGCAATGCGTATTTTCCTTCCATTCCTCTCTATTACTCGTCATCGCGGCATCCAGTCCTTTCTTTCTCATATTATCTTTCACACAATCCATCCATCTCTTTTTCGGTCTCCCTCTGCTTATATAGCCATCCACAGTCATACTTATAACTTGTTTTGTTATGTGACTTTCATCCCTCCTCATAACATGTCCATACCACGACAAACGCTTACCTCTTATCTTTTCATTCACTGGCGCTACTTTCAAGCCTCCTCCAATATACTCATTCCTTATCCTATCTAATCTCGTCACTCCAGTCTTCCATCGAAGCATTCTCATTTCCGCTGCATGCAATCGTCTTTCATCAGTCCCTTTCACTACCCAGCATTCTGAACCATAAGTATGTACATCAATACAGGACTTATAGCTGATTTATACATTTTACCTTTCAGCTTTACGGATGTTAGGATCACATATCATCCCAGTCATCTGTCGCCATTTAAGCCAACCTGATCTGATTCTGTGCTTAATATCTCGGTCAATCTCTCCATCATTTAGACAGTATTCTATGAAATTAATATTTTTTAGTGTTACTACTACCTAATTTTTGTTTACTAAAATTTTAAATAATAAAAAAAAAACCATTACGAATCACATAATTATTATTTATTAAATATTAACCTTTGGAAAACAATACGAAAACACTGAAAAAAAGAAAACATACTATTCTACCTTAATTTGAATAGAATCACAATGTTAATTAGCTGTTATACTTTGGAAACAAAAATAAAATGGTCAAAACCTTAAAAAAAATACTACTTTAATTTGAATCATCGCTTTCTATATCGATTTCTTCTTCAGAGTTCCCAACACAATGCAAATTGTTTATATCTAATATTATAGTATCTATAAAGTATATAATTATAGCTTTACGATTTACAACACGAAATCAAGATTACTCGAGCACATCCAGATGTTATTTATTTAAAGTATAACTTTGATGATGAATATATTCCTTTAAATACTGCATCAAACACCAGATCTTCAAGAGGAAGAGCCAAAAAGATGCTAGTGACTGATGTTTCAGAAGATGAACTGAGAAATCTGTATATAGAGCCAATCGCCTTACCAAAACCACTTTACGACGATTTGATGAGTCTCTGCAAAACTGAAGCAATCCCGAAACATTATCATACATTTTATAACAATTTACATTAAAGAACTCTGAAGAAGAAATCGATATTGAAAGCGATGATTCAAATTAAAGTAGTATTTTATATATTTTTTTAAGGTTTTGACCAATTTTATTTTTGTTTCCATAGTATAACAGCTAATTAAAATTGTGATTTTATTCAAATTAAGGTAGAATAGTACTTTTTCTTTTTTTAAGTGTTTTCGTATTGTTTTCCAAAGTTTAATATTTAATAAATAATATGTAAAATTACGCAGTAGTAACACTAAAAAAATATTAATTTCATAGAATACTGTCTAAAATGGTTAAAAATAAAAATAAATCACATTATAAAGTCAATTTGTTACGATGGTTACATAAAAAAATGACTCATTGATAGGATTCTAAAATAGCGATTAGTGGATGATACAGCCAGCTTTGGCTATAAAATTTCCCTGAAGAAGGTGGTAATCGGCTGGTACGCTCGAGACCTAAAGCGGAAAATATGTCGTATTATATTGTTATGGGCCTGAGTCTAAGTGGTCGGTGTGTTTATAAAGTCATTAATGATGTTACAATTGAATCAATAGCGTCTATAATTTGTATTATACATTTTTTCAATTATTTAATTAAATAGTTATACCAATAGAATTATTTTTTAAAGGTTAGGTTGGTAAAAAAATAAGCTTCCATTTGACATTTTGACCGCCTGTTTTGGATCACTATACGCTGCACTATATGAAAATTAGCTTCTTTTATTTCTCCTGTAAAAATCGAATTTTGATATTACCGCTTTATTGCCCGGGGACAGCGATATACAGTTGATCATAGAAACTCTTCCTTTTTGGAAGTTGGTTAAAAAATAAAAGACTGGTATATATTTTATCTCTACCTAGGAGTAGTCTATCGTTAAATACCCAATTTCATTTCTCGTTATTCAGCCTAATGATATTCATTGCTTTTAAAATTGGTTATCAAAACTTGAAACCCATTGATATTCCTACCACAGTATTGTAAATTAAACTGACTTCTTGATTTACGTATTTTAGTAGTCACTCATAAACAACAAAGTAACTCTGTCTAATGAAACTTTTGAAAAATGATTAGACAATGATTGACAGAGTATATTTTTAAGGCAAAAAGAAAACGTATATTTTCTCAAAGCTAGTAATAATATGTTTTTGTTAATTATTTACTAAAAAGTTCAATATAAAATATATTTTTTTTATGTATTTTTCATCGTAAATTATTATTATTATTGCTGTCCCGATTCTGGGTAAAGACCTCTCTTCCATTTAACTTGTCTATTATGGGCAAACGTGAAACAGTCATTAATCGTAAACATTTGTTTTAATTAGCAACTTAATTGTTTACGATTGATGAAGTTGCAAATATCTTGATACTATAAGTCAATAACGATGATAATATAACTGCAGTCTGTAAAAGTACTTTTTAAAATAAAATGTTTAAAAAATGAATCAAGCTATTTTTATAAAAATACATATTCCATTCTCAAGAGGAAATTAACTACACTTTTCTTAAAAATGAAGTCTTTATAAAAACTTTTACTAAAGAAACTCCGTTTTTTGTCGTCGTAATAAAATACTTTATACCTCGACGACTGGGCTTGGGAAAAAAAAAACTTATGCATAATTGGTTCGAACTCGAAGGAAAATGCTAACAATACCGTACAATATTTCCTGACTGCGCAAAGCGATAAAATAATATAGTAGCGGTACTCGATGGTTTCAGAAGTGACGAAATAAAAATACATATTTATTCGGGAATTGTGATGATCTGCGTTCAAATGTCTCATCTTTGCTATTAGCTGTAGAATGTGACTCTATATATTATTAATGTTTTACACATTTTATGATAAAATTGTAACACATTACAGTCACAAATGAAGGGAATACCGATCTAGAAATGTACTACGTACGTACCTATAATAAATGTATTTTCATGCAAATAGAATCTGTCATGGTTACAATTACCTACTAATAAATTACTCGATTAGACGGCGTATGACTTGCTTTGTTTTTGTAACTTTTTACGGGCTTGTATCTAATGTTATTATTGTCTCATTATATTATAATATTATGAACTACAGATGTTTGTTTAGTGATTTCATACATTATTTTCAAATAGAAACTCTCGCCTTTATGCTCTACATAGTCACCCGTGACTAACGAACAAAATATTTTTTATTGACGGGCCTTCATAGCGAATGAGAAAAAAGAATGAAAAAAGAAACAAATCAAATTCGATTCAATTCTATTCATGCAGGTTTTACTTACGTTTCCCACATTTGTCCTTGTAGTTGCTGATCGGTATGTCGGGATGGCACTGGCACGTCTTCTGCACGTCGTCACACACAGCGTCTTGGAAGTGGCAGTCCTCTACCGTCGAGCACAGGTCACCGTACAGGCCCCGTCTTAGTGGATCTGAAGAGGTTAGTAAACTAGTTAGTCTTAAAACATTTTAAGGGAAATAAATGAAGTTCCACAAATTAAAAAAAATATGAGGTTGATTGAGGGATCAAGAAAAAATATTAAACTTTTGGCAACGATAGTAGATGCAGGTGAAAAAGTTATGTAGGAAATAAATTTTGCAAAAAAGGTTAGATATTTTTTATGAACTCTAAAGGTTGTCCGTTGTTCCATTAAGAAATTTTGATCATGTAAGTACTTAGGATAATGTTGTGGGTAGGATTATGAAGACCCAAAAAAATGTACGTGCCTGTATTTTTAAATACCTACTCTGTTTGTTTCATATTCTTTGTAATCCAAATGTTCTTAATGCATAGTGATGTATCCTCCTTTAATAAAATGAAATTAGTAAAATAATGATAGTTCCAGATTTGGCCATCAGATAAGTTTGTGGCTTTAGACGTTTTGAAGTTGACGACAAAAAGTATGACAAGTGTGCCGTCTGGTAAGTTTTTCACGACTGCCAACTAAACGTTTAAGTCAGGTTATTGCCACATTTCAATCAATACTACGTCGACAATTGCCAGGCCTACTAGGAAATAAAGCGTTTAAAGCGGCCATTATTGAGGGTAATTGCAGTGCGTTCACTGACTGCACTGCGGTTCATTGCACCTAGCTATTGATTACACGTAGCCATGCCACAGGAGCTAATAACAATTTAGTTGTCATTAACCTAAGGTAATTATTATATTTTCATGAATGAAATTATAATTAAATTTTAGTATGCAGTGAAGTATTTTAATTGAATTAAAATTTTATTTAGTATTTATATTGCGCGATTTACCTACCGTTGTAAATGTACAACAGTAGGTAAATCGCGAAAATACATGCATGAGCACAGATAAAATTTTCCCGATATAAAGTAAATCAGATAGGTGGTGAACAACCTAAGCAAATGTTGAGCATATTTCTTCTAGTATGAATGTACAACACATTTTCTTTTAGATCTGTCTACAAGTATTTTCTATACTGCATTAAATTTCAGAATAATAATTTATACCGAGCTCAATAATAGATTGAATTCCCATTCTAGGAAGTCTGTTTTCTTTAGGCAACAGTGTTTTATCGTATAACATTAAAAGTAACATAAAAGGCAGCTCCTAATCCATACCATAAACTGTTAACAATTACTACCACTCAGGTGAGGAACCATTCATTTTAGAGCACTTCAATTTACTGGCAAAGAGTAAACGAACGAAACGAACTATGTGATCAATGGATTGCCTAACACGTTCATTTAAAATTTCCAAACCAATTCGAACTTCGATAAATTCGTACGCTTATGTCACCCACTTGGAAGTTGGCAGAGACAAGTTAAACAAGCTTAGTCTACTAATGACCACATTATTCTCTAAGTGTATTCTGCATCTATTGTACTCTAGAGACATTTGTGTACATACAGTTTTAACTTTGTTCTTTATATATACCTAGTCGCATAAATATGTTGTGATCTGAATGATATATATTACTATTTATAGGATTAATTTAAATGGAGTGCGTATATTCAACGAGGTAATGGCCTGTTGGTATAGTGTTTAGTGACCCTGACTGCTAAGCCGGAAGTGGGTTCGATTTCCTGCCGGACAAATCTTTGTGTAATAAGCACGATCATTTCTTCTGTGCGTGGGTGTTATATATCTATAATATGTATGATTTATAAAATGTATAAGTATGTTTATCAGTTGTCTGGTTGCCATAGTACAGGCTCTGCCTAGTTTGGGATCAGATGGCCGTGTGTGGGCTGTCCGAAAATATTTATTTATTATTACTTATACTGAATCTTGCAGCTATGCAACTAATACTTATCAATAAACAACAAAAAGAAACAAGAACATCATAACGTATAAACTTAAAAGGAAATAGTTCTCATTCAATCCGATCAAGTACCAGCGATCGCTGAATGACAGAAGTGAAGTGAAAGGCAATGAATTGAATGACTTGGCGTTCACTTGATAGTGGCACTCTCGTCTTCTGAAGGAGACGAAACCTGTCTCGATTATCTTCATTCGATTGCATCGCGTCGTTAACACATCTCTTTAAAGTTGGTGTTTGTTGGAATGGGGTGCGTCTCATAACGTATAAGTAGGTACATATATCTGATCTAATTTCATTTCGTTCATAGAATATAATCAACGTGAGGATATACCAACAGTTGATATAATTTCACGTAACATTTATTTATTCTAAAACTTATTTAATATAACGTTGTTTGATGTAATGTTTATGTAATTTAACCATTCAAAATGATTATTTGGAGATAATATATTACGTATTACGGCAAACATACTATGCATATGCCAAAAAAAGATTATATACATATAATATACTAAAAACAATTGCCATAACAAATTCTTACAATATAAGTAGGTAGATAACGATCAAGAATTCTATTAATTCTCAATTCAAAGATAATTCACAGTGATTGATTTCATCGGATCGGCTTAGGATCCTCGAATAAAGGCCTCCGACAAAAGGAAACCCCCGGAGGTGTGTCGAATCGATATCGGATATTTCCGGTGACTTGTACACGTTGAATTGAAAATCTCTTTCACAAAGTCTATTGAATAGATAGATATAGAATAGATCGCCAATATTGATTCTGTATTTTATAAGCCATATTTCAATGATAGTGGGTATTACGTTGATGTACCGATTTGAATTTAAAGGTATGGAAGTTTTTATTACCAGTTTCGAATGTCATAGGACTTGGATGGAAAAATGTGACATGACTCAAAAAGTAAAATATAGTTGTCCACTTCTAAAAATGTTATTCTGAAAGCGACGTATGTCTGTAAATGCAAAAGGTAATTTGGCACGGAGTGGCACAGTATAGTTTCATACTCGTAAATTCCATTGCTGAGTAACCCAAAGTTCATGCTCCAAATTCCACAGGATTTATATATAGAAGGAGATAATTTAAAATGGGTATCACTATATTTGGTAATATCGGTCACTACCTAGCAGACACGTAAGCTGTATATAAGTTACATGTAAGTTACACAACACGTAAGTAAAATGTTTCTTCTTAAATAATGGAGGCTTTCTGTTTTATAGTACAGGTTTGATTTTTAAAGTTGTTTTTATAATCTATGTCAACTCAAAATGAGTCCGAGTACCTTCTAAAAAAGAAGAATTGTTTCAGATTTTATTTTTATAGGTACCTTTAAATTTAGTAAAGTTAAATTCTTTCTGTTATTGTATCTAGATGCTTGAATACCAACCGGTGGATGTAAGTTCAGCCGAGCCGAGCTGAGGTAAGCTGAGCGCTAGCAGCGTCGCGAGCGCGGCGAGCGAGGCCGCGGCCCGCTTAGAGCGCTCGCCTCGCATGCCGCTCACAGCACCCGCGTCACATGCCAATAAAGTGCCTAGAAAAACGAAATTATTTATCTTTAGTATATTAAAAAATCATTGCATACAATATGTAACAAAAATCCTGTCCGATCTCTAAGACTATTATTCGGTATCGTATTGCGAACACATATACGTAGCCATTAAATGGATTGGAGATTTATTTTTTCCCAATTAAAAAAAATAAATCAAAATGAAAACTGATCCAAGGCAACAGCAAATCTGACCACTCCTCAAAGTTCACGTACTTACTACCTGCAGCTTTGTGTCAAAGAAGCGGCCTATGCGAGACGGTTCATGAACTGAACCATGAATACGCCTTTATTGGATCCGACAGGGGTTTTGTTACATGTTGTATAAACATTTAAAGATTCAACGGCTTACTCACTCGCATTCTCGGGATCGCCCGACGTAGTTTCAGACTCAATAGGAGTCCTTAATCAGCGGCAGCCGCTGCCGCCGCGTCAGTTCATGATTACCAAGTCAGGCGATCTCGAGAATGCGCGTGAGAAAGCCGTTGAATCTTTAAACAGTAATGAATTCGTCTCAGGGAAATTATTATAAAAATATTGCATATAAACCTGGATTATTTTGACTACCGTCTTACAGTGAGCTACAACTGATCACTTTTAACGATTAACTAGAAAACAACTTTATGTAGTCCGAGTTGTTGGAAAGTTTTCTCCTTACCTAATAAATCTTTAAGAAAAAGTGACGTGTGAAACAAACTATGAACAACAAAACAAATCCTAACAGCCCAACCCATGTTAAGATAAATACATGCTCCCGCAATTCCTTACGAAAATGTAAGACAAGAAATTCTAAGTAGAACATTTTCTTCAGTATTGTTAGGAAGGAAAACGAAATTTAAGAAGGGTTTCAAAAGGGACTATTCCATGATTGTGTAGGCTCAAAAATATAGATACGGTGTAGTATTATATCCCGCTTGAGACTAAACAGAACAAATGGAATTACGTATGAGTTCAAAAAACTTATATTCGGTGAATGCCACAACTGTCTGGGGTAACTCTGCAGTCATAATATGAAGTCTCTGAGGTACATTTGTTTTACAGATATGAGAAATTCTGAGCAAGGTAAAGCTGCAAATTGCTGCATCGAGGGAAAAACAAGGAATATGTTGTAGTCTGAAAATGGTAGCCTTTTAGTGCTTAAATTAAAGTTCTGTTTTATTAAAGGCCGTGTAATATTATCATTTTGCTGACGGGAATATTTTCTGCGTATTGTAGTCCTAAGCTATGTTGATGTCAGCTATTCTAGTTTTACTGGATTCGGCTTGTGTGAATATAGATGGGCTAAAAAGAATTTTATTGAGCATTGACCAAATTAAGTGTGATCTATACTTAGTCAACCATATAAAACGTAGTCTCTTGTAATGAACCTCTACAACACACAATACAAGAAGAATAACTTTATAGAAGAACTATGAAATCGTGACTCATACAATAAACATACCCATTACATCACTACGAACAATACCCTAAAATAAAATATTTTATTTGTTCTCGAACTTTCTCGAATTATTGCTTCAATCTATCACCATTGAGATAAGATCAAAATGTGCTATCTCGCTTCCTCGCTTTAGATAAAAGAGAGCAATATTCCCATCTAGATATTACGTATTACGGAAAGCAAATGTATAGATTTTTCATTATAATAGACGCTAGGTGAAGAAATATGATGTAACAGTACGCAGACTTGTGAATTTGTACCAGTAAAGGGTCAATACTCTGCATTAAGACCCAATCTTTTAGATGTCGGATTACAAAAGAGTATGTTTTCGAGAGAAACCAGTTTTTTTATACATAATTATTAATTTTTGGGTTTAATTTTCCACATACTTTTCCGTATATTAAATAAATTTAAATTTACTGAGCTACTATTATTTGACAATAATTCATAATGTATGAGTCTCCAAATCGTTTTTTATCGTAAGATTTCAAGATCGATTCCCACTGTAGCTAATTTTAGTTACCCAAACACATAATTTTATTCTTATTTTTAGGTATTTATAAACATATACATGGTATTACAAATATATACTTATATAGTTAATCTAGCAATAAATCTGTATCAAAAGTCTGTGCTCAAAATCCACCCGTGAGTTAAATACCACCTATATCATCTTGCCGAAGCCTGATAGCGAAACATCAGTATTTCATAGGGTATTATGTCACGAAGCGTCGATACTAACGCGTTTCCATTCAGTTGATAAACTAGGCAACATCGTAAAGATTAAGTACAGTACCTTGTGTGTGTGTAAGCCTATCAGTCTTCACAGATACGGCAAACTTGTCTTGTAAACAATACGTAAATATTATGTGTCTGACAACGTTGTTTGTATAAACATGTGTAATATTCTACACAGAATAAATAAATACAAAACAATGTAACATGTTTTGCCACAATAAAATTTTAGTACAAAGTTAAACGTCTTATAGAATTTTAGAATCGAATTACATTTTTAACTAAAATAAGACATTCATTTATAAAATCTGTTTATAACTTCCTAAATTCTTTTTCAAATATATTTGAAAAGTGACACTATTCTATTACCTGTCTAAAACTGTTCCACTACAGGGTTTAAAACTATTCCACTACAGGGTTAAAAACTCTTCTCATGTAAATAAAAAGAATAGAAACAATAGCAGATCGCCTCGTAGTGTGTAAATTTCTACTTACATATTGGGGTGTTGAACTTGCAATTTATATTTTTCCGTGCGAAGTATTGATCTAACGGTACGTTCACACGGAGCCACGTTTTCCCGAATCTTATTTTCATCGGATCTGGAAAAACCGAATGTGGTATCACACGGCAAAAGGCAATTCGGCAAATAACCGAATCTACCCTGCGTGTATCGTATGAACGCATGTATTGAATGCGCTATACCACTGAACCGGATCTTAAATTTTGCAGTACGACCGGATCGGTTTGTAGTCGCAAAATCGGATGTGAACTTCAGCCAGATACGATTTTTTGCCGTATCTTAAAACCGAATGCATGTGTGAACTCATTCATTGAAATACTGTTGCCACTAAACCGAATCCTGCAAAAAACCGATCCGGTAGAGAAACACTCGACGCCGTGTGAACGTACCGTAACAGTATAAGTAAGTATAAAATAGTGAGCGTAATGAAGAGTTGATCCGAAAAAGAAACGAAATCTAATTCGGCTCACGTAGCCAGTACTTAATTAAGACGAATTAAGTAGCGGTCAGTGTTTCAACAAGTAGATTCAGCAGTGGCAAAGATAAAGATCATTACACTTTTATTTGTTAGATCCAGTAATAAAATAAAAGATACGTAGTTCTACTACAGACAATTACAACAAATTTTACACAAGTCAAAAAAAATGTACAGAAAGGTATGTTTTAAATGGCAAGGTATGTTTTATCTGTGGTCGTTCAGAAGTCTTAACCGTTTTAAGATACAAAATGTCTTTCTCAAATACCTTTCGGATACTATCAGGGCTGTTCACTGCAATCTTTATACCATTAAGAATAACTTTGGTACTTACAATCCGAAACAGCGTCGCACCCAAGGGTAATAAACTGTCTAAGTACATGTAATGCTATAATGATGTAATAAAATCCAGAAAAGAAAAATACCAAGGTTTGAAAACTTATTAGCTAATTGAGCATTGTAAAACAACTGCATTAGCAAATTTTTTCTTTATTAGCAGGTCCAATCTTCTTTTAAGTAAAGTTGATTTTCTGCGTCTATTTCATTATGTACCTCTAGTTCAAGGGTCGTTTGCCTATCAAGCGTTCAGGTTATCGTAACGCTACCTTCGCAATGACCTCTACTAGGAACAGTTTTGTAATAAAATACCGTCCCTAATAAGATCTCGTCTGGATTTTGCGTAAGATGGTAAAATATGATAAACGGGAAGGCGGCAAGCAAATTGAGAACGTGGCGTTTGGTTAGAAAGGTAATAAAGTTGGCGAAAGGGTGACTTTGTATATAGATAAATGTGTCAGCTACTTTTCTGACTAAAATTACCTACGCAGGGATTTAACTGTGTGATAATTGATTTTAGGAAACAAATGAGTATCGCTGTAAATGACAAATACTCATATTTTGTTTTATGCATAGAATGCTACGAGATAGAATGTAAGGAAAAGTTAATAGTAAAAAGCTAAATGAGTATCGCTGAAAATGACAAATACTCATATTTTGTTTTATGCGTAGAATGCAAGGAAAAGTTAATAACAAAAAGCTAATAATTATGTATATGTATCTACGTGAATCTGTTTGGTTCTGATTTTGAGGTCAATGGTTGGATATTTTTAGCGTTCTAATTTATTTAGAGACCTACATATAGTGGGAAGTATAAAAAATAACAAAGAAATATGATTTCATCTCTATATTTCGACCTATTTAGTGTACCATGTGTTGAGCTATGTTTGAGCCTATTGTTCCACATTGTTTAATGCATAACCCCGTTTGTATCATGTATTTGTTTTATATGATTGCAAGATCTAATGTGTAACTGTTTGTTAAATAAATAAAATAAAACCCATCGGCAATGTTGTCGTATTTGAGTATAAATTAATCAATCCGAATACTAAGTTTTTTTTTAAATAAGTAGCTGATTTGTAAATAGCTGTATTTTATATGTCAATCAAATAGTGACGATAATAATGTTATAATTGTGATGATTTATCTTTGTCATTCCTTTACAATTTTCCTGTCATACAAATCTACGTGTAATTAACATTTATCCAACACAACTTGCTATGTTTTTCCAATATAGCATTTGTCAACTTATAACGATATTGTGTACCTATTCATGATTCATATTTGTGTTTGTTTTAGATTCACAATATATTTTAAAAACGCTCGGAACATGAAAAACCTCTCATAATAATTGTGAATTATCCAGAGAGCTTTTGCTTAATCCCTACTCGAGATAGTAATTAATCCTTGTCTTAATATGTCATATCAACATTATTCCCGGAAAATTACTATGATATACTCGCCATTGTCTCAAATGTCTAATTTCAAAGATACATTGGAAGTCGTGATGTCGTCATCACGACAAGACCGAAAACCAACTGTAACAAAATCTTCCCACCACACAAATTGGATTACTGCTGTCCAATATTATTCCAAATACGGATAAAGTTGCTAACTGGTTCCAATTGTATTTGTGTTCGAATCGATTGTGACCCTCTTTCTTAATTCTCTTGATCTCTGGGTATTTGTAACTACCTATGCAATGTAAGCTAGACCGCTCGATAATGAAAACAACGAATTGCAAAAATCGACTATAATACTGTGACTTAAAGTTGCTTATCTTAAACTGTGTGTTGACTATAGACTATTGAGCATTATTCACTTTATCAATAATGTAAAATTTTGCACATAATAAGAGGTTCGAGAGGATTCCAACGAGGTTTGTTTGTCTTTTAAGTGTAACTTTACAAACGTTTCCGCTTACCTAAAGCCAGTGTTTATTTAAGAAGTATCTGAAAATGTTTGAGTTAAACTAAGTAACAAACTCAAATAAGTAGAAAGTATACCTAATTTCCCACCAAACCAACATTGAAGGAAAAAGTTGGTAATTGCGGACTGATTTATTATAATGATGTAGCAATGTTCTCCTAAACGCTAATATAAGGCCTAAAAACGTTTCACTGCTGGGCACAGGCCTCTTCTCATATAGAGAAGGAATAAGAATTGATCACTACGCTTGCTCATTGCGGGTTGGCGATTTCAGTTTATTTTTAATCCTTGTTTCCTCGCAATATTTTCCTTCACTGCTTTACAATGATGTCTTAGAATTATTAAGAATGTACATATTTAAAAAGTCACATTGGTACTAAACTGGCCTGAGTTCGAACCTGCAACCATGTGCATGCAAATCCAGTCATTGTACCACCACAATATTTCAACACACCACACCTCAGCTCTTAATTAGTCGTTAATTAACTTTTATGAAACCTATATAACTTTCTTTGGCACTGATATGGTTACAAAATTACTACCAAAAGTGTTTGTGAATAAAATAATGTACTTAGTAATGTACCCACAGACGTACCCGTGTCACGTATTCCAGAGATGGAAATTACACGCTAATCTAATAACCTGTTGCTAACCTAAATTCTAATTTAGTCACCCTTACCCGATTAGCGGCTTTAGAACATCAAACTCTGAAGTTTAATTCAAATTTAAATGAGATTGTTATATTTTTGATAAAGTGCGTTTATTAACATAATTTAATTTAATCGTAAATCATGTTTCTTAACAGGAAAACCTTAGTAGAATGTAATTTATTATACTTAATAATATTTTAATTTAGTATTTTTTTATAGCTATGCTAAGTTGTAGGTAAACTATTAACTTTAAAACTATCGCGTTGCATGATTTTAATAAATTCCCGTGACGTAATTTTGTGTACGTAAACTAATCCGAAATAGTAGGTAACCCGAAAGGTCATAAAAAACGGTAAAATAGACACTTCTTAGCTAGAAAGAGTACAATTGAAGTTTGCTACAGAAACACCTTCCGCTTTCCTACACGCTGTATATTCGATTGTATATTCGCGATCAGTTTTGACTCCAAAATTTATAAACTCAATTCATCATCTACTTTTGCTGTTGACTGTACTCGTTGATTGACTAAATAAAAACTGAATGAGTGAACACTGATTAAAAAACATAATGACGTAAGAAAGTATGGAATCACAATAGGTATAAGTATCGACTATAACATGTAGAACTTTGCTCACGTGATAAGAAAAATTACGCTAATTACATACCTATTCGAAGACCTTGGATAAATCTCGATAGCATGTATACTGAATATTAATAAAGGAAATAATTACTCAATTTTGTTTAATATACAATAGTTATCGTTTTTTGTACTGATAAGTAGTTAACGTCTCAAAAAAACAATATTTGACTCTCATTTGTTTTCTGAATTACCCATTACAACTATCCCGAAAAAGGAAATCCATGATGACACTGCAATTTCTTACCATATTTTTGTATTTATAAATAAGACATTAACATTATCAAAAATAAAGTTTCTTGAATAAAACTAACTGAAAAATTTACAGTATTTATTAATATAATGTATAAAGAACATGACTATTATAACAGGTACATAATATGGAGCCATAAATCTAAATTAGAATTTATACATAAATTCTCCACGTTTACTATTTCATTTTGAAATCTTTTAGCTAGCTATAATTAATTATCCAAAAACAAAACATTTGGAAACCTCATTATTCAACGGCGCACATCAGTGCTTTTTCTGATTGCATCCTTCGAAAGGCAAGTTGAACAAGCCAATCGAACTCACCCCAGTATTCTAAAAAAGAAAACGTAATTCCCTTGTATTGTTTCGGCAGGAGTTTCAAACATTCATAACCGAATTGTTTTTTTAACAGCTTAGCGAACAAAACATTGACTTCATCCGATCCAATTTCATTTCATTAAATTCCCAATAAATACCATTGTAAATACGAGTAACGAAAGACGAAGAAAACAAATATTATTGAACCCAGTTGGTTTAATGAGTAAAGTTTATAATAAGCGGCGACTTAATTAATTTTATATTGGTGAATGGCTTCGAATAGGCTTTCTCTCTTTTCAAATTTCGAGAGCCTTGAAACTGTTTTGTTTGGCTGTCGGCACGTTTACTGAATTACGTAATAATAAAATATTCCTTTGCAAATTTTACAAGGAAGGTATATTTGTAATTCTCTGTGTTATTCTGTGGGTTGGGGAGGTAATTAGCGGTACAATGTACCTCACATGATTAATTATACGTAGGTACAATTATCATCAGTTATTCGTGGTTGGACAAGGCTTTGTTTTGTTTCTCCGTGCTTAAAGACTCTCCACGTCCTATATCAATGTCATCGCAAGTATTACCGCTACTTATTGTACTTGGGAACATTAACCTTACTAAGTAGTACCGCAATATCTAATAATATCAGTTATGTGGCACGGATAGTCAGTCGCTCCCTCTAAAGAACTTGTAGCTAGCGGTTTCTGGTGAGAATGGAAGCTAATCCTACATGGTTCAGCGAAGACTCTCAATGGTAATTGGAATTGAGGACAAAGCCTTCGGAGTAAAGTAAACGGAGTAAATATAAGTATTTTCAATCAATCTTTACTTGACATAATTACAACTAGCGCAAGGTCTAAAACTTCTATGTTTAGAATATCACATTGTAATAATTTTTCTTCTTGTAGACATGAAAAAAAAGCTATTTTTGTTTGTTATTTATTTTACGTTGTAATTTATATCAGAAACGGACTGACTTATCACTGCACATTCCTTTATTAAGTTATTCAGCCTACTTCTAGGGACATAGGAAAATAAAAAAGAGAGAAATAAAAACTGTGAAGTCATTCATAATTTTTAAGTTGGCATGATTGTTTCATCTTTATTATTGCGTCATCATACTAAAATAAACCTAAAATTACTCGCGCATTTCTTTAGAGTGAGCTTGACAAGTTATTAATTCGCCTCGAGCCCTTACTCAAGACTTTTGAAGAAGCAATTTTGTGGGTCAAACTTCAGGGAATGAAATTAAATCACACGCAGTGTACAATTTTCGTCTTATTTTTTTCATAAGTATACACTTATGAAATCTTTATTCCGAATATACATTAAGAATAAAGATTTTCCGTGTGTGAAGATGGTTATTATGTACCTACTCGTATATTATGTTTTACACACAATATGTTGCTATTGATATTTAAGTTTCTCCGACTTCAACAAACCATCAATTTATTATAGAAAAAGGTACGACAGCTTCTTGTACGTTTAGAATATAATGATATACCTGGCAGTATGATAAATACTGCATTTAACGTAATCAAAGCGATCCATATTTTTCTTTATTCATCGGCTAAACTATCAAGAAATTGTTTTAGTAAATGCTACCGGTTAACCAAAATTGCCATTCATGTATATCATCAATCACAAATGTAATCAGACGTTGTTGTATGACTTAGAAAGAATATTAGAGGTGAAACAGGTTGTTTCTTTGTTATGTACGTCTCGATCAAGTGATTATAGTTCATTAATTTCTACTTACGATGACTAATAAAAATCTTGACTCATGTGTATAGTTGCATCATTTACAAAGGATTTTTCATGAAAAATATAATGAATCACGATGTTTATAATATGAGAAAATTCATTTGCTTTCTACCTTACTTAAAAATCTACTATCATAATTACCGAATCAGTAAAAAAGGTAATAAACAAAGTTTAAAAAAGTGTTCGTCGAACTTAAAATATAACTTTGATAGGAAGTAATTAAAGATTCTTCTCTACACCGGAACATTGTTCGTTATTTCTTTTTAATTAACGTTCAAGCAGTTAAATATTTCACTAGAAAAAGAAACCTAAAGAGACAGTAAAAAGATCAAATTTTAAAATACATTTTCTTGAGAAAATAGACCACACTTAACGTAAATGAAATAAATTACTTCCATGAAAGTAATGTTCGCCCTTCTTGGAGATTAAAAAGGTTACAAAATTTACACCGTTTGTCGTCTGCCTGATATCGAATAACCATTAGCCCAAAACGTTTTCTCCGAAAGTTTTCTTCAGTTACATATGAAGGGACTCGCCTTGTTAGGGTATCGTAATAATGGTAAGCGAGTTTTAATTATATCCCCAAAGAAATCATTAAAGTGACTTTCGATTAAGAATTATTTTTTGTATAGAAATATTCTAAGTGTTCGATTGGAAAGCTTAGAATGAAGGTTCTGAATTCTGTCCTTTAGAAATCTCGTACAAGTAACCAATTTATTTTTCGTACAGTAGTATTTAAACATCTGATAATTCAATTGTTTTCATGAATTTGAGTCTCATTCACAGAAAAACAAAATAAAAAGAAGTCTAGAAAAGAATAAATTAAGTGTTTTATTAGGTGACGGAACTGTTTTTCAAACGGCCATTGAAGGTCTAACATTATTTTGGTAACATACCTATTACCGACGGAAGCCGTCACTGCCACTCACTGGCATACTTGAAAGCTCCTATATCTCCAAAAAAAGTACATAGGGGGTAAGACCCCCTTCCATTGCGGTGATTACGGAAGCACGTGACTGCTACCTTCCTAAGGCCGGCTTGATGGACGCTCAGTGTCTGTTACAGCCCACGACCCCATTTATATTCGTACCTACATAAAATCGACATTTTTATAACGTCTTTTAAAGTACGTGCTACAAAGATATTGGTATGTATTTCTTATTTTTATCCATCTTAAAAGAGGGTTATAGTTTGATTCGTATCGTTACATTGTTTTAGTACTGATTTGACTTAATATAATCGTATCACATCGTTACTGAGTAAATAGATTGATTGCACGGATAGCTGAGTGGAATAGGACACCACGCTAATTACCACTGTGCGCGACGTGCTGCTGGTTCAATCCCCGCATGGGACCAGCATTTGTGTGGTCCACAGATGCTTGTTCCAAATCTGGGTGTTCTTTGTGCATGTGATTTGGATGTTTAAGAAACCCCCGCGACACAAGGATTAAATTCCTTAGTGCGGGCGTCGGATTATTATAAAAATTAAAAAAAAAAACGTTATTGCGTAGTAACCTTTGTTATGGACCGTAATCTTTCCTAAGCGATTTTATTACTTGAAAGATAATATTTTCAGTTAATGGATTGTGTAAATTATCAGATTATCGGCCTTGTGCTGTATGATTTACAGTTTTAATTTAACATCTTAAAGTCGAAAACGTTGTCTTAATTGTTCTCTTTGCAAATAATCTTGCAATAAGTACGTTAGTAATCCTTTATTCGATTCATACTTTTTTCATTACTAAGTAGTTAAAATCTACAAAGGTATGCTTTACCAACAGCTCAACTACACAGCTCTGCGAATCTGACATGATTTAAATGTTTATGCAACATAAAATACAAACGAACAATCAAGTAAAAATGACTCTCGTTAAATAAAGTTATGCACGAAATGAATCTATTTACATACATGATGAATGTAAATGAGATTCAAAAGTTTGCACACGTTTATGGCTAACAGGGATACGATTTTAGAATTTGTTATTATTTCAAGGATATTATAGCTTCAATTTCAGTCTGTAATTTTGTATTGACCGTATTACCTAAATGTTTAATTATTATAGAGGTGCCCGTGGCTAAGTGTAAGCTGTACGGTTTGACCGATAATAAAGGTTAAGCCGCACTATATAAGTAAACATACCGAGACCCTTTCGTGCCTGGGAAAGCACGCTGAAAATCTTTGACAGTCGTTGATTCATTCCGATTCTGACAACCAGTCTTACTATGGGAAAAAGCCAACCCAGCAATAGGTTGTGAAGGTCGGATAGGCAGTCGCTCCATGTAAAATACAGTTTTCAGCTACATCCGGTAAGGATGGTAGCCGACCCCAAAATGGGTTGGGAAAGGGCTAGGCAGAACAACAGAACAAATGTTTAATTATTGTCGTTCTAAAGAATGTTATTGTTATGCCATAATTGTATAATGGGTCCAATGCTTCTAAGTGAATTGTTTCCCTTTCAAAACTTCGACCTATTTTCGAGTTTACCATTCCAAAGTACGTGTTCCACCACTTTACGCCGCATGCTTTCTGTCAAATATGATTAACATGAAAGCGTCAACAACACGACTTGCAGAACACACTGCATTGATTTAGTTTCGTGAACAAACGCACTGCGTGTCACACGCACATTATAATAATTATTTCTAAGACTTTATTGGTTACGCCGTGGAAATGTCAAATTTAGAACGAAATTCAAATGGAACCTTAAACCGCTTTGATAAAGTTTAAAATACAAAGCCCCGGATAAAGACGTGAATTTAAATATCACTGATCACTGGCTCTAGCTCAACGAATTTGAATATCAAATGTTTAGACGACAATATTTATTCAGCAAACTTGTATACAAGTGACTATTTATAAAGATTGTAATCTATAACTAGACTAGGTTTATACAAATGCAGGTATTTTCTACGTAAATTTGAGGGAATAGATGTGTTGTGAATACGATAGTTAATAAAATTAAAATTATATTTTTTTTCAAGTTAGGCTATGTAGCAAATTTTTGAATGTCAACTTATAAATTTAATTCGCCCATCCTTCACCGCTTCCTAAGTGCTCTAGCTGGAGCTCTGGAGAGGAAACGGCGCAACAAACTTAGGAAGCTCCTCAATTAACTAAAAAATAGGTATATACCTATATATATATAACCTTAAATGCTGTGTCCTTTTTTTCTCCATATAGAATATGTAACAAAAGCCCTGTCCGATCTCTAAGATTATTATTCAGTATCGTACTGCGAACATATTGTGTTCGCGTATATGTATACGTAGCCATTAAATGGATTGGAAATTTTTCCCCAGTTAAAATAATTAAATCAAAATAAAATCCAAGGCAACACTGACTGCTCCTCAAAGTTCACGTAGTTACTTACTACCTACAGCTTTGTGACAATGAAGACGCCTATGCGAGACGGTTCAAGAACTGTACCACGAATACGCCTTTATTGGATCTGACAGGTTTTGTTACATGTTGTATGTATTAATGGAGGAGGACCCATCTTTCCACGGTTACAATACCTACTACCGGTAATATCGCGTCATTAGAGCGAAGCTTCCATTGTTGCCGAGACTAAAACACATGATGAGGTAATCTTATTGCGGTGTCAATGAAAAACGAAGACAATATTTCACCCTAAGCCCATAAGACAATCGGGGTTTTAAAAGCATTGAGGAGGTGAAAAAGGTTTTCTTCACTTCAGGAAACAAGCTTAAGGATTCATTGAAAGAACGAAAAGGCGATTACATAAATCCTTGTCCTCTCAAGACGTATACATATTTGTTTAGACTGGAGTCGAAACGTAATGGCGGTAAAAAAAACAATTTGTTTTCTGAAACAAAACAAAAACGAAATCTTAATACACGGTACTCTGGCTACCGTACCAGTCTATTGAAATTGGTGGAGAATAAGAAAACTAATTCAAATAACAACATCATCATCATAATCTGCACAGCCTTTTTCCAAGCTTTGTTGGGGTCAGCTTTAAGTGATACGGATTAAGCTGCATACCTTATTTTACATGGAGGAACTGCATATCTGACCTCCACAACCCATTGCTTGGTAATACAATATCCCATAGTGAGTGGTTGTCAGAATTGTAATGACTTAACAACAGACAAAGATAAAAGTATGACAGTCCGGACTAACGGCTTAGCTTGCTTTCCGAGGCACATAGGGGACACGGTATGTTTATAAATGGTATAAACCTGTAGTTTAATTACAGTTTTAACTGCTTTTACAAGCTTTTAAAGACCCAAATTTTTTACGTCCGTATGTATAGTCTATTTCATGCTACGTTCAAGCTAAACAAAAGGGTTTGTGTTCCTAATTTCATTTTCTATGAAATTTACGAATGCAATAAGTATTTTTGGCATAGTGAGCTTTATTGAGGTTGAACTATCAATTGATATTTGTACCGAACGGAATCTTATAAAATTTGGAATAATACGAGACTCAATTATAGTAAATCAAATTTACGCAAAGCAGGCAGCATACGTGACATTATGATCTGGCTTTATATCATAGCTAAGAGACTTGCTCAAAACAAAATAAGTCCTCTTTAAAAACAATGTAAAACGGTTAACCCGTTTGGAGGCTACAATGCAACACTTTTAAATGCTTACGCTTTTTATACGCTTATTTTTGTGTCAGATGTTAAAATGAAAGGCAAATTTACTATTAAAAGAGAAAAAAATTCTGATTAGTAACAACCCATTTAATTTTTCCAGTAGATTAAATACTGCCACGTGAAAAAAGGATTTACAAGCTCAGTCCAATTCACCCCTATAAATAAACAAACCAGACAACTCTACGCTCGCATGATTGAATTGTATCCAGGCTTAATCAAATATTTATACAAGTTCAATACGAATTCGTTTTACCGTGGAACGAATGTACAGAATAGTTAAAACTTTTTGCTAGTTTATGAATTTACCAATATTTGGGGATATTATTTGCTTTTTATGATAGAGCCACATACGTATAGTAGGTAGGTACTACTACTATCTGATTATAACCATACTACCGAAAACGTGACTTAATGTTTTTTTAATAACTTACTTCTAGGTGAGTACCTAATAAAAAAAATAGTTGTCTGTAAAGACGGTTTACGTGCTATATTTTTACGTGATTACGTCATAAGAAAATATTAATGAAAAATAGCTCTCACACACTCTTCTACTCGGACGTATGGAGTAGAAGAGAGATAGATGCGTCACAAGCCAAACACTTAGTCCGATCATGCCTCTCTATCGTTAGTTCCGCGCCCTCGCTTGCACGGTCGGCTTAGGCGGGACGTGACACTTTTTCTTGCGGCCGGCGTTCATCGATTTATAATACGTAATCACGTCAAAAAGTAACAAAAATTAAAACTCACATACACAGAATAGAAAACGGCTAATCTATGCTGGGTGTCTCGAAAGCACATGATCGCGGAACATACCTTCAGCAGGTTTCTAAACCCTATCATGATTTAAAAATCATGTCAATCAAAAAGTACTAATAAACCTATTGAATTTCAGTATTACACGGTAAAATTATCCCAGGAGGTATAATTAAGTGTTCCAAACATGACTTCATTATAACAAAAGATATATATAATTGATAACGTTACGCCATTAGTGATTGACATGGAAACTCCATCATGCAACCAATATAATATACTCATAATAATGTGTAGTCACGGATGGTTGTGTGGAAAATACGGGAGGGAATTGTGCGCTCAACCGCGGCGGTAGCAAAGTGGTTTGCAACCGGGAATTAGCTGAGCAGCCTCCATTTTTCCTCGTTTCACTCATATAAAACACTCATGTTTAAATTCAATACAACGATAAATAGGAATTGTTTTTGACTTGCAAACATGCTTGTATTTGAAAAAGGTCATTGTTCTGTGGTTTGTGCAATAATGAAAAGTAATTAGCAATTGAGCAAAATTATTTTCTGTTTGCATATGTAAATATTTCAAGTTTGTGTCCTGTAATTGCAGCCACAGCACCATAAATTATGTTATTCATTTTATGGTCTTATTCTTATTTATACCTTGAGGTACTCACTTATCTCAATATTAATATTCTACAAATAAATAGGTGGCTGGCGCCAAATGTTAAATTATATAGTAAATCTAAAAATAATCACAAAAACAATTATTTTTATCAACAAGTGTTGATTAAAATAATTAGAAAATTAATATTATCGGCATACGATAAAATAACAGTTATTAAGGACCTATTTATTCAAAGGCCAGCGGTTCAATGACCAACCGTACATATGATTGCAGGTTCAAACCCAGGCATGTACCGTGGACGTGACTTATTGAAAGTTGCATATACTGTCTTAATTATTCTAAGAAACCATTGACTAACGGTGAAAGAAAACATTGTGAGGACACCTGGATTCCAGAAATTCGAATCTGAAATCACCAACTCACACAAAGCAAGCATGATGATCTATGCTCGTTCCTTCTCTATTTGAGAAGAGGCCTGTGCGACATTGATAGGCCGGTATTATTAAACTCACATGACAAAACTGAAGGTTTCTTATGAACCCCGTTCAAACAAAAGTTATTTATCAAAATTATACCTCAAAATATCAAAATGTAAACAAAATAGCTTATATTGTCATACTCACCTACATATGCATAGTTTACAAAGATGGAAACTAAAACAAGGAAAACTAAGAACTCCAAATAATCTGATATCGAATGATTTTAAAGATCAAAATCTGTTAACACTTGGCCGTAGTTACTTTTACGTAAACAGTGTAAAATCACATTTTTTTCAATCAACTTCCATTCTTTGTAATTCCCATAGTTATTTTTTCGCCCCAACTGAAATTATATTTTAATCCAGCAATAAATAAGGTTGTTTTTCAATTGTATGGTCGACGCATGCGTAGTTTTGATACCGCAGTGCGCGGCGCCTGTACGACTCGTGGTCGGAGCGTGTAGACTCCCCATTACCAACAAAAAAACCTAACAGTGAACCATGTTTGCACATACATTTGAACAAATGTATGGTCAATCGGAAATACTTAAAATAAGTGGGCCAACGTTTGTCACGAAGTTTGACGTGAGGAAGTGTCATTGGACTCAACTGCAGTGTTTCGCGGAATTATTTACTGACTACTTCCTTATTTTAAATACATACTTACTTACTATGTAGCGCAACGAGTAACTTAACTAAAAATGTACATGCAATTGCATTTTTTTTCTAAACAATGTTTTAATTTTAAACAATAGAAAGAATTCTAATTACATTTAAAGTTACCTACGAGTATATTTATAGAATACCAAATAAAATAAAATAATTAACTGCATATGGATCGATACAAGATTTTATTACTTAATTGAAGTTGGCAGACAAATTGAGGTGAATGTTCTTGACAACTATATAATATACTAGCTGTTTCCCGCAGCTCCGCCCGCGGTCTAAATTTTTTTTATGTAATTGAGAATTTTCTTTACTATAAACCTCACGGAGCCCGAGACCTTTCCAACGAATGCAAAACCGTGGAAATCGGTTCGTGCGTTCTGGGGTTATAGCGTCAGGAAGGAAACCCCGACTTATTTTTATATAGTAGATTTAATCCATACAGGTTTAGCTTTGGTCTAGATTCTACTTGCATGGTCTTTGACCTCGGTTCCTGAATTAGACTTTCGTGTAGGTCAAGAATAAGCCACACATTAGTATCGATTATATCATGTCTACGCTTAGCAGAAATTATTCTTATAGTCAAGATTCGAAGTTCAGCAATATCCCATACTCAGTTTAAAGAATTTGCATCAAAATAGCACACTAGATAAATAGTACACTAGATAAGGTACTTAATAAAATTCTCATAATATATTTAATCATTTCAAAAAATCATAATATTATATTGATCAATTTAATTATGTACTTTGTGCTTCTTAAGAAAATAAAATAAAAAATGTTTAAAGTAATAAAGCGGCGATAGCTTAATGGCAAGGCACCTGACTTGAGATCATGTGGTGGCAGGTTAGAAATTTACCCATTGCACAACGACGTGAAATCACTGGTAACACAAGCATTTAGCTTATCACGAGGGGTTAACAAGAATACAAGTAATGTGCGACGCAATATTGATAGTAAGCATTTTTATTTAAAATAAATACCTAATAAATTAAATATAAACTTAGTAATTTCTGTGAACATAAGTTACCAGCCATTTTCAGTGGCACGTCGTTTTCCAACCAACAACCATAATAATATGGCTTAAAAGATAATTGAAAGCTGTTTCATTTAACGCTGCCTTGGTCCAAAATCGTCTAATATCTGGACGAAAATAGAAATGAAATTAAAGCTTGGTAGATAAGCAAATAAAACTTCTAAGAGGTTATACATTATTATTATTAGTCTTATTCGTAATTTTTTTTTACTTCCAAATTCTAACTTTTAAATCGCGGGTAGATGAACATTCGCGGGAAAATGAAGAATCATCTACTTCACGCCATTAGAAACTACACCGCATCTCCAGTCTGCTTGCGACCCCGGCCGCTGCAACTCTGTCTAAATACTTCAAGCTAAGGTAATAATTGCCTGTTCACGTGAATTCCCGTGACGTAATTTTATTATAATTCGTAATACGTTTACAATAAATTCGAGATCAAATGTTAAGCGAAATTGCAAAATCCATCTGGATAAAATCACAAATAGAGTACCTACCATAATCCTGTATAGAATAGTATCTAAACTAACTTTGAGAGTTAAGTTAATTTACTTCCCCAACTCTTTCACAAGTTTTTCAAACTAATAATGTCCTCCTCATCGAATTTCGGTCCGGGCAACATAACTCTAAGACTAGCTAAGTTACTTAACATGCTAAAAGGATGACCTAATAACTCTCACACGTTTATAAGATCTTTGAATTAGGTATATCTTAGGCACCGCAACATCGTCATATCAACCAAAGAGTCCCTGTCTATTGCAGCCCTCATGCATCGCTGCTAGCCTTCCTCAAATCGCATTCTCATTGCTAACACTGTTGTAGAAAAATAATCGTAATGCTCAGTGGAGTAAGCATAAGTTTACAATGACAAAGGACTAGCGTAGAATAAATGCGCAGAGAAAAATCGAATGATATATCGAGTATCTTTTCTAGCACACGACGGTATTCAAAACATCAAAAATATGGAAAACGAAATACAAACGTAAAGAACTTTTTTATACCATATTTATATTCCGTACTTTTTTTACATTATAATACGGGCACGTAACTGTTATTATGTTTTGTGGAATAACATTTTTTGCCGTAATACAGAAATTCTTGAACACACGCTGTTTATTTCACGTAAGTAGGAACAACAGATTATGAAAATAGACCTTATTGCTTTGGCATAAAGGTATTGTCGGAATACTGCAGATGTGCTCTTGACTGTTGGTAAAAATCAACCACACTGTCGAATTTAGGTCTTTGATATTCATGTCAGTCGGTGAAAATAATTATTGTGTCATTTGGATATTTTCAAAAGATATAAAAGACAGCAAGCATTATTATCTGTCTCGCCTTTTTCCAAGCTACGTTGGGGTCAGCTTCGTCTTACGAGATTCGGCTGAAAACTATATTTTACATAGAGCGGCTGCCTATCTTATCTCCTCAACCTATTTTACTAGGTAATACAGTATCCCCTATTAAGACTAGTTGCCAAGAATGGAAGTGTGACAGTCAATGCTAACGGCTAACATGCTTTCCTAGACACGGAGGGTCTTGGTATGTTCACAAATGGACACCCATCCGCGTACCAACCGCGGCGTGCGCGTTTAATCTTTAATATAGGCATGGTCCAAACGGTAAGTCCTCAAGGATCGTTTATTCGGCTAAAAGTTAAAAAATACTTAGGTCATTGTTATAGAAAAAACTAGCTGACCCGTACCGGCTTACACTGAGCCATGAGTCTAAAAGACAACAAAGCATTATTAAATATTTGATGTGTTTTGTTGTAGTAATTATTATCAATCCGTCACCGCCTGATTAGATAATTTTAAGTTTATTAACTATAGCGTGTACACACGAAAAAAGTAGATTCAGGTAAGCCGCTTTACATCATTATTTTGCCAGCAAATATACCAAAAACCAAAAGTCAAACGAAATAGGGCCAACGAAATTGCCAATTACTGCGAAAAAATTCGATGTATTTCTTATAAGTAGGTATCTCATCTTTACATTAAGGCTCAGGCATGCTTTCTGTTGTAAGACATAAAAAAAATACGAAAATAACTTAACAATTATAAATAAGAGCGCAAATAACAGATATTTATTGCCATCTGTCTGCAAACTTCATAACAAATCATAATCTGCCCAGCTTTTTCCCAAGTTATATTGGGGTCTGCTTCCAGCCTTACCAGATTTAGCTCAATACCGTATTTTATACATGGGTAATACAGTATCTCATAGTAAGACTGGTTGAAGAACTGTTGTGACTTAACGACTGTCAAAGACCTCTGTATGACAGCCAAGCTAAGCTAGCAAAGGGCTCAACGGCTTAACGTGCTTTCACGTTAAAGCACGTTAAGCACAATATGTTAACAAATGGTCACCCATCCACAGACTAACTTCGGTGAGCGTGGCTTAACCTTTATTATAGGTCAAAACGAGCCCCTCTAACTTTGCAACAAATTATGACATTGAAAATAATCCCACCAGTGCTATAAACAGTGGAAGTACCGAAAATAAGCACAATCTTAAAAATGTAGTGTATTGAGGGCTCTGTCAATAGCGAGGCTATATTTTATTGACCGAAACATATTGATTCACCCAATCAATTGGGATTTGTGCGTGTTTAGTCTAGACGAGGTCACTAATAGCCACAGTTTGATAAGTTTAGCTTATTAAACGCGGCCCAAGAGTACTATATTATTTGGCCACTATTTTTGCCTTAATTTTTTTTTATTTATTTATTATACACCTTACATAATGAATAATTAACCTTACCTTTTCTTAATTTTTTCTTGTTGACACATCATAATTTACTTTTTTCCGATTACTTTGAGGCATTGAATTTATGAACGTATTCTATACATTTTATTTTATACTTGCTGTTCCCCGCAACTCCGCCCACGGTACCAATTTTTTTAGTATAACATAAATAGCCTATGTTACTCAAGGTGAATGTAGCTTTCTAATGGTGAAAGAATTTTTGAAATCGGCGTAGTAGTTTTTGAGTTTATTCATTACAAACCCACACACACATAAATACAAATCTTTCCTCTTTATAATATTAGTGTAGATAGATCTGTTGTTTATTCAGATTCCCGAGACCCTTGTTCGGGACGGCCTAAATCAGGCCAATAAGTGTAAACAAGGCTCTTGATATACAACTGTAATATAGATTTAACTCTCTTGAGGTTTAAGCAACGTTGTAATTCGTTGTACCTACATCTTACTCGAACCCAGAGGGTTAGCTCTTAGCTGTAATTGAGTAACATGGTTAAATGCTCTATTCCGCAGCTGTACTTCACCAAATTGCTTTTAAGAAGTAGTACTTACATAGTCTTCACACTTTTCTGAATACGTCCACTTTTATAAAAAAAAAACAATAATATTGAAAAACTTTAAGAAATGAGAAAAAAACAGAAAAACCAAATACATCTTAAAAAAACTTCCTGGTTAAATAAAGTAACGCAACAAGTATTTTGACAAATGAAAATATCCTAAGTTGGATCTTATAAGCAAGGTACGAGTAAGTTATGATAGCTTCATAAAATATTTAAGATTTGATTGATGGTCATAAAATCATCCATCATTTCCACAAGAGTATTTTCTCTTCACAAGTAAGGGAAAGAATAATTTCAATTTATCTAAATCACTTTTACAAACCATCTTCAGTAAACTCGCTCGTGGATTGAGATGCAAACGGAAGATTTATGTGAGATCGGAAAGACTATTATGTCAGAAGATAAGTAGTGTGTGTGCATGAGAAGCTTTTCTGCTTAACGTTGATGCTTACATAATACCTATAATCATTTTAAAAAAAGTAACCTATGGAGTTTCTTGCCGGTTCTTCTCCATAGAAATGACACCTTGGAATCGCGCAACTACATAGATTCATTTAACTTTTTGGAAAGTACCGAAAAAGGTCAAAATTTGATTTGATTTTAGCGCTGAAACTGCAGTGGAAAGTAAATATGATAAGGACGCAATAAAAATAAAGTTGTTTCAAAATTAAGATTTGAATAAACATAACTTAGGCGTATAAACGATTACGAACTATTGATTTATAAATCAGATAAACAATACTTGTACCAGAACCTAGCTCTTTCTGCGCTATTATAACAGAAATATTCAATTAGGTAATTCATATTTGATATCGTAATGGACATTACACTAGAATCAGTGGCTTGGTACTGTTAAATACAGGTATATAGGTATATAACAGTTAGGTATCAAGTCACCGATTTCCCCTTTTAGTAACGGAATAGCCTGACACACGCCTTACAATTACTATAAATCTACCAATATGTAGGTACCGATACCCACAATATGGTAATTTGACTACATTGTCCCTAAACACAAGGTTGAATGATCATAAACTTGTCTGATTTGTCACATCAAAGGTTATTTGTAGTTAATGGAGCGAAAATCGTTTTGGAAATTGCTATCCTTGCTAAGTATGGTTCATAAAACCATTGTAAGTAAAGCCAAAGGTTCCTTACTCCTTGAGCATAAACTATGCAGATTGGATTTGATGCTTATAATGGCAAGGCACAAAACAGCAAATATTTCTTGTTGTTACAACATTCGTAGATGGATTTTTCAGAATAGATTTTGTATGTACCAAAAAAAGCACTCGAACTAAAAATGTGTCATAAAATGTTTGGTCCTAATAATCAATCCATGATAATAGTAGTTATTAAGTATCGCCAGCATAGATATAGACAACTAGCACTGAAAGTCTTCTGCCTAGCCTTTTCCCAAGCTATGTTGGGGTTGGCTTCCAGTGTTGCCGGATTTAGCTGAATGCCGTATTTTACATGGAGCGACTGCCTATCTGACCTCCACAACCTATTGCTAGGTAATACAGTATTTCATGGTAAGACTGGTGGTGAATAAACAACTAGCACTGAAAGTACAAGTCAAAAACAAAAGACGAGCTGCCACATGGCCATCGCTGATTCACTGTCATATTCATGCCACGATTATCGTCTCGAAAACTTGCAAAATAAAATTTGAAAGGTTATGCCTTTTTGTGCGATTTTGACATTTCGAAAATATATCGTGGATGAGCAACTATCGTGAATCCTCATCCTCCTTCTTCTTCTTCTTAGCGTGTCGATCAATGGCAATATATTATATTTTGTCAGACCAGTACTCGGCCACGCAGACAGTATTGTCGGTGGCGTTGTAAAGATCTTTAAAATCAATATCCTCATCGTCAAAATGTTTTAAATATCAATTGACGACCAAATTAGCTTTTTTGATTACAAATCAGCATTGGTAGAAGCGTTTTTGTGGATAATCAAAGATTTAAACCTTCCTATAAATTGAATATGAAGTTGCTACGACAGAAATACGACGTTTGTACATTAATTACATGCTTCAGAAGACAAACGATTATCATAAACGAATCTGTTGTACGAAATCAAAAATCTGTAATAGCACCATAAACCCAAAAAGTGAGAGGTCGAAGCCATTTCCTGAATTGGCTCCGTGCCAATATAATACGACCAAAGCGTCGCCGAACATAAAATATACTTGTTTTTAAAAAGCAAGTCTGTTTTTAAAAGTAATGACTCATGGCAATCATTGAAAATCGTCCCTTTCAGCACTTCAGACAGTAAACAGCTGACTATTGAAAAAATGATTTATTCTATAACAGCTTTTGTTCACTGCTCCACTCGCGTGGGTGTTGGTTACCGCCACAAAAAGTATTTTGACATTCTTTATAAATGGGATATATCTAACATTGAAATATTTTTTATTATTTTTAATTATTTATACACATTATCGCATGTGTTAGCGAATATTTGTAATTAAATACAAATTGTAGAAGGAAAAACTTAAACCTCAGGCAGGACTCGAACCTGCGACCACTGGCTTGACGCGCCAGTCGCTTTACCAACTAAGCTACCGAGGTCACTGCCTGGAAGTTTAAATTTCTTCTTCTACTTATAACGTCTTTATAGGGCGACGTATGCGACATCTAGTGAACCTACCTTACGGTTGGCCTCACTGACTCTGATTAACAATGTGTTAATTAGAAGTCCGAGAGATGGCGCTGGCCCAATACTTATTATTTTTAATTATTTATACACATTATCGCATGTGTTAGCGAATATTTGTAATTAAATACAAATTGTAGAAGGAAAAACTTAAACCTCAGGCAGGACTCGAACCTGCGACCACTGGCTTGACGCGCCAGTCGCTTTACCAACTAAGCTACCGAGGTCACTGCCTGGAAGTTTAAATTTCTCCTTCTACTTATAACGTCTTTATAGGGCGACGTATGCGACATCTAGTGAACCTACCTTACGGTTGGCCTCACTGACTCTGATTAACAATGTGTTAATTAGAAGTCCGAGAGATGGCGCTGGCCCAATACTTATTATTTTTAATTATTTATACACATTATCGCATGTGTTAGCGAATATTTGTAATTAAATACAAATTGTAGAAGGAAAAACTTAAACCTCAGGCAGGACTCGAACCTGCGACCACTGGCTTGACGCGCCAGTCGCTTTACCAACTAAGCTACCGAGGTCACTGCCTGGAAGTTTAAATTTCTCCTTCTACTTATAACGTCTTTATAGGGCGACGTATGCGACATCTAGTGAACCTACCTTACGGTTGGCCTCACTGACTCTGATTAACAATGTGTTAATTAGAAGTCCGAGAGATGGCGCTGGCCCAATACTTATTATTTTTAATTATTTATACACATTATCGCATGTGTTAGCGAATATTTGTAATTAAATACAAATTGTAGAAGGAAAAACTTAAACCTCAGGCAGGACTCGAACCTGCGACCACTGGCTTGACGCGCCAGTCGCTTTACCAACTAAGCTACCGAGGTCACTGCCTGGAAGTTTAAATTTCTCCTTCTACTTATAACGTCTTTATAGGGCGACGTATGCGACATCTAGTGAACCTACCTTACGGTTGGCCTCACTGACTCTGATTAACAATGTGTTAATTAGAAGTCCGAGAGATGGCGCTGGCCCAATACTTATTATTTTTAATTATTTATACACATTATCGCATGTGTTAGCGAATATTTGTAATTAAATACAAATTGTAGAAGGAAAAACTTAAACCTCAGGCAGGACTCGAACCTGCGACCACTGGCTTGACGCGCCAGTCGCTTTACCAACTAAGCTACCGAGGTCACTGCCTGGAAGTTTAAATTTCTCCTTCTACTTATAACGTCTTTATAGGGCGACGTATGCGACATCTAGTGAACCTACCTTACGGTTGGCCTCACTGACTCTGATTAACAATGTGTTAATTAGAAGTCCGAGAGATGGCGCTGGCCCAATACTTATTATTTTTAATTATTTATACACATTATCGCATGTGTTAGCGAATATTTGTAATTAAATACAAATTGTAGAAGGAAAAACTTAAACCTCAGGCAGGACTCGAACCTGCGACCACTGGCTTGACGCGCCAGTCGCTTTACCAACTAAGCTACCGAGGTCACTGCCTGGAAGTTTAAATTTCTCCTTCTACTTATAACGTCTTTATAGGGCGACGTATGCGACATCTAGTGAACCTACCTTACGGTTGGCCTCACTGACTCTGATTAACAATGTGTTAATTAGAAGTCCGAGAGATGGCGCTGGCCCAATACTTATTATTTTTAATTATTTATACACATTATCGCATGTGTTAGCGAATATTTGTAATTAAATACAAATTGTAGAAGGAAAAACTTAAACCTCAGGCAGGACTCGAACCTGCGACCACTGGCTTGACGCGCCAGTCGCTAATTAACACATTGTTAATCAGAGTCAGTGAGGCCAACCGTAAGGTAGGTTCACTAGATGTCGCATACGTCGCCCTATAAAGACGTTATAAGTAGAAGGAGAAATTTAAACTTCCAGGCAGTGACCTCGGTAGCTTAGTTGGTAAAGCGACTGGCGCGTCAAGCCAGTGGTCGCAGGTTCGAGTCCTGCCTGAGGTTTAAGTTTTTCCTTCTACAATTTGTATTTAATTACAAATATTCGCTAACACATGCGATAATGTGTATAAATAATTAAAAATAATAAGTATTGGGCCAGCGCCATCTCTCGGACTTCTAATTAACACATTGTTAATCAGAGTCAGTGAGGCCAACCGTAAGGTAGGTTCACTAGATGTCGCATACGTCGCCCTATAAAGACGTTATAAGTAGAAGGAGAAATTTAAACTTCCAGGCAGTGACCTCGGTAGCTTAGTTGGTAAAGCGACTGGCGCGTCAAGCCAGTGGTCGCAGGTTCGAGTCCTGCCTGAGGTTTAAGTTTTTCCTTCTACAATTTGTATTTAATTACAAATATTCGCTAACACATGCGATAATGTGTATAAATAATTAAAAATAATAAGTATTGGGCCAGCGCCATCTCTCGGACTTCTAATTAACACATTGTTAATCAGAGTCAGTGAGGCCAACCGTAAGGTAGGTTCACTAGATGTCGCATACGTCGCCCTATAAAGACGTTATAAGTAGAAGGAGAAATTTAAACTTCCAGGCAGTGACCTCGGTAGCTTAGTTGGTAAAGCGACTGGCGCGTCAAGCCAGTGGTCGCAGGTTCGAGTCCTGCCTGAGGTTTAAGTTTTTCCTTCTACAATTTGTATTTAATTACAAATATTCGCTAACACATGCGATAATGTGTATAAATAATTAAAAATAATAAGTATTGGGCCAGCGCCATCTCTCGGACTTCTAATTAACACATTGTTAATCAGAGTCAGTGAGGCCAACCGTAAGGTAGGTTCACTAGATGTCGCATACGTCGCCCTATAAAGACGTTATAAGTAGAAGGAGAAATTTAAACTTCCAGGCAGTGACCTCGGTAGCTTAGTTGGTAAAGCGACTGGCGCGTCAAGCCAGTGGTCGCAGGTTCGAGTCCTGCCTGAGGTTTAAGTTTTTCCTTCTACAATTTGTATTTAATTACAAATATTCGCTAACACATGCGATAATGTGTATAAATAATTAAAAATAATAAGTATTGGGCCAGCGCCATCTCTCGGACTTCTAATTAACACATTGTTAATCAGAGTCAGTGAGGCCAACCGTAAGGTAGGTTCACTAGATGTCGCATACGTCGCCCTATAAAGACGTTATAAGTAGAAGGAGAAATTTAAACTTCCAGGCAGTGACCTCGGTAGCTTAGTTGGTAAAGCGACTGGCGCGTCAAGCCAGTGGTCGCAGGTTCGAGTCCTGCCTGAGGTTTAAGTTTTTCCTTCTACAATTTGTATTTAATTGAAATATTTTTTTTCGAATAGGACCAGCAGTTTCTGAGGTTAGTGCGTTCAACCAAAGAAACTCTTCAGCCTTTAATTTTCATAGTATAGATATTGTAACATTATATAATTACACTTTGTGTTTTCTTATTTGTAACTTTTATATAATTCTCTTTTCTGTTTTCAATACGGTCGCAATTTCGCGACGCCATTCGTCGCTACGTAAAAGTTTTGAAGATATTATTACATACGTTGTAAAAGATGGATTGAAACTCAACCTTTTCCTTCTTTAACACATGTGTGATAGTCATAAAAATAAGTTTTTCCATACGTTTTCTTTTAAAAATTATACGATCTAAAAGACTTTTTGGTCTAATTTATAAGTCTCATTTTAATAAAAAAAACCTATTAAGTACATAGATTCAGTCTTCGCAAATGTCTAGGTCCTAAGTGTCTACTGACCACTGCATATCAAATGATAAACAGACCAGCTGGAGTTGAGCAGATGCGCGAGCGATGTCACGAGCGGGATGTTTTTGGTGTGAGAAAGAGTAGAAAGTATTAGCTTTTCACTCCGAAAAAAAAGTATAAACAAAGGTTTCCAGCATCTTCACAATGATGTTTAGTTTTTAAGCTTTTCATCATCTTATTGTGTATCTCGTGTCATAAGTAACTAACAAGCAAGTAAACAACTCCGCTATGATCAATGATGACAGCTTGTGAAACATGGGAAATTGTTGTTTAAAGATATTGGATATTCTTTCATATTTTCTTTAATAAAATTGTCATCAATCTCGAATACTTTTGTCATCAATTATTGCTGAATGACAATCTTAATTTACAAAAAAACATCGAAACAAAACTCCGCTAATTTACATAAATCGAATTTCGAAATGTCTTCCTACAAAAATATTTCCCTTCTTTTCCACTGCGTTTATTCTTTATTTCCCAAAGGAATACTGGCCGCTCATAAATTATTCTACGACGCTTTAAGCAAATATCACGATGTGCTTTCGCTTTCAGAAATATCACTGCCCTTTAAGTGATATCAGTTAATTGAATTGCAATCCTTGAAAAGCATTGTTAGATTTAAATAATTTACAATTCCCTTGCTGAATTGTATAAGAAATTTATGTGAAAGTGTGTCAGATAAAGGAAACAATCTTAGGATAGTCCCAGAGGCTTTGTGTGCTTAAATTTCAGGACAATATAAAAAACACATAATATTAACAGGAGTAACTTGTTATCTTTTCGGTGATATATATATTATATTATGCACCACATGTTTAGTATTTGATATTGTTAATTCATAGTCTGTTGTTGTAACAAATAAGGTACGAGGCCTTTTAGAAAATAAACAAGCCATTTGAATTTATTAACTCTAAAACATCGTGAACAGCTGAAAACAACATGAGTTTGGGTATTTCTAAAACAATACGAAACCTTTTTGTTTGACCTATTATAAGAAAATTCAAAGGCCATATTTAAATGGAACAAAGATCTTAAAAACACAAAAATAAACGAACTAAAACAAATTGAAATCTACTTGAAAAGCGCTTGACGTGATAAGAATTTATTCGTTGCAGACGGATTTTGGAATTGGCTACTATGTTTCTTGTGCCCCAACTGCCAAATGTTAAATCTATTTAGCGTTATTTTATAATACCAAGCAGTCAAGCCGTAGAAGTGTTTTGTTTCATATCGAGAAAGAAAAAAGACCTAAAAATTGTATTTAAATTTAAATTGATGTTTTGGATGTTTGTTAATTTTGTGTAAATTTACTATATCGTGCGCATGGGCCTACCTTATAAGTCCACCATCGTGCGTATTTGGGCACGTGCAATAAATAAAGTAAAAAATGGTCTAACTGAATATTTCCATCTCCAATGTGCATTTTATGTATGATTGATGTACACATGTTTTATACAAATAAAATATCTTTATCTTTAAGGATAGTTTAATTTTTTTGGATAAATATTAGGTTTACATACACCGACGAGCGATAATAACTTAATAATCGTCTGTAAGCGGCAATCATATCCGGTTTGAGATAACGTAATATCCGCATCGCTTCCGTCACCTCCGGTACGTATATTCTCATCAAAGGTCATTTGAATATTAATCCAATATTTTTTATTATACTTATTAATGGTATTAAAATTCACAAAATAATACAATACATATATTATTATTAAAATATTTTAACTGCTTATAATATTATTTATTTATTTATTTTCTCCACACAAAACAGGACTAAACAGATAAGATACATTAAAAAATTTAACGAGTAAAAATATAAATACATAAGGTTTTAACTTCAATTATCCAAAAGTTGGGACAATATTATGAACTATTATTAATTGTGAGCTATATTTCATAAAAAAAAATTGGATATAAAAAATAAATTCAAATTATTACAAAGGCATCTATCTCATGATCATTATCTACATATTATAATGATCTATTAAGGAAACAAGAGCTAAAAAGAGATAAAAGTAATATAGGGAAAAACAAGTCACAGTGGAGAATGTTCAGAAATTACTACACAGCGTTTCTTGCATATCTTTATATGCAAGAAACGCTGTGTAGTAAGTGCTGAAAATATAGGTGTATATGTGTGTTTTCTTTTTTTTTTACAAAAAATATTACTGTTTATTGGAAATCTCCTCTTTCTGTGAAGTCTATTTATAAAGGAGCCTATAGGTAGTATTTCTCATGAACCAGCCTATCATTTTACACAACATGCATACAATATGTTAAAAAAATAAACGCACATGTTTTCGAAAAAATTAGAGCAAGCAATGAGGAAAATACCAAATAAAATCCTGAAAATGAAAATATCTTTACGTGATATAAATTTCCTTTTGAATTAGCTTATTGCCGCAAGTAAGAGTAACACGTGGCCTCCAAATATTGGATCGTCTTTATTCTTTTGCAATATTAAATTTTATATGAAACTTTGGGAACGCATATGATAAGATACTTTTTTATTAATCTGAGTTGTTGATTTTGTAGCTTTATTAAATTTATTAGTACACTAAAATAGGTTAAACAAATAGCGTTTCTAATCTTATTTGTATTTATTTAGGTACGAAGTTGATTTGAGATTAAAGCCGTTTAAACAACACCGCGTTGAAATTGACAAATAATAGTATCAAGACGTTACAGTTTATCGTCACAGATATATACAATGTTGTCTAGAAAATTGCTACAAAAGATAAGACTGACATATTTGTACCTTTTCAAATTTACAGTTCTATTTGAATTTTATTATATTGCTTATTTGCAAATATAGCTATAGGATGAAAACTGTGTTACAACATAAAAAGTACATCTATATCCTACCATTTGGCATGCAAAATAATATGTAAGATTAAACATTTAACTATATATTATCACTAGCTTTTGCTCGCGGCCTCGCGGGTGTCGGTTAGCGCGGTAAATTATATTTAGCCTATAGCCTTCCTCAATAATTGGGCTATCTAACAGTGAAAGAGTTATTCAAATCGGACCAGCAGTTCCTGAGATTAGCGCGTTCAAACAAACAAACAAACTCTTCAGCTTTATAATATTAGTATAGATTAAGCATCATCGGCTAACTACACAATAATTTATTTATGTCATTCATCAAAATAATAAAATTCATAAAAAAAATACAAATAAATTACGTTTAAGTTAAAATCTTTGGCTTTCAAAAATTCGTTTATTGTTTTAATGCCATATTATTATACTACAATTATTTTAGATTTTTTTTATTGTAGGTAACCTGATTGTACCTATCCTACAAAAGTAACAGCGTTTTTGGATAATGATATTAGTGAAAAGGTACATTTGCGGACTTCTCATTAAAAGAGACATCTTCCAGACAACCTTTGAATTGTTCAGGTACCCATTAGTGGATACCGAAAAAACGTTATAAGATTTTCACCAAAGCTTTTCACTTACTACTGGTTTTTATCTAACGAGTGGATATGTTTTTTATTCTAGTAGATATAAAGAAAACGTTTCTTATAAAATTGTAATATTTCGATCTATCCAAACATGTACAAACAAACAAAACGTATTTTCTAAAAACCGAATCAACCGCAAAGTATTTATTTTAAAATATAAACAAAGTTGAAAATCACGTTCAACCTACTTTGGTAGCCTGGCCAAAGTTGGACAGTTATCTTAGACTTGAAGTTATCCAGCCGCAGGAAATAGGAAAATCTGGAGTTAACGACACTACCGGAGCAAGATGGGTAAACTTTGAGCTTGACATCACGATTTGATGCTTTTATTAAGACTAGCTATTGCCCGCGGCTCTACTCGCGTGATTGTGGGTTATTACGGCACAAAATGGCCTATAGGTATCCTTTATTGCAGAGTTCTACATAACCTTACCAAATTTTATAAATTCTGAATAGAAAATCAAACAAACAGGATTACTTTCACGTTCATAATATTTGTATGATTCGGTAATAAAAATTTAGTTTCACGTTTGGTAGTAAACAAGAATTTAATATTTATGCTGCCGTATTGTATCCACGTTTCAGTTCGTACGCCGCAGGCAGACTATTCATGCATGCGCCATTGTGGATTCATCTCATGTAATATTTGTTGTGAATTATGTTTTTAAAAACAGAATTCACAACATTTTTTTTTGTTTTATGGCTTTCTGTTTTCATTGGACCTAATCTATACTTTTCTATATAACAAAGATTCGTATTTTTGTAATAAATAAACTCAATAAACTATCAACTGCCCGATTTCAAAAATTCTTTCGTCGTTATAATGGTAAATTATCCCTAACATTCTACTTTCTACTAATATTATAAATGTGAAAGTGTGGATGTTTGGATGTTTGTTACTCAATCACGCAAAAACGGCAGAACGGATTTGGATGAAATTTGGCACGCATATATAGCCTTTGACATGGAAAAGCACATAGGCCTTTTATGCCGATTCCTTAAGTAGTTCCCGAGGGAAAACTGATTTTTTTTTACGAGCTAAACCGCGGGTAGTCTGATATTTGGTATGCTCGCACCTATGCTATGGAAAAGGACGTGTACTTTCTATACCGATTTCTCAAATAGTTCTCGTGGGAATATAAAAAATTATTAACGAGCGAAGCTTTATACCCAATTCTGAAGTTCACGCAGACGAAGTCGCGGGCAGAAGCTAGTAGACTATATTTCTTACTAGCAAACATAGATTAATAACACAGATAGATAGATAATCTTGATACAAGCGCGTACCTACTAGTGAAGCCAAAAATATTGATGAGTTCATCGAGCATTATGTTTCTAATTTCTTCGTCGTCTTCATATTTATCGCAGGATGTCATCCATTCACTACTTAAACCGCCATTAAACTTTATTAAAAAGATATTTCTACTAGCGCTTGACCTTGACAATTGACGGCACATTCAGACCTGTTCGGACGTCCAACTGTGTTGATACGACACAGTTCGAAGGGCTTCACTATTTGTGCGCGTACTCGCATTATAGGCGTATTGTCCTATGCCTGCAAATAATGGAGACTGCTGGCAGTGCCGCGGGAAACAGCTAGTTTTATATAATACTACTATAAAATCTAGATTAAGTATTAAATATTATTTTTTGCATAAATTACCGCATAATTCGTATTTCAATTCACCGAAATCCGAAATATGTGTGAGTATCCCATACACACCACAAATTCAAACCACGTAACTTACTATAGGTACATTTAGTTATTTGTTCTTGATTGCTTTTCCGATCCTAACTATTTGGGTTCCAAGTAATACCCTGATCCCTTAATCAATATTCATACTTATAGCCCTTCACAAATCGCATACTAATTTGTAATTCTAAGCACACAGATCTCCTCAAACGAAATAAATACTTGCTAACTTTGTATATATTATAAATAAAATAAATAAATAATAAATATCTTGGGACAATCTCACACACGGTCATCTGATCCCAAACTAGGCAGAGCCTCTACTATGGTAACCAGACAACTGATAAACATACTTAATATATTTCTAAATACATACATTAGATAAATAACACCCAGACACAGAACAAAACTTAATATATTTCTAAATACATACATTAGATAAATAACACCCAGACACAGAACAAAATATTTCTAAATACATACATTAGATAAATAACACCCAGACACAGAACAAAATTAATCTTTGTGTGATGAGCACAATCATTTAATGATTGTGCTCATCACACAAAGATTTGTCCTGGGTGGGAATCGAACCCACGACCTCCGGCTTAGGAGTCAGGGTCACTAACCACTAGACCAACAGGCTCGTCTAATTATCATCATTATCTACAGCCATTGTCATCCCACAGCTGGGCATCGGCCTCTCTTTTCCATTTTATTCATTTCGGCCTGTGCCAGTCTCATCCAGATCCAACCCAAAACTTTTGTTATATTGTCGACCATTCTTCTTCACAAACGATCGACCAATGTTTATATACCATCCAGTTTTATTTTCATGACTAAATTAGCTAGTTAAAAATGAACCGATAAACTTTATGCAAAATATTTCGACATAATTTACATTCGAAATGTCTCCATAAAATTAAAACTCTGTGACTTTGAAAGACTGGAGTCGCTGGAGCCATCAGTTGTATTCATTAGTGATAAATATACCTAATATTTAAGGTTTAAATCAGTACAAAGCACCGCCTGGTACGAAGTTCTGACATAACGCACACATTTGTATTAGTTTATTAATCCCCTTACTTATGAAAATTTCAAAGGTAGGTAATATGTAACTGTAAGCTATCAGCAATAAAGAAATCTGTTTAAATTACTATAAAGTACATATTTTAAAATTCACACAATGTTTATTACCTACGTTTTTTTTAACCAAAACAATTAAATATATTAGAAGCAGGGCGGCATTCGAAGCTTTATTTCAATAATCCATGTCTTAATTTAAGATTCCTATTTGAGTCAATGAGTCTGGCCTTTGTTAATTAATGGTATCTATTCACTTAAAAGCCGTGAATCACAAGGTCAAGGAATTCAATTCTTCGTCGGGTCAATAAACTTACAGTAAAGCTGTAGTAGGCCGCAGTTAGCAAGTTGGCGGTTACACCCTCGTTACAAAGAAACACATAAAGACTTGGGCTTTGACGCTCTACTCGCGGTTGAGTCTGATTGCAACCCCATTACAATACAAACGAGTGCATATTAAGTGGTTCACTTGAGTTTGTCATACATGTCTTTCACAGCATCATAATGACAGTAGAATCATAAAATTAGGTGTCTATGATACTATTCTTATTTCATAATTTCTTGAAATAAATCAAATTAAATACAGAAATGAAATTTTAAGGAATTTAATTTAACAGGAGAAATACAACTACAAACATTACAGTACACAATATATGGGGGTTTAAGTTTGTATATGATCGGTAGAACAGAATATTTTATGTTCATAAAGACATAAACAAATCACCCTCAGCAGTGACGTAATTAAAGCAAGGATTTGTTGCTTAGGAACGTAAAATTAACAGTTGACATTTGTAACTTGCGTGCCAAGGCGATAGTAAGTGGGTACAATACGACAAATTAATTTCTCTGATGTTTCTTTACGAAATTTTAATTAATTATGGAGAGTAAGTAATATTTACCGGTAAATATTACTGTCCATAATTAATTAAAGTAAAATAATAAAAAAATAAAATAAAGAGGTAACTTTTATTTTTTGTCTAATATAATAGAACCAATTGCCAAACATACCTATTGTATAAGTATATAATATATAATATACTTATACACACACATATAAGTATATAATAAATAATTCCAGCCTATAAACTTCCCACTTCTAGGCCGCATAGAACGAGCATTGATCACCACGCTGGCTCACTGCGGGTTGGCGATTTCCGATACCACTTTTTGTAATCCAGGTTTGTCAATGGTGTCTTAGGATAATAATTAAGAAAGTACGTATAACTTTGAAAAAGTCACATTGGTACTGGATCCCAGGGGTCGAACCTGCAATCACGTGCATACGAATCCGGTCATTGAACTGATTGACCACCACCACATTTTGTGTATATTGTATACTTTATTAATTTATTTAAGTTTTAATTTATTAAGTTTTTTTCTCAGTTTCAAAATAACGTGAATAAGTTCTGAAAAGGGTGAAATTTTTCTCCGAGACTTATTTTATGAAGCTCTTATTGAGATATAAGTTTCATAACCTCTCGACTGTCGCGGCCATTTTTTGCAAATATGCGCATCTGTCACGGTGGCGTACTCTGTCACGGCGAAAATCGGCGCGTCATATTAAAATACTGATATTTCAAAAATTTGTTATTATAGCTATTTAAAACAAATGTGTCGTTGTAATCATATTGAACTAACCTAACCGATGGCATACCAATAAGTTTAGATTTTATGCTTAACATCTCGGAAACTGTGATTTATATTGCCCAACTTGTACAACCTTACACATCACTGTCATCATTGTGAAATTTAACATGGCTGCGCTTTTATTTCAAGTCAGTAGGGTTTATTTTCGTAACAAGCTTCAACTACATACTGTTGTGTGGTTGACTGTAAAAAAGTATTTGAGATTCTGTTGATTAACTAGTTACGAACTGAATGTTTAATAATGTTGGATTATATTTTTGCAACTATATTACACTTTCAAATTGTTTCAAGTGTTTACAATATTAGGCTCCGAGATTTCAAGCTTTTAATTTATCTCTGTGAGCTACTGAAAGTCAAATGGGAGAAACCCATTTCGTTGAGCTGAGATTGGCCCCTCTTTGGCCGGGCGTGTGCCCGGATGGACCAATTTCAGTAGGCTCTCTCTTTCTCTCATATACTTAAGTCGAACCTACATAAATTCTTCTAGTATATAAATAATATTGAGGTATTTATCTAGTGACGAATTTCAGGAGTAGTTTCTTGAAGCCTCCTCCACCAAACATATTGAGTAACTTCCTAAATTTAACACATCTTGAAACATTAGGGAGCTAATGAAGCAATGTATACCTAAATAGCATGTCCTAATCACTTGCAAACATTTCTTGACTACAACCATTCCCACTATCATAATAAGTTACTTAGCGCTACTTGTATGTTAATATTTACGAGTTCATAATTACCAAAATGGAAACATTTATCAACATAGGTGATAACAATATATTTTGAAGGTTCAATTTTTTTTATTTAATTTAAAGTTTACGAGCAGTGTGGATCGCACTTCTCTAGTTATCTTTTTAGCTCTTCGTTGTAAACTAAATATTTGCTTGTGTTACGTCGTTCACGTCGGTAGAGCAAGAGATGGGATTCCGAAGCCCTAGCCATTTAGGCTACCGCCACTTCCAATTTGAAAATATATAATATTTTTGTGTGTGTAAATGACGCCCGCACTGAGGAATTTACTCCTTGTGACGCGGGGGTTTCACAAACATTCAAATCACATGCACAAAGAACTACCAGACTTGAAACAAGCATTTGAGGATCTCACAAATGCTTGTCCCATGCGGGGATCGAACCCGCAGCACGTCGCGCACAGTGGTAATTGGCTTGGTGACCTATACCACTCGGCTATCCGTGCAGTCATATAGAAAATATTGCTCACTAACCCTATGATACACAAGTCCTTTTAACCCTTTGATTTCCAATCGAAACTCCAAAGCGATAATTGGATGTTTTGATTCCTGAACTGTTACATCAGGACCAGAAGTTTAGAACACGTTTACTCGCGCTTGCCTAACGAGAAATTGGGTCCACTTCGAACTTTAATTAATAATTATTATTATGAACCCTATTATATTCATGGCTATATGAGTTTAGAGAAAGCTTTCAAGGGTAAAGATATTTGGAGCGTAACCAATCAATATACATTTAGGTACTACGACAAAATTTCTATCCAAAACTTGGGCAAAAAGATCCTTCTCAGTAAGCTTCATAATCCTATATTTGCAACTTTTCCTTTGGACATGGTTTCGTAACTTAAACGTATTTCAAAGTCAAACTTATATAATACGTACGTGACATAATTTCTCACTTTCAGTTTTTCTTCTTAGGATTTTCAATAAACGGATAAGTGTCTCATCTAATGGTGATAGATACCACTGTCCATAGAGACCTTTGCAAATTAATTTTCTATTATTTACAACGTCATGACGTTTATGACGTATTGAAAACATGTCCTGCATAACAACAACCTACCTGAAATTCATTTCCCATACCTCGCATGAAGAATAAAACTCTTAAGTACCTACTACATTTTTATTTCACTTTTTCTGTACTTTCTAAATAAGCAATAAAATGGAAGTACCTCTGCGGCTCAAGTCCAACTCACATTTAAATTTAGAGCCAAAAACGGCAATCGCACGTGTCAAGAATTCAGTACTAAAAAAAATCGTGACGTCATTTTTAAAACTATAAAGTTTTCTTCAGAGGGTGAAGCTGGATCAGTACAGAACGTGACTGAAATTTCGTAGGACTGCTTAACAAAAGATATGTACATTCTACAGTAGGTAATGTAGCTTGAACATTTTGTGATATATGGTAATGACTTTAAAAGGTAGTAGAGAGTGTATTGCAGCCTTGGTTGATTAAATCAGGTATTTAAAATTGACATATTTTTTTATAGATTTAATAGTGATTTCTTTTTTTATTGCCTGTAACAAAAAATAAAGCATTTTGTATGTTACGAATATGCGTTTTAAATACGATTCTTTACATTTTTATTAAGGCAGGTTTCGTGTGTTTTGTAAAATAATTTTATTCAAATATCCTAGCATGAACATCTAACTACTGTCCTGAATGATGATGCACCCAGATGTTAAATTGCAGACAGTGGCGTAACATCGTTTCTAAACTGGCCTCTTCCATCAAGTCGTTAAGAGTTCATAAGCATGAACTTATAAGATAATAAAAGAACTTATGAGATACAATTATGTTGAACGCAATTGATGTTCTGATACTGTCTGTACTTGACACTATTGTAGTAGTATAACTCAATAGACTAGACAGCTGGTAGTGTCTAGAAATACTAGCTCCCTTGAGAAATACTTCAAAAGAAAATGCTAGCAATAGAAATGTTTCCTAGACCTTTATTTGTAAGAAATATATTTCATATGGCCGCTTTTATAGTTTCCAAGTAAAACAAAAGGAGAAAAAAAAACTTTTCAAAGTTAATCGTGAAATTACAGAAACAAAAATACAATCTACTATGTATTTTTGCGAGAATTCCCAAAAGCTACGACAGTACTTTCTGGAATGTAACATGATACTCAATTGGTGTTGTATAACAAATGTATTGACAAACATTCAGAGAGGAAAGATCTCATTTTCGTCCAAGACATTATTTGCAGAAGACATTTTCGGACAGACAGAAGAAAAATTAACTCAGCTGCCCAATGTACCGTTGAAGTTACAAGACTGGCATACTTAGAAATTAATGACGCTTGCAGGCAACGAGCTGGCAACATACAGCAATTTTCTTCTGAGCGTAATCTTGAGAGCTAATAAGGAGATAAACTTGAAAGATTGCTGCAGTACCTTATATTAAGAGTTGACTTCATCATACAACGGCTTACCTATAATTGTATATTTGTGTAAATGTAATTGTAATATTACACTATGTCAGACTCCTATAGGCTAACTTAATGGTAATGGTTGTAACTCACCTTAACAATCAACATACCGTTTGTGCCTTATGAACAGGAAACCAAAGATAAATCCCGTATTGAACACTTCCTTAAAATTATTATAAATTCAAAGTCAAAATAACTATTGAATTCAATTCAGGAATGTTTAATTCATCAAAACAAATCATTGGTATGCATTAAATGATTCGCAATTTCAGATTCATTTCATTATTTCAAATTGAATGAATGCATTTTATGCAATATTCTCTGTTGAGTTATTGTCGTTTAATACGAGTGACCATCATGATTAATTAACGTATGAAGTGGTGCATGGAAGTAGCTTCCTCGAATCACGTACTGAATTTTCATTACATTTAGTGCACTCGGTGCACTTTGAGTAATCGGCTACCCACATTTAAGCTGATTGGCTAAACATTTTACCACGATAATGAGTTGTTAGCTTGATGAGCTTGTGAAAATGTAGAATGTTAATAATGTTTGAAACATGACTGTGATTTGTAAAGACATTGTTGATGAAGGGGATTACATGGAATTACTAAATCAGGTACAATTTTATGCTATGGATAGAAAGAAAGACTTAAAAAAGGTTTCATAAATCAATACCGGTGATCGTACAACAAATCGACAAAATATTGAGTAAACAAAAGAAGTAATAACAAATTCCAAAACAAGATGTTGTTTTTGGCTACGTATAACAACGACCCCGGAATCCAATTTAAATGAAGAAATGCCAAGCATCCACTTAGCTGTCGAAAATAATTAATGTGGATTTTATAATGAGAAACTGTCACCGTCTCTCGAAATTAAACATTGACCGTTTTATAAAGACATTAATTCAGACATCAATTTTGCAATCGTTGAATATCAACTTAATTTAGAAAATATTGAAACGACGAGACGAGAATAATATTATTACATATTTATAAAAAATGATCACAGACATAAAACGGCCACAAGTATCAAGATTGCATAGATTGCGGCTGAACGAAAATATTTTTTGTACTGATTACAGAAACATGCTTTAAAAAAAGAACTGCTGTAGAAACGTTATCAGAACCCTGATTTATAAATGAACTGTCGCATACACCGACCTCTATTAAAGTTGACTGCGCTCCCTTAGAAACCATTTGGCAAGCAAACATTGGCCTGCCGAGTCTCATACACGCGTGTTCTAAAAAAAGAACTCTATTTATTCACATCTTTAAGATATATAATGATACGCTCACATCGTTTCGTACGTTTTTTGCACTGGTGCTCCAGTATGTTGTGTATCTTATCTCCGCGGATGTATTTAGTTAGAGATGTACGCCTTTTATGTATTTACAAATAAATATTTCTTTGGATTTCGATGCGAGATTTTTTGACAAAAATGTTTTTTGTCAAATAACCTAATTAACGAAAAAATTTGACATCAATTTACATGATGACATCCGTGGTCGAGTGGTGTACACACCGGTTTTCAAGGTGTCTCTAGCTCTGAGGTCCCGGCTTCGATCCCCGAACGGGTCAATGTAGTAAAAACTCTTTTGTACATTGTCTCGGGTCTGGGTGTTTGTGTTACCTTTGTTGTCTCTGATTCCATACCACAAGTGCTTTAGCTGCTTAATTTGGATTCAGAGCAATGTATTTGTTTTTGTTGATCACATTTATTATTATTTACTAGTTTCTGCCCGCGACTCCGTCTGCGTGGACTTCAGAATTGGGTCCAAAAATAAATGGAAAATGTGAATTAAAGAAAAATTGAATAAAATTTTCACCCGTGTTATAGTTTGCGCTGTAATAGAGAAAAATACCAAATTTATAAGCTGTCCGCTCATGGCTTAGCTCGTAAACAATTTTTAATTTTCCCTCGGGTACTACTTAAGGAATCGGGATAAAAGGTAAGCCTATGTTCTTTCCCGTGTCAAAGGCTACATGCATGCCAAATTTCATCCAAATCCGTTAAGCCGTTTTTGCGTGATAGTAACAAACATCCAAACATCTAAACATGCACACTTTTACATTTATAATATAAGTAGGATAGCAGGATTATGTTCAAAGCCAAAACTGATGTTGCGAATTGCGATCCTTGCGATCCCATTTTTTAGTTTAAAGCTTATACTCGTTGACTAATCTTCAACCATTTCTCAAACTTCGACTTCGATTTGTAAACTACTAGGCAAAATTACAGTAGTTTGGCTTTTACGGAAAAGTCGGGTTATTTGGCAATACGTTTTCCTAACACCGTTTTAGTTCGCCACTTTCTTGTCATAGACGAATGGTGTAGAGAAAACACTTATCACCCGTCCAAATACTTATTTATATCATTTTACACAATCGTAAAGTTCAATCGCAATGGTTTTTATTGAAGAGGTGGTTACTAAATACGCATTATTGCACGACATTACCAAGGATTCAATTATTTTATTCTTTTGTTCAGGTTTTAATTTTTATTTATTCTATTATGGTCAATTATTATTTATTTATTTTTTTCCTAAGTTACATGCGATCCACTAATTGACTTCAACTAAACACGCCACTGATTCCAGCCTACCAAAAGTATTATTTTTGCGTTGTTTTATTTTTTCACTAGCTGTGAAAAAAAGAGGAAAGGAGCTCGTGACTTAGTGCAAGTCGCACGGTTTGCCCTAAAATAAAGGTTAAGCCGTCCTCGCCGCGGGTGGTCCATGGATGGGTGACCATTTGTAATCATACCGAGACCCCTCCGTGCCTCGGAAATCACGTTAAGCCGTTGGTCCCGACTGTCATACAGTGATCTTTAGCAGTCGTTTAAGTCATTACATTTCTGACAACCAGTCTTACTGTGGAATAACTGTATTACCCAGCAATGGGTTGTGGAGGTCAGATAGGCTGTCGCTCCTTGTAAAATACGGTATTCAGCTAAATCTGGCAAGACTGGAAGCAGTCCCCAACATAGCTTGGGAAAAGGCTAGGCCGAGTCAGGATAAAGAATAATCTCTCTAGGCAGACAGATTATTTTTTTACTAGCTGTGTCCCGCTGCTTCACCCACGTACGTTGTCTTCGTTCCCGTAAACTTAAAGAAATAAATTTTCTTAAATTAAAGTAGTCTTAGTTATTAGCTCTTACATCAGCTGAGCCAGTGAAAGTCAAGTCAAAATCAAAGTCCAAGAGATTAGCCGGAATAAACAGAAACACAGACAGACCAAAAATTGAAAAAAAAGATTATTTTGGTATAATTATGTACCTGTACATGTATACATCCATATGCATTTAGTATACGCGGTTATTTTTTACAACATACAGACATTCCAATCTTATTTATTTTTTTAGATGAATCAATAGGTATTTAAAATTGACATTATGTAATCTCGTAATTTTGTGATTCGAAATTAAATGGAAATCTACTACACTTTAAATCACAATAGTGAACTCAACTGAGCCTAACAGTCCATTTCAAGTAATTCAGAGGTAATGGGCAAGTAGAACTCTTATTACGAGTCAATTTGAGCACTCTACAACGAAGCAACTTTCAAAGCTCGAAGTCGGACAATAACGTTGTTACAGTAGAATAAACACCAAAATTCTAAAGCTACTAAAAGCAAACTAAATTGTGTGAAAACGACAAATTATTTGTAGCATTACCGATAAAATTAAGAGGGGGAAATTGGTTTTTCATTATATCATTCTAGTATTTTTTTATTTCAAAATTCTCCGAAGAAATGTATATCTACCTATAGCTTTTCTTAACGGATTTTTCTTTTAAGGATTTGGAAATGTATTGTCTCCAATTTTGTATACAAAATCTCATTGTGTTAAAATCCGGTCCTTTTGTTTAAGTTTGTGACACATCAGGCACACAAAAGCAAAATAAACAGTTTCTTTGTAAAGCTTGTATTTGTAAGATCTTTCCACGAAAAACAAAATTAGGCAATAAGAAAAGACGATCTTTTGGATTTTTTTTGTATCAATAGCTACCTACGCAGCTGACGGCTGGATCTGGACTATTTTAGAAAGGCTTATTTTTATAAAAAAATATATACCCTCTTAACTCAAACTAATATTCAATTAATGTCCATTTTCAAAACATAAAACCTACTCGTATTTATGAAAGCTTATATTCGTCCTTTCTTCTCTATTTTAGCTCAAAAGAGGTCATGAAAAGCCGGTAATTACAAAGGCCTAGATTAAAAACCCAAACAATTTAGTACTACGTTGAGCCATTGTCGTAATTTTCTTAATCCGTGAACAATGCCCTGGTTTCATGGCACTGTACGTTGGCAAGGTGCCAGGGAAAAACGCATAATGTTTCACATTGAACTAAAAATGTATGGGTGGGTTTTGTGGGTGGAGACGCCGCCAAGTCGCTGCTGAGACATTGCGGAGTTTCTATGTGTATGCCATAAAATACTAACGTCAAAAGACGGCAGTGTTATCCTAAACAGTATTATAATGAAGTCGGCGAGTGTAACGCTAAATGCGATTGTAATGCAGACATCAACTGTCTGTTAAACTTTGTTCAGTAAAAATGATTCTAATTAATTATTGAGCCACTTTTTTGATGCGTCAAAAGCGCAGATTTCTATTTGTACAAATAAAGAAAATGAAGTATTTTCTTTATTTGTGCAAATAGAACTCTTCGTATTTAGAAACAAAAAAAATCTCGAGCTTAAGAAATATCTGTTGCTCTGAAAATTCATAATATTTAATGTTATTATACGAAGAAAAAGCAGCAAAACGGTCAACGTTTTTTTTGCGTGACTATTATGCTGAAACCCGATAGTTTTACGAGGCTCCAAGAGTCGAGCAATCACTAAATATACTTCCTTATGTTTCCACACGAAGCGCCGGGACATCGCCGCTAAAGAGTTATTGTTTTGTTTTCCATTTTATTTTATATCTCTCATTAAAACAAATAAACTTTATAACGATTTTTAACGAAGTGGCATCATTAAGACTGCGTTAATTCATAAAATATTTAAAATAAGCTTGGGTATATTTAATGGCTGGTGCAACAATTATAAATTTAGTTGAATAGGTATGTTTTGTACCTCACAAATTTATTTTATTTGCCTATAAAGCATACACAAGCACAGTTTGAAACTATACCAAATGGTGCACACACATTAAGAAAATGAAAAAGTGTAAAATAATCATCATTTTACATTAAGTATCTTAAAGCCTGCTAAAAGAAAAATAATCTTCAAACATAAATCCTCAAACATAAATCCTTCAATAAAGCAATGATAACTGACTTAAAAATAAAAGTCTAGGTCACATAAACTTTTACTGAACTTCAAAAGTAAATAAAGAATATGAACCACACTAAGGAATAAACACAAAACTGTTAACTGCCAAAATAAAATCAATCCTGAGAAAACCTGCTCTTTATGGCATAAAATAGACCCATTTTTACACACATATTATACCTGAAGCGTATTAAAATTAGACCCAGAAACTCACCGTGTCATTCCGACGTACAAAGGGCTGTTTTTCAGTGAGCTATCCAGGCTTATGCCAAGCGGTATTGAATCTTATTCCCCTCTGCCACATGTGTCAAAATCGCTCGCACTTTTGATTGAAACACTTGACAAGGACGCGTCACTTGCAACTTTTGGGTAATTGCATTTTAGGTTCGATATTGATGAGCTTATAATTTAGTGCAATGCGGACTGTTTCGGGCCGAACGTGGAAGCGGGCGCGGCCACTACCGCACAGCCGCGAACTACCCTGTTCGAGTTAATAGTGACGCGCTGCGCGTCAAGTTGTCGGTAAAAATAAGTTCGGTTGTCTGGTAAATAAATGCGCATTCGGTACACATTTGTGATTATGGAATGATCAGTTGTTTTGACATAATTATGATAAATGACTTGCGTTTTTTTGTATAATGAGAGTAGGTACACTGCATTGAGATTGTGATTGATCAAAATAATTTAAACGTATTTTTCTTAGCTGTCTTTGACGCACTATAGGTACAATTTTCACTATAAAATTAGTGTAACAAAATAAATAATAGTCTCATGGCATTTTAAACACAAACCAGTACTTACTGAAATAAAAATAAATTTCGATCCGTCTATCGATATATTAAATTAAATCAAAGAATTACCAAATTTACCGACATAAACTTTTACCGTACGCTAGCTGTGTCCCGTCTCTATAAATGTTCTACACATGCGCAGTAGCTCTAGACAGCCAGACCCCAAGTCTTCGAGGTAAATAATACATTCCAGTCAACTGTGGCTCCACACTTCTTTATGTTGCGATGTTTTACAAACTTTATTTAAACGGAGCTTTTTAGAACTTGGGACTTTAATTTTATTAATATTTAAAAATAAAAAATCGATTTTATGCATTCTTATTTTCTTTTTTTGGAGATAATATTATATGACCTGGCAGATCAGATAATAATTAATACCTAATATTTTTAAGAAAACTTTATGTAATGTCTATAAGTATTGGAACACTTTTTAAATATACAATTATTATAAAAAATGTGCTTGTTCTAAGCAAACTCGAAATAATAAATGTAAATTGAGATGTTTACTAAAACATGTAGTGGCCTGAATCAATTAGCTTAGTGACCCTTGTAAGAACCTAGGGTCTAATCATAATAATAACAGTTGACCCATGTCACAGTTTGAACATAACAAATTAATTGTTACGTAAGTTAGTAACGTAGCTTATACATGAAATAACGTAGGGATACATAAAGTGTATCCCTGCTATATACTTATAGTGCCAAAAACGCTTGATAAGAAGAAGTATCTGCTATAGAGGTGAAGGTGCAAGATGGCTTATGGGCCGCTCTGGGTAGTGCGACAATATAGACTAATCTCCGCGCTATCAGATTGAATCATCAAAAACTTAGGTGCCATATTTGAGTTGTGTACCGCAACCTATATTACATAAATATTTTTATTTTTGAGTTTTTAATTAATATTTTTTTCTTTTTATGAACTTTTGTATAGAACGATTTTCGTACGTTTTATCCTTTCACCATTTCTAATTTTGTTGACAATTATATTAGCCCGTGGTATATTGATTTACACAAAAAGACTCAGAAAGAAACACAATTTGTGATTACGAACACCAACAAGATATAATATTGGAACACAATTTTATGAAAACCAATTACAACACCTACCATAGGTCCCTACATAAATGACTGTGTAATGAGAATGGGTCATGGAGGTAAACGGCGAAGTAATCTTTCTTTTAACGCTTTATATACTTTTTTCTTTTAAAAAATGAAAAGATATTTTTTATTTTATTTTATTTTATTTTATTTTATTTGGGAACCCAACATTCGTACATTGTATATTATATCTAAATACACAGTATGCCATAGGTTATTGTACAATCCACTACGTTTCCACATGTTACTAGCTTATATTAGATACAGTTTTAGTAAAATTTTAACACATCTAAATAAAAATAAAAAAATAATAATAATACAATTTTTTGCTATCAATAAATCTAATGAAATAATTACAAATTTTGAGCAAGGCGCATAAGAATTTGTTTTTTAAATTTAGGTTTAGATAGAGCAAATACATCAACATCGTTAAAATTCTTATTGTTTAAAGATAATGTGATGATAATATAATGAAGAATGTGCCAGAAACACGTGTAGGTATTGAGGTTTTTATCATTAAAGCGTAACACAAGCAAACAAGAGTATATAAGTATGTTTGTTAATTCTTCAAGCTCAAACGGCTAAATTTAAAATTTGGTATGAAGGTAGCTGACACTCTGGATTAATAAATAGGCTAGGTGCATTGCTTTAAATTATTTTTAGTTTTTAATCGGCAAACCTAGTGTAGGACTAGATTGACCTGAATATACCTGGAAAAGGTAGGTTTGCCGGACTGGATGCGAAAGGCGGAGGACCGGGCGCAGCCTGGGCGAGGTCTATGTCCAGTAGAGAACCCCGATAGGCTGAGTTGATAGTTTTTATTAGAGCAATTTAATATTTCATTTCACTACAGATTTTTTCGATTCAGTATAACTATTCCACAAATATAAACACGTGTCTGTAGTAAGGCTACATAATTTAGGAGCCGTATAGAATGTACGTGCGATGTAACAATGTCAAGTAGCAAACTCACTCGACTGCCTTGCTCTCATTCGCTCGTAAATTCGAAGGCAAATGTTTGCTGCCTAATTGAGTAGACTAATTAAAAAGAATGAAAGCTTTTCGCTTCACAAGTGTTTGTTCAATGAAGGCAGTGTTTGGAATTAATTTATTTTGCGTTGGTAATCTTAATCTTATAAAAATGTCACGTCATATGTTATCGATCTCCTCCAAAACAACTTTACTGATTATTATCTAATATTATTCGGTCTGAGGATAGGTCGTGGTCTATTTTTTAAGGCCATTGAAATAATAAATACAACGTTTGCCGTATGAACTAGTATATATTTATTTTATAAACCTATACCTAAACATATTATTATTATACACATTTTAGGAGCTACATGATCGTAAAAGGATTTCACAGTACTTGAAATTTTTTCCCGAATTTAAGCCATTTGTTTTATTTTATTATATCAATTATCAATCGAACCCCTCAAATTAATTTGTTATTTTCTGGTAGTAAATATTATAGTGGACAATATATTATTAATTTAAATTAAATATGTATGATATAATCAAGAAATGAATTTGAACATATTATATTCTTCAAATAATCTAAATGTTATATGATTTTGATATAAGCATAATTAGATTAGGTACATGCCGTACCTTCCAGATATTTCGATATTAACAATTTACAAGCTCACAAAGCAAAGGTAATTTAATTACGATGTTATGAACAGACGTAGTCATGTGTTAGTTAATTAATAAACAATTATAATAGAAGTTTAGATAACGTTTCACTTGGTTACAGAAAAAGTAGGCGTCTCCTTTATTTGAAGGCAACTTATCTTGGAACTAAGAAAAACAAAATGTAAAATTCTAAGTAAAGTTATTAACTTGAAGAATGGGGTACAAATTACATATCTTTTGTTAAATGCTCTCAATTTTATATTTTTCCTTTTCTCGCCTTCTCCTTAAAATATTCCAAAAGGTATGTTGGACCATTATATTATATGTTTATAATTACTAGAACAATTCTATAATGCATGGAGATGGAGACAATATTTGCTCAAATAAAATCGGCAGGCTCTATATTCTGAACGTGAGGCTGTAAGCTTAAACAGAACGAATTATTTTCTACATCATACTCTGAATATATCATGAATAAAATACCGTTCCCTTCTCTTTCTTTCTCATCTTAATGACCACTCGATTTAAATTACTCTGGGGCCTCCCCAAATTGACTTGTTAGCGCAGGAAAATTAACTTGGAACTTAATGACACTTGAAATATCAGTTTTATGATTTGATACCGCGATAAAAGGATTAAACCAGTAAATTGGCTATGTTTTGGCATTCTGCCATGTATCTGCTGTTTTGTTGAGCTCTCAGATTTATGCCAAACACCGATTTAAGTTGTACCCTAGCTCTAGTCTTGGCTCCAGTCTGCATACGCATGATCGAAACGATATACCAGCCTTGGGCGTACATATCATAATACAGTTTATTTGTTACGGTAACCCAATTTTCTTCCCAGAGGAAAAATATGTACTGAACATATAAATAAATCCTTGATCGTAAACATAGAAAATCAAAATTATAAAACACTTTTTTACGTCACAGTCACTATACCAGCTTTCTTCGTGGTACATTATAATCAGGACCGTATAACGTACACAATAAGGTTTTCAATGAAGTAAAAAAAAGCATTGACTTTTGACTGTAGATGTATGACGCGAAAATGAACACTTAAAATGGACTTGGAATGGAAAAAAATGTAGATGACCTACATATTGGAAGTTTTTGTTAGAATACTACTAGACACAGATTACTAAATATTAAATTAAAACAAGGTAGAAGGAACTAGTAAATATACAGATCTTTTTAAATAAATCAAAAGAATACCCCAGACACTGTTCTGCCTTCCTAGAGCTTAGCCAAATAAACTTATCGATTGTCGGCGTTTGGCAGGCTATCAAGTTATGTAAGTACATTTTAATTCGAACTCTAATCTATCTTGCTTAACGCTTATAATTGTATAAGATTGTTAGGCCACTATTAAGATATTCTTCTTGAAAAACCGCGATTAAACGAAGAGTTGTAGAATGCAAAGAATAATAATAATAATATCTTGGGACAATCTCACACACGGCCATCTGATCCCAAACTAGGCAGAGCCTGTACTATGGCAACCAGACAACTGATAAACGTACTTATATATTTCTAAATACATACATATTATAGATAAATTACACCCAGACACAGAACAAATGATCGTGCTCATCACACAAACATTTGTCCTGGGTGGGAATCGAACCCACGACCTCCGGCTTAGAATACACTTCATGATGGTATAATATGTTTATGTAGAATATTTCTGAACATTTTGACTTATTTTTTGCTTAATAAAAATGTTATTCTTAACAAAAAGAGCATACATTGAGTACCCACGCTTTGTACGATTTTTGTAAGTGGAATTTCTTTCACAAAAATCTTAGTTTTACAATCTTTACAACAAAATATATAGTCGACATCATAACCTGTCGAAAATTTCACTTTGTAGAATTTATATCTAATTAATATTCACATGCTTTTATTATTCAAATTGTCATTTTAAAGGTCATTAGAAGTATATTTTATGTCGTCATAAAATACGCATGGAGTTAAAAAAACAACAATTACCTTAGGTAAGGCTAGTGACTTGTTCATAAACAGGATACAAATAATTTTAATATGCCAAATGACCTTATTTTATGCCTCTTTTAAAATACTTATACCTTCTACATCTAATTTTGATTACGTCAATCCTAATCCTTAATGTTTACCTCCGATTTCTAGACGAAAAGATACTGCATACTGTGCCTGGTCAAAACCTAACCCTTTTATGAATATGGTACAATTAAGAGACACAGTGTCGTATGGACAGTAATATATGATAAAAAACAATTATAACCATAATAATTGGATAATACGTGCATCATGTTGCGAAAATCACGCATTAGCCAATTCATTAAATAACTTTTATCACTTTAAATGTAATGATTTACTAATCTCTTCAGCAATGTATCAACATGTTGTATGCCTGTATGCTGCATGTCTTTATTTGATTTTCAGTCAAGTCAAGCCCATATAAGATATACCCTTAACTAACATACACTCATCAAATATCACATATGTCATCCAGCCGCAAAAAAAGGGTACTCAAACGTCACTCTACATTATTCTCTTTACTGAAGACGTGAAACGGAATCCGGTCCCCAGAGAACATAGTCGTCCTTTTTTTGTTCAACAAGGAAGTGTTTACACAACTTCTTACAAAATTCCATTATTTACTTCTAAAAATAAAACGGAAATGGACTTGCTATGTTCTGTAATTAATCCATTAGGTGCCATGTCCTACAATGTCGGATGCAAGTGGTTCAGGTGTTTCCAATAGAGAGACAACCAATTCACAACGTTCACAATATAGTTCTCTCTTGTCAATGCAGATTTAAAGGCAGAATTTTTAACAGTAGAATGAAAATTCTAAGCCGTATTGTAAAATTAAACCCCAAGGTTCATAAAAAAGCACATCTCCAAATTAAGATTTTATTAGGTGCTCTCTTTTGGGATTTATAAAAGCATAAAGTTTTGTCAGTACTTGTACTCGTCTCCGTTCGTAATCAGAGGATTTTTAAGCAAAATAACATCCCGAGGCTCGGCATCGCTTTAAAAAACAACGACTTGATTTATATCGTAATATCTTGAAAAACTTTTTGTACTAGCGTTGTTTTTATACGACTTGCGGTTTGGTAGATGTTAAAAAGGTTTTTGTTAAATTAAAGCCATAATTCTATATACTTCCGCTGAAAAAATATCAAAGGGTGTATTTGATACCTACGAGTACATACTTGGATATAAAATATGTTTATCTTGTAAACATAGAGCTATCAATGCTTTACGATTGTGCGTAGATTATAAATGGTGAACATTAGTATGACAAGTTAGAAGATTCATTGTTTTATAGTGTGAGGTATGATTTAAAATATAAAAAAAACATCTTGGCATAAAAATCATCAAAATGAGAACTATGTCATTATATTATATGCAATTAATAAATGACTTATTAGGAATATTTTTCAATTCAACATTGATAAAAAATGTAGAGCTGTTTATTACCAAAGAATTAAAGTTTTTCTCTTTTTTATTACATTTATATATCCAAATAAGTATACTTTATTTGTACTTAATACATAACTAAAACTTGCCAACTTTGCAGACTTGGTAACTTACTTCTAACACCTTATAAATATTGACCACAGGGACGTTGAATACTAGATAGGTCATTGACTTTTGACTAAATAAACATAAACTTCAATTAAGTTCGTCTGCAACTCTGCAACACTTAATGAAGTTTAGTATGCATGTTTTAGTGTGATAAGATTTTCTTTTGTATTTTTTACCACGCTATAACGTATGCAGAGGTAATACTTTTAATTTAATAGAACTAAGGTTAGAAATATCTACTTTGATACAAATTAGTTTTTTTTTTTATGAGAGATAAGACCAAAATCTGGTGATGGTATTGAATGTTCGATTTATTAACCATTCGATATAATGAACGTTAAAGTATTTAGCCGTTCGATTTATAGTAAGTAGTCGATCAATTGATATTAGATTATTTGGCATAGTACACCCTGATAGATCCTGTTCGACTCTGATCAATCTCTCGATAGCTGATCTTATCATATTTAAACTTTTGTTACCTTGAATAGGTACTTAAGTGTGCATACTCCTGTTTATACAAATAAAATTATCTTTTTCTTTATCGAGAAGCTCAATTAAGAAGGTTAATGAAGGCGAAAAAACGTGAAAAATAAACGTATTTTATTTGGAAAAAATTAATGCATATTTTCTGTTTTCCGTGGGTAATGTTCATGGAAACTGCTAACGGGCAAAAAAAAATCTCTTTTTATATGTTTTGGCCACTACCCACTATATTATGCAATAAGTCATATAAGCTGCAGATGGCAATGGTTCCCACCATGTGTTCCCATTAACACGCTGCCATGCAACCAATAAATAATTTTTAAACACTAGCTTAACGGCTGCATAGATGAGCAAGCCACGATACGCCGATATGCGACCGACGTAATAATGGTTTTATAGCGTAGATTCCTCGACGATAGCATAATGGAATCGTCACGAACTTATCGTTTTAGAGATTGTCCCCAACAGACATTTACATCCGTATTATTGTATATAAAAGCAGTCCACAACTCTGATTGTTAATATAGATTTTGTTACTGATATTTTTGGCCATAAATTCCATAATTTGGGTACAAATTAGGTACTGCTTTTTTATGGTTTAACTAGCTGACCCAGCAAACGTTGTTTTACCATATTTTGGAAAAAAACACCTTCATCACCTATTGGTATAAAACTTTATACTTATTTTTACAAATTTGCAAAATAAATTACATGAAACTTGGTGAAGACGTTTCAGACGAGATCGATGACAAACATTGTGACTCGTTGTAAATATTTATAGATATTTGAATAGATAGTAAACTCTATAGTTCTGTTATAGTTCAATCAACGTATTTCATTTTATTTCAATACTATGCATACTTGCACACTGTACAGTAATGAAATGGTGCCCCAACATATTACGTATTCCACACAAAAATCTCCCAATGCGAGAACCCATGTAAAATTAATATTCCTGTAATATTTTGGGTTGCTTGCTATGAGAAATAACTCGACTTTCATTCCCCTCGCATTGTTTCGTGAGGCGTGAACTTGAAGTGTTATCACGAACTTGGTACGCAGTTACATAAGATGTACACGTAACACGAAATACGTATATGCCAAAATATTACAACTGAGTTCTTAATGTGAGTTTGTTTTACTTCTACGCGATTGATACGTTAATGACGTTTGATCTCTGATTGGTAACTTGGAAAAGGCCAATCAGAATTCCTAACGTCATTGACAAAATAAATCGTACTAGACACACTGAATTCCATATATTAAATGAAAAAGAAAACAATTTTTCTTACACCTACAATTTAAAGCTTCATGGAAGAGTGTAATTGTTAATAACTAAATTACACTTTTATAACAACTTCAAAGGATCAATGAAGGAAAAAAGGTGTTTAACTGAACAAGGTTTTTGCTAGCTATAAAACTGCATATTACTGCGAACGCCATTTTAAATAATTAATGTTGCACTCTGGAATTTCCCTGTGGGAACTGTGACCTGGTAGTAGCAACTGAATCAATTCTTAATGCGCTAAGCGTACGTAACAAAGGGTATTGTGGTATACTTGATGCTTAAGTTAAAGACTACGTAATTATAAAAAAAAAACATTTTTACTTGAGAATGTTGGATTCGTGACTTTTTTTGTACAGAATACTCGTATTATGAATTTAAATAGACTGTCAGTATCTGTCTTTTGAAATTGAATGAGTGGTCTTTATAACGAACTATTTGATGAGTTATCAGAGCTTTTTCACTTTTCAGCGAAGTGCACGGTTTTACCGATAATGAAGGTAAAGGCGACCATTTGTAAACATACTGAGACTGTCCCGACAGTCATACAGTGATCTTTGATAGTCCTTTAGCCATTAAAATTCTGACAACTGGTCTTACAGACTATGGGATACTGTTATCCAGTAAAATGAGTTATGGAGGTCAGTGACCATCTGCCTAGCCTTTTCCCAAGCTTTATTTGGGTCGACTTCCATTCTCACTGGATTTATCTATCATCCACAGCCCATTTTACTGATAATACAGTACCTCATAGTGCGGCTAAATATTTAAAATACGGTAATCAGCTAATTCTGTTAAGACTGGCAGCCGACCCGAACATAGTTTGGTAAAAGGCTAGCCAGAGAATTTCATTTTCTGTTAAGAAATCTCAGTACAGCTTGGAGTTTTTAAATTAGGTGGTGTTTACACCTGATTCCTGTCGTGTCAGTCTGCCGTCCCATCGGTGTATGAAACTGAAGGATTACAAAGCACACACGTTTTGCTGGCGAATACACTCATGTACTGAAGTATATATATGTGAAGTTAATAATCCATAATGTGTGATTAATAATAACATGTAATTTTAAGTTACATTAATAGAACATTTGCACACCATTGCAATGGTCAAATACAGTGTTTCACAATTATTATTTTTTACCATCTGTGTATTTGCACAAATAAATGAATTTGATTTGATTTTATATATCTCAAGCAAATGGCTAGTTACCAATGAGGAAAGCCAACGACCGTAATTTGGTTAGAAGGACGTTATTTTCATTACCCACTTCAAGTTGTTTGTAAGTACAAACAGTCAAACTCAAATACGTTTCATGCCAAAATAAACGTAAGCTCTTCCACTAATGCTGTTAGTTTCAGCATAAATTCTAGTGCTTAGCTGAACTGTAAGTTCCTATGTAACGCTTGAACAACAACCCACAAAGGTTTTGTGCCAATTAATCACAGTCGACCGCTGCTCACGGGGGTTGCTCGTTTGATTCCCGCTCCAATTCACACATCTATTTATACGGTGTGGAGAAGATGCATTCGACCTAACTTTCAAGCGATTTTCATTGCATTAAATAACGAAACATGTAATATCACGAGTTAATCGATTGATTACCTTAAAACATTCGATTTGATCGCTTTGTCTGAAGTACCTAAATAACTTTTTGAATATTTTAAAAATATTGGTAGCTCATATGTTATAAACACCAAGTATCATTGCTTTATGGTCAAATCGTCGACAGCATTCTGTATATTCAAGCAATATAAAGCACTAGCTTCCAACTACCCTACCATCTGAAGAGCTCATGCATCATAAAATCATAGTTTACAGGAGGTTCAACCTTATTTTCTGATAAATAAAGTCTGGAGTCCAACGTCAAATATAACTGTACTGTAATATGAAAAAGCAAATAGTGCCTCAGAGACAAAACTTCTAAATCATTGCTGAATTGCTCAACATTTTGAATAACATATGAGACAAGCAAAGGGTTTTTGTTGAGAAAGTAGCTCTACATTTAATAACAATTAATAATCTTAATGGAGACTAATTTGAGCTACAAAATAAAAAATATATATAAGTAGGTAGTTACTAGTGGTAAAGTCTGGTTATTATGAAACAATATAAAATATATAAAAACAATTTTGAAATTAAATCCACATCTGATTTACTGTTATTAGCGATAAGACCGCCATTGTACCCTTTCGTTGCTATGTATGTTTTAATATAGTACCTCTAACGGTGTACAATAAAGAATAATTCTAATCCATTATATTCTACTGTTCTTCACGAAATTATCATACATGACTTACATTTACCCCATGACTAAAATAAGCTTCAAAACTAAACATAACTTCACTTCAAAACTACTTAAAACTTGAAAGCGCTAATCTCCTCTAAACAATTTCAGTTGACACGGTCCTAATTATGCGTCGGAGAGATGATTAACGAGTACCTATATAGGTACATTCGAGATTTGACTGCACGGATAGCCGAGTTGTATAGGTCACTACGCTAATTAGTATTGTGCGCTACGTGTTGCGGGTTCGATCCCCGCATGGGACAAGCATTTTTGCTCCACAGATACTTGTTCCAAGTCTGGGAGTTCTTTGTGCATGACTGTGGTTATAATTCCTTTAAACGTTGTTTAAAAAAATTAAGATTTATTACATTGTAGAGCGTGTGCGTCGAAAATGCAAGAGTAAATCCTACAACACAGTACAGTTTATCCTTCAAAATTCGTAGGTAAGTATTTGCAGTACGAGCACTTGTACCTACCTACCTACATACTTGTATATTATGTATAATCATGAATTTCTCAGAACACTCACGTATTAGGAACGTCTGTCGACACCAGCCGCATAAAGTATGAGGTTCATGTTTGGGGAAGTTCAATACAACCCCCATTTGAGCAAGCGTGCTTTGTTTTGGTACTTTTAGGCATATATTTGCTTATGTATCGATATTTTTTGCAGTATTTTTTTTTATCTTCTAAAATTGACTGCAGTTTATTCATGAATGTTTCTGAAGAATGAATGAAACTACCTATGTTACGAGTATTATCAGGAGTTTTCATTCAAAGCGTAAGTAGGTAAAAAAAAAATTTTATTATTTATACTCAATAGTTTTTGGCTTCCGTAATGTTATACTTAACAACCTTTTATACCAGCTATAGACCAGGGCCGATAATTGTTAAAACCAAAAAAAATAATAGTAGGATGAAACTAATTAGAAAAGGAAGGGAATATGATAAAAATTAAAGAAAAAATAAATTACGGTCGATCCGAGTTCGGGAAAGGGGGGAGGGGGGGGGTTTTAAGGGTAAAAAATGGTTTATCTTGATTTCCAGCAAAACTACAAGTCCTATGGAAAAAAGTCAAATGGCAAAGTTGTAGGTAATAAAAAGATCTACAACTTTTGTATTTACACTTTTTTCACATAACCTCAAAATGTATGTGAAAAATCCAAAAAACCAAGTTGCTTAATTTTTTTTTCAGTTTAAAGTTTATTTATTAAATTCGAATTACATTCATGTCATAGAAAATCTCACAAAATGATTCAGATGAAATTCTGGATGAAGAACCAATGCAGACTGGAAAAAATTGAAGCAAAGACATTTTTTTGATGAAATTGTACATAGTGATTATGCATTTTCTGAGAACATTTACTATAGTAATGTATATTTTTTTTACACCATCAGAAAGTAGAGATTTCAACGAACAAAAAACCCCCATACTTTTTGAAAAAAGCTGATATTTTGAAGGGTGAATTTTCGATTGAAAATTAGGGTGTTTTTTTTATATTAATTCAAAATAAGGTGAAAAAATAAATATTTTTAATCAAATAAATTACAGCGTATTAGGGACATAAAAAGGTAAGTTTTCACCAAATTTCGTGAAAAAAAAATATTTTTGAAAAAGATAAAAATAAAAAAACAAAAACTTGGTTTTTTGGATTTTTCACATACATTTTGAGGTTATGTGAAAAAAGTGTAAATACAAAAGTTGTAGATCTTTTTATTACCTACAACTTTGCCATTTGACTTTTTTCCATAGGACTTGTAGTTTTGCTGGAAATCAAGATAAACCATTTTTTACCCTTAAAACCCCCCCCTCCCCCCTTTCCCGAACTCGGATCGACCGTAATTTATTTTTTCTTTAATTTTTATCATATTCCCTTCCTTTTCTAATTGGTTTCATCCTACTGTAATTTTTTTTCACTTGTTACAAATTTTGAAGGCTTCGGCCCTGGTCTACTAGCCAACAACGATGTTTCAATTTGATCTATTTTCACACGTCACTGAAACGAACGTGAATACTGACATCTATCGAAACTTAAGGGCATTAAGTAAGTTGTCATGCTAACAGTGGCAATAAGAATTCTGGTTCTATTTTAGTATCTCGCTCAACCAACGTGAACAATTGGTAGTGTCTATAGAAACACACAGATGGCAGTGTAATATCCTTCTTTTGAAGAAAGCCAAAAGTTTAAACGGCTAGTTTGAAAATCGGATGCAGATATTTTTATTTATAATTTTACTTACAGACTCTGCTCAAATCATTTCAGTTACTTCAGTATTTCAATCCTTAAATTAAATAAAAAGGCACATACTTATTATTCATTTTATTACGACATTATAGAAATGCGACTCAGAATAAGAACAATTTATAGGAAAAAAACTTATTTAATTATTACCTACTAAAAAAATCGTTTATTTCAGGCGATAAATCCCATAGACATCACAGTCATATTATTATGTTTAGTATTGTGTTTAGTAATGATAATTCCAATAGGCACAACTTTATTATAAAATCGATTATCCTATCCCATACACAACGTGCCTATAGCAACAATGTCGCATATTAGGTACTCGTATACGTCACAGCGAATTCGAGACACATGCACACACAGTTTATTTGCTCCCAAACCATATAAAACGAATGCAGGAGCTCGAGCTCCACTGCGGAGATCTTTACATTGTGACCTTCTCAGTTCAGAAATAAAAATAAGTACAACCGTATTTGTAATTTGTTACTTTAAATAAGTAACTAATTATTAAAAAAAATTTTAGTGTTGCTAAATTTATGAACTGCTTTGTATTTAGCCAAACAGTACTGTATTTTTTATTATTCCGGTAGTTAGCTTTATGAATTATTATGTGAATAACGGTGCTGGTTGTGGAACTATTTAATTTAGTTATTTAAAAGTGTATATGCGTTGTTCCGCAATTGTTTGTTATCCTAAGAAATAAAAATAAAAGTACAGGGGTACTCCAGTAATGTGAGTCGCACATTTATTAGTATTATTGTGCAAGCCCTCGTGATAATCTAAATGGTTTTGAGGTTCACGTCGATAGTGCAATGAGAGGGTTTCGAACCGGCTACTTCATGACCGCAAGTCCAACTCCCTACACATAAGACCTCCGCTTTAAAAAAAATAGATCTTATTTTATAGGTAGGTTATATACGGAATGAATAACAAGTTAAAAGTATCTAACACACACATAGGTACATTTTAATGCAAATGTATGAAATTACCTAAGGTGGAAAAGAAGACAAACAGGTTGATACTTTAGCTATAAAACTTAGGTACATTAATAAAAACAAACAACATATTATTTTATCGAAATAATGTCGCATCTAATTACTGTTGAAATGTTGGATCCAGAAACATTTTTATCGGGGTCATTTGCTTATGAACTTTAAAACGATAATTACTTTTTAATTGCGTGGAAAAAATGGTATCTATTTGCATAATATTTATTCATTCTGTTTGATTGATAGGTTGGTTTTAGACCTATATAACTCTCTAGATTCTCGGCAACACGCACAACCAAAAATTATTTATTAGTACACTTACAATGGTGCTGATTCCTCTGTACGCAAACTAAACTAAATCTAAACCATTGCTGTCTTTTACTAACATAAAGCGTGAGAAAAGGACGGTAACAGACAACAACTAACTAAGAAGTATCAAATTAGTTTTCGCCTTGAAAATCACAGTGTTTTTAGAGCACACATTTTTACTTGTCGCCAAATTTGTTTGAGAATTTTAGTCGGAACTAAATTTAACAGTTCTAAATTTTGTCTGTCCTTTTTTAACTATACAAGTGAAAAAGATACCGATGGACTGAAATTAATTTAGCATGTGTTTAACAGAATCGGGGCCATTAGTGAAAAAAATGAAAATAGATATACTCCGAAATTATGTAATATACTCTGAATCTATGAATAACAAAATAATACTACAGTAGTGCTATAGTTTGCTATTTAGTATTATGGTATGATTTAAAGACTGTGATTATGGTGATCAATTCTCGTTCCTTCTCTATAAGAAAAGAGGCCGGTGAAGTAAATTAACAACTTTAAATTCATAAAACTCAAATAAAATTGATTACAGATTTACTTATATAATTATTTTCGTGTTCAAGAACAAATTTAATATGGACCTATACTTGCCTTATTTAATTAATATAAAAATTTCAAAACACTTATATGTCTGCTAATGTTATGAATCGTAAAGAAACTTTCAAGGACCCCTAAAAGTACCCTATCCTCTTGGATAGGATCCCCTGTCGAGTCTTTCCATCAAAAACCGCAACGGTTCACTTTCATATTCACCCCAACCCTGTCAAGTACCTACTGACCCGCCATTTTGTAGACCCCAAGTGTCGGCCATCTTTGTCCATAAAGTATCTAACTATAAAAATGTTTATGACATTTTGGCATTCTGAATAAAACAGCAACATAAGACATCTCTGTTTTCTAACTACTAGGTAATTACTACTAAACTATCATAATCTTTAACTTATAATTCACAATTAATGTTCACACAAAAACAAATTGTTGTGGTGATTTAAAAACATTAATGATAAATTAATGACCACGAAAATTTCATAATAAGTATTTTTTATTTAAATTCTAAAATTTAGATGTTTTTTTATTTATTTATACCTATTTTTAGTCAAAGAACAGATTTTTCTTTTACAGAGGTAAAGATTTCTTTTTCATGTAAATTGACGATTATTTGCTTTGAACATAATAATATAATTAGAAAATTATGATGTTATAAGTAGTAAAACTTGCCTTAATATAACATTAACATTTTCTAGTAAATAAGTTGTTATTTTAAATTCAAGATACAAATCCAGGTTACTTTTCTTTAAAAGTGAAAACAATATTTATAACCATAGTATTGATATTTATTATCATTAATTAATCGGCTATATTTCACTAACATCATATTTCTGATTTCACTGAAACTATAACAGGGCATGTGACATCGTTATATATAATACCCATTTGTAAGTAACTTAACAAGGCTGAAGGAATGTGAATATACTTACAAAGTATCCTCTACGGAACTTACACAAGGAATTCAGATGTTCGTTACTATAGATTTAACATTGTTACATTCGGTTGCAAACGAATTTATTTTTAAGCTAGAATACAAAGGAATTACTCAATATTTTATTAGAACCTGCATGTTATTTTAATTGGTGTCTTTTGGGGTAGTCTATAAGCATAATATAAATAATATAGAAATGCATAAGTAGTGTTGTGTTTTCAGCAGAATTATTGTTGATAAAAAGAATATGTAATCATTTGTAAAAATTTAGTCCATAATAGTATACTTTTGTTAACTCTGTATAAAATCAAATCACGTATTCTGACGAACAAAACTGAATAAGCCAAGCATTCTTCATGTTAAATCCCCAATTTCTTAAAACGAACAATTGAAGAAAAATATTCATTCAATGAACCCAAAACATCGCTTTGATTACGTGCTTTTAACTAAATTAGATGTTATATAAAACATTCAGTTGAAGAAAAAATATAAGAACGATTCCTTTTCTTTTGAAATCCACATACACGGATTTTCATAAATAAATCATGGTAATCATGATTTTTTTATAAAGACTCGAGAAGAACCCTTCCACACTTTAGATGTTTGCAGATGTGTTTTTAGTAAGTTATTCATAAGCTTTACGTACGGTAGCCACTCTGTTCGTCCGTTCAAACAAACATCTCCTGGTTTCCCTAACTAGATCGCGTAATATCCACGACACCAGTAGGTACTTAGATACTATTTCTTTCAAACAATAACCATTTTTGTTTGACCCCTCATTTTAAGTAAAGACGTTATTACTCGACCGAAAAACCAACAAAAGTTAGTAAAAGTAAAGGTTAATAGGTTGTAAGGGTAAGGATGTTTTTGGCTGACCGTGTTTTATAAATTACGCTCTGTTCAGCCAAGACTAAAAGTTTTCTTTTTGTTTTAATAAAAGAAAATGAAGAATTGAGAAACACTATTATATTGTGTTTCGTTGGTGCTCTTATAGGTATTTTTTATCAATTACGCAGAAAATTCTCTTGATTCTTTTTGTGGTGATTTCGCTAATTTCTTAATCATCACCGCCTCATTAATTCAATAGAAATTCCAGTGAGCTTCGGTGACCCAGTGACGTAAACATCGTATTGAGCGAAGTAAGTTGATTGACGGGCACGCTTCGTTAGCTCTTTTTTATGTAATTGGATTAAGACCTTTGGTAGCTTTTAAATCCGAATCGGAACCTTTTCTAGTATATTTCTAGTAGCTTTTCTAGTAGCTTTGGGTAATGTTTCAGAGAAGTTTTATGGAATTTTCGTTCGTATTGTTACGAAGATACATTTTAAAAGCGATATGACTTAGGTAATTTTATTATTATAATCCTCAATTATATTACATATAAGAAAAAAAAATATTATTTCTTATAAGATGCACCGTATATGTACAAATGCCTATACTTTTAGAGCTGTATGTCTCAAAGGGAATCGTTTAATATCAAAAGTACGTTAAACAGAAAGGCAAGCGGAAAGTGGCACAATAGTTCCCTTATAGGCGCAATTAGAACAATTCAGCTTTGTGGAGAAAGCTTTGAGACATACAGTTCTAAAAGTATAGGCATGAGAGTTTACTTGTTCTTTACAAATGCTAAAACATGGTTGGTTTATTAGCCACGACGTAAAGGAAAAAAAAAATAAATGGACTATTTAATAATTAACATTTTCAGTGCAGAAGTTTTGGATATGCTGAGCCCAAAATTAGAGCTTTATCGATGAACAATCTGCATGTAAAATTATATGTGGAGTAGAATGTGGATTATTTTTAGTTGAGACAAAGTGAAATGCTATTCAAACTTAAGATATCGTTAAATGTCTATCTGTCTGTATACACACACAAAAATAAAAATCTTTCCTCTTTATAATAATTATTAGTGTAGATAACAAATAGCAATACTTGTATAATAAAGCCGGTACATGGCGTGAGTTGAGACTGTAATCGTTTATCAGTATCAAGCCAGGCCCGTCGGTTTGTTTGTTTGAAGCCAAATTAATTAGACCATAATAATGATGATATTGAAACTGTATAGGAAGTTAATCTTTAATGCCAGCTTTTGGGTCATATCTGAACTTCATACAATGACGGTTTATATAAAAAGAATACATGATTGTAAAGACGAAATGCATTAAAATTATTACTTGTAATTTCGGAGATAAGTTTTATCATTGCAAATATTTTCGACTGTTGAATTATTTATACCTACATATTTATGAATTTGAATATGAATGTAATTTACATTAAGTAATCTAGTAATTATTTTTCATAGAAAACTTTTAATGACTGATGGCGAACGTATTTTCCCGCTAAGAGTTGTAGGTGCGAATCCACAATTGCGAGTACCTACTTATTTAGTTAGTTAGTTGTATCTTAGGTTATAGGTTCTAAAAGTAAAAAACCATGTATTTTGGGAGAACTGAATAAAATAGGAGAAAAATTCCATGTTCAAGGCTGGCAAAACACTCTTTAATATCAGTCAAAAATATTAACTGTTACTTAAAATTTAAATAAATGGTTTATAACTTAAAAAATATCAAAGTAGAAATACTAAGTATCTCCATTTAAATCAGATTTCATCGTAAAAGTGCACTGAATAAAACCATGAAGACAGGTACGCCACAAAAAACTTTAGTAAGTTCCACCTTTCTGTTTTATCGAGGTTAAAGTAAGCAAACTCTATTTAAGCCCGAGGAAAATTTTTAATACTTTAGCAGACTTGGGTATTACGAACAGAGCAAGTTCATTATTATGCTATAGTCGGGTTAATGTAAACTATCCAGCCGGTCTTGTGGTTGTGATTGCAAATGGATTGAAAATCTCTAATGAAAATATTAGAAAGAAAGTAAGCTTTTGATTGGAAATCTTTAGGCTCTAGAAGTCTAAACAGACGGACTGCATTGCAACTGCAATCCAAGCGCAAATTGCAGTCCAGGTGCAGTTCGAATGCAGTTGACACAATTCACAGTTCATTGCAGTCTGTCTAGAGCCTTAAGTGTTGATTTCAATTTTAGACATAATTTTACCTGAACCGAATCAATTGTTATGTTATTTCTGATTAAGAAAAAACTTCACACCGGAGAATCCAGGGGTCATTCCTCTAATTCCAAGCAAAACATAGGTGGCATAACGCAGTTCAAGAATCCTGGGACGTCAAATCTTTTGTGTTCTGACAGTCACTGGGTAGTGTTAGTATATACGTTTATATTAATTAATTCGAAAGAGATAAAGCCTCTTACCTATACGCCTTAACCCTATACGTAACAGCACATTAACCGTCATATTAATTGTAGTAATCGCGCCAAGAAAAGTATCATGCATAAGATGAATGGTAGGTACCTAACCAAAAGTGTTACGTGCAACTCTTGTCTAAACAACAAAACAAAAATCGTAACGCAAAAGACAAAAGAAAATGACAAAAGTATAAACTTTTACTTAAAGCTCCTTTGTTTGCGGAATAAGAGCTGGTATAAATTCCCAAGTTATGCATCCAGAAATCTCTTTTATGACTTCATAAACGAAAGTACTATTAAACATAGCACTGAAGTATGCGCCTGAAAAATACGCATTTTATTATTCTTCACTGTCTCAAATTAGTCCGGTGAAATAGAAATTCATTCTTGCATATTCTAAAGAAGCTGAAAATTTAGATGAACGTTAGGAACGTAAACGTAACGTAAAGGTACTAAACTGAATTAGGTATCTGAATCAGGCACTGAATCAGGTTCTTGTAAGACACTATTGAAAAACGGTGAAGGAAAATATCGTGAAGAAACCTGGGTACCAAAAATTTGAATCTGAAATCGCCAACCCGCAATGAGTAAGCGTGGTGATCAATGCTCATTCCTTCTCTACATGAGAAGAGGCATGTGCTGCCCAGCTGTTGGATATAAGTGTTGTGGGAATTTTCATAAAAGTTACAAATATTTTGAAGTCTTAAAAGTACAAATTCAACTAGACAATTCCTGGAAGGCGCAAATACCAGTACATTTAGTCCCGCTTTAACATTTCCCAGGAAATTTAACCTCACTCCCACTGCACTAAACAATTTAGTTCTAGCATACATCAAATATTTGCTGCTAGTCTAAATGTTTGTGTACGAAAACACACTTCGTACATACGTCACTGTACAGGGAAATTGCATTGTGTGGTTACGTCTGAAGCTAATAGTGACGTCATAAAGCTGTGTTGATGATTTTGTGGTGCGGTGCATTTAGAAACATTTTGAATGGACAATGAGAGCACTTTTATTGAAAGATATTTAGACTTATCTCACACAGCATTTTAAGAATATTTTGTTCTTGCAACATTCATATATCTAATATTTGAGCTACCTTCGAAAGATTAAGCTATACAATATATAAACATATTATTATAATAACTTCCGTGAGACGAATTCATAATTATTTAAGGATTCAACGGTTTACTCACGCGCATTTTCGGGATCGCCCGACTAGTTTCAGACTCAATAGGAGTCCTTAATCATGAGCTGACGCGGCGGCGGCGGTGTCGCGAGTCGAACTGATGTCGGTGGCACCACACCGTGCTGCGTAGCGGCGCGCTCGCGCGGTGAGCGGCGGTGGCGCCAGCGTCGCAGATGTAGGCACGGGGGTAGGTGCCGCTGTCGTCGCTATCGTCGTCTGCGCTCCCGTAGCTGTGGTTGAGTCGGTGCATACCAAGCTGACTGTGTCGCGCTCCAGACTCGGCTTCGTCATATAAGAAGACATCTTTAGTGCCGGTTTCCATGCCGCCGACAATGCCCAACCACCATCTCTATTGAAATTAGGGTGACGGCTGATTTCGATAGCCTCACGTACTTTTCGCGGCACGAAATATTTTTCCCTCGCTAGTACGGAGGCTTTATCAAACCGTATGTAATGTGCTGACCCTTCATTGCAGATGTGTTCTGCCACTGCCGACTTATCCGTGTCCATGTTCTTCATACTTCTTATATGTTCACCGAGCCTGGTTTTAACATTGCGCCGGGTTTCCCCAATGTAACTCAGACCACAGTCGCAAGGTATCATGTACACTCCAGGTACACCTAAAGGATCTTTGTCCTTGGGAGAACGGACATATTGTCGCAACTGCCCGGGCGGCCGATAGATCGTCTTGATGCTGTACCTTCGGCGTAACAAGCGACCTATCTTGTCGGTGACTCCCTCAACGTACGGTAAGTACGCAGGGGTTCGCTCCACATCCGCTGGACGTCTACGAGTCTCGTCCATTCTGTCCAGTACACGGCTACATTTGCGCCACCGATACCCGTTGCACTCTAGTACGTCGCGTACGTGCCCTAGTTCGTTGCTCACATATTTAGGGTCACATAGTGCGAGCGCACGGTTCAGTAGCGTGCGAGGCACCGAAAGCAGGTGTAAAGGGTGATGGTGTGAGTCTGCCCTTAGGTACCGGTCGGTATGTGTCGGTTTCCTATAGACGGTGTGAGTTAAGCGTCCGTTCGGCTCTCGAACGACCAGTACGTCTAGGAACGGCAATTTCCCATCACTTTCTTCTTCTGTAGTGACCTTTACTTTCAAATGCACTCGATTTAGGTGGTCTGTGAGGTCCTTCAGTGTATCCCGTTCGACGATAGCAAAAATGTCATCAACATAACGCCACCCCTAGTCGGGCGATCCCGAAAATGCGCGTGAGTAAACCGTTGAATCCTTAAATAATTAATATATAAACATTTAAAACAAAAATACTGATCTCAGTTTGTTTTTAAAATATATATTTGTTTAAGGTTAAGGTTCACTACACACACGGAACGTACATTGTAAAAACATTATTTTAAAATTAGATTGGTCGAGGAATGAATTTGTCTTTCATTACCATCATTACTTGGAAAATAATGGAATCTAAATAGAAAAAAGTTGTTTTAGGGCTGATTTTTCCATCGCCACATAACATTTATTTGAGGAATAGAATTGACCTTTGGTAGTGCTTGTATGAAAAATTAAACCTACATGGTATAAATATTATTCATCGAATAAAGATATCAAATGATTGAAAAGTCAGCTCTGGATAAATAATTTTGAATATAAAGTTAAAGGGAATTAAGATTTTTTGCTTAGGTTATCGTTATTATGTATGTAGCTAAATAGTGTAAGCGCATTTTATTACCTTTACAAAAATCTGAATTAGTAAATGTTAGTGGGTGTAATACTTCTTCCTCCTGGACAGCGGAGCAGTTTAGACGTGGTATACAAAGTAAAAAAATATGAATTTTAAATTATTTTACGTAAAAAAAAATTAAATGAATAATACCAAGTACTAGGCGTTCAGATAAGTGAAGTGGTGTGCAGGGAACATGCGCGAAAGTGATATCTCTGCGTGAGTAAAACAACAGTATTCCAACATAACCACCACTAAAGGTGACCGCATACTGTTTAAACTTCGGACAAATTTTGATTATTGTATTTTGGTCAACGTGCCTACTTGATACTTGGTTTACTGCCAACGTACTTCACAATCGAGTGGAAATCTGAAGTATACATGGTCGGATTCTGACGTCACCAATATAGCACCCACTGTTACTCCACCATCATTGATTTCCCAACGTTTAAAACGACAAAGATAACCAAGTTAAAAGGACCTCTCCGCTTTTAAAGCTGATATTAGATCTATGCTGGATGAGTGTTAAGTTTATTATCACTCATTAAATACCAAAATACTGAGGGAAAGCAAAAGTACAAAGAGATGGAAAAAAACACTTGACTGTCTCAAAGATCAATATGATGAGGAGGATATGGAGCTCGAAGTTAAAGACCTAGGAAAACGAACAACGTCTACTACAAATAGCTTCATTAGAATAAAAATTGAAGACATGGACAAATATTGTAAGTCTTTTATTATAGAATTAAGATATATGCTTATTCCCGCTGAGCAAGAATGTAAAATTGACCTATGCAATATTACAAAAAATACCTGCAAGGCAATGAATATTAATTTGAATCAAGCTAGGTCAGGTAAGAGCATATCGTGTCAATTCCAAATCTGGAAAAGGAGCAATTGTTGCGGAACCTTTATCAGTGATCATCAAAAACGACGTCGTGAATGCGATTAAGTCAATCAAGAAGCAACACCCTGATCAACGTCTTGCCACTAAGGATATTGGTCCCTTGGGTCCTAGGTGCCCGGTTTATATCTCAGAAGCTCTCACTAGTAAAGCACGAAGACTATTTTTCCTTGCTAGAGACATTGCAAATACCCAGGGACTTAAATCCTACTAGACTAGTTACGGAAAAAATTACCTCCGAAAGGCTGCTGATTCACCTCACATAGAAGTAAAAACTGAAGCCCAGCTTACTGCTAGCAGGAACTTATAATTTTGCTCTAAAAGTTTTCCTATATCTGCGTATAAACACTTGTATGCAAATAACTTCATAATCCCGCTTCAATCCTTTAAGACTCTGAATGTGTTTTACAATTTTCATTAAGAATCATTAAGAATTGGTCTCAAAAATCACAAAATTATACTATAACGAAATCGAAAACTTATCCAGTGTTTTAAAATAAGAGTAAAATGCTCATTCTCAATTCTATTTGCTTTTATATACTTAATAACAACATTTGTAAACTAAAAATATGGATAAAAAAGAGAGGAGAAAAAAATATGTTTTTTTGTGTGTAAAGGATAAGCATAAAATGTTACTTAGTTCCTTTTTAATTAAATTTGACATTTTATTACGCATTTTTATTTCTATAAATTTTACAATTTCATCAAACAATGTTGTTATAGTCCAAACGAGTACTGAAGTTCACACTCTTTGTGGTTAGTCTGTTATTCAAACTTGCTACGTATTAACTACTGCTGGAGAGTTTATTTTAAATAAAATTGTGTTCCGTGTCACTACATCAACTTCAAGAAAAGAGACCCGCTCCTTTGAAACGCTTACGTGGTGACACAGGTCCAACACACAGTGGCCTTGTTGAGAATTTTACTCTAAAGTGGGATGGGGCATCTACGAGGGACCATTCAACCCTGTTCTATGTGAGAACAGGTATGAACGGCTCAAAGTACATGCAAGACTATTGTGCTGCAATTATGCTTACTACAAGAAATCGGTCTAGGTCTCGGATAGAAAAAGATGACTGGAACTACATACCTATGTCGCCTGCCTCCCTACACATGAAAATGTAAATGGATAGGCCGGTGGTGACACGCCACTCATTAGATGGGCATATAACCGCTACTGCAGGCAGCAGGGGGCGACAGCAGTGCGAGCAGCTAGGAGTGTCGAACGGTGTGGCCCGATTTCGCCATCGCGGGTCACAGTAGCGGACCCGGAGCGGGTTTCCTCACTATTACGCTATTAGACATTTCCAACCCCAAGCATATAGCTCTAGCGACCGCCCGCTAGCCAGCCAGTTAAGGTAAGAAAGAGCTGGGAGCCCTCCCTTAAGAGTGACTCATTATATTGTTATTATTTGTATCTCTTTTTAAATCACGCGATACCTTCAAGAGACTGTGTTCAAAGTGTGTTTCAAAGGACCCGGTCCCTTGAAACGCTTATGTGGGAACACAGGTCCAACACGCAAAAACCTTGTTGAAAACTTTACTCTAAAATGGGATAGGACACCTAACAGGGGCCATTCACCCCAGCTCTATGGAAGAACAGACATGAACGGCCCAAGGTAGCTACAGAACGTATATTATTAATATAATGTTTGAAAGTAATTCTAATATTATGCAGCTCAAGAGTTTGTTTGATTAAACACGCTTAACTCAGGAAATACTGGTCCGATTTTATAAATTATTTAATTTATCCAAGAAGGCTTTTGACTACTTCTATGTACACTTTTCAGTATAAACAGAAACTTCAAAGCAGGCAACTTATCACCTAATTTATATTCCAATACTCCATATAACCGGGATACCTGCTACTATAAACTAATCTATTCACATTACAATATTATCATTAAGTAATACTACTAAGTGTCGCATTAATTAATTCGTCAACCTTCAGATGAGATTATGATGCAATATCTCAGTTCGTTGCTCTATCTGCTTTAAACCCATAAACAAACCGTAAATCAAACAAATATAATTAGATACAGTTTGTATTGTTGCCATTTGCATCAGCGTTTAGGGTTCTGCCAGAAAATGGATAAATTATACAAAATACTTTGTGTGTTAACTCCATGAAGATGAGGTCGACTAAGTTCTTTCTTTTTATGACTAGCTGTTGCCAAATTCCTTTTCTTAGTTATAATAAATTGCAACAAATTCTTTACATAGTTTAAAACAAAGTGGCTCCGTCTGTCTGTACGTTTAGATATTTAAATAAAGTAATTCAAGATAAAGATTTTTATATGTTTAACTAGCCGCGGCTTCACCCGCATGGATGTTGGTTAGCCAATGTATACCTACAAAAAACTTAACAAATACCAGCGAGTAAGATTTACAATAATGAATAGCATCTGACCAAAAAAATTACACTTAACATATTTTTTTTTCAATAGTGTTTATCCTATGTCACTTCTAATACCGCCAAGAATATATGTAAAAAGTTTCATGATGAGTGGTTAAGTAGTTTTCACATGAAAGCGTAACAAATTAACTTACGAGTACAATTATTTGTGAATCAATATTTTTATTATTTGACATTAATAAAACTATAATTAAACACATAATACTAATTATAATTAAAATAAAAATAAAACTATACTAAACCAAAAATTACAATTTATATTAGATTATAAGTAATTATTACTGTGCTACACGCGCGCAGCTGGGCCGATCCGCTAGTTACACGTAAAAAGAAGGTGAGTATTAAATATACAATAATACAGAAATAATAACGAATAAACTAGAAATTAAAAAGGAAATGTATATTTTTTTGTTACCATTAAATTAATCTTAGTTTACCTTAATTTTATAAAAAGACACGCTTAACTGACAGTTTTAACGTTGATGTCTTTTTCACACTTTGCAAAATAAGCCCGAGTTTCCTTAATTAACCATAATTAATTGCGGCAGTCGGAAAATAACAACTAGCTAATGAGAACAAAAAAATGATTGATTTATGTCAATTGGAAAACCGGTTTTTCTTCATTTTGCTGTTTGTAATTTTTATGTAACACCATTTTCTGTTTAGTTTCCTAGTACCTATTTTAAAACAACAGACAAAAGGGGGTTGTGAAATACACAATCTACCTAATCAAAATCAAAATAATTTATTTGAATTTGGGCTACTATTTAAACGTCATCATATACACAGACACCACCCTGATTCGCCCACCCTTCACGTGGCTGGTAAGAAGAAACGGTGGCGCAACAAACTCCCCACCAGCACACTGTCTCATTTAAAAAAATAATTGTAATAAAAATTAAGTTTCAAATAAATATAAACAAATGCTTGTGATCAATGGGTGGATAACTCTAAACTATGTCATATTTTTTTTATCTAAAAATATCAAAAACAAATAGCAGTACGTTTGCACCAACGTATCCATACTCCAGGAACTCGGCATCACCAAGCGTTTATCGACCATAGTACGAACGCGCATACTGCAGTACTTTGGCCATGTCTCTAGACGTGATAACACCTCCATAGAACGGTTGGTCGTGCAAGGAAAGGTAGAGGGAACCAGATCACGCGGCAGATCACCTATGCGCTGGACTGATCAGGTGAAATTTTAATCCGCTACGGGTAAACACGTGTCAGACTGCGCCAGACAGTCTGCAAACAGAGAAAAATGGCGGAAGATCGTGAGGAAAGCTTTCGCACAAATAAAAAAAAATAGGTATATTTACACACAATTTTCATAAGGCGACGCCTCAAAAAAAATGGCAAAAGTTTTTTTTACAGCTTTCTGCCCTTGCCTTTAGTAGGTGTTTAGGAGTTCTGTCAACAAATTCCTTGCCATAGTCCCTTCTATGCGGGAATTGAACCTGGAATACGTTGCGCGGTTCTAGTTGGCTTGGTGATCTATACTTCTCCACTATTCATGTAGCATAAACGCTATGTTATCATACGGAACCATCCAGCCTTAATTAAACACTGCTATCACACACTGCTGAATATTCATTGACTTCGACATTAAATTATAATCCTAATTCATATCATTCCAGTGATTATAAAATATCAATACCTATAGGTATTATTACGTAAACTATATTTATTTACATACCTATTTTGTATTTATACATGAAGCACGTGTATCATATTTATGAATATCATTTTATGTTGCCTCCTGAACTCAATTCTGGGTCAAGCTCTCCTGTGGTACATACTTTTTTCTGTTTTTATTTTTCTACATTTGATAATCCTACTTAATATAATAAATGTGAAAGTGTGGATGTTTGTATGTTTGTTACTCTATCACGCAAAAAATGGCAGAACGGATTTGAATGAAATTTGGCATGCATCTACGGCTTTGGCATGGAAAAAAACATAGGCTACCTTTTATCCCGATTCCTTAAGTAGTTCCCGAAGGTGAATTGAAAATTGTTTTCGAGCTAAGCCGTGGGCAGACAGCTTTAGAATTTGGTATTTTTCTCTATTACAGCGCAAGCTATAACACGGGTGAAAATTATATTCCAGTTTTCATTAGTTACCTTCACATTTTTCATTTCTTTTTGGACCCAATTCTGAAGTCCACGCAGAGGAAGTCGCGGGCAGAAGCTAGTGTTCAATAAAGAATTAAGAATATTTTTGATACATACGATTAACATCATATTTTTTATTTTTGGTATATAAGGTTTATTACTAGTCATTACGATTTTTACAATAACTACACATAGGTAGGTATTTGAATACATAATTTATTGAACATGAAAAGTAAAATTGACAATGCTTTTTATCTACCTACACAAGTGCAATTTCTACAAGTGCTAATGATGATAGGAATCGCTTATATGACAAAAATGTTATAGCGTTTGTATTTTAAATTTAGCTCATTAAAAGTTCACTAAAGTGTGTTAACTATTGATTCTTTTTGTATTTAATATCAACATTTATGCTAAGGTTTTAAAATGGTTTAATTTTTTTTAAAAAAAGCTTACTTGCAATGTGGGTCGCATATAATTATATTAACTACATTCTTGTTAACCCCTCGCGCTAAGCTAAATTGCTTGTGTTACGAGATCGTGAACCCACGTCGGTAGTGCAATGGACGGCGGTATTCGAACCACATGATGGCAAGTCCGACCCCCTAGCCATTAGGCTACCGCCGCTTCAATGAATAGTAGATAAGTAGTTAGAATTTTTCTAAAAAACGTAAACAAAAGAATCAGTTTATTTATAAATTCAGGATACAAAAGACAAACCAATCTCTTATTTAAATTAACTGCTGAAACAACTCTTTATTAATAGGATAATTGTAATGATTATAATGATAGCAGTATCACTTAGCATAACAGGTTTTCTATTATGAAAGTAGGACGGTTTGTTGCATCATATAAAATCAAGTTCATTAACATGTAGGTAAACATTAAACTACCTAATTAGGTAAAGAAACTATATTTTTATATTTTACTGTTCCTGGTTTAAATATGTATATTAAAATATGTAACTTTTTTGCATAATACGTCATCGTTGTAAATTTCCTGCAACATACAACCATCCCATATTAAAGTTGATAAAAAATTATTCATAGGGGTTATCGTTTTGTAATGTGTTGGCACAAATGAATGAATAAGGCAAGATCAGTGTTAAGCTTGTCAAAAAAATCTTCTATTTATATTGTTTTCTGAGGTTTACGCGAATATTAGACGTTTTTACGAATTCTATCTCGTTTTACTTTTTATTTCATCTTCTAATGATACTTAAAGTCATCCACATCTTCGGATGAATGTGATTGTTGAATGTTTTCAGCATTTGTTTTCAGAGGTTGTCACAAGAATGCAGTTTTCTTATAATAAATTGGGATTATTTTGAATCAACAGACATGCGCCAGTGATACACAGTTAAGATTATTTTAAAGCAAAATTGTAAGCGCTTCATTGCCGTCTCTCAAATGCTTTGTGGTACGTACGTACTTTCCCTAAGATAGTGTAGTGTAGCCTTTGAAATATCAAGCTAAGCTGGACTACCCAATTTAAACCCTAAGACGAGGCCTGCCTCTTGAAATAGCTGTAACAAATACGACTTGACTAATTTAATCAAAATGCTCCCTTTTAGCTTTTATGCCCTTTTTATAATCTTATTTCACCCGGTATACGATCCGGTATAATTTTTCAACATAACACGATTATTGTTCGTTCTAGAGCAAAAATATTTCTATACATTGACACTGTCATATTTTCTAATCTTAATTTCTACCAGTCATAAAATATATTTACGTACCGACTATATGTTTTTAAATTATACATACATTATTATCAGACTACGCCAGAAGTTTAGATATTTTAGAAAATTTGTCAATGTAGATATGTGTTAATATTATTGCACGTGACTGTATGCGTATAGGTATGCTTGATCAAAGGTTACAATAACTTCACTTAGCACGTATATAAAATATTTGCTTACAAAAAGTGATATTATGCGACACTACATAGTATTAAAAATGCTAGACACAACACATTAAAAATGCTCATTTGTATTCTTAGTAACAAAAACATTTTAATTTATAGATGTTTGTAAACATGTTTATGATTTTTTTATATTAAATGAATAACATAAGCATACTTAAAAACAGGTTTTAATTATACGGAAATTAAATCTGGGCCAATGAGTAATTATCACAAGGTCATTGCAATTGACGCAATGAAAGTGAATAAACATCTTATTGTAGCATGTATAGAGATTCATAAGACTTCTTTTTTTGTAAGATCACTAACCTTTAATCATGTCAATATCAGTAATTAGGTTCTACGGGTATCTTAGTCTACTACTGTACTTCTTGGGTTTCGAGAAGTTTAATGAATGACAGTTAACTTAAGAAGAAATAGTAGTATCACTTATAAATATGAACTTGCAAATTCCATTCTCACCGTAAATGTTACTGCTAAAAAGTTACAAAAGCAATTTGGCATCTCATGTGGATAACATACAGTGAATACCTAGTAAAAAACATACCACCTTGGCTTGCCACATAGGGTTTTTAGGTAATTATTTAAATTAAGTCTTATCTTCTTCTATATATCTAAAACAAAGTCGTATTCGTTACAACTTACAACACTTTTAGCTCGAGAATGGGTGGACCAATTTTTATTACCCTTGATTAGCAGATTAATAGCAGAATAAATATAAAAACAATGGAAAAACGACAAAAAAGTTATGTTTACGGGAACGGGAATTACTTACGCGGGTGAAACAGCGGGACACAGTTAGTTATATTAGTTTGTTACAAACACTTGTAACCAGAAATTTTTATGATCTTCAATTTTGTTGGATTCGATTAAATATATTGACGACCTCCGTGGTCAAGGTGTCGCTAGCTCAGAGGTCCCGGGGTCGAACCCCGGACGGGGTAAAAAGAAAAAAAAACGACGCTTTTCTACATTGTCTCGGGTCTGGGTGTTTGTGGCACTTGCGTTGTCTCTGATTCCATAACACAAGTGCCATAGCTACTTACTTTGGATTCGGAGCAATGTATGTGATGTTGTCCACATTCATTATCATCATCATCATTATCATTATTAAAAAGAATTATTAACTACTATTTTTTTTACGGGAACATGGAAAACTTTCGCGAGTAAAATCGCGGCACACAGCTAGTTGCTTAAAAAGGAAAGTACCTACCTTCATTTTAATGGGTGTCCAATTTACGATCACATTTATTACCTTTTCCTTTGTAATTACTGTCTTGTGATTATAACTATCCTTAGCTTTAATTTATCTAGATGGCTAGGCTTTCATTTCGCATTTGTGATCTCCTTTTTTGCCTAACCTTTTCCCAACCTGTGTTGGGGTCGTTGCTTGTTACTGTTACAAAGATCCTAAATAAACACAATACGATAATTTTATTATTTTTCTGTATTCCTTTAATCTTTTGAGTTCTATTTCAGCTGACTTTGTTTCGGTAATCATTTTTTGAAAGCACAAACACTGAAGATTGCCGCATATTCGGGCGATAGATAGATAAGTAGTAAGTAGTCTGCCCTTATCTTGGGTCTTATTCACTTAGTCCAAGCAGTTTACGTGCTGTTGCGGAGAGGCGTTATCTTTTTCGACTTACTATACTTTTAGGTAAAAATCTGATAAATGGCCTAAAACGTGTATACTAACACTACCCGGTGACTCTAAGAACACAGAAAGATTTGACGACCCGAGGATCATGAACACGTAGTCTGCGTTATGCCACGTTTTTTTTTTGTTTGGACCTAGAGAATGACCCCCCTGTTTATAAATTGCCATGCCTTATCAGTCAACTATGTTTTAAAAAAAACCTACCTGTTGTTAACACCTTCGAAAGTATTTACACTTAGCTCGTACTGAAAAAAAAAATAATTTGTGTTAGCAACGCACATGCCGAGGCCCGAACTCCGCTGGGGGCAGTAAACGTTGCTAACTAACGTGTTTAGTTTTTCTATTGTTCTAAAATATGTTTCGCGAAAGTAATAATTAAAAAAGCAAGTAATAAAGTATTAACTTTAAAACTATCGCGTTGCATGATTTTAATAAAATTACGATACGGGAATTAACGCGAACTCATGCATTTACCTTTTAAGGCTTGACGTTTCGGCCGGGTTACACTGGCCGTGGTCACAAGCAGTCTTCGCGTATCGTAATTTTATTAAAAGTAATTAAGTAGCTAATAAGTTAATAGTGTGAGAAAACTAATTAGCAAGAGAGGCATATTCCCAGCAGTAGATCCATAAAGCTTGAGTACACAATATATAGGCCGCATGAATCTTGAAAATCACAAAAAAAAAAATAACAATGGGTAGCACTTATTCACAGCGTATTAAAATTCATTTATTTATGTTTTTTATCCAGAAAAAAATTACAACATTATAGTGCCTTTTTCATACAAATTGTGGTAGCAACAAATGAATACTATTTTATAGTAAAATGATAATCAGGTACCCAACATGTATAGCAAAGTTCATTTTTTCTCTTGTAGTAATTAAGATTACACAACCAAAATAAATAATAGTTCAATCGTTATCTTTCGCCGTTAGGTACTTAATGAATATTGTCCAAGAAGAGTTTTAGTTGTGAAATATGTAGTTACGTCAATAATGTTTGAAACTAAATTGAGTAGTTTTGTTCGTGATTATTTCGTACTTAATTTACGGAAACGTAAACATATTTTTAAAATGCAGTACTGTTGATGCTTTGTCAGGTATTACCTAGATTTATTTTCCATAAATATTTTTTCTGACGCAGAATATTATACTTTATAGTTCATAAAACATAAATTCTAGACAGATTTCTTCATATTTTTTCCGTTGCGTAATTTTGTTACAAGATAGTCAATAGTCTAAACAATGACCAGTACAACTATGAAACATATTATCATTAAGCATGATTGAATTTTAAAAGATTTCATAACTTTATTAATGTCTTCTCGAAATATATTATTTTTATTTATTTATTTTGTTTTTAAAACGGTCTTATGAGCTAACGGTGTCCCACAAAACAGTGCAAACTGTTTGTCTGTGAGATCAATTTTGTATAAACAAGTTTAAACATACAAAAAGTCATATTGAGTGCTTATATAATGCAAATGATATAATTATTTATTTTAGGTTGATTAATAATATTATATTTATGGTAAGGTATCTATAAAATGTTTTTTTAGTTTACGTTTAAATATGTTTTTAATATTTTCATCTCGGATGTCCGCGGGTAAACTGTTGAGTATGTACGGAATTGGAATTGTTAATTGTATAATTATCTTTCGTTTTTGTCTCCTTTTTGTACTTACGAGTTCTATGTATTGTACCTAATCACCCGTTTTATATAAATTATTCCTCACTTTGGTTCTGTTCGATGCCCAGCGAAGTAGGCATAGTATTTGTAATATGATTTTAGTTTAATCATATAAATACATAAATAAATTATTCTTAAGATATTTCTGTTACATTTTTATGTAAGTAGCAGAAGCAAAGTGAAAGGGAAATTGATGCGACATAGTAGCGCATACAACTGATTGTTATGATTTTGTTATCTTACAACTAACAGATAATAAACGGAAATATTTATTGGCACAGTTTCGAAGCTAACAAGGTTATAACAATAAGGTTAGATAAACTGTTCTCAGTTTTTGCTATCTGTACCCAGAAATCTTTATTCACTGATAAACAATCTGTACGCAGTACGGTAGATCACGTTTCAGAGGTAACACCGAACAACTATACCTTTTGTATTGACTGGATATATTTTATACATTTACTTGATGGATGGATTGTATGAAAGATCTTTAAAAAAAAACGACGCCCGCACTAAGGAATTTAATCCTTGTGTCGCGGGGATTTCACCAACATTCAAATCACATGCACAAAGAACACCCAGACTTGGATCAAGTATCTATGGTATGGATACCAACAGCACGTCGCGCACAGTGGTAATTAGCGTGGTGACCTATACCACTCGGCTATCCGTGCAGTCAAATAGATGATGAAAAAGAAAGGAGTGGATGCCGCGATGAAGAGTAATAGAGAGGAATGGAAGGAAAATACGCATTGCGTCGACCCCATATGAATGGGGTAAGGGAAGAAGACTTGAAAACAGGGTGCCCACTGAAAACCAGCGCTAGCTCATGTCTACCCGACAAAACCACCAAGAGCACATCAATGTGTGTGACAATAAATAATAGTTAAATAAAAAACGTATCTCCATATCTGCGCGCATTACGAAGTTTCTTAATCCTATATTAGAGGTGTACCAAACCTTCAAAGCACATGCTCAAATATGGGTACCTAATCCTAAAAAAAATTTCTAAGCTTCATTGCCCAGCAGTGGGAAAGTATAGGCTAAGGAAAAAAAAACTTTTTCTAAACATTAATAATTTGGTGTCAACGATAAGTAAATTACGCAATCCCGTGCGCAAACCCGAAGCATGTCACGTCACGCAGTGGTGTTTGGTGTGCCACTCGGCAATTCGTGCAGTCTAGTACATTATTACTTGGAAAGCTCAACATTAATATGATCATGCTTTTGATTTACCCGGATTTGTAACTCACCGATAGCTTAGAAATAACCATGACTTTCGAAAAGAAGTCGTGATCGAATTAATACTTGCGGTTACTAAAGGAAAACCATAGTAAATTAAATTCACAAGAAATCTTAGTCAAATCAATCTCACATTTTGATGTTTGTTTAGACAATCTTCTATTCCGAATGGATACCTATTCGTAAGAGAAGGTAATTATTAGTTGAAAGGTGTTAGAAAGGAATAAATGAAACGCTTGTGTTATTGCGTAATAGATAATAGAAATAATCAACCCGGCCTATCGTAGGTTGGATTGTGAATTTATACTCTGATGACTTGAACTTATAGATTTTTAATACAGAACTCGAGTTTAGTTTTTAATGGTTAACCTTCAACCTGTAACTAAATTTCGAGTCGTTTAAGATTACACAAACTAAAGAATTTAGGTACGTGATTTATATTTTGTTTCTTTAATATTTTTTGTTCACACATACTCGTAATAGTTACACAACAAATGTACAATTTATTTTTTCTTAATTTTGCTTTGTTACGTCTCGTTTATCACTAGATTTGTTATTAGGTATACCTGCATTTGATCAAACACTTTTACTTAGCTTAATTTGTGTGAATAATTGTGTTGAAATAAAAACAATAAAATTTTCCATTATCAAAGTTTTTTGATCTCATGCGGACATGTATACAAAATAACTACAAAATTAACGATAACATGACCTGATTGTACATTAATTATGTAGTTAACACATAATTATAAGATAGCTTATGTCTTTTATTCGTTACTGAGTTGTTATTTTGTTCATTGAGGTACCGACACATTAAGGTATCGTATACGTTTAAAATATATGACCTACATACTTTGGTAGTGTATTGTCATTTGATGTTATTAAATGAATATCTAAACATTTTAAATTATCAACCAACCGATAGAAGTAAAGGTCAGCATGATTGATTGTGTTCTTAGGTAATGTTAATATATTTTTAACCATAAACATTGCTTATTACGTAGGTACCTATATTTTTCTGCGGTTTTTAATTGTGAAAAATATGACCGTATGACGTAACAAAAACGGTGATCAGTTGTAACTGATACTATATAAATAAAAAGCCTGCTTTGTATTCTTTAAGTCTACGAGCTAAAAATAAAGTTTAAATGGACTCGGCCCATCTTATAGTTTACTAGACCTCTCAGTTCATGAAAGTACTACAGAATGATAGCTCTACTTAAACTGGGTATGGTTAAACATTTATGGAAACTGTTCTACATTAATGTTCGTGACATCAGGAAGAAGGAAACACAGACTGTGCATTGACCTCTAGTAAAGGGCTTAATAAGCATAGAGGTTGATTTAAAATTATCGTCTTGTTACGGAAGTGTTAAGTACCTACATACACGATATAAATATACATTTCAAACCAATATTAATTATCGAAAAAGTATTTAATGCATAGCAATTTTCTGACTAGAATATTCTAGTCAGAAAAATGTTGTTATTATTGTTAATAATTATTATTGTTAATTTTAACCGCTATCGTACAGGCCGTCATACTGGTCACCGCTATTGTTCTCAAGTCCCGCGCGCCGTCTTTGAGTGATTTTAATAATTATACATTTAGTCAGCATTTAGAGCTATTTCAAGACAGTTATTTTGTTCTATAAGACAGGATTCCGATTTATTAAAAGTAAAGCAACTTCTTGACATTAATAATAATGTTGTCAAGTTGTTCATATTATATCACTATTTTATTAACTAAGGATAAATTTATCTTAGGTGAACAAATAAAATAACAATACGACTTGTAGATAGTTAAAACCTTGTTATAACATACCTATGTATAATAATGATAACAACATTTGAATAGAGAATGCGACAATTCATTAACGTTATTAACGGATCAATCAAGATAAAATTGCATAACAAATAAACATAAAAATATATACGACTATTTATTATGTTATCGGAAAGTAAACACTGCAAGTGACATACCTCGCGGCTTGTGATATTAATACGTTACGATCAACACTCCAATATAGATAGCGGTCGAAAGTACCTGGGAGATATTTAAGGATATTTTTGTCCCCTTTTTTAGCTGTTATGATTACCCCATTATGTAATAAATAACACGCTTGTGGCTGAAAAAATATTAAGATTTGCAGGAATATTAAAAATACTCGTAGTTTCAGTTTGTATCCAGCTCATTGTGCACAGCTAATAAAAAGTGCGCCAATTAATATTAAAATTATACAATGGGAGACAGGGATAGTCGATATAAGATTCCTATAGTTTTGGGTCTAAACGTAGGTATACAAAGTATTTTATCATACGTGTTTCAATTAACTCCAATTGTCTATTTTTCTTTCTCAGTCCAGCCAGTTCAAACTTTTTTAACCATATAGCGTTTTTTATTGTTCACACATGTTTGGTATTCAACTTGCTAACAACGCAGTATGTTGACGGTTATATGTCAACAAACTTTTTTTGTATTCTAAACACGTGTGTTTTATTCAAATTATATTTATTTATATAATTTATTCAAATGGAATAACATTGGTATTGACCCCAAGATATTATAGATTTAGTACCAATTAATGGAATATTTTTATAATCTTTGAGAACAATGACTTTTTAAGCCTGCTTGTTAAAATTTGACATTTTTAGTAAGGTATTTGGATAAATAGACGCACGAGTTGTCTAGTGGCGTAGGTATATACCGGGCCGCATAGCTCAGTAATTAGTGGTCCCAAGTTCAAATCATTGGGCTCAAATATCTTTAGCCCACATCTGCACCGGCATTAGGGAAGTGAGAAGCACTCCGGTGGTTTTACCTGGTAAGGGTCCTGGCTCCAGCATATCCCTCCGCCTTCGGTAGGGCGGTGGAAGTCGATGAGGTGTTCTCCGGGTCAAAAAGGATGTTTGTATACATGCAGGTAAGAAAGAAAAAAAAGTTTCAGAAAGTGCTCTCAATGTTCTGGAATTTTATATAAAAAAGCAGATAAAACTAAATGTATCAACTGTAAAGAAAATCGTTTCTACACACATGAAAATCACTGTGGGAGAAATGAGGGTAGTATTGAAATTATTTATTTTAGCCCGAACTGTCCCACTGCAGGGAAAAGGCCTCCATTTCTTCCTTACCTTTTTCTCTCTCAAGGGCCAAATGAGCACGCCTTGTTAAAATTGAAATTATACAAATAAAAATATTATTATTTAAAAATAAGTCTAAAATAGCATCCTCTCTTGGGCCTAAAAGACCGGCTCAATGACGTCGTGTTAAAGTACTTAGCATCGTCGTGGCTATTAATACAAATGCGACCTAGTCCGGCTGACTGTTTGCATTCGATTCTTACCGTGAGTGCACGCTTGATCGATACGGATCGCAATCGTTTCGTATTATTTTACGAGGCAACATTTGACAGTGTCGCGTTTTAGGGTTGGGACTTATAAGGTAGTGTGGGACTAACTGTGTGCCTTGTTTTAGTGGTTCATCATTAATCGAAGGAGGACGTCTTCTTAATTTATTGTAAGTAGTTTTTAAGTTTACAATGTTATTTGTTGACATTTTAAAACATCGTAATTTGTCATCGCTGTACATAAGTAGATTCTATACGACTTATTATTACAATGTAATATTGTAATTGATAACCCACCTGTAATATATTACAACACGTGTATTAAATTACCTGTAGTCGATTAATATAAAGGCTTACAATTACATACGTGTCTAGTTGTTAACCTACTTATAACAATAAAGACTGAATTTTGGTGTTGATACGACGCAGATGCGACCAAAAATCTAATTATCAAAAATAATTTCTTTATTTTCCAGTTCTACGTTTTATTTAAGTATTTAGACAAACTTGAACGAAATTTACTTGTTTTATTTTAAGGACAAAACAGTTTGAAAGATAAAAGCAAATTTAACATTTTGACATTCAGAATCTAGATTAGATTAACTTTGATCAAATAGGTAGGAAAGATATTTGTTGATATTTTTTATTATTTATCGATTTGTTTTTGTAAATTGTTTTGGTTTCTTCGTCTTGAATAATTTAATTCTTAAAGGTATTTAAAGAAATAAATGTAACTAAAATGAATTAAGTAAATAATAAAAAACTTTTACAGACTTTGTACCCGGCCCGTTTTTTGTGAAAAAACTGTTTTACAGACCTCTTTATATTTTTTTATACGTCAAATATGTTTTGATTGTCATCATGATTTTACGATATACAAAACGATTAGCTTTGTTTTAGCCACTTTGCTTTAGTTATTATTCTAAGGAGCCACTTGAGAGGAAAAAAGTGTACCTACACAGTTTTATTTAAATTTACCTTCTCTTAGGTTTCTTGTTAATATATCTTAAATTATCTATACTTTTAGTTTAAAGTAAGGTATACGTATAATAAATGTAGCATAGCAACATTGTAATTTGTTGTTAACACTGACTTGAAGGTTGCTTTGCAAGAAATACACATTTAAAACTTAGTTGTTAATATTTTGGTTACGAGAATCCGCTTTTCATAAATAGTTATCAAATATGAAAAAAAAAAATAACAAATAGTTACTTAAATTAAAAACTTGAGAGGTATGTGTTTTATTTATTTAAAAACTTATTTACCTATACTCAGTTAATGATTAGAACAGTAATTAAGATCATTTCACACTCAAGACCATTTTTTTCTTTGCTGTATTTACCACCTGTGAGTTGTCCAAAGGTTACTTTAAACTTGACTCAAAGATGGATACAGTCGTTATTAAATCTACCTATAGACAGATAAAACATACTAAAAAAATTGATTGCTATGCGTTATCTTAATTGCTTTGGTAATTGTTGCACAACCATATTTCATTGCTACGGTTATGTTTCAAAGTTTGGATGGTACGTATAGCTAAATGATATACCTACCTAGTCACCACGGCAACTAAGTCGGCGGCGTGCAGCGGGTTCGATGCCTGCATAGGAAAACATTTTTGTGATAAAAAAATGTTTTTTACTATGTACAACAACGTACCTTGGTTAATATGATATTTAAGTGCACGTTGTTGTATCATGAACATTTAAAACAAAATTAATGAGAATATTCAAATTTATATTCTAATGGTTAATTTATAGTCTTGGTTTACACTACGGAAACATTTGAATCAAATCAAATCAAAATATTTTTATTTCGAGTAGACCCCAGGACCGTCAGGTAGGTACCTAATTTCAAAACGTTAAATGATTCTAATAGCACGGTTCCAAAATGTCATTCATATGGAGATGAACCGACAAGAAACTCCATGAGTTACTCTTTTAAAAATGGTATATATTGTATACAACGATTTAAATATGCGAAAACAACGTAAGATAAAAAAACAAAAGCACAATTTTTTTATTATTGCAAGATATGATATCAAAACCGGAAGAAACATTTTACTAAACATTACCTTGTCGACACATTTACAAAAAATAAAACAGATGCAGCAAGATTTGATTTCTTTTGGTGAAGTGATGATGCATTTACACAGAAATCATTTTTAGTATTTTTGTTAATATGTTGAAGAAACATTAAATGCATAACATTAGATAATAATCACGTTCTCATACCAACAATCAAGATATTTCGCCATAATTTAGTGAACAGAAAACACGCACGAACACGCTTCCCTAAACGTGATATCTTGAAAAAAAAAAAAACAATGTTGATAGTTGCTCTGTGTCAAATTTGTTCGTAATAGAATAAGCTAATAATATGTGGCTGTTTACAGAAATATCTTTTTAATTACAATTCTTAGAAATATTTTTTTATAGATAACAAAAAGCTTCATGTTCTAAAGTTCATTTTCTTATTTATTTATTTTTGGAGTGGAGTGCAAACTTCAAAGATAAAGGGAAATGTGTATTTTTAAATTTTGTATAACAGAAATTTATACCTATGCGTATTGAAATAACCACAGTGTGGGAAGTAAAAGGGCTTTTTTACAAGATTTTTTATACTGCTATTAATATTTTTTTTTCTGATTTTTAAATCCCTCATTTTTGTTTGTATTTTAAACTAGAATCATGTACTTATCACAAACATTTTAGTCAATACGATTAGATCCTGTAATCGGGTAAGTCCTGGCTCCTGCAATACAGGGTATCCTAGTGCAGGTGCCTGTGCAACACTGATGTAATAATATTTTTTGAATTGTGAAATAAACGTTATTACATATAAATTACATTTTTAAATATATATTACTAAAAAAATATATTATTTTTATTATTACAGTATGTCCGAAAAGGGCTTTTAGACTCACTAGACATTAAAATTTATACCTACCACAGACTTATTTCTTTTATCTATGATACCTATACATATATATTATATTATACATATTAACATGTAGCGGCAGACTATCTGTTCTTCACAACCAATTTACTCTGCTATACGGTATCTCATGATATGGCTGTCATTGCACCCATTGTCCAATTTAAATGCATTTTTCTTTCATCGCTAACTTTCATTTTACTTGCAAACAAGCATAAAATTTAATTTTAATGGTAAATATTATTGTTATTTATTTATTAAAAGCAGCAGACGGTCTCTGAGAATGTTTTCTGAGTTTCTTGTTTCCAAATTATCTTATGCAATTCATTTTAAAATTTAGATATTTTGATAATGGTCAATTAGATGTAACTTTGATTTTCCGGTGAATATAATATTTGCAATGTGATGAACATTACAATAATGTTTGAAATTTTAAAATATCATAAATTGCAAAAGTAGGTAATTAGGTTAGTTTTATTAGCTGTTCTACCTAGTAAGTACAAAAACTAGAATATTATGTTTGTAAGGAAATAAAATGTAAGTAGGTGTGAAATTATTGTTCAGTCAGACTCTAAGAAAAAAGTCAGCATAATGTTAGGGCATGAAGCCAACGTGTTCCAAACAATCACACGCACATTACACAATATTAAAAATTCTCTAAAAAAAAAAAGATCAAAGGTTATATGGTACAATGTTTTCATACAAACATAATATAAGTAATCGTAAAAGGTTAACGCCTTATATTTTATTATTTTATCAACGATCTGTAGGTACATAATTGATAATTAAGACAATAGCAGTTTGTTTAATTTAAGATTTATTTATGTTGATTGCATGTATGTTTTGTTCAACGAAACATCAATTAATTAAAACTTTGTAGATATATAACTCCATGTATATATATAAATATATATATTATGCAGATACTATACTATATAATACCCCACATATAAGTATAAGTCCCACTGCTGGGTACAGGCCTCTTCCCATATAGAGAAGGAACGTTCATTGATCACCACGCTTGCATTTTTGGAATCCAGGTTTCCTTATGATGTTTTCCTTCACCGTTTGTCAATAGTGTCTTAGAATAATTATGTACATATAACTTCCAAAAATTCACATTGGTACTTGCCTGAGTTGGAAACTGCAACCATGTGCATACGAATCCGGTCATTGAACCACTAGGCCACCACGACATCGATAATACTTATGTAAACTTATAAAACTAAACTCTTGCTTCAAATAAAATAAATGACTACGAAGTATTGTAAATAAATTCCAAGTAGATTCTTGGTATTCATTTATTAAAACTGAAAATATGCAGGGTCGTTTTTAAAGACTTAAAACATTTATTTCGTTTGAAACAAACAGATTTAGGTATTTCAACTAAAGAGGTTGAAATGGAAAGAGTATATATTACACACATAGAAATACGGTTCACTGCTCTTTTACTAACGTCGACAAATAGAACTTAATTGAAGTAATTAATACAATCGATTGAAGATCTCTTTGACCTCTCAATATTTGATTCTAAATTTAAATTGGTATTCTTCCTTTTTGGTCGTGTCAAGGCCAAACAACAAAAAAAGATTCTTCCTTTTTACTGTTACTTTACTATTTTTCAAAAATATTATTTGAACAGGTATTATATTATAATATAATTATGAGATTAACAGATATTAAGATCCGTGTAATACAAAACGTAGAATTTGCATTTATACTACTTAGTTATTTAGTTAATCTTTTCTCGAGGTAATATTGGCAAAATGTTGACATTATTTCCGAAAATGTCGTAGACGGAAGAAATCTACGTTAATTAACGCGACAGCCTGATCCGAACAAAACAGGAAAATATAAAGAGAATGTTTGTATTAGCAATTATCATGAATAGTGGTTGTTAATCCATATGATGCCGATACTAAAACGTCTTAATATACCTTATTAATATACCCATAAACATATATACAGGAAGGCCTCGTATTAATTTATTAAAAAAAACTATACCTAATTGTTTTTTTTTTCTTTCGGCTTACGTTTACAAGTATACAAAATCAAAAGGTCGTTGACTCTTAAAACAAAGGGATCATTTTTCCGACATTTCAAACAATATGGACTCGTTTTATAAATAAATGAAAATCTTCAAAACATTGACAACTAGTTATTTATTCTTCTTACAATTCAGTACACGACTGAAAACTAAAAATAAACGATGAAAGGTCTTGGCAAGAGATCAGTGGAATAAAATAGTTGAACGTAGACTTATTATGCTGAAATGTATATATTTTGGTTGTATTGTACTTGAGAAGTAGATGAATAGTCAATATGTTTACAAGACAAGAATAAAATTCTTCTTTTTCTTTTGCGCTTGGTTTGTTTATTAAACTATTAATAAAATTATGCTTGACAGCACGCTGTGCTGATAAATCTCTTTATTATGATATAGTTGTCTTTTAAGTGGCTTACCAATCTTTTTTACTGAGAAAAAGTAAGTTTACGCAAAAAATACGTTGGAAGTAAAAAATCGTTGTGATAGTAGCTTTTATTGCAAATTCAGGTAAAATTAAATATTAACAACAAATAGCGAAATTCTTCAAAAGTTCTAGGGTATTTGCGAATTTAATTATGTCATACCAAACGGTTTGCAAACATACCCTTTAGATATTTGATTACATTATTTTCGTTCTATATCGTGGAAAAAGGTTTTCCTAAAAACTATTCCCAAGAATTTTCTGATTGAGTAAACGTGATTACCCAAAATTCGTCGTTGTATAATTATAGATTGTTACATAAATATATAAAGATTTGTTATGTACCTAATTAAAAGTTATATATATTAGGTATTTAATTCCTAATATTATCAAAATAAACGTCGTACTAGGTACACTTATTAGCTCAATTTTTTTCCTACATTTTAATTTTTAATACGCCTTTAGTGTTGTAGGTACTTATCAAATGAATAACTATTGGGCAAAATATATATTAAAACAGACCAATCGGCGGATGAAACAAAGTAGGTAGGTACGTATTGCGCGTTATTAGTTTTCGAAACTCAAGTAGTTAGGTAGACATGTAATCCAAATTAGGTATGTATGTGTAATAATTTTATAGTAATTGCTTATAAATATACAATGGTAGCTAGGTTTAAAACAAAAAGAGAACAATATAATTTAAATACTTTTGATAAAATAGATTAAGTACAAACGATGAAATACGTCGCCATTTCCTTATGGTAAAAGGTAAAATATAGCTTTTACTGTCAAAGAGTTCTGTGTTGGATAGGTCAAGAGTAGATGTGTTAGGTATTAATAGCGTGCAATAACAATTACTTACCACTTTATAGCTTAATTAACTTTACTAACAATAATTTAATTATTATATATCTCGATATCTCTTCATGAGAAATATATGGATATAGTTAGAGGAGACAATCATGAACTCCATGTTATACTACTAGTAGAGTCTAAACACTTAAATAGTAGGTATACAAAATTACATTTTACAACTCCCAGTAATAATAGACATGGTCGGGCATGCAAAATAATTAAATTATTAACGATCATCAGGTTTCCACACTCCACAAATTTGGTCAAAGATAATTAAAATTTATCTTAAATTTATCTAAGAAACATTTTTTATACTAAACATCATTCGACCCCACAAGCTATTAGTGATAATAATTATGAAACAAATAACAAACAGTCAAATATTGCACAATGATTGATTATTTAAAACTTATAATGACAGTTTGTATGAAAAATTGGACCGTTATAACTAAATACTGACGTAGATACTGTTCTGTGACAAAAACAAATGGAAAGATCCACAAAAAAATATCAGAAGTATATTATAAACACAATAATAACTATAGTTAGAATGTGTAGAAAAGATCCGCTATTGGTCTAATTACTTCGGTATGAGCTACATTTTCAGGTGGGCTATTTATTCCAATGGGATATAATATAATAATACTGGCCTGTAAACTTCGCACTACTGGTCACAAGCCTTTTCCTATATAGAGAAGGGTGGCAGGTTATTTTTTGTACGTAATATCTTCGGCATTTGTGGATCGGTTTTAAAAAGAGTTCGAAGTGAATCGATTTAGTTTTTAAATGAAAAAAATATTCGAAAAGTTTTCTATCTAAACGTAATTGTCTACCTTAGACTTTCTAGCAATTGAAGTCTCTTTTTATCAAAGACATTGTAATCTTCTCTTTTTATCATTAATTTGTATTCTATTATAACCTCCTTTCACTCCGGAAACTTTTTATTCAGGTAGTAAAAAAATTCACTTGGTTGAAATAAGGCGACGAAAAAATTGTGTCATTTTTCACCTTCGAATTATATTACCCAGGTAAAACAGATGCGACTTCTGGGTGAAATAAATCCAATATAATACATATAATAATGAGCCTAAAAATCGATCAAATTTGTTATTTTTTTATTGTTGGGTTGAAAGTCTAATCTTCTTCTATCCACGCTATAATATGTTGAACTTGCACCGACTTTCCCCGGTCCCGTCCTTGACTTAGCTGGAAAAGCTATGTATATCACTTTCAAAAGGTCTGTGACTTAGATCATCCCGGTAATAAAACGCAGATGAACAAAAAGGAATATACCATTCATCATCTAAGTAAGCTTAAATATAGGCACTTTAATAATTAAGAATTAATATTATTTATTATGTTGCTGTGGCCTTACTGGGTTTCATGTTAAACCTATTTTATTTTTGTAAACATCTAATTTATACATGAACGCAATAAAATCTTTGAGTTTGAAACTATGATTTACTGAAAATAGCACGACATTAAGTCTTAATATCGCTCCATTTCAATAAAGGATACCTAAAACTACCAATTACTTAGGTATTAAGCTACATCCATTACGATAAGTAATTGTGGGGGTTATAGAGACAATACATTCAATAGTTTCTACTTACTATATTGCTGTCTGGCTAAGAATTTCTTTATCTATGTAAACAGGATTATTTTTTTTGGAGTGCCTATATTCAACGAGGTAATCAGGTGCATAAAACTGAACAACTTTTCCCAAGGAACATAGGTCTTAGATACATCTTAAAATTTCAAATCAATTTTTCATACCAACTTAAGTCACGTGACCTGTCACTTTGTATGAATATTTCATTTTCAATTTTAAGATTTCGGTCGTTCAGTTTTATGCACCTGATTACCATGTAGAATATACGCACTCCATAAAAAATAATCCTGAATATTTCAGTAACTGCCTCGAAGTATAGATAATATTCGTACGAAATATATTATGCCGAACTACTACGTAGTACCTATACCTAACATTCGAGTGAATTAAGCTGTTTCAAAATCATTGTGTGAGTTAGTTATTTTTATTACTTTACAATTTTATAACTTTCAAGTAACGTCATACTTTGTTATAAGTGACATTTATAGAAATAATAACAAAATGTATGCCCTTCACTCTTGCTGTAACGGAATCATAAGAAACTTATAAATAATCAAAGACCATAATATTAACCTCTTAAAGTTCAAGTTGTTGTATTATCTTACTCTTTAACATTATATGCATGAACCGAAAAGCAAAGGTTATCAATCCATAAATGTATGTGCCTAACTCCATAATCTATACTAATATTATAAAGAGGAAACCTTTGTATTTTTGTATGTTTGTATTGAATAGGCTCAAAAAGTACTGGACCGATTTCAAAATTTCTTTTACCATTACTTGGAGGGATTCTTCCGAATCCGTATAGGCTATATTTTATCCCGGAAAATAGATAGGATTTTTCGTGGTAGTGAAAATTGTGGAGTAAGTCGACGAAAAAACTGCCGTACGTTAACGATTCTTGCGAACGCTGCCTAAATGGTTAGAGATGTATGGTTGACTTCTATAGAAAAGTTGTAGAACTCAATAATGCCTACAAAAAAGTCCGCGATAGTATATACCAAACATTTATATTTTAGCCATTATAACCACTTTTCCATAGAATAAAAGTAATTAAAATTATTAGCCCATGTTTATTGATCATATTATCGTCGAATACTAATCCTTATCCAAATAAACTATTTATTGAGCAAGATTGTTTCAATAGCTATAAATTACTTTTTATTTTATTCCAATCGGACAATTTATTAAAAAGATAATTATTACAAATTTAAAATTTTAATCTATACTTATAATAAATCTGTAGAAGTGAAAATTCTGTACATTTAAAGTATTAAAAAAAGAAATGGCGGGGGGTGTTACTAGACCGAGACCGAACACAAAAATGTGATTAAAAAAATTTTTGTCTGTCTGTCTGTCTGTCTGTTTGTTCAGGCATCACGCAAAAACTACCGGTTCGATTACGATGAAACTTGGTATAATTGTTCCTTAATATCCTGGGCACCACACTGGGTAGTTTTTATCCCGGAAAAGTATATACCTGATGCAGAACCGCAACAGACCAGCTAAACTATAAGAGATACAAAAATGGTACCATAGCAAAAATTGTTCCACGTGATGAGCATTTTCTGCTGAGAGAATAAATTTGAAGATCTGGAACACCTGATGTGGAACTCCAAGAGCCCAGCTACAGTATAACACATATGGGAATGACGTCTTAGCAAGAGTTGTTCAGCCTGATGAGCACTCTCTGTTGACGTATAAAAATTGAAGATCTGGAACACCTGTTGTGGAACTCCAAGAGCCCGGCTACACCATAACACATATAGGAATGACGTCTTAGCAAGAGTTGTTCAGCCTGATGAGCACTCTCTGTTGACGTATAAAAATTGAAGATCTGGAACACCTGTTGTCGAACTCCAAGAGCCCAGCTACACCATAACACATAGGAATGACGTCTTAGCAAAAGTTGTTCGGTCTGATGGGCATTTCCTGTTCACTTATAAAAATCGAAGATTTTAAACATCTGACCTGGAAATCAAAGCTATCACTAATTATACTGTATAATTATAAAATAGCATAACCTTCACGCGGTGAAGGCGGTAACAGTTTAGGACTGGTTTTCGATGACAATGGTATATCTGTATACAACATGTAACAAAACCCCTGTCAGATCCAATAATGGCGTATTCGTGGTACAGTTCATGAACCGTCTCGCATAGGCGGCTTCTTTGACACAAAGCTACAGGTAGTAAGTACATGAACTTTGAGGAGCGGTCAGTGTTGCTGTTGCCTTGGATCAGTTTTTATTTTGATTTAATTATTTTCAATTAGGAAAAAAAATAATCTCCAATCCATTTAATACCTACGTATATGTGTTCGCAGTACGATACCGAATAATACCGAGTCTAAGGGATCGGACAGGGTTTTTGTTACATGTTGTGTATAAATAAAAAGACAAGGCCTGACTGACTGACTGACTGACTCATCAACGCCCAGCCCAAACCCTTGAACCTGGATAGCTGAAATTTTTGCACAGACGTTTCCTATTTAATGTAGACAAGGAATAAGGAAGGATTTTTCGAAATTCAACCCCTAAGGGTGTTAAATAGGGGATGAAAGTTTATATGGAAATTTCGTATACGGGCTTCTCGATAGAAATAAATAAAGACGTATTTCAGCAATTTTGAAAATCTACCCCCTAAGAGGGTAAAATAGGGGTTGGAAGTTTGTAGGTATATGAATTGTGTAGTTTTCATAGATAGCCACATTAAAGTTCATAGGATTATGAGTTAGAAATAAATAAGACGTATTTCCGAGATTTTAGAAATCTACCCTCTAAGGGGGTGCAATAGGAGTTTGAAGTTTTTTTACGATATTCATCATTTTCAAACAGAGATACATAAGATTTGGTATTTGGGTTTTTGGTAAGAAATAAATGAAAACATATTTTTGCGATTGTAGATATCTACGCCTTAAGATGGTGAAATAGGGGTTGCAAGGTATTATTTTTATGGTATGTACCTTCGTTGGTTCTGATTCCATAACACAATCCTGCTACTTACTTTGAATTCGGAGCAATGTGTGTGACTCTTCTTCGTCTTTTCGTGTAAATGATTCTCAAGTTTTGTCTGACCAAAAATTTGCCACAATTTTAAAAGTTTATCCAAACTCAATGTATGTGATGTTTTCCACATTATCTTATTATTATCTTGACGCCATAATATTTTATGAAAAATATAATTTATGCGCCTTACTTTGAAAATCACAGAATACATCCATCTATCCTTTACTACCTACTTACTACTCTTAACTTTACGCGCGAGCGAAGCCGCGGGCAACCGCTATATTGTATAAACGTTAAATCATTGCAATGAAAATTTTGGAGACCAAGATTTTTGTAGAAAAAAATTATATACCCTATAAATAGAAGCAGTGCTAGTCTAATAGTTCGGGCTCTGACCTAGCGATCATGACAAATCATAAATTTCAAAAACTTTAGCTTAGCTTGAGGGGGACAAAAATATTAATAATGAGCGATCCACATTGCTACAAAGCTTTAAATAAAAACATAATAAATCGAATATAATTGACAAACATTAACCCTAAAAGACTAGGCACTGTATAATAATATAAAGTATTTTTGAGAAGGAGGATAATATAAAAAGGTTTCTTTTTCAATCAAAACTCGTTCCACGTAGCTAAACACAATCATCAGAAACAAACTCAGACGTAGAACATTATTTAGTTAGTTTTGCAAACATATTATTTACTGAACAAAACTGTTCACCGTCCCTTTATAGACAAACCGACAATGTTGAAACTTTAACACAACTCTGTTACACAGTTTGTTTCAATACATACTTGTGAACTTAGAATTAAATGAATAATTAAATTCTTACTTAATTAAATTTGTCTATTTTGTGCTTCAGTTATTGCATGAAACATTTTTACCCTCTCAGCGACAAGAGGGTTATATTTATTATGTATGTTTTTAACTTCGTAACTCTCCAATTTATATACGAGTTGAATAAAATTATAGACATAATTTCAGAAAAATTCTTTCGCCTTAATCGGATATCAGCACATTTGGTCTGAAATAAAAAAAAAGGACTTTAAACTTTTTTTATAAAATTTTATGAATTTTTGTTACAGATAGTCAACACAAGATGGCGGAAATGTCATTCGCCAACAACACCATGGAGGATGGGTTCTCGGATGTGGTCAGCGACCATCTTAAGGGACTCGGAAGAATGTTCTACCTTCACTCACCAAAAGAAACTATGTTTGAAAGGAAGGAAGATGTGCCAAACTTTTTTAGACAGGTTGGTATTCATTAAACTTCTAAAATAATAATTATATTTTCGATCGCCTTTGGATTTTTCAAAGCGGTGCGAATTCAGGGTATTTTAAGCTTAAATTAAGAATTGTAACGTATTAAACCGATCAGATGAAATAACTGTCTTTAACTCTAAAGTTTCATATAAATCTGTCACAAGACGGACGAAATATATAATTTAAAGGTATTTTTTCCTTTTGCAAGGTTTTCGAAATCTCTTAGCGAAAATGTCCTATACAAGTAACCATTACCTCTTCGAATTGTGACGTGGCATTAAATTTGAATCATCTTAACTAACTTCTATTGTGTAACAACTGTAACAAGGCCATGACCGTTTCCATTACTGCGATTAAAATACTATTGTCTGATACAATAAAAATACACTATCAAGAAAACAAAGTTCAATGACCGACTTATCAATAGTAATACTTGAAGAAAACACCTTGAATACATCATGGCCATTGTCATTCAAAAATAGCATTTATTTCAATGCTACTAAAGGCAAATTAAATATTATTAGAATTACAAAATTTCTTGACAAATACCATGTTGTAAGCATACAATCAAGGCAAAATTAGTCAATATTTAATTTGTATCGAGTTTTTTTATTAATGTGTACTTGACATATTAACATTAATTGACTGACTATATTTAAACTTTCGCTAGCGAGGTTAGGTTTTTGTAGACATGGCATTATTTTTTTTATGATGACGCACAATATTAGATGTATGTGTGCATTTTTTGTCCTAATCTTAGGTTTGATTCTTATCGAATAAAAATAAAACAGTGGCCATGTTCATAATAAATTATGATTGCTTTAAACAAGAATTAAATGATGCAAATAAATCCTTTTTCTTTCTTTTCTAAATTTTGTTTTTTTGTGTCCATTCTAAAAATATAAGTCTAATATTTGGACACATTATAATAAAAAAGATTCGGTACTACCTACACAACCTATTATACTAAAAAAATATAATGCTAATTTCTACTAGAGATGACTAAACGCTAATTTATGGTTAGAGTAAAATAATAAGTTGGGATTTCGAGTTGAAGTACTGCGAATGTTTTTTCTGAATATCCATAATTGCATGCTTTATACATTTATCTTTGTTGCTTGAATAATTTTAGGAGATTGATTTAATTATAGTTTACTGTAGAAAATTGCTTTAGAGAAGTCAAGCAACTGGTTGGATATCGAGATACAGTAATTCATTGGCCTATCGCGTAAAAACAAACATATTTGATCCTATATTTTACGCAAGTCCGTCCCATATATCCTCCAAGTAGCCGTTTAACTGATCCTCACGTATTTCTAGTATTTTCTCAGAACGACTGTTCATTTTTCTTTAACGATATAAACGTGAAAGTACTATTCATTCAACTAGATTCTTCTAAGGCAAATTTCTACGAATCTTAGTTTTTTTACAATCACCAAATCCCTTAGACGTGCCTAAAATATTTCCTTTGTTAGAAGCTATTTTTATGTCAAAGCCTTCGATTCTTTCTTGTTAGTTCGTTTTTAGAATCCCAAAATAAAGCATCTATTTTCATAATATTCTTTAATGATCGATGAAGATCATAGCAACGAGTTCCAGATCTATCTTCTATTTATTAATTCGAGATTCCTATCCAATATTTATTGGAATATCTCCAAGTTTTACGAACCTACACTATCGTCACGTACCAGACTCGCCTCTGATATAACATTCCAGTCTGTTGTATTACAGTAATACCTTTCAACCCCTACTTTAGGCAACCTCTTACAACTTGGTCGAATACTAATAGTGAACCAATAATATAACCTATAATAATACCTATATATAACCTATAATAACCAATAATAATACCATAGTGAACCAATGACAGAAAAGTATCAAACTAAAATAGCGTTATTTCTAGGCGCGTTACAATTGTTACAAAACCGAAGCAATACGATATATCAACATTCACCTAGTGCTGCGTCTAGCGAACGAAATAGGTAATGTGATATACGGCAAACACAGGTGTAGATAACGTTATTACGTTACCTATTGATTTTTGTGTGGTTAGTGACCCAAGCTAACTAGAGGGAAAGGTACTTGTTTGGATAGAGTTCTTTTACAATAAAGGATCGAATTGGACCGCTCACTCTGATCAATTTGAGCGTTCTTCGAAATACGTACATTGTTTTTCTAAAGCAAACATTCCGCTGTAGAACTTTAAATGAAACAGCAATAATGCTTACTACTATGTAGTTGTAGGCAGTATATATTATAGTTATCAGGACTTCAGGAGCACAGTCGTAAATTATTTGTTTTCTTTTCAGTCATGGCCATACTTCTTCCTCTTCATGATGATAGAACACATAGTCTTAAGGCTAGAAGGAAAGCCAGGCATCAGGTTAAACGATGGAATCACAAGCATTTCACATGGAATATTTCAAGAGTGTGGCAGGTAAGCTTACTTAAAAAATATATTACTTATTGATTAAAAGGAAAAAACATTACCCAGAGAGTTAAATTGAAAAAAAATATATATATATTGTTTTCTGAGGTTTACGCGAAAGATTTAGACATTGAAATAAAATTTATTTTTAATTAATTATACCTATCGCGGTTTATTTTAAAAATATAATATAACATAGAATCATAACAATAGCAAAACTTGGAATAAACCCAAATAATGAATTGTAGGAGCTGCAAATCTACAAACCTTCCTAATCCCCAAATTAAAACCAAATACAATGCCAATTAAATTTAAGTGCTGTTCACAAAACATTTATAATACGAATTTCCGTGCAAAGATTCCTTGAAAAATCTGATTGCTCTTTTAACTTTATACCAGTTTTTAGATTACGATTGACTAAGTTCCATACAGCATATGTATTTGGCAGTCTGCCATTGTAATGTACTTCCGTTTCAGATTATCTTTATAGCTCCATTAGAATTTGTGGCCTACTCTTTGTTGGAGACCTAAATATCTAAGCACAAGGCACAAATCTTGATACTATAAACAAATACCTAGATAGGTATTTGTTTATAGTATCAAGATTTTATTCGATGTAAAAAATCCTTACTAATCACACTATACTTAATAACTTTAAATAGATCTTTTTTTTTTGTATTAAAGTCAATCAGAATCGTGTTACGTTAAGTTTTCCGCTTCGTACAAAATTAGACTGGAAGAAAAAAAGGGTACTCTTCTCGTAACGTTTTTGTTTTCGTACCTTATTTTAGTATTTTTTCACAGGCTAGTATGGCGTGGAGCGGAATCATATTTATATACTTGGATATACGCTAACTTTAGGCTAGTGGATTTACCTTGGGATCATGTATTCACATGGTATGCGGCCGCTTTGGGTGTCGACTTCTGTTATTATTGGATGCACAGAGCTTGTCACGGTAAGAATGACTAAAACCATATTTATTTATGACGTCACTATTTAAGGGTTAAATTTTTTTTTTTTTTTTTTTAATTAATTAAAAATTGGACAATTTTTTTTTGTAATTGTATATCAATATAATTATCTTTATTTAAACCAAGTTTCACGAAAACTTAGCATTTAGTCATCCTAGCTTTTTCTATGTTGTGGTTGGCTTTATTTAATTAAAACTATATTTAATATTTAAATAAAATATAAGAATATGGATTTTATGATAACGTGTTTATTTTATGGCAGAGGTTCATATACTATGGGCTCAGCATCAAGTGCATCATACATCTGAAGACTTCAACATGGGTGTAGGAATTCGGCAGTCTATACTGCAAGGGTGGTGTGGATTTGTAAGTATTAACTTTTTAGGTTAAGTGTTAGACAAACTTTGACAAAAATAAGACAAATGCAACGTTAAAAACCTCTGACGTTATTAATTTTTTAAAATTATATTGACACTAGCTGTACCCGCGACGTTGTTCGCGTTGAAAAGTGTATTTATTGCCGTCAATAACTGAAAGTGAAATAACTAAAGTGGCCGTGGTGCCCTAGCGGTTAAATGACCGGATTCGTATGAACAGGGGTTCAAACCCGGGCAAGTACCAATGCGACCTTTTCAAAGTTACGTGTACTTTCTAAATTATTGTAAGACACTATTGACAAACGGTGAAGGAAATCCAAAAAATTAAGATCTGAAATAATTGCCAGCCCGCATTGAGTTAGCATGGTGATCAATACTCGTTTCGTTTTTATATGGGTGGAGGCCTATGCCCATATAAATGCAATACATGTTATAGGCGGGTATAGCTGAGAAGTGTCTCGACACCATAACAGAGTAGCGTCGCAACGCCATTCTAGAAAGGCACCGCGACGCCACATTACAACGGAATCGCGACACCAAAGCTAACGGGCGTCGTTACTCTATTTTATAGCTGAGTGGTCACGACGCTTTAGTTGTATGGCATCGCAACGCCATAGTTGATAGGCGTCGCGACGCCATAGATGGGAGGCGTCGTGTAGCCATATTAGAGCGGCGTTACAATACCATAGCTGGGAGGCGTTCAAATCGCTACAATTGCGAGGCGTCGCAACGCTACAATTGAGTGGCGTCACTACGCTATAGCTAAAAGACGTCATAGCACCATAGAAGAGCCGCGTCGTGACGCTATAGTTGAGCGGTATTGCGACTTCGTAGCGGCGTGGCGCACGGCTACTGGAGTCGACTGTTATTCTTAAATTCGCCCTCTACCCCTCCGTCTATCTCCGAAAATACATTATATAACATACATAACATAATATACATTTCAATCAATCAATTTAGTAGTTTTGTTGTTAAATCAAAACAACTGGAAAATGTAACCAAAAATGACATATCGGTTAACGAAAAGGATCATGATCCATGAAAGACGACGAAGACGCATGATCTGCAAGCGATGGGGGATGGAAAGCAGCGAAGTAGTGAATCATGCAACCGGGACGGGGGTCAACTGACTGTCTTGTCAAAATGCAAACTCATATGGCTTAGGTGTGTTGTAACACACCCAGCATAAATCTGCCTCTTAACTCTGAGGATAGGCTTCGATCTTGTTTTAGATTGATTATCAGCAGAGTGACAGCATGCAGGTTTTCCGGTGTCCACTCAAGTGCACTGTATAAAATTCCCTAATTGTTCTCAGACTGAAAGAAAGAAAATGCATTTACTTGCGCCACTTGCGACGCAAATAATACAAAAGAAAAACTAACTTCTACAATAATTTCCAAAATGTTAGAGGTAATAATTATGCGTCTCATCCGTGCGGAACATCTGCTTGTTGATTTGGTGGTTGAGACTGAGTGTGACCAGCAAGAGTATCGTTGAGGTTGGAATCCAGTGTCGGGTCAAAAATTACGTATTGGTTTGAGACAGGCAGGCTAAAACTAATACTTATTATTTCAATGTCCAACGCCTCCGATAGTATGTAAAACTGTTGGTTCCGACCGTCAAAAATGATCTTTGGTCATTGCTATTGCTTTACCCGTGCTTCCAAAATAAATCGAATTACCCAGTAAAATGGATTGTGTAGGTCAGACAGAAATACGAACATACGACATCGACGGAGCTTGGTATACATTTAATTTTGAAGGTACCATTTAATGCTAAAGCTGAATAAAAACAGAAATCTGGTCCATTAATTGACAGAAGAAGCTGTGAATTTTAGTAACTCGTCTCTAATAATTTCGTAAAGAAAGTAAAAACAATTGCCCTAAGCAAAAGTTGGCGCCGGCGCTGTAAACCGTATATTTGTTGGTCCCATAGTTTTTCAGCTTGCCATCGGACACTTGTCACAAACAGCAAAAGAAAGATATGGGTAGAAGAAAGGTAAATTTAATTTTATTTTATTATTTTTATCCAAGAAATATTACAGATTAACAGAAGAAAACGTGAGAATAATAATATCAATAACGACCAATAGGTAAACTACGTTGAACCTCATTTTTTTTTAGGGACTAAAATGATATTTGATTGAAAAGACAACAGCGAAAAGTTTCAAAAATATGATTTTTAACTAAAAGACACAAAAAGGGTTAGCTCGATTGAGATTCGAACTTGGAGTATCAAAATATTTGAACTTGTAAAAGAAACTGGATTATAAAAGAAAAAAAGGGCGCCGTCACACCTGGATTTGAACTTGCAGCAAGAACATTCATTTCCAATCGCTCAACCACCGAGTTGTTTTCACTACAGCTAATTTTCCTAAAAAGTGACTCATACTTCAATCAGATCTGGTCGTTATAGTAATGTAGTTTTTGCCATGGTTACTTGGTTGTTTACATTTTGACAGCGGGCAAATGAATTTTGTAAACAATTATCAATTTTCCCTCGGGAACTTCTTAAGGAATCGGGATAAAAGGTAGCCTATGTTTTTTTCCATATCAAAGGCTACATGCATACCAAATTTCAACCAAATCGGTCCAGTCGTTTATGCGTGAAAGAGTAACAAACATCCACACATCCACACATCCATTCTCACAAACTTTCACATTTATAATATTAGTAGGATAGGTACATGAAAAGGCACACGTCACAAGTTTAATAATGCACTTATTTAAGTCATTGATATCATATTTTTGGCCAAGGTAATAACACTCATAACATTAATTTTTTATCTGGTTTAATATACTGCCGGTCAAATATAGTGAGCAAAAACTTTACCATTATTATATTCCATAGTAGTACCTAATTATCCCAGTAAAAGTTTTTGCTCATTTTCGCTGATTATACATGTGAGTCTTGAATTTCTTGAATTGGTTAGCAAAATAACAATCCAATTATAGTATAAACAAGGAGTCAATAACAACCTTCGTACATACAAAACCTACTTCGCATGAACGTTTTAGATAGTTGTAAATGCATAAAAAAATGCGAGGTCATTTATCCTTGACATTATGTTTTTCTGCACTATCATAACAAGCTCGTACAAAAAGGAGTGCAAAGTACCAAGAATATTATATATTAATAAAACGTTTGATATATTGCTGACAGGTCAGCCAAGCCTTCAGCCATTCCATATTTATTAGCTGGGCGAAGTTTGCCACAGATCGTTTTTGTTTTTATTTTCCGATGATTACCATAATTTGTTCATTAATAATACATAAGGAAAAGTCGCGGTTACTGAAACTTTTATCGGGCCCGTGATGCCGAATACATTAAAGGATATTATGGCTGACAAAGAATGACCAATAACTTTATTTTAGTATGGTTTCATTGACATACGGGGTTGATTTATAAATTGGATAGAAAATAGATTTTAAAATAATTTTCCCTTGTATTTGGAGCTAGATCTTAACAAATAGTATTAATTTGTCGCCATTTTACAAAAATACAATGCTTGGCAAGGCTTGAGGAAATGTTTATACATTATGTAACGCTCAGAAGATCGAGAGAGATGTATTAACGGTCTGTTTTAATATTGTAGCAGCCCTAAGTCCCTAATGTAATATTAATGTCGTAACTAAGAAGAATTGTTCGTAAACGAACACCCACATAATTATCTTATACCTACTTGCGGGTTACAGAAAACAACTTAAGATATTTAGAAAAAAATACACATGTTTGTAAGTAGTAAAATGTTCTACACCACTATTCAAGCTATGGTCTATTTTCGTGCGAAATTCAACATTCATCAAGTAATTTTTACACCCAGATCAAACATACATACAAAGACATTTCAGTCGAAAACTGATTTGAATGAATAAGGATTTTCTTTCTTCTTTATAAGCGAGAACTCTACAATATTTATAAAATGGACGTGAACCAACACGTAACATAAGCATAATTATATTTACCACGACCTACTAGTAATGTGTGACCCACATTGTTAGTAATCTTTTAAACGAAAAAAAAACAGGTCTCCTAACGCTAGTTTTTGTCCTTAGATCTTCTACCTACCTCTTGCGCTGGTCATTCCTCCGGCACAGTTCGTGATGCATCACCAGTTCAGCTACCTGTACATGTTCTGGATCCACACTGAGGCTATCAAGAGTCTTGGACCTCTGGAGTACATTCTTAACACACCAAGCCACCACAGAGTTCATCATGGTAAGTCAATATTATCTTTTAAATTTTCGTGTAGCCTAAAAGATGTATCTTGTAAAAGGCGCCTTTTTGATAATGTATTTGGGTTGATTTACGTCATTCGTTATACCTACTGGCGTATAAGACAGGGAAGTCTAATCATACTATATAATATCAGAAGTTATTGTAAAGTTTGAATGTATTCACTCTACGTTATGTGTTCGTTAGACTAGAAGAAGTTAACTATCAATTTGACAAATTGTTAAGTACAACAAAAAAAAAATTGTGCCAGTTCAAGCTGTGCTATACATAGTTTTTAGTAGTTTTCTAAAAAAATATATACGTAATTAAATGTGAAATACATATTATAATACCTAATTTAGTTCTTCGAATCATGTTAAATAGCTGATTAAAGAAACGAACTCGAAAACTAGGCTAAATGATATACCTAACAATTTGATTACCCATATTAAAATATTCATCTCTACTTTCTATGGTAAATACCATCCCCAAAAAAATGTGACGTATAATTTATGTATTTGTGTAATTAAGATAATAATATAATTTTGGTTGCTGACTAGAAGTTTACCAATATACCTTTTCTATAGGTAGGTACGTATAGAAAAGGTTTGTAACGCTGCTATATCATATTTCATTAAGTCGGGCAAGGATTTATGAAACTATTTCCTCATCCTCATCATTCTCGTCTTAACTCTCCTAGCTACATAACTTTTTCTGACAAACCAACAAGTTACAAAGTAATATTAATGGTTCTGATAAAGTCTATACACGCAATAAATATACCTACTACATATAATTGTGTACTAATTATGCATAGTATTTATGTTAAAGACACATTTATGATTCAGACGAGGTCTGCACCCATTACAAAGATAATACAGTCTGTTGCACAACTACTATCTAGACATTAATACATTGATATAATAATAAGAAAGAAATAACAAACACTATATATATATATATAGGCATAAAACATAGTCGGGCTTCAACACTTATAACTCGAAGACGGGGGGACCGATTTTCATTTTTCTTTTTAATTTGGATTCGTCTTCGTCCCGATTAGCATAATAAATATTAAAAATAACGCGAAATTTACTCAAGATAATTTACAGAAACGGGTACAACATACGCGGGTAAAATCGTAGGGCAAACTAGTATAATAATGAATTAAAGGATGATTTGAACATAGATATTTAACAAATAATTCATTTAAGTACAAAATAAATGGAACAAAAATATTACAACAGACACTAAGCTTTATCAGAGTATATTTTTATCAACGCGACCACTGCACTCAAATGACCTCGACTTTTGCATGTGGAGATTCGCTGTCACACTGTTTTTGCCATGTCTGTGAAATACATTAAGTATTTATAAATGAATGGACAAGACAATATGTCTTGGGCTAGTGCTGCTGGCTAAGTACGTAATGAAGTTAAATAAATAAATAGTGGACAACATCACATACATTGCTCCGAATCCAAAGTAAGTAGCTAAAGCACTTGTGTAAAGGAATCAGAGACAACGAAGGTACCACAAACACCCAGACCCGAGACAATGTAGATAAGTGTTTTTCTACATTGACCCGGCCGGGGATCGAACCCGAGACCTCAGAGCTGGCGACACCTTGAAAACCGGTGCGTACGCCACTCGACCACGGAGGTCGTCTGAAGTTAAACTGATAAAGTAGTTTTTGGGTGCGCTTAATAGGTACATTACTTACTTGCTTCATATCCGATATGACATAGTTACTATTATTTTGTAGCAACACAGATCACAATACTTCGATAATAATTAGGTAATCTAAGGTTTTTATAATAACGTTACCTTTTCTAGAATATATAAACTCGGATTCATGTTAGTTCTTGCTATTAACAGTCGTTTTTTTTTTCAAACGAACTGAATCACTCGTTAGCTAAATTAATATTAATTTCGCATTAGAATTAAAATAATGCCAAGAGTAGTCTTAACTCTCCTAGTCTTGTTTGATTTTTATATTGAAGTACGCCAAAAATAGCGTTCTTTTTTCATCTGTGCGTGGATGATATAATCCCTTGCTATAAAAAGAAAAATTATAACATAATTTTATTTTCATCAGGCAGCAACAAATACTGTTTGGACGTGAACTACGGAGGCGTGCTCATCATCTGGGATCGTCTGTTCGGCACCTTCAGACCTGAGACAGACAAGATTGAGATCGTTTACGGACTTATCTACAACCAGCCTTCTTTCAACCCACTGTATTTGCAGGTATTAACATAACTTAATAATAAATAAACATAATAATTTTCAAAAAACATTCAGTAGGCCTACCTATTTAACATTTACCCTTTCAAATCATTTTTGCAAAGGTCGTTAAAACAAAACAGTACAAATGGAACTAAATATTGAAGGGTTAGGTTTGAGATATAGCTGAAATTTACCGTAATTTACTCTTTGCACAAAAGAAAGGGTCTAGAACAGAATATTGTCTTAAAACGCATTATTGTACAAAACAAAATTAATTTCAACCTCTAATACCAAGAACAATATTATACACAAAACCACAAATATAGTAAAGCAATTAACCCTAAAATGGGCGTTAAAGCAAAAACGGGTACTTAAAAGAGGATTACAATACACGCGTTCCCTAACAATACAGACGGCTTTTCAGGGAAGGTTATTCTCTCAGTCCAAAGAAAACATAACGTGACGTAACACAGATTAGATTTCAACAATACCGGGTCGCCAAATCTTTTTTGTGTTCTGAGAGTCACCTAGTAGTGTTACTATACATGATTAATATATAAGGTGTGCGTATATTCAACGAGGTAATCATATTACTGAACATGCATAAAACTGTCAATTTTCCTAAGAAACATAGGTCGAAATCTAGAAGTGAGAATCATATTTTCATACAAACGTCACGTGACCTGTCACTTTGTATGAAAAGTTCATTTTCCATTTTAAGACTTCTACCTATGTTCCTTGGGGAAAGTTGTTCAGTTTTATGCACCTTTATTACCTCGTTGAATATACGCACTCCTTATAAATTAACCCTGTATACGTTTTAGGCCATACATCTTTTTTTTTACCTAAAAATATAGTAAGTCGAAAGAGATAAAGCCTCTCTTAAACCTACACGTAACAGCATATTAACCGCTTGGACTTAGTGAATAAAGCCCCTTCACGTTCCAACACAAAATATTGGAAACGTACGTAAGCAAAAACAATCCAGTTTGCTTTTACGGATGTTATAAGCTGCAACTCGCACGTACATTGCACTGGCTTAAAAAAGAATCCTTCAAAATGGAACGTTTTTCTTTTATGTAGCTTTTTGTATGGGATTTAATACAAAGGCACAATTCAATGGCACGGAACTATAGGAAAACCTTTGGTCTCTTACACAAAGTAACTCAGTACATGTCCCCCAAAAACGAACAAAGGTTTAATTTGTTTGCCTTGCCAAAGTAATCATGAGATGACCAATCCTCATCTTTATATGTTTTTTTAAAATTGCTTGGTTTTTTTTAGGGCCATTCAATCCTTGCCAAATGTAGTTTTATTTTTTTCACTTCATAAAAATAGGTGCTAAAAGAAATCCCACCAAATTGAGAATCTCTTCATTTTTTTAATTCGGTTTTAAAGGTAGCCGCATGATGACAAGTCATTAAAATATTTTATGCGTCTCGCCCTTTCACAAACCCTAATTATATTAATATGCGAACTTAAGACAAAAATTATTTTATTTACCAGACTTTCTACAACAACTACGTGTTAGAGAAGATCAGGAGGTTTGACAAAATGGAAAACAAGTTAAAGGCTGTTTTCTGGGGACCAAGTTGGGAGCCAGGCACGCCACGACTTGGTGATGAAGACGAGAAGGTAGAAGTAAGTAATATTTATAAATGCATGAATATCTGATACAACGTTTTCAATTATCTGGAATTGACTTATGTCTTCAAAGATTCCAAGTCAAATCTCAGAGGTTTTTGAGGAGAAGGACGTGGGTTAAATAACAGACGACAACGATGACGTCAGGCTACTCCAACAATTGATGGCATCCTATCTTAGGATGCCATCAATTGATGGATAAGTGAATTATTTACAAATTGCATAATTTACAAAGCAGGATATACAGTTAATTTTGGTAGTAAAGTAAAAACAGATAACAATCACATTACCTTTATTGCATAAGTAGAAATATAAAATTTTAGATGTTTAATGTACCTATGTATAATAACCAATGTAAGTATACTATGTACAATTTAGAAACTGGAACAAAAATGTACCCAAAACGAAAATATTCCTACATTCATGTATTTGTTTATTTAATAATCAACGTAGACTAACGGTTTTTACCACACAAACATTTAGTAAGCTAAAACAATAAACAAATTACCGTCATGATCAATAAAGAAAATGTACCCATATTCGAACTTTGTGAAATTCTTGTTTACCTTATTTTTTCCCGACACAAAAGTTGGAGAATTTCCATCCATAACTCAACCTACATAAGGACAAAAGAGCAAGGGTCAGAAAATTCAAAGGAAACAAAAACATTTATAGAATTACGTCCGAGTATATACATACACGTTACAATAGCAGCCCGAATAAACAAAGACAGAGAAAATACAAATTTCAAACAATTCTCATTTTATCTTTAAACTCTTACGAGGGTAAATAGGAACAATAGTACACGTATATTTGTGTAACTTTTCGGGTTAACTCAGGTAGAATGTTATTAAATTTCGAGCGTATAATAAAACTGTAAACTCGGAATAAATTAACGTGTGGCTGTATCAAATATTAACAAAAGCTGCATCCGATTAAAAAAAAAAACTTATTTTTCTTCTCTAATCAGCAACGCATGAGTTTAGAAGTAACCACTGTTTACGCTCATACTCATAGCAAGCAGTGTTGGGTCACAAATGAAGATACTACCGTTGTACTACATAAACTATTTTTTTTTGTTTTCTAGGTGGAAAATAGAGACAAGTACGACGTGTACCTGCCAGCGTGGTGCAACGTATACCTCGTGGCACACTACACTATTGTGTTGTACGGCTTCTTCGAACTAGCTTCAAAATATATGGTGAGTACAGCTGTAATATTTGTCATTGGAAACTGTTCTTAAGTTTAATCTTCATGTAGCTGCATTTTTCTGAATTTATTGAAACGGTTGGCTCGTCTTTAAACATTTGCTTTGAGTTTAAAATTTTTGAGCGATATTAATTGGTTCTAATACTAATTGTTAATTAGCAGGTTTTTTTCCAATACGAAGGCACATTGTTCTAATTTTTGTAAGTAGTTTTGATGGTCTGTCTGTGCCTTATTTTTTTTTGTATAAGATACCTGTGCCCTTCGGTGCTTGAAATATAGAATATATTTTCGTAGATACTACCTAATCATATTTTACCCGTATTACCTTGCGATATTTTTGTAATACTCCCACAGCAAACTGGTATTTATCCAAATATATCGTTTCAAAACAAACATCTTTTGAACCTGTTATACCCATATTAGAATTACACAGCTAATACCAAACCGGACAAACAATTCCGAGTTTTTGTTAGAAAAAGTATCTGTTACAACGGGATTGGTATTCCGTTCGATAAATGACTCTCTTCCGGTTACACTGGCTTGTTCTATCTAGAAGTAATATCGTGGACCAAGTTATCACCGAGGCAAATAGAGTAGTTTGTGATATCAGAATTTTTGGAGTGATTGGATGTTGGCCCTGGCACCATTACTCCAGCAAAGATTCGGGTTTTTTGGCGACATAGCATATTATTATAATCGTTACTCCTTTCATGGGTCGATCTAGTCTGTTTGTGTTTTTACTATTATTGAATTAGTATTTACTATACATATCAGAGCGTTTTTCTTCTTCTAAATTTATTATTCAAATTCCTACTTAATACTTGTTTAATATTTTCTTCATTCTCTGCATTACACAGCCCTACCAAACACATGACAAACATAAGTACCAACATATGATTTTCAATATTATTATAAAGAAATCTCATATTGTTATCGAACTCCTCCGAAACAGTTTGACCAATTTTAGTGATTTTTGGTCTGCAAATAATCCTTGGGCTATTTTTATACCCTTCCAGTTTTTTTTAATATAGCGGAGTAATATTTCAGGATCAGCCAGTTATAAGCTTGAATAACATTTTAATTCTTTCGTCTGTCTATATTTAGCCACTCAGTTCTAAACAAATGAGCATCGAGCTCGAATCCACCCTTAACCTTTGCCTTAATGTCACGTAATACGAGTAGAGTTGTTACAAATATTAATATGTGGCAACCCTTGTTATATTTTTTAGCTTGTTCAAATATATTCTGGTTACTATCATATTTTGCGATGAGAATAAATATATTCATGGAAATGTGTATTACGTACCCTTTATAATGGTGTGCAAATGTGAAGGAGAGAATCTGATAATCATATTTTAATCTCGTAAGGCAACATATTGATCCGTCCTTCAGTTTTAAGTCGCCGTTTAATCTTAAGTAGTCTTTGTCACTTTAAGTTCTTATGAAGAGAGATAGACATTTAAGAACGTTTACATATCATTACACATTTACACATCTAAACCCCGAAATGTTAGAGTTTTCTAAAAGTCAAAATTATATCAGTGTTTAATGAACAGCTACCCAAAAGATATCCGGCAATAACGTCATGATTAACTTCTTTCTATGGATATATCAAAAATATATTTTATAATACCACGACAAAATCATTCGGTTCATTTGGTCCTTACATGACAGCCTAAGGCGCAGTTCATTTACAAATAACGGAACATAATATACAGAAATAGAATGGAAATTTCTATGAAGTGGTTGACGAATCTACGAATTTAAATTGTAACACGAATGAATAAAGTCACATTTTCTGTGGAAAATAAATGATTATATTTTACAAGAAAAGGATTCGCATCCATAGTATTAAATTTTGTATTTTCTAATTATATTTACTTTAGTCTTAATTGCTAGTAAAGAGGAGATTTTCATATCCGCGTTATAAAAACAAAACATCGTTTATATCCATCTGACGTCACTGGCGTTGGAAATCAAGTGAGAACAGAGGAAAAACGATGCATATATAAACTTTTAGGTATTAAAAAAATTATAAATTATTTCTGAAAAAAAAATGGATTTAGTTTAGTTATCCTACTAATATTATAAATGTGAAAGTGTGGATGTTTGGATGTTTAGATGTTTAGATGTTTAGATGTTTGGATGTTTGGATGTTTGTTGCTCAATCACGCAAAAACGGCTGAACGGATTTGGATGAAATTTGGCATGCATGTAGCCTTTGACATGGAAAAGAACATAGGCTACCTTTTATCCCGATTCCTTAAGTAGTTCCCGAGGGAAAATTGAAAATTGTGTACGAGCTTAAGCCGTGGGCTGACAGCTTAGAAATTTGGTATTTTTCTCTATTACAGCGCAAGCTATAACCCGGAGAAAATTTTATTCCATTTTTCATTAATTTCACATTTTTTATTTCCTTTTGGACCCAATTCTGAAGTCCACGCAGACGAAGTCGCGGGCAAAAGCTAGTTTCATATAAGTTATCTCCCAAGGAAAAATGTGATGTTGCCTACCGCCATTATGTAAATAGGTTTACGTTAACAGCAATATATTGGACACAATGCTATAATAGATGAGTAAAAAAATCAAAACAGACCGATTAGATAAAGACACATACATAATGACAGCTTTAATACATATAAGTAACTTTAATCATGGAATAAAATGGCGGGATCAAATAAAATGAAAGTGTTTGCAAAAACATTATTAATTTTAACTAACACTTCTATTACATAAGTCGCCAAGTTACAGATTCTCTAACAAGTAAGCGATTATCTTGAATTTAACGATGATAAAACCTTTGGAACGCCTTTCAAAATGTCAGACTTTAGAAATTAATTACATTAAAAATCTCAAAGGTTATTCTCGTTTTTGGTTTTATTTTAATTAGAAAATTGAAGATAAGCATTGCTCAATGATCTAAAGCAGAGAAGTAATGAATCTTTTATATTAAGTTATAGGATCATTCATCTTATTTGGCCTCAAAGTTAAATTATTTACGCACACATAAGTAATATCTCTAAATGTTTATTTGTTTTATTTTTATTGAGTACAATAATCATTCGAAGAATACAATATTTATTTCACACGCAGCTCAACAAGCGTTGAATAGAATACCCTGATAAAATTGACATAGCAATTAGCAGTACAATTATGATAAACAGCAATTGCTATGAAGTACACATGCGCCAAATGGGTACAAAATTATTTGATCAATATATTTAATAGTACGTTTATACATAATATATTCTGGGAAACAACTTGAAAATAAACTTTATATTCGTAATGAAATGTATAGATCGGTATGGACACGTGGCCTTACCTCGTTAAAAGTTTCGCAACAAAATGTGCCGTGATTAAAAGTTCTATTCTGTTCTATTTAACTTTTCGAGTAAGTAATGTTATATAATATGTGGGATGAATAAAGGAATAGCAGTCTAAACATTGCCTTATATAAACTCCTTGGTTACAAATTACCTTTCATTTTCTTTTTCGAATAGAATCCAAGTCTGGTTTTCTTTGATCAATTAAACAAACTTCCTGTAGGTACTTTTTGGTCAATATTCGTCCTTTTTCGTTTTAGTTTCGCTTCTTTTTAGACTAGTTTATTTTTTTCATTACCATTCTTAAATAAATTAACCTTATCAGACTTTAAAAGTATTGCTATACGTAGTATTATAGTGCTTATGAAAAAAAGAAATGTTTTCATCCAATATTACCGTGTATTATAATCGGATTACTTCCATGATTAAGGAAACGGTGATGCGAAATTCTGTTTTGCACATCGCAGAAATTCAATATCGTGATTTCATTACATCGATGACAGAATACATAAAGATATTCATAATTAATATTACAAATCCTTGCACAATAAAGAGTTTAGTAAAGCCAGTCAAAAATGATTTATATGTAATGGTCAGACAAATTAAATTATATGTTTATGATCTATCGATAATGTAGATTTTATTATTCACAAAAGTTTGTATACCACTCTATGTCTCCTAATTACGGCAGAGCCGGTCTCCATTTGGTACGCGATTAATAATTAAGTAAGGCTGATTAGACTACTAACAAACACATCCACAAAGCAATTTAGAACCACTGCTTTATCTGAAATAGTCCGAAGTTTCGAAACCGACGATCTCACTTTATGTATCATTATAGCTGTGTGTCGTTAAATTTGAGATGAACATTTCAAGACTGGAATCTCCATTCTGACTGGAATCTAAATTCCATTCATGTATTTTATCTTTCGAAACATTAATTTGTATACGTTTTTTTGATGAACCTTTTTGTCATAAAGGAAATGGAAGTTGTAGGGTCGACCGCATGTTTCTGGAAATAATTAATAATGAAAACGTTACTTTTTATTTGATTATGTATCTGTAGTGACTACATTTCAGCTAGTTATTGGGTGAAAATTATTTTAAGCTGACAAAACAATATAGAAGAAGCATGAGACCGAAAACACTTTTTACATAGACAGAATATAATCGATAGATTGATGATAGAACTTAATTTTACCGGGTGCGAACAGCTTGCCAGTTTAAAAAAATTATGAAACATCCTGCGTTCGCCCCCATTTTTTTTTGTTCGCTATCGCAGCAAAAGTAGCCTTTGTCCTTTCTTAAAGTTCAAGCTAACTTCATACCAAATTTCATCTCAAACTGGTGTGTGGATTAGCCGTTAAAGTATAAAAGACAGACCGCCACAGTTACTCTCGTATCTATAATAATACTTTAATTAATATATTTTGTTTTATCATCGAACCTATTTTCTAACTCCTTTTTTCTCTTACAGGGAATGACACCAATCTCAGTACTTGTCTTTGTGCTCTACATCATCGCGTCTTTGACCATCATTGGAATGCTCTTCGACAACTCCAAGTACGCAGCACTTCTCGAAGTACTCCGCTGTTCAGCCTTGGCTTTCCTCTCTAGAAGCATTGTAGTCACCAGTCCAGGAATCGGCACAGCTCTTCAGATCTTCTACGTAGCGTCAGCTATGTTCTGGTGCCTAAATATGCTGAAGTTCTTGGAAATCAAGAAGACGAGAAAGGTGGAATAAAGTCTGATACTTTTGACTGTTTTTTTGCGAGATTAGGAATGATAAACAACTGTTGTTAATGAATACATGAATGCAATACTGTTTGTATCTTTTGTATGAACGAATAAGGAACGAGATTTATATATTTTTTTAACTTTACTCCCGTAGCTATTTCGGTTTGTTTTCTATTCACCTGTAGTACTACGAGGTCTACTGTTTAAATTACTGAAACTGGAAACCGTCAATTCAATAACATCACAAGTTTGTGTCCAGGTTTAAATAATTTAATTTAACCATGTAACTGAAATTAGAAGATACATATAATGTACAATTTATTAATACAGAACGTCAGTGCCTTAATACTAAATTTTATCATTGAAATTTAATTGTGACACTAATTTGTAAAGCTGACATCACTGTTTGTCTACTTAAATTAATTACCATCATCAGGTAATTAGACCAAAGGCTGATTGCGTAATTTCAATTATAAACAGATCGACAATGGGTTTCATATTTGCGTTTGTCTATTTAATCAATTAAATTAAAATGGACTCGATCATTCTATAAAGGTTAATGAGAACTAAACAATTTATAATTTCAATCAATTTTATTAAGTTTCAAATTTGATTCTCGTTTACTTGTATTCTTTTTATAAAAATATGTTAATGTATAAAACCATTTATTGTTATTCTCATAGGGTATATATTTTAATAAGAGACACCAAATAATTAGATTTTATAAGATACTTGTAATTTGCTTAAGATGATATAGTTTTTGTACAGCAGATATTTGTAAATAATTAATTCATAATTAATTATTTGAAGTCGCCTTAGCATTTGAATAGTTATTAGTTATTTTTGATATTACTATGTTTAAATAACTTTTGATAATTTATTTGTTACGAGTTTATTTCATTACAGCACATATTTTTAGCATTCACCTGTTTTATTTCCTACTTCTGTGTTATTTTAAAACCTCTATGAAACATTGAGCAAACAAAGCAAACAGTAGGTACCTAAATAAAATAATCTAACATGTCTTTTAAGAGAAAATTTAATACCTACTTACTATTTTTTATTAAACTGGACAAAATCTATCTGACTAACTAATAATTTACTACAAAGTTTTTAAAAATTCTAATTGAGTAGGTAATAGAAAAATTACCTAAAGCCCTAAGAACCTCCACCAACTTAATATTATTTTGTGAAGAAAAAGTATAAAGGTAATAACTTCATAATTCATACACTCAGAATCTCTTATTTTCTTAACAAACCTACGAAATATATATTTCAGTCCCTCAACATGATTATTAAATTATCTTTTAATAAAATAATCCTTGAGGAAAATGTACTTTGACGGCTACCTTGATTAAATTATTCCTTGTACGAATTTCGTTTTACAAAAAAAAACTAAATTAGTTTTTTGTTCAGTCTTTTTTAGTAAGCATATCTTATATATATAAAAATGAAACCCGTTTTCCGTTGTCATGGCATCACGCGTGAACGGCTGAACCAATTTCGTTCATTCTTTTTTTGTCGTGTTGTTTATTATCAGGAGATGGTTCTTATGGAGAAAAAAAATAAAAAAGTTGCGCGAAAATTTTAAAAAAAATTAAAGAAAAGTTAATGAACATATTAACTTTTCTAATTTAACCTATATAGCCTTTGACATATCTGTTAGTTATTTGACATGACAACGTCTGTCAGGTCAGCTAGTTTTAAATAAAAAGAAAACTGTCTGATTAAAGCGTTAGTATGATTGTAGCGTCATTGGGCTAGTGGTCGCAAGTACAACTAACTTTGTTATCTGGGTATGTTCTATATAATATACTAATTTATAGCTCGGACATACACGAAGACACAAAACAAATAATCGTGCACATCAAACAAAGATTTGTCCTGGGTGGGAATAGACCCAACGACCTCCGTCTTAGCAGTCAGGGTCACTAACCACTAGACCCAACAGGCCCGTCATACGCACGGCGGTGTTAACACCCCAAGGATTACTGTACAAACGGAATTGAGAGTGCAACTAGATTCGCGCACACAATAATGCAATATGCGAGTATGTTCCTTCCTGATACTTAATCTACGTTGTGAGAAGTCATCGCGACTGAAATTCAGTCAGGAGTACATTATAATTATGTCCCGCACATTCTTATAAAAAAATCGATTTTCATTATTTTTCAAGATTCACCTGGAAAAAAATGAAAATCGGTACTTAAGTTATGATGACGTAAGTAGGTAGGTATAAGTAGCGTCCACAAAAGCGTGCAATTCAGGGTAGATTTTAATAATGAATAATTACAGTGTATTCTCTAATTTTAGTAAGAAAGATAACACCTATATTAATTAAGTATAAGGTTAGCTTTACGTAACTGTTAATTTACCAACGTAATTGTAATATGATATTTTGGGTTAATCATTTACACTGTTACGTATCTATTTATAGACGATAGTAGGTAGGTACTATAAACATGTAGTAGATAGTTCAGATATTACCATAAACTACAACAAACAGCTCTTAAAATTGTGACCGAACAGATTTAAACACACATCATTTTTTTTTTATAAAAACGACGACTTGTGTCGCGGGGGTTTCACAAACATTCAAATCACATGCACAAAGAACACCCAGACTTGGAAAAAGTATCTGTGGATCACACAAATGCTTGTCCCATGCGGGGATCGAACCCGCAGCATGTCGCGCACAGTGGCAATTAGCGTGGTGACCTATAGGTACCACTCGGCTATCCGTGCAGTCCCTGTCTTTGAACTTCTAAACTACTGTGCATTGACGAGGTTTCACCAAATTATTAAATCTAGTGAAATTGGAGCTTAAAATCAATGTCGAGCTGCACAATTAGTAATAGGATTCTTCTAGATATAATGAGCAAAGCTCGTACTAAGAGCAGTACCGTTAAAACCAGTCAGACCACTAAATGTAAAGCAATCGCGAGATAAAGCATCCCTTTGTAATATTATGTCTATAAAAGATAACTAAATGACGAACCATTTTATAGATACTGAAGTTTATGTACACTAATAAAACCATAAATCGCAGATAAAAAAAAATCAAGAATTGAAAGTCTTACCAAAAAACTTTTGAAAAAAAAATTGAACCGACTTCAAAAACCAAAACAAAACCTGAAAGGCACAAAATAGTGTAAAATAAACTTAGAACTATCTAAAATATTAATACAAAACTAGAAGTGATCTGTTTGAAGTTGGTGCCAAACTAGGTATATATACTCGTATTTGTACTAGTATTTGTAGGTATTTATTTTTTGTTGGTATATTGTTGTTTGGCACCGACTTCAAACAGATCACTTCTAGTTTTGTATTTAATATTTTAGATAGTTCTAAGTTTATTTTACACTATTTTGTGCCTTTCAGGTTTTGTTTTGGTTTTTGAAGTCGGTTCAATTTTTTTTTCAAAAGTTTTTTTTTTTCATTTTTTGTGCTCATAATATTTATTATAATAATACAATACAGCTCACCTTAGAAACGTTAAAAAATGTAAATGAGGGTCAATACATATTTATTATATAAAAAAAAATCAACCCTTAACTCCTAAAACTCAAGGTTACTTCCATCATCAGCTCAGTATTTACCAAAAGCCTTGAGGTGATGACTATTGGACGTAAATACCTAAATAGGCTCAGTAGAATAATGAAACACGTTCAACATTTCTTTAAAATTTAATGGTTTCCTTCGATTTAACTGGGATCCCATCATCAGATCCTGACTTGGTTACAATGGGACCACCTCGGGAGAATACTCTTTCGAATACAAAAAGAATTATAAAAATCAGTTCACAATTGACGGAGTAATCGGTGAACATACATAAAAAAAAAAAAATAGTGACACGCCGAACATATAACCTCCTCCTTTTCGAAGTCGGTTAAAAATGAAGGGCGTGGCTGGGTGTAATTTGTCTATAACATACAGTGCGTATTTGTAAATATATAAGTAGGTGTATACGTATCAGTTGTCTGGTTGCCATAGTTTTCTGCCTAGTTTGGGAAAAGATGACCGTGTGTGAGATATCCCAAGATATTATTATCGTATTCGTCTAACCGAAATGATATAAAAATAAAGTAGTTCATAAAACTTAAATTGACCACCACCTCGAAATTATGGGAATTTTTACAAGAAGTTCACTATTTTGAAGTAGGATTTTAAACACACATTAACATCAAATAGTAAATAAATATGTATTGTTTTCTGAGGTTAACGCGAATGTAATAAAACTATTTTTTTTTAAATGGGTTCTATCGCCCATAACCGTGACACCAGCAAAAGTGTTGAAACGTCGGAAAATAAAATGAAAATAAACCACGATAGAATTCTGAGGTTTACGCGAATATTAGACATTGAAATAAAACTACTTTAAACGGATTCTATCGCGGTTTATTTTGATTTTAGTTCCCGACGTTTCAACACCTTTGCAGGTGTCATAGTCACGGGCAGACTTGACATGACACCTGCAAAGGTGTTGAAATACGACACGATAGAATTCGTTTAAAAATAAATGGTTTATAACAATACGTAAACATCTTCCAATAATTTAATAATTAAGCTACGTTATTTATTGTGTAGTTTAAGGACGCGTTCTCCTTGATGATCGGTCAAATTGGCAAGAGGAGAGTTGCGTATAATGGCCACTAGGCAGCACTGAGCTTAAGTTATTTTGGCACGCTTCAGTATGACGTCAGCATGCATTATAGACCAAGACCCGAGGGACATACTTTTAGCAAATAATAATCCATCGAGCCATAAAATGCAGTTTTCACCAATAAAGTGATTGAACAGGAAGATTTTTTGAAGTGAAATCTTCTTTAGCTGCGATGTACACTTTTTGGGTTGGGTAAAAAATTAAAACTCGCGTCGGGACACGTGACCCTTATCGAAAATTCCTAAGACGCGGCGCAGGGCGCTAGGGCGGTGTGAGATGTCATCAGTTTCATATTTTTTATTATATTTTATTATTCAGGTAAGGTTTCGATCGAGTCTATCGTACTCCTTGACGATTTACGCATTATAGATGTAATATTTGTAACATGTTTATACTTTTATAATATCACAATAAGCACACGTGCGGAGTAAGTTTTAAAATTGTTTATTTAAAATTTATAGAGGTGTATTTTATTTACTACATAAATGATAGTACTTTTATACTGATAATTAAAGCAGGTCATGCGAAATTATTCCCTAAACGTTTTAAAAAATATCAAAAATGTACAACGTTATGGATCAGAGACAAAGAACGTACCACAAACACCCAGACCCGAGACAATATAGAAAAGTGTTTTTTTCTACATTGACCCGTCCGGGGATCGAGCCCGGGACCTCAGAGCAAGCGGTGTACACGCCACTCGACTACAGTCCGTCAAAATAAAAATAATGGTATATACATACATTGTTTGTTTGTATGTGTCCTCGTGAGTATGTAAATTTGTAATATTACTACACCATTTAAAAATACTTCAAATTACGGTTTTATTTTGTCTGACCCTAACAATAGCGAACACGAGCCAATTTTAATTAAATTTTATATGTAATGGCACCTTCCAAATGTATTAAAATCGATTAATCTCACTATACATTTAAATGAAAAAAAAAAATGTTTCTGCAAGTGGCATAATATGATCACTTTTACATGACATATATTATTATATGTATTATATTAATTTGTGAGCTCACTGGAGTCGACAATGAGTGGAGATTTAAGAATAGTTGGAAAATTCAAAAGTGCACGCCTCATAATCTCATTCATTACAATAAAATTAAGATTATTTGTAAGTAATAATTAAACTACATCGAATTATACCGTGAAAAGTAATAGGCTTCTATTCCTCAAAATACTGAAGCCTATAAAAAAAACCAACTTGATAAGTGAAGTATTTCGCTCGTTATCGTGACCACAAGATACGGGATCTGTACATAAAGACACACGGACGTCCAAGTCAGAACTTTTTTAAACAATTTTTTAATTAGTTTAAATAATAAAAAGAGATTTAAAAATATCATGAGTGTTAAAAATAGTGTTTTTTCTCAACATTTGTCTATTTAAATTCACTTATAAAAGCAATAAAGAATAAAAAAAGTGATATTTTAAGTTCGAGAATCACTCGGTGTGCGTAAACTGACAGTAATACCCACCTCAACGCTTCGCTTTTGAGGCGTGCAAAAAAAAATAGAAATGACAGAAGTATTTATGTGTGCAAAAACGCAAAATATGTCAAGTTTGTATAATAGGTAGGTACTTATAAGGTGCAATTAGTATTATGAGACTATCCGGAGAAACCGGAGTGATCGACATAGCTTGCAGAGTTAGTAAGCTGAAGTGGCAGTGGGCTGATCATGTCTGTCGAAGAACTGATGGCCGTTGGAGCTGAAAAGTCCTTGAGTGAAGACCGCAAATCGGCAAATGTAGTGTAGGACGCCCATCAGCTAGATGGACTAATAACCTGAAAAAGGTAGCCGGGTACGACTAGATGCGGAAGGCAGAGGACCGGGTGTTATGGCGCAACTTGGGAGAGGCCTATGTCCAGCAGTGGACCGCGATAGGCTGAGTTGATTGATTGATTTAAGCAAGTACTCTAGTACTCTAAATACTGGAGATAGCAAATTATGGTCAAAGGAATTATGCCTTTATTTAATTAAAAGCAATAATTCTACATTCATTATATTTTGAAATTATGCGTTGGATACAATGCGGAAAATGAGCACCTTGTACTTTTATGGTATTAATCATGAAGCCCAATTCTATTGTTAAACCCGAGGGTTTGAGTTGACCTGTTGTCTTCTATTTTGTAAAAATAAAGGGACAATATTCTGGTTCTTTGTGTATATTTGAACTGAGTTGAACTAATGACATACAAGAAAGTAATGACAGATGTATAAAAAAACAACAAGGGTATAAGAACTTTTTACAAAATCATAGGCACTGGTTTATCAATCAACACAAAGGTTGTGGACACTATCTTACAAAAAAGTAAATTAATTGAAAGAAAAACAGTCAAATATGAATGAGGATTATATTTTTTTCAAAATTTATGCGTTTCCGCAATACCAGATGTCGTGTGTGCATTATCCTGGCTAAGACTTACGTAAAAAAAACGCGCAAATCGAAACGAAAAGTTTACAGTTGGATAGTCTGGTTCATGTTTGAAGCAGCGAACTCTTTAATGAATGATACCAATTTTTATTGCCTAGAGAGTTTTCAAGGTCCTGAGTAACTTGCCTTACGATATAATATGTACGAAAGTCAATGCCAGTAATATTTCTAATATATATGTGCACTTGCTATTTTTATATGTTTCTTTACCTAACTTTAACTCCACTATCTTCCTTTAAAAAAAAAATATAGTGTTCGGTAACTGGTCGGCCTATTAAGTTTTAATTTGAAAACAATATTAGTCACAATCTTTCCCCGGATCTCGAGCTACACATAAGACAAAAATTTTGAAATGAAAATAAATAAATTACGTCCTCGATTTACTTTTATCCAAATTATGGTCGAAGAAGCTATAAAGTAATAATGGTTCACAGTTTAATTCATTTCTTTTGAAATTATTCACATAACTGCAGACGATAATGTGCGAAAAAATTTGACATAAGCCCTTCCTCGATGACGTCCCGCAGGACACTGACAACTCTGACAAATGGCTCATTTATCGAAACTAGTGGTCGCCCAATGGTCGAAATTCGACCTTATAATATAAATTTAAATTGTGAGTGACTTAATATACATTATTAAAATATAATATTCAAACATTATTAAGGTTCTACTGTCGAAAACTAAACTACTATAACCACACATTTGACCAAGACTGTTATTTGCCATTTTATTTTTTGAACAAATTATATGAAATTAAAAGGAAGTAAAATAAAGAATATCTATTTAAAAAATGTTTATTAAAAGAAAACATGCTATAAGAGGAAAATACTATCCATTTAGAGCATATTTTATCGCATATTGCAAACTTCTCTGGAAACAATGTTTTTTATAAAACCTCTTTTATCGTTTGCTAAATGTCCTTGGCCGTTATATTCGGATATATAAAAACTTAAACCACTTATTTATGTCAATGTCAGTAAGCAGTCAATGAAAAACAAAACAAACATGTGTGTGTGAAATGCATGGTAGTGTGGGTAATGTTTTATTTATTGATTTAATGTACTTTATAAGCATTATTATTGAAAAATATTAGCGTTCTCCACTTCTCCTACACATAAACTATAAGTGTGCCAAATTTTATGCTCCTGCGTCCGCGCAATTTTCGTAAAAAGGGGTCCAAAGTTTTGGCATCACGTATTAATATATAGATTTGATAGAAAATCACATAAAATGCTCGATATTTTAATTACGGACGTTTAGAAATTGTAATCATCATTGAGAACCCTCCTAAAATGAATTATCTACTAGTTGGTACTAATTTTAAAAGAAATGGAGTATTGATACTCGTATAAAACGAGATTTAGCTTGCGAGTCGACTTTATTTTCGGATTTTTTTTCATCGATAAAATTTTATTTAATCGTGTTTCCATCCAGTGAAAGCCTTCAGGAAAAGATGTATCTTTTACATATATTTTTATCAAATCATGAAATCGGTTCTATAACATGCAAAAACGGCTTCCGCGGGTCCGTAATAGAAAAATGTGTGAAAAATTTAGTTTCAGTTTGTATTTTTTCTGCGACTATTTGTGACACTTTTACATAATTTGTTCTCCCAGATTTAGAATAAACTATATCTGCCTACTAACAGTATTTTTAGAAATCTTAAAATATGTAATTTGTAGAACAAAATATGTACCGAAACACAACCTAGTATCGTAAAAAATTTTGAAAATGGCAACGGAAGATCGTTTTTACTATATAAAAAACTATAAATCTTCATAATGTTTTTCCCAGCGTTTGAAGATAAAGAACCAATCTATACGTATGAGTTATTAGTTATATTTGATTTGATTTAGTTTAGTCACAATATGTACCGAAAAACAGCATAATTTTGACAGAATTGAGAACGCGTCCTTAAGTAAAAAGCTCTTATCCCCATCACTAGAAAATAGGTACAACCAAGCACACATTTCCGTTAACAAAACAGTACTCAGCAACATATGAAAAGCAAATACAATTAACTTTTGCGTACATTTGAGTACAATGAACAAATAATAATAACTCCTGTAGCAATTGTGTTTACGTATACCACGCAATAATTTATTGTGAGTGTTTTGGGATATTGGAGTATCATGTTTATTCGTTTGCATCAACGATAAAGAATAAGGGTTAGTACCCGTATATGGTTATGACACTAAGTAATATTTTGTGGTGGTGCTTCTGCCTTAAACATATTCCTACATAGACATTTTTATACTTACTACTTATTACCCAAACGATCTTGTTTCTATGTGTAAGTAGGTTCCTAAATAGAATTATGTACACATATTTGATGCAGTTCCTAGAAACAATTAGATAAATACTGTTTGTATAATAGGTACCAATCATTTATAACCACACTATTTACAACGTAGTTATTGGGTACAAAATTATTTATTGTTTATTTATTGTTATGACTAGCCTTCCTATTATTGACTTTTTTTTTAATCTGTATTTCTCTTACAAATATTCTTATAGGAGAATTTTTTCAATAAAACTAAATAAAATATATGAAGTAATACAATTCCAAGTTATGCTGTAAAATAATAAATAAAACATTTGCTTTCCTACCTATAAATACATTAAGTGCTGACCAACTCTTAGAAAAAAGTTTTCTCGTGAATCAATGCTGTAAAAAACGGCCGTGTCAGACGGTCGGGCGCTTGATTAATGTTTTATTTTTCTTTCTAGGGTACAAAACTCTAAACTTACACTGAGTAAAAATAGACGTACAACATACATACAGAGAAAAAATAAAACCACTCCAGCTGATTGTAAGCTTAGACCTTTTTAGCTACGCACCAAATTTTAGGAGTAGATAGAGTGATTCTAGACCATGATTTTGCTGCATAATTGTAGGCACTTATTACTTTGCCACCTTAGACACAAATTAACGAAGATTTCTGTGGTGATACCCTTACGAAGAATCAATCTATTCCATCAAATAGAATCTCCCCTGCCGGGGATCGCAGTAGTATTGCGAAACGCGTTCCCGTGCGGCCCCGGGAAAAGGGAATGGAGAAGCAATCCGATCGTTTTAGCCGGTAGGAATCCGGCCCCTTCGTCTTCCCCAAGGTGAAGGTAGTCCATGAGGTGAGGATTTCGACTGGGTAAAAAAAAAAATCGTCTGCTAGTTGATAATAAAAGCCAATATTTTTTTTATAAATGATTACCTACTAACTACAAACGTTTGTACCTTGATTCCTATAATAATTTATTTACAACTATGCTTTATGTTTGGAAGAAAAAAAGAGGTCTTTGTCCAGCAGTGGGACGATTATAGCTGAAAATGGAGTGAAATATCTATCTAAACGAATGATCACATGACAAACACATAAGATAAAGAAAAATGTTGAACTTATAAAGTTCAAACACACGAAACGTAATACAAAAGAAACCAACAAACTTCTTTTGACCAACTTTGTTCTTCGAGAAAACTTATGTTAACTACAGATTAAGTAGACAAAACTTATGTACGGATCGTCGCTGGAAAAGTAATTACTTGTATAGAATAATTCTTACTAAGCCCCTTTCTTGTCATTGTGTCTTTATTGTATTTGAGAATATTACTCAAAAATGGATTCTATTTAACAATAGTTAAGTTTTGGGTCTATTAAACTAATAGTTAGGGTTTCGGACTGGTGATTATGTGGTTGCCGGTTCAACACTCATGGCACTATCGACGTGAGCTCACTCGTAACACAAGCATTTAGCTTAGCACGAGGAGCTAACAAGAATACTGGTAATGTGCGAACTACAGGGTCGGAACGATTTTTAAATAAAAAAAAAATTAAAATTTTCAGTATAATGTAGTTCATTTGTAATTCTTATATAAACAACTATGAACGTTAGTATAACAATTATTAATGTTGCGTATAATAATATCGACTTTGTTAAGCCTAACTACCTACAGGCTGAAAAAACCTAGAGGCATAGACACTGAATTCGCTTGTTATGTAAAAAAAAAACAATAAAGTATTGCTACTTTATTTAATTTAAAATTGGCAGTTTGTGGGCGTTATTGGTACTTTCTAATTTTGTTTCAGAATAACATGTGTAAATAATACCCATTTATAAATTAATTATATTCTAACAATGGCGTCTTAAAATATTTTTTAATTAAGCCAGAATTAGGCTTTTTCCTTCCAATGGATGAAAATAATTGATCCTTTGCATATAGAAATAAGAAGAAAAACAATTCACGTATACAGGAAACAATGTTAACCAATCTTCGAACCACGAAAAACATTATATTATGAGATTATTTATAGATAGGAGTAAAAAAAACTGAGTCGTACTATTCAACCGCACGAAATTGAATGAATAATATTCAAAAATATCTTTTACCATTGCCGTACCGTTCAGAAAACAAATGTTTGCCAGTAAGCTTTTCATAAAAAAAAATACTACACAGCAACTACTACCTACTTCGATATCAAAGTAAACACGAAAGTGTTTTACCAAAATGGGAAAACCTATAAAACAGCGCAAACTTTTTTAGAAAATAAATTAGTAATGAAAAATAGCGTGAATTAAAAGAAACACGCCATATTTTTATTACTTAAAATTTATTTCCTGAAAATTCTATGCAATAATCATTATTATTACTTAATCGGAGTGTTAAGCAATCTTAATTATTTTTATTTTAAATTCAAAATGTAAGTCACTAATTTCATTTTTAACCTCTTATTTTTTATTGTTACAAAATCTGCAATACATCAATAAATTATGTAGACCAATATGATAAAGAATAAAATACCTAGTCATGTTTTTTTTTAAATTACGTCATGTAAATTTATCATTTATCTTAATACTGTGTAGGTGTTATGAGTTTTTATAACGTACTGACTCTACCCTCGAAGTTTTCCCTCAGTTGCCCGTAAGCCTCCGAGTTCATCTCACGTCGGTTCGCAGTAGAGCTAACGTATTTACGGTTCGGAAATCAAAAATGTGTTTTTCTTTTTTTTATTTATTGTGAGTGACAGTTATCTTTGTTGCCTTGGAATATAAATTATGTGAAGTGTTTTTTTATGTTTTTATTTAATTGAGGTGAGTGAGAATTAAATAACTTATTATTAATTTATTGCTATTTCAAAAATAAATAGGTAGGTACGTATTGTTGTTGTATTTTATTTACAACTAAGGGCTGTGAATTGAAATATTTTTAAGATTGTTTTTTTGAGATAGCTTTATTTATATTGTTTTCTATTTACGCCGCTCTTATTTAAAGTTTTATTGAAATCTAACTTAGATGGAGCACAAAATAAATGCTTTCTATTCGGTAAATATCATATAAGTACTCGTAAAAAAGAAAACAACACTTCTCGGTAGTTAATTATTATTTTTTTCTCAAGTTTTCCTTCACTACAATATTTTGTTACTGTAGATATATTACATACATTTAACATTTACATATATATTATATCAAAATACTTGATTAAGGATTCCTTTGAAGTTAAACCAAGATAACTGATCGAAGATTAAATACGCTTGAATGAATCATCACACTCATAGTCCAACTCAGCTTAGTCCATATCTCTTACTCTCTATCTAGTATTATGATACTAGATAGATAGCATAGGTTACCATAATCTGAACAATACATCACATCGTGTAGACTCGTACCGGTACAAGGCCTTTGAATAATAATCACAAAATTAATTTCAATTATTAAAAATATTTTTTTTAAAACGAATATCTTTCAAAAGAGGCAAAAAAAAATTAAAATGAATTTACAGAAAATGCTTGTAACATTAGCAGCCTGCAACTACACCCAAGAAAGCACAAAGGACTGATCATGTTCAAAGTAGCAAAAACGATAAGTTACCATTAATTTACTCTTTAGATATTAGTGATGGAAATAAACACAGAAATTAGAAAAAAATATACCAAAATACGTTACTTATGCAAATATAAATACAAATATTTTAATTTATTACATTTAATTCTGAATGAAGCTACTTTGTTAGTAAAAATAATAAAATTTTAATATCCATCAATTCAATGAACTCTGCAACTTGAATAAATAGTTCAAGATTAATATTTTCTGTCTAGTCATCCCAGACATTCACTTAATTTGTTTCTTAAGAATACTAAAAGGAAAATAAACCTTCAAATCTTGGATACAATTTACATAAGACTGAAAATCATAAGTACTAGAATTTAAATTCATAGTTCATTAATCACAAATTGAATATTACTACAACCTTATTAGCATATCTTTAAGTTTCAAATTGAATGGCACATAAAAAGTGTTCTATGTTCGACTTTAAAACAAAGGTCTTTATAATAACGACGAACTTTTAAGAAGGGAAGCTTGATGGACCGTGTCGTGATGCTCATTTATTTTTAAATCGTCTATTTTTAGAAGTATTTCGTTCGAAAAGACATTGTAATTAATTAACCATTCTTTCAGGATCACTTAACTTCTTAAGGCTATTCTTATGTATATAAAAATATACAGCAGGAAATTTAACATCAAACCAGTTATTTTTACTTTGTACAATTTATTTTTTGTTTAATGAGTATTTAGTATTAGGCTTAACGTCATAAACCACTGTCTAGTCTAGGTTAAGTAGGTTTGTATATGTTTAGTTGTCAAAAGATAGCTGTAAGCAGTCCGGACCAACGCCTTAATGTTCTTACCGAGGCGCGGAAGGGTTTCGGTAATGTTTACAAATGGTCACCCATCCACGGACCAACCGCGGCGAGCGCGGCTTTGCCTTTATTATCGGTCAAACCATACGGCTTACACTTAGTATTAGATTATATGTAGAAGTAAAGCATGTATTGTTCGGAATAAAGACTTAATACTCTTTTCAAAGGAAATTATGATTCTCGGATGTACAAAGTCAATGTAGCTTTAACCATTTTGTTAAAACCACAAGCCGCTTCAAACATTACGGTAACAAAGTAAAATAATTGTTTAATCTTCAATCTTCATACAAGAATAGATATATATAATTAAAATGGAATTAATTGAGGAATTACCTCTGTTGTTAGTTTTAATTAATAGAAAGTAGGTTCGGAGTCAGAAGAACCATTTCAAATTAAATCATCATCGGGCAATTTTTTTTTTTACTTTTTTGTTTTCTTTTCAGTCAAGTTATTATTCTTAGGAAGACCTACTAAAAATTACAATTGGCACCTAACTTCTGGAATTATGATACTGGTGCCTATAACGTTTTTAGTCATAAAAAAAGTAGAAAAACTTTGACATTGCTTTTTATGTAGGTAATATTAATTATACCTATCCCAAAAAGTTTTAATTATGATTGATAAAGATATTCCTAAGAGGTATATGAAAATCTAATTTGATGAGGGTGAAATATAACATCAAATAAAGGTACTGTTTTGAATAACAATGGCCATTCAGGGAGAATTTTGTCCCTTATTACCTGTTCTCATTGAAACTGAAAAGGTTGTACAAATGTATCAGGATGTTACCGAAAGGATCATAAAAGGGGTGAGGTGAACACCTGATATGAAGACTGTTCACAATTTTTTTTCTCATAAAGCCAATCAGTCCATGACAGAAATAAATGAAAAGAAGAAACGGAAGGACAAAAGACTCCCCGTCTTTTGTCTTGCAGTAGAACAGTTTTGGCTGAAAATAAGTAATACCTAAATATGTTAAGAAAATTATGCAAGGTGTAATTTACATTATTAATTAAAAAAAACCTTCAGCATTATAGTATTAGATGAAAATCTCGTGTCACAGTGTTTGTTACCGAACTCCTCCGAAACTTTAAGTTTCGATTTTTTTTTTTTGTTTGTATTTGGTAGGTTTCAGAATAGTTTGTAGGCTATTTTTATGTCCGTAAGTGATATGTGTGGCCCGGCCTTTTTAGGAAATAGGCGAAAACTACGTTTGCCAGGTCAGCTAGTAGTTTTATAAATTAGAAAAAATGTCGGGCCTTATAGTGGTAATACTTGTTTATTTCTAGACTAAGATTATGTTACGAAATAAATTGAAAAGATTCTATTACATATTTATTTTATTAATAAGATAAGGTTATAAATATCTCGATGAAAAAAATACGCACACCTACAATTATAAATAACTGGGAAGCTGATTATTGACCTCAGATATTTGATTCCTTTACCAAACATCAATAATGTTTTTTTGTGATTCAAGGTTTAATTTCATCATTTTATTTTTAGGGTCGTTAAACCCACGTATATTTTCTAAAATAGAAACAACTTTTCTGTATTTATTCATTTGCAACCACAGACCTGCAAACAGAGACAAACATACAATTTGAACACAACTTGTATCCATTAATATACAAAAGCGTGTTTTCATGTAAAAAAAGTATCATTCCTACAAATTTCCTAATGACAATAATGAGGCGGGAGTTCACACTGAACTTCCGATTTGTATAACAAGTGTTGTTAAACAAAACGTTATGTCAGACTACAATATTAAGCGAGCTTACTATGTCTGTGAACAAATACGCTACTCTAGACAAGTTCTGCAGCTTTTAACACGGTCCAACTCCACTTTAAATAATAGAGAGCCAACCGCGTTCTCCATACAATGAGGTTGAAACACATTCAGGGCTGGGTTCATTTCAAGAACCTACTACACTGCGACCTAAGCTACCTAAGCTACGATACAGAATTACCTCACTTGAGTTGGAGAGAAAGAGAGCTCAGCTGAAGCGCTTAGTAGACCATGCGATATTAATTGTCTTTTTTTTTTTTTTATTTGTTTAGCGGCTATTCTAGGACTTTGCAGCCCCAGTATCACTGCGACCGTTATCGATCTATTGTGATCGCCGCTGCTATCTTTACAGTTCGCCACTAAGTCCTACGTCCACCAGGTATCGCAGTAGCTTTTGGGGGGCGATATCTTTTACATCCTGTGGGCCAAGGGTATGTTTGCCCAGGTGTAAGCTACGCTTGCGCATTAAAGGTCCACAGTCCGTCAGAATATGAAGCGGAGTTTCGTCTGACTCCTGGCACATTCTGCACGTTCTTGTCTCGGACAGTCCCATAGTGGACATGTGTCTGTTTAGGCAACAGTGTCCAGTGAGGGCTCTAACTAGAATGTGCATTCTTTTCCTACTCAGTCCTATGATCAGCTTAGTGTATCTCTTGTCATAGGCTTTAACAAGAGCTTTGGAGTGAGTCAGTCCTGGCATGTCTGACCATGCCTTACAGGATTTGTTCAAATAGATGTTCTCCAGGGTCATTCGGGCGAGACTTTTGGGAATGCCACAAAAAGGTTCTGGACCATATAGTGTTTTTCCCGATCCTGCTCTAGCGAGTTCGTCGGCATTTTCATTGCCCACGACTCCCGCGTGGCCCGGAACCCACCTCAGCGTTACTCTGTTTCGTTCACCTAGAGTATTTAATTGTCTTCTTCTTCTGTCTTCTCAAGACCAGACATAGTGTAATAAGAGTAAGATGCAGGGATTTCTTAATTAGACAGTAAAAGTGACTACAGAAAACGACGACGTACGCCTAGTGAATGAGTTAGCATGCGACATTCAGCGCGGTGTAGTAGCTTGTCTAGTTTGTAAGACAGACTAGTTGTCGCGTAGTCTAATGAGCGCTTGACACGTTTAAAGGTGACACAAAATCGTAAGAGCAAGGGGCAAGTACCTATATAAACCTTAAGACATAAACAGCGATATACCTCCTGGCTTTTAGCAGACGTACCAGGTAAATCAATGGACGTAGAGTTTAATAATTTAAGGTCGAGTGCAGCCGTCAACATTTATTTTAACGTTGAACAGCGCTGCCTTTGACTTGAGTGTTCAAAGAACTGTTGTTCGTTCCTGCGGAATTATTCATAACTAGTAGTTTAAATGTTTCATTGTATTTTATAATTATTATTGTAAGTAGCAAAAATAGACGTGTTTCTTTCATTCTTTTTATTTCGCACTAAGAGTCAAATTGAATTATTTAGTTCGCATAGCTCTTAGTGTGGCCAGCCCTGAGTCATTGTTACAGTAAGCTGTGAGATTCGAATTAAATAGTGTGTTAACCAGAGATCTCTCTGAATACACTTTTAGAATAATAAGAGATAGTTTCGGGAAAACATGAGCTTGAAATAGGTACTAACTTATTCAAGGTTTATACAATTTAGTATTGATAATGATTCGTATCATTATGTTAATGCAATAACCTGTTCAGCCATTATTTGGTAATAGTAGGCTGAATAAATTTGACTGTTTTATTTTAACGAAACGCCTATTTGCACAGTAGGTGTATGAAAGGGCGGCTTTTAACGAGATTGCCATTCTTTTTCACAACACTTCTATAGTATATTTATATTCGAAGGTTTTTAATCCATTCCAGTGCATGGTGCACACGTCAATTCATTACATCTGAACGAGATTAATTAAAACAACAAAAGTCCATTATTTTAGAATTAAGTCAGACTTTTTGCAATGTATAAATAATTAATAAACTTTTGAAAAAAAAATTAAACCGACTTCAAAAACCAAAACAAAACCTAAAAGGCACAAAATAGTGTAAAATAAACTTAGAACTATCTAAAATATTAATACAAAACTAGAAGTGATCTGTTTGAAGTCGGTGCCAAACAACAATATACCAACAAAAAATAAATACCTACAAATACTAGTACAAATACGAGTATAGGTATATAGTTTATACCAAACTAAACCTAACTATATACCTATACTCGTATTTGTACTAGTATTTGTAGGTATTTATTTTTTGTTGGTATATTGTTGTTTGGCACCGACTTCAAACAGATCACTTCTAGTTTTGTATTAATATTTTAGATAGTTCTAAGTTTATTTTACACTATTTTGTGCCTTTTAGGTTTTGTTTTGGTTTTTGAAGTCGGTTTAATTTTTTTTTCAAAAGTTTATTAATTTTTTAATTTTTTGTGTTCATAATATTTATTATAATAATACAATACAGCTCACCTTAGAAACGTTAAAAAATGTAAATGATGGTCAATACATATTTATTATATAAAAAAAAATCAACCCTTAACTCCTAAAAGTCAAGGTTTCTTCCATCATCAGCTCAGTATTTACCAAAAGCCTTGAGGTGATGACTATTGGACGTAAATACCTAAATAGGCTCAGTAGAATCATGAAACACGTTCGACATTTCTATAAAATTTAAGGGTTTCCTTCGATTTAACTGGGATCCCATCATCAGATCCTGACTTGGTGACAATGGGACCACCTCGGGAGAATACTCTTTCGAATACAAAAAGAATGATAAAAATCGGTTCACAATTGACGGAGTAATCAGTGAACATACATAAAAAAAAAAAAATAGTGACACGCCGAACATATAACCTCCTCTTTTTCGAAGTCGGTTAAAAATACATGACTGTATTCATGTTAATTGAAATAAATGTTTACCTTCCCTATTACTAAAAAGCGGATGATTTTAAAATAGTGTCATTTGCCAACTCATAAATCAAGAGCTGTGACTGATCGTTATATTAATGGTCAACTAACTACATTAGATTTAAATAAAATTAAGGTACCTATATAAAAAAATTAAGTAAAAATACCTCGGAATAATGTTGTGTAGCGTATATCAATGTTACAGTTTTCTAACTTCAGACGCTTGAAAAATAGGATCAAGTGCAAAACTGACAAAGGCTTTCTCATTTCTCTTTTGTTTTCTGAGTTTTATGCGAATGTTAGACATTGAAATAAAACTACTTTAAAACGGATTCTATCGCGGTTTATTTTGATTTTAGTTCCCGACGTTTCGACGCCTTTGCAGGTGTCATGGTCACAAGGAGACACCTGAGTCTGCCCGTAAAATCAAAATAAGCCGCGATAAAATCCGTTTCAAAGTACTTCATTTCAATGTAATTTCTCCATATTCGATAAATACAAAATTAATACTAAATTGAATTCGTCAAGGCTATTGTACTACTAATGGTCAAACATACAATGGTTTACAGCAACTTCCATAGTAGAACAAATTAGTATTAGTCTGCAACTAAGCAAGGCCTTCTGTAATTTAGAAAAGGAACTGGTATTGATGACCGCGCGTGCTCAATTCCTTTTGATGAAATTAGGTAATCCTACTAATATTATAAAATAATGTGAAAGTGTGGATGTTTGGATGTTTAGATGTTAAGATGTTTGGATGTTTGTTTCTCAATCATGCAAAAACGGCTGAACGGATTGATTTGAACAGCGCAAGCTATAACACGAGTGAAAATTTTATTCCATTTTTCATTACTTTCACATTTTTCATTTCTTTTTGGACCCAATTCTGAAGTCCACGCAGACGAAGTCGCGGGCAGAAGCTAGTCTATCATAAAACCATGATAAGACCAAGGTTTGCTGTTTCTCTTTCAGATTCGTCCGAACAAAATCATAACTCTTAAAATACCCAGTTTCATTGAAAAGAGTTTGTAAAAACTTCTGAGCTACAACGAAACGAGAGTGATCCCCGTATTTTTTCTACGTAGAAAATATTTTGTTTTGCACCCTCATATTTTAGAAAAAGTTAAGAGCTTCATTATTTAGAATTACTTGAGAGGAACGACTTTGTGTAATAAGTGGTTCTTAAATATCTTAATATAAAATATTAAGGGATCTTCTTCCGACTTTTATGAGATACTAAAGTTAAGTAAACGGTTCATCCGCCTTTTAGTTGGGTTGTGATGTATAGTGGGCGGACATATAAAATTGAGTACCGTTTCAAACAGTAAATAATATTTGTGTGAAGTCGTAATAATATTGGTAGTACATCCCAGCCAAGTTACGAGCATGTAAAGGCTACAGAATGTTTAGTTTATATCGTAAAATGAAATAAGTCCATAATAAGTTATAAATATTTAATTAAAAGTCTAAACATGTTTTATTGGAAAATAATATGACAGTACTAAATAATTAAAACTAATTTAGTTTTGAGCCTGATTCTTACAACGGTAGGTATTTAGAAACAACTTTACTAAGGCTCAGTTTTTTTATCCCGAGTTAACTCAACTAATAGTTAAAAATGCTAACTAATAATTTCAAACTTCGGTAGAACGCGTTTATTCATTAATTTTTATTCTAAAAAATAGTTAATTAATTAACTCTACAAGTTATTTAACCATTTGATAGACAAACAATTGATGAAAAAAGGTGTTTTGAAACCATTAGTTAGCATCATTATTTAACCATTGGTTGAGTTAACTCGGGATCAAAAAACTGGGCCTAAGACATCTTTCCATGACGACCCCACGCAAAATAAACCAAAAAATACTTGACAGTCAAAAGTAATTTGTTGAATGATTTTTTTTTGTTCCTAAACTTGTTTTGTCGTTATCATTTTATTTATATTTTGTCTTCTGTTTTATTACGTACTAATAATACTAATAGTACTAGTAATACTTCTTAAATGTTATATATTGTGTTCGTGTGTGTTGTAAAGTGATAAAATCGTCAGCATTAACAAATCGCGAATCATCTAAAATTGTATTAAGCTTGGAGGCTGTAATAAGTACCTCGCTTCTTGCCGTCCATGTCACTTCAGTCAGCTTTCATCGCAATAAAATACAACCAGTAGCGAATTGAGTGCTTGTTCACGTCCAAACTGAAAGCTTCAACAATTTTGAGAAATAAATAAAGATAAAATATTACGATGTTGAAGAAATCATCAATTATTATTAATGCTATTTAATATTTTTTTTGTATATTTTTGAGCAATTAAACAAGCTGGTTCAAATGTTTCAGAGACAGAATACTAAGACTATTTTATACTAAAGCTAAATAAAACAAAGTTTTCATATTATGGTAATACCTTGCCACATTCCCCAAATCTTAGATTAACAAACTCGAGAAGTTTGAGTGCTTTTACTTGTTATTGACACTGTTATGTGTCAAACTAAAAAGTTCTTTATCTTATAGGACCTAGAATAGCTTTTAGATTAGTTAATATTTATGGTAAATAATATAGGCCATTTAATTATGGCTTGAAAACAAACATTATAAACACGGCTATGAAAACTTTGTAATATCTTTACGATCTACAAATAGGGGCTAATAAAAACTTCTGTAAATACGTACCCTTTTCCCGTAGCAAATAGAATATAGGTGATCCAATTTCTTCCTCTCGTTAAAGAGAAAACTTAATAATACCAAATAGATAAGGAAAGTGTTTTGTAACTATCCCTTGTTTGATGAAAAGTGCATAGTTTTTTGTGTTTTTATTTTTCTGACAATTTTTCCTCAAAGGTCATCTTGAGCGATGAACCATTTTATATTTAACTAGCTTTTGCTCGCAGGTCCACCCGCGTTGGAGTCGATTATCGTGGCAAATTCACTATCGGTTATTATAGCCTTGGCCTTCCTCAATAAGTGGGCTATCTAACAGAGAAAGATTTTTTCAAATCGGACTAGTAGCTCCTGAGCATAGCGCGCTCAAACAAACAAACTCTTCAGCTTTATAATATTAGTATAGATAATACTTGTAAAAAAAACTGAACTCTTCAGCCAGTAGAATTGCAAGTTAAATAATAAATCGTGACAGATCACGGAAATGTTTAAGTACTATTTCATTTTAACATATTTAAAACTTAAGCTGTATGGGTTAAGAGCTATTTTTAAGTAACTTCTCACCAACAATATTAATTTAACATCCTGTTTCAAGTATTTAACAAATATTCCCGATAACATCCCAAATATTTGATCGTCATAACCCGCTAACTGCTTATTCATCGTTATTTAGAATTCGGCTAATCTACGAGTAATTTTCCACCTTCATTATAAAGCTTAGCCTAACAAATTTGCTACGGTAATATAACATCGTCAAATGCTTTGGAAGATAAATTGTTCAACACATTAGTAGCGTGCACAACATATTATATAGAACTCTGTATTCTGCGCACGACTTGTAAGTACAGACAGGAAAAACGAACGTGGAATACATTGATTGCATTTTCTTAATGTGATTTTATTACCAGTAAATGCTTTGGGAAGGTCAGATAGATATTTTAGATTAGAAGAACTGCCGTCTGTCTAGCCTACCTTCTATTTAGACTCTTTTGTCTATAGTATGTAGTAAGTCTTAAAATAGACTAGAGATAGCAGACAATTTAAACTCATTTTGGACATGATTAACGAAAATTGCATATTCAGACATATGCAATAGCTCGTTGTTTGACATAAAAAAACACAAAAGGTATACAAAAATATATTTAAGGAATTGATAAGATAACATTTTTTATTAAGTAGGTAAAAAGTCGTAAATAATTGCCTTCCTACGACCTATTTTAGTGGCTCACGACGTTTCAAGCTTGGCTAGACGATTCTTAAGTCTTGCCAAAAGTCCCAGATGACAAGAAAACACATTTTTTTCTTGGCACAAAACACACAAGTGACACAAGTTCATAACTTTTTTCATGTTTCATTAATAATTTCAACATGTTATTACAACATCTGCAGTTCTGACATGGACCTCTTTAAGCATTCTGTATACGAATATTATTATATACTAGCTGTTGCCCGCGGCTTCGCTCGCGCGTAAAGTATTATACATTGATTGAATCATAACAAAACTTAATACTTTTCTTCAGTCATTGACGTTTCGCGAAAATATTGTTTTTGAAACTTTTTTATGATAAACTCTTTGTTATGTGTTCTTTCTTTAAAAATTATCATAGTGTGCGAGCGTTCCAGAATCAGTGAGTCAGTGAGTCAGTGAGTCAGTGAGTGACGTGGGCTTTTATATTATTGATATCATTCGGTATACGAATGTCTCCCGAATCAGTCAGCAAATTGAAACAAACGTTCGCAGCGAATAAATACTCGATAACCTAGTAAAAAGTTATGAGTGGAAGATATTTCACAAGTGTAAACACTGATTTTATGCTTCAATTTATGTCCTAAGATAACAATGCTATAAAATTTATTTGACCACATTAACGTAAACATAAAAATCAACGTGCTGTGAAATGTTTGAAGCCTCAAAGCTCAAGCTTTTATGATATCTGTCAAAATATAATTTATCAACGACATGCCAATGTCAACTACTCTTTACCATAAAATGTCTAGACCCCAGACTATGTCAAACATAGTTAACACCAAATTTACTGTCGTAATATGGACTGCATAAGACGCTATACAATTGCAATATCTAAAATACAAATCATATCGCTGATTTTGATTTAAAGTATTTTTCTTAGATAAACATTTTATTTCGACTTCTTTTTTTATTATGGTCATATTTAAATTAAAGCGCTTTTTTCGAATTCCTTTCGAATTATTTATTTATTACTCAAATTACATTTCATTAATTTTGTTGTCGTGTGTCCTGATAAAAATAGTATACGCGATAACGGTACATTTTCTTTAGACGGAAAAAAATAGGTTGTACTCAATACAATAATTCGGTACTAAATGTTAGAGACCAAATAACAGTAAAACGTTTACAATTGGCACGTTCTTACTTATAAAGTTGAAGTTATTTTAACAGTTTGCCCTCTAGAGGCTTTCGTATATAATAACAGTTTCATAACTAACTAAACGCCGATGTTAAAGAAAACCTTTTGCCAAAATTATTGGCAGTTCTAGACTTCTAATAAAATAAACATCGCTATCTTGGGATATTCTTTGGGGAAATACACTGAAAATGTCTACCCTTAAATACCTGATAAGTTTGATATAATATGAAGGTTTGATATATAATGATATACTTACATGAGAATTTTACAATATACAGGGTTATTTTGTAAAAACATCTGCAACCATGCAGGAGAAGACAACTTTCATTCCATGATGTTAGTTATCCACTCCTGAGAGATTGTGGGTGCTTATTCACAACCCTGTATAAGTGTATAATTGTTCAGAATTGCAATATATAAACATAAATAATACTATAATTAAAGCTAAACTGAAAAAAGATATAATAATAATAATAATAATAAAACGTTTATTTTCTCACCACAATATTTTTACATGTTACAAGTAATTATGCTGTCGGTATCGATACAATTACAATATTGTGGGAGACTGGAGCCTAAGCTAGACCAGAGGCCTGTGTTTCAGGACTCCAGGTCTCCCCTAGTAACAAAGTCGGGGCGTACTAACACAATACACCGTAAACATAAGGCGAATGCAGTAAACAAAGTTGAAAAGTAAACAGTAAAATGTAGTGAAGTATGTAGTATTATATAAGCTATCCTTATATATAATATAAGGAATGTAATTCGAACTAGTTAAAATGTTATCCTAGAAGCCAGGTAATTCAGTAAAATTGTGATTTATTGGGATAGCCCGTCAGAGTAGGTGCGTGGTGTTCTTAGTGGCGTTATATGATATAATAAAACTGTCTCCCCGGTAAAATATGTGACCTTACCGGCCAGGTTTAGACACATGATTTTAGAAGCCCTGTATTATAGTAAACGGGCCTATAGAGTCATAATTAAAAAGTTTTTGGAATTGGATTGGATTATGTTTGTATTTTTATTAACACTCCAAAATTATTGACTTATTCCATTATTTTTAATAGAAATCTCAATGGCCAATAGAATGAAATTGGTTTTTCACAATAATCGTTGGTTCTCATATTTGTCCAGAGCTTATACGAGGAAAGTTTATGTTAAAACATTATGGTAAAGCATTCTAGATATCTGAATCATTTGAACCCATTGTCCACAAGGACTGAAAAGGCTTGAAAAGAGCCTAGATTGTAGGGATTACACGATAAAACCTTATTCAATTGAACCTTGTATGTGTATTTGGGTCACTAAAACAACGAGGGAATCATCCTTTCATTATCTCTCTTAATTTGTAAGGTCAACATAGAGAGTATTTTGAGTTATTTCATCACTTTTAGATTAAAATTTGTAAGGGCTTTAACCAATCAATACGACAAAGAAAGAGATTGCAGTATACCCAACTAAGAATCTTAGCTATCTCTGTATTTTTTTTGTGCTGTCCATACCAAACTTCTACATGCATTTAATCCATTCGATTCACAAACTTAAACCGTACATTTGAGAATAAAAGTAAAGCAGTATTAACGACTGTGTTACTGGGTACTTTGGCTTATGCAACGATCGAGCCAGCTGTTTTCCAAAACCACTCTAATTTGTTTTTTTGGGCTAGCTAACACTATGGACACCGATAAGATCAATAAGCAATTATTGGAATTGTATGTTGTTCTTTTAGCATAAAATAAAATTATGATTTTTATTTATCATTATTATTATTATTGAAAATATCACGAACGTAATGCCCGTGTCACTAGATTTATAAAAATGTAGATTTTTACAAATCTAGTGACATTAGATTCTTTCGAAATTCTACCTTTAAAAATAAAATATGATTATACATGTGTTGTCCATAAATATCAATCAAAAAACTTTTCTTTAGGAGAAAATCTTCAACACATAATCACATTCATACTAACAAGGGCCAAAAAAACGGGAATATATGAAGAAAAATCAAGTACTGTTGTATAAAAGACTAGCTGTTCCCCGCGACTCCGCCTGCGGAAATAATTTTTTTAGTAAAAAATATAGCCTATGTTACGCAGGGTGAATGTAGCTATCTAATGGCGATAGAATTTTTTAAATCGGCACGGTATTTTTTGAGTTTATTCATTACAAACATACACACACACAAAAATACAAATCTTTCCTCTTTATAATACATAGTGTAGATAAGTTAAATCTCGACGGAAAGCATCTGTTGGAATTCACAAAGAACTTCTTTTTTTATGCAAAGTCACGATCTTAAACTCAATCTTTCTTCAGGAAGTGAATTCTAGTCATAGTCCAACGCGTTTAACCCGCGTTCTGGAATAAAGTAGCGAAACGCCGCGAATTCATTAAGTTATGCAAAAAAGAGGAAGGTTTTTTATCCTTGAAATCTTTTTCGAACGAAATTTGTTTTATTCTCGTGAAAATATAAACATGGTATTATATATTTATATGAGGGGCTCGTGGCTAAGTGCAAGCATTACGGTTTGATAGATAATAAAAAGGTTAAGCCGCGCTCGCCGCGGTTGGTCCGTGGATGGGTGACCATTTGTAAACATACCGAGATCCCTTCGTACGTCGGAAAGCTCGTTAAGCCGTTGGTCCCGACTGACAGACGGTGATCTTTGAAAGTCGTTAAGTCATAACAATTCTAACAACCAGTCTTACTATGGGATACTGTATTACCTACCCAGTAAAATGGGTTGTGGAGGTCAGATAGGCTGTCATCAAAGCCAAAATATAATATTCAGCTATATCCGGTAAGACTGGAAGCCGACCCCAACATAGCTTGCGAAAAGGCTACAGAAGGTACCCAAGAAGAATAAACATGGAATTATATGGTCACTGTATTTACGCTCGCGTTTGGTTTTTTGAGAATTTAATCATTCTAAAAACATCTGAACTCAAAAATAGATGTTGTTCACTTAATACTCCTGTATTTTAATATAAATAGCGACTGTTTTTTTTTGTTGACGAATGTTTTTAAGAATACTTTAATGTAACGAAAATGTTACCGCGCATATCCCAACAATGATCCCTTACCCTCATCACATTCAACGAGTGGAAATAGCTATAATGGCGTATTTCTTTGTAAAAACTTGTCCCATTTTAGTCCATTAGCTCTTATTTCGTTTCCATTACCGTATTGGCAGTATATCGAGTGGCGTTAATGGCGTGTCAATTAATATGGGTACAATATGAGTGCCTTTAGGAGGCCAAAATAATTATAGACAAGAGATGGCTGATCAGTTCGCCTTGTGCTTTATAATGAGTTTGTTTTGGTTAATATTCAATGTAAAATCAGCTGGTGCCTATTTCTCACAAATATAACGAGTTCAATGCCATTGAGCTTAAGAAGTATAATACTAGGAATTAATTATTACATTAATATTATTATACTTTTATTTTTCTAAGTCATACATTTGACATATTTTTTTAAAGATTACTAGCAATGAGGGTCGCACAATACTAATATTCTTGTTGACTTGTTGCTTACCACAAGGGCGTGGTAAGCTTAATGTTTATGTTACGAGTTCAATCCGGTAGTGCAATGCGATACTATTCGAACCCGTGACCACATGATCGCAAGTCCGATTCCCTTGATATTAGGCTACCGCCGCTTCTTCTACATTAAATCTAATTTAATCCTTTAGCAAATTACACTATTATACTTAAAAAGAAAACTTTGTAAATCAAATATTGAGAATCAAATTTATCAAATATATTGTTTTCTTATTCGTTGTACCGTTAATCGTATGTTTGTGTATACTGCAGCATGTTTATTCTTGTTAATTGAATCAGCTGCGTCCGTTCGAGCAGAAAGTTAGATGAGCTATGAAACAATCAGAGAGCAATTATTAATAAATTAATTAAATACCACTTCTTGTTTTAATCCCATTATTATTATGGTGCGCAAAATATACTACATTAAAATTGGTCTACATTTTGAATATAGCATTTAAATTGATTGCATTGGCCATCATTATCTGATTGGGAATAATTCATGTATACATATAATATCACTTGCAAAGAATAGCTTTCAACATTTAGTCAGACGATATAATTTTAGAATTAATATCATCTGTCAAATTACTCTTTTTGTACTTTTTTCTTTTTGGTACCAAAAATAATAACATTGACCAGTCTAGACACTTGGGTTTGTGTGACTAAGACATGTGTAAACCAACCAGTCTTCCTTTAACCCTTTCACTGTCCCGTGAGTCACATATGAACATTTCCATTTTAACTATTGTGTCTTCTGATGGGACAGGGAAGTTGTTAATATACTGTATTACCCAGCAATGGGTTGTGGAAGTGTAGATAGGCTGTCGCCCCAGGTAAAATACGTTCAGCTTAATTCAGTAATACAGTAATACTGGCAGCCGACTTCATTAAGCTTGAGAAAAAGGCTAGGCAGATAATGATGCGCAGTCTAGACTCTAGTCATCTAGTGTATGTACTTAAATAAATATCTTACATTTATAGCCTTAACAAGTAACTGTCCGCAATAATGTTAATTACAAGTATAAGTAACCGCGAGGCTCGCAGTTACCAACTTAAATACATAAGTTTCAAGTTAATATATTACGGTTTAACTAAGTTTTAGTCTACTCAATATTGTGGCCCGCACCATATTGAACACAAGTCTGTGTGTCTAGATCTAGAACCATTGAAGTGAAAATTAGATCGAGTTCAAGTCGTAACGCCCTATTATGATTGCCCCGAACACGATTAGTTCTTGGCCTTCCTCTGACTAGGATACATTATAATTGATATACTAGATATAGCAGCTTCAAGATCTTTAAGCTATATAAAAAATAAAAAGTTACTTGGATTTCGTGGTTCAACGAAAAGTAACTGAATCAGTTTGGAACCCAACATGTTCAACCAAATGCTGAAGCTTTCAGTTTAGTTTAAAAATATTATCAAATATATCACAGCCAGATAAAGCATTTTCATGTCTTTAAATAATAACTAGCTATGCCATGCGACTCCGCAGGCGGTACCTAAATTTTCGAGTAAATAACATAGCCTAATTAAAAAATAAAATTCTAATGCTGAAAGAATATATACACATAGATAAAAAATAAGGATAGGCGTCAGTATTTGTGACATCAATTCAGTACTTGGTAGGTATTCAATTTGTAGTTTGAAAACTCTAAAGTTGTAGTATTTAAATACCAAGCAGTTCACATAACGAACAAATATATCACTTGCGGCTTTCACAACAGTTTGCCAAGTGCGCGGGCGAATTGGGGCGCAGTACTAAATTACCACTTAGTTTCAACCCGCGCCTAATTCATTATGGCCTTTCAAAAGAAAAACTACGTTAGAAGTGAATGACAAAATACTTCACAAAGTCGCTCGATTATCATAATTGATCCAATTAGTCTTGTTATCCTGGCTATGAATAAATAACTTCATGATTGCTCTTGGGGCGTCGTTAGAGATTTCAATACTAAGCCAACACTGTATTTCTGTTAGTATAACTTATTACCAAGATAGCCGGTAATTTGTACTAATTCGTTTTCTTAATACAGAGTTATTATTCATATAAGGTAAATGAAATGAAACCTATTTTAGTATTACATAGTTTGACAATTCGGAAATTATAAGTATTTACGTTACTTATGTCTGTTTCTCAAAGACCTATTTATACTTATAATAAATCTGTAGAAGTGAAAATTCTGTACATTGAAAATATCAAAAAAATTAATGGCGGGGTGTGTTACTAGACCGACACCGAACCCAAAAATGTGATTAAAAAAAATTTTGTCTGTCTGTCTGTCTGTCTGTCTGTCTGTCTGTTTGTTCAGGCATCACGCAAAAACTACCGGTTCGATTTCGATGAAACTTGGTATAATTGTTCTTTAATATCCTGGGCACCACACGGGGTAGTTTTTATCCCGGAAAAGTATATACAAAAAAAAACAAACTTTATTTTGCGGTTCGATCCCTAGACCCGAATACTGTACCAACCGCAAATAATAAGTTTGTCGTAGGCTACGTCACCCGCAGTGGAGTTCAATAAGGGGCGCTGCACACGGCCAAGTAACTATTTATTAATCTGTGACACGGCTAAGATACCATAATTATTTATCTATACTTTATATATATTATATTATTTATATTATATACTAGCTGCCCGGACAGACTTCGTTCTGTCAAAAGTATTTTTTTTTTGTTATTATTTATGTTTTACACCTTTTAAACCTTCCCTGGACTCCCACAAACATTTCAAGATCAAAATCAGCTAAATCGGTTCAGCCATTCTCGAGTTTTAGCGAGACTCACGAACAGCAATTGATTTTTATATACAGCGTGTAACAAAAACCCTGTCCGATCCCTGAGAGTATTATTCGGTATCGTTCTGCGAACACATATACGTAGCCATTTAATGGATTAGAGAATAAAATTTTTCCCCAGTCAAAATATTTAAATACAAATAAAAACTGATCCAAGGCAACAGCTGAACAACTGACCGCTCCTCAAAGGTCACGTACTTACTACCTACAGTTTGGTGTCAAAGAAGCCCCCTATGCGAGACGGTTCATGAACTACCACGAATACGCCTTTATTGGATCTGACAGGGGTTTTGTTACATGTTGTATATAGATTATAAAGCTGAAGAGTTGGTTTGTTTGAACGCGCTAAACTCAGGAAGTACGGGTCCGATTTGAAAAATTCTTTCACTGTTAGATAGTCCACTTATTGAGGAAGGCTATAGGCTACTTTTCTTTTGGAAATCTATCCCCTAAGGGGGTGAAATAGGGGTTGAAAGTTTATATGGGAAGTTCGGTATTTTCAATGATAGACACATGAAATTTCGTATACGGGTTTCTGAATAGAAATAAATAAAGATGTATTTCAGCGGTTTTGAAAATCATCCCCCTAAGAGGGTGTAAAAGGGGTTGGAAGTTTGTAGGCATATGAATTGTGTCGTTTTCAAAGATAGACACATTCAATTTCATACAAGGGTTATTAGTTAGAAATAAATAAGATGTATTTCCGAGATTTTAGAAATCTACCCTCTAAGGGGGTGAAATAAGGGCTGAAATAGTTGGTATGTGAAGTTCAGTATTCTCAAAGATAGACAGATAAAAAGATAAATAGATAAGATAATGACCATCTAAGACATATCTATAATGACGACTCCCGTGGTCGAGTGGCGTTCACTCCGGTTTTTAAGGTGTCGCCAGCTCTAAGGTTCCAGGTTCGATCCCCGGACGGATCCATGTAGAAAATCACTTTTATACATAGTCTGGAGTCTGGGTGTTTATGGTACCTTTTTTGTCTCCGATTCCATAACACAAATGCTTTTGCTACTTACTTTACTTTTATTATTATTTTAACGCCATAATATTAGATGAAAAATTGTATACATTCTCCTTACTTTGAAAATCACAGAATACATCTTTAATACTACTCTTTACTTTACGCGCGAGCGAAGCCGCGGGCAACAGCTAGTTCTAAATATTTTCTTTGTTATTCGTTTGATTAAGACCTTGTTTATTAAACGAAGCTGTTTCAAATTTTTAGTGCATGAATCTTCTAGGTATGAAAACCTGTGCATCCTTAGAAGAGATCGTATGTTGTAAACCACTGGTCTTCTTTACCCATATCAGAATAGAGGACCGATTTTTTTCTTAAAACGACTCCCCATTTAGGCATTTAATACTTGTGTCGCGGGGAGTTTCACAAACAAAAAAATCATTTTTTTTTTTTTTTTTTTTTTTTTATTTAAATCAGAGGTAAGTTACATTTTATCTTATGACTAGTGAACTCGCCAAACGTATTCGTTTAACGGCGAGAAACGCTCTTAAATTAAATTAACCTACCAATAGGATACATACTTAAATAACTATTATAATTAACAATGTGAAACATGTAGGTAGTTACATATAAGTTCGTCTATAATTACTTTACTGCTCGACACAGTCACGGTAATACTATATATACAGTATTGTAACTTCATACAAACGGACGAAACGCGAGCTATACCTACGCGCCTCGATCTCGGAGCGCGCTCGCGACGCCGACAGTCACGGCTGTACCGCAGTGTCGAACGGATGGTGTGTTGTTTTTTTAACAATAACCGCGCGATTTTTTCTCCAAAAATCAGTTAATATGACGAGTAGGAAATATTGTGCTGTTTTTGGTTGTATGAATTCGTCAATAACGCATCCAGACATAAGTTTTTTTAAATTACCTGGAAACTCTGAAAGGTAAGACTATAAAATAATTTTACTTACTGGTAGGTAGGTAGGTACATAATGTGTGTCTTTTTAATGGATAAGTATTTCCTTTTATCTAACGAAAAAAAGTGTTTGGATTAATAACTAAAGCGAATAGAGTAACGGAAAGTTATTGAGATGAGTGAAATAGGTAGTTATATGCTGTATGCTGTTCTGAATGAATCATGATACGGTAGGTACCTTTTTATTAAATCTACCAATCAAAAAACAACACGCATTTTTATTGAACACTTCCTATTCAATATAGTTACAAAGTATTTCATTTATTTAAATAAAAAGGATATTTACAATCACAAAACTAAATAGAAGAAACAGAAAGTAGGCAAATGTAATTAAATTGCTGGAGACGGGCAGCCCTAACGCATGTTACGTACCGCGCGGCTGTAGGCATTTATTTCTATTTTGCGGCCGAGTTACAATACTGTATAGATAGTATTACCGTGACACAGTCATCGAGCAAAGAATCTTTAATTCTTTTTTTTAACGAATTTAAACTTAATTTAGGGTTTTGTCTTAATATATCTAAATTATTAAATACTAGTGGTACTATAAACTTATTTGTTCTCTCTCCATAATAATTTATTATTTTTGGTTTAACTAGACAATCATCTCTCACTCGTTTAGTATTATATCTATTTGTAACAAACACTTTATACTGGTCACTATTATAATATTCCAAGCCTATTAGATACGTTATTTGTTTATGTACTGGTAATATCTTACAGATGCTAAATAATTTTTCATAATCTTTATTACACATATCCTTATCCTTCTTTGATACAATATATTTAAGCAGTCTTATTTGTAATGTTTTTATATCATTTAAGTAAGTATCAAATGTTCTACCATACACAATAAGTCCGTAGTTTATTAATGCATGAGCAAGTGCATAATATACTATTAATAGTGTGTGCTTATTTATCACTCTATTTAAATGATAGAACTTTCCTAGAACAGACCTTAATCTATTACAAATATCAGATACATGTATTCTCCAGTTGAAATGCTTATCTATATTTAAACCTAGATATTTAAATTGATCTACGTATTCTAGCGATACACAACAGCAATCAGTCTTATTATTATGCAAGCAATCGTATGAATGTCCTTTTATTGCTATATCAGACACATTCACACGCTTCGCCAGTCTGTTGTAAGGCGAGTATATATGCATGCATTTTGTTTTCTTAAAATTTAGAATGATGCCATTATCATGGGCCCATTTTGTGATGTTTTCAAAATCTTCTTGAATGTAGTTTTGTACTTCTACGATGTCTTTTGATGCATATACTACACACATATCATCTGCATACATATATACTCGGCACTTACTTACAACATTAGACACGCTGTTGACGTGCATAATATACCCTACAGGACCAAAAACTGAGCCAGTCGGCACCCCCAGACTCACAACCGCCTCTTCACCTGACACACCGTTAATTACTGTGCGGATTTTCCGATTAAACAAATAAGTCTTAAACCAGCTATTCATAGGACCGCGTATTCCGCATTCATCCATTGACTGCAAAAGTATACTATGATCTAAGGTATCGAAGGCCTTTTTGTAATCAATAAATAAAGCTATAACTTGTTTCCCACAATCTAAACTTTCATTTATGTAATCGGAAAATGACGTCAGAGCTGAGACGGTACTCCTGCCCCTCCTGAACCCGTGTTGCGTGTCTGAGAGTACGTTATGGCTTTCTAGAAATTTACTTATTTTTCCGACAATAATTTTTTCAACGATTTTATCTATAACTGACAAGATGGCTATAGGTCTATAGTTTACATATTCTAGGTGACTTCCGGATTTATAAATTGGGCGAATTATTGCATATTTTAATTGATCAGGATATATATTTTTAGATATACACATATTTATAAAGTTGGCCAATACAGGACTAATTTCTTTTCGTAGATATTTAATGTCTTTAACTCGTATTTTATCTAAGCCTGGTGCTTTTTCACAAGACAACATGTTAATAGTTGTCTCAATGTCCGTGGAGCGCACTTTTACGTACCTTAAGCTTACATCACATGGTTTCACATAGCTCTCCCTATCCAAAAAGTTAGTGTTACATAGATGCTTAATATTTAGAATCTCCCGAGTAAAAGTTTTTGTAAAGTTTGTACATATTTGTTCAATGCTTTCAACTTTGCCTAAATATTTTAATATAGTACCATCCAAACTAGTTTTATTTTTACCTATCCATGAGTTTATGTTTTCCCAAATTTTTCTAAGATTTCCATCACATTTTTTAATTTCTGACTGTCTGTAGTTATTTTTAGCATTAATTATTAATTTGTTCACTTTATTTCTGAATGTAGTATATTCCATACGCTTACTCATACTGCTTGGTTCTCCTTTCCATACTCTAAACAAGTAATTTCTACGCAGTAACATTGAATACAAACTATTGTCTATCCACGGTTGTCTCCTTCTTTTACTATATAGTTTTACCTCTATTGTACTGTCCTTATAAAACTGATCAAATGCTGTACATAAAGTTTTAAATAATAATAAAGGACATGTGATAGTAAGTAGCTGTTTCCAATCATATGAATCAAACTTTTGTTTAATAATTCTATCGCATATAATTTGTCGCGTATTATTATTATTATTACCTGTGGCACTGTAATCACCTGCGCGGCCGCATGCGCTGTCCCTGTCTCGCAGCTCGAGCGATATCCCGATGGCGTGGTGGTCCGAAATATGCGTCTCCAATACATGTGCTGCCGCATTGCTTTCGCTGCGTCCCGCTCGCACCCACACGTGGTCCAAGCATGCTGTCTCTGTCTGCCCGTTCACTATCGCTTCGCGAGTGACTTCAGTTCGCGGAATTGCACTCTGGAGGCCGCATCCACACAGGGTGTTTTCATATTTCGTCGTTATTGAGTTTACCGTATTGTTTAGGGTATTTATGTTTGTGTCACCTATCACTATAATATTTTCGGACTTAGGGATTGATTTTATGATGGTGTCTAGTTCATGTATGAACAATAATTTATTCTTCTGTGGCGGTCGATAGACGGCGATAATATGGGTGATATTTCCTTTTCCAAAACTCAGTTTACCATGTAACATTTCTAGAGAGTCTGTGATTTTTCCATGTACATCAAAGCATAGTCCATCTTTGGCATATATTAATATACCTCCTCCTCTCTTTGTTTCCCTGGATAATATATATTCATTGTATCCATTTATTCGGTAAAAACATAGTTCTTCTTTCTTTATGTTTGCTTCACTTAAAATTAATATATCTGTTTCGTTCTTGTTTGCTTCTAACAGCACTAGTATCTCATTAAAATGACTCCGTACTGATCGAATATTCTGATGCAAAATATTTGTATATCCTTTATTCTTAATCATATCTTCAGTTAACGTTATAATATCGTAATATCTTCTGTATGTAATAGCATCAAATATTATATTATTATTATCTATAAAATCGAATGTTGATGTTGAAAAGCAGGTAGTGTATACGCGCCACGCTAGTTACGTGTTTATGGAATGTTATTGAAATCGTCGAACTTATCTAAATCTTTTTCTGACTTTATGTTAATTATTCTTTTCTCCTCGCTGTTCTTTTTGACCAATATATTGCCGTTTTGAATCCATATATATTGATAGCCCTTTGGTTTTAGTTTATTTTTTACCATCCATAGTAATTGGCGTTTAAACTTCGGCAGAGCTTCGTTAATGTAAATTTTTTTGTCGTTCCCATTGTTATATACTGTATTATTAGTAATTTTGCTGCCCTTTTTTGCCGCAAGCCAGCTGTTTCGGTTAGTCTTCGATCGAAGAGTGACTAGCACGGTCTTTGGTTTCGATTCCTCAGAGTTTTGTTGACCCACCCTCATAGCGTCTTCGATATCGTCCGGATTTAAGCTGAGCTGCTGGGCTAAGTTCTTAACTACTCCTATTACATTCTCATCCCTTTTTTCTTCTAGTCCGTGCACTTCAATGTATCTTTCTTTTTCTTTCACCTCCAATTCTTGCACTCTTTCTTCCAGAGCTTTGTTGTACTTTTCTAAATATACATTTTTTTGTTCTAACATCTTAATTTTTTTCTCCGACTCTTCTTTGTAATCTATGAGGTTCTGGTACATTTCCGCATAGAATTCCACATTCATAGTTAGATCTTCTAATTTCTTTTCTACGTTGTAAAGTACCTCCATTTTTTTGTTTATTTCCTGTAATATTTTTTCACACGATGTATCCATGGGGCTCATACTTATTATTGGCGTTTGGCTAGGGCTACTCCACTTATCTTGGCAGTCTTCACAGGTCGTAGTTTGTAAGAACTGCTTGTTGTTTTGCACACACTTTTTATGATAAACAGATCCGCATGTACCTTTACATTTTAGCACATCCTCTTTCGTCACTGACACGAAGAGTTTGCATTTTTTGCATTGTACCATTTTGAATACAGAGAAAGTATCTATTGTAGGTTATATATATTTTTATCGCACGAGTGTTTACAAGCGTCCGTTCGCAGAGCGCGCACGCACGGTACTTGATATACACAAAGAATACCCAGACTTGGAATAAGCATTTGTGGATCGTATAAATACTTGTCCTAAGCGGGAATCGAACCCGCAGCACGTCGCACACAGTGGTAATTGGCGTGGTGACCATCACTCGGCTATCCGTGTAGTCAAAATTTCCTATCTACATAAAGTCAAATACCACTAAAGGCCTCTCTAAAGGATTAAGCTGTAATAAATACACATTTCCAACGCCTCCTTTATCCCTTTGAGTGGCCAATCCATTAACTGCAGACCACATGAGAAAATAATCACAGTTACTCTCATTACTGAGTATAGGCAAATAACCCAAACCAAGGCCTGGAAGATGGCCTGGTTCAGATCTTAGTACTAAGGCGCGTTTAATATTAATTACCAAGGGTACACACAAAGACCCTAATTGGTTTATTTGGTTATTTGAAATCGATTCTATCAAGAATGAATTTATAATGTAAGACTGTCAATCATAATGTTACTTTGTGCGTGTCCACTTAGAGGTTAATTCATATTTATTGATTTGAAAATAAATGATGACGTAGCTGACAATTAATAATAATAATATCTTGAGACAGCTCACACACGGCCATCTGATCCCAAAGCCTGTACTATAGCAACCAGACAACTGATAAACATACTTATATATTTCTGAATACATACATATTATAGATAGATAACACAGAACAAATGATCGTGCTCTTCACACAACATTTGTCCAGGGTGGGAATCGAACCCACGACCTCTGGCAGACAGGGTCACTACCCCCTAGACCAACAGGACCGTTGATTTTCAATTGAAAGATTACTATGATTACAGGTTAACGTAGATAATAGTGTTCTAGGTTCATTTCTATTTCCTAACAATATTCAAATTTCATTTCGCATGTCCTAAATAAAAAAAAAACAAATTCAGTTGGGTTTAAAACAAAACTGTTTACTTGTTATAAGATCTGTGTTTCAGAGTTGTTTCATTATTGTTATTGACATTCTCCCAAAGTTTTTACGACTTAGACATGTTTTTAATTAAAAAAATAATTATTTTGACTCATTGTACTCGCTTGTTTTAAGTGTATTTCTTTATTTTAGGCGTTTTTAATTAGTAACGTTTTGATTTGTTTTTTTGTATATAGCTATATTTATTTTGATTCTAATTAGTACAGACGGTAACAAAAAAGTTACTACTGAAGTAATTCTAACTGCCTAAGTTATCAAATTCCGTGAAATTTTCATTGTTTTGGCTGAATAAATCAATGAATACCTTCCAGAGCTTTACTAGTTTCTTATTATTTATAATTATTCATGATTATAATTAGTTTACCTTTCAGCAACTTTGGAAAGACCGATAGCCTCTTGTTTTTGTTAGCTATAGTTTACAATTAACTTGAAGCGGTTGTAGCCTAATGGCTAGGGCTTCGGACTTGCAATCTTGTGGTTGCCGGTTCGAAAGCCACCATCTGCAGTACTGATGCGAGTACTAATACCTAATGCGTGACCCACATTGCTAGTAAATTAAAAAAAAAACTCTCCTTAATCCTACTAATATTATAAATGTGAAAGTTTGTGAGAATGGATGTGTGGATGTGTGGATGTTTGTTACTCTTTCACGCAAAAACGACTGGACCGATTTGGTTGAAATTTGGTATGCAGGTAGCCTTTGACATAAAAAAAAACATAGGCTACCTTTTATCCCGATTCCTTAAGAAGTTCCCGAGGGAAAATTGATAATTGTTTACAAAATTCATTTGCCCGCTGTCAAAATGTAAACAACCAAGTAACCATGGCAAAAACTACGTTACTATAACGACCAGATCTGATTGAAGTATGAGTCACTTTTTAGGAAAATTAGCTGTAGTGAAAACAACTCGGTGGTTGAACGATTGGAAACTACTAATATTATAAATGTGAAAGTTTGTGAGAATGGATGTGTGGATGTGTGGATGTTTGTTACTCTTTCACGCAAAAACGACTGGACCGATTTGGTTGAAATTTGGTATGCAGGTAGCCTTTGACATAAAAAAAAACATAGGCTACCTTTTATCCCGATTCCTTAAGAAGTTCCCGAGGGAAAATTGATAATTGTTTACAAAATTCATTTGCCCGCTGTCAAAATGTAAACAACCAAGTAACCATGGCAAAAACTACGTTACTATAACGACCAGATCTGATTGAAGTATGAGTCACTTTTTAGGAAAATTAGCTGTAGTGAAAACAACTCGGTGGTTGAACGATTGGAAATGAATGTTCTTGCTGCAAGTTCAAGTCCAGGTGTGACGGCGCCCTTTTTTTCTTTTATAATCCAGTTTCTTTTACAAGTTCAAATATTTTGATACTCCAAGTTCGAATCTCAGTCGAGCCAACCCTTTTTGTGTCTTTTAGTTAAAAATCATATTTTTAAAACTTTTCGCTGTTGTCTTTTCAATCGAATATCATTTTTGTCCCTAAAAAAAAATTAGGTTCAACGTAGTTTACCTATTGGTCGTTATTGATATTATTATTCTCACGTTTTCTTCTGTTAATCTGTAATATTTCTTGGATAAAAATAATAAAATTAAATTAAATTTACCTTTCTTTTACCCATATCTTTCTTTTGCTGTTTGTGACAAGTGTCCGATGGCAAGCTGAAAAACTATGGGACCAATAAATATACGGTTTACAGCGCCGGCGCCAACTTTTGCTTAGGGCAATTGTTTTTACTTTCTTTACGAAATTATTAGAGACGATTTACTAAAATTCACAGCTTCTTCTATCAATTAATGGACCAGATTTCTGTTTTTATTCAGCTTTAGCATTAAATGGTACCTTCAAAATTAAATGTATACCAAGCTCCGTCGATGTCGTATGTTCGTATTTCTGTCTGACCTACACAATCCATTTTACTGGGTAATTCGGTATATTTTGGAAGCACGGGTAAAGCAATAGCAATGACCAAAGATCATTTTTGACGGTCGGAACCAACAGTTTTACATACTATCGGAGGCGTTGGACATTGTAATAATAAGTATAAGTTTTAGCCTGCCTGTCTCAAACCAATACTAAATTTTTGACCCGACACTGGATTCCCACCTCAACGATACTCTTGCTGGTCACACTCAGTCTCAACCACCAAATCAACAAGCAGATGTTCCGCACGGATGAGACGCATAATTATTACCTCTAACATTTTGGAAATTATTGTAGAAGTTAGTTTTTCTTTTGTATTTTTTTGCGTCGCAAGTAAATGCATTTTCTTTCTTTCAGTCTGAGAACAATTAGGGAATTTTATACAGTGCACTTGAGTGGACACCAGAAAACCTGCATGCTGTCTCTCTGCTCATAATCAATCTAAAACAAGATCGAAGCCTATCCTCAGAGTTAAGAGGCAGATTTGTGCTGGGGGTGTTACAACACACCTAAGCCATATGAGTTTGCATTTTGACAAGACAGTCATTGACCCCCGTCTCGGTTGCATGATTCACTACTTCGCTGCTTTCCATCCCCCATCGCTTGCAGATCATGCGTCTTCGTCGTCTTTCATGGATCATGATCCTTTTCGTTAACCGATGTGTCATTTTTGGTTACATTTTCCAGTTGTTTTGATTTAACAACAAAACTACTAAATTGATTGATTGAAATGTATACATATGAAACCACCTCGAAGACTTACCCACTCTATAAAAACTATTGAATTAGTCCTCAATTATTTTCGGAGATAGACGGAGGGGTAGAGGGCGAATTTAAGAATAACAGTCGACTCCAGTAGCCGTGCGCCACGCCGCTACAAAGTCGCAATACCGCTCAACTATAGCGACACGACGCTTCAGCTATAGCGTAGCGACGCGGCTCTTCTATGGTGCTATGACGCCTTTTAGCTATAGCGTAGTGACGCCACTCAATTGTAGCGTTGCGACGCCTCGCAATTGTAGCGATTTGAATGCCTCCCAGCTATGGTGTTGTAACGCCGCTCTAATATGGCTACACGACGCCTCCCATCTAGGGCGTCGCGACGCCTATCAACTATGGCGTTGCGATGCCATACAACTAAAGCGTCGTGACCACTCAGCTATAGAGTAACGACGCCCGTTAGCTTTGGTGTCGCGATTCCGTTGTAATGTGGCGTCGCGGCGCCTTTCTACAATGGCGTTGCGACACTTCTCAGCTATACCCGAAACGAGTATTGATCACCATGCTAACTCAATGCGGGCTGGCAATTATTTCAGATCTTAATTTTTTGGTTTTCCTTCACCGTTTGTCAATAGTGTCTTACAATAATTTAGAAAGTACACGTAACTTTGAAAAGGTCACATTGGTACTTGCCCGGGTTTGAACCCCTGTTCATACGAATCCGGTCATTTAACCGCTAGGGCACCACGGCCACTTTAGTTATTTCACTTTCAGTTATTGACGGCAATAAATACACTTTTCAACGCGAACAACGTCGCGGGTACAGCTAGTATTTTTAATACTTCAAGACAGTTTTCTTTTCTTATTGTTGTTGTTGTACCATGTTGATTAATAATATTATTAGTCGGTAAGTATTTAGAAAGCTATGGATCGCATGAAAGATAACAATTACCCACTCTGTACACATACTCGTATGAATAAAATTATAGAGTCTAACATAAATAAAATAACCTAAAAACAATGTTCACTATTCTTCTTCTCTTCTACACTGTATTATTTACAAGTTAATATAATTTTTCATAAATCTCTTTATAATTTTTGTTTACATCCAGATATTATTAAAAGCAACAAAAACATGTTCACATGAAAACCGTAATGACGCAGTTCCTTTCATTTCACTTTTCAATTACACGTATTTGTAATGGGACACTTTTGAAATGTCACCATTAACATTCACATAATGTGAAAATGAAAATTTAATTTTCAATTATTTGATCAAAACGATTTAATTAATTCTCAAACCAATAAGTCCGGCCGCGCTTTTAACTGGCTGTCGTAATGTAGGAAATAATTTTCATTGAGTAATTTCCACAAATTATTTGACTGACAAACACAAATTAATTAGGAACGTGAATCAGTGATATGTTTGCGAAATTGCGTCGACGTGAGAGGCTTATTAGTATATCAAATAATTCTATACGAGTTCTCGTTTTGGGACCTTTAAGTTGTGAGTTTGTTTTTGTTATACCTAATTATTTTATCTTTGATCTCTGAACATTACGAGTTTGTTGTACACAGTTTTTAGTTTATATTTCGGGGACTATTATTCAAAGATTATGCCAGCCCAGTTGAGTCCTATAAAAGCTATACAATCAATGTTAATATTAACTATTCTATGACGCGTTTTTCTTTGTGTACTAAAAAAGCTAAAATACTGATTGCTTTTAACTTTTCCTTCAAAAATAGGGAAAAAAATGAAGTGAGATCGAAATCGATGTACGTTTTTACATGAGCAAGCTCAACTCGCTTGCACTGCGAAAATTGCACAGCGATCTTCATATACCGGGTCTAGAATACGTAGAATAATTGATTGCACACTACTTGCTTCTACCACAACGCACGAGTACGGAAGCCTTATGTGAATTGAATTCAACCATCTAGATCTAACTAATGGCAAGGATATTGGAGCAGCACATTCCTTTTCAACCGATTTCGAAGAAAAGGTCATAGCTTCGACTGTTTATTATAATTTTTTTTCTTTGTAATCTACATTGCTTTTAAGCTTGCTTGTACGTGTCGTGCAAAGCTAGTTAGTGTAAATTAATAATATTTTTTTTAAGGAAACGGTGCACATAATTTCGGCACTATTTATTAATCTGTGATTTCGGTAGGTAAGTACATTGGTCTATTGTAAAAGTGTGTAGTATTTGGTTACTTAATAGAAATAAGTATAAAAATACAAATGTGTTAGAAAAAATGTGAAAAAGATCTCTGAAATATTTTTTGTAGTATTTTGAGCCTTGTATTGGGGACTGTTTGGGATTCAAATAACATTTTTTTTCTTAACCGTAAACAGTAATTAGGTCTCTACTTAATATAATTTCTTGCCGAAACACTAAACTTATAGCTGTTTTATTACCGTTTCTAGTAAAATAATTCAATGAGTTACTTTTAGTACTTTTTGTCGGCCAGCGCATAAACCTCCACTTTACAAATTGGTCTCCTAACGGCCTGTAATTAACGTTGAAGGGAGTATTTTAACAGCTACATTTAACATGTTCCGCTAATTGGTAGCAGTTATTTAAACACAAATTGACTGTTGCAGTTATAACGTGTATTATAATATACACATAATAACTGCAACAGCCAGTTGAATGCCAAGTGAATCGAACTGGCAAAATACGAATTAAAAGCGGCGGTAGCATAATGGCTAGGGTGTCGGACTTGCAATCATGTTATTGCGGGTTCGAATCCTACCCATTCCACTACCGACGAGGGCCCATTCGCAACACAAGCATCTTACTTACTTAGCACGAGGGGTTAACAAGAATACCAGTAATGTGCGACCAACATTGCTAGTAAGCTTTTAAAAAATAAATCTATATATTTTTACGTATGTTTTGTGCCACCGCTGTTTCATTGCGTTACGCAGAGAAGCCACGCAAGTTTGCCAAGCTTTGCATTGTGTAAATTTTAATGGTATTGATAACATCCACTGCAACCTAAGGAAGCGTTACACCTGAAACTCAACTAACGCTAACTAGTAAAAATGCGTTGACGTAGGCATCGTGCACCGTGCGTAGAGCAACAACACGATTACGTGCCGATAAAAAGTTCACTTGTGCAAAAATACAAAAAGAAAAACTCCTTTTCCTTCCTTTTAATTAAAAATATTATCATTAAGTATAGTCAACAGCAAAATTAGATGACCAAAATCCAATACTAATGAACGGAGTTCGTGTCAGAACTGTTTAGCATCGAAGTGATTCAAAAGTATGTGATTGTAAATTATACCAAACATTTATCACCAGTACAGTTGCGAATTTGCGATATATCGTGATCAGTTTTGACTCCAAAAGTTATACACTCAATTCATCATCTACTTTTGATGTTGACTGAACTTGTATAATTGTAGACATATTATACCTATTCCGTTTGTCTTTAAATCTTTTTTTACTTTAAATTCCAGCAAATAACTCTTAGCATCAAAAGGATAAGAAGGAAATTAGACTGAAGAATATCTACTCCGCTATCGTCCTTGCCTCTCTTTTATTGGTCGCTCGTTTGAAACATTTATGAGCTGCCAACCTCCTTACTACCTACCTTTAGAAGGAAAGGAAATATAAAATACAATTACTTTACGTAGTCCAATCACAATCAACGTTATGTTTCTGTGTCGACTTAAAACAGATTCAAAGAACACGAACAAAGCCTTTTGCCTCTTAATAAACGTTTACTTCCAATTTTGGTAATCGATTTCAATTTAAATAATTAATGTTGAATTTATTCACCAGATTTTTTCGATCTCAGATGTACTTTTTTTATTGCTCAAAAGTTTATATTAAATTTTAATCAATATTTTTATTTGCGATTTACCATAGTTGAAATTGTCGCATTGTTTTAGATAAATTTTTGAAGACTTATGTTTATTCTTTTAATTTTAAAATCGTACTAATTTTATAAATCCTTACTGTACAGGTTGTACTAGAGAGAACACAAAAAAAAACGTTTCCTGGAATTTATACGTTGTATTGAAATTGCAATAATTGTATTTAGGTACAAATTCGTAGAGGTAACCCTTTAACAATAAAATCCCCTGAAATAAATGATATATAACTATTTTCTTGGAACAGAAGAAGTCTATACACACTCTACTATTCATTGTTCTTAATATTATATTTCACATTTAATATGAATAAAATATACCTTATTCGTAAATTGGGGTTTCACCATATTGTAGAAACTAAATAAAAACTTAATAAATACCTACTAAAGTCAAGACAAAAATACCAGTTCAGTGAAAATGTATTTTTGTTTTTATTTAAAGCTACACGAATAACACAGATTTTTTCGTGGCTTAATTGGATTAATTGTTAGTTATAGAGCCGTGAAATATGCGTAGGTACTGTAGACTATGTGCTGGGAGATGGTGAATGAATGAAGACTAGGAATTGCACTTGACTGTATATTATTTAAATAAAGGAGGTACATGTGTAAAATACGGAGCGCAAGAGACGTGCGGCGGTCGCTAAAGCTAAGTTGGCACCACCACTCGGGTCCGTGCGTTAATGACACGGCCCCCGCGCACCCCGCACCTCTCTCCCCTCTCACAGTTCGTTTTAAAAGTAAGTTACGTCGCGAACATGCCCCACCCCAGTGCTGCACTAGCAGCACTCATCCCCAATCGGTAGGCGAGCGACGCGCGTGGTAGATCGTGTAAGCAGTCCAGTTTTAGTTTTAATCTTAACCATTCTGACCCGACCATCTTTGCCAGGCATGACTTCTTGTACTAAGCCCCGCTGCCACACATTCCGGGGCCCGTCAGGCTCTACTACTAGTACTAGATCTCCCACTTGTAAGGGTCTCTGCTCAGCATGCCACTTCTTTCTTGGAACTAGGTCGGGCAGAACCTCTTTCACCCAACGTTTCCAATACTGGTCGGCAAGTAGCTGGGCAATGCGCCACTGCTTTCTTAAATAGAGTTCTGATCCATCGAAAATACCCATCTGGGGCAAGTTGGATGACGACCCCACAAGGAAATGGTTTGGCGTTAATGTTTCGTGACTGTTTGGCTCCACTGAAACGTGGGTCAGTGGTCGACTGTTAACCATATTCTCAACTTCGGCTAGCAGAGTATTCAGAGTCTCCTCCCTCGGTGCTCGTTCTTTCAGTACGACTTTTAGTGAGGTTTTGACGCTACGAATTAACCTTTCCCATGCCCCACCCCAGTGTGGACTAGCAGGGGGAATAAAATGCCACATGGTACCCTGATTCATGGCCGCATTCTTTAGCGTTTCTTCATCAAGCTCTTGCAATGATCTCTTGAGTTCTGTATCGGCACCTCGCAGATTTGTACCATTATCAGAAAATATCTGCTGAGGCCAGCCTCGTCTCGCAGCCATGCGACGGAGAGCCATGATGAAAGAGTCGGACGTGAGCGATGCGACTGTCTCCAGGTGTATGGCTCGCACGGTCAGGCAAGTAAACAGCACGCCATACCTCTTCTCTCTACGTCTGCCAACAACTACTTCCATAGGGCCGAATAAATCGACTCCACAAAATGTGAACGCACGCTGATGATGGGCCACCCTAGCATAAGGTAAGTCTCCCATTCTGGGTATTTCAGGTTTGCACTTTTTAATCCGACATATCATACATTTAGATGAAACATTTTTCACAGTAGGTCTCAATCTGGTAATCCAATATTTTTGCTTTAAGTTATTCACAACTGTTTCTTGATAACCGTGTGCGGCACATTCGTGGTAATGTTTAACAATTAGCCGTGCGATATAATTTCTACCATCCATAATTGCAGGTCTTTTAGTTTTAGGTGAAACATCGATGGCCTTATCTATGCGCCCACCTGCGCGCAGGACTCTGTGTTCGTCAAGGAACGGCGACAAGTTAATTATTTTGCTATTTTTCTGTATATATTTCCCGTTTTTTAGATCATTTACTTCTTGTAGAAACGATTGAGCCTGCGAGTATTTCAGCAATAGATTTTCAGCGCACTCCATACTCGTGACATCATCACTGGTAAGTCTTCTACATCGGTTAATAAAGGTAAGTACCATATAAGTAGATCTAAGTAGGCGCAGCCATGAGGAAAACCTAGTTGGTTCTGGTACAGGTAAGTCTATTGTTTTGCTTTGTATTATAGTTACACATTCTAATTCGTTTTTATTTACAGGTTTCAGTACATCGGTCGGCCAGTCACTTTCTTCGCTGCGCAAGAAGGTAGGTCCCTTAAGCCATTCATTTTCCAGGATACTGCAATCATACATAATCCGCGTACCGATGTCAGCAACGTTTAATTTGGTCGGTACGTATCTCCATTCATTTGTAAGCGTCAACTCATCAATCTCGCCCAAGCGATGTGCTACGTACGGTTTGTAAGTACGCGCCGTGTTTCTTATCCAGTGCAACGTAGTACTTGAATCGCTCCAAAACGTTCTGCGCTCAGGTTTTATTTTGTGTTCCTTAGTTATCGCATCCGCGAGTCGAGCTCCTAAAACAGCAGCTTGTAATTCACATCTTGGTATTGATATATTTTTATTAGGCGTCACTCTGCATTTGCTTGCTATAAATGTTACGTTAAAAACCCCATTGCATTCCCAACGCCAGTAAGCTACCGTGCACATCGATATAGACGATGAATCACAAAATATATGTAGTTGTAGGTTCGTATAACGAGCATTCATAAGCGGCGGAGGGGCCGGCATAGATAACGGCGCGCACGCGTCGTCTCGCAGGAACAGCTGAGAAACCGGTTTGTTATACGGGCGCGCGCCGGCGCGGCTCGGACCCGCAGCGTCGCAATAGTATCTAGGCAGCTTCACATCATGCAATGTTTTTAGCATGTCCACCCATTTACACCACTCGCCATTTACATCATCGGGTATCGGTTCATCCCAGGTAAGATTTAATCGCCAAGTATTCTGAATCATTATTTTTCCAATTATAGTGAATGGCGAAAGAAATCCATAAACGTCAAAAATTGACATTACCACTCGAAGCATGTCCCGTTTCGTAGGCCTTTGTTTTCCGCTTATTATATTTACAGGTATTTTCTTTAATGATACATCGAAGCCTAAAGTATCTTCATCGGGCCGCCATAATAGGCCGAGTGTTCGCTCGCCTTGGTACTGCTCGCCGATTTTGAATCTTACGGCTGCCTCTCCGAGGGTCTCTTTTGGCAGGGTATCAAGTACCGATTTACTATTGCTTGTAAAGTTGCGTATTTCAAAGTTTCCCTGTTGATGTATCATTTTTATTTGGTGGATTAGCTGGATAGCGGTATCTTCATCTGGCAGGCTGTCGATCCAATCGTCCATGTAGTGTTGATGATATATAGCTTGCGTAGCTGATGGATATATTGACTCGAAGCGTTGTGCATTTTTATTTTTCACAAATTGCGCAATGAACGGCGAGCAATTCGCTCCAAATATTAATGACGACATGGCAAAGGTCTTCACTGGCTCTTCTGGTTCACTTCTGTATAAAAATCGAAGTGCATCCTGATCTTCAGGTCTAATTTTAATTCGTAGAAACATATCTTTAATATCGCCTGTCACGGCCACACGATTCTCACGAAATCTTAACATTATTCCAAAAAGTGACGTAAGCAAATCGGGCCCTTTCAATAAATAATTATTCAAAGATAAATCGTTCGTCTTAGCTGCTGCGTCGAATACTAGGCGAAGTTTTGTTTTGTTTGGGTTGTCCACTCCAAAATGAGGTAAGTACCAGGTACGTGGGGTAACTTGCGTGTCAGCCAATTCGTGAGCATAGTCATTAACCAGTAGGTGCTGAACCCGTTCCACGTATCTTTGTTTGAACCCGTTGTCGTTCTTCATTTTTCGTTCGACGTTTTTTAGACGTGACATTGCATGAGGGAATGAGTCGGGCATTATGCATTTTTTGTCCTTCCAGGGTAACCCGACGTACCACTTGCCGTCAACGAGAGTTGAAGTTTGCTCCAGCAGTTCACGAGCGCGTTCATCGTCGCAGTTTAGCCGCGGTTTAGCAGAAATCCCCATAGATTCTACGGCGAAGTTACGGCGAACCTCTTCGTGTAATTCATTAAGCAGCCGTTTGTTCTCGGTGACGTCATCGTTAATCAATAAAGTAGCCTGCGGCGCACGCGTCGCTGACTTAATACTTGTGGGCGCCCTGCCGTGTACACACCAGCCCAGCGGCGTGCGAGTGGCGCAGGGCTCATGCCGACCACCGACTATCACTTCCAATGGTAAGATTAAATGAAGATTATCTTGCCCTATTAATATTTCAGGCTTTAACTGTCCAAAACATAAATCACTTTTCAGTCTTTGTAGGTGCATAAACTTGTCACAATTAACTAAGTTCGTACTTTGTCTCGGCAAATCTAGTTCTTTAACACTGCGCGCGGTGAACGTAAACATTGTCCCATCTTGGTTTGATAAAGTTGTATCAATCACCTGCGTGTCGCACACTAACGCAGTATTGTTCCACGCACCGCGCACATGCATGCACTCCCGTCGACCGCGCACACCGGCCCGGGCGGTCAGCTCCGCGCTTATCAGTGACACAGTTGATCCGTCATCGAGCAGAGCTGTCGCGTTAATTATGCCGTTAGGCCCGTGAATGTTTACTTGTACGACTTTTAACAATATTGCACTCGTATAGTTCATATTTAAATGCGTAACAACTTCAGAACGCGGTTCACTCACTTCATTGTCTGTTGTTTCCGTGATTTTTACACTCGCTTGATTATTAGAGTTCGTGTTCGTATAGTTATAGTGCAACAAAGGATGGTGCGGCTGGCCACAGTTATCTTTATCGCAGGGGGCCGCCGGACACGTTTCCTTGTTATGACGCGACACTAAACACTTGTAACATAAACCGGAACGTTTCACATATTGCCATCGGTCCTTTCGTAATGCTTTTTTGAACTTTTTGCAGTCAGTTATTTTATGTTTAGATACGCGGCAAAACTTGCATTTATCTTCACTGAGTTCATTTTGCACTAACAATGTTTGTGAACGGTAATGAAAGTCACTTTGTTTACGTTTTGTAGAATTATCACAGTACGCAGTAGTCAAGCACATGGCAGTTTTTGATATCTTGATAGCTTCTTCATTTAAGAAATTAGATAGCACAACAAGCCTCGACTCTGAGCCTTCATTTAAGAGGGGATAACTGTAATCGACCCATTTCGACACCAGTACTGTAGGTAGCTTGGACAGTATTATGGTAACCACATTCATCCCTCGCAGGTACTCATCCTGGCCGATAGCTGACACTGCTGCCACATAGTTTTTCACTTTTATCGCAAATGGCACTAAATCTTTGTGGTAATCTGAAGACAATGGCGCGAGCTTGTTGACACTTTGTATTATCTTGGAAATGATAATGTCTGGGTTGCCAAACTGTAACTCTAGAGTGGACATCACCATGTCGGGCGATGTGGCTCCGATCAGCAGAGCGGTTACTGCTTCTTTAGCTGAACCGTGAAGACATTTTCTTAGCCTCCACAGATTCTCTTTAGCGTTGAAATTACAAACTTGTGTTGATTCCTCGTACGCCTGTTTGAACTGGAGCCACTCCATTGGGTCACCGGAGAACGAAGGTAAATCACGCGGTGTGCATAATCGGCTCAGCATTTTGGCGTTAGAACCACCAGCGGCGGAGACAGCGGTTAGTTCCTTTAGTGCAGTCGCTAGCAGGTGAACTGTGTCCTCAGTGCCGTCGCGGCCTGGCGGCGGCGGGTGCGGTCTGTCCGTTTGTTTACCATTCTGCGGAACAGACTGCGGTTTCAGCTCTTGCTGACTGCATTCTAACCACTTCTCAACTTCTTTGTGTCTGTGTATTTCACTTCGATCCGACTGTGAACTGTATTCTTCTTCTAGTTGTGCTAGATCCACGGCCAATTTTTTATCAATTAATTCCATCTGAATACGGGCTTTAGCTTCTGCCGCTTGTAGTTCTAGTTCCTTTTTCCTTGCCATGATGGTCGAGGATGTAGATTTTGCCACCTTAGACTTTGATGACGTAGGTTTTTCACTATTTCTCACACTACCCACTTCCATAGTAAATCTTTTGTCGCAGATATTCTTTGTGTGTTCATGTGATGTTCCAGGTAACGGCGATTCTTCTGGTTGAACTAGATTAAGCGACGGTAGTTCCTGCTTAGGCTGACGCTGTTCAGCCTCAGCTTCGAGTTCTTTTTGCCTCTTCGTACTGCTTCTTGTGTTGACCATCATGCGTGGCGGAGTCCGGTACATTCACTTAGATCCAGCTCGAAGGACCAGCTTTGTAGACTATGTGCTGGGAGATGGTGAATGAATGAAGACTAGGAATTGCACTTGACTGTATATTATTTAAATAAAGGAGGTACATGTGTAAAATACGGAGCGCAAGAGACGTGCGGCGGTCGCTAAAGCTAAGTTGGCACCACCACTCGGGTCCGTGCGTTAATGACACGGCCCCCGCGCACCCCGCACCTCTCTCCCCTCTCACAGTTCGTTTTAAAAGTAAGTTACGTCGCGAACAGGTACTATATTCCAGCATTACAGATGAATGAAAGCTCCTACATTTATTAAAAGCACTTTACCTAATGTTGATTAAGTATTAACATCGTTTTAAGCACTTTGTTTTGATAAGTATTCTACATTTACATATATCAAGAATGCTTGTAGATTTAATAAAACTGAAACCACCGCGTTGGGCGATAGGGAACCATCTCATTCGCGGATAGTACGTGTAGTCATTATACACATCTTGATTTCTTTGAAATAGTACAAAAGTATAAGCAGTTCGCTTCATAGGTGGACAAACTTTGTCACCTTTTATTATTTTTCATCTCTTTCAGGGATGAATATATATTATATTATTATGTATTTATATTATATTTCGGTACAACTCACACACGGTCATCTGATCCCAAACTAGGCAGGACCTGTACTATGGTGACCAGACAACTGATAAACATACTTATATTTCTAAATATATACATAAATTACACCCAGACACAGAATAAATGATCATGCTTATCACACAAAGATTTGTCCTGGTTGGGCTTCGAACCCACAACCTCCGGCCTAGCAGTCAGGGTCACTAACCACTATAAATCAACAGGCCAGTCATAATTAAAAGATTTGTGATCGATCTCCTATAACAATCCAATAGGTATCAGTTATGAATGTGTATAAAGTGTAGGGTGTATTAGGTCAACTGCACACCTAGTAGTAACGTGATGACAACAACGCCTTTATTTCAATATATTTAGGTTTATATTGGCGATACGTTGTTATCATATTAAGTCTAGGCGATTAAGATTGAAATATCCCAAATTTTATAAAAGATTTATCCGAATAAAAAATACGTACGAAATGATCATCTTGATTTAGGGTACAATTTTTCATCAAGATCAAATCACAACTTTCAAAAGGCTTCAAATAGAATCGATCTCCAAAACGAGGGCAATTTATTAATAGGGCTTTAGTCTATTTCGACGAAAACCGGTCACAGATTGCCTGTCGTCTGCTACCCCCATAAATAGTATGTACATATATATTCAAATGGAGTGCTCGCACCAAACGACTTATCCAAATAAATGCTTGAGAGACGAATGTAGCGGTTTCCATTCGGATTTCCGTTGTTGAAATGAAAAAATCTAAAAGCTTATCGATTTTTATATAGGTAGCCTTAAATAAATGACCTACCTACTTGGTTTATTTGACTACTCCTTTATATATATTATAAATCTTAGTCCTTTTTCAGGTAATGCTAGTTTAAAAATCCCACAATATTATTAAAGAAAAATAAAAATTTTCTTTATTTACTTATTTATAATCACAAAAAAATATTATAACTGTAATTACCAAAAGCGAATCTAAGTAAACAAACCTAATAATAATCCTAAAGCATTACATTAAAAACATCAGTCACACAAAGATATAATGAATTTCTAAAAATATACTCACTAAAGCAATAAAATGGCATTTTTCCTTATGACTCACCACTAAGTATAAATAATTTCATTTAGTTTTTCCATGATCAAACGAGTTAAAAATAGACTTGTTTCTAAAGAAATCCTTGCTCCATCATAAATTGAATTGACTTTTTAATATACGAGTCATCATCCTCCTGCCCTTATCCCAATTTTATTTGGGGTCGGCGCAGCATGTTTTCTTCTTCCATACTCTTCTATCTGCCGTCATCTCACAAGTAACTTTTTAATATACGAGTATAGCTCATAAAATAAAATAGTTGCCTCAGTTATCTATGACGCCTTTGTACTAACTTTTAATAAATTCACAAAAGAGACATTTTATTATTTTATTTTTGTTTTACTTCATAGAATGACTACAAATGACTTTTGGCGTTGGAGATGTTTTTTTTAATGCTAATTTAGGAATTTATTTCGTGAAATCAAAAAACGAAAATGCGGAACATTTTTTTTTTATTTGGCATTAGAGTTGATTTCTTGATTACATTTTGGAGGGCTCGAGAAAGATTGAGTTATATGTAGCAACTGGGTTTTACTATTTATAGAATACAGCTTAAACAATTATGGGAACTAGAACGGTATTGTATAAATTCAGATCAATTTGTTTGTTGCAAAGATCAGCACTCAAATATAATATGAATTTTAACGGTCTAATGGATATCTTCTCATATATAAAATTCTCGTGTCGCGATGTTTATTCCCAAACTCCTCCGAAACCGCTGCAACGATTTGTATGAAATTTCGTGTCAAATCGACCAACATCTATTTTTCGGACTTTTTTTTATGTGGCAGAAGTACTTACGTTTGCCGGGTCCATAGAAAACCATTTGCTTTGCGTTCCAAGATAGATTTTTTGACCTGATTTTTAAAGTTAATGTGTATTTACAATAATGTGAAAACAACATTATTTATTCAAAAGGTTTCAGGTTTAAATCCGTCAAGCTTGATTACGATAAATTTTATTGTTGTAGCCCCAACGGAGACAGACGACTGACAGATAGCTTAACAGGAACTCCAGGACTTGTGAAATTTGTTTACAAAGCATTTTGTTTATAGAAACCATATAATATATATTTTTGGTATTTTTGCTGGTTTAATTTTGCAACTTACATTTTTAAACAATAACATTTTAGTTTATTATAAAATTACGTCACGGGAATTAACGCGAACTCATGCTTTTACTTTTTAAGGCTTGAAGTTTCGGCCGGGTCACACTGGCCGTGGTGGTAGCAAGCAGACAGCAAGAGTTCGCGCTAATTCCCGTGACTTAATTTTATTAAATCTATCAACGCGATAGTTGAAAAATTAGTATAATAACTTTTTTCTAAACCAATTGCTTACACTGGCAAATCATACTTACACTGTAGGCATTCCCTACAGTGTAAGTATGATTTTAATACCAATATCCAAGTCATAAATTGCCATTACTAATTCAATATTTCCATTTATGACGTTACATACGGGAACTCTTCCTCACATTCAAATGAAATTTCAATTTCAATTTTGCAGCAATTTCATATTGGTATTATTATTGAATATTCTTCCACAGAAAAGCGATATTATTTATTCTTGTTTGTTAACATGATACCATTCTCTAATGTTAGCTCTAGATGGTACCACTTGGGCGTCTGTTCCATGATTTCATTTTCTTGATTGTTAATTGAAGCTGCACGAATTCAGCATTTTTTTTCCTCTTTTACCGCTCAACGTATTTTATACGTTATATAATATATTGATTATTCAATATTGAGTTCAGATTTAGGTTACATTTCTTCTTTTCTCTAAGTATGTAAGATATTTTTATAATAATAATCGTATTGGTGTCTGATGCTTTGCTCCTCAAATCCTCTTTGGCAATTACGAAATCTTGTTTGGAAATAAGATGCGTGTGGGTTGTAGTATATTGAAATCAAATTATAATTTTGTCCTTGAACCGTGTTTGAATATATTACACATACCTACATGATGTCTTCGCAAAAGTTACGTCGGTGTATCTTATCCAACCCAGTACATATAATGGCTTTAGCATTTTATTGTTTAAACCCTAACCAGTGTAAAACATTCTGGAGTTTCTTGTCTATATAGCAATTCATACAATTATATAGTGATTTTTAAGATGAAAACCCTATCTCACAAAGTTGCTTGAATTCTTCAACGAAAAATGAGTTCACTGCTTGGTGATGTTCAATGAATCTACTTAGAGTTCGGGTATTAAAATGCAGTTCCTGTTCATTTTACGCTTATTTTATCTCGGTCATAGGAATAGCAAATAAGCCACGTTCCTGGAATCTTCAATTAAAATGTTGTCTTTTCAGTTTCGATATTGTAAATGGCAATAATTTATTTTATTTATTGGGGATACAGTTATACGGTATAATATTAAAACTACTAGTAGTGCTACTACTATTAGTTTAGATACAATAAGAACGCATAACCCATAACCCGAAACGCATAACCCACACCATTGTTAACAGTACAATAGCGACATTTTGAGAAATAAGGCAACAGACGAAAGCGGACATAAAAAAATCAGATAAGGAAATAAAAGCAGCCATTACTGAGGGTGATTACCCAGAAGATCACGGGAATATCGAAATCAATGAAAGAAAAGTGGAAAACAAAAGAAAATAGAAACATGAGAATTTGAACAATTTATTTTTCTCTTACGGCCATAGTATTGCTAAGATAAACATGTACCACCCTAAGAGCTTAAGGCCAATTTTTGTTTATGATAAATCAACGTATTATTTCGATAAGTTAACCCATAGGTATAACGATGTCATTAGACAATTTATATCTACTTATGTTACGCTCTGCTACCTGAAAATGTATTCTAATAAGAGGAATAACTCCAAAGAATTTGACCAGCTGATATTTCGTCTAACCTTTTAAAAAATACCAAGTAATAGATTCTTACTAGCTGTATGTAGGTATTTGAAACTACTTAGAAATTGTTTCGAAATTCTTATGATGTTTATCTTTACAGATGCTTGTGAAGCCAAGAATCTTCATAAAGTAATTCTTGGACAACGGCTCCACGACCCAGCACATATGAAGCGCAAACTATGCAAGACATCGTTTAACTGTGAAGACATGGAGGAGCTAAATGTTGTAAGTATTATAACTACACTCGAGAGCAATGAATCCGGGTCACTTAAAGAATGTTAAAAATCTCGGAAACTAAAAATGATAGGTTAATGCAATAAATTGTATTTAATAGACAATGTAATACTCCTTAAATGAAGGTATTAAAACTTCTTAGTTATTGTAAAGTTATATCATAAAAAAATCAAATTTGAAAAAGGGCCACTTTCGAAGATGGAACTACGAAATTACAGCATTTGGTTTTGCTTTTGTTTGTAATCTGTCATTTATGTGGGTACATAAACCATGTTGATAGTGCTCTATATTCATTATTCAAGCTGAAATTATGTCGCTTACGCCTGAAGAATGCACCAGAATACTTACAATGCTGGAAACCGGCCGGAGTCAGCGCGATACAGCCAGGACTGTCGGTGTGTCGCTGTCAACAGTACAAAGAGTTCTCCGACGTTACGAAGTAACTGGTTGTAACCTACGCAGACCAGGAACGGGCAGAACCAGGTGTACCACCGCACGAGAAGACCGATACTTGGTGAACACCATGCTTCGAAATCGCTTTCTCACAGGAACTGAACTCACAAATCAGTTTCGACTCCTCGGAGGAAGTAACCCAAGTGCATGGACAGTAAGACGTCGGCTTGCTGAATCTAACTTAAAACCCCTTAGACCTGCAAACGGCCCTAAACTGGAGCCTGGGCATCGTATTTCAAGACTAAGATATGCCCAGAGCCACGTAAATTGGAGTATTGAAGATTGGTCAAAAGTTATGTTCTCCGACGAATCAAAATTTATGCTCTACAAGCACGATGGAAGACACAGAGTGTATCGAAGACCAGGGGAAAGATTCAAGCAAGCATGCATCGAAGAAAAAGTAGCCTACGGTGGTGGGTCTGTACTTGTGTGGGCCGGAATTTCTTCTGAAAGTCGCACAGAGCTGGTGATCATAGAAAACGGCTCTTTAACTAGCGAAAGATATGTGGAAGAAATCCTCAATGATCACGTTGGTCCATTTATGGTCAATTTAGGTGAGGATGCTATATTTATGCATGACAATGCCCGACCTCATACAGGTAGGATTGTGAATGACTACCTTCAAGAGATGAACATTACTCGTATGGAGTGGCCAGCGCGCAGCCCGGATATCAACCCGATCGAGCATGCTTGGGACGAGCTAGGCAGATGCGTAAAACAACGAAATCCTCCCCCAATCACGCTTCGTGAGCTCAAAATTGCTCTCACAGAGGAATGGGAGAATATTCCCCAAAATCGTATAAGGAACTTGGTGTACAGCATGCCAAACCGCGTAAACGCAGTAATGGAAGCACGAGGAGGCAATACGAAGTATTAAAATTCAAGAAAATCGTAATAAAGTTCATAAATTTCATGTTTCCTATTTTTGTTTAAAGGAGAGATCAGCAGTTTTTTTCTTTATGTAATTTTGTGTTAATAAAATGTATGGTGACTCATATTTTTTTTACTTTCATTTAAGGAGTATTACATTGTCTATTAAATACAATTTATTGCATTAACCTATCATTTTTAGTTTCCGAGATTTTTAACATTCTTTAAGTGACCCGGATTCATTGCTCTCGAGTGTATTATACCTTTTGTTGATCTTAAATATTCCTTGGACAGAAATAATTGTTCGTATATTTTTATTTCAAGTTCTATGCATTATAATAAAAAACTTTTGCTGCTCATGCAATTTTTAAGTCACGGTAAATCTTTGAATTATCTGAGTTCGTGATGTCAGAAGGGTTTTTATTATCTCATAAAAGTTTCGCAATTACCGGATACAATTTAAGCTATAGATATATAGATAGTTAAATTCATAGAAGAGTCTAGAATGACAGCCCCATTCTGAGTTAACTAACTAAAACTCCAAATGTTTCCAACACCTAATCCAGTGGTGCACCGTGATTATGTTGTAGGTAAATGAACACAAACGAGAAAATAGTCATCAAGTAAACTTGGCTCAAAACCTACAATTCTGTTAGACACTGGAACATTTATTCAGGATGAGTGCTTTCCATAGTGGAGACCACTGATTTGACCAAACAAATCTATAGATTTTCCTTTACTGGGTTAGATGGGCCTGTATATATAGGAATAAACGAATTAACTAAACTCCATTCTCAATCCTTGGATTAAAAGCATCTGTCACAGGAGTTTTTACTTCAGTTAGCATAAAGGAAATTGCAAGTTATCGAAGAATCTTAAATCTCAATTGCCTGCGATGAATATAAATGGAGCGGGGAAGAAACGTGACCCATAAATAATAACTTTCTTGGAAACAGGCAACTAAGTTAAATTTTAGATATCAATTTCCAAACCACTGTTAAAGATTTTAGGATTTTTCTTGGAATAATACATTTTTGTTCAGTTTTTTTCTTAAACTTAGGATTTCCATTTGTCATGACCAATCTTGAACTTTATAATTTATTCATAAAGTTTCTTCAACTTGTAGAGTATATAGCTCATAGAGTTTCATCGATAACGGCTGACGTAATTTTCTTCTGCGTAGCAAATCAGAAATTCGTTTGAATCTGCAAATAAATACTTACCGTATCGGTCCTTAATTGCATTAAAACCGGTTCTTTGAGAGCTCTACTAAGGTTCTAAATAAGCAAATACTTTAGTTGTTTTTAACTATGAACAAAAACAGCTCACAGCTGTACAGTTTATCGCCGGAGGCACTTGTCTTTAGTAGATGCGCTTGCTTTATCCTCCGTGAACAGAAATTATTCGCCTCTAAATTAACTTCAACTATCTGTGTCTCACTGTTTGTGTTTGACCCACGAAGTATCCTTTTCCACAAACTGGGGACAAAAAGTATTGAATGCAAAGAACTATAAAATACCGGTGTTATTCATCTATGGTTGTATATATAATCTAAGAAATAATCTACTTGTGACCTGTGTGCTAGATTTCATAAATACATTTGTTGGTTTTTGCTTAAATGAAGTTCAAATATCCGTCCAGCACTACATATTCCCTCATCATAATATTAGTAGGATGTTTAGTTATACCAACTTGATACCAATTTATTAGGGCAGGATCATGAAAAATTATCCAGCCTGCCTAATTGTTCGCTGACTAGTATACCTATATTAATTAACAGTAATCTGATTATGAGTTGCACAACAGAAATTGGAATTTGTTCACCCACATTATTTAATATTGCGATAAATTATTTAGAAGTGCTGCTAACAATGTTTTGTTAAATATGACACGTAATTAAAAGCTCATACATATAATTATTTTCTTTTCCATAATTTTTGAGATTTATCGTATTCATTTTTAACATAATTATTAATTTGATTGCAATATACGTTATTATTTGTAATAATGCTTGTGAAAATAAAGCGAAATAACATTACTATCATTAATCTTGAATTCAAAATTTTATATAGCGTAGGTCTAAAGCACAGTCTAAAGTAAGTGAGAAATAATCATTTGTTTTCTCGTTTTTAATATAAATGCTTCTTGAATATGTTTTTTAAGACTTATTACCGAAGCATTCATAATTATAAACAAGATTCAATGAAGTATTTTAATTGAGGACATAATTGTATACGCTACTAAAATATACTTTATACTTAACAATAAAATTAGGGTAGATACCATTAAAGACATTTTAAAAACTACTTGCTACGAAATAACACGAATATTTTCCAAAAACATATATTTACTGAAAAATGAAAATAAAACTCAGAATAATAAAATAAATATTGCAATTTAATGTTTATGGGATGAATAAAAAGTATTAATAAACTCCACGATTTAAAATATTCAAATTCCATAATTCAGTCAAGGTCTTACAATGTTGAAATTAGTTTTAGATTTAAATATTTATAGGATAAAAATATGACACTCCTCAAAGGTGACAAACACGATAATGATAAAAAACAGTGAATAAATATAACATAATAATAGTAATCAAAGCACCCCCGTATAAGCTTGTGTTTTATTCTTTCTCTTTATTATAATAATGATGGTTCTTCTTCATTATCATTTTGTTCATCTTCAGGTACTGGAACTTGTTTCACAGGTTTTGGGCTCACAATTGACCCTTTTGCTTCGTCTTTAATTCTATATTTATGCAGTTTTAAGTAATCTTCTTGCGCATTTAAGGCTGCACGTCTTTCTTTGCCTTCGGCAAGAGTAGCATCCCAACAAAACACCGCTTTGAACGGATTTTTTTTCACAGTTTCTGAAGAAGTATTTTTAATGTAGTTATAGTCTTCTAAATAATCTTTTTTGAGAGATTCTTTATCATCTGAAAGTAGACTTTTCTTCAACTTTTGAGGCTTTTTTATCGCTTCAGGGAAAAGAATAGCAACTGTATCGTTAAATATAACTTTTTGATTCTTCATAATTTCTAACATTCTTCTTTCTTTTTCCAAACGCTGTGTTTCTAATTCTCTAAGTGGCTTTTCGTGTTCTATTAACAAAGCTCTATTAATTCTTTTCTTCACTGCTATTGTTCTTTCAATTAGTTTTTGTATTATCTTTTGCCACCTTTCTTCGGGGCCAATAACTTTCAGCTTTTCCAATCTCTTGGCTTCAGCTTCTTCCTCTTGTTTTTTGTCCATTTCTTCTCTTTCACGGCGCTTTTCTTCTTCTTTTTCAGCTAATAGTGCGCCCTCTTTTCGTTTTATTTCTAGTAATATGTGCGGATTACTTGTCATAAAGTCATCTTGCCAATGTATGAAGGATTTCATAACTTTTAACTCTCTTGCAATCATTGCTTCCATGCGAGATATATAGTTTGGATTTGATAACATAAATATTGGTGGATTTAAAAACATTCTAAATGAACCATTAATATCACTTACTCCGATAATATTTTTAGCTAATGGTAAAGTATGTAGACTGACCCCAGTGAGCATAGTGCCAGAAAGAGTTTGAACAGAAATTGGTTTGTCACTCCTCAACAGCAAGTCCCAAGTTTCCAGATCACCTTCAGAATTTGTTATAAAAAGTAAACTAGGTTTATATAAAGACCACGCTCCATCCGTCAGACGACAAGGTCGTTTTTTCCATAAAACTGGGCGATACTTCAATTTATCTGACCAAATAGCAAAAATTTTACCACCAACAGTTAATGTTATAGAATTCATGAATGGGTTCTTTTGAGTACAAGATACAATACCGTCGTGTATTGAACAGGTAAATTTTATATCGCAATATTCAGAATTGACTACCTCTCCAGTGTTAAACTCGTGTCCTTCCCAAGTCAAAGCTCTTAGTTCTCCTTGCTGGGACCCGCAATACAATGTTGTATTAAAGTCCTCTTCCTCCTCAGGTATGATTTCGCAAGAAAAGTATTTTCTTCCCGTGCCGTTATTTTTTGGAATATACACATATTTAAGCTTTGGTGGTATCATATCAAAAGTTTGTAGTTGCAAAGTCTCTGGTTGACCCGCAATGCCTAATATAACCTTATAAGACGGCTGTAGTACACGATCTAATATCTTTAGAGGCGAAACGTCAACAAGTAGACCTGAAGGTCTTCTCGGAACTCTTTTCGATTTCTTTATCTTTTTTCCATCGACAAATGTTATGTTGTCCACGGACAAATTCCAAACCAAAATATTTCCATCTTCGGAGCCACTGATAAATTGTAACGAATTTTTGCCATGTGTCGTTTTAACAGTTTTACCAGTAGCTGTAATTAAGAAATTAGGTGACACCCATTTAATAGCAGTTACAGGGCCGTAATGACTATTCATCAGATTACTTAGAGCTGTAGCATTCACAACTGCTCTATCTTGAACAGTTTTCATCCATGTCATATGAGCATTCATAGCGATGCGGTATTTTTCCCTTGTTTCACTAAGAACTTCCATTTTTTCAACATTTTCCAACTTATTTGTTAGATCCCAAATTACTATTTGGCCATTCACTAAACCACCAACCAGAATGTTTTCATCAAACGGACAAAATGACAGTACTTTTACCTCACGAGGGGATTCTAAGTACAGTTTTGGAATCAAACTATCAATATGACTCCATATCATTACAGGATTTAGACCATAGACAGCCCTCTGAATTGGATCAGCGCGTGTAGTCAAAGTTTTCATAACAGTTGGTGATCCATCTGCGTAAGAAATAGCAACGATACCAGACCACATTGGGTGAAATACTGCACTAGAAACATATTTGTCTTTTGCCCGGACGTCTGTAAAACAGACATATTCGTCGAATGTCATAGTACCAAGAGTACCCATGTGTTTTTGAGTCACGAGATCAGGATAATCATTACAGTACATATCCATAACTGTATTTAGTTCTATAATCGACTCTATTTCTTCGGTTTTCTGTGATAAAAATCCGTTTATCAACTTAATGTACGATGGTCGACGCAACCGTTTAAAAGCTTCTCTGTAATTAGCCATCGCTACGTCATCGACTGGCGGCTTCTTTGCTTTCTCGTCATCTTCTGAACTCTCATCGTCGTCATCATCATCATCTAATAACGGGTCATATGGCAGAACTGCAGCATCACCACCTCCTTCAATATCACCCATATGCCCTAATGCGTCTGCAATTGATTGAGTCCACTTATTTTTGGGGTATTTTAATTGAGTTTGAGCAGAACGATCAATCATAGCAGGAGCTATTTGAGATGCACAATCAACTCTACGCCGGAACACATTGCTAAATTTTTGCCTATACGGCTTCAGTTCAATGAAACCATCTCGTACGGAGTTAGTGTCTCTTACGTGGAACTTGTCGGGTTGGTATTCAGTAGGAAACTTGGCTTTTATCTCTAATTCCATCAAAGTTCTAGAGTTTATAGGTATCTGTTCTATTATCTCTGCTTCGCTACCTAAGCTTTTCCAAGGACGAGGTTTTTTCTGAACTGCTTTTTCTAATTTCGTCTGCTGCCTTTTAATGAATTTATCTGATTGTTGTTTGCAATGGTCTCTGCTTTCTGTTGTACAACAGATATAGAACTCATCTAAATCTTTTGATTCATCTACTATGTAGCCCATAAGAATTTTTTCATCGGTATATTGTTCCAGTATCTCTTTGAGTGGAAAAAATTCTGATATTTCGCCACCCAATTCAATGGACTCCATTATCTTGGCCTTACTTACATATATCCAAGGAAACTGAACATTTACATTGACGCCTATTTCAGCTTCTATAAATACTTGAGTTTCTTCACTTAGTAATACTTTATATACGCCTTCGACTTCATATTTTGGTATAAATCTTTTTCGGCGTGGCTGTGGCGGTGGCTGTGGCTGGGTATTTATCAAAGACATTTTGTCTTCGTCAGTTTTAACTGTAATTAATTATTATAATTATTGACACAATGAAATATATGCAGATAATATTATTCAATTAAAAATACAAATAAGTCAGTGACATGCAGTGACATGTGTCACCTTTTTTTTTCAGTGCTGTAATGAGGTTATAATAGTTGGCAACTAAGTCGTACATATACAATAATAGTACTCTAAATAGAATCATAATATAATTCCTTTTTAGTACACTTAAAAATGTAAGGTCCAGTACAATAAAATCCGGAATAAAGTCGACGCATAATAGAACTAAAGCCTCTCGTACATCGTTTTATTGTAGCTGTTACCTACCTGCGGCGCGGGTCCAACCGCGATCCATATTTTTTTAGTAATAATGATAACTTATTTTATGATTACTCTGAATGTAGCCGTCGGTACGAACTCGCGCATTACACTCATACTACTACATACTCTCATACAAACTACTCATACACTCGCACTAACGCGCGGGAGGCGAGGACGCTTGCGGGTGGAAGAAAGCGCCCGCGGGCGTGCCCTGCCTCCACGCCCCGCGCACTTCCCGCTGATACCTGATTTTGTGTTCTGCACAGCGTAATGTGGCTAGGTTTGGAGCGGCCATAAAGTTTGTCGAGAGCTGTACCAATGTATGTAGATATGTTATAGATGTATACCTTCTCTGTTTTTTAGTCCTGAAGACTAAATTGACAAGTGCAAATGTCAAAACCTAATGTCAAAATCTCAGGACAAATTACTTTAGTTATTATTCTGAGGGACAAAACGGTCATAAAAACTCCAGCTGTTGGAATCTATGTCATTTTGGCATTTTTACTTGTCAATTTAGTCTCCAGGTTTAAAACACAGACAATAGATGAAACTGCATCCATTTGCAACTCGCCAACTCCAGTCAATCGCGAGCATTTGTCGGCATCCGCGAGGCGCAACTAGTTGAGACAAATCGCATCGCCAACAATAGCCAATATTTTTTTACTAGGTTTAACACGATTTCCGTAAGTGCAGGCTATGGCTGCTTCACCAAACTTTGTTTTTATATATTAAGTATGAAACTGCGTCCATTTGCAACGAGCCGAGCCGTGACCAATTTAGTCGATTTTCACACACTTGACAGTTGTCTATGTAAATATATATTCAAAAAAAATTGGTTTACAACCGTCCATCGTGCAACCTCAACCGGCATCGTCAAAGTTTTATGAGATTCGATTCATCCGAGGTGGACTCACAAAGAATAAAAGTGATTCGACTTGACCCTTCTCAAATCAGAGCGATTTGGCTATAATCGAATTAAAAAAATCATATGAAATGGGCTTACATAAATATGTAAGTAGTTAACTATGAGAACAACCTACTTTTTACATCGTTTTGTACCCAAATCACTTCAACAAGTGTCAGGTCGTCTCCCGAGACCAGCAGGCTTACTACCGAAACTGGTTTGGTTCTGTTTTTGATTCTGTTTCGAACTTGATTCGGTTCTCGATTCGATCGTGAAATGGTACTCTCGAACCAAACCGAATCGAAGACGAAGATCGAGTTACGATCGAGTGTTATCAGCGTCGTTAGCTGTATCCGGTTATATACGTCATCGTTTAATTTTAAAACTCTATGGTTCATTCGGTCTTTTCGTTTGAACATTTTTAGTTTTCTATCGGTTTCTGTCATAAAAACTATTATTTGAACACACCAAAATTATTTAAAAAATTATTTATAACACTGACATTTAAAATCTAAATAATATTAATTTAAATTTAATAGTTTACATAAATACTTCATAAGAATATTATAAATATGAAGTGTTTGTCTATGTGCTTGTCAACACGGCGTCAAATTTAAAAGTAAGTAAGTTATTATGTTTGTATGTTTCGAGCGAAAAATCTTCACTTTTTTCATTGTAATACATTCCTGTATTTACCAGAGTAAGCACAAGATTTGTATTATTGTTTTATATACTATCTGTTATTGTTATAATATAAAGATTTGTCTTTATTTCAGTAGTACTAATAGAATCAAACATGTCTCGACCAACTTTTGCGCAAACCGAGATGTTGGTAAATATTTTAGAGGAGAATCCTGGGATTGCAAAGGGACATTTGAGGACTGCTCAAGCTCGCCACCAGACGAAGCTTAGGTGGGAGGAAGTAAAAACTTCCTTGAATGCGTTGGGAGGCGCAATTAAGGACGCCAAGTCTTGGGCCAAAGTAAGTGTGCAACGCAACTTTTGTATAGATATTGTATAATGATTTGCTCATCTCCTTTTATATAATTCTGAAGTATAAGTAAGAATAGTTAACTCTTAATTATTTTCAGTTATAGTCTGACAAGAAGTACGCCCTAAAAAAAAACGTTGCCCAACGTAACGCTTCTGCGGTCCGCACTGGTGGTGGAGTTGACATCCTGCAGCCAATCTCAGAGCTGGATGAGCGTATTTTATCCCTATTGGGAGGATCCAGCTTTGCAGAAGGTGATCAGGAATTGAGCATACCCCTCAATTTCCCTATGGTAAGCTTTGCTTTAATAAATAATTTGCTTGCTTTAATAGGCGTCAATGTCGCATTGCTGATTGTGAAGAGTCCAACTTTAATTTCTAATTGATTGCTTGTTTTCAATAGGAATCCCAAGATCATTTACAAGGACCTTCATTCCCCAACACCCAAGCAACAGGACAAGATCCTGCGTCAAGTACGCTACAAGCTTGGGATCCACTAGATAACCTGATGACAGCTTCTTCTAGTTAGTATAAAAATAGTTAAATACAAATATATAGAATAATAAAATTACATAGTTTTTATAATTGAATGAAATATGTTTTCAGCGCCAAGACGTAGCCCAAGAATAAGAGCACGACAGATGAGATCAAAAAATAATCTGCAGGCAGAACGAGACCGTATGATGAAAATTGAAGAGAAGAGGGTAGAGGCAGAGCTGAAACATGCTGCAGGTTGGGAAAAGCTTGTGCAAGCCTTAGATAATTTAGCGAATGCTATTATTGTGTCTGGCGATAAGATTGCACAAGCTCTTCTCAACAAGCCATAATCTTCCAAATAGTCCTCTCCCCTATTATTTACTAGCTTCTGCCCGCGACTTCGTCTGCGTGGACTTCAGAATTTATTCTTGAGCTTCGCTTGTTAACAATTTTTAATCTTCCTACGGGAATTATTTGAGAGATCGATACAGAAAGTACACGCCCTTTTCCATAACAAAGGTTTATTTCATGGCAAATATCATCCAAATCCGCTGATGCGTTTTTGCGTGATTGAGTAACAAACATCCAAACATCCACACTTCCACATTTATAATATTAGAGGGATTATTATTTTTTATTATAAGGATTTGCCTACATATCTTTTTTTTAGCAAATAAATGAAACGAGAATTCCATAAATTGTTTTATTTACATAATATAAAACTGACTAAAGCCGTCTATTTCTTTGTTGCCACATCGTTTGAGCAAGGGTATGACGTCCTGTTTGCCCCCGTCTTAATTCATCAGAATAAATAATAAAGCTCTGTTGCACAAATTGTGAAGGACGCAACAGGCGTTTATTATTTTTGTTTCTGTGCGGGGCTTGTAATGCAATACCCGATGACGCAATAAACATCTCCACCTAGCTTTCAGGAGCCCAATAGTCCTCTCTACAGTGTTTCGTGCCGAACAATGTTGCATGCTATAATACTCCTCCGGAGATCCAGCGACTGTATTTATTATTGGAGTCATCATATAAGATCTCTGCGCATAACCAGAGTCTCCTTAAAGATAAAATAAGGTTTTTAATTATAATATTTCAATAATAATAATCAATAACAAAATACAAATATTTAAATAAGTAAGTACCTAAGAAATATGCAGTTTCTCCACTTCTTTGCATTTAAACGATATCTCACCTCGTCTTGGACACAGTTTACTCATGTGTGGCGTCAATTCTTCAACCAAAACATTAAATAACTCCTTAGATAACCGGTAATTTTGTCGGAAAGAGTTGTTATCCATTTGGATAGCCTGTGAGTTATACCGACTCATCCTTTGAATATTTCTAAGGACTCTTCTGTCCGCACGATTTGCTTCCTCGAGTACATTAAAAAACGACGCAAAGCGAGCCATTATCGTTACAATATAGATGAATTTAACTTGCAATGAGCATACTCGATCGTAAGAAAGAAGCTTTCTTAGTATCGAGAATTTTGAAAGTTGTTTGACAGTTGATTTTGATCGTGCAACTCGATCGACGGTTCTCGATCGTACCGATAGTAGCCTTTTCTCGATCGTAACGGATTTTCTCGATCGAGCTTAGTTCCAACACGAACCACTACACGATCTGGCGCTAGTATCGGGTTCAAGAGTACCAACTCGATCTCAATTCGATTGAAACAGAACTCGATGCAGTCGGGAGTAAGGCTCCAGTTGGTCAACCATCTCGAAACATTTTAGCCATCTAAAAACATTCCGGTTCCCGCATATTTGTATCATATAATAATAACCTCTCAAGTAATTTACAAACAATTTATTATTGCGTCTGTCGAATGTGATAAGGATATAAATTCATGTCTAAGTACTTAATATCTAAAGAGTTGTGAACTGTTACTTCAAACAAAAAAAACTGTGCACAACACTTTTTTTTATTTGGTAAATAAATTAATGCAGAGATTATATATGAGATTTTATCTTTTGCGAGTAGTATGTAGGTTTTATGCATATGAACAAGGAGAATTGAAATCATACCTGCTTGAACCAAAGTTTCGTCTTTTTTATCATCTTCAGTAACTTGTTTAACTTCATCTTTTTTAATTTCCTCGTCATCGTCATAACTTGATTCTGAAGAAGAATTTCGTTTACGTGGAGCGGGTGTCGTCTCATCTTCACTGTCTGGCGAATCACTCATATCTTATGTCTGGAAAAAAGAAAAAGAGCAATAATAATATTGTTCCATTTTGAAAATTAAATTATCAATAAATTATCTTCTAAACATGACTTTATTTATTTAGTAACTAATCATTAACTCCTTGCATTTCCATAGCGATGAATCGTGGTTATTACTAGAGGAGAGTAACTAAATGTGGGCTAGTGCTTTAATATGGGCTAGTAACAATTCTCGAAAACCTACAATCGAAAGACGCAACAAACGACGTTAGTCTATCGTATTCATTCGCTCTAACATCGCACTCACTCATTCTCGTCCGTCGCGCGCGAGCTTTCGCCAGTGTCGGCAATACAAGTGTTACTGCTGTCAAAAAAATTTTAACGGTACGTATCAATGTGTTATTTAATCAATGAAAATTAGGTCTATATACTGTAACTATGTGTTTTATTGCAGAATATAAGTTTAATTTTATGATTTTCGGTCGATTTATTGCTTGGTTTATATGATTTGTAAAGTACACGATCAAGTTGATTTTAGTAAGGAATTTCGAATATGGGCTAGCCCTTATCCAACCACCTAAAATACTAATATCTAATTATGTGGTACTAAAAGTACCTAATTATATTTTTTTCAGAATGGAGCCAACAATAACTAAAAAGAAAGAACCAAAAAAACTTGGGATAAAGAACAAAATATGATGATGAAGGAGAACTGTGGGTCAGATGTTCAATGTGTAAGCTCTGTGCACATTATGACTGTGCTGGGCCAGAGTTTGACACCTGGATAAGTGTTTTTTTTAAGTAAATGATGTGATTTCTTCATTTATTAAATTAATTTGATCTCTTTCTAAGATAAATATTTATAATTGTTATTTTCGTACAAGATATTATGAGTTTCTATTTGTAGCCCATATTTGAGTACCTGTTCCATATTTAGCGTCGATTTTGATATTTTATTTAATGCTTAATTAATAATTTATTATATATATTAAGAACATAAGATTGTTACTCAGCTCTTTAAAAATGTATGTGTGACTATTTTGACGTCAATAAACGGTTAATTTTTGAATAGTTTTTTATTTTTGAGGCAAAAACAAAATGGTAGCCCATATTTGGTTACTCTCCTCTACCACAAACAAAAAAAATATTATTGTACTCATTTCATTTTGAACAGATTAAATATGAAATAATCCGAAATTAAAACTTAAGAATATTTATTAAACCACAAAAATACTTTCGAGTTGAAACACAATATTAACTCTTTCTTATCTCTTTAAGCGAATGATATATTTTTTACATATAGATATTATTTTAATATAAATATAAATCACTTTAATTTTTCTACTTACTTGTAAAGTTTGTTAGCGTTTTAAACCCACAACTGTAAACTAGGCAATTTAGTCATCAATGTAGACAATGTAGTATTGTAGAATAGTTGGTAAACAAACCGTTGCTTTGGTAAACTACGCATGCGTAAACAAAAGTGGTACCTGGTGGCACCAAATAGGTAAAGGTGGTTTATGACGTTGCCATGCAAGTGAAAACAACAAATAACGACCTAATTGCTTTACCAAAAGTGCGATTATCGATTAACGGTATCTTGAAACTGCGATATTGCACTACACTTACTGTATGGGGCAGATAGTCAATCCTCCGTAAAATACATATAAAAAAACACAAAGTAAATGAAAATGTAAATAAAATTATCGTCCCAATGATAACTTTTACTACCTCATCTAGACTGACACCACATTGGCTAAAAGCCAACCAGCAACCAACCTTAATTTATTAAATTATAGCTTAAACTAATTTGAAAAGCACTAAAACTAAAGCTTTTATTTTATTCAAATAACTTTAAAAATATTATTTGTAAACCAATTGAGCATAATTTGCTATCTCCATTATTTAGAGCACTTTCGCTACACATGGTATTAAAGAACTCCACCCTGTATATTGCAAAAAGACAAATAAGAAGAAAGACTTCGCCCTTTTTCAAAACCGTATAAAAATAATGTTTAATAGCTTCGTAAAAATAAAATCTTAGCAAAGCACTCACTTCGGGCTTTTTTAAAAAACCCAGTTCTCTTTAAAACTCGTGTTAATCCGTATAATCCGAATTGTTGGCAGAAAGCTTAAACTGATTAATTGTTACAGGGTGCCCTGTCTCGACGGAAGGAGTCAGCAGCTCCGTTGACGGGGGAGAGAGATAGCACGATATTTCGTCATGGCTTCGGGTACCCTCTCGCTCTGGTGTTAAGACTCCGAGTTTTACAGGTGAGTAATGTGCGATAGGAATTTGAATGGGTTTTTTCTTTTAAGATCGATATCGTGTGGAGAGAGCTCTGTTTTTTAGGTAGAGCTTGATAACTAGAATTTCTTCACCAAACTTTCCGCTTGATTTATATTATTAAGAAGATCTTGAAGATCTGTCGGTCTGATAGATATTATTATTAAGGAAAAAAATATTCAGAAATAACGTAAATTAATTTAAAAAAAACATTTAATTCTCACCACCAAATCAGTTTAAAAATAGATATCTTCTAGGATACAATTTTGGTAATAATTATATCGATCTTTAAATTACTGTGACATTGTCGATTACAGTTATTTTTTATTTTTATTCTGATATTATTATTATTATGAGTTTATCTATAGATAATTAATCTCCTTTTTGTCAATGAATACTTTTATTTCGAATACGTACATCATACAAACATTTTCTAGTTTTACCTTTACATACATAAGTAGAACGAATGAACATTTAATGAACGTTATCCCAGTCTAAAAATAACACAACAAAGCAAAATTAAATTCCGAAAAAAATTACAGTCAAAATTCTTTTGAGACTTAAAAGTTAAGCTTTTAAGTTAGATAACATTTTTTAATTTTTAGATTACAGTTCTTTATGACGTAGTAGACCGTATTTTCCCGCAATATACGACACGCAGCGGTTTAGGTCTTGCTGTTATATGTTATTTTAAACTTCAGCAATCTTTATTTCCTTGCTTACGGCTGAATATAGAAACGTCAATCAGTTTGAAACCACCGTTAACTTTCATACTGTCTGTCACCATCGAAATAGCGACGGATAGACAATTAATTAAGAACATCATAAAGTTAATTAGCTTTTCAGTAGTCGGGGTTTCTATTTTACTTTTATATTTTTGAATTGTTTTATTTAAAACCTAGAATAAATAACTACCCGAACCATATAAATGTTTGATAACTAAACCAAGATGAGAATGAAACCAAATTGCAATTTAAAACTATTTACTCGATCGCTTAATGTTATTTTAATCTTTTATCTATTTTTAAGCTCATTATTAAGTGAACTGTATATTGTTATTTATGGGTAATAAATTCGTTAAACCTAAAACGTAAATTCAGCTGTTCATCTTCGTTCTTCTAATTATGCTCATATATTTTCAACTGTATAATGAGTGACCACAGTAATTCAACCCCTAGCAGACCAGTGAGTACCTATAAACGTCACTCGCATATACCACTGTTACTAAATGTTTCATATTATCATAATTTTAACATTAATAGCAGATGTGTTATCACAAAATATCGTCATCTAGCGTCAAAGAAAGTAACTAAAAAGTAAATTATTGAGTGTTATTTTAAAATACTTTTATGCCTTGTAATGGGAACAGTCAAGCTTACATTAATACTTATATTAAGATATAACATAAATTAATTCAGTTCTACATTGATTAAGAAAAAGCCCAAGATGCAAAGTCATGGCCGAAATAATCATTATTTATCATATGTTAAATTCCTAAGAAAACTTAGCCTATTTATTAATACATAATAGAGGCGGATGAAACCGCAAAACAGACCTTGTTTTGAAGAAACGAAAAAGAGTTATAAAACTGTGATGTTTTCTCTCCTTAGCAGTAAGACTTAAGTGCACTATGAAGCTGAAACGCAGGTGTTGATGTAGAATATATTATGTAGAGCTCTCAAGAATGTGTGTTTATCATCACGTTTGTACTGTAGGAAATAGACAAAAGACTTCTTAAGAAATGTGTAGTTGTGAATTAGTCAGCTGCGTCGTCGACGTCACTCGTATTCTGAATTTGTATCGTGTAAGTGTAAGTTGCACGATCTTAGTTTAACAATAACCGTCTGTCAAAGTATCAGTTAGGTAAAAAATTGGGTTGCACCATTTCAACGATAGTCATAATGACGTCATAACTTGACGCTAACCGTAACCGCCCAAGTTTGATCGGTTAGCGTTAATGTTAAATTCATTAACAGATGCTGTTGAACGTAACTTTAACTATGCTGCAGAATACGATGGTGCAACCCATGTCGGTACAACGGTTAGTGTTACTGCTGTAGTTAAATTTGACTTTAATTTTTACTTTAACTGATGCTATGGTGCTACTCAGCCTTAGTGTTAATACATGTAAAGCGACCTCAGATCGACAGTAGTCCAATGGCTAGGGCGTCGGACAGAAGATAATGTAGTTTCCGGTTCGAAGCCCAACTATTGACTACCGACGTGATCCCACATTTTGTTTTGTCAACGTAGCCCAAGCATTTAACTTAGCACGGGGGTAAACAAGAATACTGGTAATATGCAACTCAGGATGCAAGAAAGCTTAAAAAAAACAACGCGTTGCACTCTGAGAGTACTTCGTACGAGTTGCGTCGGCAGATGTGAAAACTTGAACATTAACCTGGTGCATATTTGATATTTTAGAATGGTTAAGAGCTATATAATATATTATGAACGTATTACAAAAAAAGTGTGTAGGTACCATAGGTACCTACTCTATGGTAGAGTATGGTAGAAACGATCAAAACTTTACCTGAATAATGAAACATAAAAAAAAACATGAAATTGACACCCATTGACATTATATTCCCACGCTGACACCAGATGATATCTCACACTCGCCCGCTGCCTCTTAGGTATTTTCGATCAGTCACGTGACCGCTGACGCGAATTGAACATTTTTATCCATCCCAAAAAGTGAACATCCTAAAGGAGTTTTCACTTCGAAAATATTAATTTAAAGGAAAAAGCGGTCAAAATAAAACAAATATATGACTATACCAAAATCTATTAAATAAAAGGATTAAGCGAACAAACTGCGCGTTTTTCGATCTAAAACACTTTTAAACGGTAAAAGTTTTGTCACCAAAATATATTGTAGTAAGTAAACTTGCAGGGTCCTATAGGTACCTACGGTAAGTTGAAGTCACGCTCAGTTACGGTCTCCTTAATATCATCCATCTAGTACAAACGAGGGTAGTTTCCAAACAGCATATGGCTGACATTCAAGAACTTCAGCATTCTTGAGAGTAGGATTTTTGTTTTAGGTTGAAGTTAATCTTCTGTTTTATTTCTAAAACTACTAGTCAGATTGAAATAAAAAATTTGAGAAGCCAGATTTATGGATAAGATCAGTAGGATATTATTTATTATTCAAAAAGATAATCTAGCTAAAACATGTAAAACCCATGAAATTAAAACACTGGCACGATATCGAGGCGACAGCTGGTAAAAAATAAAAAAAAACCTATTAACATTATAATATTTATATATTTTATGCCTAATATTTATATTATATTAATTCTATTACTTATTATTATTAATACATTTGGCACTCCTAATTGAGCCCATTCTTACCTCATATTTTTTTACTTAAACTGGCAAAAGTAAAATTGCTTTTCGAAAGTTATTTCTTACATTACGCTCATTTTATTGAAGACCATGATTGGATTAAGTCGCCCCACAATCTTCACTCAACGCTCAATCTCATTACGGTCTATTTTCAAGTTAACGTATCTTATAAAAAGCCAATATACTACACACATCAAAAGTGTCTAGGGATCAAGCATTTTTATGCGGATTTCTTGAGATTGAGATGTGGCTTTGTAATAAATTTATGATTTTATAAATTTATATGGATCCTTTTTGGTGCATTTCATAATTCGAATCAGGAACTGTGAATCAAATTCGAGTAAAAGATGAAAATCAGCTGTCAATATTTTCCCTATAAAAACATACAACGCATTGAAGACATTATTAGTGCTACTGTTTCCCTACTACTGATTAAAACCAACGTTATTATGGAGCGGCGACGTCATTTAAGCAGGGAAGAAATGCTCAGAGCCGTGGGAATGATAGAAGCTGGTTCCCGGCAACGTACTGTGGCTTTAGCTCTGAATACAAGTCAGAGTGTTATCAGTCGACTTTGGACACGTTACCGAAGCACTGGTACCGTGGCTGAGCGCCATGGAGGACGGTATCGCTGCACCACACGGAGACAAGACCGATACATTCAAATCTTAACTCGAAGAGCTCCAACAATAACCGCCATGATGTTAGCCGTGAGGCTTCATCACTCTTCAGGGAACTTAATTAGCGACCAAACAGTCAGAAACCGCTTGCATGAAGTGAACCTTCATTCCCGAAGACCGCTACGGGTACCACCTATAGCAATGCACAATCGTAGGATTCGATATCAATGGGCTCTTGAACACAGAAATTGGGCAGAAGAACAATGGCGTTTCGTGTGCTTTTCTGATGAGTCTCGTTTTGGTATGAGACCGGATACAAGACGTATACGACACTGGAGAACCCCTGGACGCCAACAGCGATTAAAATCCTGCCAGGAAGTCCATCCTTATAGTGGTGGAACCATCATGGTATGGGCGGGTATTTGGATCGGCGGAAGAACTGAGTTGATTTGGATCAGAAGCAACCTCAACGCTCAAATTTATGCTGAGACGATTGTATCAGACGTCATCGTTCCTCTACAAGTGCAAATCGGTCCCTTATTTCAGTTAATGCATGATAATGCACGACCGCACACCGCAAGAGTTGTAAGACAGACTCTCGCCGCAGCTAACATAAATGTCCTGCCCTGGCCTGCTCAGTCGCCAGACTTGAACCCGATTGAGCATGCATGGGATATGCTACAGAGAAGAGCTCTGCCGAATATGGAGGGTATCCAGTCGCAAGAAGACCTTTTTTTGTTGTTGCAACGAACATGGGCGGCCATTCACAGCGTGATTTGGATGAACTCATTTTGAGTATGCCAAACCGATGTTCTTGTGTTGTTAGTGTTCGCGGTAGAAACACGGATTATTAATTGTTTAAGTTACCCAATAAAATTTTAAAGAAAACTGTTATTTCAGTCTTTTTTTCGAACTTTTGTGTTAGTGGTTCAAATGTCAAAAATCCCTTTATTAGGAAAATGGCAAATTTCTTTATTAATGCAAAGGTGACTTGGTTTATCGTTACTGTGACAAACGAAAACACTTTATTCGATGAATCCTTAAAGAAAATTTTAATTAATATCAATCAGGAGAAAAGTTATTGCAAAAATATATGTTGATCCCTAGACACTTTTGATGTGTGTATCTGCTACAGAGATTTGTAAAAGCGAAAGGGGTTCGAGGAAAAGTGGTATTTGGTTCTGTAATATAAAATTAATGAGAAACACAAATATATAAATAAACATATTAATGGCAAAAAAATATTTTTCATTACTTTCAATTACTTTTTGGTGTATTTTTGTTTTGCATATAGAAAATAAATAAAATTGATGTCAGCATTATTTAACACAGTACATACTTCATAACTACATTTATTTTTTCTCAAATAATTAAATATAGACTTTCGTAGTCTTTGTAGAAATTTTCTTTTATATTTTAATACGAAATATAAATGTAAAAAAGTTTATTAAATCGCTGCCGTTTTTTAAGGATTGTGGCAATGAAAGATCCCATTAAGATATTGTATCAGGAATTGCGAGACCCTTAGTTGCTATTAATGACACCGACAGGAATAAAATTACGACACATTTCTTTAGTCCCAAAAAAGAAAATGTAATACTTAATTCCTTACGGGATCTTAACAAACAATGGTCCTGAATGGTTGGTTCTTTTAGCTTAGTGGTTTAAGCTATAAAGTCTTACGATGGGACCTTTAATGTTCTTCAAATAAAATGCTTTAATAGTTCAATTCTCAGCACTATTTGGAAAAAAAACCAAGAGAGTAAAGTAGGTAATTTACACAAACATAAAAATAAACTTTATCTAGTACAGCCAGCAACAAAAGCCAATGAACAAAATCAGTTTTACAAAGCACATAAAGCTCAATTTAAAGTCCATAAATTGATATTTCTTGTAGGTAACAAAATAGCTTAACGCTGTTGTTTTAGTAATAAAGTTATAAAATACTAGCTGCGCCCCACGGTGTTTATGCAATAACTTATATTTTTTATAAAAAAGCCTATTTGTTAATCCAGGGTGTCAGCTTCCTCCGTACTATTTTTTTTAATTGATCCTCTCCTTGAACCTTGAACAAATAATAAACATACATACACACTCACAAATTTTCGCCTTTACAGTAGTAGTTGTAGTATGAAAAGTTATTATTCAATAAGTAAACGGTTTTTGTAAATCTGATAGAATTCATAACTTTTATCTTGCTGACTGTACCTAAACTGTCTCTATTTTAATTGAGGCTTAAAATAATTTTGAAGCGTATAACTAAATAATCAGTTTCGTAAAGCTTATCGTTATAATAGTAGGATAATGGAATATTCAAAACGACCAAAAGGGTACATTTCAATATAATAATCTCTGTGGGTAGGGTCTAATTATATAAACTTTGATGTAAACAATAAAACTTAATATAATACGTATTGTTAATTGTTTGTGTGCGGCCTATCAACCATTGACACTATCTACTGATACATGTTTCTGAAAATTGTATTTTATTATGATCATCACAAGATCGTATTTTTATTGCAGTACCGTATATCTATGCATAAAGAGGTTTGTTTATCAGGCATTGACAATATTATTGTGTGTGCCATAGACACCGTATCAGATCCAAAAAAATATTAAATTTCCTTAAAACTAAACAAAATATGTATAACTAAAATCTGCTTTAAATTTTAAACGTCAATTTTATCAGCATAAGGAGGTTTTTCATAAAAAGGTGAACTGAACTGGAGAACATTGCCTTCAAAACCAAAAGTTATTAGATTCTTGTAGTAATGTCGAAACGTCCAATGAAATTAATACTTTTACTCTACGTAATTTTCTTGCTTCAAGCTATACTGAACATAGGACTCTAATCCCCGCATACTGAAACGCTAATTAACTTTAAAATGTTCTCAAATGTGTATCTGTCGCTACTTCACACCTTAAAGTAACAGAGACAACATGAGACTTAACGGCGGCTTCAAACTTATTGACGTTTCAGTATTCAGCATTTAACTCAGATTCTTAAACGTATTTTAAAAATGAGAATTTGTTGCTATGCTAATAATTGGGAAAATTAATAAATCTGACAGTTTGCAATACTTTCCTACTTGTGTAGGTAGTGTCCTTATGTACATGATGTACCTTTTTTTTCGAAGCTTATGCTTTCAACCCACGCCGAGGGCGCGACGTGGGGATATGTCGGACTTTCATCGACCCCGGTTCCGTCTCTGCCTTGTCATTTATCTTATTAACAAGTATGGATATATTTAGTTTCCAAAATAAATTTAAATTAGCATGTCAATCATCCCAAATTCCCAATATGGCGGCAAATCAAATTTATTTATTTATTTATTTCTCATTACATATTTTATGTTTGTATAACTTACTATCTGAATATTTACCTACTGAATAAAATATATGTGGATGCAGGCGCTAGGTCCCACACGCCTATTCTCGTACGGAGTGAGGGGTGTCCACTATACACCCACCCCTTTGGAAGGGGTCCAGTAGAGACCGAAGCTGGAGTTGCGCAGAGCTTGCGTAAGTGATCCCGCGGCTCCAGCAAAGGCAAGGACGAGACCGAGGTGTTTTTAATCGGTGCAAGTCCGACATATCCCCACGCTGTGCCCTTAGCGTTTTACCCCGCCAAAAAAAGTTTATCTATTGAACCAAGATTGTTGGTAGATTAATAAACTAATTATACTTTCTCTTGCAGATAGTATGTGGCATATCAGCCATGGTTATGGGAAGCGTGGCGTTTATAGAAGAAAGGCAGAAGTTCAATATGGGCCTTGGAATTCCTGCGGGAGCCATCACAGTTTTAGCTGCAGGTAACTTAATACATACCTCGGCAGACCCTTATAATAATGTACCTATTTTGTATATTTTAATGGAAATGTCACACCATGTCTTTTATCATAGGGTAATAAGGATAAAATTAGGGTAAATACTAAAATATATGTGCGTGGCGTAGAGTATTTACCTACAGTGAAAGCTAACAAATAACAGATATAATTTTTAGCTAAGCAATAATGGCAGTAAGCGCTAGAATAATAATTTTACTTCCTGTTTTCGTGTCGATGAGGAATAAATATTAAAGATTGTACCAATCTTACTTTAGACAAAGCATTACCCGGTAAAGTGGGTTGTGGAGGTCGGGTAGGCAGTCGCTCCAAGTAAAATACGGATTTCAGCTAAATCCGGTAAAGCTGGAGGCCGACATGGCTTGGGAAAAGCTAGGCAGATGATGATGATAATAATTGGGAGTTGTTAACTGTCGTATTTCTTATTTTAAAAGAACTTTTTTAGTTTTTATTGAATATAAATTCTTTAAACAATAACTGTATTCGTTTCTTACAGTTTCGTATCAGGGCACTGTTGAATATTGAATAATTAATTTTATTTTATGTATATTTTGAATATATTTTCTATAGCCGCCTTCCTGTAGAAGATATTTTTTTATAAATGACCAAAGAACTCATTAATTCCTTACTAATAAATAATGACTTTAATATACACACATCAAAAGTGTCTAGGGATCAAGCATTTTTATGCGGATTTCTTGAGATTGAGATGTGGCTTTGTAATAAATTTATGATTTTATAAATTTATATGGATCCTTTTTGGTGCATTTCATAATTCGAATCAGGAACTGTGAATCAAATTCGAGTAAAAGATGAAAATCAGCTGTCAATATTTTCCCTATAAAAACATACAACGCATTGAAGACATTATTAGTGCTACTGTTTCCCTACTACTGATTAAAACCAACGTTATTATGGAGCGGCGACGTCATTTAAGCAGGGAAGAAATGCTCAGAGCCGTGGGAATGATAGAAGCTGGTTCCCGGCAACGTACTGTGGCTTTAGCTCTGAATACAAGTCAGAGTGTTATCAGTCGACTTTGGACACGTTACCGAAGCACTGGTACCGTGGCTGAGCGCCATGGAGGACGGTATCGCTGCACCACACGGAGACAAGACCGATACATTCAAATCTTAACTCGAAGAGCTCCAACAATAACCGCCATGATGTTAGCCGTGAGGCTTCATCACTCTTCAGGGAACTTAATTAGCGACCAAACAGTCAGAAACCGCTTGCATGAAGTGAACCTTCATTCCCGAAGACCGCTACGGGTACCACCTATAGCAATGCACAATCGTATCGGATTCGATATCAATGGGCTCTTGAACACAGAAATTGGGCAGAAGAACAATGGCGTTTCGTGTGCTTTTCTGATGAGTCTCGTTTTGGTATGAGACCGGATACAAGACGTATACGACACTGGAGAACCCCTGGACGCCAACAGCGATTAAAATCCTGCCAGGAAGTCCATCCTTATAGTGGTGGAACCATCATGGTATGGGCGGGTATTTGGATCGGCGGAAGAACTGAGTTGATTTGGATCAGAAGCAACCTCAACGCTCAAATTTATGCTGAGACGATTGTATCAGACGTCATCGTTCCTCTACAAGTGCAAATCGGTCCCTTATTTCAGTTAATGCATGATAATGCACGACCGCACACCGCAAGAGTTGTAAGACAGACTCTCGCCGCAGCTAACATCAATGTCCTGCCCTGGCCTGCTCAGTCGCCAGACTTGAACCCGATTGAGCATGCATGGGATATGCTACAGAGAAGAGCTCTGCCGAATATGGAGGGTATCCAGTCGCAAGAAGACCTTTTTTTGTTGTTGCAACGAACATGGGCGGCCATTCCACAGCGTGATTTGGATGAACTCATTTTGAGTATGCCAAACCGATGTTCTTGTGTTGTTAGTGTTCGCGGTAGAAACACGGATTATTAATTGTTTAAGTTACCCAATAAAATTTTAAAGAAAACTGTTATTTCAGTCTTTTTTTCGAACTTTTGTGTTAGTGGTTCAAATGTCAAAAATCCCTGTATTAGGAAAATGGCAAATTTCTTTATTAATGCAAAGGTGACTTGGTTTATCGTTACTGTGACAAACGAAAACACTTTATTCGATGAATCCTTAAAGAAAATTTTAATTAATATCAATCAGGAGAAAAGTTATTGCAAAAATATATGTTGATCCCTAGACACTTTTGATGTGTGTATTATAGTGTTTCTTATCATTCAACGTACACATAGGGCAAATCGGTGTCTAATAAGTAGTTACAAGAAATAGACTAATTACCGACGATTCAATGTCCAATGAACATCGGGGTAGACTAATCCGATATACTTAGTTCACACTGGTGCCAGATTAGTGTACTCGGAAACTCGTCAATTACCAGCATTAAGTGTGTATCTACTATTTCTAGATAATATCTTAGTATAATGACTGCACAGATAGCCGAGTGGTATAGGCCACTGTGCGCGACGTGCTGCGGGTTCGATCTCCGCATAGGACAAGCATTTGTGTGATCTAAGAAACTTGTTCCAAGTCTGAGTGTTCTTTTTGCATGTGAATTGAATGTTTGTGAAACCCCCGCGACACTAGGATTAAATTCCTGAGTCGTTTTTTTTTATTTAATAAATGACACCAACATTTTTGTCATTTAAATTAAACCTAGTAAATAAAACAAATGTCACCGGTTGTGGTTTTATCATTTTGCGTAAGCCAATTATTATCGATAACCCGTCGTGTTACACTAAATGTTTGTGTTACGAGTGGGTTTACGTCGATACTGCAATGGGTGGGTTTCACAAACCGCATGATTGCAAGTTGGATGCCCTAGCCATTAGGCTACCGCCGTTTATTGGAATATTACTATATCAATGGTTAAGTTTTCTCCGTCTAATCCTAACGTTTGTCAATCACTTGGCTTTTGCGAAGGAGATAATACCACTGCAGGTTATTACAAGTATGATAATTGTTAGTTACAATCATTCTCGGGGTACCGCACTTTTGACAAACTGTTAAATAAAATAATTCCTTTATAAGAGGAATAAAATATAAACTTAAATGAACGGGACGACGAGGACTAGGGAGCAGGTGAGCAAAGCCCCGTTATTCCCTTTGATCGTAAGCTAACCGCTTCAGGCTGTCACAGTATAGTTGCCGGCAAGTAACTTGGCAATGTTTTGGAGAAGTGAGAGCGTATTTTTATATTCTATGTGCAACAAAAGCACAGTTTTATTGATCGACTGTATCACTGCTAGTAATCTAAAAAAAAAAACATATTTTTAAAACATTTATGTACATTAGAATGTTAAAATATGAGATGAACTCGTAACGACTCTTGCCAAGTTACGTGCTGGACACCATACCACAGAAAAATCATCCCCAACATTGTTCACAATTTGACGGCAGTTTACAATATCCCGAGTCCCGCTTACAAACTAACAATGTTCATTATAAACTTTTGACAGAAAATTATTATAATCTATAGATATTTTATAGCAAGTATTCCTGTACTAAATTATATCCACAGCAATATCTATCCACACATCGCGCGGTTGGACAACTATGCCAGGGATGGCAGGCAGCAGGGCAGGAGCCGCCACTGTAATATGGGCAGCCGCAGCGTGTATGCTGGTAGCTCTCGTGGTACAATGCTGTAGAACTATCTTGGACCCGCCTGGCGTTGATCATGGGTGAGTAGAATGTATTAAGGTGCATTCAAACCGACCGAGACCGAGCTAAGAAGTATAATAAATATTGACCGGTACCACACGTTGTTACGAAGCGTGGCTGTCAGTCTTTTAATAAATGGGTCTTCGTATAATCAGGTATATTTTGTTAAAATAGCTAATAGCGAAGGGAGAATAATCAGTTGCTAAACAGCACGTGCTCCTTGCCCCACGAGGATAAGCCACTGTTCGCAGACGCTCGTATGGCAGGGGTTGCCAATCAGCCGATCGTACCTACTGGCAAGCGCCGTGCCGTTTGAACGCACCTTAACTGACGTAACCTTTACTTAATCCTTACGTGTCAACCCTAGTCTCAACGGGGTAGCTGGAAACCTATGCACCAATACCTCTTAATAATTGTAAACTGAGCTCTCGTTAGTGATTCCGAGAAAATTTCTTAGTCAACGTTTGACTATCGATTTATCAATGCAGTCTGTATTGTACTTCAATATCCAAATATTAGTGTCAAGAAATAAAGGACGTAGGTATATAGTTACAAATTACCAGTAATTCTATTAAGCCTAGAACAACTTATTTTATAAGGCATTAAATTAAACAACGATGAATTCTCCATTTGAAACGAAAATGTTTAGTATCTTATTTTCCAAGATAATTATATTTAATTAGAACAGAAACAGCATATATTAATTATTCAAACCACGTTAGTTATCTTTTGATAACAATATTATCCAGACTGTTGATAGTATACAAAACAACTACACTCGAGAGCAATGAATCCGGGTCACTTAAAGAGTCCTAAAAATCTCGGAAACTAAAAATGCTAGGTTAATGCAATAAATTGTATTTAATAGACAATGTAATACTCCTTAAATGAAGGTACTAAAACTTCTTAGTTATTGTAAAGTTATATCATAAAAAAATCAAATTTGAAAAAGGGCCACTTTCGAAGATGGAACTACGAAATTACAGCATTTGGTTTTGCTTTTGTTTGTAATCTGTCATTTATGTGGGTACATAAACCATGTTGATAGTGCTCTATATTCATTATTCAAGCTGAAATTATGTCGCTTACGCCTGAAGAATGCACCAGAATACTTACAATGCTGGAAACCGGCCGGAGTCAGCGCGATACAGCCAGGACTGTCGGTGTGTCGCTGTCAACAGTACAAAGAGTTCTCCGACGTTACGAAGTAACTGGTTGTAACCTACGCAGACCAGGAACGGGCAGAACCAGGTGTACCACAGCACGAGAAGACCGATACTTGGTGAACACCATGCTTCGAAATCGCTTTCTCACAGGAACTGAACTCACAAATCAGTTTCGACTCCTCGGAGGAAGTAACCCAAGAATCTAACTTAAAACCCCTTAGACCTGCAAACGGCCCTAAACTGGAGCCTGGGCATCGTATTTCAAGACTAAGATATGCCCAGAGCCACGTAAATTGGAGTATTGAAGATTGGTCAAAAGTTATGTTCTCCGACGAATCAAAATTTATGCTCTACAAGCACGATGGAAGACACAGAGTGTATCGAAGACCAGGGGAAAGATTCAAGCAAGCATGCATCGAAGAAAAAGTAGCCTACGGTGGTGGGTCTGTACTTGTGTGGGCCGGAATTTCTTCTGAAAGTCGCACAGAGCTGGTGATCATAGAAAACGGCTCTTTAACTAGCGAAAGATATGTGGAAGAAATCCTCAATGATCACGTTGGTCCATTTATGGTCAATTTAGGTGAGGATGCTATATTTATGCATGACAATGCCCGACCTCATACAGGTAGGATTGTGAATGACTACCTTCAAGAGATGAACATTACTCGTATGGAGTGGCCAGCGCGCAGCCCGGATATCAACCCGATCGAGCATGCTTGGGACGAGCTAGGCAGATGCGTAAAACAACGAAATCCTCCCCCAATCACGCTTCGTGAGCTCAAAATTGCTCTCACAGAGGAATGGGAGAATATTCCCCAAAATCGTATAAGGAACTTGGTGTACAGCATGCCAAACCGCGTAAACGCAGTAATGGAAGCACGAGGAGGCAATACGAAGTATTAAAATTCAAGAAAATCGTAATAAAGTTCATAAATTTCATGTTTCCTATTTTTGTTTAAAGGAGAGATCAGCAGTTTTTTTCTTTATGTAATTTTGTGTTAATAAAATGTATGGTGACTCATATTTTTTTTACTTTCATTTAAGGAGTATTACATTGTCTATTAAATACAATTTATTGCATTAACCTATCATTTTTAGTTTCCGAGATTTTTAACATTCTTTAAGTGACCCGGATTCATTGCTCTCGAGTGTAGATACTATCTAGGGCATACTGTCAATACTAAATTGTCTACCCTAATAATATTAAAACAAGGAATAAAATTCAAGAAACTCTGCCCACATACACCATCATTTTAATATCAAGTAGTGAAATAAATGTATAAGTATACTTAATTATAAACGTACTTGCAGTAAGTTAAGTAGCTCGCGGTTTCCTCGCGTAAGTAAGTCCCCGTGAAACATGTGATCTATTTCAGTCTTCTGTTTCATTCTGTCACTCAACTTTCTGAGAATTAAAAAACAGAGATTCTTTTAATTTAGGTTAAAAATATGTGCGATTTCTTTTTATTAATAAATTGTGTCCTGGCTAAAATTGTCAAAAAATAAAAATCATTATCCAATTTGATGCAATCGTTTGGAGATTAAGCGCTTAGGAAAACATTTGGAGATTAATTTTTAATTATATAGAAGTTTTAATAAGTTAAGTGTTTTCAACTAATCCTACTTTTACTAGAAATGAGTATTACAAATAGGTATCAGATAACACATACTGATAACAGTTAATTGTCGAATTAGGACAAGACTAGCTTTATGCCAATCACTCCCTCTCAATTAAATTAACTACGGTACGATATTCTATCTTGTATCGTATATGTAAGTGACAATGCCTTAATTATTCATCCCCCTTCAACAACTTCCCAGTCCCGACGGCAGACCCATTTTTTTCAGTAGATGTGTTCATATGTGTGACTCATAGAACGAAAGACTGACCTGAAATAGAGAATGAGATAAGCAGAATTAATTTGAGAACAATAAATTATTACATAATTATTTGTCTTCAGCGGTTCAATGACCGGATTAGTATGCATAGGTTCGAACCCAGGCTAATACCGATATGACTTTTTCAAAGTTATGATGTGTACTTTTCTAATTATTCTATTATTCCATTGACAAACGGTGAATGAAAACATCGTTATGAAACCTGGATTCCACAAATTGGAATCTGAAATCGCTAACTCACAATGAGCAAGCAAGTGATCAAGGCTCATCCTTCTATATATGGGAAGAGGCCTGTGCCCAGAAGTGGGACATTTAAACTCCGGTATTATTATTTATATTACAGATTTATATTTCTTTGCTTTATTACAGAGACGGTCCAATAGAAGAGGAAACGTTACCATCATCACGTGACTTGGTAATAATCGCATGCGTACAAATCGCGCTTGCTGTCACTACACTGCTCAGCGCAGCGATCTGCGCTCGCATCGACTGCGGCACATGACTGGAGCCGCAGCGCACACTTACCCGACGAAGGGTGAGTGAAGCGCCTGCAACACCTGCTGTGGCCGCAGCCGCAGAACTTCACCCCGCCGCGTCTGCAACCGTCGCCCCGCCTGATGACGTCATCGTTGAGAGAGAGGGAAGCAGAGTCGCCTGGTTGATATAAATAATAATAAATAAATAAATGTGGACAACATCACATACATTGCTCCGAATCCAAAGTAAGTAGCTAAGAGACAAAGAAGGTACCACAAACACCCAGACCCGAGACAATGTAGAAAAGTGTTTTTCTTCATTGACTCGTCCGGGGATCGAAACCCGGGACTGGAGCTGGCGACACCTTGAAAACGGAGGCATAAACGTAATGTAACCGTGAGTAAAGTGCACAAACATTAGCTGGACGGAAGCCACTGGTTTTACGGAATAGCAGAGTCGCCTGAGAGTTAAATGCACACAACACGTCATGTTCTGGCCGCACCCGCTGAACTCAACGTTGGTGACGTCATAGTTGAGAAAGAGGGTCACTATACATGAATACTCATGTTTGATATTCACTATTTTAAACATTATATGCCCATGAGTGAAGCAGACACAAGATTAGGTACTTACTGAATAACCATAGCCATTGTGTGTGATGAGGATTCTTTAATAATGTGATCGTCAAAAGAGAGGGTAGTATAGTGACAAGGTTAAAATATACTTACACATAATTAAAACACTGATTGCGCCAGTAACCACAGCAACCACTGAATGGCGGTACTTTTTTAATGACGTCATCGAATGAAAAGACGGGTTGGAAACTGTTGAAAACTGTGTTAGTGAGTACTAAGAACTCGTTTATCATATTCATAATATATTTTTTTAATATAGTGACTAGAATGCGAGTGAATTCTTCATATCCGTTGCTGTAAATTATTAATCCTAGATGTATAAAGTCGTAGTTTGTGGTATTATAATAAAAATTGACTTCAACGGCAGGAAAGTACAAAATATGGTTTTTTTTTTGACATTCATCAAACTACTACATCGAATAAGATGCAATTTAATATTGAGACCACCTCTGGGGTTTTATAGCCTATCGCTAACAAAAATAATTTATGAAATCGATATTTTACTCCGGAGATATAGTGTAAAAAACATACAGTCGAATCGAGAACTTCCTCCTGTTGAAGTCGGTTACAAATGTAGTAATTAAACAATTGTACAAATATTTGTATACTTATTCTTCTTGGTATCCGATATTCCAATTTCGCTCATTGAGTGCTATAAATTACTTCGGATAAGTAACAGGTACCGGGCATTCTATTTGTATTTACATTTCTGTAAATAATTGCTAAAGTACGAGTAACAAGCCGTTAACCTGATTTGTAAAACGAGTTTGACTTTCTGTTCACTCAAATAAAACAAAAAAGCTTTTTTCTGTTATAAAAGAAATGTGTCATTATAATTTGCACAATATTATTACCTGTTCTAAGGACTGATTTTTGCATTGTCAGATAACTTTATTCAATGAATATTTTTTTAAATTTGACATTTGTTTCATACAAAAACTGTCAAACTTCAACTTGATTCCTCGAATAAAAGTTATCTGGCATGGAGAAATCAGTCCGTATTAAGACAATTTTAGTGTGTCATATTTAAATCAAGAATAGAAGTAATGTCATGGAGGACTAAATTCTGTAATTGCATGCATTATCTGAATAGTATAATAATGAACAATAAAAACTACATTCGCTTTTAAGTTCAGTTATCGGGGCTTGTGACGTCAATTGTTTATTTGAGCCAAAGTTAACGTCACGTGACATTTGTATTCACTTTATCTTCCGTATCCATGTATAAGTTGATCTTATATATTTGTTTTTTTTCATAAATGAACCTTTTAACTGTTTACCATCTTATAAAATTAATAGAGTGCAATAAAATATTCATTATTGAGTACTTACCTACTTATCACGTAAAAAAACATATTTTAATATTATCGCCATTGAACTAAAGCTAATCAGTAGGACTTTCCAACCCATAATAATAAGGCACTTTCTTCAAGATTCTTGAGTGGTCGTTTCATATCAGCCGCATACTTAATTAATTCTTCTTATCTTATCGTTAACGTAATTTCGGTTTATAATATGTATAATCTAAACGTAAAGAAAACGTTTGTTTATTAAGATATTATTTACAAGGCGATAAGAGGGATAATAGCAGTTATTTGTTTTAAGAGGAATTCCCACAAAAGACTCACTGGCCCGAATAAATGTTTGAGAACCTCTGTTTACTAAAATTATTAAGGCATAATAAAATTATGCTAACAATCTATTTTGTTAAGATTTAAGATAATCATAATTTTGTAGTGTGTAAGCAGATATATTATTTTATCATTAGCTGTTATGTTAATGTAAATATTGTACAATTCGGAAAAGATCTCAATATTGTGATAAGTTAGTTATTATTTAATTGCACAAAATAATTATAAGTAAGTTATCGAAATTTTATTCACAGACACTATTTTTATTGTATTTCTTTGATTCAAAAGCAATTTCTGAAAACAATATCAATAAATAATTATTTAATACAATAGAAATAAACATTCTGAAAGATCTTTAAACCGATTCAGTGATATTATATATTTGTATTTTGAATGTTAATATTTTATTCTAACAGAGTATTTTGACAATATTTTTTTATTGATGAATAATTAGTTATATCCCTCTAGGTTTGGTATTTTCAGGTTACATTTTATTGCCTATGTCATAATATTTGTACAAATACGTAATGTAGCATACTAAATTATAAGTAGCGTATAAGAAACTTTTAGCGTATCTATCACTTTTCTAAATTAAATTAAGTCTAAAATACTGTTTTTTATTACTCTTGAGTACTAACAATTTTCAGGTCCTCCAAAGATCAATAATTCACTGTCGCTATAAAACTACGCCACAAATTATTTACTAGCAAGAAAAAAAAAAACATTTTCTAAATTTAAACGATATTATTTTGTAAAATCTAATTGTTGTTTTGCTGTCATTGTATATATTAAATAATTGTCAAATAAAAAAAAAACTATTCATGAATACTCACTTGAGAGGAAAATATCCACTCATCATTCTCAATTATGATTATAACCACATTCATTACACAATTGGTTTCGATTGATTGATCTCCTGTCATTTAGTTGGACACCACAGCTAGTGTGAGTATATCACAATCTCGTTACATTAATATAGGTGCCAATACAACGAACATATATGTGAGTAAACCCGTTTGTCCCTTAGGAAAGTTCCTTCACAAGATGGGTACCTACGACGTATAGGGGGATGCACGCACTCTCGTAATGACATAACGAACTTATCCCCAAAGTTTGATTGTTAGTAATTTAATTACCTCGTAAAAGCGTATCAGATTTTGGTTGACTGTTGAGACTAAAATAAGCCTTACGATCATTGAAATAGAGGCGAAATCAAAGATGCCACTATTGTGCGTCACTACAGAATTATTTCCTTTATAGTTTCATAATTCGAGCACTTATTTTTCATCTATATTCATATTGTCTTTATATTCTCAGCGATATAACCCTTCTCTTTCTCTATTATTTTAACGTCGTATCTGAGTTTTAATGTTCTGTGGTAGGTACTATAACAAGTACCTATGAAGTATAATAAAAATAAGAGAGGAAAAATTTTTGAACCTCAGACAGGACTAGAAACAACTATTGGTGCGCTTAACCAGTAGTCGCGGGACCAACTCTTTTTTTTATCGAAGTGATAAACTTATGACTTCTTCTACCCACGCCGAGGGTATGTTGGACTTACACCAAGTGAAAACACACCGGTTCCATCATTGCCTATCAGCGCAGCTCCGGCATTCAGTCCTGCCGTTAGAAATTACAAATATTCGCTTTGCATGCGTTACAACGAAGTAAAAAATAATACCTATGTAAACAACTATACGGATAAACAAAATTAGAATGCCTGTTTGAGATATTAAAATAACCGCTTTTTACTAAACGCAGGATACATACACCAAAATATAATATTTAAAAATGTTTGTCCGTTTGTCTGTTTTTTCCGGCTAATCTCGGAAACGGCTGGACCGTTTTTGACAAGACTTCCACTGGCAGATTGCTGATGTAATAAGGAGTAACTTGTGCTAAATTTACGGGAACGGGAACAAATGGTGAATACGCGGGGCACAGCTAGTTATACATATTTCCTCCCTCCCGTAATCTATGATTAGCAGTATCGACAATACCCGGAAACCAGAGCGATACAGACCATCACAACCTAATTGCTATCGGATACTGCAATTGATATTGATGTTTAGTGCGTTACTGTCTATTCATGATATAGGTATAATGGAATACTCACAATCTACGGCACACATGCGTATGTACATACATACGTACATAGACATACAGATGGATGTAGGTTTATTGTTATAGCGCCGTGTGTACGCCGTACGCGACGCTAGTCATATAGATTGAATTAATCTATATTTATGTGTGTACTAGTTGTGGCGAGCGGTTTTACCCCCGTAAGTAGGTCGCGTTCCCGTTAAAACATGCAATCTCACAAAATTTTCATAAAACCTCTTTGCAAAATGGCCGAAACTGCAGGATGAATAGGTATTTATACCTTATGTTACGTACCTACGCGGTTCAAGCCCGTTGCCTTTATTTGTATGATTTTATACTGCGTTCTGATATTAAGTACTGTTTATAAAAAAATATGTTACCTTTGTTTTCCCAGCTTTTAAAATCAACAAAGATATCCAATAATTACATTAACAATGCACTATGGAATTGTGTCAGTTTTGTCTCGGTACAATTCCTGTTTTTTTTTAATCCAAAGTGACCATTGTTTTTGTATGACAACATATTTTCATTTACGTTCTTTAAAAAATACGGACCTTATAAATATTTTTCCGTACATTTTTCATTCAATATGATTTAAGGGCAAGAACGCTATGTATTTTTGGGAAGCTTAAAACGGTTGTCACTTGATTTTAAATAACATGAGTAGTTACTACATTAGAGGACAAAATTTGCCTGTATTCAATAATCCTACCCAGTGTGCAGTTCATATCTCCGTTCCATAAACCAAGTAATTAAAGCAAAACAAAGGTAACCTTCTCTTTTAGCACAGTCCCATAAAAATGTTGTTAACAATGTGCAAAGGGGCTCTCTATGGTAAACGAATTTAATACCCCATTAACCCGACTCACCTCCATTGCGGAGCGGCAACATAATTGCGCAGCCTGCCTGTCACAGCCTATTTATATTACGTACTCAGTTTGTCAACAGTTTTGATTTATTACACTTATATGTTACTGTCAACGGTTGACAATATTTCTAAGGAAGGACCTATTGAGTAATCAGTTATGTTTGTATAAGCAGGTTTTGCAAGTGATTTCGTCCGAACGCACTATAAAAAACACTTAATCATTCCACGGAAACTATATAGTTTCCTGTATGTTAATCTAGGATGTGAACTAGCTGTGTGTTAAATCACTTAGTTTCGCATGAAGGGGCAACACAGACTCATATTGTTACACACAAGTTGACAAGTCTTAGAACAATGCAAAGGAACGAACATGCAAACAAATAATTGCACACACTTCCAGACCTTAGAATGTTTTTTAAAGTGGGCACATAATTTGGATAATTATTTGTATTTTATACCAATTGTCTTTTATTATTAAACTATTATATGAGTTTTTATGCTTCTTCTAATTGTGTTAAATGTGTTGTCTAACAAGCTAAAACGTCAGATATCATATTTTTTTACTTTAGTTGTCATCCATCCATCCATCATGCCTAACCAATGAATAATAGAATATCATTTATTTCTAAAAATAATGTAGTAGGCTTTTCACTTGGGATGTTTTATTATTGTATCAATCAATAACCTATCTAATGACTAGACAGATGCCCTGTAATTAATATTGTCGTCTTTCAAATTGTATTGATGATGATCTCTTCGTTACAATATAGGTAAATATAGGTAATATTTCATTGTATTTCAAGTAATGGATGATCTATTTATTTCGTTTAATTTTTTTTAATAATTTTTGTACACCTAGCAGTAAAAAAATAAATAAGACAACAATAATATATCTATTTCTAATGTACTGAAAATATCTATCGTTGGATGATGATTTAACGAAAGTCAAATTAAAAAAAAAAACAAATCAGTCTCTGCATAAAAAATATTAAGTACCTACTAAGCAACCCCATCGCCATCAGAATTCTAATAATCACAAAGTAACATCTCCCTAAAATATTTAAGTCGACAAAACGTGACCCTGGCAAATAAAGAACAAAAAATCCCTCGTATAATGATACTAATCTAATCTAACAAAGCAAATTGGAAGAGATCAAGAAAATTACTCGCCGTTCTAAGACGGGATAACGACAAGAAAGGAACAGACTAGGATTATGACGAATATAACAATTCCAATCTCTGTAAAATGAGAGATTAACTGAACCTTATTAACTGACGTGACATGGCATCATATTAAAGCTAAATTAGCTAATCACACAATTTATATTGAAAAGAAAATTTATAAGAGCTTTTGATAAAAAAATGACGCGATTTCGGTTTCCGTCATATAAATATAAGTTAGTCAGTACGAAATATTGATGTTGCTACCAAGTTCTGTCTAGAAAAATATATACTACTCATTACAAGGAGGGGTATTGTATGTAACAAAGGTGTTAATCAAGTCAGTAGTCAAGAATATTTTTATTATAGACTAGCTATTGCTCGCGGCTCCGCCCGCGTGGGTAAAAAAAAGTAGCTTAAAACCTTTCTCAATAAATGGGCTATCTAACACAGAAAGAATTTTTCAATTCGGACTAGTCGTTTCTGAGTTTAACGCGTTCAAACATACAAACAAACTCTTCAGCTTATATTATTTAGCTACATAAGTATAGATTGAAGGGTTTACCTTTGCTATCTTAGAACTTCTTAATCTTAATAGACCAGGGTCGATAATTTTTAAAACCAAAAAAAATTACAGTAGGATGAAACCCATTAGAAATTCAAATAACCAAAAACTTGGTTATTTGAATTTTTCACCTAAATTTTGAGGTTATGTGAAAAAATTGCAAATACAAAAGTTGTAGATCTTTTTATTACCTACAACTTTGCCATTTAACTTTTTTCCATAGGACTTGTAGTTTTGCTGGAAATCAAGATAAACCATTTTTTACCCTTAAAACCCCCCCTCCCCCACTTCCCGAACTCGGATCGACCGTAATTTATATTTCCTTTCATTTTTATAATATTCTCCTCCTTTTCTAATGGGTTTCATCCTACTGTAATTTTTTTTCACTTTTTACAAATTTTGAAGGCTTCGGCCCTGGTCTATAATGTATTAGTAGTTTTAAAATTATAAGTTTGCCTATAGATAAAGGTTGGAAATATATTTCACTACAGATCATTAAATACGTACCTGAAGGTTCTACCTATTGAATATTTCCCGAATATAGTTATTTAATATTTGTATAGGTGGACGTGATGTTCTATTCGATAATAGTTCCTTTGATGCGTCGTTTGATCCTGTAATTGGTTTCATTTCCAATAGCCTCTGACGTAATTAACATTAACATTTCAGTCAGTCCTCAACTAACGACTTCCCTTTGATTAATCCGATGAAGTATCTTCAGAACAATAATTACAGGTTTTCTTTTACGTGGTCCATAAAGATTTGGCTAGTGGACCATTAATCTGAAAAAAGGTGCCTGGGTCGGACTGAATGCGGAGGACCGGGTGTTGTGGCGCAACTTGGGAGAGGCTTTCGCCCAGCAGTGGGCCACGAATATCGATACTAAAAAAAGTAGGTAAGCCCCACTTTTTTTAGTATCGATATTCGACAAAACAAAAATTGCCCACTATTTTCCAGAACAGATAGGTATATAGGTAACTAACAAATGATTTTTTTGTACTTGTAAGTTATAAGCAAAAGTTGCATTTTAAAATCAAAACAACTTTCTACTTCGAATGAAACACAACTAATTATTTTATATTCTAGTAGTTTTCTTGCTAGAACAACGACTTAATTTATTTATCCTATCTTTAGGTACTAGAAAAAATGTACACGTGTCACGCTCACGTCACGTGTCGTAAGACTATAAAACCATCTGATTGGATTGAACGGAGTCGCAAGAATGACGATCGTAATTCTATTTGATTAAGTAATAAGTGGGTGTAGACTAAGTATGTGACAATGAGAGTTTATTAATGCAATTTTATTGATTAGATTTGATCACTAGATGGTACAAAATATTGTGCAAAAGATATTGTTGTTCCTGCCTTAAAAAAAGGTGGAATTTCCTTGTAATCTTTCGGGCTGCGTACATCTAGTCTTTATGGCAGAATCATGGTTATCTCAAAGATATTCCTGATATTTAGAATATCAATATCATAGTCGAGGAAAAATAATTAATATAATATCTTTATATAATATTTCGGTACAACTCACACACGGTCAGAATTAATTACACCCAGACAGAAAAAATGATCATGTTCATCAAACAAAGATTTGTCCTGGGTGGGAATTGAACCCACGACCTCCAGCCTAGCAGTCAGGGTCACTAACCACTAGACCCACAGGCCAGTGAAAACAAGTCAAATAAATAAAAGTTTATATCTATCCTACAAATATCTCACTAGCTATTTGGACTACTTAGATGCTGTGATGAAAATTTACTAAGTCAGCTTATTTAAAAATCTCTGCATATCCCTGAAAACCAGCGCATTTCTCAAAGATGTGACACACGGTTTTTTGTTGTTTTTCTAATTTTCGTATCCGTCACGTGAGGCAAATAAATGCTTTTCCTTATTTTTTAAATTTTTCATAAATTAATTACATGAAAATAATTAAACGTGTAATTACATTCCCACTTCATATAAGCTGTTGTTTCATGAAAGTAGGTTCTTATTACAAAGCTGAAAAGGTTTGCTTATAATATCCCTATTAGAACTTTTCTGACTCTCTTGTCGGGAGCGATAATGTATTTTATATCTTTAGGTACAAAGACTTAATTGAAGTATGCAATTTGACGTAGAATATATGTAGTAATTTGTTCGTATATGATTAATATTTTATACCTACCATAACTAAGTTATAATAACACTTTTGAACTCGTATTATTAGCTCCTAAAAATATGATTACTTTGTTACCTATACAGTCAATAATGTATTACAACATTTTAAATCAACAACTGTATAACATTCTTGTTTTGTATTTTCTTAAATCGAGTCGATAAGTTAAATGTATGAAACCAATCCACGTGTATCGATGATATCGGTTACAATAGTTCAGTTCTTGAATAACTCTACAACAGCCAACAAAACTATCGTTTCAATTTTAACTATGAGTACTCTACGAAGTCTTATACAAAGGAAAGTCAGAGTTTCATAGCAAATAATAATCACGGAACTAGACTACAATGAAGGCAGTTCAACATTTTAGTAATTATTCAAACACTCGAGTCGTCTTTATTCAAATTGTCCAGTCAGTTCTACACTTAATGAAGTCTCAAGAATGTTTGACACGTAAATAAATAGTGAAACTTTTTAATAATAAAGACTTTTTTATAAGGCGTGGTTTCATATTTATTATTTCACAGCAAACTTATTTATTAGCAGCTGAATTGATTTGTTAGGGCATAATTTCCTAAAAATAAAGGGAATTTCGAATTCAGTAACACTTCTTAATTTTTTTTTAGAAGTATAAAATTAATTTATTAATATATAAGGAGAATCTCGTGGCTAAGTGTAAGCCGTACGGTTGGACCGATAATAAAGGTTAAGCCGCGTTTGCCGCGGTTGGTCCGTGGATGGGTGACCAGTTGTAAACATATAGAGACCCCTCCGTGCCTCGGAAAGCACGTTAAGCCGTTGGTCCCGACTGTCATACAGTGATCATTGATAGTCGTGTTAAGTCATTACAATTTTGCCAACCAGTCCTACTATGGAATACTGTATTACCTAGCAATAGGTTGTGGAGGTCAGATAGGCAGTCGCTTCATGTAAAATACGGTATTCAGCTAAATCCGGTAAGACAGGAAGCAACCCCAAAATAGCTTGGGAAAAGCTTGGCTAGGCAGAAGATTACCCTATAATACCTTTGTTATGCCAAATAATTGTACGACTTACACAATGAAGTCTATTGTATAATAAAAAATATATATATCGCTGCTGTGTATTTTTAATGAAAAAGTTTGACATGAATTAAATTCGAGTGCTTACGAAGTTGAGACTTATTTAATCAGAAGTTTTAATACGTAATTCTTGTTTCCAAACTTTTCTTTACAAATACCTAACCATATCCCAAGAGATTTCTTTGTAGTATTACTTAACTTTTCACATTTTTTTACACCCTTACACATAAGTCACACATGCCATATTGCATCGAGTGGGTATGTCATTTTAAGTATATATTTTAATAAAACAATTATACAAGTAAATATATTTAATATTAGCATATATTTTCCGAGTTACCCAAACAAATAATTAGGAGATGTTAACCCTAAGCACCGACAGCTGCCTAGGGAGTTGTAACCGGAGTAGACACAGGAGCATCCGTATCCACCACAATCCCGACCAGTCATGCATATTCCTCCTGATGACAAATATTAAAAAACACTATAATGCACTTCCAAACATCTAAAATGAGACCTTCTGCTCTTCGAATTAAAGGCAATTTCATTTTAATAATAGCGACAATGGTCTCGATCGAAATAAATAATTATTCATCTTTCAAAAACTCAGTAACTAAGTATTCTATTTTATTTAAGATGTGGCTTTCTGATCCTTAATTTCATACTAAACTTAAGTCTTATTTTAGATGTTTTTTTCCGATCAGCGCAAAACATAGCCAGGTCGACCACTCTTTGATCAGCCAGTTTCTCATCTGCTGCTGTGGCGCTAACAGGGCACAAAAAATAGTAGTAGGTATGATTTAAATATGGTATAAAAACTTACCCATTTGATTCGTTCTTAAGAATTGACCAGGAACACTAATTACTAAAGCTATCAAGATAAAACAAAACACTGCGACTATAAACTTCATTATAAAATTCCTTTAGGAAGTTATTTAAAACGTTACTGACTTATATTTATATAAGAGCAATCGCAATCTAAATAAATCAATTAGAAATGCTCAAAATTAAATTATTCTTAATTAACTAAAATTAAATTAAAATTGACGTACTTTTGATAATTATTGCGCAGTGGATATTTTAAGGGTTGCCAAACAGGTTTGTATGTTATTACTTTATTTTATTTACACGGGACTATTCTTTTAATTAATCGTTTATTTATAATTATTTTTAATAAATAAAGCAGTTTATAAAGATAGACCACTGCCTACCTACTCTTTCGTTTCGGATCAGGGGGATTATTCTCTAATGTCAGACTCTTATGTCTGACTGGACCTAAGTGAGTAAGGCCCAGTCAGACATAATTAAAACGATTCAATGCGATTGATCATTGGCTGGGGTCAGTCCCCTCGAGGAAAGTCAATGTGTACCGAGCTGGTCAAAATTGGTGCCCACTCAGATGTACAGTGCTTCTACTGGTTATACCAAAGGCACTTGGCAGAACTAGCAGAGGCACTGTTGCACTGACTTATTAAGATAAGAGCCCAACTTTCATACTCAAGACGAATCAAAAGCAACATTATTTGGCCTGAATAATGTGTTTAATTGACAAACATTTGGGTTCTTAATTTAGAACTCCTTTAATAAGACATGCGCAAAAATGGTTCCTTGTGAATGTTTAATCCTTAACTGACTGCCAATTAGGTACTTCCTATGTATAACTAGAGTTCCTTCAACGTAAAAGTGCCTTAATTTCAATGATACAAGGTTCATTGTCACGTACGTGTGGTCTACCGCGTGGAAAATAACAAAGAGCATCCAGAACTGTAGTCCAAGTTTTTTTTTATTTTCGACCGCAGCGAAGGCTACATGGCCCAAATCATTGACCCGAATCATTTTCCAATGTCCCGGAGCAGTTTTTGTTCAAAACGATTCGAGTAATTTTGGTTGATTAAAAAAAACTTATGAACGTTATTTTATTATTGTTATGCCAGAATATTTAAGAAAGATTTAGGAATTCATGTTTAGTTTTGATATTATAAAAACCTGTTGAAACTATCAAAGTTTGAGAACAATTAAATAAAAAAATGTTTTTGTCTGACATCGATACTACAACCACTTGGAATTCAGGTAATTCCATGTAGACATACACAATATACCTTGTTGTCTATTCTAATATTATAAAGCTGAAGAGTTTGTTTGATTGTTTGAAGGCGCTAATCTCAAGAACTACTGGTCCGATTTGAAAAATTGTTTCACTATTACATAGCTCACTTATTGAAGAAGGTTATATACTATAATTTTCCGCGAAAGCCGTAGCCTAGCGACTCCGCAGGCAGAGCCGCGAGCGAAAGCTAGTGTATTATAAGGCATCTAGGAAATAACTTAAAATCTCAATAACTAAATTGATTTATTTGCATATAGACACAAATTTATATAAACCCACATACAAAATAACTATTTTTTTACTATCTACTAACATATCGGAATCTGTGTGGTAACTCCATGTATATATTCACTATAAATTCCCAATAATTCAGTACAACAAATAAAAACACATAGCTCTTGAGATATAAAAACTCACAACTCACAAGATTAATAGTTGAGCAAACTGGAATATACTTGCATAGCCATTTTTCTGATATACATATATGTAAATCGAAATCTTGTTTTTGATCTTTAACTTTGCAATAATTTATTATTCTTGTCAAACGTTGCAAGTCTAGAAAACAGCTCAGAAATTCAAAATTCTGAAAATGTAAGCTTTACAATTATCATAAGCCTGACTGAGTCAACGCGATGGAAACTTATTCAAATACGTCTAGAATTTAAATAACTTATTTATTCTTAATAATGTTTAATAATTCTTACCTACTCTTATTTTAATTCGACGTTGTTGAGTTTACAAATAATAAGTAAGTAACTTTAAAAAATATCATCAATAGTTACAATCTGAAAAATAACCTAATTATTTTCATGCTTAAGACACCGCAGTGGCGCTCGTCATATGTTTCGCAATATTTTGTCATATTCGTACAATACCAATGCTTGTATTGTGAGGTGAACGCGGTCAGCAAGGTTTATACCTTTAGAGCAGGTGTGACATTTTTGTATTGACTTGTTCCATAAACAATGGAACAAGTCACTACAATCGTTTTTTTGGGTAAGACGAAATAGTGTTCATCTTCAAATAGAAATAGAAATGTATTTATTTGGCGCAGCACAAAGGACAGTACAAAGAGAAAACAAATACAAAAAATAACAACAAAATAATAGAAATGTCCAAGATCAGGTTTTAGTTGACACCCCTCAGTGACATAAAGACGTAGGAAAACATAATGATTAAAATAACAATATAAGATTCCTAAAATAAAGATGTTAGATACATTCATATATGCTCACTAAACAATAATAAGGAATAAAAAGTAAAATAATAAACTTCTCAGATGAGGGTAGCATTATATGTGGCGTAAAACTCGCGTAAGGGTAATTTACGACTTCTTCTACGAGTCGTCAATAGTACGCAGTGGCCGCAAATAACGCGGAAGCGAGAGCAACAGCTCACCATCTGGTTAACAGAGACTAATGTAAGTTGTTATTATTATGAAGTATTTAGGTATAATAAGATAAAATTATCTGGAGGAAATTGAAATTGTAAGTTGAAATAAATGGAAAAGGATTTGTGAATATTAATTGTGTTAAATTTATTTTGCGAATTAACAAGGAAAATCAATGTAATCTAAAGGTGGTGGTGTGGTCTGCGGTCCAGTTCGATCCAGTTACTGCGCACAAAGTCAACCCACGCGCTGCCAGTCTTTTACCCACATAAGATTCGAGTGCAGGTATGAAGTGCATTAATACTTTACAACTAAAAAATAATACACGCTAGGTTTAATTTACGACGTGATTTCATTTTATCGATGTTATTTTTATTTAATACTGGTGTGCCGTGGGTCCTTGATTGGATTTTGCACTCTTTAGATAAATTTTCGGTGCGTGCTAAAATCCTAGGGCCTACCGCCGTGTCCACGTTTAGTTTAGACAAAACCAATCTGTTGACAAGCTTCCTCGCTAATATAATTAAGGACGTATTCTGTATAATAACTTTAACCTGTAGAAATAAGATTTCACGCATTTTGAAATATGCGACTCAATAGTTTAGGCTCTGGTCAACGATTGCTAATAGATTCCGCACCTAAGGCCCAGTTTTGTAAACAATTACTCTCCAACTAATTTGATCATTTTATAGACCAACAATTGATGAAAAAACGCGTTTTGAAACCATTAGTTAGTATATTTAACATAAAAAACTGGGCCTTACACATTCATTACGTCGTCATAGTTTACTTTGACTTTATCCTCCTGACCTTTTGACCTGAACAGTATGAATTTAATCTTAGGTTAAGGAAAAGAGAGTTCCATTCTGACTGGTCTACAATCCTTGCTAGGTCTGCGTTGATAAATCATCATTCGTTCATTTCGCGACACTGTCTCACCATGATTTTGGGCCCCAGTCGTTCTTGAAACTAGTCGGTTTTCTCCGATAATTAAGGGAGAGTGAAACCTAGGATTTGTAATTGTCTGTGTGGAAGTGACTTTATATTGTTATGACTATATGTATTAGTATTCAATGTATGCTTACTGCTTTGATCTCGAACTACTTACAAGTCTAATTACACCAAACCTTCGTAGACGTACATCAAAAACTTTCCATACCTAACCGAGATTTCTGAAATTCGGGGTAATGTATCACGAAAATAGCCGATGAAAGCCGATCACTCACGATTCCGGAAATCTTGATTGATGACAAATTCATGTGACATGCTCTCGTATTATACGATACAGCAAGAGATTCGATTTCTTAAAATTCCTTTTAATGTCAGCTTGATAATGGTGAATTGGTAACTGATACTACGTTAACGTAATGTAATATTCGTAATGTATTTTGTGTTCGTAAGAAATATTGTGTCGTCTATTATAAATACACACCTTTGAGATGATTATTAGGAAATGTGGGTTGATATAATATTTTTTGTATTAAGACCAATATATTTATTTGATTTTTGTGATTTGTCTTACAATATAATAATAATATCTTGGGACAATCTCACACACGGCCATCTGATCCCAAACTAGGCAGAGCCTGTACTATGGCAACCAGACAACTGATAAACATACTTATATATTTCTAAATACATACATATTATAGATAAATAACACCCAGACACAGAACAAATGATTGTGCTCATCACACAATGATTTGTCCTGGGTGGGAATCGAACCCAAGACCTCCGGCTTAGCAGTCAGGGTCACTAACCACTAGACCAACAGGCCAGTCAAAATATCTACTTAAATTACCAATTTTTTTTTACAAATCTTTAAACAATACTGCTAATTATAAGAAATATACGTGTACACATAAACAAGGCATCTGTACAAGTTTGTTTATATCAGTATTCCGATAACCATCTCAAAAACGTTATGAGTACGTAACACATACTTTTCTATGCTTAGGTAGGTACTAGCTTTCGACGCGGGTTTGCTCGTGTTCATGTCGGCTATCGCGGTAAAAAGTAATCTGTATCCTTCTTGGAGTTCAAGATAACCCCATACAAAATTTCAAGACAATCTGCGGTATGGTTTAAACCTGGAGGTGAAACTGACAAAAAGAAAGACCGATAGAACCACTTTCACTTAAAATATTAGTTTAGATAACAAAAATATAGTATTAAATATACGTGTATACATAAAAAAGTACCAACATACTTATTTATGCAACATGTATGTACAGTAATAAATGCTACGATGTTCTCGCCTTTTAACTTGCGGGAAAATGAAATACAATTCAAGCCACATATCGTATTTTTATCTTACGTACCATATTATTCTTCTTATGTTACACGAGAGAGAGAGAAAAAGCAGTTTTGGGAAAACCGCGCTCTTTTACTGCTATTTGTAAGTTACGCCGAACACCTGCTTTTCTATGGTTTAAGTTAAAAGAAATAGCGAGATCTAAAACTTTAGATAGGTAGAAGCCTTTATTCATTATCAATTCTTTGTTTCTCATTTTAACGATAGAATTGTTTCAGATTCTATGAGACTTCGATATACATATCTTTTTGCTTTAATTTTAGTTAGTCAGTCAAAGTATACTGAACTTTAAGAAACTGCACTTAGAAGTTAAATCTCTGTGTCGCAGGGGTTACACAATGAGCACCCAGACTTGAAACGAGTGTTATGGATCATAGAAACGTTATTCTCATAGGGCGATCGAATCCGCAGCGCATCGCGTAGAGTTGGAGGCTGACCAGGCTGGTAACCTACCAGTGCGTAACAATTATCTAATCTGTGCCCATGCAGTCAGTACGTCATACAGTATAGTGCCACTCACGATACCCGGTGGCCATATTTGGAATTTTAAAGTTTGAATGAAATTAAGATTTAATTTACTTCTTGCACACTTGGGCGAGATCAGTAATTTTACCGTAAAAACAACGAAAATTCTATACAGTTGAAAGACTAAATTCAACGAGTTCAAAAAAAAATATATCGTCGATGAACGGTTCGCCGAAAATACCCTTCGTCCTAAGTAGGTTCTACAAATTACTGTTCACCGATGAACGGTTCGTCGCAAACATCTTCGTCCGAAGACGGTTCTACAAATTCCTCTCACCGACGTACTGTTCGCCGCAAACACCCTTCGTCCGTATTCGTTTCTACTAATTACACTTCACCAATGTACTGTTCGCTGATTCTCGCCCTTCCTCATCAGTCTCTTCTTCTCTTCTTCCTCTTCAGAGGGTCATATAAGTTTCTGGCACTATACTAAACAGGGGCTTTATTTACGAAGTCCAAGCAGGGTTAAAAGAGGTGTTATCTCTTTCGACTTACCATAATTTTCAAAGATATGTATCTGTTAAACGGTCTAAAACGTATATATAACTAACTAAAACGACGCGGATACTCTCGGTACAAAAAAAGATTTGGCAAAATGACGACCCGGGATTCTTGAACTATAATCTTCATACTGCCATGTTAAATTTACTTTCATTTTTCTTCATATTTTATTTGAATTTGAACGACCCCCAGATCGATTATGTGACAAAACTCTAACTCTTACAACTTAAGTCCAGCTAGTGCTGTACTTGCAAACTAACTCGACCCTAGGGAGACAACGGGCGCCATTGTATATCCACAATAGACGACAAATTTGTATCTATTTGTGTCTGACTGCGCAACTAAATGGAAACAACCTGTGTAGCTTATACTTGGTGTGTTTACATGCATTGTGATTCTGCAATTTACGAACTAATTTAATCGCAGTACACATTAATATCACATTATTGGTTACCTCGTTATATTTGATTATAATGTCACCATTGATTGTTCCCTTCCGAAACATAATAGGTACCATAGATTTTATAGCTTGGCATAAACCATATACATATTCCATTTAACCTATAATAATGAATTACATGACAATAATTTAGCCGTCGACGTCAAAATAAAATCTTAATAGCTCTAGCAAAAAAGCGTCATGATATTATAAATGATTGAAATATAATGACGGCATTATTATATTCTAAGAATCCTGTAGAGGTTAAGCCATAAATATCTCGGACCATCAATCCATCTTCAAAATTTGGATGAGCGATCTTAAGAATCTTCACGGTCAAATATGTGACTCGTAATACCAATTATTTTCGCTTGTCGGCACAATGCGGAATTCGTTTAAAAGAGAGGACATCAAAAGATGCATAGATTACAATAAAGAAATCCAATTTCCGTCGTCAGATCATTGTGAGAGATTATGTATAAAGCGAATGAATACTCTAATTTTATTTGCATTAAGTAGGCTTTTGAATATAGATAGAGCGTGTTAAAAAGCAGAATCTCTTGCAATAAAGTAATATCGTAGTTATTACCTACTACATATTATAAAACAAAGTCTTCTACCGCGTCTGTCTGTCTGTATGTTCGCGATAAACTTAAAACATACTGTACTTACTAATTTTCATGCTGTTTTCATCAATGAATAGAGTGGTTATTTGTCAAGTTTTTCACATTGGCTAACCGACATACACGCAGGCGAAGCCGCGGGCATTAGCAAGTCTCATATAATAAAATTATGAATATGAAATAAATAACGATAATAGCCATAATAGGATTAATGAATTCCTCTTCTCTCAAAAAGATCTTAATAAAAATCTATCGAGCAAACCAATATTATTATAGAACATTGTGGAAAACGAGTATACAAAAATATTTACCAAAGAAACACACATCAGAGATAGCTAGAAATTTTATATCCATACTACGTCTTTACATAGAGCTCAAAATCGAATAGAAATTGCTTCTGGATCCCGCCACAAATACCCTATAATGGCTTCGCAAGATGGTAAAAGCCTCTATTTTGTTTTGCAATTTTCTATCATTTAATATGACGCGCTGAGTTCCACGATAACATATTTATTTACGTAAAAGCCACAATATATTTAATAAAATCGTTTTTCCTTGTTCCTACTTCTGGATTTCTAAAGTACTCTAATGAAACGGCTTTTAACAACCAAAAACAGTTGAAGGGGATAGAATATATGTATCATTTTTATTGTCTCCTAAGTTGATAGCAAATTAAATCGAATAAAAATAGTTTCTATAATAACTTTATCTAGAGTGATATCGGTAGCTACTAATATCGTATTTAGTCAAATTTTTCGTTATTCTTCAATTATTATCTCATTTTTGGCAAAACAAGACGCTGTAACATATTTCTAATTGTTATTTTTTAATGTGTAATACACTAGCTTTTGATAGTAGCTCTGCCGCGTGGGCATCGATTACCGCGTCAAAAAGTAGCAAATAGCCATTCTAGATAAACGGGCTATCCAACACAGTTTTTTTTTTAATTGGACCCGATTTACCTCAGATTGGTGCGTTGAAGCAAACAAACTCTTCTGCATACGAGTATATATAAATATGTCAGATTGTTTTAGTTGGGATCTACTCTTTATACGTGGTTTAAGCTTACAATAAACTAAGTTAAAAACAGTCATTAATATATAAATTCCCAACAACATTGCGTCTTACAGTTAAATTCTTCTTCGCTTCTGAAGTAAACTGATAAACCCGAGTTTTAAACAACATTCTTAAGGATGTTCCTACTCAAGCACGTATTGTTCAAGATTAAACAACTTTCAAATTCATTCGAAGACACTTTTGTGCCGAAGAGATCAAGTTGTTTTTGAACTTTATATTTTCTGTGGATAAAAACCGAAAGATTCTGCCCGTTTTGAGGTTAAATTAAAACAGATGAAACAGAACTAAGATGATGCAATACGATTCAAAGCTCGATAAATCTACTTCATTGAGCGGGTAGGAAAAACACATTGTTCCCTTGATAACAATGTTCTTCAGGTATACTATCTGATGATATCTCAAAAACACTCACTCTAGATGAGTCACTCAAAATGAGAACAGTCTTCCTAAGAAACACTCACTCGGGATAAAAACTCTCCCTAGGAACACCTGATCCTGAAGAACACTTTCCCTCGTGGAAACTCACTCCAGATGCATGACTCTTTCAAGGGACTGGGGAAGGGGACTGTTTGAGGAAATAAGAGAGCAGGGAGGAAAAGGACTTCCTTTGAGTCCAAAGGAGTTCCTTTGAGAACAATATCCCCTAGTCATAGTCTTTTGGAAACACTCACTCTAGATGAGGAATTTACCTAGGAAACAACTCACTCTGGATAAACACTCTCTCTTGGAAGAGTAAGTAACTCTGCAGGAACATTCTCCTTCGTGGATACTCACTTCAAATGAGAGGTTTTTCCCACACTCACTCTGGAGTAACATTTTTCTGTGTACATCCTGAATGTTCTTGATTGGTTCCTGACTGGGAGTGTTTGATTGCTTCCTAGAGACACTCTCCCTTGAAAACCCTCTCTGGACTTTTTTACAGTACATTCTTGTAAGCTATAGCAAAACAGTGGAAAACCATTGTCCATACAGAGAACAACCAATATTACATAGGTCTTGATTTTTGAGTTGATACCTACCAAAAATTATATAGTTATCTGAAATCTCCTTCTGACTAACTTTGCGTTTTAATTAACCAAACTTGCCTTTCTCCCGTGTCTTAAAACAACGAAAACTTTAAGGTTCACTTTGATAAAATCAAAAGCCTTCCGATTAAGATAGCTAACAATGTTAGGGAGTTTGTTAGTCTCGATTAAAATTTTAATGCCAACTAATTAGGAAGTTAACTGCCTGTAATGTTTCATCAAAACATTTTCATGGAGGAGAAATTTTGTAATTGTTAAATTCATAATAGTCCAAGCACCAAGGAGAGTTGAGTGTGGAAAATATGAGGCCTGCATTCTGATTTATGATTCTAATTCTGAGATTTGGCAAGAGATTCGTTGGTCCATTTGAGGATTTACGTACTTCAAAAGGAAAAATACGGAACCCAGGATCGCTTTGTTGTCCATCTGTCTCACAAAGCCCTTTTTGTCGGGAACGCGTGAAGGTATCGAGTTGAAGATAATACCATAAATTGCAAGTCTTAAAGTATAAATATACGGATCAATGACATAATCTTGTAGATAAAACCTTTTTTTTTTTAAATAGGTACAAATGTATTTAACGACCACTTTGTTACGGCAACTTGGTTATTCAATTAAACAAACTTGTTCTCCCTAATTGGTACAAGTCATTGAGATCTCTTCTCCTGTTAAAGGTTATCAACTGAAATTATACCATTTGTATGTACAATTACAGGTGTATTTCAAATAGATGCGTGGTCTTATCTGGTTAGGCTTGAAAAACATTGTACCTATGTCTTTTTAATATAATTTTGATACAATTTAAGGGCTGTAGGCAGATTAAATTGTCTAAATCTTTGTTTTAAAGCAAAATAAAGAAAATAACCTCGCATATTTGAGAAACAAATCTGTATTGCATAAAGAAGTATCAATTTCGTAGCTAAAAGTAGTGTATCGATCAATTTTGTTCCTAATAAACCAGGCCTCTTGTAGATTTTCTTCAATTATTTATTGTAGTTTATCTCTTCAAATTCAGGACCTAGAAAAAAACATAAATATTACATTACAAGCCACTACAATTCTGACAGGACAGCCAGACTTACTATAGGATGCTGTGTTACACGATAAAATCTGACAGAGTGGAGGTCAGACAGGCAGTCGCTCCATGTAAATGGTATACATAAAATCCTATAAGACTAGGAGACGGCCCTAACATCGTAGAGAAACGGCTAGGCATATAATATAATATCAAAGGGTCATACGTTACCTAATTCAAAGCATTTACACTGCATATTTCCGCTAACGTTGGTACAAAAACATGGCGGGCCAGAGGTCCCACGGCAGTCGAAGCTATTGGAACAAGATTTACCTGAAAGAAAAATACGATATAAATATTCTATTCAACATAGAATATAACAAAAACCAAAAAATAAAGTATCGTGTCCTCTGCTGAACCCATCTAGTCGGACCCAGCTACCTTTTTGATGTGGTCACACGTTCTACAATACTGGTAAAAAAAAAACATACAGTTGAACATAGAACTTCTTCCTTTTTGGAATTCGGTTAAAAATAGCTCCTCTAATACTTGAGGTTTTTTTTTAATGCACTTATCTCCATCTACTAAACACTCGGGTTTGGAAAATCTTATCTTTAAATATCATAATAGCTTAGTTGAGGTTACTTTATTTTGAACCACATCGAAACGTGATACAAATTTCAGTTTTCTTTTAAGTATACCAAAATTAGTAAATAGATAACTAGCTTTTGCCCTTGGCTCTACTCGTGTGTATCGCGGAAAAAAGTAGCATAATTATATTTGTCTTTTCTTGGAATTCATGCTAGCAAAATTTTATTAAAATCGGTTTTGTGGTTTAGCCGTCTAGAGCAACAAACGTAATGAGTTACGTTCACATTTATAATATAAGTTGTATAGATGTAAGATTATTAAATTATTTGTTTCCTAATTATTATTTTTGATATAGGTACACACACACGGCCATTTGATCCCAAACTAGCAGAGCCTATGGTAACCAGACCACTTATAAACATACTTATATATTTCTAAATACATACATATGATAGATAAATTACACCCAGACACAGAACAAATGATCGTGCTCATCACAAAAAGATTTTTCCTGGGTGGGTATCGAACCCACGACCTCCATCAGACATACAGTCCAGCTTAGCAGTCAGGGTCACTAACCACTACACCAACAGGCCAGTCAACAGTCAGTCAAATATAAGTACAAAGAATATCTACGTAATTATATTGTGAAGTTTAAATCAAATAATAATATTACTTACCAATAACTTCCTCCATATCGAACGTCATTTCATAAGTTTTCTTTTTAGCCTCAACCCTCAACAGAATGGAAGTTAATAAAAAAGACAAAAACACCACTTTTAGACAACCCATTCTTCTTTTGTTATTGAACGAATCTACGGCCGACTGAATTAAGACCTATAAGTATTATAAGAAAGGAATTTTACTGTTAAATCGATTAGTTACAGCTATAAATTATATGGCTATAAGTTTGGAAATAATTATCGATAACAAGTTAGCTTAAGTAAAGATAAGTGTGTTTAACGAAAATAAATCTACATACTACAAATTACTTCTTGTACGACTCGTTATAATTTTGGTAAGGATTTTTGGTACTATCGTACTCTTCTATTATATTGCGTCCTATAATTGTGTATAAATAAATTGTAAAAAAAATCGCGTAAACCCGGCACAAAATAATAATAACACAAAAACATAATTCAAGAACAAATGCATTAATAGGGTTAAAATTATGTACATCTTTATTTTAATAATTTAAATTTTAGAAACAAAATAACACATTTTCATATTGTTTAACATTTTTAAAGGTTTATTTCATCATCATCACTTGAAAGATTGGAATTGTGTTGCCTAAATTGATAATTACTAATTTTAGTTTTTTTCTAATTACTTATTTCTAAATATGGTATTCAGCTAAATCCGGTAAGACTGGCAGCCGACCCCAACATAGTTTTGGAAAAGGCTAGGCAGAAGAGTACTTTGTTTCTATTATTTAACATTAAACAGACCTACTCACGCGAATTTAATATAAATTTATCAATTTTTTTTAATCATGTCCTTATGACGTAGCGGAGTAGCGCGACAAGCTTACCGATAATATCACAAGAGTAACTCTGTTTTAATTTTTAAAAACCGTTGTAAGAATGAAACGCACTTTACGAAAGGTATCGCGTCATGTAAGGAGAACACTGGCAGTCAAGCCGCGCATTAGCGATATAATATCGGTTCATGTAGTCGTATGATTTGCCAATGTACCTACCTGTACCAATGACCAAATCTAAGAAGCCGTAAGCGAAAAGTAACTTTATAAATAAAACAATAGTCCTTGTGCTTTTAGCGTCAGTTTACCCATGAAACATACTACTTCCACTTTCTTCCAGTGTTATTTTTACAAGACGCGTACTATAATACTTTTTTAAATAAAACGTATGTACTAAGGTCGCCTCTTCGGCGGCAAACTCTTTTATGTAATACAAATCTCTCATATAAAATCGATTAGATACAGCCTTTAACGGTTTCCTCAACAATAGGTATTCTAAAATTATACAATCATTAGTATGTAAACAGTCTATAAGCATGGAAAAGAAAATCGTTTAGACGCATGCGTTAGAAGTTGGTGGATACGCAAATGTTGCCAAACATAATAACGGTAGTCTCGTCACTCCGGATAAAAATACATTATCTACATATTCTTACTCCATGTGTTTCGTTATACACCCCTTCGCTGTTTCGTTGCTACGTCATTATGTAATACAGGTTTGATCCTTTTAAGATTGTTTCTATTTATTTAGTACAAGGTGATAATTTTTCATATTTTAGCCCGTTCGGGTCCCAGATGTAGAAAGCTTTGCTTATTTCTTTTTAAAATTAAAGGCATGTTTCCCTTGAGCTATAGGCTTTCTTCAGTATTTAGAGTACTTTCGTTTAAGGTGGCATTCAAAATCTCAACCTACATAGTTAGGAAAAAGGGAAGGGACGTGATATTATTTTGAATGAAATTAACGAAAAAAACGCAAATGATTGCGTTATTCTTTTTTAATATTGATACATTTATAAGAGTACATAAAATGTGTACTAAATATAAAATAAAAAAAAACTAATATAATAAAATACTGTAATTATATAGATTTGTTTGTTAAAAAGTACCAAAATCAGGTAATTTAAAAGGGCCTTTTATTGATATCAAAATTAAGTATTCGAAAAATTAAGTATAGTCACTGTGTGAAACAAGGTTTTTGTATAACTTTTCATAATTTATTTTATGTTTCGGTTTTAAATTAGTATGAATCTCTTGTCTCGTAAGTATTTGAGGACATTTGCAATAGCCGAGTGGAACGTCGAAATATGGAAATATACAGGTACACGACGTTCCCCTACTCTCACACTGTGACTGCATGCGGCATATTTTACCTGTAAAAAAATTAAGAACTATGTTCCTAATTAAAACCTTAGGTAAGTCCATAGAAAATAATTATGTTTATCATAGTTTGAAACGAAAACTTTTGCCAGCAGGTTTAAAAGAGTCTGAATTTTATTTATTGAGAGCATTCTAACAGCTAAACAAACATAATGAAGGAAGAGTATTTAAAACTATGAGCTAATTAATAATCTTCGCTTTTTAAGAACGGAGTAGACTAATATAAATTATGGACACTTGGACAGTACTGCTTACAAAATACATAAGTTAGCTCCTGAACTATATTTAGTACTACTGATAATACTAGCGGTAAATGTATACATTGAAATTTAAAATGCTACATAGCAGCCTTATCCTACTTATATTATAAATGTGAAAGTGTGGATGTTTGGATGTTTGTTACTCAATCACACAAAAACGGCTTAACGGATTTAGATGAAATTTGGCATGCATTTAGCCCTTGACATGGAAAAGAACAAAGGCTACCTTTTATCTCGATTCCTTAAGTAGTTCCGAAGGAAAAATTAAAATTGTTTACGAGCTAAGCCGCGGGCAGACATCTTAGAACACAGGTGAAAATGTTATTCTATTTTTTATTACTTTTACTCTTTTTATTTTTTTGAACCGAATTCTGAATTCCACTCAGATGAAGTCGCAAGCAAAAGCTAGTTTGAAATTAATATAGTTGATTTTACTGATAAATATATCAAAACAGTAGCACACAACTTAATGAAAAAGATAAGCTCTTTCTAGCCGATAAGTCACTTTTATAATGAGATCAAAGAAATACTGTCCACATAATTATCTTGTTTATGACTTAAGTACCATTCTTTTACTTTTATTCATTATTCATTTTGGGTGACCACACTAGTTATACACTTTTATTGGTTTCGCACTTCGGCAAAGGCTTCGCCAAAAAGTTTATATATATCTAGACTTGGTATTTTTTTAATAATAATGTAGCTATTAAAGGAGTCTGAAATCAGAGATTCACATTCACATTTGACTGCATCAATGATATTTAATAGTTTAGTTAAGATTAAAGAGATAGAAATAGTGAAAGGCATACCACTGGTTTTTACTACCAACAGCAGAAAACTTAGAAGCAATGCGTATAGAAATAATCGCATGGTCACAGACAGAACAGTAATAACCCCGTCATATCCCTTCTAAGGCTAAATATACTCTGTACAAATTGATTACAAACGCTTGATACAACAAGGTGTTAAATACTATTTTATCATACGATTATGTACCTAATTCCAAAACCAAAACTAATAATCGTTTTTCTGTCATTTTGAGTGCTATCCATTAGCAGCAAACTTTAATTTAGCAACATTGATTAAAAACTAAATAATACACAGATCCATCCCCAAAAAATTACCACACAAATGCAGTCTTTTCCAGTGTCAGTACAGTTGTAAAATTTCATTGTTTATAAAAGTACGCTGCCTTGTCTCTACATATTAATACCGGCCCAAAAAGTTTCCACTGCTGGGCACAGGCCTCTTCCCATATAGAGAAGGAACGAGCATTGATCACCACGCTGGCTCACTGCGGGTTGGCGATTTCAAATTCCAATTTTAGGAATCCGGGTTTCCTCACGATGTTTTCCTTCATCGTTTGTCAATGGTGTCTTAGAATAATTAAGAAAGTACATATCTTTGGAAAAGTCATATTGGTACTTGCCCGGGTTCGAATCTGCAACCATGTGCTTAAAATCCGGTTATTGAACCACTAGGCCACCATGACATTTGTCGTGATTTGTTCCCCGCCGCGTCTGTCTTTCGGTTTGTCTAAAGGCGATAAACTCAAAAACGACCAAACGGTTTTTCATATGGTTTACACCAATGGCTAGAGAGATTCGCGAGGAAGGTCTTTATGTAATTACAGGCATTTGTTGTTGTGCTAATCCATGCGGAGCCGGGGCTTGTTGTATTAAGCGTTTCTAATTGATTTGTATGGAGTTTAATTTGGTGAACAAAAACTCAAGGGTCCAGGAGCGGGAGTTTAAATAATATACACAGAACAACACTTTAAACTGCGTATATTTCGCACACAAGAGGGCGCTGACGATTTACAATATTAGCATTAACAAATATTGCTCCCGTAGAATCGCAAAAAACAATTTAGTACCTGCAGCCTATATAAAACACACTGAATCAAACGATTGCGCGATCTAACTCGATCCCAACGCCATCTATCGAGCTACGCGACAACTTTGGTACAAAGTTTGACCGCTAGGTTTAAATCTAAACATACCGCCCACCAAGGACATCCTAAAAAATGTCCTTCACATAGGTACCGCCCACCATGCAAATATCGCGTCTAAATTAACACTGTTATAGGAATTGCCTTAAACATAATATAATTTCGTTAGTGTTAACAATACGTTAACAGTAAATTAAAACAATCACATTGCTTACTTATAAACATACAAATTTTTACCATACGATACAAAAATTGAAAACAAATAAACTTATAACTATAATTCAGGATATAAACTTAACTTATATCTAACCTCAATAATTTATTTTGTAACAGGTAAGACACAAAGTTTGGAAGTTGGTCTTTTAATGACTGCATCTTGTGTACGCAGAGTAACGACACGAGTAAGATCATCAGGACCCGGATGCTTTTTCTCAATTTTACCCAATAACCATCTGCCCGGCGGTAAATTGTCCTCCTTAACCAAAACTATATCACCCACATTTGGTTCCGGAGTCTGATGAGCCCATCTATGCCGCTGTAGAAATTGGTTCAGATAGTCCTGAGACCACCTACGCCAAAAATCCTGCATCATACGTTGTTGCAGTTGCCATCTTGTTAGGTTGCCAATATTAGAGCGTTCATAATTTGAATCAGGAGCAACTACAAGAGATTCCCCAACTAAAAAATGCCCTGGGGTTAATATAGTCATCTTATCCTGATCTTCGACGTATGACAGCGGTCTTGAATTAAGACATGCTTCGATTTGTGCAAGTACGGTTGTCATCTCTTCAAAAGTTAACGTGGAATTTCCTATGACTCGTTTTAAGTGGTATTTGGTGGACTTTATACCAGCCTCCCATAATCCTCCAAAATTTGGAGAATGCGGCGGTATAAAGTTCCACTGGGTCCCGTTGTTTGAAAGACATTCGGCCAATTCCTCATTAAGACCGGATTTTTCCGCGTTAAACAAATATAACAGTTCTCGTGCCGCACCCACAAAGTTAGTACCGTTGTCGCTGTAGATTTCAGCAACCTTACCTCTCCTTGCCACGAAGCGTTTGAAGGCAGTCAAAAAACTTTTGGTACTCAAATCACTCACGGCTTCCAAGTGTACCGCTCTAGTGGACATGCATATAAATAAAGCTATGTACCCTTTATAAGATTTGTTGCCACGGCCTTTAGAAACTCTTATATTTATAGGGCCAGCGTAATCTACGCCACTGCATAAAAATGGTTTGTTTGGCGTCACACGCGCAGCGGGTAATTGCCCCATAAGTTGCGTTCGCGTGGTGGCGGCATAACGAATACACCGGACGCAATTCCGTACATATTTTTTTACTAAGAACTTGATTCCTACAATCCAATATTTTGAGCGTAAATATGTACTCATAAGTTGCGGACCTCCATGCATCGTCTTCTCATGTGCATCCGCCACTAAAAGTTTGGTTAAAAATGATTGCCTTGGTATTAAAATGGGATGCACACGGTTATAACCGAGTTCAGACATCTCTAATCTACCTCCAACTCTCATAATTTCTTTGGAATCAAGAAATATATTCAACGATTTGAGATTGCCTTTTATTTTCTCTAACCCCTTGTTACCTTTTAACAATCTCAACTCGTCTGTAAACCCTTCTTCTTGACTTTGCTTAATACAAATTTGTAGCGCGGCCTCAAGTTCTTCTTTATCTATATGCTTAGTTTGGGGTCCAGCTGATTGTTTCCTTATAACCCTGAGGAATCTTCGACAGTACGCAATTACTCGTAACATTCTAGACAACGAAGAAAACCTGTTCCACAATCCCACTTCTACGGTAGATGTATACACCTTCACTTCTTCCAAGTGAGTACTATTATTATTTAGCTTCCTGTATATAATCACCTGTTGTCGCAAGAATTGCGGTCCGTCCCACCACAAAGTGTTGGCTTCAAGTTCAGCAGGAGATATGCCACGAGATGCGCAGTCCGCAGGGTTTTGCTTGGATGGTACATGACACCAATGTTGAGATTCAGTAAGCGTTAAAATATGTGAGACTCTATTACCTATAAACGTTTTCCAGCGGCTTGGGTGGCTATTGAGCCAAGCCAAAACAACTTCACTATCTGTCCACATATGCCAGTCCAACTTTGGTACATTCATCACTTCGCCTACTTCAATAATCAAATTGGTTAACAGTACAGCGCCACAAAGCTCCAAACGTGGGATAGACACCTGCTTAATAGGAGCAACCTTAGTTTTTGCGGATACTAACGATACATGGATGTTACCTATACTGTCTATAACTCTCATGTAGACAACTGCTCCATATGCCACCTTTGAGGCATCCGAAAATCCGTGTAACTCAACCTTCACGTTGTCTGAACAAGTGTGCAACCATCGAGGGATCTTTAAATTTGATAATGAATTCAAGTTGGTATGGTAAGTAACCCATTCATTAATTAATTTTGATGGAATTTCTTGATCCCATGTTAAACCCGCCAACCATAATTTTTGGATAAATACCTTTGCTAAGACAATGCTTGGTGCTAACTACCCCAGCGGATCAAAAAGACGAGCAATATCGGATAATACTTTTCTTTTCGTTACAGGTGCAGTAATCGGCGTGAGTTTAACTGAATACTGGAAGAAGTCCTCGCTGGAGTTCCAGGTAAGTCCAAGTATCTTCGTTATATTATCCATTTCTATTTTTAACGTCTCATTACCATCGTCACGGTTTATTTCATCCAACAATTCTTTATTATTGCATTTCCATTTTTGTAATTTAAAACCACTCTTCGATAGGACTGTATTGATTTTTGTATAAATATTAAAACCTTTTTCAACATTTTCAGCTCCAGACATCATGTCATCCATGTAAAAATCATTTAATATAATATTTGCTATTTCAGGATCCTCTTGGCACTCGTCATAGGCAACCTGATGAAGAGCGCGTACCGCTAGGTATGGTGCCGCGGCAGTACCAAACGTCACCGTGATTAATTCATACTCTTCAATTTCCTTTGCAGGATCTTCTCGCCAGAGAATGCGTTGAACTACAGTATCCTTTCTGTCTACCAATACCTGGCGATACATTTTTTCGATGTCTGCCACCAAACATATTGGATGTCGCCGCCAACGCATTATAATATGTCGCAGTTCAGCCTGCAGTGTTGGTCCTACTATAAGGCAATCATTTAAAGACATTCCGTTAGACCCTTTACAGGACGCATCGAACACGACCCGCACTTTAGTAGTAACCTTATCTTCCCGGATGACGGCATGGTGAGGTAAGTATATAGCAGCTTTTTCATTTTTCTTCTGAACTGGTACCTTCTCCATGTGATTTAAATCTAGATATTCTTGTAAAACTTTAGCGTAATCACTTTTCAATTGAATATTTTTGCTTAATTTTATTTCCAAACTATTCAGTCTTCTGGTAGCTATAGACTTAGACTCCCCATACTGCTCAATCCGATCAGAATCACGAAATGGTAGACGTACTACATATCTCCCATTATCCTCACGTCTCGTGGTTTCGGAAAATAACGCTTCACATCGCTGTTCCTCCTCGGTGAGGATTTTCTTTGCACCCGATGGTTCACTTTCCAATTCCCAAAACCTTTTTAGTAGGTCGTCCTCCTCTAGAGAAGAATGCATTACAGTGATGTGAGAATACATTTGGGTATCATCAACTTCCGATACACCCGACAATATCCAGCCTAGACTGGTATCCTGAGCTAATAAACTGCCGTTCAAATACCTTTTTATTCCTGACTGGATGACTCGGCTATAGACTTCGGCACCTAACAGGATATCAATTTTGTTAGGTGTATAGTACTCCGGATCAGCCAAATCCTCATCAGCCAAGTCTACCCATTCTATCCTGGATACCTTTGTTACTGGCAAAAGAGCGGTGACAGACTTAAGTACGTAAGCATTGACCTTCATCTGTACGTTAGGATCCTTTCTAGACCTCACATTTACGACCACAGTATATTTCGAAATAACGCTCTTATCCCCTCCTACACCCAACACGGTGTTTTTTGTCGCAATCTTATTGAGACCCAAATACTGAACTGTAGCTTCGGTAATAAATGAGCCTTGAGACCCTTGATCTAGCAACGCCCTTACCATATGGTATGTCCCATTTCTAGATTCTGCGTGTACTACAGCCGTTGTTAGCAGAACCGTTTTCCTACCATTGCCTGTAGAAAGACAGGATATCAATGGTTTGCTAGATCCATCCGCTTGCGCGGCCACACCTGAACTAACTTCCTCTCTTCTTTTCGAAGACGAGGCGTCATCGCTAGCGGTTTTAATCTCCTCAATAGACTCGGAACTCCCTGTAGGATGCAACAATGTATGGTGCCGACGCTTACATACCTGACATCGTAATGAGGCCCTACAGAACCTGGCAGGATGGTTATTGTGAAAACATACAAAACATAAACGATTTTCCCGAGCGAAATCACGTCGTTTGTCGTTGGACTGCTTACTAAAATGCTTACATGCTGTTATTTTATGATCGCCTGAGCAATATGTACAGTTCACCTTTTCATTGTTCTTTACTACATGAAAAGATTGTGTGCCCTTTGGATTTTTATCCCTCCTACGGTTATCTTGATTACCTTCTAAACTTTCTAATGCTCGATAACGACTATGAAGGAACTCCGAGAATTGCGAAAAAGTAGGTAAGTCACTCGAGCTATCGCTAGATATTTTTAATTCCCACGCCTTCCTTGTCGCTTTATCTAATTTTTCACTTATTAAATATATAATCAAGATATCCCATGTGGTTATATCTACCCCTAAATTTTTAACACACTCTAAACATTCTGACGTCGTATTCAGAATCGACTTGAGATCAGAAGCTGATTCGTACAACATACTCTTTTGACTTAACAAAGCTTTTAATGTATTGTTTGCTAGAAACCTTTTATTGTTATAAGTATGATCTAATTTCTCCCAGGCTATCTTATAATTCTCGGAAGTAACAGGAATGTTTCTGAGCAATAATTCAGCTTCCCCGGTCAAGTGCCCCTTTAAATAGTAAAATTTTTGTGAGTCTTCTAAATGTTTGTTAAAGTGTACTAAACCTATAAACAAATCCCTAAAAGTATTCCATTCTGAATATTTGCCTGAAAAGGATGCAATTTTTATCTCCGGTAATTTTACTCTACTAACTACCTTTCCTTCATGACAGCTAGAATTGCCGCCTTCTTCCTTTGATTCAGTAGAGTTACCTTTAACAAGCCTTAATTTTTCTTTCAACTCACTTCTAAATTCGATATAAAGGTCTTCGACAAAATCGTACAAACAATTTTTATGATAGTCAGAACTATGAAGTTCTGATTTCTTCACACTACTTACAATGCTATTGTCATTTGTACAGAATAATGACCATTGTTTTTCTAATGTTTCTAATCTAGTTTCTATGTGGGAGACAGTTAGACGTTCCCTAGGCGATTTTTTAAAATTAGATCTAGCTTTGATAATTTTCTCCTTTAAATCTTCTTGAACATTGATATAGATCTCCATTTTAAATTTTAGATAGAATAATATTAGATTATTATACGTAAACTTTCAATAACCGACACACAACAAAATATTTCAAGTCCCAAATTAAATCATTGAATTTTACTAAGTGTCAAAAAAATTCAAGAAATTATTCTAAGTTCCTAAACAAATAAATGAAATTTTTCTAAGTCTCAAAAGAAATCAATGAAATTTTTCTAAGTGTTTTAATTTAATGCTACTGGGACTGAAATCGGGCATAGGTTCCCCGTCGGTACAGTTTTCACTTAAAACTAACACAAGTCCTAAACTACTTATTTCTAGACTAATTTCTTAAAATTAACACAAGTTCTAAAATGTTTAAGTTTATCGAAAAAAATGCTAAGTTAAAGTCTTTAAAGTTTCGCCACATTGAATTTAAAATTTATAAGTTTAAATCTTCTTTAATATAAGGTTGAAAATGTACTCACAGTTTTGCACCAACACTTGCCTCACACCACTTAGCTTGCTTCACAACACAACACATCCAAATTCTAACACCAATCTTCACAAGTGGCGCCCCCTGTGGCGTCCTCGCCACAAACTCCCGACTCTGCTTAGCGCCTTCCGTGTTCCTCCAGATTACCGCAGCCCACTTCGACCGCCGATGACTTCTGGTGCCACCCTTCTCTGGCACACACTTGTATGCCCCGACTGAAGGGGGTATTGCTCTGGATAACAATCCGCTATCCAGTACTAACACGTTGGGTGATCCAATATCACCACCGAAGACTACTCAAAAATACTCGATCCGGCTCGAAGGACCATGAACAAAAACTCAAGGGTCCAGGAGCGGGAGTTTAAATAATATACACAGAACAACACTTTAAACTGCGTATATTTCGCACACAAGAGGGCGCTGACGATTTACAATATTAGCATTAACAAATATTGCTCCCGTAGAATCGCAAAAAACAATTTAGTACCTGCAGCCTATAAAAAATTTTTTTGCAAAAAAAAAACCGACTTCACAAAACCTTAAAAGCACTAAAAAGATAAAAATAATACTGTAACCTACCACTATTAATAAACCTAACATAACCTACGATTAACCTATAATAAAATTTAACAAATTTTTGGAGTCGGTGCCAAGCTAAGTAGTGAAACAACTGGTAATTCCAGAACATTTTTCCGTTTTAGTACAACAAAGCTCGATAGATGGCGTTGTTCATTCGTATACCGGTATTTGTCCAAGTAAGGTTGGTCATGACGTTCACGTAACTTAAGATTTAAAGTTTATCGTCGAACTCCTTGGTTATCTCGCGTTGTTGCTTTGCTTAAACTGTTGCTCTGATTTAACTGATTTCTATGTAAATCATTAAGTAAGTATTCACTATCTTTTTCTTTGTGTCTAAATATTAGTTATTAAGTCTATGTTATATTTTAAAGTACTTTTTGTTGTTTTCCGATTTAATTTAATATTTAGAAGTTGTAAGATTTATGGTTTATTTGCCCTTAGTCTGTAAATATATAGTTATTTAGGTATCGTATATTGCTTGGCACCGACTCCAAAAATTTGTTAAATTTTATTATAGGTTAATCGTAGGTTATGTTAGGTTTATTAATAGTGGTAGGTTACAGTATTATTTTTATCTTTTTAGTGCTTTTAAGGTTTTGTGAAGTCGGTTTTTTTTTTGCAAAAAAATTTTTATTTGTTAATTTTTAGTGCCATTTTTAATCTTATGCCGGCCACACACGTAACGGTATACTTGCGCAAGTTTGACTTATTACGTATCTTTCAATAGCAACTGACAGCTAAATTTGCACAATTATTGTTGTCCAATTGCTTATTTGTATTGAATATTGTGCAAATTTAGCTGTCAGTTGCTATTCAAAGATACGTAATAAGTCAAACTTGCGCAAGTATACCGTTACGTGTGTGGCCGGCATTACACAAAATATGGGTAGGCCAGGTAAAGATGCTTCTCGTATGAGAAAGTGGCGTAAAAAAGAAAAACGCTTAAAACATATTAGGGACAGAAATTCTCAACGCATTTCGAATGAGAGCCCCGACCAGCGCGAAAACAGACTGTCAAAGCAGAGGACCTATACGTTACGTAGGTTGAATAAGGAAAGTCAAGAAGAAAAGAAAGCCGCAATCGATTAACTAACGAGAGTCAAGAAGATTACGATCGCCGTCTGTCTTTAATACATACTCGACTAGCCAATGAAACTGAAGAGGAACGGTCACAACGATTGAGTAACCTACGTATTCGTTCTAGTCAGAGGCTGCTTAATGAAACGGCAGATTTTTGAAGGTTCCCCTCGACTTCTCTGGGATATCATCATCAGATACTGATTTCCTTATCAAGGAATCATTTGTGAAGTAATTGCCCATAAGATTTTCGAAAGTTCCCCTCGACTCCTCTGGGATGCCATCATCAGATCCTGGTTTCCTTATCATGGGACCATTTGGGAAGTATACCCTTTCCAACAAAAAAATCATTTTCACTAGTTGCCCATACGATTTTCGAAAGTTCCCCTCGACTTCTCTGGGATGCCATCATCAGATCCTGGTTTCCTTATCATAGGACTATTTGGAAAGTATACCATTTCCAACAAAAAATCATTTTCACTAGTTGCCCATACGATTTTCGAAAGTTCCCCTCGACTTCTCTGGGATGCCATCATCAGATCCTGATTTCCTTTACATGGGACCATTTGGGAAGTATACCCTATCCAACAAAAAAATCATTTTTCAAATCGGTTGGCAAGCGACGGAGTTATGCCCGAACAAACAAAAAAAAAAAAAAAAATACAAACATCCGAATTGAGAACCTCCTCCTTTTTTTGAAGTCGGTTAATAAAACACACTGAATCAAACGATTGCGCGATCTAACTCGATCCCAACGCCATCTATCGAGCTACGCGACAACTTTGGTACAAAGTTTGACCGCTAGGTTTAAATCTAAACATTTGGTATATTTCACTTTGTTCCCCTAGGTGTTATCACCCAGGTGAACAAGTTAGAATGCGATTTTTATAAATATTCAAATTGAATTTTATCACCCATATGCAGAATATGGGTAAATTTTTTACTGATTGTTATATCTAAATATTGTATATTTTTTTAATGCATTTGCGATATTTTATGTTCCTACATTAAAGTAACATAAATCTTAAGATAACTAATTGTGTTTGGATTTATAATATGTTATTATAAATCCAAACACAATTAGTGTCATTCACTATCTTTGTCGACTCATTTTCGCCTGGTTGATATCACCAAGGTGAACAAAGATGAATATAAATGTTTATATCAAATATTTTATAAATATATAATACACGTTAAGCCTTATATAATAAGAAAATTCAGTAGGTAAGTAATTATAAAATAAATTAAAAAAATACCTCTTCTTAAGTATATAAAAGCGATCGATAATTACGCGACTGAACATGAAAATTAAATGCTACTTGATACTATGCATTTAGTAGAACCGCAAATAGGTGGAATTGAATGCGGTTACATAAATTGGTAAAGTTCTCGGTAATTTCATAATAATGTAGGTTAGTGAATGAAACATGATGTATTGCTTTACCAACCCACAAAATAAACCCATTGTTTATACCGCTCTTAACGCTAGTAATGTTGAACTTGGTGTGTTAGTGAATATGCGCGTGTGGTGCTTCCGCGCGCCATTTTAACAGCGTAGTGGAAAGCAAAGCTATCCCATGCTCAACGTTGTAGCTCTGTTAAGGATCCTCCCTGCTGGGGATCGCGGTGGTTTGCAACGCGTTCCCGCATGGTGCCCAGTATAAGGGAAGGGAGAAGCACTCTGGCGGTTTTAGCCGGTAAGAGTCCGGCATACCCCTCCGCTTTCCCCAGGGTGGAGGAAGTCCATGAGGATTTCCACCGGGTTAAAAAAATGGTGAGTTAGTGAATACTAAGGGTTGAAATTATATTAAACCGCAGTATTATTCTGATCTGAGCAGGTTATATTTTATTTACTATTTGTGGACCGTAACCCGTGTAACAAAACAATTGCGCCATCTAATTGGACGCCACCGCCATCTATTGAGCTTTGACTTAAACTTTTCGATTTTATTTGTGCATATAATAATAAAATAATAACCATTTGTAATTCGATACTAAACACCCATGGTAAATCTAATTTGAGAAGGACGTCAAATAGAGACTGTTATAGAACGGTAAAAATTGTCGTAATCGCTTAGGATAATACAAAATAATACCCGGCGATATCATCTGATACTAAGAAGCTGGATGTAGATATGATAGATTTCTATATTTAAACAATCTACACATTCACAGTATTCCATGAATTGACTTAATTTTAGCACCTTGGAAATCTAGAAGCTTCGTCTGTCCTTTATAAATACAACTAAGCTTCACTTCAAATAGAGCCTTGCTCTGAATACGTTAATCCTATGTTTGTACGTCTCGTATACAATGTATGTCTTTACCTAATTATTTATAGCCTCTTTTCAGGTAAAAGTATTTTAATTATTTTTTTTATTCTGTGTGCCCTTTGACGAAGGCCTCCTCCAACACTTTCCAATCTTCTTTCGCCCGCGCCAGTCTAGTCCAAATTTTTCCAGCTGTTTTTGCCATATCATCTCCATAGTTAATAAAAAATATACATTAAAATAGTGATGGCCAATAGCAATTAGAAAGATTTGTCATTTATAAAATCATTCAAATGATAGACAGATATGCATTAAAATGAGTTGGAAATCGGTCGTTGGACTAGACTGGTTACTAATAATATATCATGTTTTTCCCATCTAGTGGTTCTGTAGGTACCTTTACGGTTAGCGTGAGTAACGTTCTACCCACAAACCACTTACGTGGCTTACTTAGCACTCACGTTCATGTCTATACATGGCTCGCGTTTAATAGTCTGTGAGACTTAATGATCTTACTGTAGTCTATAAAAGTAGGGAAAGGTAGATATAGAATAAGAAATTTTTATTTTTAATAATTAGAAATTAAGCTGATATTAAAATGTTATTGTAACATCCATTGGCAAATAGAGAACAGTGGTCTTCAAACACAGCTGGAACTTGATTTGCGGTTAACTTTATATTACCACATTCAATAGGTGAGGCAACAAAAATATTGAATTTCGACAACCTCCGTGGCCGAGTGGTGAACACACCGGTTTTCAATGTGTCGCATCTCTGAGGTCCCGGGTTTGATCCCCGGACGGGTCAAAGTAGAAAGATGTAGAAAATCTTTTCTACATTCTCTCGGGTCTGGGTGTTTGTGGTACCTTCATTGTCTACAAGTGGTTTAGCAATTAGATGGAGTGACGACAATTGCAAAATTTTGTAGATTTGGGGACTGGGCTTTCAAAACACAAATGACTACCAACCCTTTCCAAATGCGATTAATTATACATACATGTAAATTGGTAACGTAAGACAATTAGTACAGTTTAACCTCTAACCGTATTAAAGTCATTGACGAGATGAGGAACTCTCTTTGAAATAAATATAACTCTACCTATCTTTTATGTTACGTTTTGTTTGTAAAAGTTAATGTTAAACAAATAACCCTGAACAGTCGAAATCAATTTTTTTTTATTGTTAGTAAACATGTGAAATATTAAAATGGAGGATTATAATAATAAATAAATGTGGACAACATCACATACATTGCTCCAAATCCAAAGTAAGTAGCTAATGCCCTTTGGTTATGGAAACAGGGACAACGAAGGAACCACAAAGAGGAGAATCCAAGTTTATAATACCTAGGTAATTTAACGATGAGATCTTAAAAAAATATAAAGGCATAAACATGGCTTTATCAAAAAACTAGCGGCCCATGTCTTCCTTGCATCAACCATCACCAAATTTAGGCTATGGCACTCGGGAATAATGTAGCTTTCTACTGGTGACAGACAATCAGGTTACATCAGGTTATCAAACTTGGTTCAATAGTTCGAGACATTGATTTCTAAGCAGGCTGATCTAATTGTAGTCTACGCCTGACTTGAATATTATAGTATTACATCGCGATCATACAAATAATAGGCGAGAAGCGGTTTAACATAAAAGGAATAACAATATTAAAGCAATCTTCACATAAATTAATTATTTTATGTTATTTATTTCGTTCAATAACTTATAAATTAATTAAAAATATTTATATTATTTTGTGGCCAGCAACGGTTTGGGAGAAATCTCAATGCATCATTTTTAACTTTCAACATTTTTAATGGCAAAGGAAAAGTCTAAACACCTATGTAGATAAAGCCGCTCATCTACTAGTGTCTCTATCATTACAAACAGTTCCCTAAATAGAATATAAAGAATCCTCATTCAATACTTATTTCATGGGAGAAGAGTTCCACACGCGGGGAATATCTCTGGGCTATAGGTACTCAAGTAATATCATCAGCTTCTCGCCATAAATATAAAACATTGATATTTTCTTGTCTTGGCGTTTACGACGGGCTATGATGCCTTACGATACACGAAATTCCACGCAGAAGGCTTTAGGATATACCTAGGAACTGTTTATGGTATGAGTAAGATTGGTTACATAAGTTAACTTACATGTTCAAAGATTCGAAACGCTTGAGTAGTTAGAAGATAAACTATGTCCTAAACACCGATCGATCTAAACTAAGACATTTTTTTAAACATAACGGGAAAAACATTACTAGTATTCTTGTTAACCCCTCGTGTTAAGCTAAATGCTTGTATTGCGAGTGGGTTCACGTCGATAGTGCAATAGGTGGGATTCGAACCACCCGCGACCACATTATCGCAAGTTCGATGCCCTGGCCATTAGGCTAGCGCGGCTTCAAACATTTTACTGTAAATCAATCAACTCTCTCACGGTCCATTTCTAGACGTAGGCCCTTCCTAAGTTGGCCATAACACCTAGTCTTCCGTATTCCTATCCAGAAGACCCAGCTACATTTTACATGTCATACGTCCCTCGGTATAAATTGCAAACGAAGACTTGAAGCACCTATCTGAAAGTTAAATACCCACCTTGCAGAGTACTTCTCACATCCATAACTTATTATTACCGCACAATAAGGTAAAAACTACGAAGCTAAAAACTAAAGATCACGAGTGAGTCCCTCTTTATATTAAATTCGAATTGTATTCATACTTGAACGTACAATGGCACACCACATTCACAACCACACACTGTCGTTTGATAGACGACAGAAACCGGACATTTCATTTCCGAACGTGTCTGCAGAATGTGCCCCAGATACGGCATTTAATAATCTAAGACCGTTCGTAAACTGATTAGATGACAATACCTTACTTGATACATCCTTCTATGAACAATAAAAACCTTTTAACTGAATTCCCAATTTGAATAGATCGATCTATCAGCTAACTGAATTAATTTAGCTTGTGTGTCAAGGTCTTTTTCTTGATGTTACTGGTTTAAAATGACTTGGAGAGTCCTTAAATTTAACTGTTTTTATATACCTACCTACTTTAGTCGATTTGTCTTATCACTGCCAATAAGATTGATATATAACATCATTGATCACTGCAATACTTTCCAACGAGGTAGGCAGGTTCTTTGTTCTTACTAAATCATTTAGAGTTTAGACCATGTCTATGATATCTCCTGAAGTTCTGACTAATAATACCTTGATACTTACAACAAAACTTAATCTTTATATTTATATATATAATCTTTATTTAAAAAAAAAAACAAAAAATTTCTATAAGTACTTTAATGTACACTTAAAAAAATATAATATACAAAAACAGTACAAAGGGCGGGCTCATTGCGCACAGCAACATTTTTAACAAATAACATTGAGAGAAAAACATATATAAAGACAATTAAGAAAGAAAGAAGAAAGAAAAATCATTTATTCGCGTCATATGCGACGCATAAAATAAAAAAGGAATTAAAATAACAAATGCTTCAAAAAGTTTAAAAATATGCGTCACATCTATGCAAAACGGTCATCGCTCAGCATATGCTGAGATTCGGGACCCCAGCGCTGGTTTTCGGATTCTTAACGGTGTATGTACCTAACGAATACATAATAATATGTATTTCCTGCCAAACTTCCGCAGTGAACACATCTGTGACACTTGATCTTATTGTGAAGCTGTCCTCGAGGCACACTTCCTATTTCATAATAGTGACGGAGTCAGTTTATCCACACAATATATAGACGTCAGTCATAATACCAAGCCATAGTCGCTTCCAAAAAAATACACACATTTTTCCTCCACATATTTCTACCACAAAAAAATATAGGTTATGTTATCAATGTTTTCCCGCGTCACAGAAAACCTGACAAACAAGTTATAAAACTAATTTCCTTGGAGTTTCAGTACCGTGTTGTTTGTTTGCTTTAAATGAAAAAAGTGACCACTTAAATTGCTTTTCCGCTCAAATACGAACCGGTTTATTTCGGGTAATGTATTTTTATTTTCCCTATTTAATCATCAAATTTAATATCGTCGTTTTATTAAGCGATCAAAGAAAGGCAAAGAATCCAAAGCTCAAATTAAATTATGTTATTTAATTCTAATTTTAACGTTTCCATTTTTTATTCATGCTTTTCATCAGTGAAGAGTAAAGACCATTTGCTACGTCGTCAGTCTTTAAAAATTTTATATAAACGTCGTGAGCCATAACTTAGTTCAAAAGAGTTCGTAACTAGTTTCAGCGGAACGTCTGACACTTCAGAAAAACAAATTTTGCATAGCAATGATGTTAGCGAGAGAATGCTGATGTCGACTGATAATTTTCGCTCGAGTTTTAACTCGAAATGTTTCACAACTCAATTGAGTAGTTTTTATTTATTTATTCGGGCTATTTTATTTAAATTGCCAGAAAACATCAATATTATTATATAATTGTTTATTTACATTTTTGTTATTATTTTTAACAACAGATGTGGTGACAAATTTTGTGAATAGTAGTTATTCAAGATATTTGGCAAAAAAAAGAAAAAAAATATCAAGTTCTTCAAACGGTAACGTTCCGAATATATGTGCGTTTAGTCGCCCTCTATTTCTGTCTTCAGAGCCACTCTCATTCCACCGATTTATGTGGTTTATAAGCACATTTGACGCTTATCTTATTTTGTGGTCGAATTGATACATTGACCCGACTCGAGTATTTTCGGATGCCCGGTATTTTCGGCCATTATTTAAGGGGATTTTTTATCATAATAAACTACATAATTATACACTCATATATTTATAAGTGTATATGCGATCGAGTGACATGTTGATTAACATGCACGAATGCAGCACATACTCAAAAGGCATTACAATTTGCAAAATAAGAAAATCAATAAGGACGACAAAAACTAGACAGAACACTGTAAGAATGACATTACTTTTATAATCCCGAAATGTAGAGCAAAACAGAGTTATTAGTATTACTAAACTAGAACTATACACTATGCTGCAGCTTGATGAATATTTAATGTCCTTTTTTGTACATAAATAATATTTAAAATGTTAAAAATAAATCTTGTATCGAAAAAATCGGTCAAAGAAAGTTCTATCTATCTGAAAGCAATAACGTTTACTGAAGTATGGATTTTCAATATCCAATATCGAAAAGGTATCTGAAAAAGTTTGGTATCAAATTTTATAGCCGGTCAAGTGTAACTGACACTTGCTATTTCTTTTTACGAAAAAATGTAGAGAGAACTATCCTTTGTTGCTTGAATTTAAATATTTAGCTTTGCGACAAACTCGGCCAAAATTTGTCGAAATTATTTAGTGCTGGTACCAAACGTTAGATGGTTTCCAAATATATAATATCTCTTAGAAGTATAAGTATATATTTGAGTTTATTTTGTTAATAAAATTCTATATCTTTATTATAAATATTATTTTTCTATATCATTAATTCTATTCAGATCTTCAAACGCGATGACGACGAGTGGCTCGACGGCCATTGACTTCACATTTACTTATTTAAATACAAAATATATTAACAGTCGTAAACAGCCGTCTTCATAGTCGAATTATACAATAAATAATGTGTTTATTTTCAGCAGTATTTTAGAGAAAATATTATTTGCTTTACATCCACATTTTCCAAATAAAGTAGACCCGCCTAATAATGATATAACAAAGATTGAGAAGGTCTTATTAGGGTTGCAGGTGTACCCAGTTGTCGAAAACTCATGAAAATGAAAGGAAAATGAATTAGCACATATTGGACCTGATAAAATGATATTTTCGTGTAAATTTATAATATTATAAGTATGACGTGTTAATAAAATATTTTAGTTTGAGTTGTGAATATTCTTTGAAATAAAATATTCATAGAAAAAGTATGAAATTGACTCTTTACTTCTTTCACTGAAAGATTGTTCTGATTTCCGACTAGAAAAGATATTGGCTCAAGTGAGTAGGGTTTTGGTATTATGGCAATAACTTACTGTGTATAAGACTGTCTGTTTATAAGAACCACTGGAGTATGATTTATACTAATATTTTGAAAAAGAAATGACATTAATTTTGAGTTTAATTATTTTGACCAGTGTATTAAACACAACCTTTATACATCTTAATATATAACAGGGATAATAATTAAATTAACCTTATTAACCTTCATACGGAATTATGAAAAGCGTAAAACATCAATGTAAGATTAAAGTTTAACTGCACCATTTTTAGTCAAGGCCTGTACCTATTGGAAACAAACCGCAAGATTGAAATTTGTATTTCAACGTACAGACGGAGATCAAAGAAACTGGGTAACAAGGTATGTGCCCTGCATACCATACCTACTACAAACAAATTCTATTGTTCAAATCTCGCTATACTTAAATTTTTCAAGAAATTGACAAATCCGACGTTAAAAGAGAATTTTGCAATCAAATTTCGTAAGTCTGTTATACCGTAAATATCATGTTAGACAAACAAAAACATTATTCAAAATCTTTATAAAACATCATCTCAGAGCTATTTATATTTGACAATGTTGTTATTTAATCAACATTAGGTTTACTGCCAATAACAATTTACTGCCTCGAATTTTAATAGGTACTCCAATTTATTATATTAATATTACTAGCTTTTGCTCGCGACTTCGTCCGCGTGGAGTAATGACTTCCGTCAGAATTTGGGTTTTTCACTTATTTATCGCCTGTTCCATGGTCTATCGATTACATGTGTAAACAAATATTAAAAAAATCAAATTGTCTCCCTTTACAATTATATTAGAAATGTCTCTATGAAATCATGGTCTAAAAAATGCTATGTTCACTTATACATATGCTATGCTCACTTGCTTCACTGGTGGAACCTACATACAAAGTTTTAAGTGAATCCATTGAGAAATAAACATTTTCAATTAACCACCCTTTTCTCCCCTTTGAGGGGGAATTTCCAAAAATCCTCTCTTAGTGGTAGCCTACTCCTCCCAAAAAACACACATGCTAAATTTCAGCTCTTTACGATCAGTAGTTTCGGCTGTGCGTTGTCTGTCATTTACCACTCTTTTCTCCCCTTTTGGGGGGAATTTCCAAAAATCCTCTCTTAGTGGTAGCCTACTCCTCCCAACAAACACACATGCCAAATTCCAGCTCTATACGATCAGTAGTTTCGGCTGTGCGTTTTCTGTCATTTACCACCCTTTTCTCCCCTTTGGGGGGGAATTTCCAAAAATCCTCTCTTAGTGGTAGCCTACTCCTCCCAACAAACACACATGCCAAATTCCAGCTCTATACGATCAGTAGTTTCGGCTGTGCGTTTTCTGTCATTTACCACCCTTTTCTCCCCTTTGGGGGGGAATTTCCAAAAATCCTCTCTTAGTGGTAGCCTACTCCTCCCAACAAACACACCTGCCAAATTTCAGCTCTTTACGATCAGTAGTTTCGGCTGTGCGTTGTCTGTCAGTCAGTCAGTCAGTCAGTCAGTCAGTCAGTAACGGAAGAGTTTTATATATATAGATTATAAAAATATATTGCTGTAGCGATATCATTTTATTCACAAAAAAATTTAAGAGGTTAGGCGGGCGGAGTGTCTTAAATAAATTAGGTATTTGAACCTTTGAAGTAACTAATCGCTGTATACATGTGTATGTGATAAAGACAATTACGGTACATCTGACGAAAATGACATTTGGCTCTTGACTATGACTATATCATATATTATGAGGAGACTATTTTATCGGTAATAGTTACGAATTTTATGCAAAACTTATATTATTGGTTTTAATTATACAGCGTGTAACAAAAACCCTGTCCGATCCCTGAGAGTATTATTCGGTATCGTATTGCAAACAAATAATTATACGTAACCATTAAATGGACTGGAGATTATTATTTTACCTAGTGAAAATAATTAAATAAAAATAAAAACTGATCCAAGGCAACAGCAACACTGACCGCTCCTCAAAGTACACGTACTTACTACCCACAGTTTTATGTCAAAGAAGCCGCCTATGCAAGACGGTTCTTGAACTTTACCACGAATACGCCTATAATGGATCGGACAGGGGTTCTGTTACATGTTGTATATTATATTTGGTTAAATTCTTTTAAAAAAATAGTGACCTAGAACTGGTTAATAACTATTTTACTGTAAAAAATCATAGATCTAAGTTAAAAAAAAATTAACCACGGAAAAAAAGCAATCGAGAGCATTTGTATGGAAAAAAGTTCACCTTCCTCTCAACGCAATTAGTAATTTTAGTCCTATTTTGCTTCTACAGATTTATCCAAAAAGTTTCTAATTTCTACTCTGAAACTGACAAAATAAACACACAGTACTAACATTTAATAATATTATTTACTCAGACAAAATACCTGACGGTTCTGTTTTTTTTTACTATATTTTTGGTAACCCTTGTTAATTTTGTATAACAAAATTGTAGTGATGTTACTTAAAACAAGGATTGATGTACTAATGTGCCTACTGTGTGTGTACGAAATGCCTTGAACTAAGAATAGAATATAATTATGACATAGGAGTGTGTATATAATGTGTGCACGTATCATGAATGAGGCATAAATTAATTTTACAGTTATTCCGTTTACTGAGTATCTTCTCTCGTTGAACGTGTGTTACTGTGAAGACTCAAGGTGTAAGAGTTGTGTTTGTAGGTAATTAAGTCCTCCAAGCAGTAGGCTAACAGGCATTATTAAATATTTAATGAAGATGTATTTTAAGAAATATATAATTATATCAAGAAGGACCGCGATTGGAAAATAATCGTTCATATAGGGAGATGTCCCATAAACACTTATAGCATGCAATTATTATTTCAAAAGACACAATTTTATTTCACAGACGATAATCCCACCCCACACTAATTAATTATTATTTCAATATTTCAATCAAGGTTCTTTAGACAGCAAACCTTAGAGGTATAATAGTAGAACCCCTAAACATAATAAGTACTTGAGTCAGGTAATTAATTTGAAAATCCAGAGTAAAATATTCATACCCTTTGTTCAGTTGAAATTAAATTGAAGTGCCACTGAAATGCGCCGATCGCTCGACGTAATAATTAGCCGGAATAATAGATCTCGATTAAAACGGGAAAGGTGTTTGTTCATTGTACTTCCTGTTAAAAAAATAATTCTAAGTATATAAATTAATATGAAAATTTTAACCAGCCGCGAGCCATATTGATAATAATAATAATATCTTGGGACAATCTTATACGGCCATCTGATCCCAAATTAGGCAGAGCCTGTACTATGGCAACCAGACAACTGATAAACATAATTATATATTTCAAAATACATAAATTACACCCAGACACAGAACCAATGATCGTGCTCATCACACAAAGATTTGTCCTGAGTGGCAATGGAACCCACGACCTCCGGCTTAGCAGTCAGGGTCACTAACCACTAGAGCAACAGGCCCGTCGATAATTAAAGTCATTCAAGCATAAAATTACAAAGAACAAGTTTGTTGGATTTGTACCATTATAAACAAAAGCGAAGTGGGGAAAGTTTTAAGCATACAAGTTAACCAGAATATTTCAAAAATTGTTAACAAGCATTAAAGTTGAATCTAAACCGAAATTTCCAGTTCTACCTGCTGTTATTGAAACTTCAAAACACAATTCATCTTAACTCGTAACTGCTGAGTTTTAGTTAAAATAGACTTACGAAAACAATATGTTAATGTTTGTTAACAACGAATTTTTTTGGCATTTGACGAAACAGAACTGCAAACATCGATTACTATTTCTACTGTAAAAGAGCACAATAAATAGAATCCCGTATATCTGACAGTAACACACATTGACTCAGAACAAACAATTGGCAAAAAAAATATAAAAAAATTTGAAGCACGTTGAGACTCCCGCGTAAAAACAAACTTTCTATGCGGGTGGGAAAATAATTCACCAATAGATCGGGAAAAAATAAATAAAGCTATTTTAGAGACCAGTTTTTTTTGGAAGCTACAGGAGATAAACGCAATAATATAAAAATACCATATTTTACGATGAAATATTTTTTTTACTCACAAAAGAAATTCTGCATTTCAATTTTATTTATATTTTTTGTATTTTATTATTCTATTTATCTATCTATCTATCTATCTATATATATAAAACTCTTCCGTTACTGACTGACTGACTGACTGACAGACAACGCACAGCCGAAACTACTGATCGTAAAGAGCTGAAATTTGGCATGTGTGTTTGTTGGAAGGAGTAGGCTACCACTAAGAGAGGATTTTTTTAAATTCCCCCCCAAAGGGGAGAAAAGGGTGGTAAATTGAAAGTCATTACTCCACGCGGACGAAGTCGCGAGCAAAAGCTAGTATTTGATAAAAGATTTGATATACCTACTCAATAAATAGGCTTCTTCTTTCTTAGTGTTACAAAAAAATTATCGATTTTTATTGTGTATTTTTACATGACTGTGTATCTATTACATACACAAATTTGACTACGAATCCCAATTATCCAGATACTTTGTAAAACACTGCTAATGTTATACATCGCTACCTCTGTATTTCTTAATTAAATACATCCCTCATAATTAAGTCCTATTAAATAAAATTAGCAAAGGTAAACTAACAAAGTTTTCCTTTAGAAAATTAGCGGCAAACTGTATCTACGGTGGCCCTTGAGGTTTGTGGCCAATCTGCCTGCACGTAATTAGAAAGTTCCCCGCCTGGAAAATAAACAAGGAAAAGTAAACACCATGTAGTCTGTTTCCCGTATAGAACGAAGTGTGAGTACACATTAACGTTGTTACTACAAAACGTAGTTTCAACTTACATCGTTTTAATGTCTTTGTGTAACTTGTTATTTCAGAATGGAAATTGTTTTTGTCATGTCTAACATATTCACTGTTCTTTTTTATTTAAGTTGCTTTTTCTGGTTTTCTACTGTTCAAATTACTCACTTGTCAAATTTAAAAGATAAAATAAACGGCTTAATTAAAGACTTGTTAGACTTTTAGCTGATCAAAAACCAGTTAGATATAAGCTTCATAATCGACTTGAAAAAAGAATGATATGGTGCAAATAATATTATCGCGTGTTTTATATGAAACTTTATTATCTGCTAATAACCCTAGTATTCTCTTCATATTATTTCTTATTAGTTTTTTCATGATATTCGCTGGTATTAACTAAAGTTATCATGTTTATTCAATATCGTTTAATGTGTATGGGTAATTAACAGTTATCTATACTTATAATAAATCTGTAGAAGTGAAAATTCTGTACATTGAAAATATAAAAAAAATTAATGGCGGGGTGTGTTACTAGACCGACACCGAACACAAAAATGTGATTAAAAAAAATTTTGTCTTTCTGTCTGTCTGTCTGTTTGTTCAGGCATCACGCAAAAACTACCGGTTCGATTTCGATGAAACTTGGTATAATTGTTCTTTAATATCCTGGGCACCACACTGGGTAGTTTTTATCCCGGAAAAGTATATACAAAAAAAAACAAACTTAATTTTGCGGTTCGATCCCTAGACCCGAATACTGTACCAACCGCAAATAATAAGTTTGTCGTAGGTTACGTCACCCGCAGTGCAGTTCAATAAGGGGCGCTGCACACGGCCAAGTAACTATTTATTAATCTGTGACACGGCTAAGATACTATATTATTATTTATCTATACTTTATATACATTATACATTAATATTATAAAGCTGAAGAGTTTGTTTGTTTGAACGCGCTAAACTCAGGTAGTACGGGTCCGATTTGAAAAATTCTTTCATTGTTAGATAGTCCACTTATTGAGGAAGGCTATAGGCTACTTTTCTTTTGGAAATCTATCCCCTAAGGGGGTGAAATAGGGGTTGAAAGTTTGTATGGGAAGTTCGGTATTTTCAATGATAGACACATGAAATATCGTATACGGGTTTCTGAATAGAAATGAATAAAGATGTATTTCAGCGATTTTAGAAATCTACCCCCTAAGGGGGTGAAATAGGGGTTGAAAGTTTTTATGGGAAGTTCGGTATTTTCAATGATAGACACATGAAATTTCGTATACGGGTTTCTGGATAGAAATAAATAAACACGATTTCAGCGATTTTAAAAATCATCCCCCTAAGAGGGTGAAAAAGGGGTTGGAAGTTTGTAGGCATATGAATTGTGTCGTTTTCAAAGATAGACACATTCAATTTCATACAAGGGTTATTAGTTAGAAATAAATAAGATGTATTTCCGAGATTTTAGAAATCTACCCTCTAAGGGGGTAAAATAAGGGCTGAAATAGTTGGTATGTGAAGTTCAGTATTCTCAAAGATAGACAGATGAAAAGATAAATAGATAAGATAATGACCATCTAAGACATATCTATAATGACGACTCCCGTGGTCGAGTGGCGTTCACTCCGGTTTTAAGGTGTCGCCAGCTCTAAGGTTCCAGGTTCGATCCCCGGACGGGTCCATGTAGAAAATCACTTTTATACATAGTCTGGAGTCTGGGTGTTTATGGTACCTTTTTTGTCTCCGATTCCATAACACAAATGCTTTTGCTACTTACTTTACTTTTATTATTATTTTAACGCCATAATATTAGATGAAAAATTTTATACATTCTCCTTACTTTGAAAATCACAGAATACATCTACCTTTAATACTACTCTTTACTTTACGCGCGAGCGAAGCCGCGGGCAACAGCTAGTAAATAAATAAATATACTCAGATGTTTTAAGTACAGGTTCCCGGAAAATTATCTGACACCGTAATTAAGAAGTTGACATGAATATTATAGGATTTATAAAACTACTAAAAGCAATGCCAAAGTTCGTCTTACTCTTTAAATAGAACCTTCAAAATAAATTGCACGAGAATCCTAAACACACATCATTTTCCTGACTGCCAATCCTCCAAACTTGGAACCAATAAAGTTGTCAAAACTTACTCAAACGGGAACATCAAAGAACGCCAACTAATCTAATTTATGACAAGTACCGAAACTCTAAACCTGGCAAGACTTAAAGCTTAACGACGCACTTTACCCTTTTGAGGGCCATCGCCGAACATGTTGCCTACATTATGTAAATAAGTCACAAAATCTTGAAAGCGGTCAACCCTAAATTTAAGCCGCTACGGAAAGTAGGACGAAGAAAAACGGATTGACTTGAATAACCATAACATTCATTATTAAAATTCCTATTATATCTTGAAAAAAATTGACGATTAATAATGATATCTAAGTATTAGGAAATCCGTTTAGTAACATACCGTGTAGGTACACTGTAGGAAACCAAAGAGAGTTTTTTGTTGAAAGAGATATTAAACCGTTTTAAATTTTATAAAGACGTTTAAAACATTTCATGGGTATGTACTACATAAGCAGAGAAAGACTGAAAAAGAGACGGATGGATTGTGTGAAAGATGATATTAGAAAATGCCGCGATGACGAATAATAGCGAGGAATGGAAGGAAAATACGCATTGCACCGTCCCCATAAAAATGAGAAAATGACAGAGAGGGACATGATTTTTAAAAACTAGTAGTTAACTTTTTAGCCTCTGCACGTCCTCGCTTTGATGGCTGTTTTTAAAATATAGGTAGGTATATTCTTAGTTTTTTTTTCATCTTCCTTCGCTATCGACCATGGATGGTGTCCCATTTATAGAAAATAACACTATAAAACTAGTTTTATTGTAAAACCAACTTACGAAACTATAATTGGCTCACCCGTCCTATATGATAAATGTTATTTAGAAGCAAAACTAGCAAATAGATTTCGATTGAAGCACTTCAATCAGTGACCGAAGTGAATTTCCCAAGAGCAAAGTTGCCGTAACGGTAGTAAGTGGAAACAAGATTAGATTTTATTTCGAAGTTATAGTTTGATTTCCCAAATCGAGAGCCAGTTCTTTTATTTAAAGTCAATTTTGTGGACCTTATTTTCAAGAAACACTTATTTCAATTTCATCAAATATACACGTTCACACTAACATTAAATTTTCATGATGGAAGAAATCGAACAAGTGCGAGTCGACTCGCCCACCGAGGGTTCCTTACAAGGACTATTTTATTATTATTTAATTACAAATGTACAGTTTTAACACTTTTACTGAACTGCTAGTATAAGACCATAAATATTACTTCCCGAATTTCATAGTTCCCTTGAGTGTCGATTTTTTTTGCGGAATAGACGGTCGTTTCTTTGTTAACGTTAACTAAGATGTTTGATTTAACTTAGTTTTAAAGAGTCTGTTGACATAAATGTATTGTTTTAGTTTCAACTCGATAGGTACCTTAACGCCTTTTTGAGATAAGGGCTTTACAAATAGTCGGACGGATGGACAGACAGACAGAAGGACGAGAAATATGATAAGTGGAACTATTTGTACAAATTGGTAAATACGAACATGAGTATGACCCGAAAGTCATTCATAAAATTAAGAAAAGCCCAAGTAATAAATAAGTATATTTTTATTTTATTTATCTAATTACATAATTTTCATAAATCAGTTCTAAAGGCAGTATGATAAGAAATGCATAGACGAGTATGTATAAAACGTTGTCGTTTTCTATAATTACTACTCACGTGCATTACTGTTATTTGTTTGTTGACAATAGCATATTTCCATGTTTGTGTCAAACATAAGTTCATAATCTGAGATTTCCCCAATGACAAAATTAGCACAAAGCAAGCATTTGCTAAATTGTGAAATCATTGTTGACATATTGATAATATTCTTCAAATATAATAAAGTGTAACTTAAGAGACTTATACGTGCAAAGACTAGCTAAAGAAAAGCAATTACTCATAGGTATGCAAGTATCAGTAATAATTACACCATTACTTACTGTAGTTATTATTTATGGAAAACCACTTAATCTCTCGCATTAGTTTTACTACTGTGGCGTCAAGACAAGACAATGTGTACTAAATAAAGCCGTTTATAAACAGTAAATACAAATTTAGAACGATGCCTCTGTAAATAATGTCACATACATAATAAAAGATGTGACCGAAAAGACTTTAATCAGTTTGATTAAGTTCATCGACGAGTACAGTCGAAGTAAAAACAAAAGTGCATAAAAATGGCCAGTCAGACAACAAAAATAGAAAACAAAGTGGACAAAGCCAAAGACACTGTGGAATATAATGATTTATTAACGTGTGCCGGGGAGTTTGGGCGATACCAACTGCTCCTATTCGTTTCTACATTTCCTTTCTACGCTTTTGGAGTCTTCGTATACTTTTCTCAGATGTTCATAACAGAAGTATCTCCAAATCATTGGTGCAGAATACCTCAATTAGAAAACTTAACGGATCTAGAACGAAGAGATCTTGGTGTTCCCAAAGACGTGAAGGCAAGATTTGGATACTCACAATGTGAAATGTATTCGGTAAATTGGAGTGAAGTGTTGGCAACGGCTCAAAAACCTGATCCAAGTTGGAGTACAGTACCATGTCAATATGGATGGGAGTTTAACAAAACCGAAATACCATATCCCACAATTTCAAGCGACTTTGAATGGGTTTGCGAAAAAAACAGTTATCAGGCAACAGCTCAATCGATATTCTTTATTGGATCCATATTAGGTGGATTTATATTTGGATGGATGTCAGATCGCTTCGGAAGAATGCCAGCTGCTGTAGTCAGCAACCTAATCGGTTGTGTGGGAGGCGTCGCTAGCACATTTTCCCAAAATATGACCCAATTTTCTGTTTCAAGATTTGTGATGGGTATGGCTTATGACAACTGTATGATAATGGCGTACCTATTAGTTTTAGAATACATTGCTCCAAAGTATAGAACATTAATGGCAAACATGGCTTTTGCTTTATTTTACTCTCTAGTTGTTACTCTCCTTCCCTGGATAGCACTTGCTTGCGGCCATTGGAAAATTATATCTCTAGTCACTAGCATACCTTTAGGTTTAGCTATATTTGCACCTTTGTTTCTGCCGGAAAGTCCAAGGTGGCTTTTATCGAAAGGTCGTGTTGATGAAGCTATTAACAAAGTGCTTTATATAGGCCGAATAAATAAAAAAGAAATCCCAACAAAACTGATCGATCAATTTAAAGACTCAGTTTCAAATGCTGAAGAAGAACAATCAGAAGGTTGTTTGGAAATATTAAAGAGACCAGTGATAAGAAAAATGTTCATACTAGTATGTATTGAATACATGTGCTGTACTATAGTCTTCGATGGGCTGGTGAGAAGTATTGGACAGTTAGACTTCGACTTCTTTGCATCCTTTTCTATGGTATCCTTCACCGAGTTCCCATCGATGATTCTCGTAGCTTTCATCTTAGACTGGATGGGTCGAAGATGGTTGACAGTTATAGTCATGACCATTAGCTGTATATTCTGCATGTTATCTGTATTTGCTTCGGGTATACAATCAGTTATATTTGCTGTGATTGCAAGGTTTGCTGTAAATATGTCTTATAGCGCAGCCATGCAATGGGCTGCAGAAATCTTACCAACATCTGTAAGAGGTTCGGGTGTGTCCTTTGTACATATTTGTGGGTGCATAGCGACAGTAGTATCACCATACATTGTTTTCTTGAAAGTCTACATTTACTGGTTACCTCTAGTAGTTGTAGCTTCTGTTGCTGGATTGGGAGTCCTAATAGCTTTGGGACTACCGGAGACTGCCTGTAAAGACATGCCTCACACATTCGATGATGCTGAGGAATTAGCCAGTAACCAACGGTTTTGGACGCTTCCTTTCTTAGAGCAGAAAAAACAGAAAAAACTGACTAATGGGCATGTAAATCAAACCTTTGATATCGAATCGTAAATTTTTAGAAAAAACAAAATATTCAAATTATAATTTAATTACCAGTTTTGTATTTTTTTTTTACCAAACCTTAAAGTAAATATGCAGGTAAAATGAAAGATAGGTTATCGCGGGCTTGCAAAATGAAAGATACATCGGTTTGAATAAAAATTTCAGTGCCAGAACGCTAAATATTTTATTTCCAATCGAAGGCAGATATGGATTTCTTCCTTACCTCAATCCCATGTGACCCGAACGATTCAATATTCAATCTCCAACCATTCCAAGAATATGACATGAATATATAATGTCAGCTTAAATTTAATAAGTAATAATAAAAAGTATTTTTATAACTTCTTCGAAAAAGAAGGTAGTTTTTAATTCGTTTTTTACTAACCGCTTTTGTCAACCGTGAACTTATTTCAATGAATCTAGTTATATGAATAGGTTATTTCGAACTTTACATACTTAGGTGAAAAGAAGAATAGATCTTATTGTTTAAATGTTTCGTACTTTTTAAAACCTTGGATAAAAGTGAAGTTAGTAAGTCAAGGGAAGAAATGTATTGTTTTTTTTTATTGCTGAAAACTAAAATATAATAGGTTATGACTGTAGCACTGTAATAAAAATATGAAGATTATGCATTTAGAAGTAATAAACTTGATGTTTAAACATTACACTGCAGCGTATAAATAAATACAAGTTATCGGAATGCCCTTGCTTAGTGTCAACCACAAGGGCATTCCGATAACTTGATGTCAAAAATAACATTTAAATAATCATACAAATGTTATGTTTACTACCATCACAGATGATACTTAAACACTAATTTGTTTCATTGCAATCACTGGAATAGCTAATTGCTGAATATAAATCATAATTGCACTGGGCTGTAAATGTCCCACAGCTGGGCAAAGACCTTTTAATATACCTAGGTGGAGATTTTAGGGAGAAGGGACGGAAAAGGTGTGACGACTATACATAAAAATATATCTATTTAGATCGTCAATACAAAAAAGACATTAAATACGTATTATTTTACTTTTACTAAATCAATAGAAATTGACAAAGTGCTTGTGTCGTCACTTTCAGGTAAAAATTGTACCTAAATGTGACGTCATCATGCGGCATTTCTATTCGATGTCTTAAATATTGTTTGTTTACGTAAAAAAAAAATAGACGTGTCTAATACATGCCTTATTGTTAATTCGCGGTGACTCGCGCTTTCACCTGCGTATGGAGTGCCCGTCTTGTTCCAATTTTCAAACTATGAAATTAAAAACATTTTTTTTTATATCATGAACTTTTGTAAAACCTTGTCCTGACTATAACGAACACAATAAAAAATAAACCATCCAATTTGGTGCAGTGGTTCGAGAATTATGCGCTGACCAACATATTTGGCGATTCATTTTTATATAATAGATCTTACTGACGGACCATAAAAAAATAAGTCGTCTATTGATTACCAATATACAAAATTGATACTACTTTATTATTAGGTATAATGACAAATGAACTCACCATTAATTTACAGCACAAAGCACAAGCATATCAAATTTTAATTGCCAGATTTAATCCTCTGAATAAGTTACCTTTATCAGCTAAATCGCTGTTTATGTAATAGATATCAATATAGGTAATATCCATCAATCAGCGCCAACAATTCCGGGTGTTCCACGATTTCTGTTTGACTTAGTCGCTCCAAAGTTGGACTATAATACTCAATCTCCTGTCTCCAGCATTTGCCACTTTAATAATATTACAGTGCAATATTTTTGAGTCTTGAATAAACCACTTTTATATCCAAGATATCTTCCTTAAAACATTCCTCTTGTGCTCAGAATTTTTCCACGTCTCGCAACAAAGTAAAGCGATAAAAATAGCCTTAAACGACTCGAGAATCTGACAAATGGTTGCAATTTCTCAAAAGTTGCGCCACGCCGCTTAATCCCAGTCCTTATGCGTAAGGAAGTAAAGGTCATACTGGCGTGTTCCATTGACCATTGCTATGAAGGTATTTGCCGGTATAGTACTACCATTGTATCCTTTATAATGGTTGTGATATGGGATGAAAGGGTTGACTGGCACGTCGTTTCTCAACATGATGCTGAAAATGTATTTGATCTTTCTTTTGTTTATAAAAATCATTGTGATTTGGAAATTGTTAAAGTAGACCTTTTCATAGATATTCCTTGTATCTGAGCTAAAAAATACACAACACAAGAATCAACTAATTCAATTGCTATAATTATGTTAATCAGGCCTCAACAAATTAAGAGCAAAGAATAAGTGTAATGTAATATTCATTTCTATGTATTTCCACGTGTCGTTCGTTTGTCAAAACAACATCAAACCTTTATCACAAGACGTCAAATTAATATGCACAATGAACAATAATTAATCGCGGCTCTAATTATCAGTCATACATAATTCAGGTAAACAACACAGAGGTATCTCGAATATAACTTAATACAGTCGGCATTGTGCACTGTCTATTACATGTCAGCCTTTGTAATGTTGCTGATGTATTCCACTGTGTAGGATTCTAACAATATGCTGCAAGTTCCAATTCTTTTGTTGACTTAATTTAAATTGAATCGAATTCTAAATAAGAGAAGATACGTGCAATGCATCGAAGTTGATATTTGAATAAGTAAGGCCCGTATCGGTTTTGTTTGTGAAGTTGCACAAGGCAGTGCCTCATGATTTTCAGTATAGTCAAAAGCATGAAATATATCTGCCTATATCTGTTCTACTTCATATCGTCATGCTAGAATAAAAACCGCATCTTAATTTATCGAAAAGCCATCATCATTTTTGAAAATAAATAAAAAGTAAGTACCTAGGTTTATTGAATGTTCTTTAGCGACCCGACCTAGTTCCTTTTCTACGTCAGAATCCGCCATAACAGATGGCACTAGATATCAATTTTCAGACCATTACACAATACACACGTTAACATTCGATCTTTCTGTATGTTTTTCTTTTATCGTTAGAACATTTCGTCGTCATAATGTACAAACAATTGTTAAATGTATCCTAGATATACACAAGTATAACACTAACATTATAAATAAGTATTATTATGTTTTTATAACTAAAGTTCGAGAGTTCCTGAAATTTCAGGTAGACTTTCTACCTGAAATTTAAATATTTTGATTTATTTATATCCATGGCAACCAATTCAATGAACTATAAAAGGTTCGATATTTCCCATATTTATTACCCTCTATATTTGGTCCTGTCGATGTCACCTCCAATTTTCCATAGCAAATTCCGCTTCCCATCAATCAGTCAACAAAGTGTATTTGGGACATTAAGGCTTGTCCCCGTGACAGCGTCCCGTGAATTATGGGCCATTCAACGTCCAGAATTTAAAATATAGCCCAGACATTTTTCTATCGTGGAGAAAGCTAAAAAATTGGTGTAAACCTTTTACACGTTATGGAGAGTTCAATCACGTTGAAACCTGATGCCAAAACTTATATAAACATTTCGATTACACATTAAATTAATGAAAAAATCTATACTAGTATTATAAAGCTGTTTGTTTTTTAGGTTAAAAGGGCGAATCTCAGGAACTACTTACTGATTTGATTTGCAAAATTATTTTTGTGTTAGACAGCCCATTTATTGAAGAAGGTTATAGGCTACATTCAGCCGCGATAACAGACGCCCACGCGAGCGGTGCCGCGAGCAAAAGTTAGTAATTCATACCAGGGAGATTTTTTTAAGCATCGTTGGAATTCTATTACTCACGAATTTTTTCCCAAATTGATCATTATTTAAAATATAGCCCAGAAAGGGTAAAAGTGCTGATTACAGCATCCATCTTTTAAAGGAAAAATAATATCTTAAAATTTCGCAGTTTTTCGCCCTCGAAAAGGAGATACCTATTATTATTATAATTGAAACATTTTAGAGTGAAATGTAATATCAGAGTATTTCTGTTAATATAATTCAAAACTTTCAGTCTCATGGTCATTTAATTACAACAAATATTTATACTGTTAGGTAGGTATCGTTTTTATTTGTAAAATCTTGAATTAAGCCATGCAGTCATACATAAGTGTTTAAAAGGAGTGCGTATATTCTACGAGTCAGGTGCATAAAACTGAATAACTTTCCCAAAGGAACATGAAATCGTCGAAATCTTAAAATGGAAAATGAACTTTTCATACAACATGATAGGTCACGTGACCTATTACTTTTGTATGAAAAGATGATTATCAATTTGATCAACTCGTTGAAAATACGCATTTTTTTTTAATTAATCCTGTATAATACAGTTATAGCTGTACTTTTCTAACAGTCTTAAATTTCATAGAATAAAATTTAAATAAGCATAATGGAAGGAAACGTAGATAACGAAGTTTCGTATCTTCAATCTAACCGCGACGGCGACCACTAAGATGAAACTCCACTCTCGGATCCTTTGCGATATTCTACAGAAGGCGCTATAGCTATATTTTGTCATCTTTTCTCACACAATTACTTTATGTAAATAATTTAATCTGATCATAAGGTTCAAAGAGCAGTAGGAAATACTGTGTCTAATCAGAAATGAAAGAATGTAACAAGGATTTCACAACGAGTCATATTAATGGCAAAAAAAATCTGTCACTTCTATATTGACACTTAGATACTTTTTAAGGTTAATCGGTTCCCCTAACAGTGAGTGAACGTGAAAATCTCTCATAATTAAAAGCGGTGAATAAGTGGCAGTGTCCTAATTGTTATCCCACAAATTGCAGCGACAACATGAACCCAATCATAAAACAAGCATATAAATTAGCAAAAAAAAAACAGAAATCTTGGTAATTATTTATTTACTTGTTTGAGCGCCTCCAAAAAAGGTAATTCATACATATTGTATTGAAGATATAGCCCTGATATTGTTAATTCCATATCTGGTATTCATGTGAATCGATGAACATATTGGAAGTTTAATAAAGATGACGTCGTATGTGACCATTCCCTTGCATATTAAAACGTCTTCTCAGTACGTGCCATGTAAATTAGGGTGATCCTGTTTTACAATATAGAATTACGAATATATGAAAATACCGGCTAATAATAATAGAAGCAATACTATACCACGCTCTCAATAAGATCGCCAAGTGAAGCAATTATTAAAACAGTTTACACAAAGCTCAAGACTCAACGTACTACTTTAAATTGTATAAGATATTGCGTCTTAGTTTAAATTTTACCTTTGACCTAACTTACTGCCTCAAGCTCCTTAGGAGCGTATTAAAATTCAAAGATGAGTTTTAAAGTTTTGCAGAGTACCTCAATCGACGATAGGGTGAGGGTTTTTTGCATATAAATGTTTTAATTTATTTTTACTGTTGTTTATGTAAAATAAACTATTAAATTGCGATGACGTACGTATTATGAATCTTGAGCAACTTGTACCAGTAATAAATAAATAAAATATAATTATAATTCATCTATAAATAATATTTAATATAATTTACTTTCATTTTACAATGTTGTTCTAAGATTGTTATTTTAAATTATGTGATCATAGACCCTGACGGGCAAGCAAAATTTAAGAGAAAGGTCTTGAAATATATTAGTCTAAAAATATATTAACGAAATACCATCCTATCTACAGGCTTATAGCGGTCAAAGGGAAAGAAAAATGTTGATTGTTGACTATTTGATTTCTCAAAGGCACACAGTAAGCCCAAAATAAACAAAAACGTTTTTTTTGACATCAGGACTAATTGGGGGGACCAACGAAAACAGTTGCCTATCTGACATCGGAAATATTAACTACACAAATAAAGAGGCACACCTCACCGGTGAACTAAGTCGAGGTAATTGCGTCATACGGAGGAAAAGGGGGAAATATGAACAAACTAACAAGCTCCGATTTTTTCTAAATAGAATTCCAGAAAAAGTGGTTTCATAATATGTTTCTTATAATATAGTTTCTTATATTTCTTAGAATAAAATTGTATTATCTTTTATTTCGCGGTAAAGCCGGGTACAATGTTTCGTGGTAAACTTAATTATGTTAGTTTGCCTTTCAAACACCTAAGTGGCGTAGTTACCTAAGTGTGTTATTATTATACATTAAGTATGTAATGAAATATAATTGTCCTCATTTCATAATTCAGATAAGAAAATTAAACTGTCACGTTTTTGAGATTAAGACGAAGCATCTCTTGACAACGGAGACAAACGCCCGATTTCACAAATTTCTTTTGAACTGGTACTTCTTTACTAAAATCTTAGTAATATAATAATCAGACTATTTTCATATTATAAAATGCCCAGTTACTGCCTTATTTCATTAGGTATCCATATAGGTTGGATCTTGGATCTTCATCACAGTTTTACTATAGATAAACCCTATATTACAGAGTATAAGATACTATATTATGCAATATTCTATTTACATTCATGAAGTAAATACATACTCATAGTATAATTACATAACGTTCCTGTAACATACCTATTATTTAAATAATTGTTTTCATTCTAAAATCGCGTTTGCGAAATTAAAAATATGTTGCATAATTTGTTAATTTTAAAATTAAAAGCCTCCCGTGGGCCATCCATTTTGTCAAGCATTCATATTTCGACTAATACGAGCGACAAATTAAACATTTTTGTTGAACTGACAAACTATTGTAAATTCATATTTTTTGCAAAAAAAATAAAGTTTTAACACGTTCCAACTCAACGAATGGTGTCAACGATACCAATAAAAAATGCATAACCATGAACTGGTAGTTCCATGGCAAAACTGCAAACATCAATTTATTTAAAAGCATAGTACCAACACAAACTTGTGACTAATAGTAAATCAATAGAAATCAAAATGTTAATGTTTGCACATGCGTAGTAATAAGTGCTAAAGATTTATAATGAAGTAGATTTAGGACAGGTTAATGGCGATCTCTCGTGTCCCGGGCAAAAAAACATTTTGAGCGAGCCACCAAATAAAAACCATCATTATAAGAACCCCTCATGTACCCAAAGCCTAAAAACCTGAGTAATAGTAATAAGATTTTGTTTTAATATGATCTTATACCGCTGTGATTATAAAAGTCCTCATGTACCCAAGGCCGAAAAAATACATACGGGAAAGTACTTTCACTTCATTAGCAAAAGAATTTTTCAAAGGTACATTAAATACAAACATGGTCATGTGTGGCGCATATAGTCAACGGCTTAATCTAATTATAGAAGGTACTGAAACGTGACTTAATAATACCCACCTAACTGTCCCACTTCAGGGTTTAAGATACTTTTTTATTTTCATACCGAACCCTCGTGGGTCGTAATATTTATACAACCTACGACCTATCGTGTCGGAACATGGCGCACTAATGAGTCCTACTACACTCTTGCACGCTGAATAAAACCCAGATTATAAATAAGTACAGAGCGCAGAAAAAAAACATTTTACAAAATATTTTATCCTTATTTACTTTTTTTAAAGATAAAACACGTTTCTATTTTCTGATCACATTTCTCTTTCTGGAAGTTATCGCTATTAGCGATAAATCCGCCATTGTACCCTATTGACGTACCCTAAAATGTGTATCATTTGTAGTGAACAATAAAGAACATTATTAATAATATTTCCCTATAATATAAAACAACTCATATATATCAGTCGATCCATCAATTTTATTCAAACCAAAGAATCTGATCCAAAATAAACTGTGGTAAGATTATAAAAGACATTTTATCTGAAAGAAATCTACTAGTCATTATCTCAAGCACTACGTTGAAGCATTTCTTTTATATTATTTTCCCTCGATTTACTTTATAAATGACTTGCAAAAACGAAAAACATAAATCACATTTTGTATAACATTTTCTTAGATAATTTATTTTCACAAGTTGATACCGTATAGAATGTTATATTAACCTAGCTTTATTATTTAATATCACTGAAATATTTTAGTAAGGAGAAAATACTAAGCAAAAGTCGTGGATTCGCTTAGTTTTTTTTAATATAAGTTTTAGGTTTAATATTTATATTTAGGTCGCAATTATTTTTTCAATCTTATTTCTGCAAACCTTGAATATAAATAGTGGTTTGGTTTATTGTTTAGATATTAACTTTTATATTATTTATTATGACTTTGGAAGATTAACAGCTAAAACAAACAGAGTAGTAAATTACAAGTCTCTACGTATAACAAACAGAATACATCTAAGTATATTCTTAGTTGGAACTTGTGCATGTCAACAACTTAGTTGGATTCTTAGTTCCAAGTCCAAGAATTAAATAAATGATGCCAGTAAATCTTCAATTAATGTGATTTGAAAATGAAATTATTATTTTGACGTATCTATCTATCATATATCTTAAAACAAAAAAATAACATGTACCTATTTAATTACATTAGTTTTGCACTCAGTACCTTCGTACAAGCGTGCCCACACTACAGTGAGTACTTATTCATTATCTCCACACATCTAAACTGCAATCAATATCAACTCACATTTTTGACGTGTCCTACACAGGCACACCATTAACTACACAATTAATGAATTCTAATGAATTCACACGTGTTTCTTTGAATCTTTCATTTTTAAAGGTCTTTCGTAAGATTTTTCGTATTTATAGAAGTCGATAGCAAGCTTATTTATTTATTATTCATTTATCTACACCTAAATCACGGTGCAGCACTCGAATTATTTGGAGTGTTTTAGTTAACTTAGATCGGAAGGGGGTTGTAATCGTAGAATAATCTGAAAATGTAACCTGTATCCTTGTTAAGTTTAACTTGTATACGGTAATTGCGAAACCTTTATGAGAAAAAAAAACCCCTTAAGAGATCACAAACACAGATAATTAAAATATCTTATAAGGTACATATACCTTGATACAAAAGATAACGTGGGTATAATCAATAGCGACTAATAGGTAAACTACGTTGAGCCTCATTTATTTAAGAAAATATTCGCTATTGAATAATTAATATTTATTTAAATTTTTTTCTGTAAATACAATTATAAATAATTGTATTTACAGAAAAGCATTTGGTATTTTGTTCTTGATACTAAGTTACTAACTTAATACATACATTTGGATAACCGGCAAATAATTGTTGTAATTTACTATTTTACTGTAGTATAGATAGAAAATAAAAAGATAGCTAAAGATAGAAGATAGAAACATCCACGTAAAAATCATTATTTTATTGCCTGTAACAAATGTAATTTTTTATAGGTCCATGTACATACATACATATTGACTTTACGATATTCACAAATATTATGATTAAGGTAAAAACGGGTCATTCTATTCCCACTGGCTATCTGCAGTCGAGCAGTGTAATTGGGTAGTTCCTGAGGGAAATTTTTAGAAAAGGCTGTAAGTCTGATAAGATCATAAAACACAAATTCCTCTGTTGACTCTATAAGGTGACTAAAGGATGTTCATTTGAAGTATTTTATTAATGTATTAGTATTATGGTTACCCACTATGTATTAAGTTTTGACATTTCAGAAGACAATCATTTTCGCAAATGAAATAAAGTCAGATAAAAAGCGTCTTTATTTCAACAGTATAAGTTTAATTTTCTTCATTCGTTTTTAGCATCCGCTCGAAGTGTACCTAAGCTTTAGTAGTGCTTTTTTATTTACTCACATGATGAGTCTCCGTAGGGGAGAATTTATCAACTTACCTAATTCTGTTTTTTTTTTAACAAAAACTTAATATACCATTTACATGAACGTTTTAGTTATCGCTTACTATATCGTTAACACAACATCACAAACCTGCAACAATTTATGTCTTACAACCCCAAAATAATTTTAACGTTGTACGGAACCGTACAAATAGACATAATATGTAATTTGATGGTTTGACTATACACTATTCTCTCTATTTAATTTGTGTCTTTAATTTTTATACTAAAAAGCTTGAAACTATTCAGACATCAATGGATCACAAAAAAATACTTATATACTTTAGGGAAACGGCCTGGTGATATCAAATTGTTTCTAGAAACATTCGAATCATGTGTGTCGTGTACACAAATGAATAAGTTTTGGCTTCAGTACCTCTAACAATGATGTTGCTAATGTTACAAAAAAAATAACGAAGCGAGGCCTATGATACAAATAGTGATAAAAACGACGTTTTCGGCCAGACAAGGCCGGACTAGGCCTATAATACTAGTAATTCCGTCACTTATTTTTTGCTATCGTTACATAGCACAGTCGACCAAACACTTATAGTAATATACACTTATACATTGAGTGTTAATTTAGATACGGTAAAGTTCATTTTTGCAATTCGTTGTTAGCTATTTTTTGACATGTGGTAGACTGTACTACAAACTCATTAACATCAACTGAATAGGATTCTGTATATGACACTAGCTTTATATTACTCGATACGTAGCTTTATATTGCGTCACGTCAACTCAAAAGGCTTTTTCCCGTCAATTAAAATATTTTGTTCGACAGATTGCTTTGAAAACGTGGGACGTTATCGGATTAAATGTCACAATATATTGTTAGTGAGATGAAAGGATAACAAGGGAGTTATTTCTACATAACAGAGCCATATAAGCTACGTTTATAATAGATGGTACTTTATTACATCGTTAATACTTATGTAACGTCGTTAACGAACGTATTATTACATCATGTTAGTCTCGCAAGCGTTTTATTAAATGACAAGAGGTTTAGGACATTTTTATTTCGGGTTTACTAAGATATTTGCGGCTGTCGTAACGCGTTAAACATTGTTTTGCCTTAATTAATTATTGTTGACAAAAAAATATTAAATTTTTTTTTTGTCAACATTAATTAATAAATTCTAACCTGTAATTAATAAATTCTGGTGAATGTCACCCTTATTGCTTAAAGGTATAAAATTTGTTTTATTTATTCTTAGACCTACCAACTATCCACACTGTTTTTAGAGCCATGTAAGTATTTAATATATATCTAACTAGCGACCCGCCCCGGCTTCGCACGGGTGGACATTTATTTCTTAATAGATGTGCACCCCCCCCCCCCCCTGCGGTTTCGCCGTGCGAGTCGTGCGACACATATCGGCCAGCGGCCATCATTCATTTTAATACCAATTACAATTTTAAATTCGTAATATCTTTTGAATGAATTGTCCGATTGGAATAAAATAAAAAGTAATTTATAGCTATTGAAACAATCTTGCTCAATAAATAGTTTATTTGTATAAGGATTAGTATTTGACGATAATATGATCAATAAACATAGGCTAATAATTTTAATTACTTTTATTCTATGGAAAAGTGGTTATAATGGCTAAAATATAAATGTTTGGTTTATACTATCGCGGACTTTTTTGTAGGCACTATTGAGTTCTACAACTTTTCTATAGAAGTCAACCATACATTTCTAACCATTTAGGCAGCGTTCGCGAGAATCGTTAACGTACGGCAGTTTTTTCGTCGACTTACTCCACAATTTTCACTACCACGAAAAATCCTATCTATTTTCCGGGATAAAATATAGCCTATACGGATTCGGAAGAATCCCTCTAAGTAATAGTAAAAGAAATTTTGAAATCGGTCCAGTAGTTTTTGAGCCTATTCAATACAAACATACAAAAATACAAAAATACAAAGGTTTCCTCTTTATAATATTAGTATAGATGAACCCGCAATGAGCAAGCGTGGTGATGCAATGCTCATTCCTTCTCTATATGGGAAGAAGCCTGTGCCCAGCAGTGGGACGTTTATAGGCCAGTATTATAACTATCTATTTATGTATCAGTTTCTTATATATCTGACTATGTATCTGTGTGTCTATGTATTCGACCATGATTCTTAGTGATATTCATCTTATTATGTATCCGTGTACTATGTATGTGATTATGCATCTGTGTGTCTATATATTTGGTTTTGTATCAGTGTGTCCATGTATTTGACTATTCGTCTCTCAGATTATGTATCTGTTTGTCTATGTATTTAGGCGTTATGTGTGTGTCAAAAAATATTCTCACATACCGAGTACCAACGATTTCTGTCAGCCCTAAAAGGACGAAAATTGCCTTATAGGTATCTCATGAATGCAAGAATTTAAGATTAAAATTCCAGAATGTTTCTGAGGAATGGTGCCTACTTTTGTGCTTAAAACTTTCTTTTGTTTTATTGAAAAGATGTCTTAATTCAAATTTATTTAGGGCAATGAGAACAGACATCAAATACCTTTTATTTCGGGGTGAAACTGATGTTTTCGACCCACGCTGAAGGCATAGCTTGGGGAAATGTCGGACTTGTACCGACTAATAAAACCCCAGTCCCAATAATACTTTTGCTGGAGCCCCGGGATCACTGACGCAAAGCTCTGCGCAACTCCAGCAGGCTTCGGTCTCTACTTCTAGAGGGGACCCGTATTGTGGGTGTATAGTGTAGTGCCCCGCCTCAGTCCTTCCGAGATCAGACACATGGGACTTCGCTCCTGCATCCTCTGACGCCTGATCCCTCCCGTGCACCTACAGGCCCAACTTCAGGGTGGTCTGAGGTCGTAGGCAACAAATACCTGCCTATGATATTACTGACTGATATTCGTTTGTCATCTTAATTACATTACCATATCAAAGCACTCGTAGCAACATTAGCAACGAACGCTATGTTTAACTTCCATAATTAGTATGGAAATCAACGATATTACATCAGAAAATGTATTAGGTATAGGGATCAAGTACGCGAATTTCAATTTTCCGCGAGTTAGCCCGGTATCATACCATTTCGATAACGCTTCGGGTACGCCAAATATTTTTAGTATTAATATTGGATTTATAAACCTTATCCTTACAAGATTAAATTAATTTATTTTGACAATATAGGTATCAGCAAAAGGTCTTGAGAATTTGTCGAAAGTTGATGGCTTATAAATTTATTATTTTAAGTATTATTTTGATAACTTTACATGATATAATCACGAAAGTGCAGGAAAATATCATAATATTTATGTCAAGAAAATATTCTGAAAACTCACTCAACAATTTCCGGGAATGTTTGGCGTTTAAATTCTCCTAGATGCTGTGTGCTATGTACACTACTTGCACTACACTAGCTTACATATTTTTTTAACTCAACACATTACTCTTGTACGTGACTGAACTCTGAGCCGCGAAATAATAATGATTAGGTAGGTTACTACATAAAGAACTACATAGAGAAAACAATATTATACTTTAATACCTCTGAGGCTGGTTTAAGTTGTGTTGTTTAAGTGAGGCTTCTTATATTCGTTTGATATACCTACTCGGTCCTAACCCTTTATGTTCTCCCAATCCTGGATTTTATGTCGCAGGATCTTAACAAGTCCTTATGTGAGATTTTGAGCGGTGTAAGCTCGCTAGTGGATGAAAAATAATCAACAAGTTTTCTAACTTCCTAATAGAAGCACCGAAAAGACTAACTTTTAAAATTATAAACTTCTTGAAGAATATTCGCTTTCGCTTTAAACTAGGATTCTGAAAACAAAAAAAAAACAAAAGAGACTCAAAAAAACGTAGGTTCCTATCGCCTATTCAATCTTCATCATTGAAGATTTCAAATCGATTACCGAACACCTCGGCGATACATCGAAAACATTCAGGTAAAAGAAGAAAGGAAATAAGGGCCAACGGTGTAAATAATTCATGAGCCCATTCTATCGTAATGTTCGGGTCTGAATATTGTAACGGGTAGTTACGGATTGAGTCAGATAATACCTTGTACTTGGTGTAGCGACAGCTTTGTCGTCAGTCGTCACCTTCCTTAGAAGTGATAGAATTGTATACCTACGAATGTATGCAATATTTCAGCTTTAAGTATGTTAATTAAATATTTGTTAATTATGTTATTTATCGCCTTAATTATTCAACATTTAAATTAATAACCAGACCCTGAAGCGACGTATCTTAACTAGCTCGTTTGGTAATAAGATATTTTTACTAACGTAACGCGTGGATACGTTTTTAATTATTATTTGGTGCTAGCTATTTGAGTTGATCAGTGTATTTGTATGTCGTGAATAATTGAAAGTGAAATTTCGTGGTGCCCTAGCTGTTCAATTAGCGGATTCGTATATGCAGGGTTCAAACCCGGGCAAAGTTATGCGTACTTTCTTAATTATTCTAAAACACCATTGAGTACACAATTGTTGTGCACTGATTCCCTTTCGGTAACACTATACATATATCTATTGTCTTAACTTTAATTTTCTTCATTCTAAATGCCCAAATTCTTATTCCAAGAATCATTACCTTCAAATATTAGAGACCCATCTGGCACCCGAGACATCTGAAAGTTGGTGCGACAGCTGACTGTAACCAAAGATTAATTGCCAAAAGATTGCCAAATCAATAGTTGGCTGAGGTTAGTACTTTTCTTGCGCACATTTAATTTTAAAGCCATTTTAAAACAGATAAAACAATTTTATTGAGATTCCTAAAGTTTCAATTTATTCATACAGGAACTCTTTCTACGGTTCACTTTTATTACTATCTAAGCTCAGAAGCAGAATCTTAAATTTGATTTCTCGTTCCTCGTTCCTATATTACTTTAATATCTACAAAATAAACTTTCAAGAATATCTTCAGCGAGAAAGTTGTGAGATAATGGAAATTCAATAAGTGCCAGACAATGTTATCGGTCGTCTTCATTCAGCAATCGATCGCGTATAATATGTGACGACACAATCCAAGCTAGTAAATCTTTTATGTTTCTCACAGACGTGTGATATTTTATAAATATTACATTTATGGAGGTTTTATTTTCAATTATAATACCTATCTACAGTATTATTTTTACGAAAATCTGGATGTGTTAAAATTTTTCTTTAAATCGATGCGTTGTTTTTTATTTCGTGCGTTATTATCACCCTCATCACTACTCATCAGGTGTAAAGGGCACATAATAATATGTACCTATCTGTCAGATTGACGATCTGGTAACAGTCTGATATATTATGTGAAACATTCAAAATTTATTTTATTTATACTGAATATTTTCTTATCAAATGACCTGTGCAAAAACTTTTAACTAAAAAAATTGGGTTTGGTTTTCTTGGAAATGACAATGATGAGCTATTTAAAAATTAATGTCGTTTAGTCACTCCCAGATCTTACATACTTTATTAGGTACTCTTTATCATTGCACCGTGCACATGGCAATAGCTTCACATTTTGTCTGGACTTACAACCTTCTGTTATTAAGTATAGCATAATATACCCAAACTTTCACATTGACGACAAATGATAGTACTTCATAATTTGAATTAGTTCGTTGTCTTTCCATTCTACCTACTAATTGAGAACTAGTTATATGAACGACATATACCTAACTAGTTCTTAATTAGTAGGTAGAATAGAAAAGATTTACTAAATTATTTCGATTTCTGTCGGTAGGTAGGTAGGTGCATTTTGTAAACTCTTTCACTCTTAATTCACTTGTTAGAACGTGGTCGGCTACATATTATTAGAATAGTTAACGTTAAGTCGTATTCAATAAAAAACCACTCTGTCTATGGTCGTGTTCAAGTCTTTATGCAGTAAAACTTAAATATCGAAGTAATTGTGAATAGTATCTACTTCGCTGTGTAAAAGTGGGTGTAAAAGATATCTGAAAAAACCAGACTGGATGTGAGTATTTTTTGTTAGATTTAAATATTTTATTTAAAAATAATACCTAATTCAACGATAATAATTGTTAATCCTAAAACACTTCATAATTAATTATTCAACGAATTAATAAATTAATTATGAGGTTTAAATAAACCGAAGGAAAAGATACATAAAGATTAATGATAATGAAGTGTGTAAAATCAATTTGGTACATATTATTTTTATTTTTTATTATTTGCGTAATAGTACTGCGGCTGATAGTTTTCCATTCTTTGTTCTAGAGAAATTTCGATTTCGAGATTTCGACCTATGTTTTTGGGATAAGTTGTTCAGTTTTATGCACCTGATTACCTCGTTGAATATACGCACTCCTTTTAAAATCCTGTATAAAGTTAATGATCCAATTAGCCCTCAAACCAGACTTACGTTCCAAATATTCTAACAGCAGAACTTGATTTTTTTGCAAAAACGACGCCCGCACTAAGGAATTTAATCCTTGTGTCGCAGGGGTTTCACAAATATTCAAATCACATGCACAAAGCACACCCAGACTTGGAACAAGCATTTGTGGATCACACAAATACTTGTCCCATGAGGGGATCGAACCCGCAGCACGTCGCGCACAGTGGTAATTAGCGCTGTGACTGTGACCCATACTTACCACTCGGCTATCCGTGCAGTCAAACTAACAGAAGAAAGAACTAAAAGACTATTGCGACTGATCGGCAAACACTAAACTACAAATCAATAAAGTTTAAGTCTATTAGATACCAACTTACTTTATTAATTAGAGTTTACTGGCCGTTGGGAATGCTCTGCAAACTACCAAACATTGCAGAGAGCTCAAACTTTGAGAAACTTGCAACTGACGCGGGGATCATTCTTGCATAAGGGCTTTTGGGGGTAGTCTGCACAAATATTCCTTTCGAAGTCTTGGTCTCGTCTTCAGAGAATATTATTTACTTTTTTTATGACTTTGAGCTTTATTATATAACTATATTAAAGAACATTTTCACGAAGGTAATAGAAATATATTAATACTTCTCGGTAATTAATATTTTTTATTTATTTAGCTTTTATTGTCCTACTGCAGGGCAAAGGCCTCCCTTTCAATTAATAATTTACTTTTAACAAATTATCGATTGTTAGTCAGATAATCGTAATTAATTATTTTTTTGTCTAAAGCCTATATAAAATATTAGAGGTAGTTAAGGCTGCTGATTGCATAATAATAACGATAATAACCTTTCTAAGGATAATAACATAATAAGTACGAACAACCAACTACCGGCCAAGTGCAGTTATTACGAAAATAACCCCTCTCGGGTGCGCTAAGTAGCAGAGAAACAATAGTTGGAGCAATAGTGAGGTACCTATACTTAGATAATTACCTACCTGTAGAAGTTATTTGGAGCCACATAATCTTAAGTCAGATCTTCAACATTTTGCTACGCTATGTCACAGCGTTGTTCAACGCTATACAATGAGAAATTATTAAAAAAAAAATATTTATTTAACAGCCTGACTGTTCTTTATTCTAAACTTTTATAAAACATTATTTCAATGCCATTAACCACAATAAAAAAGCAATTTATTATTCACACACTTGAAATTCGAATTTCATTTGATGAACGTACAAACTTTATAGGTATGTTAGGTACGTCTCTTGTTGGCTCGTCTTTAGAATATCGGATCTAGCTAACACTTCGTAAGGAAGTGCAAACTCGGTTACCTGCAGTTGACGTCTGGCTGTGCACACAAACACATTCAAATATCAGACGGAAGCATGGAATGCTTAGAAAATACAAGCTTCTAAAAAGGTGAAATAATCGTCGTCAACTGAGAATTTGTTCTTAATTGAATAAGAACTTTGAAGATAGATATGCGCATATTATTTTATGTAAGTAAACCCTAATTTACTGTGATAAGCAAGCAGTTTCACCTACTACAGAATTGTACTTTTATAACAAATGTGCTAACAATAGGTACAATAGTTGCCTAGTCGCTTCGTTAACGAAGGAACATTACACAGTAAACACAAAGGGCCGGACACAAAGAGGCAAAGATTATTTCTATAGTTAGAGCTTTTGATCTCGTCCTCGAACCGAGCTTAACTCTAGAATCACTTTAGGATTAGCCACAAAACGCTTGACACAGAGTTCTCGGCACGAATTTCACCCTCTATGTTTTCAAATTGGATAATATTCTCCTTTGAATTCCGTGTATGCATTCTATACCTCGCCGCTTTGTGGTTTCAAACGTAGATTGATGGGAAGAGAGATCCTAACATGGTATTGCTTTAATTTGCCCGACTTAGAGCCCCTTTGACGCCGTGAGCTGTTGCCCCGTTTGAATCTTTGTCATTTCCGGTGGAAAATTAGGTAATTTGTTCGTAAAGGTGTAGGTGATGTGCCTCAGACAGAAACGAAATAAGGGTGCGATAAGGATTAATGTAAAATGAAAATGTTTATCTGCGCAATACCTACTCGGAGGTCCGTGAAGATTTTGGGATTGAATGTTCTATCCTGCCTATCTTACGTTAAAATCCCTAAGCTTACAAGCCTGGAGGTAGGTATTACAATAGCCGTTATTCCCAATGGACTTTCGTGTAGCTTAATCGAATCTTAATCGTTGAATTTGAAACCTAATCGAGTTTTTGTCTCGGAAATTTTACTTTTTTGCTAATTATAGCTTTAGAGAGCAATTATGTACTGTACCCTATACTATTTATGTACATAACTATAACATTATGTATGTACATAACTATTACATTATTATAACATTTATGTACATAACTTTGTTTTGCCGTGCCCTACAGGGTCCATAATGTACTTTTAAAACTGATAACACCTTTGTAAAAACTTATGGAGTGCAATAAAGAATTGAATTGAATTAACTCAATAATAATTGTTGAGTAAGTACCAACCTACCCACTTAAATTAGGTACTCAACTTCTCTGACGAGTTTTTATTCAACTTATAATAGGTACCTATGTATGTACTAACTTATGTTTAAATTTGGTAGCGCAGGTTTAATTAAATCACCTTTAGAGTAGCGGAATGTTCGGGGGTCGAGCCTTACTCGCATTAATTTGTTTCTTAGGAATTTGTGGAAAAGTTTCGTCGACAGCGAAAAATTAATAAAGAGCCTCAGTACAGAATATCTTGTAAATTGGTAAATCTTAATGAAATCTTGTCTTTGAGGTTTGAAATCAACGTAGGTACTTGTTATAAATATCAAATTTACCCTCCCTTTTAAATGTCAAAGATCGATATACCTACTTCTTTTAAAAGACCTACGGTCGCAGTAAGTATGGAAGCGTATGTGTCTATGGTTCATTCGGTGCAAACCATTTTTTGATAGATTTAGTTGATAGATAGATTGCTAAATAATCAAATCGGGAATAAATAAAATCTTTACGTTTGAATAGCACTTTTGGGAGTAATACATATAATAAATGTGCAAGTCTGTGTATCTATCTGTTTTTATTAGTTGTAGTAGTGTATATATTGGTTTATGGTATAAAAGTAGATACGATTTACTTTGCTTCTCTATAATTTTCTTTATTCTAGGTACTCTTTTCTATTTTCTAGGTTAATTATCAATTAAATAGACAAAGGTTGTGAGAACTACTCTTTTCATCCATCGGCTTCACAGATTTTTGTTTTTTTTGTGTAGGTATATTTGGTAGGTCTGAGAATAGGTCGTAGGCTATTTTATACATCCCTATCCGATAAGGGTGATCCTCTCTAGTTTTTCATTTAATAAGGCAAAGCAACGTTTTACGGGGCAGCTAGTAGGTAGGTAAATAAAAGCAAATCATTTCATACGTCCATATCATTTTATTCTCACAAGAAAAAACGTTAACGGATCTCTTAAAAATTACAATAACGAAAGAATTATCCACAGCTAACGAACACATAGCTGCATAATACGATATATTTACAATTAAGCTCTTTGGCTTCTAAAAGAATTTACAAAAAAAAAACTTTAAAAAAAATCTTAATACATTTGCGGAACCAAGTAACGCAACATAACATAATTTAAAATTATCAATAAAATTTCAACAGAGGACTTAAATAAAATAATGTTAAAATTCACTATACAAAGTGCTCAGAAATTCTATTGTGTTTTTTTTACAATTGTGTCGAATACTGCGACGGTAAACGAATTAATCGCTAAATGTACAAACAAAACTTAAATTTCTCATTTACGTCAATTAAAATTATTAATTTTTTATGTAACATTTACAAGACGATTACGAGAAATGTAACTTTTTAAGTAAAAATAATGAATAAGTAATAATTAACTGTAGATTTAATTGTACAAAGCCCTCTTAGAGATAGCCAAGAAAATATTGTAAGTATTGTTTAAATTATACAATCCAATCCACGACCTGTGGCAAACAAAATATGGCGTCAACAATAAAGAACAGTTGAAAATTACAATGAATTTTACACCGTAAGGCAATAAATACAACAGCGGGACAGTTACCAAAAGAATTATTACACAATCATATAAATTACATGGAATTGTATTATGTCGCTTGAATAATGTCAAATAAATTTCCTACGCAAGCCTCGTGGATATTGCTTCAGGCCGCGGCCTTAATAGTACGGCAATTGCAAATATAAAGTAATATTTTACTTCCCAATATTCAAAAACTCCTGTTCCAAAATTTAACTGATATTGCAATCATGAGACATACTATTACATTTTCTTAAAACGCAGTAACTATTCTTTACGATGTACAGAAGTTAATAATATTTCTGCTTATTGAGAAATGCAGTCCACATAGTAATATCAGTCCAGTCTCGGAACATAATAAATCCGAATTTATTAAACTGTAATAAAAAAACAGAAAGCACGAACATCTAAAAGATTAACCCTAAAACGCGATATTACAATGAAATACTTTACAAATTGGAAATAGGACAATAGTCCAGGAGCTTGTGATGCATGTAAAATATTTTTTAGTGTACTATAGCTCCTGGCCTATAGTCGAGAAGCGTACTACCTAAAAGTAGGCACAGAAGGGTCAGTACATTTTGGTTTATTAAGGGAGACCTTAAGTATATCACATCGACTATTTAGCCCTCGGGGTGTTGTATACTTTACAAATGGAATGTTAAATATCCGTTATCCTTTATTGTAGCGATGCAAAATAATTCATTATTTATAGATCTGTTTCAAGTCAATACACAAAACAATATTATAGTTAACAGTGAATGTATTGCTGGTACTTAAAGAATACAATCATACATTATTAGTAGGTACGACATTCTAAGTAATAAATACACTGTAAAGACTTTATTTTAAACGTTGGCAACACTGTATAATGAACAACGGACGCCACGCCCGAGGGCTCTAGGGTAAAGCATGAGAAATTACATCTAAATTATCCTATACCCTACAAATAGCATTGAGCTGAGATCTCGCTTCTAAACGATAGTATCTATACTAAACTGTGACTTTTATGGAAACTGTTATGGTTATAATAAGTACCGGTTTCTCAGTGAGCTGAGGAAATGTTATCAGCATCCAATTCTTCGATTATCAGGCAAATTTCTTCAGTAAGTATTTTACTATGCAACCATAGTATTATCTTTGAAATTAAAAGTACCAATTAATATAAATCAAACTATACCAATAGCATTCCCTCAGCCACTTAAATAATGCATATCTATATATCTACATTTAAACATCGACTATAATTTTTTTCTATCCTGAAGCTCTTCAGAAGAGTTGAATAGGTATACAATCTAATTCTGAGCGTCCGGTACATTCGCATAGTCAATACGGTACTTATTTGGTACTAAATCCGTAGTGTCACGTAGACTAGTTTTTCTAGATATAATTACGTATGCCTATGACAGCATTAGCTTAATTATTGGTAGCACACTATAGCGGTATTGATACCGCGATTGCAATTATGTAACTTGTAGTAAGTTGCTAAATTTAAAAAAGTAAAGAATGAAAGTGATTTTTATTACAAACTTTACACTGAAACAAAAGTGAAACATCTATATTTTTTTCGAATATACCTTTCCTAGTTGTTTTGCATATTTATTGTGAACAATAATTGTGATCTAAAATACAATTGGTACCTAATCTAGAACACTAGAAAAAAATTGTATTAAAAATTTGAACTATAAACACCGGATATGTAAAATGTAATACGTAATGAAAAACTATAGTAAGGCTGTACATACTTATCGCTTTTTGCAAATATTACAGAGGATTTATAATTCAATTAAATGTTTTCTAATTATTGTTATTATTTGCAGAACTCGCAAATTGATCTGGCAAGACTGTGACGTCATAGAACCAATCATTGGAAGTCTGCTACCAGCAGGTATAAGTTATTTTTTATTATATCTTGATTGCGATAAGTGGTTCCAGCCTTCACTACCTCTGCTCAGTCCACAGACTCAACAAAGACACCGAAATATATACGTTTTATTACACTAACAATTGTCTAATTTAATTAACTTTTAAATTGACAGACACATAATTTTAACAAATTTTAATATTTTTTTCTATGAATCAGAGATTACGTCAAGGATACCGTCAGTCGTGTGTAATATGTATACATTGAACATATTAAAACACCACACATATTATACAAAAATTTGGACTGCAGTTTTGTAGATATTACTTCCTGTATACGAAATAGCATGTATTTACTGTCCTTTTATTTCCCCTGGTGTTATATACCTAAATGTACTGAAATTAACTTTAATAGATCTGAATAGGACTAGAATTAGCACTCCTATCTTCAATCGAGTTTTTGATCTCAAACTCTACAACAGCTGACACCAGAATCGTGCATTATTTTATATATTTTGTTATTTCTAATGCAACCTAACATTTATAAGAAAACTAGCTGTTTCCCGCAGCTCCGCTCGCGGTCTAAATTTTTTTCATGTAATTGAGAATTTTCTTTACTATAAACCTCACGGAGCCCGAGACCTTTCCAAAGAATGCAAAACCGTGGAAATCGGTTCGTGCGTTCTGGAATTATAGCGTCAGGAAGGAAAACCCGACTTATTTTTATATAGTAGATAAATATAAATACAAATAAAACGAAAAAAGCCATTTTAGTTAAAGGAAGCAATCGTTCATCTCTGGTATTGCAAAACTAAAATAAAACAAGAAATATTCAGCAATAGAATGTCATCGTACTATTTTTACATTTACATAAATGATCAAATACAACAACATATAAATACCGAAAATAACTATTTCACATTAATTTTCTATAAGAAAAAAACGCTGCCTACAAAACTGCAGTACACAATACCATTTAGTATAATTTATACCTTCACGGTAATAACTTCAGTCACAATAATTATAACATTTATTTCAAAACCGACATCAATAGAATTATAGTAAAAACCGTATTACACTACGCTACCGCACTTTCCATTCGTTAGAGACAGGTTAGGGCCGAGGGAGGGCCTGCCGAGTGTGTTGTGTCCGAAGCCGGCGATACCACCGCCGTTATGGGAGGTTAAGGAATCATATCCGTTCATGTACTGATTGTTTTGTAGCCCGATGAGGAGTTCTACCAGGGCCTTGCTCGCGCTTTGAGCGTTAAGCAGTTCGAAGATGATGCAGTTGCATTCAGGTTCAGGGTTCTTGAGGGAGCTCTTGGTGCTGGAGTTGGAGCTGGTGGAGTTGGTGGCAGAGCTGTTCGTGCTGACGGGTGGGTTGGGGTGTAGAGGACAGGTCATCTGTAGAGTCTTGGGGTACTGCGTGGGGATACCTGACAGGTGGTTGGCGGCTGCACGAGCGTAGAACACGCACGTGTGACCGTCCGCGTCCGGGTAGTTGGGGTTGCCGTTGTGCTGTAGACAAATAGAATTAGTTAGTCTAGTTTAGATACCCTAGAATTTAAATGGCCACTTTGTTGTAGTAAGAAGAGTGTTAATGTGCATGCTAAATTATTTGATAATGAAACTTTCCAGCAGTTTTTGCGGAAAATAGTAATAATGCAAGCGGCAGGGGCGCGGCCAGCGCGCGCCCGCCCCGCCACGCCGGCACCTCGCTGCTGATGTATGTGTACGTACCCATATGAGCAGCTGCGCGGCGGCGAGGTCCCCGGCGGCGGCGGCGGCGCGCAGGGCGAGCGCGCGCTCGGTGGGCGCGGGGGCGCGCGGCGGGGGCGCGGCCAGCGCGCGCCCGCCCCGCCACGCCGGCACCTCGCTGCTGATGTATGTGTACGTACCCATATGAGCAGCTGCGCGGCGGCGAGGTCCCCGGCGGCGGCGGCGGCGCGCAGGGCGAGCGCGCGCTCGGTGGGCGCGGGGGCGCGCGGCGGGGGCGCGGCCAGCGCGCGCCCGCCCCGCCACGCCGGCACCTCGCTGCTGATGTATGTGTACGTACCCATATGAGCAGCTGCGCGGCGGCGAGGTCCCCGGCGGCGGCGGCGGCGCGCAGGGCGAGCGCGCGCTCGGTGGGCGCGGGGGCGCGCGGCGGGGGCGCGGCCAGCGCGCGCCCGCCCCGCCACGCCGGCACCTCGCTGCTGATGTATGTGTACGTACCCATATGAGCAGCTGCGCGGCGGCGAGGTCCCCGGCGGCGGCGGCGGCGCGCAGGGCGAGCGCGCGCTCGGTGGGCGCGCGGCGGGGGCGCGGCCAGCGCGCGCCCGCCCCGCCACGCCGGCACCTCGCTGCTGATGTATGTGTACGTACCCATATGAGCAGCTGCGCGGCGGCGAGGTCCCCGGCGGCGGCGGCGGCGCGCAGGGCGAGCGCGCGCTCGGTGGGCGCGGGGGCGCGCGGCGGGGGCGCGGCCAGCGCGCGCCCGCCCCGCCACGCCGGCACCTCGCTGCTGATGTATGTGTACGTACCCATATGAGCAGCTGCGCGGCGGCGAGGTCCCCGGCGGCGGCGGCGGCGCGCAGGGCGAGCGCGCGCTCGGTGGGCGCGGGGGCGCGCGGCGGGGGCGCGGCCAGCGCGCGCCCGCCCCGCCACGCCGGCACCTCGCTGCTGATGTATGTGTACGTACCCATATGAGCAGCTGCGCGGCGGCGAGGTCCCCGGCGGCGGCGGCGGCGCGCAGGGCGAGCGCGCGCTCGGTGGGCGCGGGGGCGCGCGGCGGGGGCGCGGCCAGCGCGCGCCCGCCCCGCCACGCCGGCACCTCGCTGCTGATGTATGTGTACGTACCCATATGAGCAGCTGCGCGGCGGCGAGGTCCCCGGCGGCGGCGGCGGCGCGCAGGGCGAGCGCGCGCTCGGTGGGCGCGGGGGCGCGCGGCGGGGGCGCGGCCAGCGCGCGCCCGCCCCGCCACGCCGGCACCTCGCTGCTGATGTATGTGTACGTACCCATATGAGCAGCTGCGCGGCGGCGAGGTCCCCGGCGGCGGCGGCGGCGCGCAGGGCGAGCGCGCGCTCGGTGGGCGCGGGGGCGCGCGGCGGGGGCGCGGCCAGCGCGCGCCCGCCCCGCCACGCCGGCACCTCGCTGCTGATGTATGTGTACGTACCCATATGAGCAGCTGCGCGGCGGCGAGGTCCCCGGCGGCGGCGGCGGCGCGCAGGGCGAGCGCGCGCTCGGTGGGCGCGGGGGCGCGCGGCGGGGGCGCGGCCAGCGCGCGCCCGCCCCGCCACGCCGGCACCTCGCTGCTGATGTATGTGTACGTACCCATATGAGCAGCTGCGCGGCGGCGAGGTCCCCGGCGGCGGCGGCGGCGCGCAGGGCGAGCGCGCGCTCGGTGGGCGCGGGGGCGCGCGGCGGGGGCGCGGCCAGCGCGCGCCCGCCCCGCCACGCCGGCACCTCGCTGCTGATGTATGTGTACGTACCCATATGAGCAGCTGCGCGGCGGCGAGGTCCCCGGCGGCGGCGGCGGCGCGCAGGGCGAGCGCGCGCTCGGTGGGCGCGGGGGCGCGCGGCGGGGGCGCGGCCAGCGCGCGCGCCAGCCCCGCCACGCCGCCGCGCGCGCCCCCGGTGCGCAAGGCCTCCGCGCTCGACGCCGACACTTCACTGCTGATGAAAGCTCGCCGCTCGTACTTTAGACGGATCCACCTGGTACATAACACAGAATATTAATTAAGTTTCCTGAAAAACGAGATGCTATTTATGATTTTTTTGGATTTTTTAATGGGAAAACGTTGTGTGTCAAGTCAATTTCGCTATTTCTTGAGGTGCTGATTAAATAAATTGCATTAATTTTCATTTCATTCATTTTATACACCCGGTAAAACAAGGTGACGTCAACAACCGACAAGCAGAGTATTAGGACGACCTTGGATGTAGCTTCGTCGATACCATAGATGTACCTACTATCTAATAACTTTTTATGCAAAAAAAATCTCTCACATACAAGTTTAATGCAATGGACAGTGTCACCATTCAAAAAAAGAAATTACCTATGAATAATGTCTTGGGCCAGTTCATATCACAATAACAAAAACCTCAGACCAATTTTCACCTGTCATGACAATCATGATATATTTACTATAGACATGCAAAGGTAATTACAATAACGAAGCAAAAAGTCAACAAGTAACAGTTTCCTGTTTACTTTATATTCTTAGTTTTATAAATATTTTACCTTTCATTACTAAGCATAATATTGGGTTCACGAGTAATCTTTATGATTTAATAACTTGATTGTATCTCACAAAAATAAATCAACAATATCTACTAGGAAAGATAATGAGCAAGTCGAATAAATAAAAATGGCAAATTAAAAGGAAAACCATGCATAAAAACCGGACAAGTGCGAGTCGGACTTGCCCACTGAGGGTTCCGTACAAAGTCCACATTTTGTCCATTTATTTACAATTGTTTTTCGTCTTTTTCCCGTATTTGAAGTATATGACCGTATATTACTAGCAAATTCAAAATTTGTACGTGAGTACGATATAGTACCCTATTAATTTTGATTCCCTTGTGAGTATCGAAATTTACTTTTTGGCGATATAAACGGTCTAGTCGTATCTTTTTTTAACGTTATCGTAAATGTCACAATATCAAGGGACTGTAGATCTTAACGTATGGTATTAATTTTAACTCGATTCATCGACGCGTTCTCGAAATAAAGGGTCTCGACAGATCGACGGACGAACATCAGAGTGATCTTATAAGGGTTCCGTTTTTTCTATTGAGTTACGGAATCCTAAACATAGCTTAATAAATCATAGCGAAATATTCGCGTACACTTCAATAACGTAATAAGTCGGCAATGCTTATTGCTTAGATAATACAAATAATTATAATTTAAAGTGTTGGGCCATTTCTTTGTCTGTATGCTCGTATATGATATGATATTAATTGGTCAAGACGAGCACAACAATATAAGTACATATCGTAATCTTCAAAGTGTTATCACTAATAATCTTTATAATTAGGTTTCAAATTCACCTTGAGTAATACCCGATAACAGAATTACCTAGAACTCAGGAAAAATATTATTTTAAAAATGAAAAAGAGTGTTCCCATATGATAACGCGAAATCGGCTTAAGGCGTTTACAACAATACACAATTTGCATTACGAAGATTGGTCTTCACCACGTCTAAAAATGGAGAAAAGCTGTAACTTTGATCCCATCGACGATTTTAAAATTTACTCCATAGAAATGAAGCAGTTTCTCAATTTTTAATGCGATTCCTGGTCGTTTTATGGCACCCTAACCGCTTTATTTAAGAAATTCCTGCGGTAACATCGTATCGCGGTTATTGTGTACTTGTTTTAATCACGTACACTGAGACGGTAGATCAGTTCATTCGTGAAAAAACGAATAGCCACATTTCTTACACAGTTGTCTATGAACCACTGTAAAACGAATACGTTAAAGGTCATTCGATTTGCTTGACAACTCCTGTGCGTATTTGTTCAAACGTATAAACGGTGTACGCTTTTTGCGGTATAAACGACGTGTGAATGTACCTATGTACAATGTATGCGCTACTGTTTATTCTGTAAGACGTATTCTGCAGTACAATGCCGTGTGGACGGGGCCTATTTTTAGTAAAGTATCTTATTATAATATTGGTAGGATATTTACCTTTCTTTCTCTTCCCGACTAGATGTGGCCATCGGTTTCACGTGACCCCTCAGATCAGCCTCCCATATTGAATTCGCGAGATCATTGCCTAGTGACACCATTACGCTCACATGACTCAATCTGCAAGAAAATAAATAAATTATATTTTAATTTAAGATTCTTTACCTAATCCAAGAGAGAAAATTTAATGTTTGTCAAGAGATACTTACGGCCACTCATCGAGATCCAACGATCGTACTCGCGATATATGAGATCCGAGATTCCTATGTACACCTGAACATTCAATGCATATAAGAACGCCCAGATTTAAGCTGGCCCAGTCGGGATCTGTAAATAAAATGATCATGTTATTACTTCTGTGTATAGCTAGTTACCTCACCTTATTTATTTAATTAATGTTCTAGCGCTTGATATCAATCATTTTATCTATTTTTGAGAAACGTGGTTTTCTTCTAACTTAAAAACCTTTTTCTGGAATCACGCCATCTATTGGTACTAGCGTGGTACTTTGTTTTCAAATATGTTGCTAGTACCTCGTACCTACTCTAACGAATTTTCATATGGTTTTCACCAATGGATAGCAGCATTCAAAAATAATGTTTTTGTTCGAAGGCGGGAAGTGTCAGCTAGTCTATTACAGATTTAGCAAGACTTACCAGCGGCTCCACAATCACAGCATTTGTCGTTTCCGTGCACGCGGCGTATGTAGTAGGTGGCGCGCACGTCGCCCGTCGAGTTCGCACCCGTCGGCATCGGCTGCCGGGACGTCTGCAAGTAAATACAATCCATTAATGATACGATAGAATTATAAGAATAATTATTATTATTCGTCTAAAATCATCTAAATAAAACAATTTACATAAGTAGGCCATCCTTATGGGTTAAGCTTCTTAAAATTGAACTTACGAAATGAAATAGAAAGAGAGCAAGCATGGAGATCAATGCTCGTTCCTTCTTTATATGAGAAAATGCTTGTACTCAGTAGTGAAACATATAGGTCAGTGTTAGTATTTATATTTTGTACAAAAAATGGAGCTTGTTAGGTGTTTCAACTATTATTATATCAACAGTGTTGAACTGAATGATCATGTAAGCAGTATAATATATGGAGTTCCGCACCCGTCCCTGCAGCGAGGCGAGTATCTGCGCCTCGACGGCGGCGACCCAAGCGTCGCGCTCGGCGGCGGCGGCGCCCGCGCCCCCCGCGCCCCCGCACACCTCCCAGCGCCAGCGCTTGCCGTCCAGGCTCACTATCGTGAACTCGCACGATGTTGCGTATTCACCCTCTACAACAAAACCACAGACTATTAAAAAAACTGCCTCGCCTTTTCTGAAAGTAGACACTAATACTGGAGAGGACTTTAATTTTAGAAATCTGAAGCGGCGGTTTCCTATTGTCTACGGGATCGGACTTGCGGTTGCCAGCTCAAAATCCACTCATTGCACTACAAACGTGAACCAGCTTTGATCTTTTGTATTAGGAATAAAATATATTAGACTTTTATGTCTTGCCTTCTCCGAAACTACATATGTAGGATTTCCTATCATACTGAATTTGGCTGAATATTGGATTTTTGCATGGAGCAACTGCATTTTCGAACCTTGGCAACAAGGATTTGTCAAAGATCACGTAAGTCTTGTATGACGAAACTTTTATACTCAATTTTAACTCAACCATGTTTCCAACAGTTTTCAAGTCTCTCTCTCTGTGTCTCCTTTTAGTCGCCATATTAGTTAGCAAGGCTATAAATATAAATTAACCAGGCTATATAATTTTTCTGCAGCACTTATCAAGAACAAAAAACGTCACTAAGAACGTTACCTTGGGAAGAACAAAGTACAGTAGTGGATATTGATCGAATAATGCAACCCAAGTATTTGACAAAAACTCAGTAGCAGTAGCTCACCTTCATCACCATCTTTCTTAACACCACTGCTCTTCATCCGTCGATGTCGCTTCTTGACATGTGGCGTATCCTTATCCTGGCCATTAGTTGAGCCGACCTCTACTTCCGGAGCAAGCGACTGCCGGCTGGTAGCAGGTTCCTTCATAGTTTCAAATGCTGAGAGCAGCGCTTTATCTGTTGCCCGTGTTGGCTTGTCTTTGTAGCCTAGAAATATTAACTTATTTTTAACAGTCTACTACACAAAAATATCATAAATTAGGACCTAAAGCCTTAGAAAAATTAACCTCTTTCTCGAACATCTCCAAGAAATAAATAAATGCAATACAGTACAATGAAATTGAAAGAACTTAAAAATATTATATTGTGATACACACCAATCGAGAGTCCTCCAATACTATCATGTATGTCAAGACTGCTGTACCCATTGTATCCAGGTACAGTTGTGATGATGGATTTCGACCCTCTGGGCTTCTGACCTGGAACCTTCACAGTTACGTACTGTAGAGAGATCTCTTTTCCATTAACATCTTCCATATAGTCCTGAACAAATACAAATTCATAATTATGTTATTAAAGTAAAGCTGATAAAAGTTAAATAAGTTGTCACTGAAAAGGAAAATAGTGCTAGTGGATCTACATAAAATATGAAGTAATTATCAACTTACATGCAAGCTGGGATGATAAGTTAGCCTCCCATCGTCACATAGTGTGACATATTTCTTCTTCCATTCTTTGTTCAATGCCTTACTACTTTTCTTGTACAAGTAGCCCTGTTTCAAGGGAATAGCTCTTCCTGAACCGAGCTCTCCATTCTTCAGTCTGTCGTCCCCCTTTTTGGAAGGCGTGAAGAGATTCGATCTCCTTCGAGACTTTCTTGACGTGGTGGGCGTTGATGACGGCGTGGGAAGGTCTTTGGAATCTTTAGGTGCCTGCAGGTTGTCGAGGCAATGTGGAGCAGTGAATTTGACATTGTTATTTTCTGTTGCTATGGATACGAGTCCTGATGATGAGCCGTGGCTGCCAAGGGAGTTGCCCCATCGTGATGACGTATCGGATCCATTTGTGCTGTGGATTTCTACGACGTGGGTCGAAGAAATGCCGCTGCTGTTCGATGACGCGTCAAAGGACTGGGCGCCTCTGTGCAAGTGGTGGGATGACGCGGAAAGTGTGTGGTGACCGCGTGGTAGAGAGTCCTGGAAGAAATAATAACCTAATGTCAGGGAATTGATGTTTGTTGTAGCTAACATCATGAATGAAACGATTCGTCTGTCAAGACTATCAACTTGCGCATGTATTTATGCCCAATGATAATAACATTATATCCTTAAAAATATCCAAAGATATTATAAATAACAAATGAAGTTTTCCGCGAAGCTATTCTGTCCCTGTTTAGACGGTTATCGATACTGTATTCATCAGTAAAAGATTACAGGTTTATTTTGCGTGATGCAATATAAGGAAAGACAGGTTTATTGTACAAATAAGCCAATACAAAATCATCTAAGATAACTAAATACGTCGATGTGATGTAATCAGTTATTAAGATTTAATGTTACCTTGACTTAGTCAACGTTTCTTTGTGGGTATGTTACGATTCAATAGCAGAGATATGTAGAACCTTTCAGACTGATTTCCTTCATTACGTCTTGATAGTACAAATATAGGACAATGGCTATTGTTGCCCTAATTTAGGATGTGCACGTCATTGAAACTATCGGTCGAGATATTTACATTGTGATCAATTGGATTGCATTGTATGATGGAAGTTAATTTGTAATGAATGGCCGTCTGCAGTGGTGTTTTTAACTCAATTGTATAATTTAATGCACAACACATTGTACTATGATTAACGTTGTGATTTGTCATCTTTATAATGAGAACAAATCTTCAATTTGCAATTAAATGTAATAACATTTTGTAAGGACTTGGAAAAAGATCAAGTAACATATTCCTTGACACAGCTAGTTGAATAAAGTGCTTATCCTATGTGTGTAGTAATATATCTTCTTCACATGTTTTCATAGTAGAAAACTCAAGTCGGTCCTATCTGAAGCTTGGATCTTTGAAACTACGCAACGGATTTAAGAGCAGTTTGCAGCAATAGATAGAGTGATTCAAGAGGAAGACTTTGATGTATAATTATAAGCATTTATTACTGTGCTACTCGTGCGATGTCGGGGCGGATTCACTAGTAAGGAATAAAGTTAATATGTAATGCTGAAAATCGCATAATCATTGCCCTTGAGACAACCTTCTTATTGCAAACTCCTTATGAAAATAAATTAATACGATAAGGGCAGCATATCAAGGGAAGCAGTTGATGACGGTGAAAGAGCATGAATTATGTGTATGGCCTTTTGTAAGGTAAGGTTTCACAAGGCCCAATTGATTGGTAGCGTAATTCTTTTACATGGGTATGAAAATTGTTTGTGGATTTTAAATAAGTACCTACCTACCTTCAACTTTTTTTTTAAATCATTAGTGTAGGTAAGTACCTACTAAAAAAGCTGCGACAATTATTTGAAACTAAGTTTGCGACTAGAAAAATCTTTTAAATTGTAAATATATTAATATATTTTTATAGAAATAAAAAAAAATATGGGGTATCCATCTTCTTCATGTAATGATGAGAATGTTTATATATTTTCCTCAAGAACTATCGTGTTTTCACGTAAATCCACCCAAAACATGATAATTATATTATCTAACGCCTACACTTCATTAACCTTGAAGTGCCTAAGAACTAGTTTATCGGAAATATGGACAGTTTTTTTTTAATCATAAATATGGCGTTGTGCCACACCTTTGCATAATACTATATCACGTAATGAACACACCTTTAACGTTTTTTAGAAGTCTTTGGTTCCTTTGCAAAAGGTAACGTGTTTAGTTTAATATATGTTTAGGTTTTTTAATTTAATTTTATGTATATTACAGGCAGGTATTAACTGACCGCCGACACGTTGTTCTGCCATATTAAAAAATCTAGAGAAAGACTGATTCTCAGACCTACCCGATATGCACACAAAATTTCATACAAATCGGTTCCATATAATAACAACAATAACTATAATGGAAAACAACTAAAGCACTATTTACATTGTTGCGGAAATATTAAACCAGTTTTGTTGACCTACATACTAAAGTAAATAGCAAACCAATGATTTATCGCCACATTTTAAAGAATTCGAAATGATTATAAATACTATGTATTACATCTAATAAAATTAAAAACTTTCACTCTTATTTCTGAAGTGTAGTTGGTCACCTAGATATTACGCAATGAAGTAACTGATAGCATGAGATTAGATATATTGATGTATGATATTATTGGTGCAAACTCTGATGTTGTTTATTTATTACAGATCTGTGTATCTATTTTTACAGATGTTTGAAAGATGGGTTCAGTGGCTGTACTAGCGTCAACATTACATTAATTTAAATTTAAATTTATGATTTGACAGAACATTCAATTAATTCATTCATTGAAATATTTAACTGTAGGACAAAACTATTATCAATATTCTTGCCTTGCCTTAATAGGAAGGTTGTACAATGTATAAGATAATGCAGTAACATTTTTTGTATTAACTTGTGGATGTCTTTTTTAATTCCTAGGATAAAATACTTACATAAAATAATTTCTTGTTGAAAAAATACTGAATTAAATGCCAATATATCATATTTGTAGCCAAAATATTAAGCAAGATTAATGATAAAAACTATCAGTAACATGAAATAACACTACTTGAAACATATCCATATTTATCAATGTTTTAATCAGTACTTCGAAGTTACTTAGTTGACTGACTATACTATACTGATGTAACTTATTGTGTTAGATAAGAAACTAAAAGCATAGTTTACTGATCCATAGAAACCGGATTATTGTATCTTTGTTAGTTTTTATATAATAAAATATGAACATAATGATTCTGCTGGTGAATATCAAAAACAAAAAAAAAACATTTTTAAATTCTCATCTCTTCGGGCATTTAGCACTTTTACTTTATTAACTAATTAATTATGCACCAATCATGCTTAGCCAAAATCCAGCATCTGAACTAGCAGAGCATATAATTAAACTATTAAGGTGAACTAATGAGGCATACACAATAATTACCTAGCCACTTAGCAACTACCGATGACAAACAAAATAGCCGTCTGCAAGTTGATTGAATCCACAAAATTATGCCCATTATACAACAAATTGTTTTAGGAGACAATTTACATTTCACTTTGAACTTTTTATTGATTTAAGGATAATATAAAAACTTAGAAAGAATAACTTTCAAATATTAGATTGACTATGGAAATGAATGAACCAACTCTCTCTAAATTATATATGTTAATTTATGACTGATAAACAAATAAACAAAATCCTGTTTATCTATATTATGTTTGGAAGACTGTTTTCCAATAAATTTAGTATTCTGAAATTATTCTTTTAATTTGAAAGTATTCTTGATATTTATTTATACCCACACTTATCCATATGTTACAAATATTTTTGTCAGAAAAATATTGAATGTTCACAAGTCATATTATGTTTTCATCCAGAAGAAAGTAAAAAAAGTATATATTAATATATTAAGTAATGCCATTCTGCCTATGTATATTATAGAATTTGTGCATAAATAAAACTGCTCAACATATAATTTTGTTATTACTGCATGTTTTCTATAAATTCCATGCACTGTTCTTGAAATTACACAAGTCCTAAAGCATTACAAGGCTTATTCCAGTTCTCTAATTAATTAATGATTTATTCAGCTGGTACAAATTTAAGATGTCCTATTCATATTGAAGCCATTGCAGGGTATATTCTGATCATGAAACATGTGGTATTTTACTTGTAACTATAAATAGTTAGGATATTGTTCATGTAGGTGCTAGCACTCTTTTTTTTAATTGTCATTTTAAAGCAGTGTAATAAAGCACATTGACATATATAAGTATAATATTTTAACTACGATTGAATTTCTCAATTTTTTTTAAGTAAGTATACCATATAAATTTACTGGAAAGCAAAGGTAGTTTTACATTCCTAACATAGAAAACCAGGAAGTATCGATGTTATAATTACCTTGTAAAGGAATGTTGAGTGGTTGTGGCTTGGTGAATTTACTAATGGCTGTGGAGTCACAGGCCTGGAGCCTCCAGATAAACATTGGGAAGAAGCCGACAGCCTCGTCCCCACAATCTTTTGACACGCTGCAAAACAAATTAAGCACCAATATATAATCACTATAGCACTAAAAACTTTCACAATATCGATATTCAAAAAGCACAACAACTAGTTTTAAACGGTAATTCGAACAATACAATTTTCACGCACATTCAAATTTCGACGATTTCCTGCGATCGCGTTCTTCAGCTCTTTGTATGTTGTAGCACGAACTTCGACGCCTCAAACTTGATATAGGCGACATGTTAGACTTAAAAATAAGTGTTCTCTCCATGTTTCCATTCAGGATACGTTTCAAAATAGCGAAATTTAACACAAACGACGCTATAAAAACGTCAAAAAAATGTAAACAATGTGATGTCGCGACTAAACGAACGAGAACGAACGAAACGACCGCGCGACTGGGGGCCGGTGTTGCCACTGCGTGCGTTAGAACACCCCAGTCGGACAAGCGAAACGAGATCCACAGACTAGTTAATTAATAAGTACGCTTGAAGTCTCATCACATCGCACTATCACGCGAGACGAAGCGATCGTAAAAAATCTGTATTATGTAATTTAAAACTCTCTATCGATCTGAGTCGGTTAAATGGCTGATAAACGAACATCATTCGGACGGCGATTTATGAAATAGATAATAAACTTTAATCCGATATGTTATTTTTAAAGCGAGTACTCATAATTAGTCTGATTAATAAGTTTTTATACAAATTACTTGGTACACCGTACATTGGTGCCGTTTAAAAGTTTAATAAAATACAATATTTAATATAGAGTACAATAAACACTATATTACTGTCCCTTTAATGCTGTTAGGTTAGGTATAAAGTTATTGTCTAGTGAAGAATGTAAAATCTAAGTGATTATAAATAAAAAATATTGAAATTACAAACCTATCGAAATATCATTTTTACCCACATTTACACAGGCATTACTGTAGTGCAAATTAAAACAGTCAGTGACATTCCGTTAGTTGTTGCGTAGGAAAAAACAGTTGAGAATGACATCATCAAAGAAACATTTGTATTTCGTTTAAAATGATTAAACTTACCATCTTGGAATACTCGTTCCACGTTCAGACCATACGTAGCACACGTCTCATAATATGAACATCTTCGCAACTCATTCGACAACTTGCGAGCGCGGTTGTCGTCTACCACGCGTGGACTACTTTCACTTATGGCATCTGGAAGAGCATACAACAATTTAATAGGAAATAGTCTATTGGTCACGTGTAGATATATGTATATAGAAACGAACAATGAACATATTTATTTATTAGATAATATAATCAGTTTTGATGGATTATTGCTGTTTTTAAGTATCGTACTTCATAGTAATTTGACTTACTTATGCAAACTTGCAAAAGTTGTAATAGGTGATCATAGATTAGCAGCAGTAAGATAGCTAAGAGTGTCTCTATTAAACTTTAATTTAGATACAACCAATGGCCTTGCCTATAAATACAAAATGCCGCCCGAAGCGTTAGTAATGTAGGTAGGTGTTTATGTGCCTGACATTTCCGAACATTCTGTGGATTATTGACTATTTTATGAAAATCATAATCTTATCCCCGAGAAAAAATATTTCTTAAATTTTTGTTAAAAACTTACATTCATACTGAAAATTTTAGCCCATTTAAAATAAAATATCTTAAATAAATCGGATGGATAGTCAAGATTAGATATTAATATAGGTAATGGTAGGTGTATATCGAGAAGAAACCGATAACCTCAATAGACTCACCTTGGGTACCGACCAATATGATCGGAATCTCTGCGGAATTTCTATAATGGGACATTTTATTGAAGTAGTTCGAAACCGTATTGTAACTGATCTCGTTGTCCAAGCTGAACACGAAGATAACAGCGTCTACCCAGGCCGTGAACTGAAACAAAACATAAATTTTCCTCAGGTCATTTTTTAACGTTATCATACAATCATAACAAAAAAATATCAGATATCAATTTTTTAATGTCTATACTACCTACTCGTAAAAACCCGGTTTCCTAAGTACTATATCAGACGTTTTGTATGTGACCCACTCAGCTAGGGATTTATGAATATAAATATCCTTGTCTAAGTCTCTCACGTCAGAAGGCCTTGGGTTGAAAATCAATATTAATTATAAGACTTGAATGGACGCATTACTTAGGGGTACAAAAACCAAACGTTTCACGCACATTTGCAGTTGGAATATTTTATTATTATGAAGACCATTTCTTAAGCTGAGACTTATTTTCCTTTATCGATCAAATATTTTAGAGTCTAAAGCTAAAGGTCGTAACAGTGCTTACACATACTTTATTAAGTAATCGAATATGCTTACGTATAACCTTAATGCAGTAAGAACCCTTTGCAAAATATGCCATAAGGAAAAAACTACGCCCTTGCGGAGACCCATAATAATTACATGGGGTAATTCCGTGCAGACGTAGGGTTTTAAAGGGAAGGGTTATATGATACTTGTTTATGTCAACATAATGCATGCGGTGTGGTAATAGGCGAGGTAGTAGCAGAATGGCAATGAACGGTATTTGAAATTTTAAAAAGTACCTATTAATTAATAGTACCTATAAGTAGAAATATAACACAAAAAAGAAAACTAGCACTAGGTTAAATAAAATTCACTGATTTAATAACGGATCAATGACAAACTTTTTGTTTATAAAAAAACGAAACGATGGAAGTACATCGCTTAAGGATATAATCGCTTCGTTACGCCTTAACTCTGCAAAAGTTATACTAAGGTTCGAGTTTCCTTGTTAATTCTCAAGTAAAATGCAGTGTCTCTATTTTCTCGTACAACGACAGCACGAAATGTATGACTAACTCAGCTTCCACTTCAATGAAGATGCGTGCGTAGGAGGGTGTCACCCCTTTCCTCTGAACAACAATTGGCGGCACGAGGAGCTTCATCCGGCGGCGGAGTGCGTGACGATGACACGAATAGAAAACTCTTGGAAAAAGAATCCTTTGTCTTATAAACAATCTTTTTGTGCGTTATTTAAATCCAGTATGACCAGACAGATAACGACATTTTATTAAGATGACATTCACTGCCGAATAAAATAGGGTTATTTCCACATTCAACAATTCAAAAAGAACAACTGTATTGTTTTATATAAGTAATAAGCATGGTAGTCGAGGTTTACTTGGATAAGATGTCAATTACAATAAACGTCGAACCACGTCAAACGAATAAAGGATTACGAGTGGATTGCATGTCATATTGAAATCATAGCCGTGAAATTTGGTAGCGAAGGTTATTGCGCTTTGCCCGCAAAATATATGAAATAGTTTAAACGACGCGTGAAATTATACTGCTGATGACATAAATTTGACACACATAAAACCTCATTTTACGAAGTTTGCACACAAACTTTTTACCTTTAATACATCAATCTAGATATACGTGTCTATAACGCTACAAGTAGATAAAAATCGCGTGTCTACTGTCTAGGTATATCTAGGCAATAATCAAATAATTCCAAACACTTATAATTATTTTACACAATAGGTACATAGAACAGAAAGGTTAGTTGTGAAACTAAAATAAATAAGTTTAATAGAAAGATTCTTACCAGCCCGTTCTAAACACGCATTTATGAAGCAGAACTAATTGCAACATTGCACAGTTTCAAATTTAAATTGTTATTTTATTATATTATCACAATACTGAAATGACATTAAAAAGTTGTCTGAATAAAACCTGAGCACAGTGTATACAGGGCGGCGCATTGGTAGCAACTGGGCGGGCGGGCGACTCCAGGCTTGGGCGGCGAAGCCTTCGCTTATTTTCATTTCACTCCCACACCCTACCGAAGCTTCACAAAAAGGGACGGAGATACTGAATAGTGAATGCAACCTCGATGCAACCGCAGCAACCCTTGTTCCTAGCGCCAGGACTATCATTAAATCATCGATTTCATACTAATATTGTTTACGGAATCATGAAGCCATCGGTTACCTACTCGTACTACTTTAAATACTGTTTATGTGATGCTTAAAATTTGTTACGCATTAACCGACAGTGAAATTATTATTGATATTGTAAACAATTTCAGAAGGATCAACGTGAACAACTCTACATTATTTCTTGAGTGGTACTTAATGCAATAATGTGCCGAATAAATTATTACTAACATTGATCGGCCCAAAGCCCTGCAGGCAGAGGGCAAAAGCCTGCCATTCCCAGTTGTAAGCATTTGCTGAATAGTTAATCAAAAAATATGTTTGCATAACCATACAATTACAAATGTTAAGTAGGTATACCAAATGAACTAGTGGCATTCATTAGGTATTATAAGGTACTCAGAAGTTACCATACGTCACCATTGTAAAATTAGCCAATAAAAATAGTTTCAAGTTGTGTAAGGGACTCAGGGTGGTACCCTCTGGTTGAATGGACTCTAGGGGCAAACTTTCTAGACCTTGAGCCTCAGACAGCCTAACAAACGCTGATTGGTTGAATACCCTGGCTGCAAGGTTATTAAATAATATCTAGAGGTGTTAGTTATACTCGGATACAAATTGTGAATCAAGGTATGGTTAGAATCGTATTTTCTTAAATTCTTTGTAAATGAAGATATCTATTACCTACTGTATTGAGTGGACTTGAGCAACCCATCAACCGAGAAAATAGAACGAAGTAAATAAACTTATGTATTTAATCCTCTAGATATAAAACTGATGGTAGTGCATTATTTTAAGAATCTAAATCGCCTTGTTACCCCTGAAAATAGGTAAGCCGAATGCTTATCTTTATTTTATGAGGCCAAGGAAAAAAGGTTATCGGCTAGTTAATTATTGACGGTTTTCACCACACTTTTGGAAAAGCTATATCAGGGCCTTTTATAAATTACTAGCTGTTTCCCGCTGCTCCGCCCGCGGTCTCAATTTTTTTTTATATTTGTGATGTAAGCTATCCTATATTTTAAGTTGGATCAAACTGCACACGGTATGCAAATTTGATTAAAATCGGTTCAGTAGTTTCGGAGTTCATCCCCGACAAACATCATGACACTGGAATTATATATAATATCGATTGATGCCAAAAAGTACACGGTGCTAGTTTTTCGCATTTTAGCCCATTCGATTCCCGGTCCGCAAAGCGATTTAATGCAGATTTATTTCTTTTAAAAAATAAAAGAATGTTTTCTTTGAGTCTAATTTGCTATTCTTCAGTATTGAGAGTACTTTCTCTCTTTCTTTCTGGTGGCAATAAAAAATCCATCCTGCTTATCATAATATTATAACCTACGACCTACTCTCAGACCTACCTATCAAATAGACAAACAAAAAAAAACATAAAAGTCTGCGAGCCTGATATTTAAAGAAGAAAACAGTTTTAATATCATTGCAAGGAGTTTTGACAACCTTGTTTATTTAATTGTTAAATAACCTCTATGGAGGCGGATCTGGAGGATAGTAAATTGTACTAAAACAACAAAATTTGGTCGTCATGGCAACTACCTACCTACTTACGTTTTTAATGTCAATAATCGCGATGTTAATAATTATGATAAAAATTAAACAAAAAAACATTTCAAATCGGACCAAATTGTGAATCTAAACCATCCTCGAATCCACCTGAAGACACACAGCAAATTTCATTATAATCGGTCCAGCCGTCTAGGAGGAGTTCAGTCACATACACACTCACAGAAGAAAGAATTATATATATAAAGAAGATAAAGATGTTAATTGTAAGTACTATTTAGATCATTTTGCTAAAGTTCCGGTCATATCTAAGTTTATCTTTTGGGGCCAATGTACCAGAAAAAGCGGTTGTACGTCCGCTAATTTTTATGATAACATATCCGGTTTAAATGAAGTGCAGTTTCTATCAAACTTTATTGATGCATAAATATTCAAAAAATTCATTAATCCTTTTAAAATAATATGGTTAAATAATATTGCACAGAAAGTAGAGGGCTTTTCAAACTGGACAAGGTATGTTTTACAAAATGAAGGTGCATCTTCTAGCGTAAAAGATTACATTCTGGTAGGGATCGCCTTATATGAGTCTAATAATATTTGTATATAAAACTATGATAATATGCCTATGTATTTTTTTTTATAAACTAATGTTAGGGTAACAATTTAATATATTACTGACTTACGGACTATAAGGTTTAAATGAATAGTAGGTATACGCCTACGTGGATTGCTAAAAGAAGTACATACCTACCTATCGATTAACGCTTAAAGTGAACAAAAATTCCAGACTTCAATGTTTTAGAAAATGCTCGTATTCCCTATTGAAACCACTATCTGCTCTTGCCCGCCCTTAGAAAAGACCAAATTAGTCACACTTTTTTTAAAAAGCATGAATAGAAGAGTGAATAGAATAGCGCCGGCAAGGTAACCCGATCTAGAGACGTGACCCGCTCTCGGCTACATTGTTCGTGCTATACGATACTTTTACTGGACCGCGCATAAATCACTAAACATCGCGCTATGGTTGGTAAAAAGTTGACGAATACAAAATTTGTAACAATTCTCACAGGAATCGTAACTTTGCCTGTTTTACAAGTCAACCTGTGGCAAATTAATGAAATTAACAAGCTCAGCAGTCAGCATTGATGATCATAATCGACAGCATTGTTCTGTTTTGCTTATTATAAGATAGGTACCTAATTGTCGCAAGTTGTAGGAATTCCATGGAAATAACTTTATGACTGTAATTGCTATTTTTGTGCCCGGTATTTTCTCTAGTCTCCAAAATACTAATTATCCCTGCAAGTACAAGGTTGAATGTTGAACGCCCTTTATAAAGGTTATTGACAACTTGGCTTGAGACGCTCAATAGAATAAATTTGTATGATAAGATAATGAGCAAAACACTGTGAAACCTTTCTCAAATGTACATCATTTTTCATTTAGCCTAGGGTCGGTATATAATTATAGCTTTTGGTGCATTATGCTACCTTTAATGTCAAAGGTAAGTAATTATTAAGACTGTTTCGGAATTGGAGTCAACTAATACCTTCAAAATGAAAGGAAAAATGCAGGTTAAACTACAAAAATAGGTAACTGACACGCTTCCAGGCAATGAGCCAAGTTTTACTAGTTTATGAAATAATTTGGTAAAACTACTGGATGTGGTTTTCAGCAGTGCCAACCACCGCACATTGGGATGATACAAAATATTAATAGATGCACTTTGTTCAATTTCCACATTTTAAACACTTTATACACACGAATTTCATATCGGTCGAGCCATCAGCAGTCACCATCCGTGGATACGCGTAGCAGGCTGTAGTACAAACACACAGGCACACTCGCGCAAGTGCCCTGCGCCGCTTTTTTACCATCCCAAAAAGTGCACAGCGCCGCTAAAGAAGTTTTCACTTAAAAAAAGTATTGGTGTATCAACCCGTAGCAACAAAGAAAATGTATGTACATTTTTATGCCCAACATAAGACCAACGTCGGTACCTAGTCTATGTAGGTATAAACCTTTTTTAATCGTCTTTATTTCGTTCTAAAAAGTAATACATACATACCTACTTATGACTTCACAAATAACGAAAGCATAATAAAACACATAATGTTAGTTCTTATCGCAACACGATCACAACAGAAACAAAGTGATAGTTAAATACCTACCTACTTAAATTCAAAACATTTTGTACAAAATGTTACGGTCATTAATGTTAATAGAGTTTATATTCTGGTCAACACTGACAAACACCGAGGGGGCCGAAGCCAGAACAAGAAAATTACGACCTAATTAAAGAACCCTTTGCTAATTAAATTATTCACGACTGACAGGGAAGAAAGCGTGCGTGGTCAAGTAATGTTATTTCTGTTATATTAAACTTTATTGACAATGAAATAAAATCAATCTGTTTATTATTTTTTAGGGTAATTTTAGTAAACGTTATTTGTATCTTACATTTATAACTTGAAAAAGCAAGATATCTACGTTCCTTATTAATAAATAGTGTACATTCTTTCTTATCTACCATTAGACCGGGTATTTTTTTTAAGTAGCAACTTTGAAAAAGTCTCATTGAATGAGTGAGATAAAATAAACCGGTCACTAGTTCACTACTTACAATTTCAATAGTAAGTTATTACCTATTCTGAGATGAGGGTTTTTGCTTTCCTAGTCGAAAAGTAAGTAGGTATAAAAAGGTACCTATAGTAGGTATCCTATATTTTACGCATCTACGGACATTGCAAGCATTTTAAAAACATAAGACCAGTTACATCTCATTCATAAAACATTATTCAAATTGAGTTCACTTTATAGAATCTATTTACAAGTACCTAGGCAGAACACAGAATACCTTTGTAACTTCGTTCCTTGGCCGTTATTATTAGAACAGGTTTTAGACAAAGAGTCACGTTTCCTTCACACTTTTCAAACGAATGCAAGCGAATATAATCTTCCTACGGAGTTTGTATCTACGAAATCATGAACAATAGAGGTTGAGTGGAAAATTTATCGTAAAATAAATAAATATGACATTATAAAAGGATAGGTAATAGGTAGTACCTATAAGTAGGTATAAAACTTAGTTAAAGAATCCAGTGTAACTTTCGCTGGAAGACCGCTAGGGGACAAGACTGGAAGTTTCTCCAGTCAACCAAACATGTTTTACGTGGATCGAATCAGCGAAACCAAATAAGAATGTAGGTACCTATATTCCTTCTAGTTAGTCAATAAAGTAGTTGTCAATAAAACTAGAAGGTACTCTTTAGTTTCATTAGTGACAAGTGTGACAACTAATGCATGAACTTTCACATCACATAAAATACCTCTTATTTTTTTACCCCCATTAACTTAAACGCCAACGAAAACTAAGTATAAGCTATCTTTGAAAGCTTCAATACTAGGAAAAGCCTCATCACATCCGTGATGTTCAGAGATGGCCATACCTTTTTGGGTAGTGTAAGATGATGATGAAATAAAAGCATAAACATCTGACATCCCTGTATTGTATCTACGCTCAAGCATTGGTAGTAAGTGGAGCATCTATAAATACAAAACTTGTTCACAATAGCTATAGTAGAAAATTAATAACAAATAGGAATGAACAATTTTAACCTCCGGTAGTACTCCCGCGTGTAGGTACTAGGCTGGTTCAACGCACCAGTTGCGCTCTGCCAACGAAAGCTACAGGGGTCACTGCCCGAGACTTCAATTTTCTCCTCTACAGTTTTCTTGTACTACAGTTTATTGCACGTCTTTAGGGCGACGTGTTCAACATCTAAGAAATAAAATTAAAAAAGGAGTATTGGCACAAAATGTTTACTGATAAGCACCCCCCCCCCCCCAACTCCATGCAAAACACAATAACTGACTGTATTTATTTTAAGTTTTAACATAGGTAACTACGGCTACAAATTTCCAGCAAGCTACTCATACAAAACTGCTGCAAGGATATATACCTATACAAGGGACGCACAAAGTAGGGAATGAATAAATTAGATAACAAGAAATGTATTGCACTCAATTTATTATAAAAAATCTTGCTGATCAATTTAGGGGACAACTGTACGATTTTTAGGGTGGAAACGGAATACACCCTCTGTATGTATATCTATTTATTTCTCTACAGCATATTTCATTACTTTCAATAAAACAACATGCTATACTCGGGAACAATAAATAATTTTCTGAAATCATTCTTAATTTTAAACATAATTATTATATCGAATTGAATAAATTATACCCGTTTCGAGTTTCGACTATGTCGTAAGTAATTAGGTAGAGGTACCACTGACCACAGAAATCGATCCCTTGAAGTCAAGAAGCCGGTATCTAAATTCAAAATCCGATCGAGCTTATCTTCAAATATGTGACCTTCAATACAGAAACTTGTAAGTCAATCGCTGTGCGTGACCTATGAGATCAACGCACTTTCAATGTGAAATAACGGCCTTTAACAGACCAAACGTTACAAAGTCAATTTAAATCTATTATAAACTTACTGTCAGACCGCTCATAGTAATAACTATAAGGGAAAAGTTAGCTATATATTTCGCTATTATATAGCTATGCATTTAGTTTTACTTTTTATTACGTACATTAAATTTACCTATTAACTATCTTTGTGTCACAAGACTATAATTATGGAAAATCTTTTACTCACTTTTAAAAGGCAACGCCAAAATTCCGTTATTTGCAAACATAGTACCTTTTCAAAGAGTTTCTATATGAGTACAGCGAGGAGAGCGGAGTGTATTTGTATGTAAATAATAAATACATAAAACTTATTTACGATTCGCACAGGTGCAAGAAACACGCGCTCTTGGGTCCGAATTTATGAATACATTACACCGACAGGACTAACGTTTTCTTATACTCGCGTTTTGTTCCAAGAAAAAAACCAAAGAACAGTATAATGAGGTTTAAAAATATTTTATGTCTACTACTAGAAACTAGAATAGTTTTAAAGCCACAACTTTTGAAACTTTAAAATGCTAAACATACTGTGTTGAACAAAGCACTCATTTGTACGCTAATGGTAAGAGTTTTGTTTCACTTGGAAACCGTTGAAGCTTTTTACTACTTTCCATATTAGTTTAAAGAAAAACAAATCAATATTTTACGGGTGCTTGCTACGTCTCTTGCACTAAAGTGCGTTATAATAACATTGTTATTGTAAATCGCAAGAATAATAAAGTCAACTCTTAATTCGGAAATCGGAACCTTTAAAAAAAGTACATATGCAATATCACTATCAATAGCACTGGATAGATCAAGTGTAGTGTGTGTATCTATCCAGTGTAGGTAAACATTGTTTGATGCTCTTAACTTACCAATACGATTGTGTAAATTGTGACCTAGCGTCCTTTGTTTCGAACGAATGATCAATATGATCATGCGGGTACCTACCTGCCATGTTATCTGTAACTGTATTGAACTGTTTAATAGTAATATTCAGTAGTAGCTACATTACCAATACGACTACAGGTATTTTAATTATTAATGTATTCAGGTGTAATGAAAACAATAGTTACATTTATTTAGATAAGTAAACAAATTACTAGGTCACCACGAACTGGATTGTTGATATGACTGCTAATTCTTATTGAATTTATTCGTCATTAGGAATGTCATACACCTATCTGGTTAAGACATAGGAGACCTTGGTACTACTACATACTATTTATCTGCATAAAGAGCTCTTTTAATATTTTTTTAAAGCGTATTGATTGAGAAATAATTCACTAAATGCAAGTTATTACGGTTCGTTCACCGCATCAATTTCTACGAAAACAGATTTCGTATTGATTATTGACGACATTTGTCAGCATAGAGACAATAACCTTAACACAATAGGCGTATAAATAAGTTTCAGGTACACCTGTTAAGTATAGGTAACAGCCTATTAGACATTGTTCGCTTGACGATTGACAGGTTATAATTAGAGCTACCATGCCCCACTACAGCTTTGTATACCAAAGAGGCGACGGTCTGGCGCCACACGCAATCCACCCTACGAATACAAGTACTTCAGCACCCTACGTAATTTAACCCTATGTACAAATGACAGTTGATGACAGATAATATATGATTCAAATCATTCGGTCTTTCATGAAAATGAAAATTACATGTAATTTCCATCGGATCCTGTACCTACTTATTTTTCAAGAAAATTGCTTTTGATATTTCGAGAAGGTATCACTTTTTATTCAAGCCTTTTAAGAATAAGATGAACTCTTATTTATGTCAGTTTCTTTTCTAAACTGAAAGTTAGTCATGAACATGCATCATGGATTTATGGTGTGGTAATAAGGTATTTTTGACTGCTTTTATTTAAAATTGGTAATAAATAACACCCAAATACTCGGTTACGTCATAAATCGTGAGTTCTAAGAATGCAAAAGTAGCAATTTGCATATCGAAATAACGTCGCAAATTCTTGCATAGACTTTAAAATTACAGACAATCTGTCGCAATTCCACTAACTGCGCAGCTTAGCGTGCTGTATTGGACAGTGCGTCAGAAATTACTCAAAGAAATTTTCGTGCAGGTGGAAACATGGTCTAAAACAAGTAAAAGAGAAAGTGTTCTGAATGATTTAACATAACAACAAGACGGTGTCGACGTGTTCACTCTGTATTATTTTGTTCTGTGGTTTTACCCATATTGTTTGCTCCCGGTCGCACGAGTCTCGTGACTCGTCTAAAAAGGGAACACAATACCCTATTCTTTTACATCCCCTTCGTCCCATAGACCTAACATATGCAATTCTAGCTATATCAGTGTACTTTATTTGCTTTGTTTTTCAATAATGCATGAGCGCTAAGTGAATGTACTTCAGCTCGCACTAAATAACATCAATCAGAGTTGAGTAAATAGCTTTGAAGCCTCGTTGAAATCTTTTACCTTATCTATAAGATTAATGGATTGTTATAATGTTTACTAACCCGCGACTATTATTTGCCTTTTTGTAATACAATGAAAGACGTATCGGTAAACGTTAAAATCGATAAGCTGCAAACTCTTCCAAGTTTTCATTAAATGCCAAGCAATTTGTCGACAGGGCGCCAAACTGTCGCGCGCTACCCTACAACAGCCATCGTGATCTAATAATGTTGTAAAATCATTAAGCGAATAAACCTTTATAAATACGACGTTAGGGTGTAATATTGCGTGAAGTTATATAAATGAGACGTCGTTTATAGGTGGAATTGGTTAAAAGTTTTTTACGTATAAGGAATGCTAAATCGTAGGAGAGTTCGCCCACCGAGTGTTCCGCACAAAGTCCATAATATTTTTTTATGATCTAATTAGGTACAAATGTATAGTTTCCAAATTTTTTTATTACTTGTACCTAGTACCTACCTACTAAAAAAATCGTAATAATAATAAGTGCCAAATTTCAAACTTCTAGATCAACGGGAAGTATCTCATAACTTTTGATTATCTTAAGAGTGTCAAAATATACGTTTTCTTGTGGTACTTATATCTTTTTCTACGTTTACTTAGAAGTTTTATATTTCCCCAGGATCGAAAGACTAGATTTAAATGCATGGTTTTAATTTCAACTCGATACCTTTACGCTTTCCCGAGATAAAGGGCCTTGACAGACAGACGGACATCAAAGTGAGCCTTTAAGGGTCCTGTTTTTTCTTTTAAGGTACGGAACCCCAAAAGGACACGAAAGTAACCACTACCGACTGAAATTTTGTTGCTTTGCTGTTTTAGGTGTAGTCCAAACTGAAATTCGTCGATACAATTTAATAAATCCAAGCTCATGATGCGTTCTAAACTTTTCTACTGTAATATACTGCTGTCACACTTTCCGTCACTATATTATGTCAATGTATCAGATTAGCAATAAATGTGGAAATGAGAACCAAATAACTATGAATTATATAATTTTAGATATAGATAATAAATATTCATTATAAATTCATCCATGAATTATGTCTTTGGCGGCCGGAGGTCAAAACTGTTTCTAGCATATTTTCTATCAAATAGCGCGGGAAATAATTTAATAAAGAATATCCTGTTAATTTCCTATTACGTCCTTAATTGCCTGCTTGGATGACTAGATCGTGTGTAAATGTGTATCGTATTAAATTGTTTTCATGATGCTCTATATTGATTTGCACTGAGGAACATAACGATACATAGAAAGAAAACGTTAAAAAATAAAATTTACAATTTACAAGATTACGTACCTACCTTGTACTTACATTTATTTCGTAAATAGATTCTAATGGCCTTAAACTTAAAAATCAATCAGTTTTAAGCCGTTAAGTCTTGTGCTGTCTCTGTCATAAATTTCACAAAATTAGGTCACGGTTTCTCAAAATTAGGTGGCGTTTCAGTATCGGGCGTATAATTGAAAAGTTTTTCATTTACCGACGGCCACAAAAAATCTTTTACATATTAAAACAAGAAAATAATAAGAAAGATAAACAAATACTTTTACATTTACTAAGAATGTTTACCTTGTATCTCAAGACGAACATAATTACGAGAAGGTCGCAAGCAAATTCTGTAAAGAAAACTTTTCTCGTTGTTGTTTACACGGATCGGCTAACATAAAATCATAGTGGTTGGAATGTCTGAGTAATAACATTGAAATATTTTATGTGTATTTATTTTAGAATACTGTAATAAGAAGGTATTAAAACCAAGATGTGAGACACACTAAACTGTTATTACGGCCACAAAGCTCTTAAGACGAGAACTTAATGGAAATACAAGAGAAACATAAACCTTATAATAACATCAAAGTTTCGGGACTTAAGTAATTCAACAATCTTGTAGATGAACACACAAGAATTTCTAAACCAGGCTCCTTCGAAATGTTTAAATAACTAGGTCAGAATATGTCACTTACAAGAAAATTACCTACAGTAAGTAAACAGTACCTACCTACCTATCAGACAGGCGAATCTTTGGAAGCAAATGGTATTCAACTGAAATGTTTCTACTCGATACAAAGTTACGTTTCCAATCTTATATTCATTAGGGGTGAAGGAATCATGACTTCTGAACAACCGCACGGAGTTATAATTTATTCATAAGGCTAACTTGCTGAAGTTTTCTTACCTTTGCGAATAAATAACAAGTTTAACTACCTCGACTGTACTTATTAATTACGTTACGAAGGATAATACAAGCATTAGCTGTAATCACGATATCCTTAGTATAAAAGAGGTAGCTGTCTTTAAAATAATGGAAGGAAAATGACACTAAGTGACTTCATAATATTGGCTTCTATGACGCTAGTAAACTAAGATGGGTTTTATTATATTCTGCATACATACGGAAGAGAAAAAAATCTTTAAGAAAACCTGATAGTAGCAATAAATGAAGTATGTAATAAATAACCATCTCTACTTAACATATTATTCAATATTGTACAAACTATTTCTAATATTGAAGACTGAAACGACAAAAAGAATGCAATAAACGCAGGAATATAGAAAACGTAGGGCTGTAAGCTGTTTATATTTTCTAGATTTCCTCCTTACAGTCTGCGAGCCAATTTTCCGAGACGGCAGGATTTCATATACCGATCCAATAGTAAATTGAACTAGGACGAGAGCGGTAGAGGCTAGGGAACGTGTGCCATGGCATCCGACGTCACCATTTACGGTTTCAGAATACATAATACTTATGCGATATGGAAATTTAATCCGATCTTCCCGAGAGTCCTAATTTTAATTCATTTATATTCAAGGTTAGCTTTCTTCCATGCCATTTATGTACTAACTTGATGTAATGTTATGAGTTGCTTAGAACCAGTTTTTTAATAACGCTAAGGAAGTGCTCAGTTTTCTCCTCGCAATGTTAAAAGCAGTAATTTCCGTCAACCACACGGTATAACAGTATCTATAACTATACCGCTACCTGTATGTGATGCAACAGCACTCAACGCTAGTTCAGAGGTTCCCATTTCCTAGAGGACAATAGTGAGCGAGGACACGCATGATGTAACAATTTGCAAGCGTTCCTTGGTATATGTGACGTCATTGTACAAAGCACAGCTTCCAAACAAGGAGACTTGTAGAATTTAAGTGCATGGGTGGGTATATGGCCTATCAGAACCTGGTGTAGTAAGACAATTGTACTAGGTCATGAAACCTTGGAAACATTTATTCTTCTTTAAGTTATATGCATACATATAAAAAATCCGGACTATATTAGATTAAGTGGTTTCCAATAATAATGCTGTTGAGTCAGTTATTTATCACTCCCTTCAATACCGCAGGCACCCTTTTTAATATTTTCAAAGCCACTCTTTTTCGTGTATTTACATAACATTTATTGAAGTGGGATAAATATTAGTATCAGTAGGAAATTAGAAACTTAAATTTTACCTGATTGGTTTCAACATCAACTTCATGTAATCGATGTTGTTATCAAGGCTTTGACTACATCAAATGATAGCGATTGCGTTTCCTGTGAAATTAAGCTTGACATGATATCACCGGTTTAAGTGACGGTCAAGGGAGGAGGATAAAAGTGCTTTGTTGTTGTAACTATATTGGCTAAACTCTATCAAAAATAAATTCAAAGTTCAAAGCGTATCGTTTGTGTTTTTCAGGTCGCAGATATTTTTGCAACAGAAAAATGCTTTAATCTGCTTACCCTTGCATCAAAATGGACATTAAGCCATCGCAAGTAGAGCAATTAAGAGACGGCGTGCAAGTTTCCCGGGAAGGCGAACCTCGTTGAAAATAGGGCAACTGCGAGTGAAGCTATTCGCCGGGACCTGAACAATGCGAGGCTTTTCCAATTGGAAACTATTACTCGGAAGACTGCCGGAATTGCAGGAATGCAGCTTCACACGGAAGCGAGAAATAAAGAGTTTTATTATGATTTTCTATTTAAGTTTGCTATTCGTTTTAGTAGCTTTTTGATTACTGTTTTAGGAGTGAATAGGAATGTTGCTTTTAAAAACCTTTGCTTCTAAAATATAATGAGGTAAGTAAAGCTCTGAAACGATTTTAGCTAGAAAATATCATAAAGATACTGGAAAACCCGTTTAAAATAAGTAGTAATAAAAAATCAACAATTAAGCTAAACTTAGGTACTTCGGAATAAAATATTTTTCAACATAAAAATACTTCAATTTACAGGCTCCTGATTCCGTTAAAAGTTTGTATGTTATTCGTTTTCGAGGGGCGTATTTTTAGCTACGGCTTTCATTCCCTTTACTAGACCAATTTGTATCAAATTGATGTGGCGAGGTGCCTATGTACGGCGCGTGCGTTAGAAGGGTGTCTATGTGTTCTGTTTGAAGAAGGAGGAGCCGACAAACTTCTAATAAAGGGTGGCCACTGGAGGAAGTTTTAGAACCTGATAGATCAACCAATAATTGCAAATAAATTAGAAATAGGAGCATGTCCTTACAACTTTTTACCTTTGTATGGTGGCAAAGTGTTACAGCGTGTACAGTGTTACATCTATTTTATGCAGAAAACGTACCAGTTTTCACCAACATGTACCTATTCGCTGAACATCATTTCTGTTTTAGAACGACTAATCGTAAAACCTGTTAAAGACTTTCTATAAAATTCATTGCATTTAGAAGCGTTTACTTATTGTTTTACGAGTTTATCAGGTAGGCCGTTGATATCGTTGAATCACACTTAACACCTTATCGACGCGGATACGCTGTTTGTGATAATGTTTGTCTAATGTCCCATGTTTGCCCCAAATTTTGCCACAACAGAGGGGACGCGTGCTATATTAAGATGGCTTTATCGGGTTGCGGGTCGTGGGTCAATCCGACCTAATGCGTTGACGTCACGCCGCTGATCCAATGGACATTGGCAGCGGAAGGGTTACGTACTTGCGTGACCGTAAATCTCCGTGATCGACATTCGGTTGGGTATTTTAGGATTTTTGGGTCTGTAATCCGTTTTTATATGCGTTAACCTTCCGAATGTTGTTAGTTGTTGGTAATTATAAGCGAGGTATTATTTTAATGTGCTGTGACTTATGCTATTATGCATTAAATTCACTGGTAAATGATTCAGGATTTTTATCTACATCTAGGATAGTCATGTGCTATTCCAGGTAAAAAGAGAATTAATTTATGTTTCGAGGAATTTCGGTATTGATCCATTGCGAGTCTTCATAATGCACTATTCCTCAGAGAGTTCATGAATTGTGACATTATAATTTAAAATTTCTTTAAATGTTCAGTAATCTGTTACTGTTGATATATGTTAACTAATAAATCAGCAAATACTATTTTTACTGCTCACTCACGAGTCACGACAAACGATCAGAGAACACAGTTTGAATGGTCAGTAATAATATATCTCATTATTTCGTATCTTTAACAGTAAACAATCGCACATTTAACTAACAATGGTAAACTAATCACAAACTATTACGGAGGAGGTCAAACCATCTGTTGCAGGCAGTCGTGTCAATTAAAACGATAATTAAATGCTCGGACCATGCCATATTGGTTTGCTTGTTTTGACATCCTAATAGATTTAGCAGCGTAGGTCTTAACTACGTTATAATACCTACACCCCCGTGATTTATCGCCACTGATATTTATTTTATACTCAATCGCTACATAATAATTTATTCCTACGTCTGTCTGTTAGCGAATAACTCAAAAACTACTGCACCCATTTATTTACATGCTGTTTTAAAAAATGGGTAGTATAAAAATCGTTACTAAAATAAATGTGCAGTAGTTTTTCTGGTAGATCAGAAGGTACATGTAGGTGTGTTCGTAGATAATATTATTATATTCCATGAACCCAGTTAGAAGACCCAACATACCCAATTTACCCTTCCTGGGGAATTCATTACCATCCAACACAAACCATGCCTACAAATCTTGAATCAAAACATTGGTATCGAAAAAGAAAACAAACAGAACCACAAATAAATTCCTTAAACATACTCGTAGTAAAATTTGATGTTTCTGTAAATATCGTAAAAGAAGTTAAGCGGCTTGTAAATTTGATACGACAGAATCGTAAAAGTACGAGCTTTTGTGGTGTGCGGCGTAAATAAAATGTAACGTCTATTAAAACGTTCGAGTTTGTCGTTTTATAGCGCAAATCGATAGGGGCATCCTGGCGACTGGATGCACGCTGTTATTACACAAGATACGATACCTACCGTAATGAAAATATATCTATGAAATACGTTGTAGTCTTTGTACTCCTGGTACTTCAGTTTTAGTTTTGTTTTATTTATGTTTAGAAATATACCTACTTAATGCAATTATATCAACTATACAGAATATACATACTTAAGAACGAAATTTTAAAAGACCTTTCTGGCTGCTGGTGGGTAGCTCTCTGATTTAAATCTTGCCAATACTTCTGTGGAATACGAGGATCTGAACTTCTCTGTGATCTCATAATTTATTATTTAAGGAATGAAAGCTTTCAGCTCAAAAATATTGTTACATTTCTCGTGCCGTGTACGATAATGGGCTCCATACATTCGAGTAGGTCACTGCCTATTTCGAAATACATGTACATCAGGCTCCTGTTTCTGAACGTAGATACCCACAGTGTGGCCTTACACGCGACAAGCATTGTTCTTGAATATTTCATTGAAATTCTATCGATTCGTGTCATAGAACGTCTGGAAGGACTTTGTAGAGTTCATGTTATATATCGTATTTTGAAATGTATGGATTTTTTGAAGGTTTTTAGAGTTAACACTCCATGATAATATTTTCTATCATACCATACAGGCCCTTAGCAATCATTTTTGTTATTTAGTAAGACCTGGATAATCTTAATATAATTTTGAAGGTTTTATTTACAGTTCAGACAGTTTAGTTCAGTTCGAGACTTACCTTGATACAGGTAATAATTACCTATAATAAGGTAATTATATGGTTAATAATGTATAATGTAATGTAGTAGTTTATTATTTCCTTTATCAAATTGTTCATCAAGCAGTTTTGTTTTCAGACGTAAAGAAAAACAGATTACCTACTTTAGAAATGTTCTTAAAATTATTTCTATAGTTTTCATAGGTAAGTAGGAATATAATTTTTATATTTTTTTTCAAACGACGCCCGCACTAAGTAATATTTTTATGAATCGATGGCTGAGTCACAGATAGATTAGGTAAAATTAAAACTTTATTAAATACATCTAATTATTACTGACCTGCATTTCTGGTGCCCCGCCTTCATCTCGTATAAGCAGAAGATAGCTGTGACCGTCGATAATCACTTCTTTCTTGAAGCGCCCACCTTGAATATAGAAAAGTAAGATCTGAGGAAATGATTCATAGAGAGAGTGCTATTGACTCTTTCGTCAGCATTTTGAAAAGTGATTCGACGTTTCTTATGTTAAAATCGCAATACAGAAATAGAAACTATATAGTACTATGAACATTAAGGATAAGCACGGAATTACATTTATAGCGAAAGTCCTACCTTGCTTAGTTCTGAGTTTGGGAGTGTTGGCAGAATAAGTACCTAGGATCGTGTTATTTTCAATAGTGGTGATGATGAGCGTATAATATATAGATACAGCACTTCAGACCTACGTACTAATAAAACCCTCGAAATGAGTGTAATCAGTGCAATAACGCCCTCAATAGTTCGTTGAACTTAGAGAATTGTTGGAAGCACCCGCCACTACCGCCATCTATTATAAAAGTGGAAAGTTAACGACAACTAACTAGTGCTGCCATCTATGCAGTGAACTTAAAACTGGTTTTGCGTAAGTTTTACTATTGGCCGCTAGATGGCAATGACACCAACAAAAAAATTAGTGCGTACAAGAAAACCATTTTAGGACTGATAAATAATATAAAGATTAATCATCTTTGGTTGTCTACATACCTTCGGGACTTTCTTCTTGCATATACGCCCCAGTTAAATACCGATGAACTAGCGCAGATTTCCCACTGTCTGGGGAGCCCAAAACTCCTACACGAAGTTCTGTAACACCTCGAGCAGCTGTCCATTCTTGACTATTTACAAATGAATCTGTAAAAAAAGAAAATTGAAAATTTTAATTTTTAATTCTAAACAAAATTTAAAGTATGCGTAATATTCTCAGTAACTGCCACCTCGTGGCCTACGACGTAAACAGGTTCTTCTAATACGCCCCTAGATGGCGCAAACTTGAGAATAATTCATCTGAGATTTTAATTTGAGGAAATAATAATATATTATGATGATAATGTTATCAAAACACATTGTATAATATGTTATTTTAAACCTAAAGAAATGAAGTAACGTAATCACTTGTCGCAAACGAATTCGATATACCAACGGATCTGCATAACATTTACTCGACCTTGCAAATTCAATTTGTTATGGAGTTGAATAACAAATTCTAAATAAATATTCATGCGAGCAACTTTCACTACAAGATATCCCATTACTTCCTGGATAAGGTTAGATAAACCGAGGAATGGAACCAGTCCTGTCGTTGTCCCAATCAACCGTGAACTAACGTAACTAAATACCGGTTTAGACATTTATTTACACTAATAAATTATTCGTAATTGGTGTTATCTCATATTCGCTAATCCATTAGCTGATTAACCTCAATTAATATGCTAATTGATTAAGCGAAATGCTAATTATCTTTAGAACGTAGTGAGATGTGTTAACCGTATGGGTCACCATGCCACATTGCAAATATCTTGCAATATGATTATCATTTGGTAAAAACTAAATTAGAGATTTGTTCGCTTGCCATAACATTTGACATTGCTATTAAAGGGCAGGTTTTATCCATGATTAGTTAAAACTTTAAGTAAATAGGTAGGTACCTATTGAAAATCTTTATTTCATTTCATAGATCTCACAATAAATTATCTCTGTGCAAATGGACTTGAGGATAACTTAGTAATAAAAATAGCAATGCGATTACAGACAAGATTATTAACTGCTAACGGTAAAGTGGACTCCACAGGAACGACGGGAAAAATTAATGGGAATGTTATGCAGTTTTCGGTAATTCCTACTTTACTAGAAGCGGAAATAATAATAATAATTATCTTCGGACGATTCACACACGGCCATCTGAACCCAAAAACTAGGCTGAGCCTGTACTAGGGTAACCAGTCAACTGATAAACACACTTTTTCTAAATAAATACATAAAATTATAAATAAATTGTCCTGGGTGATAATAATATTATATCGATGTAAAAACGAGTTACACCTTCTTCAAATTTTTATTAGTTTAGTTATAACGTCACTTCTCAACTTAATTATTTGCAATGGTTGGCTCGTTGTTGGCTCTACATTACACATACCTAACATTGTGTCACTGAGAAATTAACGTATAGAACCAGAATACTAACAGTAAAATAAAAATAATTTAACGAAATTTGTCTCGGTTTATTGCAAATTGGAATCGCTTGAAGTTGCTTCCACTAAAACGTCGTCATACTACAATACTACATGGAAAGTCAACAATATTACAAACACATAACAAACGCTGGATGTTTTGATTTGATTCTAAAACAATTTTTGAGGAGTACGGAACATTTGTACTATGTCACGATGTATTCCTAGAGCGTGCTCAGGAATGTGGAAATTGTATGTCGTCGACTTAATACAATCTATATTTAGAGCAGTTACATTAGTAATAGCTTACATCTAGTGTAAATAAATTAATAGTTGCATTATAAATAGTAAGAGACCCGCAACACAGCCCGATGCTCATGATAAATGATATTTTAGAGGCTCTACTTTATAATATCACATGGAATTGAGTCTCAATAATCAAATATTGAGGTGTGATGATGATACGAAAATTAGGTTTACTATGCAATTCCGTCACTTTTTTTTGGGCTCGCTACAATTGACTTTTTCTATCTGACCACCCTAAACTATCGTGTTGCATTTATAATAAAATTATGCACGGGAATTGACGCGAACACATGCATTTGCCTTTTTAGGCTCGATGTTTCGGCCAGGCTGCACTGACCGTGGTCACAAGCAGGTATAATATACTCATAAAATATTACGATGACTCTGAGGAGAAATGTCAGTGATTCAAATTTTAAACCATGGAGAAAAAGGCTAGTTATTGCATTTAATCTTAAAAAGATATAGAAACATTATCGTTTCACTCGTAACATCGCTTATTTACTTGCAAATAATTTGTCGTAGTGCCAAGCAGACTGTTGCTCACCTTCCGAAGGTCGTCCAATTTCCGGCGGGCGACAAATATTTAGTGTGGCTCACTGCTCACAGATGTTTGCTTAGTCTGGGACTCTGGGTGTTCGAGCATGCGAATTGTGTGCAGAATAGTTTATCTATGTCATGTACAACGGATTTTCAATAAACGAGTCGACTATTAGATGCTAAAGATAGAAGAACAACGACCAAGAGTTTTGTAGTTAATGACGAAAGAAAAACTGTTTTCTAAGTCATCATTACAACATATTACCAAAGAAGTCGGGAATGATGACATGAATGAAAAAGGCACTGGATTAGACATAATGGCAGTTAAAAGTTGGAGGCCTATGCCCAGTATCGCATTGGGATAACAATGGCTGATAAAAATGATAATATAAATACAAGCATATGAATTCTAACACAAAAACTTATCCCATTAAAGTAATAAAGGTGAAAAATAGTGATACTGTTGTTATTGTATTTTAACACCATTAATGTTCCTAAAGCAAATAAATAAATTTATTTATTAATTATAAATTTATTTAATGTTCATCGTAAAAAATGATAATATGTAAAGTTCCACAGAAAGTGTTTACTTGTGTAACCTGTTACGACTCCTACGCGAGAATGTAATAAATTAGCATAAGGTTAATAAGAGCCTGTAAATATTTATTCGAAAACACGTTTTAATCCTGTTGCCTACTACAAGAAGCGTTATGTTATAATATACGGTAACAAATATGTCACAAGATTACATCAACTAAGAAATTAAAGCAACAGATTTTTCATTTCTATAATTCAAACAAAATCTGTCCCTTATCAAAGCTATTAAAATTATTGATATTATAACTGGCGAAAAGTATTATTAAACGTATAAACGATGGACTATTGAAGTATATGATGCTTCTATCTAAAATGAAGCAAATAGTTCTCCAACACTTTAAAATTTTCCGTTGAATTTAATGTCAGCAATCTCTTCAATTTTACAACTAAACCCTCAGAGTATTAAACTTTGCGACAGCACAAAAACTTTCTTCCATTTTCTACTATAAAACTTTGATGCACGCGCCTGATGTTAAGATGGACGTCCGGTAACATTTGTCATTTGGTTGGGCTAGAGAAATTGCGTTTATCGCGGTGGTTTTCTGCGAGTTCTCGCCTGGTCCCCAGTACAAGGGAAAGGAGAAGCACTGCGCCGGTTTTAGCCGGTAAGAGTCCGGGATACCACCTGTCCCCAGGATAGAGGAAGTCCATGAGGATTCCCGGGGACAAATAAAGGGAAGATGCATTTAAGTAGGGTGCACTTGTTAATATTTTGTTGCTGTTCACATATATTTGTAATACCTTACTTGTGGAGATAGTGGAAAGAGCTGGAGTTCTTCTCGGTATAAATATTGATGCTTAGTTGCGCTAGACAAGAAAGGTGAATGATCTTCATAAACTTTTTCAGCATGCTTTTTAAAATAAAAATGTGAAGTTTTCTTCAACAGAAGTTCATCTTCAGTAATGCAATGAAATAATAATATTCGATCTGTGTTGATTTTTTTTGCCATCATATTTGTAATAACGTAGTTTAAGTTAGCCAGTGTTCAATATGACGTTATAAATGGAGGCAATTATTTATAAATAAAGATTGCAATTATAATCGTTCGTTTAAATAGTCTTAAGTTTCTGAATAGCTACTTTCATGGCCACAACCTCGAAGTCACGCTGATGCTACCATATTGTGACATTTTCCGTATCGAATGGAACCAACAATGAGACTTAATGGTCCATCGCTTCGAACATTTTCAACCACTTTGCTACAAAATTGCAACATTCTTCCACAAAGCTTTATGTTCCATATATTTATACGATGGTCCATATTTTCTATTAGGTATACAATGTATTATTATATACACTTATGATTTTCCTTTTTCAGAAGTTATGGGAATCGTGACAATAACAATAACAGTTTATTCAGTTTAATGCGTATTACCTCATTATATCTAATTCTTTCAAAATGTTGTCCAAATTGTAGATTGTTAAGAAGTTCGCAAATAACAGCGAGTACAGACAGACACGTGTTACTGATTATTTTATGTAATTAGTTAGTTTCACCTTATCATCTCGACCTAATGAATAAAAAGAGCAACAACGTGAAGATAAACGTGACTTTGTATCGTTTTAACGTGTAAAGACCACAAAGTAATTAATTTTCCATCAAGATATCGTAATGCTGTTTAAAGTGAGTTAGAGTTAGTGACTACTACTGTCGTATACCTAATAACCTATAGTAGGAGCATCTATACTAATATTATAAACATATAATATGAAAAATTTGTTTGTTTGAACGCGCTAATCTCAGGAACTGGGTACTTAGCCGATTTGAAAAAATATTTATCTGTTAGAGCCCACTTATTGAGGAAGGCTATAGGCTATATTTTGCCGCGGTAACTGAGGCCCACGCGGGCGGCGCCGCGAGCAAAAGCTAGTAAGTAGTTGCCTATCGTAAGAATTTTGTGGTTAAAATAGTACGTAACTATTTAATGAAGTAATAAATGTTGTACATACATAAGAATAGTGAAGCACTTACTGCAAAATCACGTTTTTTACGATCAAGCCTATATTAGTCGAGGAGCAAAATGATAAGCACATAAAACATGAGCACCTAGAGCCGGCTTACTAGTTTTACGATCACTACAATAACGATAAATGGAACTTGCTTAACAAAAATCCAAGTACTCAAAAGACATTTTACGACATGTTTACAAGCAAAGGAATCGCCATCATTAACGTATGTTCCCGTACTAAATAACTTTTATTGCTAACCAGATGACCATAAATCAGTTTTGTGTATGGGTCCTTTATGGCGCACCAATCGTATAGGGTTAAATTAACATTCATGGGTTGAGCCCATGGGGTTTTATGGCGTCGTCAAGGTGTGAAACGAGAGCTTAATCGTGTTTTTTGGCACTTGAAATGGGGTTTATCATGTACCGGCTTACCTACGATATTTATGGGGGTTCTTAGAAAAAAGACTTCGAACAATATGTCCGGTTTGAAGTTGTAAGTAAAAACGAATTTGAAGATTTTGTATTTGTTTAATGAGAAGTATAAACGGTTAAATGGCCCGTAAAATTGGCTAAACAGTCGCGTTTCCGTGTTTAAATAAATAATGAGTACCTGCATAAGGAAATATTTACTTTAATGTGCTTTAAATATAACAACAAAGGAAAATTTAAGAACCGTGTTGAACCTTTAAAAATATGCACAGTTCATTTCTGTCTACACTTTCAAAGCTAAACAGAATTATGAAATAATATCAAAGTGGAATTAGATGATGGACCCTGAACGATACCTCGTAAACTTGGATTCTTACATATTAGGGTGCAGCAGGTAATGTACACTACGTATACCTAAGGATAGTACCAACTGCGATTTCGCCTTCGAACATTATTGGGCATTAACCTTGATCTACCCGAATAGACTACTTATTAGTCAATGAAATTTTGCTTGTTTAGACAATCTGGCAAATCGTTAAAGCTCTTTTAAAAATTATGTCGTCCTGGAAATAAATATACTTTCATCAGCTCAGTTTCACATGTAATAGTCAATACAGTGAATGGAAAATATATTTGCAAAATTAATGCCGGTACCACATTAAAATAACTTAACTTAATTATTAGGAACTCATTTAAAGTTAATTGCTTATATCCTTACCGATTTTATTATATTAACAAGTTCAACTTCTTAAGGTAAATAACCTATAAACTGACTGAATGTTTTTTATGCTGACATAACAATGTGGTGTGAAATACACAAGTAAAAATTATAATCAAAAGACCTTGGAGATACGACAGTTTTTAATTAACTAATTGACCTTACCTAAATCTAGCGTTAATTAGAGCAGAGCACGAAAAGCGGTATGATTTGTTGACCTTGACCCAGCCGGCTGACAGTGACGTATTACGCGCCTACACATCTGTAGTCTGTAGTTTTATCTAGAGTAGATCAACTCTACATTTAGATTACGAAGAAATATAACAATAATATTGTCGTTAAAACACTTAAAACTGGCAGACAATATAAATAAATTTAAAAAAAGGAAAAATAGGTTGAATTTTTTTATATAAAAAAAAACCTAAGATAATTGCCATGGACTGTAAAGAAATAGTGCGATGCAATTTTAATGTTTTTTTCTAAATACATAGTGTGAAATTATGAAAGTTATGTAATTGGTAAAGTCCCTAAACCACTCTCTCAAACCATTCTTTAAAGAAACTAGCTTGGAGATGTAGCTATTGTTGGACAAAAAGACATAAATATATCCAATTAGTTTTTATGTGAAAAGCAGTAAGTAATAGTTATTTCTCATTAAATTGAAGAATATTTTCTCTCAGAAACTCATTTCAATTGCCAAGAAACGATAAGGTAGGTTTTCATTTACACTATAATTACTATTGATTTTCCTTTGTAGGAGAAATGTTACAGAATACGTACTATATTACTACAATCATAAACAGATACTCATTATATATGACATTAATCTTCGTTTACGTTTGTTTCTTCAATTCTTATTAAATAAAACAAATAGAAGAAATTTTATCTAATATATCGTGCTAGAAAAAAACAGAAATAACAAAATGAGTAGGTAACTACAGATATTAAAATTTCCAAACACCTGCACATAACCTGTTCTATGAATAATTAAGTTTTTTCATTTTATAATCTTAACAAAATGAAAACAATAAATATAGTTATTTATAGATTACATCGTATTTTGATTTAATTAGACATAATTGCTGTTTAATTAAAGTGAAATAATCTTAACATAGTATGAAAAAAGTAGCTCCTACTGTCTGTACTCTTAGATCTTTAAAGCTACGGAAAAACTGATTTTAATGCAGTAGTCAGAAATAGATAGAGTGATTCGAGATTGAAGTTTTCTGTATAATTAAAGGTATTTATTATGTGCTACCCGTGCGACACCGGGGCGGGTCCTCTATTTTGTTATAATAAAAAATAGCCACATTATTTACGACAAAATATTGAAATGATTTTACCATATTGCTAACCACGTACGAACTTCATAGTACTTTAATATATGAATCATCTACTTATTTGTTTTTGTTGCCTGTCTTTCCTCGCAGGGGCTAGGGTACACGTGTATCGTATGATGGGAAGCGACACTATGGCTTCCTTCCGTCGCTAAATCACTGCATAGAGTACCTATACAACAACATTGGAACCGAGAGAACCATCCGTAACGTTTGTTTAAGAAAATTAACTCGTTATATCATAATGGATAGACAATATTATATCGTTGTGTGAGCAAGATAATTAACAATACAACTTGTTATTGCAAATTACGTTTGTGTTTTTACCGTCATTGCTTTTTCGTAAATGTAATGACATCATCTAAAGATCTTTATCTACTTTTTATCTAATTTTTTAAAAGAGTTTTTAATTTAGACTTAAAAAATGTTACAATCATTAGTGTGTACGACTGTCGTAGAAATAAATACAAATATTTTTATGTTGTTCTAAATATCTTATCAGCCGAAAAATATCGAACGATATTAACCATTTCCTTATCCCGTGAGTCACATATAAATATTTCCATTGTTTAACTATTGTGTTTACTGGCGGGACAGTTGAGTTGCTAAGATCAATATCCTTGCGTTTTGCTCCTACAAAACATCCTTCAAAACAAACATGTTTGCCGTACAACGATGCAAGTCTAAAGCCGTCACAATCTGATCAATCCGGTAACACGATAGTAGGAAGATAGTGGCAGAGTGAGGGGTTTCTATTGGGTACACAAAACTGCTGAGAGCTTTTAGTGCTAGTGTTGGATTACAGCTTTGTTGGGACTCGGAATTGAGGTATTTAATTTGCACGGTTGCCAAGGAGACGGCAAGTGCCCACATTCTAGCAGAAATAATACGAACAGTTTAGTTTTTAGTTCGTTTGATTTTAATAGTTACTTTCAGAAACTTATGACAGAAGTTTTTGTATGATAAACATACTTTTCATCAAATGAATAAATATTAAGTCTTATATTTACACGCATAGTATTAATAACGCAAAGTTTTAACTTCTTTTTCCCACATTTACCACGTTTCATTAGATTTTTTGTGTGGAAGACACCGATATTTTTTTTAACAAGACATTTCTCATTACATGACCAGCAGCTGATGCCAACATTATCTTTCTTTTATTTCCATTCACTATAGATCTAATTTAAACTTTGTTCAAGTATAAAATGAAAAGAGATGTTCCGCTATGTCAAATGCTTACATATATCAGTCCCATTTCCGATTTGAACACATAAAAAATCTGTCGAATTGTATCAGAGCATCTTGCCCAAATTTATAATGCTATCTTGCAAAGATATTCATCCTTCTTCTTACGTAACAAAGTTCAAAGTCCAGTCCATTATGTTTTAAACGCATGTTCCGTCTGTGTATTCATAGTTGTAAATCGTACGTTGCCTTGTATAAGCTAGGGAACAGTGACATGAATGGAGAGGGCATCTGTCTCATTCAGTTAGAATTTAGTACAAATTCAATGAATAAGATTTTTTTCTTGAAGTGGACACACGCTGCGATGGTTATTTGGGTATTCATTTGAAGCACGCTTATGACCGCCTACGATTTTCAAATGATATTTAGATGTAGCTGTATTAAACAGGATGTGTTTAGAAAGCGTTAAATATAAATTGAAATACAAAACTGTTTTTTACTAACCTAATTATTTAAACAAAGCTTTTGAAAAGATAAAACAACAGAAACCTGATGCTTCTAAAAGGACAAAACTCGGTGTTTACAAAGGATCTGTTCGCCCACTGGCAAACCCTGGGCAGCAACCAAAGGTCACAAGCAGAAGTCAAGTGGAAACAATCTGCTAAAAGGTACAAAAGATACCTTCGCAAACAGTTTATTCCGTTTGAATTAGAAAGTGCAGATCAAAGGAGAATATCCTTTGATATTTGAGCAAGGGAATCTTGAATGTTAATATTATTTCATCTTTTTAACCTTATATAAATGTTTTTTCAAAGTGAGCCAACGTAAATTATGTTACTAATGGACAATTATCTTCTTTGACTTTACTTATATCAACTGAATGCATGAAGTCGTCTCCACTCTAAAATAAAAAATTAAAAAATCATATGATAACGTTATGTATAACATCTTTGAAGCTTCAAAAGAGCTTGGACTTTCCTTCCTTTATTTTTTCCATCCTATTAAAATCTTTTGAATCGATGACTTAAAAAAGGCCATATACGGCGACCAAGTTGATCTGAATCAGTTATCGTTATTTTAAATTGTCAATAATCATTATTATCGTTATTTTAAATTGTCAAAAATCATTATTATCTTTAAAAAAACTAGCCCAAACCTTAATCCGTGCAACAAGTTCAATCAATCGAGACGTTTGTTACTTTGTATTGTTCAATACATCAAGTCATGGTCATACAGCACGGCCCATGGTATCGATTCTTATTTCCTTTAAAACGCTCAAGTATGTAAAACAATAAGTTTTCAACCTTTACAGCAATGGTGCGTGACCGTGTCGGCCTTGTTACAACAAGAACATTTATGTTACCAATGACACGCTTAAATGGTATTTTAATAACGGCATTATCTCATTCAATTGTTTGTTAGAACAATTTTGCTGATTGCGTTTTGATAGCATTGATTTGAAATAGTCTGACTTTTATCAATACTTATCTTAATCTTAATCAAACAGTATATAAACACTGCATTGGGTGTCCATCTTCAAAATACTAAAACGGTTTACGGGGTTTTTTTAATTATCAAATGACTGTACACCTTTTAACCATTCTTCATTAAATTTGAGATGCATCCTAGAGGATAAGAAACAGTTGCTGTTACGAGTACACTACGAAGAATTTAATCTCTATCTGTTAGTATATATTATAATTATAAAGTGAATAATGTCACTTAATCTTCCTGCTTGGAATAATTCTATCGGCTCTGCTCATACCAGACTCGGAGCCTGTGACGTCATATGTTGGGAGCGCCGGCGCCGCACTGATGCATCTCAAATTAAGTTGCTATAATAACATTAGCGTTGACCAGTATGAGTCGCAATGGTTGTCACTTACAAAAGATAATTAAGGACGCGTTCTCAATTCTGTCAAAATTATGCTGTTTTTCGGTACATATTGTGACTAAACTAAATCAAATCAAATATAAGTAATAACTCACACGTATAGATTGGTTCTTTATCTTCAAACGCTGGAGAAAACATTATGAAGATTTATAGTTTTTTATATAGTAAAAACGATCTTCCGTTGCCATTTTCAAAATTTTTTACGATACTAGGTTGTGTTTCGGTACATATTTTGTTCTACAAATTACATATTTTAAGATTTCTAAAAATACTGTTAGTAGGCAGATATAGTTAATTCTAAATCTGGGAGAACAAATTATGTAAAAGTGTCACAAATAGTCGCAGAAAAAATTCAAACTGAAACTAAATTTTTCACACATTTTTCTATTACGGACCCGCGGAAGCCGTTTTTGCATGTTATAGAACCGATTTCATGATTTGATAAAAATATATGTAAAAGATACATCTTTTCCTGAAGGCTTTCACTGGATGGAAACACGATTAAATAAAATTTTATCGATGAAAAAAAAATCCGAAAATAAAGTTGACTCGCAAGCTAAATCTCGTTTTATACGAGTATCAATACTCCATTTCTTTTAAAATTAGTACCAACTAGTAGATAATTCATTTTAGGAGGGTTCTCAACGATGATTCCAATTTCTAAACGTCCGTAATTAAAATATCGAGCATTTTATGTGATTTTCTATGAAATTTCGATAAACGAGCCATTTGTCAGAGTTGTCAGTGTCCTGCGGGACTTCATCGAGGTAGGGCTTATGTCAAATTTTTTCGCACATTATCGTCTGCAGTTATGTGAATAATTTCAAAAGAAATGAATTAAACTGTGAATCATTATTACTTTATAGCTTCTTCGACCATAATTTGGATAAAAGTAAATCGAGGACGTAATTTATTTATTTTCATTTCAAAATTTTTGTCATATGTGTAGCTCGAGATCCGGGGAAAGATTGTGACTAATATTGTTTTCAAATTAAAACTTTATAGGCCGACCAGTTACCGAACACTATATTTTTTTTTTAAAGGAAGATAGTGGAGTTAAAGTTAGGTAAAGAAACATATCAAAATAGCAAGTGCACATATATATTAGAAATATTACTGGCATTGACTTTCGTACATATTATATCGTAAGGCAAGTTACTCTGGACCTTGAAAACTCTCTAGGCAATAAAAATTGGTATCATTCATTAAAGAGTTCGCTGCTTCAAACATGAACGATTATCCAACTGTAAACTTTTCGTTTCGATTTGCGCGTTTTTTTTTACGTAAGTCTTAGCCAGGATAATGCACACACGACATCTGGTATTGCGGAAACGCATAAATTTTGAAAAAAATATAATCCTAATTCATATTTGACTGTTTTTCTTTCAATTAATTTACTTTTTTGTAAGATAGAATTGGGCTTCATGATTAATACCATAAAAGTACAAGGTGCTCATTTTTCGCATTGTATTCAACGCATAATTTCAAAATATAATGAATGTAGAATTATTGCTTTTAATTAAATAAAGGCATAATTCCTTTGACCATAATTTGCTATCTCCAGTATTTAGAGTACTAGAGTACTTGCTTAAATCAATCAATCAACTCAGCCTATCGCGGTCCACTGCTGGACATAGGCCTCTCCCAAGTTGCGCCATAACACCCGGTCCTCTGCCTTCCGCATCTAGTCGGACCCGGCTACCTTTTTCAGGTTATTAGTTCATCTAGCTGATGGGCGTCCTACACTACATTTGCCGATTCGCGGTCTTCACTCAAGGACTTTTCAGCTCCAACGGCCATCAGTTCTTCGACAGACATGATCAGCCCACTGCCACTTCAGCTTACTAACTCTGCAAGCTATGTCGATCACTCCGGTTTCTCCGGATAGTCTCATAATACTAACTGCACCTTATAAGTACCTACCTATTATACAAACTTGACATATTTTGCGTTTTTGCACACATATAATACTTATGTCATTTCTATTTTTTTTTGCACGCCTCAAAAGCGAAGCGTTGAGGTGGGTATTACTGTCAGTTTACGCACACCGAGTGATTCTCGAACTTAAAATATCACTTTTTTTATTCTTTATTGCTTTTATAAGTGAATATAAATAGACAAATGTTGAGAAAAAACACTATTTTTAACACTCATGATATTTTTAAATCTCTTTTTATTATTTAAACTAATTAAAAAAATGTTTAAAAAAGTTCTGACTTGGACGTCCGTGTGTCTTTATGTACGGATCCCGTATCTTGTGGTCACGATAACGAGCGAAATACTTCACTTATCGAGTTGGTTTTTTTTATAGGCTTCAGTATTTTGAGGAATACAAGCCTATTACTTTTCACGGTATAATTCGATGTAGTTTAATTATTATTTACAAATAATCTTAATTTTATTGTAATGAATGAGATTATAAGGCGTGCACTTTTGAATTTTCTAACTATTCTTAAATCTCCACTCATTGTCGACTCCAGTGAGCTCACAAATTAATATAATACATATAATAATATATGTCATGTAAAAGTGATCATATTATGCCACTTGCAGAAACATTTTTTTTTCATTTAAATGTAGTGAGATTAATCGATTTTAATACATTTGGAAGGTGCCATTACATATAAAATTTAATTAAAATTGGCTCGTGTTCGCTATTGTTAGGGTAAGACAAAATAAAACCGTAATTTGAAGTACTTTTAAATGGTGTAGTAATATTACAAATTTACATACTCACGAGGACACATACAAACAAACAATGTATGTATATACCATTATTTTTATTTTGACGGACTCTGTAATCGAGTGCCGTGTACACCGGTTTTCAAGGTATCGCTTGCTCTGAGGTCCCGGGCTCGATCCCCGGACGGGTCAATGTAGAAAAAAACACTTTTCTATATTGTCTCGCGTCTGGGTGTTTGTGGTACGTTCTTTGTCTCTGATTCCATAACGTTGTACATTTTTGATATTTTTTAAAATGTTTAGGGAATAATTTCGCATGACCTGCTTTAATTATCAGTATAAAAGTACTATCATTTATGTGGTAAAAACACCTCTATAAATTTTAAATAAACAATTTTAAAACTTACTCCGCACGTGTGCTTATTGTGATATTATAAAAGTATAAACATGTTACAAATATTACATCTATAATGCGTAAATCGTCAAGGAGTACGATAGACTCGATCGAAAACTTACCTGAATAATAAAATATAATAAAAAATATGAAATCGACACCCATTGACATACATAGTAACTGATGACATCTCACACCGCCCTAGCGCCCTGCGCCGCGTCTTAGGAATTTTCGATAAGGGTCACGTGTCCCGACGCGAGTTTTAATTTTTTACCCAACCCAAAAAGTGCACAGCTAAAGAAGATTTCACTTCAAAAAATCTTCCTGTTCAATCACTTTATTGGTGAAAACTGCATTTTATGGCTCGATAGATTATTATTTGCTAAAAGTTGTCCCTCGGGTCTTGGTCTATAATGCATGCTGACGTCATACTGAAGCGTGCCAAAATAACTTAAGCTCAGTGCTGCCTAGTGGCCATTATACGCAACTCTCCTCTTGCCAATTTGACCGATCATCAAGGAGAACGCGTCCTCGTTTTAAATATGAAACGACTTTTTTGTAGAAAGAAAATTGAACAATATAAATATAAAAATTAAAATAAATATCAATAAATGAATATGCTTAATAAAAAAAAAATTGTATCAAAATTATAAGAAACAAAGAGTATTGAGCGCTATAACCAACGCGGCAACGTGCCTAGTACAAAATATGAGAGCTAAAAGCAAGATAAGCTGTTATGGCTACATTTTTAGTTAAATCGAGCCCATTGTAAGTATAATGTTGAATTTGGCCTTCGCACGCAAATAAATACTTGTACCAATGGTTTTATACGTTTTATGTAAAACGTGATTATAAAAAACATAGCTTATAACAAGTTTTTTTAAATTTGCGGAAAAAAACAGCATTGCGGATGTATCTCAATTATTTTCGTATTATTCTGAGGTAGGTACATACCTATGTAGTGATGTATTGTTCTCCATTAATTAAATAAGGAAGAAGTGTCTTTCATCATAATTATTATAATATCTTAATAATAATTTTAGTGTTTCAATTTAAGAATAACCATCAAGACGTTACGTGCTCTATGTTTACGTAGTTTTATTCAAAACATTGATTTAAAAGAGGATCGTCTGAGTTCTTGCGGAATAAAAATACAATAAGTGGCTACTTAAATCACAATAGACAAAAGAAATTACGACAATTCTATTCAAAAACCTTGTCTAACAGTTTCGAGGCTGTTGCCCGTCATCCTTGACACGACATTTTCTGTATAGCTCGTTTTCATTCTAGTTTAGTATTATAAATGTTAAAAATGAAATTAAAAATATTTTTCAAGTTATAACAAAACTCTTGAGGTACTAATCAGGAAAGAATACGCGTTACGTACTGTATACTTAGTGCGTATTGTATACTTCCCTAATATGGCATTGAATCTGTTATTCATAATGTAGACATATACGTAGATAGTCTCTCAAAAATTAAGACTTAATTGTAGAGCCGACAACCCTATTAGTCGGACTAAGTTAACTACATTTATAACTAGCGAAATTGAATCTTATTTTGAACAACATAAGAATCAAGCAACTGTATTCTAAAGAGCGAACATTGCGAAGTCTAAAAGTAGTAAGAATGGCCTAATAAGCGCAATTTCGCGCTAATTTAGCGTCAGTCGCTCGACGAAATGTCGCCGTTAAACGCAATTTTGCGCTCAGTTTGATTATAAAGTCTGTATCTTATGCTGTTAGTAATTTTGACAGATTTTATTACGTGAGAGGAGTACGAGTAACTCAATATATCCATCACTGTCAGTCTATTGCAGCGCTCACGAAGTGCTTTACTAATTCGATACAAAACGTCTTCAGCAAGACAGTTTAGTGAAAAATAACGAAAAAGTGATAAATTGTTTCTTTAAGATACTACGTAGGTAAATAAAATATTGTTTCGTAAGTAAATAACTGAATTTAGCAGATGATATGCAAATATCGAGTCATAAATCTTTCATATTTTTAAACAAACATTTTTAATGATAAATCGTCGGAAATCGAAAAGTTTATGTGAGAAATTCACGTCAACATATTTTTTTGATGAATATATTATTGTTCAGTCTGTAACTTGCACCAAAAGGCTTGCATCATTCGGCGCCACATGGCATGTCGCTTTGGACACTGATTAATTAAAGCAACATAAGATACTGTCAAGTGCTGTACCACAAGTGTGAAATATAATGCGTTTGTCTTTATTTAAATACAATACACGACAGCTACATTGATAAGTCGCTGATAAACTGACATAATGTATCGGAAATAGAAATTGAAGAGGCCTCGCACGAACTAAATAAAATTTTTAATCTATATTTATACACTACGTGGAAAAAACATCTTAATCGGGCCACGTAGCGTTATTCCTCAATAGGGGTTACTACCCCAATACTTTTTAATTACTAAGTACCTAAGCTGACTAAAAATATTAATTGTTCTTCTTACTTTAAAATTAATTACAAATAGAAAGCACCTCTGGCAGGACTTGAATCCGCGACTACTGTTTCAACGCACCATTTTACTTAAACTAGCTTATACGTTCCTGCCAATGGACTTCTACACAAAATGAAGGATGGCTCAATTTAGGTATCCAGGAGTATATATCAAGGTATAAGGTCCACAAATACCTATATTAGGTACCTACTAATTTTTATACGTTCACTTAGCACGCCACAATTTAATTTAGTATCGTGAAAAAGGGGTTTAGTATCAAGGGCGAGGCGATAGGCAACTAGAAATAATAAAGTATAAAAGCTTCTATAAATAAATAAACACGTTATAATCACGCGAACAGTTATGACCAGTGAATAACGAGCTAACTACTCCTGTAGTTGAGGCAAATACGAGGCTCTAGATTTATAGGTGATTAACATAAAATAGTTGGTGATAACACGTTTTTATTATGTGAACACGTTTGTCTAATAGGCCAGTAAGCCATTTGGTGTGTAAAAATTGCCTTCGTCTTAAATAGTCTAGAAATGTTATGTTGTAAATGGAACTAAGAGAGATAGATATCTGACGTCTTCCTGACGAAGAAAACAGTGAGTCAATACAGATATTTAAATCTATAAATAATGCTACTTTTAAGCAAGATTTGTAACCATCTGGAAATATTGGAAAATTATGTTTGCTCTCAATATTGAAATTGTATTACGGTATTCCTAAGACACGTCAAGAATAAAAATTGTTTTTGTGATATTTTCAAGATAACAGAAAATATATTTCGTGTCAATTTTTATCTCCATTTCTATCGTGGCTTCTTTTAGTCACAAAAAGCATTTACGGTGTATCAAAGTGATTTAGACTCGTTTCATACGAACTGTATTCAGTGATAAAAAGGGGTTGGATAAAAAGAGCCTCGTGTTTTGCGTAATGCTCAGCAAACCGTGAAATGAGCTGATGTCGCGAGAAAGTCGTTGGATGATAAATAATAAGGTATAAAGGCAATAAATATATTTGTAAAAAAAAATCCTTATTCGGATTTGATTACGTGTGGAAATTGTCACTCATCTGTAGAGTCGATTTGTGATATGTATAGACCTTAATCATCACCCTCTTAGGCACCTACTTTTGGAATTGCCTCCATGGAAAATATTCATCATTATGCGTCATACACATACACACCAGTGCTAGCTCGAGTCAAAATTCTCTACTCCACTATTCAGGTTAAATTCATGCACGAACTTCAATTACTAAACACTACGTGCCTTCTAAATTACTTTTTTACACAGTAAATGGTCACTCAACGAGTCACCGCAAAATCTACTTCGTCATAAAACTTGACATTGCACAAAAAAAAAGCAAAGTCGGAACTCACTCAAGATCTGAAAATAATCAAATTAAACTACACAATATCGTTTGAGTCTTTGTTCTTGCAGCATCTGCCCCAGTTTACCTGAGGAACATCTGCCCACCAAATAATGTGGCATTGAGCCCTTCGCGAATAGATTAAGGAAGCTTTGTGTGCTGCGAAACCGTAATCTTGAGTAGCGGTGGGACATCGTCGACAATTATATCGATAAAAATAACACACTTTTTTCAGGATTTATAATTTCTGTAATACTAGATAATTAATGTATCTTGATTTTATTTTTATAAATTGCATTTGTCTGTAGAATAACAAGCCAATGAAAATAGGAAAAAAGGGTTGTTCTAATATTAATTTTATGACTGCTTTTTCCTATAGATGAAGATATGTGAAGTTATACTCGGTTATCAATCCATATATATAAAAATGAAACCCGTTTTCCGTTGTCACGACATAGCATGAAAACGGCTTGACCGATTTGGCTGATTTTGATCTTGAAATGTTTGTGGAAGTCCAGGGAAGGTTTAAAAGGTGTAAAACATAAATAATAAGTAAAAAAAAAAACTGTTCCTAAACTCGGGAATTACCTTAATTAATTGACTTTTGACAGCACGAAGTCTGTCCGGGCAGCTAGTAACAAATAAATATGCGAGTAAAAATAAAGATAATACCACCAATTATCACAGCATGGGTAGGTATATTGACCTGTATTATCAGATATCGATAAATATAATACGGAAGTAGAGTAGTATGACGAGATAAGATCGTGTAAATATTTGTTTGTTGTTCTCAAGGGCTACTAATGCATATGTAGTAATAGCAAGATTTGCCCTATATGTATTTCGAGATAAGATAAGAGGCATAGACATTAATATTGTTTTATGCTGGTTTTGTGTAAGTTAAGTTAATTATCATTTCTAACAGGAAAATAATAACGATTCGTATAAATCAAATTACCAAATCTCTTTTTTATCGACTTTCTACTTGTTGCGCCGTTAGTCGCAACCCTTAAATCACTTCTTACTCTTTTCAAACATTTGAAAGCGTAATTACATGTTTCCTGATACGTGAATTTTGCGATCATTATTAAACAATTTACCGGCGGTTGCCATGGTAACGCCTACTATTTCAAACAAGACCCTAACCTCACCCTGCTGTGTTCAACAAGTGAGAGATCTGTTTGTGTTTATGATGCAAATAATTCTTTTATTGCGTTAATTGATTTTATATTATGACAGACGACATATTGAATTGTTGATGCATGGGAAAAAGTGACGTGAGAGTCAGAAGAAATGGATTCGTTATGCTTTCTGTTTTACTTGCCTCGTGCAAGCCGTGTTATCCGTTGCTGAGAAAAACCATTTAGTTTATTCATAACGTTTTGTTTTTTACTTGAATGGGAAAAAAGTCATCAAATACACCCTTAACGTGCCTAGTTCTAATAAACAGCACCTGCGGCGAGTTGGCGACTGTTACTAAGGAATAACCGGTGACAGGAAACTGTTACAAGTTTATATTATCTATGGCTTCCACTTGGACTAAACGGCCTTTAAGAAGAAAAGAGAATACATGAAAAACATGTTCAGTGGTAGAGTCGTAGCAATTTAAATAAAAATAGCAGAAAATTTATAAATAGGCGACAAAATTATTAGATTTGTGGTGCGTTCCAGTGGGTGTAGTGAAATAACGAGGTGATCGAACTCGTTACTTTATTAATAAGTGGGTTTTAAGACGAACGAATAGCTAATAAGATTATTTTTCTCTTTGCCTGTTTTTTTTGTTTTACACTATAAAATGTAGAGTTATTATTAATTTATATACCAACTCACGCAAGCATTTAGTCCATTTAAAAAATATTAAAAGTAGTAAAAAAATTAATTCTATTTTTTTGGGTTTGAGAGCCTACCGTTACTAGTAATGTAATAATGTAATAAAAAAGCTGTCCAATTTTACTCATGACTCCATAATTAGAACCCATTGTTCGTTAAGCAGAAAGACTTTTTGTGCCGATAGTAATTCAACAAGCAATGAGAAAAAAATCTGTAAGTGACTACATGAGTATGACAAAAAAAAAACTACGCATGGCCTCTAATTCTGTAAGTAACGGAAATAAACAAAAATAGAAGTATAAAAAAGTAAGAATAGGGTTGAGCCACAAATATAAAATATCGATAGCGCAATGGAATCGCGATTTACGATTCAGCTCGTGCGGCGCGGCTAAACAATGGCTTCCGTTTCCTGCCCGCCACGTGCGCCCGCGCACCGAAACATTTGAATTAAGAATTCACGTAATTGGACGAGATAAAAATCAAGTTATGGTTATGTGGGGAAAGTATGTGCTATTTATTATACTAACTAGTAATATTTATCACGTTATTTTAATTTATAGGACATGATTTAATAATAAGCGGAACCATACCGCAGGAATAAAATATCGAATTTTGAAAGTTTATTTGGTACGCCATGTTCTATTTTAAGCATTGCTATCAGAATTCAATCAGATTTCAACATAGTTTCCGTATTTCTCAAAAAAAGATCTAATCTGACATCGATCGAATCGTACAGAATCGCTAGGATGATAAAAATAACACAGATTTTTGTATAAATAAATGAAACATATTTAATCCAAACAAAAATCAATCCAAACATTTCTGCACATAAATTATTATCTGTAATTCTTTTTTTCAAATGCTAAAATTTGCCTGAAAATATAGTTTGATTTTTATGACGTATTGATAGAGCGCGCCAATAGCTATTTGTTTATTAATGGAATATTTTCTCGATTCTATAATTTTCCAACGAATAGCAAAGCAAAAAAATGGTTGTAAATCGTGGTGTTACAGTGTTGCAAGCATTCGCGACGATCGTCCAAGCACGGATATTATGTAGCTTTATATACTTTTTTTAGGTAAATCACGTAAACCAAACTAGCAGCTGCTGATTTAGTAAAATTAGTTATGTACATAGACCTACGTATTTGTAAGAACTACGCAAGTTATACGCGGATCTAGAATACAGTGCTAGTTGAATAGATTTCCATTCATCTTTGTCTATTTCAATACACAATGTATGAGAATCAACACACTTTTTGCTCTACGCATATTACTTCTTACTATTTGCTTCTCAATCATTGTTGCATTTGTTTCTGCATAAGCAGTGAATGTTTATTTTTCTGCTAGATTCTCGCTAAGTTTACTTGTGTTTATAGTAAAAAAATAAGTAATGAAAAACGCCAAAAAACAAAAGAGGATCTTCAGAGTTTCTATTAAAGACAACCAATTTTGTTGCCATTGTCTATTTAGAAGATTACGTACCTAGTACGTAAGATTACTTACAAGCACTGCGAATAACATTGTATGTACATTGTCGTCAGTACTTAGTTACAGACACAAATACAGTCAACGACTACACACTACACAAGATCAATAAATACCTATCTATATGTAAATATGTATCTACTCGATATCTCGCTTCATTTGTCGGTTTACATCAGCATTAGGGTTGACACGTAATTACAGATTTATAGATACGGCAAGTACGGTTAAAGGGATTACATCAACTCAGCAGGAGATTTTGCAATGTTCAATTAATTTTGAAGACCTTTTATTGCTTGAAGTAATCGTATCATAAGAGAATGAATTAAAGTGGTTTTAGATATAGTCATATTATTATGGTACTACAAACGTGATGTCCTTTTTGTAACTTATAATACAAAAAATATGTTGCCTATAAGAAAAAAAGCTGTGCTACGTAAGCACCTAAGTATTTGCCATGTAGGGCATTGCCATGCATATTTTTCGCAAGAACAGTTTATCGGCGATCGATCGGCTCTACACGACTTTGGTTTTAAATCGAGGCTATCTAAACAATGTTTCAGTCTCTTCGACTTTTTACTGTGCTTTTGTAACTTCGAAACACATATTAGCATAGAGGTAATTTCCATGAAAAAACGATGTTATTATTTGCATTTAAGTTGCAGATGTATGCAAAAATGCATATTTAAAAAATTCAAAACTTATTTTTTGCAGATAAATTTATCCCTATTTCATTGATAGTCGATCAATATAAACTTTATTTGGTCAGCCCTGATTTCCTGTACTTTCAGTATCCGCCGCGCGTTCATTTGCTTTCATTTTGACGGGACGGCTTGCGTAACGTCACCGCTTTAAAATATGCCAATCTGTTATGTCGTTACTGTATTAACCGTAATACATAACGTAGGTTTTAATAAAACAAGTAAATCAAATCAGCTTTATCGTCGACCTTATTGGGTTGCAAGTACTTCATATTAAAATGTGTTTTTTTTTATGTTTGTGCGTCGTCACTATAGCATAGTGTTCCGTCAATGGTGTACGTATTACGACATTCGTGTAGTTTTTTTTAAGCTATGTCTCAACAACCGCAGAATTATATTGCACACTGCACACCAACTCTTAGAATTTTCTATATCCTCAAATAACAGCGGCATAAAGCTTAAAGTCTAAACATACCGGAAAGTTATGACCAATTTCCTCGCTTCAGAAACTTAACGAGTTTCTATTGTAGTTATAAAAAGGGACGGTGCAACTAGGTCGGCTGTCATGGCGACCTCTGTGCTCAGCAAATGGCTTTTCCGATTGCACTTCGCCACTAGAGTTGGTAAATGTGTCGAGGATAGTGGGATATTCCCGTTTACAGGCTTTTACACGGTTTAATGGTATTACTGTTCTGATTTTATGGTAAAACAGTCCATATAAGTGTAAGTCCCAATAACAAAGAATTACAGGGATTAAATAGGTAATACTGCTAATACTCCTTTGTTATTACCAAAGGAGTATTAGATTACATGTTTACTATATCCGTATTTTACTAAATGCGACATCACAAGTTAAAAGTTTTCCATAAAAATCACTCTACTCTACCTTTTAGTAAATTAGTACCTATCCAGGATTTTCTCTCTTATTTGGCAACCCTAGAAACGGCCTATTTCCTCTTTTCTTCATTTTTAAGCTTTTAAAATTGGAATAGCTCTATGCCGTTACGTTCGATAGATGCTTCTTTTTTCAAAGTTCATGCCTGAACAAGTTTCAAACGTTTTTATTGGTGTACCGTTTGATTTTCAGAAATGGAGACGCCTTTTCTGTAGCCCAGTAATAACATAGTTTTTTTTTTCAATATAATATTCATTTTCAATTGAAGTTAGAATGGCTGAATGGCAAGTAAAAAATATAGAAAAAATACGCGGTAAACTACTATAAAGTATATCTTATCAAGTTGTGTACTGAAACCAACAATGCATTGAGCTGAGGTCAAAATCAATGTCACGTATGAGTCACGTCACAAGTTTTAAGTGAGTAGACTCTATTATGACGAATGGAATAGATTTAATGGATTACATCATTTAGTAATTTGGTTCTTAGTTTTTATGTTAGGAGGTAGGGATGTACATTTCAAATGCATGCTCTGTTATTGTCTCTTAATATATCAATAATGAATTTTAATGAATTGAATGTTATCTGAAGACCGTATCAGTGTACGTCATTGAGTTGGTTTATAATCCTGTTTACGATACTAAATTATTTATTTAACAGTTGACCTGACTAAGATGTACCTCAACTTAGATAACTCCAAGACCTATGCTTATTTGATACGGATATTGATCCCAGGAGTGTCGTGGTAACCGGATGTGGGGCCGCAATATGTTGCAGAGCCTTTTCAATATCGTAAGCCCCTTGTGCTGACCCCAATAAATTGTTACAGGCGTAGTCTTGAGTAGAAAAGTTGACTAAGTGATGGAATGAAGCGGGTGTCTCGCAAGTTCATTTTTACACGAATTCACACGGTCCGCTTATTGTACTGTTTGTTTAGTTTAATTTATCAACTAAGTTACCGGTATTCAATTTTATGTATACATATGCTATTGCATTAGGTCTTAAGAACCTGTAATAATAGTTGTATGTGTGTGTAAATAATTAATTAAACTAAGTTTGAATATATGCTGCATGCTCAAGTAAAGAGAAGAAGATAATTTAGGGAAGTTTTCATCGAAGTAATTCATATATCGTCTCTGAACTGAACGATCGTTAAAAGGCTCATAATTATTGATATTACTCAAATCCATTTTCTATTTTTTAGGCTTTAGTTGTATGAGAAAAATTATAAACTACATAAACAAGGAAAAATTCTCGCTCCATAAACAAAGATAATTTTTCTCAACTAACTATTCAATTTTTGTTATGTCTAGCTCATACTGTAGTGTAGCTATTCGTGGAAAACTGTAATTGGCTTTATATTTCTAGTCGTATTGATTTTTCACATTTTGTTTAGCAGATGATTTTCCTAAATAATAAATAATGCAGAACTCTACATTCGATTTAGTACGCGATTATTATATTTTAACTCTATCATGATTACCTACTGATTAAGAATAGTCTAATGGTCTTGTTATTTATTAGAAAAAAGTGTAAGGTAACCCATTCGCTATCTCTAGTGCTTGCAACTTGAGCATAAGCAAGCGCCGTGTAAGCCGACATTAAATGAATTTATTATGAGCACGGAGGGTTGGCAAGAAACTTTTGCAATTTTGATAGTTCGCTACCAAATATTTCTTATTTAATACTTTTTCCTTAGTCAATCAGGCCCATGGGAAGAGATGTGAATACGAGATATATTCACATGTATTATAAATAGAAGGTGTTTTGTAATCCATTGACGTCAGAAATCCGATATATTCGGAAAAATTGAGTTCGCATCTGCCTGAGTGATAAGCCGCGAACATAAATAGATTGTATCTTCTTATATGTTTCGATTCGAACAATTTCATTATTATTGGTGAAATAAATGAGAAAGCATAAGTCTTAGTAAATGAGACACGCGTCTCAAAATTTGTAACGTTTGATCCGTAACAGATACAATTATCTTCGTCGTACAATACAAAATATAAATACAGATATATTCTGTTACTCATTCTTTAGATGGATCCCTAAAAAGCTTTACGTATCACCCAAGGGAGTCGTAGAATGTATTCTCAGTGAAAATACTTCTGACTCACGAAAACACATATTTCGGAAGCCAAGTCTTATTGCCACAATAACACGCTACATACGAGTACCATCAACCAGCCTAACTATGCAACATAACCGTTTAGTGAAATTGAGAGACATTTCTCGTTAATAGAAGGTGAGAAAGGTCATTTACATTCAAGGTTGATGTAAAAGGGGCGCGCCAGTATGGCAGCAATTGGACTGCATCCAATTGTCTGGTCTGACCCAATTCTATTACTCGGGTCACTGGATTAGGTAATTTGCATTTATATGGAAGGTAATAGCTTTTAGATATAGTAGGTTCGTGTTTATGATTTCATGCCTCGCGCAAATTAAATCTATCATTGGTCATGGTACTTGTGTTTCTGTAAAAACTCGAACCGCCGTTGTTGTGGCCTCCCATTATATGATAGAACAAAACCATTTTATAAAAGTAAGTACGCCATAATGCTTAAGTAATTACCTACCTAAATAATCCTACGACGTAGAATATAACTACAAGAAAGTCTAATTTTCAGTGTTTACTACTCGAATATTAAGTATGATATACTATACTCAAGATAAAAAGTTCTAGACCTATCTAAACGTTAACAAGATTTAATCTCTGAACATTCACATGTACCAATTAAAGAAGAAAATCTAGCTGACTCGAAGTTGCTCCTATTTGGCCTGGGTCCAATACTGATGCGAGATCTGGGCAAATATTCTCAATGCATATATTACGTAACCTATGCTACTTCACGCTTTGGGGCATAGGATATTAAGCCGTAGTGATTGGAACAGTCTCAATAGGCAAAATCTAGATATCGAGTAAATTCAGAAATGAAGTTTGTATTGCTAAATTGGAAACTTAAAAATATATTAGAAATATAGCAAAGATTTATACTTATTTTCATGTATTATTTAATTTAGCACAGTCATGCTTATTTGCAACTTGAAGTTACAAATTTAGAAACACGTGGAACAATGTTGGTTATAAATTATTATCAACGGAAAAATTGGCATAAACACATTTTGCTATCTCACTATCAATTCTGGTGTTGTGTTTAAAATATAAATGTACCTAGATATATAACAATATAAACATTTAAAATAAGTAATTATACCGAAACAACCAGGTGAAATTGTCATAAAATTCACAATATTAATTATTCCCACGGAGTCTGGCAATGGCAACTGAGAAAATAAATAATATAATTTTTAAAATAAAGCCAGACGTTTTGACGAGCTTGTTTCTCACGAGGTCGTGAGCTTTGCGTTTATTTTTTTCTCTTTATGACCAAGGATGAAAGTCGTGGCCAGTAGTAAAAATATTTGCTATTCTTTTTTCGTCCCGTGTGCAATTTATTTATCCTTTGTGCAAAAGAAAAAATAAGCCTCGAAACATACATAAATAGATGGTATGTATATTTCCATGTAAAATTGTTACGCTGTGTAAAGTTTCTTACACTTCCGTTGTATAATACATAATATAAAAAAATAACAAGTTGGCTTTAGAATCGAAAAATAAAATGGAAAAATAAGTGTTTTACTCTGAATGCGAAGATTGATAGAACTGTGACTATAAATAGATCGCGTCAAACTGGCTTTCCTTCGCAGATAGATTAAACGATATCCAGATTATTATACTTTATAATGTTGTTATATAACATAAGGATATATTATTTCGTGTTTTTCTACAGTATCAAGTTCGAAGTCTAAACACGTGATTCGCTTGGCGCATCTGCAAGCATTTACCGACGGTATTTTCATACGTGGGAAAGATGTTGCACAAAACACTGTAGTTTGAATCATGAAATAAATTATGTATTGATATTCCGTTAAACTTTAAAATATATCACGTCTACGTCTATAATTATATACATATTACATTATCATCTTTGTAACCAAAATGTTTTTTAAAAATACGGTGAAACTCAATAAACCGAACTCTATTGCCATACATTACACTTTGGTATATTAAATTGTCAATGATTTTACGACAAAAATAAATGGTTCTATATTTAAATTGTGGTCCGAGTATAAAACTATTTAGCCATTTACATTAATTTAAAGTCCTGCAATATAACTTGGGAATTTTAATTACGGAACAAAAACTTCTAATTGATATAACCGATATAAAAGAACACATTAAATGGTAAGTCGTTGTTTTTAAAAGGGGTCAAGTTTAATTGGGTTTAAGGTATAACGTCAAGTGTGACATTTAGGTTGGCACGCGCTTGCCAGGTGCAAACTAGTAATTAGTGTTGTCCGTTACAGCGGAAATAAAGATTTAGTCGATTTTATAATTAATTATTAATAATTTAAATAACGATAATTTATTTTCGTTTTATGCTAGTTTAGCTTTAATAATTTACAAAGCAGCTTGCGGATTTGATTTATTAATAATCAGATTATTGAGAGGTGTTCATTTTTAACATTGCAATAAGGTCTCTATTTTACACATAAAACTCTGTTAACAAATATATACTTGTAGCAAATGATTAATTAAATATAAATTCAACACGTATTCGGTGTATAAGATCCATTAATGTAATAACATTACTTAATAGAATTAAACTCCATCACATCTAACCAGTTTTACTTGCAATGGACAAGCGGTCGTTGCATGTCTGCCCTCCAATTAACTTTACATACCTAAAAAGATTTTATCGTTGCGTTTATCGATCTAAAAGTTAATCAACCCCGAACGCATCCTATAAAATGTGCCATAGATTAGAAAATATACTCGTTATCTTTGACTTCAGCTTATGCGTTCATTAGTTGTCCGTTCGTTAGTATTTGTGTTCCTAGCATTTTTTTTAGGCCAGGAAGTTATCGATCTTGGAGCACGATATAACGCCTCACTATTTTCTGTTTATCGGATATTCAAAAATCTAAAGGCTGTCCTTATGTAAGGATGCTATACGAATTATTGTATGTATATTTTATGACTAATTGTATTATTTTAATAGTTTTGTTTTATATACGAAGAAAGCGACACGTCGATATTGTCAACTGAAAATGTAAACGGATTTAATGACATTAAAATAATTAATACATTTTTAAAACAAAAAAAAATTACTTTAAAAAAAAGGAAATTTTTAATCCAATACCGATTTAAGTGTAGACATAAAGTTTGTCCGACCTATCTAGACGCAATACCATATGTGACCTACAAGTCAACCATAAATGCAGCACACATGGTTTTTTTCACAGTATTAGTCGTAAAAATATTGTTATTGGTACACCAAAGATAATAAGAATAATATAACAAGCATTACAACAACATTGGAACATGAACTTATGAACGAAACAATTGTAATAACAATCAGTAGATCTATATCAGGTATTTTAATTAAAATGTTACGGTGAAGTGGGGTTACGAAGGGTAAATCGAATGGATTTGGCACTTCGAAACAATATATTATTGACTGGGGTTTATTTTTAGTAAATAAATGGATGTTTCTCTTGTTAATTACATGTTGTTGAAGTAAAATTGGTTTTGGTTTCGGCTGAATCTGAATTGTATAACAAGTTACGTACTATCAATTCATTGAACAATCGGCTCTACAATTTATGAATTACTACATAATCATCATAGTTGATAACAATGGTCTCATCTTCAATAACTATGCTCAATTTTATGGTCAGTGACCAATAAAAAAATACATAGAAGCACATGAAACAATGCCTTAATGATGTCACGTGCAATGACGTCGGCCGATGACGTTTAAAAGACCAAATAAGACACGCAACAGGATAGTTCTAAGAAAACAAATGAAATACGCAAGATGGTAAGGTCTTAGAGATTCCAATTTGTTGTGTGCGTAGGATTTTCTAATACGTCATAACATATTTTACCGGAGGGTTTTAATTAAACCTCTTTTTGAAATAATATGAAACCCAATTTGATATGCTTTGATTCCAGTTTTGTGACTATATTAGAGTAATATTATTTAATGAATATCCTATTAGAAGGATAAATGTTGTAGGTGCTATATATCTATGTAGATGTTGTTTCCACTTCACACATGAACTTGTTTGTTTATTAGCAGTAATTTTACGGAAGACTAATCTAGAATAGCAAACAACGAATTAAATATTACGTCGTATTGCAGAATACGTTCGTGCTATGAATAATTCAATCTGAAGTTTTCTAATAACCACTACTGTTCTTACTCAAGTTTAATGTCTTATTTTTTCTATGTTTCAATACCGACCCGATATCGCAAAAAATCAATAGCTACCTTACTTTATCGCTACCATTAGCGACGTTCTTGATGATTAACTTAATGGTTACTTGGGATGTCTTAATTACTGGGGAAAAGATGTCATTAGAAAAGAAAAGGAGAGTCGTTTGAGTAAAATAGAAGCTATTATTATCGTAATGACTTGTGTTTGCTACGCAAGCTAAATCTTGTATAAGTTTTATGTAATACAGATTACAGGGATTAATCATGCGTTTGTATACGAGTTTCACGGTTAATCGAAATATCTCCTTTATTTTAAATAGAAATTATAGATATACGCCCTTAGATTAACAAATAAAAAAATATATAAATCATACGCTACCACTCACCGGATTTTCTTTTTTCGTTTACGAGGACCAGCGACTTCGTTCTCTTTACCCTTAAAGAGCGTCGTCTTATGGACCTCATTAATGCTTCGGGCATCCTCGAAAACCTCGGGGAGTCCACTCTCTTCTCCGGCATAAAAAAGTTCTTCACCGCCAACATCGTCATTTTCAACAATCCAAAGAGTCCGCACAATTATTGAATTAAAAATTGGATTACTTCAATCCCATCTCTATTTCAATTAACGCACAATCTTAATCGAACGTTCGATTTGTTTACACAAAATAAAACTATGACTAATCTAATAATCGCAGTCGATTTGCAAGGTCAGGTACTTCACATTAATTTGAAGTTGCTCGATAACACAATGTGCTCCTTTTAGGAGCTATTGTTATTTTTTCTCATCACAATTCCCAAAGCGGAATTAAAATACATCCTGTTTGCCTATTTGATGGTCGTAATTATTTTTGGAAATGCGCGATACGTCTGCTCACGGACAGAGCACGCGGTGAACTGGCTTTACTGGCGGGATACACTTGGAGGGGCAAGACTTGTCGTGCGGGTTTGCGAATGTTATCTATCTTATCAGAATTTACTTAGTCTGAACAATACGGTCATTAAATTTACCGTAAGTTGATAACCGAGAACAAGGTCGTGTTCTGAATGAATGGAGCTACTTTAACCTGTTACAATGAAATCAAATCAAATGCGTCTATGGAATCATTAAGAACTTATTGTATGTTAATGATGCCCCATGCATCGATTAGTGATATTAGTAGGAAAAGACCTTCGAAGAACATATTGCCAAGCAGGTAAAGTTATATTGTTATAACGTGTTTGATTACCTTGTCAATTAGATACATTTTAGTTAATTGTTTATATACTTATATGTAGGCAACACAGGATTTATTTACGTATCGCACAGCGGAAGTAAACAATCGGCACTTATAGAATACATATATTATTATGAATCATACGAGTGCATACATTATCCTCATTCTAGTTTCCTTTCAGGGTAGACAGAGAGCGCCGAGCGTTACCCATATAGGCACATACACGCTTCCTGTGTCACCTGCAAAACCATATGAGGCTCGAGCATGCCATGAAATTAATCACAGATTTATTTTTAACTTGAAAATAAAATAATCTTTAATACGCAGAAGCATTGCGTGTGTATTCACTATTCAGTATTGCGTCTTAAACGAGTTGTCCTTAAGTTTCGCTTAAAAATCCGAAAACTAGTTACGTTGAATGAATATGATATGAACAGTTGTAAAACTAATATTGTAACCATTCCCTTTAAGGGAAGGTAAATGTTTTATAATCCACATTTACTTCCTGATGGACCGATGACCTAAAAAAGATACCTGGGATGGACTGGATATAGAAGGCTGACCGGGACCGGGTGTTGTGGCGAAACTTGGGAGAGGCCTATGTCCCGCAATCAACCGCGATTGGATGAGTTGATTTATTTTGTAGGCTCCTAAAGTGTTCCCTTAAATGTTAATATTATCTACACGTATTTAAACGTATATAACATGTTCTGTAACCATACCGACTTTGAAACTGGAATTTGCAAACACAAACACCCACGCGAAAAGCTGTAAGAACTTACCTAATTCAGCTACAGACAGTACAGACTTGGGTCATGACTGAAAAATTTCGCTCTCTCGTGAGAATTACAGCAAATGTTTGGTTTGAAATTTTGCGGAAGATTTGAATGTTTTGAATTCTGATAAACTGCTCAATCAACTGATCGCTGCCACTTTATATTGAAATGTGTTATTTTTCTTCTTTTTACTGATATTACCAAGTTACATTACAACACTTAAGTATAAACCCATGAAGATGGAGCGTAAATGTGTCTCCCTTAAAATGTATGGCTTAATTATCACTAAAGTAGTACCGTGGCGGAACATAAACTTCTAAAATTTCGCTAAACCGCTAAATTAAAATATGCTCACACGAGTGATATAAATTGACCTACATTCATCATCATTATGCTAGAACGGGCATTCCGTTCATTTAATATTTGTGCCACGCCTGGATAGAACCCACTCCCTCTATTGTTGTTAGTAGAGTGCTAATTAATTTACCTTTTTTATGAACTCGTTAGGGTTCACAGAAAAAGATTTAATTTATTTATAAGCAAAGGAATTGGCGTCTGGACAAATTGAAATACTTACGTACAATCATATGTATTAAAACTTCAGAGAAAGTTAGAAAAGACAAGAAAATAATTATTTATACACTGATGCTGTAGCAAAAAACTACTAAGTGAAAAACGTTTCTTATGAAAATTTAAGAAGAAACGATTAACCTTTAACACTCTATTATATCCTTACGTCGACAATGTGGAAAATTCGCGAGCTCTTTAACAACGCCCAAAGTATCAGCTTCCAAGAATAATCCTTTACAATTTAAATGCTAATGGCAGCATTAACATTTTGGGTAGCTCAGCGTCTCTAAGATATACGGTACCTTGTTAAACCTGAGATCATGCTTAAGATGATATTCCGTGAATAGCTACAGTAGATGCTTTGAATTGTTGGAAGGAACGCTTTTGCGTCAAAATATGCAGGATATTTTATTATACAAGTACGCTGGCAGTACTTTCAGTGCAATACGTACTGTGCGATACACTTGAAAGATGGGACTTACCAAGACACAGAATAAAATCGGCGTAAAATAAAATTATTGAAGTAATCTTGTTGAATCAAATGATGCAATCTAAACATTCTGCATTATCTGACGATAATGCGTTAATATTAACCAAGTATACGTGTTCATAAATGAATACATCATTTTCTATTCGATGAGTTCATGCAAGTAGATGAACACGGTTTTGTTTTGGTAAATGTCATAATATTTGAAGATTTGCTAGATATCGAATTACACGACACCTGCACGTCTATTAGATCGTGTATTGAGACAGGATAAACTGTTTCAGAATTTGTAACCTGTATTCGCTGTATCCCACGCAAATCTTGTATATCCAGCAAATGCAGCGAATGAAAGACAATTCTTATATCTTAAGGGAATAAACGAGTGATTATGAGAATGTATAACAAAGCATAATAAAGCGCTGCGTTGCACTATGTGGAGATTGAGTCGGTTTCGGGTCATAAATCCATAACTTCTATATTTGTACAGATTTGCTGCTGATTTTTTTTTTGTGTGTTCTTAAATAAGTGTACTTTTAAATAATATACTATTAATGGATATAAACATGTCTTTATTGTCTAAAAAAAAAAAGTAAACTAGAAATGTTGAAAAATGTTCAGAAATGTCCGACTATATTTAAGTAATTTGACCTTAAATGATAAAATTAACACAAATTAAACTCTTAAAATTACTTCTGCTATTATTAAGTAATTTTAACTAAAAAAAAAACCACTTTATTATTCAACTAGCTCTAAAGCTTCATCTATAAGTTCCATAGACTTTTTATTAGATGGTTTTCTTAAACTTGTTATTTAAGGGTCCGAAGTTTACAAAAGTGTATGTAGAACATCTTCATTTGTAGCTATTCTAGATCATTTTCTAGCATGATGAAGTCTAAATCGTTTATAGTCTTTGTTCCTTGATTCCTGGGCATCTTCGGAAAGTTGTCTTAGGGGTAACACTGAATAATGCCGAATGACGCTTTCCCCCTTAGGACTTTATGGACAGATGATGGCATATAATACCACATATATTTATTAACATATCTTTGTGCTGTATCCAAAGCATACTGACCGAATTTTGTAGCATTAAAAACTTTTCCACTTGGCATTACTTGAAGTAAAACATAAAATCGTTTTATCAATTCCTCGTCCACACCAGTAATTTCTGCACTGCACTGATAATTTTGAAAACATCTTTCGAAGGGCGTCCTCGCTTTCCTGTCGATGTCGAAGGTTCAGATTCACAAGAAGCATCTTCCAGATTCTCAGTAAATATGACGTCCAACCACGCGCTTTCTTGTTTAAAAATATTTGCTTATTTTTGCCAGATTTCGTGTAACGTTGACGAAAGTTTGTAATAAGATTTTTTTGTTCACTTGCTACAATCTTAGCGATATTTTCCTGAGAAAAGTTCGTAAAATTATCCCGTATATAACTTATCAAAGCAACAACATAATTCCCGTCACTTTCAATACAACAAGACATAAGTCACGTCTGGTACAGTTGAAATCACTCATTGTTGCGAGAAGGTAGATGGTTAGGTTAGTACACTTTAAGTAACGACAATGACGAACGAAAAGCAGTATATAATTATTGAGTATTCAGAATCCCTATTTTATATAAAAATATTGATTTGAAACGTGTGCAAAATTGTGTTAGAAAGAACTTATTATCATTAGGTATGTGGTTATGCGATTTACGATAAGTATAATAAATAATTGATTATGTATGTGAACTAAAAATGGTGGAAAACATGCGATACATCATCTTAACGTAAACCGCAATTAATTTAAATATCACAAATAAGACCTATAATAAGCATGAAGTCAAATAGCATCACCTACGTATTTGTGGGATTTTTTACTGTTTTATGCTATAATAGATTAACATATGTAGTGCAACGAAATTGCAACTTTTTTTTTCTTCTTTCATTATAATAGTAAATTTCCCATCAAATAACATAATTTACAGACCTTCGGCAAATTTCGGCAACTGTCAAAACTCTAATTGAAAGTATCATGTACGCAAAAATGAAATGTCGCGAGATAAATATTTCTAGTAAATATATTTACAAATATATAGTATTTTTATTCATACCAGTCAAAAGTACATAGTATTAGCTTTCTGTAAAGGTATAATACTTGTATAGTTTACATTGCTAGCTGCCTAGAAAATAATCACGAAAATAATACAAATTCAGATTGTTTTGTGATAGTTTAGGAATGATCGTGTTTAGATGATCTTTTTTATAAACCAGTACCGACTACATGCATAATATATGTATAATGTAGTAGATTAACTTCTTAGCTACAGTTTGAGGTATAATACGAGTACCTACGCCGATTTTTACAAAATGTATTTATGGCCAGCCTCTCTTAGGCACCTCCACATAGTGCGTTGGTTTATTTACAAAATTCCACTGAGTATCGTGCAAGTTCTTATCGCAGCATCGTAGTTGCACGTTGCGGTTCACGTTTTGCATCACCAACCATTACAACCTGACGTTCCACTACCTCTTTAGTTTCCTCAAAAAGGAACAAAAGTGTAAACAAAGATGCCTTTTGAGATGTCTTGCTAAATTGGACGATGTTCAACTTGTACTTTGTTTTGTGTTTCAGCTTAGTATTTCTAGCCGATTTATTTTTAGTGTGATGTTAAAACTGAAATATTCTACAGTAAGTACCTACTATGGAGATTATGCAAGAGGTCTAACTGTGCCTTTACACTTTAAAGATATTTTGTCACACCAGATCTAAACAAATATTTTTTACATATTGACAATATAAGGGCTATAAATCACGAAAGATATGACAACACAAATATATTATAATAAAACACTTCACTTCAAACTATTTTGTTCAATAATGTTTTGCGACTATTTTTGTATCGATAAGTACCTACGCCTTCTATAAGTTATGGAGTAGCATGCCTTTTAAAAGAATGTGAGAAAATCTATAGAGTGCCAGGTGCATATTGCTGTTATTCTTGTAAAAACAAGTAGGTACTTAAGAACTTGATGTACTATTACTGATGACAGTCCAACTGTTAATAAACAGAGTCATTGGATCGATTGTGTACACGGAAAAGTCCTCTACTTTGACAATATAAGGTTTTTAAGCTAGAATGTATATTGTTTTATGTATGTACATCTTAAGTCATAACAAAAAGAGGTAGATACGTTTTTACATTAATTTCGAATTTCTGTTTTTCGATTCGTTGGTTGTAATAGATCAATAAGTATATGTCAATTCAAGATGTTGTCTGGACAAAACAACACCCTAAAAAAGTCAAGATTAAAAAATAATAACTCGAAACTTAAATAAAAAACAATGAAACTATAAACCTTACCTTAAAAATATTATTTGGTTTCTAATTACCTATATAAGAAATATTGCTTGATAATATATATATTCCTTTAGCTCCCATAAGCACAGGAGTATAACAACTGGTAATACGTCAAACCTGTCCGTTTAATTGTAGGCTCAATTAATTCAGGTCGTTTTGGGAATGCTGCCCTCGCCCACGTCAAAGTAGGACTGGGAATAGAACCGGTTGAATCCTCACAATATATTGCTTTCCTCAACACTGTGTCTGTCCGATAAGAGACGACAGGCTTAGAGAAATAAAGGTTTGATATCAACACCGATCCCAATAGAATGGTTATATGTAGATTAGGAAATACAACACTCGTATAAAGATCTAGCCAAACGCCTTGTTGACACTTCACGTGACCCGAGGGCTGGCTTTTACCTTGGACAAAGAATAAGCATTGCCATACAACGTGGCAATGCAGCCAGCCTAGTGGGCACACTTCCGGTCGACAGCGATGCACATGAATACTTTGACGCCATTTTTTAAACTTTTATTAATATATATTAGTTTTTTATTTATTTTTTCGTGTGTATATATCATTTATTATTTTAGTTATGTTAAGATTGTATATATTTAAAGTTATTGTAAATAAATAATAAACACTCGTATCTAAATGTAAATTGATGTTGAAAATATGAGCAACTATAACAAAACTAGCTGTTGCCCGCGGCTTCGCTCGCGCGTAAAGTATTATACATTGATTGAATCATAACAAAACTTAATACTTTTCTTCAGTCATTGACGTTTCGCGAAAATATTGTTTTTGAAACTTTTTTATGATAAACTCTTTGTTATGTGTTCTTTCTTTAAAAATTATCATAGTGTGCGAGCGTTCCAGAATCAGTGAGTCAGTGAGTCAGTGAGTGACGTGGGCTTTTATAATAGAGATCAACCAGAATAATCGTTCTAAGTTTTGCTTTTTACTCGACTGCGCCAGAAGAGGTCTTTAGCCGGACAGTCAGTTATTTTTAAAATGATGTGTAATCTGTCGACTAATGGTTGTAGTAGTATTTATATGTCCATAAATAGGACAGAAGGAGACCAACGAGAAACTAGATCGGAAAACGTCGTTAACATTTCATGCAAAAAACTAAATGCCAATCACTCATTAAACGATCTGCAACCGCTGAATGAGTGATAAAGTGCTTCTATAGCAAGTAAGGTTAGTCTTGTAATCAATTAATTTTGCCAAATTATGGTAAAGGGCCACATTTTGATTCTGATAAACATAATAAATTATTCCTATTCTTATTTAAACTTAATTGGGAGTAATTTATTTTTTTGAGTAATAAGGCGTTTTTTTACTATTGTAAATCCAGAAGAAAATTGTTGGTGGAAGAAAACTAGTAATTACGAAGAAAAACAAGTTCAATTATTATTCACAAAAGCTTTGAGGGTAAATCAACAAACATGTTTACCAAATGGGCACTAGGGTTCGCCTTTTGTTTAGTGTTGGTACTATGCATACAAACTGTGTTTTCAAACTTGTTAGGATTGAAATAAAGACATTGATGTTGATCCTAACAAAATATTAGACTTCATTATTTCAAGGACTTGGCTCAAATAGTCAAGTCCCATTAAATTTCAAACCTAATTTACATTGTGTATGTTTTCATATGAATTCCACCACAGCATAAAATACTACATAAATGTATTTTATATTCAGATTTAGATGTCTGAATCTCTACAATGTAGTAAAATGCGAGAACACTGGAAAGATAAAATCAGTTGCATATGTAAAGAATTTCATATACAGGAATGTGGAACACTATTGATTAGATAGATAGAATCCGTAGGTATTGAAGTCGTTTAGTTTTAATTTAAGCAACACTACTGATTCCTTCTGATAAAATATGCAATCGATATGTGCTACCTACTGCAATAGTAATAAAAAAGTCAAATTATTTTATATTCACCGCTGTCCATTCGGAATAGAACGTGATATTAATATCTAGTTTAAATTGTACAGGACCTATAATAGGACCTTGTGGTACTCCGTGTAGGCAGAGTGATACACATTAAAAACTAGTACATACCGGGTGACATTGTTCATCCTACGCTAATTAAGATTGCAAAATTCAAACAAGCATAAAACAATGTCATATGTCTTATAGCAATATTATCGAAAATCAATAAACATCTATTACGAGAATACAATTTTCTTTAACAGTTTTCGAAGACCATCCGGGGACATTGTAATGTAGTAAAGTATTGTTATATATTTTACTTTCATTACACAAGTTACTGCTTTATCCAGTCGATAGCTGCAATCTGACTACAGTCTAAGATATTGGCTAAACCGATCTGCCTTGAAGTAATTTATTTACAAATTGCCTCAGTAAAGATGTTCGTATCATGCGTGGGGGTGCAAATATCACGGCTTATAAAGATAAAGTATAAAAGGAACTTCCAAGGTATAAGCCTTCGGCACTGTTAATTATCGTTATGCCATTGCACGCCCACCATATAAGTAGATACAAGAGCTGAACGAACTTGAAACTATTTTTAGGGTTCCTCAAAAGGATAAAGGGGAACCCTTATACGATCACTTTGTTGTCCATCTTTCCGTCTGTCCGTCTGTCGTGAAGGTATCGAGTTTTAATTGAATACAATAAATTGAAGACTACACTCTTTAAGCTGTGATAACCAAACTTCTAAGTTAATGTAAAAAAAAAGGTAGGTACGACGCTTATACCGCCAAAAAAAAACAATATTTTCCGTTGGTCTAGAACTATAATAAGTGCCTAGTAACATGGTCTTATATAATTAGTATAGGAAAAAAATCATAAAAAATATAGCCTTTGTACGGGACCCTAGATGCACGAGTTATACTCGCACTTGTCCGGTTTGTATTACTTTAGTGGGTTGCTTTATGAAGGTACAGTAACCATTAATAACGTATTTATTAACTTAATGAATCAATTACAGCGTATATTGAACAAAAAGTATTTAATCTCTGATATTATCTAAGTTCCAAAAGGTCAGGTGTGTGTTGCTAAGAACGGCGCCTACAACGATATAAAAAATGAACGTGGAAGTAATAAAAAGGTGGTTGATGATTGTAGCACGTGGCACCCTGTAGTTCCAGAAATTAGATTCATAGAATCCCTTTACCACCAGCCGTCGCGTCGACATTTAGTTAAACACAAAAATCTTGGATGACCCCATGTATTTTCAATTTATCTGCTCGGAGCAGTATTACTTGTACGCTGGGTTAAACTCTAGTAAGTAGGTATTCTTGCAGCTACAGCTGTCAACTTTATTTTGCTAGCTGCTGATGATGACGAAGAGAAAGTATTACCTGAAACAATAATAGAAAATGTTAGTACCATTTAAAAACTATTAGAACACAATAAATCCACCATACCTAAGATTACGACGTCATAAACAGAATAATAGAATCATCTCCAATTCTTAAATAGATATAAGTATAGCATAAAACGTGGTCATGTATTTTTTACAAAGGATACATTTACGACTCTGGCCACAGAAGGCAATGAAAGATTTTACGACTTTAAGGGACGTATAAAGATAAATTTTACTGACGTATAAAAAATTCCTTTCGATAGAAATTAGGGAAACAGCCGTCAATTTTAAATGCATTGTCAATTGAAGTAAAATTTACTTTATTATGAAGACATACTGGTGGTATCTAATAAAGTTTTATCTCTTTGAGGCTATAAATCTTGAAATATATTCACGGTTATGCATGTCATACATTTAGCAAGTGGAACAAACTCAGCTCTTATTTATTTCATAATTTTTGTACATACATAATAGTTTCACAATACATGAGACAAGAAATGTAAAGGCACTGCTTATTTCATGAGAAATCTCTTATATTATTTTCTTAGTTTTATTTACTAGTCGTCGCAACAAATACACCATACATAACAATTATTGCTCAAGCTTGGCTGCAGTTAACTAATACAGATTAATAGTTTTATTTTTATATGGATTAATCTTACCAATACTTCAGTTGTTAGGTTTACACCCACAATCTATCGTTGAGCAGGATCATTTCCGCCTTGGTTGGCATTTAGCCCATAAACACTGGAGAATCTCAGATCAGGTAAAACTGGTAATTACTGGTGAAAATGATACTCGCAGAAAGTAAATCATGAGCAAATCACAGGGCACGGATTGAGGTAAGTGGGCTATAGGTACCTACTTTATATGCATTACCCTGAATAGTAAGGTTTCCAAGTACTTTAATGAGATAATAGTTCGAGTTGAAGAGCTAAGGCCTTCGACATTTAACTTGTACATTAAAATACACTGAAAATACTTACAAATAAAAAAACTGTTCTAAAATGTTAAGCTTCTAAACGAATGATCACGCTCATACTTTAAATGTCTCTTCTGCGCTCATACTCTCTTACACATACTGAAATCTGCTTATCAGAGATTCGTTGCAGGTTGGGTATATACTACAGAATGTAAAAAAAAGATAGGCAGAGCTGGCACTTACAACATTTTTATAGTCAGCCTATAAAAATAATCTATTCTGTGCTCTGCAGTATTTGAAGACTAAGGACACGGATCACACAAGATCGACTCAACCGTGGTTGATAAAATTTTTTACTCATTGTGAACTCTAAAATTGTGTACATTTCGACCTTCAAGAAGCTTCCTTACATTCAAATTGATATAAAGCCAACCTACATTGTCCATTTAAAGTTTGCCATGACTCTTAAGTTTCCCACGCCCTTCCGAGACATAAAAGATTATTATGATCATTATAATGGCAGTCATTAACCGTGCAATGTGGTCATACTTAGCAACAAACTGTTTTAGGAAAGCTATAACGATGTGCCTACATTAAACAGAAGATCATCATTTAGGAATTACTGTGCTTAACGTGATATCTGTGGGTTTTCAAGGTTTCCCAGGGATTCACATCACATATTGACTAAGTAATGTACTTTTCAAGCATACATTAGATTTGTGTTATATTTGGACAAACATACTAAGGAATGATGCCGTTAAATAATAATGGAATTCTATAAAAGGCACACTCCATGTCTACAATACCTTGTAAAACAAAAGTTTAATAGGTCAGCCAGGTAGAAGGCACCGTAATAAAGCTCAGAGCCAAAATACATTCGCCAAATCGATCCTCGGCGACCTATTTCCAAGTTCCAAACAAATAATTCATTTCAATTTGACAAAGGTAGATATTGTGACGGTAACATAGGTTTTTACTTTGCATTGCATAAAGTATTTAACAGGATTAAATGGTAGCTTCCAATCTGCTGAAATTTTATTTGAGATTTCTAAAAATGTACGAGTATATTCTGTATTTTTTTAGTTTCAAGAAAAGCTGAGTGCAAAGGTGAGTCGTTGAGTTTCACGGTTTTTAACATAACTGCTTAGAATTTGAGAAGAATTTTACCTACCTTATGTCTGACAGATACTGTAGTCAGTCGAAGATGAATAAAAAGAAAGGAAAATTTGTCTGTGTACCTACTTACTCAGAAAATAATCGACAAAAAAGAAAGTTTTGTTATAAATCAGTACTAAACCTGTCGTGGTTTGAATAAGATCGGTGCATTCTGATAACATTAATCAATTATGTACCGAATGAAATTGGTGCTTTATTTAGCAATGCATGTTAGTTTCGTAACTGCTTGCTGCCAATTATTTTAATTTGATTCGATCACAATTATATGTTTGTGTGTGATTGTTTTTCGATCTAACGGTTTGATTTTCACAAAACTATTAAAGACATTTTATTCTTTGCTTAAGCGCTTAGGAAACATTATTGGGTCACTAGTAAATGTAATCGGTATCCCACATTACGCGCCAACGGTATCGGTACAATAAATAATCTAATAATCGGTTTGATCGAAAATCATCCACTTGTAACTAATATGGGAGGTATTCGATCGTAAATTGTATCTAGTTTTGGATCGTAAAGTACTCGGGCCCTGGCGGTACGTGGCGTATTGATATTTATTAAGAAGGGGAAGTTTTTACCGACTTCTTGCTACAAAAGATGTCATGAATACGGTTACCCATATCAATCTTTCACAGTTAAATTGTTTGGTATTTCTTAGATGCTTTGCGAGCTGTACACTACAGTTGTAATTATTTTAAGGGGTTCCATAACTAAATCTCCAAAAGGAATCAGTCATGTAATGACTGTATTCATAACCTTATAGTCTAAATTCAATCAAAAGAAATTATGATTAAATCTAGGTACAGAAGTTAGACTTCAAGTCAATGCTTAAGTTTATATAGCTAATATATCATTCCATTAATTTCTAATCTGTTCAATCAGTCCTGCAACAAATAGCTTGCCATCGACTTGTTAAGAAAACAAGTTAGGTATATTAGCTTTATACCTAAAATATACTTCTGCATGGAACGTGAAAGGACCAAGTGAGAACCAAACGAACGACATTTAACTACTTTCCCATAATATGAAGACGCTCTCAGCTATTTGGTATTCATAGTAATTTATTATAGTAGGTGGTCGCTATTGTTTTCGATAGGATAACCATACAAGTAACAATGGCTTGGCAGAACTAATAAAACATAACAAGCGCGTTTTAAGTCTTGTCCCGCAGCGTATCTATAATGTTTGTGTCACAATTAATACAATTATCGCAATTGTTCACATAAACATTTTGATCATAGTTTGGCGAACCACTTAACTTAAGACTTGTTCAAGATCAAAAAGTTATCCATGTAGACTATGTAAGTCGTAAATGAAGCAATTTAATGTGCCCATTTCAAAATGGGGACTTTGAAACCCTGTAGAGCCCTGCCAAAAACCTCAATGTTGGCACTTTTAAATCAAAGCTATATCTCTGGAAAGGTAGGTATCACTGGGAAAGCTTTGTCGGAATTGTCCGGTGGACGTAATTGGCACCAGTTGGATTGCTGCCCAACTCGTAAGGGTTGAGAGCGTGTCCAACAATATAGGTGGCCAGTGACGTCAGCTGGCAGTCAATAATCTGGCAAACATGCAACATAACATGATTAACGCTTAATATAGACAAGTGGAATGAAGTGTTTTTAAATCTTCGAACATCGTTATTATTTAGGAACACTGATCCAGTAGGTCATGGAGGGAATTAGGAACTGGAATAAATATTTAGCAGCGCTTGACGTCAACTAACGCTATCAATCCAACACCTACTTCAATATCAATTAGGTCCACTACATTATTCACATTCATAAGAACCAGACAGAAGTTAACTCAACATAATGCTAGTTTCCAAACATTGGAACGATGGCGTAAATTAACAACGTAAATAACGATTTAGGTGGCGATTGACGTAAATTCAGAGCCAACAAACTCATAAATAAGGTGTACGCTATATGATCCTGATCTAAATACCGAAGCAACATGTGCTATATAATACGCGAAAACACCCACGTAACTGGATTTCCTCTTAACCTCATTCATATTTTTTTCTTGATCAATAAGTCGATTTTTTTTAGTATTCTTGTAACGGACGATAATTGGAATAGGCAAATCTTTTTCTAAAATTATAAGTTGAAAAAAAGAAGTAAAATGTTTGATAATCATTAACATAAGAAAACCTTGGTAAAAGTAACATGACACTGACCGTCCTCTGACGTCATATCACCCGAAATAATTTTATGACTTGAATCGCGAATACGAAAATGGGTCACAGTCCACAAAACTTCTCAAGGTAACGCATAAAAAGAGTTATAAGATCATTGATACGTAACCTGAGGCTTACTAAGAGGATTTTAAAGAGGTCTTGTTTTTAAAATAAAGGGTTAAATAAAAACAACCAAATGTACATTCGTGATGGAAGCAAAACACACCTCTGCTGCCAATCTGTTACATGTGGCATGCAAAACAAATGCTTTCCATTTCATTCCCATTTGTTGTATAATAGTCTGAAAGCTGCGCCAAAACATTACATTACATATACACATTATACACACCTTGAAATGTTTAGGCTGAGTAACCTGTTATTGCCTGAACTATTTGATACAACATTGTATGAAGACGTTGTTTATATCTGTGTACTGCAAATTGATTGAGGAAAACCGTGCTTTTATCTTGTTTGTCTACGATTATGATTTCGTTTTGACTAACAGCTGTTTAACGTCTAAAATGTTTTCGGCAAATCGTTTAGCACGTCTCCAAAAATGAATTATTAAGAACGTTTTATGTAAGCTGCTTTATTCAAGCTCTTGACTATTTTATTAGGACCGCTGAGGTAAGAGGATCTTTGCTTGAATAATATACCAGTTTAAGTAACTGTGTCTGCACATTTATCATGTCAATATGAAAGCAAGGCATTGGATTACAGCGAATGAGTAAAGATATTCTCTGTCGTAATTGTCCTGCCGACAAAAACTTTAGATGAGGATGCAAGGCTTCTTGAATTAACCATCTAGTTGTCTTTAACAAACTTTTGCGCATACGGAAATTTTATCATACAATATAGGCTGATCATGATGATGATACAAGGTTGATGGTATCACACTGATACATGAGAGAGAAGAGAGAATTACAAACACGACCAATCAGATCCAGACAGTGGTCTCATGTAGATATTTGTATTGAACACGGGGATTAATCAATAAATAAAAAAAAAAAAAAAAAAAAATCTTTTATTTTCAAGCATCACACGGCTCATAGTGTGTTAGTACAATTGCTTAAGAACTATGTTAGTAAACATAACAAAAATAAAAATAGCTACCATAGGAAGATTCATCAAGTTGCGTTTCTAACATGCATCTTGATAAATCTACCTATAGTCGGACCGTCCAGCCTCTCAGCAAATACCTTGAGGATCCTGTTGGTGCTTCTCCCTACTCTGCTTATTATTGAAGCTACCTTCTTACGCATTATCGCAAAGTAATCATCGGTGTGTGCATCAGCGAACATGCCTGATGCACTACAATAGGGTGGAAGCCTCAACAACGCCCTGAAGGCATTATTGTATTGTATTCGCAGGGTGTTGGCTGCTGTTTGGGTATGGCTAGCCCAAAGACTGCTGGTGTAAAATGTTTGGCAGTAAGCCTTGAAAAGAAGCCTTGAGAATCAATGAAATTACAGAAATTTTAAGGTGGTATTTATTATTTCCGTTCTTTTTATATACTACGAGTAATAGGAAAAAGATAAACAGCTATCATTGAACCAAGTTTAATTTCGACAAATACTACTAGATCAACGTAGCTTCTATTAGTAAGTTATATTTTATTCGTGAGTTTTCATGAAAATTTAGTGTTAATTTAACCACTTATTCACTAACTGAATATTTCAAGCGTACCTAGTTGAAGTTTGAGTGGTCGGTAACTCGAGCTAACTAAAGTTTGCCAACTATAACGACTTTCGAGAACTCTGTGTGTGAAGAGTGCTTGACTGCTAATAACTTGCCAACTTAATTGACACTTGAACTTTGAACTTTTAGTGTTGTATTTTATAGTTATATAAAGATATATTTTTTTTAATCCTATAACGATTTTTGGAAAACTTGGGTGAGATATCTACTTACAACGTGTTTACAATTTATTGTAAGTGCCGTCAGGAATCAGGAAACCCATTGGAGTTGCTTAATAAATAAATATATTTGTACACCTAATAAATCAAAATAAAAATCGTTTATCGCAACAAGACACCCAATTACCAATAACACATGTTTTTATAGATAGAAATAAAAATATAATTTACGACTACGATAACCCCATAGCACACAGTACAATATTGTAGGTGGTCGACACCCGGCACAACTTAACCGTGACAGTTTTTTCGGTCTAATGCTTCAGGAACCAGGGAGTATTAGAGCCAAGAATATTGGTGCGTGGGACAAGCGAGAAGAGCTGGACTAAATTCCGGTAGTTATTTATCAGTAGTAAACCTGATGTCTGGCAAATGGGCTCCTTATTTACTGGACAATTGATTGACGTAATTTGGTCCCAATGTGTCAGTTATTAATTAGTTTATGGAACGATGATGAAAAAAACAAAGAATAAATGTTTATTTGGCGCAAGTCCGCAGTTAAACTTAGTCTACTTAAAATTATGCTACCAGTGACTAAGCTATGTAAATGCTCGACTCTTAAATATTTTGTTCTGTTATTTGCACGTAGTAACAGATGATACCTTGGAAAATGTGAGCCAGTATTCTTGTTGCATCTCGAGATCCTCAAAGAGTTAAGATAACATTTGTATTCACATGGTGGGCAACGCAAAGTCCGTAAACGGAATGAGAATCTTTTGAATTCAAATACACGGACGTGATGATATTAAACAGCTTTGCAGATAGATTAGTAGATTGCAAAAAAGATTGTACTTAGACCTATTCTTGACATTGCGACATGCAGAAAAGGGGTAGAAAATATTAAGTCTTAAGTCGCACATAAATTGGAATGTAACCCAAATAGTGCCAGATGTCTCGAACAGTTATGAAACGTACACCCTCGCCTAAGAACCCCAATTTGTTTATAATTGATTTAAATATTATTTTAAATAGCCTACCGTGGTTGATTGATACAGGAACTACATTTTAAACATAAGCTTTTTATCAAAAATTATAAACCACTTTTGAATATATAGTATTTATTAGTTTGATACTGATAGTATGGCATTATTATGAAAATATTGTATGAGGTTGGTAACAGTTTTGATGAATTAGGGTGTTGTTTTGATTTGAATGATAAAAACTATGAAAACTTCAGTCAAAATTAGTTTTACTGGGCTATTTTAGAGATTCTTGCTTCTATCTTATAGTTTTTGTTGGTTAATGCTATTGAGCTTAATTAATGAGAATTGGCTATAGGCCTTCCGTTATCTTGTGTGTCTTGCCAGTTGCATTACGTTCCCTACAGAGTTGTTTTCTGAAAAAAGTTTATTTAGGTACTATATCGTTAATATCTAGAAGACGATTAGGTAAATAAGATTGTTTCTCAGCTCGCAATGAACATTACCCACAAGTTCATAACCCTTGGATCAGAGTGAAAGTCTAGACATTTTCACTTCCTCGATGATCAGTAGAAATAATGGAAAGTTGTTTGCACAATTATATGTGGCAGAACCGTGACATCGGATATTGCGGGAAATGATGGGGCCGAAGGTGTGTATTATGTGGTGTAAACAGTTATTGAAAAGTTGCCGAGTTAATGCTACACCGCGTCAGGAAAATTTCTAGAAGTTTTTCTTTGTATTTATAAAATTTCCATCGTGAATAAGTAGGGTATGAACGGGTATATTTGGTTTGTTGATGAAATTGTAGAACGATATGCAATGGACTGGTGTCGTCCCTTTGAGATTACAAATCTTTTGGCAGAAATCATTGTCAAGAATTGTCAAAATTCTTGACAATACCTACTAGTCATCAAGTCTGCCAATACAACTAGTATATCCATCAAATCAATTTCTAAACATGCCACTGAACAATAATGTAGACATAAAATTGCACCCTAAGCGGAGGGGACTCCTCTCGGTAGCCGAGAGTGCAGCTGACGTCATAAAAATGTAAGGGACAAAATTGTGGGTAGATAAAAAGCATGATTAAATATAATAAAACAAATAAGGGGTATATATAAAACTCTCTGGGCTCTGTATAAAACACAGAGCTGAGAAAAACATGTAAATGCCTAAAAATAACCACTTCCATTTTTAGAATGATACATAGGTACCCTAGGCAATTAAAGTTATTAGAAATTTAATTACTAACGAAGTTCCCTTCCGACTGATATGATACAAGTTAAAGGCCCAAGGATGTCAACCATACAGGGTCGTAGCAAATATTTTATTTCGAGCTAAAAAGATCTTTAATATGAACATATTCAAGCTCTGGAAAAACTTTTACATTACTTTTGGTTAATAATTAAGTACTGCTTGGTCCTTAAATAATATTCAGACTACAACCCTCACTACACAGCCCTCCTTACGCACGTGCCATGCCTCCCTCACTATTACGTACACAAAATATTACATCTGAATCCCATCAGATTTTGATAGATTTTATTTATGTTCACAGCGGTTACCATCACGGGAAGAGCAGGGGAAACAAGTTAGAGAAGAAAAAAATGTGCCGGTTAACCCACGATAGAATAGAGATAAATACGTTGTATTACCAGTTGGGTACATGGTAAGAATTCGTGATACAACTGAATATGGTTGTTACTATAATGATAAGATTGTGAGGAGATATATTGCCACAGTCACTATTGCAACACTTGATTATTAAATAGGATATTGGCACGAGCTGTGAGTTTATCAGATGAGTGATATTCTTTGTTCAGTCTTCACAATCGAGTTGGTATTATGTATGTAGTTGCTTTTTATGTCATCTTCAGACGAATATCCTGCTAAAACGAGTCTATTGTGCCGATTCGAAGTAAACCAAACAAATAGCCAAATAGTTTTTTGCTTTTTGATAAAGAAACTAAAGAAACATGTACCTAGCTTATATAATATTGCTGAGTTTAGTTACTATTTCTCTTAACTATTGATGCCACAAGTAATACCATCTTTTGAAGCATCAAATAAAGTAGGCCAAACTTGCGGAAATTTATTTAAACACCAAAAATTATGTAATATGACATAAGAATCATTAGTTACCATTTGCCAATACATACTTTTTATACAATACTCAGATTGCGACGTAATTCCGCTATTTGTTACTCGCTGATGTAATCCTTATTTACAGATCTATGCAAATTATAAGGCTAGGTGTACAAGCATACAAAAATCTCCAACAAGAGAACATTCTGATAATAATTAATTATCTGGTGAGGTTCGAGTAAACATTCATGTTCAGAATTCCAATGAGTTTAAAATTTTGTAAATAAACGCGTAATTGTTGAATAAGTTTATTTTAGCTGTTTCATTACACAAACATTCAAAATTATGCAGACAATAGGTGAATATTTTATCAGCACATTTAGTGCCGCGTGATGAAGGTAAATAACAAAGGAATTTTTGGTGGTTTTATATAAATTTGCAGTGCGAAAATGTTTACCATACAATATTCTGTTGGAATAAAAACTGGAGGGGCCTATCGTGTTACAAAGTTCGTGTGTCCTTATATTTTATTAAAGTCACGGTTTAGGTACTTCAGTCGTTTCAGGTACAACAACTGAATCCGGGAAGACAGCAGAAGATTTCATTGCACTAGAAACATACATACATATCAGTGTCCCCTAGATTATGAATACTGTATATCTATCTGGTGATAAAATCAATATAGGTAGTGTATAACTTGATTAACACGGTTGGTGCAAGCCCCACGATTCCATTTGTACTCAATACGTGCCATTGAACATGGAAATATAATTACTGACTAAACCTCTATGGATTTTAGCTAGCGATGCAAATTTCAGATGGTCTCATACTACTTAAGTCGACTACATTGATTTATGTAGTTATTAGGTACCATTTGGACGACTGGTTGGATAGATGGTGGATAATTCTCTTAGCAATTTGCTAAGGCATTTATTATAGGATTTATATGATAGATATATAGGACACATAAAGAAATAACTATTTCAATAAGTAAAAGAGACAGCATGAACTTAACTAGACTACCCGTAATTTTTGCTTGCTTTGTTACCTGTCTTTTCTTAAACACGATCGTAAAGAGCTGCTTAATTCGTAGTTTAAAACATGTTTACGAGAATATATGTAGATATACATATTTAGAGTTACTGGCTTATAACGGCTTTTTCAGGAGAGTTAAAATGAATTTAATTACCTGAAAAATAAAAGTCGTTTACTAAATAAACTCAACCGTGAACAAAGGGTGAACGCTATCCGATAGGTAGACTACGTATGCTTATGTATAATAAACGCGCATCCATGCATGAGGATTGTTCGTCCTTGACATGGCTGTAAAGTATATTCTTAGCCCAGTCATATTAGGGCTTTCACCTCGGAATGAAAGATAATAAGCTGCAAATTGGTATGAACCTTTGTTTTGTCATTCTAAATGTTGTCTCAAAAGTCACAATCGTTATCGTGTCCGCGTCTCAAGATATTCAAGGTCAAAGGTCACAAAAATCGGTTTTTCGCGAATATCTGGCTTCCTATCGGTTAAATGAGATTTGCATTTATTATAAAAGTTGTAGGCTATAAAATTCCCTACAACTTTTGTTTAAACTTTTTTTTCATACGACCAACCGTTTTGAAGGTAGAGCGCGAAGTGCACATCGTACAGTCATATATATAATAAACCTGTACAACTGTCAACACTTCCACCAACAAGTGAAGCAGCTCATCAACACATAAAACGTGTCTACTACCAGATTCAAACGTGGTTAGGGAAGGACTTAGAACCTCAAGAATGGGGCTGGATGCTTGAAAATGAAATCCTGGAGCCCATACGAACGTTATTACCTCCAGCACCAGCCGAACTACTAAACGTAATATTTTGCAATTGCAAAAATGGTTGTGGTTCCCGCTGTGGATGCAGAAAATCAGGGCTACAATGTTCTTTAGCTTGCGGCCAGTGCAACGGACAAGCTTGCCTCAACGCTTCACTGTATCCAAGTAATCCCGATGAAGAATTATCTTTCATTCCGAGGTTGACCCCTTTTTTTACCTAATATGACTGGGCTATCTACCCGTACAAGTGCATAGTAATGAGGAAACTCAAAGATATACCACGAGGATTGATTTATTTATATTAAGCTGATATAAATAACCAGTACATTATATTACTCATGATGCTTGTGATTATATACATATATGGAGAATTTGCTTCTCCATATATGTATGGAGAACTTGGATTTACTTGGCATTCATTAAAATACACTATTATAGAGTCCATAAAAATGGATACATGTGACCATAATTATACAGTAGTGGCTCCTGTGATGATGGACTGCAAACCTGGGTGTGACTGTTTATGTGATCGGCAGTGCTTGTAAGTTTCATTTTATTTTAATTAGTAACTTTCTAAGCCGAGAAGACATTGAAAATCTTTGATGGAATGTCAAAAGTCAATGAAGGTTTAGAATTAGGAATGTTATGTCCAAAAACTTATAGATCCTTGAATTCAGTACCAACTATTGATATATTTATAGCATACCTATAGGATTATTTGATTGGATGAACATATACTTATATTTATTTATATAATTATAAGGCATAAATTTAACTAATCTTAATCAAATGTCGTTCAGAATAATATGACCCTTATTATACCGCACTCTATTGTGTCGCTGGGACATTAATAAGGGGTGTACTCACTGCACATAATCGATCGGCGTATTGCGTGGGATGTCGATATATTGCGAGGGTGTGTGTAACGCTTAACGTGAACGATGATTGTACTGTCAGATATGAGAATTTGATAACGAAAATAATGCGTTTCTTAAATTGTCGTTCAGTGACCTGATGAAACTGTTCTGATTGATTTTGCTTAATCATGCCTTAAATATGAAGCTATGTTTAGAGCACCTACTCACCTACTCTAAATTCATTCGATTAAATGCAAGTTTTTCTATTACATATGTTTCATTGCTATACCTATCAAAACATTTCCTTATTTAGCTTCTCTAAAAATATCATCTGCTGTTAGCAGCAGCTAAGATGAATAAAAGTCGCAAGCTACGTTCAGAACATTTTTCAAACAAAAGAAACAGACAGTTGATAGATAAGCAGCCACAGTGAATTAAATCTGCCAAATAATTTACGAATCTATAATGAGCGAACGAAAAATATACACATTTTTACATTTTTGAATAAAAAGTAGAATACGCCATTTTTCTTGAATTGTACAAATACAGCACTAAAAGCAAGTATCCATAAAAAAATATATTACACGTTTCATCGTAAATAATGATTCCGCTATAATATTAATGATACGCGCGTTTTGTCGTCGAACAATTTCGCTACATTTGTGTCAGCGGCGCTGTTGTGTCCCGGGATTTAGATTAATGATACGATACCATATATAAATATTGGAAAGTTAAAAGTTAATGGACGTCGGAAAATGATTTATTATTGGAATTATTGGAAGTACAATTGCGATATCATTGGTTTGCAGGGTTTAAGTGAGCATAAGCTGACAATCATTGTAGTGTATAACATGTCTTATTCGTCCAACCCAAAGGCAAGTATTTTTTTTTAATCATCAGCGACTGAGCGATTGTCTGTTGTCTTATTTCACCTATCATAATAATTACATTTTATTTTCAAGCTAAAACTAATCTAAAAGTCAAATATAATACAAATCTTCTTAATCCAACCATTTATTACCACCACACAATATCTCTATAACCATAAACAAACATTACACATTGTGGTTATAAAAACCAAAACCAATACCCGTAAACCTAAGGATTATCTCTAATACCGACCACAAATGACAATATTTCCCATCAGTCATAACGACATGACGTCACATCAAACTTGAACTTGACATTTGAAAAGGAGAGTCAACAATAGGGCCCCAATTAAAATGTATTTAGAAAACTAATCCCCATAAAAACTAGACCTCTAAGGAACACGCGAAAACATGGGCTCATGTTACCCTTCAAAAAGCTACTGAATATTAGCATAAGATTTGCAATGCTGTCTGCGACAGACTGTGTGTAGGTCCCTCAAGCAAAAATTTATTCAAGGTTGACCAAATAAGGTTTATAATAGAAAAATCACTTTCGGGATAAGTAATGATGATTATAAATTCGAGTAACAGACTTAGCAAATTGAAACCGACAGATCCTATTGTGTTACATCACTTGAAGGTTAACATTGGTTACACGGTTATTGCTTGTGTGAATGCTGTAAAAAATGGAGCCTTGAGTATTTGTTTGACAGACATCTAAATGAGAATACAATAGGAAGTGTTATTTTACAGAGACGGGGATCCTATAAACTAAAAGCAATCATGTCAAATCAGATCGAAAGGTTTTTTCTTATTTTTATTGCTGAATATCTGCTATCAAAGAATTCATCCGAAGCAATGATTAAATGATAGGATATAGTCTTTCAGTGGGATTGAGCAATTGTTTTTATAACCATTGCAAAAGGTATAACTTTATGGTCAAAGAAACCGAATGTCGAAAGATACTGTAAACTCACAAAGGTTTCTCAATGTAACGCTTTCCAAGTTTATAAACAACACAAAAAACTATTTTCGATGAAATGAGATTATAGCCACCCAAACATGGATATAATATCATGAAGACACACCAGAAACCATGACAATCAGATTTATAGGATTTGTTATTAAAAAGTGACATCTCTATTGAAGAAAAATTATAAAAAAAAAACATCAACATCTAAATAATAAAATCGAAACCGCGTAGCTAAAATAAGATCCCACAAAATCGCACGAAATACTAAAAATAAAAAAGTCAACTTTGGGAAAAAAGACGCTGGCAAGAAGGGACACCCCTGCTGTATTTTTTATGTAATTCAAGAAGGGTGCAAAAATAAAGTTGCAATTTTAAGACGTTGCTATTGGACAGAACGTGCTAGGGGTGACACCCAATAGCAAAGGGCGGAACGTGTAAGGGTATGGTCTGTGAAGGATTATTAATTTTTAAAGACGTACTATACTCACGGATTAAGCTAAGAGAATATTTTGGTGTTCTTTATCTACATGCTCCAAAGTATCCTTAATTTTAATCAGAAACCTCGTTTTCGTAACACGAGCAATGAAAGTGCAATTTAGTTCAAACAAAGTTTAGTTTATGAAAACTATTCGATAACAATCATTATTAAGTTTGATTTTTTCTCATAACTATCTGTAGAGTAGTGGTGCGAACAGAAGGAACAATTGTTATTGTCCTATATCCTTACCTTTTTTTTCAATCTTGAATTTCAACCCGTAATAATTACCATTCTTATGCTGATACTGTATTTACTTATTTTAGTTGTATTGTAGGTAATAAGTACAATAAAAATTTCACGTTACTATTACAATACAAAAAAAACGAGGTGGTGCAAACGCAATAGGATAAAAGAAATCTGTGCTTAATTTGAATTTTAAATAATCTGTCTCAAGCTACTACTCTAAGAAAACAAAAGACGTAATAAATCAAAATATTGTGCTAGTACAATGACGTCACGGCATGCGCGTACGCCGATGCACAATAGCATTTCTCAATATCAATGACATTAGACGGCGCTATCAAAGGCGTTAAACAAATTTATGACCCGTAAAACCCATTAGAATTACACGTACACAATAAATCATAGAAAAAGTATGGTGAACTATGGTAACAGTATAATTTCTCGCTACTAGGATTTGGTTACGGATCGTTTGGTAAATTGATAGAATCGTGTAATGCACAAATGTATCCTCGAGATATTTTTTCTCTTCTGGGTAATCTTAGATAGAAATGAACATTAGTCATTGGGGGTAATTAAACGTTAGGTTGAATGTTATAAGGTATCTTGTCTTGTAAGTAAAAATACTTCATTCTGCTCGAAATATTAACAAGTCTATATAAGCTAGACCTTTAAAAGAAAATAATAATGAACATACTCAAGATTGACCAAACCTTTAGAAACTCAATCATAACACGTCAAATCTGACGTTTCGTACAAAAGATGCAGGGATGCAACGGACTGCAAACAAGGATTGTCAATCACAATAGGACTGCCGACAAATAGCGGCCGGACCCGACAGATGTTGTATTGAAGATTTACTCAAAAATACGAGTAATCGTCGTGCGACTAAGCTTCCGTGTTGCAAAACCGGTATTGGTGGTAAAAATAATGCTGTTAGTTGGTATATAATAACACTAAGCATTTGGATTGTGAGAAAATTTGTTTAAATACGTCATCCTATAAAATAATTATTATTTGCGTTAGAGGGAAAATCCACTGTTGCTGCTAGCGCAGTGGTTGGAAGGCTGAACACTCCATGCAGAACTAATTATTCATAATGTCACTGAAATTATATATTATTCGTTTTCTGTATCCGGCAATTTTAACAAAAATGTCTTAGGAATCACAAATATCGCAATCTAATTTAAAAGTACGTAAGTAAGTAAGAGCTGTAATAAACTTATGTGACATTGATGGATATTTAAGTATTTTTCAATATGCTTTTCAATATAATACACACATCAAAAGTGTCTAGGGATCAAGCATTTTTATGCGGATTTCTTGAGATTGAGATGTGGCTTTGTAATAAATTTATGATTTTATAAATTTATATGGATCCTTTTTGGTGCATTTCATAATTCGAATCAGGAACTGTGAATCAAATTCGAGTAAAAGATGAAAATCAGCTGTCAATATTTTCCCTATAAAAACATACAACGCATTGAAGACATTATTAGTGCTACTGTTTCCCTACTACTGATTAAAACCAACGTTATTATGGAGCGGCGACGTCATTTAAGCAGGGAAGAAATGCTCAGAGCCGTGGGAATGATAGAAGCTGGTTCCCGGCAACGTACTGTGGCTTTAGCTCTGAATACAAGTCAGAGTGTTATCAGTCGACTTTGGACACGTTACCGAAGCACTGGTACCGTGGCTGAGCGCCATGGAGGACGGTATCGCTGCACCACACGGAGACAAGACCGATACATTCAAATCTTAACTCGAAGAGCTCCAACAATAACCGCCATGATGTTAGCCGTGAGGCTTCATCACTCTTCAGGGAACTTAATTAGCGACCAAACAGTCAGAAACCGCTTGCATGAAGTGAACCTTCATTCCCGAAGACCGCTACGGGTACCACCTATAGCAATGCACAATGGTAGGATTCGATATCAATGGGCTCTTGAACACAGAAATTGGGCAGAAGAACAATGGCGTTTCGTGTGCTTTTCTGATGAGTCTCGTTTTGGTATGAGACCGGATACAAGACGTATACGACACTGGAGAACCCCTGGACGCCAACAGCGATTAAAATCCTGCCAGGAAGTCCATCCTTATAGTGGTGGAACCATCATGGTATGGGCGGGTATTTGGATCGGCGGAAGAACTGAGTTGATTTGGATCAGAAGCAACCTCAACGCTCAAATTTATGCTGAGACGATTGTATCAGACGTCATCGTTCCTCTACAAGTGCAAATCGGTCCCTTATTTCAGTTAATGCATGATAATGCACGACCGCACACCGCAAGAGTTGTAAGACAGACTCTCGCCGCAGCTAACATCAATGTCCTGCCCTGGCCTGCTCAGTCGCCAGACTTGAACCCGATTGAGCATGCATGGGATATGCTACAGAGAAGAGCTCTGCCGAATATGGAGGGTATCCAGTCGCAAGAAGACCTTTTTTTGTTGTTGCAACGAACATGGGCGGCCATTCCACAGCGTGATTTGGATGAACTCATTTTGAGTATGCCAAACCGATGTTCTTGTGTTGTTAGTGTTCGCGGTAGAAACACGGATTATTAATTGTTTAAGTTACCCAATAAAATTTTAAAGAAAACTGTTATTTCAGTATTTTTTTCGAACTTTTGTGTTAGTGGTTCAAATGTCAAAAATCCCTTTATTAGGAAAATGGCAAATTTCTTTATTAATGCAAAGGTGACTTGGTTTATCGTTACTGTGACAAACGAAAACACTTTATTCGATGAATCCTTAAAGAAAATTTTAATTAATATCAATCAGGAGAAAAGTTATTGCAAAAATATATGTTGATCCCTAGACACTTTTGATGTGTGTATATTTCAATGCATACATATATGTAACGGCATACAACGCACAATTAGCAGTTGGGTTCAAAAGATGTAAAGATATGCTAAATGTTTGACAGGTTTCATAACCCATTTCTATAGATAAATTGACCTTTTGAATGTTACCGTAATCTAATATTGAGAAATATGATTATCGATAATGCTATTAAGATTACAATCTAACCCGTTTGATCTAAACAAGATAAAATTGCTTAACAAAGAGATATTCTCAAATAACAAAATGCCCTAAACGTTTCTTACGTTATGAAATGTTATTGTTGACCTCAAGGGTAGTTCTGCACCCTTTCTTGTCATAGTCACTTACCCTTGCTTGTCACGGCCATGTCAGAATTTGCAACGTGACATGTTATGTCATAGTGAAAATGCAGTTTGATGAGGTTCAAATGAATGCAATGCAAGGAGTGATGTCGTTCACACGACTGGGTAGTGTATCGGTTACTTCCCTGATGGGGTTTCAAACAAAGCACCTACAGGTGGGATGGTATCAAGAGTTAAGTAACAATACATTTTCAACTTGCTCCATATTTTTTTTAAACATCGATGAATTCCCTATCTACCTCAATAAAGAGGCTATAAGCGAAAACAATGCACTAGAACTTAGTTCAAAGAGTGATATAAATTCCAAATTTTCGATAAATCATCTTGATCAGCGAAATAAGCGGAAAAAACCCGCAAAACTAAGTTCACACTGTGATAAAATAACCCAAATTTTAATAAACTACTCGAATAAACCATACAGTTTCACTCAAAGACAATAATAGACTGTTCAATAACAAAAACCACGGGAACTCAAAATTATGTAACAGGATATTGTTAATATTCATAATGCACAAGATTTTTAAGGTAGTTCCCATCTCCTCGTTTCCCAAAATTGCGACTTTTGAATTATGTTTTGAAACTTGGCGATAAACAAATACGATCTTTGTTCCCTGTCTATTTCAAATATCAAAATCTATTCAGAAATCTGTCATCTCGTCAAAGAACCCGACTGTCTTTTATTTTTCCCCGAGGTTGTTTCCCAAAATATTATTTCAACATTCGTCCCGGTAATCTATGAAATATACTGGTAAGGTTAAGAAATTCATAATAGACCGTACCTTTGATATATATTTTTTTATATTTCCTTGTCTTATAGACTACGATCACAATTATTTGGTCATAGGGGGAAATAAAATGACATTATTATTTGATATAATAAATTGTCAGATAATGGAGGGGCTTGCGGTATTCAATTGTACTATCAAGTGAAGAAAAATAGCTCAAATCGTAAATATTCGACCGCAATAATTTACGTCGCTGTTCAATTGGGTTATGTTGCTTAGTTTCCCATCTTAAATTCCGTATTCCGTCCAAAAATATGTCCCTGGACACTATCAAATTACTATCTCGGCACATATTTTTGGTTCATATCTTGTAGCTAAAATGATTTCTTAAAATAACAACAGTAAAAAGATACAGATGCACTTATACAATAACTCTATTATATTAACTGCATTAGATAGGATTGAAGTAACAAAAGGTTAAATCCAATTGTCTATTATCGCTTGAGGGCAATAGATATGTTAGCTGACGCATAAGGGATTTTTACGCCAACTTTGTATGGCTTTTTTGAGCTTAAAGGGTGTAGCCCTAAGCGTTTCTTACGCATCTAGCGGATATGCAAACAACTTGGTGATAAGCACCTATTCACATCCTGTCGGTGTAAGACAAGTTTCTTTATCATTACATCCGTCGAGTTGAACCTAGGCAGGATATTATAAAAATTGTTACAGTCTCTTGCTAGGTAGGTAATTTCAAAATGATTATAATGAACTTGGAATTGGATTTTTTTATCATCGATTTGATCAGGAGTCATCATAAAACTTTATTGTTAAAATTCGTGCTAAGATGAGTTCATAGTCATTTTCTATGATGATTAAAAAGAATAGTGTTTTATGGTGAAAAAAGTGATACGCCAAATTAAACACAGGTACGTACATTAAAATTGAAAAATAACAGGCATAGTGTATACCGGAAACAATTACATGTTTTTGAAGAAAACGTTCTTCTTACAACTGTTTGAAGTCCACATTTTAAGTATTATTTTGGCATTGGTTAACCATGCCAGCATAACGGATATTGGAAATTGAAATAAAACTACTTTTTAAGCGGATACTATCGCAGTTTATTTTTATTTTAGTTCCCGACCTTTCAAAACCTTTGCAGGTGTCATGGTCACGGACAGACTTAGGTGGTATTCGTCTTGACAGGAGATGTTACTCGTTCTAAAATCATATTTATTAATTGATTGTTTGTGTTCCGACCTACGCAATATGAGCTCTCTGTGTTTTGAGGTCTTGCAGCGCTGCTCTTAAGTTTGGTTTCAATTTTGTGAATTATTGGGTTCCAAGAAGGCGATATCTTCTAGCCATCTTCTTTAAAGCCGTAATAGATTCCATTTTAAATTAGCTTTATTCCAATTTACAATAACAATATAATAATATGTCGGACATGTCTATTTTTAGATGGTTAAAAATATTTATCTAGTCAAGCATGGAATATTTGGGTTTTTTTTTATTCGATTTTTTAACGAGTTTAGTGCCTCTATTAGCACAACAAAACGTCGTACACTTGGTTAGGATTAATAATTCGTATGTTGTATTGCTAAAGTAATTCTTATTACATCTGTGAGTATATGAATGTCGAACAAGCCACCAAACTTGTTTGGGTAACGTATAACGATAATGATCCCGCATTTATAATGAAATATTTTATTAGAGCATGGTGTACCAAACAAGTAGGAATGAATAACTCCTTGAGATGTTCAGACAGGAAGGGTTGCGAATCTCAAGAAATAAGTAACTGACCATTACGAAAAATATATTTAGTAAAGATTGCAGATTCTATACCTTACCAGATTAATACGAGCAATTAGACGTTTATTTATATCTGATAAGGAAAAATGCAATGATAAGATGAGATATAATTGTATAATTCAAATAAGAACTAACATAAGTGTGTGTGTGTGTGTGTGGTTATCTTATAAGATAGTAGGTACCTAATAGTCTTAAAACGGGACATTTAGTAAGGATTTAGTTACCCAGTGAACTGAACAAAATTTACATTACTTAAGCAATTACCGTCATTTTTGAATAGACTGCAGTCTTTAAGGAGTTTTCTCAAATTTTCGATCAATTACATTTATTTATTCATTCGAAATATCACGAATATAGCAGTATATAAAAATGCAATAACCGTTTACCTAATTCAATCTCACAGCAAAGGAACGAGTATCTCATAATCCGGCTAGTTAGCGTACCCAATTTGCGTCCAACAAGGGGCCCATGCGTACGCGCTGCAATTGTTCCCATTCATTGAACATGCGCAAAAAAGATGTCCGACTTGCACTGGTTTGAGATGCTCGAATTGTGATTTATATTTATTATATTATAAGGGCGAGTTCTGTGTCTTGTTCCTCGTTGACAGATAGGTAATACGCCGTATTGTATGTTACCAAATTTCTTGGAAGAGTTCAGAAGATTTTTTGGATGTTAAAGTGACAGTACATCTGCTGCTTGCTGCAAATATTATTCGTAGGTAGTAATATTTTTATTTTTATTTTATTTATTAGGGACAAAAAACAGTTACATGCCAATCTTAACTAGTTTCTTAAATAAGTACATTACAAAGGAATATGTATACAAAAAATAAAAAACATTTTTATGTTACTACACATGTAACCCACAACAAATAAAAATTCAAAGAAGGCAGACAGTTAGTGTGCACAGTTAGTGCATATTACAAATATATAAATCATGTTTTATCACCAGATTCATTAGGATACTATAAATACCTACCTTATTTTTCAAATTTTACATTTTATAGGGTACGTATCTGTGTGTCAGTAGCAAACACCCAAATAGCTCAAAGGATTTGGTCTAGTTTTTTTTTTTTGTAGAAAGGTAATTTTATCGAGAGTGTTCGATCTTAGCTATGTTCTAAGAAGACCTGATCCGATCCGTTAGAAGTTCATCAGCAATTTTCTAATCGATGAAAAGGATTTGAGAAACTTCTACTGGTCTGCACGATTGGAAATTTAGTTTTTGATTAATTTTAAGATATTGCAAAAACATGATAACTTTAACTTGACCTTGGATCGAAATATTATTTTCAACATTTTTAAAGGTATTTTTGTGTGTTTACTGAACCGTAATAAAACAGGAAACTCGGGACGAATTTTTGTGGCATTCGTTATTGCAAAAGTATTTTCCCCGGCACCTTTTTTTACCACTCCCTTTTAATCCGATCATCTTACGGGACTTCGAACCTTCACGACCGGAGAGAATCAGTATATGTATACTTGCAGATTTAAGTCGAGTGAGTTATATTGTACATTTTCTTCATAAACTTTTCTTTTAACAGACCGTCATCAAGTAATACGACAGGATGTCATAAGAGATACTTTCACTGAACAATATTTAATGTCGTTATACTGCTCACATTAGAAAACGATTAAGCGAGCACGACTTACAGATAAATACATAGATCAATTTTACCTACCAGGTGAAAGAACTTTCACTGAATAATTTAAATTTTATCTATCGCTAACGCTTATATATCGTATAAAAGTATACATCAGAATACGATTAATAGAACTATACGGAAAATAGATCCGACTTATCTAGGGGTATATTACCATTGCGTTATCTACTATAATAAAAGTAATTTTACCATTCTAACTTATTGTTATCGACTTATAGTTTCGCTTAGTCGCCGAACAAAGTAATCTGATAAGGCTCGAAGCAAACACACTACAAGCACGCTAAGGCCAAGCAGGATGACCCATACTAGCCAATTTTATTTTTCACATTATTTTTCATAGAAAGTTCCAAGTTTTAGTTTCCTGCATTTTGGCAGTACTAAAACCGAAAAATATATTATTATAATCATATTTGCTACAAATACGCTATGTAACTTACGTACACAATATTATGTGAAATGTTCAGAACTGAATTATTACACTTCAGTATTTCGACCACAATCTCAGCGCTCCGATAGCCGTGATCGTCTAGTGGTTAGGACCCTACGTTGTGGCCGTAGTAACCCAGGTTCGAATCCTGGTCACGGCAGTGATTATCACTGTCATGGCGGAGACATCTTTTATGATGTTTCTATATATTTTTGAGTGATACTTTGTAAGAACAATCGAAAAATATTATTTTCATTTAAATCTACAGTTTAGCGCCACCTATTAATCGGTAGCAGAACTAAAGCAACTATATTTATCGTAACAGTACTCGTTAAAAGCCATAGAGGGCGCTTCTTAGACAACTTGAAATAGCTCAACAGATGGCGCTAGCGTAGTTTTAGTTAATTTCGCAATAGATGGCGCTAGCATTAAGATTCTAACTATTCAACAACAGATGACACTTTAACGTATGTTTCAGTATTGCAAGGTTTTACAACTAGATGGCGCCACTGAACCTAAATACTACTTTGCTATTGAAAGTTTGTCAGCAAGTCAGGTACAAACGTTAAGAAAGTTTTTCTCCGTTTCATTATAATTCTAGCAAAAAATACGTACTGATTGTTATATTCTATAAGTGTAAATTAAAAAATGTAAAAACGCGTTTAGTTTGATCATAATGCCTTGCCGAAAACGCTTATTGCCAGAACGAACTGTTTTTTCGTTTTAAACTATGTACATTTTTTTTAACACTGCATTGTTTTACGTGGACCATAATTATATAGGCACAGCTCTATTGTATGTTTAACCAAATTCAAATAAAGTCTACTTGAGCCATGACTTGAAAAAAAAAAATACAAAAGCAATTTGGTACTAAAGTGAAATAAGTTTGTAAGGGTTTAGGGCAAACCTTTGCTAGGCCGTTAAAACCGTTAGAGAACCTCGATTCTTTCAGTTTTACTTAACCTTTAACATATAATTCTTAAGCGTTTCGTGCGATAATATTTCACTAGAACAAGCATAAAAAACATGCACGAAAGTCAAGACCGGACGTGACGCGAGTCTGACAACGCTTAAAATCATTTATAACGACATTTAACGATAAATGCAGAAATATGAGAAGGAACTTAGTTTTTTAAGTGCGGAAGATGTATGATATAAATAACTATTATAGCGCTCCATTAAGTGGTCGTTAGGAGATCACAGGTGTCAAGGTTGGATGTCGTGTTATAGCAAATTTGAGAGCACATCATCTAACCAAGTCCCGTCGTATGACTTACCTAAAGATTTTACTTGAGGTCATCTGAATGTATAAAATTAAAAAAACATTCCTAAGCTAGAAATATTATTTTAGCTCTTTAATCTTACCACATGAGTAAAGAAACGCTATTTATTCATGTGGATATTCAATATTATTATAGTACCCATATAGGTACTATAGATCAGATTATTTTTAATATGGTTTATGACTAACACGAAGACTAAATGGAGTGCATTATGCAGATAAGGTGACACACTGACACCGTTAACGATAAGTGAGGTACACACATCAAAAGTGTCTAGGGATCAACATATATTTTTGCAATAACTTTTCTCCTGATTGATATTAATTAAAATTTTCTTTAAGGATTCATCGAATAAAGTGTTTTCGTTTGTCACAGTAACGATAAACCAAGTCACCTTTGCATTAATAAAGAAATTTGCCATTTTCCTAATAAAGGGATTTTTGACATTTGAACCACTAACACAAAAGTTCGAAAAAAAGACTGAAATAACAGTTTTCTTTAAAATTTTATTGGGTAACTTAAACAATTAATAATCCGTGTTTCTACCGCGAACACTAACAACACAAGAACATCGGTTTGGCATACTCAAAATGAGTTCATCCAAATCACGCTGTGGAATGGCCGCCCATGTTCGTTGCAACAACAAAAAAAGGTCTTCTTGCGACTGGATACCCTCCATATTCGGCAGAGCTCTTCTCTGTAGCATATCCCATGCATGCTCAATCGGGTTCAAGTCTGGCGACTGAGCAGGCCAGGGCAGGACATTGATGTTAGCTGCGGCGAGAGTCTGTCTTACAACTCTTGCGGTGTGCGGTCGTGCATTATCATGCATTAACTGAAATAAGGGACCGATTTGCACTTGTAGAGGAACGATGACGTCTGATACAATCGTCTCAGCATAAATTTGAGCGTTGAGGTTGCTTCTGATCCAAATCAACTCAGTTCTTCCGCCGATCCAAATACCCGCCCATACCATGATGGTTCCACCACTATAAGGATGGACTTCCTGGCAGGATTTGAATCGCGGTTGGCGTCCAGGGGTTCTCCAGTGTCGTATACGTCTTGTATCCGGTCTCATACCAAAACGAGACTCATCAGAAAAGCACACGAAACGCCATTGTTCTTCTGCCCAATTTCTGTGTTCAAGAGCCCATTGATATCGAATCCTACGATTGTGCATTGCTATAGGTGGTACCCGTAGCGGTCTTCGGGAATGAAGGTTCACTTCATGCAAGCGGTTTCTGACTGTTTGGTCGCTAATTAAGTTCCCTGAAGAGTGATGAAGCCTCACGGCTAACATCATGGCGGTTATTGTTGGAGCTCTTCGAGTTAAGATTTGAATGTATCGGTCTTGTCTCCGTGTGGTGCAGCGATACCGTCCTCCATGGCGCTCAGCCACGGTACCAGTGCTTCGGTAACGTGTCCAAAGTCGACTGATAACACTCTGACTTGTATTCAGAGCTAAAGCCACAGTACGTTGCCGGGAACCAGCTTCTATCATTCCCACGGCTCTGAGCATTTCTTCCCTGCTTAAATGACGTCGCCGCTCCATAATAACGTTGGTTTTAATCAGTAGTAGGGAAACAGTAGCACTAATAATGTCTTCAATGCGTTGTATGTTTTTATAGGGAAAATATTGACAGCTGATTTTCATCTTTTACTCGAATTTGATTCACAGTTCCTGATTCGAATTATGAAATGCACCAAAAAGGAACCATATAAATTTATAAAATCATAAATTTATTACAAAGCCACATCTCAATCTCAAGAAATCCGCATAAAAATGCTTGATCCCTAGACACTTTTGATGTGTGTATATCTGTATGTATTGTCCATAGGCAATGCATGTTGTTTGCACTTTGTATCGGAAACCTTCCATCAAAGATAACATAATTAATTATTCGACTGAGGCCCAGCGAGATAAGCTACCGGTAATTACATTTTCTTTCATTCGAAATCATTCGAAAGGTCATAGGTTGAACACAGTTGAAGTTGCAAAAAAGTTTTATGAAAAAAGTGCTGAATTAATAACGAATGTATTCAATGATTAACAATTAAAAGGTCACGAGTTCCGGTGTGGCGGCCGTAAAACTCTCAGTTTTATATGGGTTTTAAATAATGTAGCACGTGTCGGAATAAAACTAAGAAGTTTCTTATAAAAAACACGTTTTATTTATTTAAAAGAACAACGTTATAAGTAAACATATAAGTAATTTTGGTACCATTTTTAGATTTTTCTACGTCTTAATCTTACCTATAATATCACGTCAGTTACGGGCTCTCCGGCTCTAGCCCAAGGTTATGGGGTCGAAAACAAAAGGCAACTGAACTCTTGCTAGAAAATTCTCATTTTCCACCCGGAATTCGACTTGAGTACGATGAATACCGAAAGACTTACCCTCCATCAGATCCTTGCTTAACCCTTTAAAGATTGAAAAGCGTGACAGCGCGCGCAAAATCAATCAATATAATGTCCCATTTGTATAGAACTCAAACGTAACGTAAATGTAACAGGATTTATTTTCTGTCAATCTGAATATTAAGGGGTTTGTAGACGTTTGTTATTGAATCACACAAATCGTTTTGTATCAGAATTTCGTCGAAGAGACGTATACTCTTTTATCTCTTGTCACTTAAATTCTTGCTGTTTACTTATTGAAGTTATGAATTCGTAATCGGATTTCTGTCTTCAGGTACAATCAGAGGAATAAAACGAGGATAAGTTCTTCCTTTTGATTCCCTTTAAGGCAAATTTCTAAACTACTGCCAAAATACTGTGAATCAATACTAGTATGATTTCGATTACATATTTTCCTACCGACCTTATGTACCATCAACACCATGCCTTACTGTAGATCTAACAAGCATCCTATTTTGGTGACGATTTTTTCTAAGAGTAGTCTCAGGATCAAAACATTTGTAGACGTGTTTACTGTAATGAGAAGATATAAAACAAAAGAAATAATATCTCCAACAAGCCTTAAAGTCGTATCATAAAGAAACCCTATACTTTGCCCTGTACATTACTTTGATTTACGCAACAAAGAAAACAATCTAGCCGCCTCGGTGAAGGTAAATACTGCATAAGTTATGCGTAATCTTACATGTATGCCTGCTGCATTTTTTATGTTGTTTGGAATTAGGCGAACATTGGCCAACAATGGCTCCTGTATTCAGTATTCAATGGCCAATGTTGGCGCTATACCTGTGTACTTTATGAATTGATACAGTTAGTTACCTGTTCGCGTAGCTTGTTTCGAGGGTTTGGGCTTCCACCTAACGGTAATGGTTGGTCGGTGGTTATATTGTAAGGAAAGAATTGATTTTACTAATTTGTGCTAACATTCAACTTGCACATAATCAGAAAAATAGTCTGAAACCTGTAACATAACTGTTAAAACCACAGCTCTTGTATATGTTTTTTAAGCACAAAGATGCAGGTTCCAAAGCAGGCAACAAAAGTAATTTTCAAATCGAAATTCATGTTAATAGTCTCAGTTAAAAACACCTCATACTTGAGTACGTGCCCGATTGACGGCAATAGGTCTAATTCGTTAGCCTAAGCTGTAGAATATTATCAGAATAGAACAGTGTATTGTTGGTCAGGATAATTACACAGTAATGTATAACGCCAGCTTATCAATGGTCATGCTGAGGTTGGCAAGGCTTTATGAGTAGGAGCATTGACATGGTGACAGGTGTACCATAATTACGTTGTTCTGTGAATTTTGGTGTATTTCGACGTAATTGTAAGTAATTATAGGGAAAGCCTGTACTTGGCATGTACCTATTGTTATCGAAGCGAAGAATATTTGCTTCTGTTTGGGAATCATTAAGAGTTTTCCTGCTATCCCGTTGTCTGCTAGTTTGTATTGCTTTAACTAAATAGTCGTGTGCTGATTACGAACGTTCTATGCTATATTGTTATTAGTTTGAAGCCGCTGCTTTATGTGTGTTTTGGGAAAGAAATAACGCTATAAGAAAACAAAATTATGCCATTAAATGCCCGAACCAGATTTTAAATTATCCTAACCTATCCACTAAAACCCGCAAAAGTTACAAAAGCCTGTGTAGCCCACAAGGAAAATCTTCTCCATATACAGTGAAGGAGACAGGTATGCGACGGAGAGCCAAAATTGTTCATTACCTGTAACAAAGAAAATGTTTTGTTAAAAATATAGACCTACTTCCGAGTTTTAATTAAACCCACAGAGTCTGGATTAGCTTAGGTCAGATTTATAATAACTGAGTAAATTATAAAAAATGGGATGTACACGCTTTACCTTAAAATATAATATAAACGTCTACTTTTACCACCAGTAGCTTCTTAGTAAACTTTTTTTTACCATGGATGATATAATGTTTTAAACATATCATCATTAATTTATCAACTCCAATATTATTTTAACACCGCTAAGTTCAGTTTATAACTTATTACTCTCAGATGTAACTGACCAAAATCATTATTATGATGCTTAAAAAAATACAGTAATTACAGGTAAGTACCTTCTCCTTTTTAGAATTCGGTTAAAACGTAGGAATACTTTTTGCACGCGGCAGCCACCGCAAGCAGTAGCCAAAATAATTATTTACAACGATATTGAACATCAAACAAATAATTCGAAAATAAAAGCGAATTCAATTTGAATATCGGAATTTTGGGTAACCGCATGTTGAGCGTATCGCATACAGGTGGCAGGGAAGTTACACAATGCACGAACTGCTCTTTATACAATGTATTTGATACTACACTTATTGATAACTATGTAGGGCTTGTAGTTCATGAATAAAGGCCATAAAAGGCAGAAAACAAAGCGGATATGTACTGCAGTTGCACGTATCATCAGCTATTGAACGTGCTAGGTATATCCGTTAAATAATTTGACCGACGATTTCACCAAATAGAATAGAATTATTATTATTTATTGTACACCATTAGAGTTACTGCAAAATATACATGTACATAGGCGGGCTTATCTTAAAGGTTATAAATAATATTAGTGATAATAAACTGCATAAAATTATTCCTTAAAATAATACAAAGCCGCTCTTAGCTTTTACGACAACTACAGACAATAAATATAACAATAAAATGAAGTTTTGTGACTTCTATTCTCGGCCTAGCAATAAGAATGTTTGGAATGTTAGTTTTCGAGAAGCTCAAACAATAAAACAAACTTATACGCAATAAGAACTAACAAGTTATCATTCCACAACCCAAGAGCGTATGAAAACAAATAAAATCGTAGGAAACTCATAACAATCCAATCTTTGGCGGATCAAAGAAACACCTGGTTTGCTGTTTCATATCAAGAAGGGATAAATTTATTCAATTTCGTTTGGTGAACCTCTCGCACGACCCTTATGAGTTTTTGATAACTAAATGGTTCTTTTCCTTATAAATTTATGATATATTACAGTTGATGAAATTGGTTGGTATTGGAAATCTAGACCGTATACACATTCTCATATCAATGTGTATGCGGTCTAGATTTCCATTAGAATATATTTGGAGTCATAAACCATCAAACCTGATCCCAAGTTTGAAATATCATATTATTTGTTTGTCATATTAAGTGTTTAAATAAAATAATTTAAACAACTATGTATAAATACTATTTATAGTTCAGCGCAAATTTAATAATAAAATCATGAAAATAAAGACACAAGCTAAATAAAGAAAGTTTTAACGTTACTATAAAGATAGACTGTTAAGTAGTGTTATGGTAAGTTTTCCATTTATAGTTCGTATTTCTTTCAACAGCTAACCAACCAATTTCGCAATTAAAAAATTAAAATACATAATTATAATATACATATAAGTAACAAAAACTTACAAAATAGTAACAAACATTATAGTTTTAAACATTGATAATCCTCTGCACAAATTCTTGAAATAAAAGAGGCAGAAAACATCGAAAATATCTAAGATTATCATTTTCTTCGGAAGGCAGTAAAACAAATCACTTTTCATACTTCACACCCCTATAGGATATGAAAGGCATGAATATATTCCCAAATGGGCTAAACAACATTGAATTCCAAGCATGCAGGCAATTATATCATCCCCTGAACATTACATGCAAATTGTATGAGTGCGTTACTCCGGTATTTCCCTAAGGATGGGATTTCTCGTCTCGTTTAAGGCTAAGGGCCTGTAAGGTTAACTATGTAAGAGCAGAAAAATGGGATCGTGAGGTAATGTGAAGACGTAGAGTTAGAATTTTTTCGTGAAAGAGGTTGATCATTAAATAAAGATACATATTATATTTCAATTAAATAAAGCGATTATAAACAGATCTGCTCCCAATCAAATCGAGAGTATCCTTTCATATTTTTAAAACATTTAGATAATTATTGGTCGGTGCTCACTTAACAAATCAAAGAAGGCTCAAAATCGACGAAAATCACTTGAAATTTTTATGAGCATATGTATCTCAAGGGAAATCTGTGTCATGGTAATCATTGTATCTATTCCCTCAGTTTGCTGCTCGCGGTAAGGTTCTAATTCGATTGGGGACAACTCTATTGCCATTTACCAATTACGTGGTCGGCGCGATTGAATACCTTTTCCACGTGTAAAATTGATGAAGGTTCAGCTACAAAGCTTGCCAAATGTAAATGTGATAATTTTGAATACATTTCAAACAATTCAATCATGGTCGTGCCTAATGATTTGTTTATTAAATTTTATATTTTCATAAAAACAAAAATGTACGAGGGTGCAAAAGTAATAAAATGTTTACCGTTGGCTTTTAAATAATGTAGATAAAACAGAATGCTATCTACTGCAGTAATTTATTTCTTCGATATTAGTACTTCAGTTTGTCTTAGCCAAAAGTTTCAGTTTGTCCAGATTCTAGGAATCGTGATTTCCTTTTTGACTTTGTACCACATATGTCAGTATACAACCCTTGATGTCACTAACGTAAAACAAATATCGGTGTGTGAGTACATTATAAGAGGTCTCACAACGTTCAGGTCGTAATAGCTTTATACATGCCGTATGGGAAGAACGTGTAGTAGTAACAAGGTTACATTACGTTACCGCAACGCCTGTAGTTGCAACGCAAGCTCATGGTAGGAAAGTTAAATAAAATTTATATTTGAAACTTTCAGAGAGTAAATTATTCAATACTACAGATAACTGAGCAAGACTGGAGCTATTTTAGAATACGACGAATTTGAGGTTTTTACCGATTAAAGATAAATACCGATTTAGTGAAATAAGGTTTACGACATCAGCTATATTTATAGGAAAAAGTGTATAATCTGCAAATCAGTGTGTAGCGAGTTTTTTTTTTTAACTTTCTTGCAATGTGAGTCACTCATTACTAGTATTCTTATTATGCCCTCGTGCTAAGGTAAATTGCTTGTGTTACGAATGGATTCACGACGGTAGTGTAATGGGTGGCATTCGAACCTGCGACCACATGATCACAATTCTGAAGCCCTGCCATTCGGCTACCGCCGCTTATTTATGATAGAATACAATATAATCATTCAGAATTACTGAAGTCATCATGCGACAAAGTTTCAGGATGATAATAATGTACATATCCTCATAATAAGAACGAAGAATGTTGTCCAATTTCCCACATTTAGTAACAGCTTTCTAACATGGAATATTTATCAGAAACATTATTGATAACGATGCTTTCTTTATTACGACCGTAATTTAATATTCATTAATGGTCCATATATCAAAGGGTTCCATACAATTGTTTACTAATGTGTGTCATTAAAGACGCTTAGTCGATTTACTTTCTGAGGCTAGTTACCTTTAATTGAAGTTTACGACTGTAAATGCCTTTCCGTGCAAAGCGACTGACAATTAGGTGGGTTAAAGCCCTGATTTTATCTATTTTGTTTTCATTAGACTGATTTTTAAATAATGGAATAGGCTTTTTGGCAGCACAATACGCTATTAAACTAAATTATTTTGAAAATACTGTTTTAGACAGGGAAAATAGACATTGATGCTTGTAACAAATAATTTCACTCGTTAACATATAATGAAGATACAGTGGATAGAAAATTCGCGTAACGCCATTTTGTATTAACATTTTTGGTATTTTTGGACGTTACAAGCTCCTGAACGTTAAAACGCTGTATCGTTGTCAATTTGTATTGTTTGTAAAGGAAAAAATATATTCAAATATTTTTTTGTTTACTTGTTTGACTAACGGAAAAAATAGTTTTTTACTTTCATATCCAGAATATTCAATTTATAATAAAATACTGTATTAAATTCCATTCGAAGTGACAATCTATTTCTTACCAAACAATCAATTACAAATATTTAAATCTCGGTAGAGAAACAGTTAGAACTTATTTCTTACGAGTAGTTGCACATGACACTCAGAATTGCCTTTTATCTTACAACCGTTAATCATCACACATTTAATATGATGTTTCTGGTAGTCCTACTAATATTTTAAATATAATAATTTGGCATGCATGTAGCCTTTGACATGGAAAAGAACATGGGCTACCTTTAATCCCGATTATTTAAGTAGTTCCCGAGGGAATATTGAAAAATATTTACGAGCTAAACCGTGGGCAGACAGCTTTGAAATTTGGTATTTTTCATTATTACAGCGCATTTTTATTACTTTCACATTTTTCAATTCTTTTTGGACCCAATTCTGAAGTTCACTCAGACGAAGTCGCGGGCAGAAGGTAGTGAATAATAACACATACCTTTACCCATGTATGGGTACTTTTTAAACATCACGCTGCCACGCATCCCATTGTTATTTCCAACAACCTTCGCGGTACAATGCACTTGTTTATCGAGATAACTCATTACCTACTTTTCAATGGTTAGGTTTTAGTGAAAGGAATTATATGGGTTTATAATGCATGAGATTTGTTGACATAAACCAGGTTGTAAATGTTTTTTTCATATGTTAGGAGTTAGTATTATTTTAAATGATACTAGGTAGGTATTGAAGTATAAAAATTACTGTTGATGTAGTGGTTCGTAAGAGACACAAGTAATTTTAATAACTACTTTTATTTTTGGCCCTCGCTTACTTCAATAGGAGACCTAATACATTCCTGTTCTTTAGGAGTTTTTTTCCAAGACCTATTATATATTTTCGGTCAAAACTATTTTCCGCTCCTTACCTACATCAAAATAAATTATTATGTTTTTTTTTTTCGTAGTAAGCGTAAAATCTGAACTCTTAACATTACTACAATGTAAGATCAATGATATTATTAGATATATTTTATGTATAAAAAAAGAAGAGTAATATAATAATCAGGTTTACTACTACAGTTATTGACAGGTCATTACGCGCATACCTGTATCATTATAAAAATACATGGTACATAATTTAAGTACTTAGGTATTTATCTTAAAGACGTGGGTTTAATTATATTCAACGAGAAGCACTGAATAACTAGGTGGACTACCAGCAGTTTAATATGAACACACTCAATTGCTTGTTTCCTGTACAATTAATTAAAAATTTCCGCTTCTTTCGACAAATCACATTATTAACGCTAGAATAGTTCCTTTAGTTAATTAATACGTGTGACGTGTGCTTTTACTGTTCAAATATACAAAAGAGGATTACTACCAAAAAAAACGATTGTACGTGGGCGCCTCTATGTGAGATAAAGCCCCAGCAAAGGTTGCGGGTTCGAACGATCCCATTTGTTCCATTTACCATATGATTGCGCTCCGACGCGGCTCGCACAATACTCAGAATTATGTGAACCGTATATAGACGTTAGCTTCGTTAGTTGTCTATTGCGTTACTTATGAAATAAGGAACGTACGTGGAGCGAGGTTTAGTATGCACAGTTCTTGTTAGCATGGGGTTATATTTAAGCTTTTTCTGGCCTGTTCTAGTAATTCTTGCATAAATAATTCGAAGCCTTATTTGAAGAAATATAGAGGAATTATATTTAAGAAGATCATATCATTGAACCATTACTTTTGTTAACAAATGTGAACCTACAGACACAAATTTCATACGGCTAAAAAAGTCCTATACAAAGAAGTCGTAACATAAGGTCGGATTCCTGTAAACCCAGTATCACATGAAAACAAAATAAACATTCTTCCAACAAAACCAAAGTCGAGGGGAAAAATAACGAAATTTTTCAGGTGCGTTATCTCGAAAAGAAGGGAAATCTCACAAAAGCGATAGTCTCTAACAAATAACAATTACTTACTGGAGTCGAAAAAAGCGAGAATAGGGCGCCCGTGTCAATGTCGGAACTTCAGTACGATGGCTTATCGTGAGGAACGATAACAAAACGTTAATTTGCTTACTGAAGAAAATTTATCTTACATACTTTTAGCAATGTAGTCAAAATGTTTAAAATTATTAATTTGAAGAGTTTGGAGCCTTAAAAACATACAGAAAGTAAACTTGAGGGTTCAAATTTGTAATTTAAACATGCGTAAATAAGTTTCCATTATTTTCTAATTGCTTTGCACATGAGTGGTTACTATATTTTAGGTAAAATTAAATAAAAAGAAAGGAGCCTACTAATAAATGGATTCAGAAACTACAAACTCATTACATTAATTACATAGCTAAACAAAAGATATGAAATGATGAGAAATACCGTTTCGTTACAACATCGTCCCTCGCTACCACGTCTATCAAGCCCGAACGATACGGTATCTTCGATGAACTCCGCCTCTGAAATTACGAGGCGTCTTAAATTTAATGTAAATACCTTAAAAAAATTGAATTGCCTCCGAGTACCGTTAAAAATTGTGTTTAGGCCGATGTTAATTTACGAGAACCGAAAAAGCCCCTTTGGTAGCTTCAAATGACTGGGGTGAAATAATTTTGTGCTCATTTTCTGTTGATTTTATAACTGCGTCTACGAGTAAAATTAAATGCCATATACACTATTGATTTCTGTACTGGCTGGCGGTTGTGTATTTTATGTGACCTCTACATTGTACTGTTCTTGGGGGCGTTTGGTGTTGGGTCGATGCGCTCTATAAAATAGGGTTGAGCGACACGATGAATGACGAGTGATTCATGCGTGCCGTATATCAGCACAGATCGACTTTGCACCGATACGAAGCTCTTGTCAAAAGTTTAGCTATTTCCTCTACTCAAATCTTTGAAATTTAAGAGGGTTTAAAATCAGATAGCAATCCTTTATTAATATTGGAAAACTTTATTTTAAAGATCGAAAATATAGTTAGACGGTAAATCAGCCATATTTTTCGCTATCAGGACAATCCAATCTCTTGGTGATATAGGATGGAAATATCAGACAGTTTAATTCGCTCAGAAATAACCTGAGACGTCGATGGCACTGGCGCTGTGTTAAGCTGCGTAAAAGTACATCAGACTACGTTTCGTCTTGTTACGGTGACTTGGATAGGTAGTTATGCTAAGGTTTATAGTAATTTGTTTTGTGAACAAATTATGTGCAGGAAAAACAAAAAGGATTTTTTTTTGGTGTTTTTCTTTACCGTAATGCATTTCAATTTTCGCCTTTAAAATATGAAAGCAATGGTCTTCAAGTGATAGGCTACACAAAACTTGTACTTTTAGTTAGGCTACACAAAACTTGTACTTTTAGTTTCTAAGTTTTCCATTCACGCAAACAAAAACAGAGAGTACCACATAGCGAAGGACTTTTTCATTTCTTGGCACGTGAACGACACAGGACAATAAACTTTCCACTTCATCAGTCGCCAACTAAATGCTTGCTTAAAAGCCGGAACTTGCACCGCTCTTTAGAACTTAAGCAGCTTAAACTATGTAAACTGATCAATGACTAATGTTTGATATGATTAAGTGGTTTTATTAGTTAGGTTTACAATTGTACCCCATCGAAGCTTAAGTTATTTGCTTTCAGACAAGAATACGTTTAAACTGTTTGTATTCACGATTGTGTGCGAGCCGGATAATTCGGAGCCAGCGATAGCTTCATTACCTGTCCAATCAGACGCTCAGGGAGCCGCAGGTAATTTGCCAATAGATAGGATTGCTACCGCTCATTACTCTGACAAGACTATTTATGTAGTCTTAGTTTCCTACATTAATAGATCATGAAGTTGCATAAAGATAATATTGATCGATAGTGGTGAAAGTGGTTATTATGTTTCATAACGATTTGAGTATAAAACATCAGGTTTTCGAGCAGAATTAATGTATAGAAAGTAGCAATTATAGTTAAGACTTTTTTATCTTATTGATAGCAATTTTAAGACTAGCTACTCGTATTAACTGCCTACAGCCAGGACCAATCGAAGTACAACATTCGAAGAGTTTATCCTTATATTAAGCTTTTCTAGCGTTTCTACACCTGGTGTGCATAATACAACATAATAATAATCCCATTACTTCTGGCAATTAAAGCAACACGAACTTCTAAAAATCTAGTAAGTATCATGATAAATCTCTATACCTATACAAATTTTGAATATCCATGAATAAAGAAAATATTACAAAAACATAGCATTCTACCAATAGATACATTATTTATTCATACATATCTTAACTAAACATGAGCTGCGATGCAAGTGTTTTCTGGAATAATGAAAACCCCAAGCACTTGGCGACCGGGTTCGGGATCAAAGTAAGTCGTTCTATGTAAGCACAGGAGAGGATTCTGCACCGATCCTCTTCACACGAGCCCTTAGTCACCTTGTATACCGAGAAAACAGAAATAGAAAAGGGGATGTTTGTAAAAAAACTACGCGACCACGAGGATGTACACTTACAGCTTAATTTAGGTAACGATGTTTTTTTACAGGTCCCTTGTCGATTGCCATGGCAACTCTTCCCCCGCAGTTTATTTTTACGACGTGCAGGGGTAGATAGGAAATTTATATTTTATCTATATCAGGTTTTGGAGAAATTAGAAGAATCCTTTGAAGAGCTGATTACGCTTTTGTTTCGTGTTCCGTTTTAAAAATAATTTTGCCTAAAAGGAACGTGTTTGAGTATGCGGTTACAGGTAAGCAGGAATGTAAAACATTTTATGTTCAATTCTAGCAACAATGTAGGGTTCTATAATATAAAATGTATGTCTCCAAACTACGTTAACAAACAACAAACTTCTGTCTTAAAATAATAAGACTACCGTATAAGTGGCCAACATAATACTTCGCCACTAAGTGAATATCCAAGCAGTTCCTTCTGTCCAAGGAAATAACCATCTTACGGTACAATCTTATTATTTCGTAGCCTTGGGCATCACGTGGCATAGTTGTTGGGAAAATTTAACCAACCTTACCCGTGGGTAAAACGACTTAATGCAATTTTACACAGTGTTCACACTATCAAAATTCACTACGTGTTTTCCTCAAATAAAAGGGCGGAAATATACGGGCAGTTAATGGGATCGGTAAGTTGTAATAACAATTATTTTATTAATTAATTAAACAAGGTTATACTATTAATATACTTACATAAATTAATTTTGAAATAATTGTTTTCCCTATATCATTTGGTTATCTCATTCAATTATAATTTTGTATAACATTTTGCTTGGCGTTATCATAATAAACGATAGATGCAGCCAGTGTGACATCATCAAAATATTCTTGAGAAAATAAATAGATGGATATTGATTACGTTCTTGACGTAACCAAGAGTTGACGCTACACGAACACAACCGAAGTTTAATTATTTTTATACCTGGTCAACTAGTGGGGCCGAACTTTGACGTCTAGTGATCGTTCTAGTTATAGACAGGTATGTAGACACAGCGTTGTCTCGTTTTCTCAATCGAACTGTGATCGCAATAAGACTACATAATACACGTCCAGTAGCTTCTTCCTCAGACTTAAGTAATGAAAGCCGCAACGGTCCCGTCGTAAGTTATCGTCCGTGTATCAGTGTATAGAGCCGTCCAATTTCCCCTGCCGTACGGTTGTGAGTTTAGTTTTACACGGCGACAATAGCGTCCACGCCGTCCCTATTTCTATCCCCATTGTCCATCAGATTCTGTGCGGGACACCTCGTCTGAGCCGTAAGGAGAAGCGCAAGTTATGGGCGCATAGCGTTTTAATTATTCACAAAAAATATTAGGGGCCTTTAGATATATTCCTTTTGGAAATCCATAAAATGCTATATACCGGAATTGCTATATACAATATTATATCTCGTTAATTCATTTGTAGAATCTCTTTACAGGTTTTTAATCAGTTACAAGTGTTTGATATTAATTGTCTTCAGCTCTTTATGGATGTTTTATGTAAAAGGTTATTATTACTATTTTCCAGATACATTACTTTTTTTAGGGTTAAAGAAGGCGTATTATACATATTATTCAAAAACATATTATTTAAGTATGTATTTAATCGAATCTTGCGATGGTATATCATTGTAATGATCTGAATGATGATGATCTATCTACATCTGTTATTTATCGATTAGAAACTTCTTGCCCTTTTTCCAATACAGAACCTTTATTTTGACCCTTACATTACACTTTGCGAAGCATTTTTAATACCATGTACCTATTACAGGTAAGTAGTCAGAAACTTATAACAAGGATGAACTTTCATAACTTCATTACATTCCCATAAAAAACCAGTTTCGCTTTTATCCCTTATCTTATACCATAACCACTCCATCAAGGTGGTATGGTATGTGGGGGTTCGCATTTGGGGATCCCTAACTGTCCGCGAGATAAGCCGCAGTGATGTCCGCCATCACTGAGCACTGTTTGTTATGCCAGTTTTCTCAAGTTAAACTCTCTAACTAAAGAGGAAGAAACCCTGATTTTTTTCAAGATAAAGTACAATTTCTGATGTGTTGAATAGGTTGTGGTATAAGCTGCAAAGTAAATTAAATGATAGAATAAACTCACGGGATACGAACTACTGCAAACCAAGTCAGAACTTTTTATGCCTAAGAAATAGTCACAAACACAAATCGAAAAGATTCGCAAAATTAAATGTTTAACAACAAACTTAATACGGTTGCAGCTCCATTTAAATTTAATTCTCTCAAAACAGGGTATATCAATTTAAAACTTTTAATCAGATGCAAATCTTGTCTTTAATTTCGTCCGTTGTCTGCTATCGAAACTTCGTAAGAATAGGGTTATCGTTGCTGCCACACAACTCTGTTACGGAAAAGGGTTCATAAGTAATAGAGATAGCCTATCTCATAGGGGTTCTGTTACAAATGTGTACGTAATAAGGACTAAGCTTTTCAATTAAGTGTTATGGTGGAAGTTACAAACACAATTTCTAACCAATGTACATTATTGTTCACTACATAGTTAACTAGAGAACTAACTTAACTAAGATAACTGCATGAGGACTAATTCTTATTCTTCTCTTTTGTATACACGATTATTTTGGGAGGAGTGCGTATATTGTATATTTCAATTATAAGATTTCGACCTATGTTCCTTGGAAAAATCTGGTCAGTTTTATGCACTTGATTAGGTAGGTACCTGGTAAAATATACACACTCCATAAAAAATCACCTGTATAATGCTTTTTAAATAACCTTTCGATGCGACCATCCCTTACACAAATAAGAAAAAAGTTAAATAAATCTGGCCGACCACAAAGCAATTTACGATAAATTTAATAAAAAAATACCGTTGGAAAGAAAAGAAAAACATCAGCTGCCTTCTTGTTCTTAGATACTTATGCGTACAAGGCTAAACAAGTATCATATTAAAATAACACAAACGTAAAAATAATATTCCCAGCATAAAATGATCTCTATTGCGAGTTATCTACGATCACCACGAAAATTCCCTTTATGTTTTTGTCAGACGTTTACCGTAATGAAACGTTTTGTTTTGTTTTGATTGCTTTGTTTATGTGGGAGACGAGTCTTGTAAACGTTATCAGCGGAGAATGGAAAATAGTTCATAAGGATAACGAAGTGAATCAAATTCTGTATTCATGAGTGCCCATGTTATGAAAATCAACAATGCGGCAAAGGAAATAAACTGTTCTATACCCGGGCTACTACAATGGTTTTCTCAACACAAACTTTGCATATACAAAATACTTAAAAAGATATCTATGATGATTGAAAAGAAAATAAATATCATTCAAAAGATATCCTTTAGATTTTTTTATTTCACTAAATGTTTCCTGTTTTGACCAAGGATTGAGACTTGAGAGCCAAAAACATAAAAAAACACGTTAGTAAGGCTTGAATTCTCACTATTCTAAAGATCTCCTTACTTATTCAGCAAATGACACACGACAGGAATTTTAATTTTTCATGTTGTCCAATCGACAATTGTTGTCCAATTGTCGATTGGACAACATGAAAAATCAACAAAAATATTAGTCTGCTTGCATGCATTTGTACGATTGGAAGTGATTGAGATGAGATTTCATTTATACGTATAGACGTATAAATGCAATCTTGTTAAATCAATCACTTCCAATCGTACAAATGCATGTAAGCAGACTAATATTTTTCCAAAAACCATTCCAATATGTCATGACATGTCATTTAAGGGCTCGCCTGGCAAATTGCATGTCCGGTGGAGTACGTCGCCCTGCAGGCTTAACTTTGACCGTTAATTGAAATAAACGTACTACACGCATATGTAACAACATCTCCTAATTGGACTTTTAAGTAATCAAAATGATATTGGCTATAAGTTCGTCTTAAATGTTTACCGTAATTGGGAACAGTTCGGGACATTAATAATCGCCCAATTAATCAAATTTTTGTCTCATTTCTCATACTAAATTTAATTTTCCATTTTCCATTGATGTATGAGAAAGTATCGATTTAAATTTTACGACGATGTTAACATTTTTGTATGTAAACAGTTCGGAAAAAGATATAATCCGTATATGGTGCTATCGCTATTCATTTGGCAGTATAGTTGAATAAAAAAATAAACGTGTAAAGTGACATAGAAGGAAATAAGACAACTTATTCACCACCCGGTACAAAAGGTTTAAGACAAACTTCGAAGTCATTTAACCGGCTACAACCATCAAAATAGGCCATAAAAGAAAATTCTAAGTAGACCATTTCGAACTAAACAAAATTCGATACCATAAAATACGGCCGATAACGAACCCTTGAAAATTCGTATTTAATTAAACCGTCACCCCTGGGACACATTATCGTCGCGTACCTTACCCGGATGTGTCATAAATTTATATGATTCAGCTAATAACGGTTGTTTTGTAAGCTCATTTTCAAACCACTGTAATGTCTATTGTCTGATTTAAATGTAACCTCAATTGTACCTGGTCAGTATTAAAATATTAAGGTAATATTATAGTTTCTACTAAAACGTTTTTTAGTGATAGTATGACAGGAATATTAGATTTATTTGAACCTAGTAAAAAAAGCGGTTCTGTTAGTTAAATGATGAGTGGAACCTACTTTCTACCTTCATGGAAATCAATTAGAAATTCAATTATCCACGTAAATAATAGAAATAAATCTAAAAGAAAAACGGGCTTCAGTCTAGCAGCCGCGGCAGGTGCAATCGCTACAGCAATAAATTGCGAACCTCATAATACTCCCCTCGTTTACCAATTTCGCATCTTTCCTCTTTTTTCTTACCCCCTGAATGTACCATTTTGTAAGGACTCGTAACGTTGTATATTTTCCTTAAATTAGGGTAATTTCTCGTTTCATGATCCAATTTGAATTAAGATGCTTGAGGATCAGAAACTTTTGTTAAATATTTATTAATGGTTCTTTGGATTTTGTGACATGAATAAAACCTTATTTATGTAAGCTGGAATATTTAAACAGATCTGTTTTTATGTAGAGAAAAATGAAAAAAAGTCTATTGAACACACAGAGTACTTTTTTATATATTGAACAAAACGTCAACGTTAAGAGAACAATGAAAGCGAAATTAATTTTATGAATAACGGTTTAAGAAATAGTACTTGCCCTATTTCTGAAAAGCGCTTTACTTAATGTCTTGGTCCTGAGTATGTTTTTAAATAAAATGGTTTTAAGTCATCGAATTTAAAACAAGTTATTATTAGATTTCGCAACGTAGGTGTAGCTTGGGTATAATTCTTCGACAAAGCAGGTATAAATTTTGTTCCTCCAAAACCCTTAATCGCTTTATTGCCCAATCCAATTATACTAACAGTCGTTTATCTTCAGGACTTAAAAACGTACAGTACTATGGTATAAAGAGTGCTATAAATCAGACGCAACAAGGCAAGAGGCGAGTGATCGGCACTCCCCGGCAGTCGACTGTGACGCCCTACCGATAGTGACTCGACGACCGGACCTGCCAAATACTGAATACATCGTTTCTGTAAAAGATTTTTATGACAGAATGAGGTTTACGTAATCACAAACTTGTGCCATAATAAATTTTAGAAGAAGGAAATTAATTTAAAACAGGTAGGAACACAAACGAACTTACTTTTTTCCCAAAATTTAAGAACACATCTCACAGGATTCTAAAATACAGAAGGACTGCCTGACACTGCTTCATTTATTTTGCATTTCTATGATAAACGGGCACGACATGAGAAAAATGTAAAACGTTATTGTATTACTACAAAGCTCAGTAGAAAACCTCATGGAAAAGTTATAATATGATTAAAAGAACTTAAAGAACCCAACAGTTGTTTTATTCTAAATAAATAGCGTCGTAAATAAATTACGAGCCGACAAGAGTAACTGAGTAAAACTATACACCCTTCAGCTATCTGTTGGGCCCACTTGCAAATATATCACCCTCACAACAACTCTACAAATATAGTATTTTATATGGAAACAGTTTTACGATGGATGGGCTGTGTTGGTTGTAGTTTATTTATTTTTCATGATTGTTATCAAATATTTATATTAGCTCTATAAAATATGATGGAACCTTTTTTTATCGTAGGTGTTTTCTGGAAGTACGCGTGAATACCGTTGACCACAATATACTTAAAAACTTAAGTTATCAAATACAAAATTTAAGTATAAGGGTAGGTAGGTACTGAAATGACAGAATGTGCCCTAGGCAAGTATTATTTTAATGGTTTTGACCCCGTAATAAGAAAAATATCCTGGCTTCTATAAAACCTTGTATAGAAGAGAAATCTTTTGATAAAAAAGTCTTGTTTATTACACTAAATCTAATACTAAAGGATGTCTCAAGACTACTACATATTAATTCTAAGCGAACAATCGTTAGTATTTTAAATTATTTTATCTCATCTCGTTCGTATTTTAAATTATTTTAAACATGCACAAACAATTTATATACCTGCAATCTGCACCATACCACCTATGTGGTAGATGAACTATTTTTGCAGTTTACATGGTACCTATTCAGTTATTGGAAAATATAGAACAGGTTTGAATGTAACGAATATTGGTATTGAAATTATTTTATGAATTCGCAACATTTGAGATATGCGCATAATTGCGTATCTATAAACAAAAGCCTATCGAATATGGGCTACATAGACGGGTAAAACGCCCACAGAAAAATTACCAATCAGTGTGTTAGGTAAAGCTTTTAGTAAAGGTAGTAGAAGTAAGCATAAAATAAAACTAAAATAATTGAACCCAATATACGAGTACCTTACACTAAGTCTGTTATGTCGTAACTTAGTTTATTTTTTGTACCTATAGCTCTCACTTGTTTTACGTATTTGATATTTTCATAATTTTATTACTATTGATATGTATATGATCATCATGCAACATGAGTGTTTACACTATTCATGCCTACACCAGCCCCTTACAAACGTATGGTGCCCACGGGAAATGTCATCCAATTACATGCAACCGACGACTGGTAACCCTAGCCAGATAAATACGTTACAAGTGATACCTACACACAGTATTTATATACAGGTCTTATAAAAAGAAGAGGAATGCGGAGGAGGCTGCTGAAAGGCATAGTATTATTTTAGATTAAAAATTTATCAAGATTTTATTATAAAAACTTTATTTAGTTTTTATATACCTACTCATTTACATAATTAACCGTGTATGAAAAAAATACAATTCTGACAAAAAAAGGCCGTAAAAGTCTACACGCAACACGACTTTTTTCTATAAAACTCTGAACAAGTCACAATAAGCCCACTCCAGCAAAATATTTTAGATAAATTTTAAAACTCGATTACCATACATTGGAGTTCTATTCGAAATTATTGCAAATCGCACAAGCATAACAACGTCGAACGAAATCGTTCAAACGGAATAAGTAATGAGCCATGTCAGGCAATATTTTTATTTATACATCGACAATTTAATAAGCCGCTTCGCTTTCCCTCTTCCTTTAGCAATTTCCTATACAAATGTGTATAACTATGCAAATAGATGCTCAATCGATGTATCTATAATGAATATGTAGGTACCTACACTATATTTGACACGGCTGTGGTCATTTGTTGCGGTATTGTCTGTACGTATACGTTGTTAGTTGGTCGGTGTTTAGCTAATGAATAGGCCACCCTTCCCTGCCTAAGGGGTAATGTGAACCTAAATGGTAGGTACGGCGAGGACAAAAAAAACTAACATAACTTTCTCTTGAAATTTAGAGATAGGTATACCTATACGATTCCTAAATGTTAAACAAAACTTTAATTTATGACGTTTTGTACTGTGTGCAAATTAATGAAGTCAGAACCAAGCGCCAGGTGCCGCGAAACAGAAATAAATATTTTGGCTTTCTTTAAAATTGACAATTTATTTCATGGCGTCACTGTGGTATTTTACTGTTATCATTATGTGTTAATTTTGAAAGTAGCTACATTTTGGTCTGTTTATTCAATGAAAATAAACATGTGTTTAACACCTAGGAATAAGTTCTTGAACAAGTTTGCTCTGATCACTGCAATCCCAAAACTATATTATTAAATTAATTTTAATTTGATAAATTTTAATTTATTTTAGAGCAAACCCTTATTTAACCTTTGTATCTAAATCTCAACTGTCCAGCTCTCGTAAGTAAACAACTACTCGAATGACGTCTTATTCTTGAAAGACGAATTACTGAGTTGTTGCCCTAGAATCAATGGCCACTAATAAGATTAGCGGACCTAAAGTGATCCAAACCTAAGCCGATTTATACGGCGATGGTATATGGCCTGAAAATGTTTAGTCGACGTTATTTCGTTAAAGTACTTTGCTATGTAAACGTTTAGTACGTAATTCTATAAATATGATTTAAGGAAAATGCGAGATCTCTGTTGCTATGGAACACCTACCCTCTGTTTGACTACATTCGACCGGTGACAAAATATATTAGATCGCAAGATGCTATATACTTTGTAAACATTCATCACAATAATATTTACTGCACTTTTATCACAAGTCATATCTTGTAATTTTTATCGCCTTGATAACTTATTTGACCTAATTTGTGAAGGGATTAAACAAATCCATCATTGTTTACGTGGCTAGATTCATTGTATATACATGTACTTGCGACATGTCTACGAAACCTTGAAAGAAAAGAAAAGGAGATGATTATCTTCTTCAAAACTAATGAGACGCGGCTAAATTTCAAATCGAACTTTAAATAACCAATAAATATTAGAACTGCAACATTGAATATTAAATATAGCATATCACAAGATAATGTTACCCTCGTAGCTCTACGCTTCGTAGCTACAACGAACTTATGACGCAATGAAGAAAACGCTACAAGTTTGCTTCTAAGTGTGTTTTCAATTAAAGTGTCTGTCTTGGGGCGATGGCAACGCAATAGGAGCCCGTCACTACCGCAATTTGATTGTTTCCGCCAGCTTGCCTTGAGAGCAGTTGTGCGACGTCAGCGAAGCAAACATTACAAGACAATACTGTTTCATGTACTTCAGAAATTAGAGTTATGTGTCCATTGTAACAAATATAGTATAATGCAGTATGTTGAATGGAGGTTATTTAATAGAGTTTTTCTGTTAAAGGAAAAACAAAAAAATAATTGTATTGAAACACAAACCTGGTACCATGAGAGATGATTACCGCTTTGTGAATCCGAATTAGTTTTAATTTTAATCGACTTTTGTATTACCTGAAACAAAAAATGCAAATAAGTATTACTTTCTTTCGCGCATAACACATAACGTTAAGAAAACAATTGAAAACATTGTAATTTTAGTATAACGTACATAATTGCTTAGTATGAGATGTATCACAAAAAAAGATGCTTGTCATGCGAACGATCCAAAACAACATAAATGATCACCATTTGATAATCGCGAATGAAGACAAATGAGCAATAGACTTAAGAGGGCCGTCAAGTTTATTGCCATTCTTGATGGTATTTGTCAAAATAATTAATCACGCCAAAGGGACAAAGGAGGCTTTTGGCAGATGATTAATTTTGGAAAGTAAAACTGTACAGGTGCGCGAAATCCTTTAGAGGGTAAACAGCCGTTGGGTATAATGACTTAGAATGCCGTGACACACTATCACATCGGATAGATAGCGGACTAGGTGCTGCAAAAATTAAGACATAAATGTAATTGTAAGTCGAACGACGTAAAACAACAAGACATTATAATTGTTGTAAGTAAATATATGCACAGTGGCACAGCTTTTACTAAAGAGATACTACTTAATCAATGTCATAAAATCTACGCAAACATGAACAAAATTGAGAAATGAAAATGCCCACATATGATATAATATTTAGCTAACTATATTATTTCAAATGTTAAAAGATAGAGGTGAGTAAAAATCACCAGTCTTGTATATATAGTGTATCTCGAACAAGCTCGGTTAAGAGGTAAATCAGAGGGCAATGATCGGAAAATCTCTGACATAATCTCGATTCATCGCAGCGGTGAGATCATTTGTCAAGTAATATCAAATGGAAGTGATTTGTGTGCTAAGTATTATAAGTATGTTTGTAAAGTGCAGAAAACAGAAGAACTGTTGTGAGTGTGAGTGCTAATAAGCTGTAAGGTGAAATATTATGGAACAAAACTCCGTATTTTATTGGTTTACCATAAATCCAGATTTATTATGAGTATCGAAGAAAATAAAGAAACTTAAAAACAGATAAAACAAAAACAAAGTTCCAGTAACAATGTACAAAAACGGGGACACCGAAAAAGTAATTGAATTTAAAACACATTTATCAATAACTTTCAACTGAAACAAAAAGCTACAAAAGCTTGTACTCTCCTTGAAATTACATCAACATTAATCAATTTTCAACCCAGATTCAAAGGCACCGGATGATCCTCTTACTTTTTTTCAGTTAATTTCCAATAATACGTGAATACCTCACTGCCTTTTGAGTTTGCATCACTCAACTGAATTAACAAAACGTATAACAAGGTATAAATACCTATTTAAATGTACCATAAAGAGGTTTAATTTGCTTATTCACTGTGCGATAGGGTTGTCGGAGATGAGATGGGTATGTAAGTATGACTTGCGAAAACTTCCTCAAAATGAAAATGAAAATTACACGCCCAACGGCTTTGGCTTTAGTTTTATTTTCATATATATATATGAAGAGCATAACTTAAATTATACCTTATATACACTATTATTATACTATACTATTGCATGTATGTACCTATATATATAATAACTTATACGAGGATATTTGTAAAACACCTGCAACTTCGCAGGAGTAGATAACTAATATCGCAATAAAAAAAAATCTACGACGCAGATTTTTCCGAGTAAGAAAATAAAGGCTTTTAAACGGGAAAACTTGTCGTGGCAGCCCTACTTACAATCCGACTACTGTAAATTAACTCCCACTCTTTTTCCAATAGCGGCGAAGCGCGATAAAACAGCAGTAAAAGTGAAGCAATCGGAATTACTTCAAATAGATTGTGAGGAACAAACAGATATTGTGGAGGAATCAGTTTATTCGCCGTTCTTTGTTTTGAAAGCAGGGATTGGTAGATGTTCTAGTATTTTTATTTGTGTATTTGTGTACTCAAGTTTGTGGAATACGGCCAACGATGTCGATGCCGAAGATAGACCGAATTGAAGTCCTTTTTGTATTTTAGGCCATAAGGCCAACACATATTTTTGTCCCAAATGTAATGAAATACATTAATATTACGTAAAGAATTTTTTATTAGTTATCTGATAACGTTTTTGTTTTCTAAAAGCTTTTGACCAACATCAGAACTTCAAAACCTCAGTCTTACTCTAAAGATAAAAAAAAAATTTGCTCCGCGGCGGTATCAAAAGTTTTTAACAAACAAAATTAGGCTCTAAGACTAGAACTTTATATAATTTTAATTGAGTTTCGTGTTGAATTTTTTCAGAAACCATTTGGGAAACAATCAAAATACTTTAATTCAACTGCTTTTATTACATCTCGTGTCATTATCATCATAAATCATCTCATTATCAGCCTGTATATTGTGGATTCGCTTAAAACATGCATTGATTCTATCATCTGTGCATAAAAATAAAAATGGTATCTAAAACCTTACGTATATTTTTTCTTTATTCTCAACCATACGAGTACTATCTTAAAGTAAGTAAATAAGCTTCTATTCAAATGCAGCATTAGGTAAACATGAAGTTATTTCAATAGCTTCGTATATTAACGCTATTATTATACGGGGCGTTCCGGACGTCTGAGTGCTGATACGTGACCGCGCATATTTCAACCGAGCACTGAAACACGTTTCAATTTTCACGAGATTTTCATGAAAAATAAGCGCTTTTCTTTATAATCATGGAGTTTTGGATAAAGGTTCTGACGCGTGTTGATTTTCGTTCACTTTGTTTTTTTTTATCGTAAGCTTTTTGATATCTTTACGTGACGTTTTTAGGCTACCTACATGAAGGCGAGATTGGAAAAATTGATTTAAAACGAATATTCCATGTGAAAACTATGTGTTGATAAATTTATGTAGACTTATAACTGTGCTAGGAGTAAAACCTGTAATGAACAAGATAGAGCAATACTAGTAGTAAATAGGTCAAACAGAACGATTTTCCATTGGTTTCCGAGTATCTGGTGTTAATTGGCAAGTACACCAACCAACGTGCAATGTTCAAGAGAATGGAAGATTCAATCATTTGCGGCTCTATATATAATAAGAATCTGTTATTTCAGTAAAAAATCACATTGACGATTTAGTGATAATTTGTTGTTCTTATATCCAGTTTTATTATACACAGTTATCGGTTGACCGTTAGGTAGGTACATTATGTCATCATAATAAAAACATTAATTCATTACATAAATAAATCTACCATTTTCCAAAAAGGAAACTCGTGTTCTAACGGGAAACCGTCACATAAAACAGAAGTAAAATATAGCTTCCCAAGGACATAATAAAATAGTATTATTTACAACAGTTAATGTTTCATTCAATGTTACAACAACGTACTTAAAAGTTTATTATCGAACTGGCGATTGTGGTCAAAATCAATGGCATTATCAATTCACAATAATTTTCTGATTAAAACGCCTAGCAGATCATTTTTCGTCTTTCATACTTGGTTAAAGAACAAATTGCTGAAACAGTTTTATTATGATATCAATCCGAAACTATTCAATTATGTAATAAGATTTTAATCGCGGCTCTTCCCTCGTGGGCGTCGGTTATCGCAGCAAGACGTCTGTAGCCTAGTAACATAGCCTTCTTCCGCTATTTAACACTGTAAGTTTTTTTTTTAAATCAGACTAGTAGTTCATGAGATTAGCGCATTCACCCAAACAAACAAACTCTTCAGCTTTATAATAGTAGTAAAGATAATTAGGTACGCGCGAGAAGATGAATACAATACCTATCACATTAGTATTTTCATTCAACAATTCTTTGGGAACCAAACAAATGTAGGTACCTATCTATAACTTGTTTTTTAATCCTGGAGACTAAATTGACAATTGCAAATGTCAGAATTGATGTAAAAGCTATTGGAATTTTTGTCATTTTTACTTTCAATTTAGCCTCCAGGATTGAAAAACCGACTATGAATATTATTCGGCTCTTATAATATATAGAATAGAATAGGATAGAATAGAATATACTTTATTGTACACCCAACATTTTAGACAAATTGATTGCACAAAGAAATGAACAAATCTCATGAAAGGGTACAAGGGCATAAACATAACAATCGTATTATAAAAGCTTTTTAAATGTAATGAAAAAACTTGAAATACATACTATTTCTATCTATTAGTTGTGTAACTGTGACTCAATTGTCACTGACGTATTAGTCGACGGTCGCCAATTTTATCGCAGTGGCCCTAATTCCTAGCGCTAATTGGATTGTGGAGCAACCCTCTAATTAGGTGCAATCTAGAATTTTCCTTCCCATTTATTTATCGTGGTTTGCTCTTTAATGCACTCCTACATTTTCTATTGTAAGGTTGCGCTTTGTTCAAAGTATATAGTACCTACACACATTAGCGAGTTATACAGATAGTTGTTTGAGAGGAAGAATTAAATACTTACATTTGTTTCCTTTGTAAATATTAAGACCTCGCAATTTAAAAAGTTTTTGCCTTTCAATTGGTGAAAGAATACACAATATTATTTTTATAATACTTCATGCCTCACGTAAACAAATCGCCTATGTTTTAATTAAACTAAAAATATTGTTTGAATATCATTAAATCCTACATGTATCGTAAATCCAGAGAATTTACAACATGCTGTCAAAATTGCTTATCAACTGCCACTTCCCACAAAATAGTCTCATACATTAACCACAATGTTTCCATCAGGCACGTCACGTCTACGAGATTAATGTTCCCAAACACCGCAACATATAAGAACAATCTAATTTACATGCTGATCAGTGAAACAAAAACATTGGACTTAAGCAAACAACGCTGGATTTCTGGTCGGACAGAAGGTTGATCAATGGTCCAAGTGAACTCAGCTAAAGCGTATGTTGTGTCGCTTTTATTCACTTGAATAATGTATGTGGTTTGGTACGGATAAAGAACTCAAATGGACAAACAACCAGACTACCAAACCCATTTGCCCCTCCGATAACCGATGGCAAGCGTTGATTACCGTACTTATTCCAAACAAGTGACGATGTAAAATAACATCCAATGATTTTATCGTAAAGTGCACTGTACAACATTTTTAATTCTCAAACATCTATTCTAATTCTATATTCTACCCAGGTTGTTTAAAATTGTTCTCGGGCCGAGTAGACATAGATTTTCATTCAGAAAACCCCACTGTATCCCAACCCCGTTTGCAACACGTCACGGCAAGATTAATGTTATCCCAAACACTAACAGGATATTAAGTTTCGTCCGTCCGTCCGCTTGGACACGGGTTTGAATTCTGATTGTAGTTTGTACCTTGATGATGTTAAGTGGGGAGTTAATAGTGAGTCGCACTTCGCACTGTTATTAATCGTTTTGTATTTAGGTAGTAATTGCTTTCTGTAGCATCTGAATATTAGTTGCACATATAGTTTTTCTTTGGAACACTGAAACGAACAACTAAAAGATGTTTTTAAATGCCTCTCAGATGCTACCTTACGCTTGAAAGAGACACCATAAGATTTAACGGCGACTTAATACTCAGTGTCGTTTCAGTATTTGGCCAATAACTGTAGCCAGAGCGGCAAAGGTATGTTACATCCAGCAACAAATTTCATCCATGTCCCAATTAAGTTACCCTATGCAAGCTTATATCTCTTACTCCCAATCGGATGTAGGTACGTTTTACTAGGTAAGCAATAAATTCACAGTAATTTACTTCTCATTAGAAAAAAAAAGCACTGTTTTCTTCCTAGTTCATGAGTATAAATGAAACTTCCTCGAGCAATTCACTAATTACGGGTATTCTCAACCCGCAACTGTGAGACGAATGGTCGAGTTCTGTCAACTGGGGCAGAGCAAAATCAATAGAGCGCAAGTCGTGGGTAGCACCTAGCGTTAAATAACAACCTAAAATAATTAATGAACAGGAGCTTTGTTAAGACAGGGAGATGCGAGAGCGTGTAGAATATTGTCTCTCGTTAAACCTTATGTAACCGTAGGCTAACATGGTAGAGATTATTATAATATTATATGATGAAATGGTTTTCCTCACACCTACTATTTTTCAACAGCTACGTATAAACAGAAGTGGTATAAGTAAAGTGTATACTTATAACATTATAAAGGTTTTTGTAGCTGTCTGTGGCATCGAAGCTTCCTGCCAAGGGGACGCTTTTGCCTTTTTTAGGGTTCCGTACCTCAAAAGGTAAAAACGGAACCCTTATAGGATCACTTTGTTGTCCGTCTGTCTGTCTGTCTGTCTGTCAAGACCTTTTTTCCCAGGAACGCGTGGAGGTATCAAGCTGAAATTCATATCAAATACTCAAGTCTATGGTCTCTTGGAGCTGTGAAAAAATCAAACTTCTAAGTCAACGCGATCAAAAAATACTCCCGTTTATGCCGCAAATTTTCGACACTCGCAAGGGAATCAAAACCTACAGGGTACTTCCCGTGAACTCTGAATCTTGAAATTTGGTATGAAGCAACGTCTTATAGCAGAGATATAGGAAAAATTGCGAAAAGTATACATTTTTAGTTATATCATATAATAAAAATATTTTTAATAATTTTAAACTTACTACCCCTTTCCTCATGAACGCGTAGTGGTATTATATTGAAATTCATATCAAATACTCAAATCTATAATACCTTTAAGCTGTAACAAAATCAAACTTCTATGTCAACGCAATCAAAAGAAACAGGAATAAAACCGCATATTTTGAAACTCGCCACTACTCGCAAGGGAATCAAAACCTACAGGGTACTTCCCGTGAACTCAGAATCTTGAAATTTGGTACGAAGCAACGTCTTATAACACAGATAAAGGAAAAATTGCGAAAAGCATAAATTTTTAGTTACATCATATAATAAAAATATTTTTAATAATTTTAAACTTATTACCCCTTTACTCATGAACGCGTAGTGGTATTATATTGAAATTCTTAACAAATACTCAAGTCTATAAATATTATACAGGTTTGTACGGAACCCTCGGTGCGCGAGTCTGACTCGCACTTGGCCGGTTTTTTTGTAATATGTCCTTCAACTAGGTATACTTCAAAATATCCTATGTATCCGTTTAAAAGTTATCTCGTTATTTTATATGTCGTTTCTTTTTTTATTTTGTATAATATTTTGTTGTTTACCGGTGTACCCAAAATATTATCCCAACTAACTAAAATATTAATACTTAAAGTACCCAAATATGTAACATGTTCGAAAAACAGATTTAGTTGAAAGCTGTGCGATGAAAAGGCCACTCGGTAGCCCGTAAGTTGTGAAAGGCGACTAAGAGATTATATCAGGTAAATGTACAGAATCCGGTGTATCCGGAAACAAGTCTCTTGTGAACTCCTAGACGATATTTTACAGAAATTATTACACTATTTTAGCCCGATACAGCAAACATGTGAGCCACTTTAGGTAACACATCAGTAATTTTTTGTATAAAGTTGCCTTAGTTAATCTAATACTATGTCCATTATTTAAAAATTTACTCTATTTTTTTGCGATTTCCAACGAGTATTAGTTTCATAAATATTTAATATAAAAATGGCTAAGTAAAAAGCAATAAAACGATAATATTCACCATACAGTTTTTCCCTCTTTGTATTTGCTGCAGAAAGACCTGTAACGTCATCTCCGGTCTCCGGTCCAGTGGCGACACCTACCGCTAAAGTAAAATAACATGGCGGACGTCTGCGCAGTTTTTTTCTACCTGCCGTATTTTGTAATCGTTAGGCGTGTTTGGAGATCCTCTGAAATAGGGTTTTGGATAACTTATATTCTCCAAATAATCTATCTGTACTAATATTATAAAGAGGAAAGATTGGATTGTTTGTTTGTTTGCATTGCATAGGCTCCGAATCTAATGAAACCAATTAAAAAAAACTACTGGGAAGCTACACTTCATTAGGCATATTTAAAAAAAAAAAATGAGATCACGGGCGAAGCTGCGGGAAACAGCTAGTGTAATATCTTTGTCTACGATATATATACAGATATACGATATATGTATATATGCCTTGCAAAAAGCTATGACATTAATACACGAATATTTAGTGCCACAAATAATATGAACTTATTGTGGACTATGTAGGTTGGTTAATTTCTGATTCTTAACAGACACAACATAATTCTAAGAAGCGTCTACAAATAAATAAAATTTGATTAAACTAATGTCATTGCTTACTTAAAAAGTACATCTGCAAACTTTTAGGGAAATTAAAATTCCTTCTGAAGGTTGCATCCATGGAGTTTATAATTCTAATTAAGGCGTCCTGCAAAGAGATAATGATTATTTAGAGCGAATAAAAAGGTGGTGGCTAAAGGTAAAAAGTCATAGCTATACTCCCTCGTTATATATAACGAGGGAGTATAGCTATGACTTTTTCATAGTGTCACCAGAATGTACTTGGTGAAAATAAAAGCGAAGCATGTCATAAGTTGCAATTTACAACTAGATCCATAAAGAAACTAGTTTAACTAAGAAAGCATTGGCATGAGCTTCTAGTTATTACATACATTGGTATCCCAGCAGAAAATCTTGTAAGGAAAATTCTTAGAATTCAGAAATGAAAACTTCAAAACATTAGAAACATACGACGGTGTGTGTAACCAAGTACACTGTTTGGAACAAAACATTTTATATCTTCCACGTGTTGAGCAAACTTTAACCGATCCATGGCCACTTTATTTTTCCTTGAAAGTTTTGGGAATGTAACATTTATTGAAACATTTCAGTTCTTTTATAATTTTTTCAATCAATTATATATTAGTTATTTCTACTCAGGTTAAAATATAGGCATTTTTAAGTAACAGCACATACATTCGTAGAAAACTGAGATTTGTGTTTAGTAGTAGAACGGTTATAGTTGGTTTAATTCTTAAATCGTTAGTATTCTATTAAAAGCAACCCACCACTGCCCATCCCAGTGATTATATTGCGTTCCTTTACAGAACCCAGTATAAAACCCTGAAAAAATACTCCGTCGGAAAGCTAAAAAAGGCAGGTGGAGTGCGGTCGTAAAGACCACAGGAACTACACAGCGGACACATTAACACAAACGTGAGGTACACTTAGCTCCAGTTTCGTGGAAAGTACTTGAATTTTCACACGGCCCCTGTTACGAAGCCGATGTTACGGAAGGTTCATAGAGGCTGCGTGTCGCGATTAGCGAAAGCGATTTCCATAATATGTTACTTTCCATAATAGGTACTTACCTCTTGCGAGTAGTAGGTATCGTAAGTGATATGAAATGAAATGAAATGAAATATTTATTTTTTTCGAGTAGACCTTTACAGGCACTTTCAAAACGTTAATGACGCTAGTTGCGCGGTTCCAAGGTGCCATTCCTATGGAGAAGAACCGGCAAGAAACTCCATAGGTTACTCTTTTAAAATTGGTTATGAGTATACAATTTAAATAATATTGAGTAAATAAATGCAGGGTCTTTCCTGGACTGGCCTTTTTAAGAAAGAACCACTCGATCTGAGCAAGCCTGTGCCAACAGATGGCAAGCATGCCTCGAATAGCTCATGCAGCTCAACCATTTTCGAGGGAGCTGCACAACCCGACACACAACAATACCACCAGTGACACCATAAAAATATGTGGGGCAACAACTTCCTCAAATCGCCAGATTGCAAAAACTATAGCAGACTAAAAGATGTACAATAATTTAGAATCAAATTAAAAGAGTTAATAATAGACCTGCATAATATATACACTTACAATACCCATGAACTTATGTAATAATGAATTTAATAAATTGAATTAAATAAAATTGTAAACATAATATGCAAAAGCACAAAACATGTCAAAGAAAATAATGAAATACAATAATGTATACGCAAAAGCGCAAAACATGTCCACAATTTGTATATAAATAAATATATTTACAACATGCAAACAAAACAAACGACAGATGTATAAGCGAGCAGCTCAATCCCAGGCGGCTTTATCATTCAAATAATCGGATATCTTGTAATATCCTTTTTTACATAATTTTGATTTAATATGAGTATGTATATATAAAAGTCGCAACTGTTTTGAACGTCTAACCCGCAACATATTTTAATTGGCACGCAACATATGATCGACACAATCTAAGTTATTATGTTTTAAATTAGACCTCATCATTTTTACTCACTTTTCGTGGACACCTTAAGGCTTGACTTGTTTTTCATTAGCATCAGATTTTACAAATTCAGGATCCAGTTCCTTGCTATCTTTTAAACAATAAGTTCGACCTAACACATCGCATGCTTCGGAGCCAAGCTACGAGTTCCTTACTTTCTAACAGTATTAAAAGAAAGGCTAACTTAATTGAAAAAGGCACAATCGTGTGTACTTACAAGTTTACCACTCCCGCAGTTTAAACCAAGCTTTATGCTTTGTTAATGAAAAAATATTAGTTTTTAGTAGTATTAAGATTGTCTGCTATTATACAATAAGTACCTAGTTCTAGTTAAATTAAACGATACTATATTAAGAATATGACGAAATGTTTTTTTTCGTCATGTTCTTGTCAATTTCACTTTCACAGTAGTTAAGTACAAATAATTACACTAAGTACCATAAAAAAACGAAGAATAAAAAAAATACCATTTAAGACTTTTTTAATCAATCAAACAGTAATAAGGCTAAAAGTAAAATCAAATCATTTCGGATTTCTAAATTGAAACAAATTAGGGAACGTAAATTGGTAATAATAAGGCCAATTAATTATAATAAACAAACAGGTAATCCGATACTCGCAAAGTAATGAAGGAGGTAAATAACTTCTAATTAGATATACTCACCTGTATACGTACCAAATGCCTACATGTAACGCTGTAGATAACCTTGTTTCAATGTTACCTTTTCTACCTAATTTGTAGTCAAGACTACTATTAGACAAATAGACAAGTACCTACTTTTCAATAAATAATGTAGGGACCTAGTGGTTTCAGGAACGAATATGTAACAGTTTTCAGGATGTCATTGGCTTGTTTTTGTAGTAAGAGTCTAGTCATATTGGTTTTACGCAAGCACTAGCAAAAGTCAGGCACATAATTAAAAAAAAAACTAGGCAGGTTACACACATATGCCTAAGGTTGATGGCTGACTCGCCCATATGAATTAAACGACAGTGACAAACGAAATCTATTCATATTTTACGTAATGAAGAAGTTACAATATATGTCCAAATATGCGTATAAATATGTCTTTGCTTTATAACAATAAAATGATCTGACTACTTAAATGTGAAAGTGAAAGGCACAAAGGGCCGGGAAATACCAAGATTATACTTTCGCGATTAAACGGAACGCAAGCTTTTCATGCACGTAACAAAGACAATCTTACCTGCGAACTAGGCCAACGTAAACCTTAATGCTCATCCTACTATCCTACTAATATTATAAATGTGAAAGTGTGGATGTTTGGATGTTTAGATGTTTGGATGTTTGTTGCTCAATCACGCAAAAACGGCTCAACGGATTTGGATGAAATTTGGCATGCATAATATAGCCTTTGACATGGAAAAGAATATAGGCTACCTTTTATCCCGATTTCTTAAGTAGTTCCCGAGGGAAAATTTAAAATTGTTTCCGATCTAAGCCGCGGGTGGACACCTTTGAAATTTGTTATTTTTCTCTATTACATCGCAAGCTTTAACACGGGTGAAAATTGTGTTCAATTTTTCATTACATTAACATTTTTCATTTCTTTTTGTACCCAATTCTGAAGTCCACGCAGACGAAGTCGCGGGCAGAAGCTAGTATTTTTAGTAATTCTTATCGTTGTCTACAAGATCGTTTATAATTGTCAGTGCCAATTATTGTTCTACACGTGTTTCTGTTTTTTCTTAATAATAAAGCTTAACCCAAAAACACAAACGTGGCTCACAAAGCTAAATCTTTTGGTAGCCTTAAGGCAAATAACATAAAACGATTTAATTAAACAACGCATAACATTTTATAATATCTCTGCTGTTCTGTTAGATATTTAATTGAAAGGGAAAATTATTTTCTTTAAAGAAGTAGCAACGACTGTACACGAAGTTTATTTAATTACGTAATTATCCGTTTATAGTGCCTTTTGGTCTGAGATGGGTCGATTGCGATGGAACTTCCTTGTTTTAATCAAAAATCAATGATAAGTTTAAATATCTTATATCCGGACTCCATTTACCGCGATCTTAATAATAAAACCCAATCAATACTGGAGGCCATTTTGGAACAATTCTCTAATGATTTCACATCCCGGAAATACTTTTTAGCGTTATTTTCGGATTCCTTCTTATCGATAAAAGGAAATTGTTATTTTCGTTATTAGGTACTTAAAATCGATATAATCTTACCCAACCCACAACAAATACAGTTTATATTGAGCGCCGAACAATTCTGAAAGACTTGCACAAAAGCCTTACTTTGAATGTTACCCGAACATGCCACATACCCTGACAACTCCCAATAGTACCGAACTCAAAGGTAATGTGACAAAATTGTTTTATTGTAGAATTCTAAGATACTATGACAGTATTTTACTGTGTTATATTCGAAACTGTGTAATATTTCACAACGTACAAGATTGTAGTATAAAAACTGTTTATTTTCATTAAATTGATATTCCAATGCGTATCTTTTCTGAACACATAAATTAGATTGAGAAAAGGTTTCATAAAAATGTACAACGTTTTATATATAGTAACCAAATTCACTGCGCAGGTCAACAATAACTGGTGAAATGTGTGAAGACAAATACAAAAATCTTGACTATTATTTTATTTAAACCAATTTTATTTTTAATTTAAACTTTTTACTTTCTGGCGCCGCTGATGCGTGGTTAGCTGCGTATCGGGAGACAGACTCATATTACTGTCAGTTTTGTTGAAAATCACTACTAAATGAAGTTGGGAAATAGCCAAATGGACAGCCAACAACACTTCTATTCACTAATAAAGCTACTTATCTGATTATAAACCCGTTTGCCAAGCGATGTATATGAAGATTTTCTAACGTTTTAGTCAGCGCAATGTAATATGTATAATGCATTTAATGAGATGTTGTGCAAACCACCAAAGGCCCGTTTTACTGTACTAGATTTTTCCAATTACTTAAATATTTTTAAAGCTAGTTCTCAACATCTCATCATAATCTATAATCTATATAAATAAAAATGAATGTTGGTCCAAGGCCCACGGAAGGGGTTAGTATATAAGTTTTAGGCCATTTTAAAGATTTTTTACTTAAATGTATTAGTATTACAAGGTCAAAAGAGATAAAGATATGTTATTTTACGTTCGTGTTCTAAAGTCGGAAGACTAATAAAAGCTGTGCAAAATCAGCGTCGAAAATATAATTTTAAACTAGACCAATATAAAGTGAGGATTTCAACGAACCACGACTTCTCAGTTTCCTCGCGCATAAAGCGTAAAATATTCAGCAACCTGTTTATCATTGTCCACATAGGAACTATTTCGTGACTACCCTCGTTATTTCCTCGCTAATGTACTACATTTGTCACAGACTTGGTCAAATGTTCTAGTTTTCAGCTCGTTCCGTTAAATGGCTAGAGGTGTAATGTTCACACCTTAATTTGATATGCATAGTTGATTTTAGAAATACCTATATAATATTGTAGACAGTTCTCTTAAACATCTTAACATTACATGGCAAAGCTTTTGCTTGAATTTACTTAGTTTATTTTGTTATAAGTTAAGTCTGTAAATTAAAATAGGGTTTAGTTTGAATTTGTTCAGTTTATTTTGAGAAAAGATAATTCTGGAAATATTATGGTACCTGTATAGAGGTAAACGCAGCCCGTTGTACTTTTTCTGTTATTATTAACACAGTAAATAAACTTATTATTATTTAAAAGTTGAGAAAGCAAATAGTATACAGAAAGACATAAGTATCAATTCTAAACCTAACTGTGAACAGATTGTTTGATACACTATATCTAACTTTTGCGGACGTGCCTAAAGTTCGCGGCAAGCCGTATCAAATTTAAAAGTTTTATACAATTTTCAGGACTATAAATCCGGTTCGAATGCTCTTCAAATAGTTTTCTGAGTACATAACATGTATGAGCACGTGATACTGGCATGTTACGAAGTAGTTTGATCCTCGAACTATGCCAAAGTATTCGGTGCTACATTGACAAGAATGTTCCTTAGATCAATCTGATTATAATACACCATGTTACATCCTTTAAGACTTTCATTTTGGTATTCATCTATGAACCGTTACTTAAGACTCTCCAGTTACTTAAGCAGGTTTAGCGTAATGACATGTAATAACAATTTGTTTTTATCTCTACATTATGGTTAGTAACTGACAGCCGAAGTACCTGTTTCATTGTAATGAAATGCTTGGTGTACGAGTGGCAAGGATGTAACAAATAATATTACAATTTGTTTCATCTCAACGTCAGTTTATTGCGTAGGCTCTGTAGAATATTCAGCATTTGATATTTCTAACCAAGAGAGTATGCTCTTTGATTCCGAGTCCACAAAATCCATTCACAAACCGTCCAACAGGCATCCATATGTTACAGTAATAGTATTTGAACGTTATTTTCATTCATGGAAACGTTGTTGTATGAAAATAGAGTGGCAATCCGCACAGCACTACGCAGATTGCTTTCGAATACGATCACATTTTTCAATTTGTTTCTGTATGTATATGCGGTATTGTAGAGCGAGGTATAATTCAGTTGTAAGCTTTACAAGTATATAAGGAAATCGTTTTCGATTATATTTGTAGTTTTTAGTAATAATAAAATAATAGTGCTGTATCATAAATTTTGAGGAATAGAGGCCTTTTTTAACCAGCGCAAATATAACTTTACCACCTTTCTTGGTGATACCTAGAATTTTATGAACTAGTATTCTGGACTCGGCAGAATCAAGGATCAGACCAATTTAACATTATGATAAATCATTTATTTCAGAAAGGCAAATTCTGAAAAGGCTTTTTAATATAAACAGAAAATGCTATTTAATAATAAGCACGTATGCAATTCATTGATTAATAATGGCATCGTTGGACAATGCTCATTTGAGCCTATTAACGTATCAATCAATATGATACAGAGCATGATTGATTGATTCATATTAATGAAATCCCCGACGTCACTCCAATCCGATAACGGTTAATTGAGGCGAAATGCAGTTGAATATACGTTTATACAGAGGATGCAAACAATAAACACGAAAAATATGCCTTTTAATATTTTTATAACTTTTTAATAATGTGGATGTATAATTTATAGAAACGTTGATTGCATCTGATATTCCGGATGGAAAGAAACGTAAATATCGATGACGTTACTATTGTCACTTATAATACCTACAAAGGGAGTAAGCAATTTAAGTTTTGGTTGAAATTTCTATTAAAATAATCTTTATTAATATACTCGAGTTAATACAGCTACATATTTACAAGGTTCTGAGAATACAATGAAAGCCCTCAGCTTTAATTTAACATTCTTAGGTTCTTTGCTGTAATTGTCAGACGGAGGAAATTGCAAAGCGCAGATACTTTAGTTATTGCGACTTAAAAGTGATTTCTGGTTGGATGAAAGGTAGACATGACTGCCTAGGTTGTAGGAGATTTAGAAGAAAATAGATTGCCAAATATGTTTAGTGTGTTGTTGTAATGTTGAGTCGCTTCGCCCGCCCGGCTGCATTACGAGTTTTAAATAAAAAAACTATTTTCAGCATTCAAATTGTGTGTGCAAAAAGATTTTTTTTCTTTGTTCTAAAGTAATTAAGGAAGACTTCGGGCCTGAGAAAACTTAACATTTCCCAAGAAAAAAAAGGTATTTATCCCCATACCCAAAAAATATTTCTAAGAGCAAACCCGAACAAGATTCTTCATTTTGGAGATGCATCGCCCTGATATTAACAAAAACAGCAATTGACGTCATCGCATTACACGGTACACCGGTCCCCTTTTATGGTTACGCTACGTTCGCCATAAATGTCGAGACGTCGGGACATTTGGCGGTCCGTGGAGGAAAGGGTTATTGAAGCTGTGGGTAGAACGGCAGCCAAACCAGATTTTTGGTCCTGTTTTGTTGTGGTTTGACTCACTTGCGGCAAAATGTTTTAAGCTGTTTTAACAAACAAAGACAATTCATTTTTATTTAATCGTAGATTATCCAATATACCTATATTTTGTAATTTAACGTCATTTGTTTACTTTATACTTGCATGAATGTTTCCATAAAGCTCTTGCATATCAAACATTAATAAGGTTCGGAACGAAACATAAGCTTAAGCTTGACAATATTAACAGCCCGAATACCTTCACAAAACAAACAAAGGGCCCTGACACAGGGAACAATGTTGTGTCTCAGGACAGATAGAGGCAACATTGGCATGCCTCACGTCGGTCCCAGCGTCATGGGACGCATGGCCACAGTATACTACGTTCGTTTATTTCATATTCAACATATCCGTCCAGTATTTGGGTCATATTTGAAATAGTCGCAAGTTGAATGGGCTTTGATGGCAGAATAGCTGGAAGCGCGATCTCATATTGCATACGCGAATTCACAGGTGAACGCGTGTTGAATGGAGATTTATGAAGAGGATTTGTTTTGAATATTTCTGTGATGCAAACGGTTGAGAGAGAAATATATGTTCCGTTTCAATGTGCGAAGTCTGATATCACAACACTATTTTGCTAGGCAATGGCTTCGAATGGAGTGACTTTCCCATTTAAAGCATTGGTATAAGGACTAGTTCGGAAGAATAAACTCACGACTTTTCTATCTAAAGTTTACATCGTATAAAATTAGATAACTTTCAGGTTAAATATGAGAAGTTAGACCAGAAAGACAGAAATAGGTAACAGCTCGTTAAACTCGTTATATTTTGTTAGCAGATCCATAATTTATCCACATATCGAACCAAACATGCAAATAACGTTGCTGTTGCAATGTTAGAAAAATAAAGTCAATTAAATTGAAATTAAACAAACGATGCACTGAAATAAACTCTGACACTTCAAACAGACATGATGAATAGTTAACTAAATGGACAACATACGATAAAAAAACACGAATTTACAACATTGGGTGAATTGTCGCTACTATGTAGCGCTTACAAGCTCCAAAAAAAACGGTACAATTAATCGGCACGGAAGCCCATCTATTCTGAACTCTATTCCTTTGTGATAAGGCACTATCATCATGATAATGACATGATGTCAGCTTCACGGATGCTACCGCGATTGTTATGCATATTACATGTCTATAGCATTCACTTGCGGACTAAACGCGGAAGCCGAATTAAATCCTGGATAAGCTTTTAGTGATTTTTCTCGTTTAGCTGTTTTCCTTGCATTTGGCAATAAACGAAAAATAGTGGAGAGTGCAGACACAGTAGGTACTGAGATTCAATTGTTGGAAACGAGTTTCTATTGTGTTCGTTGGCGATTTCGGTTTCCAGCAATCTAACATTACTTACATTCATTCTTTGCCAATTGTTTACAACCCGTAACTTGTCTTTGTGATTGCAAAATAGGAACATTTAGAAGCTATCAAAATTTTCGCATACCCATTGTTTCTTGCAAATAATTTTGATTTTGCTTTGATACTTTTAAACAGAATAAAACCTTTCTTTACGTTTCACTATAGTATGTAGGTTTCATATTTGTAACACGTGCAAATATTATAAAAATCGGAACGGCAAGGAAAGGAAATCGTCGGATTAAGTTTCACGAGTTCTCTTAAGAACTGATTAATTGAAAGATTGGAAACCAGCCGGGGCATAAAGAATTTAAGATTGATTGGCAAAGTAGTTATCAAAACGGTACTCAAATTGAAAATGCGGATTTTACACTTTGCTACGCCAGGGATTTAATCATAATATTTTTATATTACATAGAAATTCAAATGGGAAAATCATTTAAAACTGTATTCCGAGAAGTTTTTCATTATTCTCAGAGTGAGCTGAGTTGAAAGAAGTTAATACATGGGTATTTACTGAGACGTATATTTGTTTTCAAAAAAATGTTATAACCTTTTTCTGTTTCCTAATAATTTTTTGTTTTTATTTCAACAGTGGAGTATCTTGCATTTACCGGCTCCATTCCCTGTACATTGGTGTCCACACAGTTTAAAAGGCACCGGTGCACGTTGAGTTTTAATGACGCGGGCGTGCGCTGTCATTTTACCTCGTTTAATGGATGCTCGATCGATGCACACACTGTTAAAAAAGGTGAAAAATAACCCTTATACAGAAAGCTTTACAAACTCTCCCAGTGCATGTTTTACAGTTTTTTTATAAAACTGTATTTCACGTTGGCCCGTTAGATTTCGACTTAAATGGTATAATGTTTTGTATTATATAGTGTTGTTGCCTTTTTAAATGCAAAGCATGTAAAAAGGTAGGTATATAGAGTAGTTTCACTTACATCGATATCTGATACAAATAATACAATAACTATAGTCTTTGTCGCCGCTGCTCAAAGCCAAAACTTGGTAAATTATTTATTTAATTTCACTTAAGTACTTAGTGGTATGTAATTTTTTCATATTTTTTTAATGATAGCCGTACAGTTCAATATTTTACTGTAATAAAACCATAACCTCTGACTATAGATCACACCTGTTGTATACAAACATGCATCGATAAGACTTTAACATCCTACAGGTTATAAATAACACAAAAAAAATGATGTATAGTAAAAAAAACAGAGTGCGATATAAACTGATGGGAACGTTTTGTATGCGGCGTGCTGTGAATTTTTAAACGGAAAACGGCGTAGTTTTGATCTATTTCGTGAAATACGAAGCTTTTTGTACGAATAGTGTTTGCGTTAAACTTGCGGTAAACTAAGTGATTGCTTTACTTTATGTTTTAGTTTCGCTACCTGGAATATTTTAGTTACATAAAATACTACGCTATATTTCAAACAATTTATTCCGGACGCATTGGCGAAATTCGCTGTTAATTTACAAATAGCAGAACATTCATAACGTTGAATAAATGTTATTTTCGTTTCAGTTAATTTTAAGTTTATGTAAACATTGTAATTATGAAATGTTCACTATAATATTTTAAATATTCTGGGTATAAAATGAGTACGTTAAGTACCTAGTTTTGTTGAAATTTTATCGAGCTTTTTTCAGAATTTCGAAACTTCGAGGCTTTTCTCTTGAGCCACAAAAAGTCGGGTAGACATTTTATAAATTGAGTGTCAAAGTAAAGAACTGTTTATTTATTGAGCTATGCCATTTTATATTGGAGTGGCAAAACTAATGGGTTCTGGACTATCGGCATTCCTTTGCAACTATTTCCTAGTACCGTTCTCTGAAACTTGAGAGATGTAAGCATGTGGTCGTTAATATAGTTTGATGTTAGCAATTTATTTAGTAAAGTTACTTTATTTCAATATTATTTTAATACTTGGATCTAATGATTACGTAGTAGAAAATAAACGTAGTAGTGTGTAGACGTTGTCAGGATCACGACGGTTCTAACGAAGACCTATTCCAGTGGTAGCCAGGAAAGGTAAAAAAAAATTACAAGTTCTTTCGGGGAAAATGGGATTAATTTGAAAGCAGTATAGCATCACTTAAAATCAGCAGTATAAAATGTTATTTTATACTGCTGCAAAATCTATTAAGGAAATTGAGGAAGAAATTTAAGAAGATATGGCAATCAATCAGACAACTTTGCAGGCATCAGCACACTAGAGAGTTTTAATAAACGAAGTGCAAGTATAAGAGTGTAAATGTTACTCATTATGATGGCCCACGTTGGGCGCCATAAAACCTCTCATCATATTGATGGAGTTTTTGATGGCGTCACATAAACGTAACAGCCTAACTTTGTTTATTTTCATCACGGTGTACCGTGTAGCATAATGAATGGAACGTATAAATTATTCTTTCAATTCCCTTTTAGTAAGTTACTTAAAATAATTAATTATAATAATTCATGACTTAAGAAAATATTTGTTTTGAGTACCTATGGATTTAATATGCATTTTGAATTACAAAATAAAAGTAAATAAATTATAATTTATTATAAATGCTAACTTAATAGGATTTATTAAATCCACCTAGCTAAGGCCTGGAAAATATAAATGAAAATGCGGGTGTCCAAAATCATCTCTGCAAATGGAGATAGAATATTACAAAGAGGGTACCTTAGGTTCAAATTGAAAATTAAACATAACTTTAATATTATCTCTAATCAAATAACCCGTGAGAGATATTCTAAAGTCTAGACGAATAAATAAGTAAGGTCTGAGTTAAAATGAATAAACGCAGGTACTTGCTCTTAGAATGGGTTGGGAAGTTTTACATTGTTCTGATAAAAATAAAACAGTTTACTAATAAAACAATAACAGCGCTGCGGAGGCGTTGAGAGCTCGAGCATATTTAACTTTGTCGGAAAGATTAACTGGCGTACTGGAGAATGTTTTTTTTTTAAATTATAAATACGTGTTTTTGTTTTGTTTTCATAATCACAAATATTGAAATAATGTTTTTCTATAGGGCCTTTAGGGGATTGATGAAAACTCGGAAATAAATTCACTTTTTTCCCTTACGAATCCTATTAAAACAGACACCCCTTTTAAAACAAAGCTGACTGTTTTTATACTGTTGTTCTATGTTAATTAAACCTGATTTTCTATGAACGTTTCCATAATAATCATAAATCATTTATTCTTCCGCAAAGGCATTAGTCGAGACTACATATCGCGTAGTCAAATAAGCGCTTTAGGCCCAGTTTTTTTGGTCCCAAGTTAACTCAACTAATGGTTAAATCGTCGCATTTTTTCATAAATTCAATAGTTTTTCCATGAAAATAGTTGGAGAGTTAATTATTTAAGCATTTACCGAAGTTTGAAACCATTAGTTAGCATATTTACCCATTGGTTCATCAAAAAACTGGGCCTTATAAGCTAAGTTAAGTGAAGTTATCTGTAGACTAGGCACATACATACAAGTAGATGGTGAAATATTTTACTAAAACAACATGATAACCGCGACATTGTTCACTGCGAATAATGTCGTCTGCATTATTCCATAAATCTAGTATTAGCACTGGGTAAATAATGGCAGGAGACAGAGTCAATTACGTTGCAGTTATTCTAATTTCTCATGGGAATTTCGAGTTTACTTGAATTATTATGAATCGTAGTACGCTATTATCACTCCAATTTTATCACTATTACCAACTAGTGTAGGCAAGTAATAAAACTAAAATCACAATTTAAAAATAAATTCTCTTTTTTTTTTTGTTAAAAAAAACGACGCCCGCACTAAGGAATTAAATCCTTCTGTCGCGGGGGTTTCACAAACATTCAAATCACATGCACAAAGAACACCCAGACTTGGAACAAGTAGGTATGTGTGGATCACACAAATGCTTGTCCCATGCGGGGATCGAACCCGCAGCACGTCGCGCTCAGTGGTAATTAGCGTGGTGACCTATACCACTCGGCTAACCGTGCAGTCAAAAAAATAATTTGACGGTTATTTGATCAAATCGTTACAAGAATGTTAAATATGTTTATTGCAAAAAACAGAAAATAATTACCATTTTTCATAGTTCAAAGGCTTTATTTCAAGTTAAGCTTATATTGGAAAACATACTTTGATTAATTTAATAACAAAGACTGATTTGATTTTAATAAAACATAAAAATAGATGTAACATCTTAGATTGGTAGATGAATATTTTAAAATGAAATGAAATTAGTTACAATATTGTCTAAATTGAGTTAACTAACTAACTTTATTAAAACTTATTAATGAAAGCTTAAAAAATTACGGACCTTTTCTTCTACATGATAATGCCTACTAATTAAAAGGAATATTTATAATTTAGCTGAAAAAGATAATAAACCAAGACATTAATTTATAAAATTTATATACGTACCTACTTACATGGCCCAGCTCTACATACCCTGTTATTTTATTACGAGGCTTACTTTCCGTAGAATATCCACGTAAACATTGCTACCGTATTAGAGCTTGTACGTAGCTATGGGGTTAACGTAATCATAATATATTTCCTTACCCAAAGTCAGCAATATTATAATAAGGGGACAACTTAAATGTTTTCCTCTTTAACCGACTTCAAAAAGGAGGAGGTTATATGTTCGACGTGTCACTATTTTTTTTTTTTATGTATGTTCACCGATTACTCCGTCAATTGTGAACCGATTTTTATAATTCTTTTTGTATTCGAAAGAGTATTCTCCCGAGGTGGTCCCATTGTAACCAAGTCAGGATCTGATGATGGGATCCCAGTTAAATCGAAGGAAACCCTTAAATTTTATAGGAATATCGAACGTGTTTCATGATTCTACTGAGCCTATTTAGGTATTTACGTCCAGTAGTCATCACTTCAAGGCTTTTGGTAAATACTGAGCTGATGATGGAAGAAACCTTGACTTTTAGGAGTTAAGGGTTGGTTCTTTTTGTATAATAAATATGTATTGACCCTCATTTACATTTTTTAACGATTCTAAGGTGAGCTGGTGACAATAGTAAATTATGGTACAATGTTGTTGATTATCGAGGCGCCTCGAATGTCCGTCCCCATTGAGACCCTCACTTAGGTGAGGGTCTCAATGGGGACGGACAATATTAAGACTAAGATTGAGTCTATGAGTTTTGTCACTTTCGGATTCCTGTGACAGACGAGAACTTATGTAATTTGATAATTTCTCATCTGTGATAATCTAGTCTGACGAACCACTGGTGCCATTCCTTCGACCGCGATAAAGCATTGCGTTTGCAAATCTTCGATAAACGTTCCTTATTTTTATCAATAGTTTCCTTATTTCTGTTTTCCCTCATGCGAGAGGCGCTTTTAGTTGGTCTACCCATAATGCGAAATACTTACTTAATAATATATTATGTTTCAAATAAAATACCTATGATGTGAAATATTACTTATATAAAAGCTGAATGAATTTATTATAAAATATTATTGATCTATTATTATACAATAAATATTATGAACACAAAAAATTAAAAAATAAATAGACTTTTAAAAAAAAAATTAAACCGCCTTCAAAAACCAAAACAAAACTTAAAAGGCAACAAAAAGTGTAAAATAAACTTAGAACTATCTAAAATATTAATACAAAACTTGAAGTCATCTGTTTGAAGTCGGTGCCAAACAACAATATAATAAAATTAAAAATAGCGAGTATGTTTGGCACCGACTTCAAACAGATGACTTCAAGTTTTGTATTAATATTTTAGATAGTTCTAAGTTTATTTTACACTTTTTGTTGCCTTTTAAGTTTTGTTTTGGTTTTTGAAGGCGGTTTAATTTTTTTTTTAAAAGTCTATTTATTACCTGAAACAATCGAAACAATTTTGTTATTATTATTTTAGGTACAAAATATTTATAATAGAGTTTTCCCCGTATTTTTTTTAGTCTTTGAACGGTATTGTTATTGTTATATTTACGGTTAATTTAATAGAAACCTAAAACAATGTTATGTTTTTCTTTTCACTTTTCAAATCTCTGACGAAGTCAAAGTTGAATAAATAGTTTTTTGAGCAGAATGGAAAAATAAATAATATTCTTAGTCCGGAGGTAAAAAAAAGGTATCCTTAGTTCCATTATACACAATTCCAGTATACCTATTATTATATGTATTTTGAGTAGGCTGGTATGGTTTGAGTTTACATAAAAAATATTTATAGTTCGCCGAATAAGTAGACCAGGTACTAAAAATCCTATTACACAAACTTCTTACATGAAATGATGAACGATGCGATTTAGATCGTCAGAAGACTTTATTTTTTATCCCATCTTCAGGTCTGGCAGGAGGCGCGAATTACCCGGCCATTTAAGCTATCGACACTAAATTTGGCAATATTCCAGATAGCTTCGTAGCCCCATTTGATACTAAAAACTCAAAATAAACCATAAAACGAGCCTTTCTTCAATATTATACAAAGAAACTTAAATCAATCTTGCAGCAAACCCATGAACCGTGAGATTCAATGACTGCACCAATAAAACCGAAATGAAATCCTTTCCAATGAGATTTTATAGAATTTCAAGACTGTTGCTCTTGATAGAATTTCTTTTGTGCTCAACTTTTGTTTGAGAAAGTATTAATGATAGATTTTTACATGTAAGTATTGGCTTTATTCGATTTATATAAACTTAACTTTTTTAATCTGGATAATCTGATCTGGTAACAAAACTATTTTTTTTTTCAGTCTAACCGTAACCATGATACCTGTGCAAAGCGGTATAAAGGTCGGAAAACTTAACTTTAAATTAACCGTTATAAAGGATCCATTTTTTTTTATTACAATGTTTAAAAGTTCCGATCTGAGAAAGCATTATGTAACAAACTGCAGCGTTGAAATTAAATTTGCCATGTACAATTTTAGTTTGAAATCTACATACCCCAGCTGAACATAGATGTTAAACACCAAATAACCGTTACAGTTGATAGCTGTAAACAACACCTAAGTGTCCAATGTAAATGTAAACTGTAAACAGTGATTCAAAACGAAATGGACTGCAGTTAGTGCCGTCCTCGGAGACAGATCTGTTATCGTTTGGCGCAAGTTACGAGCGATAATTTCCTGTAACTTAATAGTTTGGAACTTTGAATTGTCCGAAAGTCCTAAATGTTAATGGGTGTTTAGTAATGTTAACGCATACTGTTATTTGGTAGAGAATCAAGTAGGTATAGTTAACATTCTTGAATTATTTGACAAGTTTAAATAACTTTACCCTTAACAATATTGAAAGCTAAAGGTATACTGAAAGCTCTTGATTTGAATAGGAGAATCTAAATGATTAAATAACTGATTGATTTCTATAATACATAGTAACAGTTGTGAGTATAAGTATTGGCAGAACTTATGTCTTATCCTGTTAAAAAAATGTATTAATCAGCAAAAGAGATTGGCATTGCCATTAGCGTTTAGATGGAGCCAGACTTATTTTAACGATTCAAATTTGTCCATAAGCATTCATGGTAATTGAAAATCGTTTCTCTTGCGAATAAAGACCACGTGATTTGGTCAAAATGGCCGTTGATACGAGGTTGCAAGTGACCGCAAGCTAAATTAAACGTTTGCATTCTGTGGCCGACGTTCGTCGAGGACAGACGTGGAGACCGTTGACTTTTTAATTACATTTATAATTAAAATGCATGTCACGCTTGTGAGCTTTGTAGTGCACCGGAAAATTGAATGGATAAATTAAAAAACATGTAAAGGCCAACTTTTTTATTTCGTGGTATTTTCTACGTGAACTTAGATCTGTTTCATTCCGTGGTTTGCTAGAAAATTCCGGCATTTCCCGGAAAAAAGATACTAAAGCTTAAAGGAGATACAGCTTTAATAAAAGTATACTGGATTATCTATTTATTTGAAGTCTAAAATCTTTTCGTATAATAACATAGGGTAAAACTAGGTAATACGCCCCACTTTTTTTTGAACACGAACTGAAATAAAACTAATCAAAGTTATTATCAAATCTTTATTTAGTAACATTATTTATTTCTTTTAGGACATTATGGCACTTGTTACAAACATTTAAGTTGTAAGAAAATAGAGTAATAATCATTTAAAAAAAATCTACAGTGGGGCGTTTTGTCATGTGACCATTGCATAATATGCCTCGCCTCCATTATAAAATGCCCCACTTTTTTTAATCGCCTTTATGTCATTGAATGTCGATGATTATGTAATAATAGATAAAACTAATAACTATTTTTATGAAAACATAACAATTAAACAAAATACTTATCATTATAGTAATTATTAGGTACAAGGCTGAAACCCAAATAATTCGCAAAATTAAAATTATAGAAAAAATAAACAAAGTATCTTCTTACATGTTTATAATAACAGATTAAGAAAATAGTGAGTAGGTACAATTAGAGATCAATGTTTAATAGCTTGTCTTTTAGCTTTCCGTCCACATTTGTTGCACTTAGGATTATACATGGTACAAAACTCGTGCAGCCATGCTAAACACGTGGGACATTGAATCCAATCTTCTGTAGATTGTGTTTGATTTAATAATCTTCGATACACTCGGCACACCTGTTTATGTCTACATCAGGTATTTCTTCTTTTGACTCCTCAATTTTGTTTCTATTTTCGTCGTTACTATCTGACGACGAAAAAGTACGCACTTTTCTCTTCTTTCTAACAGGCACTTCTTTTTCAATGCTTGTTTACCACGTGAGACATTTTCTGAAACATTTATAAACAATTGTAACACATTTACGCGAATCAAATAGTGGGGCGTTTTACGAACGAAGCCATGGGGCATATTGTAAAATACACTATTTAAAACGCCCCACTGCGGTTAATTAAAAAAACTCAAGGTAATAACGTTCGCCACATTGAAAACATAAAGGTTGGTTTATACATTTTACCATAAATTGAACAAGATTGACATAAAAAACAAATCACCAAAGTTATAAAAATTCATATGAAACTTACCACAAATTGTCTGATCACTAAAAAACTATATTTTCGAATATTTCTTAGACGTACAATAATTATAACTGCTAACTGCAGCTATGTTGTCGTCCGACCTGCGCCTACGCGTGCGAGTAGTTATGCGCTGCGAAACTGTGTTAGTGTTAGGGACAAACGACTGGGGCGTTTTGTCAACTGGGGCGTATTACAGAGTTTTACCCTAATAAAAGTATTCAACTACAAAATCAATATCAATAAATACTCTCACCATCCAAAGAATCTTTCTCAACAAAAGAAAATAGCAGCAACAAAGCACACGATGATAATATTACCTAAGTAACGAAAAGTTTCACCTCGAATTGAATTTCAGAGTATACAAGCTAGACTAATAACAGGGACGGAATCCAAAGGAACCCTTATACTCGTATATGAGATCAAAAGAACGCTGCTATTATATTGAAAATCTTTAGAAAGCCGAGATTGGGTTTTAAATTTTCATTAAGTTTTCAGAACAGTGTTTTGTATACGAACTGAGGCTTTCAAAGGTCGAGTAGTTGAGTTAGGAAACTAACTTTATTATATTGCGGTGCACGGTCAGTTTTCGAAAATATTTTTACGAAAAAAGTTTGGCTTCTTTTTGTTTTATTGTAATTCAAAGTTTTTCCTTTCATAATAATTTTAAGCCCTCTGTTGACAATTCAGGAGTATTTCATAGCGAATATCTTATACCAAAAACTGTTTTTGTAAAACAGAAATACGAAAGACTGTGCTTTTTTGAATAAAAAACAAATGAAAAACGCGCTTCGTTTATCGACGAAACACATAGGTACTTATAATAGAGACAATTATATCACCATTATTACTCCTCTATTTCAAAATAGACTACTCGACTTGTCTCTTTAATATAATCACCACTAAGGGTTGTACAAAAGCCTAATATAAATCATATAGTTGCTACAATGTGTAGAAACTTTACCTCATAAATAACGGTTGGTTGTGGCTAGTAGGTTTTAGATAAATTCTGTAAGCAACAACTTATTTTAGCCGCCACTAAATCATGGTTGTGATGTTTTCAGTTTGAAAGGGATACCAGTAGAATTATTACTCTTGCGAGTAGTTTATTAGTAAGTAATGTATGTAAAAGGAAATAAGAGATATAGACGCAATTCTGTGTTTATGGGATGTACTGTCACACTGTGTATATAATGAATGTGTTTCGTCGAACAAAATTCTGAAGAACCTTTTCGTAGAATTATTCCGAGAATTTGAAATTTAATCTTAAATGTTATTAAAAACTATATTATTATGTACCTGCTGTGAATGTATCGGAAAATTGAACATTGCTTTCTCTATTGTATGACGTCATGCAGCGGTCTGATTTCAAAGACGTTTCGAATAGAACCCATTAGGTGCTGCAATAGTAGTCCTATTCTTGTTACACTTGATACGAATCAAATGATGCAGTTATAAAGTTTCCATCTTATATGCGCCTTATTGTTGTTAGAACGAACAGTAGGTAAGTAGGTAAATAAAGGCGATATTAATTTATAAAGAAAAAAAACACAAAATAAAAACCTGACTTATTTGCATTCCAATACTGAATGAAGTTGAATTTCTAGGACATATTTCATGATAACTCAGGTAAGGTTTCATGCGTTAGCGTCAAAACATCAGTTTTTTTTTAAATTGGTTGTATATTTTACGCTGCACAATTTGTTATCATTTAGTATTTATTTCTTTTAGGTACTAAAACACACGTAGCCCTCATAAAGGTACAGGTCAACGACCTCTATGATGTGGGCACCAGAATGGCAAACGGCAAGCTTCAAATATGGCGTTAGCTTCCTGTGCACAATGGAATGATTCGCGATGCCATGCCAAGTAACTACTTATAATTTCGTATACATAGCGGTTTGGTGATTAATACTTTTTGCAGGTTTTTATTTGTTGCAGGTTTTCATTGATTTACTACTCATATAAGTAACAATATTGACTTAATCATAACCGTTCTGAAAGTGGAGTTTAAGTTATTTAAGGCCCAGTTGACCGACAATCTATTTTCTTTTATACTTAGCTTGTGCTAGGTTCTTGAATATACAGACAGACGTTCTTAACTAAAGTTAATGCTGTTGGTGAGTTTAAATACCAAAAGGTGAACAGGGTTTACGGGCAGTACTTAAACAATAGTACTCGTAAATGTTGCAACTTGTATTTCGTTATATTTTTATAAGGGCAAATATGAAAATTGCAGAGAAGGTAAGATGAATCAATGAGAAACAACTAAGAAAATATTATCATTCACAGAGTCCATTGTGGTATTTCATCCTACCAAGTTATGAAAATATTTACTATAAATAATAGATACCTATACATACAGTGCCTATGAAAATATGATATCTTTGTTATAATTTACTATTATGTAGATACAAATGAAGAAATGAATACACTAATTTATGTCAAACTATACAGCATTAAAATTCTACTAGCGGTAGGTCTAGGTACACCGACCAGTTAAAATTTTACTAGTGTCGAAGATGTTAAAGCTGTAGAGCCAGTCTTCCTAAAACACCTCACACAACGACACTTAAGACGAGACACATGTTTATTGAAGTGCCACGCGTCTGAATGTAACACGGCATAAATACTTAGTGTAATACTTTGCCTACCATTTAGCAATAAACCAGTTCTGAAACAAACATTACTATTAATACGGGACGACGGACACTGCATGTAAATTACTTTTGAATAACTAATTTCGTCGGATTAAACCGAGTCTACGTTTAAGGTTTAATGGGGTGACTGGGCTCTTGTAATTTGTACTGGATGAGGTTCAAGCTGCCTTTCTAAGTAGGAAGCGCTTCAGATGAACAGTCGTTATTCAAACTTTGCGGATTTATTACGAAGTGGGGTGTCGGTGGCGGACACCGCTACGAATGACGAAATTATTATGGATACTCACCTGGGAAAATTGTAGGTTCCTAATTTTGCATTCAACTCATATTAAATATAAAGAAATGGAATATTTACAGATCTGCAAAGGTTTCCTTCGATTTTTAATTTGATTACAGCAGAATTTGAGAGTTATTTCACAACATAAAACCCGTAAAATGAAGAGTCAAAGACCGGATAAGCTCAGATGCTTTGAAGAAAGCGCTCTCCGACGCAAAGCAATCTCTGAAACTATCATTTAAATAGCTATGATAAAAAAAGATAAGTTCTATCGAAAACAATGGCAACATTCCTGCAAATCGCTCGCGGCAAGGAAACGTAAAATCGAACTCAATTGAAGCAAGACTGTAGCAGGTACGGGGCATTAAGCAAGTTAGATGGTTTCCGCAGCAAACGTCGCACTTGTGCTGAGATTACTCCATGTACTGTATTGAGTACATTACCGCCTACAATCGAATGAAGACTAGAAAATAAAAACAAGGTAAACTAACTTCAACAATCAGAACTTTGCTCATTACGAAGAAATACATTAGATACTTTATAGCAACCTGCGAGCAAACCGAATTAAGAATATACTCCTGGATTTACGATGTTGGATAACTCTTAATCACTTGACCGTGGGGCTTGAGAACAATAGCGGCGGAATACTGGTGTGACGGCCGGTTCGATAGCGGTTAAAACATGATGACCTCCTCGACATTTAAATGCCCACTTTATGATTATTAATTTCATTGCAATGATAACAAGATCTAAATATTCTATCGAAGACTAAGTGACCCATTATTGTTCGCTCTCTAAATGTCAAGTGTATACCAATTGATTCTGAATAACGAGTTCAATATATTCTCGAGCAGTTTCATCGCTGACTTATAGCCGTTAAATTAACTGAGCTATTAACAAATCAAACAGATGATAATACAATCGCCACCATTACCGGCTGATTACTGCGATCAGGCCTAATTGTGCAGCCATAACGTTTCAACGTACGCCTTAATGATAGTACATTTGCACGGTTGTGAGTCATAATCGTATTGTGAAGCATGTTCACGTATATTTGTGCGCTGATTTGGAACTTTGTGCACACTTTAAAAGTTTAAATAATGATTTTACAGTACTGTTCTATTATTTAATTTAAATGCAAAATTATTTTTTTTTGTTTTTACTGCTACCAATTGTTTAGGGAGAATGAACTCCACAAATATTCTTTATGTAACAGTGCAGCTAGTAATTAGCTAATTCGTTATTATATAACTCGTTTCTTTGTTTTTATGTGTAACAGAAAAATCGGTTACCCTAGTGATAATGGCTAATTGAAGGCACTTTTCTGAAGCGATTTACATTAAGGTTGTTTACGGGAAAATTTTGGGATTTGTTTGGGAACAAAAGATAAGGTTATGGAATAACAATTTCTGAAATAAATTGTACAATCCTTTGGCAGTGATCATCATTTCGCGAGACTTTTTATAACAACACTTGGTAACAATATTTGATTAAAATTTATTATACTTATGTCAATGACATTACTACAAAACCTTTTAGGATCGTCCTTGTGTATAATAAATAATATCTTAGCATTCAGACACAGTTCCAAGAGAGTTGTCAGTTAGCCAGAGTAAAATGATTTCCCATTAAACATGCGCAACAACTTAATTACTGGTACCATCGAAAATTCATGGTGAGTCGATACGAGTCATTACCATAATTGCTATTACCATAATTACGTGCATCAATATCGGGTGGATCCGATTACATAATCGAATGGGGCGATGACCGTAACCCTATCTAGTCATTCGACCTTATCATCGTATCTCACGGTGAATGACCTTAATAGTGTGTTAGCAGAATTTATGTGATTGCAATAGGCCTACCTTTGATTACTTTACTTAGCTGAAATTCTAAATATAATTGGCAAAATTAAGTGGACTTATTAGGACTTATTGGTTAAAGGTTAGCGAGAGTAATTGTGTGATCGAATCCGGTCTGTTTCTACCTACCTTTATGACACAAGTATATTATTATAATGTTGTTATTATATCAAAGACTTAACCATATCGGACTTAAATGTCACAAGTAGATTCGGTAACATTCACCTGCTTTAAAAATTTTGTCATAATAACAATATCAATATCAATATGTATCTACCGAGCGTTGACCGCGTAACCCGATCGTCTCGATCAGTCGACCTTATCATCAATTCTCACGCTCTTTGGCTCAGGACTGACGTATACCGTGTTAATAATAGACTGTAGGTATATTATGTATGGAATTAATATGGGGTGGGCAGTGAAAGGTAATTGGGGTGTAACTGGAATGCAGTATTTAACCCTTTACACCCGGAAAGTTTTTTTTAATTTTTATACTATAAAACCTTTTTCTGGGCATTCTGCTATGTCTATAAAGCCTCAAAAAAATAGTTAAAAAAATCTCGAGTTCATAGTTAACCCACAATGCTACCCGCACGATCGTGAGTCACAGGTTGTACGTGACATAGTCACGATCGTGAGGTTAGTTTAAACTAATCTTATATTTTGATAGTTTGAGGGCAAATAAAGAGTTTTATAATGAAATCAGCCTCTTTATTAATAATTAAGTTATAATTAATTCACTTTCATAGCATTTGTCTTCGCACTAAACATTTGTACAAGCCTTTAGCAACACGGTACAATTTTTTTTAGTAAAATATTAACAAAACCAAAATATTAAATGTAATTATTCTTAAATGTAACCATTAGTTAAAAAAACATCTTATTATGCCTCTTAGAGTAATCAGGAACTAGGAGTACCATATCATCCTTTGGTGAGGTAAGACTTGAAACAGTCTTTACCGCGTGAGATGCACAAATAGGTGTCGCATTTTTCACAACGTATCTTTGTGCGACTGGTACAATTTTCGTACTGGCACATTCTTGGTGCTTTTATTTCGTCAAATACTAAACTACAGAAGCTCCAAGTCCAAGAGATTTATCACCAAACATTATTTTAGCTCCTCGATAGATGTCAAAGTCGAGCATCTATCCTTCACTTGTAGTCAGCACGAAATTCTTCAGACCAACCGGGCGCGGTTTGTTTCGGACTACCTGACGTAGTATACACCTGCCAGTAAATGGTATCATTTGCTCGTCAATGGAGTAGAAGCCAGGCGTTACACGCTGCTTTTACCCTGTCAATCATTGGCTGTACCTTCCACAATGGGTTGTTTTTGTCATGCGGCAGGGCTTCATCTGAATCTACGACAAGCAATGCATTACGAACTGTCAAGAACCCATCACGAGCCATTTGTTGAGTTATTATGTCTAGTTTTCATCCACCTCCCCAGTACATCGGAATACGGGGGTAGGGAATACATCCCATGATAATATGTATGGAAAAGACTCTGGCTACTTCTACAGACAACAGTTTTAGTTCTAGACGAGTTTTTCTATGATGGTACAGGTTTGTACATCTGGCAACTTCGTCGTTCTTCTGGAAAACTCTAATCAAAGTAGTAATATGAGAAAGACTCCATTGGAGTCTTGACAGGAGCCACGGGCAGTGAAGTATAGTCATGATTTCGATCATCAGAAGGTACCTGCTTCCAAACTCTCTTTCGAGGAGGTGGCCGTGAAGATCCGAGGGCGCGGAGTTAATTGTGATGATGCTGGAGTATCCTGCGTCGGTTCCGACTCTAGTGCTGCAGACGGTAGTAGTTCAGGTTCGAGTTCAGTGTGAAAATTGTCGAACTGAAGATTGTCAAAAATGCTGGGTTGGGTCCTCAATATCTTCGATAACGGATAAGTTTCCATCGCCCAGCACGTCTATAACTTGGTCATCGTTCAAATTTCTGCCTAAAATTTTAAACAAGATACTCTCAGTAACTAAATCTACGTACACACAATCGTCAATTACAGTACTTACTCCCAAATAACATGTTGGGATTACGACCGGAGCCACACGATCGTAGCGGTCAGACTTTACGACTTAATTGTAAATAAACTGCAAAAGTTAGCATAAATCTAAAATTATCTAGGTGTTTAAACATCCTTTAACTTTAAAATAAGTACAAAATACTATAAAAAAACAAATAGTTATTAATCAAAATTATTACTTACCCGCGGCGCGGCGAGGGTCGAAAAATGCAGCCATCGTTCATCGCAACCCACACGTCGCTGACCGCCTCCACACTGCCAGTGTATTTTTTCTCGTGCGTAGAATACTCCTCACAGATGATCGACGCCGGTTGCGTTCGGAAAAAGTAAATTGTTTGGCGCCAATATTTTTTTAAATCAAAACTCACGCTCGTATAAGCCCGGGTGTAAAGGGTTAAGTATTGTGCGAGGTATATCAATAACAGACGAGTGTTTTAAAAAATGAAAGTTTCGTTATTATTTCATGATATCGGAATCTATTGCTGCATAGTTTCACCATGATTAAGTTCTTATTTCGTGATGGACAGAATGAAAACATACGGGCCTACTTTTATTTTAAACAATAATAATCACAATATAAACGTATCCCTCGTGACTTGTTCAACTTTTAGATAATAGTCCTTGCAGAATAATTAAAGTTAGTAAAATTTCATATCTCTCACGAAACTTAAAAAAGGTTTAAAATATTATTTTGAATTTAGTCTGTACTTAAACATTTATTTGAAGATGAACAAATTTAAATATACCTAATATTTAAAATAAATAAACGTTTTGTACCTCATACGTTAGAATCGTTACAAATCCCCACTAATCCCAAGTAACGCAGACGCATCCCTTAATATTTCATGAGAGTTTTTAATGTCAAAATCCTTTGGGGATTAAATAAGAATAAACAACATCCGGGTTGAGGCTTAAAATATTGTAGGACAGTAGGCAACTCGTGACACTGCAGTATGTTATATGCGTGATATGCGACAGATTTTTCATAAACATATTTACTGCATCGACATCGATCATTCCCTCTTCTTGAATACAAGAATGCTCATTCTTAGGGTCTGGACTAATCTTGACCTGAAGTGATCATAACTATCCAACATTCGACTGCGACACAGTATTATTAGAACTAAAGGACTTGATCTAGAAGAAAACAATGCAACATGCGGTATTTTTTCATGACCTATTTTAAGATATTAAATAAATTAATAGACACGTATTTTTAGCTTTTTCGAAATAACGAATATCTACTTCACAGACTAAGGAAAAAAGAATAGACATGAAATACCTACGAAAAAAATGTGCCTACCTAATGTGAGTCTGGCACAAAGATGTCGGCTTACCGTAGAGCTGCGCGCATTATAATATCGATAGTTGAATTGCACGGTGTTTACAAAATTCAATTTTTTTCGAAAATGAGTTTGATTTAGCTTTCTTCGGTGTTGAAATAAAACTACTTTTAAACGGATTCTCGCGGTTTATCCTTCCATGCCGTTTTCGGCTACCTACGGCGACCGTTTCATCATCAACCTACTGGCGTCTATCATGGGCTCTCATGTGGCTAGAAAAACCATATTTGTTTACAAATATTCTTGCACATACTTTATATTCTGTACTTGTACAAATATTCATAATAAAACGAGTTTTACTATGGTATGTTTATCCCATTTATTCCCAGTTTCCACCGCGGCAATCACGAATAAAAACTACACTGAAAGGTATACTGAGGTATCAAAAGTAACGAGTAACGTAACGATACGATAGTAACGAGTACTCATTTTTATAGTACCGATAGATACGGGTTTGCTTTTTCTCGTTACTTTTACACCTCTAATGACAACTGATCTACTTGTTTTTGGCTATGACAAAACATGGCGACCGGCCGCAGTGAGATATTTTGTGACGTCACCAAAATAATGTTGCCATTGATAAAACTACTGTTGTCCTTTTTTACATATGATTATCCTCATAAGTTAAAAAGAGATGCCGATATGTCAGAAACTATGCCGTCGAACTACATGACAACTGTTTGTTATGCCAAGTCCTCTTTTTTCCTTAGTCTGTGATCTACTTAGATACATCGAGTTTGGGACGCGGTTTTTTTTTTTCAATGTCCTGTTTTTAGGCATTGAAAAAATATTACACGTATTTTTTGCTTTCTCGAAATAACAAATAAGTATCTACTTCGATACAAGGAGTTCAAGTTAAGGACTGGGACTCGCAACGTCAGTTGTTGCTAGTATTTTCGCCTTCTTATGACGTGACAAAACTTCACTCCTGAACTTTAACGCGCCTTATCTTTGTCAGTTTTATACTATTGAAAATAAAAATACAAATCAAATATTTTTTTATTATTAAATAGATTTTTCGTTTCTTACCTAGTTCACACCCTCACTAAGACTAGCTGTCAAATGTACAATGAGATTTTCATGCCTACGTCAGTAACGTCAAGATTCTCAAACCTAAATCAGGTGTGACAGGATGCTGCTCAGTTTGTATTGAAATAGTGGTGAGTTGTTGACATGTCTCACGACTGCTGCAACAATGTTCGTGCAAACAAACAGTGGCATTACACAACGTAGTACATTTCCTCCGCCCCATAGTCACACAGTTTAGATCTGTTTAGTAAATACAGGGCTACGTGCTACTTTATTAATCACTAGTGTAGCTATCATACAGAGAGAAAGGCAGTACGACAACTTATTTTACTTAAGTTACCTACTGATCTTGGTAAATGATTGACACCATCATTTTTTAACAAAATCCGATTAAAAAGCTTGGAAAAACTAGGTGCGGTGATCAAATTTTATGACGCAAAAAATAATAGAAATCTACCGGACAATTTAGTCAAATAGATCCATAATAGGTAATGTATGATCAAATTAACAATTTTTAATTAATGTTGTAAATAGTAAACCTTTTACAATTGCACTCAGCTATAGTTTACGCTAAGTAGTTGGAGAACACAATAATGCATAAATTACGAAGTACTTCGAACCCTAATGCCCTGATCGCTTCCAATGACAAAACAAATTGAGCACAGCTTTGGCCAAACTTGTACATAATTAATCACGTAAGTAGCCTCACTAGTAGTTTCGTTGTACACAGGTCTGAAACTCCGGTCCAAGCAATGTGTCTAACGTTAACAAAAGCTTCACTCGACAGTTAGACGCTCCTGAAACCAAACTTATAATGACTTGGGTATTACAAGACACTTAATAGTTAAGTAATCCTCACTTAGAATTCAGAAGTACTAAGTTGCACGTTAATAGTATTCCAGTCTGGACGTTCGGGTCCGCGCTAAGCTGAGCTAAATATGTTTGAGCTTAGACTGCCAGGAGTGGGATCAAGTCCAGCGCAAGTAACAAATATTTGTAGTGTCTGGAAGTTTGTACACCTCAGATTCATATATATCTATCTTAAGTCAAGCAAAACAAAGAGGAAGACTAAGAAGAGAAGACTTACATTAAATTTATATTTACGATGACACCTACCGTTAAGTTGATGTTCTTTTTCAAATAATTTAAAACTATTTAATCAATAATTTTGCTTCTACATGTTTTAAGTTCTATATTAGAGAAACAGTCATATTCATATTAACGACTTAAATTCTTTAATATGTGAATAAAATAATGTAATCTTTAGGCATGTTAGTTACTCAGGTAACAAGAATAACTTTATCACATATGTGTGTAGCCAAGTATTATTTATGTGCACGCCACAACATCGACGGTCCACAGTAACTAATTTCCCAAGTTGGACATTGTTGCACTGTTCGATACAGACACTATACGAGTATACGCGTTAATTAATATCACTGATAGGGCTTGTCGCAGACGGCGAACTTCGGCCACAATAACATTATAAAGAGGTCAAGTGGGTACCTCTTCTTAGGTTCTTTGTACACACCATAGATTTAACGAACACTTGATTTAACGAGCATTCATTGTTATTTGAATAGCTCAGACGTCCAGTCTCGTCTGTCAAACACGTAATACAATCGAAAGTTGTTTTATAATATCAGAAAGACAACGGTTGCTAGTCCAAAAGCAGACACACAATCAGAAATTCTAAAAATTTTGACAAAGGAACAAAGTATTTATTATGTTCCGAACGAGTCATAATAATAATTGGGCTTTTCAAGAAGTCTGGCTGCTTTGTGCCAAAGTAAAAAATGATGATTAAAAACTCTTCTTAATAAGGCGTAGGTACATAAAATCTATTTGTTCTACAATAAAAGAACTTATCAAAAAGACAAAAAGACATCGTTTAGTACCTATTATATCAAACCAATTCAATTCACTCATATAGGACACAAAGAGCTAATTATAAACATTTCAGAACGAACTAATTAAGTATAGGTACCTACTTACTTAAGTAACTTACTTACGTAAGTTGTTGATAATCCATCAAAGGATGTTGAATGTTGCTCTCCTATTAGTTCCGTAACTTAAGGAAACTACGACAGACATACATACAGTTCTGTATAGCAAAACTTATGCGGTCAAGGAGTCAGACGCTCTGATTTTGGTTATGCGATGGCCATCTTTGAAACACAATATTGTACATCTTTATTTATGACGTATTATCAAGAGTTATGTCTCTACGTTCAGTGAGTAAAAGCTTATCTCAAAAGTGACAGATCCTTACATTGTATTATTTCATATAATTCCTGAGTTATAAAAATTTTGCGGTCATAATAAAAAATAAGCATTTTAAGCTGCTAAAGAAGTGTTTGTCATTTCAACGGAGCATCTATTATAAACCCTATGGAGCCCTCTGAAATCATTAAAACAAGAAAAATACATAATATTTCGTCCACCAATCTACCTGTAACTGACAACAAGGGGAGAGGTCATCAAAGAAACAATAATAGACTTACGTATAAATAGCAGTCACAACAGACCCTTATTACTTTACTGAAAAAGAAATCGTTGGAGGAACAAAGGTAGGGATGCCAAATGTTTCTGTTTGCGGTACGTTTGGGTCCAGAATCGAATGGTGTCCTTATGAATCGAGAAAAATAATCCTTAAATTTGCTAATTAAAAGAGAATTATCAAAAACAGAAGTCTCTATTTAAAAAATAAATTTGAAAATTTATTTATAATCAGATTCCCAAAAAATAAAAAATAAAGTTCGACTTTTTATATAAATTGTAATTTAAACGCGACCAACAAATATAATGTTTTTTATATAAGTAGGTACTTATCTGAATGTTAAAACCATATTGTAGGTAACATCGCTAGTACAAAAGCTAGTAATGGGTAAAACAACTTTAATCCTTAGTTATTTCCCAAAACGCCCGGGGCTTATTCACGAGGGCGGGAAAGGAGGGCTTGAGCCCCAGTGACGTCACTCCTCATGAAATGTATTGATGAATATTTTATGTGTTGAGGAACGTATTTATATAATTGAACAAATTATTATTACATGGAATTTGTACCTAGATGATTGATTGGAAGGTAGTGTGTTACTATATTATGCATTTAGCTTATATATACAAAGGGAATGACAGGTGAGCTCCTAAGCCATTATAAGAGCCTTCTTTGAATAGAATCCAAGTCGGCCGGATAATATATGTATCTACCAGTGGGATTGCAGCACACTCGAGCGTGATGTTTGTGTGGTATCTCTCTCTAAAACTTGGCTTGTTGAGCTGCTCTGCGTGTCCTTCCATATGTTTACGCTAGGACCAGATCTAACCAGATCCTAAACGTACTAATTCCTTGTAATAATTATTTGTTGAGTAGGTCCGGAAAAATCTAACGTCAATGCCATTGATCCTCTCGCTAAGAAGAAAAGAATATCATGTTCGTAAAAATCCCAAGTCCGTAAACTAATTGGTGAAAAATAGCATGTTTAAAATACATTTTATATTATGCTACATCACAATAGTATTTTAAATATCTCATTGTTGTTATGTATTTATTGTCAGTATTGCGTTCTGATATTTTTTATGTACGTAGTCATAAATATAAATAACAGGATTTAATTACAGCAACATATCTGGAGTAATTAAGATAAAAGTGCATCCTCCGTATTTTATAACACAATGGAAACTCATTCTGTAATTCTCACAATAAACTCTCGTGCGAATTGTTTATAATATCAGCTAATCGGTGGTTCTGTGTACCTTTCTCAGAATTTAATTAAGGAAAATTTAATGAGAGGAAATTGATGATAATCTTTTGCAACGCACGTGCAAAGTATAATAACATATTAAAACAACATTCGTTATGAAATCTCGGCTTACTTTACACTATTCTCGTTTGATTTACACGGAAGAATCTACAATGGACGAAATTTAGCTGCAATATTGGTTAAACAAGTGACTAACAGTTTTAGTAACAAAACTTAATACAACCAATTTATATGCACTGTTTACCTACCAGCCCAGCAAGTAAGTGGTCATGCAAAACATGTTGTCCAATACTTAACTTACGTAGTATTAAATTGAGTGGACACAAACTCAGTCCACAACTGGAAGATACTGCTTTAAATCGTGTCGCAGTAGTGGAATAGACGCCACGAGTGTGTAGTAGGCGTGGTATTATGTAGCTAATTCTATATATGTATTGTTTTACACGAAAAATATAAGCCAACCGTCCGCAACATCTGTTGTATAACAATGATTAGTGTAGCTGTAGCGTGTGGTCATTCCGGCACATAAAAGATTTATTGCTCGTGTGATATTAGATTTTATGTAAAATAAATCCAATAATGCTTTTTTAGGGAGGCTAATTAATTAATCAAGAAGGAAAAGAGGTCTTCGATCAAGAACTTGAAATGACCGCTATCGAGATTTGAAGGGAAAAAGACGAACAGTGTCCATTTGGGCCAAAAACGACGCATAAAAACAAGGGGAAATGAAAACTCATACTTTTGATACGTGCATAAAAGTGATAAATAGATGTAAAGTTGCTTTACACAAATCTGTCCAAGGGAACCTATAGTCTACGAGCTCATCGCTTACGAACACAAGTACATACTCCACCTTACACTCTCAACGAAGTGGGTTAACATGTTTTATTTCAAACTAGTTAAATATTGCTGAAGTTAATTTAAGTTTAACGCAGCGAGGATGCCGCTAACATAATAACAGCATAAACTTTATTTATTAAAGTATAATAACGTATTTCACGTGTGCACCTAGCGGAGACCAAAAATTTAATATAGGTATCGGTAAACATATTACAGCAATATTGTTAAAATAATTTTATCGACTATTTTATAGCATCGTTGAATAGATAAAAACGAATAGGTACTGAGATTTTATGCTAAATGTATCTAGGTATTTATGTATTTAATACTTTTTGTAAACACATAATAGTTACACAATACTCATGACAACAAAATATGTACAAAGGCTCTGCTTATTTCATAAGAAAAAATAAAGCACCAAATACTATCAATTTATCTCATTTACGAGAACCCACATAAGACACGGATTAATTACACAAAGAGTACATGTACTGAAATGGTCCTCTTATTTATACACAAAGCAGGAATGCAACGTACATTTCCCTTCTGACAAAGTATACAACGACCTCCAGGCACGTTGGGGCAGAATTACCGTGCTATAAACGAGATATTCAGTAAAACAGGATATTGCACACGACAGCCAATATTCTGTGGGATACTCAACTTATATTAAGGCTATGTTTGCACCTCTCGCATCGTTAACTAGATTATTAATGTGGGACGTTTTTGGGCTTCGAGTGGAAATCGCCGGATATTTGTGGGCGTGCGTGGTTTATTCAATTTTTTATCAACACGCACAATATACTTAGTTGTAGGAAAACGCACACTCTAGGCTATTAAAATTAACTGGAATAAAGACATCGGTCAATCAAATCATTTTCAGTACCAAACTTAATAATAACCCAACGAAGGGATGAATATAGCATGTCCGAACTAGTATTTAATTCAGGTATTTAACAATTCAAATAATACTCTTACTTGGGTATTAAATGGTATGAATTTGGAGTGCTCAGGGAGGTAACTTTGTCACCTCGCTAACACCAGACTCTCAACGCTAGAGAAATAAAGCAGAAACAAAACAACAACTTGTGCTAAACATTTGGCAAACAAAAACACCTGTAATTGTAAACTCGGCGAGTTTCTGTTGTGAGAACGACTTCCTAACGTTCTGTTAGGGAAGTTGCAAGCTGCGACTGGAGCACAAATTTAGAAAATAGAATAGCTCCAAGCATAGTCACTATTGAAAAGTTGAAAGTACGAGCTAAGGTATATTCCACATTTTGCAGGTTGTTGCTTAAGTGCGTACCAAACAAATATTATATATAATAACTACATAAGTCTAAAATAATTTTATATAACATTATTTCACTTTTTACTAAACAATGTACCAAAGCTGAGCAGTTTAGTAGTTGTTAACTAAATCAAAGTCTTACCCGCGTAGCACCGCGCGCGGCGTAGCAAAATACGTAGACGCTAACATACCTACCGTATATATTTACATGGCTATTGAACTATTGAACATATTGTATTATTAATAACAAAACATTACTTGCAAAAACATTGTCTCTGTGGAATATATTTATATAAACAGTTTCAAGAAATTGATTTTATTTTTTTCTTTCAAGACACACAGACAGACTCGGTCATACGTATTTAGAGACAAATTGAATACAAAAAAATAATAATAATATAACAATTAAAACCACCTGAAGCTTTCAGATTAAATTATTATAATTTACGTGTCTCAAACCTAAATAAAGGTGAAGTTGCCCCTAAGACAATAAAATCGCACCGTTCCATCACCCCCTTTGCAACCACCCGAAACACGGGGTTCCTAATGGTTGTTCCCTGTTTACCTCATGACAAAGGCCCCAAGTCGCGTTAAATATTTTATTATATTTGCTTAATGTGCCCACCAGCTATTTAAGGCAATCCCTTCTTTATGTTACTCATTATAATATAATATTTTACGTCTAATCAAATTTTAGATTTTCGACCTAATTCTTTAACTCTTTAATTTAACAAGGTTTTTAGTTACTAGTGCGCTTTACAGATAGTATTTTTTTTATAACTAGCAGCACCCCGCCGATTCACCTGTATTGTTCCCTTTCCCGTTAATAAATGGGGATCAAAAGAATGTTGAACAAATGTAATCAAATCAATGTGGCCCCGAATAAACTATGCGTGCTAAATTTAATTTAACCAGCAATTTCATTTAATTTCTGCGTGATATCTACAGTTACAAAAATTCTAACTCTTCAACTAGTCAAGGGATTATGATTCAGTACATCGGTGTCATTTTCTGTGGCCAAGTTTTCAAAGTAAAGTTATAGACCATTAATAGGAAATGACAGTTTCCACAACGTACTGAGATAGTTCTAACTAACGACAGTTTCTTCAAGTTGTTCCCACTGTATTTTCCAGGTTATACGGCAAATAAAAATAATAATACAGTTATTTTGTCTTTTCTATAGTAAAGGTATTTATAAAATTTATAACCCCTTTCAGAAAGAAAGTATAGTATTGATTTGGCAAACAAAAAACTTCACCCAATATAATAGCGACGAAGTCGTTACAAAATTATACATAATTAAAACATAATGAAAATGGAACATAAATAATATTTTCATGCCCTTCTTCGTAACGTGTAAGCTTTTACAAACCATATTTCAGGTTCACAGTAAAATTACAACCGCTGTAATTTACCAAGAACTCATTAGACTTCTCCCCTCGTAATATTTTATTAAGAATCCGAAATCGCTCGTAAAATTAGTTTTAATGTTAGTATACCGTAAAACTGGCTGTAAACTAATTTATCGCCAATGACGTTGCCAGAACGTGAAGGTCGGTTGTATTCAATCATAGAGGAGGGTTCAATGATTCATTGCTGTTTTATCAAAAACTGCCCTATCAGTTTTCGTTCAATTACCACTAAACTATTAGATTAATGTTTCGGACAGATGTACCTAAGCATTTCATCTTAAATTATATAGGCAAAGAAAATATATTTTGGATGGTTTTTACTACTACTGCTGTGCATTTTTAAATGATTCTTGAAACTTTTAATGGCTTTTTACTGTAGTTCGACTAATTTAGAATCATGAACCATATTGGACTCAATTTAACACGAGTGTCAAAGCTGATGATTTTCACGCAAAGAAAACTCAAATCATTAGTAAAATATTTTCAATGGTTGCGTATAAAATAAAAACAACATCAGGAGATGGGAGCTAAATGGGAATGTTTACAGCCACAGTTCGATTGAACACGAAAGGACATGTTTATTATCCAAACGCATCGAATCAATTGGCGTTCAGCGTCGCGGGAAAGATAACGTTGGAGCTATTACAACAGCGGAAATCAACGTGTAAATTTAATAGACAGAATAGTTAGGACGTCGGAATGACGATTATGTGGTTGCTGGTTCGAAACCAACCCTTTGGACTACGACGTGAACCCATTCGTAACACAACCATTAAGAAAGAGGGGTTAAAAAGAATACTAGTAATGTGCAACCCAAATTGCCATGCCTAATTGAGGAGTTGCTGATTAGTTATTGTAGTTAATTGAGAAGAAAGAAAAATGTTTTATTCGCATAGGTAACACTTAAATTTTATTAACATATTTGACTTGTTTTATCGTTTTGAGACGCCTTTTTTGCGTAGTCGGGATACAGTTTAGGGATCGGGCATATAATACCTCGGGATCGCCCGACTAGTTTCGCATTTGTCGTGAGTCGAACTGGCGACACCGCTGCCGCCGCGTCAGCTCGTGATTAAGGACTCCTATTGAGTCTGAAACTAGTCGGGCGATCCTGAGAATGCGTATGAATAAGTATTCATTATAAATTCGTCTCACGGAAGTTATTATAAAAGTTTTATTATTTATCGCATATAGAGAAACGAGACACAATGTTCCAGTTAAGGCAGCTGGCAATGTTTTTTGTAAATTCCAACACACGCTTTTCTCGTAGCCGGTGTTTCTTCGCGGCCGCCAACACCACACCCTTCAATCATCTTTCAATCGTGTCTATTCACGTTTGTACATTAAATAGATGTTTCAATACGATTATGCATTATTATATTTCGTAAAGTTTACATTGTGTTTTTAATAGGGTTGTCAAGTTATCTGTCTAGGTACTTGTAGATATCTATAGGAGATATTTTATTTACGAGGTCAGAGATGAAATAAATAGCGCACAACTTTTAAGCATATCATATATTAAAGTATAAAAAACAGGGAAAAATAAAACATTTTTATCGGGTGAAAAAATAATTTCAGTCGGCTTGGCATGGTTTTATTATTATGTCCTTGAAAAAGTGATAAACACTGAGTGTACCGGTGGTACCGGAACCGATCTATTTATTCAATTCACCCGTCCAACATTATTTGCATATTATTTACCCAAAGCGAGCAGATTTCTTCAATTCTTTTTTCGCACGAATAAACTAAATCATTATACTTACCCAAATATCACAGCCCTTCACCATTAAAAATAGCAATAGCGAAACACCGCGTGTTTCCATTAGACTGAGCTCTGAGGGAGGGTAGACATTGGCTTTGTTAGGTAAACGCACATATTGTGAAGGAAATCGAGGCTTCAAATATACAGCGTATATCTGATTTGTGTATATTCAAGATCATTTGCGTTTTGGTATGAACATACGGAGGGTAGGTAAAATAAAAACGATCAAGGATAACAGTAGATATTATAAATAAACAGCCAAGTTAGGGTCGGACTCACGCACGAAGGGTTCCGTGCCATTGACTAGGTAAACAAAAGTAAATACACAAATTTCATACCTTTTTTTAGTTCGTCAAACTACAGTTATTGATAACGAGCAAAAATAGGCAAAAAATGGCGTTTGTTGAATGGGACCTTAAACATTTATTTTATTCTGGTTTTAGTATTTGTTGTTATGCAACAGAAGTACCTACATAATTTGTGAAACTGTCTAGCTATAGCGGTTCTTGAGATACAGCCTGGTGGCAGACAGACGGACGGACCGACAGCGAGGTCTTCTTACCAATAGGGTCCCATTTTTACCCTTTGGGTATGGAACACTAAATAGATCGAAATTAAATATCAATATTAACTAGATATTTAATGTTATTGCCTTTTTAAACTTCCTGCAGTACAGTTCATTTTTTCTCATCGAAATATTTCACAGACCTACTCGAAACTGAAACTCAATGTAAATTGTTTTGTAAAGCTAACAGAGCCCGCCTGGTGCCTCGCTAATGATTTAAGTTTGAATTTTAGCTTTTTTTAGGCTCACCGGTTACAAAGTTTGAAGGTCTGGTTATGGTTCAGAGAATAATTTAGGATACTCTTGAATACCTATTGTAAAAACATTTAAAAGTAGTAAAAAGGGCTTTTCAAATTACTTTCCCTTTGTTATACTAAATTTAAGCAGATTTATGAAGGAATATTAGATTTCAAAATTATATAAAGCTGAACAATTACACGTTAAATTTACAACACGTAAATAAAAATTCATACGCATTCATATATACCTAATTAATATTCCTAGGCAGATTTTGGTGATACAAATTATTGTTGTCTCAGCCACAATTATAAATAGTCTCGATTTCATTTTCCACAGGAATAAGATAAAACCTTTCAAGTCTGTTACTTAGCAAGTGGCAACCCTAACACATCATCAAATCACCAGGCACACCTATTCTAAATCAGGAAACAAGGTAATTCCATAACGGAATACATATTAAATAACGGTCCTTTTAGCAGTCGGGTAAAGAGGGTCTTGTATCCCGCAATACCAGGAACACAGGATATACACAGTTTTCAGCTGAAAAACATTTTTCATAATCTGAAAACGGCGGTAAGTACGAGCATTTCAGCGGCGCATTACGAGAAGATATGAAAGGCGTATTATTTTTAATCCCGCCATTCAGTGGCCCGGTTCAACACGAAATATTTTTAATGAAAGTTATTTTTGTGGTTTGGTATTTTAATATAGAAGATTTGAAGTAGGTGTTGCATATGAAAGTTCTTATAGGTTCAAATGAGTTATTTATGAGAATGGGGGGTGTTTTATCCCAAGTATGAAATGTATAGGTTTAAGGTACCCTTAGCATTAGGCTGGCCAGTTTCAAATTATGTAAACACGCGACATATTCGTAGAACATAATATATGACGAACGTGGAGTGTGTAAGCACAAGCTAACTTGAATAGTTCATGCAACAGGTAATAAATGTTGCTTACAAAATATTTTTGAGGGCAAATTAAACTTTATGAAAAGAGTCGCCATTAGAAACCATATTAAAAAATGTAGGTTCTATAGAAAAACGAGTGAAATTATAATGAAGTTTGAATTGCAGTAGTCACAATAGCTCAGTACCACAATTAGCAGGGGTAGTCAACAAGAGCAGTAATCAACTGGGCTGATGGAAGCTGCTGTGAATGTTAAGCGCTCCGTTCTCTACAATTTCACCATAGCACTTTTAATTCTCATTTCATGCACAATTTTATATTGCAGATATTTTTTTAAACCTGACACTGTGTATTTAATTTAATACAAAATGATGCATTTTTACTTCAAAACAAATTACGTGTTATATATAATTTCTTTATTTTTTTTATTATTTCTACTGTACTAATAACCATAAGTCTTCCGAAATTTCATTGAGCATTCCAGCTTATATAAACGTGAATATCTGTAAATCGAATAACTGACATATTTTGATAAAACATCTCGACGATGCAACTCGCTTCAGACCTCAAAGAGTAAATATGAAAGGAGAAATTCTGATTTTACGGTACAAATATTGACGTTAAAACGCTTTGTATATAAGAATAATGCAAAACATGCCCGCTTACAGGAGTGTGGTATAAGTATTATAATAATATGTAGAAAGAATGACTGGAAAGAATGTTCGTCTACTTACATATTGTTGGAATTTTTCAGATGGTTTCCAGACATAACTGAAATCATGGGTATAAATTTAACATAATTCAATAAACGAATACTTTTAAAATGTTGAGGCTATATCTAGCCATTTTTTAAACGAGCTGATCCTTTAGGCATTAGGCAACATTTATATGTAGCAGTCAAACTATACAAATACTAACTCACAAACATATTTTGAAACAGCTTAGATTATCTGAAAGTTAAACTACCAGTATCTACCAACAACAGAATATTATTCATACTATACATAAGTAAGCTACAATTTACACGTCTCTCTTTGAGCAAAATCGATAGGGATTGTTGAGAGCTAATAAAACCGCAAACTAAGATAGCTACAGTTTGATTACACAACATGCATAAGTAAGGAACTTTTACCGTATCTCCAGCAAGTAACATCTCAAGGCCTCAGAGGCCATATCTCCAACAAAATGACCTCCCTTTATAAAATATTCAAACCTAAGAAGGACGGAATTCTTAGAAATAATTATTACTTGGCAGAGAAAATCCGTGAAAAAATACTGTTATCGGAGGTCGCGTACAAATTTGTATTTCAATTATTTAGTAATTTCCCAAGATCAAATAAAATAAAAACCATTGCCGCCTGACTTTTCTAAGGTAAAACGTTTCAAAGAACGTTCTTTTAAATCAGCATAAAACATAATTTAAAACAAAACAAAAATTTCGGTGCTCATTCAAAAGAATAATATGGTAGATGCTTATATTCCTTTGAGCTCAGAAGTAAATGACGTAAGTAATTAGATTAATTATGGTTCGGTAAATAACGTAATACATATATGCAATGAAGGTATCTTGTTCCAGAGTATCGACTGCTTGAAATTCAGAAGGTGTAAACGTGGATTTTAGCTTTTACACAACTAAAATATCCTTTGAGAAGTTTTCTTTTATTATGCAATGTTCTAGCAAAGAGGCGTTAACACAATATCTTGTGTCATCATGCGTGGTCCAAAGTTCATGTTTTGTCACATCAATCATCACACAGGCATCAAAATGAAGCAGTCTAAGCCGCGCTCAGGTAATCGGGGGAGACTTCATAAAAAAACACACATAAGTACGCAAATACAGACATCACATATCAATAATAACCTAGCAATAATAACCTATCCTATAAAACAATAACAGAGAAATAGACTACACGAATCATTTCACAAAAGAAAACAAGGATTGACATTGAAATAGTTTTGCACAAGACACTTTTCTAAACTGTGTGTAAAATTTTAAGGATAACTTTTTTACTAAAAAGCGTTTAAGCAAAGTATAAAATTAAACCAACAAGTGTTTGAGTACATCATTGAATTCAACCATGCAAATAACGTAACCCATTTTACCCTTTACAAAATATTGATATTGAAGGACTTTGTTAAATTTTAAAAGACCAGTTTTGCTGAGCAAATTTGAATTTTAATCTCGTAACTGTAATGTTTGTTTTTAAATGTTAACAGTGCTGTTGATCGCACAACTTGTTTAATTTAGGCACGACGCACCTTTGTGTGTTAATAAAATAAAAAACTTTTCCCTACATTTCCCAATACCCAGCGATGGCGCGCCAAAGAGATTTTTTGATGGGAAGTTTGATTAAAATGTATGCGGCAGGAAAATAAAGAGTTTTGGAAATATTGACGATTGATGGCAAATTAAAAGAACTTGCGTCTGATGTGATGCTTAACTTAAATAATATAATTTAAATTACGGATTGTTCTTATACAATTTATTGTTAAATCGTTTCCACATTAAAATTCAATTAACTCAAATCTATAACAATTAATCCTGAATATCAAATCAAATAGCATTGAAAATGGCTTTCGAAAGCCCGTCTCCACTTGAGCCACTTACCAATGCTAATACCGGCTTTTAGTTCCATTTGCAAATGGAAATTAGTTGACAGGGGCTCAATCTATGATAGTTTCGTTAACCGTCTCGACCTCATCACCTTACGAAAATTCGATACAATGTTTGGAGACCTATAAAGACTCCCAAATCCTTATTTGACCTGAATCTTTGTGATTTTGTTTTAAACTATTTTTATTATATTTCTGTCTCCGATGTGATTTTATCGGTAGGTATTCTTTTCTAGCTAGCCAGTATGGACGCCTGCCTTGGAAACTCATGTTCTGAATACATATTTCATCATTTATTAAACACAAACTAACTAAGAACAAAACTAAACATCAATAAATCTTCGTTTTGCACACAATTATTCTCGTCTGGAACACGACTTATGTTTCAATGTCTGCCTTCAGTTGGAGCTCGCACTTCATTTGTTCCTGTCGAAAACTCCTAGCTTAAGTGTTTGTTTTAAAAACGATCTGCGAAAGGGCTATTATTGTTTCCATTTTATCTCTAGAGTATTTCGTTTTGCTGAACTAAAACAGTACGGGGATAAAAAGTATTTTAATATCGCACATAAAACTTTGGGATAAAGTGCTCGCATTTTATTGAACGTTAATATTATGTTATCCTAACTTGTTTTGTAGCACAAAGATGAAAGGAAAGTAAACGTAGGTACTGGTTGCGTAGATAGGTACCTATATTATCACAGCACCTGAAAGTAGAGCTAAATAACCAAAATATATAATAATCGACGTTAGTGGGAAAATTGTACGCTGGCTTAAAAATATTAAGTACTGTCGTAGTTTGCTGGTGTATTCCTGGTGAAAGCAAAGCGTTTGATAGCAACCACAGTTTTACTTACGGGAGGCACACGTATTGTCGACTGCAGATCAGTGGTAATACTTTGATGTAATGTGATGCCTGTATGTTAAAACCATAGGGTCGATTTTCGTGATTGCTTGTTATCACTGTCATGCGGTTTAGGGTACATAACGTTAATGTTAAAGGCTTATAGTGGGTTTCCCGCAAAACGACAGCCCACTTACTACCCCTCTTAAAGCTAATTAAATGGTTTGCGTCCTTAGAGATTGAAAGAGATTCGCAACCGTGTGTTACTAGTATGTGTATCAAAGGCTTGTATCGTTAATTCGTAACACTGGTTGACTCGCTAATGACATTAATAGAAATATTTTATGAAAATATCTTTCTTCGACGAGAAGTTTTTTGTGAAAGACGAGAGATATGCTGCCTAAAGTTTAAAAAAATTTCAGGATATTTCTCCCATAAATAATTTTTGTTCTCTCATTATTCGTTTTGTGTTCTTCGCATTATTTACCTTCAGGTTGATTCTTCTTATTGTTTAGTTAGAAATCCAATTTACCTGAAAGAAAGAGAAAACAATTTACGTAACAACTTTTAGAAATAAAATATTTTGAAGATACCTTACTTACGAGAATATTCAATTATATTTCCGTTTAGCCAATGACTACTTACCTGGAAATTGAAAAGTTTTGGCGATTTATTTGTAATAATTCCAATGCCATAATCATGTATCAAATAAATTCTGTTAAATTACCAAAGACTCTTGGCAATTTATTTCCAAATAATCCCTTACATTATATGATCTTGCGCACTTGAAGTACAGTCCCCTCATAATATTGTTAGCCCATTTTACTACAATATCTCTATACATCTATTACAGTAATGGAAACCCATATTGCTTCAGCACGCCAATAAACCGTCTCGTGACTCTAAACCTTATGAGTTGGGTCCCTGAATTATCTACGACAGTCGTAAACTTTGTTTCGTCATGTGGAGTATTGTCCTTTATTTTCTACTATTCTTTTTCGTGGTCTTAGGCAGTTATATTAAATTAAGGTAAAGCAGTAATATTTTATGCTCAATACTGTGATGGCGCTACATGTGCTTTAAAAGGATAAATGATGAGAGTGTTTCAAGCATCGTAAGTAAGTAATGTACTGAAACGTAATAAATAGTGCCTCTAACTTAGTTATTTAACCCGAAATCTGGGGAATGTAATTTGCTATTTCTTCTTTAATACATATCGGTGCAAACCTGTTATATCAGGCCCCTTAGACAATGTACATTTCGACAATCGTTAACTATGATAGAAATCGCTAAGATGACATTAAATGTATGGAAATGACATTTATCTTCGATAAGTCACATGACTTAGACTTGTCACTTTCATACATTTGAGCGATTCGATCAGCGATAACTATTGTCGAAATGTACTTTGTCTAAGGGGGCAGGTCGGTTCCGCCACAAATTGGATTGGACTGCACGGGCGTACCGCGACTTTTGCATCGTAACGTCTATTTTATTCATTTTCTACCCTTCTTAGGTGGAACCACGCTTTACATACTTCGAGCATCTTCTAAAAAGTTATTTCGGTTAGCAAATTTTGACAATTTTTTAATATAGATCAACACAACGAGATCAATAAGGCTAGACAATATTCTTATAAAAGTATGGCCCGATTGAAAACGTTTTGTTATTTAAGGAGCCTAACAAAAAAACATATTTAAAAAAAACACTACTGGGCACCAATTTGAGAACTTGCCCTACAAATGTCACTGTTCTTACAAAATTGTCAACCGTAGATATCAAGCAGTAAGAAGATCAAAGCAATTCAATGAAATGCCATTCGAAAATTAAAATTTTCAGCAAAAACTGCGGTCTCTCGTGACATGAAACTGTAATTATTTTATTGCTCGTAAAATACTGATGGACGTAGAACATAAAACAAAGTCAAGCGATAGATCCCTTTCCACCGAGGTTGGCAGTTAGGAATACATAAACCCCAGTAGATTGTAACTGATGCGTCTCAGAGCTGATTCAAATTACTTCAGATTGCACTAATCTATCATGTTCTGTAGTGTTTGAGCAAAAGTACTACCTACATTAATATTATTGTTAGAAGATTTGATTCAGTACATAAATATAAGGCCTTCCATATTTCATTATGACAGGCAATACTTCTTTCGCTATAAAATGTATTCGCAATGAATACTATTGAACCCATATTTCCCAAGTAACCATCTCTCAAATATTTATAAATTGGGTATTTGGTACCAGCTACCAAAATATTTTAAAATACAATCTCCTCAATCTAATCCTTAATCTATCTTCTCTATTCTCCTTTGTTTTCCCTTTCCTTTTCTTAATTAAAAGTTTCAGCAGCAAAAATAGTACGTAGGCCACATAAAATAAAGTTCACATAATGTCATAAATGTAATTTTAAAACGAAATTTTTATACCGAATTTCAAATCGTCTAGATATTGCACACCTGAAAAATAATAGTCGGTTGACACCAAGCCCGTAGTTCTACTTCCTTCTCTAGAACCTTTTCCATTTTGTATCATTTTAAGATATTTTATTACCTCGCCTGTCTGCGTCAGTTTCATGTCACGTTTGTCGTAAAATTTAATTTGTCACAAATATGCGGTAACTTTATACGCTGACAAAGAGGTATGAAAAACGTTTCGTGAACATCCAAGATTCGTTGTTAGCTGCCGCTATGTTGGAGTATTTTAATTTAGAAGTTACTATAAATAATACCTTCGCGCGGTACAAAAAAAGGTATTTTTTTAAACCATTTTTGCGAGAAATGTTTCATTGAAATAGTCTAGTACATGCTAGGCCTTTATTCCAGACAGATTTATAGTGACTGCATTTTTCAAGATGGATTGAAATTGATAAATTAAATTTTCGAGGAAACTGTGTCAGCCTGATTCTATTCACATTTAGCCATGAAAAATAAAATACCGTCGAGAATAAAATACAAATATCTAAACAATAGTGCGGATCCAAAATCAAAGGCTGTCAAGAATAGGTCAGTGTATTGTTCGCGTGCCCTTTGATAGGATTACTGTCAAACGCTTTTGTCTCTATTACCTTTGTGAAACGAGGAGTTTACGCTGAATCGTTGCCATTGTTAATTAAGGTAAAGGAATAGACTCTTCAAACAGAAAATTAGCGAAGCGATGATACTTTCGAGTATTCCGTACTTATAGGTAAGGGCTTTTTTTTCTAATTAGAAAATGGTATTTTATATGACTATACTTACTATTAAAAAAAAACCTTTTGGCAACATACAATTAGTGAGGAAATAATGTCTTATTTACATGTAGGTTTCCTAGCGACACAAGCATTGAATTAAGATCTGTGGCTGACATTTGAACATTATGATCTTAATATCTCCCTGAAAAGTCTTCACTTAAAGGTAATGAAATTACACGGTAACCTACAAATAAAACGAACCGACTAAATGGTGTAAATGCCGTTAAAAAATAACGGCATACACGTGCAAATCAACGGGAGAAGCACTAAAATAAATAAAAAAACTGCTCCTGCATGGCACCTCGTTCGCGTGGGTAATAACAAGTTTTAATTAAAAATAAAAAAGAACAGGACGACATTGTCATTGGACTGCCGGTGTAAAGGGTGTTCAAAAGATTTTTTTTATCAAACAGTGGGCGAATCATAATGAATACTTTTCCCTTTTATGTGTAAATGCTTTTGTCTTTTGCATGACTAGTTGGTAGAGTCGGAGGTACAATAAGCTCTTGCAAATCAATTGTTTCGTGCTTTCGGAAATTGTAACAGAATTCATTGAAATTCTAAAGCTGATGGGATTACACATGCATGCGGCCAGCTTACGCACCTAAATTAGCACTGGCACCGTTCACAATATTAACATGTCGGGGAATGCGCAATTGTAAGCATTGAAATAACAATGACTATACCATAGTAACTACAATAGTACCTATCATCACAGTGTGACTTGGAATTTGATTGTGATGTCTATTTTTAGATGGCCGGCAAATTTAGCGCCGAGTTCAAATGTACTGAAAGCTTTGTGCACAGAGCAGATCTTGATCTCGTTAAAGGCTAATTGGGGCACAGTTCAGGGATCGAGCTAGATTTTATTCGAGAGGATATGTTAGTGTAGTTTAACTTTTAATCGACCAATTTATTATAGGTAGATACTTACAATGCAGAGAGCAATGAATGCAGTCCATATGAAACTAGGAATGTACAATAAATGGCTAGTTATATTCAAATTGACACGGCAAAAATCAGTAAATATGAGAATCTTATAATTCTACAAGAATATCTACCTTGGAAAAAGGTCGTGGTTGAAATTCCTTTCGCATTAAATACTGATTAAGAACATAGGTACGTCGTAACTACGTACTACTACACTAGGCAACATTTAATATGTCTGGGTGTAGTACGTTGCTGATCTGAGCATGATGCGGGACTAATAAATATTAATAATATTAAAAACGTTTATTTCATAAGTCAACAATTTTTTACATCAGTGTTGTACTGGCACCTACCTGCACTAGGATACCCTGTAGGTATTGCAAGAGCCAGGACTTACCCGATTACAGGATCTATTAAAAGATTAAAAATGTTTTTTTTTAAATACTTACAGTTAGATTTCACTGTAGGATAGAAAGGCCAAGGTACTAGATTCTGGTGACGAGCAATAGCGCCACTGGTGCGAGTGACCTAGCACTGCGGTTAACCCGATGTTCTAGTACACACCACAAACAACGGACAATGCCTTTTCACATTTGAATAGTTCATCAATGTGTTAACAATATGGACTCGATTTTTATCTTGGAATTAAATGAAAAGATGGCTAACAAAAATAAAATATCTACCGAACTTTATTTGGCTTTGTGTGACACTTGAAAAGTTGTGTAAAGTAGCTAATATTTCAAACTACATTTTTCATCCAGTATGAAAGCGGACGTTTTGTATAACCAAAATCTACCATGCTATGGAACGATTATGCAGTTACAAAAAGTAGGAAATCCGCTAGCGTGTGTATAAATTGGTTATTCTTTCAAAACAAAATGAAAACTTGATAAAAATAATAACCGATAAACACGTCACTCACTCTCAATTTATTGTTGTTTCATTAACGAGTCTGCTATAAACTTTGGTGTTGAAAAAAGTTATACTGTCAGAACGTCGCCACACTCTTCTGAACGTAAATTAAAAAGTTCACACTGGCGTCCGGTAACTAATGGAGTGTCTGGTATATTATGTATTTCGTTTTACTTCGGTACTATATAAGTAACTGTATCGATATTATGATTTATCGATATTTGGTTATTACATTAAAAGGGTGGAATGGTGTGATGCATGATAAGTGAAAAAGGTGTTGCTTGACTGCGGGTAAAAGATAATAGAAACAAAATAAACATTGAATGAACACCGAAATTGAGGGGAAAGGACTGGCTACTGGTGCTAGCATATTTGGTTGAATTTGAGAAGAAATCTTTATCCAGCACTGACACAGCTTCAGATTTTAATTACTTTTTAGATGAAGACTAAACTAAAAGAAACTATAGGTACAACTAGCTGGATGTTACATTTGGTATCAACATTGTTTTTTACCACACCATAAGTAAGTAGATAACCAACTATAGCTATATTGTAACTATAGTGTGATGTGAATACTGTTAAGACTTTATTTTTTGTTAGTTGTTGTGCACGTCTGTAATTAATGTAAACACTAGTTTTAAGACTCGTGAAATGTTCTTTTTAATGTTTGTGTTTATGTTGTTGATGTGCCTAAATAAATAAATAAATTATGAGTAATATTTACAATAAACATATGTAGGTACTTAGGTAGGTACATTATATTCAAACATTCATGCTACTTAATTGAACACGGTTCAACATTCGAAATTCAGCTGCATCGTACCAATGAAAGCATAATTTGATGACTTTAATGTTTTGTTTAATATTAGTTTATTACCAAACCAAATAAGCAAACAGATTGTGATTAGATAATAATTAGAACTAGAGGCCCAATAGTGGTCGTAAATCGACAATAATTCGTTTAAATTTCAAGTTAAAATAATATTTAAAAACACATAATTATAAAAATATTGTAGCATTTTGAACTCCTTTTATAAATAAACTATCATTAAAGTGTGCGAAATTTTATTCCGTCAGCGTAATTTTCGTAAAAAGGGTTAAATATTTTATGCTTCACGTATTAATATAGATTAATTTCTAAAAGATAGCTATTTCATCCAATATTCCACAAAAATATATGTTTTAAAATATAAATGAAGACAAAATGCGTATAAATATAATAAAATATTAATAGCTTAACGATCTACCAGGAATAAATAATAAACTAAGTAAGTATAACATTATTGTAAAACATTCACTAAATTTTGAAACAGTATTAACATCTGATCGAGTGTAAACTCGTAAAACGTTCTTTCAACATTCAAAACCACTTGAAGCGATAAACAAAACATTTTTCCTACGCAGCAGTACATAAATTAAAAAGCTCTTTATTCGCTACCCAATCGTATCTGATCCAGCTTTCAGATATTTTATCCGGACGTGGAGAGCATACTAAACGACTTCCGAACTGATCGTACGGCCCTTTAAAGGGAGCAAGGGAATAAGTGGGTGAAAGGGCTTTAGAGAATACTTAGTACCGCGTATAAGAATTTTACTTTACTATTCACTTCAAAAACGGATCATCAATCTTAACCTACACTCTTAAAAGGCACAATTGGAAAAGGTAAATAGAAGTATTGATCGATGATCGGGCTGTTATGAATCAAAATTAAGATTCTGTAAAACAAAACACCCTGTTTTTGGCATTACACAATCATAATTTTGATCGACTATCGCCCTGTATATGCGTGATTTACTGTATCATTTGGCGTACTGTATAATTTGGCGTTGTATTGATCAAACATGTACCAAAGCTCTTTTTTTTCTTGTGCTTCATCTTAGATGCGTTATTTTGTCATGTCGAAATATTTTAGTGTTATACAATAGTATAGCTTAGTAGGTAGATGTATTAAGTATTCGATTATTTGTGTACCTACCTATTCAATTACAGGAGCATAATTTCAGTTTTTTTTCGTTAAAGACTCAAATTTCTACTACAATATATTATATGTAATTCCACAATTTAAACTTAACTCTAGAAGAAACGTTGGAAGAAATACAAGTGTTTGAATTATCTACGTCAGTTTTTATCATCTAATTAATTATTAAGAGAGAAAATGTTGACTGTATAGGCTGCAAAGTAGAATAATTGATACCAGGTCTCTAGGGGTTTACGATACACTAATAACCAGGCTATCGTCAGCTTAGAAAACGCTAATACAGTCAGCATAGACTGTTGGGAATATTAACTTCATTCATAATATGTAAATTGAAATGAGTGATGCTTGTATTTTAGAACGTGATCTTTACCTAATAAAACAACAATAATTTAGTTTGATAATTCTATGTTAGCCATTGCATGACCATTTTAAATGTTAGCTGTCATTTATAATTGAAAAAACTTTTTAATTTTATATATATGTCTAGCTTCTGCATATTATTTGATAGGTAGTTAGCTAGTATGCTAAAATAACATTTGATTAAGATCAGATTTACGGTTTAAATATTCCATACGTGCATCACTTTCATACTTAATATGCTAATATGACATTGAAGTAGGTTATAATACGGCACAGCTTCACACCTCATTTTATATACGGTATGATAGCTTTATCGAGCCTGTCGATAAACAGAATATTTAATACAAGAGAGCCTTCTAAACGGACGGGTATCTAAAACTCAAATGAGATGTAATTATGGAATAGGTATAATTAAATATAAAATGCACAGGAATTGTGTTGTAAGGCTGGGTTCATGATCAAAATAGTATTTTACAGTAAGTTCAAAAATAGGGAGTGCCTAGATGTTTTTAATTAAGTTTTTAATTTTCTCGTCACTGTGTTTCCGTAGTTGTCTATGTTCGTATTTTTATGAGATGGAAAATTTTAAAATTGGCACTCGACATAACTGACCTAGTTCTTCATGTTACTATACTTTAATTATTCATGTCATAACATTATGAATTCATATAATACCTATTTTTTATGAATTCTAAAAAAAATTTATTGCGGGTTTACGTCTTCGGATGCTATAGGTATATTTTCTATGAAAAATCAAAGCTAGTCTTTACAATTTTATTTTAAGTAATAAAAGCATTCCATGGTGCCTATTGTTAACTTTCTCACGTACTTTATTATTACTAAACGTCCATATTTCATTATTTAACGGATCACCACAAAAGCAAAACTTCGTTAAAGACTTGCGAAAGTTTCTTGAGTCATCGATCAATTTTGGCCCATTTCGCTAGACATTTAAGTCGATGGATCTAGCAAATAAAAGTAAGTTTCGTTGAATGATGTTCTTGTCAAATTTTACTGATGAATATTAGATGGTAAATATTTGTTTACTGTTATAATAATCAAATTGCATAGAAATTATTAATTCCGTTAAAACACATGCGTGTGTAGCGGTTTTATTATGCGTGACACGTTTTGAATGATAAAAAGATACGGTAAGCAAATCAAAGTTTTTTCAAACCCTTTTATTAAGTATAGCATTAGAAAAATTCAATTAAAATAAAACGAGTAATAAAACTTTGCGTTAAATATAACACTAATTCTTTAACACTTAAACGACAAACGTTTTACGACGGCCCAAATGGTCGTCTTGGTTGGAAATATCCAGTTTTTACCCCTTCCAAAATGTTCCTTAACTTTTCCAGCGTTTTCAATCGTCGAAATTTGTCGTTTATGAGCTAAGTTTATGAGACGTTAACTCGTAAAACTCATTTAAGTGTTTATTACTGTCCTATAATATGTATGCTGATACGATTTAATAGTGAAGTGGCAACTGTTTTCGTCGACGCACAGTGATCGTAGGTTATCGACTATTATCTCAGTAGGCCCCGTGATTGATAGGTTAGTGATCAATCTTTTTTGTACCCACATTTTTCGGGACATATTGAGTTTACTTAACGTGAAATTGCGAATTCTTTGTTGTTAAATAACTTACACGCGATCAAAGTTGTTGCTTTTTTCTTTTGCTGAGAATGTCAACTGGTAATTAGTTTTTACGTTCTGCTACAAACATGAGAATGCTTGTGATAAACTGTATATATGTAGTGCTAACAACAAATAGTATAAAACACATTACTATCAATTTGTACATTCAACCTGCTGCGTATCTAAGCACAATAACAATTAAATGTTAAACCAGGTAACTGGTTGGAATTGGGTTAATAGACACGAAAGGTTAGTCGCTGACATTTGTGTCAAAGTTTGCTCGCAAAAGGTTCTAAGATCTACCAATATTCTCTACCATTTCAACGGAACTGCAAATCCATGTTACCTTTATCTAAATTTTAAACTTAGCTATCGTATATTATGTAGATAGGTATTAATTAATCAATACTAATATTATAAAGCTAAAGCGTTTGTTTGTTCGTTTGGTTAAACGCGCCAATGTCAGGAACTACAGGTCCGACTTGAAATTTTTTTTCAGTGCCAGATTTCAGATTAGCCCATTTATTGAGGAAGGCTACTTTTTACCGCAATGACTGAGGCTCACGCGGGTGGAGCCGCAAACAAAAGCTAGTAATTATGTATTTTTTATCAAAATTACTAAATCTATTAGATCCAGGTATGTGCTGTGTACATAACATATCCATTTATTTATTGTCTAGACGCTAGGGTCGATGATAATAATAATTTTTGTCTGCAAAATGCCAGACAATACCAGAGACCATTAAAATAATTTTCTTGGTCAGGAAAAAAATTCAAGTCACTTGCGGTACTTATACGTACTCGTACATTCCGCAATATAAATTTTCTCGGCACATTTCTTGACCTAGATGTAGGGGAATGATGTCCCTTGGGAAGTCGAGCTAGTTTACTGGATGCCGTGAAAACGTGAGAGCCGTGCGTCTTCGGGTATCGGGTTTAAAAAAAATTTCAGTATCAGACTTTTAAGGTTTCTAGTATCCAATTAAGGTTGGAATAAAATTTGTTTCCATTTCAGTAGCTACACCAATGAGGCACGACGACATTTTTACGAAACTTTTAATGATGGAACTTACTTTTTTTTTAATTTATGATTCCTCTGCCTAGGATACTCACTTCGCTAGTAATATTGATCATAAAATAAATAAGTCCTCGTTGAATTTTGATCTTACTGTATTAAATGCATATAAGGAGATGCCTGACATGTGTCTCCTTCTCCATCGTTTGTTTTGCTAAAACCTTGCCAACCCTATAGGGAATATGATACCGAGTAAACCAACATCAATCTTACTATTTGTAACCCAAAAGTTCAGTAAATAAAGGTCTTATAGAACAGCGCACACGAAAAGTTAGAAAACCTATTTCTTAACCTTTAACTCTGCTATAAGTAAAGTTAAGAACTGCCTATCTATTTATTTTCAACCATATTATCTTCACTTACCTTTAGAAAACAATTCTACAATGAGAGCAATCATTAACTCCACAATAACACAAATAAATTCACTAGTAATAAATAGCATATGAGATCTTATACAATAACTTACAGTAGTTTATCACTCATAGCTCCACTTACAAACTACTTGGTATGGATGTCATTACACGCACGGGTCACGTACACACGCCTCCAGTCTGTGAATAAACACTTGTACCTGCAAGTCATGCATATATTGGCTGCCTATACCTACGAATGTGTAGAAATCAAATCTGGACTAACTCTGCTACGGCGATTTGCCAAAATACCAGGATTGGTTTGAGCTTTGGTGGACGTGGGGACATGAAATCTGAATTTTTAACGATTTTGCACATTATCACTTCGCACAATCCTATTATAAAAGCTCATAAATGTAAGCTCTAAGTTAATATCGTAATCTGAAAAAAAATTTTGGCCGTGTGATTGCCTGAACTCCTTTTTCCCCTGTTTCGTGCTAATGTAATAAAAGTTACTATTTCCACTTTATATATTTTACGTTATTCTTAAATATACATCGTTATACTCTCACGAAGACGGAAATTGTATTCAGTAAACAAAACAAACACTAACAACTCGACTGTGCGAGGTATGTCGACGAGCTAATTCGTGTGTTGTGCGGTGGAACTCGGCTCTGATACGCGAAGCATGTTACATTACAGCTTGCATTTGAACCTGGCTGTTAGGTCTGATTTGCCTATGCGTATTGTTTCGGAGTAAGTTTTCCTCACCAGCGCTGTTAAGATTATACTTACTCGAATAATTACGTATTTCCAAAATATTTATAATGAGAGGTCGTATGTATAACATAAACTTTACTGTTTAAACCTGTTTCGAGTTAAAAGGTTTTGAAAATTGAATATCCTTGAAAGCTTTTCTTCTATTTGTATGACAATTTTTTTATGCCATTACTGTAATCTTTACAGTTAATAGAATAAAACAATTAAAAAGCTGTATTAGCTTTAGGCAAATAAGATGTGGTAATTGTAACCTCGTAACATGTCTTTAAGTAAGTAGATAGGTTAGTAAATAAAGTACCTACATACTTTTTCTTGGTTTCGCAACGTACTGTTAAAACTAATTGACAGGATAGAAGAACCAACTTGCGTGAGAATCTGGCGCGGGATGTGTAGTGGCGCAATTGATTAAAGAATGTGGGTTACGCAAGGATGGGATTAGAACTTCACAGGATAAAATTATAGGCAAATACAACTCTAGTGCAATAATTTTTATAGCAGTAGACTAAAATAATAATTGAAAATAAAAATGAAGAATATTTGATTCCAGGCAGACGCTTTGGCAAGAATCTTATAATAAAGAATCATAAACACAGCTGTAGCCAAAAACCTTGACCGAAGTCTTGTTTTCTGTTTTTGTTTATAAAAAGATCTTTTGATGGTTTGTAACACTCTATAATCACATATTGCTGATTGATATAACAACCGTAGGTGTAAAACTCAAAATATATTCTTGAAGAAACTGAGCAACTTCTTACACAGAAACATTAAAATGACAGACCGTTTTACTTAACAAAACTTTTACAAAACTCTTTTTCAGTTTGTGATTTGCAAGTAAAATAAGTACAGTTAAAGCTGCAACTGCGTTTAAGTTTAAACAGTAGGTACATTATAAAAGGGAAACTGTACACAAAGTAGTAATAAATGCTCATTATCTGCAGAATACCTACTTAATTCACATTTTTAGTGTTAGAAAATGTAGACGTATTTTAGCGTATTCTATGCTTCGTAGCTTTCTATTTCGTTTGCTAAGAGAACTATTCGTGTGCTTGTTAGGGCATGCTCTTATTTTGCGAAAGACCTTGTGTAGCTCGTTCCATATCTCAAAGCAAATTCGAATTTAGAGCAGAATGATGACCTATATACCTACCTACCTACTTACAGAAATACTTGAAATAATACATCGAACGAAAGAGAGAAAATAGAGGCCAAAGGGCATTCAAAAGCATTTGGATTCTTAATTAATATTATATAATATATATTAAATTTATATTGGATTTCCAGCTGTGTGTAGGCAATCGACAATTGGTTGTTTGCATCATTGGTCTAACGTTATCGGCAAACGGTACACAAGTACCTAATCTATTGGTATTGTAATAATACCTAATTATTGAACCAAATACAATAAAGAAATTAAACAGAATCATCTACCTCAACCTTATCATTTAGGGTTATTTTTAAAACTTCTCGTTAATTATTAGGATCACTTTAATAAGGATGTATACTACAGCATGCCGTACACGACACAGGAAGATCCAAACAAGCTATAAAGAATTAACACGATGTTATTGAACTTCGCACTAAAAATAATAACTCCTCTCCACTCGTCAGAATTGGCGCTAAGAGTCAGTTGGAACTGTGCCAATTTCCGACCTTCAAGCAGTGCAGCGCTTCACACATTTCATGCGACAAATCGAGTGTGAAACGATAGCTAGCTTTAAGCCGCTGGCTTGTGTGTTTTTGTTTGCAAACTTTGGTCACACGTACGTAGATTCGCCCGTGACTTGGTTTTGTTTTGTCTTTGGTATAAGTTTGAGAGTTTTCATAATGATTTAAAACTAGTTCTATAGACACGGTATCTTCAGTGTACGCGGTAATGAATAATGAATAAACAAGTAGGAACAACAAACAATAACTTGGGCTAATAATTACCTATATAAGACAGTAGTAAAAACTTTTTGTGAATAATCAGATATGGTGTTATTTAAAAACGAAGTTTGGAATTAAAATTCGGCAATAGTTTTTATACAACCAACTCATAGTATGTCTTCCACGTATTCGAAAGGTAAATAAACGCATTATTACTAACGATATGAGCCTTGAAGCAGTATGAATAAAGGTACGACAATAAAGCGACGTGATATGTTAAAGATCGGGACCGCACGGCGCGTGTAGTGACAGATAGAATAACATCGTGCCATCTGTTAATCCTAACAACGTGCGTGTACTGCGATCATGATGCGTAGATGAACATAACGCGTTAAATTAACAACATAGTGGGCGGACTGCAAGTTTACCTATAGATATATTGAGTTGAGGTAGCAATTACCCAAAATTGAGTAGCAGGGAGGCTTTATTAGGATATGTTAGATTTATTCACTTTTAAACAATAGAATAAGATGATATTAAGTTCCTAGCTAGCCCAAGAAGGAGAAATTCAAAGAGTACAACGAACCAAATGACAGATGCTTAATCCTTAAAGTACTAAAAAAACAGTATTTCTATAAAATTGCCTGAACCTAGCTTTCCGTTTGTACGTGTAGCTTTACGTAAAAGTTATAATTATTAATACATTTTCGAGTAACTATCCTGTAAATTATAGTCATGTTGAACCATTAGAGATTCTTTCTAATAAAATCATTTCAATTTTTACTTATCTCTTGAATTAGGTACTAGCATATACCTAAGCTGTTCACAACATATGGAGATCGATAAAAAGTAGCCTATTGTTCAAGCTAAGTAACGTAACATAACGACGGATTAACAAAGCAGTAACAAGCTACTTAAATAACTAGTTTAAATGCTAGTTTTTACTTAGTTTTTTCGAAACGAATAAACAATTACAGCTCTTCGAGATAATATTTTTAAACTCGTTAACTTGAGTGTTGAAGGCGTTAATTAATTAACTTAAAGCCGTAACTATTTTAAAACTTGAAATCTTTTAATTAGTCCAACGGAACTTTCTCATTTTAGTGCTAGAAACTTGTTAAGTCGATCGTTTCCTTATTCTTGAGGGTTGGTTGAGCTATTTTAAGATCAGAAAAGAGAACAAATACGTTTCCAAGATAAGTTTTAAGCTGCTGTGTAAGTAAGTCATGGAATGACTAATTAAATACCAAATCTCTAATCAGTTCACAGCGTATTATGACATGGAAAAGAACAAGTTTTTTTTATATAATCAAACCAATTTCGCGTTATTTGTGTACTAGCTTCACCTTAAACTGAACAAGCGTTAAGTTACGAGCCAAGTTGAGCTATAAACATGGTCTCAATTGCAACAGTTTGGCAACAGAGAACAAAATCGTCTGTTCTTAAGCCAAGTTGCCATGCTAGTTGAAACAGACTAGTAAATACTGTAAGTGATTTTAGAGAGCGGTAATAAGTGCTACATTTAGTACCTACTGGATAATTTTTAAAATAGAATGCATGTGTCACAGTGAACTATCGGTTTACTTACCGGATTCTTATACTGAAGAAGAAAGAATGAAGATATACTTTTATTTTTTGTCGGGGTGAAACGCTACTGCTTTCAACCCACGCTGAGGGCACAGAGTGGGGGATATGTCGGACTTGCACCGACTAAAAACACCCCGGTCCCGTCCTTGCCTTTGCTGGAGCCGCGGGACCACTTACGCAAGCTCTGCGCAACTCCAGCAGGCTTCGGTCTCCACTGGACCCCTTCCAGAGGGGTGGGTGTATAGTGCCCACCCCTCACTCCGTACGAGAAAAGGCGTGTGGGACCAACCAAAGTGCAATAAGGCAACTGCTGAGAGCAACTTGTAGTATGAGGTTTTAATAATCATGTTTAATAATGTGATCTGTGGTAACCGGCTAGCTTGTAACTAGTGTTTGGCAAACAATGTAACAGCAAATATAAATAAACATATTCCGTTCTATCTATTTTCAACGTAGGTTTTCAACATCAGTCGCCTCTTACGACACCCATGGGAAGAGAGAGGATGGCCTAGTTCCAGTCGAGCTACAACGTTCATAGCTTATGCATAACAATCTTAAAGGCATCGTGTATTTTAGCAGAAGAGTTTAAGCACCCTCAGATCTTTCCACTTACTTCATTTAAAAGCGAGATGATACACACATTATTCGACACAACTTGCAGAGCGGTATTTAATTAAGCTTCCTCTAAATTTGGGGCAGCATTAACATGGCGCCCCCGGGTACTTATGAGATCTATCTTTTGTACTCTTGTTAGCTTAGGTGAAGCAAATGTATATTTTAGCCGTAGAACAAGGCCTCATTGTGCAGGTATAACGCAAAGAACGTTTAAATTATGTTATTTGAAAAGGATTGTTTTAAAAATTCTTTTTGTTTTCGGCATTTATAAAAGTGTTACCTCGCAAGTATATCCTCCCTTCAATTAAAATATAATATTTTTTTATGGCACCACAAACACGTCAATAGAAGAATAATAAAAAGAACTAAAATTGATCAAAACTATTATAATATTGGGAATCATCTGGACGCCATGCCACCTATTTTAATCTGACTCAACGTCTAAGAATTCAATGTGACGTTTTTCCACTCATTAAAGTCCCGTCAAATTAGGGTTAAACGAGTAAATACGAAGTGATGTCATTGCTAAATATACTTCGTCAATTTATAATGTAACAACTCTATGAGGAAAGGATCGTAATTCCTGTATCCTACATTACACTTTTAGGTATAAGGTACATGTCTTGAAATAAAAGTCCTTATTATACAAGATATGAATTTGTTAAAATATACTATTCAAGTGGTTCCCTGAACCTGATCATTATAATCATTAGCTAAACATCATCCAACCTAAAAGGCCAGTATTCAAATTGTACCTAGATTTTTAATCAAAAAGTTTGATCTTGTGCTTAATTTTATACACGACTGGAGATCAAAATATAATTTTAAAGATTTTCCAAAGCTTTTATTCAAACAACTCTTTCTTGTCCACCCTCAAAGAAAGATGTTTTGACAAACTTGAAAAAGTAATGCAGGAAATTCCTATTCTGTGACTTCTTTATTCTTAATTTAAAATAATTATTCTGACAAGATTACCTACTTCGAAACGGATGAGTCAAACGGATAAGCTTTTGAAATATGCAACTGGAGATAAGGAGTTAAGTATTTTTCGCAATTTGTATAATTCTTATCTATACGCTAGAATCACGGGAGGCTAACATTAATCTTTAAAATTTATGTAAACACTTTCGTATTACAGGGAGAGTATTAGAATATCAATTTCTTTTAAATACGCGTGACGCCTTAAATATACGTGGTGTCATAAAAAAATGAATAATGAATTGAAATATTGAGCCGTAATCTTTATTAATCTTTCAAAAAACACATTACTGCGGCAAAGTTTCATATTATCTGGTCTACTTTAGTACAAAAAAGTCGTTATAAAACGAATATTACAAAAGTTTAAAGTTATTGGTTCATAGATAACAGAAGAATGATTTGATTGCAATGTACCTACCTACTTCCAAAAAAGTTGGCAGATCTGCTTGTGGAAACTGGAACAGGAATTCTGCATTTTTGTAATGGCACTATTTTACTTTTATTCATTCAGTGGCTAGTTAGTACGGCTGTTAATCAAGACAAGAAATATGAGGCTTAATACCATGCAATCGTAACGAAGATCCTGCTGGGACAATAAATCTAATTACGAAAATAATTATAATCAGAAGGAGGCGGCTTGTGTCCACCAATGAACGTGGGCGAGCCGCCCAAGACCAAAATACCCTTGAAAACAAACGTGCTGTTTATGTCAAATGTTACCACAATAGTTCCCATTTTCTTAATTTTTGTTTTAAAAATAAGTAATCAGTAATTGTTTATTTTAACAACTTTCAATTACTCAGTGGAATGGGAAGCCAGTTTCCAAAGCAAACCATTTACCTATGTTTTAAAAATAATATAACAAATCAACTTTCCTCTCGAGTCTTGTAAAAAACAAAGCTACAATATCTACCATTGTTCTGTAATTAAGGTGCAAAACACAAGTAAGCGAGACTGGAATAAAAACAGAAAATATTATAAATTGATAGAATCCATGAATAACGAAGGAGTTGATATCACTGAGAGTATCTACAATGGAATAAGAGCGAAAAACGTTCTTGCTATGTTTTTCTTTCTAATTTTATGGCACCGTTCTACTGCTGCCATTCGAGCGATGATACGATGCGATTTCATCGTGAAAAAGTCTATGATCGCACCGCATGATCGCGCGACCCTAGAAAAGTAGGTACAGATGAAAATTAGAACTTTCAAATTTACTTCCGAATAAAATTCTCACTTATAATACCACAAGAAAAAACAATTCTATTGGTCGATATTTGGGTCGGAAAAATAATCATACAAATTTGGCGACAACTAAAAACGTGTGCACTAAAAACAAGTTTCACTTTTCTAAGTTAGTCGTTATCTATTGCCCTCTCTTTCTCACGCTTTATGTTAGTAAAAGTTAGCAATGGTTTAAATATTTTCATTTAAAATGGTTTAAATTTTCGTCGGACGCATACTGTGTTATACTAAGTCCTGTTGAGGGTCGCGTGATCATGCGATGCGATCATAGACTTTTTCACGATGAAATAGCATCGCGTCATCGCACGAGCGATGGCAAAAGGACGACCGCTAATAGCAGTTCTCATTTCAGAAGAGCCCACAAGGCGTCTAATCTGAACATAATGTGTATTACTTATGTAAAGGCTTTATTCAATTATCTAATTCCTTCTTGTATGATCAAAGGCACACAATGGCTTTAAGTATAAGGTTCTAACTTTATTTCAATTGACGTACACAATGTAATTTTCTAAATAGAGCTTTTGAAGTAACTGTCATACTTTAATTATTTTTACTTTTGAAATTCTTTAAGCCAAGAGCGATTATGCTTCTTATTATTTAAGCATTAAAAACACATTGAACTTAAGTTTATCAACATACACGGTTCATTGAACGTAGATAAATTTCAACGAGGTAATCTTTAGTCATAAATAACTTCTATTAGGTAAACATTAGATAAGAGAACTAAAGAAATTTGGAATCTATTGAAACTTTGTTACATCACAAGAGAAAGCGTTTTAATCATTAAACAAAACCAATAACTTTTATTTATTTATAATTTATTATACATATATTCAATTAAGCTTTTAAATCATTGATTACACTAAATTATAAGTAGCTGTTGTTGGTTTTATGAAAAGAATATCTGATTTGATTTAGTTCTACTAGTATTTACCAATTACTATCATTTTTAAAACCCTTGAACACAATTTAATGTGTAATAAAAATAGAATAGAATAAACTTTATTGTACCCAAACATTTTAGACTAATTAATTTCACATAGAAAAAAACAAATCTCATTAAAGGGTAGAACGGCGGTCTCATCGCTAATAAATCGCTAATTAATTAGTAATTTTACGTTAAATGTTCTTATTACACTTAAAAAGCGTAATAATAAAATTATTACCAGATTCTCAATCTATAACAAGCGCCCAGATTAATACTTGAATCAAGATCTGTTCAGAAACTATTTTAAATAAATATCTTCTATCGTTTTAAATATGACCCAAATAGCTTCGTAATAAATTAGGTACGATTGCCGCACGACAAGTCTTGGTCTATAAATAGAGACAGTTATCTGGGTGACCGATTCTGACTTCAAAGATATTATCCAGATAAATAATTATCTGGTTTAAATATTCTGATTATTTTTAAATCTGAATATTTTATCTAAAAACTCAGCTGTTACGTCTCCGTGAAAATAAGTAATATTTTTTCTAATAAATGAATACGATAAAATTTTGCTCCATTAGGAGCTTTATCCAATATCTACTTATTATTTTGAGTGGCCATATCGGTTTGTAATCAATTTGTGGGACCATAGGTACATCTATGGCATGTATTAAAACTAAATCTTTTAAATGTCCACAAAACAAAGTAAATAAAACCTTATTAACTTTACAATAAATTTCATAATAGGACAGCACGCAATCTCATTAGCATTTATAAAAATAAAGATTTTATTTAAGTACCTATGTTAAACTTTTTTCTTTACGGTCTTAGAATATACCGCAGATGTTAACTTAGAAGAACACAACGAAACTCCCATCAAATCTGGGCAATCTTGCTACATTTAGAGGCAGATACACAATAAATTTAAAAAATTGGTACTTCAGCTTCTGAGTACACAGTATACCGAGACTTTTTATTATATCAAAATATTTAAAAAGTTAACTTGTACCTATCTCAGCCTTGAATGGATTAAGTAGATTTAGGTACTTTTGTACGAAAATTAGGTTTTCTTGAACTTCTAGTTTTCTACTAAACAACAAAAGGCTAAGTTTTTTAGGAAATGAACTCGTTCTTCTTTTAATTATAAGGCGTACGCCTTAATATTAACGACCTAAATCATCAAATCTCACACAAAGCAAATTCTAATCAAAATTCCTCTTAGAATAAAGCTTGCCCTTGTAATATATTTGCAAAATACTCGGAATAAGTTATTCATTGTTCTTTTAGTAAATTCTGAAAAGGTTTTATGTTTGTAACCAGGCAATTTATTCAATCGGCCTGTAAAAAATAAAACCTTTTAACTTCAATTTTGCGTTTTAAACGGCCTGGGCCTGGCCTATTTTATTATTTAATAAAACAAAATAGGAAACAGATATTATTTTATAATTCAAACGCTGTTTTTTTTTTTACTCGTTTAGTTTATTTATCTTACGCAAAAGGGCGTTCTAGCCTGAAAATATGTTGAAAAATTTAAAATAATATTTACCAACCGAGTCAAATATTAAATTAAGCATTCAACATTTAATTGTTCTAAAAATGAAGAGTGAATTGTAGAACAATGGAGCCCAAAGAGAAGTTTCACACAATAACGAAAACAGTTTAATTGTTTCTATCATCATATACCTCTAAACATTGAGAATAATTAACACAATACGAAACGCGGTTAACATTGAAAGCTATAACTGAGACAGGTCGAGAGAACGAAAATGAGAGTCCTGTGAAAAAATACACAATATGTTCTTATTTAGTGAAAGTGGTATGTAATTAGCGGGTGAGTGAAGATTTTACGGTCAAGCTTGTTCACACACATGTTTTATCACAGCTATAGCATAAGTATATTAAAAGAAAAGCGAAAGAAATACTATAGAACTGAGGAAATGGAACTTAGAAATGCTTTATTATTTGAGCGCGCCTGATGTTGATTTCACCGATTTCAGCCATAAAAGAGAATTCCATGGTTTTATAATAATAAAATTACATTTGAATAAAAACAACAATTTCTTATAAAAACAATCATGTATATGTATTGTAAATCATCCTTCCAGTCCTTATCATACTAAACTGTCTCTTTCTATCTTTCAGTTCACAACTGAACCGCTAGCGGACAGTTTATCTCAAATTGAACACAACTGCTGTCACTCTTTCCGCATCCGGTCTGCCTACAACCATTGGTGTTCTTCAAGGCGTATCATCTAGCTAGATAATCTTAAACTGTAAACAGAGTAGGTACCAACGTTTACACCTACACTTGTTCAAACGGAGTAAAGATGTCGAAAGTTTAGTGTTGGTAGGCGTAAAGCAACAGTAATTTAAGGTACCTATTGCAGAGCAATACATTAACTTCGGTATACCACATTATGTAGTGTATTTGTTCAAGATTTAATATTAGGTACTTTATTGATATTGTGTCCTGATCTCCAGCGTCTATAAAATACTTTATAGCGTGGTGGAAGGTCATTTATTTACTTAAGTTGCAATATCTTGTAAGAAGTTTCTGAACTGTGTTTTGCGCGTCCAGTTTTCGCCACACATAGTAATTCGTTTAATAGTTTCATAATATACTACGCTAGTCAAACCTACTTATTTAAGTCAGTGAAGCAGTCAGAGCCTGTGCTCAGGCTATCTGCGGTAGAACTTCAAAAACAAGTCAACTAAAATGGTCTGCTTACTCAGCTGATATCTTGCTGTATTTAGGTATATTATATTGATATTACAGTAATTAATCCTTATTTATTCAAAATAGCCGCTCTCTTATGATTCAATGTTAAAGGGAAGCATTACCTACATCTTAATAGCCGAAGAATTTTTATAAAAATTCGTATAGAAACGAGGACGAACGAAAAGGTTTTCGATCAAAATGCCCCACATCAATCGTTGAAGTGCACAAAGCACGGTGCTTTACCATCTGTTATGATCTTGCCTCGGTGGTCCGCCAAGTGTGAAATGGCATGGTACCGTTGCGGCAGCAGATGTAACGGTGATAAACGATTAAATAAAAGAAGTCTAAAAACACTATTGCACATAGCTATTACGGTATAGCGATTTTATAAATTTTGCGTTAGTATGGAGTACTTACGCACTCCACGCATTGTATTTTAACAAAACCATGCGTTCAAATGTAGAGCTATATTTGATGACAATCAGTTGCATGTTAGTACTTTAGTAGACTCTTATTAACACTACATCGACATTTGAAGGCCTAAGTATAAAGTGTTTACTTAAAAACTAAGTATGTAGCCCAGCTGTAAATATTAGGCATTTATATCGTTTAATGACACAATACTTTGAACTTTGAAATCGGCAAGTTTATGTACAGAGCATAGTCCAACATAATTTACGTAGGATTTTGAAACAGCCTGCAACATATTGGGTGTTGCGACTGTTGTGAGGGTAATGGTGCATAAGTAAAGCTGCTTGCAGCCCAGCTCGCTATGTAGGTTACCTGCACAATTTTATAAGCAAAGTTTTCCTATTTATGGATCTACCTTAATATTTTCTTTTATAAAAATATTTTTAACGTAAATTGCTATTGAATATATCTTTCTGTGTTACGCAATCACGCCTAAACTACTAAATCGATATAAATTTAATTTAGTACAGAAATAGTCTAGAGCCTGAGAAAGAACATAGGCTATTGTTTGATGCGATAACCGACACCCACGCGGACTGAAACGCGGGTTACAGCTAGTAGGGCCTAGAATAATAATTATAGGTATGAAAATTAATAAGTAAAAACATCAAATTATTTTAAGCCAAGGTTAAACGCCAAAAGGTTCCCTTTTTAATATCTACTTAGTTATTATTTAATAACACTCATTACTAATCGCCTGTTAGGTTTCTTTGCAGAAACAATGATTATGGCAATGAAAAATTCGCCTGGGTTGATCATTACTGCCCACGCCAGTCAAAAGAGTCAAATGGTCATTGAGACGCTCGTAGGCGTTGATACAAATGTAAAAACCTAGTTTCGTGATGGTCAAGGTTTCATTTATAAATAATACTATGAGGCGTAATCCCCAGAACTCACCATTTATGTAGTTTAACCATCCATATTTCCAGTTTTTATAATATGCAGCTGATAATTACACCGAGAATTATTGTCATACTTTTCCAGTAGGATAACAATTACAACACAGAGAACAATAAATATCATGTTTTTCTTTAATTGGCTCGAAGCGGTTCGTTAACAAAACAATAACCACCCACTCTGCATGAAAATTATTTATTACATGCCGTGAAAACCACAACGAAGCTTAGTTTAATAGCTAAGTAGTCTTCTTAGCATAGAATTTATATATTAAACTAGCTGACCCGGCGAACTTCGTACCGCCTAACAGTCAATGAATGTCGTGTTACTTTTTAGCTGAACTAATTTAGGCTTTGATGAACGTAATACAATGATACAAAATAAAAATACAGATACTTAGATATCAAAAAGTATTTTATTATGATAATAATACATACAGAAAGAGAAGTAAAAAGAAAAATTAAGTACTTCAAACACGTGTCAGCAAAAAATGACTGAATTGCTTAGAGAAATCATCAGCAGATAGATCACAGAACACTAATACTCTGAGATAGATCGTTCAACAATGCAACTCTCATATTTACTGACAGTTGAAGTTTCTTCACATATCGCCACAGATTTGACTGTTGATCTGTACGATAAGCTCGACGATTTCTCGTTTCTAACCTAGCCGTTTCACGGGCTGCCTCTCTTTCCTCTTGTGTTTGAGAGGCACGAATTAAAGCCCTTCTTCGCTCCATACCAACGCGGCGCTCTTCTCGTGCAATGTCTCGTTCTTCATCAGATAATTGACTCGCGATGTTCCGTTGCCTAATTGCAGTACGGCTTCGCTGGGAAAGATTAGATCTTCTAGGACGTGGCATTGTTACTAATACTAATACTGAATACGTACTCGCACAAAACAAACAAATATAACAGTAGCTGAACTTTCGTGACATAGACATTGATTGACAATAGTTTAGATCATAGACTACTACTTTTGATACTGCCCTTTTTATTCAAATCTGCTTAATACACCTTTCAACCTTTTTAATTGATTAAAAAAAATACAGACAAAAGTTTATTCACCCTTTTTAAATAATTACACAAAATACATTTCTGAACGCATGCATAAATGTCAATCACAGTATTTGACAGGATGACAGGAGGAAAACAAATGTTTGACAGGTACGAAACTAAGGAACATAATTAAATGGAAAATGATTCATTTTCATAAATATGTATTCGTCAAGATTTCATTGTTTTTAAAATGTATTCTGCTATTCAGGGCGGAGACAAATCCGACGAAACAAAAACCATGAAAATTTATCCAGCCGATCTCGAGTTATAAGTGTTGTAACAAACCCGTCTTTCTTTTATATATATAGATATGGTACTAAAATAATTATACACCCAACAGATAAATGCTAACATTTTCGATGTTTATTTTCCTGTAAGAAATTACTTTCAAACAAATTGAGCAAGGCAAGACGACACTAAGCCATCACTCATTAATTAAAACTCTACAAAAGAGAATTAAACAGTAATTAAAGGCTAAAAAGGTAATAATAAATGTCTCGAAGTAAGACCACTCGGGAATAAAATACTTTTAATGTCACATGCAATTAATTTTGTAGATAATAATTAATTGTATTATTTACTAGCTTTTGCTCGCATCTCCATCCGCTTGAGCTTTGTTTATCACGGCAAAAAGTGCATTTAGACTTCCTTGATAAATAGGGTATCTGGCACTGAAAGATTTTTCAAATCGGACCAGTAGTAATAGGTTAGCGGGTTCAACCAACTAAACAAACCCTTCAGTTTATAATATTTATAAATATGGATTGATACGTTTACTTAAATTATCATTTATCAGGACACTATAAGTTTACCAATAAAAGTCACCCGTCTTACGCAGATATCGCGCAATAAAATAAATATAGAAGATGCCAAACACCAAATACAGAAACAAATTAAGTTATATTTGGATATGAACTTGTGTGGTCGTCCTTACAAGAAAATCCAAAACACGTGGGCAGAACCGGAATAGTGCCCTTAAGTTAGTTTGTTTAGGACACAATGTCACATAAAAAGGTACCTTGGGTGATAGTTATAAAGAAGAAGTTAGCTTGCGTCAGTTTTTATTACCAGTAAGGTATTAATATTTTCTGGTGTTATGTTTGCATGTATGGACACGCCTACGAGGTGAAGACCTTTGAGATGCAAGCAATAATGTATGGTTTATCCTGTCAAGCTTATTAGCCTGTCGCATTTTTATTGAGAGTTGAGCTTCAGCAATGGGAGAACATGACGTCATGTAGCCGTACCTATATAATATACTAGTTGATAACACCTATGCTTCAGATATTTAATACACGAACTACATCCAGTATAGATAATACTTATCAAACCATTAACAAATCTATTGAAATTGTTACACAGAGATAAATTGTTTACGTAAACATATGTTGTAATTATTTAAACTGCTTATTAAGTTAAAGCAATTTTACGTTTATGGGAACATTAATGAATTACAATAACATTATAATTAGTGGGCTATACCGTTTCCTTCATGCGTCCAAATGAGGAGTTATGGTTAATTTAAGTGGGAGGAGGAACACATTATCTACGCGTGTTTCTATTGTTACACCTTGAACAAAAACAATCAAGTTTTTATTCAAAGAAGCGATAATTGGCATCAAAAACATGTTTGAAGAACTTGTGTTGAGGATAATAATGTGCAAATTGCAATCTTTATGGGAGACAAACTATTGTTGCTAATATACAACTAGTTTACAATTAGTTTTTGCGACTTATGTGCTACTGTTTTGTTGTTTTATTTATTTTTTAAGAAGAAGTAATCAGATGTCTCTGACATGTGCGTCTGGTGTGGAATGCATGGTGAAGTGTAACGAATTGTCCAGGCAGGTATTGCCTTGCCATGAAATCAAAACACTAAACAAATAAAAATTTACGTTTATAGAACTAAGTATAGAATGTTGAAAAGATTTCTCACTGACACTTAAATAAATGTGAAACGATTAAACAATACTTGAACAAATATTCTTAGCTGTGAATCCCTTACTTTCACCCAGCAATTTGTGAAGAGTATGAATGATTTCAGAATAATTATTCTTGTAAGATGAAAGGATTAAAGTATGATAGAAGTAGGTACTGAAATGAAAGTTTTCGTTGACACTGCAGCGAAAGGAGCTACCCATACAGAGAATATCTCAGTAAATGACAGACTTTATTACATACTACTGGGGTATCATAAAATGCGATAGTGATTGAGTCATAGGATGGACATCCGAATCGAATTCGATAATATTATGGTTCCTGCGATCGATAAGTTTGTCAGACAGTTATGCGAATATTGCCAACATTTCGCAATAAGTACGATATTTCTCTAAATCGTGTAGCGAAATAGAAGCATAACCACAAAGAAAATAACAGTGCATTCCTTTGACAGCGAATCTCAATTAATACCAAAGTCAATCTAAGATTCTGGTAAAAAATTACATGTTTTCTAACTACACAATCATAATTACCACCTCATATGATGCGTGAACGTGTAAACTGTAATTTAGTTCATCTTGTTTCCAGTAAAAACTGTCTGTGTGCATAACAGTCAATCAGTCGCAGCAAAAAGTACAAATTGGTTAATAATTCAACATGACGAGTTCGTTACACTGAATGAGGAGATAGGTCTCAAGCTCTCTTGAAACGAATTGAGAGATGTTTTATAATAATTACTAAAAGGGTTCCACATGAAACTAGTATTTATTTTATTCGACCGAATATAGCGTCTGGAGTTTCAGACCTTTCATACTTTTAAACTGAACCTTGCTAATAACATGGACATGAATATCCGACAGCTAAACTTGTAATTAAAACCAGTTACATACTTAGAATAAGATCAAGTCTCAAATATATATACTGTTATTTATGGTTTTTTACATCTTTGTATATTGAGGTGGTGTTCCTCAATAAATCCAAACATGTGTGTTTAGAAGGAATAGTCGAAAATTCCACAAGTACACACGAGATCAGCCTTGTTTGATCCGATTTCGAAGAGTAGGGATGTCGTCAGTACTACGTATCCGCTACGAAATACCTTAAGCATAAGCCACATACACGTCAATCAATTGAAATTCAGTATTTACTGAACTCGCATGGGCACAGAACACGTAGCTTGTACGTAGATTATCCTTTGTAATAATATATCATTATACCACAACAAAAGCTAAGTAGGTTTAGGCCTAGAGTTCATGATAATAAGCAATACTTAAGTACTAAGATATCTAGGACAACTATTGAGATCAGAGGCCAAAAACATATCGGCTATCTCCAACAAAAAAATCGTAATAAAATTTACAATGCGGTATACAATGCAGCACCATTGCAGAACTCATATATTTCCAAATGAAAAAAGTTGGATAAACCTTGAAGGTAATAGATATTTTATGGTTTGAGTTGGCAACGAAGTAACCTCCCTCTATTGTCTATATCTGGTTACCTACATAACAGTTACGTTATTGCATCAAGAGCATTGCGGATTACACAGCCCGTCTATAAGATAAATTTCTATAGTGGTTTCCTAAGGCGATTAGTGTAAGGAAATAATTGGATTATTTAAAGTATAGCGTCGGCTTTTGTTTTGCCTCTAATCCTTGCAAACTACTTGAACAACACAGGAGGAAGAAAAAACAAATTCAATACACATCGCAATCGTATCTCGTTTTGTGCATGGAATTTTTGATTCGATCTTTTATTGTTTTTACTTTGCTTCGTTTTTGGTACTATCGGACGGACATAAGTACATTGAACAAATAACAGTGCTTATTTTGTAGGTATATCTGGCATTCGTCGTACATGCGACACTCAGACAGTGTATTGATTGGTTGATATCTGGCGTTGTAATGGGGAATTTTTATCAGACATACTTAATATGCAATACGATAACCAGTTTTTTATCAAAATTTCAGTTATTGGTCTATTACGTTACTTACCTTTATGTATGTATCTAAATTATGAATACCACATAAGCTATAGTTATTTCTACTTTGTAAAGTCTTTTGAATTCCCTTTGTACGTGGATTATAAAGGTACAGGGTATAAAGGTAAAGGTATCAACCCTTCCATATTAATATTAACTTGTGTTGTACTGATTTATTAGATAATATATTTCTTAAATTTTCGAGTCATCGACAGTATCTTAAGATAAAATAACCAATAGTATAACACAAAAACCTTCGACTTACTATTTAAATGTATTAAAGAATAATATTTTTGCACAAAAACGCGACATATTTTTTGCGGTATCACACCGGAACAATAATTTAACGCGTTTTTTTGCTGAAAATAGCATAGTATAGTACGTTACATAGTAGCTATCTGGGATTAGTTTCATATTTAAGGAAGTGTAATTCTAAAAGTACTATCAAGTTGACCATATCAAATTACGAGAAACTGCAACGTTTATCAAAGTATAAAAGCTCTTTTGTTAAAAACAATGAGTACCAATACAAAGTAAGGAGGTTTATTGACCGTAATGCGGCCTTGAAATTCGGCAGTAGGTACCTCAGGTACATAACATTGTTTTTAATCTAAACCGGTTAGCACCGTCAACTTTATAATACATACAAGTATTATTTATAATGTAATCATATTCAATCTGTTTTTTGTGTGATACACAGCTTCCACTAAATAATAATGAGCCACGTGTTTTAAATTCGTCTACGGTGGTAACATTACTTTTGACTTTTTACCACTAGGTTTGCTGTAAGAGAACTCAATTCTTAAAGCTCGCCTGTGTACGTATATATCTTTTTCTGATATTTGTTTTTTCTTTATAGTGTAGGTACAAAAAAGAATTATGCATTTTAGGAAGAATTTCGTTTTTAGATTCATATGTATATTGATATAACAGAAGTCTTAGTCCATATCATAAATAGCTTAATTCGATATTATGTAACCGTTTTGATACAATTATTTTTGAGGAAGAAATTAGAATTTTATCCTTTTTAAGTTTTCGTAGTGTCCATAATCCGGTACCTATTACTCATAAACATCTTAATTCTTGTCTAATAATCATGGAAGTTGAATGAAAGTAACGTAAGAATTGTTTTGACTTAAACTCTCTCTGGCTCTCATACTCTATAACCTCCTGAAAAATAACTCTATTTTTGACGTCGATGATAACCTGTGTTGTTTACAGGTTATCACGAGAATCGATGGAAAATTATATTAAAAGAAAAGTTAAATTAGAAAATCGAAATATTTCATAACAAAATTTTCTGAAACAAATTTAACGGACAGGTAAACGTCAAACATCAATCTAGGTGTAAATATCTTCAAAAGAGTTTGGTTAAAGTAATAAAGAAATAATTTTCACAGCATCTATATTCCTGTTCAACAGTCCATTAAATAAAATTATTTTCGGTTATGTACCTAGTTACTGGTGATTTACCTTGTAGACTTAGTTCACAAAAAGTACACCTATTACACGTATTTCGAGTAGGTGATTCTTGAAACGTCATCAAGATTATGAAACATTTGCATAAATTACTGTCTTCATAATATGATAATATTCATCATACAGGTGGATTAAAATACGCAGTATAACGTTATTAGAGCAAAAGACGTAGTTCTCAGCATATCCTCTAAATAACGAATCATCTAAAGATATTTTTCAAACACGACTCAAACAATAAAATTGGATTATAAAATGCGCCAGTTAAACGTTTATTTAATTAAAATTAATTACTTTAGCAAAAACGTATTTAGATTCAAAATTTATTGTATTCTGTGACATTTGACATTAATTAGTTATTTGCACGTCAGCCACCGGAGGGTTGATTCGTATTCACCTTGGCTCAGGAGATTAATGATGCAGCGGAATGTTCAATATTAAATCAAAATTGAATATGGAGGATTCTACTGGCTATGATATTAACTGGGTGGAATTCGGAGGCAACAGGCAATCTGAATTTGCTTTGATATTTTATTCTGAGCTCACTATTCAACAATAATATTTTCAGGGAATTTAATATCATAAATTCTTGCAAAATAAATGGGTAGGTATATAATTTAAAACAACATTATATTTTCAACTAAAAGAAACAAGCAATATTGGAATACGGGTTTCTAGTAAAAATATTAAAACGGCTCTCGTGCAAAAATTACCTTACTTACATGACCTACTTTTGTATCAAAGTTTTCGAAGTGAATTCTCTTGCTGGCTCCCAGCCAAGCGTTTATTTAATTAAAAAATCTGTTTCGTATGTAAGTGTTGGTGTAGAGTGGGTACTTACCGACATAACCATACGTAGGGTATGTAATGGAATATCGTAAGTATAGAATATTTCGTAGATTCGGCAGCAACCAACTTATTAAACATTAAACACTATGAATGTACTGTCTTTTATTTTAATATCTCGATGTCACAAACAAATTATTTATTTATTTTAGTTTTTAATAAGCTATTGTTTGTGGTTTCCTTTTAAGCCAATGGACAACTCCTGCGATATTGGACTCCGCTCATAATCGTTACATGACATAGTTTTTAAATTTTATTAGGTACAATATCATGACGATCTACTTACTGGTAGTTTAGTAGCTAGTACTTAGCAATCATTTGCATAATTTCAACGTTTTAAGCCCTTAACACCAATAAAAGATGATTTTTTTACTTACCTGTGTTGAAGTACAAAACGTTCATTTATACACAGATATAAACACATACGTTAGTGGGTAAGCTTGTTAGGTACGGCCTTTTGATCTGAGCTAATCGCCTTGCAACATCAGTGCACTTAGATACTTCGAGATCAACTTCACGTCAGCCTATTGGCTCCATAGTGCACTTGGAAAGTTCCCTGCCACAGTTACTTGAAGATGTTTATTGCTTCGCAATAATAAGATGCTTTTGGCAAGCTTTTATACCCAAGTAATTTATCAAGGCAATACTTACTAGATATTATTTCCTGTGATATAAAATACCTATACAATGATTTATTTATTTGATCTTTGTAATAGAATACTTATTATACAAGACTTACAGGTATAAGTTTAAGTATCCTTAGATTCAGAGGTTTTGGTGTTTAAGTTTGTTTAGTTCAATAAAATACGATTTATAACTATTAAACAGAAACCGAGACAAATAATGAATATAAAATAAAGTGAGGTTCTATCTAATTGCACGTAAGCGCTCTCAAAAACAACAAAAATTCAAAGAGTGCACCGTTTGATGTCTTTTTCAAACAAACTACGTGTTTGAAGGATTAGAGTAATGGTGCACGTAACAGGAATACTACACAAAAAACTGTTCTAAATTTCAACAAACTTTACTTAGTAATTAGATAATATTTACGAAATAAATTACCAAGTTTTCTGTTTAAACAGTGATCAAAATTTTGGTGCAACATGACGTGGTTACATAAACGAATTTAATTAAAAATATGTAATTAAGTATAATAATAAATGCACTTTTTATAGAGAAGTTATCAAACTGCAAACTTCTATTACAACAAGATTTGACTCAAATGGATAGTTTTACATTATTTTCATTGTCATAGATCTCTTTCTTTCCATATCATTAAAGTTACTCCAATTATAAGCGGCGGTAGCCTTAAGGATAGGGTATCGGACTTACGATTAAGTGGTTGCGGGTTCAAATTTACACTACCGACATTAACCCACTCGTAACACAAGCAATTTAGCTCAGCACGAGGGGTTAACAAGAATACTAGTAATTTGGAGACCACGACGCTAGTAAGATCTTTAACAAAATGTCTTGTGGCTTAATTAAAGTAGGTACTTATAGGCAAACTTGATATCCATATGCACACGTTATTTATTACTATTGATTTGCTTAGACTTAGCTTACCCGTGACAATATTCCCATAGCGACGACGACGCACGGATAAGTTGTCGATGCAAAATTAACGTTATCTGTGTATATGGCGGTATCGATAATGCAGCTGTTTGTTTATGTGTTGTTGTGGAATAGTATTATTATTCTGACATGACATAGTATGCCGTGAATTTAATTATACCTATATGAGAAAGAGAAAAATCTTTATTCAAATAGGGTTTTTCAATAACCGAGTACTTAGGATATAAAAATACTAAAAATAATTACTTTTTAGTATATTATAATAATATACCTACATATATTTACTTACTTATCTCTAAAAATATAATGTTACGAATACATGATAATAAAAGTACCATATTATGTATTACAATATCGATCTAATGGAGTTACTGTTTATGTTCACAATTTTAAGTCTCGATTTTGAGGTAAAATAAAAGACTGATACAAGATTAATTTAGGATCATAAAACAACAAGCTGATACGTAATTAATACAATATCAAGAGTCTATCGAGTCAACGATCCAAGATAACACTCGTACAACAAAATCCCTACCCACTCTGAAGTTGAGAGCAAGCCCCGGGCCTAAGTACAATTGGCTCATCGTCAACGTTGAGTGCATTATTCAAATTTTTCAAGGGTGCGCTGGCAAGCTGCCGACTTATCAAACGATGCTTACTTAACTGCCATAACATACTACCGCAACGAAACGCAATTTGCCAAGTTAAATGTCAAGATCGTGATTGCCAAGGCGAATTTTCGAGGCCTTGGTATAGTTGCTAGCCAGAATTTGTTGTGCGTCTCAAAAATAAAATCTTAAATGTTTCGGTTTAACAACATTTCTTACGAAACATGTTTAGAACTCACGGCTTTCAAGTTCAAATTGGACTGAGTAATGTTGAATTTTTCATGTTCTGCACTGTAGCCTATAAAACACAGGGAGTTGCAACTTGATTGGATTGCAAAATTACAGGCAAGCGAGGATATTACTTTCACGTTTGCATAAAGTGGAATTCTATCTGAAAAATAGGGAGATGTCGGTTACTTATGGCAAATCGGTCAAGTTGAGTCTGAAAACATATAAAGTTAGAACGTTTTCCAGAAAACTCCTTCTGCTTACATCAGAACCACCAGTAGGTACCTACAACTAACAGATTGTTGTTCGTAGTATCATTGTGTACCTACATTGGTATGATAGGTACAAGGTTTACGAAATAAAGATTGAAACCACATTTATTTTCTGTCTGTTGACCTATTTCACTCAATTTTCTTATCACAAAAACATAAAAGATTCGTTTTTATTCTCCGGAGGGCAAATAGATTCATCAATTTTATATTGTCAAGAATAGATTGCATTTCCTGACCTACATTTAAAGAATTGCATCTGCGGTTTTCAATTGTAGTGAATGGATTTCTTTTAATCAATAAAATTAAGGCTAACACTGTGCCAGAGTGTAATATAATTTTTAGGCGATCTTAGCGGTAGATAACATGCCACGAAAGTTACTTTGAATTGAAGCTTGAAGCTACAGCAGTCAAAAATGTCAGGAAAATCGAAAACCAACTTCAAAAAGTTTTTAGGCTATAAGGAAAACACCAATTAAAAAAGATGTCATTTTGTAATTTTACACAAGCAGATTATCTCGAACAGACGTTAGTATTTCTCATATCAAATTATTTTAAACGGTTTTAATTCTTGGCATAACTTCGTGATATGCGAGGTATCAAACTATGCAAAATGAAAATGGTTACAGGATTCCTTTAATATTTAGTGTATTTTGACCTTAATTCGTTTCAGAATATCTTGGAAATGCTTTGAATTTTTGCAAATACAGGGCAGCAAGATATATACGGTTGACAGTATAATATTTAACAAAAAATGGAGTTGATTGCCATAAGCACAATTACGCTAGCATAAAATACGTCTATCAGGTTCTGTAAAATTGTTTTTTTTACTTGTCCTGATTTTTTGCAGAATTCCGATGTTATACTTTAGGTACTTTCTATATACCTACTAAACATAATAATATTACTCGTATCTGATATTCATTCCCGCATAAAATAATTCGTGGTTTATGAAGGCCAGTTCGAAAAGTGACAATGCGCTTGACAACATACCTTACCAAGATACGAATGTAATTAGAAATATGAAAATAAATCATAGAAACGACACTCTAATTGCTACTTTATTGATTTGAAATAAACTTATTTCTAATAATAACCAGTCTTAAAAGACAGTTCGAGCGGCAATGCTCATAAATCGTGAACCCAGAATAAACAGGGTTGCTAGTAACTGAGAGATAGCTAGGTCTTTCGGTCACGCGTAGTTAATAACAACATCGATAAACACCATATTATTGGGTGATAAATAATAATATAATAGGATAAACTTTCATTTACACATTAAGTAATGCTTCGAGAAAAAAAAATGACTGAACTGAGAACATTAACACCAATTCCTCTTGTGTCACATTCTGTCTTTAAATTCTGAGCATAGTGTATTATAGGACTTGTGTTTAAATACAAAACACGAGGGCATAGAATCTAAGAGTACTGTGTTTGATAAGGATTTTGGAAATCTTTGTACAGTTACACGACTAAATCCCTTTGATCAAAGAGACATTAATCTGGGAAAGTGCAGTTACCGATTTGTACCTCGTTTACAAAGGTTGATTTAAGAGATAGGATTCAAACGCAGTTTCGCTGTAGTTTAGTAATTAAAGTGCTATTTTGGGAATGCCTGTATCGTGAGCTTCTTGTAGACGACTCTAATTGAGACAAACTTGCTCTACGCTCACCACGGTTGTATTTTTTACATTAAGTAGGTATACACTTGCCAATTAGGTATACGAGTGTCGATTATTTTTTATTATTCATAGTCTGGTGTTATTACTTAATTCTGAAAGGTTATTTTTTAGAGTAAATTGCAAACTTCCGAAAAAACGATGTTAGGCCTAAAGAGTCCGTAAAATGTCTTTACCAATTTCAAATTGGTAAAGACATTTTACGGACTCTTTAGGCCTAACATCGTTATACTGTAGCAGTACCATGATGACCATTTCATGTTGTATTCACAATCATCGCTTTGGTAAATGTAGGTACCTATAGCGACGAAAATGGATACAGTCGACGTAGGTACCTACAGAGTATAAACCATGGCATACCTATGAATGACCCACGATCAGCTTTATGCAAGGGACTGCCGTTGCATTTTTGTGGTTATGATTTAGGGACATCTTGGGACCTCCTTTACGGTTAGGGTCTTTTAAACATTTTACAAAGCTTCATAGATAATAATAACTGGGATCAGGTAGAAAATAATGTTGTGAATGTGTGGTAGGTAATTTAGAGCATTGTACATTGGCAGCCTGTACCTGGGTAAGGCCGCCAAAATTGTCAATTATATCACAAAAGTAACACAACAGATTTTGTGTTACCGTTACACAAATGTAACCCAAAAGTAACACATCTTTTGGGTAAAGGTAGTTTCATAATGGGTAAATATATAACCTAAATAAATAAAAGATAAAAAAAGTTATTTTTCTATTCAAAAGTATATTTTCTTTTTGAAATTTTTGCGCGTTACGGCGTTGTAATTTATATAATATTGAAATATCAGTAATATTTTGATTGTGGTTGTCCATAGAGTGTTGTTGAGATATTGACGGCACATTTTCCTTTTTTTTTCGGTCCTCTCTCCATTTTTTTCTTAACACTAGAGTGCACGCGCCCATAAATACTCCTTGAGCGCACGCGCGGGCTACAGGTGTAGGCCACTTATGAGTCAATTATTTCTCGGAATAAAGCAAAAAATGAGGGAAACACAGCATATAATTACTAAACATATTTATTTTTATCAAAGTGTTTCATAAAATCAACAAAATTTAGATTCTTAATTATAATTTGAAACTTAAACATAGACTTCTTAAAAATCAACAAATATTTGGAAGGATTGAGTTCTCTTAGTCTTATTTTCATTTAGGAACGTAATATTATCACAAAAGGCGTTTATTTTAATCTAATTGAATCTATTATCAAAGTAACGGGTAATAAATCAGTCTATTGGCATATATTCCGGACACACGACTGCCTGATGTTCGCTACAAATACGCCTCATACATTTGCTGCATTGCTTGCGCGTGCTACGGTCGCGAGCCCTGCTGCAAAAAGCACACCCACCAACTCCTCCCCGAATAGGCATATTTTGTTGCAGGGGTTGTTCTGCCAAGCCTAGAAGTAGTCTGCCTTTCAGTTATAATAAATATAAATATTTGTTGAATCAACAAGCACGTTCCAAATATCAGCGTCAAAAAACGACAGAAATGATAGAAGAGCCGCTTTAGCGTCTTTTGCTACACCTACTGGACCTGGTGGACGGACTAAAATGTTGTGAGATCTGGTTCTTGAAGTGGGCGGTGCTATCTTGCTCCATTTTGTACCATTACGAGACTGATAGGAAGCCAAAGTCGATAGAGGCACGTCTTCATCTTCGTCCTCGTCTTCCTCGCCATCTTGTTCCGTATCAGAATGGTGAGGAGATCCAAGCGGGCCACTTTGTTCCGCGAATTCTTCGCCTTCCTCACTTTCGCACGAAATGTCGTCGTCTTCATTATCCTCCAGTAGCCATCTTTGTATTTGGTCGCACAATCTGTTCGAGTTGTACCCGCCATCTAAAAAGTGAACAAAACAGAATAAAGCTACATGAAAAATGCATAAATACAAACAACAAACACTTAAAAATTAATTAACAGTACGTTTTGTAGTAATACTGCAACAAATGTATCATATTTACCTCAATTTCACCACTTGCACACTAAACACTTAATTTCCTCCAACGCTCGCGCGGGCTACAGGCGTAGCCCACCAACTTCAAGGACGGTTTTTTGCGGAAGTCCGTGAGCCGCGGGAGTCGGCACGCTACTGGTGGGAGCGGGGGGTAATGCTTGAGGAATACACTAGACGCTTGCGCTGTAGCGCGGCAAATAAGAATGATATACGACAATATTACACGCTGGGTTACATATGTAGCCCGCGCGTGCACTCTAGTGTTAATTCTTCCTTCTGTTCTTCGGTATAATTGGCTGTTTTATTTTTATACTTTTCAGGATTCGTGTTTTTCAACTTTTCACGATAGGTATCTTCTTTGTCGTTCTGCAGCAGTTAACGGCATTTTCTAAAAAAATGCACAATTACTATACCTACAAAAATAGATTATAATTTATATTTAAATATAAGAAAGTACTTGACTGTAGTCCGGTCATTTTAGACATAAAAACAGTGGTCAAATAACAAAAATGCCGAGAGTGCCAAATTTTTGTGGGAGGCTTGGGTCCTCCTTCAGAAATAAATATTTAAAAGTGCCCATTGATCCCATGTATGTTAAAAAAGTTATTCAGGGTCAAACTTTTAAATATATTTTTCTGATGGTGAACCCAAACTCTCCACAAAAATTTGGCTCTATCAGAATTTTTATTTCAAATGTCTAAAATAACCGTACTGCTGGATTGAGAACGTTAATTAGTAAAACGTAATAAATTAGGTTAAGTAAGCATAACTTGCACTTAGCAGGTTTTCAGTATAAAAAATTATATACATATATACAAAATCACACTCAGATACATTACTTTAAAAAATCAGTCCAAATACCGTTATGCATGCGGCTTTATAGATCTGCTGTGTTACGTAACACATACTTTTGTGTTACAATAACACAAATATAACACAAAAGTGACACAAATGTAACACAGGCGTAATACAAATGCAACACAAAAGCTACATTTTTACAACAATTTTAGGCTATATTTCGGTTATTTATTACAATAAATACTAATGGGTGAACTTAAGTATACTATGGGCCTCATCGCCAACAAATATTATACATTAACATTAAAATATCAGTTTCTTACCTCAGAAATCACATTAAATATATATTTTTTCACACAAACAATGAATCGACGCGCCCTTTAAGCTCCTTTGCTGACGAAACAATATTGCCGCCTTTTTTTTTTTAATTTTATAGATGACGGTGTTGCCATAATACAACTGCCTTTTACTACTTTGGCTCTTTAAATAGTAGTTTTGGGTTAAATATTCGTCACACAAATAAATCGTAACACAAAAGCAAAAGTCATTGTTTTATTTTAAACTATCGATAAAACAAGTCAGTTTAAGGATTTTCGCTACAATATTATTATTATAGCAGGGTACTATCATCTAAATTTTCGTCGGTATATATACATATAATTCAGATATTCTCCACAATTTATTGGATATTCTTACCATAAGATACTGCAAAAAAAAAACGACACAAATGTCACACAAAACAATTGACAATTTTGGCGGCCTTACCCACCTGTGCTATGTGAATAAAACTCTCAAAAGGTTGTATCTAATTAACAAAAATAAATGTTTGTCATTTATTGACACACTCTTTTTATGCGGCCGTAATACCAGCCTACTCACCTAGATAATACAGTTAAATTACCTAGGTAGGTATGACACGTTATTGCCGTGATAGGCAATGCATTCATGATAAGTGCCTACCGACTTGACATTACAATTACTTACAAGAACGTAACCCACAAACCTTGGCATTGACACGAACAAACAGCCTTGTGAAGTTTCTTAGCGAATCAACACGGGAAAATACGTTGCATAAAAACTGGTTACTGTCGAGTAAGGACTGGGTAGGTACGCGTCAGAATTGTAAAAACCGGAGAAAGTATAGCATTCCGTTAATAACATAGGTACCTATAGGTGTATTATACCTACGTTTATATTGTTGTCAGTGAGTTAGTGTATGAGACCGTCTTAATCAATAACATAGTCATTAAAAAAATAAGAAAACTTGTTTATATCGACTCGCATTAAGCTCCTTCTTTCTGATTAAGTTTAACGGTATTACCGGTATTGAAAGACCTTCTATGTGAATAAATACGGAAGTAGGAACTTACGACCAAAATTGTTACAGAGGTTTTTGTAAGTATTATACAAACCATCATTTCAATTGTTTTGATAGCGATACGCAATCATTACTTACGTTAGCTCTAGTTGTTACTGCTTGTGTTTGTTAAAAAACAAAATGCCTAGTTACTTTATTAAAGTAATAAATAATAAAATACACCAAGGAAATCTCACTCATATTAGTCGTAAACACAAGCGGTGCTTTATTAGGTTATCCAACGTGATTTATCTAAGTATAAACAACACAGTCGCCCGTAGAAACCGTACGATTACATGTAAACAATCAACCAGTACGAACCTTCTATAGCCACGACGTGGTCTCTTATTTGCTGGGCCAGCAATGGATCAGGTACCAACTCCACAAGGTCATAAAGAGCGTAGATAGAAGGATGCACGCTTTCAAATCTCTGTATCTCCTGCCGTATAGACAGAGATGTGTTAAGACACGCCTGGGTGTGTTGCCTGCTGCACATCGCGCCTCTGTAGCCCAGCATTGAGCCAGGAAACTTCGAACCTCGATAATCACAACACTACACTGGACGATGCATTCTACCAACGCTTAGCAAGCGACCCGTCGCTCATTGCTCTGTACAAAAACTTTACCAAAAATCACTTTTGCGTTTACTAACGTACATTCAACAAGCTTGGTACACAATAAACACTATTCACTGTTATTGTATTGGTTATGATTGTGATGTAAATAAAGTAAACAACCAATCAACGCGTGTTGCAATGACAGCGGTACGAGTCAACCACCCCGGCGGCGGCCATTACCGAACTGGCGGTACGCGTGTGGCCGAAAGGATTTGTCAAAATATGAGTAAACTTGTAACAGCGCCATCTATTATTTATTTGTGAAAGTTGTCAGGAAGGAACTGCTTTGTAGTAATAGTACCTGATTTTTTAACAGATGTCGCTCTGGTACGTATTAGACCGAAAGTACATTCATGTTTTATTATGAAAAATTGGCGGAAATTGGAATCGTAATATTTTATTTATAAACACTCAAAATAAAACCAATCACCAAATATTTTCCAGTAAAAACATACTAAGAATCTCCTCGCTTCTGAAATTCGGTTACTAAGAAAAAAACAGGACTTGTGCGAGTCGGATTCACCCACCGAGGGTTCCGTACAAAGACTATGTAGATTTGTAACTTTTTATGATTTCAATACGAATTTTAAAATTTATTGTCGCAATATAAGAAGGTACTACAAAGTAGTTTTTTATATCTTCAAGAGTAATAATTATAAGTATGTTTTGAATAAATTCAACTCGATACATCCACGAATTCCCGAGATAAATATGGGTATAGGCAGACAGATGTACGGACGGACGGACAGATAGACGGACAAGAAAGTGATATTAAAACGGTTACGTTTTTCTGTTTGAGGTACGGAACACTAAAAATATGAAATATTATAATTATGTTAATCACATGTTGAGAGTTAACAGAGCTCACACAATTATTCTAATAACCAAAAGTAGGATTGATTTTTGTGTAAGCAGTTATTAGTGTTAAAGCAGCATCTTAAAAATTGAATTGATATAAGAGTTCCGAGGCAAGAACCTGATTGTCAAACCCACCCCAACGCTCAATGCGCCGAGTAAGGTATCGTGATAATTTACTATGATAACCATAAAAACTAGGCAACCTTCTGTAGCCCCTTGCCGTTAATTAAAAAAGGCTATTAATAATTATTTTCACACGTCTAGGTATTTGCTCTATTGTTGCTCAATCTTTCCGAAGAATATATATTTTTTTATTTCTGTTTGTAATTGTTTCTACAAAAAATGTATTGTGAGAAGGAACTATTAATTTAAATTATTTATTTGAGTATTGCAGTCCTGACTTTATTTAGGGCACGGGCACGAAATTTTATAAAATTCTAAAGGAAAGCAGCAGAGGTATCTAAATAAATATTTAGGGTAGGTATTGAAGTTAAAAAAAAATAGGTGTACCTAGGTCACTCGAGTCATCGACCGAAAATCTTGAGATCCTTACATTTATTTACCTCCTAAATACGAATGTTATATCTGTTCTGTAGAATCACGTGAGTCCATATTTGACGTGATTAAAATAAGCGAGAAAGGATTAAAAAAAAATAGTAGGTGTTTAATTACATGCTTTATTAATATTAGGATTTCTACGAGAAAGGTGTAAAATATTACGCTTAAAAATATTTCTTTACATACGCATAAAAATCATTACTTACTCGAGGACTCTTTTCTAGTTGAGTAAAAAAAGCCCTAACGACAAGCCTTTTCCTCTAAACCTTACCTAAGGGCCCAAAGAGAATATGACTAGTTAAAATGGAAATCTTCCTTATCTCATCAATTTGCTTAGTTTTATGATGCAGAGTTTAGAATACTTTATAAATAAATGGCACAGGTATGTCAACTGCTCTAAAACATTCCTACCCCATTACCAACAATTTCGCTGCATCCTCATTAACTACACGTTTTATTCAATGTGTAAAACACCTACGTTAAAATTATGTCGTCTGTCGGGCGCATGCCTCCCTTTGACGACGAAATACATTTAAAAGTGTTAGGAGTGATTATTTGTAATTAAATACAGAGGGAACATTTGAAATCAAAGCGAAAACTCGAACTCATCTAAAAGTGTTCATAATTTTTCATTTTTAATAAATAGTAGTTCTGCAGTTTCTTATTGAGAAGAAATAGGTAGGTAGTAGAGAACTAAGCGAACGCCAAGAACGACCAAGAAGGTCCATTTAGTTCGATACATAATTAAAATGATTAGACAATATAAGTACTAAAAGTCCCCCGGATGAATAAAAAAGGCCTATCGATGTGTATTTAGTAATTTAGGTTTCATCACGCAACGATTTGAATGAAACATGTTTTTCTTTATCAACAACTACGAGGAGCCTGTTGATTGTTTTTGTAATAAACAACTCATTATATAATATCCAAATTGTACGAAGCCGGTTATTGTTTGATGAGTAAATAAAGATATAAGCAGATATAATAGAAATACATGTACTTGTAGTGAAATTTGTTTAATTATCTCGTTCCTTCTGTTTGTAAACTGATTGTAGTCTCAAGGTTTAAATGCATTCTGTTACCGATCTGTTGTCTCAATTAATTGACTTAAATCGTAAACATAATTGCTATTGTCTTATAATTAATTTTGTGACGATATAAAACTGTAAAGTAATTTCTGAAATTTTTCTTAAAAGAGGAAACCAGATTATTGGTAATCCAGTTACTTTGATCGACTTCAAAAAAAAAAATGTTGTATGTTTATTCACACAATAGCATTTAATTCAAACCTTAATTTCCCCATTTCTTTACTTTTCGAGAAATAATAAAACTGCGGAACTCGAAATCGATGAGTTTAATGATTTCAACGCAATTCTTGCACGCAAATGTTGTACCGAAAGCAACTCATTAACATTTTAGGCATCGGAAAAAATATTTAGCGGAAATGGCGCCTATTATTTACCCAAAAATAGGCCTTAGCTAAAATAAAAAAGGGTTTTCTCTTGTTGCTGTTGTTCTGTGTCACTGCTTTTTTGCCGCGAACGTATTCTGCTAAATAAAATATTTCTAGGTTGATAGGACCTAAAATTTATTAATCAGCCGTTGTTATTTATAAGGGTAGTCTTTGTTGAATGTGTCATATTTTGAAAAGATATCGAAATGAATTTTATGTTGCACGTTTAATTTTATTATAGAAAATGTATTATTTTTTGCCTGGATAATAACTACATTTGTTCCGATTCCATTAAACACTTTTGCACTTGTTCAAATTAGAAAAGGACGGACGAAAGCTAGAACTGTCAAATTTAGTTCCGACTAAAATGATTATACAAATTTGACGACATGCAATAACTTGTGTAGGTACTTTATATTTTTTAACTTTAGTAGGTACAACACTTAAAGGCAAAAACTAGTTTGACATTTATCCTGTCTCACGCTTTAAGTTAAAACGCTAACACATCATGCCGTTAAAAGATAGCAATGGTTTAAATTTGGTTTAGTTTGAGTACAAAGGAAGGAATCGGCACCATTGTCCCAAAATTAGTAGTTTAGAGCCTGCAGTTACTAAAAGATAAGGAACGTCCGACAAAGTACAGCTGGGTACTACAAAGGCCTGTATCCAAGTTTTCTCCAATTGGCATTGCCGACTGTGGTTTCGTAGTCTTTATTCGAGTAGTGAGATGAATTAATGTTATCCAGTTTATAATATTAATTTTTATTCTTTAATATCGAGTAGTTTTACGAATACTTTAAAAGAAACTTTACTTTGCTAGAAACGGTTTTGATTTTCATCATGAACGCGGAGGAATTTCTTCAATTAGAACTTACGAAAGCAAATTGTATCTTCACTTTATTATAATTAAAAAGCAAGATAAGTGCGAGTCTCACCCTCGCACCGAGGGTTCCTTCCAAGTTCCAGGCCTGAATGAACTATGACAAAATTATTTTGTATCTGCATATACATAGGTTTTTAGTTTCAAATATTGAGCAATAACCGTTAGGTACTTTAATAACCTTCGTTACCTTCATAGGGCTTTTCTGTAATCTGTAAGTAAAGAATCTTTTTCTGTTTTTTTTTTCGGAGATAACGAGTAGGGCCTTTGGGGGATTTTTAATTCCTCATTCAACTCTCAGAGATGGTCCCAATGGTAAAACTTAAATTGAATAGTTCCATTCCGGTTCAGTCGGTGGCAAGCAACTAATGATTGCTACAGGCAGACGGACAGACACACTAGTAGTCGTGTGAGGTTTCCGATTTCACTTTTTGGGGTATGGAACCCTAAAAAAGCGGTAAGTATTAATTTTGTACCAACTCGGATTTCATTTTCAGTTAGACCTTCCCTTTCATTTACATTTACTACGCCTTTTAATCCAACGAATTGCAAATTTTGGTAAATATAATCCTACCAATCATCTTATTGCCTACCTACGTAGATTGTTTTTTATTTGTATTATAACAGAAATTGCGAAACAAAACGAAAATAGAAGATACTTATCTAAGGTTCTCAGTATAACTTAATTTTGTTTATACGCCGTTTTTTTATGTCAATGCAAGTCTAGTGAAAAATAAAAATAAACAATTTCCAGACCGAATTTCGGCCTCTCCTGTACGAAGGATATATTACTTCTTCACTCTCATTGTCCGATGGGACGGTTGACTAACACGACCGGAGAGGGATCAGGCGCAGGACCAACGGCTTTAAGTGTTTTCCGAAGCACGGTGCACTTCCTGACTCCGAGCGGTACTGAGAATTTCTGAACTCAGTAAATATTTTCGCCCGACCCGGGAATCGAACCCGAGATCTCGTGCATGGCAGTCGCGCTTGCGACCACTAGACCAACAAGGCAGTAGGCAAGTCTAGTATACTTAATTGAATGGCCCACATAAAGACTGACCTAGAACGAACAGACCAGCCTTTATAAATTTCTGACGGCGGGATTCTTTTGTTTCCAGATAATACGGGCTTACCAAGTTTTAAGCGCAGGCCATACTATAAGCTAAGCTATGTTGACGAGATGCCTCACTGTACTTAGATATTCTCGTAGGTAAGTACACTAAGGCAATGCAATTAGGTAAAAACATAGCTGATCTTACTACGTATATCTTAACTGTTTAGCTTTTAGTGTAGTACGCGCTTCCGATGTACTACTGCTTACTCAAGGCATCTACTTGGTAACAAATCACGTTAACCCTTAAATTGACACTGTATGCTACTATGTACACAATATTCAATGAAATCTTTTTTACTATAAAATACTTTATTTAGGGTTTTTTGTAATTATTGCGGTTGGCAGCATTAATTTACATTTGGTACAAAAATAATTCGTTGACCAAGCAACATTTTTGACGTTATAAAATAAAAAAGTCCGCGACGAAGAAACAAGTGACGCTCAGCAAGGTAAGAATCTTTTGTTTTCTTTTTATTTCACTGTGTTTGAGTGTGTGTTATGTTGTTATTTTGTGCTTCAAACATCAATAATTACTAATGTACCATAGTTTCCACTAAACTAACAAAATAACATACTTTTATTCAGCATCTAACTTTTTGTATTTCACCACATACACTGCCAATTACTTATAAAGTTATCGCAAAATTTGCTTGTATGTCGCGTTGTACACTGCCAACTCCATAGTAAAGTATTTGCGTTTTTGTTTGTATGCTGTGAAATACATTGCTTATTTGAGGTTATGTTTTTTTTTGTTTATTTATGGTTTTGTTCGTGTGGCATGACTGTATTTGCTTAGGTGTTTTGTTTTTCTTTGCCGACAGCAAAAGCTACTAACACACGGTGGTAGAATTATTGCACTAGTGCCTGCTCAAAAAGCTCTTTCTGAGTGTAGCGACAAATCCGATGCCGAGGAAGAATTCATAACGCATACCTCATCACATTCTTCTTCACCAGCTCCCTCTATTGATAGTTCTCTAGAAAGATGTATAACATACTCTGGCGAAGAAACTGACAATAATCATTCGCAAAGCATCCGTCTAACACCTATACTGCATGAAATTTATCCCAGCCCATCACAAGAACCCAATTGCAGTAATGTACCCATTTTGTCCGATCTACCGTCCCTTCCCTCACCCAGTCTCGCTTCTGACGCATCACCTGCAAGTATTTCAACTCCTGCAACTCCGCTTACTTCTATTTCTATAAGGAAAACCATATCCAAAAGACTACGTATACAGCCTACATTGACAGCTAAACGAGCTAAAAAAATAAAGAAGTTCACCCTGAATTACGAGTGGCGGAAGGCCGTCTTTTGTCATTCAGCTATATTAGAAGACACCACACGTCACCAGATCTTTCAAGCCATCAGATCTCCATTTGAATATTTTTTATTGTTTTTTTCCCAAGACATAATAACTGATATAGTAACACAAACGAATGCGTATTCCGTAGGTAATACTGGCAGATCAATAGCTCTAACGATGGATGAATTTCGCGATTTCCTAGCGACACAGATAATAATGGGTATTGTGCAGATGCCCGCTTATGTTGATTATTGGAGTCAACGCTTCAGATTGTCTTTAGTGGCAGATTTAATTACACTGAACAGATACCAACAAATTCGAAGGAACTTGCACTTTGTTGACAATAATATGGAAGACTTGGATAGGTATTACAAAGTTCGTCCTGTTGTCCAAAAGATCAGGGATAATTGTTTGGCTCAAGAAAATGAACAACAGTTCAGTATTGATGAAATGATTATACCCTATAAAGGGACTAACGCTGGCAAAAGACGACAATACATGAAGGACAAGCCCAATAAATGGGGCTTCAAAAAGTATGTGAGAGCGGGTGTTTCAGGCATGATATATGATTCTATATTATACTAGCTGTTTCCCGCAGCTCCGCCCGCGGTCTAATTTTTTTTTATGTAATTTATAATTTTCTTTACTATAAACCTCACGGAGCCCGAGATCTTTCCAACGAATGCAAAACCGTAGAAATCGGTTTGTGCGTTCTGGAGTTATAGCGTCAGGAAGGAAAACCCGACTTATTTTTATATAGTAGAAGATGGTGGCGAAGACACTTTCCGATTCCATACATTTACCGAAGAGGAATCTACTTTAGGATTTGGAGCCCAAATTGTATTAGCTTTATGTAAAAGCATCAAGAATAAACCAGCTGTTATCTACTGCGACAATTTTTTTTCTAGTCCCGAATTATTTTATATATTGAGAGAACATTACGGGGTATTTGGACTTGGACAAAAATTTATTATTTTATTATTATTCTCTTAATTAAAATATAATTATCCTTAACTTTGAGTTTCATTCAAATTTACCAGTCATTACCATCTATTGGCAATGTATGCCACAAGATACATTAAAATAATTAGGAAAGTTTTCACTTAGTTGGCAGTGTATACCAGGTCATACATTGTTTTTTTCAAAAAGTAATAAATAACTATTTTTTTAAATATTTTTTCAGTACTCATTTAGTCATATAAATATAAAATATATTAAATAAAATCATATTTTTTTAAATATTTTTGTCTGCCAATTAAAGGGTTAAGATTTCCACAATAAATTCTGTACTATGTCTATACCTACATCTTCCCTATCGTTATTGTCACACATAACCATCATTTTATGTAGTTTGTAAGCACCTAATTTATAACATTCATATACCATAATGAGGACAATTGCATTATAATTATTAGTTTCAAGTAGTTAATGAGGTTATGCTTCTTCATTAATGGCATGACTTGGAAATGTTTAGGCATTAAATAAATCCAGATCGTTATTTTTACTGTCAATGAAAACGTAAAATCTTATTTTTTTCTATAGGTACAAATCTGTCTCAATTTAAATTTATCAACACCGGCTAGCGTCAATTTGAGTGCCTCCACTCACGAATTTGGTACATATTCAAATATCTATTACGTTACAACAACGCTGCAATGAATTGTTTGTAGTTTCGACTTTTTATTTTCCTATAGAAAAACTGTTTGTTTCACAATATCAACTATCATAGGTACACATTTTTTTTAATCGCATGTCACTTATTGGAACTTTCGTTCTCGATCAGAGAGCAGTGACAATCCGACTGTCGCGTTGAGCAGTCGCTCCGCGCGCGAATTTAAGTGCTGTGATATACATGTAATTGGTAACAAGTCAACATGTCAAAACTCAAGGTAATATTGATAGTAAGCGTGTGAAACTCGCGAAAAACTTAATGATAAAGACCTTGAAATGCCTTGGATTTTAGTTTGTGTAGATGCATTTTTAATCGTTTGTCTTTTGAGTTAATGAAACAGTTTCAGCTAGTTTTATTTTATTATGTGTAGAGGTTTTATTTCACGGTCAGTATCTTAGTTCTTTTGTTTTCATTTTTGTTTACCTAAATTCTTTATTTTTCACTAATTGATGTGCACTGGCCTTATTTTAATCTGTGTGTAATTCGTATTATGTTTGAAATTTGAAGGTGGATTTAAAATTATATCTAGTTCCTAGTAGGTAGGAAGAATGTTTACTAAAATTATGTATTATCATGTTATATATAAGGTTACGTTTAATACTTAGATTTACGATATATTTTCTTAGACCCTTAATAATTACGAAATAGGTATCTTGTTAATTAAAGCGTTAAAGTGGGTATTTACAGATAGATAAAAACCTACACATTATTAAATATTGATTATAACCTCATTTTATTATAGCGTCTCTCCAATTCTTATTGCTATTCCGCTAGAACTTCTTAGATAAATACTTAGTCTAGTCGTAGACGAACGTTGACAATGAGTTGAATGAGATAATAATTCTTGCATTGAAGCAAACGAGTCTGTAAACAAATGCCTAAATATTTTTTTTTCTTCAAATTATTAATCTCTAATAAGAAGGGTCAGCTTAGTGGTTTACCTAACCGCCTTTTGATATAATCGATCTAGGTTTTATTCAATAGTAGTCTTAGTCTTTCTTAACAGGATTGACAAGTTAAACCTCCAAGAATTTTCCGAATAGTCTTCCAGAAATAATACTAACAAGTACTTAGGTAGTCCTAAATTGAAACGACATGATTCAACTATTGAATATATAAGAATTAAATTGAATATATTTTACTTATAGATTTTTATTAGTAGCACTACCATCATGAGTCTTTCGCGCTTATTTAAGGCGATAAACAGCGATCATCGCTCTCGTGCAAATAACAAAGAAAATTAGAAAGCGTCCATTATTGTTTTATAAAGACAAGGTCGCGACACAAATACTTATAATATTTATTAGTAAACACTAAACTAAAACTAAACTTTATTAGTAAAACTAATTTTCACACCTTATTTGTTTTGTTATACATACATACCTCAATATTAAGGATTGTCGTAATTATAGATATAATTTAATTAAAATAATTTACTAGTAGGAAAATTGAATTTTAAAAAGTGTCGTTTTTTTTATTTCGTTCGTACAACAGACTGACCGCACACCACAGGTAGCCTTTTGTTTTTGTCGGGGTGAAAAGCTAATGACTTCGACCTACGCTGACGGCATCACGGCGCTGATGTGGGGATATGTCGGACTTACACCGACTAAAAACAGCCGGTCCCATCATTGCCTTTGCCGGAGTCGCGGTATTACTTGCAGTGCACTCTGAGCGCATCTCCAGCAGACATTACAGGTAGCCTGACCCTAGACAAGTGACATTTCTATAACCGTAATCGCGGATCAAATTTTTCAAATGTATGGAAGTGTCTTAGTCCCATGACTCATCGAAAAGAAATGTCAAATCCATACATTTCAACGCATCATTAACGCTTGTAAGAAATGTCTACGGGAGCTGGTAGGACGTTGCTCGTGGAAACTTATACAATATGACGAGGTTTTGTTGTAACAAGCATCCCCAGACAAGTTTAATTTCGAAAAGCGTTAACGCTGACCAATTAATTTGTAGAAGTGACAGGTCTTACACTCACATGACTTATTTCAAATAATTTAATTGTATTTAAGCGATTTTGATCAATCGTTAATGCTTATAATAAGGACATTTATCCACTGGGCCAACCAGACTTGTATCTTGGTCAACCTTACATAACATGTTCCAATTGAACATCTTACACATCATTTGCATAACAAACATGAATGAGAATAATAGAATTAATGTGTAAATTATGTCATTATGTGATGATGACGTTTGTTTCTCATCACTATTGTTTGTTTAATATAAATAGGCTCAGCTTACATTTCTAAAACAGTTTTGAACTAATAATTACAACTTGTTCGTGAATAACGCAGTATGTACTCTGAATTAACTTAGGTAGAGTTGGGTGAATTGTTCTAATTGTGTTCAGGATCAGACAAAGTTTGATCTATGCTCTTTAGAACTTTCAGATTTCATGGCGATTTTAACAGAGAAAGGGTAGTTTATTTTCGCAAAAGTTATACCTCGGTTTCGAGCCTTGAGATCCGTTTGAGAGTTTCTCTTATCCAACAGACTAGATTACTTTTATTTATTTTTTTAAATTTATTTAATTTTAGCAGCAGAATGTATAACTGAACAAAGTATGAGTAGTAAAGTAAATAATTAAGAGTTCGTTAATGAGGGCAGATTCCAATTAGTATTTAAGGGTCATGAACTAACAGAATCGCGTAGTTATATTAATATTTAGGATAGAAGTTTTGAAATACTAAATTGATAATTAAAAATAATTTCTAATGTGTTGTTCCCAGAATACAATTAAATTTACATTAAGCTAAATTGTTTACCACGGTACCTAAAAAGTAGAATAAAATAAAAAAATCGAATCACTTAATTGAATTAATTTTGTGAACAAAATAGTTCACAAAGTAAACTTTAATGTCTCTAGGCATTTTTGTGATTCATTTAATATATATTTTTTACCTTGCTGAGAAAGATCGTTTCAAGAGGGTCAGTGAAACACGTCAAAGGGTTGTTTAGAACTAGATCTCGTCTACCAAGGAATAATTAATAGTACCTACACCGCAACTAAATCAATAGAATTCTTAAAAGGTAAAGACAATCCTTTAAGTCCCATTACTTAATGTGTGAAACGGAAGGGTTTACGCCTCATAACATATTAATCAAAGCAAGAATATTAGCTAACAGATATACTTATCAAAGACTACCTACGTAAATCCAAATTTATATTTTATGCCCAATAGCTTTTACCCGTCGCTCCACCCGCTTTGTAGGTTAGGGCTGCGGTTCCACTGAATCGGAGCGTAGCAGAGTAGAGAGGAGCTGTGCCGCGATTCACCAATCACATGGCTTCATGGCTTAAAATCCACATCTCTTCTCCATTCATTGGCGAGTCGCAGCAACAGCTCGTGTCCGCTCCGCCTCAGTGGAACCGCAGCCTAAAGCGGCAAAAAGTACCCTGTTCCTTTTCTTGAAATCCAAGCTTCCCCTATACCAAGATTCTTCGAAAGCGGTTCAGTGGTATAGTAGTAAAAGCGTGACAAACAGACATAAGTTACTTGCGCTTTTATAATACTAATAGTCTCTTAGTTTATAATAGTATTATTTGATGAGATGATCAAACTTTAAAAACGCTGTAAATGGAATAAAGAAACTAACATAGTTAAAATGTTTGGAAACATTATACGTTTTCATTATCGTAAAAAAACACCCTATGTTTTTAGTTTGTAAGTTCAAAATTAATAAGCAAGGTTAGTAAATGTGTGGGACAGTTTACACATGCTTGTGGAATAATTTAATTGATTGCGCTAAGTAAGGGTTTGACTAAGTCAACTAGTTTGTTTGTACCCTGATAATTATAATCTAAATGGTGCTTGCGTCGCTTGTTTTTACATATTAATCGCTTTAAATATTATGTATGTCTATAAAAGACTGTTGACCCCTTATTATGAAAGTACCATATATTTTAGGTAGGTAACTTTAGGGTGGCAATAACTAGCAGATCCCTACCATAATCGTTTGTTCTAAAAGCCATCAAAGGTCACTTAGGCCCTTTTTCTCCTTCAAATCTGTTCCGGTAGTAATCGTTAGTAAAGATTTAGTGTTAGTATTAAAATTTTAAATTATCCACTATTTTTTCTTTATTAAGAAATTGTTCTTAGAGAGAGATCTTCTTAGGAAGCATTTCTTTCCTTTATTCTCCAAGACTTTTGAGCAATTTTCACAAAGTAAAATAACTTAACATTTCTGCGGGTACCTAATGAACAAGTAGAATTAATTACATCGATAACGTTTATTTTACAAGTAAGTAACATTACAATTGTCTTGTCATTACTGAAGTAAAAAAGAGAAATGCTTGAGAATGGTGAATTTGTAGGAGCGCTCTTAATACTGAAACGTCAATCATTTTAAAGTCCCCGTTAAGTCTCATGCTGTTTCTATCACTTTAACGTATATAGTAGCGACAGTTGGACGATATTCGAAAAACTTAAATGGATAAAAATAAATTTTATTTCAGTATGCACGGGTTAATTAAAAGTTAATACATATATGTATTTAGATTATACATTTACATATATGTAGTTTCTGCATATATTTCAAGTATCGTAAAAAATATACACGATAAGTGGCGAATAGAAATTGTTCCTAAACTTATTTATTTATTTACTAATACAAAGTTTCTAATTTATATAATGTTAGCTGTTCCCCGCGATTCCGTCCTTGTATTAAATTTATAGTTGTATACTGTTATTCAGGGTGAATGTAGCTTTCTAATGGTGAATTATTTTTTGAAATCGGCATAGTAGTTTTTCAGTTTATTCATTCCAACATATAGTAAAAAATACAAAAATACTAATATTTCCTCTTTATAATATTATTGTAGATTTGCACTTTGCTATGTTGTCTGTATAACACTAAACAGTTATAGACATGCGCAATTATCTATTAGGCAACCGCATGTATTTCTATGAGATCTAATCTACATATGTATATATAGGTACGTAGTATTTGATGTCTCTATTTGTATTATTACAATGTAGGAACTACAATAGAGGTACAACCACCACGCCCTAATGTACATTTACTTATTGTTAGATATTACATCAGGATATTTAATAGATGCGTTAAGAGACAAATTTGGAGGATTTTTTAATCAAAAAGTTAAAGTAAATTGTCACAAAATAAATAATATTTACCTATGTAAGCATTTACCTTTTCATCCTATGTTATTATGCGAATATGGTTATTATGTGAGTTTTTTACACATGAGCAAAACATAATGTTCTCTTTTTATTAGCGAAAATACAAATACAATTAAACAATTTTCCGGTAATTTTATAATAATTACTTTTTTTATTAAAATTATTTGATTTACAGCGGGTTAAAGAGGCACAATTTAATAAAAAATTATAATTCATGTATTTCCTTTTACTTTTATTGTTTATTTTGGGCCCGAACTGCAGGGAATAGTGCTCCCTTTCTTCCTTTCATTTTCCTCTCTGAAGGGCCGTTTAAGGCTCTTCTTGCCAAAGGCATCCAGTTCATCCATATATCTCCGCCTGGGTCTTCAATTTATGTATGGCATATACAAATCTTTCTTTAATACATATAAGGCAATCATTAGTAAATTACTTGAAGACATTGTGAAGAGTCTCTAAGAGTATATTTAACACCTGCTTAACATTCTGCACCAGTTAAGGCTTCGTCAAGGAAAATGGTCTGTTAATTTGTCCTTAAATGATGGGCTACTTACCTACTTATATTGTCATTAACACATTCAATGAAGGCTTCGATCATATTGATTGTCTAGGCTTATTAATATACAGCTATTAGAAATTATCATAGATTATACGATCATGTAGAAGGGCTAGTAATTAAATTATGATAATGAGTTACAACTGTCAGTTAGTGTTTTGTTACCATGCAATGTTACAGATGCAAACAGTCCAGCTTACATAATAATTTATTTGATATCGTCTTTGGTATTCTTTATGAAGGGCTGATTTTTTCATCGTCAGATAACTTTATTCGGGGAATAAATTTCAAATTTTGACAGTTGTTTCATACAAAATCTGTCAATCGTCAATTTTATTCCTCGGATAAAATTTATCTGGCAATTGAAATATCAGCCCTAAGTCTCCTTTAACACACGCAGATGTGAGTCCTGAAAGACACGAATGTAACTGTTATTTGGTTCGCATAACAATATACTTTGATGACAGTCTCCAAACAAATTAATCTTTGAGACTTAATCAATTATTTGTTTACACGTAGAATACACGTAGAAATACGTACCATATACTTATAATTTTGCTAAAAGCTAGCTTGCGTCCGGGAAATCTAAAAAACAAAACAAAAACGTCACATCACAATCCCTTTGAATCGTTACAAAAATAGTTTTGCTGACGTATTTCAATTGAAAAACGTCACGTTTCAGCGTCAAGTGAATCTCCTGTCACTCGGATAACTTTGTTCATGTACTTACACAATAGTGCGACTGATAAAATTACTGCGACGCAAGTGGTTTTGGATTTACCTTTAAGAGTGTAATTACATCCTTTATATGTGAATATATATTTCTTGTTTAATAGACGTACTATGGTTGCTCAGCATTTTCAGAAAAATATTGAACTGTAGTCTTTATTATACTGCTATGTTATATGATATGAATCCAGAAGAGGGCTATCTTTATTTTATGGGATAAAAACTCAGACCTAACAACCAATAGGAACTCAAAAAAAACGGACTAAGTACTTATAGCATTTTTTTTCATCTTTTAAGTAGTACTTTTGCTTGTAGTTTATAACAACATTTTTTGCCAAATTTCAAATTTCTAGTTCAATTGGAAGTACTCTATTATTATAAAAAAACAGCTTGTGATGCGAGCGTAGAGTTAATTTCAAAAGCGCCTTATTTTATTTGACGAAAACTCTTAATTTTGTTTCAAAGTATCCCTCGCTTAAAGTATTATAAATATGGCAAACATTTTGTAATCCACGCAACGCGAAATAACAAGCTTCAATATAGGAAAGCTTGTTATGTAACAATTTAATAAAACCTTTTACAGCGTTCGTGGTCACGTACGAACGCGACAGCGAACACAAAAAGGTGATTATGTTCTAGTTAATGTTAGAAAACACACAATAATTCTAGGCAACCGATACACGTTCGGTTTGTGTCAGATACGATAGTTTTTTGTTTGTTAATTTTAATTATTCTGAAAGACTAGACGTGTTTATCTCTATGTTTTCTGCACTACATTATATATATATTGTTCATTTTTTTTTGAGTAGTTACTATAATTTGTACTGCCAGTACCTGTTATACAGGATTAATTTAAAAGGAGTTCGTATATTCAACGAGGTAATCAGGTGCATAAAACTTAACAACTTCCCCAAGGAACATAAGTCGAAATCTTAAAATGGAAAATGAACTTTTAATACAAAGTGACAAGTCACGTGAATGAAAATTATGATTTTCCATTTTAAGATTTTGACCTATGTTTCTTGAGAAAAGTTGTTAAGTGTAAGGTATAGGGATACCGTATAACAAAGTGAATAGGTTGTGGTTCAGGTTCGAGGCATACGCTACATAAAAAATACGTGTGATAGTCTGTAAAATTAAGTGTGATGAAACTATACTGCTAAACCCGAGGGCCTGGGTTCGATTTTCACCCAGGACAGATCTTTGTGTGATGAGCATGATCATTTGTTCTGTGTCTGGGTGTAATTTATCTATAATATTAATATGCACCTATTTATTTGGAATGTTATAAGTATATTTATATAGTTATCTGGTTGCCATAATACAGGCTCTACCTAGTTTGGGATCAAATGGCATTGTGTGAGTAGTCCCAAGATATTACTATTATATAAGCCTACGGACATCTTTCCGGAAAGGCAAGATAGGTGTATTCAACGAAATAAAAAACATCCTTGAGTTTCCTCTTCATAACATGTCCAATGGATATGGCCCAACAAAGGCATTCAATTTAGTTCAACGTGTTATGACTGTAGGACGGTCCTAAATTGCCAAGATTGAGTAATAGGTAATTTCCCTTAAAACTTTCTAATAATACGTTAATGATCGGTGCAATAATTGCTTAAAAATCATTTTATTAATTAAGAATTGTTTTTTTTTTTATGACAAAAAAAGGCTCCCGAACTATGGTATTTAATCTGTGTGTCGTGGGTATTTTCACAAACATTCAAATCACATATAATCTATGTGACTGTGTGTTACTCAGTCGAGGCTAAACCACTAAACCGATTTAAATGAAATTGGTGCCGAGGTAGTCTAAAGCCTAAGGAAGAACATATGCTACTTTTTAATGCAAAAAAGAGCTGAATGAAATAGCGTATGAAACTTTGCATAGAAATTACGTCATTTTTAAAGCTTGAAATTGTTTTTTAGGCTTTCAATTATGTATTAATAAAATAAATACAACATTCATAGTTTGTAAGATCTTGATACTTTATCTGTGATGATAAAAAAATAGAATTGCATGGTCTAAAAAAGTCACTATTCCACGCTTACGAAGTCGCGGGCACAGCTAGTATCTTCATAAATACAATCCACGTGGCAAACAATAAAAGCACTTGAAAGATACACAGCTACCCGTACGTACGATATTGTCCCATCAGTTGAATTGATCACTCTGAACATTAGTCCAGTCTATCCACAAAATGTGATATGTGACCGTTACTACAAAAAACAGTCCGTTGAGATCAACTTGTATTAATTGTCACAATCAACTGACAACGCGAGCTCAATATTTTTGAATCGGTCGTATGTGTGTTGCAATTCAGAACTCGCCTTTTGCTATTTATTTATGTGATGTTAAAGGAACTCATAAATAATTTAATTAATATATTTATTGTTCATAGAGTAGTCTTGAAGAAATGTTTCTGAAGTGCCTGCTTCGCCTTTTGTCGTCATTATATAATCTTCACATGGAAACAGTACCTACTTTGTGCCGTGAAGATTGGCCAGTTAGCAAATATGGCTTAGTTAGGAAAGGTTGACCTTGTGACATTTTATATGTTTAGGGTTGCATTACAGCAGCCTGCTCGAATCAAGAGACGCTTCTAGTTACTTTTGACTATTATTTCGTCGTCAATTGCAAAGGTCCTTGTTGCGTCCAATATTTTACAAAAATATGGTTTAACTCTGTAAATCATAGTTAAGTCTTTTATGATCTTAGACAGCAGGAAATCACTATAATTCGTCGTTGGCGAGTGAACGTGAAATGAACTTTAATGGTTGATTCAATATTAAGTCTCATATGAAATTGCTGGGCAAACATTTAGTGTGACAATTTAACGCATGGATCACACGTTTTAAACAGAGTCATAAAGACTACACCAACCAATCTATATTTTTATGTTGTTAGTGTAAATTGATCCGATTACAAAGAACCAATTTAGCTGAAAGGCATCCCACACCGTATTTTTCATTTGATGATACCATTAAAGGACTCGTTTCAACGGCTTAGCCATTTCAATGTTGGTATGATTTGTTTTTATTATAACAACAATAATTTCAATTCGTACATTAACTAGAAACTAAGGGATTATGGACCCTTCCCTACAAGAAAGCTAATTTGTTAAGTGCAAATTATGACGGTCAGAGATTATTAAAAACAATAGAGAATGAAAACGGATGACTTTTTTCTTTTAGCAAAGCATTTATTATTCAGTTTCGTGTTAGGCGTAGGTCCTTCATGTAGATTAATGCATAAAAAAAACCGATCTTAGTATACTCTTGTGATTATAGAACGGGTATTTATGCTCTTCTTAGGAACACTGCTCTATTTTTCCTAGTACGTGAGATTTGACTTTTCGACTAAATGGAATAAAGTCGCTTGCCAGCTGATCACTGTGATATCTTGATACTTGGATAGTTTTGGTATTTCACAAATCATAAAACCGCGGAACTGATGGTTGAAGTTTAATATCAAGCTGAATGAATCTGATAGATTACAATGATGTAATGGGCCTATTGAAGGCTGGTGTCAATTCTATGCGTTGTACAGAGGTTATATTTATTAGTGTTCGACATAATGATAAATACTATGGATAGTGACAAACAATATTCCTAACCATTGACGCGTTTAACGTAAATGGGAGTATGTTATAAAAATAAATATGAGCTGATGAAGAAGAAAATCCCGATTTTGAGCGTAAAAATTTCCAAAATTAGAGAAGAAATAGGACTTTTAGGAAATTCAAGTCTCAATTATGTATGAATGAGATGATTGAAATTACATCCCAGCACAGCATTTGAAATCAAGTATCAACTTTTTCACTCACATATCTTAGAAACGGTTGCTTTCTAAGAAAACACGTGCCGCTTACGCAAACAATTGACCCGTCTTAATGCTATATAATGGGTCAGAGATGATGATAATATAATGTTGAGATTGGCATAGGAAAAAAATAATACGACTTAAAAAGGAGGTTGTTGCCAATGGCTGTGACAGATGTGATGATAAAATGCTAAGATAGAACTTCAGTATGTACTTAACTGTCACAGACCAAAAAGTTTATTATTAACTATATCAATTGAAATAGACGATACGTATACAATACGAACAACAGGCACCTTGTACTCGCGTTAAAGGAGGCATCTTGTTTCGGCGGAATGTATTTGTGAATGGATTCGGTGGGGATAATTGTAAGGATCATAGGGCAAACCACTAAACATACTCAATTTGGTCCGACTCAACATAAAACAAAGTACCGGTACAGGATATAGACGATTCCGCGCGTGTCGCAACGCGTAGGGCCGGGTGTTGTATCGAATTAGGTTCAATTAAACTAGCACGCGAACTCTTCGTAATCTCTATTATAGTGCCCTAAAATGTCGCTTCAAAGGAAAAACTAAATTAAATAAAAAATAAGGGAATTTAAGCAAGCGGCTGATAAAACATTATCTTTGCCTCATTGGTTGAGTTAACTTGGGATAAAAAAACTGGGCCTTAATTAAGACATTTTGGAACCACGCAACTAGAGTTTGAAAATCCCTTCTTGAAATAAAAATAGTTTGAGAACAACAAATAAAATAAAATGCGATGATAAGCAACATTTTAGCACTATCTTCTACGTCACCTCGTGGGAAGAAACCCGTTGTTTCAACAAATCTAATGATGCGCATAAACTGCTCAATCCCGCCACTTTATTGTGTAAATTGTTTTCTCATTCTACCTTACATCTATACTTAGACGAATATTGTTTGTCTAATATTGCTTATTAATATTCTATGATGATAATATTAAAACAGCCTTAAATTTCTTCTCATAATATTATGCTTCTTGCTTCAGAAAATACATTATATGAACTCTAGAGTCAGGTGATCTCGTGGCATCACATAAGAACGATGAAGTGAAAGGTTGCACATCTCAAGTACCTAATCATTTTAAAAGTAAACAATACAATTAAGTATGTTTAAAAGATAATTATCCAAAAATATTGTAAAGTTTTCCCCAACGATAAAATTAATCTTGAGAGGTAAAAATACACTTTATTCCTCGCGTTGCGACCTTAATTTTAATTAAATAGAGATCTATAATTTCTATAATAATTATTGGTTTCACCATTGTCCGGATTCCGCGAAATCTCTATCCCAGTGTTTGCGGCCTGCTTGCTGTAAAACGCAATATCAGTAACTCGTAGGTAATGTGCTTACCTTGCAAATAATCTGACCCAGTGTATAGAAATCAATACAAATTGCCATTCTAAATATAACCACGTAGATAAAATGTCGCAAATCAGACAATGAACGTGTCTTGGTTGCTTTCGTCATATATAATCAACATTTTCACTTAAATAATTTGTTTTTTATGCCTCTTAAATAGTAGGGCAGTCACGTTCGTAAGATTGTGTAAATGTGTAAAAGTAACAAGTTTATGTACAAGGAGATATCGATATTGACTACTGGGCATTAGATAAAAATGACCCAACAAATAATAAATAAATGTGTCACTCTCCCAATGAACGATGAACTTTGTAGAATATCCACAGAGACAGTAAATCGAAGTGAATAGCGATATCTTTGTTCGTAACTAGCTGTTTCTTTATATAAATAATTTATAGAGCCTATGTGACATAGGCTATATAAATTGGGGATAGTGTAGCATCCAAATAGTAAAAGAATTCGGAGCCTATTCAGTGCAAACAAACAATCAATCTTTATAATATAAGTATAGAAAATTGTACCTATAGGTATACCTTTTTTAACCGGGAATATCCTCATGGACTTCCTCCACTCTGGGATGGAAGGTATGCTGGATTCTTACCGACTAAAGCCACCGGAGCGCTTCTCCCTTCCCTTAGTTCCCTCATATAAATCATCGCGATCAGCAAGTAGGTAATACAGATCAGCAAATATGGCACACGATTTTGCAGGGCTGCAACATCGAGTAGATCCCCCAGTCAGCTGCTATTTGCAGCATATGACAATGATTCTATTGACGATACATTCATTTTAATATACCTACATTTTCTGATCAAACTATTGAAAACTCTAATATTATAAAACTTTGCAAGTGACGTCACTCAAGCAGATCCCTCAAAGTAGAATTCCATTCAACATTAATTTAACTAATGACCCCATAATTATACTCGTTATCAATTACAAAGGCATTCCACTAGTCTCTTAATAGATTTTGTTGGTTAAATGCGTATGGAAAGCGCGTAAGTACTATTAACGTCAACCGCAAGCTCACACTACAGGGAACGCCACAACAATAAACTTAATGACTGTATGCCGCATTACACTTGTTTATAAATATGGGGTTACAGCAAAAGCTTAAACGGCGGTAAATTGAGGATTATTTCAGTGAAAATAATTTATCTTCAGTTGCCATGAATTGTAAAACTTCATTTAAAGATTAAGGACTTGCAATGATAATTAAAATAATTGCATTCATAGCTATTACTGAAAACAAGCAACACGCATCAATAGATACTGATGGTAATGAAGAAGAAATTCACAAAATAATGACAAATTAATGTTACAGAATATTTAAGATTTAAGAAAATTAAAATTTCATAAATTTTATTTTACATTATAACTTGTTAAGTAAATTAATATCTAATCGTGTAAGTGACACATACCGGCAATTCAATCAGCCAGTCCTGACAGCAAAGCGTGATAGATTACCCTTTGTGAGTCGACTGCCAAATGGTTTATTGTTACACACTAATGCACATGCAACAAGTTTTGTGTTACCTATGTAAGTGTTAGTTTCCCATTTTTTCGGGAGCTGTGGCGGAATGTCAGTGCGCGATTCAACCTCTAATCTTAACTGGTTTCTGGGGTTTGTGTTGCTTCAATCGCTTCAATACTTGGATGAAAGTGCGCGAATGTGTCTAGTCTTCATCATTGTCGTCGTCGGATTTCTTGGTTTAGATTGTCTCCCTGTAAATTTCTCTACATTTCAGTCTGTTCGGTGCGCTGCGAGGGAATTCAGTCGGGGAGGATTGCATTGATGGCTTGACCTTTTTCCTGCTACATTGACCTGCGTAACCATTCTTTTAAAGACCCGAAACCATGAACATACCTTTGTTGTCAAGAAAGAGATGGTGATACTCATAACTGTCTGCCCCTATTTGTAAAGTTTCATCCTCAATGCTTTATGTAACTGCTATTGGAACTGTCATGATACATAGTCTTAATCAAACTGTCCGATGGGCACTTATCTGAGACTAACCTTGTCCAGCAAGGCTTAAGCTTGCGATCGTTTACCAATCAGTGGTTATAACTGGCGATGGGGGCCTCGCAATCGTTCAATAACGACGATCAACTTATTATCAAGTCTTCTTTTAAGTTTCAGTTTATCATTATATTCAGTTAATCCTTAGCATCTGAGCTTACAGTACCTCCCCTTTAAAAAGTATAGTCTTTCCGTCCATCATAAGACCACCATTGTGTATATTCTATTCTTCCACCAACATTACATATAGGCATGTAATAATAAAAAGCAGTAGGATTAAACTCCGACAACCAGTCTTACGATGGAACATAGGGAGCCGGTTCATATACAATACAGTTATAATGTTGTAGGGACTTATTAAACTTTATAATAGTAGATATTGAATACCATTGTTTTGTATTTAAAATTGGCGTAAAAAAAATCTCTCTACGCACTTACATAGCCTCCTATGCACACGTTCATAATACATTTCAGTTATCCATAATCAAAGTCAAAAGTATAGTAACTGGCACTTTATTATGTGTTCAAAGTAACTACATTGTCTTCAGCTTGATTAGTTGCAAAGTAACCTGCAAAGTTATGAATGGACATACCTAACAGCCAGTCGTAATTTCCGAGCCAGGAAACACATTACTTACCTAACTAAATTTATATCCACACATCCTCATATATAACGAGGTATTTAGTAATTTCACTTGTTTGTCAAAAGTATAATTTCCTTATTTATTTCAGAAAATCAATTAGATTTTAACGGCATTGCGTGCGTGCGTGTCGCTTAGAAATTATATTTTTAATTTCTTGACCGCATGCATACAACAATAGAATTGTCCTCTTTACTTGAAAATAAATAAGTTTTTCTTATCTTCACTAATTATATTCCATTTGTAATTAACACGCTGACTATTTATAGCATGTTAGTGTCGAAGTAAAAGTAGACACAACGTTATTGAAGACAAGGGTCTAAGTTAACCCCCTGGGGAGGCCCATACAGTTATTTTATTTGTAAATAAACTTAATTTACAATTTTTAAATGAATTATTAAATTATGTTTTTCAATTATTGTTTTGTGGAATTAAACGTCGGGTACGTTTAATTCCACAAAACAAAAAGCTTAACGGGGCATATAATGTTGAACGGAATTAAAACCTTCTTGAACTTATTTTTTTTTTGTTTCTGATTGCTGTTATTTATCTTCTGTTATTTTCGTTGGGCCGCAGTCTCACTGTACATTCTTGCTGGAGATCACATACTGGCTGTCAATACAGAATAATAAAAAGGCTTCTTAGGACGTAAAATGTGTTGATAAATTAATAATGAGTAGAGTAGCAAACGAACCTTTATTATTATAATAATAAAGGTTCGACTGTTCTATATAATAACAGTTCGACTCGCGACACCGCCGCCGCCGCGTCAGCTCATGATTAAGGACTCCTATTGAGTCTGAAACTAGTCGGGCGTTCCCGAGAATACGCGTGAGTAAACCGTTGAATCCTTAAATAATTATAAAAACGAACCTTTTTCCCTGTACCTAGATAATATTCTCCTTAAACTTCCTCCGCTCTGGGAAAAGCGTCCGGGGTACGCCGGACTCTTACCGGCTTAAATTACCGGGTTCATTATTTACCGAAGTCATTGCAGGAACAGTAGAAGATTACCGTATCTAACAATCTTTGTAAAATAGCTGACGGTTTTAAAAATCATTTTGTCGACAGCCCAATTCTTGAGGAAGGTTGGCTATTCAACATGTAGTTACATGCCTTGGGAGAAAAGCAAAGCCAGTGAAACGGCGGGGCACAGCTGTAGTACAAAATAAAATGTTTTTTTTACATTAAGTTACGTTTAGACGAGACTTTGTAACAAAAGTTTTAAACTTTCTTTATTTTGATAGCGTCTGCGTAAAAATGTCCCACACGGACACTTGTGTTCACTCACTTACACTCGATGTGTAGATACAGTATTCCTATACTACTACACCAAGTTTGTACCCTTGTTAGCAATAATGATTATTCAATGCAGGATTTGAACCTAAGCGTTTAGTTACTGCGTTAATAGTGTAATTTGGTTTACTGTTGACTACGATCGTCAACATGGCAATAATCCAACTGACGTAGGTATGCATTGTGCATTGCTAAGTGCTACTAGGAACATTGTATTGTCTGTGACTGCATTTAACAAAATAATGAGTTCAATGTCAAGTAATTCAAAGCAACTTTAACAGATTATTAGTAGGTACCCACCTTATTGTATGTCCTGGCACATCTTTGGCATCGATATTCGTATGTAAGGAAAATCGATAAATATTTTATAGATAGGCGACCTTTTAAAAACAATGTAAGTATGTACCTATTTTCATTCTTCTTTTTAATTATGTAACTAGGTACCTGCTCGAGATCAGACCTTCTGTTTTACTCCAACACATACATAGGTATTATAGAGATCTTCTTATGAAGGGGAAGAAAACAAGATTTATTATTTACGTCTGAAAGCCCTTAGTAGGTAGGTACCTACATGCTGTTATCTCAAAAGAGCCACGGCCAAAGCTTATTATAAAAATAAATATGAAATGTGACACCTATATGTGCTCTGCATTGACTGCACTATTGTTATCATGCAGCAAAAACTATGTCTATTGTTGCTGGCACGTGTTAAGGACGTAGGTAGTTGTTTACCGGCGAGCTGCCATTTTCGCTGGCATTATTATGAGCGTGCTAGTGTCACCCACAATAGCCCACCGCCATTATTACACAACGTGAATAATAATGGTTATTCCATAATGGGTGCGTGGCCTTAAGTATTTTAAAATTAAGTTCTCAAGTTTTCCCAAGGAGATGAGTTATTTTATCATACTCGCCAAAAAGACTTTCTAATCAATAATTGATATTTAATATAATGTTCTTAGTTAATTAATCTAGAAAGCAATTAAAACTTATAATTTTTATTTTAGCTCAGTTATATTTTATAACAAGACATGAAAAACTTAATACAGCGCCATCTACAAAATTGAATTTGAACTATATAGTTTGGCTACTCGACGCTAGATGACACATGCGTACCCGTGACTAGTGTTTGAGGAAACATCATAATGTCTTGTTATTAATATAACTGAGCTAAAATAAAAATTGAGATTCTTTTACATTTTTTTTGTTAAATATAGTCTCTAATTAAATAGGTACCTTTGTGGGACTTAAAATAAGGCAATCTTAATACAAGCATAAAGCGATAGATGGCGTTGCACGGACTGCTTAAATATGCGTACCTGTGTGTTAAACGTTACAATCCCAAGATGGATCTATAATTAGAAAAAATATATAACAACAAAAGGCATGTAACTGGTATGTTTTTTTCCAAAATTACATGAAACATATCCTTCGCTTAAAAAGAACAAAGCTACTACTTATTTAACTCATAACGAATTATCATTATAATAATAGATACCGTATAAAACCCCTTCTTTCGTTAAATGATTCGTAATCTATAAAACCAAGCACTTACGCTTAGGGCACGTGTTCCTATTAATAAAAATAAATCACCAGATGACAATGTCTTTAATTAACAGACGAGCAATTATATATTTACGGTGTTTATGTAAGGTTTCGAACGCGATGAATCCATAAGTGAATGAACTGTTAAGTTCAACGACCTCCACAACTGGACCTTTGCAATAAAATTAAAATGTATTCCATTGCTAAAGGTTTATTTTTACCCTTTATGCTCCTGCAAAAAGTATTCTCTTCAGTCTTGCGTGTAGTTTGATAACGAAATTCCAAAGACTAAAACATTAACGGTATTTTTTACTTATACTTATAATCAAATATCTTTACACACCTAGGATAAAATAAATTCGCTGACGCTAACTGTACGTCTGGATCTTTAAAAGTACCAACAAAACTGGTGAGTGAGGATACCGGAGGTGTATTCATTCAATTACATTCCTTTTTTATTTTAAATCAGAATTTGAGTTTATAAAAAGTGAAAACACAATTAGAATTTATGTATTATTTACCTATTTTGTAAAAACCAATCGTTATTTAATATTTTCTCATAACTTAGTCGCTTACGCTCGCGTGCTACCATTACTTCATCCATATTCATTCACTATTGTAGATACTTACTTCGCGAGGGCGAGGCGGGTATTTATAGAAAATAAATAATGTAGCAAAAAATTGATGGTGCTATTATTAAATTGGCTAAATGTTTATGGTTCATGGTATGTTCAAAAGAATTTTCATAATTGGCACTTAAGTATTGTCATTGCCAGTTTTTTATGTCCAAGAATGTAGGTAGGTATAATAATACTTTAACAGCTACACTTTAAAATGTATTATATTTTTATATTTTAACCAGTAGTAACAATATTATTAATAATTTAGATTTTTACCATAACACAAAAAATCTCCCTTAATTTTCTTATCAGATATTTTCGGTTTAATTAGGTATCTACTTAATTTGTAAGGCTCTGGGAGCAAGACGTTCTGGCGAGTGGCGATACAGTATTTTCATTACCCAGTGAACGAACGACCTTTGGCTAAAACGAACGAACGTATACTATGATAATTGTAATATATGCCTACCAAAATAAAATATTATTATTTTAATTATAGATTATGTACTTTATAACGGTTTTAGTTCAAAGGTTATCAGAAAAAGTCGTAGGTATTAATTTTTCCTTAGATTACAAACCATTTATAATATATTACTAATAACTTAAATAAAGTCAATAATTGATTATTAAGTACTTGAATTTTGATGAAATGAAAGTATTAACAAGTACGGAGTCAGACCTTCTCGTTATGAGAAAAGGCCTGTGCCCAGCAGTGGGACATTTGTAGGCCGGTATTGTTTATATACCCACCGAGATTATCACTTAAGACAGAGGAAAGTTTGGTAGACGAAAGGGGCGGCCTTTGCCGGGATCTAATACAAGCCTTAGAAGGTTCAAAAAGCTATCAATATTAAGAATATATAGTAGGTAGGTACCTAAGGAATAAAATAGTCTACTTACTAACATAATCTTCTCTGCATAGGTATGTACCATTCAATGCCATTCATGTTCAATACACAATAACTACATAAATACAATTGCTATGTATATTATAATTATGTGAAAGGACCGTAATCTTTCCAAGTATCGTAGGTCCGTACGGATGTAAGGTAGGTAGGTCTTCGGCCGCTGTATCTTGGCGAGCCTAAAAAGCGATACAAGATATTGTCGTCTCTTTCTTACCTACAGTTTACGTGTACTTGCTCACGCAAACTGTCTTGTAGCTCTTTTCAGACTTGCCAGGATCCGTCGGTCGTATAGTATATGAAATTAAAAGGAGTGCGTATATTCTACGAGGTAATCAGGTGCATAAAACTGAAAACTTTACCTAAAAAAACATAGTTCCAAATCTTAAAATTTAAAATCATCTTTTCATACAAACATAAGTCACGTGACCTAATTAAGTGTGATTTAATTCAGTTTAATTACTGCTATGTCATCTAAGCTCAGGGTTACGACCAGTTACGTCAATGTCACTATAAGACACATGAGGCACTTTAATTATTAAAAAAAAGACAGTAGGTATGTAATAAAAAAAATTGTTTTTCTTTCCTCAATAAAATTAACCTATACTTATACCTCATAAGTCTGCCTATCATACGACTAAAGATTTTTTTCTTTCGATTGCTAATTCCGGAGATCCTCCCGTTTAAACATACAAAAATATTCTTCCGCTTCATTATGTATAATTATAATAGTCTAGTCTAGATAAATTGTAATAAAATCCATAGCAGTAGATAGTTCATATAGTTTTTTAGTTAAAAATAGATTTAATACAATACCAACTAAACTTTATTCACACGCAAATCTAAGACTAAATTATCTTTATATATATAATTCTTCTGTGAGTGTGTATGTGACTGAACTCCTCCTAGACGGCTGGACCGATTATAATGAAATTTGCTGTGTGTCTTCAGGTGGATTCGAGGATGGTTTAGATTCACAATTTGGTCCAATTTGAAATGTTTTTTTGTTTAATTTTTATCAATTATTAACATCGCGATTATTGACATTAAAAACGTAAGTAGGTAGTTGCCATGACGACCAAATTTTGTTGTTTTAGTACGATTTACTATCCTCCAGATCCTCCTCCATAGAGGTTATATATCAATTAAATAAACAAGGTTGTCAAAACTCCTTGCAATGATATTAAAACTGTTTTCTTCTTTAAATATCAGGCTCGCAGACTTTTAATTTTTTTTTGGTTTGTTATTTGTTAGGTCTGAGAGTAGGTCGTAGGTTATATTATGATAAGCAGGATGGATTTTTTATTGCCACCAGAAAGAAAGAGAGAAAGTACTCTCAATACTGAAGAATAGCAAATTAGACTCAAAGAAAACATTCTTTTATTTTTAAAATAAATAAATCTGCATTAAATTGATGTTTGAAAATACGCTTTGCGGACCGGGAATCGAATGGGCTAAAATGCGAAAAACTAGCACCGTGTACTTTTTGGCATCAATCGATATTATATATAATTCCAGTGTCATGATGTTTGTCGGGGATGAACTCCGAAACTACTGAACCGATTTTAATCAAATTTGCACACCGTGTGCAGTTTGATCCAACTTGAAATATAGGATAGCTTACATCACAAATATAAAAAAAAAATTGAGACCGCGGGCGGAGCAGCGGGAAACAGCTAGTATTACATAAATTTATCATTTCTTAGAACTTATTTGCAGATCATAAAGATGTTCCATTGTAATAAAAATAGGAAAATTTATGCTAAAAGGGGAAGTAATAACCAATTAACATAGTCTTTATATGGTTTTCCAAGAATAGACCACATAATGAAATAGTCATAAACATCGGTCAAGCCACTGTACAAGTACTTAGACGACTGAACATCACTTACAACTTGGACATCTCAGCGCCTTCGATTCGTAGACATACGGTTGATTTTCCTATGTCATTGTTATTAATTCTTGATCCTTCGTTCACTTACAAAAGGGCATGCTTTTACTTACAATGGTAACAACCGTTATCTTTTAGCTCACCTACTTGTAAGACCGCCAATATTTACTTACACTGCAACTTATCCTTTGAGACCGATAATTTAAATAACAATATGGCTTAGAATGTGTTGTAAGTCTTAGTAACTATGTAAACGTAGAAGACAGAATTACAGCACAGGTTTTGAGATCGCGATTTAAGATTATTAAATAGTGTGATTGCCAGTTCGAAAACGGCGGTAACCCAATGGTTAGGGCGTCGGACTTGGGATCATGTGGGTGCCGTTTCGTAACTCACCCATTGTACTACCATCGTGAACAAACTCGTAAAACAAGCATTTAGCTAATGTCCGACCAACATTGTTAGTAAGCTTTAAAAAATAAATTGTGCTTTAGACCATACGACTTAGTAAAAGACGCACGACGAACTTCTTTAGCTCATAGGCCTGCTCTGTCTTAGATAGTTATAAGACTTAGATAAACGAAACGCAAGTGGCTATGAGAGAATGAGTGAAGGAAAATGTGTGCTCGCACCTTTCTTTCTTGCCCCTACTGTAATATACGAAACGTAACTGTCTTTTTTTCACTAACTTATATCTCCCCTTTCAACTTCCGTTCGCCTCGCCCGATCACATTTTTCGTAACGCTCTCGTCACGCAGTCTCCAGCTTACTCCCCAAGTAAAGAAGTTTTACTTCAAAAATGTCTGTGAAACACTTTTGCTATATGATTTTATCAGTCGCGACTTTACACCGCCGGTTACTGAAATGAGAATTTCAACTTGAGGATTTCTCAAACTTGGATCAACCCATAGTGAGACAGCGTGTGCCATTGCGCGACCAATCACGGCACCTAAGTCAGTTAATTGTCAAGGAATTAGCTGACAGACAGCTTAGACTTAAAAATGAGTTGCTTTTGTGCATCCCGCCATTGAAAATTTCTTATAAAAAATATTTCGTTTGATGTCCGGATATGGTTCAAATTGACTTATGTAACTTGTGTTCAGAGGCGCGAAACGCTCACACATTTATCTTCACACATAATTATTTAACTAATTGCCATAACTGTTGTATGACAAGCCTGTGTGACGTGTGCATGTGTGGGTCTCATTCATAATGTTACGTTTGTGTGGGTGGCAATTACTTGATTCCGTGTTGTCGTCATTACGGTTGTGTTTGTTGTGGTCTTTAGAGTTCCTTTATTACATGTTTTGGTGTTAATATTCACATTTGGTACATTGATTCATTGATTATACCTATATTTGTTTATTAGATTGGTGCTGTTTAACTTACAATTTGAATATAGGTAGACAACTTTTTTTTGTAATACGAAAAAAAATTATTAAGAACTTAGTTCATTTCCTAGACCCGAGTCACATTAGTCTAATGAAGATGAAAAACAATTTTTGCGTTAAATTTAAATTAGAATGTAATCTGAAAATCTAAAAAGGGGTGTAAGAATTACCAGTCTTACAGTATTTCTGTGTAAGTTTTTACACTATATGAAGACTGGAACGCATCCAATTAGATTTATTTCTTCTTTTATAAAAGTAGAACAAGTTATAGTCCAGAGATTCACAAGGAACTAGTTATAAACATATAATTGTACTAGCATACATCTCGTAATGTGTCATGTAGACATTTGCAAATTATACTGTGCCTGTAATGCGTGGGAATCGTATCATTGTCTCTGTAATCTGTACGCGGGAGATATGTGCGCTCATCAATGGTGCTTTAATTAGCTATTAAGAATACTGTGTAACATTTTTCATTGATCAAACTATTTATATTAAGTACAACTTGAAAAGAAACACTGATCTTATTTATAATATACAAACACCGCAGTAATAGATAGTAGTAAGTTTAAAATTTCCATGACATGAGTTAGAAATGTGCATGTAACTGCTTGCCATTTCAACTTCAAGAAATATAAAACATTTAGCGAGCTTATCATGTCATAGCATAAGCATGTGTATTCTAAACCTGATACACGTGTCAACTATTTTTTATTTGTAAAGAAATCATACAGGGTTAATTTAAAAGGAGTGCGGCTATTCAACGAGGTAATCAGATGCATAAAACTGAACATCTTTCCACAAGGAACATAGTTCGAAATCTTAAAATTGAAAATGAACTTTTCATACAAAGTGACAGGACACGTGACTTATGTTTGTATGAAAAGATGATTTTCAATTTGCCGAACCTTGGCGAAAGTGGTTCAGTTTTATGCACCTGATTACCTCGTTGAATATCCGCACTCCTTTTAAATTTATCCTGTACATAAAATTTCAAGCTGATGAAAACTCACCCATGTTACAGAAACAAACATAAAATATGAACACAATTAGATTAACATAACAGTTACGCAATAAAATTCTATAAATTAACTAATATGGATATCATAGCGTTAACACTTCGTGATCAAGCGTTACCTAGTCGTAACATTTAACATGGTTTAAAAATCAGATCGATTCAGTTTTTCTTTTTTTTTTAAACTTCGCCCTAATTTAATCCTTGTGTCGCGGGGGTTTCACAAACATTCAAATCACATGCACAAAGAACACCCAGACTTGGAACAATATCTGTGGATCACACAAATGCTTGTCCCATGCGGGGATCGAACCCGCAGCACGTCGCGTACAGTGGTAATTAACGTGGTGACCTATACCACTCGACATCTGTGCAGTCAAATTTAAGTTATCTATTCTGAACAAACTAATTACTAACATAATTATATATGTACAACGGACGCATTTTCAACACAACATAATCATTTTCCGTTTCCATAATTAACTTCATGCAAATTATTTCATTATAAAAGTCGTAAAGATATTGTTCTGAGATTTCCTCTGGATGTATCTGTAATGGTTTATCTTTATTACTGCGGAAACATAACCACACTGAAATAAGTACATCAGATTTTTTTCAACATTAACTTTTAGTTAGTTATGAGACAGTTAACTGAAACATTTTGTTTTTTTTTTATATATTAGAAAAACGACGCCCGCAATAAGGAATTTAATCCTCGTGACGCGGGTGTTTCACAAACATTCAATTCACATGCACAAAGAACACGCAGAGTTGGAACAAACCATTCTGGATCACACAAATGCTTGTCTCATGCAGGGACCGAACCCGCAGCATGTCGCGCTTAATGGTAATTAACGTGATGACCTATACCACTCGGCTATCCGTGCAGTCATGTAGTGTTATGAAGTGAAGATTTTAGCTCACGAATTGCCGAGTGGTATGACATGCTGCGAGTTCGAGCCCCGCATGGAATAATCATTTGTGTTTACAAGTCTAAATGGTTTTCAATCCTCTGGAAATAAGGATTAAATTCGAATGTGAGGGAATCGATTGAAAAAAAGATGAACTCTTTATGTACGTAATTCTTTATCAAACTGTTGCATTCAAGGCAAACTAGTTAGAGGAGTCGCTTTCATGAACTTTACTAAAAATAGCAATGATTCAGCTATAGGTCGTGTAGAATCGTAAATGATGTTAGACTACTAACTGTCATTCCAAAAATAGATCGTAACCATGTCAATTTTGATAACTTTATGCTAATTTTCAACTTACTAAACATATAGGAGATTTTCTAGTTAACAGTAGATAAGGTAGTAGGTAGTTAAAGCAAAGCAAGCAGTATTTTTTTTAATTGTTCACAAAATCTCTCAAAATCTAATTCACCTTCACCGTTTTCAAGTATTCTCGGAAGAAGAAACGGCGGCGCAACATACCCTGTAGTATCCCTTATAGCGTTTAGAAATATGGTAAATCCTCGATATATTCATATTCACTGCTTGTTTATATTGCGTCTAAAGTTTAAGGTAATCCTTTTAAACAGTCAACACTGCATCAGCGATTGTATAACAACCCCCACTTGCTCGTTAACAGCGCGCGCGGCCTATCGTCTCCCCACATTAGTGCCGTGCGTTTTGTCCACAAAACTGGACGTGTTAATATGTTTTGTTGGTGAGTGTACCGTTATGAGGTTATAAAGGATACCTGTAAGTACTAATATATACAAAAGTCTTAAATTAAAAAAATCATCACCCTGCTGTGCTGTTGTTGGTACTGACGCGAACACATTGCTTTGTCAGTGTTTTTTATTGAAATGTAGATCACTGGGTTGTGTTATTATTACTTACGTTTTAATAGTGTATTCATTTTAAAATACTTTTTAAAATATTACTTAAAAATAACGTACTATTGAAAAGGCCATATTGAGAGTTTAAAAGGTAAAGTGGATCAGCTGTTCACACATCTACCCACATGACACATGATTGTTGCTCGGTGACATTAGCCGGTTTCAATGGCAACGGGATGCGTAAAATTGTTGTATCACGAATTAATGCAATGGCATGTGGTCGCGACAAGTTTGAAACAAGGAAAATCCTTAATGCTGACTCTTTCGTAAGAACAAAACGGTTACATTGCAAAAAACGTACACTCTAAAATATTACTAACATATAAAATTGGTATTTTGTTTTATCAAATTTTGAGTTTTGAAGAAGTTAAATTGTTGCTTGCAATAATATCTTTATCTTTGTCACATTTAAAGGCATGCGACAAATGTTGGAAAAGATAATTGACATTTATTTTTATTTTACACGCCTGCCCTTGCCATAAAGAAAAAAAAAAACAAATTGTTATCGTTGACTTGCGATGTTGCGATAAATGTGCTTTAATAATTTATACGATAACTCCACAAATACTACTTACCTGAAAGTGAACGCTCCCAAGATTAAAATAAAATATCTAGAGTAAAAAAACAAATAGGCTTGAATGCATATCTTGCGACCAGTTCTTCACAAGTACGGTGCACAATATGCCAGTGGAAACAAATAGTACGAAAATCGACCTTTGTACCTTGAAATAGAGTCGCTGTAAATTTCGAAGTTTTAAATATCATGTGTGGTTAACTGTACCAGATAATATTAATGAGTCATAAGGGAGGATCAAGCTAAACAGGTTGTTCTCTTGAACGATGGGTCAACAACCTGTTGTTACTTACAACTTACAATGTTGCTAGTCAAAAGATTTACATATTAGGTGCATCACTCATATTGAAGAAATTTCGATATAAGTATCTCTGTTTCCAGTAAAGTGAAAGTGTTGAAAGAGAATCTAAATTATGACTCATTTGACATACTTATACGTTTGTTGTTTTCATTTTGCTTTGTTTATAAGAATTTCATAATTAAATTATATAAAACGTATCATAATGTGAATATATGTGAAAATAATTACCAAAGTCGAAATGCTTCCAAACATTTTTTGTTAATTATCGTTTGCTTTAATAAGTTTTTATTTCATAATTTGAATATAGTGTTTTTTGTTTTAGAAGTTTTCCTTAAAGAAGTTGATCTTTAAAAATCATGGCGGGCTAGTGAGAAAATAAGTAAGAAGGATAGATCGGAAAACGCGAGGAATTAAGGGAGTAGTAAGAGGTTTTGTTTTGGTAGGTACCTACATAACACAAAAATAAAATAAAAAATTGAAAGAATGGCATTGCCAAATACAGTGCTTCGCTAGTTATAACGCCTGAGATTATTTTACAGAGTACAGTTATATTCTAGGGAGATCCACTTTCATGACTAAATTAATAGACTGGATGCACAAGCATTTTTTAGCTCTACTTTTAACACTAATTAATTAAAAAATGCTACATATTTGTATACTAATATTCAGTATACAAATATGCAGCATTTTTTTAAATTAATTAAAAATTTAATTCTGTGTCTATAACGAGACATAGAATTAAATGTTATGTAATTATATTATTTCTTACAGAATTTTAGAAATTATTATTTTCTGTACATTTATTTTCGTTTATAAAAAGCGTTGCAGACAAATATTTAATAACATATGATTATATTAGTTAATAATTTCCGCGCTGAGATTGCAATTAAATAAATTGTACCTATTAGTCTGTATCTACGTAATTATGATTAGTTTATACCTGTTTTGACTGTTTTGACTTAACGTAATATTAAATAAATGTCCTAAAAATATGATAATAATAGTCAAATCGTGATACTTTCGTGTTTTAAATGATATCTTGTACTCAAATAATGCCTATGGGAGCTATTGGTAATTATTGTACTTTTGTTGGTCTGGATAGATAGATAGATTTATAACCTAGAACAGGGATGGCGAACCTATGGCACGCGTGCCATCGATGGCACGCAACACATTATTTTGGGCACGTCAACGATCACGAAATTAATTTTAAACTAAGAAAAAAGTGTGAAGTATTTTATTACGAAGAACGCGAGAGATCGCTTCGGAGTGTCTGTTTTGTAGTAAATAAAGAATTGATAACATTTATTATTATTAATTCCTCAATATTCACTAAGTCAACATTATTTTTCGGCACATCTCTCACCTCATCGAACATTTCTTATAAAAATGGCACATTGATGCTTAAAGGTTCGCCGACCCTGACCTAGAAACTAACCAAGACCACAAAAACCAAATGCTAATATTGATATCTATTAAATTTCTTGGGACAACTCACACACGGCAACCTGATACCAAACTAGACATACTTACAAACAAATGATCATGTTCATCATACAAAGATTTGTCTTAGGTAGGAATTGAACCTACGACCTTCAATTTAGCAGTCATCGCTAAAGTATAAACAAGAGGTATAAATATAAATATTGTGATTTTTCGTTTAAGTGTTGTACTACAATAGTAATATACCCTCTGATAAAACATAAACATGTACTTATTCAAATAACACCTTATTGAAATGAATAATAATGTTAGGTACATGAAAATTATGTACATAGGTATTTCTGTGGCCGTCGGTTTTACCTGCGTTATCGATAAGCCTATCTATCACATATTCAGTCTTCTGTTTCATTCACTCACTCACTCACTTATCATAAAAAAAGCCATTAGATTTTTTATTTTATTCTTTTTGAAGAATTATAATATAATTTCGCACAGTCGCCCTGATTCCTGAAATTACTTAGGAATGATAAATTAGAGTGTATATCAATTTCGTGTCCGGTTACCGATGTACAGTTATCAAGTAATAACCGTTACAGGGTCTGTGTTTCGGCAAAATCGAAAAACGACAAGGAACTAAACCTGTATTTGTACATAAAACTCCGCCTTCTTTGAAATAATTTTAAATAAATTAAAACCCCTTTCAGTCAAATATTTATTTATGGATATAATACACAATGTAGTAATTTACAAATATACCTATATATAAGTATAATAATATACAAGGATACAAGGACCGTGAAAAAGTGCATCAAAAACTAAAACTAAGACTGAATTTATTAATAAGTACCTACAATATCCTTATCAAACATAAAATAAAATTAATAAAAATCCATAAGAAGCATAAAATAAAATTATGTGCTTTCCCTAAAATAGGGTCAGATTATACAACTCCTATAAGGGTATATATTATATACCTCAGAGTTGGTAACTTGAAAATTTCTTTATCGTTTCAGAAGTTTGTTTTTTTTTACCAAGAATGTGAAAATGAAATTTCTTTAGTATTTGTACTTTCCTGCAATATCAGCTGTGTTTTTGCATTAATGTGTATTCAATTATTTTATTTTGTGACGAAAAACTAATCTCGTAATATCTAATAGAAAAATTCCTTTCATTAGTGACCTAGTATTTTTTTGGTATTTAAAAGTAATTGCATTTTAAAGCATTTTTAGTTGGCTCGAATGCTATTTACCGTTGTCAACTAGCTTTGTATAATATATGTAAACTGTGATGAGTCAACGGTAAACCGCGCGAACGTGCTTAGTGGTGGACTGTTGGCTACAAAAGTGTTTTGACTTGAAGGTTTTTATTTATATTTACATAGTTATAAATCTAAATATAATTAGGTATGGCTTTCAATTTGTATGCGTTTTGGTAATAAATGATGAGGCCTACCACATTTATTACAACATATAATTATTTTAACTCAGTTTTAAATACCTTAAACTAACCCATTGTAGATTTCGCAAACGAATAATGTTGAAGATTTAGACATTGAATCAAAATGTATAATCCTAAATATTACCTATAAATGTGAAAGTGATGTTTCTTACTCAATCGCGCTAAAACGGTTGAACGGATTTGGATTAAATTTGGCATGCATGTAGTCTTTGACATGGAAAAGAACATAGGCTACCTTTTATCCCGATTCTTTAAGTAGTTTCCGAGGAAAAATTTAAAATTGTTTCCGAGCTAAACCGTGGGTAGACAGATTTGAAATTTCGTATTTTTCTCTATTACAGAAGCATTTACACGGGTTAGGTTAGGTTAGGTATTACACGGGTAAAAAATTTATTCCATTTTTCTTTACTTTATTTTTCATTTCTTTTTGGACCCAATTCCGAAGTCCATGCAGACGAAGTCGCGGGCAGAAGCTAGTGATATATGTTCTAATACCCGTGGACTTAGAACTTTGAAATTTGGCAAGTAATATCCGCTTACATAACAAATAAGAAAAGGATAAAATCTGAAAACTATATGTAATGAAATCATGAAAATGTGGTATTTGTACGAAACCCTCGATGAAGGGGTCCGACTCGCACTAGCCCATTTTTTTCTATTGACAGACAAAGGAACAATAATATAGGTAAAAACAGCTGACGTTCTGTAAATTTGAATTTACGAAACATATGAGATATTTCTTAGTAAAGCAAGTTTACATAGGTGTAAGCCACGCTTATTAATGACTCAGTATAGCGTGTAGATAAACGATACGTATCGTCCTATTTATTGTCATGCAATTTATAAGTGATATCGCAAATTATTACCAATCCAAACTATTAAACAGACAATTTAATTATGTAACTGATATAAGCCGTGTATAAAAAATTTCGTCCCGTTTTTCTAAACAATCATTGTCTACTTTGAATGTTTTCGTTTCAAGCCGTAATGTTTGATGTTTTTGGTCTAAATGTCAATAGTGGGTCAAATAACTGTCTACGTCTTAATTCACTTTCATTGATCTGTGTTTCTGATAATAAAACAATTTCAGAATTGAAATCTTATACTTATATCAATTTGCAGGATAGGATTAGGTTAATTAGAACGAAAATGATAATTCTTCAGGTAAAATGCTCGCCTTTGCAAACTTAAATTTGTTGGTGACTGTACTGACAGTGATAGCTTGCAAGCTGCTTTGTCACGATTTCACGACATTGTAAATAAGTAAGTTTATGTCAAAGATTATAAATACAGACGCCAAATCGGTGGATAGGTACTGTATCAACACTTTGTGAATGGCACAGAGATGGGTGTGTTAAAATCTTAGACATTAAACTTTACAAACTAGCTTAAATACGACACACAAAAATCATAATATTTATAATGCACATTTTTTTTTAAGAAAGTCCCTTTTAAAATTAATTTATTAACACTTCTGCCGGTAACTGTACGTTCAGTGACAGTCAAGCTTGCAAGCTGTCTTGTAGCACACAAGTAAGTATGATTCAAAGAATGGTAATGCAGACGTGGAACTTGGTAGTTTTGGCAATTTGTATAAAATACTGACGTATTAAGGTATTTCATACCAATAAATATCTACTGATTCTCATAAGCACGTAGTTGTTTTAACAATATAAAGGTTTCCATAGTTAGTTAGATAACCTCTTTATAGAGGTTTCCATAGTAACAAATTTTCAAAAAACACTAGAAAATAATTCATTTTTTAAACTTATAATTTCTGGTAAAATCATAATTTCCTCATGCTATGATTATTAGTACCTACAGGCCAAATGAAACAAAAATCAATTGCTCTATAACGTAATAAATCAGCGTCAAAGCTACTCAGAAATCAAACAACCGACAGCCGTAACTGTAAGTAAAATCACATCTCCAATCAATGACACTCAATAAAATCTATGGCCGAATCCGATACCCTTTATCGTATTGCGCATGTGTGGGTGGATAGCGAGGCTGCGCAAGCGCCGAGCTCAGTCATCGGCCGGTCAGACGCCGCGACTGGCCGTTCCTTTTACAAATTCGCCAACCACAAACGTTAATTCAAAATTAATTTCAACCGAAACGCGGATTTTTAAATGTCGGCTTTTTAAATTTATTTGGAAAATTATAAAAGGTATGTTCTTGTGTCATTTTAAACTTACATTTATTTAGTATTGATTTTAATAACCTTATTGGTATTTTATATTAGCTATGCTTTGTTGATATTCGTTCATTGTTTTACGATTTTAATTTCAATAAAGTAAATAGTTCTGTAATACATGCGTATGATAAACCGTTTACACATAAATTATAATAATTTGGTAGTCAAAGTTATAAAAATTGCGGGTCAAAACAAAAATTATAAGAGCTTGTATCGAAATACATTATTGAATGTGAATTGTTTTTTTTTCCGTAAACTTAAAACTAAGTTTGAAGTTTATGCTATTATTTGTATATTGTATTGAGGAATCAAAACTAAAATCGCTTTTTTTTTTCATTAATTATTGATACTTATCAGACTACCTATATTCTTAGCATTTTCAAAATAATGCAGATATAGAAAATAATCATAAAACAATTCAAAGGTTAATTCATGTTAATTTCGTGTAAAATAGATATATAACTCACATTCAATCAACTATTTTATAGCTCATCCGTTTTTGGGTAAAACACATTTTTTTCCTCATGACGTAATTATTATTTAGCATGCAAAAAATTTCAAGGCATTTCGATTACAAGAAAAATTTAATTACATGAATCCAATTTAATGTATATTTCAGCGTAATAATTACATATATTAATAGCGATATATTAATAGAACCATCTAGCTATACCATTTATAAAAAAGATTAGTAATCTACAATCCATCTACAAAAATCGTATTCAAATTATGATCAGATTAAGTAATTTATTCTTTGTGTAAATTTACCAATAAGACCTCTAAAAGAACACATACAAATTAGATTGGATAATTAATTTAAATATTTTTGGAAATTGTCGTTTCACTTTTCAATTGCACGTTTAAAGGACGTAAAGGCTAACTCATAATAAACAACTATGTTACATAAAGTACATTTTAAGTTCTAAGAACATATCAGTTAATTCTATTACCTACTTCTTCTTCAAAGCGTGTCGATAAACCTCTGAAAACAAGTACATTTCGACAAGCGTTAACGATGATAAAAATCGTTCAAATGACATAAGGTATATAAAAATTACGTTGCTTTTCGATAAGTAACGTGACCGGGAGTTGCTATTTCCATACTTGTAGAAATTACACTTGTCCAGTGTGGCTGTTTTACCAAAAAACGCCATCAAAATCTCAACTGAAGGAGTAAATTTTCAATATAAACTATGCTTCTTTTAATAGTTTGCGATCGATATAGACGCAGCTATATTTGTATTACCTAGGTCATAAAAGCAGGTTCTGAGACGGGTTCTAGGGTTACATGCTGGAGGCATTGAAGTGGAATCCTTTTATTTAGTTTTTTATCTATTTGCTATAAAAGACTATGAGTTGCATCGTGTAGGTATTAAAATTAATGAACAGACTTCGCCAGAACATATTACCTTGCTATATTAATAACCATCTAGTTTTCTCTCGTTTCAAAAGCATTATCAACAACCTTATTTATTAAGTACCTAATGCGTATAAAACTCTAACTATTAATAAGTTCAAAAATAAGCTTAAGGATTTTCTATGTAAAAAAGGGTACTACAGTGTCAATGATTTTTTGCAAGATAAAAAGATCTAAAAATATTTGTAGTAAAATTGAATATAATATATTTAAAGACTATGTTATTTTAAGTAATTTGTACGCCTGATACGGCAGGACATGTTGAGACCACAAGGTATATTATAACACCACCCTTTAAAATGTAACACATGTTTCATGCAAATAAATGTATCTTTATCTTTATCTTTAAGATTTAATATGGATTCGAGTGATTAATTAATTCATCATTAATTATCATCTCCATGCCCTTATCTCATTCATATGGGGTCGGCGCAATGCGTATTTTCCTTCCATTCATCTCTATACATCGTCATCGCGGCATCCACTTTATAACATAAATTTAGATACTGTATGTAATTAAAATTTTGCATACCTACCCAAAATTATCGGTATATTTATGTATGTACTATATAGATATCACCTAAACAAACCATTATTTTTCTAATAAATACCAAATATACCTACCTACTGATTAATTGTAGCACATCTGCTATATATGAACAGATGTCTGTTGACACAGTTATTGTATTTAAAAGTCGCAATTACATATTATTATGTATCACGTATTAGATAATAAAAACACGTGGTTTAAATAGATTATATTAGTAACTCTAATCACAATTAAATATTCCTATGATTCAATTTATGCACTGTTTTATGTACCTATTTCTTCCTAATCTATACATGTGTATATTTGTCTTTTTCGACTACCTCCCTAAAGTTGGTGAAGCTGCGGTTATTAAGCGTACGTTAGTTTTAAGATATATATTGAAATCTTAAGAATCTTGTACTTAAGTCTTTTATTAAAGAGAAGGTAATCGTAAATTGGTGTTATGACTATGAATGAGATATGTCTGCTACCTGTAATTGAATGTTTTTGTTCATAGCTTAGACATAATAAAAGTTAATGATAAACTTTATAGAAGTGCAGTTGCCCGCTACTAGCGCCTTAATATACCTACATATATGTATACAACACTATCTGTTCTCCGCTACTCCGCCCGCCGTACCTTATTTCTTAGTAAAATATAAGGTTACTTATGCTTATGTTACTCAGGGTGAATGTAGCTATCTAATAGAGAAATAATTTTTGAAATCGGCACAGTAGTTTTTGATTTTATTCAATACAAACATACACACAAACATAAAAATCTTTCCTCTTTATAATATTAGTGTAGATCACAGTATTATTTTAAAGCTAACTAAAAATAATCTAATACATATATCCAACTAGACATTTTTAATTGTAAAATCATAAGTAAAATTTATAACCGAATGTTATGTATTGAGGAATTAATATTAGGTACCTATATATTTATATTTATCTTCATTATTTTGTTACATTGCATTTCAATTAATTACCTTAATTGTTCAAGCGCATATAATCAATGCAAAAATCTTGCAGTTTGCTGATCCAATCTAAGGACGTTGCCTTCGCATCTCAATTCATTCCGTTAGCTTTTATTTAGATTTTATGCAAGATATTGCGCTGTGTCAGCGACCCTGAATTGATACCAGTTTTAAAATCCCGTATCAAAGGGACTAATGTGTATTTTAGTATGCGGAATTTATTCAGATTTACTGAATGGCATTGTTAAATATAAGGCTTTGACGGCATTGGCTGCACCGTATATGGTTTTGTGTGAGAAGAATGTTCTGCACCTCTATTAGCACAGACGGACTCGAATATATAAATGCAGAAAATTTGTTGCGCTTTAATTACGTAGTGGTAGATTCCGAACTCATTAATGTAATCTTAAACGGATCGCCTTTTATAGCTGCATCTTCCTTGGATACTATAGCAAAAGCTTTATGCTGTACTATTGATGTTAGTTTCGACAAACCTTGTACTTTTGAATGCAGCTAATAAGTTTCAAGTAGGTATCATTTCGATCGGTTCCAAGCGCTGGCCAATGGTGACAGTACCAGGAGGCACCTCAAATTATACAGACTAAGGCTCTCGCGCAAATGACATTAGACAAAAACAAAACACAAAATATGTATGAAACCCGAATTATGCACGCTCAGTTCAGAAGACAATGCTGGTTATAAAGATGACATAGTCCTTGACTGTTTCGGTCCGTCGCACATCACTGGCTTGGCATGGTAGAACGAACGGTCAGATTTTATGTATAGAGGACAAAGAACATGCAGGGTCAAATGTTGATGAAGACGTCACTGTCCAAATATGAGGCATTTTTAATTTAGTTGTATATTATACAGGTGTTACTGAAAGAGTATATCATTACCAGACCGTAGAAGCGATCTACCTTAACATGAGTGCGGTAATAAGATATTGATTGACCCGTAATGGTAATGAGGTGAAGCGTTTCTGAACTTTGGTGTTGATGTGAAAAATTGGTTATAAGCTTTTTAAGTAACTCATTTTGAGCTGAAGTTTTGTAAACAAACTCCATATAGATAAAGGGCCTAATTAACCATCGTCAGATAACTTTATTCGAGGAATAATTTTGTAATTTTGAAAAGTTTCATACAGAAACTGTCAAACGTAAATTTTATTCGTCGAATAAAAGTTATCTGACGATAGTCAAATAGCCCCATAGTCTTTACGCCTTTTGTATTTATGAATCTTTCAGTAATACCCTTTACTTAATTTGTCTGTGGAAATTAAAATATTTTCTTACTGGCCTGCTCGCGATTCTTTGTCCACTTTAAACTCAGCTTTATAGCAGAGGTGATAGTTGTTAGGAAAATCAACCTTACTTCTTCAAGGTAAAGGTTTTTTCAATGTCAAAGAGTAGCATAATGTGTGGTTGGTTGTACATAATTCGCAACATCTTTATGTATGGGAATTTCCTGCGGTTTTTGCGGGTTAAGTGGCCTGTTGTCGTTTAGGTGTTGAAGAATTACTGATGAATGCAAGCTGCAAGTATGTAATGCTGTTGTAATATTGACATCTCTCTTATGACTGTTTAAATCACTTTCACTGTTTATCAACAATATGATTTTATTGAGAAAAATATGTAACTATTATCATAACATCGTACTAACTTTCAAGCAAACTTTGCTTCGTTCAGATTTGGGTCAATTACTCGTATATTCTAAACGATTTCAAGAAGAATCAAGTACACGAAATCGTTAGGGTAAACACTTTGCCTGCACTAAAGTTATGACACTTCTCTTGCTTTCATTTCGACGACGGAAGATCGAGGAGCGATAGAGCGCTAGTGATTTGAGTCTAATATACCGCTGTATAATATAGAGCAGTCTGTTAGACAACAATAAACGTCAGTATATACTAATTACTGATTTCATAATCTAAGCATAAATACGACTTCTGCAAAAGTGGCTTGCATTAATTTAAATGTATCTACCTACATTATTTTTTCTTTATTTTGGGACAGCTCAAACACGTCCATCTGATCCCAAACTAGGCAGAGCCTGTACTATGGCAACTAGACAACTGATAAATTTCTAACTGACTTTATTGTACACCAACATTTTAGACAAATTAATTACACAAAGAAATAAATAAATCTCATTAAAGTTCATCAACATACATATTATTTTAAATAAATTATACCCAGACACATAAATCATCGTGCTCATCACACAAACATTTGTCCTGGGTGGGAATCGAACCCACGACCTCCGGTTAAGCAGTCAGGGTCACTAACCACAAGACCAAATTTACTGTCCGGCCCGTCAAAAACATGAAAATTCACAATTACAATTTGTGTAATTTTTATGTCTTTATTAAACTTGTTTCGATTTATAGAGATGATCCTTAGTTTGCGTAGTCGAATCAAAATATAGTAATTAAAATGTAACCATTTCCAAAAAAGATTGAAATGGATTGAATGCATAGCTCTATTAAAAAAATATTACTTAGCTGTTAAATGTTTTGACAGTTTGTTGAATGTCAGATTTTTTTGCGAATATTTTGTCTGTTATTTATACATGTAGATTTATTAATAGCGGCGTGTGGCGACATAAATAATATTAATTTATTTTCTACAATTGCAAGGAAAGACGAAAGGTTTTGGTTAGTTTGAAAACATTTTGATATTGATCTCACTTTACCTACTAAGATAAAATGTAACTGTTATAACTTACCTCCACTCAGGCCCCATTAAAACATCAGCTTAGTTTGGGGACCACTGTTTAAACATGATAACAAAATGCATTATTGGTAACGTGTTAATGTTATACGTAAATTTAAGAAAGTTGTAATACGTAAAACAATACATTTAGGTATTCTTATTGTTATTCTTATTTACCGAATATTGAACCGGGTTGAACTAACTGGGACACTTTTTTTTTATTGCGGGGTGAAAAGCTTATGACTTCCCCACGCCGAGGGCACGGCATGGGGATATGTTGGACTTTAACCGACTAAAAACACCCCGGTCCCATCATTGCCTTAGCCAGAGCCGCGGGATCACTTGCGTATTCCCAACGCAGCTCTGGCATAATACTGGGACCCTAGCATTACTATCATTTAATTTAACAGTGTTCAGTATTTGGTTAGTAAATGTATTCTGCATAATTATTATCACAATTTTGATACAAACCTTATTTACCTACTTTATTTAATGAAAGTAATTACTTATTTTCATCATATATTACATCATCACAATGTATCAATATTTAGACTATCGATTTGGCAATGAACGGTTATTGTTATATTTAATGTGTATCGTCTGCAACTAATATCAATTTTACAATTATTTGTTATTATAATTATTCATAATTTAGGTGGTAAAATTTATTTTACGAAAACGGTACAATACGGCCGACGGATCTTGGCGAGTCTCGAAAAAGCTACAACACAGTTTGCGTGAGATGCAAGTACACATAATCGGTGGGTGAGAAAGAGACAACAATATCTTGCATCGCTTTTAAGGCTCACCAAGATACATCGGCCGGAGAGTAAATGCGCTTAGGTTTTGATCTTACATTGAACAAACGATCAACTAGTCAATTTGGCCAGACGTCCACGTTAGATGTAGGTGTTCGGTACTAGTATTGCGGAACGGTATTCAACATTGTGCTTGATTAGTAACGGTTAAAAACGTTATTTGACTTACGGCACTCAAGGACGTCACACGAAAATCAACAAGACCTAACTGAACTGATCAACGTCATTTTATTGTTTTCTATGTTTTATTTGTCGGACGGATATCAATATTACTTGACTGTTTGAAAACTGCTGCAAACATTTAGACTGTTTATGTTCAGAATAAATTTTTTGGGCTAGTGCAATTTAAGTGCGTTATTGTCTTTGTTTTGTCTTCGTATTTAATTAAAATGATTGAGGTATTCTTTAACTCACATATGTATTTATTCTTTTTCAGACCATGCTTAAAATCGGCGGCGGAGCCTTACTGGTGGCGGCAATAGTCGCGGTGTTCGTGGTCGCCACTCAGGGCCGCGATCCCGACTTAGAAGCGCTCGAACATGAGGGCCGCGAATACATCTTCCAACTGGACAAAGCCATGGGAAAGAGGAGGAACACTGTCAGTCTTTCCGAGTGGGCATACACTTCAAATATTACGAAAGAGAATGAGGATAAATGGGTAAGATTAGATTTTAAACCCAATAACTTAAACCCCGCAACTGCAACTTTACGCTTTAAATTGAGCGAGACAGCACGACACTTAACAACAACTTAAAACTAATTGAAGTTTCAGTATGCGGCCAAAGGGTAAATTCAGAAACTGAGTTGAATTCTGCTTTTGCTTCTTCTTCCTGTTCTGTACCAAAGCATCTGGGATCGGCCGCGATGTACATTTCTTTTCCATGTCCCGCTTATGGTCATTAATAATTCAGTTACCTACTTTTAACGTCATCTTCTATAAGTCTTTCTTGTTTGTTATATACACGTTTGGCTAATTCGTGCGTGAAACTTCCGTGATCTGCCCAGTCACCCGACTTGGAATGTTGGAATGTTGGGAGTGGTAAAATTTGCCAGGATGTGGTTTAGTTACAATACACCTATGAAATCTCAAGAGTCATTGCAAGTATTTAAAGCACAATGTTAAAGAGACTCGAAATCCAGAAGAAAGCCAAAGAGAAAGGTACATCGCCTGAAGAAAACGTGATTTCATGTCACATGATCGAAAATCAATCAATATTTCAGGTTATAAAAACTATAATTGTTCTTTGACATACGATGTGAACAAAATTCAATTTCGCTGTTATGTGTTTAATGCAATTTTGATTGCGCAGAGCACGTCAATGGTTACATGAGCGTTAATAAGCAAAATGATTCGATTTAGGAAACAACGTTTTTTTGATATCGATATCAAGCCTGAGAGAATGACACGCATGAAAATTGTGAATCATAGCTTATGCAATTACCATAAGATCATTTATACTGTTAAATAAAACATGAGAATTTCGTTATCCTTATCGTTACTACTAATTTTGAATTAAAAACTTGAAGATTTTTTTTACAATTGCTGTCGGAATTCCGAATTCTGGGTATTTGTTGGGTGAAAGTTTTAAATTTAATCTTTTCAAACCCAGATATTGTGTATTATTTAAAGGCCAGTAAAATAAAAAGTAACTTGATATTTAGCGCAAAAACCTAATACATCCTCACTAATTCAGAAAAAAATAAATTTTCAGATTCAAGTCCGCCTAGAACAGGCTCAAGAAGAAAAACGCGCTTGGGAGGAGACAAAAATGTATAGGTGGCAAGATTTTCAAGATTTCACTCTACGTAGAATGTTCAAGAAGTACAGTCAACTAGGCGTCTCAGCGTTACCCGATGATAAGTACAAATTGCTGATGCGTTCGGTCTCAGGAATGGAGTCTAATTACGCAACAGCAAAAATCTGCTCCTACAAGGACCCGTCTAAATGCGATCTAGCTTTGGAACCTGGTAAGGATTTGAAATACCTGTACACAATTATAAAAATTAGACGGACTATCAGTCCAAAATATTTTACAAATGTAAACCTTCTGCGATCTTGAATCTTCTGCGTCATTTAATTCGAAAGTACTCATTACTTAAACGGTTTTATAATCGATTCGCAATATATATATAACTTCCTGATAATTAATCACAAACAGACGAATTCTTAGATTTTCACAGACGCAAAATCCAATAGTAAATTTTACTTATGATCTTTTGCAGATATCACGGAATTATTTGCAAAGAAACAAGATCCTGAAGAGTTGAAGCATCTTTGGGTCGAGTGGCACAAGGTGGCAGGTGCGAAGGCTCGTCCCAACTTCACCGAATATGTTAATTTATACAACGAGGCTGCTAAACTAAACGGTAGGTTTCGCTATTTTTCTTTAAATTTTTATGTACAAAGTGGTTTACAAGGTACAGCAAGCTACTAGGCTTTTTTACATAACACACGTTCAAATAATTGAAATGACATAAAAATGAATACCCGAACGGAACATATGAAAATATTATGAGATAGTCGTGGATCTAACAGTCAACAAATCAAACCGTGTATTTAAAAATTGAATAACATGTCAAATTATACATATCAAAAGAAACAAGGTCATGAGTGCAGAATATGATAAAGTAATTCTTCTTTCCAATTTAGATTTTAAAGACGTTGCTGAGTGGTGGCAATCAGAATACGAAGTGGACGACTTCGAACAGCAGTTGGCCAAGCTTTGGGAAGACGTGAAACCGCTGTACCAGCAGTTGCATGCATACGTCAGGAAACGGTTGAGAGACAAGTATGGAGACCACATCGTATCTGCCCGTGGACCGATTCCAGCACATTTGTTAGGTAAGCATAAATATTCAAATGAAAATCCATAATGTCCTTTAATAAGTAAAAGAAAAATTTTTCTGATTGCTTCAGCCAAAATTTTAGCAATTTAAAAGCAAATTTTATGTTATATGAGATCATTTTACATTTTCAGGCAACATGTGGGCCCAAACCTGGAGCAATATAGAATCGTTCACTCGTCCGTACCCCGACAAAAAGGAAATCGATATCTCACAAGCCATGAAAAACCAGAACTTCACTGCCATTAAGATGTTCCAAATGTCCGACGAATTCTTCAGGTCATTAAACTTGACAGCAATGCCAGAAAAGTTCTGGAAAAACTCTATTATTGAGAAACCAACTGACAGAGAGATTGTTTGCCATGCTTCAGCTTGGGACTTCTACGATGGAGAAGATTTCAGGTAATTGTGATTATTTGATAAATTTTGAATTGGAATACCGTCTCATCCGTATTTGTAGTTCCTTGATCAATCAAAGCTTAAATTCTTTCTTTGGTTAATATTGCAAAGGAAATGGATTGTCAAAATACCTAGTGGTAACAAGGCTTTTTGTCATCCCATTTGTTTTTGTTTTAATATCATTCTCTATAATTTCATTTTGCTACATTTAGTGGGCTTTTGTTTCTACATTTTTTTTATTATATTTAAAAATCCATTATTGAAAAGCAAGCTACTGATTAGTGAACATTTACAGATAGACCACATCCGTCACTTAAAAAACCTAGCGGATTCGTTTAAACTCAAAAACCTTCATTTTGTTACTTTCTGTAATATAAGCTTCTGGGAATATTCCTCATTAGCGTAAAACGAAAAATGCTATGCGAGAATCAAAAGGCGCAAGTTCTTTAACTAAAATTCCAAATTATAATTCTAACTTATCTGGCTTAATTTTGAAGGATCAAACAGTGCACCACAATAGATAAAGAGTACTTTGAGACTACTCATCATGAAATGGGACATATACAATACTTCCTTCAATATAGTCATCAACCTTTCATATTCCGGGATGGAGCTAACCCAGGTAATTAATATATATTTGTTATACCAGGATCAAAATGTGTACATCGGTGAACAAAGAACATTTTAGAACAGTGCATCATGAAATGGGCCATGTTCAATATTATTTGCAGTATAGACAGCTACCGTTCCTGTTTCGGGAGGGTGCTAATCCAGGTATTTAAGAATTTGGGAACAAAATTCGCTTTATCATCACATGGATCTGGACTCCATAGTTTCTTCTATATGTGATATATGGTACAACTGATATCTATACGAGTTAATCACAATACCATGGCATATTCGCATCATAATAATTATTTTATAACATTTTTGTTAATATGCTGCAAATATTTTTATGTATTTCCTTTCTTCCTTTTCTTGTGTTTTCATAAATTGGTAATATTGAATCAAACTTCAATCATATTACACTGTCAAGACAAATAACAATATTTTCCAAATTATTTAAAATAACAACCTTGTTTCTTACCATCCTTTAATGAACTTATACTTTTATTAACTATACTTCTTGGAACGATAAAGAAATCATCGGCAATGGTCAATTAAATGTGAATCTTATATCTTCACGCAAAGTGGTCTTATTCTTTTGACTTATTTTCAGGTTTCCATGAAGCGGTAGGAGATACGATTGCTCTGTCGGTATCTTCTCCAAAACATTTGCGTCGAGTTGGTCTGAGTACAGGTGACGCAGAAGATGAACAGACTGAAATTAACCAGCTTTACAAAATGGTAAAAAAAAAATACAAATTATAAAAGCAACTAAAGAATTTATTTTGCCTTATGCATGGATGGGTCAAAACCGAGCTTCATTCAATGTAATAAAAATAAATCAAATTGACTAGACTTGGCAGGATAACGCAATATTTTTCAGTGCCAGTTAAGCCTCCATTTTTGATAAACACTTGAAACGATTTCAGGGTATCGACAAAATTGTGTTCCTTCCATTCGCATATACCCTCGATATGTTCCGTTATGGAGTCTTCCGTGGTACTACACCCCCTGAGGACTACAACTGTCACTATTGGAGGCTCAGGGAGATGTTGCAGGGTGTCGAACCTCCCATTAACAGGACCGAGGAAGACTTTGATGCCGCCGCTAAGTACCATGTATCAGCGAATGTTGAATATGCCAGGTGAAGACAACAAAATTTTATATCTACACTTTGTACACCTTTATTAATTAGTAATTTTCGATATTAGTGAGATTAATGCATATTTTTTGTAAATGTCGCTGGAGCAATTGCTATAGTTTTCTTTCTCCCATTATCCTTCTAGTAACAAACTTAATGCTAGCCGGACGATACTTCTTCGATGATCCTACTAGGAAAGCAACGCTACTTTCAATATAGTACAACTAATTAATTTCTAGTTCCACTACGAGATATTTAAATGTCAACAGATAATTAAGAAACTGTCCGTGGCTCATTTGTTATATATTTTTTCTTATTTATTGTTTTTGTTTTTATGTTATGTGCATCAGATGTGTGTCCAAAATAAATGGTTTATCTTTCTTTCTTTTATTCAAACAGACTAATGATTGCTCCTACTGTTCAGGTTAGGTGCGTTTAGCAGATGTTATCAATAAAATTATTTACATAATCCCTCTTTGTTATTTCAGGTACTACGTGTCGTTTATAGTCCAGTTCCAATTCCATCGGGCGTTATGTCAACTCGCCGGTGAATACGTACCGGAGGATCTGAATAAGAAGCTGGTGGACTGTGACATTTATCAGAGCATCGCTGCTGGAAACGCTCTGTCGTAAGTACAACTAATTCTATTAAGATGGGAATGTGGTTCTGTTTTGCTCTAAAGCTGCAAAGTAAAAAATGCATCTTTGCATACATTCTGGGAATTGTAAGCCTAAGCCCACTCAGAAGAATATATTACATACATTTTGATTGTCCTAGAGGTATCCTTGTTGATATAATGTGGGAGAAAAAAAAAAGTAGTTTCTGCATCTGTACTAGGCAAACATCCTTATAATTATTATAAATGGGAAAGTTTGTGTGTGTGCTTGTTACCTCTTTATGCTCAAACACCAGGACTAATAAATAAAGCTCCATAACAAATTGATAAAATTTGGCATGGAGCTAGCTGATTACTTTTTAACCCGAAAAATTAAGATATCAAATAAACCACGTGTAACAACCATGTTGCGCAGTTGGTTTGATAATATATTTTAAAAGTGCTTTGGACGTTTCGTGCTGAGTAGAGCTGGTTTCTATAAGAAAATATTTTAAATTATGATGCAGGCATCATAATTATATGTAGCTGACATTCTATTTAAGTGTTTTTTATTCTTATTTACAGTAACATGCTAAAGATGGGTTCTTCAAAACCTTGGCCGGATGCGATGGAGGCTCTTACTGGCCAACGACAAATGAAGGCTGATGGCCTACTGGAGTACTTCAGACCACTGCAAGAGTGGCTAACGGCAGAGAACCAGCGCACCGGCGAATACATTGGATGGGAACCTAGTAAATCACGTAAGTAATACGATTACGTGAAAATAATACTGCATTTCAATGTATGACAGTATTACTTGGTTGGGTTATAAAAATATATACCTTACCTGGGTGTTTGTGGTACCTTCGTTGTCTCTGATTCCATAACACAAGTGCTTTAGCTACTTAATTTGGATTCGGAGCAATGTATATGATGTTGTCCATATTAAAAAAAAAAACTAAAGGCTAATTTTTCCATCGTCAGATTACTTTTATTGGAGAAATATAATTGACATTTGAAAGTTTTAGTACGAACTAACTGTAAAAAATTATTCATCGAGTAAAGTTATCTGACGTTGGAAAAATCAGCCCTAAGTGATATTTATTATGAATTTCGATCTGCTATGTCCTTTGTGAAAATAGCATCAAGTCGCAGGATTTGGCAAACTTGGTAAAAATCACCTTTAGATGACTTAACCATGCATCTATTTATAAGGTACAATTTGTTTTAGTAGCTTTTATTCAAGGATCATATTTTACAGAATACTGCACAGCTGAGCAGCGAGCGGCGTTGAGCGCGAAACAGGTGTCGAAGCCAGAGTCAAAAGAACCGGCGGAGTCGTGACGCGATGAGTACTTACAACACTTAGTCTAATTTATAGCAGACAAGCAACACAGTATTCATAATAAACGTTTTTTTATAAGGAATTATTTGAGTTTCATTTAAATTATCATCAAAATCATAAAAACCCCTCACTACTATCAATATAAATAGACGTAGGATTCTATTTACAACTGTTACCGTGGATCCATATGTAAAAATCAAGCTATAAACCAAAAACATAAATTATGTATACCTGGTGTGTACCTTCTGGAAAATTGTGCAGTTTTACTCCGATTAACGAACAGTACTTAACACTTACAAGTACCTGGCTTGATATTAGGCTAAAATCGGAAACCGTATTGAAACTCAACATTTACCAATAAGTGACCAATTTTTGCTGTCGATGTCGATAAATATTTTCAAAGTTCTTGTACTAAGTTCGAAAATACGTTCGAGTACGCTTAGTACCGATTCCGGTTAATGGATTATCGGATGTTTTGGAAAATTCTCAGTACTTCGTCTACTGAGCCATTAATCGACGTTGAATTGATGTTGTTTGTTATATACGTTGATGTTATATAGTCAAGAGGGCAAGACGTCTGTTCCATGATAAAAGGGATCAAGATTAGATTTTTTTCAATTGTTTGATAACTTATACTCTAAAGAATGAGTTCAAAGCCCATTAGCTGATAAACGCAATGACATGGGATCTGTATTATCTTAAAAAATAGAGACGGTACAGTATTTGATACACATATTAAAAAGAAATGGCTTTTAATTTTTACTTTTAAAATATTATATTTATTCTAGTACCTACGTAATACATTCAAATCAAAAGAAGTATACTATTTATTAATGTTTTGAGGAAAATCATATTGTCCTCGATATCACATTTATGCAAACCAAACACGTTTGGAATAAAGCCAATGACAAGTACACAGGAACCTTGTCTTTTAACTTAACTAGTTTAAGAGTACAGATCTGCTTATCTATAAACTTTTTAGGTCATGTTTGTTATGTTTAGGATTATTAAATTTTAAAATATATATTTTGAGAAATGATCAGTATACTGATCCTATAGGCCATCCTATAGGCCTATAGGCCACTTTATTTTATAATAAAATAATTGTTTACTAAAAGTAAACAATTGCTATAATTAGTACTAATTGTTAGTTTTATAAACAATTATTTTATAAGAAAATGAAGTGAAAACCTATGGTATAAAACATAGCTGCAGTTACATACAGACATAAGTGTCATAAGGTATACGATTACCAAGTCAATTTTATCATTTAAGAAGCGTATAAGATAAAACCGTATCACATCCCGAGTCAAGTGGTAGTTGTGTATCAGATCGCTGACAGAATCAACCGGTGAGTACGTGTATAAAAATATTTTTTTTTTTTCTTGCAATGTTGTTTGCATTTTACTATAATTTTTTTTAGCCTCTCGTGCTAAGTTGAATGCTTGTGTGACCAGAGGGTTTACGAAGGTAGTGTAATGAGTGGGATTCGAACCCAAACCACATGATCACAGTCCGACGCACTATCCACTAGGCTACCGCCGTTCTATAATCGCCCCCATTTACTTACAATTTGGTTCAATACACAATTTGAATAACAAAATGGATTCAACTTTTTTAAATAGATTTGATGAATGCATATAAATACAATATTACCGATTCTATTGTATCTAATTGACAACGGCTTCAGTTTTTAAATATCATTCGGTCAACCAAGAAAAGTTCAATACTTAACAAAAATCAAAACGATCGGTTTTGAATATCACCCAATGGACAGTGTTTATAAATGAGCCCCTCAGTAACGTAATTGGAATATTGTTTTCTGAGGTTTACGCGAATATTAGACATTGAAATAAAACTACTTTAAAACGGATTCTATCGCGGTTTATTTTGATTTTAGTTCCCGACGTTTCGACGCCTTTGCAGGTGTCATGGTCACGGGCCGACTGAGGTGGTATTTGTCTTGACATGGGGATGTTGCTCGTTCTACCTTCATTTATTTTTATTAATTATTTTTGTTCCGACCTACGCAATATGAGCTCACTGTGTCTTGAAGTCTTGCAGCGCTGCTCTTGGGTTTGGTTTTAATTTTGTGAATTATTGGGTCCCAAGTAGGTGATATCTTCCAGCCATCTTCTCTATTGACATTAGGATGTTTTTTAATCTCAATAGCCTCACGAAACATCCTAGGTAGGAATTTGGATTCTTTAGCGAGGATCTGTGGTTTATCAAATCTAATGTAGTGACTGGAGCCTTCAGCATGTTCGGCGACTGCAGACTTCGTTGAGCGGCGGTGTTTTACGTCAGCTATGTGTTCTTTTACGCGGATACGAAGAACGTGACCATGACACCTGCAAGGGCGTCGAAACGTCGGGAACTAAAATCAAAATAAACCGCGATAGAATCCGTTTTAAAGTAGTTTTATTTCAATGTAATTGGAATAGTAAACGGAGGACGAACTACTATTTTTTCAGCTGACCGATGTTCACTGCTGGGAGTTTGTTTAATTTTCTTATACATGTTAGACAAACGTAGAATATGTATTCTAATGTTTTGATAAATGCCTTTTATCATAGGAACAGCGAATTTCGTTAGAGATATATTCAAAAAAATCTCTGTCTTTAGATCTGGAATGATCATTTAATTATTAACGGATTAGTGTTTCTAACAATATAACACCGTATAATTACTTAGACTTAGGGCCAGTTTTTTGATCCCGAGTTAACTTAACCAATCGTTAAATATGCTAACTAATGATTTCAAATTCCGGTAGACCGCGTTTGTTCATAAATTTTTATTCTAATAAATGTTTAAATAATTAACTTTCCAACTTATTTGACCATTTGATAGACTAACAATTGATGAAAAAAACGAGTTTGGAAACGATTCGTTAGCCTATTTAACCATTGGTTGAGTTAACTCAGGATGAAAAAACTGGGCCTTAGTCTAAGGCTGATTTCGTATAATCTAATTATAGATTGACAGCATCAGCAAAGCGTTGTGCAAAAACTTAAGAAAGAAATATATTGTTTTCCTTGTTCTACTTCTATGAGGCAAAGAAAAGTGCGGAGATTATCACAATTTACACAACTGTATAATTGCATGGAGTGTCATCCGAGATGACCGTTAATACTAACCATCTGCCCGTTGTATTGTTGTTTATTTGAAAAAGGACTTTGTCAATTGTGTATTAAGACACATTTTTCGTAAACTTTCAAACCTTTTTGTTTTGTGAACAATTTCAATAATTTTCTTGGCAATGAATTTTGAAGAAAAGAAGCGATGCTATGTGAGTAATTATTTAGTTTATTTGCAATCCATCAAAATGTTTGCTGCAGCACTTAAGAATGTAATTAGGAGATATTATAATCAATAAATAGAAGTGGCACGTCCCGTATTTTCACGGGTATTATATACAAATATCTTTCTCTTGAATTCTATCTATTGGTAAACACTAAATGAAAATGCATTTAGTAGTTCGTTAAATAGCTTGATGATATTGATTTTAAAATTCACGTAAACACGGAATATTTAGTATGCGATTGTGTAACAGCGACAAATTACGAGAAATTACATCATTTCGTTACTATTATTTTACCATACAACTTATTATATTTTTACTAGGAGTATTGTACGTCACTACAAAAATACACAATGCTATTTGAGTGACAGCATATTTAACGCTTGTTAATACTCTTAAAGATTCTGTAACTAGAGGCTTAATGAGTTAACGCACCAAGAAAATATATTTGTACATGCCAAGATTAATTGCGGTGAAAATGTGGATAAAAATCAAGTTTCGTATTTAATAAATTCAACAGATATTGTAAAGCTAAACTTTCATTATTGTAACATTGATGCACCTTGCCCCCATTAGAGTTCAGCTAACTGTATAAAATCATGGTGCTAGAAAAACACATTAAAATATCTAATTTTATAAATTTTTCTTTGATCGCGTGTTTGCATTTTGTTGCCTCTTTACGCCAATTCAACTTAACACATCTGTCGCAGTAGTATGTTTAATTAAAGATACTATTTCTACTCGTAAAAGAAAGAAAATAAGTGTCTCCTTAAAACACATCGCATTAATATATTTAAAGCATTGTTAATTTAGCATGAGACCGTCCATCAGTTCCATTGGTTTCGGCAACAATTTTGCTGTAAAACAAAACTCTTCAAATCCTAAAAGCATGACACTGGGAGGTAATTAATTTACATAATAATCAATGTTTTCAAGTTTAGACCACCGATTTTTAGTTTACTCGGAGATCTTATTAGTTTTGTGTGTTTTACTGTGATTTTTAAAAACATGCCTTGTGGATATTTTAGCCAGACTACTAAAAGAGTAGTATTTGTGAGTAGAGTGTTTTTCTATGAAAATATTATACCATAGGTACTGTTAGTAGCCTCATAGTGTTGACAACAAGATACCTTATGACTAACTACCGGGCAAGGGGGCATTGTCTATGCCTATTTGAGTATTGCGACATTTGGTTAGGAGCTTTGGTGTAGAGTGGTTCTTTATGAAACAAACTTCGCAAAAATAGTATAAGTGATCAAGGACATGGATAATTTATGCAATATTATATTTAGCGTATAATTATTATCTATTTACATAAGAAATTTGGTCTAATATCGGCTGCCCTAATCATTAGTTATGTTCATCAGAATGCCGGTGGTAAATCTTTTTAATTACTATTATATTCCTGAACTAACCTCATAAGATATGATTGATAAAGTTTGATGTAATAACAGCGATATCTGTGGACACTAATACGTTTAAAACATTGTTACAAAATAGTCTTCGTATTTATCGAAAGTTATGAATTATATGTTCTCGATTCTTGATGAACAAATACTTATAGGTGATTGTTTGTTTCTTTTGAAGACTGTTTAAAAATAATGTGATAAATGTGTTAATAATGTAACTAATGTACTAGAATCTGTAATACAATTTGCTGGCGGATCAGGTATTAAAAAAAAGCACATCACACATTACTAGTATTCTTGTTAACCCCTCGTCGTGGTCAACTAAATATATGCTTGCTACGAGTGGGATTACGTGGGTAGTGCAATGGGTGGGATTCCAACCCGATGGCCTAACTAACCACTGGCTACCGCCGCATCAAATTTTTATTTATACTTATTATATACAATGACTATAAGTAGGTCCTCAATATTTCTCTTAGACGTTCAGCTCAATTAACTTTTAACAATATTGATACTACGATCGTTGACCTTTCGGGGTTTAATCCTTGACACGTTGTTTTGTTAATCTTTTTTTACTCTACCTTCAGTATTTATGCATTGATATGAGAATGTTTTGGTCAGTGTCGTTTGTGAAACTGTGTGATCTTGTAGGTTGGTGGTTTTTTGTACCTATCTCTATTATTTAGTTATTTTATTTATTTTATTTATTTATTTAGGATAATGTGGTTTTTGGTTTATTAGAACGTGGAGAGCGTAACCACGTGGCCGTGTATAATGTAATAAACAGCTTTATATTATAGCACGGCCATACATCTTCAGTTTACTTCACAGAGTACTTTGTTTACTTATTTCTCGGTTCAGTCTGTAATCGCATGAGGGCGGTAACATAAAACGATGCTCCCTTTGACAATTCATGTTTGGAATAGATTAACTTACAGTTTTCAGTTTTATTTAGTAATATGTTTAAAAAAATATTATTTTAGGAACTCTAATATTAAATTAGCCGTCGATACAAAATTTCAGATGATCATGAAGATCATCGGCGAACTAGCCCTGGTGGGCGCCATCGCGTCAGTCTTCGTGGTGGCTGCCAGAGGTAGAGCGGTTGAGAGAGCAGCAGAAGAAGCGGCCGGCAGGGACTACATGAGGTCACTTGACGAAATCATGTCCAAGGCCAGGAACAAGAAGACTATAGCGTCGTGGGACTACGAGACCAATCTTACGAAATACAATGAGGATCGGCTGGTAAGTGTCAGTCCATTATGTTAGGCACACTAATGTTACGACGAAATGGGAAGAAAATGAAACAACAATTTAATTTACTAAATAGTGCAAAAATGCAATGGATCTACGTATTAGTTGGGCACATCACAAAGTTTATAAATTACAGTCAGTCCATGATAATTTACATTTGTTATTTTCGTCAAATCCTAATTTCGTATACCAGCGTTCAAACATCGATGAACTTTCGAAATTACCTTTGCATCACACAACGATTAAGGTGTTTATTTGATAACGGTTAATTATTATAGCCTTGTGTTATATTCCGTCTAACGATTAAAAAATAAACGTAAGAAAATTAACTGACCTCAAAATTTTCAATTTAAGCTCCAAATCTCCTTGGAACTTGCAGAAGACGAAAAGGAATATTGGAAAGATACAATGAGCTACTTATGGCATGAGTACGAAGATTTGGATCTAAAGAGAATGTTCGAGAAGTATTCTAAGCTTGGTACTTCTGCGTTGCCTGAAGATTTGAATGAGCGTTTGATCAACGCCATCAGTAATATGCAGTCGACGTATGCTAAGGCTACGATTTGCGACTACAATAACCGAACTAAGTGCGATCTTCATGTGGAACCAGGTAAATAAGACTTAAAAAGGAATTTCTTCTAGAAAAAATAACTTAAATTTATAAATAGAGGATATTTTGTTTTGAATATGGTACAAAAGTTCCATGCAGTTGATATTGATGAATTCTATGAATTTGTTGCAGAAGTCACAACAATCTTTGCGACCAGTAAGGATCCTGAAGAGCTGAAGTACACGTGGTTAGAATGGCACAAGGCAGCTGGTGCTCCTTCGAAAGATGCCTTTACTGAGTACGTTTTGATGGACAATGAAGCTGCTAAATTAAACGGTAAGACTATACATTATTAATAAAATAAATTATATTTATTATAAAAAACGGCCAATTGAAATTACTTGAGACACTGATAGAACACTACAGGCATATTGTGGAAAGAGGTTTAAATGTGAGGACCTTTTTTAGTTACAACATACGATAACTTATATTTTTAATTATTTCTAGGTTATGATAGTGTTGCGGAATGGTGGCTGAGTGAGTACGAGTCTAATGATAGTGAAGAACAGTTTGCGAGCCTTTGGATGCAAATCAAGCCGCTGTACCAGCAGATACACGCCTATGTCAGGAGACAATTAAGACTTAAGTATGGAGAAAGCGTTGTGTCTGCCAGAGGACCTATTCCAGCACATTTATTAGGTTCGTTTCTTGTTTTAACTTAAAAAAAAGTGTCTAGAGAATTCGTCAAACTTAAACACAAAAGGGATTTTTGTTGGACTTGAATTTGTTTTGAATATAGTTAAGGGATTATGGTACAAATTTTTGATAAAATGAAATTTGCAGGTAACATTTGGGCCCAAACTTGGAACAACGTGGAAAAATTCACTCGGCCGTACCCTGATAAGCCTGAAGTTGATATTACAGCAGCTTTAATTGCTCAGGTAAACTATTTTTGAATAGTTAAGTGTTGTATTAATCTATTATGTAATTTTGTAAACATCTTCGTAAAATATATTCGTTTTCAGAACTACACAGCTTTGAAGCTTTTCAAGACGGCTGAAGAGTTCTTTACATCTATAAATCTAATGGGTATGCCAGAAATGTTTTGGGAGAAATCTATTATCGAGAAACCAGAAGATGGACGCGAAATGGTCTGCCATGCTTCGGCTTGGGATTTCTTTGATGGTGAAGACTTCAGGTAAACTTTTCAGTATTTGATTTTATCCGTCAAATAAGTAGAATAAGACAGGCAAGTGAGTAATGGAAGTGAAATAATAAAATAACTTCGACCAATCGGGAGTATAAAAAATGTAAGAGATGTTTTGCAATTATCTTGTTATGCAAGCTCAAGTTCAAAGGAGAAGATCCATTAAACAAAAATGATGAACACTTAATTTATGATTTTAAACACAAAGGAAAAATTTTCTTCCACAGGATCAGGCAATGCACCACAATCACCGACGCTTTCTTCAAAACTACTCACCACGAAATGGGTCACATCCAGTATTACCTACAATACAAAGATCAGCCTGTGATTTATAGAGCGGGAGCAAATCCAGGTAAAGCAAATATTTACATCAAGTAGGTACTGTATTTAAAACCGACACTTTTCTTATACCATGGGTTATTTTATATTTAACAACATAATATTTAATATTACATATATAAAAATAAAAGGTTTCCATGAGGCGGTCGGTGATGTTATTGCTTTGTCAGTGGCCACACCCAAACACTTGAAAGTCATGGGTCTTTTGGAAGAAGGACCTGACGATATCGAGTCTAATATTAACCAGCTTTACAAAATGGTAAGTATATTTCAACACAATATTCTTAATTCCCGTGGACTATTCAAGACCTTTGGACATACAGCATTATTTTAAACACAACCTTTTGAATCAGCTAGGCTCACAGTGCTGGTAAAGAGAAATCAACCAAAAGGCATTTACGCCTCTAGACTAAAAAAATCTGTTCCTATTTCAGGGATTAGAAAAGATTGTTTTTCTGCCATTCGGTTACCTTCTCGACTTGTTTCGTTATGGCGTCTTCCGAGGCACAACTACGACTCAGGACTATAACTGCCACTTCTGGCAGCTGAGAGAATCCCTACAGGGTATTGAACCACCTGCACCCAGATCTGAAGACGACTTCGATCCTGCTGCCAAGTATCATATTGCTGCTGATGTTGAATATATGCGGTGAGAATTAGTTCTCATTATTTATCCTTGTTTCTTAAGCTGTCACATAAACATAACCAAGTCGAAAGCACGGGCGCTCTTAATACCAAAATTAGTGTTTATAAACCACACGAAATACAAGTTAACAAATCAAATCAAAATGTTTTTATTTCTAGTAAACCTAAAATAGGCGCTTTAGAAACGTTAACTTTAAAAACTACTGACTCTAGGTGCGCGGTTCCAAAGTGTCATTCCTATGGAGAAGAACCGGCAAGAAACTCCATTAGTTACTCTTTTAAACACACAGCCATCGGTCACTGAACGATCACAAGACTGATGTGTGATATGTTTAACTTCTCAATGTATTTTGTTAATTTATTTCAGGTACTACATCTCATACATCATCCAGTTCCAATTCCATCGCGTGTTGTGTCAGCTGGCTGGCGAGTACACTCCCGGGGATCCTAACAAACTGCTCTCCAACTGCGACATCTACAAGAGTGCTGAGGCTGGAGAAGCTTTGGGGTATGTATATATTGCATACAGAATACAAGTCGTTTTACAATGCTTTTGTAAAGATGTGAACCACATTTATTTATCACAATATTATAATATTCTCACAATTGTCATAATCACCATTTTTCATGTAGCTCATAGCTGGGCTTAAACCCTTCCCTTGAGTTGCACTGATTTACACTTTCCATACCGTGCGGCATGGCCACATCGCATTTTTTTTCTTCTTCAATACAACGAAGTGGATATTCTTTAGATTTAAATTTATTACTAAACATTGAAATTATCATGCAAAGCCTCTACAAATGCGGGATGACCTACTTGACTAAAATTAAACTCCTGCCTTATTTTTCAGCAAAATGCTTCAGCTTGGTTCTTCAAGACCTTGGCCAGATGCAATGGAAGCTTTGACTGGTCAGCGAATCATGGATGCCAGCGGTGTCCTGGAGTATTTCGAACCTTTATACGACTGGCTTAAGGCTGAAAATGCAAGGACTGGCGAGTTTGTAGGCTGGGAACCTAGTACAGTCCGTAAGTATTTGTTGGTATACGCTTGCAAAATATATATAAAAGATATTTCCCCAAAATAACTCTCAATCAAAACTCGTTCATAAATGGAACGAGCATAGATCGTCACCTTTCGATTATGTACAACACAGAAGAGGCTATGTCCAGCCGTGAGACATTTATAGGCCGGTATTATTACTCAAGCAAAGCTCCGATGAGTTATGTTTGTAAAATGTAATGTATATTTTAATAAATAGTAAGGAATTATGCTAAATGTAAAAAAGATATAAGACTACCATGAAGGCTGATTTCCATCCATTGCCAATCTAATCTTCTTCTTAGTCGGCATCTTCATTACTGAAGATCGTGTCTAGTCTGAAGTTTTGATCACTTTATTGACTATGCTCTTCCACACGTTTCTGTCTTCGGCAGTCTTAATCGCATTGGTAATTGGCAGGCCAGTGATTGACTTTACCAGATCTGACCAACGGGTAGGTGAGCGACCGCGTGATCTTTTCCCGTCGACCTGACCAACGACCATCAGCTTCTCTAGGCTGTCAGGGTTTCTACGAGCTACGTGTCCGAAATACCTGAGAATTCGCTGGAAACAGATAGCGAACAGCCTTGTGTTTATTCCGAGCTCCTTTAGAATGGACACGTTGGTTCGGCGTGCAGTCCATGGAATTCGCAACATCCGCCTCCAACACCACATTTCAAAAGCGTTTATTTTCACTCTCTCTTTCTGCCTTATCGTCTAGGATTCGGCACCGTAAAAGAAGATTGAGAAGACCAGCGTACGCACCAGCCTCACTTTGGTTTTTCGGGATATATTGCGATCTTTCCATATCCTAGTGAGTTTAGTCATCGCTGTTTTGGACATTTGGATTCTTCTGGATATCTCCCTTTCACTGCCACCCTCGTTGTTGAGAAGGGAGCCGAGATAGATAAACTGATCAACGAATTCCAGGTCCCTGAGTTCATTGGAGCGAATTAGCGTACCAGAGTAGCCAATCTAATACAAACTTTCATTTGTTTCACAGCATACTGCACAGCTGAACAAAGATCGGTGATGGAGGTCTCTGGTTTCAACGAAAAACTCAAGACGTATGGGTCGGCGTAAAGTTGAGAAATATATTTATTTATAGTACCATTACAGACGTATACAGAAATGAAATAACGTTTTTTAGTATCGTATCAGCGATTAATTCACTTACCTTACGATGAATTTCCATGAGTACTTTTAAAAATAATGATTACAGTTTAATTAAAGTATGTAAAGACTTATTTCTCTACGGCCAAATTGATCAAGGTTTTCTTAAGCTACCTATAAAATTTTATTACGCCGTAACTAAATTCAATAATAGTATTGTTACCAAAAATAGAATCCCAGGTCACAGTTTTAGTTCGGCAAAATAATATTGTTCAATGACAGGATGTCATACAATGGATCGTTTGGTAATGTCACAACTCACAACCCTGACCTCTCATGAGTGACCAGACTTTTCGCGACACTTGGACTTAATTTAGTCTACATGGTGTTACCGAAAAGGTAGACGTAAGCAAAGTATTTGACATAAAAATCATATTCAGATTGCTGTGACGTTGTATCTTAACATTTAACGAGTGTGGTAATAATATATTGACTCTCGTAATGTGGTAACATGTTTGCCATAATTTTAGTTACGAATAATTGATGTGAAAAATTGTATATCAATTATTTGATTTTAAGCGGCGGTAGCCTAATGGCTAGGGCGTCGGACTTGCGATCAAATGGTTGCGGGTTCGAATCCCACCCATTAATTACACTACCGACGTGAATCCACTCGTTACACAAGCATCTTAGCTTAGCACGAGGGGTTAACGAGATTACTAGTAATGTGCGACCCACATTGCTAGTAACATTTTTTTTTTTTTTTTTAATAATTATAAGCTGAAATTTTGATAACCGATTCTATACCAGATGTAGTCTTCACCTTTTTTTTCATAGATATACCTATCCTATCAGTTTCCCTGTATAATAATGGTGACACAGATAGATAAATTGACTTATAAATTATTATTAGGACTAGTACATTTAATGAAGCATCGCTGCATTGGTTGGTGTGAGTTCAGAACTTAAATAAAACGTCGTAGGTTCAAAACCCAAAGATAATCTTCAAATATGATTTATGTTATGACATTAATCTATCTGGCTCAGTCCTTTAACTGTTTACAAGATCCAATGATTAAGTAACTTTTATATAAGACATAGCCCTATATTATGAAATCTCAAATTACCTCAAATCAAGCCGCTTATCGACCCTCCATCCTTCTCTAATAAAACGTCAAAAACACTTTGAAATGTATGTACCATAGGCAAAATTAAAAGCAAACAGCAACCAATACACAGGACGTATACAGTATGTACAGATAATTGTCATACTTCAATTTTCATACCAAATATGTATCGACATAGCCTCCAAGTGGCACAATTAAAGCAATGTCACACGTAACTGTGACTACACCGTTCTATATCTAATTACTATAGAAAACCATCAATTTGGCAATCTTGTCATTTGTATAACTTCCTAGTCTTGAAGGGCGTTCATTGTGACTTAATTTTGAATAACATGCGAGCATTATCTTTGTTTTCGAAGCCGGATTTTTACGTTGGTATTAGCACTACGTTTACAATTTAAGCACTCTATCTCCTTCTAATAATAATGTTCTCTGAGGCTTACTAGAATGTTACACATTGAAATGAAACAACTTTTTAAACGGATTCCATCGCGGTTTTTTTTTTCTTCAACAAATAAATATCTTGGAACAGCTCACACACGGCCATCTGATCCCAAACTAGGCAGAGCCTGTACTATGATAACCAGACAACTGATAAACATACATATTATAGACAAATAACACCCAGACACAGAACAAATGATCGTGCTCATAACACAAAGATTTGTCCTGGGTGGGAATAGAACCCACGAGCTCCGGCTTAGCAGTCTGGGTCACTAACCACTATGACTAGACCAATAGGTCCGTCAAACTACTTTGAAGGTGTCATGGACATGGGTTCACGCTTCGCTGGGACAAGGGGTTTTATTTTAGTATTCTTCTAACCATGTTTTAGTTCTACTAAGTGTGGTCTACCATGAATTTTGTAACAGAACAAAAGTATCAAACAACAGGGTACAAAACAGTCCCGTATAAGAGTAGAAATTCCTTTTGTAAGTAACATTAAAAATTAACAAATATTTCTTGTTAGCGATCGATGACTTCAATGTTTTTTAAATAATCAAATTTATAATTAACAGAAAATAACTTATCAATTCGTGGAAGTGGTATCGAAGAAATTGATTTAACTTTTTTGTGTTTTTTCATTACTGGGGGGCTGGAAATCGAATCATATGTTCCTCATAGCAAGTAATTGCAAAAAAAAAAACTGTTCAATTGCTATTTGAATTGAATGAATTGGATTAGTTATATTATTTAAGTAGATAGGAAGGACGTACCGACTTATATTTACTATCGAGTCAACAAAAGATTTCAATTAATCAGACGAGTTTAGGAATGAACAAAAAAATGTTGACATCGTTGTGGTGGTAAATTAAATGCCCGTAACTAGTAACCTATTGTATACTACATAATAGTTTTTGTGTGATGAACTATGAATTCATTAATTGTTAATTCCTAAACCTTATAATGATAACATCTAGTAAATAAGTGAGTATGAAGGAGTTGAAGCGGCTGTAGTGTAATGGCTATTATAGGGCATTGGACTTGCGATTAAGTGGTCGCGTATTCAAATCCCACCTATTGCGCTACCGACGTGAACCCACTAACGTAATACAAGAATAATTATAAAGTTTACCACGAGGGTTAAAAAGAATACTAGTAAAGTGCGACTTTCATTGATAGTACGCTTAAAAAAAACACGATAAGTCTGCGTTGTAGCATTAAACAGCCAAACCATTTTAATAAAGCTTTAAGAAATGTTACTAAATATTTTATTCCTAATTAAATTTTGATACCATAATAATAAGTTTATTTCTTGTAGTGTGTGTAGAAAGAAAATAACTTAAGGTAACGTTGCTAATGTACTTTTCTTATCATGTCGATGACAATCATAGTGTGTCCAGAAATCTGCTATGAGAATTGCATTATCATTAGCTTTTATAGCTTGCAGGTGTAAGGGTACGGGCACGAAGGACGTGATAACAACAATGTACTAACAAAAAAAAGCATGGGATGTGTGTGTAGTCTAGCGCTATAAGCACCTTAATTTATAAGTTGACCGTCACAATACTTCGCGAACATTTTGAGAGTACTTATTTGATAGCAAAGAATTACAGTTTACCATTTTGACAGGATAAATAGGAGAAATTATTGATGTTAGATTACAGAGTAAGTATTTAAATTACAGAGTTAATCTTTTTTCTATAAAATAAAAATGAATGTTGGTGAGCGCATAACTCAAGAATGGCTGGACCAATTCGGCTAATTTATTTTTTTGTATGTTCTCTAAGGTCCACGAAGGTTTAATACTATAAAAAAAAATGACGTGAACACTCGAAAATGTTACATTTTTTTTTTCTGTCTGTCCGGGCAGCTAGTCACTATAAAGTGAACTACAATGAAAACCCTACCATGATCCCTTGATGACGAATGAGTATTTTTTTTAGTGTGTGGGATCTAAACTCATTTTCCCACGATAAATGACATTATATTTTTTCAAATTGATATCAAAATAACTTATTCAAAGTAATCAGTCAAAGTTTTTGCTCGACAACTCTGGTCCACTTAGTTATGACAAGGACTTATTATTATATGTAAGTACATACTTTTGTTTTGAACGATCTTTGTAGCCGTAATTATGCAAAGGCGTCACCATGGGTTATTTGTTGGGAAGTTGACTCATATTATGTTGGTTATGATAAACATAAACTTCTAGAACTGTAGATATATTGCTTCTAGAACTGTTATAAAACAACCTTACTACATCATACCACGATCATAAGGCTTTCATTACTATGAAAACACGTGTAGGTAAATGTTCTGCCAACGCAGTTGTAGAAATACTTTTCTATATTTCTAATATAACGTGTATGTACATTCTTCAGCGGAGTCTCCTAACACAGGCATTACTTGCTTAACAGGAGGCTCCAATCACCAACTAATGTAAAACTTTTTGGTACAGAAATAAATTTGATTTGATTTGATTTGATTCTTCTTCCTGCCCTTATCCCATTCATATGGGGTCGGCGCAATGCGTATTTTCCTTCCATTCCTCTCTATTACTCGTCATCGCGGCATCCACTCCTTTCTTTCTCATATCATCTTTCACACAATCCATCCATCTCTTTTTCGGTCTCCCTCTGCTTATGACATGAATTACGAAATAACCAAAACAATTGGTAGTGCATATAATTACCTTATAAGGAATGGCTGAAAATCAGCGCTGTGACGGGTCGTGCCCGACCCAGTACAGCATTAGCTGAGCCATCTCCTTTTGCTACTGAATTACGCCTTTTTTTGTAAGACTGCTGTTATTGTTTACCGTTTTTTTTTGTAGCAATAAATGCCTTGTTATTTTATTTATTTATTATTTATAAGGTAAATCATGTGAGAACAACCTACCCTGAAATTACCAATTTATAAAGAAAAAAAGATAAGCTGAAAATAGAACTAAAACTTATCTGTTTTTGTCAAAACGATCTAGATATCATTCCATAAATGTGGTTGGAATGTAAAAACTGCAAATTAAGTTACATTAAAGGCTCATACTTTACAAGAAACCATGTATTTTAAATATATGTCATAGCTCTTAAATGCATCGCAATAAAGATCAAAATTATTTGTCAATTTCATTACATAAATGGCTGACCTTGCAAGCTTCGCGGTCGTCGTTCAGTCGTGCGAGTAATAGATAGAACAATTTTACTATTATATCTAAATGTTTGTGTAATTTACCAACAATTTAGGAACAGACAAGCAAAAACTCAGGTTTAAGTTGTGAATATCCTAGAATGAGACTTTACACCAGAGTTTAAGGTCCTCTTTATTAAAACAAAAGTGGAATAAATTAACCATCTGTGTTTCTTGAATTTTGCTGATTTGAAATAGATTCAGCATTTTGTTAATAATTATGCTTGCTTATTAAATGCTTAAATATGAAATGCGTCAATTACGTCTGTAATGCAAAATACCTCTTTTCTTTCATTTCCAGTGAATCCCTTCTGACCTTAGCTCTCAAGCCAATGGAAGAAAATTTAAACTACAAATACATACAATTATGCCAATGAAAACATAACCTAATCCTATTTCGTGGATTTAGGTACACAAAGAGTATGCACAGATGTATGCTGTTTACTAAAAAGTATAAACAACCACATGCCTTAAAATGCAGCACGCGACACAAGTGTCACGCAGACCGATTCTATCTCATGCCTATGTCAAGGTCACATTTACCAACAATATTATGGTAAAAATTGTCCTTGCGTTACCATATTCACAAACACTTGCGGTAATTTGTCGCTTAGTACGCAGGGCATATGTATACTTAGTACTATATGTATTATAATGTAATGTTCGTAGGTACAGGTTGATAATTCCCACGGTAAAACTGGCACAATAGGAAAATTGCGTGTTGCTGTTGTGGTATTGTCCTAGAGCTGTTAATACATTAACATGTCAATATTTCATTGATGTTTTTAACATAAATAGACCACTCCCTAATACTTAATAATAATATTAATTAACTTTAACATATTTCTTTAATGGCTATCTGTCGCTACTTTACACCTTAAAGTGACAGAGCTTGAGACTTAATCTGATTGCTACAAACTGATTGACGTTTCAGTACTTTAGCCATAATTTAAATCCTAACTTTCTTTCTTATATTGTAAATGCGAAAGTAACTGTATGTCTGTGTATAACGCAATCAAGCCTAAACTAATGGACCTATTTAAATGAAATTTTGTGCAGAGATAGTCTAAAGCTCGACAGGGGACATATGCTACTTTTTACCGCGAGGGGAGGAGGAGTCGCAGGGTATAGCTAGTCAATAATAAATCCTGTTCTTAATTTAGTTAGATCGGTAGATTCAAGAACGCATTATGATGTACATCAATGAACAGCCCTATGTAATTACACAGAATTTTCTTTCACACACACTTAAAATTCCCCTTTGATTTGTTTAGAAAACGATGGCATCTGTTTTATATACTTGTGTGTGTATCATGCCTCGTTGTGTAATTTAAGTACTGATACAGGAAATAAAATTGATGTAATTTTTTATCAGTATAACAAGAACGAAATAAAATATAATAATCTGCGCACAAATTTGATAATTGTATTTTTGTTATTACTAGATTTAAACCTAAAGAACTACAAAATTTATTAACACATGTTATCAATATATATAATTACTTATAGTTAATAGTAAAATTGCAACCTAAGGGAATGCTAGAACAAGCTAGTAATGGTTGGGCGAACTAATAATTTTACCAAATAAGTTAATCTAATGAGTATTTTTGTACAAAACTTACACCGAAATAAATATCATGGTCATCTGATCCCAAACTAGGCAGAGCCTGTACTATAGTAACCAGACAACTGATAAACATACTTATATATTTCTAAATACATACATATTATAGATAAATAACACCCAGACACAGAACAAATGATCGTGCTCATCACACCAAGATTTGTCCTGGGTGGGAATCGAACCCACGACCTCCGGCTTAGCAGTCAGGGTCACTAACCACTAGACCAACAGGCCCGTCGAAATGTTGTATCATCCAAAAAATGTTCCTTTTTGTTAGTGCCTTACCTAAAATATTGCTCTATGTCATAAAAAGTGTACTACGAGATAATAACCGCCCATTAGGTCACAACTTCCTGAGTGTATTGCGTTATCATTACTTTCGCTGTCACAGCTTTCTTTGTCACCTGTAAATGGGGACATGTACTGAATATTCAATGTTAGCGTATTGCGATGATCTAATTGTATAGGGACTGGTGTAACTTATGAAGGAAACGTCGCCGTATCGGGAATTGTATAGATAAGAACATAGTACCACAAATACTGTAATGGAAGCTAGCTTAAAAGTTGTGCGATTCGATTTTGTTTTACTATTTTTAATACTTTCTGTATGGCCAGGCCCGACTTCAATTATTCATGTTTCTCCATATCTTTGTAATCCTTAATTGTCAAACGATGTAAGGCGCAGTACACACGCGCGCACCTAACAATTTGCGTAACAAATAAGTGTAACACCGTGTTATATAACAGTAAGAATTCATTACAACTGGGATTTTACGTCCTTTGGATACATTTTAAGTAGGTAGGTATACACACCTTAGTGTTAACTGTTAAGTGATTTTGTTGGCCACTGACTAAAAGGAGTGTTGATTGCTGTTTTTGGTATTTTGTAATCATGAATTTCACTTCTGAGTAAGGTTAGACAAAATTTTAGATTAGATAAAATTTGTATATTTGTACGTTCCATTAATTTCACCAGTAAAATATTGATAACAATTTTTATTAGTTCCCTTTAAAATTCGTCGGATTTCTTACTTAAAAATGGCAGATTATTTCTCTATTCTTAATTAAATATGTATATATATGCTACTTAAAAAACATCATTAATATTCTTTAGTTCAATAATCAAATTATGACAATAAGGCCTTGAGGTTTTAAAGCCTGTTTTCTTAAGTTATTTCTGTAAAATCTGTTTATATTATTAGATTCATTGAATCAATTGTTTTACAACAACAAATATAATTAGGCAATGAGATTAATAGTAATGCATATTTTACGACATCAATCAATTCGTGCATTAAATTATTTGCGATTCTGGAATACTTAAATAACCATGTCATCATTTATCGTCACGCTAAACGATATGACCAATCAGTGTTACAGCATTGAAATTAAAATCAATGTCGTAAAATGGTTACTTTACCTTCTTGGCCTTTATAGTTAACTAATTTGATATAGTTTTGCACCTACTTATTGTTATATCAACTCAGGCAGAGATAAACTGGTAGATGATTCAAGTCCGCCAGTGTACACCGAGTGAAAAATTATAAATAAAAAAATATATTTTCAAAGGTAATGTCGGGCTTAATTTTCTTATGTCGGACCTAATTATTCAAAAAATATTTTAAATATTTTTTGAATAATTAAAAATATAATAATTGATTTAATTTGTATATTAATTATTGTTAAGCTACCTTAACAGTACGTCATAATGAAAAGGAAACTGTATTTCGTTATAATATGAAGTAATAATGTGCGCTTATTTTTTTTTAAGTTTTTACTCTGTTTGAAAAGATTAAATCTGTTTGTTACATATACGGTGCGTTTGATACGAAATGTTTCCGTGGGATATGCGAAAAACTTCATACACCGCGGACAATCATGTCAACTACTTGTTTATGTATTAGTGGCTTCAAGTTGCGCATGTATTTTTCCGCAATTAAAATCCAATAACATATAAGAAGATGGCTTGCAAGTTAATTGTTTAATCCAATTTTCAAGACGAATCGTCGAATATTGATTTATAAAATAACAATATAACACCATAACAGTCCAGGTATACTAAAGCGATGCCATGAATAAATAATCTTGTAAGTAAACTACACGAAACATAAACACGTCGTCTTCAAGCCATATAAGTCTATAGAACAAATGTGAAAAAAAAATATCTACGATTGACCTGTCTTTCCAGCTGTTACTATCCCAGTAGACAAACCTTACACCATTCCATGTAACCCCGTAAAATGACGATGAAACGTAAGACATGACGCATTATGACCTCAAGTCTATTAGGTACGCAGAAGTACAGCCAGACAAAGCCGATTCACACGGCCCGAGTTCAGAAGCAAGCTTACAGACGGACAGTCGTAAACGTGATACCAAACAAGCACCACGCACCATTGGCTGCTAAGAACCTCGCGCAACTAGGTCAGGTCTGACCATTTTACCATGAACTATATTTTTACTAAACATTCCACAATGTGGTTCCAAGTTATTCTGGTGCTTTTAACATACTCTTCGGCCGAGCCGCAGTTGGATTTGCCGCCAATTTCAAGCACGCAGCGTAATTTTGGCGGATACGGCTTGTTGTCAAGTACACAAACGTCTGTAAACTCTCCTGGAAACCAGTACGATGTTAACCGGAACTTTCAGTACAGTTCAGCAAGACCTGTATCGGCAAGCCAGGCGCCTGGAGTGTATTCCGTATCTTCAACTCCTTATAGCATAAATCCCGATATAAGCAATAATGGTTACCCAAGTCTCGACTATGGGAATGGAAGAAACCCCAGTTCGACATCAAGGCCTTACGATGATAGGAACCGGGATGATTCTATAGACATCAATAACGACCCGAATTTCAGGAAAAATGATCCCAACTTCATTCGTAATGATCCTAATTATGTTGGAGCGAATCCTTACGATTTTAATAGGGGTGGTAATGGAAATGCTTTGGATGAAAGAGTGCCTCATGTGAATATACAGCAGATAAGAGATTTCTTGACGCAGGCTGATGATCAAGCGTCGAAGGAATGTACGAATAATGTTGCTGCCCAGTGGAATTTTGAGACTGATGTCAACGATGCAACGCAACATGCTGCGGTAAGCTTTTCTATAATTTAATTTTATTTTGATTTGATTCCAAGTCCTATGGGCAAGTACTAATTGTTACTGTTTTTAGTTTTCTCAGTTAAAACCATAAAAATATATTTACTTCTATTGAAGATAAATTTGAGTATTTTTGTACAATGACTAATAAAATATAACTTTTGTTTTGTTACTGAAACAAAGGAAATTAGTTTCAGTAATAATTATGCCAAATTAATGAAGGCGTCTCAATATGAATATGATGACGAGTCGAGACTCCGTGGTCGAGTGGCGTACACAACTGTTTTCAAGGTGTTGCCAGCTCTGAGGTCCCGGGTTTGATTCCCGGACGGGTCAATGTAGAAAGAAAAAACACTTTTCTACATTGTCTCGCGTCTAGGTTTTTGTGCACAACTGCTTTAGCTACTTACTTCGGATTTAGACCAATAAATGTAACATTGTCCACATTTATTTATATACATACCTTCATAACTTTTCATAGTTATATGTTTTGTTTTTGTTAGTTGATAATTTCCTTTGAATTCGTTACCAGATACCTGTAGGATTAAAGTAGTATAGGACTTTAAGACTATTTGATATATTTTATTTTAAACTGTACAAGTGTACATGCATAAAATAACAGTCGTAACTACATAATGTTTAAATGGTCGTACGTCCACTGTTATTACCGGCAAATGACTCCACTATTTGAGATTGTTATCAAATAAACAATGTACTACCTACCACCAAGTTAAAAAAGACTGTGTACAGTACTTTATTACCTTGGGAATATGTAGTTTTGTTAATCATCGTCTTAATAACATACTTATAATGAATCGTGTTGATTCATTAAAGTTAAATCTGGCCAACAAAATCAAACGCGACTCTTATGAGAAAAATTCGTCAAAATAATAATATTTAATGTATCTCGTATGAAAAATAATAATTTTACTTTGTATGAGAATATGGTCTAATAACACGTGGAACTAATTATCTTCAGGTTTATCAGGGTAGTTATAAAAAATCAGTGCGTTCAACCGTTCTAATTTTGGCGAACTGATTGCCAATTTTGGACGTATTATTAGCCTAAGACATTAACCGTAGCCTTCTTTATAAAGACTTTGACGCAGAAGTAAATATTTAGGAGTTCATGCATTTGTTGTTTCATACTAGTTTAATGACACTACATCGTAAGGAAATATAGATTCCCAAATCTAGAGACTGAAACCGCTAATCCGCAAGAGTCCAAGTTTCTATGTAAACTATCCTAGTCTGGTGAAAAATTTGGCTAAAGAAATAAGCAGAAGCTTTTTACCTATATTGTCTTCTGTACATTGCCTTTGTTGTATGTGTGTATATCTATACTAATATTATAAAGAGTACCACTGTACCGATTTGAAAAATTATTTCACTGTACGGAAGCTACACTATCAACGGGTGACGATATAGGCTATATTATATTAAGAAAGACCGCATGCGAAGCTGCGGGCAACAGCTAGTAAATAATAAATAAATAAACTACAATGATAAAATAACTAAAAAGTCTGCATTGTATTAATATTTTTTTCAATAATTATATATTTTTTTTATTTACTTCGTAAAAAAACTGTTGCTAAGTAAAATACAACTGGTTCGATTTATAATAAATAAATAAACGCGGAAGTATTGTGATGAATACTTGTTCCTTCTGTATTCGGGAAGAGATGCTGCTGTGAGACAATTAGGTATAATTCAGATTTTGTTTCAACTTTTTTCTTTTGTCGTGTCATTTACAATATTTATATTATTGTAAATGACACGACAAAGCCTTTGATTGTTTTAAATGTATAATTAATATTTTATACAATTGCAATCACAAATTTCTTATTTCACACATTCCCATCGGCGTTTATGTAGTGGAAAGTTTCCGGGTAGCAGTTCCCATACTTGAACAATGTATGTGAGATCTGCAACACCACGTTTCTACGTTGTGTTGTATCTTCTTGTTTTTGTAGAGAGTACCGTATTGTTCTAAGTCAGATATTACGTGGTTTCTGTAGTCTTATACGTGCAGGTTTCACGTCATGATAAATGATGATGGTGATTTTTTTATCTATTGATGTTTGTTTTAGCCGGAAGTGTGTATAGGTGTAGATATTTAACATGCAATGACAATATCAAGCTTTTGGATCGTCATGCTTTAATTTTTTAGTCCGAAGGCATTTTTGAAACACCACCACTACGAAAACAAATGATTTGGTTTTTTTTTTTACTAAAAATGTGGTTGTTATCATATCTGAACAAAAACATTTTCATGTTAAATGTTGCCAAGACCATACGGCTCGCAATGTCTAAAAGTTATCAGATCTCATGCAGAGCCTAGTAACTGTAAACTACCTGACTCTACCAGCCCTAATTAAAAAAACTCTACACCTTAGTCAAAATATGTGGTTTGGCCTTATCGCTACCGTCACTTGAGCGTAAGGTGTAAAATGTGTTAAAATGATTCACTGTCAGTTACTGTTCTGGTAAAAACTTCTTCTAACAAAGCGGCAGATTAGGAGACACATAAACCAGTTCTGGCAGTGTGCTTTTGTTTTTAATTTAAACTAGACCAGACGCCATGCTTTGTCCGGAATCTTACGAGTCACTATTCCCGTGTAACAATGATCAACACATATTATCAAGATCTAATTAATATATTTCTTATGACAGTTGTTCGTGGGAACTAATACCTTACATATAGTTCGTGACTTGTTTCGATATTATTCTGTATCAAAGTTTTTTTCATTAAAGACCTTATTATCGGCGACATCATTATAATAGTGATAACGTTTTTTTTGAGGGCTTGTCAAGTATTTTTATTGTTTGAAGGTCAGTAGCAGCATGGTTTAATGTATTTGATTGAATTTATTATATTTTCCTATTAGGATTTTACTGATCACTTTTATTTTAATGAGATTGTTCCAGATACCTAATAGAGGAGGGTCTAGGTAGGACTTACAGAATAATGTAAGAAATGAAATTGTGTTTCAATGTGTTTCGATTAGTGGAAACTATATGGGATCGATTCTAGAATAATTAATTTCATGTAGCGTGTGTCTCGCCCTGATTTAAAATAATTACTTAGTATAAAATTAAATATTCAAACAAACATACTACATACACGATGCAATCTCATCCTTTTCAAACTGATTATATAAGAAAACAGTTCCTGCCATAAAAAAGGCAGACACAAACGGTAAGGTAGTGTAACAATTTCAACAATTACATCAAAATAGTGCAAACTGAAATTCAATCTGTCACGTCCACGTCCGACACCGATTTTCCGTAATGTCCGCCATTGCGTCTCATTGTATCAGAACAATAGTCTCGATGGTGTCACGTCATGGTCAATTATTTGTTCTCTATATAATCGATTTCGTAGGTACATCAAAATAATGGTACGGTGGAGATCCGCTGGCTAGTTTCAGATTTAGGTCATTGAAATGACTTGCTTGACGGCAAGCGTCGCTGTAGAACTCTGTAGAACTATTTAATTTCATAAAATTGTTCAATTAATCTACTTTAAAAAATATTTTGTCATTGTTTTTGTAATCGAACTCCTTCAAAACGGCTTGTGTGTATTTGGAAGGTCTGAGAATAGGTCGTAGGCTATTTTTTATACCGCTATGTGATAAGGGTGGCCCTCCATTTCTTTTTATTTGGCAATAGGTACAACGTTGCCGTGTCGTGCCAGAGCTTTGCAACTATGCTAGGAGCTTGTTGATAGAATTATAGCAATATCAGTATTGGTTCCACAAAACTGCATCAAAGAAAATTGAATTATACATAATTTCCTTCACTGTTATGGAGGAAATTTAATTTCAATAACAATTTGTAGTACACAAGCTATTTTTAAATAAATATAATAGACCGATTATAAACACGTGTTAATTAGCACATGCCATATCAGGTTCTGTAATGCGTATTGTTCGTATCATCTCTTCCTAAAATGGCAAAGTAGTCGAATTACAGCACAACTCTTCCTCTACTCCAGGAACTTATAAAGTCATTATACAACAACGCACCCTAGCAAAAAAAAACATTATCAATTCGCAAGGAACCTAGAATTGTTTTTAAACTCAAACGCAAATTGCCTTTATATAAAGCATGCCATAATTTAGAAGCCATTCTTAAAATACTAAAAATAGCTCTAGATGCGCGGTATTTAAATGTTATTCCAATGGAGAAGAACGACAGGCAGTTTCTCTATTATGCTGCTCTTGCCCATGTACGTGCACTTTCGGTGCTGCAAAAGCAAGACAAGTAATTTTTATTAAATGGGTTTTCCTGCAATAAATAAATAATTATTATTACCAAAATATCGCATGTATTCTGTAACCTATAAACGTATCTTTACCTATAAGGCTTGGGATACGAGAACAATAAGATAATTCATTACTCCAAGGCTTCGTATTGTGTTCGAACCATAATAGTTAGAGGAAAAGCTTATGGTTGTGGGTAATTGTTTTGTGACCATAATAATTGCGTTTGATGACACTTGTGAGTTGGTTTGAAATGTAATTAAGTATGTTACGTTGCAGTGTGTTTCAAAGTCGAATTTAATACCTGCGCGATAATACTACGTGTACGATATTTGTAACAAAGGAGTTTGTATACAATAACTAGTAGAAGGGTTGAATATAGAAAACACGATCCGACTTTAGATGTCTTGTTGTAAACTGAATAGAAATACTTCGTAATTTATGTACTTTTTTTTTCTTTTTGTAAAGATGACTAGCAATGTGGGTCGCACATTACTAGTAATCTCGTTAACCCCTCATGCTAAGCTAAGTTGCTTGTGTTACGAGTGGGTTCACGTCGGTAGTGTAATGGGTGGGATTCGAACCCGCAACGCAAGTCCGACGCCCTAGCCATTAGGCGACCGCCACCGCCGCTTCAGTTTTGTTTCCTAGCTTACCAGTTTTAAATCTTGTTTCCGCTTTCTGAGTCTGTGTCGATTTTAGTATTCCCATTTTACTTCTAAGTTTAAAGTATGTTCACTGTTGAAGGTATGTTTTACATACCTACGTGTTGAGACCCTCTTTAAGACCACAAACAGGACCCACCAATTGCACTACCATACTACTCGAATCGAAGTAACTAAACGAAGGGTTAACAAGAATATTAGAAATATGCGACCCACATTACTAGTAATCTTTATTAAAACAAAACAAAAAAAAAGCAATGACTTTAAAACAAGATAAAAAAGAGCAATAGCATTTACATTAGCGAATTACTTTTTTTACAATATTTAACCATTTTAAAATTATATTAAATCAGGTTATCTTTGAGGTATATAATGGAACCTTGAACATTTTTCGGGTAAAAAATGAATCTCAATTTATTCACAATAGAAAATTACTAGAAAAACACATTTGTTGATTTTGTATTGTTACGCGGTGTGACTAAAACACGTAGTTATTGACTGAAAGGGATTTTCATTGCCATGAAGAAAAAAGTCAGGGCATTGATGTCAATTGAACGTTTTTATTTATGCAAAGTGTAATAAAGGATTTTCATGAAATGCTAGAAGAGATATTATCGTTCACAGGCATGGTTTTAAAAAAATTAAATAATATAATTATGGAATTAATAAAAAATAAAATGACTGTTTTTAGAAAGGACAAAATGAATAACATTAGGCACGTATGTTTTCTTTTTTATTAAATGTGGACAACATCACATACATTGCTCCGAATCCAATGTAAGTAGCTAAAGCACTTGTGTTATGGAATCCAGAGACAACGAAGGTACCACAAACACCCAGACCCGAGGCAATGTAGAAAAGTGTTTTTCTACATTGACCCGTCCGGGGATCGAACCCGGGACCTCAGAGCTGACGACACCTTGAAAACCGGTGTGTACGCCACTCGACCACGGAGGTCGTCATTCGACTTCGATTCGGTCGTCTCATAAAACAAATAATTACGAAAATATAGTGAATGCGAAATTTGCGTAATCTGCTAAAGTTTTAAAAATAAGTTCTAGAATACATGCAATTGGACCTACAAATATAATAAATAGGTAGGTCCTTTAAAATGTTGCATGCGGATAAGAAATTAAAAATGACTTTACACTAGAAAATCGCAGTAATTCTCAGCTGTAAGGACAAAAGTTTTGCTAAAACGACATGAATCTATGTCAGTGCAAAACTTTGGCCAAATATAATTAGCAGAATTATAAAGTGACACATCGCTGTTACAGTGCTATGTTCAGCTGTACAACTTATTAACACTATTAAGTAAAGCATTGTAGACACGCTTACAAAATTCATTCATAGAAAAGAATAAATAAAATTCTTCTGCAAGCAAGACAATGTTCTCCACCAAGAGCAAAAAATTATGCAAAATTCAAAGCATGCTGCCTTGTTACAGTTTCCTTACATTATATATTTTGCCTTTTTGCCAACTACGTTGATATAGCAATAGATTCAGCTTCAAGTCGACAAATTATAGTGTTAAGCTGCTCCACTTCGACACACGCGGTGCACAAGTTTTACGACTCCTGTGGTTGAGTGGCGTACACACTGGTTTTCAAAGGGTCGCCAGCTCTGAGGTCCCGGTTTCGATCCCCGGACGGGTCAATGAAGAAAAACACGTTTTTACATTGTCTCGGGTCTGGGTGTTTGTGGTACCTTAGTTGTCTCTGATTCCATACCACTCATAATTAAGTACTACTTACTTTGGATTCCGAGTAATGTTGGTGATGTTGTCCATATTTATTTATTATTTATTTACGCCAACGTAGCTGCGTGTGTCCGCTTGTTAGCGTTTTATTTGTTTCATGCGTAGCGTGTCCGTGGGTGCTGTGGATGTTATCACTAATTCACTACCATTTTCATACACAGCGAAGCTTGACACACGTGCGTAGCGTCTTCAACCATAAAATAAGTCAATAGTCATGACAATACGAGTTTACGGTGCTTAAAAAGAAATCTATGCAAAATTAAGTAAATACTAAAAGGTCTTCAAAAGAATCTGTTATCTGCCTTCACCTTGGTATGAAATCAGCACAGATTCAGGGTTAAAAGAGGGTAAACGTCACAATAGCTTTTTTTTGCGTTTTATGTGACCAAGACTACGTTGTTACGCTTATTGAACAATGTACAAACGATAGCAAATAATAAAATAACAAAGAAAAAATTGGACAGTCAAAAGTAAACCTTAACACTTTGTTTAAAAATTAATTGAAACATCTCTAAGTGTACACTAATAACTTTTCTACTTAGCAGTACAACTAAACTTTTCACACAACCAACGCACGTAGTTCGCTAATTGATGACAAAAGACGATCCTGACCTTAGAATCTTACTCCCACTTAACAAAAGCACTTGATACATTTTAGCACACTCATGTTACGACGGCTTAGGATTCAAATTCGCTTGTTGTTTAGCTGCGGAAGGCTTAAATTAAGTTGGTGTGTAAGTGCAAATGGATTGCATAGTATTGTGCCAAATATTTAAGCAGCTTTGTGCTTGATAGTACATACGTTTGTAAACTTGAACTAGTTTTAGTATGAATGAGTTTTTTGTTAGTATCTTTGCTTTTGTTGACTTCTTGAGTAGTCGGAATTGTTATGTTATGACAGATGGGCGATTCGACTTCTAGGTGACTCTACAAAAGTGTTTGCCTTATCTGCACCGGATGCGGCGCGATGTTGTCACTATTGTCCTACGTTACTGTAGTATCTAATAATGCTTACCTACTACAGAGTCGTCGATATTAAGGAATTGAGAGATTCAGTAATAAAGATACCTACGTAGGTATCTCATGAAGCATTTAAAATGTCGAAATAATACTGCACGCAATAAATTAGAGTTAGTAACACATTTACAGAGAAACAAGATCAAAATATTCTAATATATAAAAAATATATTAAAGTTGTATCATTTACTTACCGACCAAACGAATATAAGTTCAGGAAAATGCTTCAACAGTTTCAGCACTATGGATTTTTTTTAATTCATTTCTAAGTGTCTTGTCGGAAATAGTTCTTATTTCTTAAGTTTTTCATGTAATTTCCTTATTTACGTTAAATTATAAGAAGACATCGTCACGATACGATTGCGAAACTTCACTGTATGGGAATGTCCTCTATCATTGACAATGGACATACGTTAACTTGTGTGAGAATTAATAGACGTCTCATTATTTCGTGGAGACGGCATTGAAGTGGCTACCGTAAGGTCTTAACTTTATCTTTACTTGGTTGAGCTTCATCGCATCGTGTCCCTTCTTTTACGTAATTGTGGGTAAGTAATTGAATAGACAGATTTGATCATTAGAAGTTTTCATACAGAATTTCGATACTTCTAAGAAAGTATTTTTGTCTTATATGGGTCCAGAAAATGTGATGTATTCATTTGAATGATAAATTCTTGTATGCGGGACTAGTATAATTGTGACATGACTCTGTCAGGTCATCGGTCCATCTGGTATGTATGACATATCTTAAATGTATAGATAACGTGTTATGTGTGAAAAAATTTACGTGCCTAGTTCGTCCCGGTGGCAATATTATAGGTAGGTGGTACATTACCTACACTAAAACAATTATGTTTAGATCGTGACACGGTATAGGTACTATAATCTGAATGAATAATTAACGCATAAACACAGTCTCAAGTTCAAAACCAGTTTAAAACCGTGGGAAACTGAATTTATTATATTTATATGTAGGTAGTAATGAGTACTTTGCTGGAATTAGCGTTTCTTTGACATTTAATTTAATTACAGTTTTCATATATGATATAATAGTTATGACTAAAACCTCATTGCTGTAGTTAGACTCATAATTGCCATAACCTTTTTTATTTGTAATAGAATTTGGTATGTACAATTTCCCGCGGCTCAGGCAAAAGCAAGGACGGGAGCGGTGTGTCTTTAGTCGGTGCAAATCCGATATATCCCCACGCTGTGCCCTCAGCGTGAGTAAAAGTCGTTAGCGAATCAACGCGTAAAAAGGGTGTAGATAGAATTAGATAACCAGTTAGAATCAAAATGTTCTAAAGTGGCATCAAACTGTTTTGATCAAAGGGGCTAAGGGTGCTGCTCCACTAGAGCACGATGTCCACGTCTTGTTGACTGCATTTAATTTGTTCGCTAATTAGCGTTTTTTGCGTAGGGTGTCCTTGGTGCAGTGAATGTTATCACTACCATTTTCAGACACAGCGAAACTTGACTCACGTGCATATTACTGGAACACGAAGACACAGGCATAATACACGAATTATCAGTCACATTATGTAGATTTTATTCAAAATGCTGATATGGGGGCTGTATGGCTAAGTGTAAGCCGCACGGTTAGATCAATAACAACATACTTCAGTTAAGCCGCACTCGCCACGGTTAGCCCTCGGATCTCGTACCTAGAGTCATTTAGTTTTAAAGTAAACGTTTCTAAAACGCCTAGTTTAGGTTTACTAGAATAAAAACATTTTGATTTTTTTATGTGTGACATTTCTAAAAATACCGAGACCCCTCCGTGCCTCGAAAAGCACGTCAAGCCGTTGTTCCCGACTGTCAAACGTCGATCTTTGATAGTCATTACAATTCCGACAACCAGTCTTACTATAGAATACTACGTTACCCAGTAAAATGGGTTATGGAGGTTATATAGGCAGTCGCTCCAAGTAAATACGGTAGTCAGCTAAGTCCGGTAAGACTGAAAGCTGATCTCAACAAAGCCAAAAGCTGGGAAAAGGCTAGGCAGATGCAGATAAAGTTATATAAATAAATCACAACAGTGGTTTTCAGTGACATTATAATACAAAACAAATTCAGTTTAATTAAGTTCTGACTCAAACTAAAACAAATGCCTTAACCACCGAATAATTGTTGTTACGATACAAATCAACTTGAACTTGAGTTTGAAACGAGCATGAAGATTTAATCTCGAAGTAAATCAAGGTTGGTTAATGAATTGTTGAATAGTCTCTAAGGGACTTATGACATTTGTTACGTGTAATTCGCCACGGACAAGGCTGTTCCATTGTATTTAAAACTTAAGTTCCAAATTTTATGTATTCTTGTCATTATGGCTATAATAGGTGTAGCTGATAGGTTGACTGAAAGTAGCTTTTTACAGGTATAGAGAACGAATTAGCAATGTTTACTAGCTTTCTTATTTGATTTCGCGAATTCAGGTTGCATAATTTTCCATTAAGCTTTGCCTTCACGTTTACTATGAACGTTTAAAGCAGAACTCTACACCGGAGGAATGTCTACACCGGAGTCGAGCGGATAGTGTATGTGAGATCTCGCGACTCCGATCCAGGCAGAGACGGGAACGGTGTGAAATTTGCCAGGGAAAGTCTGACATAATTATTATTATCCTTGAAAGCATTAGATATTCATCTCGAAAAAAAGGTATACTGCCTTCGTGTAATCGAGACGGTCAGAACAGTACGCCCATCTCGCTTCCACAGTAAAATTAACATTGGGAATGGTACTGGTGCAATTATACATAGCAATGATATTTTGGAACCGCGCAACTTGAGACATGTAATGCATTGAAAGTGAAAATAAAAGAAAATATTTAGGTTTTGATTTTTATACATCTTACTGTCTGTCTATATTCCTAGGTTATACAGGTTGATAGGCACTCTAGAAATATAAAATATTTGACTCCATCTTTTCTTCTTTCAAATGTAAGAAATTTTAATTGAAACATCGTATGTAGTCTTTAATTTGAATTGAAAGAAAAAAGTGTGAACAGAAGTTTATTCACGGTTTTTAATTACCTACCATCGAGATACAAGATTATCATCATAAAATTGCCGTCGTTAATTACGGTTCATCCGGGTTTTTGAGGTAATTATATTATGAATCAACGAGATATTGACCTTTGCCTACTTTGAGGCTCCCATATTTCTGATTGTAAAGGATTTTTTTGTGCATAATTTCAGGTTCGAACTTTTATTGCTTTTTCAGTGCTATTTTTGAAACTTTTCTTATTGATAAAAATATCGTAAAATAAGGTTTATTTTATTTTATTTGGTGTGAACATTGTTTCAAATAATTATTTTATCTATTGCACGCCTCATAAGCGAAGCATTGAGGTGGGTATTACTGTCAGTTTACGCACACCGAGTGATTCTCCAACTTAAAATGTCACTTTTTTTAGTCTTATTAGGTATCTTTCCCGTAAAATATGTGACTCATTCACTTATTAAGGTTTTTCACTTATTAAGTTTTTTATAACCTATTCGATTTTTTTAATGTTATGAGCGGTGCAAAATATTACAAGCAAAGAATTTAGCTTATGTATGTAGCTTACCTACTCTATATCAAGTTTTATCAAAATCTGTTCAGCGGTTTAGCTGTTAAAGTCAGACAGTCAGAATTACTTTTGCATTATAATATTAGTATGTGTAGGTTTAAGACTTTTACAATAAGGCTGTAATGTGGTCTATTTTTAACAAACCACACATCAAATGCTTACTGTTATTATGGCACCTTATAAACGATAGATGTCAATTACAGCAGCTAAGTATATAAGTATGATTCACACATAATGTGCATAATATCATCACGCTATGTCCACTGAGTCACCAAAGTAATTGCTGTAAAAAATCTATAATTTTTATTTATCATTGTTTTCTTGTTGTTCGTCATTTGCAATGACGCAAATAATGACGTCACTTGTTTTAATTAAGCTTGAAGAATCTATAGGAATCAAAATAAAAGTGTTATGAATAAAACTAAAAGCTTTTTTTTCTTATTTAGACTTTATTGATTTTGAGAGTAGACTTACAACAAATTCCAATTCCTGATTCAAATGTTTGGAATCGAGGTTTTCTCACGATGTTTTATTTCGCCGATTGTTTTTTTCTAGTCTAATCTAAGACTTATGTTTTCAGATAATCGGCGATAATACATATAATAAATTAATAGTTTAAAAAACACTAAAAAACACGCTTTACTTAATCGTGGTCAAAGTTCATTACAAGACCTTTCTAACAAGTCCAAACACGGCTATGACACGATCATCCTTCATGAAGTTCCAGTTCATATCTTCCGGCTCCATCATCAGATCAGCTCGACAGTACCATATTATTGTATTGTCATCAAAATCACATACAACTGCCAATTTTCATAACGCTACGATCTTTAAAAGGTGGTTAAATTAGTTTTCTTAGATTTGACTACATAGTTACATACATACAGGTCGACCTAATAAAAGCGTGTTAAAAACTATGAAAAAGTCACTTTGGTATTTGCCGGCAATGGGTTCAAACCTTGCGCACACAAATCCGTTTATTGAACCGCTAGGCCACTACTAGTTCGCTTATAGGTCTACTATAACTACGAATACATTTTTCTGAATCCGTGAATCTCCGTTTAAAACTAAATCAAAATATTATTGCTGCTTTTACAGTTGGATGCCCAGCAGCGATACACGTTATTCCAGCGAGGATTGTGGGAGGCAGCTCAACAGATACCGAAAGGAGCGATCAGAGACTTCCCCACGTTCAGGCAACTCAGGTTGTTAAGTATTATCGGGCCCGCAGCATTGCCTCCTGATCAACTCGATAGAGTGAGTATCATTTTATTTACAAAAACTAAATAATTATTAGAAATATTTGCCATTAAGTCGCTAGCTTCCGAGTCTGGAAATCTTGAGATTTTTGATATTTGCCGACTGCCAAATATAAAATATCGTCGATCGATATTTGTTCGACTCTATGATATTTTTGACTTAGCACCTAACTTCCGTACTAGTAGTTGTAATATCTATGATAATTAGGAGTTGTAACGAAGACTACCTAAAATAAAATCTATCATTAGATAATGTTTTGCACCAGCATTTATATCGTTAGCAATTTTTCTTTCCGCTTTTCCCAAAAAAAGCCAGCCACCACTGTCTTGGGCAGCTCTCATCCATTCGCCAATCGAATTACTTACTAATATTAAATAAATAATGGGCCAAATAATCATCGTTGCTAAGCAATCAAGTTTGCTTAAATAATCCGTGATTAAATTTATTCGTCTTTTGTTTTCAGTACAACCGCATTATTAACGACATGCTTGCTGTCTACAACACCGCTGAGATCTGCGCATACAACGAGCCCTTCAAATGCGGGCTACACCTACAACCTGAACTCCAACACATCATGTCACATTCCCGGGATTGGGACGAGCTCCAGCATATCTGGACGGAATGGAGGAGAAACACTGGCAGGAGAGTTAGAGACCTGTATGAACAGCTTGTTGATCTGACCAATCAGGCTGCAAGATTGAACAGTAAGTTAATTAGTTTTAATTTCGCATTGACTTAAAAAATGATTGGGGTATGTAATAACCGTATTATTTTTGTAATATCTACGAAAGTAAAATTGTATACTGCAATTTTTCCATTGTAAAAAGCGCCTGCTAATTAAATGATGATATTCTTGAAAGTCGTATACAATGCTCGCAAAAGTTTGTAAGGCGCTAACGCAATGTTTTGCAGTATCATAATGTTTTTTTAATGAATCTTATGAGGCAGAGCGTCCATTTATATTTAAATAAGTTGTCACAGATATAACACAGGTATTTTTCTATTTCCAGATTTCACTGATGCTTCCGCGTACTGGATGTTCCCATACGACACAGCAAATATGAGACAAGAAGTAGATGAAGTTTGGGAACAGGTAGCTACATTAATTTTTTCTTAACACTAAGTTAGATGAAATTTACAACTTAAATTGCTCTGAGGCCTCAGGATATTCTCATAATAATTCCTTTTCGTGAAACATCTTAAGACAACGTATTAGTCAAGTCAAGCCAATGTCAGGGTCTAGTCCTTATAAACAACCTCTAATAATGCTGTTCCTACTGTGTGTTGTGTGAGCATTGGAAATAATGTTGTAAATCTTTTAACTTTCAGGTGAAGCCGCTATACGAGCTTCTCCATGCCTATGTCCGTCGTCGTCTCCGGGAAGCCTACGGTCCTGAGCGTATTTCTCGATCTGCACCATTACCGGCCCATATACTTGGCGACATGTGGGGACAAAGCTGGTCTGGTATCGTACCAGTCACTCTTCCTTATCCAGGCAAGACATTGGTGGATGTTACTCCAGAAATGGTTCAACAGGTGAGCGAGAACATTGGATTTCTTATGTCGAAGGCATGAGACATTCATTCTCTTGTTTACATAATTTATTCAAATAAAATTTGAGGCACGATACCCTGATATGTATGCTGTTTGCAAAACCCTTCTATTTACTGTTTTGGTACATATTCAATGAAAGAGCTGATATATCCTTGAACGTGCATTTCTCGATTGTTTTCTAAAGAATAAGATACAATTATAGGAATTTAGAACAAGAAACTAATTGTTATACTCTGAAGTGTTACTCACATCCTAAATTGCGTATTTGTTATTTTGATTTCAGGGCTACACACCACTAACAATCTTTCAACTGGCCGAAGAGTTCTTCGTTTCAATGAACATGTCCGCAATGCCGCATGACTTCTGGGCGCTGAGCGCTCTTCAGCAGCCGACAGACAGGCACATACACTGTCAGCCTTCGGCTTGGGACTTTTGTAATAGACATGATTATAGGTGAGATCATTGCATTAAGTTATCTGCTTTCACATTCACTAAATTCAAATTCAAATTATAATTATTATTTATTTATGTATAATATGGAAAACCAACAGCTACACAAAATGTGAAAAATCAATAAAGATAGAAAACATAAAGCCAATTACAGGTTTCCACGGATAGCTACAGTACAGCACGTATTTTGCATCAATGCAGTTAATTTTTAGCATTCTTCCAAACCAGTTGTTCCGATTTTTGAGTTCAAATATTTCTATTACTCTAGATCCTATTCATGTCACTTGTACCGAATTTCAATGTTTTTCATCTTCAATTTCTGCATTCCCTCGGAGCAAATCAATACTTACTTATGTTAACATGATGTTCATTATAAAACTTTTTTTACAAGCGTTCATTGTATTTTTCAGAATCAAGATGTGTACTCACGTCGACATGAAGGATTTGGTGACTGCTCACCACGAGATGGCACACATTGAATATTTTCTGGCGTACAGGAACCTGCCTAAAGTGTTCCGGGATGGAGCTAACCCTGGTATGTTTAATATTGATTTGTAATAAGAATTTCAGCAAGTGACATCACGGTATAGGCTTCGGAATGAAAAAAAAATCCCTTACCTACTTGGAAGTCGTAAATCGATATTACTATGGTTCTTTACTAGCTAAAACAAATATAATAAACTAAATATAATAGCTAGTTCTAAAAACTTTGGGGCTAATATTAAGGACAATTTTATTTCCGCGAAACATTTCCACAATATACAAACGTTTTTAATACAAAGTTTCTCTTACGTTGGAGCTAAATACGTTAAATATTATGGGTGTCTAATGTCTATATGCGGTCATATTAATCTTAAAGTATGCATTAGGAAATACAGTTAATTTGCACGTTCTTACTTTCACTAAGTACTTAATATAAATACCATAATAACTCCGCAAGAACATTGTAAATTATCATGCTTGAGCAATATTGTCTGACTTATTTTTAATTCCATTAAGAGTAGACTAAAATAAAATTCCCGATAAGGAGCAATTAAACACCTAGCCAACAATCTAACACCCTTTAATTTCCTTTAAAATACACTCTAATAATACAGAACTAAATACAACACTGCACTTAGAAACAGCGCCATCTGGTGGTAGTTGTGCGTAAAGCCAGAGTTGCACAGGTCTGTCTTACAAGTACAGTAGGTGACAAATAAGTCTCCATTGCCGACGACACGCCGACACGGCTTGTCTGTCACCTCTTCATCAGCGAGGTACCCGCACTGGCGAACGACTCGAACCTTGCCATTTACTGTGTAAATAGAAAAAAATAATTAAACTCAAAAGTTTTAGAGAACAACAATTATTAAGCGGAATGTTTGCGGAAAAACCATGTGGATACCCACAAGGTTTTTTCTGAAATAATCTCTAACCAGACTTCTTTACAGTTTTTAAAATATGTCGAATCGTACGATATATTTTTAAATTTGTACAGATATGTATCCCAAGTCATGGTGGCACAACAGGCTGTGTCCAGACTATAATTTATTAAACATTATATTACCAAGATCATCTTTGCATCTATCGTTTGTAGTCGAATTCATGCACAGCGCACTCCCCAGTTTTGTTGAAAATATACAGTTCTATTTTGGTGTTTGGATTCATATCTAAAGTAGACCATTCCAATGTCTAGATCTTCAAACTTACTGTCCATTTTAATAGCTCGGCAGAAGGTAGGTTCTATAGGCTCTAAATGTTCGGGCGGGTCCCTCAGGGAGCAGTTTATGATGCCCAAACTGAAAGGATCGAACTCTTCTCCGCAGCGTGGGTCGTACGCACTGTTGCAATCGTAACATAGGATCGATGAAGCTGGAAAAAAAACCAGTGGCTTGATTTGAAATTAGAAGGAAAACATCGGCGGTATATTAATATTTTAATATTTGTACAGTTTCTCTCATTAATTTAATAGTCTATATCGCTATGATTAGATAATGTCTCATATCGCTTTATATGTTTATTCAAATGGATATTCTTATGGGTGCTTAGTTTACTATTGACCTCAAAATAGTCAATGTTAGAAGTTTAGGTGAAACATTTGATCCACATCAATTAATTGTGTAAAGGAAGCTCAACGACACCCTCAATATTTACCATTGTAGAAACTTGAAAGAAATAACAAAACATAATTTAAGCCAAGTTCAACTGACTGCGGTCTGTAATCCAATTTTGATGTAAGTTGAAAGGTTTCCTACGAGTCGTGTGACCCTTGTGACATACTTACATGATAAATTTAGGACAAAACAGAAAATTAAAGGAAAGCAGATAAATATAGATACTGTTTTGAAGTTTCCGATGACTGATTTATTTGTTGATCACGCTTAAAACGAAAAAGAATTTTTTTGCTCAGAACTACAATATTTTATTAAAATTAAACTGTTTGAATCTAAACTCTAGGTCATTTAACATTTTAAAAGCTTTAGGCACTGAAGGAAGATAAATAACCACATTTTTTTAATTTTGATTGAAATTTATTTATAATATGTTTTTTGCTGGATTGTTTATGTGCAAAGTTATTTAAATTTGTAGTTCTGAATATCGTATATGGGCGGCAAAGTTTGCATTGTCGTAATTCATATTTAAATACTGACTTTGGCTTTTACAGTAATTTATTTGAATACTAATTTAAATCTCTTAATTTTTTATAAATTTTAAAACCGCTATAACCACAAATCATTCGTACTTCGGTGAACCTTCACTTCACATAATTCGTAAATGATCTCATTATGTCAAAAACTTAATTTCATAATAAAACTGGTACGTAATACCTACATTAAAACTTCGAAAAAACTCGAGCCCTTGTCAATCAAAGATGATGAAACTCACCGTACTTGACATAATACAGCAAACCGACAATTAATGTAACTATACCAACTTCTGGTAAAGACTTCATGCTGAAATCCTGGAAAACTCCGAACAGATACACTACCACCGATGAACTGAATTAGATTTGTATGGAAACACCTAATTAAATTACTGTAGACTCGTGTTCTAGTTGCACGAAATAGGTAAAGAAAAGTTGATGTTGCTTTCCTGGCTAATAAGGTCACGGAATATAGGGGATGTATTCGTCAGGATTAATGAGATTATTGAACGATATAGCTTGCAGAGTAAGCTGAAGTGACAGTTGGTCATGTCAGTCGAAGGACAGACCAGACGAGTCCTTGAGTGGAGACCGCGAAATTGGCCTGGAAATTGTAGGACGCCTCCCAGCCAGATGGGCCGATGACCTGAAAAAGGTCGGACTGGATGCGGATGGCGGAGAACCGGGTGTTGTGGTGCAACTTGGGAGAGGCCTATGTCCAGCGGACCACGATAGGCTGAGTTTTAGTATTGAATTAGATTATCACCAAACTATTAATATAAATTGGTAGACGGTATTCAAAGCAAGCCTATGTTCATCACTTCCATATTGCAGTTCGTGATTTGATTAAATAAATAGGGCAATTAGGAAAACAATTTAAGACCTAGCTCTAACCATTAGGCTGATGATGATGATGAATGTTTTACCTGGCCATGTCCATGCCATGTTGGGGTTGGTATGCATAATAATAATAATACATTGATGTATTTTCTGATTAACTACCCTATGTATATCAAACTTAATATTATTAAACTGACAGTAACTCGTTATGTGTGTGTATTACGCGATTAGGCATTCAGGCCTAAACTTTTGAACCGATTTAGATGAAATTTCAAGCGGCGGGCGCCTAATAGCGTTGGACTTGCGATCATGTGGTTGCCGGTTCCAATTCCACCCATTGTACTACCGACGTGAACCCGCTCGTAACATAAGCATTTAGCTTAGTACGAGGGGGTAACAAGAATACTATTAATGCGCAACCCACGTTGCTAGTACTTAAGCCTTTTTTTTTATTAATAATAAAAATATGGTGCAGAGATATATTTTATAGTCTAGAGCCCGAAAAAGGGCATGAGCTAACTTTTGCCTTGATAACCGACGCGGGCGGAGTCGAGGGTTTCAGATAGTATCGATATAATTATGACAAAATAATGGTTCGTTGGAGTAATTATTCAAACTTTGTAAATAAACTTACAAGCAGATGAAGCATATTGCGAATCATCCACATAATATTTCCTTACAAGTTGCTGAACACATCTTGAAGTGAAACAAAATCAGTTCCGGCATCTATTGTCAAGAAACACTAGTTAATGGGGCACTACACTAGTAAATCTTATACCACCACTATTTGGGGGCTATCGCGTATCAAAAATCCTCTAGGGTTGCTAGTGTCGCATAAGGTTTATCTTTCATTATCTACCAATGAGAGACAAGCTACTTTGGCCAGCAATTGGTCGGAATTGTCAGATAGACCTTAAGCGACAGCAGCGACCCTAGCGGATTTTCGACACGCGATAGCCCCCAAATAGTGGTGGTATAAGATTTTATATAAAACAAGCGTCGAACGTATGCAATAGTCATAGGATTATTTACATTTCCGTACAAATACTAACATCTGAGTTCTATTTGTTTGCTCGTTAAGTTGCGTTTTTAATTAAGCGTTCTCCTTTCTATTCACGAAAAAGACGTATAATTTGTTATTATTTAATTGCAATGTTTAACATACAAAAATGTTACAATAGTTAAATAACAATAGGTACAACTGCGATACTTTTACATAATAATTAAATCTAAGCTAAAGTATTACGAAATGTGGAACGTACTCTGTTAGGAAATTGTATGAATTGAAGTTAAGTTGTTCCTCTTACGACAACTTAGGACGGCTTTCGGTAAACTTCTCGAAAGACGTGACTGGAATTATTTACGCTGGCATTCACTCGTTTTCTTTAACAAACCCACGTGTGTTTTTGTTTTGATAACAAATTAAATAAACATACAAGATCATAATAAAATATTATTATAATGTAAATATATATCGTCCCACTTTGGATCAAATTGACCAAACAGACATGACCAACTGTCACTTCAGCTTACTTTATTGTACAGTGAAGGAAAATTTATTGATCGCCATGCTGCTTAATTTCTTTTTTTTTAGCCAAGAGTGAAATCTCAAAATACTACCATCATTATATTTGTTTGGTAATAAATAATAGATAATCGCACATATGAATGTCGTACGCGTTTTAGGAAAATCACGGAAACTAATGCTAACTATTACGGAGTCTCGTTACGTAACTCACGCGCATCACAACCGCACGCGTCTTAATCAATAGAGCTATGATATATGGAAGAGGCATGATCTATATCGTCCCCGTAGTTGGAAAACTAAATAACTCCGATTTTGGCGATTTTGACATTTCCCTATTTTCAAAACACCTAAAACATGCCGCATATTTGAGCCTAACAGACATTTTCGTATCTTATTCCGTTTCAAAATGGTAGCCATTTTTGTCGAATAGATGGAATAATAAATATCTTCAAACAAACACTATTTTTTTCAAGGAAAAATAAATAACTCTGTAAATAAATCAATAACTGTGGTCAATGATAAGTTAAAAATAAAATAAATTAAATAACATGAGTTGTTTATTTTTTCCTCAACTTATAAATTCTTTCACACAACTAACTATGTTCTAGGAAAACTAAATAACTCTATTTATTGAATTCTGTTATTTAGAATTCTACTTTAGCGTACCTAATTTATAATTATGTTATAACTATGTACTGATATTTATTTTATATATTTTTTCCTACCATATGCTTGTTTGAATATCAATAATTTTGAGTTGTGGGAGAAGTTGATAACTCTTCTGCTTTCATTTGAATTTTGACTCTTAAGTTCAAGTATTAAGGTTACTTTTAGCTTGTCATACAAATGGTTTTAGATCGGTGTTTTTTTTTTATACATTTTTTATAAGTGAAAGTAGATAATCAAATAGATAATAATTTGCAGCAGAAAAACATTAGTACCTATAGTAAAAAAATGGATTTTAGTTAACAATTAATTAATAATTATGTTTTGTTTTGTTTACCTACAAGGCAGTTTTGCTAACTAGGTGGTCAGATAGTTCTTAGGGGTAGTCCCGCATCACGTACCTAACTCTTGTTGTATGGCTGACATTATTACCTACAACGTAGATACCTAAGGGTGCGTCCCCATATGACGAACGAGCACAACACGTGGTCCGAGTGAACGGTTCTCTCTGAGTTAACGCGAAATATATCCGGTATACGAAATTATATCGTTTTATTACCCTGAACCGCCTACCAGAAGAAAGCACTTACTCAAAATAGGGATTACTTATACGTTCTCAAACAACGTACTTTAATTCCCTAAAGTGGTGACCCCGAACTTAAGTTATACACGTGTAACGGTAATAGTGCAACGCAAACTCGTTTCCTGCAATGATGATGCAACCACACGTGTCATCGCAACCTACAGTGAAAACAGAAGACAAAGACAGTGATTTAGCTCAGATTACCATCAAGACACAGATTCCGGAATTCTGGACAGACCAGCCGCGACTATGGTTCGGACAATTCGAGGTCATAGTTGCAGACCAGAAAGGAGGTGAGAAAAAGCTATTTAACTTAGTGGTCGCAAAGCTGAGCAAAGACAATATACTACAGGTGTCTGACTTAGTACCGTATACAGCACTGAAACAACGGCTAATTAGTGTTTACGAAGAGTCGGACATACAGAGTATACGGAAACTATTAAAGGAAATCGATATAGAAGATCAGAAACCGTCGCGTGTTGACAATCAGCGAAGTTACCGACCTATAAAAGTTAGCAGAGCAAGCGGACAAGATCATGGAAACAGCAGAGACGAGCGACGCGATCTCAGAAGTCACTCCCAGCACCTCAACTTCGAGCACCGACTTATTAATAGCGGAAGTATCTAAACTCAGCAAGAGGATTGACGATATGCATAGAGATAAACAGAAGTGGAAGAAACCCTACAACACGCGATCTCGTTCACCGTCACCAGAGAGACGTAAATACAGTTCGTCGCAACAGTGGGACAGGAAGAGAGCAGCAGATTGGGTGTGCTTCTACCGTTTTCGATTCGGTAAATACGCGTCGAAATGTGTTCAACCATGTAGCTGGAATAGTGACACGGTGACTTCAGGAAAACGAGAGGCGGGAAACTAGCAACGGTGCAGTCTACGGTGGACCACTGCATCGATATGTCAAACCACCGACTATGCATCAAGGACATCAACACGGGTATGCGTTTTCTAATAGACACTGGTGCAAATGTTTCTGTTTTGCCTTGTACCAAAAATTTGATTGAATTGTGAGTTTTATTTAAGTTCTGTTTTACTTACCTAATAACGAAATATTTTAGTTGAATTGAGTCCTTTTTTAAAGTTTTATAATGATTGTGTACCTTTGTTTTACAGTTCATTTTTAGTTGAGTAATGACCTACGGCTTAGGTGCAAACAATCTGTTTTTTTTTTGCGTTTTGATTATATTTTGGTTTGATACAAACTTATATTTTTTATTTCTAAATGATACCTATTTTAAGTTTTTCATTGTTTTGCTTACTACATAAGTACGTCTTTTATAATTAGGTATGTGTCTGTTTTGATTTGAAATAACACTAAGTTAATTTGTTTTGTTAACTTGTTATAACTGGTGTTATTTTGTTTTTCTTTAAGTTTGTGGTAGAACAAGTATCTGATTACAATACACTTTTTCTAAATTTCATTGTTTTTTTTTTATATCTTCCTTAATATAACTTTATAAATAACATAATAAAGCTTTTATTTTATATGAGACAATAATAGTTACAAAAAAATCAAAGTAATAATAACGTATAAACCAACTAAATTTAACATTTAAAAATATTACGACTTAGATAAATTCAATAACTGCATTTATTTCACAAAATTTTACACTACCAAATGTATTTAGCTTGTAGGAAAACTAAATAAGTAGCCGAAATAAGAAGCTAATTGTAGTAACGTTGTAATATCAGTTGTAGCAAAATTAAATAACTTGATTTTTTATTTGTTTTTTTATTATACTTAAAGATGGAGTTCAGTTTTTTGAAGATTAATATAAAAGGTAATCAGGTCCATAAAATTTAAAAGTACCGACAGTAAAATTGTCTCACGTTTCTTAACAAATGTACATTAACTGAAAAAAAAACACTAAATCGCGTTTATCTCAGAACCGCAAAATCTGAGTTATTTAGTTTTCCTACTACGGGGACGATATTATTTATCGTACATACTTGTTACTGAGAGTTAGCTTAAAAAAATTCATCCAGTTTCAACGAACGCATAATAATAAATCATTAATAAAACTAAATGAATTTTTAATAAGACGGTTTGACCTAAAGTAATGGTTAAGCCGCGGTCCCCGCGGTTGGTCTGTCGATGAGTTATCATTTGTAAACCTACCGAGAAACCTCCTTGCTTTCCAGGGCTCGGACGGAGTGGCCGTACCTTACGGGTTGGAAAACACGGTCCCGACTGTCATACGTCGATCTTTGACGGTCGATAAGTCATTACAATTCTGTCAACCAGTCTTATTATGGAATACTGCGTTACACAGTAATAATGGGTTGTTGAGGTCCGGTAAGAGTGGAAGCCGACTCCAACATTGAAAAGGCTAGGCAGAGGTAGAATCGTATGTCATTGATTTATTTAATAATTTATCTGCATAGATAATAGTAAAACAATTCATCAGACAACAACTGTACAAAGGCTCTGTTTATTTACATAAGACATCTCTGCAAGCAAGCCTGCGATCGAGAAGTGGCAATTAAAGTCAGTCAACAGTGTGCAAACTAAATAAAATCAGATTTTTTTATCAGTTTATTGGTCTTTTTGACATGTACATTTCATTTTAAACCCATATAAGAATTGCTGATGTATGTGATGGGAAGGCTAGGTAAATTTTAATAGTATAGTAAGTAGTTTAGTAATAGTAAGAAATGGATGGCGTGGAAAATGCAGACATTTAAAAGGAGTATTTAAGTTTGCCTAGTACAAGTGCATTGTAAAAAATATTATAGTCACTTCTAGATACAAAAAATCTGTGTGCCAACAAACACTTTATTTTTTTGTGTTGGACTGCATGAGCGAACATCGAGGTCAAGTTCATTCAACGCCGAATCCATTTCGATGCCTAAATACGACGGTTCCGTATTTATTATGACAACGTTGATAATATTAGAAATTATGCGCTTTTTGAGACATCTACTTACGTTTATTTATCTTACGTTTATTGTTTATAAAATTTGTGATTTCAATGAGTTTAATATGAAATGAATATGTATGATATTTATTATACATTGTTAGTGAAAGAATTTGAGCATGAAATTATTATAATTAGTTACGTGACTAATATTATGTTTATTAAAAAATATTGATAAAAACAACAAAAATATATTTATTTATGAAGGTCATTAATTTCGTTTGGATTTTCTTCAAGATATTCTAGATTATTCTTTAAAAATGGAATTTTCGACGGTTGTTACTTATTGTACTTACCCTAATCATTAATATAGTCAATATATTATTATGTGCATCAGTTTCAAATTTTGAACTCCTACCCCTTAGACAAGGTACATTTCTTCAAGCGTTAACGATGATAGAAAATAAATGACATTATATTTCTCTTTGATAAGTCACGTGACTTAGACTTGTCACTTTCATACATTTCAGCGATTCGATCAGCGTGAACAATTGTAGAAATGTACCTTGTCTAAGGGTACAGATTTAGTTTTACAGACAAACAATTCTACATATCTATAATTATGAACTATTGCTTTTTTACTATCTAAGATTAAACACGTGTGTGCCATAAAATACGCAGTTATCATAGCAAAGACTTATGTAACTGAATATACAATACCTCTCAATATTTGTTGATGAAATGATAATGATGGGTTTTGGTATAAATCATAGTTATCGGACCCACAGAAATTAAAAATTGTTATTTTTGGATTGATGTAACTAATAAATTCCCAACTGTACAACCATTTAGATCTTTAAACATCAGCATTAACCGTTCTTTTTTGGGTTTTTAAAAACAAATTTTAAAGCTAGTTGGGGATAAAACCAAGTCATCGATATAGCCAATACTGGATTTTATTTCCGCCATTTTGTTGCGCTCGAGTTTATCAATCGGGAGCAGGTTAACATCCGCGTGAGCGCGCAGCTTTCACTCGGCGCAAGCGCAGTTTGCATCTCTTTTGTTATTCAACGGATTATTGATAGGTTTAGCCCGTACTTAGGTAATTATAATGAATGAAAAATTAAATTCTAATGATTATGTTTCGTAGATACGTAATATTGGATTTTAATAATATTCATGACCTTATACCGATTTGGAATTTTGAATATTTGTGTCAAGATAAAAAAATGAATACAAAATAGTATATTACTATGTATTAACAAAAAAGTATTACCAACTAAGTGGAGGTAATTGAACTCAATAAAAATCTAAATCCAAATGACAAATGATTTCATAATAAACATTGTTATTATACAATAAACCTTTCAAAATATTATTTTAAGCTCCTGTATCTCATATTACACGAATATTTTAAACCACCTCCGGTCTCCGGATTAGTTTCGAAACAGATGCCAAGTTACGCAACGAAGCCAGCCAAACTCGGAAGTCACCCAAATGTGTACGCGTCGCGAATGTTGATCGCTGAGATAGACAGTACATTGTATGCTGACACTTCAGAATTACTGCTATTTTAGAAATAGAGATCACGTAATTAGTAGTTTCAAATTGTTTAAGTACTTATTTAAATCTATAAGCTGTCAAAGTGATGTAACGAGACCGTGATTGAATGAATGAGATGATTGACTAGATTCAGACTACAAAATCTATTTCTTGCATAGTTTTAGAAGCTTACTTGAAATCTTCTTCTTCGTCACACTTTACAGAGCGGTCGTGGTCATCAGGTCGCGACTTCAGTAGAGGCAGATGTTATTCGCTTTACTTGAAATAGAAGGTGATTAAAATTGACCTTAGAGAAAATATCCCATTGACTGGATACCCGCCATTGCTACTAAGATCTCCCTAATAGAAAACTAACACTGTCTTGGACATGGAATGACCTCAGTTGTGACCCTGGAATATTTTTAAATCATCATATTTTTATGTGGTTTAATTATGTAATCAAAATCCATATTTAACCTAACGACTGGCGCCGTCTGTATACTTTCAAGTTGTATGTAAAGTTGGTTACTATTATTGTTATTCCCTCGTTAATGAGATCTTAAATACCTAATTGCATTTTTTTACATTTCAAATTATTTTTTGAATGAGAAAACTGCAGATTTTTACTACAGGATAAGTAATTATATTACGTAACAGTATAGTCGTTTGAGTGTTATGAAAACTGTGATATTAAAATAATATTGCCTCCTTACATTGTGTCACATTGGGTTTTGAATACAATATGAGATTATTCGCATGCTGCCTATTAGGTGACAAAGTAATGAGTTAAAAGCCACAGTATGTTTCGATTAGATACTATTAATTGTCATCCTCAGCAGCAAGTCCATTTCTTTCATACTTCTCTTTTTAACGTCATAATGAAGCCACTATTCCTATATATATATATATATATATATATATATATATATATATATATTAAAATCAACAAAAATACTATAATTTTCACCACTCCGGTAACAAACCTACACTTATAAAACATTCATGTATGACACAGTGACGTAATTTTTATTGACACATCAAAGTAACAAGAAAGGGTGTAAAGAATTTATGATCACCAGGAACTTTTCCGCTCTATTTTTGTCACCGCACTTTCTAGTCAACCTGATACTTCCTGCTCATAATCCGATACTCTTCAATAAATATATACCTGTATCTATTGGCTTCGATGTAACGTATCGAAGTGTTCCTTGCATAATATTCTTGTAAGATAAGTAATCATGAATATTTTATATTGTTATTTTTTTTGACGCTACAATATTTTCCAACACACGTAATAACAAATTTTTTTTTGCACCATTTTTAATCTGGATGTGATTATTTATTGTCCAAGATACTGATTTCGGCTTCTCTATCAATTAAAGATCATTTATTCAAATTAGTCTACCATGTAGCACTTTTTGAACGTCAACATAAAAATGCTCTGATTCGCCCACCCTTCACCGCTTCCTACTCGTAAGTACCTACTCTAGCTGTGTAAAAGTATCGGCGCGCTTTTCTTCACAAACTCTCCAGCACGCCGTCTCATTTAATGAAAAATAAAATAAATTCAACAAAAGATCAAAAAGACCGCACCAAATAAACAAATGTTTATAATTATGAGCTGAGCAGAACCCAAAAATATATAAAATTATTTGTGAAATACTGCATACAGAGGAATTTCAAAATATTATTTATTCTATACACACATAGATTATTAAAAAATATAACACCACACAAATGAATCCTTATTCTTAATGAATCTGCAACATAGTTTGGAGGCTGGAGCATTCAAATTCTAAATCTTAGCACTTAATAACTACGTCCAAAAATGGCTGAAAAAGCCATTGTTTCCCAACAAACACGTATATTGTTTACGGCCTACTTCCAGCTGTAACAACGAGATACATTGTTTCATTAGTACCCTTTGTTGCCAAAGATATCTGAACGACCCACAATCATAGAATTATATCTTTACGCTTCAAGGTTTAGGTAAAAGTGACGCACCGTTTGTAGGAATAAGTGTAGTTTTCTAAACGTATCTTTCTCTTTTGTTTTGACGAAAACTCCGTAAGTAAATTACGTCACACGTAGTCAGGTTTTAAAATTATACCGCTTTTAAAAAGTACCTACTAATAAAGGGATTTATTCTGAAACCTATAAATACATACTGCCATTTATAAGCTATCCTTTCTATTTTTTTTTCTTTTCATAGTAAGTATGCGTTCTAATCAATGAAAGAAATAGCATAATTGTAAAGGCTTTGCTATTTCTTTGATCTATAGTTATTTAGAGTGTACAAGAGCTAACTAGTCGAGTACATTAAGTAAACAATCATATATAATACCTTAGATGCCTTAGATTGGTATAAGATAGCTAAAATTTGTTATTTCATCCGGCTTTTAGAAAAAGAACATTCTGTTGAGTACTTCAGCACGTTTTTTATACCCCAGGAGAATATATTATTAAATGTTGAACTCTATGTCTTCATGGGATCCATTTTTTTCTTCGTCTTTATGTTATTTTTTTCTCTCTCAACAGGTTTCCATGAAGCCATCGGTGAGACCATTGCCCTATCGGTCTCATCTCCACGTCACTTACAGACCTTGGGTCTCGTTCAAAGATCAGTAGACGACACTGCTCATGATATCAACTATCTTTTCACACAAGCAATGGACAAGTTAGCCTTCTTACCGTTCGCACTTGTTATGGACCGGTGGCGATGGGATGTATTCACCGGGGACGTCAGAAAGGAACAGTACAACTGTCATTGGTGGAGACTCAGGTTGGTAATATCTATTAAGAAGTCATTGCAAATATTTATATAGTAATTATAGCAAATTAGCAGGAGATAAGACTTCGCATCATGCCACCAGCGATGCTTAATATGAATAGTAAATGATTACTGGCATTTTAGAAGGAATATACAGGATTATTTTAAAAGGAGTGCGGATATCCTACGAGGTGATCAGTACTTTTTGTATGGAATATTCATTTTCCATTTTAAGATTTCGACCATGTTCCTTCGGGATAGTGGTTCAGTTTTATGCACCTGATTGCATCGTAGAATATACGCTTGGCTGGATAAATTAGTAGTTATTATAAATAGTTAACCGAAATAGCCGGATACTGAAACGTCAATCAATTTGAAGCTACCATTAAGTCTCATGCTGTCTGTGTTACTTTAAGGTGAGAAGTAGCTATAGACACGACATGTAAGAACGTGTTAAAGTTTATGAACGTTCCAGTAGGTATTCGGGGGTAAAAGTCTTAAGTGGCTTCTGACTACCGTAAAATTAGCACGCATTAGATTAAATTTGTTTTCAATTACATACGGAAATTTAAAAATTACAAGTAACCACATTAGCATTAAATAATTTCACAACCCGATAAGCTAGATATAATCTGTGCATTCCATAACAGTTATAATGAGTTGTAAGATCGTACGCAAGTAATGGGTGCTCATCGCCCCGTAGTATTAAGTAACGGTTACCCACAGCTGACTCTTACGGCACAAGAAAAATTGTCTTGCCTGTCTTCCTAATATAATATGTTTGACTAGACAACGCAGTTGAAACAAAGATAACAATTTTAAGATCTTTGCTTGGGTCAGTTGTAATCATTGTAATTAAATTAAAAAAATTAAAATTCATTTATTTCGGACAACAGTGATCCATATTTATTATGTAATGAACCCTGAGAAAACAATTGATAAAATCTTCAGATTATTGTTTTCAGTTCAGAATAAACTTTAAATAATGATGAATTCGTCTCACGGAAGTTACTATACACATCAATAGATATAAATCACACAAGTTGAGGTCCGAACCCCGCAGGGGGTGCCTGTGTTGAACTTTTTTTTTTATCTCAGAAGGTACAATACTTTCTTATTTTATTTACTAACAGCTTAAAATTTACCTTTGTGAGAGCTGGAGGCGGCGCTAGGTTCGAGAATTGTATGACGGATCTCCAGGCTCCTACCCTCTATTTACGTACAATATGAAATAGGTTGGGGGAGACCTTTGCCCAGCAGTGGGACACCTAAAAGGTTATGAAATAGTAGCTGAGTTATAAAAGGGAATACAGATGAAAGCTGGTGTCTACATACTAAAGATAATACAAACTGACAACGTTGCCAACGTAGTAACTTTTTCTATAGCCCTGGCTGGAGGCCCTTAAGGTATCGCCAAAAATTTGGTGAACCAGGCGAATACTGCGCTCAGGCTGACTGCATTAGACCTAATAAAAAAGACCAAGAGTTAGATACTTAAATTATTATTTTTTTATTCTAGTAACAATTTTCTAAGACTCACCTAACTTCAATCTAAATTTTAAATAAATCCTTTAACTTCACAAAAATATTAAAAAAAAATGTATTTTTTTTCTAAATCAGCACACTGATTGGCTTCGCTGTATTAGGCACTCATTATCAAGTTAACTTACTATGCGTAACGATTTGCCCATCTTTACCTGTCGATTATAATTACATTACACTTTTTTACAACGTCTTACTGGCCAGCGCTCATTATCAGTTAGATAATTCAGTTAACTCACGCAACAACATGACATAATGTTAACGGTCCGATGATCAGTTAAAATATGCTTGTATCTTCTAGGTCAACTTCGCTAAATTATGTTGATATAAAGTTGTTTAATCAGATTTCTATCTTCCGTTTGATCCGAAAGCATTTAATTAAGTTGGTACGGAACTAATTTTATAAACGAATTCCTGAGAGTTGCTGACACACACATAAAAAAGTACTTATTTACAAATCATAAATAGAAAACCATTAAGCATTAACCAATCAAATAAACCAATTGCGCAAATCATTGCCAATGAAAGTGAAAAATAAAATTAAAAAAACAAAAGCAATTGGTAACATTAATACAAATAAACTGGACCAAAAAGTGATGGGATTGCGGTCGTGAGTCGGCCTTGACTCCGAGTAACGGGTTCAAGCCGTCGATGAAAGCAAAAGTTCTTTGACTTTAGTGATAAGCGTAAGCGGGCGCGTAGGCGGCAATGTAAAAAGTTCAAGAAATAATAATAATTATACCTTTATTCTCTCTACCCAAATGATACAGTGCTTAAACATACTTCTGAAAAAAAAAAACAAATGTCTGCTACAATAGCATTTGATGTTGCCCGATGTAAGACGAAATAAGAAAATGGTAGACAGGTAGATAAAAAATCATGTTTTTTAAAGTGAATTCAGTATATCAGCTGCATATACCTAGTGGTGTAAAATCGCCTTTTTCATCACTATATGTCAAGCCTTAAATGTACTATGTTACAGTATGCGTTGTGACATTATGTAAGTTCAAAATCTTGCGTCTTAACCGATTGGCCTATTTTTTTTAATAACACACTGATGTCGATATTACAAAGTGTATTAATGTATGTTTTAAGTACCGAATGCAACGTTTTGCTTAGGAAAGAGTCTACTCAATTTATAATTAAACTTTCTGCACTGAGTTTGGCTAGTGTATACTAATATGATTGATTCAAAATAAGTGCAAAGATGAATAAAAAATAACCTGTATCAAAGTAGGTATACAGGGTTTACCTGGAATATCTATTCACAAGGGGTTAAGAGTATAATTATTATTATCTGGTATAGAATTGGTTTACAAAAAAAAAAGTATTTTTTTAATTATTTGATGTCTGGAATAATCTGAATATCTATTCAGAAGGGATGAAGAGGCCAACGGGTAGGTATAGAATCGGTTTACAAATTGTCAGCCCATAATCATGTTAAATTATTGATGTAGAAAATTGGATTCAAATATTTTTATTGACTCATATTGAGTTGAAATTTTGTAAACCAACTTCTCCGAAAAGGATTTTGCCTTTTGGCAAAACCATGTACTTACACATCTGTATTGATCATTTGTTTTTTCAAAAAACTATCGCAACGGTATTTAACGCCATATCATGCCTTCAAAATATGTTTACATGTTTTTTTATCAACAGGGAGCAGTACCAAGGCATCAAGCCTCCTGTCCTGAGATCTGAATTGGACTTCGATCCCGGTTCAAAATACCACATTCCTGCAAACATTCCGTACATAAGGTAAGTCTAGGCTAAAGTTTATGTCACAGTAATCAAATCAGTCAATCGTGGGAACCTGCAGGACAGCAACTCTGCTAGAATCAACAAATACCAGAAATATTGATAGAAAAAAACTAATGTAGGAAAGTAACAATGCAATTTCATTTCGTCAAAACGAAACAAATTAATCGTTAAATATATAATAATAATGTGACTATCTTTGATATATACTTTATCAACAAGATTTTTATTTTTAAAGTGATACACATTTACCGAATACATTGTACACAGAATTAAAGAATTAAAGACAGAATTAAAGTCAGTTGAAAATAGACTCATCGATATTATTACATTGCGTTCCAGTTTTAAATTTGCCAATAAAAATGTGCCATTCCATACTCACTTACTACACCCGAATTACTGCTTTTACTTCAGCTTAAATACTTACAAAAAGTAATCTGTGGTATCGCTCGGATTTTAACCTGCTTTAAAGGTATTTTTATCATCAATAAGTTGTGAAAACGATCTTAATGGTCATACAAGATCTGTCGCGATTACCGCAGTAATAAGGATATTTCGTTGAGGAACATATTGAATTACCTTTGATCTGATTGTGTTCCGGTTGTATAATGTAACTGTTATATCTTGATGCCATTTCTGTGTGGTTATACATCATTGGAAGCCTTTCATTTCGTTTAAATGTCATAGTATTTCTTGGGATAAAAATATTTGTAATAATAATAATCGGAACCTAGAAATCTCTGAAGTCTATTTGATCCTGTCTATTTTGATATGCTTCCCTGTTTAGTGTTTTTTGAGTACGTCGTTTTCTAATTGGTCTCTCGTCTGTTTTGTATTCACAATATCATATACTACGAATATAGCTGTATTGACCCTTTTATAGATTTATCATTAAATCAGTATGTCCATTACGTGTACCAACAATTTACTTTGTGGTGACAGCTCGCTATTTGGCTATCGTATACTGGCCGTTCCCACGCTGTTGCGTACTTGTTGAATTCATTGCCTATGTTTACACTACTTTTGTTTTAGCTTATAAATGTTTAGATAAATAACAAGATCTCTAAGCTCAATTTAAATAGGACGCCCAATAATCTAATTATTTAGGTATAAAGAAACACCTAATAAATTATTTACTGTAAACGACAAAAAAATAATGAAAATTCGAAATATAAATGAAATGCGTAATAAATAATTATTTTGAGAAAAAGCTTTAATATGAAGCCGCTTGAAAAATATATTGAATTTTTTTTATTAGTATTTGAAAATTTAAATTGGAATAAAGCGCTTTAATCTTAATATGTGACAAAACACCTCATTATTTAGCTTAGGATGAATAGCGGTGTTATCGACGTATAACCTGATGACGCGTTACGCAAACGTTGCGTAAGTAAGCACTGGTTTCCTTAATGACGTTGCAATTATGAACGGGAAGTTAACGTACAAGCTTATTCAAGTGTGGTTTTGGGAGTTGTCACGTCTACACGCTGATTGGAGAATTATAACTGTTATGTTACATACAATGTGATGTGTAACACGATAGTTTTATTTCTACGTATTATTTAGCTGAATACCATATTTTATATAGAGCGACTGTCTATCTGACCATCACAACCCATTGCTAGGTAATACAGTATTTCATAGTAAGACTGGTTGAAAGAAATGTAATAACTTAACGACTATCAAAGATCACTGTATGACAGTCGGGACCAACGGATTAACGTGCTTTCTGACGCACGGAGGGGTCACGATATGTTTACAATTTATTGGTCACCCTTCCACGGACCAACCGCGGCGAGCGCGGCTTAACCTTTATTATCGGTCAAACTGTACGGCTACTAAGCCCCTCTTTTTAAGTGTACATCACTTTTAAAATATCTAAGTTCAATCTAAGCCTGCGTTCCAAGGAACAAAGACCAGACGGCACTTTATGGCTAACAGAAGCTCCTTTAGTAAACTAATTATTTGATATAATAAAACAGTAGCAATAGATAAAATGACTTTAAAATATTCACATTATTCACTAACACTTAATTTGATGTCGAGACGATTTATTGCTTTTTAATTTTCATGTCTAATAAATGAGACACGGAATTTAAAATTTACAAATATTGTAAATGTTTATATGCTTTGGTAACAATGTGCTTCTCGTGTCAAGGTTTAGTTTCTTAATTAATAGTACATTTTTCATATAAATGTTGTTTCTCTTTACATAATAGTTTTTAAATCGTTGATTGAATTATTAATTTTGATGAAATCAAAATGATTGGTGTCGAACTACGAAATCAATAATTGCGAAAGCACAAGATAATGGAAAAATACAAGCGAGCTTTTCATGTATTCTATGACCAATATTTTCATTCAATAAAAAGAAAAACATTTTTGTTCTAAATAGAAGCAATTAGAGTTAGTCGTTTAGGAAAGACAAAGTGGTACAGGAACAAAAGTTTATACTTACCTTTGAAAAAAATATGATGTTCGTGAATGCGATAAGAACTCACATTTATTTTTCATCTGCTGGAGAATGATCTGCCAAGTTCACGAACATAAAAATATAGGTAAACGGATAAAGTAGAAGTAAGGGCGCATTCACACGGGATACGTCTTTGACGATTCGGTATAAAAAAATGACCGTAGTGACCGACGTATCCGTCTACGTCTTTTTTCACGATTCGTGAAGCGTGTGAACATGGGTATATAAAAAGCATTGCTCCCGTCAAAAAAAATTTATTTCAAAGAAATTGTTTTAAGTACTTAAATAAACCAAATAAATTTTTTTTTTTTAAATGACGCTTTATTTATAACAATATCTTCATCACACATTACAAACTTACACCAAAACAATGAATGAGACAACCAATCATGTCATGATGACTTAGATTTAATTAAGATTAAAATAAAAGTAATTTTTAGAACAATATTTTAATTAAAATAACAACTTACAACACACTATAGTGAAACTTCTTCGTCTTCATCATAGGATTTAGTCATAATAAAATAATAAATAAACAAATAATGGTAGGTTAATAGTAAAACGAAAAACGTTCCAGTATTGTTCATCACTGCTTCTTTTAGCTTTTTAGCATTGACACTGTCATTTTAGATTGGAATGAAATATTATAAATAAATGAAAGCCACATAATTTGTTATGAAAAATGGTTAACATAATTACAAATAAGTGTGACAGCTGGTATGTAAATAGATTTTAATTTATAGGCGTCAATCGTAACTGTAACAAGTTTATTGTACTTTTTGCAACAAAGTGTACATTATAAATAACCTTTTTTAACTTCTGTCTAATGCTATTTTAAATGGAGTATAGGTACGTTGAGTTTATAATTAATTTACTTAATAGTTTAGACTCAATACTCAATATTTATTGCTTTTCCATAAAGACTATTATCATATTAAGTCGTTAATATCTTGTTAACTCTCGTTTCCGGTATTCAGCAACTAATAATATTCTTTTTTATGGTTAAAGACAGAGATAGTGCATCTAAGATATCTATGTAACGTGGGAGTTACAAAGCCCGAGTTCTTATTGTTATTAATGATTAGGTAAACAAGAACATTGTAAGGTGAATATTTCCTAGATAATGTACTGACACATTTATTTTCTAGAAAATTCTACCAAGAATTCGTTGTGGGTACGTTGCTATTGTCGTACTGTAAAAAATAGGGTTGCCAAGACTTAGAGCTTTCCTTGTCTGCATGTGGACTTCCTATGATGGTGTTTATTTTTAAATCTGTGTCTAAAAGCCGTTAGTAAGCTAAATGCTTGTGTTACGAGTAGGTTCACGTCGGTACTACAATATGTGGAATTCGAACCCTCGACCATATGATCGCAAGTCCGATGCCGCAGCCATTAGGCTACTGCCGTTTACATGTGCTATTATGTTTTATTACTTTTGGTGTATTAATAATTAATCGATGTTACTTAATATAATTATGAGCTGTTAAATCACGATATTATTCTCTGAGCGTTGTTAGTTGCCGTAATATTATCTCATGGTATATTGTCATTTAGCACGATACCTGTTATGAATATCTCTCACACAACTAGGTCGAATAGTGAAAGTGTTTTATTCCGATATAAAACCAGATTTGTTTTGCATAATTTAAGGTATATGCATATTATATGATTTTGTATCATATTTCTTTTAATTAAAATAACTAATTAACTAATTACTTCTAAGTAAAACTTGGATTTTAAAGCCTCTTTAATTTGTTTCAACATGAGGCGTGGTCTTGTTAATTTTAGTTAAGTTTAAGCACTGAAGTAAAAAATTATAATATAAATTGTATATCTACGTAACGCTATGTAGCACTTGTTTTGATGTTTCTATGATTATAGTTATCTGACCCAAAGATAGAAGAGTAAAACAACCACATTAAAGTTTATATAACTTTTTAATACTTTCGTTACTATTTACACGGTCACAGGTACATAGCAGTCACAGTACAACATAATAAAAAAAACAATTACTAAACAAGATAACATTTTAAAGCTAAAGAAAAAATAAAGAGATCAGTTCTTTTAATGATGATGTTGGTGTTCATCGAAACCACCTTCTAGACCACCCTCGTAACCTCCAAAGTGACCTTCGCTCTCTCCATGGTGCTCATGGTGAGACTGTTCGTGGTGATGCTTGTGCTCGACGATCGTCGGCACATGTACGTTCACGGTGTAAGGCACGTGCTTCTCAACATGGTGCGCTACATGCTTCTCCAAGTGAACAGGGACGGGCCTGTCCACAGGCACGTGAACTGGGATTGGAACGTTCTTCTCGACTGGGTAGGGAATTACCTTCTCCACTGGGTAAGGAACTGGCACGTGAACCTTAACTGGCACTGGTACTGGCTTCTCCACGTGCACGGGCACAGGGTTGTCGACGTGCACCTTTACTGGGTAGGGAATCTTCTTCTCTACTGGGTAAGGCACCTTCTTCTCGACGTGGTAAGGCACCGGCTTCTCAACGTGGACTGGCACTGGGTTGTCGACGTGCACGGGCACTGGGTAGTGGATAAGCTTCTCAACTGGGTAAGGTACTGGCACCTTGACTGGTACTTTCACAGGGAAAGGTACCTTCTTTTCGACAGGGTAGGGGTGAGGTACGGGCACTTTAACGGGCACGGGCACGTGTTTCTCCACAGGGTAAGGGACATGTTCATACACTCTGACTGGTACGGGGTTGTCTACGTGAACTTTCACGGGAACTGGCACGTGTTTCGTCACGGGGTACGGTTTTGAAATGTATTCGGGTACTTTGATGTACTCCTTGACAGGGAAGTGGACAGTTTTGACGACGGGGTAGGGCTGAGGTACGTGAACTTTGACGGGGTAGTGCACGGTTTTCTCTACCGGCACGGGGATGTGTTTCTCGACAGGGTAAGGCACATGAACGTTCTTTACAACCGTGATGGTTTTGTGAACATGTTCCTCATGGCCACCGTAGTTGCCTCCTAAGTCGCCACCTGAGGAGCCTCCTAGGTCGTGTCCATAAGAGCCTCCAAAGTCACCTCCAAAATCACCATGGTCGCCATGGTCGCCGTAGTACTCTGAAAGTCCTCTCTTGTCTTGTCTCTTTGTTTCTTCTGCGGCTTTTGGTTCAGCCTTAGTGTCCTTCTCCGCCTTTTCCTCTGCCGTGGCCAGGCTTATAGCCACGGCCAGGATTAGGGAAGATCTCTGTAAAACAAGAATACAATTCATTTTTTGGTATTTATTATAATAAATCTCAGGAGACGCAAAACTAAAAGCAAATGTTAAATAGTTTCAAACTAAATCTAATAAAAACACGAGAAACTTTAAATGAAAAGGGAAGTTAACTAATTCTAGTGAAATCTAACTGGAAGTAAACACAAGAACTTTCCGAGCATTGTGGGACAAGTCATAACGACTAGTTATGCGAATAAGGAAATAACTTTACGTAATATTGATCTAGTAACGTGTCATTCACTAAGATTAATATTAATTTTATATTTATGATAATATATGAAATTTCCGCCAGAAAAATATGCGCATTATTATTAAACTTTGATTGCTATTTGTTAATAGTTCGTTATAGTGAAAATACTAGTCGAATTGATCCTTTTTGTTTGCCACATTAAAAAAAGCACAATGACACTTGACATCCGTACTGCACACACTAAGAACACTGGCACAAAATTTTTACTAACCAGTAGCTTCATCTTCGCTTCGCTTGTTGTTCAGCGAATGTTACGCCTTGAGTGTATTCCAAACACGCCAGTTACCTGGTTTTATACCTCATGCAAGTAGTTTCGTATGTACGAATGTTGCAAACACTTTCGCTAGTGTGGGTAACGGTTGAATGTGTGGGGTCGTATTTTTTTTTTCAAGAAGATGGGACATTGCAGTGCCCAGCCTAGTTTTGTTTATAAAATTACGGTTTTATATGTTGTGTAAGCCTTCAATATTTCTTGCCTATAAAATACCGCGCGATTGGGAGGTAGAATAAAATATTGATTGCCTAATGAAATTCATAATTAAGAGAAACATTTATGAGAAATTAAATTTATGAGTTAACTTGTCATTTTTATGGCTTAGTTATTTTTCTATATATAGGTACCTTATCTGTCAGTATATCGTACAAAAAATTATATTAAACATGAACCCATTAGTGTGATGCAGAGAATTTCAGGGTTTCACACTTAGTTCTGTGGCCGCGAATTTTATGTTAACTATTTAGGAATCATGTCATGTCATTTCAAAGTTTGTAATGTAAAGCTCGATGATAGACGAATGAAACCCAGGTGTTTTAACGAATACTAAAATTAATACTTACTACATGTAGTGGAGTCCAATGGGTCATCTTCGATGACCTTATTGAGGTTTAAGTTCTTTTTCTTTTTAGACAACATTGACAATTATTTGATTGAAATACATGTAAGTATGTCCTTTCTGTAGTAGAACAACAGCAAGGGTGAACATTACATTATTTCTTCTTTACAAAGAAATGGCTCTAGCAAAAAAAAAATGGAGGTAGGTAGGTACTGTTAATTGATATATGGCAACTCATCGTGAGGAAACTTGGGTTTCATGGCCAGTAATCGCCGACATGTGTTGGGCAAGTTATAGCTTATCGTAACCCATCCGACACCGATAGAAAATTCTCTATAGATAAAACTCAATCGTCATCCAACCAGAACACTGGCCTTTAAGAAATTTTATTTCAAACAACGTTTCAAATTGTTGTACTAAAATAAAATGGCGTGATTTTTTTGTAGCCCGTATTTATTAGAGTTCAGTAAAATAATAAATTGTGGTCGTGAAGACTTTTAACAACGTTTTTTCATAAAATAAAATTATCAGCGCTTTAAAAAATTTTTTTGGTTCGAATTGAATCGATTCAGAAGAGACAGGCATTTTTTAAATCTATTAACTTTTTCTTTTAAAGTATTTTTGAAATCTGAAGCTTAAATTAAACAGGGAAACTTTAAATCTAAGGTCCATACAGAGTTTGTAGTTACCTGGCAATTGTGACGTTAAATAAAAGCTCCAATCTCATGTCATACATTTATTTATATATTTTAAACACACACGAAATGTTTAACAATTTTATGAGGGAGATATTAATTAAACAAAACATGAAATTAAAAACGACAGGCTTAAAAAATACGAGTAAATGAATGCTTATAAAATTATCGATCTACACGCATTCGAATTTTTTTTATTGATTTCTGTATTCAAATTTCCTGCTAAATTAATGAATTTCATATGAACAAACAAACAAATAGAAATCTATAACATAAACGTAATACACTCAGCTAAACAGGAAGAGAAGAATCCACGACAGTTAAGCCCCGTTTTGGTACGATTCATCTTTTAAGAGCAATTTTAAATTCCGGCAACGTGCTTTAAGTCGAACGTTACGTGACGAACATTTTAACTTAATAGATTACGAGTAAATAATTGTAAAAAGTGTTTACATAGGCATTTATTGATGCTTCCATTGTAGTGCTATATTGTTAGCTATGACTCCGCTATATATACGTAGCATAAGCCCTTTCTTGGGATCCAGGCTTCATCAATATCGATTCAGTGGTTTGAGCGTTAAAGCGTACTGGCTAACCCGGAATAACCTAGATTTGCCATTTTCTGGAGAAAGCCCTTATCACCTAAGGGTACAAAAATAGCTAAAAATAGATTAGCTTAGTGTTTTTAAAACTTATAAGTACACATTATGCATCCACGGACACACCAAGGGACACTAAACGCTAAATAGATAAGATAAGCCAAGATAAGCATAAACAAATGGCTGGCCCCAATTGGAGCAGAGTGGCTCGTAGAGGAGGCCTTTGCCAAAAGGCACACTGAATTGAGGCACATCATTAAATAATAAAAACATTCAAACAACATAGAGTAACAGAAAAAAAATCAGAATGAAGGGCAATTTATTATAATTATTTGGATTCAATTTATTATTGCTATTATGGGTTCAAAATGTTTGCTTTCATCAATAAACTATTTGATTTTAATAAGCTGAGTGTATTTCATGACATCAGAAACAGGCTTCCTGCATTTGCGGTCGCGGCAGTGCCCTCGTTCAACTATCGCGTAGCAAGTTCGTAGTTCAAGTGCGCGCGCCCTTCCAAACCAGTATGTTAGCCATAAGGCTTACATAAGTTCAGTTGCTTAGAAAAACTATATTTTAATTTTCTTATACATCTCCGATATTTTTTACCATTTACTTATTAGGGACAAAATATGTCAAGAATATTTTATAATCAGCTTGTTATCATGTTCTGTCCAATTAAATATGTTGTAAATATGGTCAGAGCTCATTAATTACGTAACTAGTATCGAGAAAGATAATTACATCATTAATAACACAAAGCTGACTCCTGATACATATAAAACATGTTTCCTTCCAGTCAATTTTAAACGGTATTTAATATAAAAACCGTGACAAATGTAGAGACGGGAAACGATCGAAAGTGGTTTATAAAAGTTAAAATAAATGGCGACCTTGACTGAAATGGACGGTGTTGCCTAATGTTGAACCATTCATTCATACTTACTACAGCATATTTATTACCCATGAAGATTTTATTAGAAAAGAAAAGATATTGTTTTTGTGATATGTTTTGTTTTTGCCGGTCAGGGGCGAAATCATAATAATTTAACCCGCGATTGATTTTTGTTTTCAGCAGCTTCATATGGTTTTACTTAATATATTATAGATCAGATCTTTTTTTATATTTATATTTAAATCATGAATACATTTTAATTGTAAATGGAAAATAATGGAAAATCTAATTTATCAATATCATGTGTCTACCAAACTGGTCCATCCATAAAAATGGACAAAGCTTAGGTATATTGATTCTATTAACCGATATAAGACAGTCCCTCCCTACTTAGTGATGCGCTCGAAAACGATACATCTGCACTGTAGACACTCTAGTTCGAAAAAGCTTCCTTTAAGAAGCTATTAAACGTGTTATACCATACTGACATAACTGACATAATCTGCTTCTGTTTTATTATGACCCATTTCCAAACACTTGAAGCTCATCAAGAATCTCTTCATGATTTTACGCAAGATAAAGGAAGTAATGCGAATAGTAATCACTGATGAGTGTCAACCGTCATTATATTTACACTATTACGTTGTGTTGCGATATCGTTATACTGATCTAGATAAGATCGCACCGATAACCCAGTGCTGTGTACTTGTGATCGTATTTAGCTAATGACGATATCAACCCATGATGTATAACTCGTGCGCGATAAGTTAGGACCTGCTCCTGTTGGGACTGCACCGCGCTCAGGTGCCAACTTATCGCGCACGGATAATACTTACGTGTAATACCAAAATTTTAAGCTTATGACTTCAATCCATGCCAATAGGAAAGGGTGGGGATGTGTCATACTTGCACCCGTCCTTGCCTTTACCGCAGCCTTAACCGGGAGCGCTTACGCAAGTAAGCTCTGCGCGGCTCCGGCTGGTAAAGCCTACCTAGGATTGAAAAACTGAATCATATTCTCCAACCGAAGTTTAACTTTCTAGCCTATAACTGTTCTACTGTTGTGACAAATATTATCTTTTAAAGAGCGAAAGTTTAAAGACTGTGTAACTTAGTTTTCCTATTATATCTAAGCTGTAAATAAAAGTTTTCTGGCTAAAGGAAAAAGTTCTTAGTTAAGTTATGTTCGTTGAACAACTTTTTTCATATTATTTATCACCTTGTTGGATCGCTCTGGGTTGGTCGATTCTGGATTTATTACTTCCAATATACAATGTTCTCCTTCAAGACTGGTTAATCAATCAATGCGGTGTTCTATGTAAAAAATTAAGAATATGGGAATAACTTTGAAAAACACATTGTAAATATTTGTGTCTTTGTTCGTTGAAGTCCGAACTTGCAGTACTGGTCTAGCATGACTGTCTTAAAAGAACAGGCTATAAACGACAGGAAATAAAATTACAGAGCCTTTATCTGTATTCAGAATCCAGCATCAATATTGTAGGACCCTTCGAGTGTGTAGATAAAATAGATTTATCGATCACGCGATCAGTTAAGAGATTATATCAATAAGGTACTTACATTTTATTGACGTTTCTATACGTATATTGTGGCTGATTGTCATCTGAATAAATAGAGATCGTGAGTGCGGGTTACTTGTTAGTAAACGATCGCTAGCTTCAATGGGCAAGTACAATAGCATTTAAGTAGTTGCAGACTTTTTATTTTGGTGATTATTTTGGTTAATGTGAACAATAATCGGTGATAATACAGTACCTAACAGTGCATAAAGTAATAAATAAATGAATAATTTAATATAACTATTTATATGAATACGAGATTGATGAATTCTAGCTTTGGCTTATTTAAATATAAATATATTCAAATGCTTTTATTGTAGAATGTAGGTTAGTTAGGTTAACTAACTTTTGTTAGAAAAAATTATATTATATTCTAAGATTTTTATCTGGTTAATATTTAACCACAAGAATAGAGCATAGTGACCATTAACCGTAAGAATAAGTTAAGCATGACTATGACTTACTGGTCGATACGAAATTATATTTTCCATCATTAAAATCCTTATACAATATCTGGTTATTAAAGCCCTGTAACAGAGCAAAAATTAAAAACTAGTTAACATTCAAAGTACGCAACGATATCCAACATTTCTCAATGTTAGTACCAGTTTACTTTCGACTTCGCTTCATTACATATAACCGTATTGAATAATCTTCAACCATATAAAAGTAAGAAACAACAATTACAATTAATAAACTCATATTATCATACACTCGCGGCCACAAAAACCAGTCATTATAAATTATAATACATAATTCCCGTCAGTCTGTAAGCTTGTAATTTTAGATGACGTCGTAATATAACAGGCTATGTGATGTGTATGCTATTAGTTATTCACTTGTTAAAAAATCAACCTTTTACTTTTTTTATTCGTGATTCAAATATTTAACTTGTATGTTTTAAAGAAACAAAATACCTATTTCGTTACCATTGTAATTGTAGTTACTATTATTTTCAAAAGTTATGTAATGTCAGGCAACAAATTAATCATCAGTTATTAATAAGTCGTAAGTAACCAGATAAATATGACAGATATATAATATCATCTGTATAAATAAAAATGAATGTTGGTAAGCTTTTGATAAATAACCCTTTATAAAAGAAAAATGGATACACACATGTACACCACTAATAAACACACATATTATACATACATTATAACACACACACACACACACGCACGCACGCACGCGAACACAACGAATGGTTTTAATTTAGAGCTCTGTAAGAATTGTTTTTGGTTTACTTTACTAAATTTTACTTTTGTGTTATAAAAATTAAAGATTTTTAACTATAGTTTTTGAGAAGTTGTCTAGCGAATGGTATAGCCAATTATCTTGTCCTGCAACTCCCGCATTTCAACTTAGGGAGAGGGAATGGCTGAAAATCAGCGCTGTGACGGGTCGTGCCCGACCCAATACAGCATTAGCTGAGCCATCTCCTTTTGCTACTGAATTACGCCTTTTTTGTATGACTGCTGTTATTGTTTACCGTTTTTTTTTGTAGCAATAAATGCCTTTTTTTTTTTTTTTTTTTTTTTTAAGCGAATAACTCAAGAATGGCGGGACCAATTTGGCTAATTTATATTTTTGTATGTTCCCTAAGGTTTACGGAAGATTTTAATATTATAAAAAAAATACGTGATCACATGAAAAACGTTTCATTTATTAGTTAGTAAATTTTTACTACTAACTTTTGACAGAACGAAGTCTGTTCGGGCAGCTAGCATAAATGAAAAGTAGCTCATCTTTAATTATACTAGTGGTTTAACTGACATGCTTCAAAGTTTTTAAGTGGTTTTTCCAATCCACTAATTTACAAGATTTTATACAATGTAGAACAAAATGAGCCAGTAACAATAAATACATGTCGTGGTGGTCTGGCGGCTCAATGACCGGATTCGTTTGCAGGGTTGAACCCAAGCAGCACGCAAAGAATTTTGAAAAACTCACATTGGTTCTTACCAATGTGAGTTTTCTAAAGTTGTAATTATAACTTTCTTAATTATGTTAAGACACCATAAGTAAACATCGCAGTTGAAGGAAAATATCGTGAGGAAATCGTGAAGAGACCTGAAATACAAAATTTGGAATCGCCACAACCCACAATGAGTAAGCGTGGTGATCAATACTCATTCCTCCTTTACATGGGTAGTGTTTATGGCCAGCAGTGACATAGCATAATATTTAGATCTAGACATATCTAGTGGACGTTACTTGCGATTTTAAGAGATATTGCTTAATTAAGGTTTACCAAAGGTATAATTTCAATAAATAAAATAATAATTGTTTGGTCATATTATCATGCTGTTACATTCACAAGTAAGGTCAAATTTGACGCAAGAACTTTTTAAATTCTCTCCCGCTTGCAATTTTGGTTGTAGTTAATTAAGTGAATATTGATTATTTACCTACTTCAGTGCTACTCGTATTTAAAAAAAGTGAAATTAGTCCCTAATTTGGAATCTTACAATTCACTTACCTATCGTATATTATATACTTACCAATCCTAATAGTATATATTATGCCTAATATCACAGGGGTACCCTGAGATAATAGGCATCCCACATACTAATTATATAATACTTCTAAAATAAGACAAAACAGAAGTATTTGACTTGATTGACGTCATCGGGGGCTTGTTAGTTTGACAAATCAATCACGATCTATTTACATCGTGATTAGACTAAGATAATTATAGTCAAATTGTTTATGTTCTGTAACCATCTAGAATGTTCTCTCGAATACGGAATAGGGTTGTGCAAGCTCTCTTTATTACAGGATGTGGTGTGACTGCAAGCGAGATTCGTATTAAAAATTTATTTTTAATTAGATAAAAAAATAATTAAGCTGTTTTTTGCAGAAAACATGTAAATTAAGCTTTATTTTAATTATTTTATCTGGTAATTAATACCGACCAGGTAATAAAAATAGGTATTTATTATAAATTTCTGCAGGAATAAACATATTATTTTTTGCCGAACTTTCTAAATCAGGTTTTCTTGAAATTTAAATAAAAGTGCATTTAACGGTTTTTATTACATGAATATTAATAAGTGATAGTTCCATGTTTTATTTGTTTACTTCAAAAAGGAGATTGCCTTATGATAGGTCAGAAGCATTTTTATTCAAATAATGTTATCGTAGCTATTAGTAAACCATAACAAAATCATAAATTCAATGGATGTAGGTACTTAAAAATATATTTATTTTAGTTACCTTTTACATATAATTAAGCTGTTGTTATTAACAAGCGTAAACTCAAGCAATTATTAGCCTAATTCTTCGTCTTCTAAACATTTGTTATAGTTTTAAATTCATATCTATAATAATATAACAACATAATTATTATAATTTTGACGCAAATTTTAGCAGGAAAAATTGTTTTAAATTAATTAAAAAGTGTGTTCCAGCTTTTTGTTCAATAGCAAAGGGACAGAAACAGGACGATGAAAATCCGGAATAGTAGTAGTAGTTCTGATAAAAGTAGGAAAAAATAAGAATCTACATTAAACTGATCTACTTAAGTGCATAACCCCGAGGTTTGAATCTAGTGAAGTTCAGACTCCGTATCATGAAGTTTTTTTCTAACCCTATTTTTATCGTTGTGAAAAAGAGATATATAAGTCCGTATAGCTTTATCCTTTTCTTTCCTAAGAACATGCAGGATTTTATTAGTTAAATCAATTATTTTTATTATCATATTTTCTAAAACCACGCTTACACAGACACCAAACCCTTTCCCTGGGGCTATACCGGCCGCGACAGTAAATCGCATAGTGCGTTATAAACATTAAAATTTATGAAATCGCAATAAAGCATCTAAGTTTACTAGCTGCATTTCCTTTGTCCTTGTTTTCTTTGGTAATTTAAAATCGTAGTATTGTGGAAAGATTTGACAATATTCAGATGGAGACTATTGGCCGAATCATAAAATTAATTTAATTATAATGTTGCACATTGCTTAATGGTAACAAATGCAGTTACTACAAAGTATACTATTTTTTTATTAATTTAACATGCGTTTTAAAGATTATGAAAGGTAGCGATTTTGTAACTAGCAGTAATATTGGAAACTATTTTTTATAAGTCAATCTTAGTTATTACAAGTTCACAAAGGATCTTCATACTTCTACATTAATAGTGTCGACAAAGCTTCAATCATCTTCTTCCTGCCCTTATCCCATTCATATGGGGTCGGCGCAATGCGTATTTCACTACTTCAATATTGGATATTTATTGAGGTTTCCATACATCAAAAGAAATAAACAGAAACCTTATAGGATTGCTTTGTTGTGCGTCTGTCTGTCTGTCCATCCGTCCACCGGCTTTGGGAGCTACAAAATGAAACAATTACAAAAGATAAAACATTCAAGTTCACGAAAAATATAGCGCTTTCTTTTATACCGCAAAAACGTATTTTTCGACTCTCTCAAAGAAATAAAAATTAATAGAATACTCGCTGTTTGCCTAGACCTATGAAATTTTGGCCAGTAATATGGTCTTATATTTACTACCAGTACAGGAAAAATCTAAAAACTAAAGATTCGACATATAATTATAAGAAAATATAATCTATGTACGGAGCCTCAGTGGGCGAGTCCGACTCGCACTTGATCGTTTTTTTTTTATTTAAAAAAGCTTACTAGCAAAACACATTACTAGTAGTATTCTTGTTAACACATCGTGCTAAGCTTGAACTAAGAGGGGTTAGTCAATGGTCCGGATCCAACCCGCAACCTCAAGATTGCAAATCCGATGACCTAGCCATTAGGCTACCGCCAACTTGTCCAGTATTTAGTATTGCCTTATTAACACCACTGTATATTTTCCCAACCACGTCTTCATAGCAAAAAGTATACAAACATAATGAAACTCGCGCATAACGAGCAAGCATTATTTAATACAAAAAAACGTGTACATCTCGGTTGATACAACGTAACTAGTAGTGATGGGCGTTGTTAAAAAATATCGATTACTTTCCGGCCGCAATCATTTGTACTATGTTTTTATAAAGTAAGAAAAAAAAATGTATAAAGCTACCTACTATGTATGTATTTATGCACCTATAGGAAAATTGTAAATGAATGTTGATTGATTGCCTACGTTCTAAATATGCAAATTAATTTACATATTTCTAGTAAAAACCTCAAACTGAGGTAAAAAAAATATGTTGATTTGGAACACCTTCGAGTTTTTTTTTTTCTTTATAACAGTATGTTCTATTTATTATACCTCAAAAATGGCCCCTTACATTTAGATAGACACTATAACAAGTTTAGACTTGTTACCGAGGAATGCGAAATGGCTATCACTACGTAGGCAATTTCACCATCTATCTAAAACTACACACTAAAACACATCTGCATTCTACTAATTACTAAATATCGCAACACAGAACAAACAAGTCTTAAGTAATCCAATTACTAAGGTATGCATTCTTATCAAGATAAATTATTTTATCGATTAAGTAACAACACTAGGCGTTATGTAACCAGTGTGATCGCGGCCAGCGCTTACTCTTCCGTTAAATTTAATTGCACTTACTGTAAGTACGGTTAAGGTAAAAACGACAAAATAATTATAAAATACATATATTCAAACATTATTGTAAAAAAGTATTTTTACGCTATCATCAAAATGTTGTTTTGTTAATACCTATCTTACTAAATAATCGATTTTAAATTGACATAATATATTGATGTAACGACTATTACGGAACAGATATTTTGCATACAACTCCTAGCTAAATAATAAATAAGCAGAATTTACTGTTTACATAACTAAATTATGATATGCATTTCAGTTTTTATAAATATTAATTTGACTAACTAACTTCTACGTGCACGTTGCGCATATTCTAAATTAAATAGTAAAAAATAGCAAACTTCATGATTCTATTTGGTAGGTATTCATTATACACTTAACTCAGAATTTACTGTCTACTTGCTTTTAAAGTTGATAAGAGATTTAAACAATTTTAATATGAAACTCGTGTAAAAAATATATAGCATTATATGAAATCAAGTAGTAATTATATATTGTTGGCTATTTGTTAAAGGAAGTCCTTTTTTGTTGCAACAAATAATGGAAACAAAAAACGATAAAAAAATATAAAATAAAAATAGACCTTAGTATTTTCTTTACGATTGTACCTTGCACTGCGTTGACTCTCGAGCACAAACAACATATCGCGCCGACTCTACACGCTTCCCCATTTTTTATCGATCATTGTAAAACACGATGACAGTTCACATCTATCGACAATCGTTGGCTTCTTGTGACGTTAGTACAACACTATATCCGGATGGCTGATGTACTATATTAGACACTTCACATCGGTGAAATATAAATTTTAAATGAAAATATTTCATCAATTTAATTAGGTTAAAATAGCGCAGTGAATCTCATTGAGCTGATATTGCAAACATTTTAAGATGTAATCAAGAGAATAATGTATGAAAGATAGGAAGTGTCCTAAAAAATACCGGCAACGAATTCATTTGAATATGTGATGAATAAAAATCAAAGAATAATTAATTTTGTATGGGGCAACGATAAAAAAGCTGGCTTGGAGAGCCCTAGATCATAAGATTTTTTGAGAATTAAACACATTTTCACGAGACTTAGGGTACACAGCAGACACGCCTGTGCTAATACGAACGATACTTTAAGTCTTCCCGTAGGTTTTTGGCGTGGGCTAGTCAGCATCCGTCCGCAAAATCATGCAGCGTGTTAATCAAGTTTATGATACAAACTATCCTGTTTTGCCACACATCGTACATTTGTGTACAGCATTCGGACACCGTTGTCGAAATTTTTTGTATTCTTTACATTCGCAATTGGAATCTCAAGGTTGATTTCACAGGGCTCTATATAAGAGCAATTAGCTGCCTTGCTAAGTTGGCAATATAATGTAAGGTGCATTTACAACTTTTTTACTAGATACTATTTGTATTTAGGTGTATATTGAACCTAAATACAATAACACGGAAGGCTAATAGCTAGAACGAATACGAAAACAATTTTAATGTTTTCATTTTTTTTATAAAGTTGTGGTGCCCTAGCGGTTCAATGGTCGGGATAGTATGCATGTTATGATTACAGGTTCAAACCCAGGCAAGTACCAATGTGACATTTTCTAAGTTCTATGTACCCACTTTCTTAATTATATAAAGATGCGTTTACGGTGCCAGCCGCAATGAGCAAGCATGGTGATCTATTAGTCCATCATTGTTGTAATATATGACACAATTCTAAGTGCGTACAAATAATATCTGTTATTATATGCAACAGTAACTAAGAATAAAATAATAAAACACTGTTAATTTTAATAGTTTAGGTAATTGCTTACTTCAAAACCAAGTGGTTTACGTGGAGTTACCTGTTTTATACAAAACGAAACACTGAATCTATGAGGCAAGTTATCTTTTAAATAAAAATGAACTAACATACACCGCCGTAAAGACGGACAGCGCCATCTACCGATATGTTCGCCAAGCGATAGTATTCATAGGCTATGGTAGAAGGTTGTAGTGTGGGTCTCGGAGCAAAGGATTTGTATGTAATCATTTTATATCTAAGGTACCTAATATGAAATTTGTCTTTTGCGTAGTTCGTTTTCTACAAAAAAGTTTCTGGTAAATAAAACAAATGTAATTTTATAAACAGTGCTTGTTAAGTAAAATTAGTTGAAAAACGCTGTAAATTTACTAAAAATCATTAAACTGTTTTAATTTTTATTCATAAAACAAAAATGCAATGTGAGCTCAATTTAAGTAATGAGTTTAACTTTGTCTTATAATTGTATTTTCACAGTAAATTCTAAAATTTTAATTATACGTTTAAGACTGAATATAGTAAGAAACATTATATAAAAGTTACAGTTACAGACATTTCTTAAAGTCGTTAAAATCTCTTAAATGCTCCTGGTGTAATGTATGTCGTAAAAATTAATTGTGAAATTAAATTAACGCTCTACACAATTAAAAGTAAACTAAAACATTAACACTACTAAACTACAACTGTCCCACTTCTTAAAAGTAATAATAATGTTTATTTTTTTAATAAAACCCGCGTAATTTGTAATTGCTTAATTAGTTTTCTCGTCTTCTCTATCATGTGAGTATGAATGAACTTTTCACGTGTTCAAAGTATTTTAACTCGGAAACCATAATTATGTATGTAGGTACATATAATGAGACTAACAATATTAGAATACCTTTGTAGCTGAATTTATATATTTTTTTAATCTTTAATTTTAAGAGAGGCACATTTATATTATCCAAATTTTGTAATTACAAACAATTTCTTCGAGAGACTGTATTCACGTACATACGCATTTATTGTATATGCATTACGAAAATGTATTGCACTGCTGTAGGTACATGTCGACATGAAAAGTTCAAAAAACAATAAAGCTTCGGTAATTGAGATGATAAATGATTGCAATACTTTTTGCCGACATTTATAGCACCTCTTTTGTGCACATCACATCACGTTAGCCTTGTAACATCTTTTTATTTTAAATGCCGCTACAATAACTCGCACTTTCTGCGTCACAACAATGTACTAAAGATAATCCATAAAAAGTGTAATTAAATGTACATATTTCAAGCGTTAAATCTGCACGTATAATGTGTTCAACAAAACACTTAGGGTTCATACACTAAATACCGTCCTCTAAATGTCCTAATGATGGACACCGGCCTTTTCTCATATGAGTAGGGACGAAACGAGCATTGATCACTATTATATATATCACCAGATTTACGCATTGCGAGTTGGCGGTTTTCTTATTTAGTGCTCAATTTTTTTTTTACATGACAATGCTGTCCACGTGGCTGAGTCTGGAAGAATCTATATCAGTGCTATTGACCGACACTCTGAAAATATGGATTTTTCGATTTTATTTTTCACTTTTCTCCTTTTTAGTCATACCCTTCCTGCTACAGAGTTGACATGATTCAGGCTACATGATCCTTTACATTCTGTAACATTATGGGTTCGAAGAGGTAAAGTAAATATGTATTTCCATTGAAGTATGATTCATTACTGCTCGCAAATAGATAGAGTACATTAATTATTGTTACTTAATACTACACTCGAGAGCAATGAATCCGGGTCACTTAAAGAATGTTAAAAATCTCGGAAACTAAAAATGATAGGTTAATGCAATAAATTGTATTTAATAGACAATGTAATACTCCTTAAATGAAAGTAAAAAAAATATGAGTCACCATACATTTTATTAACACAAAATTACATAAAGAAAAAAACTGCTGATCTCTCCTTTAAACAAAAATAGGAAACATGAAATTTATGAACTTTATTACGATTTTCTTGAATTTTAATACTTCGTATTGCCTCCTCGTGCTTCCATTACTGCGTTTACGCGGTTTGGCATGCTGTACACCAAGTTCCTTATACGATTTTGGGGAATATTCTCCCATTCCTCTGTGAGAGCAATTTTGAGCTCACGAAGCGTGATTGGGGGAGGATTTCGTTGTTTTACGCATCTGCCTAGCTCGTCCCAAGCATGCTCGATCGGGTTGATATCCGGGCTGCGCGCTGGCCACTCCATACGAGTAATGTTCATCTCTTGAAGGTAGTCATTCACAATCCTACCTGTATGAGGTCGGGCATTGTCATGCATAAATATAGCATCCTCACCTAAATTGACCATAAATGGACCAACGTGATCATTGAGGATTTCTTCCACATATCTTTCGCTAGTTAAAGAGCCGTTTTCTATGATCACCAGCTCTGTGCGACTTTCAGAAGAAATTCCGGCCCACACAAGTACAGACCCACCACCGTAGGCTACTTTTTCTTCGATGCATGCTTGCTTGAATCTTTCCCCTGGTCTTCGATACACTCTGTGTCTTCCATCGTGCTTGTAGAGCATAAATTTTGATTCGTCGGAGAACATAACTTTTGACCAATCTTCAATACTCCAATTTACGTGGCTCTGGGCATATCTTAGTCTTGAAATACGATGCCCAGGCTCCAGTTTAGGGCCGTTTGCAGGTCTAAGGGGTTTTAAGTTAGATTCAGCAAGCCGACGTCTTACTGTCCATGCACTTGGGTTACTTCCTCCGAGGAGTCGAAACTGATTTGTGAGTTCAGTTCCTGTGAGAAAGCGATTTCGAAGCATGGTGTTCACCAAGTATCGGTCTTCTCGTGCTGTGGTACACCTGGTTCTGCCCGTTCCTGGTCTGCGTAGGTTACAACCAGTTACTTCGTAACGTCGGAGAACTCTTTGTACTGTTGACAGCGACACACCGACAGTCCTGGCTGTATCGCGCTGACTCCGGCCGGTTTCCAGCATTGTAAGTATTCTGGTGCATTCTTCAGGCGTAAGCGACATAATTTCAGCTTGAATAATGAATATAGAGCACTATCAACATGGTTTATGTACCCACATAAATGACAGATTACAAACAAAAGCAAAACCAAATGCTGTAATTTCGTAGTTCCATCTTCGAAAGTGGCCCTTTTTCAAATTTGATTTTTTTATGATATAACTTTACAATAACTAAGAAGTTTTAATACCTTCATTTAAGGAGTATTACATTGTCTATTAAATACAATTTATTGCATTAACCTAGCATTTTTAGTTTCCGAGATTTTTAGGACTCTTTAAGTGACCCGGATTCATTGCTCTCGAGTGTAGAATACGATGAGCACACATGCATGTTTGTCATACACGCTACAGGGGGGGCTACTTCTCTAACTTCTCTAAGTCCAAATATCTAATACAAAAGATAACGTGGTATGACGCAGAATTTAAATCAAGAATCCAGGGTCGTCATTCTTTTTTATTTGTATTTTGTCACTGAGGGTATTGATAGTATATACATTTTAGGCCATTTAACAGATTTTTTACTTAAAAATATAGTAAGTCGAAGAAGGTAAAGCCTCTTTTAACCAGACACGTAACAGCACGTTACCCGTTTGGACATAGCGAATAAGGCTCTAGTTCTATTTGCGAATTCAATTATATTTAGTAATTAATTCGCTATCAAATAAGCTCTACTTCCTAGAACTTTTATCTTCAGTCACCAGATCAGTATAAACTGGATAGTTGCAATAATAAAGGCGTTATTTCATGTAAATTACTTGAAGGCTATGCAACATTACCGGTTAAAGGAATTGTGTAATGTCAAAAGTCCAGTTTGGTTTCCTGGACATTAAGCTAAATCATAGTGCAAGTTGAGCTTGCATTATTCAGTTATTGACAACTTACACTTACCGCTTTCTGTATGGGATTAATCGTTTTATGTAAACGTCTGTGAAACAAGTACGCTAGACTTTAAGCAATAAGGATTTATTTTCAAAAATAATAACCAATCCATCCTTATTTTTCTCTATCTGAGAGAGTAGTTTGTATTACTAATTTTAAACTATCATCTCCGTTGCATGATTATAAATAAATTACGTCACGGGAATTGACGCGATTAAACAATACACGCATTAAAAAAAATACCTGCACTAAGGAATTTAATCCTTGTGTCGCAGGGGTTTCACAAACATTCAAATGATAAGCACAAGGAACACCCAGACAGACACTACCCAAACATTTGTGGATCACACAAATGCTTTTCTCATGCGGGGATCGAAACCGTAGTACGTCGCGTCATTTTTAACTGCAATGTAATTAGTTTGAACCTGCAATCTTGTGCACCTATCCATTGAACCACTGGCCCACCATGACACTACAATAAAGCGTATAACTTCAGATACAATAACTCAAATGAGATTATACATTATATGCCTTAGTTATCAATTCTAGAGCGTAATACCAGTCTTTATTGTTATATTAAGGTGTTCCAGAATGATGTATTTATTACGGAAATTATTTTATCAGTACAAACGATCGATTACCTACTCCATACGTCGTGACGGCCCTGTTGTTAAATGTACTGTACCTATGTAACACGGTATTGTAAACAAATTTCTAATAACGTATTGTTTAGAAAGAGCTAAGTTTTGCATTCACCCCAAAATATACCAAATGAAATTGGCAGCTATTTTATTTTTATTCTTTTGTTACAGGTAAGTTAGCTTTGTAATGATATGCTGACAAAGAAAGGTAAGTAATCTATTGTATTATTTTTTATTTTTGCGTATATCACAAATTAGGTGAAATTCGGAGCAATTGACCATTTGTAAAATAGATATCCAATAAAAAACAAACGAAACTTTCTTTAATTATTGCTAAAATCAGAATAAAAACAATTCCTATTTACTACGACTATATGACTTACAAGAGAGATATATTTTATATACCGCCTCCCAAGAAGAATGGTTTTTGCCTAGGTTGGGAGTCAGCAGACAATTTAAGTACGTTTCTAAATGAAAGGTCATTTAGAAACGTACTTAAATTGTCTGTTAGATTTTAAGACCTATTTAGACCAAGGCAATGTTTCTTAAAAAAATCATAATTATTATTTAAAAATAAGAGAACTCGTCTTGCAAAATCCTTCTTTTTATTCGTCGGTTAAACACAAACTTTTGCTGCTCACTACCGCCACTTTTAAGTGGCGAAATCACGAACTACAACGGCCATAAGAACTCCAACAGACATACGAGTAAATTGAAATTAAAAATACTGCCTTTCACTTACATTTTTTCTTGGCGTCCACTCACATGTTAATTCCGCCTTGATTCACTAGATGGCGCTTCGTATTCGTAGAGCTACGTAACGTAGCACGTTACGTTTTAACGTACATCGTTTGAAATATGTGTTCAAAGCATTTTGCGTAACGAATGTTCGTTTACCTAGTATAATAACTTAATTACATAAAGCATACTAGCATCGTTTTAAAATAATATTATAATACTTGTTATTTTATATTTTTCTGAGAGTTATTAAAATCATTTACATTTCCAACTTGATTTTCCTTTTATACCTTCGTACAAAAAATATGAATATGTGGTCAATAATAAATATATTATGAAACTCTTACGGTTCCAAGGTTAAGTGCACGTGGAAATGAAAGAGATAGTGATGCGAAACAAATGATGGTAAAAGTAAATCGATAAACTTGAGACTGGTTTAGTTTTGTGCACGATGCTGCAATACAGTAATTCAATAAATTTATTCTTGCAATAAGACAACAAACTCCTTATATTTTAAACTACTTAATAATTTTATAACAGTTATTATTTATCTAACGGAGAAAGGAACGTCATATAATTTGTATGCATTTTATTCAAATATTCATCTATGTCAAATTACATCTCTAGGAAGACAAAAATACGGATTGGTTGGTCAGTTATTTCGGCAGGAAATGATTGGCTTTTAGAATTAAGGATCGCGGTTTTGATCTTCGAACGTTATATATGTCTGTTCCGGTCTCAGAGTTTGTGTAATTTATATCAATGTTATATAATTAGAAAGCTTGATGTTTATTCTAGAGTTTATTATACATTGAAGTAATAATTATTTATTTAGTAGCCTACTTCAAATTTTTAATTCACAATTATTTTCATTTTATATTGTTCACAACGGAGAAAGTCGATGATTATTTTACCGGATTAAAAAATGGTGTTACCTACTCACATTCTTAATTCAATAACTCTTTATATACTATGAGGTTGTTATTTTAGCCATATTTATCAAAACTATGAATTTCAGGGAAATTTAGGAATAGTACCACAAAAAGACAAATCAATCAGCGAACAAGTAATATATCCATTTGTGTGGTTGATTATTAGAATCAACAGGAGGAAATAAGTTGCGCTTAGGCGGGCCAGCAGTCTGTCATTACTTATTACGATATACATTGCAATATTTAAACCAAACACATTATTGCTTAATAACTACTTATGGTATTTTAGTACCGGCAATCGTTATGAGTTGCATTTTGCAAAATAATGACTAATTCTCTTATATAAAAAAATAACAATGATACATATTTTAGTAACTTGATTGAAATACCCCGTGGCCATGGTCTCATATTAATTATTTTATTTTATTTTACTCAGAGAATTATATAGAAATAGGTGCCCGTCGTACAATGCGGATGTGGATTTTTTTTTGTCTTGGTTTTTATATAATAAAAATATTTGACGCGTATAAAATACGCGTCAAATATTTTTATGCTTTTTCAATTAACGGATATTTACTTAGATACAGTGAGTTTTAGTTAAGGAGTGGAGGTTCGCGTGTTACTTAAATTGTGGCTACTATGTTCGCCAATTTCTGAGTCACAAGCCCCAACTCCTGAACTCTAAACCCTCTTTGTCAAATATTGTATTGAAAAAATAAGAAATCCGTATCTTATATTTTTTATCTAACTTACGGGTTTTCATACATATACCGCATCCGTATTATGTACCTAATATCTACCAATAAAAAAAAAATAAAAAAATACTTTAAAATTTGTGAATCCGGTTTAAAAATATTATTAAGACTTCTCAAATATATTTGCCGCACTTTTATTACGTCACATGAAAAGAATACCTGTAGTAGTGAGTCTAATATTTCATTTGATCTATCCAGTACTATCCATATTAAGTATCAGGTTTTCATCAATATTCACAGTACCGGCTATGTAACATGGCGCATCTTAAAAGCGCTACAAGACATTTTGAGTGAGATGCAAATACACATAAATGATAGAAGAAAAAGAGACGGCGATAATTTGTACCATTTCTTAGACGCGCCAATTTATTTCAAGTTGCACGTCAGTCGTCGGTCATGCACGGACTGCCATCGCACTGGTGCCCGCGATCCGTTTATTATGATATAACATTTGTCTCGTCCCATTGACTCCATTGCGACTCGCTCTTGACCTTGAAAATGTGGTTTACTCTCGCTTTTGTTCAGAGAAAGGAAATGTGTGGGAAGCGCAAAGGAATGTGCGTGAACTGGTTGAAAAGTTACGTTGAGGTTACTACTCGTATTGCCTGTATTACGTTTTTAATTGATTACTGAATTGTTTTATATTAATGTACAGGTATCAAAATTTGTTCTTGATATTTTTGCGAAATAGTTATTCATTTGCGAATTGAATGATATTTATTTTGATGTATTTGCTTGCAATTTTTAAAATCATGATCACCATCTTCAGGAGTGTCTTTACATGTGTGTAACAAACGTCCTTGGTCCTATATCGGCTATAGCGGCTTTCCAATTTTCAACTAATACGTTGAGCTATTATAATTCTAATTACTTGGACAGTGGCTCTCATGGAGATCGGTACCTATAGATACATGACCAAACGCAAAATTACGTGAAAATTAAATTTCTACTTGATAAACAAGTATTAATTAATTAATATTAACAGTAACACATAACCTCCCTTATCAAAGGACAGGTTATGTCTTAGTTCTAATATTAATCACCAATTATACCATACCTATAAACCCCTTTATTTGGTAACCTGGACTTACGTACATTCTTTCGATTCTTCCCACTTGAAGTATAAAGTATTTAGTAAGACTAGTAGTAAGGTATCAGTCAACTAGAATTTGTGGAATGTTGATAAGCAACAACTCAATTATCTAATGTTAAAGGCAGTTGTAGACTTGAGATTTTCCTGTCTGATTGTTATTGGTCAAGCTGGTTTCGCCAAAAGATATATCGGGAATTAATTACTGAAGCCTTTCCTTTACGCCTTGTAATTGCTACAAGCTTCTGAATTAGAACTTATGTAAAAGAAATAGGTACCTATATCCAGTGCTCAGAGCATGTTTTTTTGAAAATAATACTATTGACATGCTTTGTTACCTAACGTAAGATTATTTTGTAAGTCTATAACGATCTTTCTTATAATATTATCAAAAATTAAAATTCTTGTCGTGTAAAATATAACTTAGTTTTTTTGTGTCATTTTTGTGAAGGATTTTTTTTTGTTTTATTTGGAGATTCTTTTGTTAATCTAACCTCGGTCATCCAAAGCCATAGGTAGGTATTAGACCAGTGTAAAGGAGCTCTGCAGTGGAAGGAGTCACACATGAATGCTGATGTGTGACGACTTGAAAGTGCATTGGCACACACTTTAATAATGTTAGACTATCTGATTGTCGTTTCAAACCAGTTTAGTTTCACAACTGTCGAGTGAGACACAGAAATAAAAAATGTTTTTTTTTTTTCATTTTCGCTTTTAACTAAATTCGTCCGCAAGCACTTTCATGCGAAAATCCGAACGAGACGAAAAGGTTCTCCAGCCCATGTTAATCAAACATGGTTTCCAATTTTTAGCACTTGGTCTCGGAATTTTATTTGTTTCATAGCTCCTAAATTGCGTTTATTAACATTTTATATTAAAAGAGTGCAAGAACCGTTTGTCTCCCATCATCACGATAACGTTACGCTAATGAGATGTGAAGCCCTTGAAATAATTATGGTAACATGATTCAATTAGATACTAATAAATCGTAGTTTTTGTCAATAGTTTTCTAAATTTAGTCAGATGGGTCAATAATTAGCCTTGTCTTCTTAGACAAAGCTAATTATTGGCTCATCAAATGAAGAAGACTTCATTCGAAGTTCCAAGTAGAAGATATTCGAGTCTAGATATTTCAAAACTATGAGGACAATATAATAGTCTGAGAATTTAATGATGGATCGTTAATCAAGGCGTTTATTTGTGTTTTACAATACCCAAGAAATTAGTCTGCCAAGGCTAAATGAAGTATGATTGAAGGCACAAAATCTTGATAGATAAAACGTTCCCAACGATCCTTTCAATTCTGCGGCATTATTTGTCCATTATAAATTAGCTACACACTGGTGATATTACGAAAGGTTAATAACCCCATCAGCAGACACTAATTAGTTGATAATCTCGCAAACATTTATTGTTCGGTGCACTAGTTATTGGCTGTAGCGTCACTCGCTGTTCAAGCTAGTAGCTATTAACTATTACTTTTTATATCCCTTGTTGTTTTAGATAATAAGATACTATATCAGATGTTTTATACACGTGGTTAAGCCATCTTCGTTAAATAAAGGGTGCTTAATATTTAACATAATATCATTATGAAAAGCTCCTTCACATTGCTAGTTAATTATTTCTTCGCTTAGATACGAACGTCTTTTGTGTCATTCCCTAGTTTAACACGACAAATTTTAATAATCCTAACTTACTTACTGACATTATAAAGGCGAAAGTAACTCTGCCTGTCTGTGTGCTACGCAATCATGCCTAAATTGCTAAACCGATTTAATTGAAATTTGGTACAGTTATAGTCTAGAGCCTGAAAAAGGACATAGGCTACGTTTAGCCCGCTATAACCTACATCGACGCGGGCGGAGTCGCGGGCTACAGCTAGTACAAGTATATATTTGCCATTTTATTAAGGATGTGTAATACAGTAAAGCTGTAAATGTCAAATCATGATTAATGTTGCTCCACTCTTGTATATAATGTACTCTTGAACTATAAAAGGATTAAATAATACTTAAAATTCTGTGTTAATTGCAGTATTAAAGATTAAGGTGATGTCAATGAATTACTGTAATTTATTTTTTTGACATTCAGTCAGACAATAATTTGGTCTGGAACCTGAAGAATTTATTGTTTAAGCTTGCTAATCTCTGGAATGGATGAATGGAACGCGTTCGATGTGGTAGTTAAGTTTTTTTTTCATACTAGCCTACAGAAAAGCCCCGGCTTCGCATGGATTTTAGACCTCAAACCCTTCCTTCTGAATCCCTTTATTTGTAGGTGAAAACTATATAAAAATCCATACGCAAAATTGTGTTTATGCAGTCATAAATGGCGACGGGAGACTTAGATTTATAATATGTATAGACAGTCTAAATTATTTAAAAGTCACTTCACTACGTCAGTCTTAGTTAAATTAAACAGCGAGTAAAACCGCGGCACACAACAAGACGTATTGGTTTGCTTAACATTAGATATGTTCATTAAGCTCTCTTTAAATAAATACTCAGATCGTTAGCTTATATCGAATAGACACGCACTCAATATTAGATATAATCGAAAGGAAAACAATACGAGTTGAATCGATACCGGTACGTTATATCAGAATGAAATCGATAGTTACCTACAATCGTATCAATATTATTCAGTAGATTGGTGGAAAGGTATTACTTAACTGTAACTGGCAGAATACTGTAATAGATTAATGTAAGTAAATAAACCTAAATTTAATGTTTTAAGAAAAGAAAGAATTAATGAATGATATTATGAATATAATTGTTGAATTCAAACATCGTTAAGAAAACTATTTGGTGGGTATTAATTATATCTTCTAGTACCAAAATTCGCAGATAGGTAAATTGTTGTAATAAGGCTTTACAAAATTATTTAAACATAGGTACAGTATATTTTTTTAGTGCTTCAATTTTTTTTTTATAGGTACTTAGAAGAATAAAAATAACGCTTAAGAATTTGTTTTCGCCATCCCAATACTCATTTATTTTACTTGATCCATACTAATGAAAACTGCATATGATTAACACACAAAAGGTCAGCCAAGGTCAGGATCAATTTAATTTATTCGTATTACTTATTCATAATGCTAATATTTTGCTGAAGGTCAGTGAACTATAATATCAGATCCGCGTAATAGTAACACATTATTTTCCATTCTAGAGTATTCTTGATTTATGTCAAGGCTGGTTTGCTTTGAATAAGTTATATAAAATGTTTGTTGTGTTTCACATTATGTTTATATCCAAAGGAGTTAAGACGAAATATTTAAGTAAAAAGAAAATAATTAAAAAAGCACTATCACTCACGATTAACAAGTAAGTGTAGAATTTGAAAGTTGTTAGAGATTGCGTATAAATTTTAATTTCCCAAAAACTCCTGGTCAAATAGAGAATTGATAGCTGTACAAACTGCTTCTTCGTGAATTTAGCATTTTTAGAAAATTCCACGAAGTTTCGACTCAAAGAAAAGAGGGAAAATTCTACGAATGTAGTAACAATACCTACCCTTAAATGTTAGATTCATTATTTGTCACAGCATAAACAAAGAATCTGAGCATGTTCTAATCTGGCGTGATCTAGGAATTAAGGCAATCTTTTAACTAGTCACATACTTAACCCGCGTAACATGTTTATGCGATGTGAAACACATTGTTCGCCGTTGCATAATACGACTAAAGTGTAAAGTGACTTCTTATGATGAGCTTAAAACGATTTAACGTGAGAAGGATAATAAACCCGTGTTACGTTGTTTCTTGAATTCTTTTCACATAGAAAACTCGAAGGAATTATATCCTAGTCAAGTTTTTGTAAATATTATTCAATTATATAATGGCAAAGCAAAACTCTTATGTTATATTATTCGTCTACGTGACTATGCGTATCATTATAATAATTATATTTCATTCGCATCAATTTACCGAAACCTCAAACATAATTGAACTTCAATTATTTTGCAATAACGTCATAAAAGTACATTTAATGGCCAGTAATAAAATTATGTCCGTCCGTTTAAAACAAAAGTTACGCAAAAGATACTTTAATTTTTAATAACGAGAGATCGCGTTTTTCGCAGTAAATATATTTTGTAACTTATAATGTTTGTAAAACACGTGTCATAAATCTAGCTAGACACTGATTCTGAACTGGTCCTAAACCAATCAATTATCAATTTGACAAATGGATGCTCGGAGAATTTGTAATTTTATGCAACAGATTTGAAATTGTACACTGTCGAACGATAACCTATTGGAAACTATTTGATTGATTGCTATAGATGAATTAAATTTTATTGCGAGTAGTGCGCTAATAAACCGGCTTTAGAACACTGTTGCTAATTGTAATCGTATGAGATTACGTTCGCGTAATATCGCGGCGCATTACGCAAAACAAAGATCGCGCACCGTGTGTTTATTGTCAAGAGTGAAAATGTACCAGGTTTCGTCATACGCGTAACTAGCGACTATCCGCTTGCGATGCTTCTATTTGGGTCATATTATTACGCATTTCGTAAAACTTACTTACGGACCCATAACGTTACACTCAATTACACTGGGACAATGGACGAATTAAAACAACGGACTTAATATTACAATTGGCGTGGCCATTTATTTTCACAATCAGTTCGTTCATCCAAAAAATAGAGAAAAATTAAAATCATCATTTTTTCGTCTTAAAATAACAGGTACATAAACTCAAACGTAACTTTAACCGATTAAAAAAAAATAACAAAAAAGTAGACTAATAGAGTATTTAGTTCAGTGCGTCGATCCGAGCGTGGGTCGTGGAATACAAGTTCCTTGGATCTGGTAGCACGACCACTATCCATTGCCGGGGTATTTCACGTCCCCCGTTCGTATTAGTGCTAGGCTTATATTTATGTATCACAATCAGACGTCTGCTCCCTGCAGCCTTAGTAGCTACCATGATGACCATATTCGTGGCCGTGTCCGTGACCGACAACAACGGGTACGTGTACCTTTACTGGGTAAGGCACGGGCTTCTCAATGTGGACTGGCACGTGCTTCTCAATGTGCACAGGGTAAGGCCTGTCAACGGGGACTTTGACGGGGTACGGCACTTGTTTCTCGACGGGGTATGGGATGTGCTTCTCAACGGGGTAAGGTGCTGGTACGGGTACCTTGACGGGGTAGGGCACTGGTTTCTCAACGTGCACAGGTACTGGGCGGTCGACAGGGACTTTCACGGGGTAGGGGACAGCCTTCTCAACTGGGTAAGGTACGAGTTTCTCAACTGGGTAGGGCACAGGTTTGGGAATGTGCACGGGGTAAGGCCTGTCGACGGGCACCTTCACGGGGTAGGGCACTTCCTTGTAGACAGGGTAGGGAGCGGGCACATGAACGGGCACCTTCACGGGGTAGGGCACCTTCTTTTCTACTGGATAAGGAGCAGGAACGTGAACCTTTACAGGTACGTGCACCTTCTTCTCAACTGGGTAAGGTTCAGGTACGTAGACCTTGACGGGATAAGGCCTGTCTACAGGCACGTGGACTGGGTATGGGACCTTTTTCTCAACTGGGTAAGGTTGAGGCACATGAACGGGCACTTTGACGATCTCCTTGACTGGGTAAGGAACGTGCTTAACCACGGGGTAGGGTTGTGGGACATGTACTTTAACTGGTACGGGCACCTTCTTCTCTACAGGGTAAGGAATATGTTTCTCTACTGGGTATGGGACTGGGACTTTCTTGACTACAGTAATGGTCTTGTGAATGTCGGCATGTCCACCGTAACCACCTTCATAGCCGCCACCGAAACCACCGTCGAATCCACCGTGACTACCGTAACCTAATCCGATGTTGTAGAGCCCTCTCTTCTCGTGTTTCTTGTCGTCCGTCGCAGCTTCCTTGTTGTCGGTCACTGCCACTTCTTTTTCTGCTTCCTTAGCTTCTTCTGCGTAAGCGAAGGCCAAGAGAGCCACCAGACTGGCGGCCACGAGCTGTTAAAAAAGAAGATTAAGAATTAGAACCCAAAAACTAGCAAGAATGTAATTGTATGAGTAGAATCGAAAGTTATTATCGCAGTTGACTTATTATCTGGTGCAAATATTCTTCAAGGCTTGTTGTTTTAATGAGTGCACAACTACACACAAAGTACGCAATTTCCTAGTTGCGTAAAATGTTTATGTAGGACAAGGGGGTTTCCAGATCCAGGCACTATCACAACCCCATGGGTTATTATCAATAATTTTAACACTATCACTTAATATTAATTGTATTTTTTAATATTTAAACTTTGAACACACCATGTGCCTCATGATGCTGCACTAGTAGGTTGCACTGAAGTCAGCAAAGTCCTGAATGCGAATGATGCGTGATCGTTCGTAGCTTCGCTATATATATGCGGTAAGAGCGGCCGAGCGAAGAAAAAAAATGGCGGCACTCTATAGGACCATGTTACACTTTCGCTTTTGAGGGGGTTCGAATTCGAGCGAACCAAAATGCTCTATATCTGTCTTAGTCGAGATTCGTGGCGACCGGTTCTCTAGCAATGATATAATTGAAATGTAATTAACGTTATCTTCTAATGTCGATCTGTGAATGCTTTTCCTTTGTACGATCTCAAGGTTGCTGTGTTCATGTCTTAGGATCAAGCGTTGCAGTTAAGTGAATATGTAGAATAAACGTTTTACCCGTAGGACAAATATAATGACAATGTCCTTGGACTTTAAAAATATTAATCTATGGTGTTTTAGTGCATTATTTTGTAACATTACAAGTGGTTTCAATTAAGTAAATTAAAAACAACGTATGTATTCTATTTGCACAAGCCGTGAGATCTTAATTGCATTATCACACATACTTTAGAAAATTTGCAAAATTATTTCAATGACTCGGTAATACCTAATTAAAGTACGTGGAATCGTTATTTTGAGTGAGGAATGATTAAAATATTTCATTTAAAATAGAAATACCTTTTTATTGCAATCGTAATATGTCTCGGGTTTTTTTGATATCCAAAGTTTTTTTCGTGAATTCTTAGTTTTTCTTATATTACTGCACACAGTATATTATATCCAGTAAGCATCTCTTGAAAACTAATATTTCCTAGCATATAAAAATAATTATTGTCAGGCATAAAATTCAAATGCAGCATAAGAAAATGAATTATACGATTGTACTCAATAAATATTAGCTCAATTATTGTAAATGGACTTTATAGCACTAATAAAAGTGAATGCTTACGTGACTTTGACGATTTTAAAATCAAATCGATCTAATAGAAACATATCATTGTTTACATAAGGTTTTTGGTGTGTATTGTGAATATTGTACGTATAATTACTAACTACCTGAAAAATTTGAATTATGGCTATAAATTGTTCATTATAGTATTGGCTACTGGCTGACCCGGGCTCACTTCGCTGGGTATAAAAAAACACCAAATTTAGCCAATGTCATCAAGGAATAATGTACTCTTCTACTGGTGAAAGAATTTTCAAAATCGGTTTAGGAATTGCAGAGATTACTTCCTACAAATAAAAAATAAACTCACAAACTTTACCACTTTATAATATTAGTATTGATACAGTACCTACGGTTATTAGAGATGGTTGTGCGTTTGATGGTATATAATTTAAAATCATTATTCTATGTATTAGAACAAATTTGAGTTCTGTCCTTCAAATAAATATTTTCATCGGGAAATTCCAATTACACACATTGTTTTTGACACACTTTTGATTCATCGTGGAGAAAAAAAACTTGTAATATTACTTACTTTCGATAGCAGCAACCATTTTTATACCCTCAACGCAACAAAATGGGTTATAAGTTTATGTGTGTAGGCTAAACCGATATGCATTACATTTTTTTTATAATATATTCTTAGCTTATTCAAGACTGACCTTTTGAGATGTTTCATGGTTTGTTTTGATCCTAAATATTTGATTTATAAGAAAAATATATGGATAACACTTTATTTCTGTTAATCATATTCAAACCTAGAAATATATTTTATTATTATTTATTGAGTTATTTTGAAAGAGGCTATTTAAATCTACTATATTCTTGAGATAAACAGACTTAAATTTTAATTATTGAATCTTAAATATATAATATTAATAAAAAGAAGATACGTTCTCGGTGTCAAGGTGCACAGCTATCATTTTTCAATATATTCGCATCGATCAATACTAACTTGATAGCTATAATGTGGGCGGCGCATTAGCTTATGATGTCTAAGTAATAGTTAACAATTTGATTACCTACTTGTAGAGGATAAATGGCAGGATTGTATGAGTGCCATATTAATGTATACTATTGAAAGAATATTTCGTTGTGACAATGACTTTTGTAACATAATACTACTAGCTGCCCCGTCAAACGTTGTATAAATTGTAGAGAACCACCCTTATCACGGATACAGGGTGAAATCTTTTAATGTTTGTCGGTTCGGCCAAATATGTTTTCAAAAACCTATGAATACAGTATTTTTTTTAAATAAAAGAATGTTTCCTTTGAGCATTATTTGCTATCTTCCAGTATTTTGAGTAAAGTTAAAAAATTACATGCTGCATATAAAATACCCTACGACCTATTCTCATATGTATCGATAGTACTAAACTGTACCAACTTTAAATTAATAATTCTCTTTATTCGTATTGATACCTACTATCGTCTAAATTATATTCATTTTCAGTTTATCTATGAAACCAAAATTGTAATAATGTAGCATTATATAAAGGATAAAGTTGCATAAAGACTTTCCTTATCTGTAAATATTATCGGTTTCAAAAATCAAAATCGTAAAATACTATGCTTAAATAAGTACGTATTAAATATTTAGATAAGATTGATTCGTTTACCCTGTAAAAATTGTAAGATCACGTAAGCCTTATGAGATGCGAATCAACTCAATAGCCTGTATAAAAATGTAATTAGCGATTACCACGATAGTTTAAATTATACACGAAACATACAGTTTTTATTTGTTCCCCATACTTGTATCTTATTCTAAGATATTTGTGCAATAGCAATCAGGGAATTAACAATGACACAACCCGCGTAAAACAAGAAATACAATATCAAAAACCATTTTTGGCATTCCAATGCCGTTTTGTAAACCCACTCACAGCATTGCACTTCTTTTCGAAAGATTTTGGATTACAAAATATTTTTGAACCACCGTTTGTAATAAGCCCGTTCGCACCCGAGGCGGCGAAGGCCTCCGATACCCGAAGACTTTTATATTTGCTTGGATATATGGGCCGTGGCTACGTATTAGCCTTACAGTTTGACCGATATTAAAGGTTGCACCGCGTTTGTCGCGGTTGGTCCGTTGAAGGGTGTTCGTTTTTAAACATATAGTCTCTTGGAAAGCACGTTAAGCCATTTTTCCCGACTGTTACATAGTGATCTTGGACAGTCGATAAGTCATTAAAATTCTAACAACCCAGCAAAAAGAGTTGTGGAAGTCAGATAATCATTCGCTCCTTGTACAGCACGGTATTCAGCTATATCTGGTAAGATTGGCAGCCGACCCCAACATAATTTGGGAAAAAGCTAGGCAGATGATAAGTTTCTTGGGTACTAAAAAAAGTCAGGTATTGGATACTTGCGTCGCCTAAATAATAATACATAATAATATACTCGAACTTAGAGATTACAATTTTGACGTCTAGATGACCTCCTAATATTTCGACATTGTTTTGTTTTTATTTTAAATTAACGTGCGAACTTCGGGAAGGCTTTGTATTTGAACGGAAGTTATTTAATTATTACATACATCGTGTAAGAATGTTAAGAAATAATTCCTGTACTTTTATCTTAGAATCTTTACAACAATAATTTTGCATTGAGTATGCAAACTTACCATTATTGTTTTTTTTCTTCTGCCTTACCTTTTCCCGAGCTATGTTGGGGTCGGCTTCCAATGTTACCGGATTCAGCTGGACGAAGTATTTTACATGGGGCGAATATCTGACGTCCACAACCCACTTAGAGGGTAAGGCAGCTTTCTGGTTGATAGATATGATAGATTATTGTGTAATGATTAATGGCAAATTGACTTAATTATTAATAATATCACTCAAGATCTTTGAATGTTAAACAGTTCTCCGTGTTTTGATAATCTATCGTAAACTTGAGTATCGAAAGTAATTATTCTAAGGTCAAATATTTTGCAAGTCATATATTTGTAAGTTAATATTTTTCTGTACTTAAAAGAATATAAGTGTACAAGGACTTTATGTGGTTAAGATGAGTTTTAAGAAGATTTTAGTTGGAAAGGCTGAAAGTTGAGAACTCAATTAAAAAACAAAGCTATTTTACTTTGCGAAATTTGTAATATCAAAGGAACAGAGTGAAATGAATCTTACAAGTGATCATTGTTAACCAGTTCAATGGATTACATCGTTCATTTGTTTTTAAACTATGGACCATAGATTAAGCTGCAACTTCCTCTATAATTTTATTAGTAATAATCAAGATAACAATCAATGCGTACGTTAACGAGGTATTTAATGTACAGCCTTCATACGAGTACTAAATACCTGCCAATTGTTCAAAATACACATCATTAATCAATTATTTAGAACTGCAGTTGAATTGCATAATAATTTATTGAGGATGCTATTAAATTAAATACACTCAAGGACTGTTTCGTTTCTCTATAAATATGTGTTGTATTAGTGTTTTCGATACTGTTAAAAATCCTGAAAATTTTGTTAATTTCGTAGTTTGCTTAATATTTAATTTTAAATCGTATCGTAATAAAATCTTAATTAGCTTTTCAAGTTCAAACAGTATCCTTTATTTTAAATGTAAAAACGTACACGTAGTTCCTTAGGTATAGACTTTTAATCCTCAGAAAGCACATTAAGCCGATGGTCCCGACTGTCATACAGTGATGTTAGCAGTTAAGTTTGACAACTAGTCTTACTATGGGATATTGTGTTTTACTTTATTTTACCCAGATTTATGGCTTGTGGTGGACAGGCAGTCACTCCTTGTAAAAAACGGTATCTAGTTAATCTGGTTAGACTTGAAGCCGACACCAACATAAGCTCGACCAAATCAGGCTAGGAAGATGATGATGACACTTTTAATAGCTTTCTTCCTAATTCAATGGCCAACAAGCAGTATTTGAATGATTGTAACGAAGAGGTTTAATAACCATTAAATATTTCGAAATTTTGATATCTTAAGCGATCAGGTTTTCACATGTGACATGTATATACTAAAGTAAGTGCCCTTAAACTGATATAAAGAACTTTATGATAAGTATGACGTTGTAATGTCGCCAGCTGTTCTCGTGACCTGACTTATGTAATGTGACCAACTGTAATGTCAATCGTACGTAGGTCAGGATTGAGGATCGTAAATATCGTGTTTTACCATACTTTTTAAACATTTAAGGCAATATATGCCTTTATATGCCACTCAAGAAGTTTTGAAAAGGTATTTAATGAACTACATTATCCAAAAGGAGTAAAAAAAAACATTTTATCTACCGTTGATATATTTCGTCGAGGTGGTTGAAAGTACATTTTTATACAATAGGTAGTATAATTAGATAATGATTAATACATACCAAGGCCACTGCACTAATTTCGTTAACCGGTAAATATAAATTTCACGCCAACAACTAACGTCCTATAAATAAATGCAACTAGGAAATTGCATTATTTAACTATCAGTCTATTTGTTAGGAAATAAAACAAAAACGTATTTCGTGTCTATACCAAAATAGTTACCAATTCGATTTAAATGCCGCACTCAGAAAGGTTCAAATTCGTTTATATTCTTAATAACGATTTAAGTAAGCAACCTCTCAGGCTTGACTTATTTAAATCGCTACTAAGGAATCCCATAAGTGCCATATAGGTAATTATCGTCTCTGAGTACGGCTGAGTGTTTTAAGATATAGTTTTTTATTTTTTCAAGTATTTTTTTTATAGTTGTCATATAGCGGGGACTTTACAAATGCTCTAGTACAACATTTTAACTGGTTAAAATATTTGACGTAATTGGCGTCATAATGAAAAAAAAATCTCTTAAATATCACAAAATATTAACTTAGAAAAATTCTTTCGCAGTTGGGTTGCAACACTATTCCCAAGTAAGATAGGCCATAACATATAAAAACAAATTGAGACCGCGTGCGGAGTTGCGGGTCCCGGTTAGTTATAGTTTACACCCAGGCACAGTACAAATGATCATGCTCAGCACACAGAGATTTGTACTGTGTGAAAATCCAACCCACGATCTCCGGTTAAGCAGTCAGGCTCACTAACCACTCCCCCCCACGGGGATGGCGTGAAGGGCCCGCCGTGAAGGCGGAATTTCGTCGGAGGTGGACTGGACGTAAAGGCTGCGCCGGTTTCCCAGTCCAACTGACCAAACAGACGATGCGGGAATGCCGCTGGGTTATTTTAGTGGGTATACCGGGTCAGCCCGTGGAGTCCCACATAACCCCCCCATTCCCCCATATGGAGAGGGTATGCGCAATGCATTTTTTTCCCAGCGTCAAAAAAAAAAAAAAAAAAGCTCACTAACCACTAGACCAACAAGCCAGCTTGCCCTTGCCTGTCTGGGACAATACGGGCATATATTAAGATCAGATTATATTGTAACGCATAAATAGAACATTGCACTTATTGTCTAAACTTTTGTAGTCGATAACAATCATCTGCAGTAAAAAGCTTCTCAACGTCACTAGTTACGCAGAGTAGCACTTACATAATATAATTCCAACAGTTGAACATGGGACTCCATAGATCGATCAAACGTAACGTTATCTAATTGATAATTACTGTTTTATACAGCATTATGACTTTGTACCAGTGTTCAGACAAACTGCATGGCAATTTATACAGTCTTTTAATAAAACATAATCTCTAAAGGGTTTCTCGAAAGAAATTCTCCTTTATTACAATAATTTTGCGCTTATTGTGATCAAATCATTTGGTGGCTACCTTATCTTTCTCTATCACCTGTCCACTTTGGAGAGTCCAACTAAATTCATACCGAATGGATTAGTCCAACCTAGCATTAGACAGGTAGACGTTTGTGGTAAAGAGCGGAAAGCCCTACCCCTGCTCTGAAGTTTGATAATACGGTTTTCATGTACTATTATTTCTTCAATATTGTCGGATGTAAACAAAACGTGTGTTTGTTTACATCCCAAAATATCGTCGAACTTGCATTTATTGCAATACTATTTCACATTCTATTAGTATAAGAAATTTCTCTTTGCAGCATATAGTAAGTGCTCTGCGGGCCTGTCGTTTGGTACATATCTACCGATAGACTGCGATAGTGTTTTCGTAACCGTCTTAAGAATTACGCACTAGGTGTAGCTATCACGTCGCTTTGAAGAGCTTTGGAATTCACAACGATATTTTATCCATAAATCTAAAAGCATAGTCTTCTGTTCGTGGCTCCATAGAACTGTTATTTACTCGTTTATCGAGTTGTTTACACACGGCAACGAAACGGTTAAAACAATATTGAGTATATTGCATTTACTGTTGAAAGCACCCAAACTGGGACTTGATCAGCATTTTATCAGTATAGAACAGGTGACAGATGATTTGTCATCGTAATCTGTGTAACTTTAATTAATAAAGAGGCGGTAGCTTAATGGCTATGGCGTCGGACTTGCGATCATGTGGTTGCCGGTTCGAAATCCACCCATTGCACTACCAATAACAGCTTCTTAGAAATACTATTACTTAATTTTTTGTCGGTCATAAACTGTAAGCAATATAATAATGTTAGAAATATACTAAACCGAACATTGGATTTGATGATTTCTAATGACTTATGTATGTGTGCTCCCGCACCAGCTCCTCTTGTTCCTATAGACACATTTCACCCTCCTTTTTCCACGGTTGTTTGTTTTGATTTATTATATAAGCCCATGGCTCGATGTTATACCCCTAGATATTGTTTTATGGATGCAAACTATGCTCTTATTAATAGAGATATTAACCAAGTGGACTGGGTATCAATTCTAGAAGGTCTATCATTGGATTCTGCCACAGACATTTTTTATGAAATAATATATAAAATTATTAAAACTCATGTGCCTACGCGACCAGTTAAATCTAAAATTTACCCAATTTGGTTCTCCCGTCCACTCATACACATTTTTAAAAATAAAGAAAAAGCATGGGTGAAATGGAAAAAATACAAAAATCTTGCTAGTTATGAGCAGTTTTCTCTATTTCGTAAGAGATTTAAGTTACTTTCTGCTGAATGTTTTACTGCTTATATGCGTTCAATCGAGGAAAGCATGCGAAATGATATTAAAAAGTTCTGGTCATTTATAAAGAGCCGTAAAAGCAACGCAAGTGTCCCTAACACTATGATATATTCGGATGAGGAAAGTAGTGGGCCTGAGGGCATATGTAGGTTATTTTCAAAATTCTTTAGCTCGGTCTATGAACCCACAAATGATAGTATTATTAATGATAACCTTCTGCCATCGTTATATAATCACGTGTGCATAGACAATTTGACATTATCCATTGAGTCAATAACAAAATCTCTCAAATCGTTAGATGTAACTAAAGGCTCTGGGCCGGATGGTGTTACTCCTTTCTTTTTGAAACACACAGCTGAGTCGATAAAAAAGCCATTATTCTACTTATTCAATCGTAGTCTAAGGGAGGGTGTTTTGCCCCAATTATGGAAAACTGCGCATATCACGCCCGTGTATAAGGGAGGCACTAAAAATGACATCACTAATTACCGTCCAATATCTTTGTTGCCCACGATGTCAAAAGTTCTGGAGCGGCTAGTCCACAATGAAATTTATCCTATATTACATAATATTATTATACCTGAACAGCATGGTTTTGTTCGAAATCGCTCCACAGTAAGTAACCTAGTTTTGTACTCAAATTTTTTATTTGAGAATATGGATAATCGTGTGCAAGTGGACAGCATCTACACTGACTTCTGTAAGGCCTTTGACAAAGTGGACCACACTAAACTATTACAAAAAATTGCATATAATGGCATTCGTGGGAATCTGCTCCGATGGTTCACATCCTATGTAAAAAACAGAACTCAAAAGGTCGTGGTTCATGGCTTCTCTTCGGAGGTCATTAGCGTAACATCGGGCGTTCCGCAGGGATCTATTCTTGGTCCACTGCTTTTTGTTTTATTTATAAACGATATAGGTACATGCTTCAGAAATAGTAATTTTCTTTTGTATGCTGATGACCTCAAAGTTTTTCGCAAAATAAATTCCTATGAAGACTGCGTTAAAATGCAACAGGATCTAGACCGATTTTCTGCTTATTGTCTGGCTAATAAACTCATGCTAAATCTACCTAAATGTAAATTTATTTCTTTTACCAAAAACGTTAATGTTATTCAAACCAACTACTCGCTCTGTAACATTCCCTTAGATAAAGTGTCGTTAATTAAGGACTTGGGTATACATTTTGACTCAAAATTACACTTCGATGCTCATATTGATAAAATAACTGCTAAGGGTTTTCAACTCTTTGGTTTCATACGGCGAACATGCTACTCATTTAAAAAGCCGTCTACATTCATACTTCTTTATAAATCACTTATTAGATCTCAACTGGAGTATGCCACATGTGTTTGGAATCCTCACTATATTAAATACAGTGACCAGTTGGAATCAGTTCAAAGTAAATACCTTAAATTTCTAAACTACAAATTTTCAAGGACTTGGACATCATATCCTATTTTACTAGAAAAGTTTTCTCTTGTGCCTCTTAAATTAAGAAGATTAATTCTTGATCAATCTCTTTTATACAAAATCTGTCACAATAAATTGGATTGTAACAGTCTCATTAACCAAATATATCTGCGCATACCTAGTCGTTCCCTACGTATACGTCATAAATATACTCATAGACTTTTTGCTCCAAAGCTCTGTAGGACCAACGCGGGTGAACGAGCTCCTCTACGGAGAATAATGAAAAGTTATAACGACAATTTTGCTGATATAGATCTATTTCATCTAACACTCACACAATTAAAAAAATGTATGTATGAACAATTTGCCCATACTTTTGCTTAATGTTAACCTTGTTCTTTCTTTTTCTACATGATCAGTTTGTCACAACTTAGCTTAGTATTTGTGTTATTGTTTCAATGATGTTTAGACGCTGTTTGCTAAAGGCGCTCGTATAATATGTAACCTATTACTCTTTTTTGTCATTATTTCGTGGATAACGGTGCTGGTTGCGTGATTACCAAATTAAATTTGTATCTGTCTTAGTATTAAGCTGTATTACGCAATTGTTTGTTGTCCTGAAGAAATAAAAATAAAAATAAAATAAATAAAATTAGGTACTACTACTCGTAACACAAGCATACTTACCTTAGCACGAGAAGCTAACAAGAATACTAGTAATGTGCAACCTACATTGCTAATAAGCTTTAAAAAGAAATAATTATGCTACCATGATACATCTTTTACAAATAAAAATTATGCCCACACCTCTTATAATCAATGTTTCATAAATAGCCCACGGTCCACATACATAACTTTAAGATCTACTTACATATGTATTGATGCGGCACAGCCTGACGCGTGATTAGCCTTAATTTCTAATAAACTTTGCGAGAGTTATTCGGAACAGCGAACGCGGACTCATCTAATGTTGAATAATAATGTCTATTACTTGATTGTTTGTTCGTTTGACATAGTTATTTTCGTTGATCAAGTCTCATGTGCTTAGCAGTTGTTCGTTTTGATAAATTGTAAAGTATACGGTTAAAAATGTTATCTTATAAACTTTCATCACAAAATTTACAACAAAAAAAAACAAATTGTTAATCTTTTTTAATATAACTAGAACTTTTGTTGGACTCGCCTGAAGCTACATAATAAACATATGAAGCTCACAATTTTTATTTTTAAAGTTTGTTAATTAATCGAGATTGTTTTGTTTTAATTTCCGTAATAATTTATCATCAAAGTTTGTCAAAACCAAGGAGATCTATGATTGAATCAAAATATTTATTTCCTGTAGTTCCTATTGTTAAGGAAAACAGACAAATATCGTACTCGTACACTCAATGTTAATTAACACATTATTTAAATGTGTGTGAACTATACTGTACCTTTCTTGTATGCTGTCATTGTCCTATCAATAGGTAGTTCAATGGTTCTCATGCTAATATGCGTTTAGGAGATAAGAATTTATATCTCTGTTATTTTGAACAAATCTTTATCAATCAAAAATATTAAGAAGTACCTAGTTGTAAATAAACAAACGGCCTAGTATCTCTATGACTAGTAAATCAAATGAATATTAAGCTAGTACTTCACATTTTTTTGTTACTCGAATCTTTCGCGCTGACACGACAGAATTGTAGATTTGAGTGGCATAAAACATTGCCACATCCAAGGCATATTTTTGGTGGTAGCACAGTGATTCACATGTTATAATATATATCTTTAAGTTTATTATCCTACTAATATTATAAATGTGAAAGTGTGGATGTTTGGATGATTGTTACTCAATCACGAAAAAACGGCTGAACGGATTTGGATGAAATTTGGCATGCATGTAGCCTTTGACATGGAAAAGATCATTATGTTAAGTAGTTCCCGAGGGAAAATTTAAAATTGTTTACGAGCTAAGCCGTGGGCAGACAGCTTTGAAATTTGGTATATTCCTCTATTACAGCGCAAGCTACAACACGGGTGAGCATTTAATTCCATTTTTCATTTCTTTTTGGCCCCAATTCTTAACTCCGCGCAGACGATGTCGCGGGCAGAAGCTAGTTTTGGCATAAATAAGGCAAAGATGAATGAATAGCCATTAAACTTTTTGTCTACATTCCATTTCTGGATTATCTGATAACCTGATATTTCTGACGAATAGTTTTATGGTTACACACAGTATACGTAATAAACAACGATACATATTAGACAACTGGCAGCCGGAACAGCCAGTTAGGTAACATGTTAGACACTAAAATTGACTAGACTCGATTGCTGAGAAATTATCAAATAGAAACTTAATAGTAGTTCGTTTAATGACGATGCAAACAAATAATAAAATTTAGACTCAAACGTGTTATATTTTTATTTTTAAACAGGTCATGACTTTATACCTACTTACAAATCCTACAATAAAGCAACTGCTTCAGTGCTGCGCGTGCGGTACACGATCTCCACGCCCACGTTAGCTGCACGTGGCCCTATGATAGCGTATGTTGTGTTCGATGCGTAGCTTGAGTGAAGGTAGTTACCACTACTAATTTTATACCAAGCGAAGCTTGAGACATACACGTAGCCTCTAAAGAGAGTGCACTAATTGACCTTTGATAAAAAAAGGGGTTAATAATCTGTATGGGCTGGTAATTTGGCCCACTCACACTTTGACCAGAACACGTTTGGACAAATTAATATGTAGAATGTAGGGGCTAACTTTCTTAAGCTTTTATTCTTCGCTCTTAAGCCATTTGCGTCTAATATGTTCAGAACTGCGCTCTAAGCATATTCAAACCGCAAAACCATAAGTATAGTTAATTACTTGTAATATTTTCATGCAAAAAAAATATTATCTACTTCGACTTTAATGAATATGTAAAAAAGCGGTACAAACGTAGCGTTTTCTGTACCTAGTTAGGGAGCAACTTAGATCCGAGACTTACTTAAGTGATCTTTCGCAAGCGTTTCTCACCAAACGGTTTTTGTGAAGCGATTGTCATTCCAAGGTCCTTTTTGTTCTTTAAATTGTCTTATTTTTATTTGGATTATGTTGTTTAATTATATTGAATTTAGTTAAGTAACATATGTTGTGAAATGGTGGCTACTTTTGGAAACGGTATGCGTACATTCCTTGCGAATGTTTGTCGTAGTGTTTAGGTATTCCAGAATTGGGTATGTAAGTATGCATATATTTGAATGCAGTTTGCAAAATATTTAAGGTTTTCCCTTGATTTATACACTAAAAACTAATCGTATTCTGAATTTGAAGCTTCTATGTGCCTTATAGTTTTGAGGATCGATCAGTCAGTCAGTAAGTGAGATAAATTGGTTGAAATTTGAAATATAGTACCGTGTTTATACCATGCCGGATTGGTAACTGAAAATTCAAGCTTCTAGTTTTATCCACTAGAAAGGGATCGAAATTAGCCTGAATTGCTTCAAGAAAAGGATGGCATGGCCCGGCCGTGCCGCTGTTTTGCTTGACTTGGAGGGGGCACTGCCGTGACCCCATATTAAAATAGTCGTTTTGGCAACAGATGAATACATGATAATCAAATCTGAAAAACTCTCTACAACTTTCGACACACAAAACAAAACAAAACTAAAATCACAAACCGTGATAATTTCTCCACTAATTATTGCATCTCACAGACATTTCTATATCTGAAATAGTATTATCTAATATAACACGTCTATACTTTTTAGCGTTTTTTTAAGCTATTTATTTAATACGAAGATTAGCTAATCTTTAGTTAAATTTTGCTACGAAAATCAATTTTGAATTACGTGTTTAAAAATTACCGTCTCTAATTGCCTTTTCATTTGTTATCATAAATCATAAAATTCTATAACATGAAGAGAAATAAATATTCAGTAGTTTATTATTACAAAGAGTCGATAGTTTTTTTTAATTTCAGTTTCGAAGCATGCTTTATCAAATATCAGTTTTATTTGGTAGAAACCACTTTTTGATTGTAATATATTACATCATGATATTATCATGATGTAATATATTACAATGTACAGTACAAAAAATACAGTACAAAAAAAAAATATGTTACGTTAGGTGCATTGTTTTACTATATTTTCTACGATAAATTTAGTGTAACAAGAATTAAATAAGAATTAGTGTAAAAAATACATGGGACCATCTCTACGGTAAACCCTATCGATGACTATGGTAATGTACTTCCATTTTTGTGAGAATAATAGTACATTAGTTTATATTTTAAGTTTAGTTAGTAGTAGGTAGTTTTATTTAAATGTCTACGAAGTATTGATTAGCATTGATTTATGTAATTGGTTTTTAAAGCCATGTAAACCAAATAAACGGTCATGAAAACAACAATTTCCGCCTCCTTTTGAAGTCGGTTTAAAAATATTCCTTGCAAAGTATAGTAAGTAATCATTAGTACGTTGAGAAAACAAGCCAAAGTTCAAGTCCACAACATGTGTCATGTCAATTCGCCGGCAATGTATGTTATGTTGGCCAGTAGGCCACTGGCAATCAGATATTGTCTCAAAAATTCCTACTCATCATTCAGCGTACCAGCAATCTTATTTCAAATCTTCAATTATAAAAAAAAAAACAATAATAATGAAACTTAAAAATGTTTAAAAAAATATAATTATAAATATATAATAATAAAATAAACTTCCATCCTTTATTTGGCTTAGGTACTTTATTTAATCTTATTAGTGTTGGCCCAGACCCTTTAAATTGTACTGGACTGTTAGAAAATTTTGTATAATTATATAGTATGGTGAAGTGGGCTAAGAAATGTAGACTACGTAGAAGTCTACGATATTAGTTTATTTTCGTAGGTGGCTACTACGCCATTTATCATTATAACAATATAACATTTATTAAATAACACAATTAACAAACGTACCCTAATACTGAACCCTTAATACAATAACTCCTTTGAGAATAACATGTTTATATTATTGTGAAAATGTGGTAAAAATATCTTATTTTTGGTCTTGTGTTACAGTCTTGTATTGAGAATGTACAATACTTGTATTTAATTCGTAATACATTACTTACTTTTATATACGCAAGGATAAATACTATATATTTAGTATATACTATTAGTAGAGTGTTTTGTGTTTGGGTGTCCTATTTTTGGTGTAGCTGAGTTTTAAGCTGTAATAAGTGAGTAACATGTTCATACTTAAAACTGATACGGGGAGATTGGATGACCGAAATGATGTAAACGAACAACTGAGCGAAAATGAGAGATTTTTGTTATTAAATTAATTCTATACTAAACATTCTTTGACGACCTCCGTGGTCGAGTGGCATTTACACTGGTTTTCAAGGTGTTGCCAGCTCTTAGGTCCCGGTATCGATCCCCAGACGGGTCAATGTAGAAAACCACTTTTCAAAACTGTCTCGGGTCTGGGCGTTTGTGGTACCTTCGTTGTTTCTTATTACATAACACAACTGCTTTAGTTATTTACTTTGGATTCAGAGCAATGTATGTGATGATGACCACATTTATTTATTTACTAGTATTTATTTATTCTTGAAATTACAATATTGTGCAAGAAATTAAAATGTATACTTGTTTAGGAAATGTCTTCTTGGTTCATTTTACACCTAAATCAGACTATTCGGAAACACTGCAAGCCTTAAAACTGTCACTACCTACTTATAAAACGATAGTTTAGGTCTGAATACATCACATTGTTCCAATTTTAGTATTGAATAATGTTTCCACGCCATATCTAATTTATTCGTACAAAGAATCGCTGTATTAATACGGTAGCAAGACTTTTATCTGGCAATACGATCGGATTTAAGATCAAAATGTAACATTCACAAATAAATTCGGATATCATAAACGTTCATGCAAATTAATATCAAAGCAGGAAGACCATACGCAATATCTGCACCAGCAGAAGTTCGCAATACATTAATTACTATCGCAATACTATTTAATTATAAATTCATTAATAATTTTGAGTAAAATATTACGATTTCTGATTACAAGTACAATTTGTGTAGTTTAAGTATGTGGCGCTCATAAGCTGTTTAGTATAACGATATTATCTGTAAAGCACCTAATAACAATTATGTGTATATACGTCTATTACAAATTTGATGTTTTTAATTGTACATTCGTCACACTACATTGTTGTTAAGCTTATGAAGAAGATGGGAAATAGTATCAGTACAAATAAGGTAGCATAATAAACAATCATATTTTTTTTGTTTTTACTTAATTTTCAAACACATAATTAGATTAATTTAGTTGCAGTATTCGCTTGTGCAGTCAATTGTCTTATCATCAGAAATACAGTGAACAAAATTGATGCAATCATAATTTATTTCTCTGTTTACACAAACATTTTTGTTGCTAAGCCTATTTTACGTGTAAGTAACTAATCTGCGTTAAAAAGAGTCGAAAATTGGTCATTTCTTTTTCAGAAAATCGATAAATTCCACGAAAATTAACAAAGATAATTTCAGAAACCGAATTAAAAAACCGTATCGAAGAAAGACGGTTTGCAGTAGTTACATTGATTGACTTTTAATTTTCTTAAATAAATTGATCTATAGTCCAGTTGCAGGCCAATTACAACACGTTAATAAAGTAAGTATCAATTTCCTAACGCTCACCTTCGCGGCTTTAAGAAAAATGGTGTGTTGTAATGTCGCAGTCAAGATGTACACACTTACGTATGTGGAGCAAAACGTACAGACGGTCGACTGTAACGTGCACTGTTTGGTACAAATTATTCGATAAAGCGGGTTGTATAGAAGGTATAATTGTAAAGTGCGTGAAATATTTATAGAATAAAATAAAATGTCTAAATATTATTTTAAGTATACTTACGATTACTTATTGATAAGGGGTTATATTTATATACTGTAACCTGAAGATCATCGTGCCACGTGTAAAACAAAATATGTAGGCATGGGATTGTAAGAATATGAGTACATTAAATTTCAATTCCTACTTATAATTTAATTTGTAAGAACAGCGTTGAAAACCTTTGCAGATGATTTAACGTTGAATCTAAGCAATATATATAATACCTATGTTTAACCCCTTATTGCATGAATTATGAAGGAGGCAAAAAAAAAATTTTTTTTACTGAAAATATGTTTTATTTGACCTTATATAATAAGTTGAGATGAGAAAAAAAAAATAAGTAATAATAATTAAGAAAATAGCCAACGAAGCCATATATGGCTTCGTATGCATTATAGCAAAACGATATGAAGCCATATATGGCTTCGTATGCATTAACAATTAAACTTTATGAACAATCATATCAATCAACTCATCCGTGAACAAGAACTTGAAAATTTCTTGAGGTGAATCCAATATCCTATGATTTCTTCTGGCAGATCGGAATTTCCTGAAAATTTGAAGTTTTCTGCATCATAAGCTTCCATTTTCTGGTTTTTCCAAATTACCGGGTCTTTTTTGTTTTTTTTTGCCCTTTGCTGTGGATGTGGATGGAAATAAATGCTGTGGATGTGGATGAATGAAGCTTTGTGTGGTGATTTCATCATCATCGGAACTATCCGATTCAGATATGACAATATTTTTTTACGGGTACGGCGTGAGGGGAATTGAAAAATGGGGCCCAAAAATCAAACAAAATTAAAAAAAAACACTGAAATCTGAGTTATTTTATGTTTATGAATGTACAATGAAAGCATTTTAAAAATTCAGCATTTTTTACTTACCATATTATTGCTTTTTTTCCAATTATAAAACCAGCACTAAATAAATTCACTTTACCGATCGGAGTTGCTGAACACAAACTCTAATAACTTGGCAGATAGACCTTACCATTGACAACAAAAAATGCGTTCCGTTCCACGAAGAATTCTATAATATTTTTTCTTAGTTGGTTTAGAAAAAATAATTATTTTAATATGTTAAAAAAAATAAACAAAACCAGAAGCCATATATGGCGTTGTATGCGGTAAGGGGTTAAATCAGTAATAAATCGTATGATCCCAAAAAATAAAAATAACATCCAAAATGTTTATACCCGCTTTCCCTTTCAACTTGCATCCGCAAACCGCTCATAAACGCAAGTCTTACAATAATTTGATACTGAATCATTATAATTACGAAAGTTATTATGCCCCACATAGGATAGAGGGCGTTACGTGCGCTGATCAAAAATATTCTTTCATTGTGTAATTAGATTTTGGATTTAATTACTTTTTACTTTTTTGGACAGTGAAACTGAATACCTAGTTTCATCGGTGAAATACGTCTACATAATAAAAACGAGTAAATTTCGTTATGATTATATTTTGACAATGAATCCTACAATGTTAATGTATGTCAATTGAATAAACTGTACACACTTGTTTTTTTTCTGTTGCATTTGTTGTCTGACCTGTACTTGCACAAAAAGTCCAAAAATAAAACACAGTTATAACTTTTTATAACGCTCATCAGAGGTCTCGAATTTAACAAGGAAATTCGTAATTGAAATCTTCACAAAAGCCGAAATTGCATGCATACAGGAAAAATAATTTTTCAATTTACACAAAAAAGATGATGATTACAGTACCTAATAAGCCTGATTAAGCAAGTTAGTCGATCAGTGACATTCTTAAAAGGGTACAATCATTCTTTTTCCACTTGAGAATTGGGTTAGGTCGGCAAGTCGTCATAATTCTACATACTTACTGCTACTTTACAGCATTTTTTTTATAGCAATAACACTGTTACATCAAGCTGAATTGTTAAAACATAGAACAAGTTAGTACATAATTTTAGTCTGATTTTATCAAATCACAATCTAGGTTAAAATATTATTTCCTTCATGTAATGAACACATTTTTATCAAATACTGTTGATCTCGTTATTTAATTTGGAATACCTTGACCTAAAGATAATGAAAATTGTTCAAAAGAGAGCTGATTTACTTATTTGAAATGCTTTTACTTTGCACTTAAATCAAATAAATCAGGTACCTATATATCAGGTATGTAGCCGCATCTTAATTTAATTTGACTTTAATTTAATTTATACCTTTTAAAAATAATTATTTGTAAACAGATCGTTTGAAAATATTTTATTATAATAGCGCAATAGTCATAACCCGTCTAACTGTACGGCAGTTAACGCCAGTCAAAATGATATTCAAGTCACCTCAAAACTGATGCAATCCGACGAACGTTGAAGATCAACCTTGGTTCATCGATACATTCTTGATACAGCAGGATTCAATTCCGATTGCGACATTTAATTAAAAATTGAGGCATATGATGGGTACTTTTATTTGCGCTTAACATTTGGAACTAGCGTGTAGCGCGTAGATTTCATTAATAGTGGTGTAGGGCTGCCAATAATACATTTGTGGTGACTCGACTGATAAAATAAATGATTTTTACAAAATAGTGTAGACTATTATGAAGATTTGTAGAAGAAGAATGATTGAAATACATAGGTAAATCAATTAGTACATACACATAATTTTAAATGAAAAAGAAAACCTAATAATTTGAAATACTCATCAAAGATTAACTAAAATTATTTAAATTCCTTACCTGCTGATAAAGTAAACATTGAGTTATACATCAGATTATTTCAACTTCGGTGGAAAAAGCAGACAAAAGCATTCCACTTAAAATCATATTATTTTAATGTATCGAAGTTGTGAATTGAAGTTTGACTGTAGAGCCATCCTTATAAATAAAGAATGAATCAGATATTAACATTCCGTGTTAAGGTCGCTCTATTATGATTAATAAATAAAAGGTTTTGCATATGCGAATTTATCTATTTATATTATCTTTAATCGTATTATTTTACATTAAAAATATTTTTTACTAATCCGTTTGTATATTTTTAGACTATAATTATTTATATTTATTATTTTTATTGTATTTTATAAATTTGAGCTCATATAAGGCTACTGTAATCAATTTTATATTAATTTATCAAATTGTTTTGTCCCACTTCAGTCTTCTACATTACCTATTTGGTCAAAGCGCAATTACATATTTTGTTGCGCTGATAATAAATCATTGTGAAATATAATAGTTATTGTTTTAGCTGACCATTACAAAGTATTTACCAATGTTTCTAAGATTTGTTTCACGATTTTGTATCACGACTCTAAGGACTAATTGTAAGCAGTAGTAAAGGAGTAATTAGTTTTTGCGTCAAGTGTACTTCGGGCAACTAAATTATCTGTTATCTATTAATTTTTGGCATCTTGATACTGAATGCGCAACTATATTTATTGATTCTTTATGCACACAAATATTTTAAAAATGGCGGATTTAAAGTCTCACAAAACATGATCATTTAAGCAGTTTCTCATACTTATTTATATTAATACCTAAAAAATATCTACTTATATGTGTATGTCTATAAGTATATTTTTCGATTTTACAATGAAACTGCGTCATACTGGTCACTGACCTTTAAAATGCAGTTAATAAGAAATAAATTATAGTCTTAAAAATAAAAGCATCACAATTTTGCATGCTAACGTCAGTTGTATTAACTTAGTAGTTCTGAAATATTAATAAATTAAAAGATTTATGTGTTTTGAAAATAAGATAAAAGAAACTAAGTATAAGCGTTACAAAATATCTGCTTATTTGAACCACATTTAAAATACCAATATTGAAATTCCTCTAATTTATAACAGCGACGTTTATGACATTATGGACATGAGATAAACAAAATTACTTACACCGTGACCTTCTACATTCAATATGAACTAACTAGCCAATGCTACTTAAAAAAAAACAATATTACACAACGTGTAAATCTGTGTAACTCCTTTAAATCTGTGCAACTCCTTCCGAAGATTAACACCTTGCGGCTAATTTATTTATTATCTTGAGTGATTTATGAACGGCGTGATTTATTGATAGATTACATTTTGATACAAGAAACAGTTCGTTTCCAAAGCAGGTTACTTTAATGTAAATAATGATCTGTGGTCGTATTATGAACTTTAAATACCAGACTTAAGGTACTCCACAGCGGTGAACGGTGATGCACGTGAGTGAAGCTACGCTTTGTATGAAAATGGTAGTGATAACATCCAATACACCACGGACACGCTACGCATAAAATACGTCAAACGCTAATAAGTGGACACATGCAGCTACGCGGGCTTAGAATTAACGACGTAGCAAGAAAAATAATGTGAAACGAAGGTTTTTATTTTATTTCCATACTTGAAATAATTACATTCAATTTTACTCCTAAGCCTAATAGTTGGACACACTTACCGTCATCATGTAATAATTAAATAAATAATAAATAAATAATAATAATAAATATCTTATTAGCAATATGGGTTGCACATTACTAGTGTTCTTGTTAACCCCTCTTTCTAAGCTAAATTGCTTGTGCAACGAGTGGGTTTACGTCGGTAGTGAAATGGGTGGGATTCGAACCAGCAACCACATGATTGCAAGTCCGACGACCAAGCCATTAAATTACGCTACCGCCGATTAATATGTCAATAAACAAACACAGTAGGTACCTACAGGTCTAAATCATATTCGTGTTGACCATTGGCCAACAAATGGCATTTTAATTCCATCACACTTCTGTGTTACATTTAAGTATAGAAGCAGGGGTGTGTCAATCAAAAAAGGTGCAAAACAACTCGTACATTTTTTGCGTACCATAATGGCGTAACGGTTTGCATCAGATTGTGGTCAGACGATCTGTTATTATAATATATCAAGAGCTAAGCACACACATTAATATATTGCACACACACATTGTTGACTTACACAACTGGTAAAATATGATATAGATTTTGTTTTTATTTTGTCTGCAACGCCTTTCACGTTAGCGTATGTAATAGGTATCAATCTACGCAAAAAGAAATATTACGCATTGCAACCAGTAGGCTGACATCAGGATTTATTAGACTAGTATTTGGTTTCTCAGTTCCAAGCTGAAGGTATTTGTTTAAAACGTCGATAAACTTAAACTAACGTAAAAATTCCACCAAAAACTATATTTAATCAAAGTTGTTACAAATATTGTTTCAATAATTTTAGGCTGATTCCGGAAAAAGAATCAGCTTTTGATATATCTCGATCTACAATTAATGTCATGTACAATGATTACTTTTAAAATTAGTCAAATCACGATAAAGTAATTAAAATTTGTTTGCGATGATAATTTATTATTAACAAAAATTACAAAGGCACTTTCACTATTTAGAATTCTGTAATACGTAATATTAAACTAGGTGTTTTGCTAATCCAAAACTCCTTTCATTTTTCTACTCAGTCTTGCCAAAATCTCCTTTCGATAATAAATGTGGGCGTGTCCTAACTAAGTGATTTCACGGTAGTCTACGAAGTACTTTGAACCTTACGTTTTATGTTCAGACAATAAGTCATTAAGATCATCTATAGAAACTTGTAACTGGTACGAACTCGGGAGGTTGGCATTTAGCTTGGTGTAAACATGTCCATTTTAGTTAATGTTACTTAATGCCTGGGATTTAGTAACATAAAGTATTATGCAGTAAAAATATTTAGGAAAGATTTTGTTGCATATTTTCATTATACCTAATGTTGTAGATGTGTGTAATGTTATGTGTTATGTCGTTGGATATTTTAACTGTTGGAATCAACAAATCGTGAAGTTCATTTTTCCTCTTTTTAACACCAACGTAGTCTACGGTCTCTTTCTTGTTTAGGCCACCCACACACGACCTATAGTCGTGTCGGATTTTTTGGAGGAGAAAAATTGAATACTCGTTAACGACTCGACTACAAAATTATATAGTACGCGGTTTCATTTAGACAGTCTTGGTAATATAATATCTTCTAATAATTTTGATGACAAAACTCTACTCAAACCATTTTTATGAAATTTAACGCTGTGGTCTTATAAACTATGCTTTACAGGATAAGTGTATTTGCAACCGCAGATATCGCGTAGCAAACGATAACTGAGCTATCTAACTAAATAATATTTTATCAAATCGGACCAGTAGTTTCTGAGCTTTGCGTGTTCAACAAAACAAATGAACTCTTCAGCTTTTATTATGAGTGGATATATCAATTATTTTATAATGACTTAATCATAAAAAATATTTATCAATTACCCGATATAGAGATAAAAACAATATTTTTATAAGTTCAAAGTTACACGCTCAATCAAAATTGCAATAAATCACACTGTAACGACCAATATCCATTTCAGCTAATAACAGAGCGAATCAACACTGAGTATGATTTTATTATAATTATGAAACTAACTGATCACCACGAGTTTATTAGTTTAGCATTTACTTAAACGAAAGGGATTCGATTAATTCCGAAATTAATTATCTTTCTTTTTGGTCCTATCTCAAAAATAAATAATATCGATTGTAAATTAAATTATACATTTATAACGAATATACAGATTTGGTCCGCTAGTTTAATAAGAGGTGTATAGTGCGCTATTCTTAATTCACCCATCTTTCTTTTGTTTTTTTTTACTACAAATTATTCTTCTCGTGAAAGTTAATTTACATTTGTTATGAAAGAGTTTATGAGACGAATGGAACCTTAAACATTGCGACGACTTTTTTTCTCTGCCATAACTGCTGCACAATCACAGGTGATTTAGACAAATCAAAATTCGAAATACGCTCTTAAGTATCATTTTTTAAACCTTGACAAACTAGACAGCTTCCTTAAACGCACAGCATTCGCCGCTACCTAAGTGCTGTTGAGAAGAAACGTAACAAACTCCCCAGCAGCACACAGTGATCTTTCTTACTTGATAGTTCAGCTAACTGACATACTCGTAACTTTACTTCTATCGGTTGACTTTACCAAATTCAGATAACTTTTTGCCGTGGAAAAGAAGAAGAAAAAGTTTTTTGTTTTCAAATATGTCATAAATTCGTAATTTATTTGACGAATAAGTATAAGTTTGGTAAAATCCACCATTAGCTATTAATTACATAAATGTATTTAGAATCACCTGCTTGCAGTGGAAAACATACTAACCATTGGCACTATACGTACTAATTTTCTCTAACCACAAATTGGTCATCCAAATGGTGATCCAAACAACTTGTTTTTTTAATTACCCTTAAAATCGCGTCCTCTAACGGCGAAACATTGAACTAATATGCAGCGTAGACACATTGAGTTATCTATGCTTTCTAAACCTTGGTAAACGTTAGCAATCAATTTGTATTTTACTCACGCTAAACTGTAGATGGCGCTGCTATAAGAGGCGAGTTAGTATATGTATGAGTTTCATTTAAGGGGTAAACAGTAGTGTGGCTTACGAAACATAACCATTAAGATCAATATATGTACTTTATGAAAGTTTGTTTTATCTTCGTTAACTTAAGAATGATTTATTTAATAAAATACAAGTTAAGATATAACTATCTTTTAATTTATACAAGTCGTTAAGATATTATTATATAATCTCAGAAGGAAATGAGGACGTTTTAATAAAAAATAATAAAAAATGTGGAGTAATGTTAATTTGAATATACTCATTGACCCGTTGCCCTCTTTCGCAATGAAAACAGAAAACAGCAAATTAAAAGCTTTTCCCAAGAAACTTGCTAACACTACGTGGTACACTGGCGGACAATACAAATGCACAGTATAATTTTTGCACACCAGTAATTATGGTTACATTCAAACTCATTGGGCAATATGGTTTGCGGCTGATTCCCGCTTGATATGTATAATTATACAAGTACTATTTCATTTCCTTGTTAGCAAATATGACAATTTATTTCGAATGAATGAGAGCAATTTTAGTTTGTGGTTTCATTACAAAATTTGCATTGGCCAATCAGGATGATCGAAATTAAAAAAAATATTATTTATTTATGACTGCAATCAAATTTTTTATGTTTAATTTGCATAAATAAAATTTTATACATTATTAATAGGTAGGTAAGTAAATATTTACATTTCATCAAATTAACAAACTATGCCTATGCTATAAATGATGAATATTAAGTCATTTTATTTTGATTGAATCCATGAATTTAGAATATTTGACTGTAAAATGTACCTAATGCCGACTCTTCTTATAAAAATATCCAATTAATATCCACTTATTATTCAAATGTAATTATTTAATTATCAAATCTTTTATATTCTATTGTGTGCAAGTTTTTTGGTCCCCATGTGTACACGAATGCGTGTGAGCATGTTAGCAACAATGGCACAAAGAATGCTTTGTACTATGTAGTAACAAGTTTAATACATATGTACAGACGTACTAGTGTACAATCAAGCTGTTTGATGTGCAATGTCTGAGAAACTGTGTATTTTGTGTGACTTAACAGGTCTTATACTTATTGTTGTCTGTTGATCTGGGAATGGGACAGGTTATGTGAAGAGTAACGGCTTAGTCATATTCAGTCCAGAGGTCCTGCCCTGTTGTAGTTAACTATTGAATAACGCCGCTTACTTGAAGTTATAAATTGATAAATACAAATGTAAAAGAGTTCGAGAAATACAGTAATATTTGGCCCTAAATAAAATTACTTTCTATTAGAGTAAAGTACGATAAGTAAATTATATACAAGCAAAAAAACAAAACACCTACCATACCTATAACATACACTTGACCGAATTTTAATATTCAATTCCACGGCATAAATAAGTGTGTCAAAATTAAGAACTATCATAACAAGGTCAGTAAATAAACATACTCCACTTTTGTTAACCTTAGCCATCTTATGTAAAGCAAAACTCACGTAATGTGCGACCACTGTGAGTGGAGACTTGGTGCAAAATTTCAAGCGTGAAATTAAATATTAAATAAAAATCATGTAATATACATAATTATGTATAAATAATGACATTTAGCATCGATCACTTATTTCAAGAATAATTAGTCTGACCGTGACTCTGACAATGCAAAGCTGTTGAAACGTCGGGAACTAAAATCTTATCAATCAGGGAATCCGTCCAAAACCTAATTTTATTGAAAAAAAAAGACGAATCATTAATATAACTTTTTCTTGCCCCCAATTATTTTTAAAATGTTAATTAATAATGATTTTGCTAAGTTAGGTACTCTTTTGGGGCTCGTGGCTAATTTTAAGCCACGGTTTTAGACCGAGAATATCCACGCTCGCCGCGGTCTATCCGTGGATGGGTGTCCATTATGTAACATACTGAGACCCAAGATAGCTGATCAAAATCAGCAATTCAATACTTATGAACGGAGTTCGTGTCAGAAGTGTGTGCCTATGTGGCGTCGAAGTGATACAAAAGTATGCGATTGTAAATTTACTACTAGTAGGTACAGTTGCCATATATTCGTGATCAGTTTTGACTCGTTATAAACTCAATTTATCGTCTACTTTTGCTGTTGAATGTACGTTCAGCCGTTGGTCCCAACTGTCACACAGTGATCTTTGACAGTCGTTAAGTCATTACTATTCTGACAACCAGTCCTACTATGGGGTATTGTATTACCCAGCAATGGGTATGGGTTTGGAGGTCAGATAGGCACTCGCTCCATGTAAATACGGTATTCAGCTAAATCCGGTAAGACTGGCAGCTGACCCCAACAAAGCTTGAGAAAAGGCTAGGGAGATGATGAGATGACTCTTTGGGCCTTTACATTATTTTGTCAGAAAAATACATCTTGTGTTTAACGGAACACTTTTTTGATGTCGTCCTTTGAAGTCGCATTTTGCATTCGCATTTCATGGATATAAACCGTTGTAACACAAATAAAAACATGAAAGCCATTTTAATTTTATACTGAGTTTGTTTGGCATTCAGAGTTCAACTAAACTTTAAGAAAACGAAGACAAAATATTAAAAGACATGTATCTATCATCATTAAAATAATATTGGTTAAAAAGTTTATTAAGATTTCGACGATGTTGTGTGTCAATACAAAGTTCCTACCACTTGTTAATGATAGGCAAATATAATACAAGGTAATGGCAAAATAAATATAAAAACATGTTATGTCGTTATTTAAAGCTAAATAATACTGCTATTATTATATACATATTTAATATCTACTATATTTATAATATTGTCTGAAGTCTGTTGTTATTGCAATCGTCTTTTAAATGCTTGAACTTAAAAAAAATGCTGTACAATCGCATATCTGGTAAATTTTATATGAAGGCCAACGTTTATAATTGTTTAGCTACACCTCACACTGTATTTGTTCATTTCCTTAACAGATCGATTATTTCCTACACAAAATGAAGGCCTAACTGGAGGTCATTGTAAAAGTAATTTATTAGAATGTGTGCTTATAAAAAAAGGAAAAATCATACAAAGAGTTAATCTGTTCAAAGTGATATTAAAGTTATTTTAATGTATTTTTCATTCATCAGTCCATTAGCGTTTCATTTATTTGCCATTTAGTATATTGCATATTCGTAACACATCATAGCTTTTTGAATATTAATGGGATCATGGTTTCCCTATTAACATGTTTTAAATGTTGCTAACGCATAGAGAGTAATAACATTTGAGGAAAATTGTAGTCAGTTTAATAAAACCAAAAAATATTATTTTTCATTTATTTTTCATACTTTTTTACATTCATCTTAACCTAAAATGGTAACCTTTATAATATCACTACGTACACGTACGCTCATACATACATGGAATTACATATAAATATAAAAAAAATGATGATTCTTTTCTTTTTGCTGGAGTCCCGGCCATTACTAGGCGAGATTTTAAAACAACTCTTAAACGAATTCTTGATAATGTGAACTTTATATTAAAGCTAGAATTATTCTAATGGCTGTAGTAGGAGCCACCATAGCTTGAGTGGCCGGAGTGTTCGAAGTCGTGCTCGTTAACGAGGACTGGAACCTTAACAGGTACTGGGTAGGGTTTCTCAACAGCTACAGGCACATGGGTCTCTACGTGGACGGGGTAGGGCCTGTCAACGGGCACCTTGACGGGGTAGGGCACGGGCTTCTCTACTGGGTAAGGAACGTGCTTGTAGACTGGGTAAGGCTCTGGGACGGGCACCTTGACTGGGACTGGGTAAGGCTTGTCTACGTGGACGGGGTAAGGCCTGTCGACGGGCACTTTCACTGGGTAAGGCACGGGCTTCTCAACGGGCACGGCGACTGGGACTGGCTTTTCAACGGGGTATGGAGCAGGTACGTGCACGGGGTAGGGCCTGTCAACGGGCACCTTAACGGGATAACCAACGTGTTTGATAACGGGGTAAGGCTGAGGGTAGGGAACCTTAACTTCGACAGGGTATGGCACGTGTTTCTCCACGGGGTAGGGCTGGGGCACTGGCACCTTGACGGGGTAAGGGATATGCTTCTCAACGGGGTAGGGCTGAGGGACAAGGACCTTCACGGGGTAGGGCCTGTCGACGGGAACGTGGACGGGGTAAGGTACCTTTTTCTCAACCGGGTAGGGGGCAGGGACGTGGACTGGGACTTTAACGTACTCTTTCACGTGAACAGGCACGTGTTTGACGACCTCGTAGGGCTGTGGCACGGGCACCTTGACTGGGTAAGGCACGGGCCTCTCGACAGGGTACGGGACGTGTTTCTCGACGGATACGGGGTAAGGGACACCTTTCACGATGGTAATCGTTTTCGTGGTGTCAGAGTGTTGTCCGAGGTTGAGACCATAGCCGCTGTAACCGCTGTAGCCGCTGTAACCGCCATTGTAGGCGTGGTCATCAACGAGGTTGTAAGCTCCGCCGAAACCGTGTCCGCTGCCGATGTAGCCGACGTCCAGTCCGTGGATGCCGTAGCCATAGCCGAGGTTCAAGAGGCCACGTTTGTCCAACTTCTTGTCCAATGGCTCCGCTTTCTTTTCTGTCGTCTTCTTCTCACTGGCAGCCGCGGCAGCTACCAGTAGGAAAACTAAGCAGAACTGGAACAATAAAACAAAATTGTTAGAAATTTTGTAAGTTAGCATGCAGTGTATTAATATATCTGAGGATTTAATTAATCAAACTGATTGTTATACTGGTATGTAACTATTAAATGTTAATTGAGTTATATGCTATAATTATTGTGCCAGTATATTATCATTTTAACAGCTAATTAATGACAAAAATGCTAAAACAACTGAAGCGTGAGAGGAATCCGATAAAAAAACACAACGCGATTTCCTCGTAAGTTAAAAATATCGATAACGATAAAAGTTGTCAATGCAAGAGCTACTTTGGAAACGTACAGGCACAAAACACGCGCAGGCACGCTCTTATCTATAATAAAGGTCAAGTTTTTTTTACAAATAATACTATTAAAAAGTTAGGTGAAGGAGTAGATAGCCAAAAAAGTATTCATCATCACCTATGATCCGGAACAAATCGAGTTATATTGACATTTTGAAATCAACTATCAATGTTGATTAGGTAATTTGTATCTTAAAGCTTAGAGACTAGACTAGATTTTTCTATTATCGTTTAATTAATTTAAAGATCTTAAGCCGATAACGATGTTGCATAACTTGTTGACTTAATGCTGGAATATATTACCCAAAAAACGCCCAATTAAGTGTTAATTCATCGTTGTAACAGTTCCAGAATCAACGAGGCGAATCGTGTCAATAGATGATGATATAACGTTAGTTAACGCATGTATCGTTGCCGATCGTTAAATATTCACTACAATATTGCAAAAAGTCGGTATATCAAGGTTGTGCAACTATTCTCGAAGTGACAGGGAAATTACTATCATTAATAAGTAAGAAATCGCTGTAGTTAACAGGATTCTAAATTTCACTATCCATTGATGCAAAATGATAATTAGAGAGCTAAATGAGTGTTTGCATCACTTGACTTGATAGCCACCTGCTTGTTATTCCAGCTAATGTCTGTTGTACTAAAGAACTAGATGTGTGCAAGCGTACATTCGTTAGCTACTACCTGCTATTATGCCACACATATTAATTTAAAATGTAATCCTATTCATACTTGTCTAGTCAAGATGTCATAATTTATCAACTTATAAAGCAAAGCACATGCTTTCTTATATAAAATTACTCAATTATGGCATACATTATCAAACCCATGTTGTGTAAAAAGTATCAAAATTGAGAGGAGTCAAACGTTTATTTCCTGATTAGGAAACCCATTCGATGTATGTTTAGGTGAATGAATCAGTGGCCGTGATCAACCGCAAAAAAAATCGGCTAGTCACCGACTATTGTTAAAGGCGCTTTATACAAGATATATTTAACTTCGTAACTGACTAAAGTTTAGGTTTTATAGCAACAAAAATTGCTTTTACGTAAACTGTAAGAAACATGTTTGTAGATTTAGAATGATTCCTGTCAAACAACTTTAATTGCTATCTGCGTCACCTACGCATTCCCTTTCTAACTTTGTACTATAAAAATAAAGCAATTTACTAAGCAAATCGGTATCCTTCTAAACCTGTGCATCTACTTGGTATTGCAATACTAATTTAAATAATATCACGCCACATACAAAGTGCTCTATAACTGCCCTATAATCGTCAGTCACAAATAGCCAAGTTAAGTTACTCTGGCGCAACATTGCCTCAATCGAGCATTCTTTGTTCGCAAGTTTCCCAGCATTTTTGTTTTTCATATGCAATTGAACGACAATTGTTTTAAGGGCTTCTTTCGGCCTTGCATTGTTCTTAATTTTGTTTAGAATTTCGGTGAAATCTGAACAGATTTTTGGAGATTACACGACTATTTTGTTTATTAACGATTTCGACAAAGAAAATTTGATACCTTTGAAATTTGCAACAGTATGTTAAATGCTGGTAAAATATACAACCTTCATTCTTTGTTATTTATTTTGTGTACTTTGTAGAAGAGATCTTTATTGCACGATCTATTTACTGGCACATCTGAAGTTACAAAACCAGAGTATAGTTCGCGGCACCATATTATTACAACGACATAAGCAGAGTTTAAAATACCCATCACGATTACATAAATGTACGTAATCCGATAAAATTTGACAACAGCACAGTTTGTTCTTAACTGTTACTTACTGTCGCTACAAATTATTTAACCCCAGTTTACATTTTTAAGCATATCTTTATGATGCCATGTAGCATGATGTGATGTCATGTGACATCATAATGCGCTTTCCACGTCGTAAAACTGACCTCTTTGGCACGCGCATGTTGCAAAGTAACATTATTTGTATGTAAATTGCACGTTTCATATGGGTAGATTTCCGTTGTTTATTTAAAGAAACAGATTATCGATAAGCGAAAATGAATTGGATGATGTTGACATCATTATTTCTCTGCAATGTTACGTTTGTAATAAAAAGGTGATATGGATAAGTAAGTTAGGAGTCCGAGGTCGAACAGAGATCATATTGCTATGCGACTCATGCGTCGTGGGCTTGTATTACTTTTTATGGTGCTTTCACAACTGAGGAAATGGGTCAAAGTGTAATATAATTGTATGTTTTATATTTTAAGTTGCGATAAAGATGAATTCCGTGGATTGACTGCAAATTACCAATTAACCATCGTTTATTTTTTTAATAACGTGACATATTTTATGGCTGCGCAAATAAATGAATGGATTCCATATAATACATAACGCCCTACCGCGAACTTCAACAAAATATGGTCAAAGATCGCGAACTACATATTCAGAAAATACTTCTGGTTTTGTAATACTGTAACACAAGATATGTAAACATTGACCTGAGTACGCCACGATGACTTGAACAAACCATCTGTTACTTTTATTACTTTTTGCTTACGATATAAAAATTACGTGTTTCGCGGTTATGAAAATGAACAATTGAAGATCGCGTTTCGCAGCGCCCAAGAGCACGAGCGTAATCATTTTTGGGAACAAGATAGATAGAGCTTTTCGTATTGGTATTAGTAAAGAAGTAGTAAATTATATAAGTTTGAATTGCTAGCGTTATCATACAAAACGCTGACTCTGTATGTTTACAGCAAAATATCTAGATTTTATATACCAGTTTGGGACTAATAACGTAAACTATATATGGCAAGCTAGGTTTAACAGGAAACCAATACCGCGGCTTTGCAATTCATCTAGCGTTTACCTTAATTATTTAATTACTTTAGCGTGAAATAGAGGTCATTTTATATTCCATTGTGCAAAATTTTGCAGAGTTAATGCTAATTAAGTTATAATAAGACGATTTTAGACAATAATTTTATTTTGTAAGAAGTTTACATTAGCCATTAGAGTTGCGTTTTATTTATTTTTTAAATAATAGTGCATTATATTTTTCATAAAAAGGTTTTACTCCTCAGTGAATTTATTAATAGACGTTTTTATAGTATAGCCAGATATATAACAGCAAAATTATCGTCTTTTAGCAAACATTACGTTTATAGCTCAGATAAATACAGTAGTTTAGCAATAAATCGTTTGAGTGATTTTATCTTTGTTACAATTAACATTGGAACCGACAGCTAACTGTTAATCGCCTTGATGATTCAATTGTTTTCTTAACAAGGTGTTACTTTAAAGTTCTCATAATTAAAAAACCCGTTGATAGTAAGATTTGTTGTATTTATAAAAATGTTGAATTTGTTTTTAATTATTTGGTTCAACAAACGCTTTACTAAGTCGTATTGGACCTATTTTAATGTTTTTGCGGTCTTAGATTTTCTCAGGTTTATTTATATAATTCACGCGTTAACTGGGCGTTGCAATGACTCGTGCCTTCCTGGACTCTCTTCCTAGTTAAACTAGACTGAAACCTGTTAGTCTTGAACGAGAGTGAATTCACTATTGTGACGTAATAGGCCAAGGGATGTGACGGGAATAATTTATGGCTATTTTACTGCTCATGGTATATCAATGGTCTTTTTTAAATTGAAACTAAGATTGAGTTTAGGATTATTTTAAATACGATTAAGTAATTTGCCTTCTGAATTGAAATAGCTGATTGAGTTAAAATTCCCTTTTTGCTTATTTGGTTTAAATTGGTAATCGCTGTAAATATTTAAATTATAGCAAAATGTTGACTTCAAAAAAGTGTTTCATCCCGTTTTTCACAGAATTCTGTTAAATATATGACATAGAACCTGTTGCACCATTGTCCAAACAAAAACAAATTTGTTTGTTTATAATTATTTACGGTACTAAAAATCCTCTTTCGTTAATTAAGACTATCAAACAATGGTTTAACAGATCCTATAAATCACTATTTCCACTAAAACACGGGACACACTTAATCACTTTTTTGAAGTCATCACTTGCACTGCACTGCACAACACGCACTCACCGTTGTTTTCATTATGCCTCTTCAATGGTGGTTGGTGTCGGGAATCGAACTGGATACTGTTTGGACTGTGCTGTGTGTTTATATAGTTGGTTATTTGGCGATACTTTCGCCATCGCCCCTCTAGCGGGAATAGGTTGTTTTGTATACGCGAGTCCTTCGTCTTCGGCTGGCCGTCGCGTCGAACAGAACACAGACGCGCCGCGCGTACGGATTACAAAAAAAAATACTTAAATCAATCTTTGCTCTAATTATTACGACTTTTGATAGGCTCGTTCTATTTTATTATTTAATCGTGTGTTAATTGCGTTTTCGATTTTGTTTATATGAGTTATATGTATTTTGCAATTGCGTCTGTTTGACTAAATATTACTTAGTGTTTCCGTTTGGCATTTAATACTGGTTAGCATCCTGTCCAAAGATTACAACTTCATTCGTAATTGTAGTTTGCGTTGTTATAATATTTTATATCGTAAATTATATCGATGCTCAACATTTTAGGATATTGGTTCATCCCTAAGAATTTTTATGTCAAGTTTTGCTACGTTCGTAAACAATTCGAGTGATATTATTTAACGTGTTTGTTTGTTTTAATATTAAACGAGAACATGAAATATATTCATAATAAAAATCCAGTACAATTTAGGACAGATTTTAAAAAGGACCTTTTGATTAAAACTTATTTTTATAGCAACAGCTTTAAAAGCAAACAAAAATATAATAAATTTTTATTTAGACCGTTATTTATATTATTCATATCATATATTTTGGTAATTGTAACTAAGTTAAATACAAGGGTTAGTTGACTTCAAAACTAAGTACTTAATTAGTCGTACCAATATTAGTTCAAACTTATATTAATTTAACTTCTAAATGAATTGTTGTTTTCGGTTATTCTCTTGAACTCCGAAATTAATATCGAAGTAAACATAACATTGGGTTATGTAATATTGGTAAACTTATAAGGGGTTACCAAATAATTAATAATTAAGGCAGGGTAAGATCATAGGGTAGGGTGACATTGATAGAATTTACCAAATAGTTTCCAAGCATTAAGCAACATGGGGTTAAAATAAAAATATAAATTTCATGCAATGCTTGACAGTTCCTACTTTTGTCACTAAAAAGTTTTACCACATTTGGCAATTAAAGAAGTAAGGATTCTTGTGTAAATTCAATAAATATGTTAATCCTTATCAATAGACAGGTGTTGAGACATAGTAGATAGATAACAAAATGGCGAATTACGCGTAAAACAGTCAATGTAAAATCAATTAAAGGACTCTATTATGTGTCGTAATTGTTTACCCATGACCTACATGAGTCACGGTCATTCGTTCCCTGGTGCATATTTTAGCATGGGCAACTTAGGGTTATATACCTACCTACTTATAAAGATTATAATCATTAGTGTCTCTTAATAGAGTTATCATTGTTACCGAATCCAATCTCAGTGGTATGATCACTCTTTTGTTTCTTAAGGGTTTTTCTCCATAGAAATGGGTAGATATTAGTGTAGGTACTTAATTATCAAAGCAAATGTTATAGATACCTACTAGAATAAAAAACAATTTCGGTTAACATAATTAATTAATTATGCTTAAAATTACATTTTTAAATTTAATTCTTCCGTCTTCTACTAATGAAAAACTTTCACGAATTTTGAATAGTGTTGGATAATTTGGATGACAACAGTCAAAGTAATGTATCGAAACGAGGCTAGATTAAAAAATACATATTAATAAGCAATTAAATGCATTTGGTTTTTTCAAATTTTATTGATATTCTCCATTAGGTAATCCCCTCACTGAATTATTAATTGTATTTTGTGAATAATATCACAACAGTTAATATATTTGGTAGGTATTAATATGCTTTGTATTCATTGCATCTGGCAGGTAGTTAAAATGGCATAGCGTAATAATCAAAACGCTACATACCCTATGATTGCATTAAAATATTATATAATTATAATAAATAACAAAATTATAGCTAATACTATATTAATATTAATGTTATACCATAAAGTGCATGAAATAAGAAAGTGCGAAGACGCTATGCACTGTGGAGCCCAAGTTAAAGTTGAGTTAAGAACCGGTCAAAGCAATGCGTGAGAAATGTGCATTTCTCCAAAAAAGGTGTTTGTGAGATGAACGTAGGGAATTAATTAGGTCAATAAGATTTGTAGCGGTAAACTATTATTTATACACCACTGTTTTATCAAATAACATAATGTTATTAATTTATATTTTTTTTATTTTAATGTAATATAATTTAATATATTTTAATTAAATTACTGGCCACTGCCAGTGTGAATAAATATTATTTTTAGGGATCAAAGACTTATCTACGTCGAGGCGAGCTGGATATTGTGTTTGCATGATATTACAAAGAGAAATATTATGCTTTTCATTTAAAAACACAATATACGTCACTAATGTACACTTCCATTAAAACCTTATATGTTTGTTAGCTACTTAGGACGTTATTATTAGCGCTGACGTACAACCAATACGAAGCAAATTAAATGAAATAACTTATAAAACATTGCGATAATTATACAGGAAACATTTTTATTGAAAACGTAACATTGAAAGGGTTTAAGTCCTTGCTCGTACATTAAATAGCGATAAATGTTGCCCACGCGGAAACCGAATTGATTCTCATATTGATTGTAGACTACGGCTTACGAATCTTGGCGAGTCGGAAAAGAGTAACAAGAAAGTTTGCGTGAGATGCAAGTACACTAAAGGGTGGGTGAGAAAGAGATGACAATATCTTGTATCGCTTTTTAGGCTTGCCAAAATATATCGGACGAAGTGTAGATACCTATATCAATCTTTGGCCCGATTTCTATAATCGATTCGTAAAATACAGGATACCTCGATGTTGACTCATACCGGAATCCAAATGTTATTTACTTTAAGGATATTAGTTAATCAAAAATTAAGGACAGGATGTAGGATCAAAATAAATCAAAAGTTCTGATGTGTCTGTAATTTGATCAAATTATGCTATCATAGGTAATACAATGTATCCTATTTCTATGACTTATTTAGGTTAGCACCTCAATTAATTAGTGGCATCGTATATTCTAGTAAATCCGTGACTAGGAAGGCTGCCATTATTTATTAATATAATTTATTACAGTTTCTAAAACTTATGTATGTAATCTACTTGTCATTCAAAAATCTAATAATATTCATACGTAACGTGATTAGGCGATGACCCAATGCATTACTACTTGACATCAAATCATTTGCACTGACCTAGATTAAGATATGATTTAATTTTTTCGAACATCTAGACGACGTTGTAAAAGTATTTAAATCTAATATTTTTTTTATATATGTTTTGAAAATTAATAAAAAAAAAGTACGTATATTCGTTCTTCTTTTTTTACCCTACATCATGGCCTCCCTTTGTCCTAACGAAGGCGGAGGGTTATGTCTTACTCTTACCGGCTAAAACTGCAAAGTTCTTTTCTTTTCCTCGATGCCGAAGGCCGTGTTCCCGAACACGGTGCAAGCAACCGCAAACCCAAAAAAATAAAATTAACAAGCAATATCTACGGCGCTGATTCTAGTTAGATTTGTCATAATAATATGGAATAGGAATGACACCATTACATTTTTATTTCAATCGTGAGAAATCACAAAGGCTATGTATGACATAGTAATGTACACATAAGTTCTTATTAAATATCTTAGAATGTTGAGACAATACCTTGCTAATTAAAGTGAGCTAATTAAAGATACAATGATAGGTACATCGAAGATTCCTAACGTTTCCACACTCTTTCAAACATACATATTAGCCCCACGGGGCTTCATAAAAGAATTTATCATAGATTATTTCAATACAAAAGGTTCTAGAAACTAATGTTAAAGGAAGTAGGTTTTTTTCGATTTAAATATGTTCATAAATCAGCTTTGAATCTTGACCCACAATCGAAATCGTGGTCGTATTGATACAATTTTTGACCTTAAAACACTACCTCTGTTTCCAGTCACTTCCCTTCGTATAACACTGAATACAGTGAATTATTATTAAGGCTAAATTAAAGGTAAATAGCCCTTAATCATAAAGCATATCGGTAAGAAATTAGGAACGTGCCCTCATTAAATATGAGTGCTTACATTAAATGTTTGTGTTGATTGTCTGTGTGTTTGGTCAATTTAACTCAATTATAAATAAATACGTAGGTAAATAAATAGATACATTCATATAATTTTCACAGAAAATTATTTTAAACACTAGTAACTTATTCAAAATTCTGTCGGATAATAAAAATAGGTGAATCCTACATATAAATACTTTTTTAAGTAATATGAAATGTTTCCATTAAATTTTAATGAGAGCATAAAAAGTATTTGTATGTATGTATATATTTATTTAACTGTTTATTTACACAAAAAAAATATCAGGACACAATATTTAAGATAAATAAGTACAAGGGGTAGTACAAACATAGTCAGTTTAAAATATTACACAGAATTATAACAAGTTGTTTACACTTTCAAGTATGCTTTTAAACCGTCCAGCTGTCGTCAAACCGATAAAAATCTATTCATTTACATACTACTAACGTAGAATACATTCAAGTACGTAAGTATCTATAAATATACAGAATATTGGAAAGGCTCGACTCGATCAAGCGTGCAGTACAATCTTTTGTAGGTTAGGAGTCTGTGTTCATTTACAAATGTAATATTTTAATATATTGAAACTAAAAAGAAAAACTGGGTTTTAAAAACTGTTATCTTAAATTGCCAACCCAAAAAATAAACAAGTGAGCAACCATAGTGATAAATGCTCGTAATTTAATTTAATTCACCTTGTTTGATATTAAGATTTGGTGCCTATAATATAATTATATAGTGATTATATATTAATGCCATAAAAGTATAAGTAGTTTTTCACATGTTCGACCATTTGATTCCCAGGTGTACAAAGCGTTTTTTTTTAAATATTTATTTCTTTTTAAAAATAAATAATTTAGATTTATTTTTCTCGAGGTGGCATTGAAAATTCTACCCTGTATAGAAATGATATAACTAAAAATGCATTCTGAAAACTAAATACTTATTGTTCTTTCAAATCTCCTTTTACATTTTACGAAGATGCATAAAATGATGCCGTCTCAAAAATTTATTAAAAAAAACGATATTGAAGCATTTTCTCTATTTTAGGTACCAAGATATTATAATGACATTGCTCTTCCATTAGCTTATCTATATAAAAAAAATGGTGTAACATTTATTAACATAATTTGATAATTATTATAAAATTTAAACTCCTACTAATGGATGTTCTGCTCATTGAATATTAGTTTACAGTAAATAGCATATTTTAAACTTAATAATAATTAGTGTTAATATTTATTTATTTCTGTGATATTTTTGATACACATTATTTTTTATTGCACCTATATCAATATTTATTGACTGCTTCATAATTTTCATAGAAACACTATACTAAATGTCAAATGCATAAAATTTGAATATACCGGCTTCAGGGCTCACCGAATTTAACAATGAATTTAAATAGTAAAATAAACTAATTTCTTGGTGTAGTACTTTTTTTTGTCGGGTTGAAACGCTAATGACTTCAACCCACGCTGAGGGCACAGCGTGGGCGCCAAACCTACACCGACTAAAAAACATCCCGGTCCCGTCCTTGCCTATGCTAGAGCCGTGGGATCACTAACGCAAGCTCTCCGTAGCACCGGCGGGTGTAGTACCTGGTTGTATATACTTGATAGCTATCAGAAGGGACTCAATTATGTCAAAGATGTATGGCAGTTGGCACAAACTGCTTATTTACGCACGGAGAGATGGATCTCACTATGTCAATTGACGATCTACGGACATATCACGGCAAGTTTTAATAAGAAATGTGAATTAATCAATATTATTTCGTTTAGGAAAACCTTATAGGTACTGCTGTTGGACTAAGCGTTTAGTGGTTCCGGTCTCAATTGACCTTGAACTCGAACGAAATTACTTTAAAAGTAGTACATTGAACGAGACATTGATCTAATAATAATTAGAGTCGAGAGATTCATTGTTTGTTCTATTTCTGACTTATTATAAGTACTTTCAGAGCCGTACCATTTATAGACCTTTGTAGTTGTGACTAGTTGGTTAAGTATCAATTACAATACGGCCGACGAATCTTGGCGAGGCTAAAAAGAGCTATCTCACGCAAACTGTCTTGTAGTTTGCGTGAGATTAAAGTACACAAACATTGGATGAGAAAAAGACGAAAATATCATGTATCGTTTTTGAGGCTCGCCAAGATTCATCAGCCGAAGAGTACTTTCTAGAAGATAGTAAAAGCTTGAAGCACCTGTAAATGAGTTTAAGAATTTTATTCATTGGAATATTATATTTGCACACTGAGAAATGATTATCGTTTAATTATGGGTGGAGTAACATACATTTAAAATGCCCTATCGGTTTTTTTAATAAGTATTAAAAAAAAATATAACTAAACATTGCAATCAATTATTATCGAACTTATGATTTGTGTGAATTTAATTAGTGAACATCAGCATCATCAGACACTATTTTCAGATAAAGGAATATTTATTTAAAGCTCCGAATCCGTAAACAGATAAAATACAGATTAACGGTATTATCTTGACATTAGAGTAATAAAATATTGAACAAGCGACCTTATAAAATTGCACTAAACTTACAGTTTCCTTAACAAGTTAAGCATTATATATTTACTAATTTGTCCACAAATTATCATATATCACGGCCAGACATTTGATATGACAGTATCATTATTACATACGGTTCATAATTTTACTGACTGGTGACATTCACCTATTTTCGTTGAGGTCGGGATTAAGTAGTAAATAATAAGAATCTGTCTAAATACATTGACGTAAGTATATCAAAATTAAATTAAATTAAATTAGAGTGTGTGTAACTTATTTGCTCGAGGTTTATTTTTTATTTGACTGGCCTGTTGGTCTAGTGGTTAGCGACCCTGACTGCTAAGCCGGAGGTCGTGGGTTCGATTCCCACCCAGGATAAATGTTTGTGTCATCACACAAACATTTATATAGACACAGAACCAATGATCGTACTCATCAGTGCGATCATTGGTTCTGTGTCTGGGTGTTATTTATCTATAATATGTATGTATTTATAAATAGGTATATTTATCATGTATGTAAGTATGTTTATCAGTTGTCTGGTTGCCATAGTACAGGCTCTGCCTAGTTTGCGATCAGATGGCCGTGTGTGAGCTTGTCCTAAGATATTATTATTATTATTTTTATAACATTGTAGCTGAATTAAGTCAAGGGTTTGAAGGATGCCTATCAATCCAAATTGATCTCCCTCATTAATCTATGTCATTGCATGTAGACATGAAATTTCATGTAACGATAAAAAAAGCTTGAAGAAGAAAAATATTTGAAGTGGCGTCTAATTAAAACCATATACATAGCTGAAAAATCCTAACACAACCCGACATATATATTGCATAGGCTCTATGCAAAATTTTAAACAAACTGAAATAATATCTATTCGGGCTCTGTTTTGTAAGAGAACTCTCAAAATTGTTTGGAATATCGCAGGATGTAGACTATTTAGAGATAAATATACCTACATATAAACCATAGCTTCTCTCAAAGTAAATATATCATAGTTGCATAATTTCCGGTGAATTAAATTTAACCTTTGCCACACGTAGATTTGGGTTCATAAGACAACCAGGGATTAGAAAGGTTACATTCAAGTTCAAGATTTAATCGTCCAACCTTGTGGTTAACTGGTAATATCATATTATAAGTGTTTTTAATCTCGTATTAATTGAACTAAGTTTAATTTTGTTCAATTTCTAGGTCAAGTTAAATGCGACAGTTCATATCTGCGTCCTGTCAATTTTTTTTCTTAATAAAACCATTGCCGGCATTTTGTCAAGAATAATTAAGAATTGGATTAATATTATTCCTTGTAACGGTTTTATCTTTGGAATACTATTTATTGGGAGGTAGACTCTTCCCCTACCTCCAAAGGCACCTAAATTTACCATTTTTTTCTTCAGCGAGGTTAAGCCCCCTCCTAAACGACCATCTAGGATCCATCATTGGGTTGACTATTCATAACTATATAAGTGGTGGAGTCGAAATATAAAAGCAACAGAACTCACAAGTCGACCAGTTTCTAAAAACTTGTCAGAATTTGGAAATTCTGTCAGATAAAATATTTTATTCTAGTATTTACAGTCGTATCTTAATTTAACTACCGTTTGCTTCATCGAGCGATTTAGGCAATTAAAATTACATTTCTGAATTACAACAAAGATCAGAAAGGCAGTCTTTTTTATTTCAAATTCGAAACAATTTAAGACAAAAATAATAAAATATATTTCTTTATAAAGCAATTAACAAACCGGCGCCTATAGTCATCCGTTACCAAATCTAGGTCATATACGTTCACATATAGTTGCTGTTAAGCTTCAGGCCTTGGCTCTCAAAACAAAGGCAATCATTGCAGAAGATATTAGTGTGTAAGTCACCCACGCGGACGGCACGCGACACCCTCCATGGCTTTACGCAAACCTCACACATTTGAAGTTTTCACACATGTATCACAATTGTTTGTGAATCATTGTAATGACTGGAAAGTTTTCTTCTTTCGAACTTATTTTCAACTAAGTATTGGGCATTCTCATTGCATAAGTAAAAAAACAAAAATCAGAACTAAAATCAGGGTAAGACACGTTAAAGGTACCATCACCAAAATTATCTTATTGTAATAGTTAATGACAACGTATTAAAAACACAGATAATAATATAAAACAATAATAATAATTAATCGATCACAAAAAAGCAACATTTGGGAATACCAAAACAAGTAATGATGTAATTATAATTGGTTTTAAAAAAGGGATATTTTATTAAAATAACTTAAATATGACACATTAAAACCACACGATCAAAATATCATAAGATTCCGATAATCTTAGATGGTGTTAGCTGATGACATTTAAATTTGAAAGAAAAATAATTATCATTATATTTGTGAGTTCCTTAATAGATACATTTGAGACTATTAACTAATTAGCAAATCATATATTAGGCATAAACTACTTTTTTTTCTCTAAATGATTACATAATTTTCGCATAACAACATTTTTGCATAATACACATAAAATTCATTTGATTTAATTATATGCAAGTTTTTAGATGTTTAGTCGTTACGACATTGCGCCTAATTAGCAACACCTGATAAGTACCACTAAGTAGGTGACTTGCTAATCTTAAAACCTGAAAGCGACTTACCGAATATATTACGGAGTCTTATCCAAAAGCAAATTGCATGTTTAAATAATAAAGATTAGACCGTTATAATTATTATTGTAGGTATGTACATTAATATTCGTAATTAAAAATTAAGGAACTTGAACCTCTTTTATTTTTTTTTCTTTTATGGAATACTAGAAAAATCGCAGTGTCATTTTGAATTTATTTCAACAAAATCGCGTTATGCACTAATCTTGCGTTGTCATGATTTTTTATGACCACAAACATGATTTAACAAAAATCTGATATCCAAATTTTTTATCAAATAGCCCGATCAATCATTTTCTTTACAAAAGCAATCAATATGAGAAAATCTGCATAAAGCATAACAAAAGAAAATTGGAGCTATTGTTTTATATCACCTTCATAAAGTGGGCCAGTGTGTTCCCAGATATTCAGAGTGCAAATACTAAGCTAAAGCCGTGACTTCGTCTGTGCCGCGAGCTTTTAACATTATTTCTTCAATCCAGTATCCTTTTTTTTCCGTCAGGGTGGTGTAATATTAAAATATTTTTTTATTTTGTCAACAAAATAAATACCTGCATACTAATGGAGCTATTTAATATTTATTTAAAAACAAATATTAAAAATCTTTTGTAAACTCAATTAAAGTGAAACAAATACATCATTTTCTACCGTCCTACTTTTGCGTGAATAAAGCTATTTAGTGTTAAGTGACTTAAGATACTTAATCGCCTCCCACGTCCTTCGAGTATGAATGTCTATTATTTAATAACGATCTGTATCCATTTAGTGTTAGTGTATCAAATGTACATCATCGATCATATTACGAATGAAATCGAGAGCAATCGAAGTAATCGTTTCGAAGTCGAAATGAGTTTTTGAAGGTTGGATTTACAATTAATTTAAAATGAAAAGTACGATAAAGAAAGAAATCCTTGATTTGTAATTGTAGAGTTATGAGGAAAAATTTATTCGTGTTCCTGGACAACTATTTTTGTACGTACTCGTAGGCATTTATTAGCCTATATTGTGTGAGTATTAAACAATTAAAAGTCATTAATTAATAAACAACAATATTTGTTTACTTACCCTTAAGTACTTACTTTCCAAGATTACGTTTTAAACCTAAACTAGGTACGTAGGTTCATAAAAATTACTCATCAAAATACAACCTATTGTAAACTTTCGTAGAACAATGTTATTGAACTGTGTGACCTTATGACCTTAAGGGAAACTATAGTATGGTGAGGTGGGATCGGTTGAATCTCGTTAAACCAGAATTTACAGTTCGATAGATGTAGGAACTACACAGTAAGTTGCAAAATATACAAGGTCTTCTTATGTGAACCTTGATAATGAGGAAGGAATACTGAGAACGCTGCGGCCTAACGAAACCGGGAAAGCAGTAAGCAAATAACTTTAAAAAATAATATACTTTTTAAGAGTATTTGTTTTATAACAATATTACAAAATAATTTTATGTTTCTTGAACGAAATAACTTTTATGTAAGAGTGTATTTCATAAAATTTAAATCGAACTCATTAGCAAATAAATTTGGCAGATGCATAAAATTATTTCTGGTAGATTCGCTCTCGCTTATCGCGGTTTCGAGCACGGAAGCTGTTTCTTTGGTGGCAACTTACTCGAGGATAGTGAAAACAACACAAAACCTGTTACAGAAAAAAAATACCTAGAAAAAATCTGTGAATTGCTGTCAATATTAATGTAAATCATTGAAACTCCAACCAGTCTACGCTTTATTGAGGTCGGCTACGTACTCAGGAAACCAAAAACCAGTATGACAAGTCAATTTTGTTTTTATTACGCAGACAAGAAAAAGTGATTATGGATTAGTCATTGCATTGCGAAAAAATTAGTCGCAACACCTAGATATAAATTAGGCCTTTTATGATATCAGGGTCGCTAGCAGAGCGATTCGGAAAATTACCAAGCTCACTCACCACTCACATCGATTCTCATACTCACTTCACTGCTCATCTCACTTGTAATTTTCACCCTATTAAACAACAAATTAAGGTGCTTGACTGTACCAATGTGTTTCTAAGAAGCTATCGCACGATGGCTAGTCGTCAGGACAGTCTGAAAGAAAGTAAAAAATCGTGAAATTATTTTTCAACTAAGTAATAAATAAACTTTTTAAAAAAAAAATTAAACCGACTTCAAAAACCAAAACAAAACTTAAAAGGCAACAAAAAGTGTAAAATAAACTTAGAACTATCTAAAATATTAATACAAAACTTGAAGTCATCTGTTTGAAGTCGGTGCCAAACTATATATACTCGTTATTTTTTATTTTATTATATTGTTGTTTGGCACCGACTTCAAACAGATGACTTCAAGTTTTGTATTAATATTTTAGATAGTTCTAAGTTTATTTTACACTTTTTGTTGCCTTTTAAGTTTTGTTTTGGTTTTTGAAGTCGGTTTAATTTTTTTTTTAAAAGTTTATTTATTTTTTAATTTTTTGTGTTCATAATATTTATTAAGTATAATAATAGATCAATAATATTTTACAATAAATTCATTCAGCTTTTATATAAGTAATATTTCACATCATAGGTATTTTATTTTTAAGTAAGTATTTCGCATTATGGGTAGACCAACTAAAAGTGCCTCTCGCATGAGGGAAAACAGAAATAAGGAAACTATTGATAAAAATAAGGAACGTTTATCGAAGATTTGCAAACGCAATGCTTTATCGCGGTCGAAGGAATCACCAGTGGTTCGTCAGACTAGATTATCACAGATGAGAAATTATCAAATTACATAAGTTCTCGTCTGTCACAGGAATCCGAAAGTGACAAAACTCATAGACTCAATCTTAGTCTTAATATTGTCCGTCCCCATTGAGACCCTCACCTAAGTGAGGGTCTCAATGGGGACGGACATTCGAGGCGCCTCGATAATCACCAACATTGTACCATAATTTACTATTATCACCAGCTCACCTTATAATCGTTGAAAAATGTAAATGAGGGTCAATACATATTTATTATACAAAAAGAACCAACCCTTAACTCCTAAAAGTCAAGGTTTCTTCCATCATCAGCTCAGTATTTACCAAAAGCCTTGAGGTGATGACTACTGGACGTAAATACCTAAATAGGCTCAGTAGAATCATGAAACACGTTCGATATTCCTATAAAATTTAAGGGTTTCCTTCGATTTAACTGGAGTCCCATCATCAGATCCTGACTTGGTTACAATGGGACCACCTCGGGAGAATACTCTTTCGAATACAAAAAGAATTATAAAAATCGGTTCACAATTGACGGAGTAATCGGTGAACATACATAAAAAAAAAAAAATAGTGACACGTCGAACATATAACCTCCTCCTTTTTGAAGTCGGTTAAAAAGGTATTTCTCATACAGAACCGTGACGAGCATTATTCATTATGCTTGTTTCACGATTTAAATCCAAGGAACACGAAGTCTTGTATCTTTATTGAGTGGTGTATATTTAATTAATCATGTAGGTAGGTATATACCTACTATACTAAATATTCACTAACGAGTAGTTACCTACTGAACATTGAATTACATTATTTTTCATAAGATTACTTAACTAAAAAACAAACGTAATTAACTCAATTGTAAAATAAAGTTCATAATAGGCTCTGGTTTAATATATGTGTATATACAATGTTATTGTGATATTTTACTTGTTTTTCTAACATTTTTGTTGCTGTGAAGTAATCACGCGCTCGTAACACTACAAAAAGTCATCTTGCATGCTTTGCTATGTTTTGTGCAATTTTTTGTATTACATTTTAGTACCCAGAATTTCAAACTATGATTAATTATTTTTTTATTTTCTATTGTTTCAGGTAAGAGAATTACAATGAGATGTTTGAATGTTTCAGTCAACTCTAAAATATTCAGGTATTGTTAAAGAGTACAAGTAAGTATTAAGAAAATATATACAAACTAGACATAATATATTAAAGGAGAGACTCGAATATAATAGTATCTACTCATTTGGATATATTATATACCTGAATTCAGAAAACAAAGTTACTAGTCAGAAATATTACAAGAAACATGTTCTAAGAGGAAACTATACAAAAGCCAGGAAATTGCCTATTTAAATGTTATACCTAGGTAGAATAATTTAAATTATGTTAGAAAAAATCTAGACCAATTAATTTTATCAAGTTTTATTTTTCATGTAATATCCGCTCACCGATGTTGTTTGCATAAGTATATTAGATTTAAATTATTCTAATCGAGTCCGTTGATGCTTATTTTTTCAACAGTCGATGTAATAGATCAATAAGGCATTAGGTATCTGTAGCTTAATTCTGTAATTATATGAACGTAAGTTATAAAATATGATAGGGTTATAAGTAAGCGGTTATGTTCGGTTTTCTTAAGAAAGTTCAGTTCGATTTTATCCTGTTCAGTCGAAAACCATTTAAAATATTTCGTTGACCATACACCACACTATTGAATAGGCACATCCACACCTTCACGTAAAAATCATTCTTAATAAGGTACTTAACTATTTACGAGATAAAATAAGAAGCCCCTGGACTGCCTTTTAAGATTACAGTTTTCTGTAAAGAAGAAAATTTGATATATTATAATCAATAATCAAATTCTAGATAGGTAAATCGGCAGCTGGAGCTGCGCAGAGCTTGCGTAATCCCGCGGCTCCAGCAAAGGCAAGGACAGGAACACCTCGGGGTGTTTTTGGTCGGCGCAAGTCCGATATATACCCCCCCCCCCTCCAACCCTGTGCCCTCAGCGTGGGTTGAAGTCATTAGAGTGTCACCCCAGGTTGGTACGTGCAGGTATATGGATCCCACGGTTCGGGCAAAAACAAGACAGGACCAGGGTGTTTTATTCAATCCGTGCCTAGGTTGGGGTTAAAGTCATTAGATTTTCACTCCGTGAACAAAAAAAGCTACATCACGTCAAAAAAAATTGTAACAGCAATATATAATTTCATATAGTTATTTTGTACCTACATAAAGATTTAAACTGTTTGATCCAGTAACTTCTAAGATTATGATTAACTTATGCACGACAACTTACGTTCACAACTTAATTTAACTTGTTCCATGGCGCATATGGTATTCTCAAGGATATCACAGTATTCCGCATTCAGATCATTATAATAATTTTTCACACATACTAGCAGCATTCTTTAAATTTACATAGCATGACGTATTAATTGCTTTTAAGTTTGAAATGATAATTTTTAGTCTAGATAACACGGTGTAACTATTCTGTTTTAATAGGTCTAGTGCTATTTAACCGTCATATTTATTACTTAAGATATAAATAAATATCCAATTATAATTAGTTAACATTAATGTACCTACCATCAACAAAATTCAAGGATTTCTAAAGATGTTCCGTTAGTTCAAGATTCTTCTATCATTTGACATTGACTTTTATAAACATGAATTTATTGACAGCTTGATTGATATGAGATGGTCTTAATTTCCTTAAAGGTGGGTTTTCACTGGTGTGCGAAGGTATAGTAGGTATCTAATGTTAGGTTATAAAGAAACTTGGAATTCACATTCCAAGTCCCTCTATATAACCTAACAGAGGTGAGTTCAACCACGTAAAATTTCGATTCCAAATAGAAATTCCCATAGCTTTAGACATTCATAATAATTACTACAGAGCAGAGGTTCTTTTTAAGCTTATTCGCGATTTTAGTAGTTAGATGCTGTTTTGTTTTCTCTACACCGATCGTTTTTTATTTTGTGAACTTCTCAAAACAAAAGACGATCATTTAAATCTTTCTTTTCAATGAAAAAGTTTGGTAATTAATACAATCGTAGATGAAAATAATAAATTGTAGGTTTTGCTACCTATTACCCTCATCATACATTTCGTAAGAGTGGTAAATTAACATTTATTAAACCATTCACAATTAAAACATGCCTTACCCCACAACAGTTTAAAAAATTAAGTTCTACCATTGTTTTCAATTGGACTTTATCATAACTGTCACGCTTAGCGACCGCTTATCAACAAACGATGTTATCAGTTCAACGGCATTGCAACTTATTGTATAAATTACTTCACAAAGGCTCCAGAATAAAACAGACTGTTTGAAAGTCAAATTTATAATTCCTTAGTCATTGATTGCGACATCATTAGACTAAGGGCTCCTTTCCGGTTGTACCCGTAACCGCGAACTAGACAAGGTAAGCCAGCTTCGTAGCCAAATTCCTAAGGCCGTGTGACCGGCGCCTAAAGCGGTTTTCACCTAGCTATGGTACATGGCGTATGCCATCAGGTTGTATCGCAATGCATCCGGCCTAGTGTCCTTCAATGACACCGTACTTTTACTAATCCTACAGCGAGTAAATAAAACTACTACTAGCGCCACTCGAATGTTTAATGGTGTTTGTACATTTCAGGAAAACACGTTGGATTTTTTTGAAAATCAACCAAAATGTCAACGATATTCGTTGTCATATGACATTCTATATATCAAAGACTGGCTGTTTCCCGCAGCTCTAAACGCGGTATCAGTTTTTTTTTAGTGTAAAGTAGCCTATGTCGCCCGAGGATAGTGCAGATTCCCAACAGTGAATTCAGTTTAGTAATTTCGGGGCTTATTTAGTGTAAACAAATAAAGAATCAAATATTTTTAAATGTTACTATAGAATTATAGACATAAAATCTATTGTAAGTACCTAATTATGTAGGTTATTAATTACCTTCTCTGTAAAGACTTCAATACTCACTTCAGTATTTACTTTTTAAAATACATACCGATTTGTACATCATTCGTAAAACTTTTTTCATTAACATGGGTACAAATATCTCAATTTTGCAATTTCCTAACAAGTAGGTTGTAAACTCATAAAAGTTGAAGCCACGTTCACGCCCACGGATATCATTTATATCTGCTTTAATTTTCCTGTGAATTAACCGCGTGGGAAGATACATGTCAACACCGCAATTCGAAATTTTGTTATTTGCGTTTTAGTCCAAAATAACTCCTCCACATATTTAGATTATCAATAACAAGAACAAATTAAATATTAATTATACATTATTATGTTCTCAACAGTTACTCACATTCTATACAGCTATTCGAAATTTTGTTCGTAGCTTAGCTTTTCCACTTTATATTGGCTAGACATTACCAAGATTCTTTGAATAACATTAAAATGCCCCTTAAAACCTATCTTTATAACAATTTGTAGATATTTCGTGACATCTTAGGCTATAAAGTGTCGTGATCTCAAAACTATGTAGTTTAAGTACCAGGTAGACATTGGAATGAATGCTATTGGTTATATTTTACTTTTAGTACTATCAAGAATGCAGCTTCTTTTAATCACTATGGTTAAGTAGATACAGTCTCTGAATAGGCAACTATGTATCCTTCGTAACAAGAGGAGCTCGATTGTTGTGACAAGAAGTCATTATATAATAAACTAGCTGTTTCCCGCAGCTCCGTCCGCGGTGAATTTTTTTTTTACATACTTGGGATGCAAGCTATCCTATCTTTTAAGTTGGATCAAACTGCACACGGTGTGCAAATTTGATTAAAATCGGTTAAGTAGTTTCGGAGTTCATCCCGGACCAACATCGTGATACTGGAATAAAATTATATAAGTACTAGATGAAAACCCGGCTCCGCTCGGTTGAAATGTGACTCATGATACACAATGTAGGTAAATATTTCTGTAGTCATCGGTTTTCAAGGAATATTAAATGTAAGCAAGCCATAGATTCGTATAGCTTTGTTCATTGTGTTTAATAAATATAGTAAATAAAAACTGCAATAGTTTTCACACACATAATTTTTATTTTTTACACACAAATAATATTAATATTTTCGCGAAACGACAACGACTGAAGAAAAGTTTTAAGTTTTGTTAAGATTCACTCAATGTTTCCGGCAAGACGTTTCGTTTTACACAGTCAAATGAGCCACAGTTCTTTGTGATGGATACTTCTTTGGCGCGACGACGTACGCGACGTGTTGATTGGCGAGGCGTATTATATAAGAGCTAGTATGCAACGGAACGTGAAAAAAGCGAAATAAATATTCTTGAACTATTATTTCCAACGCGTCCCAAAACGATTCTGGACCCAACTGTTAAGTAATCGTGAGACCTAGCTTTTTGTGTGAAATAACACCATCTTGTACCAATAATAAGTAAATATATTTTCATCAGAGCAAATGTTTTCTTACATCATTGAAAGAAAAACAATTAAATTTTAAAATTAGAGAACAAATTAACTTAGCAGTAAAGGAGGTTTTTATACGAAACTCATACCTCTTTCATTTAACACCAACTTGACTATCATGCAACTGTCATACGCCTTGTCAGCACTGTAATCACTACCCAAGATGGCGACTGCGGTTTTTTTGTTTGTCAGTGCCATTAGAATTTAACGAAATTCTCCAATATCCGAATTTTGCGGATATATGTTGTCGACTCGAAATCAATATTTTTTTATGTTTTGTTATTCATATAAGGTTTCGATCGAGTCTACCGTAGCCCTGAACGAAATTATTAATATAGATAATAAATTTGTAGGGTAGAAACTGAACAATTTAAAATCCTTATTAAAAATAAATGAAATGACATATGCAATTTCTTACACATATAATGCAATGCTAGCTTTAATCTTGCAGTTCCATTAACTTTTTCTTATATCTTGCATTTAAAGCACCCTGTAGAGCAATCAACAAGATATCTAAATCAAAATGTCGCACGTCAGTACAAATTCGCCAGTGTCACTGAGTGTTGCAACGGTAAGGCATTTTAACGTGTAGTTTCCTTCTGCAGCACCGTGTTCCGTCGTTGCGACACGACATTGCGTATTTCTGCGATTAGTCGCACGCGCTACGACGCGATAATCCGTCGACATTGTGATGAGTGATGACATACTGTTACTATTTTTGGTTTAGTTTGTTCTGACAATCAATAGTTCATTAGGGATTCAATTACCTAATTTGTAACTTAAGTTTGGAGCTACTTAAGTTACCAAGTTAGAGGTAATTTCATACCCGTCCGTTCTTTAGCGGGTGTACCATGTAATCTCACTTTTGAAATTGATTAATATCTAAAAAATATTCTGTTGCCCTCTGAATCATTATAGCAGTCTGTAACGTATTAGTCAGTATGTGCTTAATTATTTAAGTACCTTATTTAAATATAAAATTACATAAAGCATCAAATAAAATTAATTATAATATAAGTAAATATTTATTAGAGTCACTTCTTCCGCTACAATAAACAAAGATTACCTCTGTAACCGTTCTAATACTAATCGCAATTAAAAACTAATTTTGCCGCCTATAACCTTGGTAACGACGCACCTGATTTTTTATAGTCATCGTAATAATAAAATTATACAGTGGCAATCAATTAATCTAAAAATGCATGTCTTATAAAAAATATGTGTTAGCGCGCAGTTACTATGGTTGGAGAGAGGCGATCGCGCGCCCTTCAAACGAGTCCGGCTGCCAGTTCCGGTAGCTGCAACAACAAAGAACTACTAAATCTATTGGATAGGGTATTTTATACATTTTTTTCTGATAAATTTATTACTTAATTCATTATTTTAACACCTAGCGAAAAAATACAGCCATAAAACTATTATGGAATTTGATATTGAATACGCTCACAAGTTTATAGGGTTTTCAAAAGATACCATTATTTAACATATATAAGTATTGTATCTATTCTACGACTATTCAACATGACCCTTATTATTTAATGATGACTTAGATGCATGAAGTGCAGGCTAGTTTGAGGTGGTGTGGTGATAAAGATAAATGGAAAGTCTTTGCCCAAAAGTGGGAAAGCAGGCTAGTAAAAAAAAATGTAATCGCCTGTTTTCTTTTTCGAAGTTTTATAAGGAGTTTGTTGAATAATTTCTCTTTATATATTTATATATTACTTTCCTTATGTTTCTATGGAAAACTTATAGAAACTGCTGTAACTAGCTGCATCATCATTCATCATTGTCATTGGACCTCTAGGCCACCACGACATTACACGTTCAGTTATTGACGTCAATAAATACACATGGGTACAACTAGTAAACTATAAGTGTGCAAAATTTCATAGGTACACTTCCGTCCGCGCATTTTCGTCAAAAGGAATATAAAGTTTTTGCTTCACGCATCTACTTATTAATAAATACATTTGTCAAAACATTACGCCTTATCCATTCAACCTTTATTTTTATACATCAGAGAATAAGTATGACACATTGCAGCAACACGAAATAATTAAAACTTCATTCACATATAGATCACGAGATACGACACGGGATAAGACAATCACGTACAATTTATCACGAACGAACTAAAAGGAAGTCAATATCTGTTTGTTTATTAAACTTATATTGTCAACTGACGTAGTTAGTTCATATAAAACTTAAATTGACTATAATCAAATTATGTTTTATATGGACTTATTGTTGATTAGAGATAGTTTCATATGAACTAATTACTGAACGTGGTATTGAAAAATATCAACCTGAACCTGTTTACAGATTGGAAGATTGGAAACTTTCAATACCACGTAGAGGGTCACCCTAAACAAGTCAAGAAAAATTACCCTGTAAATTCATCAGGGTTAATTCTGAGTAATTCTTTTTCTTCTTTTCCAGTCCATGGTAGGAGCGCCCATTCGATTTACAAAAGTTTTGTACGAAAAAGAACTATAAAAAAGTATTTTTTGTTAATGACTTCATATCGGAGGAATTACTAATTTAGGTTGTATTCGTTTTATTATGACGGTCAAAGGGGGTTAAATTAAGCGAGATGGTTTATTTTTAAGTTGAAGAAGTTATGCTACTTTAACACGAATTGGCTGTTATCTCTTAAATAATAATATATAAAAAAACTATCTCAAATGAGATTATCATTACTGAACTTAATCGAAACGTAGCATTTAATTATTTATTTCCTTTGCTCATCTAAGTAGTCTTGTATCAGTAATAGGTTCTCATCGTTTAATAAACGCCGTGAGAAAATAAGTGGACACCTACATAGGTACCTTTTACATAACAGGTTTATATACCCAAGTAACGTGTTCTCAAAATCAATCTTATTCGACCCATAAAGGCTCTCGCGTGTCATGCGGAGCGGATATGTGCTAAACTTAGATCAAAAGATAATTTGTATCCGTTGCAAGATAAAAGATATGGGCCTGAATTAGGTCAGACATTACTACGCGTGAATTTATATCTCGATACTATTGTTTGTTTAAATAATAAAGGTATTTATTACATTTATAAGGCTGTAATAATCTCATGGTCTTAAAAATATGATAATACTTAAAAGTGTTTTCATTGCTTGCACGCAATTTCTTGCGCGTAGTCTATCACGAATTTAATCATAATGAACAGAATATATTTATCAGGAAACGCTCGGTACATGTGCATAACAATGAACTAATGTGGGCTCAATTAAATTCGAAAGATTTGTTGCAACCAAATAGAGATACCAAACATACAAACTTGATCCTTTCGTCAATACTGCGACGAGCCCAAATGAAATTAGTTTCATTTTGGCTTATCGCTGTATGTTTTTTTCTTTCATAGTTTTCTATCTGACATCATCTTACAAGTACCTTCCTATTCCTTCCTTCCCTATCCTTTCTTAGCCATATCGTCAAACAAACACAAGTGGGTTAAAATGTTAAGAATTCAATTCAAATTTCAATGAAGCTTATCTTTATGGTATGGATTAATTTCTTAAATTAATTGATGATCTGGTACTTTATCATACTTTTGACCAAATGAAGCGTATAATTCAATTTACTACGTCACGAAACGTAGTCGTGAGATTAAAAGACTTAAACAAATGAAAGTGTACTTAGTGGTAATGTCATCGACCTCATAATTGCAAGCGGTATATGTCAACGATCAAGGCTAACACGCCCGCAAATGTCATATAATGTGAACATTATCTCAAATGTACAAGGTTGTAGGTTAGTACCGGCCGACCAGGAACTTCATAAACCTATTTGTCCCTTATTGTGTCAGATGTTTTAAAAATACTGAATATTATTGTAAGACAAATATTCTTAAGACTGATTAAATGAATGCGGTATTTTCCCTCAAACCATGGCCCACTTTATGAACTGCCCAGCGTGTCCCAACACCTGCACACGCGAAGATCTTTACAATGCCACCGACAATGCTGTCCGCGTGGCCGAGACTGGTCTGACAACACATAATGATCATATTGCCATTGATCGACACGCTAAGAAGAAGAAGACTTTTCCAATTTTCCCTCACAGATGTTAGTTACGTTCCCATGGTTATAACAATATTAATCTCAGGTTAAGAAGTAGCTTACCGCCATTTAACCTATAGGTATATTATTTGTTCATCATAATAAAAAAACTTCACAGTAATGAAAAGATCTTCACACTGTTATTTCAAAGGCAAAAGTTTGTGAGTATGATTGTATGTTTGTTACCTATTCACGGTCAAACGGCTAGACCAATTTCGAAAAAGTTCGGTATGGAGGTAGCTAACACCCTCGATTAACACAAGCTGTTTTATCCCGATATACCGCGGGAAAAACCGCGGGAGCAGCTAGTATTTAAATAAATATTTGCAGAAGTTTAAAAAAGGTTTTAAAGGTGAGAAGACATGGAACAAACGCGGGCGTAGATGCAATTTCAATATTCTTCATATAAGGAATCTACAAATGATTGATAGCTTTACTTTAGTAATACAGTAAGACTACACTCGATAAAATGAAGCAATTCTGTGTTTTTTTTTTTCTTTCTATTAGAAAAACGACGCCCGAACTAAGGAATTAAATCCTTGTGTCGCGGGGGTTTCACAAACAGTCAAATCACATGCACAAAGAAGACCCGGACTTGGAACAAGCATTTGTAGATCACAAAATGCTTGTCTCGTGCGGGGATCGAACCCGTAGCATGTCGCGCACAGTGGTAATTAGTGTGGTGACCTACATAACTCGGCTCTCCGTGCAGCATTTAAATCTGTTTGAGTGCTACTTATAACAATGATGTTGAAGTCTGATATCTCAGTTTGTAACCATGTAAATTAGGTTTTACTTTCGTAAGACGGACTAGACCCTGCCCCCCTAGCCAAGTTACATTTCTACAAGCGATAACGCTGATCGAATCGCTCAAATGTATGGAAGTGACAAGTCTGAGTCACGTGACTTATCGAAATCAAATGTCATTTCCATACATTTAATGTCAGTTAAGCGATTTCTATCATAGTTAACGCTTGTAGAAATGTAACTTGGCTAGGGGGGCTGGATACCTAACCTACTTATCATAATTATAACCTTTTACCTATTCAAATATTAAGTAAAGATATCGATCAAATGTTCATATTACAAAATAAACCGTAACATGTCAGTTTATGGATTACGATAGTTTATGATCTACCGGTTTAGACCGGCGATTACCAGATATTTATTACTGTGCAATTTAGGCAATCCACAAAATAAACGTAGCGCGAAAATATAAATAAATTATGAACATTAATTGCTGGTTATGTATTATGAGTCAAATTATGTTGACTTTTGATTACTACGTTAAAGAATGGATTTCAAAACGGTTTCATTTCTGTTTATTGAGTATTCGAGACCAAGTCAAAGAAGAACTCAAATGACAGGTGTTAGCACTTTAGTAGCCATTTTATTAAACAAAATTTTGGGAAAGGCTAGGCGGAAGAAGATGCATGGTTGTGCTAAATACATCAAACATTAAACAAACATCCTACCTATTACGAAAGATATCTATATCTATACTTATAATAAATCTGTAGAAGTGAAAATTCTGTACATTTAAAGTATTAAAAAAAGAAATGGCGGGGGGTGTTACTAGACCGAGACCGAACACAAAAATGTGATTAAAAAAATTTTTGTCTGTCTGTCTGTCTGTCTGTTTGTTCAGGCATCACGCAAAAACTACCGGTTCGATTACGATGAAACTTGGTATAATTGTTCCTTAATATCCTGGGCACCACACTGGGTAGTTTTTATCCCGGAAAAGTATATACCTGATGCAGAACCGCAACAGACCAGCTAAACTATAAGAGATACAAAAATGGTACCATAGCAAAAATTGTTCCACGTGATGAGCATTTTCTGCTGAGAGAATAAATTTGAAGATCTGGAACACCTGATGTGGAACTCCAAGAGCCCAGCTACAGTATAACACATATGGGAATGACGTCTTAGCAAGAGTTGTTCAGCCTGATGAGCACTCTCTGTTGACGTATAAAAATTGAAGATCTGGAACACCTGTTGTGGAACTCCAAGAGCCCGGCTACACCATAACACATATAGGAATGACGTCTTAGCAAGAGTTGTTCAGCCTGATGAGCACTCTCTGTTGACGTATAAAAATTGAAGATCTGGAACACCTGTTGTCGAACTCCAAGAGCCCAGCTACACCATAACACATAGGAATGACGTCTTAGCAAAAGTTGTTCGGTCTGATGGGCATTTCCTGTTCACTTATAAAAATCGAAGATTTTAAACATCTGACCTGGAAATCAAAGCTATCACTAATTATACTGTATAATTATAAAATAGCATAACCTTCACGCGGTGAAGGCGGTAACAGTTTAGGACTGGTTTTCGATGACAATGGTATATCTGTATACAACATGTAACAAAACCCCTGTCAGATCCAATAATGGCGTATTCGTGGTACAGTTCATGAACCGTCTCGCATAGGCGGCTTCTTTGACACAAAGCTACAGGTAGTAAGTACATGAACTTTGAGGAGCGGTCAGTGTTGCTGTTGCCTTGGATCAGTTTTTATTTTGATTTAATTATTTTCAATTAGGAAAAAAAATAATCTCCAATCCATTTAATACCTACGTATATGTGTTCGCAGTACGATACCGAATAATACCGAGTCTAAGGGATCGGACAGGGTTTTTGTTACATGTTGTGTATAAATAAAAAGACAAGGCCTGACTGACTGACTGACTGACTCATCAACGCCCAGCCCAAACCCTTGAACCTGGATAGCTGAAATTTTTGCACAGACGTTTCCTATTTAATGTAGACAAGGAATAAGGAAGGATTTTTCGAAATTCAACCCCTAAGGGTGTTAAATAGGGGATGAAAGTTTATATGGAAATTTCGTATACGGGCTTCTCGATAGAAATAAATAAAGACGTATTTCAGCAATTTTGAAAATCTACCCCCTAAGAGGGTAAAATAGGGGTTGGAAGTTTGTAGGTATATGAATTGTGTAGTTTTCATAGATAGCCACATTAAAGTTCATAGGATTATGAGTTAGAAATAAATAAGACGTATTTCCGAGATTTTAGAAATCTACCCTCTAAGGGGGTGCAATAGGAGTTTGAAGTTTTTTTACGATATTCATCATTTTCAAACAGAGATACATAAGATTTGGTATTTGGGTTTTTGGTAAGAAATAAATGAAAACATATTTTTGCGATTGTAGATATCTACGCCTTAAGATGGTGAAATAGGGGTTGCAAGGTATTATTTTTATGGTATGTACCTTCGTTGCTTCTGATTCCATAACACAATCCTGCTACTTACTTTGAATTCGGAGCAATGTGTGTGACTCTTCTTCGTCTTTTCGTGTAAATGATTCTCAAGTTTTGTCTGACCAAAAATTTGCCACAATTTTAAAAGTTTATCCAAACTCAATGTATGTGATGTTTTCCACATTATCTTATTATTATCTTGACGCCATAATATTTTATGAAAAATATAATTTATGCGCCTTACTTTGAAAATCACAGAATACATCCATCTATCCTTTACTACCTACTTACTACTCTTAACTTTACGCGCGAGCGAAGCCGCGGGCAACAGCTAGTACTTATAATAAATCTGTAGAAGTGAAAATTCTGTACATTGAAAATATCAAAAAAATTAATGGCGGGGTGTGTTACTAGACCGACACCGAACCCAAAAATGTGATTAAAAAAATTTTTGTCTGTCTGTCTGTCTGTCTGTCTGTCTGTCTGTTTGTTCAGGCATCAAGCAAAAACTACCGGTTCGATTTCGATGAAACTTGGTATAATTGTTCTTTAATATCCTGGGCACCACACTGGGTAGTTTTTATCCCGGAAAAGTATATACAAAAAAAAACAAATTTAATTTTGCGGTTCGATCCCTAGACCAGAATACTGTACCAACCGCAAATAATAAGTTTGTCGTAGGTTACGTCACCCGCAGTGGAGTTCAATAAGGGGCGCTGCACACGGCCAAGTAACTATTTATTAATCTGTGACACGGCTAAGATACTATAATTATTTATCTATACTTTATATATATTATTATATATTATAAAGCTGAAGAGTTTGTTTGTTTGAACGCGCTAAACTCAGGAAGTACGGGTCCGATTTGAAAAATTCTTTCACTGTAGATAGATAGTCCACTTATTGAGGAAGGCTATAGGCTACTTTTCTTTTGGAAATCTATACCCTAAGGGTGTGAAATAGGGGTTGAAAGTTTGTATGGGAAGTTCGGTATTTTCAATGATAGACACATGAAATATCGTATACGGGTTTCTGAATAGAAATAAATAAAGATGTATTTCAGCGATTTTAAAAATCATCCCCCTAAGGGTGTGAAATAGGGGTTGAAAGTTTGTATGGGAAGTTCGGTATTTTCAATGATAGACACATGAAATATCGTATACGGGTTTCTGAATAGAAATAAATAAAGATGTATTTCAGCGATTTTAAAAATCATCCCCCTAAGAGGGTGAAAAAGGGGTTGGAAGTTTGTAGGCATATGAATTGTGTCGTTTTCAAAGATATACACATTCAATTTCATACAAGGGTTATTAGTTAGAAATAAATAAGATGTATTTCCGAGATTTTAGAAATCTACCCTCTAAGGGGGTGAAATAAGGGCTGAAATAGTTGGTATGTGAAGTTCAGTATTCTCAAAGATAGACAGATGAAAAGATAAATAGATAAGATAATGACCATCTAAGACATATCTATAATGACGACTCCCGTGGTCGAGTGGCGTTCACTCCGGTTTTTAAGGTGTCGCCAGCTCTAAGGTTCCAGGTTCGATCCCCGGACGAGCTTATGTAGAAAATCACTTTTATACATAGTCTGGAGTCTAGGTGTTTATGGTACCTTTTTTGTCTCCGATTCCATAACACAAATGCTTTTGCTACATACTTACTTTACTTTTATTATTATTTTAACGCCATAATATTAGATGAAAAATTTTATACATTCTTCTTACTTTGAAAATCACAGAATACATCTACCTTTAATACTACTCTTTACTTTACGCGCGAGCGAAGCCGCGGGCAACAGCTAGTTAAAAATATAATCGTTTCTAATCTAAATTTTACAAACTTTCATAATTCATCCACTTAAGGAAATAATCACTACATAAATGAATTGCAAGTACCTACCTATTGCAAAAAGTTATATAACAAAGTGTACAAAATTGAATCATCGGCAGGATACATAATTTATTAGAAATGTATTCAATACGTTGGTGCGCGAAGCTCGTGCTTGCAGTGAATGCGAAGCTAATGTATAACGATAAAGAGATGGAACAAACGTGATGAAATCATTAATAAATAAAGTTTTGTCCTGTGCTGTATAGTTCAATTTAGCTTCGCCTAGATCCAAGTTTCTGTTTTATTGTTAAGGTTTGATGGAAAAATGTTAATTATAATAAAATTTTAATATAATAATGTAATGAAGCAGAGAGCGCAGGCTTACTTCTATTATCGGTTAAACCGATATAATCGATTATTGACAATCTATAGAAGCGGCGGAACCTAATGGCTAGGCCGCTAGGGCATCGGACTTGCAATAATATTATTATGGTTGCGGGTTCGACTCTCACCCATTATACTACCGACGTGAACCCACTCGTAACACGAGGAATTTAGTTTAGCACGAAGGGTTAACAAGAATACTACTAATGTGCGACCCACATTGCTAGTAATGTTAATAAAAAACCGTACGGCTTACACTTAGCCGCGAGCCCCTCAGTTTACATTTGAAATACTTATAAAAATATCTCGTTAAGCGGTGGACTACGGCCTTTAAACCAGTCGCCGGACCTCTCCTCGTTACGCAGTTACAGTAATGCTACTCTCCATTACATAAACAGGATGACACTAAATTGTCACTTTTGATACATATATGGAAAGTGCAATGAACACTGACAAATTGTCGCGCGTTTTTGAGAGCAGTATGTCACTAGAGTGCGAGTTTCACCGACTTTTTGCCGTTTTATGTATGTTTGAGGGTGATGTAAATATCGTACATGTACGAGAGTTATGAAAGAAGAAGCATTTATCAGCAGATTAAAAATTGCAGAATTACATCGATATCAAAACGTATTATTCTTGCATATAATGTGAACAAATGATCGGTTATTTATAGAGATATAAGTCAGTTTATAGCTCTTCAAAACGTAATAATGTTGAAATTAAAGGTGGTGATAATATGTTTTTTTTTTGTGATATTTCTTTAGGCGCGTTATGAAAAAATGATGAGACTGAAATTTTAAGATGCGCGCGCTTTACTGTTAAGTATAACTTCTCACGTAATATTTTTGTATTTATATTTTTCTTGTGTATTTATATTTCTCTTCTTTGCTGTTGATATAACTTTTATATTTTTGTATTTGTATATTTCATGTGTGCGTCTCTTCTTTACGGTTAATATTTTTCTTTCTTTTATAAATAAGCACGATACTTATAATTTAAACAACATAAATTTTAACCGGCGTATTTTCAGACTACTTGTAATTTTTTACCCAATTAGATATATAGGTACCTGAAACCATGACTATTACAGGCAAAACAATAAGTTTTTCTAATATCTGATTTCCAGTAGTGAACTTCACAATTATGCAATACGTAGTTCAGAATATTCAAGTTCGAGACGATGTTCACACCTCCATCATTATTCGAGTGTTAAAATATTAATATGATACAAATATTACGTGATAATCGTAAATCATTTATAACCTTGAACTAATCAACTTAATTGCGATGCACGATGTTTCTAAACGAGTTTCGGAGCTATTTAGTTGATTTGGATGCTATTATACCTAATCTACACATAAAAAATGCTTGCTTAAAAAATGACTAATTGATGGATCAACGCACCGTCGATCGTAGAGACCGGAAACTAAAAGGAGGGTGTGTCCATTGTATGTCGTAGGCATCCGATAAGAAAACATTTTCCGAAATTTCACACTTAAGGGGGTGAAAATAGGGATGATCATCATGAGAAATATTATATTTAAGTTTTAGCTAAATATAAAATAAACACAAAGAGTTTTTAAAATCTACCCCCTAAAAGGATGAAATATGGGTTGAAAGTTTGTCTGAGAAGTTCGTTATTTTTATAGACACATGAAATTTCATATTCCTATGAGTTTCTCGATAGAGATAAATAAATAAGTATTAAATTTAGCAATTTTGGAAATCCACTCCTTAAGGGTGAAATATTATAGGAGTTGGAAGCTTTTATACCAAGTTCTTTTTTTTTAAATACTTAGTTCTGTGTAAACATCTATCATGTAAATATCATCAACAGCTCCCTGTAAAACTTAGCTCCATATAAAACATAGCTCTATGTAAAATATGTCTATGTAAAACGTAGACGTAGGTATGTAAAGTACAAGTCTAACCCTCGAATACTGAAACGATAATTAACTTTACTTATTAAATGTCGTATCTTTTGCTGCTTTACTCCTTAAAGTGACAAAAACAGCATGAGACTTGATGGCGGCTTCAAACTATCTGTCGTTTCAGTATCTTTTGCTGCTTTACACCTTAAAGTGACAAAAACAGCATGAGACTTGATGGCGGCTTCAAACTATCTGTCGTTTCAGTATCTTTTGCTGCTTTACACCTTAAAGTGACAAAAACAGCATGAGACTTGATGGCGGCTTCAAACTATCTGTCGTTTCAGTATCTTTTGCTGCTTTACACCTTAAAGTGACAAAAACAGCATGAGACTTGATGGCGGCTTCAAACTATCTGTCGTTTCAGTATCTTTTGCTGCTTTACACCTTAAAGTGACAAAAACAGCATGAGACTTGATGGCGGCTTCAAACTATCTGTCGTTTCAGTATCTTTTGCTGCTTTCACCTTAAAGTGACAAAAACAGCATGAGACTTGATGGCGGCTTCAAACTATCTGTCGTTTCAGTATCTTTTGCTGCTTTACACCTTAAAGTGACAAAAACAGCATGAGACTTGATGGCGGCTTCAAACTATCTGTCGTTTCAGTATTTTCCATAAGTTTCCGTGAAAAGTTCTTGAACTCTAGGTATTTTCGAAAATACTTTACTTAACTTGATATTAGATGGGTCGACCTAGGTGATTCTACGTTTACCTTGGGGTTTTCTTTTGACATGAATGCAAAAAAAAATAAACCTTATTTCCTTTTTGTTACATGTAACTATCCATCGTTATATGTTTGATTTAGTGACGTTACGTACGTCGTATAGCTACAGTAATTGGAATGCGATTCAGATGAACTTGCATAAGTCAACAGAGATTAATCTTAATGGCTTAAAGGTGGATCATCAACCTACATGCTTAATGTTACTAGCAGTTACATATATTATTACGTTAATCAGACATTCTTATTTACAAATATCGTGATTACAAGAGTAGGATTGAGATTAAAATCCTGAGTATAATCACCTCATCTGAGATCTGTTTGCATAGAAACAGATCTGTTTGAATTAAAGTGTTGTAACGAGAGTATGTCAACATACTGATATTTCACTAAGAAATCTTTTATACACGTATGTAGATTTATTTTTAATATTTTTAACTAGCTGACCTGACAGACGTTGTCATGTCAAAAAACTGACAGTTATGTCAAACTCTTTAAAGGTTACAGTTAATAATATCGTCGTTAAGTTTTCTTAAGTTTTTAAAGTTTCGCGGAGCATTTTTTATTTTTTTCCTTCGTAAGAACCTTCTCCTGATAATAACAAAAACGACAAAAAATAATTAACGAAATTGGTCCAGCCGTTCACGCGTGATGTCGTGACAACGGAAAACGGGTTTCATTTTTATATATATAGATTATTTATGTGTAGTAGTCAATCTGGTACACAAAATAAATTTAATGTTCCATACTACGTCACTGTGCTTGTATTACTGACCCGATTGCAACTAGAAGCAAGTTAGTAGGTAATGTAGAGAATCTAAAAATTTAAGTTTTAGAACTCAATTTAACTGTTGTGTAAATATCCACAATTTTTTTGTGTGATTCACTGCAAAGTAAAATAAATTTCAAATCCTTTAATTCACCGACTTTAAAAAACACAATACATGTACGCTCAATGTTGTAATAAATATCACTGCGTTAGCCATGTGGATTGTAGGCCTTGTTAAATTTCGCCAACCTTGGCTTCAAACTATTTCATCTTGAAATTATTACAAATTAGGCAATTATACAAGACGATACGATATTTTATGGCAAGCTTACGACACGGTGACGATGCGATATAAGATTTTCTTCGGAGTTCTACGGAGAAGAACTTGGTAGGCCTCTAGTCCAATCTACTTATAAAAGTGGTGAAATAATTACTTCAATCGTAAGACTGTGTGTTCATGATACCTATTGCGGTTCAATGAAATCATCTTATGTCTTATATAAATGATCATAAGCATTCAAGAGGATTACAAATAATTGTCTGTTTGTATGAACGTAATTAATAATTCCGCACAATCAGCAAATTCTGTCCAAACCTTAAAACTTTGCTGTTACATAATGCTTGTTCATACATTTATATTTCTCATTACGCTTATGTAGCTCATTAAACGCTTACAGCGAAATTGTTTTGTTTTTATTTCAATAATATTATAATTACCACAAATTAAATTATAATTATGTACTCAAATTGTATGTACTAAGATTGTTGAGGGTAAATAAAGTCCTGCTTATGGGTGTAGCTAAAAACAATGTAATTTATCAGAATATAAATATAGTTAAATAAATAGGTAATAATTGACACCCGCATTAAGGACTTTAATCCTTGTGTCGCGGGTGTTTCACAAACATTCCAATCACATGTACAAAGAACACCCAGACTTGGAACATGCATTTGAGGATCACACAAATGCTTGTCTCATGCGGGGATCGAACCGGCAGCACTTCGCGCACAGTGATAATTAGCGTGGTGACCTATACCACTCGGCTATCCATGCAGTCGTAGTCATAATGACATGTTATAGAATTTAAACTTGACACCTGATAGACTAACAATAGAGCCAGCACTATCAAATACGGTCAATTATATTCATAATAGCGTCGTGGTGGCCTAGGGGTTCAATAACCGGATTCGCATGCAAATGGTTGTAGTGTCGAACCCAGGCAAGTACCAATGTATCTTTTTCAAAGTAATATCTTCTGTCTTAATCATTCTAAGACATGATTGACAAACGGTGAAGGAAAACATCACGAGGAAACCTGGATTCCATCGAATCTGAAATCGCCAACCCGCAATGAGCAAGCGTGGTGATCAATGCTCATTCCTTCTTTATACGGGGAAGAAGCTTGTGCCCAGTAGTGGGACGTTTATAGGCCGGTATTATAATATTATAAATCCTTGTGAACTACGAGGCTCTGCTTCGCAATAGTAACTTTGCACTTAAGATAAAACACACCGTGACTTATTTCATTGACATTAATATTTTAATGTGGGTTTTTTTTAACAATTACTTGAAGTCATTGTTAAACCAGTTTCTATGTACAATGCTCACTAACTGTAATGTTTATTATGTGTTACTCCTTTTGTAACAATTCTTTTGCTGACAATCATAATAATATTATTAACAATTATGAATATTTCACAAACGGTACTTTGTTTTACTGACGTTGTATTTTTTTTATATTTACACTAGCTTTTGCTGCGGCTCCACCCCCTTCGGAGGGGGTTACCCTATACTTACGGAAAATTATAGCCTTCCTTAATAAGTGGGCTATCTAACAGTTAAATAATTTTTCAAATCGGTCCAGTAGTTCCAGAGATAAGCGCGTTCAAACAAACAAACATTTCAGCTTTATAATAGTATAGATAATTTGGTAACAAATACTACGCACTATTATAATTACAAGTCTTGCGTACCTACAGATGTGGGATAATATAAATGTGCAGAAACGCAGTAACTAAATGTCATAAACTTATAAATAATGTTTATTATACATTGCAAGATTTTAATTTACTCATCTAAAGTAAATGCCTTTCCTATCCAAGTGATCATTATAAAAAGTAAATATACGCGACTGAATTATAAAATACTAACATTTGCACGTGGCTCCGCCCGCGTGGACGTCGGTTATCGAGGCGAAAAGTATAGCCTATAGCCTTCTTCGATAAATGGTTTATCTAACGCAGGAATCATTTTTCAAATCTGACCAGTAGTTTCTGAGATAAGAGCTTACAACCAAACAAAGAAATCGTTCATAATAAACCTAATTATAGAAAATAAATAATTTCAAATCCCAATAGGCATTCAGCCTGAAACACTTTAGTAATATAAACTCTAAGGTAATTTTTGAAAATTCGTGTGAATTCATTCAAATAACTGAAAATATTTATCCAATCCAAATCTGAGCAAATTCAACTTGAGAATTTTATGAAACATTTTGCAGTAACCCAAAAAAAATTCAAATTACTTGTAACGACTGTATAATAATTATGAAGCATTAAGCGACATCTTTTATCCTTGTCTGTTTTTATACTAAATGTATTGTATTGTTTCTTTCTGGCGTAGAGTGTTTTAACGACAATATGATATGCCCTTAACGATCGCATTTGCGAAAGGCAAGGACATTTCGAGTATTGTTTAATATAGTAGAATTACGTTTATTGCATCTGTTCATGTTATTCTTGTAACAAGCCGCTCACGGTTTAGTCGTTAGTAAGAAGTTAGACGTCGCCAAAGGCAACATATAAATCGACTGTGTTTAAACTCACATAGGTACTGAAATCCATCAACACAAAATTTTGTTTATTACCAAATGAAGCTCAATTGTTTTTTTATTTTTTTCCTTTTTCAATGTTTTGGTTTTTATTTTTGTTTGCGTTGGATGTGTGTGCGTTAATAAATGGTTTATCTTTTTTCTTTATTTTAATGGCTTTACCTACTCTCGTTTACTTGTCGGAGAAGACTAACTAGTTGATCCTGACCGCGGCTATAATCATGAGCTCGAAATTAATCGGGCTTTTCCGCGAGGTAAAGATATTTTAGTTTAAAGACAATATTTGACCCACTTGCATTAAGAGAGATCGGTGTACAAAAATGGTCCTAGAATCTCAACCTTTTTAGCACGCGGTCTCTTTTACATTTAAAACAGTTCTTTATGAAACCCCAGGCGTCCTTTACACTTTAGCCTACCTATTATCAATTAGATCGTAACAATATGTCATTACTAGTCAGTGGTAGTAAACAGTATGTACACACGATATGAACTAGCATTACGCGCCATCTTACCAGGATTGCGCAATAACTGTTTTCCTGCATTTGTTACGTAATGTTTTTTTACTGCCTTGTGTAGCGAGTAGGGTTGAATGACATTCACCGCTACGGAAGAACAGAAGAGGGTCATGAGGAAACCTCATTATATGTATCGTCACGCACATCCCAAAGAGGGTGAATAAAGGTACAATTATCCCCATAGTGTTCGGCGCCAAATCTCATTTTATTGCTTTCAGTAACTGGTAACACGTTTACAAAAGGCCTCCTAGTCAAATAAATACTAGTTTTATATGTAAACTAGATTCTGTCCGCGACTTCATCTGCGTGGACTTCAGAATTAGGTCCAAATAGAAATGAAAATTGTGAAAGTAATGAAAATATTAATAAAATTTTCACCCGTGTTATAGCTTGCGCTGTAATGAAGAAAAATACCAAATTTAAAGGAGTCTGCCCACGGCTTAGCTCGGAAACAATTTTCAATTATCCCACGGGAACTACTTATGGAATCGGGATAAAAGATAGCCTATGTTCTTTTCCATGTCAAAGGCTACATGCATGCCAAATTTCATCCAAATCCGTTCAGCCGTTTTTGCGTGATTGAGTAACAAATATCCAAACGTCTAAACATCCAAACATCCACACTTTCACATTTATAATATTAGTAGGATAGTAGGATTAACTGCAATATCATGAAATATCAAATGCATACCCTTAGGGTACAAACCGTTATCAGCTACGCGCTGTATAATTGGGTAGTCGTAAATTTTGAAACATGATCTGCAATCGGTTTGTACCATCCCAAAAATTACATCTAGATGTTATAATCTAGTTTTTTCGAGGCCGTATCCGTAACCGGTTTTTCGTTAGTGAAAATATCAGCATAAATTGATATATGCATTGAAGATAATTTTGATTGCGTTAATCAAAGATCTTAGCAAATCCATGATCTTGCGTGGTCTGCGTATGTTTTATAGACCTCATAAAATGTATAGGTATTATATACAAACCATATAAGATTATGTGCATGTAACATAACTTACAATTTTAATTTGCCTTTGAGTAAGTCACTGATATTCAGAATCTGGACTCTTTGTGGCATTTCTGTGAGTTTTACAAACACAGAATTCTTGGTCTTGTTATTCTACATTGAATTTATCTTTTACATCGATTGTGGCTATGGCTGAAATACCTACATACATAACATCTACATCGACTAGAGGTACATACATTACATGGGTCTTCAAAAACATAAATGTTTCCTCTCTTTTACTAGTCTGATCAGAAAAGGTCCCACAATTTACCTAACAAGGATTTTAATGGTTTATAAAGGTATACGTTACATATATAAAGTATGAGATAGTGTACCAACACTTTATAAATATTAATTGGAAGAATGTCGTAAATGTGATCATTTTAATATTCTTGGTAATTTCTCTAGTTCGTATACACTTAAATAACTGGCTGTTATGGGATATTATGATGTTTAGGAAACATTATTGTTTTAGGGATAGAGAGGGATGTAGCTATATAGACAGATAGTGCTATCCTTGTTTCACGAAATCACTGAAAGCTTTATCACTTCATAAGTACCTACTGGGCTCTTAGTACTTGTGTAATGTACGCAAATTAGCTTTATTGCTAAACAACATTTTTGACGATGTTTTTACATTGAGAAGATTTGCATACAACATTTTAGTACTATTGATTCCTAGAGCTAGATTGCGTTTGACCAAATTACTTGTACGTAATCGCTTTTAATTTGTTTTCTATGCAAATTACTCTACTTACGTACTATTACCACCTCAAGTAAAGTAGACATTGCTTTAACCATATTACGTTTTCTTAAACGCAAGTTATAAATATTGAAATTACCTATACATTTATTAAATTGATTTTGCTCGTGATTTGGAAAATATAGGAAAATTTTGCATGCAATAAGTAAATGTACGTTAATATTCGTGCATTCACAAAACTTTCTTCAAAATGCTATAACCCAATACTTAATAATAAAATTGATTACCTACACATTAATGTAAAAAAAACCGACTTCAATTCCCTACACGAAAGTATTATGATCCGTAATTTTTTTTAAGACGTTCTACTTTTTTTTTTATTTCAAAACAAATATTTGTATCGATTTTAATCTAATTTATATGGTCCCATATTAACAAGATTAATTCAGTCCCTCGGGTAGGTATACCCCTATAAATTACAAAAAGAATTTATAAAATCAACAACAACAACAGTAACAAACAGAAAAAACCATATAATATAGTCGAATTGAGAACATCCTCTATTTGAAGTCGAGTAAAAAAACAATATTCTCAAACACGTTCTGCTCATTCCAATTCATTACTCCATATATCTAAACAATAATTGCGTAAAACCGCCGTAACTTAATTTAAATAAGATTAATCATATTCTTTGGGTCAATAGCAAGCATACTATTGATGGATTGAGTCAATATTTTATGAGGTCAATATTATCTGATGAGTAATTATGAAATGTGTTAAGTAAGAATACGATTGCTTGTTTGTAAACAGCGTATTTGCATTTTACTACCGTTATGAGAATGAAATCTGCGCAGTAAACTTTTTCCTCTTATATAGAAATATAGAAGCTTCTGCAGAGGTATATGGTAGTAAAAATAGGTAGAGGGGTCAGAATCATGAACTTGGGTCAGTAAAGTTAAAAAAGTGTTTCCTAATACGTATAATAAATTGTGTGCTGAAGTAAAGCCGGTAAAGATTTTTCTTTTATTTATTGTGGAAACAAGGGTGAAGACGATTTGAACAATCCCATTCTTTAAATACTCGATCTTCTTAAATTCCTGTAAACTAATATAAATTAGGATTAACTACGAAGGCACAATACAGCGATGTTGCCTGATACATTAACTTACAACGCCATCGCATCAAACGTGCAAGGAACTACGCTATTCCAGTAATCAAATAAGTGACTCCATAATCGGATCTTCCCAGCAGGAATTTTACAACTTTCCAAATAGTCAATAGAAAAATAAATAAAATCATTAGATTGTATTAGCACGTAATGTTGGCGAATTATAGAGTGGCCCGTATTACGTATTTTATCCTAATCACCCATAAAGTAAGAAAGAATCTCCAAATAGTTCTTGCTGTTCAATACACTAGTTTCCCTCATAGCTCAACTCAAGTTTGTTTAAACACTTCTCTATTAGGTAATAATGGTGTGACCAACATGTCCAGCAGTAGTTGTTATACTAGTCTACCTAAGTTGCCTATGTGTGTGTTGGATGTTTGTTGTACCACTTCGTTCGTATATAAGGTATATAACACTCAGATCCTGCCTGACCACATTTTCTGCTGACATCCCAACAAATCAAGTGCTCGTAACACTTAATTGGGTTGATTTTGTTGTGATATGCTTTTTGCTAGAGGTTTTGGTTCGCTTGTCAGTACATTGTAACATACTCTATGTACTGCACGCACATCAGCAGTAGATGTAGCTGTAGAGAGCATGTCTGTAATTCCAAGCATTAAGGTTCAAATTCGGAATTCATAGTAATTCCTTCCATTTTTGAGATTCAAAGTATTTTTAAGTTAATTAATCAGTGTAGAAGCCATACAATAGCGGCTCGCTTTTATGTTCCGTTTATACAAGCGTCACTGATGATCAGAAGCCCCTAGAAGTCTGCCGGCTCAGATGAACTTTATACATTGCCCTCGTAAAACATTGAAATTTACCCAATAAATATAAATACCGAAAGTCAACAGTAATATGCAGGCCAGAAATATTCTACCTGACAAATAAAAAGGTTATATAACTAAGTCGTTTACCGTAACCTTAACCAGGACTAATTACCTAATTAATAATTCTAACCTTAGATATGTAGGCAGTAGGTAATTAGGAATTAACCATAAAGTATTGAATACCATAAAGGTTTAGCAAATTATAGGTAATACTATGAAATACCTAGAACCTATAACCGTTTTATGCAGTAGCAACCAGTAGGCCTGTAACATAATTAAAATTGCGATAAAATTTATTACTTGGTGGTTACTATAAATCGTACTTGTTTGCAATTTTTTAATTATGACAACGATGTATTTATTATGTGTCTAACAAAATCGATGACAACTACTCTGCTTACCTCGTAAGGCGAGGGAGCGTGAACAATTGTTCATCAACCTAATACTGAGTCTGCTTTCTTGTTCCATATCATTAGCTTCTAGACTTAGTTTATATAATTTACTGCCATAATGTGTTACACTAGCAAAAATTGAAAATATTGTGGCATCATTGATTAATTATATTTAATTTTGGAGTCTGGAGTTATATTCAGTATTTTGTTTAATATGTCATGATAAGGCATAGGTACTAAAATATGTTTCTCTTCATGAGCGGCAAAAATAATCCTGTCAGATTCTAAAACGACACGTAATAAATACTGGTTAGTAATTGTTAAGATATTTTCAAATTCATGAAAGATTCTATTTGCTAAATCAACAAAGCCTTAAATATAGTTAAGATAAACCCAAATCGTCCTCCCAAATGCGGCTGTAGCTAAATGTCTAGGGCGTCTACTTGCGTTCATGTGGTTTCCGGTCCGAATTTCATCTATTGCACCACCAATGTGAACCCACTCTTTACACAAGCGTTTAGCTAAGTCTCGTACTTGCGGGTTAATAAAAATACTAGTAATGTGCGACTCATATTCCTAGTACCTAATATTTATAAAAAACCACTTATCTATACTTCGAAGCTCTCATATCTGACCTATTTCTTAGATTTGTCACGTTTGATGATCGAATACTTAAATAGTGCACTGATGACAGTAATTGTGCTTAGCTAATGGTACTTAAATTATACTGGCAATCACTTGGACCACACACACAGTTACATTATTTGCGTCGATTACACTATCAATAATTCTTCAATGCTATCATTACTCAGAAGTTAAATCGTTTCTATTGATTGATAGAGCCTGTGTAGTAATAGGTTACACAAAATGTTCGCAATTTCCTTCGTTAAGTAATAGGATATTTATCAAAATATATGTATGCAGTTATGTCTAATAGCTCTATTATGTACCTACACAGGATTATTTTAAAAGGAGTGCGGATATCCTAAGAGTTAATCAGGTGCATAACACTGAACAAATTTCTGAAAGGAACATGGTCGAAATCTTAAAATGGAAAAGGACATTTTCATACAAAGTGGTCACGTGACTTATGTTGAATTAAAAGTTCATTTTTAATTTTAAGATTTCGATCTATGTTGAAATATAATCCTGTATTGATAATTTGATATGTATAGCTTGTTCATTGGAGTTGTCATTTTTTGTTCATTTGGTCATCACACGTTTTTTAAAGCCTGGATCTAAAATTGGTTACCTTAATAAATTACTCAAAATATTTCAAGATATTTGAATCCGCAACGATATATTTATCAGAGCAAAAACTTAAAAGGAGTATGAAAAACAAATACATTTGACTGTATGACCGGATAATTTAGACTTCTGTGATTTTCGTTCTAAATTCTGTAAGTTCTACTGGACTAACCTCAGACGTACAAAATATGTCATCGGTCAGATAAACTAATTTGAACCGATGGCATCTTTTATAATATTAATAGTTTTTGCTCGCAGCTCCGCCCGCGTTAGCTTTGGTTATCGTGGCAAAAAGTTACCTTTGCCCTTTCTCGAAAAATGGGCTATCAAACCCTGAATTTTTCAATTTTTTTTTCAAATCGGACCATTAGTTCCTGAGATTTGCGCTTCCAACCATACCAGTAATGAGTAAAGATTATTGAATACTTTTGGTACCTGACTACATTGTCCTAATGTTGAATTTACGCCAGGCCTTCATTGCCACAGTTGCACACTTATATGCCAACAATTCTTACCCCTTTGTAATAACTCAATTAAACGCACGTTACCCTTATTTTACATTAGGCAAACTTTGAGAACGGACATCCAATAAATTAGTGTTATTAACTTTGAAGCAGAACCACTGGTTTTATTTTAACTAGATTCTTATAATTATTAGTCATTATTTTTTACCTTGGCGCCTAAAATGTTGCTGCAATCTTTTACACGTATGTATTTTCAATTTTATGATACCGCAATAAAATGGTTAGATGAGTTATTTTAATTACTTCTTGCAATCTGTTTCAGTACCTTATTACAATTAGAGCATGTAAAAAAATAATACTATTATTGTGTGTTGTTACATGCAAAAAGTGAGAAAAAAACCTAATAAAATGCAAAACCTTCGTGTGGCATTCAGTTACCTGCGTCACAATACATTATGTGTAAGTCCGTTCATTAACATTTCAGGAAATCCGTATTTATTTACCTCACCGCAACCAAATTTTAGACAATTTATGTTTCTACTAGCTGCGCCCGCGGAGTTACCCATGGTTTATCAGATAACATATTATTTTATTGCCTATATGTCAATTCATGGTATCCACCGCTAAGTACCTATATCAAATTTTATCAAAATTGGTTCTGCCGTTTGAGCGTGAAGAGGGAACAAACATACACACACAAAACTTTCACATGCATAATATTTGTGAGATTACATTAGCTAAGACACTGCCTCACGTTTGTCTATTTTTTGTAATATACTTATTACTTAAGCAGTAACATATGTAAAGGCTGTAGTAGGTTTCATTCCAGAATAAGTACAGGTAAAGATGTACCTGTACAACAAACGTTGGGATTACAGGATATAATAAGAAAAACGTAACAGTTTAATAAATTCAGAGAGCGTTACGCGTGACGGCATATCAGTTCGCCACATATATCATATCACGTCAAAATGAACAAGATATTAAACATTATTATACCAATCAGCTTCATGCATCATTTTACTTACCACCGAACGATGCTACTATTACAAAAACACGCGATATAACAACCATAACGTTTCGAAACAATTCTGACATGCAAACTGGGCCAATTTCTTAACATACCAGTCGCACGCACTTATTGAACCAGAGAAATGACTTCGCTAATGAACTGTAATAGCGAATAGTTGTAGTTGAACGATACAGAAGACAGGTTTCAATTTTGATGATTGACACCCTGATTTTAAATGTAGGTGCATTTTTTAAGTAACCCGCCACTAGTTATGTATTGTTTCAGTGTGAAATCGGACAGGTCCGAGCTGTTATTTGTTATCAAATGATCTTGTTTGACGGGTCGACAATAAGCAAATCATTTAGTGATTTAATGCTTGACAAGATCATGTTGTAGCAATCAATTAACGTCGGAAATCATGTTGGTGCTTGGAGAACATGTTAATTCAGTCATGACGTTATTACATACCTACAACACTCGCGTGACCAAGCTTTCGAACATAAAAAAACAATACGCGTAAATTTTGTTGATAGGTGTAACATACTTTTTTTCAAAATCCTGATTGTGAAAACAATTTTAGTGTATTCTTGTAACCAGTCGTCTTTTTTTTATTTTGGTATATTTATGTTGTATGGTTCAGGTATGCTTACAATTCCAATGTCGTTCCACTCTCGATACGCTCTTACTCGATTCACTGTGTTCTTTACCTAGGATTAAAAACTAGTTAAATATTAGACAAAGCTTTTTAGCATGTGGAAGTAACTAGCGGATTGGTATACTTGTATGTTACAGTCAACAGCAAAAGTAAAATGATCAAAATCAGAAATTCAATACTAAGGAGTTTGCGTCAGAACTGAGTGGCGTCGAAGTGATTCAAAAGTACGTGATTGTAAATTTTACCAAACATTTACTACAGTTGCCATAAACTTATTCGTTGTCAGTTTTGGCTCCAAAAGTTATAAACACAATTCATCATCCACTTTTGCTGTTAGCTGTACTTTCTTTACTTTTTTTATAGGTGTTTTAGGAACATTTGTTTACATAATGCTAAAACATACCAATACACTTTGCTAAATACGATCGTGATATAACAGGCCCCATTTAATAACATTTATTGACTTAGTAAACCGACCCATTTACCGCTTACCACACAAACTAGACAAACTAATAATTTCTATCTCCACTTCCTTAGACTGTCAACTGTGTGTAATGTTTGGTAACTTGTCTTTAAGTATTAATTCACTGAACTGGTATTAAATCAACTTAAATTTACATGACTTACGTAATGTCGGTACGCGATTCCCGTGAGAATAATATCCCGATAGTAAGCTGTCAATAATCCTAGAAATATGGTATTGTTAGTTCATTGTCATTCGACATAAGATTAGCGTATATTTTGAAGCAGGAAAATGTGGTGCTGTCGAACATATTTCACATTTAACAACATACTATATTAAACCTTAGCATTATTAAATTTCAAACCAACATAACACTTAAATCATCCATGAATCTTATTCTCAGTCAATTAGGTAACTTAAGCAAAGCGCTTTGATAATTATCAATGGACATGATACCAATCAATAATTATATACCAGAAAGATTACCAAGCCTCTGAAAGTACTTAGTCTTGTTGCGGTTGTCATAACTTATTCCTTGAATAATACTGTAAATTATAAAAATATCCCACGAAATTTATTGTAATTATTCTCTTTGTTGCTATTTACTCATCTATATATATATATAAAAATGAATCCCTATTTCCCTTGGTCACTGCATCACGTGTGAACGGCTAGACCAATTTTGCTAATCCTTTTTTGTTGTTTGTTATTATCAGGAGAAGGTTCTTACGAAAGAAAAAAAAGTGCGAAGCATTAAGAACCATTATCTTCTCTAATGTGACCTATAAAGTGTTCTACTTATTTGTACATGAATATTTTAAATGTAAGTAGGTAAGTACTGTATCCTTCTACTTTATTCTGTCATTGATTTTCGAATTGTATTGTCAACAGATACTTCGTGAGCACAATACTGCAGTTCCAGATTTACCGATCGTTATGTGAGAGGACTGGCCAGTTCATACCTGGTGATGCATCACGACCACTACACAAATGTGACATCTACAGGAACCCTGAAGCCGGAAAAATATTGACGTAAGTATTTACTGAATTAAGAGTAATAAGTTAAATAAAGCAGTTTAACTACCAATAACTGGACTTTATGGAGATTTAAACTGGATTTTTTAAATAAACCTTTTTTTGTAGTAAGACCTAAAAATTGTTGGGTGCTAATACATTTAAATAGATGAAAAAAAAAACATGAACTTGACGGTAAATAGTTACGAAATAAAAAAATAATGTAAGTAATTTGTCGATTTCCTGAAGAATTTAATAAGTAATAAAACCCTGTATACTGAAACGCAAATTAACTTAAGAATCGACTCAGTGCAATGTTTAAATTTAAAATTATGTTATTTTGAAACTCCTTTAATACGCATTACTTTTTTAATAACATAATTTAGTTTGTATTTGTACTCACAGCTCGACGCTTAAGTAGGTAGTAGGTAATAGCGGCAGTTACAATAAAAACTGATTGTAATCAATAAAATTCAATTTTGCATAATACTGAGATATAAATCTTCGAAGCGTGAAGTGGCTTGCCCTTGACCGCGGTAACTGTTACATTTAAAATACAAACGTCATGAATTCATAATCAATAATAGTGGAAAACTGCGATAATGGTGCCGATACCTCTGTTCGCAAACTAAACTAAAAAACCATTGCTGTCTTTTACTAACATCAAGTGTAAGAAAAGGACGGCAACAGATAACATCTAAGTTAGAAATGTCAAACTAGTTTTCGCCTTGAAGATCAAGTGTTTTTAGAGCACACGTTTTTACTTGTCGCCAAAATTGTATGAGAATTTTAGTCGGAACTAAATTTGACAGTTCTAATTTTCGTCTGTCCTTTTCTAAATATGTACAAGTGAAAAAGATACCGATGGACTAAAATTAGTTTAGTACGTGTTTATCAGATTTTTTTTATTTATTGGCAGTTTTCATGTGGCAGCATTATGTGTGAGGGATGAGAAATAAATTGTAGACTACCAAATCATACTACCAGAACAATCAATGTTATTCCCGACTATGAACAATCTGTGTAAAATTTTATTAAATTCGTAAGTCATCATTCGTCAACTATCCAAAGATGATATTGCTTTTTTAAAAACGACAATCTATTTTTACAGTTGTGGTATACATGATGTGTGAATGCAATGAATATTGTTAGATCTTAAACCTACACAGTACAATTATTTAGTAAAATATGAATATTGATAGATCATTTATGAACCCAAGTATGAGAAGAACTTATGTACCATGCGAATAAAACTGCACAATCAGTTGCACTCAGTAATAACGGACTAAGCGGAACTGACCTCTCAATGTCCAGAACATTTGTAGAGATCATGTTTAAATTGGGTCAATTGGGTACGATTTAAAAATAATTTAATACCCTGCTCTACTCCATCGAGAAATCATTAAATATGTTAGAAGCTTCCATTGCATGGTCAAAAGGACAGATGTTATTTAAAAGATAACCAGCATATTAAAATAAGTAGAGAATTAATAAGGCTACATTAATTTGAAGGTTAAGTACCATTGATTTGACCTCTGAATAAGTAATTGGTAGATAGTTGCAACACCCAGAAATGTGTTATAGAAAAATGCATTTTCACAAAATTTAATTTACTCACACCACTAATTACAATATGTTTTCCGTACAAAATATTGTCTACCGTACAGTGTTCACATAAGGTTTAATTCTCATTGATCTGTTGTTTGATAGAACTCTTTTCCAAATATAATTTAATTCCATTCTAAATTAGGCCCTTTGTTCTATGAGTTAAAGTTCAAAGTTAAATATCCGTTACATAAAAATAAAGCATGGTGCAGACAATTGCGCGTCTCCGCACGGATGTAGCCACTTGACGCTATGGATGCGGGCAACATTATTAAATTTTATTCGTTAATGCCGTTACATACATTGTTGAATTTAGTTTTGATGCTAGTGATAAACTGTATCCATGAAGATGAACTTACAGAGTAACATTGCCCAAATTTGGAGCGCTCTTGAAAAAATGAGTAATTACAAAATGTTCAACCGACCTCGGTTGGATATGAAGTGAGGCGATATTAATAAAATTGCGAGCGGAAGTGTGTATCTAGTTTTCTTATAACATATACGAGTAGATATTACATATTAACACGATACTTTAATTTGGCCGAGATATATATTACATCCTAAAATTATGATTTGATTTTCAACCCTTCAAGGGTTGAAAATGGTAAATTTTTAAGAAAGGTTCAACATTAACGCGGTTATGAATTGTTGAAATGTTATTTATGGCTGTAGGCGGCTACTGGATACTAAGCCACCGTTACTCATTCTGCAGTAACACTGCTAAATTGTACCAGGAAGATTGTACTAGGAGGACATGAAATAGAAATGGTTGGGTAATATTAGGTACTGGCATAGAACATTGACATACAATTGTGACTTGGTTTGTGTGACAGCCATTAAAAACAATAATGGTGAATTGAATTTACACATGTTAATTAAGTTTTGGTTAGTGATACAAGATAAAACATACAATATATTAGAGACCAAATATGTTGTCTGTTCATATTTTAATTATTCTGTAGCTTCTTAATTCTTGCTGCATTATACATATTTAAACCTAAAAGAAAATATAAGCAGCGGTACATAATTAAACGCACGTGTTTTATACAATAGTATACTTAATTGTCATTATTGTAATTATGACTACAGTACAGAATTCAGATTACGAAACTTCATAATTCCTCAGTTCACATACATGACGATTTTAAGCAAATATCGTGTTGCGGCGATTGCTACGCGCAATTCTATAATCGTAGCGAACGAGATACTAGCGTAGGGTTAGTAAATAAGATATTAATAAATTAAGTACCTATTCAATAATCATGAATTTTAAAATAAATAGATAAGTATGTCAGATCAATTATAATTTTCCAGGCAAGATTGCGCAAAATCCATAGGTATACCTATATGAATATAATTATTTAGAGGTAAATATATTGATACGTAGATGCTCTACGTATTATATTATAAGGACAACTTGCTAGGTCAAATTTGACATAGTTAAACGCAGAAATAAGTTAAGACGAAGATAGACCCTCATACGTATGTATGTATTTGATGTCGAAAAGTTAATTATTCTCATATAATTTGTATGCAATAGGCTTTTGATGTGAATAAAATTCATGATAATATTGAAATAGTTTGACATGTTTTACCATAAAATTCTACAAGAAATGAAAATTAATTTTATACGTCACTGTTTAAGTTTGGAAATAATTCACACCTTGAAGAAAATTCACTATTTATACCAATTTCAAAATTATTAATAATGCGACTTCAACTTTAACATAATAAAAAAATTGACTGTAATTAGAAGCTCCGAGAAGTTTAACAGGTTTTACCTAAATGATAAAAAGTAAGACTTCTCGCAAAAATAAGATCAATATAAAACAGATGTAGACTGATCCTATACAAATATGTTATCGTAACAATTTCATATCTAATATAATAAATGTGTAGGCGGTTAATGACATTTTAAGCTTTCATTAATGCAAGATGGTGGAAGAGTCATATTAACAGCCCTAACAATTCGCAAGCGAAATTTTTGTACCAACACATTTTTACTATAGGTAGTTTAATTTTTTAACTTGCAAAACTGCGATTATATGTTATTTAATCGTTAACGTGAGTCGAGGTCATGAAATAAATTAATTTACCTACGCAGAATTATTATGCCTAAAACCTGCTTACTCACAATAAATTGCAAAACACGCCATGCTTTTATTAAGTAACCTTTCCTAAAACTGTAGAAACCCAAATTATGGGTACATTTTCTACTGATATCAATAGCATGATGGATTTCAAAGTTGTTCAAGTAGGTAGGTACTTTACAAAGTCGGAAAATGTACTACAAACCGTAGCGGCAAAGATACGCGCCGATGTAAAGTCAATTGTAATTCAAAGTCGTGACTATACGGCTGCCCTAATTACCATTGTACAAAGCTTAGTATAGGAAGCTAAGGTATATGGGTCGGAGCGGTTGCGAAAATCGCCGCACTGGACCTAAGTATTTATTGGACAACTAAAATGATGCTTTAAATTGTAGGTTCGTTGTTTAAGACATAATATACTTAGATCAAGTCAGTTTAACACCTTTAAATGAGCAATACTTGTATGTACCTACCTATATATGAATATAATCTGAATCTCGGAAACGGCTCCAACGATATTTATGAAATTTAGTATGCAGGGGTTTTCGGCGAAAATGAGCGACAAGACTACTACTGGGTATTAAACTTCATTTAAAAATGAAAACTTAAAAAGTTTATAAAATGCAACATTTTATTAATATAATACCTCTATTTATCGGTTTTTTTTACAATACTAATAACTCGAAAGCAGGTGGTCCGATTTTCATGATTCTTGTTTTTTTTGGATTCGTCTCCATCCCGAATAGCAAGACAAATATTAGAAACAACGGAAAATTTACTTAAAAAAATACGTTTATGGGAACGGGGACCACGGGGACCACAAACACGGGTAACCGCGGGATAGCGCTAGTTTAAAATAAAATTAGGTGACAAGAATGTTTTAGAATTATAAATGTTAAAACTTGTATATCGTATCTACTTAGGTACATGGTAGAATATTTTTTACATTTATGCATCCATCTGTCCGCGTGAATAACAAATTGCTTCCATGTTTGAATTATTTAACACAAGACATTCTGCAAAAGTCCTACGCAGCTTGTGATGTACGCAAAGGGGTTAATTTTTCACACAAATGTATACCGTTCATCACAGCCTAGCAACTTCGCGTACAAGCGTGTGTAAGGTATGAATAATACACCATAAGGTTGCTTAGAGAACACCGATAGGAATAGAATAGGAAATACAAGTGTAGTATGAACATATTTGTTTTATAAGTCAAAAGTAAATCTTTAGTAAGTATATGAATCAGCAATCATCGCGATTACACAGTCTTAGATTTAGGAAAGAATTAATTAAAGATTCTGAATTTAGGATATTTGTCATTTAAGCATTTAGCATGCATGTTAAAAGAAACATGATTTTTGTTCGTATTTGCAGTGTTAAATTTAAAACAGAAGCTTGAGGCTCTACTAGTTGCAGATGCGGGTACTAAGAAGTGTCATTTTAGGCACCAGTTCGAATAGTCTACATTTTATCCCATAGACTGGACACTTATGTAATCGCATGCAGATCCAAATCAGTTTTATAGTAGCTGTTCGGTATTGCGTTGTGCGAATCTTATTGAATCGTGCCATACCAGGTCTTAACACAGACGTTAGGTAATTTAGGTTAATCTACTTTCACTGCGGCATGGAATTTGATGGGTGCTGGATTATTAATGCGTAGGATATTTGTTTGCATGGCGATTGATTAGAAGTTTATTATAATGTTGGAGATTCAAGTTGATATAAGTAGTGATAATAAGTACCTACTTCTGTAGTGATTGCTCCGTATAAAAAAGCTAAGCTACATAATAAAAGAAAGCGTAGTGACCTTTAGCGATATTATGCAGGTTTTAAGTAATGCAATTTTACATTATCGACCTTTGAATATACTTAGTCCTAAAGTTAAAATTTGAATATTCGAAGCAATTTCATGAAACTTAAATAGAGGATGACTGTACTTCAGTGTCATATCAATCTATTCAAATATGAATAAAAGTCACACAAGCAAGAAAATAATAATTTACTAAATCAAAGCACTCTAGTACTGCCATTAGAAAACGCATTATTGATGCTGGTTCATCTTCCTTCCACTTTGGTTTTAAGTGATAATGTATTTAAATATTTATGTATTTCGTGCTACACATTGAATTATTAAAACCTGCCTTATAAGGAGAATTAATTTTATACATCCGACATTTAAAAAAATAACACAAACCGTTGCAATATTCAGAATTTTATAACACCTAATATCGTTCCATGTTTGGCTTCCGTGCCGTGTGTTTCGATATATAACATATACCATTTTGTTTTTTTTTATATTCCAAAAGGAGTTGCTCAACTTGATGTAAAAGTAGAGCAAGGTTTTTAATATATCGGTATTAATTTCATTCCTACTAACAATACATATTATAAATGAAATTCGATTAATGAACCAAAAATTATTGCTATAAATTACTGGATGACAAGATTTCACAAGATCAAGTGTGTACCTACCACGAGAACCGCAGAAAAAACAGGAGTGTTCCAATTTCTCCACACAGCCGCAATCTGCCGGAAGGGTTCAGTGTATGCATAATCCAGCCGAATGTAGGAAGCCCAAATGATTACATAAGTATTGGTAGCCCTAGTTTGGCATTGTCTTACGGCTGTAAAGAATTATATAACACTAGGTTCCTAGTTTCGCGTTACCTTCAATTGACACCACCTGGTTAAGTTTAAAGTAAGTCAAGTAGGTTACGCAAACTAATATTAATTTCCCACTGTTATACAGTTACGGTATATCTTGCCTAAAAGGAGGTAGAGGCTTCGTCGGCAATAATAAATACGAGTAACCGAGAAAAATCTTATGAAAATTTTACCAAATATCACTTCGTGATAATTACATAAAATTTCGTGATATTTTAGGTCTTAAGCTATGGTCTGCTAAGGATTAAAAAATATGACTTTCAAATCAGTTTAAATTTATCTAACGAACATTTTTATCATTTCAGACGTATTATGGAGCGAGGATCCTCTGCACCGTGGAGCCAGGTTCTGCAAGAAACGATCGGTGAAGGAAGACTGAACGGGGACGCTTTACGAGACTATTTCAGGCCTTTAGAAGACTGGCTTAGAAGCGAGAACTTGAGGACGGGAGAGTACCTTGGATGGAGCTATGATGGAGATTATTGCAAGTTCAGGTAAACAAGAAAGTTATTAAAATGATGTCATAGGACAATCAAGTGGGAACTTTAAATCAATTTGGTACTGACGATTCTATTTTCTCAAGAGGGCCTTTGTGAGATATTAACATTTTTTCAAAGATTTTTTTCTGTGGCCACGTAGTGTTGTTGAATTGTATCAGCTATTATTCGATTCGTCATTGTTTAATAAGGAAAAATGATCTTAAAGTATCGCTCTTTTGTTTCAGTATCGAGACGGCTGGTCTGCAAGTTTACGGTGGCTTCTACAACGCAGCCCATCGACATTATGACGTCACAAGCTTTGTCTCGATTTTAATATTATCTATGCTCACAACATTTTTCGCCTTACGCAGGCGGTAAAAAAATAACAAACATTTAAATTACTGTCTGTAAACACAATATTTGTAATGAAAACGGTCAGCAAAAATAAAATTACCGCTCTTTTAATTATTTTTTTGTAGCAACCTTTTTTAACACAACTTTTTAATGTGAAATGGTATTGCTAACCATTTTATGTTTTAGTATTTTATATTACATAATTACATTGTAATGAGTTAAAACTGTATTTAATATGATAATAATTGTAGTGTTACTAAACTGTCTCTCTCCCAGGGTTCAATAAAATTATATTTAAAATATTTATAAGCAGTTTTAGACTAAGATATTTTTACTACATTTTTGTAAATAGCATTAAACTAACTTGAGATTTTATTGTGTTATTGTGATAATTGAAATAAACAAAAAAAACTTGAGAAAGTTTATATTATTGGCTTAAAACAATGACCTGAAGAAAATTAATCATTTGAAAGTTTTTTATATGCTTACTAGCACATTGCTAGTATTGTTGCTCCTCCTTCGTGCTAAGCGAAACAAGTGGGTTTTGAACCGACCACCACATTATTGCAAGTACGACGCTTTAGTCATTAGACCGCCGAGGTGAAAAATGATACAAGAGACGATGACAAAAATACACAAATTTTATCGACCCCAAACATGCAGGAGATATTTTTAATTGGCTTACTTTATATTGTGCATGTGAGTAGATGTGTCGTATCGATCAACTGTATTATCGACTCAGTATCGCGGCTAAGAATTGTATGTTTCCAGCATACAATTGTCAATATAATAACGTTACAGTTGGTAATTTTTGGCCATTCCGTATATATTACGCATTGGAAGGGGACAAGTGATAGCAATCATTACTTAACATGCTATGCGGGCTTACCACAAAAGATTAAGCTATAAATATTATAAATGAACGGACATGAATATCCCAATTTGTCTTCCCCTCTGATATAATTAAGCGATGGACCATTGGGATCAATTCATAACTACCAGATAATATTTTAAATGCTCAATCAGGCTTGAGAGATTTAATAGATACATACGGTTTTTTTATTAGTACCTAGACTGTTGAAAGTCCACAGACAGTTATTTTTAAATATAATATGCTAGTGTAAGTACGATTTTAGTTTACTATAAACTGATATTATTAAAAAATTACAATCCTTGAGCTCAAGTAACTAAAGAAAATAACACAATTAGGAATCCGATACTGAAGCGACTTAAAAAGCTGTGCAGCTAGATTCTGATGCCTTAGTTCGCCAATCATGTTGACGCAACGTCAAAGCAAACAAACCGTCTTCCAAAGAAAACAAGACGTTTATCTAAAGCGATTTTTCTTACAAAAATACTACTAGTCCTAGAATAAATACAAAACTTTTCAGCGCCAATTAGAGTCTAACAATATTATTAGGATACCTTTTTATTTTTAAAACAAAAGAAGAACGTAGATTGTCGCGGAAAATAACGAAACAAGCAGCTTATCTTTAAAATACTAGAAGTGAAGTTAGTCGGATGTTCTTTTTTTTATGTGGATCTCATAATCTTGATTATAATGATACAAAGCTCTTAAGGAAGTATAAAAATGGGATTGTGGAGTGTTTTCTATAGGTAGCGCTAGCTGTTTATTTAAATTCAAATACCGAAAAAAAGCAAATTTTAAGGCACCTCCGTTTACATAAAAAAATATCAAAACTGCACAACGCCAGCTATATCCCTTCATGGCAAGCTAACAATATGATGTCCATGAACATGTGCGACGCAGTACATTTACCGGAGACGCAAAAAAAACATTTCCTTTTTATGACTTATTTTTATTTCATGTCTTAATTTTAGTCGTCCATATTCAACATTGTTCTTGCAAATTTTTACAAAAAATCACAAAACAAATTAATATTTAAACGGAAATATATGTAAGGTTATTTTACGTTAACATTCCCCGTTACAGCAGAAACAGATTGTTGCTTGCTATACTTGGTATTCGCCGACACAGTGGCGCCCACGTTTCAGTGTCTTGCGGTTTCTGATAGCCTGGTACTTTTAGTCCTAGTCATATTGAGCGAATTCTTGTTAACATTTTGGGATTGTTTATCTAGCTAGCGCCTTAAAAAAAACTGTAGATACGTTTACTTTTTTTTGTTTGGTAGGTAGGTACAGCAGATTCCTATTGGCTAGAAGAAAGGAGATTTTTTAATGATTGACTGAACTTTTGCCTTAATAATAATATGATTGCTGAAAGTTGGCGGCATTAATTTTATTTATAAGTAAAAAACGGGTCCATATCGGACCAGCTATTATTCTTGGTCATCTTATTAAACCTAAGTCTGTCTTAGTTAATATTATTACGATAATTAACTAAGAGGAGGGGAAAACTGTGGAAATCAAATTAAGTATTAATAAAAAGGCTATTAAAAACGCTCGCGAAGTAAATATTTCACCTCCACTTCCTCTCCGCTAAATTGCCTCGCTAATGACATTTGGCTCTGACATTTCACACAAGAAAGACACCGTAATGTACTGAGGGGACTCAGGGTAAAGATCTTACGTTTCTTGGTTGCCTGGTACTTCGGAAATTGTTCGCTATTGTTCTCCACTTTTGTACAAAATTATTCAAAAAACTTTTTTTATTAAGTACTAGACTATTTATTTCATTTTGATGTGGTTTTCATATTTTCTTTATTAAAAATATTTATTTTTATAGAAACTAAATAGGTACTATCATTTTCGCATAAATAGTATTTGGATATTTTAGTATTGATAATAATAATAATGCGTGCATATTATTGACTACGTAATACGCACTCATAATTAGTCTTACGTACATGCATATTGATTTTAATAGTTTTGAAACAAATAAACATCCCAGCCCCCAGTAAATATCTCCCCCGCTGATAACATAAAGCGTGTCTGTAAACACTGACGCCGACCGACGACGCTGTGACGCCGAATGTTCGGCATTTTGTCATCTCTTACGTTTTATGGAATCCTAGTACAATTTTCTGGTTAAATATTCTCCAGCCAAGGATGCTTTAACGGTGTAGCAAATTTCTTGAAAATGTAATTTTTATAATGTTTCAGATTTGATTAATACCAAAGTATTTTTTTGACTGATGTATAAAATCAAAGTGATAGATAAATGTAGCGAACCTATTCTTTCGAAAAATGTGAAATTGTAATGAAATAAACTACATACACTGAGTACCTACCACCTAATTAATTATTATTAAGTATTTTATTTGCCATTCAATGTTTTCGTAATAAAAACTTGACTGGATTCCATCTCACGAGAGTAATTTGTAGTTTTCGTAAACAACCGGGGGTGGGTAGCCCCAGCCCGCCAAGACGACGCCGGTCTTGTTTTCCTTGTTCGCCTGAAATAATATCGCTGTTTTTACGTTTTAAGAAAAGTTAAACATTTAAAAAATAACATCAAAAATTCCCATTATAAATAATAAACATATAATTTTCATTGTAATAATAGTCATAGTCATAGAAACTGAGATACATACTAAGATTTTGTATTTCACGAGCAACCTAAACAAGTCAGTAGTTTACATGTGTGTTCTGTAAATTGCTTATTTACTTCAGCGTTAGAAGCTTTGCCAACTTGTTGAGTTGACTTCCGTTTGCTTCTACCGTTTGATTCAACGCAACGTCTTATAGAACCTTCTACATTGACTGAAATCCTAATACTGGGAACATCACATTGCCAGGAAATTATATTGTAGGCAAATTCTCTTTTGTTTCTAAAGTTAATTTTTCATTATTTATTAAGATCGTAAAGCTGTTAAACTTCATTTCCACGGACTGAAAGCGCAGCATTATAAAAAAGTATTTTGACTTATCATAACGTTTTGAAAATAAAGTTTTCATAATTTAATCAAAAGTGACTAAAGATTACTTGAAATAAAAATGTAAGGATTACTTGAATTGAAAATTTTAGGCAATAACTAATCAAAAACTGGAATACATTACCTGCCGTTTGTATAAAATTAAAAAAGGCCCACCTTGTCTATTTTTAAGCTATTCATAAAAACAACCCTAAAACCACCCAAATTATACAAAAAAGAACTAAAATCCCGTTTTGAGTAAACACCAACCCTTATCGATATTTTTAGCTAAACAGGTCCCATCTGTCCCGTATCCCAGTCGCGTCCTAACTGTATCGCGCGTCACATGTGCCCCGCGCTCTCTTACATTTCTGGTCGCCTGGTACTTTGTGAACTTGTGTGTGTTAGTTTCATGTGGGTTCAAGCAGTTCTTGTTTGTGAGTAGAAAATAGAAGTATTTTATTTATATTGTAAGTTTTTATAGTTTGTGAAACTACATTGTTTGCTCTATTTATAATTCATCTCCATGAGGTCATAATTTTTTTTTAATATCGTAAGTGATTTCGTTTTTTTTAAACCCGGCAATAACTTTTATTACATGCACCTGTTAAGTTAAAAAGTAGGAACCTTACTTGCATACAGTAATTTAGTATAAAGGACCAAAGTTCGAAGGTAATGCAAGCGTGGACAGAACAGAATATGTTTCGGTAAATCTCACCCTATAAATATTTTGCGTTTAAAAAACAAATATCTCCCCTTGATATTCAACAATTCGCAGAGTATGAGAAAATCTATCTAAGAAAACTTTAACAGTAATCAAAGCCAATCGAAATACATAAATTCCATTTTTTAATTTTTTAATAGTCATAATTTGTGATCCATAAATCAAATAGGCATTTTATCTCTAATATTAATCATAATTATTATATTATTTTACTTAATGAACCGAACCTAAACCGCTTTAGTAACAAAATATGACAAAGAAGAGAAGAAAGTCTCGTATACACGACTCATCATACTATGATGCTAACATAACCGTTCAAATTGGACGAGTGTATGCTATAGTCATTAAGCCAATTAATCTTTGGTTCAGCCCGCTTCTGACCCAAATAACATCTGCTTTGTACGTTTAATATTCCTTTTGAATATGTGTACTCTAATATTATTAAATTAATCTTTAAAATGCGTTATTTCAGCTCAGATACCCGAGAATCTAGGATGATAATTTAAATGTATGTACTACAACTGCATAATTTATTATTCGCTAAAGATTCTACAATAGTAGATATCGGTCAACGAAAGGTTTTCAAGAACTTCAATATAAAAATGAATTATGAGTTTACCACAATTACTATGTCGCTATATAAATTAGCATTTTTGGGTAAGGTATATGGAAAAGGGTAAGCTTATGCTACTTGGATACATAATCTATAGCAGCCCTTACAGGTTAGGTACCTGTAAGGGCTGCTATAGATTATTCTTCAAGCGTATAAGGAATAATAAATATCGTACTTATGAATAAATAACAATTACACATTAAAGGAAAGAACTTCAATATATGCATATTCAGCAAAAAAAGTTGAAAGTTTTATTCATGGTAAGCATAAGCACTGTTCCATACAGAATGCGCAATTGATGCAGCATCTATCTAAATAGTTCACATCCTCTGTGATAGCAATTCTGCTAATATTTATATACAATTAGCTCGTTATTATGTAATGTCCCTCATTTACTAATAGTAATTCCTTTAGATATAACTAATGATAATAGCGTTGTCCTTGTAGATAAATAAAAAAAAAACATTCACCGATTTAGGTGCCAAATTTTTTGCAAGATTCTGTTTGATTTTCAGATCTAAAAACTTCTTTGGAACACATAATTACACTTATCGACTGGCAGAAACTAAAAATGATTTTTTTAATTGGGGTAAAAAGTGCCTTTTCGACCTGACGGAATTCTTATCACCCAGTTTTATAGTGGGCCATATTATCACGATCACATAAAATTTTATATTCAATCAATCAATTGTTAACAATAAATATCTATAATATTTTGTCAGCGAACACTTACAGTAACTATTTGATGGACCCCTCGGTCCAAACAATCGTCTTCCGCTAGTCAAACCCAATGTATAAACGGCCATAAAATAAATGGGAGCCCATCTCTCCCAGTTAATCCTATTGAAATGTATAACTAGTAGGCCTGTTATAACGGCTAATTCTCTTTTAAATATGATATAGACAAAAAAATATCTCATTCGAATCTAAGGTAAACCGCGGTCTTAACTATTTATTAGTTGTATGGTCTACTGAAGTCGAGTGTGTAATAGTTCTTTCGACTTCAATTAGCGAACAATGATAACAGCTTAAAGAAATAACAGTTTTTTTAAAAAGCTTTCTTTAAAGCTGATAAAATAATACCAAGCATCTCCACCTAAATAAAAGCTGGTATACGAGTAGGTATGTACAAGTGTAAAAGGACATAGAAACTATGGCAGAATTTACAAAATGGGGGGATAGATAGGACTTCAACAGAAACAGCTGAGGGCACTCTAATTTTAGATAAGGAAAATAAGGATATCGTAGAAGGGTGTTTATTCACATTTGATTGTTTAGAAGCATGTTTACTGTAACAGCTAGGGCCGGCTAATAGCGTGTCGTAACAGCGAAAAGTCACAATCCCAGGCTTCGAGTCCCACAGACATATTACATCAATGTCGTAAGCCAATAATAATAAATAAACCAGAGGGCAATAACAAACTAGAGGAATCAGATTACATGTTTCGATTTCTAGGCTGTAAGACATTCATTTATGCAGCACGAAGTTCTTTTGAAAGAGTTTAGGTAATTGATATAAAAAGTAATGGTTTATATACAATCAATACTTCTCACAGTATCAATAGTAGATCAGCAGAAGAAGAAAAAGGTACAAATTTGATATAAAGCCCTGAAGCAGAGGATTGACATGAATTTCTCAACAACTTCAATTTGTTCCTTTCTATCAGTTCAACAAATCAAGTTAGCAGTGTCGTCAGCTTTCATTCACAATTCAGAAAGAGGTCGACGCCTCGACGGCACGATTGATAAAGCAGTTGTGACGCGCCAATCGACGCATCCTGCCCAATTGCGTACATGCATGCGAAACGACGCACCCGCGTTTACACACACGCACACAGCAATCAACGTTATGAGGGTACTATCATATTAAATAATGACAGTAGACCAACGGGTGATTTATGCTGGGTGGTGGTACTTGTTAAAGACCGGAAAGCTCGGACCATAATTTCTAAAACAGTTCGAAGACAAAGCAACCGTGCTACTTTTCAGGAATGATGTAAAAATCACAAATAATTAAATCTATACATATAATAAAATCGTAAAATACCAGGGCTTCAATTTGTTTGTCTGTGCGTTTGTGCGCGCTAATCCCAGAAAAGAATTCAGCGAGTTGAATGCGCTTCTTACTGACTTAATGTGACCAGCTTCTCATAACATTAAGTCGTACCTAGTTTCATTAAAATCGGTTAAAAAAAAATAGTTACGGTCATTGGAATAATATGCCACTTCGTTCGTGTGAGAAAATAATTCAAATTTTGCTATTTCCGGAACTCTACGAGCACAGAGTCGCTTGCACAGCTAGTAAAAAATAAAAATTATTGTTGTCCAAAATTCCCAACCAGTAAAGGAAATGTTGTAAATTGAAAGTAAGTTTTCAAGTTCAACAATATCTGCTATTTGAGAATCGAATTATCACACTTTGTGTATGTTGCATTCGTCCAAACAAGTTTTTAGCTCTAATAGCTTTTGTACATAATAACTTAGACAATAACATTTGTTTCTCGTAAAATCTTGTGGTGGGTTACGCGTAACTATGTAGTACATATCTGCTTTTGAGCCGACAAACTTAACATTGACATCGTATGCAAGTAGTTATATCAATTTTGATCATAAAGCAATAGGTGCACCAGTAACTAGGAACTAGTGTCTTGATCTACGAGCAATTTAAACTACGCACGTGGCCTTAGTCTATACATTCACTAGAAATGCTAATATTGTATGGAACTTAGAACTCTTTGCTGAAACAAGATGAAACCCAAACACAGCAACTTGGTTAGGTACGTACCGAATTGGTTTTTGACTTTTAAATTACAATGATGTAACATTTCGTTCTCATGACAATACAATATCCTCACATACGTAAGGCAACGTCCCGCATTACGAAATGTTACCAGTATCACACAGTTATTGTTACAATTAATTCAGCTGTCCTGTTCCCTCCGCTCTGAACTGCCAGTTAGTTGACCCCGACGCCCGGGCTGCATACTGTCACGCGTTAGACAAATTATGTGTTGTTAGAAAAGAACAGAAAAAATATAATGACGATGTTACGAATTTCTTTTTATGTTTCTATTCTTCTCACGAAGATATGGGGCAAGACGGTAGTATCGTTGATGTAACTTATGCTTATGTATTACCGTTTGTTTTCTAAGTAAATAGACCAATACTTTAAAAAAAAAACACGTCATTTATAAAAACATCTATATAAATTAATAATAATGAAGATAATTTAAAATATTAAGAGCTGATTTTTCCGTCGTCGGATAACAGACTTTTATTTGGGGAATAAAGTTGACTTTTTATAGTTTTTGTATGAAAAAACTGTTCTCGAGTAGAGTTACCTGACGATGGAAAAATCTGCCCTAAAACTGACAAAGATTATCCATTGTTTACGGTAGCTGACTCATTACTTATCTATACTTAGGAATATTATTTCATCAAAATTGAACAAGGAACAGCGACAAAAACCCCTTTTTTTCTCTGAGTAATTTTAGTGTTAATTACGAAGTTTTCTTTACAGGATCAACTCAAAATGAACAAGCGAACTTAAACAACATGGATCGGAGATAGAACTAAGATGTTGGGAACTAAAGACAATGTGCTAAGAACTTTAAAAACTGAATCATGGTGCTTGGTGGTTGTGTGTGCGGTGCTGGCTGCGCTGGTGATGGACACTGCTGCCCTCAATGGAGACAACGTCTGCATGGTAAAACAGAAGTAAGAGAAATCTTCTGCCTTCTGCCTAGCCTTTTCCCAAGCTATGTTGGGGTCGGCTTCCAGTCTTACCGGATTTAGCTGAATACCGTATTTTACATGGAGCGACTGCCTATCTGACCTCCACAACCTATTGCTAGGTAATACAGCATTCCATAGTAAGACTGGCTGTCAGAATTGTAATGACTTAACGACTATCAAAGATCACCGTATGACAGTCGGGACCAACGGCTTAACGTGCTTTCCGAGGCACGAGTAGAGAAGTAAGAGAAATATACTTTACTAAATGAAAGAGCAAACGATACCTAGGTACTTTTGATAATCCTTGGTAAGCAGGGATTAAAAACTTTACCAGCCGGAATCGAGCAGAAAATGCGCGAGTGGTCCCACGACTCCGGCCAAGGCAAGACGGGAACGGAGTGTTTTTGATCGGTGAAAGTCCAACATAATTATGCCCACGTCGTGCCCTCGGCGAGCCCTTAAAAGCATAAGCTTTGCAACCCGGAAAAAAATACGGTTTTAAAACTCCAAAGTTTTAAGTTCGCCGACTTCTAACAAAACTGTGTATGTTCAGCGAATTAAGGATTAGAATAGGAATCTTTCATTTTAGTAGCAAGTTGCTTGGTGTCCTACTGTGTCATGATTACTGTTAGGATGGTAGGAACCAGTAATTGGATACAATAAATAAAGTCAAGAATGCATGTAAGGCAAACGCAAGCCTCTGAAAAACCAGGCTTCCCCAGAAATAACAACTGACGATCTCAAAGTTAAGTAAACTCTTGAGATAGGAAAAAAATAAGAGAAAAGTACAAAAGCGGTTTTGTACCACCCTTTCACTTATTCATTTTATATAGACTGCCGGAGGTGAATTAAATCTGTGAGCTACTACTGAATATTATAGCTCACAGTACTACTGAGTAACATAATAATCTCTGTTAACAAGCAGACGCTTGGTTACTACGGGATGTCAATAACAATTCGACTCCAAGAATAAATAGGATGAAACAATAACACGGATATTAAAAGTGAAATCTTGATATAATTATGTTAAAACTGTACACAAAAAGAATTGATGTGTAAAGACATTAGATAGATATAAATCGCGTGAAGGCTTTTTGATATGTAAGTGCAATAGCACTTATATATCAAAAACTGTTATTATTCAAAACCTTATTTCTGTAAGATAGCCATAAATATCTATTAATGAAAGATTACCTGACCGATAAAGGTTAAATGCAATACCACCTATCAATTGAAAATGTAAGAAATATACATTATAGGCTACACACATTTATTGTAAACGATTCAAAGCTTTGAATATTTTAGATGCTATAAATATCATCATTTCATTAATCTTCAATCAAAAAACCGTTTAGAGACTTCTATGGGATGAAAGACACGCCGAGGCCACACAACTTGTATTGAATACGTACGTAATAATTAATTAGGTTTTCGAGACAGCCCTGTTTGTTAAAGGCGTTGTTACGATGCCAAAGCTCCAGCTTTAATTAATTACACTTTCTACATAGGCTGATCAAACAACAATACTGCCAACTATAACTATTCATAAGTTATTAAATAATTAGAAAGTAAGGCAATGAATAACTATTACAACTTTTATTCCGTCTTCAGTAAACAAAATCCAAGCCAAAAGCAAAACTAAATATTTATGTTATTTGATTACTGAATGAATTTATTTTCTAGAGCTCAGGCAGGATTACAAACAGTATTGTAACATTCAGGTCAATAAACTCTTAAACTGATACGACTTATCAACGCCCTATTGCAGAAACTGATTTCAGGAAGACACTGATAAGCTACCGAAATCAATGCTATTGACTTCATAAGCAAAGTGACGTAGCGGTCACTAGTAATCAGACCGCCAAAAACATGGTATAAGTTCGATAAATTTTTGTTCATATTTTTTCTGTATTTTATATTATGACCTTCCATGACATAAATGCTCATAACATGGCTAGGGCTTTATCATAATGCATGAGAGTTATTTAGTCTTCCTTTATCTGTTTCGAGAAATATTATTTTTGGTGGAATTTGATTAGAGTAGGTATTGTTTCAACTAAGTATACCTAGTAACCTAGCCTTTATAAATAAGTGTAACTGTAAGCAAAACAATGGTGACCCAAACTTATTCAAATTGTACAATTTCACTTCCATAGGTACAACATAACGAAGAGGGTAAAGTATCGAGCTCCGATGTCAGTTCGCACATACGAGTGGTGCTTCTCCATGCCACCGAGGTGCTCCAAATGGAACACCGAGATGAGGGACTTAACCAGGCTCGAGGTTTGTATCAATTCATAAAATCTTTGTTTAAGATCTACCTATCTTATCTATATAAACAGTTGCCATGGTAACGCCTTAGTCCCAAATCGAGAAGGTTTCTTCTTTCAACACAGTTAACGCTATCGTTTGGTCCTTATTTAATTTTTGTACTTATAATATAAAGTTTGCAGTAAAATTAGCTCCATTATCGATATTCTTATTTTTCTTTATTTTACATTTTTCTCTCAATGTTAGATCAGGGCCCCAATTCTCTATTTTATAAACCGTCCGATGGCAGTGTAATGATCGTATTTTCGATTGATTTTGGCACATTTGGTATTCTTCTAAGCATTTAATCTGTGAAATCGTGTATGTCATAGATAGTATCTTAGCACGATTGCCATTAATTTGGTAATCCCTTACTGACATTTCAAACTTAATGGGCTTTATTTTTTTTTACAAAATCGTCGACATTACGATCATTACACTGCCATCGGACGGTTTAAAAATAGGAGAATTGGGCCCCAGTTAGTAGGGGAGGGTGGGGTAATCACGGACGGCGGGTAATGCCGGACACATCAGTTTAGGTGTGTTAGAAAAGGATAGCAGATATTCTCAATGCTTCAATCGCGAGTCGAGTTCGAACGTAGTGCCGGACTGTGAGTAGGGGAGTGAGGCTGCGCACACTTTGCAAGGTATGTAAAATTGAGTTTTTTTCTACAATTTCATCTAATTTTAGTGTAATTTTGAAAAGTTGTATATTATGGCATTAATGACATAGGAATCTGGTATCTTTTATGTATATCGACATGTAATTAGATAAGGTTTTAAAGTACTCAGCACTTGCATCACTCGATTCTAACCTCAAATAAAAAAATAGTTCTGGATATTTCTGTGAATCGGCTAATGACGGACGACTTAGATGGGGCAATCTCGAACGTCCGCAATTACACCCCTACATAGATTGATTTTTATCTTTTATTTAAAATATTTGTTTCCACCGGTTAACTGCGGTAGTTTTTGTTTCCTTGTACCTAACCTAAAATATTGTTTTAACAGACTCTTAACTGTTGTGTTATAAATATGTATACTTACTTACTATATCAATTTTTAGATGCCACGACGTTACCAAAGGAAGACTGAGACCAAATACAAATTAGAAGATTTAGAAAAAGCCGTTCACGATGTAAGGAACAAAATACTGTCGTTAGGAAAGGCATCTATTATTTATTCTGTTCCAAAAAGTACTATACATGACTATCTCAAGAAAGAAATAATAAATGAACCTAAAACTGGAAGAAAAGCTATATTTACTGATGCACAAGAAACTGAATTAGAACAACATATAATTAAATGCAGCAAAGTATTTTATGGCTTAACAATAGAAATGGTGCGAAAAATAGCTTTTAAATTTGCAGAAGTGAATCAATTGAAACATAATTTTGACAAAACATCTCAAATGGCAGGAAAAGACTGGTTTTATGGATTTAAAAAGAGACACCCTGAAATTTCGCTTCGTAAGCCTGAGTCTACTTCTATCAATAGAATAACAGCGTTTAATGAAACGGAGGTAAAAATGTTTTTTAACAATTTAGAAGCCGTGCAAGCAAAATATCACTTTGATGGTAATCGTATTTACAATGTGGACGAGACCGGTATTTCTAATGTCCAAAGGAATTCAAGAATTTTGGCGCCAAAAGGTCAAAAACAAGTCGGTATGGCAACAAGTGGTGAACGAGGCACGACAACAACAGTTGTTTGCGCATTCAGTGCTTCTGGAAGGTATGTTCCCCCATTTTTTATTTTTAAAAGGAAGCGAATGAATGCTCATTTGTTGCGAGGAGGCAATGCTGACATGATCGCAGCAGTTAGCGATTCTGGTTGGATTAACGAGCACCTATTCGTGGATTGGTTACATCATTTCATATCTTTTGCTAAACCAACTCTTGAATAACCAATTTTGCTTATCCTAGACAACCATGAAAGCCACATTAGCCTTGCTTTGTCGCCAGAGTGGAATAATATTATTGTCTCTTCCACCTCATACATCCCATCGCATGCAACCACTAGACTTAACATATTTCGGACCCATTAAGACTGCTTATAATAGAGAATGCGACTTATACATGGCTTCAAATGTGGGCCGAAAAATTACACAGTATGAGGTCGTAGAACTTTTTACGAAGGCTTTTAACCGCATCAGCAATATAGAGAAAGCAGCAAACGGATTCCGCGCAGCTGGTATTTGGCCCATAGATACAACTAAATTTGATGAACAGTTTGTAGATGCAGCAACATCATCACTGGAAAATCCCAGCATTTTACAAAGAGCAGTGACCCCTGATTCACAAATATTACCAACATCAATTGAGCAGCAAAGACCAGCCACACCTTTGGTTAACTTAAATGAATCCATTCCACTTACAAATATTGTTAATGTTCCCATAATGCCACAACAAAAGAGTAAACAAACTTCCAGAAAAAAACATTCTACTGTAATAACGAGCACTCCGATGAAAGACAGTCTTTAGGAAAAAGAACAAAAAAAGAAATATAAAGAGCAGATAAAAGAAACTGAAAAGACCGTAAATACAAATAAAGGAAAAAAAGGAGTGAAAAATCTTAGAGCATTTGCAGATGAGAATTATGAAATTGAGAAGCAAAAGAGGAATGTACCACGCAAAAAGAAGAAAGTCGATAAAGGAGCTACGACGGAGAAAGAGTATTATTGTCTGATTTGTGCCGAAAAGTATGAAGATCCTCCAGGTGAAGACTGGATTGAATGTCACAAATGTAGGTTGTGGGCCCACGAAAACTGCACAAGTGGTGAAAGCACTTCAAAGGGTTTTCTCTGTGATTTTTGTAGGAGTTAGACCACGTTCGTTATTACCCCAACGCATCCGAGATTACCCCACACTGTGTCCGTACTTACCCCACGTGCTGTGGGGTAATCCCGGATACAAGGGTTTTGTTTTTTTGATACTAGTTGATTTTATTTTGAAAATATATCTACGTTAAGTATGAGAACAGAAGATTGATTAGTTTAAGTAAACTTTTGGCAATAAATAGTATTCGTAACTTGGTATGGTTTTGTTCTATTTCAATTCTCCCTTAAGTGTTCGCAATTACCCCACTCTCCCCTAGTTTAATTTAAACATTCCTATGATTTAATGAGGAAAATATACGGTTTAGATGTCAACAACTTATTACATAGGACTATCCTTGAGAAAAACTGGATCGATTGTAAAGTGACTGTCACTAACCTTAATTATATCGCAGCATTCTTAATACCACACACCAAACGCTTTATCCTCAGATATATAAATTCTCAGACATTTAAATACATTAGAATACCTACTTAAAATATTTTGCATAATGATTCTAAGATCCATCTTGTGATTTGTCCTAAGATGCCGCCCCGAGTTTAGCTGTTTAAGTTAGCAGTTGCACTCTTCAAAATTTCCAAGGCCTATTTTTATCAATTATCAATTTGAGGTTTGTGGTTTTACAGACAGAAGAAAGGACTGCAGAGGTGGCAGTATGCTGTCCTGGGTACAAAATGATGGACGTATCTTGCGTTCCCATTTGTCCTCATGGGAAAACAGGACCTGGATGTTCGGAAGGTAAAAAATAAGATCTAGAAAGCTAAAAAACTTTTATGCATACTACAATATTTTATTTGCTGAAACCTATGCAACTTTTTATATAGGACATCGAATACACATTTTGAAGTCGCGTTTGGAGTGTACACAACTACAAGAAATTAATACATTAGTTCCGGTTGCCCGTCATGATTACTCTTGTAAATTAATAAAATTCTAGCAAAGACATAGCTATCAAAACTGTAGTATAGACTACTATTTTCAATATTTCGTGGTCTACAGCAAAAATAATAAGAGAATTCTCTTTGTAATTGATTCAAATCGCATCTACGAAACCAAATAATTTAGCGTACAAAATTTTCATAACTGTTTTGAAATCTGGATTTCACGATCTATACCTACACTTAATATTTATATCTATCTTTGCGACTGTAAAGTCAAGTAAAGTGTGTGTTCACTGATAAGCGAATAGGTAAATATTTGATTAACCTATTGAGGCAAAGTGGCAACAAGATAGCTGTTTTGCTGTCTTTTGACGTTATATTTGTGCCTCTAAAACAAAGTAAAGATCAAGTACCAAAAGTAGTGACAATAAATTCTTATTTTATGGTGCACACAGGCTTCTAAATCAATTGATCCATGTTTTCAGAATGTCCAGACAACAAATGGGGCCCAAATTGTATACACGAATGTAAAAGATGTAAGAAAGGGTTCTGCTCGCCCCTAACGGGTGAATGCGAGTGTTTAGACGGATGGCAAGGTGAGAGGTGGGTTGCCACTTTACATAACTAGATAAGCCGTATTTATACTTGCTAAGACAAGATTACCTTTTACTCTGATTTTCATGGTGTCGATTTATCGATGCCCATTAATAAATAGGTGCTATGGCCTAGAATTAAGGTAGATTCCATAGTACTTACCTTCCCAAAAATTTGATCTCAGTTTAATTATTTTTATTTAGAAGTTTGAGAATTTTTATCAAAGTCGGTGACGTTTATCGACTTGTAAAGCGAATCCAACACTGTAGGACAAAGTTATTGCAAAAGATTAGGACGATGTCTACTAACTATAAAATAAATTATATGTTACATTAATCATACAAGTATGACCAGTATATTTACACCATGTTTTATAGTTGTCAGTCAATAGTTATTTAATTTCGACTTGGTATTTTATCAAGGTACGTTCATTATTATTTTGTTTGTGTTACAGTTGTGATGCGAGCATGCCACCAACGACAGCAACAACGTCGTTTGAAGAGCTTCTAACAGTATTTAGTACTAAAACTACTACTCTTACTACTACTCCTAGAGTCAAAACGCCTAGGACCACGTTGCCCACTCCTATTACTACTGTACATATTTCTAGTACTAGGGCGGCGACTCCTAGCACTCCGGTAACTACTATTAAAACTACAGTTACTCAATCTGTGACCACAGCAACTACTTCTGTGCCTACAGTAACCACTTCTACAGCAAAACCCACGACTGTATCTATTACAAGTCCTCCGACTACCAGTCCTTTTTTAACTACCACTATATCAAGCACCACGCAAATACTAACAACACAAAGCGAGAAGAAAAATGAAGTAATAACACCTCTAATCACATCTACAGCAATTCCAAAAGTATTTACAGAAACAGATAACACAACATTGATCACCATTAGCACTCCAAAAGCATTATTCACTCCAACTACTGAAGTAACCAGTCAGAATATTGAACTTACTCCAAGTTATAGAACTGAAACAATAGATACACCTTCAACGACGGAGCAAATGATTGCTATAAAAACCGTACCAACTGTTAATGTGCAACAAAAACCTTTAGAGATAATGACTACTACAGAGAAGTTAAAAACGACTATTCCTCCATCAACAATAAGAGTAACTACAATGAAACCGGAGCAAACGAAAAAGGAGACTACAATAAGAATTCTGCCAACTACAGTGAAATTTAAACCAAAAGAAATATGGATTAGGCCAGCTCAAAAAGGTGAATCTCCTAATATTGAAACAAAGATTAAAACCACTCACGAATTTCCAAAGTACAGAAGTGTTAATAACAATAATAAAGAGCTGACACCAGCAACAACTACACCAAAGACTATAATTGTGTCTATAATACCGACTTCAGTGTCGTATTCGACGTTTAAAAAAATTGCATTCACTACATCGTACATGTCAACAAAGAACAATTCATCTGTTGATTCGGACAATAGGACAGAACATGAATTTACAAAGCCGATGGTGGTTGTAACTTCGACACCTACTGTAAAACTGAGTACGATCTCAAAGAAAGACTTGTTGTCGACGACATATTTTACAAAATCAACACATCTACCAAGCACTTCTGTTACTCCTAAAGAACCTTCAACTAGATTAGTTACTTTGGTAACGAAACCTTCAAAAGTAACTAAAACTATATCTCGTATTAATAGAACTAACAGCATGTCGACTGATATTAACAAGAATGTTTCTACTTCTTCACCAATAACTTCTTCACATTCAATAAGAACTACGTTGAAACAGAATGATACACTTACAAATTTCACTGGTAGATCTTTTAAGACTTCTAGTACAGCACAATCTTCAACTGAAAAAACAACAAAACACTTTGTAAAATACGTAACACATAAGAAAGCGATTGTTGCGCCAGTAACCAAATATGTGATTCCGGCTAATACACCAAAGACAGTCGAAAAAGAATTTAAAAAGGCTAACGTTTCTAATAACAATCAAATCAAAGTCAGTACAGATGGACCGATGGATGATGAAGAATTTCATATTTTGACAGAACCCGAACATATAACAGCAGTTATGGGAGAAAAGGGGACTGACAGATCATCAGTAGACTTAATATCGGTGATAAGTATAGCAGGAGGAGTGATGATGGCAGTCATCACCGTAGCAGTAGTCATTGTGATGATAGAAAGATGCAAGAAGCCGAGGTATGACGACGTGAGGAAAATTAATGATATTAGAATGCAGGTGATGATAGATAATAATGATGTACCGCCACCGCCATATGTAAGAAGCATTTTTCATACACCTTTGCCTGGTAAGTACCAAATTTACCAACACAATGATATTGAAAAGGGTAGATTTTTTAATGCCACCTCAAGGTGAGCGAGAAATTATACTTAACGAAACATTCCTTGATTAATCTTTATGATTATAGGTACCGTATCGATTGACGCCATAAAAGTTCAGGATGTCAATCTTTCGAATTCCAACTGGTTTGATTCCCGAGGGGAAAACGCGTATTTCCAAAAAAATGTGATTACTGTTTTGTTTTTCCTATAGGACTAAAACTACAACAAGTAAATAAAATACGGCATATTTTCCAAACAGAACAAAGTTTTGAAAATTATAATTATTGGCGATTATTGTTTTGTTATTTTTGTGCTCTAAAACGCAATCGGTAATTTTTAGCCCAATCACAAATTTTGACAAAATTTTACTTTCACACCAATAGTATTCTGTTTCACGAATGTATGTCTGTCACGAATGAATGTGTGTATGTCTACAAAATAACGTTCAGTAGGGAATAATTTATAATTTCACACGTTTTCACATCGGCCCATTAGCTCAGTTGGTTAGAGCGTCGTGCTAATAACGCGAAGGTCGCGGGTTCGATCCCCTCATGGGCCACGAATTCATTTGATTCATTTTTTTTTGTTTTCAGATCCACCAAATTTAGAGAAATGTCATTATCAACCAATTTCGACATTGGACAGGAATTTAAAGCAATTTATGAGGCCGGTTGTCGTACAAACAATATCTCCTATTATGTTGGAAAATTTCAGAGGTAAGTTTCACTAAACGTATAAATTGCAAAAGTGGAAAGCGGATTAAAAATTTTTACATTCATCTATTACAGGTATTTTAGAATGTCATTATGATCATTTACCAAGAAGGAGCCATGATTTCGAAACTGTACGGGCTCGCTCATCAATCGCGCCATCTATGAACGACTGTAGCGAACTACGTCATCTCCGGACTAGCATTACTGACTCGGCAATCGAAGCGTTAAAATGTGAAGCCAAACTGGATGTTATAGACACCACGACATCGGAACCACTATATGCCGAGATCCCATGCTGGAGACCGCCATCAGAACATGCTATCGAAATAATGAATTTAAATGGAGAGGCCATAACCGAATTATGACCGCTACGTTCTACCAAAGTTCTGCTGTAGTTCTAAGCTGTTGTAATAGATGGCGCAGTCGCGTTGTTGGGGATGTACGATACCACCAAAGATTAATCTTGTTTTGTGTGAAGTAGATTTAAGTTACCTATATTAATTTTTAATTGTAATGAATGTAATTGAGTCGTGAATAAATTATCGAGAAATTTGTCTGTTTTTAATGCTTTGGTAAATATGGTAAACATCCAATACTTTTAACTAAATACTTACAAAAAACAATGTAAATAGTTAAAATTACTCATTGCATATACCTACCTAAAGCACATAAATTACAAGAAGATTCAATACCTTCTAAAATAACATACAAAAATGGATTTCAACTGAAGATTAAAATAAATCCTTTACTTGGAACACTTGTATAATTGCTTCAAAGTTAATGGCGGCTGTAAAAAAGTGGCGAGTAGCAACGCAGTAACTAATTCGTGCGGGGCGAGGTACTGTGCAGTCTGTAACTAAATTCATAGCCACCATTAAATTTGAATCGCAGTATACCTATCTGCACTATATTATTGCAATTACCTAGCTAGGCGAGCCTCTAATGTGAGTTACCTCAACTATTCACAAAATCTTTGTAACTTGTATTACATCTGTACAAAACGAAAAATACTAGCTTGTTTTCATTTATATGCTTTCCTATAAGTTATTCAAATACTTATTTGTTTTTCAAGATAGGGAATAATAACTTTGTACTTACTAACCATTTGCAGCTTACACTGATAAATAATTCATTGTATTTTCAAATAAGATTATATATATTTAATTAATACTTGTTTAAAAAATCGTTTCACGAGATTTATAAGTTTCAAATGTATCTTCTGCTTCAGATATGACATTGAATATTTTTCTTTTTACACTGTATTGTAGCCAAGTGGGAAACTGTTTAGTTGTTTCACACATGCTCTCGAAGAATGAGTCTAGGGGATGTTTGCTACTCTCACCATACCGACAATTGTTTCTATCATCCATGTCAATCATTATCTCTCCTATCTCATTTTCCACTTTTCGTTTACGGAATTTGTGTTCACTTGGTTCAGGGGTGTTGAGAATTTGATCTGTTTGTGTGACAGTTGTAAAGTTTAGGGTATCACTGGTTGAAGTGGAAGGCTGTACTTCTAGAAATGAGTCGGATGGTGAAGGAGATGAGTCCTTGTTCTCATCACTTGAAGTGGTAAGATTTCTTCTTCTTTTTCTTGTCTTCATGTAAGGTAGTAGAAACTCCATGATTTCAGCATACTTCCACTTATTATTAATTACTGAGTCAGGCCCGCTTGCTCCTGCTCGAGCTCTTTTTAGTGAATCTCTGTGACTGTCACGCAGTTTTTTCCACTCGGCTTTGGCTGTTTTAACTGAAAAAGTAAAAAACAACTTTTATAATATAATTACATAGGTACCAATCTACATTAAATAAGTGTCTACAAATAGGTACATAATATTGATTATTTTTACTTATAAGTTTACAGTTGATGCCATGTAAATTATCTTGTAGTCTAGATAAAATTACCAGTTAGTTTTGGCATCAGTCATCTACACACAACAACATTTTTATGGGATATACAAGCAGTAGGAAATACAAATATTGCCACTCAAATAGCTTTGAGACAGATAAAATTCATCACAAAAAGCAAGGTCTACATTGTTTCAGTTCCAGTTTCTGTAACACTTGATTGGTATTAACCTCTAGTGCTAAATATCATTTGTAGGATAAGTAAATAAAGTAATAACTACAAAAAGTATTACGTACTATCTGGTATGTCTTTGCATTTCAGCTCCTCAATTATTCTTTTCCAGGCATTGTCTTTCTTTCTCATGTCACGATATTCTCTGCATTCTGTATCCCATAAACACGGGAGCTGACGAACCAAATCTATAAATTGCTCCATACTTCACAATATAACTTACGGTTGATATTTTAATTCAAAATATTCAACTTTTGTGAAAAACCATAAAAATAGTTCAGACTTATTATCTGATAGCTGCTAATAAAATAATGTAGATTGTTTTGGTAATACATGATTTACATTACGCATTTTATATAGTTTGTTTGATATCACTCAAATCCGGCTAATAGTAGTAAATATTTATACTTGTGATAAAATACACAGAACAAGATCAAATTTCATCAAATAACAATAATTTGACTGACGTCTGACACTTGACAGTCGTGATTTCATGACAGTAGGTGACACTGACAGTTAAGAAAGACGGGAGCTGTGTTGCCACTTTTTCTCTCAGATCAAGAACTCACAATCAGAGGGCTTATTGGCTAGGTATCTCTAGTTGACAACCCAAGCGATTTTCACTGTACCTATACAATAATAAGGTCGAAGACCTACTGTGTTGTAGTAGACCTAGTTGGTTCAACTGAAGGCTACTATTACTGTAGGCTTATTGGCTATAGCAGTTGTCAACGAAAGCAATAATTGCTTACCAAAACAAACTGTGAAAGCACAAATTATGTGTCATTTAACGTTGATGTCCAAATAGATAATTATACTTACTTCAACGCAGTCGGTCCCCGATGTTAGTCGAAGTTAAATTTTTGTTTTTTTTTTACCATTATTTACAGTGAAAATCGCTTGGGTTGTCAACTAGATAGTCAATAAATAAACCTTCTTCTACTTTTTAGTATGCCTCATGTGACAAGACAAGTAAGAGCCATTATAATTACCAGTGTCGAATGTTAACGTTAAACTTACATTATAGGTACGATAATAATATGAATCAAACGTTTTAAATGTTGTATTTTCACCAAAATATTATCCTCTTTTCTAGCTTTCATTTAAATACTCGAGGTAGGTAGGTAGGTAGATAAAGAACCTTTCTGGAGACTCTACAGTTTGTAGCTTTTTATTGCAATAGTACCTAGGTACCTATACCTAGATAATAAATGTAGGTACTAGTCGTGTTATCACAAGAATAAGGGCATGATTAATATGATTGTGATATTAATAGGCGTTTTTTTTTTTGTAAACCTGAATAGACCCGATAAAGTAACATCGGTTACCTACTCCTTCTTCTTCTAAAAATCGTGATATACCTTCTCTGTAGGTACTATTTCCTGGGCTTAACTAGTTCTGACTGCACGGAAAGCCAAGTGGTATAGGTCACCACGCTAATTACCACTGTGCGCCAAGTGCTGCGGGTTCGATCCCCGCATGGGACTTTATTTGTGTGATCCACAAATGCTTGTTCCAAGTCTGGGTGTTCTTTGTGCATGTGATTTGAATATTTGTGAAACCCCCGCGACACAAGAATTAAATTCCTTAGTGCGGGCGTCGTTTTTTCAAAAAAAAGAATAAAATAAAGTTTACCAACGGATAGTCTCATAGGTAGGTATGAAGGAATAATTAAATTATTAATTAATACACATAAACAAAAGGCATAGGTACCTAGTAATAAATTAGAATTTTAAAGCTTAACTATTCATAGTTCGAAGATTTTTATCTTTTATTTATATTTCTCAAGGTACTCAATCTGGGGTTGAAATTAAACACAATTTAGCACAAAAAATAATGTATTACATTATAACAAAGCGTTAGCGCGATATTCCGAATACACATCTACCATAAGGGTAGTTCTTCAAAATTTCATTCTTTGACTGATTCATATGGCCAAAATTTAATTCCACTTTCAGCTTATTAACGCATCTTCATATGAAAATAGGTATGCCAAATAACGTATATTTGAATGAGGGACTCGTTTTTACAAAGTAGTTTTCGAGATATCAACATTTAAATATTTTGTGCCCAGATGAATCAGAATTTGTTACAGATTAATCAGAAACAGAAATAAAAATGAAAAGGTTTGAATGTAAATGGGCTCAGCTTTATGAAAATAATCATAATATTATAACAACAATAATCAGTTTTTATAAAAACAATTATCAGTGATCATATCGCGGAAAAAAAATTGGTCAATTCAAACATGCGTAAAATATGTTTCATGCGATTTCTTTTTAGCAGGTGGTGGTGGTTTTAAACTTTTGGGCTGACAATGAGATGCTACTTTGTGGGCTGGGAGTCCTCGGTGAATCTGATATCCAAGTATTGGGTGAAGGTGATTTTATTATTCTCGATGGGACGTCAGCGTTGGATGAGGCATCGGTTTCATTTTCTGTTAGGTTCAAATCGAATCCCAGTGTCTTCTGTTGTCTTATTGTGGATCTTGGTATACGTGCCGATAATGGTGAAGTCTGAGTTGAAACCTGTGATGAGCTGGGAATTTTCGGAGATCTTGGTATGATTGACATTCCTGGAGATGATGGTAATGATCATTTTTTTCGGTATCGTCTGCTGGAACACATTCGTCAATTATTTCCTGCACTCTACTTACTTGGACAAGAAAAATTACGCAACAAAAGTGCTCCTTTCTTGCTGGAAAAGGGAAAAACTAATTTATTTTCTGATTCATATCGGGTTTTGAACATATGAATCAGGCACAGATGAATCATGATTTTGCCTAAAATCATGCATAACTCATCATACATACAGACTTCAATATTGTGATTTTTCTACACGAATCTATAACCCAAAAGCATCACACGAAACTCAGATTGAGGTTTCAAAATAACAAAATAATTTTTTTAAAGTAGGCATTGTAATCATGAGGCTACCTGAACCAAGCACAGATGAATCAGATGTTTACCTTCGTTTCACCGGGATCTAATCCAACTAGCCACAAGTCCGCCTTCTAGCTCATAGGTTGCACGTCTGGCTCCCCCCTGCGCGAGATTCCAGACCCTTATTATTATTACTCGATCAAGTACGGTCAAGCGCAGCTTACTCCACATGAATCAGTATTATACGCCGGACACTTCTTATTTAATTAATTATAAACACACTAACGTAGTAATAACTAATACATAATTTTTTTGTAAGAGGTCAATTCATTTCCTTTCGATATAATTTTAATTTATATTGAAGAATCAAAGGGAAAATGTGTCATCGACCATTTTGTTCCGGAAAATGGCAAACGGACGCCCTATATGAATCAGGAGAACAGACTTCAAAAATTGTTGTTTATATCTAGACAGCAATTATTAAAAAAATATAATTTGTCCTAGATAGAGGTAAAGCTAAACTGTATAAAAAACAATATTACATGCCGTTTTGTTTGTTGGTTACAGAAATATACCCACAGACATCGAAAATTTTGTCTCTGAAGAACTACCCATAAATCTACTTAATAGGTACAATGCCTGGCATCAATATAACATACAGATACATATTAGCAACATACATAGGTCATTATTACAATATTAACTATCTTATTTTAAGACTTTAGTTTGGGTATATTTTTAACGCCAATGTAAGTTAATAATTTTTAAGGACCATAGAAACCTCATTAAGATTTCAAATACACGGTACCTTCTGAAAGGTCCTGTGGTGGTCAACCTTACATAATGTTCACTGGAACTGTTATTTAATATTTAAATTTCTGTGATTTGAACGCAGTATCTGATTTGATATTTGTTACAATATAATATTTTATTAATAGATATAAAAATGGTAACTAAATCTAGAATTATTTATATCTGTGTAATTATTAGATAACTTTGTCTTAGTTACTTAATAAAATGGGAAGATATAGGGGGTAGGAACCTACGTAATAATAATATAAAAATACGAAATAATAATCATTCCCAAATGCAGCCTATTAATTCAGCTAGATTTATGAAGGTGCTTGGGGTATAGAAGTAGTTTCAATACCTTTTTTCAATGCAAAGGGCATACCTACTTGTCTTATAAGAGTTTCGTAAATTTGGATCCGTCCTCTTCTATTTTTATAGGTACCGGTGAAAAAGTTACCCATTGCCTAAAATACGGAAGAAGAATTCCTGTTTATCAGAATCAGCGCCAACTTCTGACTGGCCTGTTACTCTAGTGTAGTTAGACACCCCTCTTTGTGTGATAAGCATGACCATTTTTTTTGTGTCTGGTTAAAATGAAATATTATATGGATCTATTACTAGCTTTTACTCGCGGTTCCGCTCGCGTGGTCTTAGTCTTTGCTGCAAAAAGATGCCTTTAGCCTTCTTCAAAGGCTATCTAACACTAAAGGTTTTTAGACTATTTAGGAATAAATATATGAGTATGTTTATAAGTTGTCTACTTGTCTGGTTGCCATAGTTGCCATAGCAGCTGCCCAGTTTGCGATCAGTGTGCGAGTTATCTAGATAAGACGAATGAATAAATTATACTTAGATACCCAATAAGTCCCAGAATAACGGTATTTTTTAAATCTTTATATGTTTCAAATAATTTAATAAAAATACTTTTCAATATTTATGAGTACTTTTCTATCTTATAAGTGTGTAAATAATTCAAATGATAGATTTGGAACTAATTTACGACGTAGGCGCCTTTAAGGAAGATTTTCAAAATAATGTGTACCTAGTAGGCAATTACCCACTCAAATATTAGATTATAATTATAGTATTGTTAGGAACCTACATAGAGGATTTCATATTCTATGGGTACACTTATTATCTGTTCCGTGGGTACAATACAGATGCCTTGAATAAATAACAGTTAGCAAGTAGCACATAATACATGTAGTTTACTATAGAAATATTAATGGTTCATACAGACAATATAAGATTATACATAGTAGATTAAAGTAGATATATATGTTTAAACATTAAATGTCTACCAACATACAATTCTAATAATGAAAGAGGAGTACCTATATTGTTTTTATGATATTTGAACAAAAATAAACGTAAATTCATTCACTAGGAATTTATAACAAAAATTCTAAAACTAGAAACTGAAGTCTTTCTAATGTACACGTTTTAGTGTATTCTAATCTAACAATTTGGCCTCACTATATGCTTTCATATATTTAATTTATAGTAGATACCTACAACATACAAAGCTTATTTATCTATAATTTTAATGATTATTTTATATGTATTAGAAATCGCCTGTGGGCATAACATGTTTTTATTTATACAATAACATTGACTAAATTATGTTGCAGATTCATTATAAAAGTAATTAAATCAACAAAATAGTAAATGGGTAGGCGTTAATATAATAAAAAAACACATAGGTGTAGACATTTTCGACATTTCGAATATTTTAAGCAGAAAATCCTATCGTTTAAAGTTTCTTTTTCATCGTCAAAAAATATGCCTAGGAGACGAAGTCTAGTCAAGTGCATCAAATATCAGTTACTTATTGTGAAGAAAATGACCATATTTATTCTTAAAACAGTTAAGTACCTACCTATTTAAAAAAAAAAAGATAAATGATACGGAGGTGCTTCTGACGTCATAAGTTGAAATTTGATCAGTTTTCTTGTGACCAAAAATAATATAAATACAGGTACCTAACATTTGATATTATTATGATTTGATTGATTTATAATTTTGTGCGTATTTGATACGGAAGGCCGTTCCATATTTTGGAATAGCAGTTTTAACTTTATAAAGGTACCTACCTACGTACCTTTATAAAGTTTAAACTGCTTTTACAGTTTCGATACACGACCATCATTCTTAATTTTCCTTTTTTTGGTAGTTAGGTATCTTAATCATGATGATGATTTAAATTATCTTCTCTTAATTATCCTCAATAATGATGAATTTAATTATCTTTATCATAATGCCTTAACACGGTAACATTTCATAATTTAAACTAATTATATTTGGCATTATTATACATTTATGTTATTACTCGTAGTAACGTGTTTTAAAAGTATGTGGTATCTAGAAATAGGTACATTGTGCTTATTATAGTTTCAAGAGACAAGAAATAAGATAGAATATGCTATATATAAATAATAAGTTTACAATGCGTACAAAACACAAAATTATATTTTTTAGAAGTAATAAATTATAATTATTTACTTAAACATATGTAATACATACTGCATGATACAAATATAAAATAATTAAACACATTAAAAAATCTCGACACTAAAAAGACTTTATTTTTACAAATACAGAATCAGATTCACGGAAACATAAAAAGGATGTTAGTAAATAAGTCATAAAATTGTATATTTACCTACCTATTATATAAGCAGTAGAAATGTATATCATTGACTTAAAATGTTTTATCGCCAAATAACTTACCAATATTATTTCAATTTTGAACACATACAATGGCATTACTAGTACATTCACATTATTTTATAAATGTTTAACCTACATTATTACTGATAGAGGAAGCATGAAAAATTTAGATTGCGGTATAATTAAACGCTAATGAAGTAGTAATAAGATAATATCACTATTTTAAAAACAGGGCCTAATGCATTTGGTAGTTGATATTGGCTATCGCCAAATTTTGATGTTTCCCTGGTTATAAATCGTGATCATACAATTACGATATGATTGGTTACATGAATACTGATGATGACAGTAATTAATATGTTTAAAGATATGTATAGAGTTAAGAAATATGATTATGTTTTCAAAAGCTCTTCATTTACATAGCAAAACTATATTATAGAAACGTTTGTATAAACAAGACAAGAACGTTTTTTTCACTATTTATCAAATGCAAAAAAAATTAATACACAGTACACTGAGGTAAATTTCTATTGAAAACTGGAATAGTAGTATGTAGTAGAAGAAATTATAGAATATCGACACAAGAAGTGAAGGACGAGTACAGACACACTAAATTCTAATCTTACACTAAATAAATGTCCACTGAATTAAGTAGCACAAATAAACGAGTACTCGTCACAATACTCGCCGCTAATTCCACCAACAAAATACTTTTCCTAAGTCTACCATCTTCACAAATCACTACCTTCAGAACTTTCTTTAACTGATTGTTCAACACTAGTGTAAATAATAATGATAGCAGCGTCTACAATGGACCAAAAGTGTTCAATGCAAAATCTACAAATCTTCAAGTCCACTTTTACGAAAATCCATTATTTCACGTTTTGGTAACACCAGTGCATGTGAGGTGGTAGATATAGAATCATTCTTCAAATCTCTTCTTCATTTCAAGGACTTAGCGACGAAACGACCTCTGGCGGTCGGTGAAGGAGCTCCTCATTTATTTGCGCACCCCGCGCTATGGGTCCACCTCATGGCAGACCTCCATGTAGTCAGGGTCGTGCATAATGTCCTTGATCATGTCTTTGAGCATCGTGTAGCGAGGGAATATCGGATACATCTTGGTACTCATATACTCCGTCTGGAAACAAAATCGTATATTATTAGATACAGAATAATGTTAACGTGGATTATAAAAAAAACGTGTTTGTGTTGTTGATTACCTTTAATTCTCTGATAAGATTCCGTAAACCAGTATATTTCTTTAGAAGACGGTACAAATCATTCGTCATCTGGGTGTTTTCTGTTTCAATCTGACTTGTTGTCATATCTGAAAACGAGAAAAGAAATTAATCAAATATTTAACTCAAACGTTACTGGTCCTTTGTTTAGTTACTACAAACTATTCATCTATGAATATTTTAGAGATGTCATTAGAAGCTAAAAAATTTAAATGCTTTTTAGAATAAATTACTGTAAAAAATGTAAATCGTTGTAATTAAAATAAACAATAAAATAAGAAAGATATAGATAAGAAAATTACTTTAAATATTATTATGATAAGACTGATTTAACTTCCCTAGTTACTTCGAATATGAACATACGAAGACTTAGTCTATCGCAGATCACAAGTAAAAAGCATTCCCGTATTATTCAGGTCGCTTAATCGGAAAATTAAAAGACCGCGATGAAAAATAATCTATTTCGGTGGCTTATTATTTTTCCATAGAAACCGTATTTGGGATATCATGGGCAATGCAGAGACTTTCTCCGTACATTGGTCTAACTTCAAATTATTTCTACAGGGATGACACACCGACAAAGATTATTTTGAATTCTCCGAAAATATATTCACTATTCCATTGTGAGGAAAAAAAGTTACCAGTTACTTCTTCAATTGTTTTGCCAAAGGGTCCTAAATCCCTTTTTAAAAAAAAACCCATCGCAGGGGATTGATGGTCTGATCGACAGACGGACGTCGTGACGGCTCGATTGACGTGCACGATTCAGTCAGACGACCATTTTAGATTTAGTTTAGAAACATTTCAACGACTTTGTATAAAGAAATACAGTACGAATAAAGGACGAATAACTTTAGGCCTACAGATTGATTTAACGAAATAATTATTCAGAATACTTTTAGTAAAATATATTCAAGCCTTGAATATCGTGCAATTGTAATTGCATGAGCGCAGGTTTGGCTCGAGTTTATTTAAGCTTCACTCACACGAATATTTGTATTACAACTTGCACCTACATTGCGTTTGTTCTGTACTTGAGATGTGAAATCTAGAATACTAATGCTGGGGTACAATGTTTTCTAAAACTGAAATCAGCGATACGAAAATAGCATTTCAGAGATTAAAAAGAATATCTACACGTTAGAATGTTGTTGAAACTATTTTGTAAGTATAGTAGCGCCCTTTGGGTGGCAAAATAATCTGATATAATACTCTTTTTTGTTATCATAAATCAATTGAGTCTTGTTTGCAAAACAGAAGTAGGTGTAATACTATAGTAAATTTTCTCGACATCATGGCTTCGATTTCATTGGGTCCAATTGACTTTGATGAATACAATGAAGTTTATAGCATAAATAAATGGCTTGATTTCTCGGAATACTGATACGAATGCGGTAGCCTAATGGCTTGTTTGTCGGACTTGTGGTCATTTGGTTGCTGGTTCGAATCCCACACATTGTACTACTGTAGTAAACCCACTCGTAACACAAGTATCTATACTGCCGTGCAGACCCTAAAACGCAGTAACAGGCTTTTTTGCCATTTTTTGTTGAATATTGAACCTTAATGGACACACTATAAGGAACATAAAGATCTAATCAGTTTTTTGTTAGGATGCTTTAAACGGTTAAAAAATCAAATTTGTGAAAGCAGTAACTTAACTTTGCATGTCTAAATATATTACAATACCAACTAAAATACAGTTATAGCAGTTACGCCTGCCACGATCCGTCACTTTACCAAGTTAAACGCAGTAAATATCTATATTACCACAAAAAATCAGTATTCTACACCCAAAAAAATATTAAGGCATATAAATTAAAACGCAGTAAGTAGTTTTTGTACCAACAGTATTAATACTGCAAGGTTGATCACTAGTTTATTTCACAGGAACTACAGATTAAAATGCGGCAATGTTCTAAAATGTGGTTTTTTATTTAGTGTTATTAAGTAAGTTTATATCGTGAAAACCAACTAAAGTGCAGTATGTTCATTATTTACTGCAGTATAGTCTGTATTTTTCAAAGATGAAAATATCATAAATGCTAATTAAAACGCAGTATGAGACTCTGTTACTGCATTATAATTGGTAACTTGGACGATTTTAGTAATTTCACTGCAGTTCAGTTCCTGTTTTACTGCATTCTAGTCAGAATTTATCGCTATCTCTCTCGTTCAATGAATCGTGTAATTTATAGCTGCCATGGAAGGAAGACATCTGCGCCGCGTCAGTGTAGGCAGCGAAAGCTCTTCGAGGGAGCGTGTTTTGTGTTTGCTTCGGATTTCTCAAGGTTACGAACCTTGAGATATCCGAAGTTGCTCAACGCTTAAAAGATCTGACGGTCTCACTGCTGGTGAAGCTGGTGAGTCGCTTTTAAAGGAGCTTACGGCTTTGACTAATTTAATGCTGGTAGGTAAGGACCATTGATACGATTTATGGAGCTAACCTCTGCACTCTTCGAAAAAAGGACGGCGGCATTCGTCCTATTGCCGTTTGTTCAACATATAGGCGTAGGGCAGCAAAAATTTGTTGTAAGTATTACAGCAAATTTTTATCAGATAATCCCTTCAATAAGGTTTTGGCTCAAAAGGAGGCTGTGAAGCTGCCGTACACGCACTTTCCACATTTTTGTCTTACGGGAAAAGTGAGGTTATCTTAAAAGTTGATATGAAGAATGCCTTTAACTCCATTAACAGAGACACCTTGTTGGCAGAAGTTAAATCTGATACTCCCAAAATTTACAGTTTTCTTTGGCAATGTTATAGAAACCCTACCAAATTAGTTTATAAGAACAAACTTTTGAATTTCGCTGTAGGCTGCCAACAAGGAGATCCACTCGGGCCGGTCATATTTAGTTTGGCCATTCATCCAATTACATATTAGGAAACTAAAGTCAAAATTTAACGTTTAGTACCTAGATGACGGAACCCTAGGAGGTGATATTAACACAATAGCCGATGATTACACAACTTTAAAGAATAAATTTCAATCAATAGGTTTAGATTTAAACACAACTAAATGCGAAATTTATATCCCTAATCTGAAGTATATTGATAGACAATCTACACTACAAAAAATCAAATCAATTGCTCCGGAAATAAAATCCGGGTCCGGATAGACTTTTTAAAATTTCATTGCATTCTGCTATCACTTTAATTCGGTTTTGTTGTTTCGGCCCTAAATTTACATATTTCGTTTCGTTAAATTATCCGGTCCACCATAACGTTGATTTTCAATGTGATTCTGGATGACCGTGCTTGGTCCCAACTAGTCCCAAGCCACTTTGCCGATCCGTTTTGGAGGGCTGGGTGTTCGTAAAGTTTCTAGTTTAGGCCTACCAGCATTTCTGTCTTCGGTTCACAATACTGAAAGGTTGACCAGGGAAATCTTAGGATCTTCTCTGGTTGGTTGTCAAATTCTGTGCATGACTGAAGCAGTAAATAGCTGGAAATTGTCCTGCCCGGGCACGGATCTACCCAAACAACTTTCTTCTCAGAGGCAGTGGGATGAGCCGCTTTGTAGTTTGATACGGAAAGAATTAATTGAAACGTCAATCAATACTGCAGAAGTGCAAAGCGTGCTCGTCTCCTGGCTGTGGGAGAATGGGAATCGGGCCTCTGGTTACTGCTGCTGGAGCCGCGGAAACCCTTGAACGGCGAAAATATAACAACCTGATATGTAATTATATTTTTGAGCCGTTTGGGGTTGAGACGCTCGGGACATGGCAACCAGGTGCACGAGTTCTTTTTAAGGAACTAGCAAAACGTTTGGTCGACACTACCCATGACCAAAGGGCTGGCATGTTTTTGGCACAGCGAATCAGTATTGCTATTCAACGTGGCTATGCTGCCAGCCTTTTGGGCACGTTTCCCGTCATTGACAAAGATGACGATGAATTCTTTGATGCTTGTTAGCCATTATCAATCAATTTTAGTTGATAATGGTTAATAAGTTTCCAATTTTTTATTTAGCTTTGTTTATTATCGGTAGTTTAGTATAGTTTAATTTATATTATAAGTTTTGGTTTAGTATAGTTTTATTTTTATTCTAATTAGTTATATGTGTATATAGTTATATTAATATCATTAATAAATATCTCACATCATATCGCCATTTTTTCTGTGAATTCCTACCTAAAAAATACTCGTTAGTTTGAAGAAATTGTTACATACTACATGTGCAATTAGTTCAAGGAACAAATTAAAATGCAGTAAAGAAAGTCTTATGCTGCAAATTAGTCTGCAAAGTAGCAAAAAAATCAAAGATTTTGTAGTATCGAGTATTTTTACCGCATTTTAATTTGCATATATGTAACTTTTTGCGTGCAGTAACTGCTATGATTTTTAAAAAATACGTTTTATTTAAAATCTAAAGTACTAAATTACAATTTTATTTGGTAAATACCATCTTTGTTGTCACTTAGTCGTCTTAGCAATAAAAATATCCACCATACACATTAATAATATAAATAAAAACAGTGTTAAAAAGTTTTTCGCTGTTTTCTCGAAACCGCTTTTTTCCTCATACTGCACTTTAGGGCCTGCACGGCAGTATAGAAAAATGCGACCCACATTACTGTAAAGAGCTTTTTAAAAATAATTGACCAAGATATGTACAGTCAACAACAATAGTTGTTGAACAGAATCACATTTACAAAACACATAAATGCAATACAATAAAAATGAAAAGAAAAATGTAATACCTAAGTACTTTTTATTAAGGCTATTTTGTTACCTAGTTGCAACATCAAGGTTTGAACTTCAAATAGTATTAGGTGTTTTATAAAGCTGATTTTGTTCATAGAGTTTTGTTGCTGACCACATGCCCGTAGCAGTGCTATGATTATCTTACCTAATGAGTAAGTTTCTAGTACTTAAGGATAATTTGTTTTACAGAAGTCTTAGGAAAAGAATTTTTGGGATTCTTTAGAACATTACGCAGTTCAATAAAACCACCCCAAAAGCCTTATCGTCATCAGTTACTTGCTTAAAACTCTTTTCGGTGAAGGTCAAAATCTTAAAAAGGAACATCTCACCGATTTTGTAATGTCATTACGTTCGGTTGCAAACGCTGGTTAGATTTTCGTTCACAACGTAACGTTTGGGACCAAAGTGTTGGCAAGTTGCCAATTCTCTTGGCTATATGGGTTTGCTTTATTTTTCTAATTAAATCGTTTGTAGAACTAGTTCCGAAACCTGGTCGTCACAATCTCAACAAGTGATTAATTAAGGAATTCAATTGTTCGAAGCTTTTTTTTTTTTTTATCGATATTATTAATGTGAAAGAGCAATGCAATTAAATTATACATTGTATGTAGATGGTGCATTAATCACAGACTATTTGTTCTTTGTTATTAATCCAACATTAAACTAATAAAAAAAAAACCAATTTGTTATTTAGTGCAAAGTTCGTTAATGTTATCTCTATATTACCATTCAGTCTTTCTATCCGCTCCCTTTTATCAGCAGCTTCTTCAGCTAGCTTCGAAGAAGTCTTGACACCTTCTCCAGACTTTTGAGTCTTCTCCATGATAGCACAAGCGCGCAACACGAACGCCGGCACCGTCTCGGCTTTCTCCTGCCGAGGAATTTCCACCAACGACCAGTACTGGGTCTCGAGTCGAATCACATCCTGGGAAAAATAAATTATCTTTAATACATAGGGTTTTAAAGGAGACCATTGTCTAACCACTACAATAACACTAAATTCACTACATAAACAATGACCTTTTTCTTTCCATGGTCTAAAGCCCACTGGTTCTGGTTATGAAAATTAACTGAGAAAAGCAGAAGGTACTAAAATAGCTTTTTTTTTTCATTATAGCAATGTGAGACGTTTAAAACTAGTATTTTTATTAACCTCTCGTACTAAGCTAAATGTTTGTGTTAAGAGAGTTCACGTCAGTAGTGCAATAGGTGGGATTAGTGGGATTCGAACCGGCTCCACATGATACAAGTCCAACATCCTAGCCATTACGCTACTGCCACTTTACAATGGTAGGACGGGGAATCTTGGTGTAAATTGCGACTTGGCTTTTACATGAACAGTAGCAAGGAAAGAGCTATTTAATGTAGCGCTCTACTGCGATGTCTACAGAAAGTATTTACGACTGCTTTGGAAGTCACAAAATGTTTCCTTTCCAAATAAATCTGTCGTTTCGTGACTGGTATTTTGTTCTTTAACAATAGGTATTTACTATCCTAAAAGACGCAGCTAGGTACATTAGTGGTTGTATTGTATCGATACTATACTAATACTGTATCTATGTTGTAAATAATTACATCGATCACATAATATTCAACGAGATGCAATTCAAACCTATCCCAAATAATAACAGCAGATGAAAATGGAAAGAACTCGTGCCACTCAAAAATTTTTTTTTCTATTATGAACAGCATAATTGAAAAGTGTTCTCTGTTCTGTTTTCCGTGAACATTGCTTGTTAGTTGCCGACAAAAGCGTAACTTTTATTGAAATGGCACAGTTCGTACTTTTTGCGTCAGTTAATTTCAGTTTTAAAACAAAAACGCTTTCTTGTTGAGCGGCGATGGTGCATTCAAAATTTGATACGGGTTGTTCCCTTTTACATTTATTTTAAACATTAAACTGGCTGGCATTTGCTTTTGTAGTGTAACTGTGATAAAAATCATTCAGAAAAAAATGTGTAGAGTAAATATTTACGTGGATTTAGCTCACTGCTCAACTGTGCAACTCAGGTCTTCAACCCAATATGAGTATTTGACACTTAAGCCTACAATTTAATAAAACATTTTCCTCTTATACAGGATTATTTTTTATGGAGTGCGTATATACAACGAAGTAATCAGGTGCATAAAACTGAACAGCTTTCCCCAAGGAACATAGGTCGAAATCTTAATATTGAAAATGAGATATTCATACAAAGTGACAGGTCATGTGACTGATGTTTGTATGAAAAATTGATTTTCAATTTCTAATTTGATTTTGAATATACGTACTCCATAAAAAATAATCCTGTATACGATTGAAAAGCCAATAAAAATGTATAATTTCGCTGTAAACGCGTATAGCTACATCATTTCAGTAACATCTATCAACAGACAGGGCGATGATATTTCAAAGTAGTATAACTTTTCTCTGGCTGGCTCCAATTCAACCGATAAAGATCGTCTTCCCGCCTTGTAACTGCACATCTAATGAACGAACTGTGTTCAAGTGCAACTACATTCTGTTCCTGGATAATGTTCCGTTGGGAATGTAAGAAAATGCTTGAAATCGGAAGTATAAAGTGTTGTTAAATTCAGTCATATTATTTTAAAGCCACAAGAATTAGACAAATCTATTCCTTAAGAATATACTCCTATTTGTAGAGACTTGTTATTTTGAATTCTATCATAGATTAATATATATTATTCATTGTTATTAGTTTGTAAGTCTCTCAAAGAGTAAATAAATAAATAAATAGGGAGTGATAAAAGTCTTGTTCTTAATACGTTTACTTCATACTTATAGGGATCAAAATGGATTAAATAAATTCGGAAAGACACGTTTATAATCTTTAGGTTTACAAATAGATGATATAAGTTAATATTTCTATCATCCAAAACATAGGGTTTAAATCATCCTATTTATATACCAAAAAAGAAAAATATTAAAAATGTATTGCCCTTATAAAATTCCATATAATATAACAAAGAAAACGCCGATTTAGACCCGTGGAGTTGGTATATGAAAACATATTCACGTCTTTTACTCGACTGCACTCAAGTAGATTGCAACCCAGTAAAACTGTCAGTTCCATTTAGAAATACAATTGTTCTCAACTGTATTCCGTAAATTCTCTGAGGATTTTCTTCTTCTTAGTTATTTAAAAGCTATTTCTAGATCATCCCCAACCCAAAAGCTTACAAAAATGAAACAAATAAAAAATATTTGACGTAGAAATAATTTCAGCAATGATGCGCTGGTTTTTGAATACTGAACCCAATTTACATCGTGTTCCAGCGAAAATTAATGAAAATGTAATTAGCAGAAGTCACGTACACTGCCGGCAGGCAATTACACACTGTTCAATATTTTAAACCACATACAAAATAAAACAATCACTACAGCTCGCTATTTTCTGCTGCACCAGAAATTTGTATATTTTGAGCATTATAAAGTACAACCTAGCAGCTCGACTTCATTTTGGTATATTATTATTAAACGTGAAATAAAGTTGAGTGTGCAATGTGCATGTGAATGTTTTTATAAGTACATTTTTTAACAAATTATGTATGTTATGTAAGCTATCCTATCTTTCAAGTTGGATCAAACTGAAAGTGTGCAAATTTGATTATAATTTAATCGGTTAAGTATTAATATAATATAATTGGTTTAGAAGTCCGTCCCAAACAAACAATATGATGCGTAATTTATATATATTTACCCATTTAAACCTCTTTTCTAAATGCATTAGGTTAATGAATATTCATTTTTCAATGTTAGTTCTTTTCCGGATATAAAATTAAACGGAAATTAAAATCTCAACGTGTAGGACGGTTGGAACCCATTTCATTTCAATCCTGGCTCTTTTGTTATTTTTTGATTTGCTCTCATTGATTTCGTGTAAGTCTTGTTTCTATTCTTTAATCGCTTATTATGCGTCCTTTATTGTTGAAATTTACGTGTGATTCTCATTTATTTTAGGGTCAAAAAATATTTTTCTTGAATTGATTTGGAAAGAGAAATAAAGGGTTTTGAACATAGATGCTTGATCAACAATGGTATGAAGCAGGCGTTGTATTAAAAACACTAATGAATTTCTATTTTCATTTACAAGGTATTCCAGTAATAAAGGCGTAGAGCACGGATCGGAAACAAAAAGTATGAACCAACATCAGCGTGCTTCCTGTCGACAGAGGCGCCGGAGCAAGTTAGTTCAAATCGCTGCATCACAAACTGGAACATCTGTAAGTTGGACAACTGCCCACTTTATACCACCCACTATTTATATTAAAGCGCATTAATGTTATGTTTAACTTGTTATATTTCACAGGATTCCGGTAGAGACTAGATGGTTAATAAATTGTTTGCATTGAAGTTGTTTAGTAGAAAGTTAAACGTGCCTAAGTTTTCATGTTATTGGTATACTTTTTATGTTCTACATTGGCTAAACATTAAATATGGTACATTGTTTTTAAATCATTTCACACTTTCAAATGATCACCGATGCTGAGTTAAGATTCTGTTTATTTAAAATGGAATATATCTCATTTTAAATAAACAGTATTTTGCTACATAGTGCTTAGTACTAAAGGTGTCTAACGCCCACTGAGGGGACATTTATCATCTCTGTTGAGACAGCTACGAGCAAGCGCTAGAACTTAATAGTTTATTACCAGTAGAGCACAAAATGGGAACAAAATGATTTGATTTCATAACATCCGAGTAACTTTTAATTATTTTCTTCTACAAATTGAATCATATTAGAAAATTGATTTAGGTGACGATTTTTATTTCAATGAATTCGAATTACTTTTATAACAAAACATTTCAGTGTATGTTTTTCGTGTAAACTGTCTTTTCATAGCGACAGCTTACACTCATTCTAAAAAACCTAACATGTGCAGAACATGTTTTAAAATAAACGTGTAAAACATGATAAACCATTTTTAACAGTAGAGAATAAATATTATTATCATATGAATTTGTAAAAGAATTGACGACCGTCGAGGTAAGAGATTATCTCTTACATTATCGTTACGGAAATTTCTTTGATTACGTACTTGATATTATTTCAATATATAAGTACAAAACTAAATAATTTGATTGAAATATAGACATCAAAGAACTAATCACGGAAAGTGCATCACAAATAACTAAATAAAGTTACATTTGTAGAATTAATAAAGCGGTTAAACAGCGTTATAATAATTACCATGATTGGTAGAGCTAAGTTTGAACAGCAAAATTATATTGGCACTGTATATTAGTCATAATGTGCGATGGTGGTGGACTCTTATATGTACTATTGTGCACTTGAATTGTATGTAGGTGAAAACAAAGAATACGCTACCATGAGAAACTGTGTTATTCAGTAAAATGGGTTGTATAAGTCAGAAAGGTAGTCGAACCCGAAACCGACCCCATTATAGGTCGGAAAAAGGCAGAAGTCCCAAAACAATTATAGGATACCTATGTAATGAACATTTGTCTTCACGGTGATGCGAATGATGTCAGACCAAATTTTTTACAGTAGTCTAAATTCATACGTTTTCAAAATATGTAGCAAGGAATGTTACAATTTTCAACATTTCTGTCAACGTCTCAAATGTATATGCTGATTGAGCAAATGAACGAAATTGAACATACCTTCACAATTGAAATTCCTATAAAATAAATTGCTAAGAAAAGCTTATTACTTGGAAATTGCCTCCAGTTATTCCCTCGGAATCTTCATTCCTATTGTTAAGTCTCAGTGATTTACGAGTTTCTCGCACTTCAAGGGTGATTTAAACTATTTATCATCAATAATAAATATGAATTATAAACAAATATAATCTAGGAAAGTGTTTAATGAGGTGTGAATTACGAGTATATGGATCTTCTGTAGGCAAACAGTTTTCTATACAAATCATTGACCGAGCAGTAATATTAATGCAATATTGTCTTTTGATAATTAAATCTTTTTTATTAATTTTCTTTTATTAATGAAATTTATGTTTTTGGGCCAATAAAAAAATAAATCTCCAAATTCTTAAATGCTGTTGTTCTCGTTTATATTATATCTATAAAGAATTCCATTCGTTTCTCTTTAACATAAGTCACAGAATTCCTCCATCAACAGATAATAATTTAGAACTAGTGGTCGCCCAATGGTCGAAATTCGACCTTATAATAAATTTAAATTGTTATTAAAATATAATATTCAAACATTATTAAGGTTCTACTGTTGAAAACTAAACTACTATAACCACAGATTTGACCAAGACTGTTATTTGCCAATTTATTTGATCTAAATTATATGAAATTAAAAGGAAGTAAAATAAAGAATATCTATTTAAAAAATGTTTATTAAAAGAAAACATGCTATAAGCGGAAAATACTATCCATTTAGAGCATATTTTATCGCATATTGCAAACTTCTCTGAAAACAATATTTTTTGTAAAACCTCTTTCATCGTTTGCTAAATGTCCTTGGCCGTTATATTCGGATATATAAAAACTAAAAACTTAAACCACTTATATATGTCAATGTCAGTACAGTAAATGAAAAACAAAACAAACATGTGTGTGTGAAATGCATGGTAGTGTGGGTAATGTTTTATTTATTGATTTAATGTACTTTATAAGCATTATTATTGAAAAATATTAGCGTTCTGCACTTCTCCTACACATAAACTATAAGTGTACCAAATTTTATGCTCCTACGTCCGCGCAATTTTCGTAAAAAGGGGTACAAAGTTTTGCCATCACGTATTAATATATAGATTCATATTATTTGATGATGTTATTATGCAAACATTTGATTGACGACGTGCCTAGATTTAATAAAGAAATGTCATACATTTTCACCATAACAAGATTAACATACCATATCGTGGTCTTGAATTATAATAGAATGAGAATTCATACCGTTTGGAAACCCGCGTTTACATGGGTTTTATTAAAATTCGGTAACTTGTAATTTTTGGCAAAGTCTGCCGAGTTATGTTTTATATTGTCTTAAAACTTGTCTTAAACCAGATACATGATAAAAATATGGTATCGTAGTTTTTGAGTTTATCCATTTAGACAGACATTCAAAACCGACAGCGTCTGCCTGTCGGTGGGGGACTTAGTTTCATAGGATGTTTTCAAACGATTTACGCAAAATATTAATGAATTAAATAGAAAAGCTTCTTCTCGGATCACTCAATCTATTGTTGAAAACCATATCAAAATCCTTGTGGTAGTTTTTGATATTGATTGCTATAGTAACACATACCCATACCTACTTGTAGTTTTACTGTAAGTTTCTCCAATAGGTATATATAAAAAAGTAAAAAGTCGGTAGTACGAATACTAAACCCTTTGTCTATAACTCATAACCTATTACCGACACAAGTAACTCCTGTTGTTCGCAAAGAAATATTATTAGTACAAAACAAAATGTACTCAAATCATCATCCTCCTGCCCTTATCCCAATTTTAATTGGAAAATGTACTCAAAATGTACTTTAATACCAAGAAGCTATAACGTTCATATCTTGTGTAAATAATGTTCCGTGAATTTCGTACTGTACATTAAATGGGGTTAAGCATTATAAACGATGATGACAAAAGCCATTTATCATTTGCAAGTCTTCTTTAAAGATGTCACATAAGTCTTTCAAGTGAAATAAACTTATGCATTAGCGAATTGCAATATCAATGTAGTAAACTTTTGCTGATATCGTTATTTTATCTTAGTCATTTTGAAAATATGGGAAAATTGTCGCAGGCCAAACGATAACATCGGTCATAAGGCCGATTCAAAACCAGCTCAATATCAATCAATTTTAATTGACTGTGAAAGTTTAAACTTACTTTAGTTATTATTCTATGGTTTAAACCTATTGTAATGTTAGGCATTTGTTTTGAAGTCAAAACTTCTTTAGCTGTGCACTTTTTGGGATGGGCAAAAATGTTAAACGCGTCAGGGGTCACGTGACTGATCCGAAGACGCGACGCAGGGCGCTTGCGCGATTATGAGATGTCATCCGGTGTCAGCATCTATGGTCAGCATAGAAAAAATATGTCAATGGGTGTCAGTGTGATTTATTGAAGTGAAAACTTCTTTAGCGGCGTTGTGTAAATTTCTTGCATACAAAGTGTTTAAAATATGAAAATTGTACAAACTGCATCAATTAATGCTATTTTTATGTGCTAGTTTTTACATCTGCCGGTACTCCCGGAGTGCAACCCGTTGTTTTTTTTATTAAGCTTATTAGCAATGTGGGTCGCATATTACTAGTATTCTTGTTAACCCTTCGAGTTGAGCTAAATTGTTTGTGTTACGAAAGTTCATTACATCGATAGTTCATTACAGTTTATCAGCAGAACATAAATCAAAGGTGTAGCTATAACTCCAGGAATCGGGAATCAAACTAGAAAAATAAGCTCTGATATCCACTCAACGTTTCAATTCAACACCAAAATTGCATTCACCTACCTTAGACTGGGAACAACAATAGTTAGGGTCACAAAATTACGATACTTACTTCAAAATTCGGAATGGCAGCCCCAACAAGGTTGGCCTACGTGACAAGTGTGAAACGGGAGGGAAATTCTAAAGACGTTTCGCAATATCCCTTTAACTTAGTTATAATGTTTTCTGACAATGTTGGTTGTCCGTAGTCATTAGAGTTTGATTATATTACAAAAGTTTTGTATCGATTATATTGTAAATCGATTACTCAAGTTCAAAGTATTATTATTTTGGTTGGTTTTTTCTTTTATTTGCGATGTTGGTTTAAGTTGAGACTGGCAATATCCAAATGATTCATCACAACCAAAGAATAATTTGGCAACTATCGGTTGTAGCTGCTTTTAATCTCTAATATTTATTCGACCATAGACACTAGAGAAGACCATACAGAGTACCAGAATAATAAACACAAAATAGACACAAAATTGTTTTTTTCTTTTGACACTAAAATAGGTAATTCAACACTTGGAGAATATGATAATTATGTTAGATGCTTGCTGAATATGATAAGTTATTGATATGTTAGTTATATATTTTTTTGGTAATACACACGTTATTAATAACAACATAATTACACATGTTATTACTTTAAGGTTTACGTAGTTGACCCTTTATTAAAAATTTATTCCCATTCCTCTTAGATATTGATGGTAGATGGAAGATTCTGCTATAGTTCCTTCTGCTACCATAATAAAAGGAACCCCTCATTTTGTTGCGGCTTTAATGGATTTATGCAAAGCCTCGGCACAGACATAAACTTCTTTGAGTAATGAAGATGAACAGTAGTGAAACTGAAGTCTAAATGCAATTAAACAATGGCCCCAGTTGCAGGCCAAAGTAATTTAACCCCAATGCGCACTACAATGTACTTCTTATTCTGTAGTTCACGAAACCGAACAAATAACTAGACGGATAACGTGCTTGAAATAAATAATTTTGGAATTGAACATGTCTTATCTAAGTCTAAACAAAACATAACGTGGCGTACCAAATATTTTTTGTGTTCTTAGAGGCACTGGGTAGTGTTTGTATATAAGTTTTAGACCTTTTAACAGAACTTTTTACTTAAAAGTATAGTAAGTTGAAAGAGATAACGGCTCTCTTAACCCGTTATGTAATAGCACGTTAACTGCTTGAACTTAGTGAATAAGATCCCAGATGGTTTCCTATAATCAGCACGTCTTGTTATTTCGTTTTGTTTTGTTTTTCAGCTTAGATAGCTATGTCTTTCAAGACGACATACCCTAAAGTTTTCATGTGTTGCAACATAAAATATCACTTTGAGTTTTTTTCTGTCATTAGCATTAAAAAGTAAACTTGTTATTGACTAGTGACTCGCCCCTACTTCGCACGGGTAACACAGCGATGAAACCTATAAATATACATTGAAACCTTTTTCATGAATCACTCTATCTATTGCTGGAAGTTGCATTAAAATCCGTTGCGTAGGTAAGGAGTAACTTTATTTAACCATTTAAAAATACCGCAACCGCAATTTTCAATAACATCAGATTGCTCGACCTAGAATAAACTTACAATTCCAACCATAGGGGTTCGAATGAAACCATAAGTCTATTTTGTACTTCAAACTCTTCAGAACAGTAGTTTTGCGAATACTCAGTGAAACAAAACCAACTTCATCCAACATAACTTATTTACAAAGTAATAAGTTACTTAATGCTCGGTCTATACAATTCATAACTCTGCTTTGAGCGGCGACATCAAAGTGCATTGAATTCAAAATGTAGTCGTACTTGTTGCGCATTCATGAATTATACTGGTGCAATTAGCTGTTTGTCGCTTCTTGAATCGCCTGTGATTTATCTACGTGACATAATGATAATTAGATAACATTCTGTATTTATTACGCGATGAATGCTGACCAAAGCGTCAATTAGAATTTCAAATAAACTTCTTATATGACATTATTTTTAATTTTTCTCATCTTTTTCGTTTTGTATCCATTATTATTAGTTACCTCAGTAATTATTAACAAGTTAGGGAATTAAGAAATCATTTGAGATGAAATTTTGTTGTTGGTATCAAACAATACAAGGTGTGAGCATAAAACAATTAGACAACTTTTCGTATTATTACCACATTTAGTAATAGACTGTAGATCATAAGGTACATGTATACAATCGTTTAGTATACAGGATTAATTTAAAGGAGTGCGTATATATTCAAGGAGGTTATCAGGTGCAAAAAACTGAACAACTTTCCCTAACCGTGCCTCGGAAAGCTCGTTAAGCCGTTGGTCCCGACTGTCATACGGTGATCTTTGTCAGTCGTAAAGTCTTTACAATTCTGACAAACAGTCTTACTATGGGATACTGTATTACCCAGTAAAATGGGTTGTGGAGGTCTGATAGGCAGTCTCTCCATGTAAAATATAGTATTCAGCAAAATCCGGTAAGGATGAAAGCCGACCCCAACATAGCTTGGGAAAAGGCTAGGCAGAAGAGATTTAACGTAACTTACACAGCCTTGTGTAATCATCGAGCTTATATTAAAGTGATCTAGTTCTGTATTGCTCAGTAGACACAATAGAACGTCAGTGTTAACCTATTAAATCACAACCTTACCTTATTATCTAAAAGGCATATATGCTGCGAGGGCTATATGTTTTTTTTTGCAAAAGTTAGCATTAGAAATAGGTTAAGGAAAAAGTTCTTACTAATTATGTGCAGTATCGGTCTTATTAGGTATATTGTGTTACCCAGTAAAATGGGTATTGGAAGTCAGACAGTCAGTAGCGCCTTGTAAAAACAGTATTCAGCTGAATTTGGTAAGACTGGAAGTCGACCCCAACACAGCTTGACAAAAGACCACTTATGTGCACCAGTACCTTGATCATCGCCTTCAGCATGGCGTATCTAGTGAACACGTTTCTTTGCGTCTTGGAGTCACTGTAGCGAGCCATCAGCGTGACCAGCGCTTTCTTCGCCGTATCATAGTTCTCGTCCAAGCGAACCCTCACTCCACGTAGACGCTCATTTGTTTCTATCACCTCCTCCTTCGTCTGACCACCTAGAAAGAAAAACATTCTTTAATATGTTGTTGAAATTTGGTCCTTATGTGAGGTCAGGAAGCTTTAATTTGAAAGGATACTCTACCCTTATTCAAGAGCACTTTCTCTTGATTATAAACTACTACAAACCTAAAGCATTTAGTAAATGAAATAGTTATAGGAAGTGAAATGCGTTAACATTTTCATTAGACTTTGTTTTTTATTGTAGGACATATAAAACGAGTATTTTTAATGCAACAACTTTACTATATTCGTAATTATTATCAAATATGACGCACCTTAGAAACTTAAAACTTTTTGGTATTCAAAATTACATTTGGTTATTAATTATAGCAAATATATTATTTTAACAAAGTCCACGATTCCAAATATTATATAACACTGAAAATATGGTATACTATAATACAGATAATATAGAACTCTAATAAAATAAAATAAGGACTGATATTAAAGAATTTTTAATATCAGTCCAGTCCTTTTTGAATTTATTCGTTACAAGCATACAGAAGCAAAATCTTTCTTCTTTATAAAATTAGTATGAATATAGACGTATAGAAAACAGCAAGCATCCTGCACTCACACACCCACGAGTACGAAAACTTCACGGATCGTTGTTGTAAATACTTAAGTGGGCAGCCAGACAAAAGGCGTCTAGCCGCTTTCGGACAAAAAAGTAGTTAGGAATTGTGATGCAAAATTTTATTATGAAACCTTTATATTCCTCACTTTGCTGTAGGTTCATTTAAATAATATAATGCGCTTTTATTAGCACGATTCTCAGCTAAATCTCCATACATTACCTATTGTGAGTTTGGAGATAGATAAACTGGAACCGGCAGTCTATTATAATTATTTAATTAAATAACGTTACGACTACTTGTAGCATTTTTAAATTTCCTTCTTTTTTGGTGGCGGTAAGTTAATTTCAGAGGTTTTGATATATTTCAGTAGCTTAAAACGATGTCATGTTTTAAAAGAAATTTAGTTCTGTGTGGTATATTTAACTTTGAGGTAAAAGCCATGAACCATGTCATGATTTAATTGCGATTTTGTTGGAGGGTACTCAAGCGAGCCTTCCTGTTCAACTGCTATCCATATAAAGGGGACTCGCTTAAAACGGTTTCTCTTTACATTCAAGTAAATGGAACCCACCGGATTCTGCGTACATTTCACATACAAAAATGTGTCCGACATGTATATTTTAGTTGTATGTAAATTTGTGAACATGTTTATTTATGAGGCCTTAAATACGGACACAAAAAAGATCGCCTTTTGGTCTGGTGGTCAGTGAATCTAACTGCTATACTAAAGGTCGTAGGTTCGATTCCCACCCAGGAAAAATCTTTGTGTGATGAGCATGATCATTAATTCTGATGTAGGTATGTATGTATTTAGGAATTTGTAAGTAGGTGTGTTGATCAGTTGTCAGGTTGCCATAATACAGGATCTATTATGGGATCAGATGGCCGTGTAGAGATGTCCTAAGATATTGATTTATTTTATTTTGTGAAATAACAAAACAGACATATAACTTTATTATTGCTTTATTGTGTAATTGTTAGTTGTTAATAAATCTGTCCACTAGCACGCGAGAGAGCTATCCATACTTTGGGAATAATTAATTTCCTGGCGAATGTTAACTTGTGGTGATAAAGTACTTGTTCTAGACCTTTCATGTGTATTTTTCATTTCACTTCCGATCACATTACATTACTTTTTAATTAAAATTTATTACGTCGTGTCGCAAGGGAAATTTAACATTACATAGAACAGAGTCTGTAACAAAATTCTGTAAAGTTATATTCTACGGAATAGTGGGTGACGGTATTCCAAGAAGATTGTTTTAGGAATATCGTTACAGTCTGTAGCCAAAATTGCTAAGCGTAACAAATAAACATTTTGTTTAAAATTGATTCTGTTGAGAATAGAAGTAAACCTTCCGCCTTATATAACATTATTAAATATTATTATGCCCGTGACAATGTTATGGGAAACTGTACTGTAAAACCCATTGTTAGAAAAAGGTACATAAGCCTTAGAAGGGAATGTTAATAATCTTATATTACTATTACGAAAAGTATATTCTAACAAGAACAATAATTTTATATCAGCGGTTTATAACCCCTGTGGTGTTGGTTAAGGACCTGATCACCAAGGTGAATCATTTGCATCATATAGTAAAGAAAAAAAAAAAGAATTTACACACTAAGGGCCGGCAACTCAGTCTGGTCTAAACATCGATTTAATTAATTCAGCTGGTTCTCTAAAACAGCTTGTGATAGAATTGGTGAAATTGCTCTTATTAATCGAGCGATGTAATTTAGCTTATTTTAAATTAAGTTTTTTTTTTATGTAACCTAATTATAGTCCCAATGCTGGGCAAAGGTCTCCCCCGCTAGGCACCTTTCGGTAAAAATTTCGGTAAATTAGGTATATACCTATTAATTTATCTATGAAGCATATTTTCTTTGCCTCCAAGTGTTAGGTATGGTAGCTCAATACTCTGCGAGTCTGCTTGCGATCACTACTGTGCAACTCGGGCAAAACGTCAAGTTTTATAAGGTAAATGTATTTTCGCGTTAATTCGAACGTTAGACGTTTAGTTAGTTTTTCTTATAATCATGCAACGCAACAGTTCAAAGTTATTTTTTTTTAAGTCTGAAACGTCTTCTGTGTATTGTGTTAAAATATATTCAGACCCATAATTTAAGATGATGATATCGTTACGAAAATAATTTTGATTTTGGTCTGAACTTTTATCTTTAAAACTTTTAATAATAGTCATTTTGGATTTCACTGAAACTTGAAACACGGTAGTAAATTTGTCTCTACGAGGTAACAATGTCCAAGTGACGTATGGCATTTATGATTAATGGGAGCGGGTCCCAATAGACCAGGGCAACACAAATCAATGACCGGCTAGCCAGCCCGCCTCTTAACATTCCGCACGTCTGCGAGACTAATTTGCTCGCCTTTACCGAACACAGCGCAGTTTACATGTTCTTTTTACCAAGTCATGGGCTTGTATTGGGTGAGTTGAATTCACGATTCGATGAGATTGGGAAAGTTTGGGTATTGGATGCATACTGCATAATATATTTTTATATTTTTTTTATTCGATACAAAATTAGCCTGCATAAAGATAAATGTGCTCAGGTTCAAAGTTGGAATACTTACTGGAGGTTCCTTCATCTTTGACATCTTGGACGATACGGCGGACGCTCTGCGTGAACTTGCCCACTAAGTTGGTACTCGCTGAAACAAAAGAAACAAGTCTTACGTTATTTTACATATCAACTACACTATTAATTAACTTAAAGAAAATTCTCATTATTCTCATTCGGATACTTGGGAATACTTTATTCAATTGTAGCTCTTTTAAATCAAAATTTAAATTCGTATTAAAATAAATTCGGAGAACCAAATTCAATGTTGTCATATGAATTTGGGAGTACCCAAGTGCACTCAGATCCTTTGAGTGGACGAACAGAATCGGACATCGAGACTCGTGACTCGAATAAATGATCGACGAACCAACTTATTTACTGTAGATACGGCTCATCATTCTATCTATACTATGTACATGTAAACAAGTATTCAGATAATGATTATAATTAATAATGCCAGTTAACTAAAAAGCTTTTAAGTAATTTATCATGAGAAAGTTAGGTTTCCATGTAGCTACATTAATGAAAACTGTACATATATAAATAGGCTAATATACAAAATAATGATGTTCCTAATTATTTCAGTAAATTGTTATAGACAATAATCTAGCTTCCCAATTAATGATCTCATTGTATCTCATTAGTAATCTGAAAATAATGCCTTTGTTTTATAAACCAGCAACATTTACCATGATTCAAGCGATGATTTCAGTTTATGGAAATGAGATTTCTTACGATTATGATTAAATCTAGGACATTATATCTTCAATAATTGTAATCCTTGTTCTCAGAAAGAGGTGGATAATCGAGATGAATACTAATGGCTGTCAATAACCTAGGTACAAAAACAAAAGCTGATTGAGTTGTTTAGTTGAAAATGAGATCATAAACGGAATATCCAATTACGTAACCAGTTTTATTGTTGTGGCATATGTGTCAAAGGCTGTATGTAAATTAGTAATATAATTATGACAATAGACATTGTTGTTATTAACCTAGACTTATTAATGTAATGTGTGACTACCTACTAAACCATCACCACCGGTTTCAGGAAATACTGATCTCATACATGCTTCAAGACAAGTTTTCCGAAGAAAATTTCACAATTACTAATCTTCTAAGGAAAGGATATAACTATCTTATGAATGAAAGTACAACAAAGCAATACCCAACTGCTCGTGTTGTAACCTTATAATTATGTCGTCCGATAAACGTGGCAGCTATGGCAGCAATCCTCTAAGATTTAGGTTAAAACTTGGCACTAACACGCCTTTTGTTGGCCAAAATGATAGTCCGAAGAGAAATTGCCCAATTTTTTGCTAGCGTTAGTTAGAATTTATATTATAATTTATAACACACGGAGTGGTACGTACTTGAGGATTTTTGAAAGTTTTAATCGGTTTTTACAAAGTTATTACGTAGAATCGCGGTTAGGTACACCTGTAGAATTATTAATTTAAATATTCTGAATTAATGTAAGAACTCTTTGTTGGAGTTCTCGGGTGGCTGCTTTGAAATGTACGGATCATTATTTTCAATTGACTTATACCGCCTTTTTAAGTACCTAGAATATAAAACTGTTTTTATAATGTTGTTATAATTCTTAAGTTCTCATTTCAATTGTCAAAAGGATTACTTAACTGAATAATAAATATACTCTTCGTGATTAAAAGGCTAGGTAACTAATATGAAGTCCGTCAAATTATTTTAAATGAGTAATTTAAGTAGAGACTTCACAGGTTGTTTTTATTTGTAAGCGACATTTTTTAAGTTTGATAAACATCTTTGAATGAGTGTAATCTACTTACTATCAATCACGAAGCAACATTAGATGTCGCGTTATACATTTCGATAATGCATTAGTCAGTGTTCAAACATGACATTTGATATCATTGATTTATGATCCGACGTAGTACGGGGAATGCAAAATATAGGTATTGCATCGTAAGCTCTACTTATATGGTTCAAATATGTTCTGTAATTATGTAACATAATTTGAGATTTAGTTGCTCTTTTGTTTTTGGGATATATTTTGTGTTTATAGACTAAACCTAATAGATACTCACAGATTCACCATATTTCATCCAATGCACCCCTAATTATTCGAGTAGGTAGGAACTATTAAATCTAACCTAAGATTCATAAAGAAGTTTTAAAATAAATTAAAAATAAAATCAACAATTTAGAGACTTCAAAATTATAAGGTAAAATTTTTTGGATGTTTGTTTCAGGATATCTCCATTAATTATCATCGTTGATCAATATTAGAAATTTATGATTTTAGATTCACTTCAATAGTTCAGTTTTTAATTTTATATTTTTGAAAATTTTACTGAGACTGTTATATGAAATAGCGTATTTTCGTGACAATTTCAGTAGTTTTTATATGTTACCTAATCAATTCTTTGCATTGAGCAAATCATTCTTAACCATTCTGTCTGCCATTTCTACTACTTGGTGTCTCAGTTTTTTTTATTTTCCATCGATTTATAGCATTAATTTATGCGTTTGTCATTCTAGGCAGAGATTGTTTTTCTCCAATTAAAAACAGGAATAATTATTGAGATTTGACCAGTATGTTCCTCAAATTCTAGTAGCGGGTTTCACAGTGGAAGTTAAATGAACTGAAAATTAGACAATTATTTTGAAATGTGTACATTTATATTTGTAGCCACAAGAAAAGTGACGCATTTTACAATATAGGTTAAAAAAAATATCACAAATGTAACCATAAACTTGCAAAAATCAAGAATAATGTGGCCTTACCAGCTGATATTATTATTAAACAAATGATATTTTATCATTGACTAGCGGACTCGCCACGGCTTTACACGGCTATAAACGTTCCTTTTGAATCACTCTACTAATTAAAAAAAACCGTATCAAAATCCGTTGCGTAGTTTTAGAAGATCTGAGCATACATAGGAACAGATAGACTTGGTTTTACACTATGGAGTGATAGTGATGTCACAAGGATACCCATTGGTGTTGTTCGGGTCAGATCTATACTTACGTTTGGTAGATCATGACTAACTAAGGATCACGATTTGATCATTTTTGATGACCTATAAGTGTTATTTCGAGTGACTCATGTATTTCGTAATAGGCTCAAAAAGAGCAGGCGATTCTCGGATGCGCATTTTTTTTGCGTATGAGTAACGAAATAATTTATCACATTATATACTTAATTTTTTTTTATTTTTATTATTATTTTATTCTAAAAAAATATTGGACACTCAGACCGCGAGGCGAACGAATAAAAATAACAGAAAAAGGAAAATATACAAATAACAGGTCTTTACGTGTGGCTGTTGCGATTGAGCCAGTTGAAGCCTAGATTTTAGTTCTGTGAAATATTAAATCCTAAATTCAGTTTTTTTTAAATAAAATGATCTTTTTTACTCACATTTATGGAAATCTTTTGGAAGTCCATAAAGCTTTGTTATAGGGCTTATTTATAAATTATGTTTTATATTTAAATAGTGTATTGTTTACTCGACTTTTTTCAAAATTTGAAAAAAGTCGAATAACAATACATTATTTAATAATGTATTGTTATTGGCCTAGGTACTTAAGAATAAAATCTTATATTCTCCAAAAGATAAACTTTAATACTTTTAATTCACTTCCTCCACACCATACCAAAAAAAATTATACCCAAAATGTCTATGAAACAACTTAGCAAAAATCATCCTAAGTACTTACAAAAACGAAACAACTTTTCCTTAACATTACTTTTCAACGCTCCAATAAAGGTAGAATGGGCCGCTAAAAAGGTTCAATACCGAACCGAAGTAGGGAAAGGCAGCTTAGATATTTCATGATAGGAACCCAAATACGAAATTGAATCTCTAAAATCCTCTGATGTAGAGCAAGTGAAATATATCGCCACAGAGTAATTTAATACGGTATCTTAATTGAATTATTCTATTCCCATTTCCTCCTTCAACTACTGTCTTCCTGGTACCTATTTTATAACTTAGAGGTGTAATTGTGTATCTGATAAACCACCTGTGGATGTTCTTTGTTTAAAGGTTTCGTCAGATTGGAAAAAGGGATTTTCCTTATCTTTAAAGGGTAAGGGTTTAATGTTAATTTTATACAACCCTCTTACAAAGGTTCCTGGTTATGTTACTATAATTATTGTACTGGATATCAAACTTGAGTATAACATGGGGGTTAAATTACCGTTTATTAGTTATAGTAAGTTAGTATATTAGTTTATATACTGGTACGTAGGATCATTGTTTTCATCAAAATACAATTCAACTTTGGAAGAAGCTGTAAACTCTAGACAGAAAGAGATGAAATAAGGTCGCTTTATAAGCTACTAGCTTTTGCCCGCGACTTCGTTCGCGTGGAATAGTGGCTTCCGGCAGATTTTTGGTACTGAATTGATGCCGACTCTTGACCAATAGATGGCGCTGTATGTCCGGAATAAATTTTATTTTTTATTTTATTTTTTGTAATAAAAAGTACTTATCCTATGTCCTTTCTCAAGTTCCAAACTATGTCTGTACTAAATTTGACACAAATCGGTTCAGTAGTTTAGGCGTGAAGCAAAGACAGACAGACAGACAGACAGAGTTACTTTCGCATTTATAATATTAGTTTGGATTAGTTTGGATGACAATTTTAATCTACTTGTGGCGGATGAACAACAAAAACAGCGAATCCCAATATTTTTTAATATTACATAAGGAATTAACTATAAAAATACCGTAAAATTAATGTTGTCAGTAGTAAATAATCATCACAGATGAGTTTTCTTCAAAATTATTCAGTTTAGACATGTTTGTCGCATTACGGATAGCGCTCCTAAATCGTACAAGGATTATCCTATATCGAGAGATAATTACACCACGACGCAGTCGAATATATTTGTGTCCTAAATATTCAAGGCAGCGTTCACAGTAATTAATACTATTAGCATGTTTCAGCTACCATTGCACGTGTTTGCAACGCTTTTCAAGATATTAAATTACGTACATGCACTTGCTTGTAGTGCATTTAATCTTACAAACAGATTTTGTGCAGTTTCTCACGACATACGTTTCATTTTATTTACCTATTTATAAAATGTTTGTCATAATATTACCATGTTTCACATTTCAGTTAGATCTTTCAGTTTGTATACAACTTATTAATTTCATGTCAAAGTATGTACTAGAAGTTGCACGTAAATAAAGTAATAAAATAATGTTACTACAATCTATAGATATAATCTAAGAAACGCATTATACGACGAGTATAATATATTTTTGCTGGAGAAGTAGTTTTTCATAATATAACATCAACGACAAAAGCCTTTGAAAATAATTGACGAAAACATTGATTAAAAAAAACCGTAAAGTAAAAAACATTCTTAGAATAGAAAGAAGGAGCAAAATAATTTATTTCTTTCGTCTTTAAGTAAACAAAGTAGATGAAAAAATTCATAGAATTTTGTCAACGAGTATACGATGTACCTCAGTAAATATACTGAGAGGAGGTTGATGTAGTTCGCGAGACGACGATGTTTGCACAAGAGAGTCAGGAAATAGATTTTTTTAGAGTGACATATGAATAAGAATCCATTAAATGTGTTTAAATAAATACATCACTAAAGTTTGTCTACTTATTCTCAAGCAGCTGAACACCCTAGCCAGAAAGAAATGGAATTAGTCAGCTTTACAGTGTTAGTTTCAGAAAGAAAAATCATAAGGGCAGGTATTATGAGAGAGGAAATCTCAATTACCACGTATAAAATAAATCTTAGGATAGCTAGGTACTTCAACAATGATGAGGAAACATAGTTAATTATTTTCGCCATCAACTTCATACCAATACATTTTATTCGGAGAGTAACGTATAAAACTTTTTGGGGAAGTCATTAAATAATTATAAAAGAATAAGCTAATCAAAACTTATTGAAAGTTTCGGTTTTACAACAGAAATGTTTGAACCAAGGTTTGAACTGAAATCCGACGAAATCCTTCGAAGAATTCTGGTTGGGCTTTATAAATAACTCGTTTTTGGAGGACTGACGAAAATTAATTACCTCTTCTTGGATTCCTTGGAGCCAGCTGATTTAATAAAGTTATTTGCATCCTCAAGATTTTATTGAGAAAAGTTTAGAATATTGTCCTCAAAATCTACGCTACTTTATAAGACACTAAGAGTTATTTAATATCTACTTTACAAGAGCTTATTGCTATAGACCGAATGTAAACAGGAATACTATTGTGTAGTGAATCAATTAAGTGTAAAGAATGTTTCATAATGTTTGTTTTTCATAATGATTTTTGTTTTTAGCTACATATAACAAGTGGGGCTCGTGGCCAAGTGTAAGCCGTACGGTTTGACCGATAATAAAGGTTAAGCCGCGCTCGCCGCGGTTGGTCCGTGGATGGGTGACCATTTGTAAACATATCGAGACCCCTCCGTGCCTCGGAAAGCACGTTAAGCCGTTGGTCCCGACTGTCATACAGTGACCTTTGATAGTCGTTAAGTCATTACAATTCTGACAGCCAGTCTTACTATGGAATGCTGTATTACCTAGCAATAGGTTGTGGAGGTCAGATAGGCAGTCGCTCCATGTAAAATACGGTATTCAGCTAAATCCGGTAAGACTGGAAGCCGACCCCAACATAGCTTGGGAAAAAGGCTAGGCAGAAGAAGATAACAAGTGAAACGAACAAAAGAAAATCGACTTATTTCCAGATACGTTGATTAGTACTGGACACAGAAAACATTGCAGCACTAAATTAGACTGTTATGGACCACTCCTGCAGAGCAGTCAGAGATAAAAAGCGGTTTTATATTTTAACTAGATTGTCCTCTTGGCTTCCCCGCATGGGCGTTGTTTATCGCGACAAAAATAGGCTTTCTCAATAAATGGGCTATCTAACACTGAAAGAATTTTGACAAATCGACCCAGTAGTTCCTAGTATGTAGTGAGATTACTGCGTTCAACCGAACAAACAAACAAACTTTTCAGCTTTATAATATTACAGTATAAAATATAGATTTTAACAGGTTTTTTGAAAAAAAAAGCTAAACGTGATTTTTTTTTCCGGCAATTATGAAAGATTGAGAGCTTATAAATTTTAGCGGTAAGCAAAAAATCCTTCATATTTTGCATCCAATCTATATAAATAAAAAGACAAGGCCTGACTGACTGACTGACTGACTGACTCATCAACGCCCAGCCCAAACCCTTGAATCTAGAAAGCTGAAATTTTGCACAGAGATTTCCTTTATAATGTAGACAAGGAATAAGGAAGGATTTTTTGAAATTCAACCCCTAAGGGTGTTAAATAGGGGATGAAAGTTTGTATGGAAAATCGTAATTTTTGAAGTTTAAACCATGAAACTTGGTGGTTACCATTCTGGTAAAAAAATTAAAATCGACGTGTTTCAGTATTTTTCGAATATCAATCCCTAAGGGACTTAAATAGGGGATGAAAGTTTGTATGGAAAATCGTCATTTTTGTAGTTTAAACCATAAAAATTGGTAGATAACATTTTAGTAAAAAATTAAAAACTACGTGTTTCATTATTTTTCGAAAATGGACCCCTAAGGGTGTTAAATAGGGGATGAAAGTTTGTATGGAAAATCGACATTTTTGAAGTTTAAACCATGAAACTTGATGGTTACCATTCTGGTAAAAAATTAAAATCGACGTGTTTCAGTATTTTTCGAAAATCAATCCCTAAGGGACTTAAATAGGGGATGAAAGTTTATATGGAAAATCGTCATTTTTGTAGTATAAACCATAAAAATTGGTAGATAACAATTTAGTAAAAAATTAAAAACGACGTGTTTCATTATTTTTCGAAAATCGACCGCTAAGGGACTTAAATAGAGGATGAAAGTTTGTATGGAAAATCGTCATTTTTGTAGTTTAAACCATAAAAATGTGTGGTTACCATTCTGGTAAAAAATTAAAAACCACGTGTTTCAGTATTTTTCGAAATTCAACCCCTAAAGGAGTTAAAAGGGGTTGAAAGTTTATATGGGAAGTTTGGTATTTTCAAAGATAGACACATGAAATTTCGTAAACGGGTTTCTCGATAGAAATAAATGAAGACATATTTCAGCGATTTTGAAAATCTACCCCCTAAGAGGGTAAAATAGGGGATGGAAGTTTGTAGGTATATGAATTGTGTAGTTTTCATAGATAGGCACATTAAATTTCATAGGATTATGAGTTAGAAATAAATAAGACGTATTCCCGAGATTTTAGAAATCTACCCTCAAAGGGGGTGCAATAGTGGCTGGAAGTTTTTTTAGGAAGTTCGTCATTTTCAAAGAGAGAGATAAGATTTGGTTTCATGAGATTTGGTATACGGGTTTTTGGTTAGAAATAAATGAAAACATATTTTAGCGATTTTAGAAATCTACGCCTTAAGATGGTTAAGTAGGGGTTGCAAGGTATTATATTGTGGACTTTATTTTTGAAGATAAGGCCATGCCTTTCATATACGGGTTTCTGGATCGATACAAATAAATGACCATCTAAAACATATCTTTACGATGACATCCGTGTTCGAGTGGCGTCCACAACGGTTTTCAAGGTGTCGCCAGCTCTGAGGTCCCGGGTTCGATCCCCGGACGGGTCGATGTAGAAAATCACTTTTCTACATTATGTCGAGTCTGGGTGTTAGTGGTACTTTCGTTGTTTCTGATTCCATAACACAAGAGCTTTAGCTACTTTCTTTGAATTCGGAGCAATGTATGTGATTCTTCTTCATCTTTTCGTGTCAATGATTTTCAAGTTTCGTCTGACCAAAAAGCTGCCACCATTTTAAAAGTTTATCCAAACTCAATGTATGTGATGTTTTCCACATTATCTTATTATTATCTTAACGCCATAATCTTTTATGAAAAATATAATTGCTCCTTACTTTGAAAATCACAGAATACATCTATCTATCCTTTACTACTTACTACTCTTAACTTTACGCGCGTGCGAAGCCGCGAGCAACAGCTAGTCTTTCCATAAAAAAGATTCATTTTCCATTCCACTTCCTTTCGGTCTAATCCCTATTTTATATTTTTCATTACGGCTACACGATGACAGATGGTTTACGACCCTGTTTACTGCGCAATAACTGAGAGTCTGGTGTCAGAATGTTCTCGAATTAAATACTTATATCAAGAATTAACAACATTTTTTATTGTCACTGTGGTAAATAAAACGATGAGTGGTTTCGCCTTTCAGAGAGTCTTTTATTTTTTAATGTTCGACATCTTCTGAACGGGATGTTTTGGATTAAATTCAAGAGTCAAGGTCAACATGAGGAAAATAGGAACATTGGTTACGTTACGACGGAAAACCTTCAAAAAATTTTTAAAGGAACCGATTTGTTCTATTTTTGTCAGTAGAAACTATGTTATTTTTTTATAAAGTCACTAATACCTAGCTTACATACATAACTTAATAAACATAATATAAATTACGAAAAATTTCATGTGCTACTGATTCTACATAATTCTGTATTCTTATTCTTACATACTTATTGTATGTTGGCTCTAAGGATACAGAATTATGTACAATGCCTACATTAAATAAAAGTTGTATATTTTGTAGCTCCACGAAGCAGGACATAAAATGATTAAAACATAATAAGTCTTTGGAGCTAAGTTTTGAAACTAGCCTTTCAAGTGCAAATTGAGTTGCGTAGCGAACACCTCACGCTATACGTTTTCTAAAGAAACTAATTACTAAGTCTAATTACTTACAAATAGGATCATGTAACACGTTACTACTAACTGCTTTATATTTCTCGTGAGGCGTTCACAACATTTATGTTTGTCCTTGAAAACCAAAGTTAATGACTACCTTTATCTATATACTAGCTTGTGCCCGCAACTTCGTCTGCGTGGACTTCAGAATTGGGTCGTCCTTCGGGTACTACCTAAGGAATCGGGATAAAAGTAAGCCTATGTTCTTTTTTATTTTAAAGGCTACATGCATACCAAATGTCATCCAAATACGGTCAGCCGTTTTTGCGTGATTGAATAACAAACATCCAAACATCCACACTTTCACATTTATAATATAAAGTAGGATAGTGTACGAGAACCCTTATTGTGGTGTTGTTTAATCATTACTATGTATAATGTTCTCGGGTTTCGTTAAGAATTTTCAGAAATATGAAACAAAAATAAATCATTTGCCTTTAGTCTTGCATTCTCTAAATTCGTCAGCTAAAGTGCATTGCGAAACGTTCTAATCATTACATTAATGGTGTTTTAAGTTTTATAGGTTTACCAAAGCTTAGTCATGAGTAAGTCGTCCATATTAAAAGTAAGCAGTAAGCTTAGCGATGACGGAAGGAGTCGTCATCTTTAAAACAAGTGTGACGTGTGTAAATTGATATAGTCATAACGATCACTTCAAAACTAAACAATAAACCCACAACTATTTTGGAAACCTATGCTAATAAATTAATGAGGAACGATTTGTATTTGTTTCTGTTTCTAACGAATAAACTCAAAAACCAATTAAACTTCACATTTAAAAACAATTTTTTTTTTTCCTTCTTCTTTGTAATTTTCTATTATCCCAGAGTAACAAAGGCTATGTTTATATTAATAAATGTCTTTAATTATACCTACACGCAAGCGAAGTCGGGCAATAGCTCATCTAATAATTATAGGAGTAAAATATGACCTAGAGATTTAAAGACTAGATGTTGCCCGCAGCACTGCTCGCGGTCGCAATTTTTTTCTGCCCTACGTAACTCAAGCAGAGTATAGCTTTCTATGGTAAAATAATTTCTGAAATTTGTCTAGTAGTTTGTAACACAAATAAATTCAAAAACTACTAGACAAATTGAACACACAAAAATAAAAATATTTCCGGAACGAGTATTAAATAATTATATTCCTCTCTGCCTAACCTTTTCCCAAGCTATGTTGGGGTCGGCTTCCAGTCTTACCGGATTTAGCTGAATACCGGATTTTACATAGAGCGACTGCCTATCTGACCTCCACAACCTATTGCTAGGTAATACAGTATTCCATAGTAAGACTGGTTGTCAGAATTGTAATGACTTAACGACTTTCAAAGATCACTGTATGACAGTCGGGACCAACGGCTTAACGTGCTTTCCGAGGCACGGAGGGGTCTCGATATGTTTACAAATGGTCACCCATCCACGGACCAACCGCGGCAAGCGCGGCTTTACCTTTATTATCGGTCAAACCATACGGCTTACACTTAGCCACGAGCCCCTCTATTAAATAATTATATTGTGCAGGTTAATTAAAGCTAGCTACAACTGTACAATTAAAGGAGATAAAGTATATCCCACATTAGTTTGACTTATGTAAGTTCATTAAACTTATATTTTAAAACAGTAAGTAGTAGTATAAAAGTTTGTTTCCCCAAAGGTACGAGTATAATCATAAGTCATACTACCTTAAGATAAGTTAACCAAACTAAACTGCTCTTTGCGTTATTCTACAGTAAGTACGTGTCTAACTATAGTCTAGGTAGACGTGGTTGAATATCGAGAAAGTGCTTTGCCTATAAGTAGGTACCTGGTTGGCAGACCGTTATAAATATCGAATGCCATTACAAAAGATGAAAATGCACAATTGAAGCTGAAAACAAATTATCGTATGTGGCTGAGGGACTTACAGGTATTTAGATAATAAATGTACACTGAGCTGTGCAAAATATCGGAGGTAAGTCGCGGACGTAACCTTGAGCTGACCTTGAGCGTTCGGACGTCCGAAAGGAATCTGGCGCGATGGTCGTGCATATCTTATCAGCCGCGGCTGTCGGCCGCGTCCGTCAGCTGCATCCGATAATTTGTTACCAATTAAAGGGAGAATAAATACAAAGCAACGGAAGGCTAAAACAAGCAGGAACAAGCAGAAGTTAGCTAATATCCGTATTTTTCGACTGTTACTTAAGAAGGCATGATTGATGTTTTTTACTCTGTTCTAATTGTTACTTTAAAATTATTAAGTAATAATATAAAGATGTTGTATTTATTAAAAAGTCTGCTTTAATATATTAAGTTTACACACACATAAATGAACAACACATGTGAATACCGTTAATAGGTTCTAAAATATAAGGGATACTTCACATAAGAAGTTATAATATAAATTAAAGTCTACCTACACGCTATCACGCGGACGGCAACGGCTTCGTTAGCTGTGAAAATATTGGTTCTATACGTCAACTGAGCGTTAATGGCTACGATCGTCTTACCGATCTTGATCCTAGCTATATTTTAAATTGCTATAGTCTGAAGTGGACGTTTCGATTAGTTTTTAACAGTAATTGAGAGGAGAGCTTGAGATATTATGTGAAAAACTATAATATAAAAACGAAAGAGTGAGATAATGTCTAGTATGAATCTTTATTTAAGAGTTCCAAGCTTTTGCTCTTAGGCCAGTAGGTAAACGCTGCTTATAATGATCCTAATTTGCATGCTCCATCGAAAAAAGCTTTCTTTACGCTAATAAAAAAAAACAACTATCTGCCATTACTTTTTTTATTTATTTATTATGTTCCTTTATTTTCTACGGAAATGTATATTATTGATGCAACTAGTTCCCTATAAAAATTGATGTTTCAAATAAATAATTCTGGTATACACAAACAGATATGGTTGTGGTTAGAAATGCATGACAGTGCAGTCAAAGGCCAGCTGCTGCTTCAAAATATGAATCACTGTTTTGCATATTGACTCACTATGTGCACAAGACGAGCTTACGATTGTGATTCAATGTTATTCTGTCATCGTCTTGTAGTAGGAAAAAGCTTACGATACTTGATTATGTCAATCTTATAGGTTCTTTGTAATTGTAGTTTTTAGTAGAGCTAATACATTTTCCTCTTGAATTTTTTGTTTTATACTATAATATGTGTACTTAAAACAAAATTTGTGAACTATATCTGTTCTAGGACATGCGAGAATTGTGTGAAAACAGGTAGAAAATTAATATTCTAGTATCAGTTACTTCTTTGTTTATGCTGGGTGGTACAGAAATACGCTGTCATATTTGATATAATACTTCAGTTGTTTAAATAAACAACTTTTTCCAAGAAAGTAATTGTATCCCGAAAAAAAAATAGCACTTGTAATCATTCAACTTGAGCACTTGATGATAATTTCGTATGGTAAGCTAAACTTTTTTAAGTAATAATAGTTATATGGTTGAATTGAATAAACTTATTTGTTTCTATGAGCTGAACAAGTATTTCAAACATGACCATTTCAAATTGGCATTTTTGTAGCACCCTGCACGTTCAACATAAAACCGTCTCCAATAATCGGTCGGTCATAAACAATATTATTAAGAGGTTATAAGGGCAACACACATTATTTTAGATTCTTACAGGTTAACAAGGTATTGATCCCCAAAACAAGGTCACTTTGTGTTACCTTCTCGTCGCTACATATCCTTAGATTTATGAGATTCTCAACTACAATGTAGGTCGACTGCCTCCACAAAATAGCGTACATCAATATCTCAAAGTTTAGGTAAAGTACGTTTAAAAATATTACCGGACTTTAAAAGTAATGTTACTATTTTTATTGGGACCTAATAGCATACCGTCGGAAAACCATTAATAGGCAACGAGTGAAAAGCTCATGAATTTTTAATAAGGAACCGTACGTGATCAACTTATTTAATATTCTACTTGAATATTAAAAACGTTGAACATTTTTCAATACATTATAAAATTATTGCCTCAGGTAAGAAAACAAAGGAAAACTCAATGCTCGCAAAAAAATCTAACAACGTTCTATTATTAAATGTAGCGTAAATGCTAGATTTTAAATAAGTTTGTAGACAATTTAAAATTAGACTATATACAAGTACTTACTACAATTACTTCGTAATTACAAGTATTAACACCGAGGGCTCCGTATAAATGCCATATTTTTGTGATTTAATTAAATGTATAGTTTTTATACTATACATTTTGAGAAGTGATTACAACACCTAGTACGTAATTCATTAATACATTTTTTTCCAACTGAATATCGTGATTAATATATTTGATCAAACAAAACATATCAAAGGTACGAGTACCAAATTGATTACGTCACATCACATCGTCACCGGTATTCGTTACTCAAGTACAAACATTGTTCTGAAACGGTAAAGGATTATTAGTCTACACGTCTCGCTTAACTTACTTACAGAGTCAGCTGAGATAGAAACAAGGAACATAATACTCTTGGATAGAAATTAGAGTCGAACCACTATATTGAATAGAGTTTCAATACACATTTCAGACAACTTCATTGATACTGTATACAGATCCTACAGAATAAACGTTCTTGCGACTAGCAAAAACTTGCTAGATTTCTAGTTTACGTTCGGGAAATCTGCTTTACTTCAATCAATCAATTCAGCCTATCGCAGGCAACCACTGAACCGAGGCCTCTCCCAAGTTGCGCCATAACAGTCGGTTCTTCCATATGGGGGCTGTGCGTTGTGGTGTGCCATTATAAAGGTGTTTGCTCAAGTCCCCAGGCAGGGCAAGCGGTTTGATGACCGCAGTCTTCTTTCAGTTCTTTAAGAAAACGCTGTTATCCATTCGCCTTGTTCTATACCCCTTAGCCTTACGACATATTCATACGACATATTTATTTGCATTCAATCAAAGACATCCACGGGAAGAGAGCAAAATTGCAACTGAATATTCTTACTAACCCTAAATAACAATGCATTACAAGGTTCAGCTTTATTGCTCAGAAAATAAAGACGTGTTAGTATTATGGAGACAAATAAAACATCAACATTTCGGCATTTGTAGAAGTCCCAATACTTCTGTCGGGTGATAAACGAGGGACATGTGAGGAAATGTTCGTGCCAATCTATCCTGGAAACACATAGCTCTCGATTGTCGACAGAGTTATGTCCTTACAACTTCGAAAAAATAGAAAACTGTTTTACTACTAAGGCCTGAAGTTGATAGGTTTTCATTTCATCTGTTGACCCGGGCTGTAAATGAGTATAGCGCAGTCTTTTCAGTAATTTATGTTGCTTTGCTTTTATTTCTATGATTTCGATTTTGTTTATTTTTATTTATTTAATACAAAGTAACACGAACCTAAATGAATTCAAATCTATCGTTGAACTATAAAAATTGCAATTTACAATTTCGTTTTGTTGGTGATTAAGTCTATGATGTCCTGGTGGCTTAGCGGTTCAATGAAAGGGTTTGGGTACACAAGGTGGCAAGTTTGAACCCAGTACATACATGATAATTAATGTTTTAAACTAGAACTACTTTTTCAAGGTTAAAAGTACTTTTTTAATTATGCTAAGAGGTCATTGAAGAAAGATATGGTGAGGAAACCTGGATTCCATAAATTAGAATCTAAAATCAGCAACCCGCAATGAGCGAGCGTGGTGATCAATGCTCGTTCTTTCTCTATACGAAAAGAGGCCAGTGCCCCGCAGTGAGGCATTAATAGGCCTTTATAAGTCTATGAACTGATGGCTGTTCTAATATTTTAACTAATTATCTGTTTACGAGATTTCGTTGGATACAACTACTAGACCGTAACTTTGTCGCTATTATATTATTATGTGGTTTTGTGAATGTATTGTAATGCTTTGCGAGTGAACTCACAGAGGATGATGAGTACGTCTGTTATCTTCTACATATTTCAGGAATGTTGCACCAAAAGCATAGTCCACGGCTTAGCAGAACCAAATATTATAGAACAGTAAACATTCCAGAGGTAAGTTAATATAGGTAATTAACATAACGTTATAATTTGAATGTCGTGTTGGCATAATGGTTCAATGACCAGATTCGTATGCACAGGTTGCAGGTTCGAACGCAGGCAAGTACCAATGGGACTTTTTCAAAGCTATATTTTACGTACTTTTTAAATTATTCTTGAAGACACCATTGAAAAACGGTAAAGGTAAACATCGTGAAGAAATTTTGATTCCAAAAATTGGAATCTGAAATCGCCAATCTGCAATGAACAAACGTGGTGATCAATGCTCATTCCTTCTCTATATGGGAAGAGACCAGGCCATTGTGCCAGCAGTGGGACATTTATAGGCCGTTATTTTATTTTTTTATATTATATGAACGTTATAATTTGACTAACAAAAAGGGCATTTAAGGTGGTTGAAGATATAAAAAGGTACCTATTCATAAGTGATTTTATCTACAACCTCCTTATACCCAAGATAATACCCCTTTAACGAAATAATTACTTTACCCAAACATATTAAACAGCAATCTACCTTTAGAACAACCCTTTTCGTATTATCTAAATTCTTAATAGAAACTTCTTCATCCTGTCGAAAGGGTGATTCAATATTCCATATAATATCATAAATCGCTTATCCCTGTAACTAAAATGTTTCGACGCCAACCTTGCGTCGAGATTATATCCGTTGTACATTCAAACTCATTTCTCTACGAGTAGCTTGGAATGCTACATCAATAATGTTTACAATAATATTTAGGTTAACACAACCCTGATATTATTAAGTTAAACTTTTCTGGAAAGCAGTAAGTCAAAAGATACTTATTTAATTTTTTAAATTATAGTTATCTAATAACATTGTTGCTTTACAAAGCAGAATTTAAGTAGTCCGGATAAACTGTGGATTTCTCAAGCGTTGACGCCAATGTGTATAGAAGTGACAAGTCTAAGTTACGTGAATTATCGAAAAACAATTTATTGTCATTTAAGCATTTTCTATAATCTTTAACGCTTGTACAAATGTCAGTTGTCTCCAAGGGACGGTTTACCAATACAATAATGATAAAACAAAAAAAATAAAAATAGCTATGAATAGCTCAACAGCTCGTGGCTTCGTTATTTTGTATGTAATAAAAAGCTTGTGTGTAATCGAAATCTATTTGTCATTTTTGCTTAAAACATTATGAAAGGCGACATAAAAGTAATATGATGAACTGACAACTTAGGTAGATATCATAAGTTTGAAAACAATAGACTATCATTTCACATACATGTATGTTGATAACGGCATATTGCCGCAATAAGGGCTTCGTAATAAATGACAATGTAATCATCCGTGAGCGTGGCACGAGTATGTTTTCGGTAGCTTTTGGTACGAGTGTGTCGTAAGGGGAATCGAGGATAAATAGGCACGAGGATAGATCGATGGAATATTCAATTCGTCGAAAATCATGTTGCCGTCAAGCTTCACTGACTGTTTATCATAAAATTGCTTTCAAGTCCATGTAAACAGTGTTTTCTTGCCGTTGCTTATAACTAAACATTCTTTATAATTAAGATGAAGCATATTCGAATTTTATATAGGTACTGGCAAAGTAAACTAGGTAGGTACACAGATTTGTAAAAGCCAAGAAACCACAGAGCACAATAGCAAGAATAAAATTAAGTACAAGTAATTTCTGGGAATTTTTAAAAAGCTATAATTTCACTTGATTTTCCGGTTAACTTTTACTACCTAATCATATCGTCATTTTTATTTAACAACTGTAATCAGTGCAAAGAAATTCACACGTTTTACTTTAATCCTAATCAATTCTTTTCACCCTTAGAACGGACTCTTACCGACAAAAATAATTAAAACCCTGGATGAACTAATAAAACCTAGTAAACCAGGGTACTTAACGATATATTTACGTCTCTCTGACTATATATTGTCACGATTTATGTAAATGTACAGTTTCGTATTGAAATATATGTAAGCACAGTATAGCTATCTACATACTTACATACATTATTTACGTATCGAGTACTTTTGTAGGATAGAGGAAACTGGGGAAAATTGATACGAGATACGGAAACGACAAATTATTACCGTGTTGTAGGCAAGGTCGTACTTCGGCTGACTTGTGGTGGCTTTGACAATATTTGTTATTAAATATTAACTTGAAATTTCCAATTTGATTGGTGTTCTATTTTACTTTAGAGTGTACTTACTACAAGTAATTGTTTAGTGATTCTGCAGTCCACAGAGCTGTTTCAAATTCGAATCAATTTTATGTTTTCCTGTAACTTTTATATGCAACATTAATGGATTTTATTATTTTTGAGGTTGTAAATATGTTATATGATGGTCACCAAAACACTAAGAATGTAGTCCATACTACTACGTAAGCCGTAGTTTTATTCCAAAAAAAAATTACGTGAAACAATTTTCATACAATGAATAAGTCATTGGATCAAAAGTGATGTAGCGTGAGATGAAGATGGCATATTAATGTTGCACAACATACGATAATCATTAATGGTGGGATCGATATTTTTATCGAAACAAATTGATGTTTCGATCGTTTCGAATGATAAATGTGATACGATCTTCTTCACAGCCTTGTGATTCTGCTGTCTATCATGTAAATATTAAGGTTTTAAAAATGGTACGACCATATAGTCTTTGTGACACATTGAACGCAGAGCAATTAAAAATGTGTTGTTTTCGGTTACCGGGGATCACCAGGGCGATCAAAGCCATACCATTATGTTAGTGTACGGACTCGGATTGACAAATATACATAAGGTTCTATAAATCCGTCTTTTATCAACTAGATACGTCTTGCTAGTACCCATTTTTACGAAAATCGAGCGGACGGAGTATGTTTCGCATACTTATAGTTTGCGAATAAAAAGAAGGAGTGAAGATTGGTTTTTTTTTATTGTGCATACAAAAAATACTAACTCATTAAAAAAAAGTTACACACACTACCATGTATTTGCCACACACACGCATATATACTTTTTTGTTTATTGTTGATGTCTTGTGCCTTTAATGTGTCAATAACCTATACATACTCTTTATATTAGAACGTGAAGCAAAAATTATGACCCCAAAAAAAATTTCTTGAAGCTTGAATTAAAACGAATTATGGTAGATTTCCACCCGATTCGACCACTATTGGGCCTCTAGTGTATTAAAATTTGTAATATCGAATAGATAACAATAAGTTACAAGTGTTGCAAGCTTTATAACTATAACCTGGACATGAATTAATCTTACTCTTCTAAGTACAACTAAACGGACATTTTAATAGTGAACGACCTTTTTGTAGATATTTTGAAAGTAAATAGGTATAATTACCAAATAGGTCGAGTGATTGGAAAATATCATGTAATTTTGTAAGTCAGTCATGCGTAACTAATCAATCATGCGAAAAATAAAGGAAAAAGTTACCTTTTATTATTAAAATCTCACTGTAGAAGCTTTGCTACACAAAACGTTTATTCCTTTATATTTACGACTAGCTTTGTTGTTGCCGTTTCGCGTCAAAAAGAAGCCTATAACTTTCCTCAAAAATGGGCTATCTAACACAGACATATTTTTTAAATCGGACCAGTATTTCTTGAGATTAGCACATTCAACTAAACAAACAAATTTCAGCTTTATAATATGAGTTTCTTATATAGATAACAGTTCAACTGTGTGTAATATGTATTAATTCCTTTGTCCTACAAATACTTCTGTGGCACTGCAGTTTCTTGTTAGCCACGTCATTGAACCATCTACTAAATCGAGTCGTGATCCATTGTAAAAGGTACGTTGGGTAATTACGAACCTATCTCGGTTTGTGCAATCATTACGATCTAACTTCAGAAAATTACTGGGTTTCCGTCTAGTTTCGTAAAACGTGTGGCAAAACAATTAATTCGATGCGATTCTCGTCTTTTCTTTATTCAATTAGTATTGTATATATAACAAGGGTGTGAAATTGTTTGCTAAATATCCGGCGTGGATATGTTGTATGTTTGCATAACAATGATTTTAGGTAGCATAGTGTTTAATTATAGTTAAACTCACCTAATTCTAGGAAGTTTCAATATCAACCTTTTGTTTCGATTGTCGATTTCAATATTAATCATTTGATTAAACAATCACTGAATTAAACAATTGTTCTTCTCTAGTTTATATTGTTTCGTGTATTGTTATGGTTCCATATTAACAAGCTTTCCTCTTTTTTATAATACGCTATTGCAGGTTATAAAGTCCTACTTTATAACAACTTACTGGTACAAAAAAGATGACTGTAGCGGGACATTTGTTGAAACAAAACTTTTATTGATAAAAACTTTTATGCCGACTCTCCCTTGCCGACTTTACCCTATCAGTCGTAAAGGTCGAGTTTTAACAGTTCTATCAAAAAAATCCATTCTCTTAGATAAAGCTATTAGCTATAAGTACTTGTTAAACTTTACATACGATGCCATAAAATACTTTTTACGAGCAAAGATACGCATATTCTTAAAACTTTTACTACTAGACCGCATTATCTTAACTAGAGGAGAGGCTAAATTTGAAAACTCACATCAATAGTTAAAACTTTTTAAATAAGTACACATTATTATACCTACACAAATATTTCTTAGTTCAGTAAAGCGAAAAACCGAAGTCGTTTTAATGGAAACAGTACGTTTTTTATTACTCGAGTCAAGATTATTTTTTCATTTGTCAGATAGGTACTAAACGACAAAACATAATTAAATTATTATCAGATCATTATTTCGGCTTACCGCCTGCTTTGTAAAAAATAGATAGTTAAAGTAGTGTTCCTAAAAAAATATTTTCTAATTTATATTTTTGGGCAGAATTCCGGGGTTATATGAAAACAATCCTTAAACTTTGAAGAGCTTTCATGAAATACTTAATTTTGACAAAATATTGTGAGTTGCTATCATCCGTTATGATTTGGAACTCACGTTTCGTAACTTCTAGCATTCGTACAATTATATTATTAACGTAAGCCCCCACTACATAATGTATTATTACTCAAAAATATAGCATTAAATTTTTGTGATAAGAAGAACTAATAAGTACAATAATGTATTTCTACCTAAACTGGCATGACATACAGGAAAAAAAAGTGTAGATACCCAACAAAAAATACAGTCGTGTTTTTGGGGCATGCTATTGTAAGTGCAACAATGGACTAAGCTTTGGTTCGTTACGCATTATCATTATAATGATCACAGGTCTAAGAATAGAGACACGAACACGTTTCTAGATAATCATTTGACTTGCAAAAACATTCACGAGATACCAGACTAATTCATAGAACATGTTGTCAACGTAAATTGAACATTTCCTGTTCATTTTAAACGCGAGGAATAAAATCGTAAGTGTTATTTTCCCGCGAAAAATATTGTGTCTAAACTTATTTTCTTCCGAAATGTATCATTCACTTATGTAATCTTACTTAGTTTCTCTTGGATTCGGTGTTGATTTTACCTGACTGGTAGGTTAACATAAATGGTAATCTGACACAAGTACTATTCAATTTTTTTAATTTTTAAGTTTGATAAAAGCGATTAAGAATCCTTTAAATTATATTTCAAATCGAAGATATAACTTACATAATTACACAGTAATTCACTCCACAAATTGCAAACGACGGCTAGCAGGACAAGCATTGACATCCACTCGGAACTAATTACAATAATTGGCAGAGATTAATTAATGCTGACATCCTTTTCCGGCTGCTCTATGGAAGTAATATGTTTGACCTAACTTGATTATTTGAGCGAAATAATGACAAAACAGATCAGCACCTTCGTGCTGAATAGTTGTATAAAAATGTTTTAGTTACTATATTAAACAGTGTTTACTTCAGAATATAACATTCGAATTCGAACATTTATTTGTGAAAGGAAGACACCTAGACTCTAAAAATAATAATTTGAAATTAGTTCTTAAACTCATTCTCATAGTTTTGTGTAAATCCAAAATATTTTTATTTAAAAAAATAAAAACAATAATTTAGTTTCCGAAAATAAAAGAACTGGGTTTTTCGATATCGTCTCGATCCCCTCTAACGTCTACAATTTAGTCTCACAGTCTTATCACGATAAACATGTTAATTACGCTGATTTCAGGAAAAGAGGAGGCCAAAAGTTAGTAGCGTGGCTTAAAAGGTATTAGGCAACCATTCCGCAGTCGCTATGCAAATTAATGCAAAACGTAGGTTTTATTTTCGCAATCTCATTCCAGCATTTACGTTGCTGAAAAACATTCGGGAAAAATAACTCGTTATATGCGCGTTTTGAAGCTAGCCGTAAGAGAAAATAAAAATATTCTTATGAATATATTTTAAACGATAAGTTCTATCGGTTTTTGCGATTGACTCTGATTATAAACAAATATTAAATAGAACACTTAAAGAGACTAAATTATTTTCATTATTTGTTGAATATCTCTCACTTAACATTTATTTATTTCAGTAAAGTGTGCATAGAGAGATAATTACAACTTAATTCTACAAAATATAAGAAAGGCCTCAAAGTATGTCGGTAACTAAAGTCTGATGATACATGTGTAGAGCAATAGTAGTATAATCTTTTCTCAACTAACCATCATTCGATGCATCGCACGATGAATTTTCTATTATCACGATATAAACATTAAAAATAATAACTCAAACCTGCGATTGGCAGCGACAGGTTTGTCAATACCGGAGGGCCAAAACCAATTACCCGCCGTTCAAATAAGACGTATTTCTTTTTGACGTGAGCAACGTCCTTGCTTTATTTCCACCATTCACTGTAATATCATAAATCTATATTGTTGTATTGGAAATATCTGACTGACCAATCGTAGTCCGCTTTAATGAAGCGAAAATAATATAAAATATAATGACGACAGTGAAATAACTTACGTCATAATGTATTTTATTACTTTTTTAAATGTTTGGTTTACTCATGCAACTATTTGTAGAAAAGTACAGCCACAGAATATGGATAGGTACACTAGTTGCCTATTAATAAATGTATGTTTTGTAAAAACTATATAACCAAAACGGATCTATACCCTGAGACAATGAATTTCGTGACTATGAAAAATCCGCTAGAAAGATAATTTAGAATATAACTGCAAACGTAAGTAGATTCGTATAAAACATAAGGAATACCAAATTAAAATATAATCGTTTTTCTATAATTTACCGTAATTTTATAAAATAATACAGCAAACAGTGTGTATAAACAAAAATTATTGAAAGTGTTTCTTACGATGTTAGATCATCATTATTTTGTTTCCTGTTGATTAATTAGGGAATTCAAAATAATGATATTTGTTACTAATATTATTAGGCGTTTCAAATCAGACAAAGCTACGATAAGTTATTCTATTGTTTAATTATATTAATTATACAGAATTTGCGTCTTTTGGCATTAGTGAAAACAACAATGAATTATTTGTCTAATTGCGAAACTTCACTGTATGTCACGAAAATTACTCACTTCTTTGACTAATGCATCGAAAATTTTCAATAAGAATGGAACAAGGAAAACTATTCAGGAAGTTGAAAATGTAAAGGAAACCAATCCTTTCTAAAAAATACGACACAAGTACACTAAACAATGGAGAACGGTATGCGTTTTTAATTTATATAGGAAATAGGTAATTTAAATTACTTCCAAACGAATGGGATAATAAAAAACGGAGATGACTATCTCTGATTACTTCATGCTTAATAATGCTCAAGTCTGATTAATAGGATGTTATCTTAATTAATTCTGCCACGAAAAAACGTGCTTTTAGTAGCTAGCTTTATATTATAGGTACTATGACTGTGGTACCTAGGAATGGTATATATCCAATTATATGTGAGTAGTATATGTCCCGACTGTCATACAGTGATCTTTGATAGTCGTTAAGTCATTACAATTCTGACAACCAGTCTTACTATGGAACACTGTATTACCTGGCAATAGGTTGTGGAGGTCAGATAGGCAGTGTCGCTCCATGGAAAATACGGTATTCAGCTAAATCCGGTAAGACTGGAAGCTGACCCCAACATAGCTTGGGAAAAGGCTAGGCAGAAGAAGATGTGAGTAGTATATAACATTCGTATTTTTTTAAATATTGGGATTAGTAGGATTTTTGTATAAAAAGAAAATTATTTATGAAACCAATCGTTTAAACCACCGTTTAAAACCGTTTAAACCAAAATTAAACTCGTGTAAACTCTCATTCAATAATATCATCATAAAATAATATATCAAATCACGATTTAATGAGCTATGTTTTTTTATTAATTTCACGCAATATTATCTATTTAAAACATATTTTTCAGTAATCTCAACATTTTTGTTCCTAAATAAGTTACTTAATCTATAATTTATAAAGCTCTCATAATAAGAGATAATATACGTACGCCGTCTGTAGATAATACTAATATTTTAAACGTGAACATTACATAAAACGAGCATCGGGTTATTTTAAATTAAGACTGATATTGACCAGACCGCAAGCTGGAATAGAACAAATGAAATAAATATCTTCGCTCAGACAATTCGAACTAGAAGATTGATACAGAAGACGGACGAACGGTTTTTTGTTGTTGAAGCAATAAGTAAGTTGTGCTTATTGCTTCAACAACAAAAACCGTAACATACTTTTAAACTGGTATTAAAGAAATTTTAGCCTAATGTACTAAACAAAAATAAAAAATAAAATAAAGTACAAACGAAACGAGTATATCTGCTAAGATTTTAATTGTTTTCACTGCTGATCAGAACACAAAACTTGTAGAAATAGTGACAAATTGAGGTATGCCAAATTTCTTATGTATTTTTTTTCACTTAGCCGAAGTAATTATCTATTTATCACCAGGTATATGCTCTCTACACTCATGTAATTATACTTTATAATTAAGAATACAAAAAAAACCATAATATACCTATATCTATCACCTTTTTCAGGAACATTTTAGGAGTAAGCCTTTGGTATTCACTTCCATACGTAGTGCCGCCGCAATTGGGACTGTTTTGACGTCAGTCGCTACATTTAATTTTGCTTCGAGCTCGAGCGGTGAATATCAAAAGAATATAATTTAGTGGCAGATGTCTTCTTCTTATTCGTCTTGTAATAAAGGGTTACCATCGAATATTTTTGTTTAATCCATTGATATTATTATATGGTAATGGAAGAGTAGAATATATTATTATATGACACATAATTTGAATAAAGTTCCATCAAAGAATATAGTTTTATCGTCCTAGGCTTGTGTATTTTTTGTATTAGCTTGTACTGTCTTGTCACAGCAAAAATATATCGTGCACTTATTTTTTTTTTAATATAATTATGTATATGCTTATTATAACACAGAAAAGGATACAATATTATTTTAACATTATCATCCACCAATCTTTAGATTTGTTTGTTTGCAGGATTAAAATAATTCGTCACACAAATATTAATACGGTTTAATCATTACTAATTTTAATTCTGACGGACTGTGGACCTTTGATGCGCAAGCGTAGCTTAGGTACACCTGGGCAAACATATCCTTGGCCCACAGGATGTAAAACATATCGCCCCCCAAAAGCTACTGCGATACCTAGTGGATGTAGGACTTGGTGGCGAACTGTAAAGATAACAGCGGCGATCACAATTAAATAGATCGATAACGGTCGTAGTGATACTGGGGCTGCACAGTCCCAGAATTGCCGCAAATCAAAATAAAAAAATTAATAAATAATAATATTAATACGGTGAAATTTTTTGAGAGTGTCTGTTGGTTCTTCTCGCGCTCAAACAGTTGGACCAATTTAAATAAAATTATGCAACTGACACCCTGAATTAATACATTTACTACTATCTTTACTACTTTTATCCCGATAAAATAACTTTATCGTTTAGACCGCAATTAAAACCGCAGGGCGTATATACACGTACTTTTTAATTCAATTGCAAGTGTTTATCGAGTAGTCAGTGTAGAGGGCACTCAAGTATGCAATACAAGTAGCAAGGATATGTTTCAAGGCACTTTGGATCTCACCACATCAAGACTCTTAGTTAAACAAACGTAGCTAAGAGTTGCTTTGTGAAAAAGCAAAGAATTATACAGCGGGAATAGGAATTTTCATTTAAGGCTTTCCCGATTGGAATGGAGGAAATCAAAGTGATTTTATTCCAGCAAAGAACAATGGATGCAGTGGAGGCCTGTGGTTGTTTAATTTCCTTTATTACTGTCTTATGATCTTTGTGCTCTGTTTCTCTTTTGCTTAAACCGCTTTTTTCAACAATAAAAGGTAAGCCGCGGACTTTATGTCGTCTTTTTGTTTTGTGTTATGTTCCTTAAAGTACATTTCTATTTTATCTGTTTCGAATGAATAATAATCTTCTATTATGTTAGACATTTATTGTCTTGTGGGCTATTGCAATAGAGCTTCTTTTTATATCGTTGAGAAAAAAGAACCCAATCACCAACCTTTCTTTTCTGTTTAAAGTTCAAGTAGTAAATTATTTGTTTTCTCTAAGAAAATAATATTTCATGAACTTTTTACTTCTCAACTGTATAGATAATAATATGTAAGTAGTATATCACAAATTCTATAATGTTATAAATTGGTAAAACTAAACGTTTTATGCATTGTCGATCGAGATAAAATATCGTCGTGCACGTCATCCGCTGGACGTCATAAACCACGGTTTGCCGGCGCATGTTATTTATTGAAGTCAACCAAAGCACGCTTCATTTTTTCATACACGATTTGCAAAAAGGTCAGTCACATTCTGATCATACTGCTATGATAATGTTCATTTTTGTTTCTTCAATCTAACTTTAGGTTGAAATCAATCGCTATTAGCTGGTTTGGTGGAAAGGGGCTCAAGACCGAAGGGCCAGAAGCAATTTGGGGGAGACCTTTGCCCAGCAGTGACTGTGGGATTCACAAGGTCATATATTATAAATAAAATAAATAACTGGTGTAACATGTCATGAAACAAAATTTTTGGATATCAAGCACTTGAGATGTCTGGATTTTTTTTCATAATTTTAATGATAGTCTTGAAAAAGTGCATATGTTGAACGTGCATCGTGTATTATCTCAATTAAATAAATACACATCATCATAATTTATCTCCTTGTCTGTCTTCAAAACTTTTATGTAGCTTTTTTCGCATAAAATATTGTATGCATGCCCATTGATCTAATTTAATAGGCTTCCATATAATATATTATGTTAATAATATTACTTACGACCGGTTCCAATATTTTATCTATCAATGGATTTGGCTTCCCTAATATTTACTGTAGCAGTTTTGTCAAATACTTTTGAACTTTTGAAGACAAATCGATCGATGGATAAAATATTGGAACAGTATTGGTAACACTTAAGTGGGTGTGGTCACAAAACGTTATTGAGGTCTTCACTAAGTACAAACAACGTCCTCTTGCATCTCGACCTCCTTGTGGGAGTTCGATTAGTTTACCTACACCACACAATACGTTGGCTAAGCTTCGCAATTAATACATGCTCCTTTTAGATCGATTAATGCAAAATTGGGCGTATTGATTAATAGTAAACGCATAGGTAGATAATTTGCGCTGTATGCTTTGAATAAAAACTGAAACGATTACTGACATATTTCGACTTTATAACTAAGTATCATAGGATTCATTTTGAATTGAAATTTTATTTCTATAATGCCAGATCTGTAGATAAAACCTCGTTTTAAAACTGTAAAAATGTATCGCTTCTGCTTATAAACTATTCTAACGTCATACGAATGGATTCAGACATGCAGACGATATTTTTACATGCACCAGTCACATTATGTCATGTTCTGCATATTTTATTGCAGAACCCGATAGGGATTCTTATTATTTTCTCTATTCTTGAACAGCTGAACTGCGTATAAAGTTTTGTATAATAAAGTCTGTTATACGATAATGTCATGACACTAAAAATATTCTACTTGATTTATGCATTACAGTGTATTTTTTATAATATTTCCACCAAATGTGTTGAATTATATTCATACTCTAAAACAGAAAGGTCGTCTCAAAATGGAACGAGAAAATGAAACCATTTCAAAGCACCTTGCCGACAGAAAATACCTTTAGTACCCCTGTGATTTCTAACACTCTAAAGCCCAGTTTTAAGATCCATATTTAACTCAACCAATGGTTAAATATCCTAACAAATGATATCAAACTTCGGTAGAACATGTTTATTCATCAATTTTTATTCTAACAAATGGTTAAATCATTATCTCTCCGACTTATTTAACCCCTTGATAGACAAAAAAAACCCGTTTTTATCGAAATTTGAAATCATTAGTTAGCATATTTGACTATTGGTTGAGTTAACTAGGGATAAAAAAACTGAGCCTTAAGCTGTTTGTACACGAGGTACAATTCATACGTCCCTAGTATTGTGAGAAACACTGAGAATGTTGTTAAAGAACTTCTCCTTATAAATCAAGAGATTGTTTTCGTTTAAATTCGTTGTGGGTTCCAAGAAACTGGAACTTAGTGGGGACTTTACAGCTTTTAGCGCACCGCAGCCTGTTTTGATGTTTCAGTTATTTGCTTTTTGAATGAGTCAAGTATGATGGTTTTAGTTGGTAGGTTTGCTTTTGAATTCTTGCTTGATTCAAATATGTTTGTTAAACTATTGAGTATACTATATAATAATACACTTCTTTTAACGCAAATTTTCCTCTATCATTGAGCTGTTTTTATGTAGGTACTTTAAAATTTTTCATAATAATTAAAATAGATTTTATTAAGTGAGCTCTCGTTTAAAATCACTGAAACCTCATCAATCATTGTTGTTCTGAATATACCCCTAAAATTGGTATTTAGCTGAACATAGATTTCCACTTCAACGGCAACAAGATCCAAGAGTCGGGGACATTTCAAACCGGTATGGTGACCAGGTTTACACGGGATATGATAGACTTAGACCTACGTGACCAGAACATATGGCTGCAAAATGTGAACAGAAGTACACCTGACTCTATTGCAGACTAGTTCATTCAAATAATATTTTTGTGCTGAAACAATATATGCTTCATTATTGTTTTGATTCATGTAATACTTTTAAATAATAAGAAAACCCCAACTTACTTAAATAAACGGAGAAAAGTTTTTTTTTTGTTTTACTAATCGTAAATTATTTGCCCATTTCTGACTCATCCATTTCAATACATACTATGGCGTTATACAAGTATTAAACAATTTTCCATATTTAAGTTTAAAGATTAGTATTTGATTAGTAATAACTGGTATTCCGCGCCTTCTATTTACGTAAACATATCTTGACTGACACTGACACGATTCCAATTAAATTAATTCTAGATATGTGAAGTATTCGAGTTTATCTTTCAACATTAATTATCATAATGCATTAATTCATGATCCAAGAAGTAGGAAGATACCTCGAGATTATCATACAATACTGCTAATAAATCACAGTTTGGAATATATGAAACTAAATCATACTACGTTAACCTATCTACTGCAGGCATAGAGTATATTATTAACATAAATCGTAGCATTAGTAACAATCAACGTTCTTCTTGATATTTAGAAAAAACTACTTACTTTGGGGTCATTTTAATATTAAGACCCCATTATATCGATGCCGTAGTACATCTTAATTCTTGTTTCATGAAAAACTAGCTTTTGTTTTCGCGACAAAAAGGACCATACTTGATAAATTGCCTATTTAACACTGAGAGATGATATGATTTTTTTTTAACATTTTAGGTGTCCCACTTCTGGGCAAAGGGTGGGTCCGGATATTTGATTAACATACGGGTGTTAAATATACAAAGAACCCTATTCTAAGTAAAACATAAATGTCTATTTGATATTTTACGGATTTATTCATAAAATTTAATATCTTTCATGACTGTAATTTCCATTAGGAAATTTGGTACTGTAGGTTATAACAGAGCAATATGTTCTACGATGCGGGTGTATAAGACCGCATCCAATCTAATCAAACTCAATGCTAGGTTCGGTAGTTTCAAATATTGGCCTGAACCAAGCAACTCAATACGAAATGGTAAATACTATCTAGATACTAATAATACTTTTTATAGAACTGGTGATAATGTAATGTTAAAGAGTTTTAATATATTGTAATTTATATAAATCATTTATTTCATTATGTAGTGTAAATTACAAAAACATAACATAAGGTGTAGGTAATAATAGGCTTTATTGTGATTGGTTGAATGTACTTCATTATTATAAAGTGGAACGATTTGTATATATGTAACGAAAACTTCAAAAAGAAGGTAGGTACTTGACTGATTTCAAAAAAGCTTATTGACCTATGCTACATTATCCTTGAGTAACATAGGCTATATTTATTATGAATGTCTTTAATTTCTAGGCACGAGCGAAGCCGCTATTAAATTATATACTTATATTCGACTAAAATATATATTTCCTGAAAAAAATAAATTTTAGATTTATAAAGCTACGTTAAAATTTAATTTTTTTGCTCATTAGCATCGCAACAAGTTTCATTTGAAATATTGCTAGAGACCCTTTCGCCGTTCTTCTTAGTAACTTATTTTACAGTAAAATCTAGAGCTTTTTATGAGAATATTTTTATACTGCTTAGCTTTGCATGAGTTCATGCAATTCTTTTTGTAAAGATTTAAACACTGTATTCTGCACAAAAATATCTTAATTCAAAATCGTCTAAACCTTTAAGTAGGTATCTTTTATTTACCCGTGATTTTATAGTAAATTATATATTTTGTAGATCTTAGTTCTCATTGATATAAAAACTATCAATTACCTATCAAAAGATATTCATATAAGACACTTAGAAGAAAAGCAGGACCTAAATTCTGAAGACTAGTGGCTGAAAGTTCTAAATTAATTCTTGAATGAGCACTTGTCCTACTTAATTCCACTTGTGTTCGATAAACTAAGTATACCTCTTGGCTCATACATTAGAACACTTAATTCTCTTCAAAGCACGGTTGCTTTGAAGAGAATTAAGTGTTCTATTACGGTTACGGTGTAACATATCACTTCTCAGAAATAACATATGTAAGTATTAAATATAATAAACAACATGCCAAGAAATAAAGCTCAATCACATACGAAAACGTAAATATATTATTGTAATTGATATTATTTATTGAACGTCTATAGGTAGTAATTTATCTGATAATATCAAACTTCATGCTCGTTAACAGACAATAGCATCGATAACATCTTAAACCACGATTTCCTAACATCTGGTTTATACATAGATTTTATTGTAGCATTGTTTTACAATTAGCAGAATGCCTTCGTTTCGTAAAACTGTATTGGCCTTATGTTTTACAAGAGCTACTTACTGATTTATTAGGCATTCTTTAACAATAAGTCCTTGTGTTTCTCAACGGTCATTGAACATACCTATAAATTTATTATTGCAATGAAAGGGATTTCGAAACAAGAACACCTAAATGAAAATTTTATAACAATGGGTACCTTAGCATCAAATCAATAAGGTCCTATTACTTTAAATTATCTTAAAGCAAATCATTTTTCAAAGAAAAAAAATATCCGCACAAAAAACACCTTAGAGGTTCCAACAAATATTTACAGATATAGTGAAATGACGTCGCCATTTATGTTTTCTAAGAATTTTCTATTTCGAAACTACATAATACTTAAACTTCCAACATCGGGATAAAAGTGCTTTGGCTTCATAAAGCGAAGTGATACTTCCTTATGTAATATTGGGGTAAGTATTTCGTTTTACGTTCGATAATCTAGCACAAACACTTCTTTAGAAGATCACTCTCTTTCGATTTTCATCTCTATTGACTAAGCAACAAAGGTTTATTTAATGTTAATATCTGCGTCTAATCTTTGATGAAATACTGAATATTCTTAATCTGTTTCCGTAAGCAGTCAAACTTGTACGGAATCTGAACCAAACAATATTCTGAAAGCGTTTGGTACTGCTAGTTGAACATGCTCTACTAAGCATATAGCGTAAGTAAACAAATTACGGTTCATAGCAACATTGGATTACTCATAGATCGATCTATTTGGATCCAGTCATCTAGATGAGAAACCCTACGTATTGTGTGCTAACGAGCAGTCCATTTATCTACTTGAGTGCCGATGAATATGATTTTATAATCAAATCAGTGTCCTCTGCTCCGACAGTTTCTATTACGTAAACTTTAAATACAACAGACAGATGGCGCTAGTAACATTTACTTAGCAAAACAAAAGACACGCGCTTTTATAAGAATTCGTTCAAAATATTGCAGTACCTGTATTAAAAGGAAGTGTAATACTAGAGTATCTCTGGCAAATGGAAAATAATATCAGTACAATCTTCTCCTTCCCCTAAGACGTATAAAAGAAAATTTAAAAGTTCTTGTTTATTTTTCTGTCTGCATTTGTAAGTTCCGACTTTGTATTAGAATCCCGGGAGTGAGCTTCACTCGAATTACATGCGAAGGTGTGTATAATAGAATACGAATAAAATGTTCAGGTTATACCTACTGGTAAACGAAATGATCTTATGAGTCATATTAAAATCATCGTAAAAACATCTTAAAAAATGTGGAGACCATTAGTTGGAGATCAATGAGTGGTAAAGAAAACAACATTATCGTATATCTTAAAAAAAAGGAGTTTATCACAATAGCTCACAAAGGTTTACTTTAATAATTATTCCGCAAATTCAAAAAGCTTTTAAGCTTTTTTTGGGAATCCTCGCAGAATCTTCTCGCAATATTAAAAGTTATTTAAAACAAATGCCGAAAGAAACAAGTAAAATGTTTTGGTACAAAGACTGCGTTAATGCTCGCCCCAAATTGGAGTTAATTAAAAAACACTGTCTCCCGGTTTATGTAAAAAAGCATTAGTGATAAATGTCACGGCTTAATGTTTCACTGCTTTTGTTGGTATATTTTAAGTCAAAATTCATTTTAATTATCCACATTATTAGCTGTTTTTGTTCTTCGTCGTTTAGTAATTACTTAATTATAGTAATGTTTAGTAGTTAAGTTTTATTGTACAAACAAAAACTTTGTTTTATGCAAATAGATGATAAGAGAGAGACGATATATACCTATAAATACGTAAAGCAAAAACTTTGTACCCCATTTTACGAAAATTGCGCAGACGGAAGAGTATTAAACTTCGCACACTTATAGTTTATACAGAGGAGAATGCTATTTTTTTTAATAATACTTAAAAAAAACACTATATCAATAATAACAACATTACGCACACTATCAAGTGTTTGTGTACACACACACTCATAATATTGATAAAATTGAGAAGAAATTGAAAATATTATTGTTTGCCTTTACTGAATGTCAAACAGGACCTAAATACCCATTCTCTTTATATTAATACGTGAAGCAAAAACTTCGCCCCTTTTTCAAACTTGAAATTAAAACTAATTATGGTCGACTTTCGACCACTATTGGGTCTCAAATATGATTATTAATCAAAAAGGGTTTTATTGCTGTGGATTCAATGTGTGGACGGGATTTCTGGGAATGATATGATTAACCAATATTGGTTCTATCTCTGGGTAGATATTTTAAAGTATCCCTTGGGACATACGGATTATTTTCTGTGACGCAAGAGTTAATTTTGTCCCATTACCTTAGCAGACAATGTGATTCAACTCCATGTTTGTGGACAATTTTTAATCAATTGACTTGAATTGTTTTACTACCTATTTATGTAACAGATGTCCTTGAGATTGGATAATTACAACGTTCATATATAATAGAATCATTGTTCACTGACATTGTGTTCGAGGTTATTGTTCATTGTTTTGGCGATTGGCAGCATTCACCAAAGATGGACCGACGAGATGCAACCACTGATGGGAACAAGATCAAATCAGTACGTTAATGGATTCTGCCAGATTAATTCGATATGTGCTTTTATATTCCCATCGTAAATGTTACAATAGGCATGCGGATTATTATTTTTCATTGCCCGGTTTTTAGATACTGAAAAATTATTAGCCACGAATTTTTGTATTTTCGGAATAACGAATATCTACATACAGCGAAGGAGTGGGGGTTCGCAACGTCAGTCGTGGCTACTATTTTCTACTACCTATCTACTTATAACGTCAACAACTCCTGAATTTTAACGCGCCTTATCTTTGTTAAATTTTGTTGTTTTGAAAAAAGAAAGAATACGTGTCTAATATTTTATTACTGGACTAAATAAATTTTTACTTTCATACCCAGTCCGCAGCCCTATTATGTAACTACATACATTTTAATATTTACCTTAAACGTTTTGTGTCAGCAAAATAAAAGAAAAAAATAACCAATCGACCCAGTGTAGGTATTCTGTTGTGGTCGGCTACAGTATTATCGGATTCAACTGAATACCATAATTATTGAATTGAAAACTTCTTTAGCGGCGTTGTGCAAAAATATATGTAAAATTCGTATTTATAAAGTGTTTAAGATATGGAAATTTAACAAAGTGCATCTTTTAATGCTATTTTTATTTGCTAGTTTTCACTTCTGCCGGTACTACCGGAGTGCAACCCGTTGTTTTTTTATCTTTTTATATAGAAATATGTTTATCAGTTGTCTGGTTAGAATAGTACAGGATCTACCTAGTTTGGGATCAGATGGCCGAGTGTGAGTTGTCCCAAGATAATTTAGTAAATAATATTTACAGACCGCTTACTTACTGGGTAACACAGTATCCCATAGTGCTAGGTTATTTTACAACAACACAACCACAATTTTTTAAAAGGTCACGTAATAGTATCGCAAAATAACCCATGACTAATATTAGTAAACAAATTTGAACAAGTACAGGGCCACCGTTGACCTTTTCCGAAAATTTTGTTGAGTAACTTGTAGATTATCTTATCCAACGGATGGTTAAATTAGAGGCCAAGGCTTTATGGACATTTGGAGACCAAAAGCTTCTTTTTAAATTGAAGAACATTCATCGATCATTATGGAAATAAGACTATTAAAAAATTCAGAATTTAAAATTACAAGTCATTGTATTATTTAAAAAAAAACTCAAATGAAACATCTACACCTTATGCAAGATGTTTTTTGTTATCAACTTCAGGAACGAACCAATTTCGCAAACGGGGTCAATAAAATTCCGAGTCTATTTCCGTGATATTTTTCAATTGCTTGACACATAAAAAGGTTGACAAATAATCCTGTTTTGTTCACTATAAAAAAGATGTCACAAAGCGTTTTTCTAAGGGACTTTCAACCTTATCGACTTTTTTTGTCCGATTCGGCAAGAATGCTTATTTTATTATTGAATTCCACCACCACAACGAGGGGACTTTGTTCGACAATATATCCAATTTGAGCGGCTTCTACTTTCGTGAGATATTTTATTTATTGTTTTGCATGATCCTTTACAAAAATCAAGGGAAGTTGTCAAAGAAACGAGGACAAAATAAGTGATATATTTTGATGAAAATATACTTTGTGAGGAAACAGCTTTTAACGAATTTGTCACAATACCTCGGGGAAGAACTTAAACGGATACATTTTATTTGAAAGTATACATGTTAATCATTCTTACAGAACTATTTTTCTATTTAAAAACATTTTACGCATAACTATAAAAATAATATCTAGATTAGATCAAAAGGCCCGTAAATTATTTAAACAAAGAATCCATTAACAATCGTTTTAAAGTATTTTTTAATTAGAAGTTTTCATTTGTTTTCATCATCGTGATGAAAACAAATGAATAACGTGATTTATACGAAATTAATACCTAATTCACTATCAACCACATTATGGAAAAAGCAAGCGCGCCGTGTTCATGAAACCAAAGGAGAACTTATTCAGTTAACGGTAAAGGGGTGCATGTATGTAAATGTATGGGCATAAATTAGCTGTGAAATAATTCAGTGAACTCTGTGGCCGTTCGAAGTGTTTGCTATGATGGCCAGGACGCTCTGCTTTGATGTGGTTTTTGAATTTACATTATTGAACTACTGCATATAAATGTTGTTCTTGTCTCTATCTTGAAACGTGTCCAGACACACAATTCTGTCGATGCTGAAAAATGCAAATTAGGTAGCTGCGCTAGTGTTACAGCAATTGAGTTAAGTTGACAGCAGTTTGCCTGAAAATGATGGTTTATAATGTACTGGCTTTACAAGCGATGTTCTTCGAGGTAATGAGTCCTTTAAGTAATAATAATGTAAATACTTTTCATCTGTCTAGAAAGAACAAAGTTTAATGAATAGAATCCAAATTCTTGGATCCAATTTCAGCGAAAGATATTTTTTTCGGACAAGTTTACTTCTTACGACATTTGAACGGGGTCGGATAAATATGTAAAAGAAAAAAACACTTAAAACCAAACTAAAACTAAGCGGGATTCATACAATTGGCGGTGTACCGAGCTTAAGCTGTGCTTGCCGCTGTCATGCTATGGATACGTGACCGTTCTCTAAATAGGCGCGTATCTTGGATCACGGTAAACCATCTTAGTCGCTTCACGAAAACCCGTGACAGACATCTCAGACATACTAAAGCCTGAAAAAGACTAATAGCTAGTTTCCTTAGGACGTCTGCAACGACTAATTATATTGTTTTATTTATTTATTTAAACTTTTTGCACAGTTATAAAAATAAAGTACAATGGCGGACTTAATGCCTTAGGCATTCTCTACCAGTCAACCAAGGGTAGTGTAGAGACAAGCATGGTAGGTGCAGTAACAGTAACTTATTATTGTGTGGTGGAGACTAAATACTTTGAGAAAGTTATTAGTTTCTTCTTCATATACTAAAATTCATTAACACATCCGAATTGTTTTTCTATTGTATAATATTTTTCCATTAGTAAAACTAAAGCACGAAAACTCAAGCAAAGAGTACATTACTTAAGGTATTCAACCTTATAACAATAGACCCGAAAAGATAATTAAAACATATATTATATTCAGTATCACAATGGGTATGGTGGCACTAGTTAAATTAAAAAGAAACAAAAGCTTTAGTCGGAATTAGGTTGGTTACCCAACGATATTAAAAGTAGGTACTTAATCTGCTTAAAGATTCAAGCGTCGCCTACAAACAACGTAATAGCCCATTCTCAACAATTAACTGCGAGAGATTCACGTAGACTACCTGTGTTACCTTTTGCAGGATAATTTATACTTACCTTGTTATTTAATTCATAAATAAGACCCAAGGATATAAATTGAAAATATATGGTGTTAACGCGGTGATATACGCAAGGTGACAAAGAATATGATTTTAACCACACATGAAAAATGATAATAATAAATATATAATAAATGAATGATATAAACATAAACAAAACTGTATTTTCAGGTTTTTAGAATTATTTGTATTCTTTACAATATTATATTAAAATATTGTTGACAAATTATTATTATTTTTTAAATTACTTACTAGAGCTAAACAATTGATTGTAATGTTGAATGTTGAGCGTTTGGACCAATAACTTGAAATTTAATTGGAAGTTTTAAATGATTTGCAAGTAAACAAATAAAGTGAATATACTTTATAGTGGCATTCATATATTGAGTTTTATGATAACATTGACCTATACCTAAAGTTCATGGAGGCGCCAGCTTCGTTGATTTAAATTTTTGTAATAAATTCATTGAGAGGCTGATTGTTTCGCGGAAATCTTGATTTAATAAGACTATACTCATGTAACAGGATTTAATCATAGAAATGTCTGCTCAGTTAAGTGTTAAATTTATCATTTTAAATTAATTAAAATTGTCATAGCTATTATGTTCAAACGTTCAAAGAAAGAGAAATTATAGAGATGCAATACTTTTCAGTAAATATGATATTAAATCTCTCCTGCAATTGTTCTTTTACAGCCTCGTTTAAAAATTATACGAAGAGTCTTCTTTTGAAATTATCTATCTGTTACAGGCACGCTAATTTTGTACTTTAGAGATTATAACTTGGTTATCATTTACTTGAAGCAACGGAAGCTCCTAAGTTGACTAAGTTAATTTAGGTAAATTCGACTCCTTGCAAAGGTAGCGAATGTTTTACGTTTTCAGTAAGATAGGACACTAATTGAAAAACTAGTAATGGAATGTTAAATTAAATTTGTCATTGTTTTTGTAGTAGACACTATGTAAAAATAATGAGTTATTACCCTAACAGCTTAAATATGGCAAATATTACAGTGTCTTAGTATGATTTTTTTATGAATTACAGAACGCAAACGAATTTATTCCATGGAAAAAGATTCATTTAGTTAAGTTATTCAAGATAAAATCACCGACAAAACTTTCAAAACGAACATTCCCGAAAAATTGTTTACCAACTCTCATTTTATTCGATGACTGGTTTTTTTTCCATTTTGCTTGTACCTTTTTCAGTGACGAATTCGACTTTGTTCGTAAAGTAAAAGCTATATAAAAAAGCAGCTAGCCCATGAAACATTCATGAGTCGCATTAGCTTTTCCCTAAAAATTCAAATCTATAGATTTTTTGACTTGTTACTTTACCTTGAGAATTATAAAGGTGCTATATCATTTTATTAAAGTCTTCAACCAGTGAGTCCTGCCTGTCATGACCTACGGCGCCAAAACGGGGACACTGACAGCTAGTTCACAAACTCAAAGTCGCTCAGCGAGGTTCGGAGCGAGCTATGCTCGGAGTTTCTTGTACCCTAGAACAGGTACATAAATACGTCTAGTACCTTCTTAACTGCAAGAATCTATTCCGCGTTTTCATTTCCTTGCTAATATAATTACAATTCCCATAACCTGTTAATTTCAATACCTGTGTTTTATATTGAGTATAAAGTAATATTAATTTATTAAAATACGTGTATTGGTTAGCAATCGATGTATTTACTGAATCACCTTGTAATGTTTCTTATTACCCGACAAACATAAAAGTTGTAGACATAATACATCATATTCCTTATCGCAGTCGCCAGGGAGAAGGTATATTGAGTAGAAAAACAAGTGAAAGAAAATAGAAATGGAACACAATTTGTAACTTTAGCTTTGTGTTGACGTGCAATTAATGTCGAGTTATTGATACATTAATTGAAACACACAGAAGGTGTGTGTGTACAATATTACATAGGTACTCGGTAGTGTCTTCAAGGAGAATATCTGATTACTTCCACAATAAACGTTGAAGAAAAAATAAATTAGGAAAGCTGTGAGTGTAAGTAGGTATATTGCGTTAGAACAAAATGAAGACAACCTATGATTAGAGTATTTTAGTTCATCTTTCACTCTCTGAAGATTTATTTTCTCTTTATCTTATGGATATAATATAATTATTCAGCTTTTCTTTAAAATAATTGTTTTATTAAGATGCGATCAAATGCGAAACGAATTTATGGTTAATATTTTACTGAAGTCAGGGAAACGCATTAATGAGCCACCTTGTACTTCGCGTCACGTACGCTATGAAATAATTCAGTTTTCCTACATAACTCGGGTCGGAGGTAAAACTGCTCGTATAAAATACTTGTGTACTGACCCTGCTGAAGGTTGACCGATGTACTTTGATTTATGCGTGACTCGAATACATTATATTTTGGTCCAATGCTAAAGGAATAATAAAGCACGGAACACTTAAAAAGTCATTACCATTGGTGCTAAGGTGTTAATAGACTTTAGAATTCAGTTGTAGCAGAGCACGAGTATTTGCCGTTACCGAAATGAGTCAGTTATAAAGTAAAACACGGCTAGAAAGAATTTTCACGATCATTCTGCAAAAGATCCACCAAAATCCTCGTCAAAAAAACTTTTCAATAAGATGTGACTGAACTGAAAATGCTCGGCTCGGCAAAAGCTTAAAAAAAATTACTGTCGTGACGCTGTGTATTTAAATAATGTATCATTTACAGTACCTACTAAGAATAATTTATGAATTTTATGATGTGATAAAGACACGAAAATGGCTGCAAATGCAGGGCATAAAGCTCTCAGGTCTTTAAATTCGGGTATCCCGAGTACAAAAATACACATTATCTAAATCAATTATGATCAAACAATTTATGTAAAGTTAAACATTGTTGAAGTATTAAAATAATTCTATCAGTCTTATTAATTTTACGACAGGAGATGAGGAGATCCTATCAACGGATTTACTGGTTAATATAATCCGGAACACGACACCGTTTGAAAGCGAAGTGAGTCTGGGAATACAGAGATTTATTAACGTTAATTTATTGGTTGGGGTACCCTCGCTAATCTAGTAATATCGCGTGAATTACCAATCACTGACGCTCAGGAATCTTGTCTGCGACAAAATTATATTCTAAATTTTGGAGGTGCAAAGCCAGCGTGAATATAATTACGTTTTAAAACACCTTACTATTGTTTCTACACTCTAGTTTTACATTAAAAAACAGAGGCAGAACCTATTATTTAATTGCCTTATGTTACAAAATAGCCCGCTAAAGTCATAGTCAAAAATCCTTTTTGGTTTTGCTAGGTAGTTATTCTGCTTATGGTTCAAAAAGCTTGTTACCTTGCAGCATGACCTTGGATTGGTTATCTATGTCATTAAAATTTTGCAGTTTCATACTAAATATTTTGTTCAGAAAATGAGTGTCTATTTTCTTTGTGAGCCGTTGAAACAGGGCCTAAGCACGCTTGCGCTCTTAAGATTAATGAAGCATTTGATTTGTTGGTGTAGCGTACCTAAAGAAATCCTGTTCTAAGTTTTAACAAGAAAGCTTTTGGGTTATTACAAAATGAACTGGAAAATAAAAAAACACATAGAAAGTCTTCTTTTCAGTTTTTTTTTTATTTTTTGAGCCCTCGTCGAAAAATCACTCTTGTCCCGTCTCTGTCTTGGTGGACTCGAGGGTTCGCTCGTGCATTTTCGGTTTGACTTCGACGGAACATTGAGGATTGACGCTTTGATTGTGATTCGAAACTATGTAATATATAAAAATATATATATATATATATATATATATTCAACTACACTTTATTACACGTTACAATATACATAATTTTACCCTTCACAATTTACTTTGCGCCTGATTTAGCTCGTTGTATCAAACTTCAAAACAAAAACCGATCGTACAGTGAAGTGACATTAATTTCGAAGTTATGTAACATGTCAATTCTTTGGTTTGTTTTGGGAGTACGCTTCCTATTTACCTTACCGATACATGTGGACCATTTTAAGCCAATGGCCTACTTGGCATTCAGCAAGAAGTGGCGCAACGGTTCCGTGGCTTATCAGAACTGTGTTTGTTACAAATTGAGCTGCATCCACTTGAATGCAATTTAAAAGGAAGTCAGACACGGTACGAATCTAACTAGGCGTACGAGGAAATTTTGCATTCTGTTCTCAAAATCGTGCGATTATAAACAGACATGTTATACACCTGAGCTGGTTTGCGCAAGACTTAAATTCTCGACCTTTAGTAATACACTAAGTAAGAAATACCCGTTGATAACACAATATCTTCGCTTGTTAATTTGTACATAACTAGAGTACTAGGAAGTATACTATAGTAACCTATATTTTACTGAAAATTTTCTCAGCATACTAATTGTTACGCGTGACCGTTAAGTGTCAATGAACTTTTGACAAAGGGTTGAAAATGTCTCTTAGTCTGAGAACCGTTATTAGCATACTGTAGAATTTTGTTTAGATAGTGTTATTCTTAATGTGCTTGCATCGTGTTTGATGTGGGTTGTTGATAAACCCACTAACTGCCTTTCTTTGATTACACCTACCAAAAACTACCCCTAAAGCATTGTATGTTGACACTTGGACGGCCTTACAGAACATTAAACAAGCATAATAGGCAGGCAGCCATTGTTTGTTCGTTACGTTGTTTTTAATTAAGGAATACTTATAATGACGTCACTTTCGTTCTTGATTCAATTTTAAAATTTAGAAGATAATAATAATTATGTCTTCCCGATATATAAATTAAATTAGATTAATTTTATATTACTTTTTATATTTGCTTTTCTTTTTATTTTGTGCCTGGAATTAAGATACATTATATTTAGGTAGTGTACAAATAAATTAGATTTTTAATTTCAATGCAAATTGTTATCTATTATTTTTCATAGACTAAGCTCTAAAGTATATAATGGGATCTGGTTCCATTATTCAAAAGTATGAACATCAACACAATATTTTACGTGCCTAATTAAAATAGCTTCCGTCGTGAGATGAGTAGGAAAGTTGAGGAAAATCGATTAAGACAAACTACAAACTGTAGGTAAATATTTTTTTTCTAACATTTTGACTCAAAATTTATATTATGTGATTTATAGGAGCTTGTCACTGAAATTTAGTGAAATCATCTCAAGGTCAATAATAAAATAAATTGAAAGGCTTTTATTAAGTTACTTATATTTAGTTTTAGTAGCGTAGATATTCTTATTCTTAACTAATTCTAGTTAAATCAAAAGAAACCGCCATGAGCACTGAACTTTTGCATTATATGCACTCGTACCTTCTCAAATTAGTAGGGAAAACAGATGTACCATGTTTTATGTCGAAAATTAGCACTATAAACATTACATTTTATTATAATTATTATACTCAAACTACCTAACAGGATATAATATATATGCGTAGTTTTTCGTCTTCGTATAATCATTGACTCGAGAGTAAGACGTATACATTTAAGTGTTATAGTTATCAATAAACGTTTTTCCGAGGTTTCCCTACAGTAAATCAGTTCGTAGATGGTTTATAAAGTGGATATTCAAGTCCCGCTCCCCTTTTATTTGTACGTGAATAGAATTAAATTTCTCTCTTTGTTACCACGTTATATATTTCCATTATTCCCTCGTTATTCGAAGTGGACATTCTATTAATTTATGGCTTTATTTTAGTCCGTATTTCTAGGAATATATTCAGCTTTTGTAACTAACTGATATTAATTGGAAACTACGGCGTAGCCACATTCGTAACCTCGGCACGACTCAGGTAATATTAAACCTCAAAAAAATTGCATGATCATTCGTATAAACTAGATCAACCAACGATTATATTGCGATAAAATAATTTAATAACAATAAATCAATTAAACTTTAATTAACTACTGGCACAAAACGTTTTTTACTGCAAACTTTAAAACGTATGAACAAGTTCCTAGTTTTTAAATATTTATAAAGATCTTTAGTTAAAAGTACAAAGTCTTTGAGATAAGAATTTAAATTGATAACAATAATTAATGTAGGTATTAAGTTGTACTTAACAAAACAGGCACTAGACAGGACAAGGCGATGTTAACTACCAACTTCAACAAATACGTAGTCAATATGTGTTTAATCTATTATCTATTAAGTATGTGTTAATTAACTATCTTAATAAAGTACTCACAAGACGCCTATTGCGGTCGAGGTTCATGACGTAATACTTACCTGAAAAAATAAAAAACAATTTTCAATATATTTAATTATTAGTTACCGAAATAACTTATGAAACACCATAAATAAGACAAATTTTAATGCCCGATGCGATGAATTAGGCTTATGTATGACACATGCACATTATTATTATTGTACAAAGCTGGACCATGACGGTCATCTTACAGAGTCCACCATACGTATTAGAACGACCTTTGATCGCATATATTGATTGCAGTCTAATTATTCTAGTGACATAATACATGACGTCATAACCCAGTCTATCATTATGCTCTACATAGAACTGTTAACTATTCGGGGTCAGTGCCACATCTATTGGAATGATTATATGCACACAAAAACACGTTAAACGATCACATTTAATTTATTACCTCTATACTCCACTTGAGATATTTATAAGTAAAAAACCCACGTGCGCACTAAAAGTTGGGAAAACCTAATAACAATTAGGTTCACTTATTGAGATTTATTTGAATCATGTATTGAATGAATCGACATGTTCGTGAAGCAGGATGTTTTGTTTTCCTTTTATTGAGAACATTCATCTTCTAGAGGTGATTAAAGTTCGTTTGTTTTGTAACAACTCAATGATTGAATAGTACTATACGTGGTCATTGTTTGTTCAATATAAATATTAGGATCTTTTAGATTTTTTACGTACGGCGATTTTTTAGAAAACTCGGTCATAAAATTGATTTTAAAATATAAGTTATGACAGATTTTTCCATGTTTCCCACAAGAGTAAAATAAATAAAGCAGTATTTTTCAATTTATCTGCGAAAGGAAATATGAACAGCAAAAGTTTCTCAAATGCGATAGAAAGTTTTTTGCACAACTATAAGAAGCTCCTACGTGCGGTTTTATGCTGTCCTATGTTCCTTGGAAAAAGCTGTTCAGTTTTATGCACCTGATTACCTCGTTGAATATACGCACTACATAAAAATTAATCCTGTATACTAACACGTGTCAATGTAACACATTTTCATTACATAAATATTGATAATTATATTCCTAATCTTACATGTTGCTCTTATGACAATTCCGGTAATCTCAAAATACCTTTGAGGAACGTAATGGGATTGTGATGCATATTGTTTTAAAATAATAGTGTTCAAAATGCTGACGAAACCGTGATTCATGGGGCTTCTGCTAATCTACTTGGAAAGGATTAGAACGCACGATATCGTAAAAAAACTTTGACGGACTAATGAATGAGATGATTAAATTATATTATACCTTTAACGTACGTTTTTTTAGAAAGTGAATCTCTCCTAAATATAGGTATTTTACTATGTTTTGTTAAATGTTATATTTTTGATTAGATATTAATGTTAGAGAAGCATCAAAGCTAAAGAAGAACTAAATCGGAAAAACGTGCTCGCAAAACAATAAAATATAAAGACGTGTTTATTGAAATAGCCATTTCGGATAATAAAATGTTTAGTGCTAGTAAATGATGACAGAATTAACTTATTGAAGCAAAGAAAATATTATTTTAGAATTCGTATTATAACAGGTCGTTGAATTTTACACCGTTTTCCTCCGCTCCGCTGTAAGAGATGTTGAATAGCTGAGCACAAGGCTAAGTTATTTTAAATAAATTGTAGGTAAAGTTGACAATTTATCACATTATGTAAAATATTTTCTATTTTGTAGAATTTTTATGCATAAACACGTAGTAGGCTGGTACATTAATGTATAAAAACCCTAGATAAACAGTCTCGAACAAAAGTCACATCAAAACCGTCTTTAATTATTTACATTACACATAGGTGCTTTTGAAACGAACATTATTTGTTTTACAACCTTATCTGCGTGTTATTAAGTTGTTTTTGCAATGCAAAAAATTTTGTGGTCTGTTTTGAGGACGAATATGAGAAAAAAACTGTTCATCTTGGATATTTTCTTTAATAATGGATAAAAAAATATTAAAATTATTGACCTTTCACCAAAATTCGGTGACGAGGGTGTGACAGCAAGTTTGTAATACATAACAGTCCTCCCAAAAAATGTATACTGTTACTGTATTATTAGACCGTTGTCGACTATTCCCAAATTCTCCAAAGAAACCTTTAGAAACACCTCTGTAATACAATAACTTAATGAAATCATGAAAAAAATCCCGAAAGTGGTTTATTTTAAGAGTGAAGCTGTGAAATATTACGCCTTGCCTTAAGTATTTTAGAAAGTATTTCTCCTTGTAATCAGCGTCAGAAAATCGGCCATCTTGCTTTTGTTACTTCGTTTAGGTAAGGTCAGTCCTTTGTTTCCATACTTTGTAAAAGCCTTCTATTTACAAACACTTTTGATGTTATAATTACTATCTTTAGAGCTCTTGTTTTAATATACGTTCAGACAATGTCAAAAGATTGATTAATTATTCATTTGTTTGAAATAATTTACTATCTTAATTAACACTCATTTATTGAATTAAATATATAGATGTATGCTAACATTAATCAACTTATTCTGCGAACTTTAAGTTATTAACTAGGAAATCACAATAGGTTTCTCCCTTTGGAAATTCCAAATAAAATTAATTACATTAATGTAGAATAGAATAGGGTAAAATAGAATATACTTTAGTTATTTGAAATTTATTATTTTATGTACCTACATATTTTATATTATGTAATATAAATTTTATTGACTTCGATATTTTCATGCTGGTTGTTGAATTTTTGCTAGCTGCTTCTATTTCCTGTGCTAATCTAATCTGTTTGGTTTACGAAGTAACTATTTAGTAATCTGTGGTTTGGTGCAGTAAAGCTTACCAAATAATTCTGAGCGGCGAGCGGATAGAACTCCGGCAAAGTTTTTATTCTATCCGGCTTTACACATTCCTAGATTTTTTTATATGATTTATTAAGTAAAAGATCTATGTATCAAAGAGGGAACGAACTATTGGTGTGAAAAAGATCTATGTATCAAAGAGGGAACGAACTATTGGTGTGAAAAAGCAGTCTACAATATTTGCTTTTCAGAGTCGTTAAAATTTTCTCGGCCAACATAGAATTAGATGTTAGACGATGGATCAAAGCATTAACCATACCATTATATGATGCTATTAAAATTAATCTGGAACTTAAAACATTAGTCATACATAATTACAAAAACCATAACTATAAAAATTCATTACCGTAAATAAATATTAGGTAGCCAATATTAAGGGTGAGTTTATCAAGAAAATTCAAAGAGAAATATTTCTACCATCTTGTGTTAGTAGGTACCCACTTGTGTATTGTACGTGTAAGCAACCAAACTCCCGTTGCTAGCAATTTGCACCTCGATCCACAAGTAAACAAAAGAACAGACATGGCTATACACATATATTATGTTTAAACATAAGACGGTGGAATGTGGTCTAAATCTGTACACATAAGTAGATGTTGTTTTACATTTTGGGTAACCTTCTTAAAAGAATATACTGTTCACGTGTGATAAATAATTTTAATACCCTTTTAAAATCGTAAGGGATTATGAACGATTTGTTACAACTATGTATTAATGTAAGAATCGAAGCAATACTTACATATTTTCAAATGTAGTAACCATTTAGTTGATGAAAATTATAAATTAATATTATTTATTTTATAGCTGTTGCCCGCGGCTTCGCTCGCGCGTAAAGTAAAGAGTAGTATTAAAGGTAGATGTATTCTGTGATTTTCAAAGTAAGGAGAATGTATAAAATTTTTCATCTAATATTATGGCGTTAAAATAATAATAGAAGTAAATTAAGTAGCAAAAGCATTTGTGTTATGGAATCGGAGACAAAAAAGGTACCATAAACACCCAGACTCCCGACAATGTATAAAAGTGATTTTCCACATAGACCCGTCCGGGGATCGAACCTGGAACCTTAGAGCTGGCGACACCTTAAAAACCGGAGTGAACGCCACTCGACCAGTCGTCATTATAGATATGTCTTAGATGGTCATTATCTTATCTATTTATCTTTTCATCTGTCTATCTTTGAGAATACTGAACTTCACATACCTATTTCAGCCCTTATTTCACCCCCTTAGAGGGTAGATTTCTAAAATCTCGGAAATACATCTTATTTATTTCTAACTAATAACCATTGTATGAAATTGAATGTGTCTATCTTTGAAAACGACACAATTCATATAGGTACCTACAAACTTCCAACCCCTTTTTCACCCTCTTAGAGGGATGATTTTTAAAATCGCTGAAATCGTCTTTATTTATTTCTATCCAGAAACCCGTATACGAAATTTCATATGTCTATCATTGAAAATACCGAACTTCCCATAAAAACTTTCAACCCCTATTTCACCCCCTTAGGGGGTAGATTTCCAAAATCTCGGAAATACATCTTATTTATTTCTAGCTAATAACCCTTGTATGAAATTGAATGTGTCTATCTTTGAAAACGACACAATTCATATGCCTACAAACTTCCAACCCCTTTTTCACCCTCTTAGGGGATGATTTTTAAAATCGCTGAAATACATCTTTATTTATTTCTATTCAGAAACCCGTATACGATATTTCATGTGTCTATCATTGAAAATACCGAACTTCCCATACAAACTTTCAACCCCTATTTTACCCCCTTAGGGGATAGATTTCCAAAAGAAAAGTAGCCTATAGCCTTCCTCAATAAGTGGGAAAATTACATCTAACAATGAAATAATTTTTCAAATCGGACCTGTATTTCTTGAGATTAGCGCGTTCAAACAAACAAACTCTTCAGCTTTATAATATTATATAATATGTATATATATATAGTATAGATAAATAATTATAGTATCTTAGCCGCGTGCAGCGCCCCTTAGTGAACTCCACTGTGGGTGACGTAACCTACGACAAACTTATTATTTGCGGTTGGTACAGTATTCGGGTCTAGGGATCGAACCGCAAAATTAAGTTTGTTTTTTTTTTGTATATACTTTTCCGGGATAAAAACTACCCAGTGTGGTGCCCAGGATATTAAAGAACAATTATACCAAGTTTCATCGAAATCGAACCGGTAGTTTTTGCGTGATGCCTGAACAAACAGACAGACAGACAGACAGACAGACAGACAGACAGACAGACAGACAAAAATTTTTTAAATCACATTTTTGGGTTCGGTGTCGGTCTAGTAACACACCCCGCCATTAATTTTTTTGATATTTTCAATGTACAGAATTTTCACTTCTACAGATTTATTATAAGTATAGATTTTGATCCCGAACTGTCTCACTGCAGAATAAAGCTGTCTTTTAAATCTTTCGATTTTTTTTTACGAAAATCATGACAACGTATCGTATAGTACTTACTTACTTCTAAGAAGATACGCTTCTTATTATTTACCACATTGTATATGTTACATCTACATATAAACGCAGACATTCAAAACATAAGACCGCTGGGATATAAATCACCCGGCAGTCTTCATTTATTCAAATGTGTCGACATTGCTTTAACATACATTGTGTCTAAACATTGCTAAGGATGGAGTTATCCATTCATTCATTCAGATGCCAATCAACAGCCAATGTTCAACTATTATTGGTGGAGTCAAATTATACCAGAATTATTGTGTCATTAGGAGTTATGTTATTACAATTTAATCATTTGTAATTTGTTTATTAGTCAGGGACTATCAATTATGATTGAGTTGTAGATTAAATTATACCAATGTTGAAAAAAAAATTATTATATTGGTAGGTATGGTTAAGTATAATTCCTATTAATGTAATGGTATGTTTTTTTTAAATATAACATAAAATCTGGTGAGAGGAATGTGAAAAGTTCCATTGTGGAAATAGTGTGTTATTTTTTGGGACCATGACTATCAAACGAATACGAGGAAACAAATCACGACGGTTCTGCCAATGTCAGAGTTTTACATAATTATACCATCCCAAAAAGTACACAGCGCCGCTTAAGAATTTTTCACTTCAAAAATTGTAATACATATTTTACCGCAATAACTTTTTGACAATTTATTTCATTTCGAAAAATCGGCTGTGTCATAAATATCTTTTGTTTCAAAGAAAGGAGCACAGAATATCACTTTCGGTAGTTAGGTAATTTATAACAAGTAGGTATCATTATTTAGTCTTATCAGAGGTAAAATGAAGTCATCTAGTACTTAGTAAGAGCAAGTTCACGGACGGTCACAGTCACAGCTAGATAAGCCTATTGTCTAACGACAATGGAATTGTTTGCCATAGTGACGGAATCCCTTGGGCGCGTTGGAATCTGTCAGCCGCTTTAATGTAAAGTCCACTCAAATTTATGGGCATTGTATTTTACTAGAAATTTTCTACCTTGACGGAAAACAGAGCAAAATATTGACTCAGGCTTGCTCTGGATGTTGAAAGCTTAATTTCCCAGTACCTAATAGATTTTAAAAGGTATATGACGCTTATTGCTTAAACGTTACGTAGCTTAAACATTTTTTCAATTTTGATATTTTTTTTTTTTTTTAAAGATTACTAGCAATGTGGGCCGCACATTACTAGTAATCTCGTTAACCCCTCGTGCTAAGCTAAGATGCTTGTGTTACGAGTGGGTTCACGTCGGTAGTGTAATGGGTGGGATTCGAACCCGCAACCACATGATCGCAAGTCCGACGCCCTAGCCATTAGGCTACCGCCGCTTCTAAAATTAGTTTGAAAAAACGTTTTGTGTCTTTATTGTATTTCTTTAGGCAGAAATCTGATCTTTTCTGTTATAAGTATGTCTTATGGCTGAATGAAACGTCAGTCAGTTTGAAGTCGCGGTGTAAAGTAGCAACAGATAGACATGTAAGAACATCATAAAGTTAATTAGCGTTTTAGTATTCGGGGTCTTAATTCATTTATTTAATTTGATCACGTTATTATTATAAATATTTCTAACTCAACTATAGACATACACACCTAATTAATTGGTATTCGGGGGTTAGATAGGGTAATATTGTTTTATAGTCTTTGGTAAAATTGGTAGGTTAAGATCAACTTCTACTTAGGGATGACGTGAGAACATGTTATTATTGTTTCGACGTAAATTATATAATTATCCTGCTGGATACTTCTTTAGTGTTCCGTGCAAAATAATGTTTTCCGTAATAAAATTCTGTAGGTACTTTAAATTATTCTGTGCGCACCAGTTGCATAGTATCGGAAAAACTCAAAGGCAAGGCAAGTTTGTATCTTTTGAATCGACACGTAGACCGGCGAAGTTTAGTACGTCCAGTCGAGTTTCGATTTACTATCCTCTAAGGAATTTCAATGCAGCTTGGGATTTCTGTAATATAACCAATTAGACCCAGAGTACAGATTCGAGGAACATGTTCGAAATAACAAATTATTTGAGGTTTGTTTTTCTTTATGCCATGTCCCAATCGTATTTTTTTTAATGCTCGGACTTTGTACGATATTTGAAATAATAGTTGTCGTGAGTAGGTTTTTGGTTATGTAAAAAATATGTGTCATGTATTTTTATAAAAATTACCTGACGGATATTAAAAAAAATTGTGTACATTCCTATTGCCTCAATACCTGTTTTTGGAAACTATAAAATTGCGGTTTCAAAGCATTGAATTAGAAAATTGAGCTATGCCCACTATATTTTCATATCATAAATATAAATAGGCTTACCTAGATGGGTTTTACAATAACAAATAATGTAATTGTTAAGCTTTTAATTACAGTCACAAATCCTATAAATTGGATTATACGAGTATTAACATTTATTATCATGTTCACGGTACATTGATTAAACGAACATTTTGTAGGACTAGGACTAAAACGGCTTACTATAAACATTTTAAATTAAGCTTATTAATTTGATACTAGCTGTAGCCCGCGACTCATCACGCTTGGGTGTCGGTTATCGAGTTAAAATCTATGTTTTGTGTTTATAAGTAGGTAAAGCCTATGTCCTTACTCAGCCTTTAGACTATCGCTGTAAAAAAATAATTTAAATCGTTTCAATAGTTAAGGTGATACCTCCGATGTGGCCCGCGAAATTCAAATTTTCATGTGTTTTTTGCAATTTGCTTATCAGTGACTAGTTGTAATTTGATCAAAATATGATTCGCGACAATAACAAATATAACTTCAAATATAAGAATGATTAAAACGTTCGCTCCATTCGCTCGCACAAAGAATAATCGAAAATGAGTTAGATTTCGGAAATTTTACTTACTTTTGAATAATCTTTTTGAGAATGAATGGAGCACATATTATGATCATTTTTATATTTAAAATTATACTTGTTATTGTCGCGAATCGAATTTTGATCAAGTTACAACTTGTCACTGACAAGAAAATTGCAAAAAACACATGAAAATTTGAATTTCGCGGGCCACATCGGAGGAATCACCTTAAGCCGTAATTGTGTAACACACAGACGTACAGAGTTACTTTCGCATTTAAAATATTAATTTAAATAAGGGTTTATGAAATAAATATAATCGTTGGTAATAGGATGGTTTATGGAAAATAAATGCAATATGTATACGTAATGTATACGTAATACGTATCGGCCTATAAATGTCCCACCGCTGGGACATTTATAGGCCGCCACGGGCGTAAGTCTCATACAGAGTCTCATACAGAGTATACAGAGAAGGAAGAGCATTGATCACTAAGCTTGCTCATTGCTGGTTGGCCATTTCAAATTCCAATTACTTAGGATCCAGTCCTCTCGATTTTTTCGTTAAATCAACTGTCAAATATGTTTTTTATTAATAAAAAATAAAAAGAAACACATGATAACATTTGTAATATTATAACAAAAACTGTGCACGTTCTGGTAGGCAAACCTACATGAACCGAAATTACTTGAATATTCTGAACTTCATTATGAAATAAATAAGACAAATTTGTATAGGTAGGTAAGCTATTAAAGGTCATTATTAACAAAGCATCATACCCGTTTGGAAACTTGATCCTTATAGACATAACAATAGCTCCAAATAGCCGGAAAACTTCGAACGTTTATGGTAAGGCGGCCATGTCGGCACGTTGGCCCCTTCCAAACTTTTCCCACTCTAAGCTTCAACAATTTATAACTAAAAAGTTTAAGTTCCTACTTTAGATGTTTCCACGCTATCTCCCAGGACCTGTTGCAAATTAATTTGAACAATGTTCTCGCTAATATTGTGTTATGTGATAATTATGTTAATATTAAGTACGGTTGTTGCAAGTTATGCAGAGAAGGCGAATTGTTTTAAGCATACAGTATTTGTGCAGGATTTTAGAACAAAATATCACTATTAATTTTTGCATCAGGATTTTATGTAGGTACAAAGGGTTAACTGTATATCTGTATACTGTTATATCTGTATATATCAACCCTTAGTTCTCTTCGATGATCCGATGAAAAGTAATTCTGGATAAATAAAAATATTATATTTTACAATTATTGTTGAAAATTTTACTGGCAATATCCGAGTGGTGGTTTTAAAGAATTTTAAACATGAACTAATCAAAATCTATACCTACCTTTCGAAATGGGAAATTCGCATCTAGAATGTTGCATACCACAAAGATGGGACAATTATTTTTGAATGAGTTTTTCAGTTACCAACTAGTTCAGTTTAGCTCTAATCATAGAGCACGTAGTCGTTTTCACGTTAATAAAATGGAGCAAGCTCGGGAGTTTCATATTAGTTTTAGAGTTCAACTAGTCGGTCTCATACTTGACTCTTGACCTTTACTAAATATGATAGAATTGATAGAAATAGACTTGTAATGACGATAGTAATGACGTCAGTTCCTGTATAATCATTTTAGTATAAAGTATTCTTCGTATTGTCGACTAATAACGAAAATACTGATTTTAACCACATATAACAGTATCTAGAGGTTCATATCATTAATTCGCCGAAAGCCAGTTCCCGGAATAGAAGCCGGCGTCTATAAAAAGTATTAAGAAAAATATAAAACCCCAAAAGCAGGAAAAGAGTTTACGAAAAACCCTAATATTTATCCCCAATATAAATCAAAGTAAAGTTCAAATGATAAATATAGAACTTCCAATTCTATCTCAATATTTTGTAGCTACTTTACACAAAATATTATAAAGAGGAAAGATCTGTATTTTTGTGTGTATTTTTGCAATGAATAAACTCAAAAACTAATGTTTCGATTTCAAAAATTCTTTCACCATTAGAAAGCTACATTCACCTTGAGTAACATACGCTATATTTTTTTACCAAAAAATTTGGTACCGCGGGCGGAGTCACGGAGAACAGCTAGTCGATCATAAATTCGTTGAGATGGATAATAGTAGCTAAAAATGAATACAGACAACATCAATCAGATAATCGATTATACATACATATGAATTTTCTTACAACGCATTTCAAAGGTCGGAAGTTTCGTAGTGAAATTCCACAGACCGATAATTATACAATATTTGGGACAACTCACACATGGCCATCTGATCCCAAACTAGGCAGAGCCTGTACTATGGTGACCAGACAACTGATAAACATACTTATATATTTGTAAATATATAAGTTTTTTAAAATTATATGTTTACTACATATTATTATATTGTAAATGTGAAAGGACGCGAGGATGTTTGTTAGTCGGCAAAAGTACCAGACGATGGTGCACTGTTATGAATTTTATTATACTCACTCTACTTTCTCTCTCAGAATTAATCATAAGACTCTCAAGCTTTGTCTACCTTTTTTCTTTAATATTTGACAAGAATGATAGCAGAATATTTTTAAATTCATTTTGGTATTCGAATAGCTATTATCGCAGTTACGAATTCATCGTTCGCATTGCAGGGTAAAATAACCTTTTTTAAGTCCTCGGTAGGGAAGGGCTTAGCGACTGACGTTTTCTAAATTGCTGAGACAGCTGTTGTCAATCAGTCAATTTCACCGTCACGCGAATTGTATTAGTTATTTGAGTGATTTATATTCCTTTGTTGAAATGGAAACGTTTTAGGCAATTATTAATAAAGAAATTCCTTAATAGACATAGGTAATATAGCAGTTAATTATTCAAATGTATTCTTTAATGTTGTGTATATAAAAGTTCGGTGTCATTTGAGTAGAATTACCGGTATTTAAATAAAAAAAAAAACGTTAAACTTAAAAAGCTATGTTTTTGTTTTTCTGGTATGTTGAACCATGTAAGCTTTAATATTATTTTAATGAAGACCTTAATTTAAATATGAACAGTTACGACAACATTTTTTTCGTTAACAGTAAGTACCTATACTAACATGATAAGTACCAACAAGTCGGCACTTTGCGTGGAACTACCATTTACAAATATGAACCAGAATGAAATGAAATATGCAGCTGTAAGCGGATCAACGCGGTACGCGGTAACCTAAATTTGCATCATTCATAAATGTTGCTCTGGCATTCATGTTTGCATTACCTGCGAATTACATTTTGATGATCGGATGTGCGAATAGGTAATAAAAAGATTACTTTTTCCACAATATTAAAATGATTTGATTGACCTTCTGAATAAAAGCTTATCGAGTACTTTGAAAGAAATTTGAAAGAAATAGATTTGATTTGATGATTTTTATACTTAAATCTGAATTATGTTAATTCAGATTTTTGTTCAAGTTTTTTCAAGTCTTCACTTTTGTACCAAAGATTGAAGACCTACTTGAAGTTTTTTCTTTCCATTTAATCCAAGTTTTTTAGGTTGACATAATAATATAGATCATTCTGGCTGATAACTGCGTTCGATCAATTTTTGCCTGCAGTGGAGCAGGCAAAAATTGATCGAACGCAAATATTACACTAAAGTCGTATCAACTACATCAACAGTTTGTTAAGTAAATATTTTTAAGCACTGACAAACTGTTATCTAGTATTATCTGTAGGTATATATACCTACTTTGGAATAACAAAATTATCCGAATAAGGTTGGGCTTGGAATATTTTTTGAGTCAGAAACGCTTCCCTGGTTTACGTCATCAATTTTAATCAGTATTGCCGCCATCTTTTGAGAAATTCTGCTTGTTGCTAATTTAAAAAGATGGGAAACAAATTATATCAAGCTTGTCGTTTGCTAAAAGATTCTGAGGTATTAAGTTGTCATGTTTCCAAGTTACTGAAGCTGGGAAATATTGTCGTTTTCATATTTTAAACTAAAAACACAATTGTAGGCATATATTGCGTACTTTCGTTAAATATAATACTATGTTGCATAATATAAAACCCAAACTATAATAATTATTTTCTTTCTTTATTGGATAACGCAGTAACACTTGGATTATTTGCAGCGCTGGTAAAGAACCTCTTTGATTTTAAAGAATAAGTTTAATTTCAATACTGCACTTTTTTAAATGTTATTGATTGAATATGTCATTTTTATCCAACATTTTCGGCGACATGCTTTGTAGAAAATAAAATAAAATGTTTAGTAGAAACTGTAGGATGGATACACAAAATTCGTGTCATTTTGATTAGGATTCGCTTCTATAGCTAGCCATAAAAGAACTCTTTTATCAAATAAAGCTATAAATATCTTTTAACTACGTGCCATGACGTAGATTTCGTATCTAGGTTTATGGGAAGAAAAATTAACGGCGCAGTTCAGTTTTAAAGTTTTAACGTTTGTTTCTTTAAAATAATTAATTCCTTAGCTTTAGGAGCATTCATATTACTATAGCACCTACCTACTTGGGTACATTACATTGCCATCTTTGCCTACGGTGGTATCAAGAGAGATGCTGCATGATTTCATTATGTAAGCCATCTAATGACATAATATAAAACCAATGTTGACAACATCCAAGTAGCAATTTTAATTCGATGATACTCGAAAACAAAAATAAATGATAATTATTAATAAGTGTTTTAATATCAATAACTTATTTTGGTGGATTCAAAACTTCAGATTATAGAATTATAATCTGACGTTTTAAATTCACCAAAATGGTTGGCAGAAAAATACTGTTAGTACTAGCTGCAGACTTTATGCGATCCCTTAACAGAAGCAATAAAAAATAGGGAGTAAACACGCTTGAATACATATCAACAGATTTTAGAATTCGTTTCGAGGTCACGATCCCGTAATAACTCTTATTTGCGCTGCTCAAAGCTCGTTCGAAAAACTACTGTTTGATTTAATCTTCATCATGTGAATTGGCACATTTCATCACGTATGACGGATTGATTAAGAGACTTTTGACATACTACAGTGCCACAAAACTATTTGACCCGTTTTCGTGTTTCAAATCAATAGAATTTTCATATTTTTAGAGCAATAATAATGCTCTCACCCAAGTATACAAGTAAATTAAATCTTAATTATCGATAATTTTATGTGAAGCTATACAAAATAAAATAAGTAAATGATATTCGTTCCAGATTTGGCCACCGGATCCGATATGTTTGTGGCACTCTTCTAATTCTGAATACATCCAGAAAGTCATGGCTCCATACGGCTTAAAAATGATCTTATATTCTTACGCTGCTGCCATTTAAGGCACTACTTCACAGCGGCCCACGGACACAGTACCCGTAAAACATTTCAAACCCTAACAATCTGGAAACATGCAACTATGTGGGCGTAAAATTCGTGCACCGCGGGCTCCTCAGTGGAGCAGAGCCCTTACACTCATGTTTTTGCATCTGTACGAACCAGGCACATAGCATGTGTACCAAATTATACATAATTCAAAAAGGTTTCCGTTCTAAATATAGCAAGCGACCATAATACCTCGCGGTTCGCAAAACATTCATAAATCGCGAGTACTTTCTGCTAAGTTTACAAACGGTCAGTACCTAACGTTCCGAATAAACCTGGGGGAGACCACAGACCGTGAATCCGTTTCAAATTTGCGATGAGGGACTTTATAAAACAATGGTAGAAATACGCACACTCATTTCCCTTACTTAATCAGTAAATTAGCAATGTGCTATCGATAATTTAACCCAAAGTACGCTACAATAAGCACAGTTCGAAGGCCAAATAAGGAGGTTTTCAGATATTTTAATTTGACCTTTAAGTTTGATGTAATTTATTAGACACACCCATCGAACGGTGTCGGAAATTTTTCATTTTGTTTGTTGCTTTGTCGCTTAGAAAATCAATCAAGTGAATACGACCCGTATTCGATTTATATCGCTAGATTAGGCATCTTTTGTGAGACGAAAGAGGACTAATTGAATAAAAACTTATGATTAAGCTAACATGAAAGAATATTGTAATAGATTTATTTTATTAAAAGTTTGATTTAAAAATGCTGTGCGATATTCAGTCTCGAATTATTAAGCTGTCTTACTAACTAGAAAAGATGGCTATTACACATGAATGTCGCTCACTAATTCGCTTGGCATACGCTGTCGTTGTCTGTCATTAGTTTTACTGTCTTATTGGACGACAATTACTGTCTTACTCTTATTACACTACGCGTGGTCGTATTAAGACAGACTGAATAATGCGTGGTCTGATAAGCGCTTCAGTCAGCTCATAAAACTCATATTTCAGTACTTGTATTATTTCGATTAGGAATCAAAGTAGTAAAGACATTGCAGCTCACTTACATTGACATTATCAACCTTTTCATCTTAATACCGGGTTGTCGAAGGCAAATTGTACCTTATTACAGTATCATGATTAGAAAGTAGTTAATTTTATGCATTAATATGCTAATCGTGGCGTACAACACGGGCATATAGGCCGCAAACACGATCGTTGTACATAATGCTAGTAATAACCGTTGCTCCGTTTAAATTTAGTCAGTGAATTAGTGTAAACAGCGCGTAACTGGTTAATGTTTTCAAATAGGAACTTTTGAGGATTAGCACAGAAATGCTGAATCAGTGCCTGTCAGTATATTTCTTTAGCCATTAGTTAGGTTTATTTAAGAAATAAAATTTTCAGAGATGTACCTATTTACAAAGGATGCGATTAATTTTTTTAAATGTACGGATAGCCGAGTGGTATATTACCACTAATTACTGTGCGCGACGTGTTGCGGGTTCGACCCCCGCACTGGACAAGCATTTGTGTGATTCACAAATGCTTATTCCAAGTCTGGGTGTTCTTTGTGCATGTGATTTGAATGTTTGTGAAACCCCCGCGAAACAAATATTAAATTCCTAGTTACTCGACCTGACACTTTGTATGAAAATTTCATTTTCCATTTAAGATTTTGACCTATGTTCCTTGGGGAAATTTGATCAGTTTTATGCACCTGATTACCTCGTTAATATACGCACTCCTTTTAAATTAATCCTGTATAATGCTGCTTCTTAGTTAGTAATGACAAATTGACTTTGATTGAATTCATTCTAAATAGTAAAAACATTATGATGGCTTATTCTACCGGTATTTCTAGCGAATATCGTGGGCAAACAAACTCAATAGCTGTATATTAATATAGTTATACAGTATCTTAAAGCTCACTTCAGTATGAAGCCTTAGTAAACTTTGCACAGCAATATAGGTATTGCCTGATCGAGCATGCAAGCGCTGAGACGCACTCAAGCAAGACAAATTTCTTGGTCCACAATATGAGCAAGCTGCTACTTCATGTGAACCGTTTATTGTCACGTATCCACAAAGTCCCTGCTGCACTTTACCAGGGACGGCTGGGACTAAACACCCCGAAAACGTTCAAGTTACTTATCAAGCAATTTGGTAGAATGGGGTAATGCTTAAAGCGGTTGTCAAGTAATCTTCGTGCTCGATGTGCTCGATGAATATCTTAATTGATGGCGTGTTTGACATTAACTAGCCGTGGGTTTATCAGAGACTAGAAACTCCCCCTCTCTCCTCGTGGGTGTCGTAAGAGGCGACTAATGGATATAGAAACAAAGAGAATGGGCCCCAGGGTTCTCTTAAACATCTGAAAGTAAACTGCAGTCACCAACCGGCGCTTGCCCAGAGTGGGGCACTAGGGAAAACACCTTAATGATGGCGCACCATAACACAAAGCACCCAAATGGAGGACCTGGTGTTGTGTCGCAACATGGGAGAAGCCTAGGTCCAGCAGTGGACAGCGATAAGCTGAGTTGCTTAAATTTCCTTACATTCTAATAAAATTACGTCACGGGAATTAACGCGAACTCATGCATTTACCTTTTAAGGCTTGACGTTTCGGCCGGGTTGCACTGGCCTGAGTTTCGGTTAATTCCCGTGACGTAATTTTATTAAAATCATGCAACGCGATAGTTTTGAAGTTAATATTCCTTACATCCGTTTAGTTATCCTGTCCAAAACGCAAGCATACAATTTCGTCATCATGTTTCTTACTTATGGCCGAAAACTGGAAATGTACTCCTGTTGAAGATAATTAGCGTTTTAGTGTTCGGGAATGTGTCTATTTAATGTTTATTTCAACTGACCGTTGATCTGATACTTCTCATTGTATTCGTCTGTTGGACATAACTGTCACAGATTCATATTTAGTCAGTCCGGATCGTTACAGTACTTATATCAAATTGACAGACACGTTTGTTTTGGTTCAGTAGCGCTTTTAATTAAAACTCGTTGCACAGCAAGCGGTGCCGCGAGCATTTAAAAATTAGTTTCTATTCATGACCTGCGTAACGGTCTTGTGAGACCTAGTTCTTTTTTGAGGATGTTCTGTTAGTTTTAAACTTCGCTTCACCATATACAGGGTTTTTGGTAGGGCCACCAACAAAAAAAAAATGGCTTATAGGAGGGCCTATTTTCTATTGTTCCTCGTTTGATTAAAAGTCTTCAGTGCCGTGGCTCTTGAGACAGTTCTGACATTGAAGTTAAAAAGTTTATCTTTCATAAAAATACATAAGACTGGATATTGTTCCACTTCTCCGCCAAAGATCAGAGTCAGAGAGCGAAAATATTGAGTTATTTAATTCGCTCAAGTGTGGATTAGCGCTTCCTGATTATGTTATATACATAACTATAGATGGAAATAATCAATATATGTTTATTACATAATGATGGTGGGTTGCCATTGATCGTGGTGAATGATACTGACACGCTAAGAAGAAGAACATAATGAAGGAGATATATTTTCGCATTACGCAAATAATTGATAAGACATTATTATTTTGTCAGGCTAGTCAACTCGGTAGTTAAGTTGGTAAAGCGACTTGTGCGAATAGCCAGTTGTTCAAGTCCTGCCTGAGGCTCAAATTTTTCCTCTCAATAATATTAATTTATAAAGAGGAAAAATTGTTAATTCTATAACAATTGTATTTAATTACAAAAACACTAATATTATTGTGAGGTCGTGAGATTTTAATCAGCCACGAATAAGATGTTATGATTCATTGGACAATATAAATATAATTAAGTATGATCGGTTAGTTTGAAGTCCATACTCTGATACAGTCAACTGAACTTTGGTATGTTTGATTGTACGACATACGAAATAAAACAACAATTATATGTATTAGTCATATTATTTTAACACAAACATGTCAGTTGAATCATTGCCGTATGTTAATTATAATATGCAGTTTATTGCTATAAGCTTAACCTTTGACACAGTTTGACTTGATTAATTAAAATTGTTAAAATTAGATCATGTTTTATTTATAGCAATACATCATAACATTACTTAGTTATTCTTGTAAGGTATTTTATTTATCTTTTATATATAAATACACGTATTTTAGAGATAGGTAATTAAGTTGCTAAAATATACTTAATCAAGAATTGGAAGTGCCAAATATCATATTATATCTCTCTTGGAAAGTTTACGCCATGTTTTTTTAGGTTTCGGCTTGGAATAAAACTCTCCCACTCATCCTGTGAGTGTCGCAAGACGCGTCTAAGGAATCTTGCCCAGCGTGGTGACTAGGACAACAAACAACCCATGATTGGGCACCATAACTCACGGCCCGCAGTTCCCGGTAGACCCAATGAGGAAGACGGAGAACTTAGGAGAGCCCTATGTCCAGCATTAGACCGTGATACGCTGCGCTGATAGAAAAGCTTACGTTTATATTAATGTACATTGGGTAAAATTACTGTTTAATTAATTGTTTAAATGATTATGGCCACTAAGGACGTTTTACATGGTAACACAAAATTACAAGCTTATATCAGTAGGTTAGCAGTTTCACTAAAGAGAGCTCCAACAAAACGTCGGTAACGGGTCACTAAAATACTCATATCTCGTAGTCGGTATGAAGATCCCGAGCATCCCTATAACTTCAACTTGAGTTATTACTGACAAAATTATACAGTAAGGCGTTATCTACTGAAGACTACCGTCGTTGTGGGATTATGTGGGACCCCAGGATTAAAGGTCAACGAACTTATATGTATATTAGTATGGTGCAGGTGAAGGTATATGACATACACAACTTACTCAAGTAACTGTCTTAACCTTATTTCTCGAAGTTCTCTTTGTCGGAACTAAGTCTTCGATGAATTTGGTATGCGTAAAAATACTGATAACTTTGATACTTACAAAAGATGTACGTAGGTTAATGTAAGTAGTTACACAGAGGTATCCTTCAATGTCACTAGGATACTGTAGACATCAAATCGCATAAGCACTATTAGGTTAATATATTCATTATCTACATAATAGCAAACAATCGCACTTTTTCTCTTTTCCGTGGATAAAAAAAGTGTACCTTTTTTGTCCAGCTTATAAATTACCTGTCTAATTATTAAAATGTAGTACTAGTAGTTGATTCTTCAATATTTACATCGCTTTAGAAGCTTAGGTTTATAATTTTGTTTACTCTTTTTACCAGCCAGCTTTATCGAACATGCATAAAAAGATGCTAAAATCCAGGTGGGTAGACAAACTTTTTGAATAAAACTCCTGTTTTTTTTTTTTTTAAGAAACTCTGTATAAACTTGACTGGCCGTATCGGGATTGTAACACTGTTTCAAAATTGGAACAAGACCCAGTCTATGAATATTTTAGAATGAAATCAGCAATCTAGACCAGGGCCGATAATTGTTAAAACCAAAAAAAATAATAGTAGGATGAAACTAATTAGAAAAGGAAGGGAATATGATAAAAATTAAAGAAAAAATAAATTACGGTCAATCCGAGTTCGGGAAGGGGGGGAGGGGGGGGTTTTAAGGGTAAAAAATGGTTTATCTTGATTTCCAGCAAAACTACAAGTCCTATGGAAAAAAGTCAAAAGGCAAAGTTGTAGGTAATAAAAAGATCTACAACTTTTGTATTTACACTTTTTTCACATAACCTCAAAATGTATGTGAAAAATCCAACAAACCAAGTTTTTGGTTTTTTATTTTTATCTTTTTCAAAAATATTTTTTTTTTCACGAAATTTGGTGAAAACTTACCATTTTATGTCCCAAATACGCTGTAATTTATTTGATAAAAAATATTTATTTTTTCACCTTATTTTGAATTAATATAAAAAAAACACCCTAATTTTCAATCGAAAATTCACCCGTCAAAATATCAGCTTTTTTCAAAAAGTATGGGGGTTTTTTGTTTGTTGAAATCTCTACTTTCTGATGGTGTAAAAAATATACATTACTATAGCAAATGTTCTCAGAAAATGCATAATCACTATGTACAATTTCATCAAAAAAATGTTCAATTTCTTCAATTTTGTCTTCAAATGCTTCAATTTTTTCCAGTCTGCATTGGTTCTTCATCCAGAATTTCATCTGAATCATTTTGTGAGATTTTCTATGACATGAATGTAATTCGAATTTAATAAATAAACTTTAAACTGAAAAAAAAATTAAGCAATGTCATTTTTTTGATGAAATTGTACATAGTGATTATGCATTTTCTGAGAACATTTACTATAGTAATGTATATTTTTTTTACACCATCAGAAAGTAGAGATTTCAACGAACAAAAAACCCCATACTTTTTGAAAAAAGCTGATATTTTGACGGGTGAATTTTCGATTGAAAATTAGGGTGTTTTTTTTTATATTAATTCAAAATAAGGTGAAAAAGTAAATATTTTTTATCAAATAAATTACAGCGTATTTGGGACATAAAAAGGTAAGTTTTCACCAAATTTCGTGAAAAAAAATATATTTTTGAAAAAGATAAAAATAAAAAACCAAAAACTTGGTTTTTTGGATTTTTCACATACATTTTGAGGTTATGTGAAAAAAGTGTAAATACAAAAGTTGTAGATCTTTTTATTACCTACAACTTTGCCATTTGACTTTTTTCCATAGGACTTGTAGTTTTGCTGGAAATCAAGATAAACCATTTTTTACCCTTAAAACCCCCCCCTCCCCCCCTTCCCGAACTCGGATCGACCGTAATTTATTTTTTCTTTAATTTTTATCATATTCCCTTCCTTTTCTAATTGGTTTCATCCTACTGTAATTTTTTTTCACTTTTTACAAATTTTGAAGGCTTCGGCCCTGGTCTAATCTGTCCTCTCAAGCTTACGCAGGTACAATGTTGTTCAATGGGATTAAAATTATTACCTACAAAGCAGAGAATACAAACGCTTGGCTGCTGACCAAATTTATTTTTAAGGATTAATGACTTCCAAAACCCTTGTTTATGTAAAAGAGGCAATAAAAAAAGATTGGCCGTTAAAATCTAACTATTTTAGAAGACACATTTTTGTCGTAGTTAGTGAACAAAAAACAGAAAAGGAGTTTGATTGAAAATCCTTTTGTCGATACATACATATATGCGATTCAATGAATGTATGCGAATATAAAAGAAAATTTGAAAATATAGTGCCCTCGTTCGAATCATAAGTGAAAAAATAGTACTGCAGTACACACGCTTCGCTGTGCGTTAAATTTTTATGACCTCCGCTGCAACCATTTTCAGTTGGTTAGTTCCCTTTGTTTATGTCAGCCAACTCGGTTTAATATTTCGCTTTTCAGTCTTGAGAGCTTTATATTTTACTGTTTTATTATACTGCAAATTTGCTGGCTTAAATTTTCAATACAATAAATGGACCACTGTGTCTGGGTTTGAGTTTTTTTTAGAAAATCACGTCTTATTAGCAATGTGGGTCGCACATTACTAGTATTCTCGTTAACTCGTGCTAAGGTAAAATGCTTATGTTACGAGTATGCTCACGTTGGTAGTATAATGGGTGGGATTCAAACCCGCAACCACATGATCGCAAGTCCGACGCCCTAGCCAATATAAGCTACCGTCGCTTGTTGAAAATGTATTATTTATTGGATTTAAACAGTTTAAAGCGCCTTTCTAATCGATCTAATCGAACTACACAAATATGAAATTCTGCAAGTAATTCTTTCTACGCAGTAAAAAATTTACATGACCGAATATAATCTAAATACGTTTCCTGGATTATTTTAGCAATTCCAATTTTAGACCAGGACGTCGTTAAGGGTCCCCCAACAGGATTAATCCGTAACCAAAATACGCAACATAAACATTTATGTTATGACAGAGTATGGCTGTTGTATGTAAAATGAAGAGAATTAAAACTCATCCTACTTTTCAACATGTTTTATTGTACAACGAAAGTTTGCAAACTGCTCTTAAACCTTCCGCTGCTACGGAGAGTTATTAATGCAGTTGGTTTATTTTCGGCGAACGATAAATATTCTATAATTTAAATTGAATTATACTTAGGTATTACTACATTCAATTATTGTTTACGTCTTTAAAATTAAATTCCATCTTTACATGGTCTCCCGCAGTCTGTACTTCAACGCAGTTTCCAACAACAGATTGAGTGATTCAGAAAGAAGGTTTTTTATTGCCGGGGCAGGTCCGCTAGTGTTTTATAAAACCAGACTTAGAGACTAAAACACTCTAAAAGACTAAAATACTCCTGCTGTAGTATTTATTGCATATTAGTGGGAGACTCGAGACCAATAAGAATATTGACCATAAATAAACATTATAAACTTATCTACTTGTAAATGGAAAAAAATGGTAGGGCTTTTTCAGGCGAGGAAAGAGTACATACTCAATGCGACGAACGAACGACGACGTCGAATGGTAAAATAGAAAAGTTTTTATTCATGTAAGCTATTGACAGCCGTTCCCGAATAGTCAAGAGTCTCTTTTCTCCGTAATTCAGATGATATCTCTATGTAAAATACAATGAGAGCTCATAGCGATGTTTGAAGTTTTTGTCTTTACGTGTAAAATTAATAAAATGCATACGTAACATACGAAATATGAAAGCAGTTATAGACATATAAATAAATTAAAAATATCGACTGAAGTTTTTTAATGTCACCTGGAGAGGAAGTTCTCTTCTTTCCTTGTAGAAAGGAAACCGCTTTTCACCGACAGGTCTAAGACATAAGCCTCCTTTGGGCTTATGTGTCGGGTAAAAATAAACCTCTAAAGAGGTTTTATCAAACACTCGTACAGCAAACGCAGCAAGCAGTATATATAATAATAATTATTTAATCAATTAAAGTCAGTTCACAGCATCTATTAAAACGGCTTAGGATAACATTTCCTTAGACATGAAATACAACGGTACCTTTGAATGTAATGACGCGATATGAACGTAATGATTGTTTAACTTAACCGTCCGTATGATCACATATGGTGCTAATTCTATTTTTATGATTGTTCAATGGGCTTATATTAAACTGGCTTTCAGAATTTAAGAAGCCAGCGAAAAAAAGTACCACTAATATCAGATAAATTAGATATTATGATAATAGGTGTGTGAACTAAGTTTCTTTTTTTGTCTATCAAACGCCTTGGTAAAATGTATACCGAGCCATGACGTAATGAGCCCCCACTCGGGGAACTTTAATGCGTTTTAACTAAGTCATTATTTGTTTTGTTTGTTTTGTACCCAGTCAACATGCCTATTATCTTAATGTAGTATTATGTAAACTGTCTTATTAAAAAAACGTGTTAGTCCTTTTTCTTTACGTAGATAAAAGTTAATTTGAAAGTCATTTTTTATTTTTAAGTCCTTATAAATGTTTAAATTACAGTAAACACTCAGCACTTTCGCATATTTTTTATTAAGTGTATCGTCGTTGACATACTGATAATTTATAATTATTTTCTGAGGACATGGAACATATTTTATGTTTCCGTTATTGAATGACCAACCAAACACAAAACCAGAACAACACAACGTTTTATATCGAAGCTTATATTTAATTTTATAAAAACGTCTAAAATAGTTATATTGAAGTTATGCAACTCGTTTTAAATCGAAGCTTATAATATTTATAAAAACGTGTAACTTAATTACTAGGCAACTCGTTAATTAATGGTGACTAATACTTAAATTAGATTTTGTTGATGTAGTCGCGACTAGTCTGATTCAATTTATTGTATTTTTTTTTTATATATATATTTTATTTTAAGAAGATTACTAGCAATGTGGGTCGTACATTACTAGTAATCTCGTCCACCCCTCGTGCTAAGCTAAGATGCTTGTGTTACGAGTGTGTGTGTGTTCACGTCGGTAGTGTAATGGGTGGGATTCGAACACGCAACCAAATGATCGCAAGTCCGACGCCCTAGCCGTTAGGGTACCGCCGCTCAAAAAATGAACAAAATAATAATCTGTGTTTTCTTATAACATAATAATAATTTAACCTAGCATTTATACCTTATAATTCACCTCATAAAATATTATTCACACTTAAGAGAATTGAAATGTTTGATGTTATAACGAGCTTCTGTTTAATACCTAAAATAGATGTGAAATCATTCAATTCAAATACATCTTGAACTTTTGTATTTTGGTGTTATTTACTCACATCAAGTTCTGTTTCGAGTGTTTACAAATCACTCTAACGTGTTAACTTATGAAATACTTATAGCAGTAAATATGAAAATGAATATGTTGAGATAAGTTTAAGGATTCTTACAAACTGAACCTTACTGAAATAAGTTCGAAGGACCTAACACAATCAGAAAAAAAAACTCATGTCTATAATAAAGTGTCAAATAACGTTACTCAATCTATATATTTCATCTATTTATATAAAACTAAGTCGGGTTTGTTACGACACTTATAAATCGAGAAGAGGTGGACCGATTTTATTATTATCCTTCATTGTTTCGATTCGTCTGCGTCCCGAATAACAGACTACTTAAATATTAAAAACAATTGAAATGAAACTATAAATATTTTGCGGGAAGTGGACAACTTACGAGGGTTACATCGCAAGGCACAGCTAGCTATAAATAGAACAAACTTTTATAGACAATATTTTATAGATAATAATTGTAGTAAGTAGTGTTGTGTAGTTATTAAGTTGTTCAGTATATTAAATCGGTATAATGTAACTTATTCACAGTTTTATAAAGTCCATTTTGCTAAATTTTACAGCACATTACACAGTAATAACGATTGTAGATAAATGGAGCAAATGTAGATGTAGCAACGTTTTCGTTCAAATTGCGGTCCTGAACAAACCTTTTTTAACAGAGAAACCCTTTTAATTTCGGGCGTGGTTTTGATAATCTGGCGAAAAGGGTTAAGAAAAATAAATATTGATAAAACACCGTCCATTAAATATTCTATTAAGCGCCTCGTTGGAAGGGCAATTTATTAGAAAATTGTGGTAAAAGAAAATGGTTAATGATGCGGGGACTGGTGTTGCATAGAACAGATATCATGAAACCATAAATAAAGCTTCAAGCTTAAAATTGGTTATTGTTAAACACGAAACAAAATAATCTATCAGAATATTATTTAAAATCTCAAGTGGATACGGTTGTTATGGAAAAGTTCAAAGAAATCGTCCGAAACTTCATCACTTCTTAAAAACACGAAAGAATTTGTAAAAACCCGCAACATAAACAAACAATTAATTTTACTGCAAAGAAAATTGTGCAGTGGTAAACATCGAACGTCTAGTTAACACAAAATTCTTATACAACAACAAGGTCAGGTCGAAATAGTTCAAGTAAATACGAAATTTTGTTTATTCTATACGTTGTTTAGCCGCCACTTCTCCGAAACTGGTTTTGAGATATGACAGAACCACGAATCCTTGTTGATAATGCTTGTATATTATCTTCTTGATACGAGTAATACCTATTACTTCATCATATCCCTGAAATATTAAATACAAGTGGTCTGACGTAATACTGTGAAGCACCTGTTTTTGTCCATTAGCTTGAGTTGTTTAATGTGTTGATATTTTGCCGATGCCGATGATGTAATTACAATACTTGTACAATATTTATTTTTGTTGTAGAATGTAAATAATGTAAAAGAGTTTACTTTTTAGTGAAAATGTGATCTAATTTCTGAAGAATATTTTTTGTGTCACTGTTTTTTAATTCCCAAAATAACAAGTGACATCAGTGTTTGTAGCAAATCTATACGTTAAATTATTCTTTTGTCTATAATATTTACATGTAAGTGACGTTGTTTTAATAGTCTCGCCTGCGTTTTTATACAAAAAACACAAGTTTACTTTTCAACAACTTTGCAACTGATATTAACTCTTAGGTGTAAGTGCGGGCTTCACCACAGACTCAAGCTGAAAAAAGTAAGAAGCACTCTTAAGTACAAGAAAACACTTTTAGACGCAGTCGTCTGTGGTGGCTACACCGTAAACAAAAGGTTGCTTCAGATAAACTTTGATTTAAAACCTGCCATTTTACCCAACACTATTTTATAATCGCCAACGTTATAAAAAAAAATATTTTTAATGTATTCGAGCTAGCAAAAATACGTCATCATTCGTTTGTTTCCATGTATGTTCTAAATTAAATAATGCAGCAAGCGCGTAACATTTCTGCTCGATTTTGTTCTTGTTTTTACTGAAGGAAGCATAATTATTAATTATTGAATATTATTAATAATAAAATTATTAATTCATCTTGTGGCGGCAGGCAACAATTAGTTACAATTAGATTTAAGTAAAAATGAAACATAGCAGGATGAAATGTCACATTTAATGGAAAGCTATTAACTTTTTGTTCATCGTTATTTAAGAATTATTAATTTATTTCTAGATCTAAAATAAGCAGCTAACCTTGGTATTATTGTTGGTATATAGGTATCCTTAGTATGTTTTTAAAGAAGATAAATAAATTCGCCTGTGAATATCTCGACTACATAATCAGATGCAAGTTTTTTTTTAAATGCTCCTTTTTTGTGAACTAAAGTGATTTTAAAATAATATTATTTGAAGTCTTTATTATTAACATTTATTCTATTAACAAATACTTTTCCTGGTTGCGATGGTTCTTACAGTCTTAAATTATTCGAAGGAGTTCTAATGGCTTTTCCGAGACCATTTCAATTCTATAATATAGCATATAACAGGAAAACGTGTTAATTAAAGGAAATGCTATTCTTTACAAAAAAAACGTAAATCTTTGATAATTACACCGTTATAAATAGCTCTTGTTTACAATCGGAAAACTTAAAAAATATAAATTCTTCCTTGTTCTGATATTGTTTGATCAAGATGTTAGTGTCTAATTTACAATCTTGTGATAACGTTCCTAATCGTTTGGTCATATAGACTTAGTCTGATTGTAATTGTGTCACCGTAATCTACTGTAACGTAAACAATTAAATATGTGTTAAGTGAACACTAAAGCAAGACCGATACTCAAAATATAATTGTTCATAATGGTTTACAGAATAAAATAAATTCCCAAATATATAAGAACAAATACGAGACATGAAAACTATTCTTAACACAGTACAGTAGTTAGATAAGCGTGTATCTATAATCTTAAAAAAAAACATAAAATTAATAAGATATTTCACTACGTAATACATAAAACAGCACCATACAGTCTATATGAGAAGAGGTCTGTGCCCAGCAGTGGGACAATAAATAATTATAGGCCGGTTTCATAAAATTTCAAATTCCTTTAAAGGATAACAATTTTTTTGTATGTCTGGCATAATATACATATATTAATAATAATTTTATACAATAACATATATATTTTTTATTTCCGTAACCGAAAACATGTCGATACTTTGATTTGAAATGTCGTGTGACGTCACGATTTGTGCATTTTGGACACAATCTTAACGTCATTGGCATTCATTCATGAATTACTTTGATTTGCTTTCTTTTTTCTTATTTTGTAAATATTATCCGTCGGGCTAAAGAGAGTTTGGTTTTTCATTACTCATACTTTTACCCTAATAGAAGCGCGACGCTTATTATGTATATTACTTCTCTGAAGCTTATTAATTCATTATTCAGTATCGATATTTCAACTAACAACGACAGTTTTTAATTAAAACACATGTTTTGTTCACTTGTTTTTATCTTATTAATAAACAAGATACTAGACTGTAGAAAACGGTGTAAAGAGCTAACTAACTAGACATCTTCAGAATAATGAATTCAAGACATAAGTTGAATGAAAACCCAACACATTCTCTTAAATAATTTCGTTAAGAGCTCACTTGTCCTAAGACTAAAACATAACGAATTGAATTAGCTTCTACAATTTGCATGGAACATGACGTAAGTACTTAGTATTTTAAGTTTATTTTCCTTCATTCGATATGAAACGCAATAACTAGAAATAATCATCCACAAACGTTACTGAACTCAACTCTACAAAATTCTACAAAAGCTATGATACTCGTGATCGAAATTTAACTGAAATAGGAAATATAAAAGCAAAGCAAACGCTGATAAAACAGTTGATTGCTTCGTTAAACTAGTCCATCGAAATATTAAAACTGGCTGCATTTTAAAATCTGAAATAAAAATAAAAATTATGCACCAGTTCATTTGCTGTCAGAAATTGGTATACAACGAAAGATTTTAAAGAAGAACGAATTTTTCTTTGCCTGACAGTATGATTAAATGTAGTTTAAAAAACAATGATATCTTTGCTTGTAGTGGGAATCAAATACGCGTTGCAAGAGAATTTGTATAAAACGGAAACTGCTTGACAAGAAATCGTCTTTTTGTAAGAAAATATAGTACCAAGTGTCGAGACAGCTATGCTCCAGTGATCTGGTTATGAGGCATGGATGCGTGAAACACGATTTAAGAAAAGGATTTATTGCGCAATGTGAAGGGAAATGCGGGGACGGTATACCCTAAAACGGCGCAAGTATGTACTTATATACTAAATGTAATTTCAACAGGGAATAATATATTACAAGGTGCTGTACACTGAGAAAAAAACTGTTTAGAGGATAGTTTGACACATTTCTTTGATCTGTTATTTTATTAATGAAAGTTAAGGTTAGAAAGTAAGTACACAATGCAGAGCCTATCTACCAAATTTTTTATATCTGTATACAATAATTTTACTGTACAATTTTCTTTTTTAACATGTTGTATAAAGATATTGAATTTTGAACCAGGGTTTGACCACTAAAACATAATTTGCTCGCACTATATAATATATGTTGTTCATATTGTAAACACAAACAGTCGAAACAAAAACGTTATTTCGAACCACGCAGGCATTCCATTAGGCCAGTGAGCTGAATCTAGTGCAGGTTTTCCATAGCGTCGCTTGTTAAAATTGCTGTGGCTGAAAAAAAACTACTTCGGACATACATTAAACGATAACCACGTGAATAGAAATGGTAACAATAGACGGATGTGAACATGTTACCAGTTTGAATCAAAGCAGTATTCCATACCGAAGATCACATTAAAAAACTTTTCCTTTTATTATTGTATCCGTCGAAATCAAAACGGTACGATAACATAAAAAAAAGTTTCAGTTACAGTTACATGTAAGTAAATAAAAAAAATAATTATCCATACACACTTTTTAAACACAAATTCGAATCTTTTGAATGGAATGTACACAATTCTAAATTTAAATTATTATGATTTGAAACCCTATTCAATCAAGATCAAACCCCTAATACGGGCATCATTTACTTATAAAAAACACAATACCTCTTTAATTTATTTATTTTATTCAGCTCACAACCTAAATTCTACACAAATCAATAAATACAAAAGCCGTTGAAACTCACGTTGCCAATTTAGGTTTGTGTTCGAGTGTATTGACCGTGAAATGACGCAACCTATCAAATGAGCAACTATTTACGATGAGTCTCTTTGTAACGTATATTGAACTTCGTCTGCCCCTTATTATCAGTGCTACATTGCAAGTTTTTTGATCAGATATCGGATGCGTCTCCATTTTTTATATCATTAAGGCGCTGCTTCACGGCGGCGTAAGCGGTGCACGATAACCTCGTTGTCGGCTTGTTGGCATTTTGCTGTTTTTCTTGTTAACCCCTCGTGCTAAGCAAAGATGCTTGTGTTACGATTGGGTTCACGTCGATAGTTTAATGGGTGGGATTACGGGAGACGAACCCGCGGCCACATGATCGCAAGTCCGACGCCCTAGCCATTAGGCTACCGCCGCTTATGATGTGTGTGTTTCATACGTAGCGTGGAGTGATGGTCAATTCAATTCAATTTTGTTGATTATGGCTCCGTCGGGGTGTCGACGATTCTGCCAATTAAAAAATAATCCGAACAAAACTTAAAATGAAATGAAACGTGATAAATCCTTTGAGCAACTTTGTTTTATCAGCGCACTGGGTATTGAATAAGAAATAAAATTAAAACTATAACAGCAATTAGAAGCAAATATTATTACACAAATAGAACTTAGAGAGGATTACATATAAGGAAAAGTTAAAGAGAGATAAAAGAGTGTTTAAATTGATTGAACGAGGAAAATCTGGAGGAAGTAAGTCATAAAAAGGAACAGAAATCTTGGAGCAGTTAAAAAATATGTGGTCCACCGTTCCGTCCTTTAATCTACATTCACAAATTGAGTCTCTAATGAGTATTTTAGCCAGGAGAACAAGAGAGCAACCATGTCCTGAGGAAGACGAATGATGGTAGAAGTTATTGATTTTTAGTGTATGTTATCCCTTTTCATATAGATCAAAGCTTGACATACGATTTTAAATAACCAATTATTGGATTTGGTTTTATTTTGAGTTCAGCTTGCTCTTTATACAAGCGCTTTTTGCATTTAATATGCAATCTACGTATTGATTGTAGCGTAGTTCTACTTAGCTCGCGTCATAAGATTAACATTATTCATTGGTTAAGTGTGGTATATAATATCGATGTGTCAATACTATTTGCGTATCTACGACATCGTCTTATCTTGAACGGAAGAAAACAGTCATCTGCAGTTTTTCGTTCAAATTCTCGTAAAAAATGAGTCAGTCTACTTAGAACGTTCTAGAAAGACGTAGCTAGAACATGCTTCACGAATACTTTTGACGCTGCTAACGTCGTAAAAGTTAAAGGTGGATTTTAAAGACTCATTTAATGGGAGTATAGGAAAACCCAATTGATATATTGATATGATCGTTTACATGGTTGTAAAATATACGGTAGTAGGAAAATTGGATGAGTGCGTCGAACGAGCAGCTGTTTAAGAAACTGTCTAATCATACAGTATTTTGTCATCTAGATTTCAGGGTCGATTTTTTCATAAATTTTAAATGTAATAAATACGTACAGTTAAACATCCTTAGTGCATAAGTACCCTGACTTTTTAATTTATATCGATGCTTTTTGCGGGAATCTACTAACATGAATTTCTCCTAGTTTTCTTTTCATACTAAACTAAACTGAACTAACTGTAATAGCTTATGTTCAAATACTAAAAAAAAAACACATTTTTTGAGTATTTGGATATTTGCGCGGATTCATTTTAGTTAATTTTGAACTGCTTTACAATTGCCAATAAACAAATTGAAGTGCTGATAAACTTTTGGTGTTCGACTGTACCTGTTAGGTAATCAAGGGGATATGTTAAAAGTGTATAGATAAACATACATAGGAGTTTCCATAATACAGGCTTCGCCTAGTTTGGGATCAGATGGACTTGTGATGTCAAAAAAGGAAGTTTTTTTTTTGGTTTGCTTGTTTGTTACGAATAAACTCAAAAACTAAGGGACCGATTTCAAAAATTCCTCCGCCATTAGAATGCTACATTTTCCCTGAGTAACATTGAGTGTACCAATTTATTAACAGAAAAAAAGTACCGCAAGCAGAGCTGCAAGCGACAGCTAGTATAAGATATTTTTTTAAACCATCTGAGATAACCATAACCCACTAACTACAATATAATGATGGTTTAAGATATATTATAAAAACCCACAGCGTCATAACTATCGTCAAATGCGTTTTTTTGTTTCGATAAGTATAAATTATATTATTAGTCTAAAGCTACCGTCTTTGAGATTCCCTAATCGTAAATTTAATTAAAACATAAAGCATTAGTCAATCAATCAATCAGATATAATTATAATGTATTTTTAAATTTATAGCTATTATTTATTTTAAATATTTTGACTGGCTTGTTGGTCTAGTGGTTAGTGACCCTGACTGCTAAGCCGGAGGTTCGATTCCCACCCCGGACAAATGATTGTGTGATGAGCACGATCATTAATTTGTTCTGTGTCTGGGTGTTATTTATCGATAATATGTATGTATTTAGAAATATATAAATATGTTTATCAGTTGTCTTGCTGCTTTACAGGCTCTGCCTAGTTTGGGATCAGATGGCCGTGTGTGAGCTTGTCCCAAGATATTATTATTATTTATATTATTTTTACTTCTAAAATATATCTACGAATACTTCAAACACAGAATAATTATACTTAAGGTACATAATATAGGTACGGTATATTATCAATATAATATGCATGTATCCTGAACTAATGTATTACTGTTGACATTAAACAAGACTAAAATTTTACGGCCCATAAATCCCTAGGTTCTATTAGATAGCGAGGCTATCCCGGTATTAGGGATATATTGTAATTAGAGCTTTATTGCCGTAGACTTAAGAGCTATATTTCTTTGTAATTCTAATTATATTTATTAACTGAAGATAAGCTGGATTTAGAGTATAGGTACTTTAGGTATTAAAGGAAATTCACAGAATACCTAAGGCATACCAGATCCATTAGATAAAAGTATAAAATAAATTTATTTAATTAAGTAAATCCATTCCATAAAACAGTTTCATCATAAGACCAGGAAAATTACATTTAATATGTAGTAACATACTGTAGTAACATACCAAGTAGGTATATGGGATAACTTACAAATACAATACAAATTACAAAGTATAGTTAGAAACAAGATGTACTACTTATTTATTTCTGAGGTTCACGTGAATATTAGATATTGAAATAAAAATACTTATAAAATGGATTCTAAAGCGGTTTATTTTGATTTTAGTTCCCGACGTTTCTACTCCTTTGCAGGTGTCATGGTCACGGGCAGACTACTTACATAATACATATTGAGAATATAAAATTAATTTAAATTTATTTTAAAATATTTATTCACTTTCGTGAATCGAAAGCTACGGCTGTTAAGCTTTTTTCTTATTTTAAAAGCAGATGTATGTAATCTTTATTTCTGGGCTGTTCGACCCCGCACTGTCCTCGGCTATAAATAGTCTCCCATATGTTTCCACAGGGTATCGTAAGATATGATTAACTGATTTTTTTGCTGCAAAATCGAATTACTTCAGCAGTGACTGAGATATACGGGCATTCATTGAGAAAAAAGCAAATTAATTTCCATACATGGTATTTATAAAAATGTTCCTCATTACCAAGTTATATCATGCACTTTTTTTCCTGCAGCTTCGCCCGCGTGTGTGTCGGTTATAGTGGCAAAAATACCCAATAACCTTTTTACAATTCAAGCTCACTTCTTGCCAAGTTTTATCAAAATTGGTTTAGAAGTTTAGCTGTAAAAGCGTTATAAACAGAAGGACAAAGTTATTTTCATATTTAATATTAATAGTATCTATGGATGTAAGTAATAAGTCGAAACCTTCGCTTGTCTGTTTATTACCAAAAGCAGATCTTTGGTGAGAAGGCCCTTTTACGACCGGCCGTCAGTCTAGGCTTTAGGGTTTACGTCTGTCATCGTAAATAATTAATGACAGCATTGTTTGTAGGTCGAGTAGCTTAAGTTTTAAACAATATTGCATGGAACACAAAAGGAATGTTGATTGGGGATAAGTAAAAAATAATTCAGTCCGTCAGACAAAACAAATATTAGACACGCGTTTTTGTGTTAATAAAAAGTAAACGTTTTAGGAATAAAGCGTTTATAGTTTAGGAAGTGTTTTCCGGTCACGCCTTTTTTCCACTAATATACATGGATATATATTTTCCGAGACAATGGAAAACAATGTCAAATATTCGTTATCTAAAAGCCAATAATCATTATTTGTGGCCAATTTACTTGTTAGAGTCAAAGGCCGTTGAGTTGTTAGCGTACTACATGCTGTTACAATTGTCTTATACGACGATCGTACTGTTTTAGGTATTTTCACCCTACCTATACTTATAATTACATACATTTTCCTCATCGTTATATGGATAAATGATTTTAAATATCGCGGTCATTTGCTTAAAATCTATAATTATTAGACCATTGCCGAATCGTGGCGATTAAAACTGTATTTGCATGGCCGAGAAATTATCTGGTACACTTGTATTAATTCCTTTTTATTGTAAACATTACATTTTGAAATGCAGGTACATAGTGCCTATTCTAAAATCTTGAATGATGATAATCTGAAATAGAAAAATGGTATAGAATGCACAAAATGTCAGGAAAATAATACTGAGAAAAATAACAGTGATTAGAGACATCTCTGAGATTTACTTTTAGATTATTGTAGTCAATATAATTATTGTGAATTAACTACCTATCTAAATAAATAAATAAATATTTTCCAATGTAAAAGGTGCTAAATATTTCCATAACTAAAAGGGTAGATTCTCAAAATCAAATATCGACACACCATAATGTTATTTGATTTGATTAGATCATCCAGCTGATAACGAAGGCTTAGTCAACATTTTATCAATGGGCCATTCCTATTACCTATATATGAATAATACCTACGTACGATCGTCTGGTACATAAATATTGGCACGGCTTGCTCCCGCGCATTCATTGTCACGGCCGCGTATGTCCCGCGCCACTGCCAGTCTTTAAAGCAACTTTGAGCAGTCAACACGCTTGCGTAACTACACAAATGAAGTGATAATGATAACAGTTGCATCTTTATAAATATACGAAAACGAAATAGTGTTGTGTGTGTGACTTAATACGATTGTTGTACTGTCTCGGTTTGAAATAATAATTAAGGTGAGTTGTGCTATAATAATACTACCCAGACTTGTATGCTTAGTAATAAAATGTTGGGTCGTTAGAACAAGTATTTAGAGCATCTTTGTACCATGCTATTTGTGAATTAAAATCAATGTAGGAGTATTATTTTATTACAATATAACATATAGGAGCAAAAGAAAGTGATAAATTTGTACCGTATTCTGAACCTACGGGTCGATGCACTCAAAGCGCAATAAAAACATAATTTTATCACTTATTTGCTATCGTTGTGAACGTTATGAACGGAATCCCTTGCACCATTTATATTATTCATATTATTCATGTTACGTCAATTAATTTATAATTTGTTAATTGAAAGGAAAGTTAATGGTGATTTCAACCATAAAAAATCTTTAGTTAATAATTTAATTTCGCTATGAGGTCTATATATAACTGTATTACATTTTTACCTATACCTAGTACCTTTGTTAGCCGGTTTTGTTTGAATCTATATGTAGATTATTAGCAATACATGTAATTACGTAATTAATATTAACAATCGTTAATTACATATTTTTGTTAATCTGTTCCTAATAGATTTTAAATGGTATAAAATTAATTTGTCACAGACACTATAATTGATTCTGTAAAGCGTGTTGTAATTTTACGTACATTAATTCACTCCTTATCCAATTCTAATTACTATTTCTGCTAGTAAAAGTCAACTTTCCTTAAGTTTTGTGGGTTTTTAATAATATTAAGCTGAGCCAAACCGGCTTTTTGAAGAATTTACAAGTTGGCGACGCAAACATAAAGGCCACCCGTGCGTATTTCGAGATAAATTAAAATTCAATACAGCTCTAAGGTCAGCAACGTCAAATACGTATAAATTAGTTGTCATACACATCAAACAAATTCTTGTCTCGTCTTAGTTTCAGAAATACTTTGAGAAAAACTAATCAACTCTATAACATCAACGTAACACAGCTGTTAAATTTGTTTTGATTATTAATTTATTTTGTCAACCGTTCCATATCCTCCATTTTATTTTTGATCAACATTTAAAACGCATGCGGTCACTTCCTTATTCAATAAGGTTAACGGGTATTTTCCATCTTTTACAGATGGACACACTTGCTTTACTAGCTGGGGTCTTACTATGTTTGGTTGTCGTTAACGGAAGACACCTAGAAGAAAACCATGATCCTAACCCGATATCTGACACTTTGGATCACAGTGGCAGCATAAAAAACCGTGGCTCAGAAATGAGGCATCGGCGGAAGAGGTGGCAAGCAAACTATGGATATGACTATCCAATTCCTACCCATGGATACTATCCTGAAAGGAGGGAATACGATAGGAATCAGCAAGATTTATTACCTCAAATAGTGAAGTTGCTCGAAGAAATTGCAGTGTCCGTGAGACGCGCACCACCTCCGCCACCGCCTCCGCAAACAATCTACATCCCCTACCCTGTCCCCTATCCTGTCCCACAGTTCGGTGCGTGCTCAGACAAAGAAACGAAAAAACCAAACATCTCTAGCAGATTCCCCGAAATGGAGGATACTAACCAAAACTGGGGATTCGTTGAATCAAACGAGGAGGATTCTAACGACTCAGGCGACGGCTCCAGGCCTATTTCCTTCGACCCCATTAAACCGATCCGACCAATGAAACGACCTGTACCAAAAGTGGAACATGGCAGCAAGCAAATGGACGTAAGTGAATCTTCCGTAAAATCAAAGAAGTGATAGGCAACTAGGATTAGTTAGTGTTACTTATAATTGTTATTTAGAAATTGAAGTGAATATCACTTCATTAAAAACACTCAACGGTGTTAACATTATTAATGATGATGAAGACGTAGAAACAAAGTTATGACATTGTATTTTAAGACATAATTGTGAAGAGCAATAAACAATGTGTTTCTTTCACAAATATTATATGATTTTCATTTTATACATTACTTCGTTCGACATAGAAATAAAAATTGATATAATAGTAGCAGAGAAGTAGGAATGTCGTTATTAGCAGAATCTAATATCTTCACCGTGAATTTATTATGGAACCATTTAACCCACAAAAACATACCTACGTGTTTTCGTTTTTTAGGTACGGTATTTTGTTTAGCTGAATGTTATGAACGAAAAAAATTCCGATCATTCTAGCATGAGTCAATGTTATCAATTCTTACCATGCATTATTTTATTTACATCAATCAGTTGTGAGACACTCAATGTACATAACATTTCCTAGTTAGTAGACCTTGGAGCAATCTCATTATTGACGTATTCAGACTAATTAAATTTGTAGTGGAATACAAACGCAAATTAGGATTCTTAGTTTAAATAAAAGATTTTCAATTTTTCCATTTGTAAGGATGAAACATTGTTGTTATTATACGTTAGCGATAGCGGTGTGTATGTATCTTCGTAGTTACATATCGTAATGAAGATCATTGTGTACTCGTGACCACAATTATATTCTCAATCAAAAATGCAGACAATGCAGGAAAAAAGGCAAAGTACTATTTATTTATTCAATTTTCATTCTATGAGTAATTTCTTGCATTAATGTTTTATGCATGTTCATAACACAAAATCCTAATTGCAGTTCATCTCAAAACTGAATCTGAACGTTGTACTCGCATATCATAAAAATCCGTGGTAATTAAATTCACTTGTTATTATCCACACTTGAGTTAAACGGAGTCTGCTATCCAGTTATTTACGCATTACTTGTTTCCACTTTCTGATTTTGTGTGCAGAAGCCGATAATTCTCTCATATGACAACATATCAATGTCGTCTTCAATTGGAATCTTATTTTCTAGAATCTGCGTCCGTCGACTCAGGCTCCGAAGTTTGCTGGAGACGAGCCCTCGATATTGAGGTCACCGAGCATGTGCAACGCGGCTATACTCTCGTGTTGTGCCGACACCCCCAAGCAGCAGAAACTGTGCTTCAGTAACTTCGGCTGTTCTATCTCTTACGACAACGGTAAAGCTTGTAGCAATGAATCAATTAATTCAGCGCTAGAATCTTTCAGGTCCGCTTACTCACCTGTGCAGTAAGTCCTAACTGCGAGTAGGATAGTCATTATCAGTATTGTCTCAACCACATTTATTTTGTGGTTTATGCTAATGTACAATGTTGCTAATTAAAATAATTAATAGTAGTTTCAAAGAATGTATCTACGAATATGTTTGTAAGAAGCAATATCAAACAATCCAAGATCTGATTTATGCAGCTTTATTGAACAATTGCCCGAAACATTAGTGTTATGTTTTATAGCTCGAATGAATTAGAAGAAGAGTTCCTTTTAAGTTCATACGATTTTCAATTGAGGATAAATTATTTATCTTCAATGAAATCTAAATCAGAATTCGTAAAACGTAAATGTGCTCGAAAGAAATCGTACATGTAAAAATCAGTCACCCAACTACAAGCCTTTTTATTATTTTATTTTATAAGGTAGCGTAATTATGTCACATGCTCCGAAATGATATAACAAATAATACAAAATAAGATTTACTATAGAACCTAGTATTTTTATCTTAGTACTTATTTCGATGCCATAAATAAATGTTGTTCCTTAAACTTTACAAATTTATTGAAGCCGTAAGAAATTAAGATGGTTTAGATTGCTGCCCTTTGGTACACTAAATTAAATATAAGATTAATTCAAATTATATTGATAAATAGTATGTATAACTGTCTTCCAAATATAAATAGTTGTAAGATTGGGATAACATAAGCGATTACTCTCGTGATTAAGGTGCAAAATTATGCGGAGTTTTGGTTATTACTGATGTAACTTACTTCTCGTTTTGGGAAGAATGAAGAGGCTTTAATTTAACGTGCTCGCTACACAAAATATGATATATTTTATTTATGATATTGTCAGGCCATTGCACGATCGAGTGCATTGCAAATCACCGCATTGCTGCTTAATCGCGCGTCCAAATCGCTAATGTGAAACCAGTGTAACTTTGTCATTATGGTTAAAATACAAAGCTTCAAAATTGTGTTAAGGCTAATCGTTATATTGTATTGTCATAGTAGTTGTTAATGAAAAAAAAAGCAAAACGAATTGTTATCGCTGGCAGCTTCATAGCATTTAAGTTGATATGAAATGTTATTGTTTACATTGGCAGCTAAACTATTTCATAAGTGTCTCCTAGTCTACATGTTAGATATAATATATTTAAATCAACTTTATTAAAATATTAACACAAGAATGCATTTCAATAATAATTTAGTTTTAATAACCTCGAAACATCGCTTATGAAATCTCGATGTTTGAATGATATTTTGAGCGTGTGGAATGTAGTTTTTTTTATATTTCATTCTTTTGCCTAATTGACAAATGTGTTTTTTAACAGAAGCCGGTATACGGTGTAACCCAAAATTATAGTAACAAACGGAATCCCGCAGTTCGGTTTACCCTCGTTTTCTTGGATCATCAAGCGATATTGAGATCCAGTTTTAGCTCCAGGCAAATAAACTCCTCTACTTTTTGCGTGAAAGATAAAAAAACACCTTCTCATCATATTAACCCAAATCTCAGATTTACCCAAATCTCAGCTTTAAGCATTTTAATACATAAAATAAATATCCTTTGATGTTCATAAATGTGTCCCTAATTCCCGAGTCCCGAAAACGTTTCCCAACTTTTAATAGCAGTATTGATCATACATTGGTGGTTATATAGCCCGCAATTCTAAACGTTTCATTTTGGGAGCAAATTGACATTGGAATTCGATGATCATTTATTATGGCATCCTTGAATAATATGTCAAAGGTCCGGTCTGCGAAAAAGATTAAATTATGTGGAAATAGTTTACTAGTATTCAAGTTATTTCTTTACGATTTGGCCGTTGGATATTGTGCGTGTTATGACATGGCAGATATGTTTTATTCAGGGGCTTAAATTATCCACTTATTGCATGTATTTTTACATGTTTTTCACCGTTCAATTCTAGTATAACGAACCCTTACATTTTTTTTACAAAAATAGCCTGATTTCCGACATTTTCGAATGCCACAAAATATTTTCTACCTCTACCTAAGCCATGTTAGGTTCCATTCTTACCGGATTCATCTGAAAACCGTATTCGAAATGAAGCGACGGCCTATCTGAAATCCTTAACCAACATTATACTGAGTAATGCAGTATCCCATTGTAAGACTGGGTGCTAGGATTGTAAAAATATACGACACAAATTAAAGTAATTTTTTTTTAAGTTATGATACCATCTAGACGATTCATTATCGATGAGATATTTTTTACAGTTGTACAAAGTATATTAATGCAGTCATTGTTATGTGAGTATGTGACCTACAAAGATAATACTAGTGACTCAGTTACACGAACTGCATTGTTATCTACCTTAAGTGAAGTAACAGTTTACATAATAATACAAATATGGGTCATACATGTAGTGTCTGAAACGTCTGGTTGTAAAACGTACAAATACATATGCGTCATCGCAATTGCAGAATGATAAATTATGGAGGCGGTTTTCGTCTTAGTTAATATAGTCTTGAAAATGAAAATTCTGGCAAGTTTGAGCAAATTTTGACTGGCCTGTTGGTCTAGTGGTTAGTAACCACCCAGGTTCGATTTCCACCCAGGACAAATATTGTTTGATGAGCACAATGATTTGTTCTGTGTCTGGGTGTAATTTTTCTATAGTATGTGTGTATTTAGAAATAAATAAGTATGTATATCAGTTGTCTGGTTGCCATAGTACAGGCTCTGCCTAGTTTGGGATCAGATGGCCGTGGGTGAGTTGATTCAAGATATAAGGCGAGTAACACCGCGGAGCGCAGCTAATATAAACTAGATTTCGTCTAGACGAACTATTGTACGTTTAAAGTATTTTAAATTGCATGGATCTATTAATCCCATAAATAAACGTCGTAACAGTGAAGTGCTGTTATTGTAATTTGTAACACGCATGATAACACATGTAAGCCTTCCATTTATTCGGCAATTACTTATTCAATTGCACTATTTTTATGTAGGGTTATTTGCAGGACAAATATTTTTATCGAGTCTAACTCAGTAAGGCGCAATTTCCCATATAATCACCTAGCTTTATAGTTGATCAAAATGCTCGTTCCTTCTCTATATGAAAAGAGGCTTGTGCTCATCAGTGGGACATTTATAGACCGGTATTATATATAGTTAAAATGAAGAGCCTTAATATTCTTAATTCTGAATAAGATTTGCTGCTCTCTGACTTGTTCAAACGTAGGGAAGCCGAGCAGCGAATAGCACCTTATTTTGGTGCAGAATATTTACTCTTAGTTAGTAGGCTGAAGAATATGTCGGCTGGTCATGTCTGCCGAAGGACCTATCGCTGTGCGAGCAGACGAGTCCTTGAGTGGAGACCACAGGAAACCTCAGCAAACACAGGACGCTACGGCCCCCGGCCAGATAGACCGATGTCCTGAAAAGGTGACCGGGTCGAACTGGATGCGGATCTTGATGCGGAAGGCGGAAGATCGGGTGTTGTGGCGTATTTATTGAGAGGCCTATGACCAGTGGTGACCCCAAATATATTGAGTTGATTGATTGATAATTACCATGTATTTTTCACAACTATTTATGTAAGTATTAAGGTTATTAGGCCGTCTTGTATTTAACTAAAGAGAATGACCCTGTAAAACAGAACGTTGGTAAACAAATAGTCGTAACAATTGCATGTACTTCTGTTTCAAGACGATGGTAAACGATATCAATAACACTTACATTTTATCGTTCCATCGCAGTATTAGATTAAATGTGGCATCTCTAATTCGTTTTCTGACGTCGCATACAATCTAATGGACTTTAAGTTACAAGTATGATATTATGCCGATTATAGTAACATTTCTCTTTTTGAAAACTACTTGCTATTCCGAATTTAATTATAGATAGAAGGCGTGTTTTTCATACCAATTAGGCCCAGTTTTTTTATCTCGAGTTAACCATTGGTTAAATATGCTAACTAATGGTTCCAAACGCGTTTTTTCAACAATTGTTAGTCTATCAATTGGTCAAATAATAATAATAATAAATGTGGACAACATCAAATACATTGCTCCGATTCCAAAGTAAGTAGCTAAAGCTCTTGTGTTATGGAATCAGGGACAACGAAGGTACCACAAACACCCAGACCCGAGACAATGTAGAAAAGTGTTTTTCTACATTGACCCGTCCGGGGATTGAACCCGGGACCTCAGAGCTGGCGCCACCTTGAAAACTAGTGTGTCAAATAAGTTTGAGAGTTAATTCATTAACCATTTCTTAGAACAAAAATTGATGAATAAATGCGTTCTACTGAAGTTTGAATGAAACCATTAGTTAGCATATTTAACCATTGGTTGAGTTAAGTCGGGATCAAAAAACTGGGCCTCAGTGACATAACATGGTGAATGTTATTCTATCGGTTAGTCTGTATGTTTGTTTGCTCAAACGAGTTTTTAAAATGATATTTGCATTTATTGGTCTCCGAGATCGGAGAGTTTTTGGTGACCTCTAGGAGATCAAAGTATTATTTAAGTCTTAAGTCCGAAAAATAAAGTTCGTACCTCTCAATCGTAATCAATTGAGTTTAGAGATCATGATGGAGGCTGCTATATCCGGAATAAAACCCAATCATTTGGGATGTATATCTAATCGTTTTTTTTTATTAAACTTTCTTTTGAAAAAGAATAGAATAGAATATACTTTATTGTACACCAACATTTTAGACAAATTGATAACACAAAGAAATTAACAAATCTCATTAAAGATTAGTAGTTATTTAATTATATCCTTATCATTAGTTAGTGAAATAATAAATAAAAGGGAATAAGAAGAAGAAAAATACACATTATGTTAACCCTGAGTAAATAATGATGATAAAATAAAGAGTAATAATAACATATCAGGCAATATAGCACTGTTTGACCGACAATCATTAAAGAATCATGGATCAGCAACCGTATTCAGCCGAATTTTACCATTCATTGTAATTTTTTTCCACAAAACAGCTTTAACAAAATTATCACTTTTAGTAGCAACACATACGAATAAGATGGATATTTAGGCTAGACATGTCCGCATTACGAACCATGCTGTGCCCGTTAACGATCTTTGGCATCTTCGAAGCTGTCTTACTGTATCTGTAGCTGACAGACTGGAGGTAAGTCTCAAGAATTCGCGAGACGGCGACGGCAGCTGCGTGTCATGTTCCACGCGCCTTACATGAAGTTCAATCCAAAGGTCATTGACTTGTATGAAAGTTTTTATCATACCGTCTTTTTCTGATGTAGGAAGACATACTCAACAACCGGTTTGGACCTCTCCTCAAGTATAATTATTGTGTATTGTTCCTTAATTAACAACAAATATTTCCACTGCAAATCATAAAGATTGCGTTTGGTTTACCTTACAAATACTGTCAAACTATTTATTTTTATATTATTTTATATTATCCAAAGTAAAAAAATATTTCAAATTTTCGTTATGAATCTAATCTGAAATACGATGACGTTCTAGATTATAAACGTTCGATATTTACCAGGAGCTATAATAAAATAAAAAGTTCAAAGTCATTTTATTACTCAGAAATCCCAATTTTCTCATGGGAAAATACAGGGCAACCGACATCGTAAAACATAAAAGTTGCTTCAATTGCTGCGGTGATGCTATGGTGTTCCCATCGTTTGTCACTGTCATACAAGGGGCCCGTGCAATTAACTTTTAAACGGGTTTGCTGCTATCTCGCTCGCTTTTGTGTAATCTTTTTCTGTGCCATGGTCAGCACTCTTGTTTTGATAGCATGTCACATGTTGCTTTATTGTTTTATCATTTTCAAATTTATTTTTTCAAATAAAACTAATCAATGTTTTTATAACAGAATTTCATTATAAAACGTTTATACCTGTTTCAGGACTTTACAAAAAAGTTGATTGTCGATTGATTGTTAGTCTTAAACATTTTCGTTTTTTGTGATACCACTTTGTCTGAATATACCAAAATCATCAAAGCACCTATATAGCGGATATTAGCCACTTGACTTGCCTTGGCAGCAATTTAGCCCATACGAAATGTACCGAACCCTTATATGTACCTAATTGCAAGTATCCTAATAGGGAACAAAGCTTACTTAGTTCTGTATAAAGTGATGTAACTCCATTGTCTCTTTTGTGAGCAATTTGCATTTTTGTCGTCCGACCGTTAAAGGTTTGTTTGTCTTATTAAAATTCTGAAAAGGGGTAATGGCCTAAATGAGCAAAACAATTTGTTAACATTCATCGGCTTCATTTCCATAGGTATTAAGTTAAAATCCCGGGCTTAACTAAACTAAACTAAACTCCTCAAAAATATCGATAAAAGTGAATATCGACTTAAACTCTTCATTGGTTTCGTTTTAACGATTGTGGAGCTGGTTTCAGAAATGAAACCTACGGCAACCAAATTTCATGATATGATTCGAAAAAAAAACTCTGTGAATGTGTGCGTGTTATTTCTAGAAAATAATGTTTAGTAAATTGTCCAGGTTATCCAGACTTTTTCTTGTATTTCAAGTGTTTATCTTATACAAACTCGTGTTAGATAACTTGATTCATAGGTATATCCAATTTTTTTTTATTAAAATTTTCTTACAGACCTTTTTGAGACACCATATTAACCAAAGCACTTGAAGCGTGTTTAAAGATACAGAATGATGATATTTTATTTGTAAGTTAAGTGCAACAGGTAAGAAACCAGTATTATTGACGTCAAGAATATCTTCCTTACTATGATGACCTTGATCCAAACCTGGAACCAGTTAAGAACATATAGCAAAATACAATAACATACCATGCAACGTGTGAATAAAATTGTAAAGCTATTTCGCAGGAAGTAAAACTTAACACCTACCAAGTTGAGATAACACGAGAACTTTGATAACTAGAGCGTGTTAATTAACAGTGTTGGTTTACTGCCGTTATAAACTTTATATCTGCTAATACTTATAATGATGTTGCTTTTATTTATTTGATTTGTTTTTTTTTATAAAACTGATGTGACGTGACTGTTTGAGATGGACCAACGGCAGACGACCGGGTGTTGTGCCGAGCCGGGTGCGCAACTTGGGAGAGGACTACGTCCAACAGTGCACCGCGGTAGGCTAGTTTTTTGGTTATAAAACTACGTGTTGTCGTTAAAATGGGAAGTACTCTCGCTCTTTCCTGACCAGGTTTAGGAAAGAGCAATTTACATTACTCTTAAAATTATGTTAATATTTGTGTATACTTGGAGCTGTTATGAAAATATTATAATTTTTCAAGAGTACTGTATCACATGTCTGCTAAATTAACTTTTATTTTGTATTGGTCTTGTATTCTGTATTCAAATTGAACCCTGATGTACCGTACCTCGTCAATCTTTACGGAACGCATCATATTCATATCGCGATATCAATTTCTTGCTCTACCGCGAATAATAACATAACAAATAAACGGTCATTACATTCTCACGCGTAAGTCATCAACCAAAATATATCACTTCGACGAAACTCACTTGAATACGTCACTTTCAATCAGCGTGTTGAGCCAACCGTGTTGGATGCCATCAGCGCCTATTGACCTGGTGAAATCATTGTGTGGACGACAGACAAAATAAATTGCCATAAATGTGATTCTCTATCTGATTTGGCTATACATTCCGATGTTAGGCATGAGGCGTAGAGCATAAGTTATTATTTAGCTTTGATACAAATTGGATTAAATATAAAAGGAAGAACAGGGACTTCTTTTTTCTATCACCAGATAACTTTTATTCGAGAAATAAAATTGTCGTCAAAATTTCAAATTTATTCCTCGAATAAAGATATCTGACGATGGAAAATCAGCCCTAATAAAAAAATGTAGGTACCTACATTTTTTAAATAGTAGGTATGTAAGTATCAAAATAAAGTATAAACGTATTCGGCCATAGCGACTTGTTCTTTTATTTTAAGATATGAACTTTTACGTGTCTGACATAACAGATTTTTGGCTCGTTCACCGTAAGTCAGCACTTCCAACATAAATCTAGCCCGCAGGTGGTTAGGTTTTGAGTTGATCTCGCTTATCGTTAAGCTCCTCTCTGCGTCATATACTATTACTGATATTCAGGAACCTTTTTATTCACGAAACACCTCCATAGTTTCTGGTCTATTGCCTCTGTCTTCCACTGCGTCGGGTCCACATCGCATCTCTTCAACTGGCGTTTGAGCACATCTTTATATCACAAGAATTGATCGCGTCGCTTTCGGTTGCCTTCCTGCTGTTTACAATAGTAATGAAAACAGTATCTCATCAATACGTTCCTCAAAAAGTGGGTTCTATTTCGATACATAATGATTTTAAATTATTGTATTGATTCAGTGGTTGAATTGTTCACAGTACATAACTACTCAGTATTTTGAAGATCATTTTTTATCTTCCGTCAAACAATTTGATATATGTGATCTTTACTGAGTATTGAAGGTTTAATTCAAAGAATCTTCAGTGGTTAATGTTTTTGTAAAGAGCTAACCGCAACATAAAGGTTACTTTGTATACAAAGAGAGACATTATACAATGCGGAATCATTGTTTAGTTTCTTACATGTAGCACAACTATTTACCACTAGAACAGGTGTTGAAGGTAAAATAATACCTATTCATAATCCGAGGACCGCTTTCTGCCAATGGATTCGAGCTGTGAAAAGGCAATAGAAAAATTCCGGTTATTGATGGACAATGTACTGCCGTAAATTGTTATTTTTTGTCTTGCCTAGCCGATATATAGAGAATAAATAAAACGCTTTTCAAATTTATGTATTTTTTTTTATAAATCTGAGAGTTACTTGTTTTTTCGGGAACTGTTGGTTTGACTTAAAAAAATATTTCAGTGTCGGCAAAAATGGGCTTTTAAAGCCCACTTTAAGCTCTTGAGCTTGCTCTAGATGTGTGCAACTCCACTACTACGAACAACTGTATCTAAGACTTATTTTAACTTTAACATAATATATTTAAATATTCAGTCACTTTGTATATGCAACGTCTATCAAAATCGATTGCTAAAATATTATTCAATAATGTGATTTAAGAGCTATTCAAACGACAAGTTGGCCTTGGGGTTCATTACAAAGATCTCATTATTGAAACGATACCCACCAAAAAACAAGTTTATAATTTGCGAAGGTCACTGGAATGATCAATGTACATTGAAGTGGCTTACTTTACAGCACGTAATGAGTCGCCCACATGTTGTTAAACTATTAAATGATGGTATTCTTTTCGGTTACGTCAGTTGGTTTTTAGAGACGACCTAGAGGATACAATGAATTGGACGGGCCGGTTGGTCTAGTGGTTAGTGACCCTGACTGCTAAGTCGGAGGTCGTGGGTTCGATTCCCACCCAGGACAAATGTTTGTGTGATGAGCACGATCATTTGTTCTGTGTCTGGGTGTTATTTATCTATAATGTATATGTATTTAGAAACATATAAATATGTTTATCAGTCTGGTTGCCATAGTACAGGTTCTGCCTAGTTTGGGATCAGATGGCTATGTGTGAGCTTGTCCCAAGATATTATTATATTATTATTATTATTCATAATAATAATACCACTAATTACTTTTCATAGCAATATTGACGTCATTTCATTCTTTAATTACTACAAGCACGTGCGTATGCGTCAGTCAGAGGAAAAGCATTGAGATGCCTACAATCACAACGTATGTAAATACGTAGGTAATTGTGTTATTGCAGGCACAACCAACCACAAATTAGGTAAGCATTCTGTTAATTTTATAACCACTTGCGGTTAAACTAACTTGTTTTGTTAGTTGAACCTTAGTTGAATCATCAACAACTTAGGCGTATGAGCTGTGTCAGACAACTAGGCGCCTTGTAGTATAGTCTATGAGATTAAAACAAAACGGTTTTTAAAATAACTAGAGATTCAATAGTGGTCGTAAATCGACCATAATTCGTTGAATTTTCAGGTGAAGATAATACAAAATAACATATTAACAAAACAATATAGTATTCTGCATTCCTGTATTGTTATAAATTATAAGTAGTACCTATGTTTTATTTGTAGGTAGTAGTAATATTAAATATAACCCTTCATAGATCTAATAGATCATAAACCCTTCGGATACCCAGTGCTAGTGCGGTTTTCCTGAGTTGCCCAAAGTGTCCGGATACCTGCACTTTGGAAGATTTAAATCTAGCCAATGACGCCGCAGTTAATGTGGCCAACTACTGGGTGCATCAAATTGAAATATGTACTCACTTTTCTTGAAAAAAGTACACCATCAACTCGAAAAGAAGAAGAAGTAAGTAGTTATAAATAAAGGGGTACAAATTTTTTGCTTCTAAATATAATAAAATATAGATTATTCTTCACGTATGTTGTATTTGAATAACACAAAATTACCTCAAGTTGCTTATGGTGCATTTTTAATTCAAAACGGCGGCAGCATAATGGCTAGGACTTCTGAATTATGTTGTTGCGAATGATGTGACCAACATTGCTAAATAAACGAAAAAAATAATAATAAAATAAATAGCTTTCAAAAAACCTGGGTGTGGCTCAATCAAAATTTGGTTACTATATCTATGTCTTTCAACTCATAGTACGTGACCACGGTAACTCAAGGCATGTAGTCAAAAGCCCTTTTTAAAAACTAAATACAGTACAACTAAACACAATAACTCAATAAAATGATATAATATATCACTTGATTTTTTATTTTTATTGACCTTGTAGTTTATGACAAGTTAATTCAAAAATTCAAAAATGTCCTTTATCCATGCAATTATCAGACAAGGGTGATGTCTTATTAAAATAAATGTCACATTTAAAAGCTATATTCATATTCAAATTCATTAAGAACGTTTACCAAATTTTGAATATTTTTTTAAAAGTGAATTATTTATTCAAGGAAGTTCTTACGAATGACACAAAAACTTGGGTACAACTTACATTACCTACTCACAATTGAATTTACGTCCGCAAAACGGATCCGTGCCATTGAGGCACTGGGTATATTGTACACACTAGTTTTATTTTGTTTGATTCCCGTAGTATTTTAGTCATCTATTAAGACATTATGTATATATTATGTACGTTTCCTAAAAGGAACTTGAAATATTCTTGCAAAAGGTGCTAAGCCATAATAGGTGTAGTTTAATTTTTTTTATTAAACAGTTAAAGACATGACGACCAAAAAATATATAAAATAATAAGACAGAAATGGGAAATCCTTTAAAAAAAATGTGGTTATTCAACAAGGGGTTCGGTTTACATTCGTAAAATCGCTGACGCATAGTTGCTGCTGTTCGGATTGGTGTTTGAAGTGGGCTTGCGCACGAGTCACTGTCACGAGAAGCCTTTTACTAAAAACCCAGAATCGAACACATAAGTAGTATGCGTCACCACTGCAAAACGGATTAATTTCATTATTTTTTTAACGCTAAGTAACGTTTCTTGCACAAAGCTATAAGTGTCCATCGACATCCAATAATAAAATATATTATTATCTTCGGACATCTCACAGACCGTCTGATCCCACACTAGGCAGAGCCTGTACTATGGTAACCAGACAACTGATAAAAATACTTACATATTTATAATACACACATACTATAGGTAAATTACACCCAGACTCAGCACAAATGATTGTGCTCATCACACAAATATTAGTCCTGGGTGGGAATCGAACCCACGGCCACCGGCTTAGCAGTTAGGGTCACTAACCATTAGACTAAAATGCCCGTCAATTAGTAGACTCCGTTCCCAGACACCGTAGTCATAATAAAAAGAGAAGCAATCCGACTCCCACTTGACATCTTTCCCGGTGATAGGTCGCTAATTAGTGTACCTCAAAAAACATCGTGAGAAATCCCTAATTACGTATCGTCAATTGCAATCAATTATCGGTTGCTATAACATTGTTTGTTTGGTATCTAATTGGCTAATAACATCTTTCATTGTGTGTTAATATAGCAATATACTTGCTATTGGGTTAGATAATAGCAATTTGTGTGATTGAAATAAGAAATATTTATTTTTGTTCCAACATGCAGTTAGTGTGCAACTTTGTAACCCTGTGAATGTCTTTATTTGTTGTTTGTGTTGCTTTAAGTTCTTATTATTAGACTTAGTTTAAAAATATATTTCTTTTAACAATAATTACAGTTTTTAAGAAAAAAAAACAACATGTCATTATAACAATAGGACAGGGAAATACACGGACTTGTATCAGGTGAGTTGGTTGAAACCATTTTAACGAGTCACATTTATTATTCGGGAAAAAGACGTTTAAAAAAATCAAGGATCATTAAACTGTGTATTGTAACAGTCAGCTGGGCAGCAGTTGTAACAATACTTTCTTTTATATAAAGTAGATTACAAAACCAGAAACCTTTCTCAGACACATTGCCCTTCTTCTCATTCTAGCGAAAGTTTCAATCCATTTTATCCTCCTCGAAAAACCGCAAAGCAGTTCATTCATCCAAAATGGGTTATTCCACGATTTCATTTCTACGAAACGTAGTAAGCCGGTCTATCGCATCTCGAATTATAACATAGGTATTATAGTGAACTGGCGCCGCACACGCCCATTTTATCATGAATCAAGTCGTTTTCGTAGTATGACGTCATTACCCCACAGAATCCACCTTGTCTACGAAAAATAAATAATGCAATAAATAATTACCTACTTGTAAATACCCGGTCGATTTATGGAAAATGTTATTGACTGTTCCCGATATAATTATTATAATATCCAGTATTTGTTTATTTTTGATTTGCTTTTAGTAGTAGAGAAATCAACTTACCCCGTATAATATTAGTTATGAAAATACAAGATGTAATTTAATATTGTTCAGTCTGTATGCAAATATTTATGAAGCAATGAAGTTTATTTTAATAACGAAACATTTCATATTAAAAAAGTGTGAGGAATTCGACTGATACGGGGCGCAGCCTGGATGCAGATCGCTTCTAATGGCAGATCTGGAAATCATTGGTGGAGGCCTATGTTCAACAGTGGACGTCTTGTGGCTGATATGAATATGATTATGAGGACTTCGAAAGGACCTTAAGATCAATACAAGAACAGTTTTCAGGACTATGTGAATAACTAAAGTCAAATGTAATCACAAGTGCCGTTCAATTATGATGAGTTCACAATTAATTTCGTAACCAATAAACTTTTAAAACATTAATGAAATGTCAAGACCTACGATAAGTGCTATAATTGTAAATGTCATTAGCTAATATAAAATAATAAAACACTGTTGTGTGGTTATACTAATTATACTTATAATTTTAATAATTGTTATTTATTTATTTAAAAATAATCCTCAATTTCACATTGAGAAAGGTACTTGGAAGTTTTCACATTTTCTTTTTCCATATAATCTGATTTGTGCCTAGAAATAAACTTCTACAAAAAAGTACCATAATTCATACATTTATATTTAATTGATAGCAGAACGACTATTGATTGCTAACATGATTTTAGTAGGAGGTATTAATAATATTCAGTATCAGAATGCTTGGAATGATGATAACTGTTTAATATTAATAATTAAAGCATGCAATTATGAGAGTTGTATGTCAGATATTATCTTTGATCTCAGTGTGTAGTTTATTGCTAAACAATTCAATTTAGTTTGAATTATATAGTTTTGCATCAATCATGTACTGTAAAATAAAGATTCTTGGACTAACGACGTCACTAACATACAATTTTATGTACTATTTCTGGTATCGCCCTTTTTACAAGAGCAAAAAAATATAATTATGAATAAAAGATATGAAGATTAAAAAAATACAGATTCACCAAATTTTTTTTCTTAATTATATTTGTTTAGGATAGCTTTATCTTACGTTAAGAAGAAAGGTTATTATGAAGGTGCATTTGTTCTAGGGCGTTCTAGGCAGTCAACATTTAATACTATCCTTGTCGACTGATCAATCTCTATGACATGAAATACTTTTCCGTTTCTGTGTGGCATAATTTAAAAACAAACATAACACAGCTACGTAAAAGGAAGAACAAAAGATATTTAGTAAACACTAATAATACTTTAGTATGCCATTGAGACCTGAAGTGTTGACATTTAGACAAGCAAAGATCAATGTCACATGTAATTAATATCAACTCATAGTTCTAAGCTAGACGAAGATATAGAGAAATAATAATTTGATTCTAATGTCTTCATTGCACAACTTCAGTGACATTAATGTATGCAGATGTGACTATATGCCACATCAGAGGAATTTCATATAAGTGACTTCCTCATGTCCAACGGGGAAAAGATAATCCAGGAATTTAGTATTCTAGTACAGAGGAAAATACGCCAGAAATATTAGTAACAACAGTTAAAAAAACAGAGTTGTTACTTACTAAAATATTTCTAGCGTTTTTTCTACTACTACTAAGTATTTCTATCAAATAAACTATGAAATAAAGTGTGAAGTATCCGATGGGCTTACCGAAAGGTACAGTCAAACATCAAGTCAACATAAGTATATCGTCACCTCATTTGTTTATTGGCAGTTGCATTGCTTTGCGCGGATTTTTTTTTAGTATTTGATCTCAAACAATAGCTTACTAGAATGAAAAGATATGTAAGATAAATTGATGTAAGTGGATTAAGGCATTAAGAAGGCGAATCAAACGTTCTGATGATTCACTGACGGCGCTGTTTCTGATTCTAGTGTGAAAATGTAACTACAAATATTCAGAATAAGTACTCCGGACCAAGTTTGTAAGCATATAATACATTAGTAAACTGACCTATGTACCTAAATAATAAGTAAGTAGGTGAGTAGAAGATTACAGTTGGAGAGACGAGGAAAGAAAAAGTATTCTTCAAATTTATACAAATTACTATACTATTTCAACAAAGACTTTTAACGGAAACTGATGGTGAAAGTTGAGACGACAAATGATACAAATGCGCTACAAAAACTTTGAAGATTTGAACCTGTATTTTCATTTCTATCTTTTTCTTTTTCTGTCGTCGGTCCAACTTCAATGTTTCATTCTAGTCTCGGAATAAGGTATTTTTATAATTGTTTTTATACGCTGTAACGTTTATCTTTATTTCGCTTTTTACTAAAACGTTTAGCGGTGCACTTAAGACTTGAAACGAAGACACAGAGACTTACTTTTTTAATTAGATATTATTTTGACGTGAATAGACGGGTATCTTAATTAACATCCTTTTGATCACGTTCCGGCAATATGAGAACATTACTGTATAGTAACATTTACTAAGGTCATACAATCTTATTTTTAGTAGTTATGGTATATTAGAGCGTAGGTCGTAACAATAGATCGTTTTGATTCATATTTGACCTTTAAATATGTTCAAAGCAGATGCACGAACATTAACGAAAACATATTCGTTTGTTTAAAGTCACATCACTCGGCTGTCATGCAATTTGGTTAGAAATTAGTTATGGATTATATGGTATGGTATGGTGTAAATTCATACGGAAAACATCTATTCTCCATACATTGAAATAAATGAAACTGTTACTGAAATAGAAACAAGGTGGTAAATCATCAACTACCGACTTAAAAAATGTTAATTATCATAAAGCGCGTGTTAGAGATCATTTACAATAACTTTAATTCGAAAAATCCACGGAAAATAATAAAAACACAAATTGTAGGTACAGTGAATGATTTCAATTTAAAAACGAAAAAAATACGTTCAGGATCTTGTTATGACCAAAAATATCACGCATGATACTGATTTTATTAAAGCACGACCGAACGATGTTTTTTATTTTATAAATCGGTTCATTTTGCATAACAACGTTTTATTACATACTAAGTGCTTTGTTTTGAGAGCAGTAAAAAACAATGCTTGTTTTAAGATAGGATATTGAAGCGTAAAATATCAGACATTCAATTCCAAAATATAGGGCCGACCCGACGGATTCGTTCCTAACTCCGAGACACGAGAAATTCTTATTCTAGGAACTAAAAGTACAGGAATCAACTCGCTCATGAACAAAAATAATTCATGCTACGTTTAATACATTCTGAGCAAATGACACAAATTGTTCTTGGGTTTTATATATCAGGAATGAATGTAAAGCACAATTTAAAGTGGATTTAGCATAAATAATTAAATGTATTATTGTTTTTGTAAGTAATTATGTTAATACATTCTTCAAATGCGGTAGCTAAGGCTAGGGCATCGGACTTGAGATCATTGGTTCGAATCCCACACGTTGCACTACCGACGTGAACCCACTCGTAACACAAGCATTTAGCTTAGCATGAGGGGTTAACAAGAAAACAAATAATGTGCGATCCACATTGCTAATAAGCTTTATAAAAAAAAAAAGTAAGAATGATCCATTTAAATCTCATCCTCATTATTCAGTATCTACTTTTTTGTTTTCGTGATATTACTATTATGAACAGGATATGTTAAAGGTAAAAAATAAGCTGTCGATATTATAGGTTTCACAATTTATGTACGGCTTCGAAAATGAAGACTGGCTCACGACTTTTTGATAAGCCTTGATATTTGAGCATCACAGTAAGGAATCACGAAAGAGACATTTACCAAAGTGAGTATGTTTATAACATATTATGTTTATTCAATTCTATACGAAATAAGTTTCTTTTGTATAACTTATAATACCGGCTTTTAAACATCCCATACTGTACTGGTCTCTTCCCATGTAGAGAAGGAATGAGCATTGAGCACCACGCTTGATCATTGTGAGTAAGCGATTTCAGATTCAATTTTTTTTTTGGAAATCAGGTTTCTTCACTATGTTTTCCTTCACCGTTTATCAATGGCATCTTAGAATGATTAAGAATGTACATATTATTATAACTTTGCACTCCAATTACCATGTGCATATATGACTCCGATCTTTGAACTGCTAGGCCACCACAACGACGATATTAAGGACAATACCATTAAGGAATATTATAAACCAATTTTAGAGAATTGATTCAAGGTAGCAGACTATCCGGATACTGTAATTTATTCGCACTGAGACGCTATTTTGTTTTCGTATTTATTATACCAAATTTCATTTACCTACAGCTTTTTTGTAGCCATTTTACATCCCACAGCTGTGCTCCTCTTTAGTTTTCCAAAATTTCAGACAGATTTCTGTCTACGCGCGCAAAGCATATCTGACAAGATCATCATACCACCTTCGCCGTGGTCGACCTGGACGGTTACAGGCTTTAACTTACAGCTTACGTCGAAATAATATGAAAGCGCCATTTTAAACAGAATTTATTAGGTTTGTGATTTTCAGTATCGAAATTAGGTAGCTCAATGAGATTAAATTTTCGTCCGTTCAAACATAATTAGACATTTTAAGCAGTATTTATGGCAACATTTTAATGTTGACGTAATTTTAATATAGTTCAATGAATAAACAAGGTCTATTTTTTTAATATTTTAACCTAATAATTAACTCTATATTTAATTCTAACTCTTTAATTAGAACCTAAGTTTGCATTGAGGTACATACTTACTGCTTTAAATGGTTGACTCATCAGTTTTTTTTGGGGAAACGCCTTCCCGTTTCTTTTTACAGAGCACTCAATTGTCCAAACACTTACATATAGCAATTAAAGTAATGTAGTCATACTTTAAGTATATTTTCGTGAAACCACTTAAAAGGATTTTTAGTTACCTATACCTATTTGAAAATTACTTATCATTAACTTAGGCCGATCCATGGGGATTTCCGTGGGTACAGAAGGTCAAACTATTGTAGTACGTTTATAGAACAATATACATTACTTTCAGTGAAGTTCTTTTACGGAAAGCGAAACTACAACCCTAAACAAGAACATGAAAAAATAAATCCTAGATGAAAACCGTGATTAACGTTTGTTAATTGTTAAGAAAAATTATGAACCCAGCCATTCAAAATATATTATGCATCTTCGTATAATGAAATCCAGTATTGTACCTACATATTTTTTATGGTTAACAATTTTGCGGTTTTTTGTTCGTGTGTTTTAAGATCATAATCTTATGTTAAGTAATTTGTTAAAGAAACTAAGCGGAACACTTTGAATGCTTAAAATATTTAGATGAAGAAGGTAACAATGCGTTTATACGAATTAAGTAAATAAGTATGTAGTCGTAATTTTGCCTTCATTTACTTATCTCAACGGATAAGATATTTGTTTTGGGTTCCTAATTTATAAATATCTAAATTATAATGTTATTTCAAATAGCGATTTCTTAATTATATTTTTTTAGCGATAACATTAGACAGGTTTATGGCTCGTTTATCAAAACTTGAATCCGAATATACCCTAAAATTAGGTCGGTTTAAAGAGTAAAAATTAAAAAAAAATGCTATATATTATTTATTTGCACATCACAAGTGTTAATTTGAGAGAGCCAGCGTGGTGATCTATTTTTGTTTTTTTTTCTATGTGGAAAGAGGCCTGTGCCCAGCAGTACGACATTTATAGACCGGTATTATAAGTGTTAATTTAAATGTCGCATTTGAGCGTCATCAATCAAATCCCGTTGCGGCCGTTGACAATGAATTTCGGTCGCCAGCTAACCAATATTTATCGAAGGACGGCTTTAAATGAATTCAACGTATCGATACTATCTCTACACATGAATTTACGTGAGTTGTCATTACGATACGTTCGATATTCAATCGCTTCATTATTTAATTTCGGCCTTCAGTGCATTTGTGATCGGTAACATGTGATATTGGAAACAGATGTCCTTGTAAGCGGTTTTCAATTGAACCGATATTGAATCCATTTGCAAGAGAGTTTCTTATTTAAATACACAGCTGGCTATTCAGTAGGATGGAATTATTAATTTATTTTGTTTTCTATATTCCTAAATCCATTATAAAATACTAGATACATTGTTCCACGGTGTCACCAATGTTATATTCTCTTTGAGATTTTTATTTGTTTTAACAAGTGTTAAAACTAATTAGAACAAAAATTGTGGTTTACTAAACTTTAAAAGTTTAGTAAACCACAATACACAACCACAAAAAATAGTAACATTACAATAAACAGTAATTACCTTAATATTCCAGAGTAGGAATTTCTTACGTAAAGTTTCATAAATATATTAGTAGTCGGGAGGCTTGATTATGAAGTATGTACTTACCTGAAAAAGAAAAAATAAAAGTTAAGTATTATGTAATAACATTTTTCATAATAGGGACTTCTTAAACAGTTCTTAGCATTTTTCTCTACACACATAGGTACATTAGCAGCCTTAATGGTACTACCTTAGAACTTCCAGAAAATTTGTTCAAATTTAATGTACCTAATGTAATTTACTTCCTTCACATTCTTTCAATGTGAACTGCGACCCTTTACCTTGTAATCAACATAATTCGCTGCAGTTTCGTAATTCCAGATTGATTCTTGACAACCTGACATTTGGTTATTGAACTCTCGTGACTGAATCGTCTCTATGCCCATCTAATGCGGTGAGGGACCACGTTCGAGGCCAACGCTCACTTACAAGTAACCACAATATTTGTAAAGTAAACAAAATACTAGTTGAAATACTCTTTACATTTGTCATTATCATTTGTTATGAGAAAACGTTCGAACATTTGGCAAGGCTTAAGGTCATCTGTAATGAGAATTTGAGCATATGAATTATTATTGATCAAATATTTTAGATTCAAACTTCTCAAATATACATGTATCTAGATAAAGCATACATGTCCCATTGCTGACCACCGATGAAACATACCTACTATATAAAAAAAAAATATACCGTCCTGATAATTATTGGATGGGATCTCTCTATAATTTTGTAGTCATTATTGTTTCATCACAAACCAAAATTGAGTTCATTACATACTACTTTTATAATTTCGTGAAAAATGTTATCAACAAATTATAACCGCATCTCCGATTACAATCAGACCACAATATAAATTATGTTAAAGCCAATCGTAATAAATTAAACCATGGTTAGTCATTAATAACCAAAGATTATCACATTAGATAACCAAGTATATAATTATACACCTAGTCGTATTAGGTTCCTGTAGTTTTGATTTTCAATGGCATAACACGAAGATTATCCGACCTAGGAACACTTAAAAGTGTCACGGCCATGCTCTTTCATTTGCACTTAAGTGGAAATCCAATTATTCCTTGTAATCTATATGTGTTTTACTACCATGTTTATTATACTTGGTGCAATATTCTTGAAACGTATTTGTTTTAACAATTAGTTTTAGTGTCTGTTCTATTTTGTCGATATGTATAATTTTGCTAAGATAATTTGTGTAGGCGTTGTTCTGTACTGATTTTAATCACTATTATTTTCTCATAACTACAGCCGAATCGTGCAGTATAACTTTGTAATATTGTTTTGTATAAATTACAAGGTTCTCGTCCGCGATTGTTTATTTGAATTGCCGTTCTCGTCTCGAAAATTACAATGTCGATTTAGTCGTTTTCACGACTAGGCACAATATTGTGAATAAATATTAGCTTGACCTTGGCAGAAATAAAATAGTTTATTTTTTTTACGAAGGCGTTTCTTTATAAGCTCAATGGCTTAAAAATCACTTGAATAAACTTTTTCTAACTAGGTAGTAGGTTCTTAATAAAAAAAGGCACACATTTGAAGGTGCTATGTTCTTAATTATAATTATTGTGTGTAGATACTGTCCAAAAGATTGATTAAAAATATTAGTATCTATATTGCTTGGGTATTATTACTAATTTTGTGTTTTTATTTCAAAGCCAAAGTCTACGAAATGAAGCCGGTAAATTCCCCAGGGTTTTCTCCTAGAAAGCAACAATGTGGCATTTTCAATGACTAGTCAACTTTCTAAGCTCTTCTAAGAAACTTGAACTGTCTGGTTCTTAAGAGTTAATAACAAAAGGTTAAGATATTTGTACTCACCTACATAGTCAGCAACAAAAATGAACAATCAGATTTACAAAAACCAAAGACGTGCGATTCGGACTTGCACACCGAGGATTCCGTACACATAATTACTATATTTTTTATGAATTAGCTACAAATTACAAAAACAAGGATTTCAGATTTTCTGAACATGTACCTAGTAGGTATAAGACGCATATAATATATCAGTTGCCAAATTTCATAGTTCTAAGTCAACCGGAAGTAAGTAGGTACCTTACCGGCCTTTAAATTTTGATTCCCTCAGGAGTGTCGAAATATGATGTTTTAACTACTACTAATATTACTACTATAACAGCATAATTCTTACAGCATCGTCTGTACACATAAATATTACGTTTTAATTTAAATTCGATACCTCCACGCGTTTTGAAAATAAAATAATAGTCTTGACAACATACGGACAACAATGACAAGAGATCCTATAAGGGTTTCGTTTTTTTTTTTCTTTTGAGGTACGGAATCCTCAAAACAATAACATGCTAAGACCTAGATGCTACGAGCTAACAATTTGTAAAAAACATCTAGTAATTAAATATATACTTTTATCTATTTTCTTGATTTGAGAAAATTTTAGTGAGTTCATCAACATGTTGCCGAGTTCTCAATAATTGGACAGTTAGTAATAATAATAATAATATCTCAACTGCTGAAGGACTAGGGCCACAGAATAATAACTACAAGTTCTACCACACTGGCCTCAGAAGAAATAGAAGTTCCTAAGCCGTTTATAAAGGGCATATACTTTACTTATGATGCTGAAGGAATAATATACCTAAGCACTGTTATTTACTGTTATATATATAGAAATAGACGTATGTTTACAGGAAAAACATTTGATAATAAAATATCTGCGGGATTTCACTTGTATCCGAAAATGATAACATTTAAACCGCCATTTTTATATATTTACATAATTATTTCTTTTTGTGAATGGTACAATAGTGTGTGTACACTGTTGGGTATACAAATATCAGGCACCGGTCCTCTTGATATGATGTTTTTAAAAACTGGTTCCAGTGTCAGAGAGAGATGAAGCTATATAGAGAGATAGCACCGTCTCTTTCTAATGATTGCGAATCATCGGACAATCTTAATATTTTTGTCCTAATTTACGTTTTTATGGTTATAAAGCCCCGTATTTTGGGGTTTTTTGTTACCAAATATAAATGTGAATAATACCAAAAAAACTTATCCACATATTTAGGCCTTTCATATGACACATTCCTACATGACTCAGGCTACAAGAAAGTATGCAAAACACGTTCCTCATTTTAGGAGAAAGCATAAGAAGGAACATTGTGGTACACATACTTTACGAGAAAAAGTATTGCGGTTTGAAACATATTTTTATGTAGAATGCAATGTAACGCATTCCATTGTTAATTATTCAAAATTAGAGCAGTTATTATCTCATAGATGCAAGTAGGTAAGTTGTTCTACCTTAACAGGAAAACAAAAGTGTGTCGTATACCTGAAGTTGTATTGAGACGTATACAATGATAACATCGTTCCATTGATAGAGTCGATAAAGATAGAGCAATACATCGATATAAAGGGAATCATATTTCCTTTTTATAATATACCTGTCTGTTTAAACTATTTGTTGAAGTCCTAGTCCTTTTTTCCATATTTTTTGCACCTAAACATCGTATTTAGGTAAATTGAAACGTGGTACGGAAAATTGACGCACATTTATTGCAAAACTCTAACACGAATTATGTGAATTTCTTAAGTTTCAAACATAGATGAATTTCAATCCTATTTGATCTGAGGGATTAGAGATAAGTGTGTCGATAATTTGCAATCTCAGTAACAATATGGTATGAAAAACTCACAAAAACAAAGAATGGTTATCTCCTACGGATGTGAGTAACGGTGTTAGATGCCGCTATGATGTTAGTCCGATGGAGGTGGCGTAGTGATGGGCATTTCGTATAAACCTCTTTGGTCGAGTCGGCAGACTCAGTCGCATGTAACCCTAGGACGAGGCGGTACACTCGTCAAATAAAGAAAAAAATCGTGAACTAAACAATATGTCATAACAAAAAGTTTGTACAATAATTTTGTGAAAGTGTTTACGTGAATTCATTTTTGTTGGAATTGGATTTTTTAACTTTAAGGTGAGGTCATTTTACAATACATTAGACTTACATTTGTTGGTAAGCATCGTCATATCGTCTACTTGTGTTATATAGCAATGCAATTAAATTATTAAAGAGGTGTTTAAAAATTGAGGTTTTTTAAATTAAAGTTTCTTACCTATCCGGAAAGAATAAAAAGTAAAGCTGTAGCATACGCAAAACTGGTAATATATAATAATGTATACTATTAAAAAATATTAGTATTAACGCTTGCAAAAAAACGGTCATCAAAAAACAAAATAGAAAAAGAACTATATGTATAAACCTCTTAATTATTAATCATTAATATAGATTATGTCTTCAGCCAAATTAGTTTAGATAATCTTGATCTTCAAATGATTTTCCTTAATGTATTTCAAGGTTAGACATGGCAGGGATCTATCTATTAATTAGACGTTTAGAACTAGATCGAGCCAGGCAGGTTTTCTTTAGTAGACAAGGTTTTCTTAATAAGTACCTAACTATCTAGATACCATATCACTAACTAGAAATGATAACAATAATATGATGAACGTAGTTTTGCCATATTCTGGAGGGAGCTTATCACTTAGCGGTATTAGAAATGGTTTACGACCTATTCTCAGACCTAAAAAAATAATACGATTTTTTTTATAAAAATCGGTCAAGCCGTTTCGGAGGAGTTTGATTACAAACACTGTGACACTGTGATTTTTTTTTATCTACATACGGATAACTACTTTTACGGTTTGAATATTAGAAAGGATTATATTATGCAACCACGTTTAATGTTAACCACTTTATAGCAGCAGGGCAAAGTGTAAATTATTATTTTTTCTATTAAATTAATATCCATAATATTTTGAAACAGTGTTTATTAATGACAACATGGCTGAAAAAACAACCTAATCAAATTCAAATCATAAATATTTGAATGATTGTTATTGAGCTTTTATTTGTTTTTTTATAACATTTACTAAAATACAATAGAGCACGATATGGGCTTCATACTGCTTGGTGAGCACAGTTCTTCCAATTTCCTCCAGACCATTCTGGTCTTCAGCAGCGTACTACCAATCTGGCAAATAGCGATCGATATCATCACTTCAACGTCTTATAATTCGGAATTACTAAGTAAGTAAATATTTTCGGTGAAATTATGTGTATGGTAAAATTTTTGAGATAAGAGTAATTAAATAATGGGGTAATTGGGGTATGAAAAAGTTTTTTTCTTTCTCTACTGATCCTTGAAAGAAGGTATTCGCTTAGTCTTATTTTAATTATATATCTATTTAGTACATAATTATTTAAAGCAAATCGAAGTTTTTTTTATCTTAAGTCCGTCATACCTTAATGTAAAGTAGTTTTAGCTAATTGTGGCATTGAAATATCTGTAGGACATTGTCAAGGAGACGTGCATTTAAAATCTTAATTAAATATTCGTATAATACATAAACGGTTGAATAAGTTTAAATATTACATACTAACATTATTTTATGAAACGAGGATGTTAATAAAATACGATTGTAATTTTATTTCTTTTCAACCGAAAAAACCTACTCTTGACGTTAAGTGGTTGTGAAAACACTGTAAAGAACTTGCTGAAAATAAATTATTATAGGGAACCTGATTCATTTCTCAAAATAGCCGTAATTAATACGAGACTAACAATAAAATTTATCGACGAAAAACATAGCAGGCACCTGGTTAAAATATTTAAAAAACAATAATTTATCGATAAAGAATTCTTAACCCCGTTTTACGAAACTGTTATTTAAGCACTCATATAGTGTTAGTGATAGTTCTGTTATAATGTTTTGTTGTATGAATAACACTTACTTAATGTTTTTAACTTATGAAGATACTTCAACGATATAAATATGTAAATTAGGTCATTTTTGTACCGGTTATTCTATAAATAGGGAGTTCATTACTCGGAAGTTATACTTCCTTGTTTTAAGATAGGAGCTATCTACACCTTGGGTTCCTCGATGCTCTTTTATTTTATTTCTATGAACCTATGTATTTGTAGTTTCTAGGAGCCTTTTCTAGGTTTTGGTCATCATTTAGATTTCCGAGTGGCTTTTTACTGCCTATATTTAACGCGAACGTATCGTAAGGATTCTTAGAGGATCAAATATGAAGATCTATATTTACTTGAATGTATCCAATTATAAGTATGCAAAGTGACATGCATTCTGTTCGACAAAATACGCTTCGAGTTATTTGAATAAAGATCTTTTTTCTTTTAAATAAATTAACTTAAATTATCAAGTACCTATAATAAGGTCTAATTAAAAACGATATTAATTAAATCAAAACTCATTGCAGGTATTTTTAGAACGTATGTTTATTAATAGCATCACTCAACTCAGTTCACATATCTTTACTCCACTTCAAGACAATGGATAATTAAGCTTGAAGTAGCAAAGATACAGTCTAACCAACGAATTTTGACCTTCCTGAAGTGAGCCGTAAGATAAGATTTTTGATCCTAGATAGCGCTAACTCTACAAAATGTTTCAAGTATCATTGGTTGTATTAGTTTTAAAATATCCACTGAATGTTAAAAAAAAAAATTGTGGCTATAGATTGTTTAAAAACCTCCGGCTGGTTATACAAGAGATCAAATGTATATTATACAATGTTATCATTTCATAATTTAAAATGTTAATAGTATGCGTAACATTATTGTTAAATTCAGGTTATTCGAATAAGAATGCAACCTTATGCATATTTAAATTAGTTTGTAGATCTGTATGGCGCCTAAATATACATAGGTGAGATAAAGGTACAAATGAAGAAACCGTTAGGCCGGTTGATGATGGTACAAAATAATAGAACAAAGAATCGAATTGAAGGTTGTTTTGACCATAAAGAATATCGAATTGGTTTTAATCGTTACTTTAAACTAGTTTATCACGAGCATTTATTATAAAGCGCAAAAAGTTTTTACATTTGTACAAATTTTTTGCTCTTTGATACTTCAAGCCGTTTTTATTTTTCGGGAAGATTATAATCTCATTCAGTCTTCCTCAGTGCAAAAAAATGAAATGCGTTGACAAATCTCTGTGGCATTGACATTAAGGCTTCCTAATTTAGAGTCTGAATTAAAAGAAATTTAGGATAATGTAATAAGCGCTGTATCATGTTGGGGGTTATCATAAGTTAACTATTGATACGATTTAAAAAAAATGTTAAAAGTTAGAGAAAGGTTAGAATTAATATTGAAAAAAAAACCTATGTTCACGAAGCTGAAGCCAGAAAAAAGGTGTAAGCTAAATTATTTTTTTGAGTTCTTTTTATAAAAACTAAACAAATGAATTTTTCAATTCAAAAATAAATAAATAAAATTCGGCAGTGGAGTTTAACTGTCAGTAAGAATGTAAGTAATGCTGATGCAGTAGGTATTGTTTAAATTGTATGCATATAAATTAAGTCTCGCTCAATAAAGTAGAGAAGCAACATTCCTTTGAAATTACACCATCTTAAATCTTCAGGCGTTGTGAAGACCAAATTTTAACGGTACTAGCCTTCTCTAATTTTTTGTTGCTACATTTTTAATCTAATCCAAAAAGTAAACTCGGAATGTAGTGATTATGTTAATAATATAACGTTTTGTATTTGTAATTTATTGCTAATTAAATCAAAGACTCACCTTTGGCCCAACGTCCTAGAACTTACATTTGGAGAATTATTTTATACATTAGATAATAATTCACATATTAATTTGTTAAGTTTAAATGTTTACAGTTGTTAAACTATCTGTAGAAGGGTTTTTTACAATGTTGTAAAAAATTAATAAAGTACAGTTAAATTTTTAAATTTACTTTTTGTTTCTTTAAAACACTACAATAATTTATTTGTATCAAGTTACTAAAACCCACCGCATATTTTCTCTGTACCTCAAATTGATTCAAACTTCAAATTTTTTTTATTTCTGTAGATATATCACAAAAATCTTTGTTTTAGCAAGAATCAAAATTCGAAGGCCTCTCGAAACTGCACGTGCCTTCAAATTAAAGGTCAAATGGTGAAAGGATGAACTTAAAAACATTTGTTATTCGCACGAGCACATCTCTATCAGTTACTCAAGTACATTAAAGTCATGAACGATAAATAAAACCAATTATAACCAGCATTGAGAACTGCACGGTGCAATTAATGGAGCAATTAATAATAGAGAATCGTGCCTAATATTAGAAAAAACAAAAGCTCTTTGTTTTTTAACATTCTACAGTAGGAATATTTCAATACCCAAATAAAAAATTTAATTTTAGTTACTAAGACAAAGTGTTTCGCAGGTCTCATTCAAGATCAGCATGACCAATAGTACCTACTATTAAAAGATCTGTGTCAAAATTTACACGATTAAAAGTGAGTATTGATTAAAAACGTAACCCTTTCTTGGCAGTTGAGTACAAAATACCTAAATTTCTCATAACATAACTAAATAATTATTAGTTTCCGTTATAATATGTGCCTTGAAAATGTATATTAGATATTACTAAGCAGAATGGACGGTGCCAATCTAAAACAAATAAAACCTTTTCTGCAAAGATAATCTAACACTGACCATATTTCTTTAATTCTTCCCTCGTGAGCATCGATATGTACCTACTTAGGTTATTTAAATGTTTGAGTAGTTTTTTTCCTCAAATAATAAAAAACAAATATTATTATACTTATTATAGGTCAAGTGCAAATTACAGCCAACCGAAGGTGGGTTCCTGGACTAAAAACATCACGACATCACGAGTCATGCTTTTAGTTTTACGTTTCACTGGCCAGTTGGGTGGGTTCGATTCCCACCCAGGACAACTCAATGTTTGATGAGCATGATTATTTGTTCTGTGTCTGGGTGTAATTTATATTTAATATGTATGTATTTAGAAATATATAACTACATGTTTATCAGTTGTCTGGTTACCATATTACAGGATATTATTATGCCTAGTTTGTGATCAGATGGCCGTGTATGAGATGTCCCAAGATATTTTACTTCATGCCCAGTTGTACAACTGGCTATATTTTTCTTATTGCTTCTGCAGTAAACAAGTTATCTGCCTAGCCTTTTCCCAAATTATGTTGGGGGTCGTCTTTCACTTTTACGGGATTTAGCTAAATACTATATTTTACATGAAGCGACTTCCTATCTGATGTCCACAAACGATTTTACTAGGTAATGCATTAACCCTTAGTAAGTCTCATCGTCAGAATTGTAATGACATAGCGACTGTCAAAGATCACCGTATGGCAGTTGGGACCAACGGCCTAACGTATCTTCCATACGGAGGGATCTCGGTATGTTTACTTATATTCACCCTTCCACGGACCAACCGTGGCGGTCAAACAGTATAGCTTACACTTAGCCACGTGCCCGTCCTCCTATTTATTGGTAAACTCGAAATGAAATTTTATTGATTAAAAATGAATGCTTTTACATTTGATTTGGAATTCGATTTATGATAAAGCTGCGATTTAAAAACATGCGTATTGTCTGTTCATCTATACTTGTCCAAACATGTAAACAAATATGGCGTATGTAAGAAATGTCAATAAAATTAGTGATGGGAAACTTTGTGTGATCTATTCAGAATTGTAAACTAATTGTGGTAACATACATTGTGTGATTTTTGAGAAAAATCGTGATTTGTAATTGACGTCGGTTTGTTTACTATTTGTGCCAAGTATAGATGAACAGACCTTACATAAATTGAATAGCGACTTGTTTTAAAATGGATTTTGCCCTAGCCTAGTGGAACCCAAATCGTGTTTTTGTTATAAATTTTTGGGGTTTTCCGCAATTTCGATAAATGTTTGTGGTATAACCAGTTTACAGAAATTTGCTTTTTGAACAAATAATCTGTGTTGTTTGATGAAGAATTGATTTTTATATTTGTTAAAAACAACTTTATTACAGGCATACACGTGTATTGTAAAAACCGGTTACAAAATAATAAACAAGTACCTAAAATTATTTAGACAAAACGATAAAAATAAAATATTTATGAATACCATATTTCTCTTATACATACATTATTTTCATTTGAAAAATTGTAAAGCACTTGAAAGAAAATTACAGTGTACAATTCTAAAGAACTACAAACGTCATTGAAAATACGCGATTGATACAAACAGAAAAAAGACAAATAAATTGAATCGGAATGTTTTCTGAAATCCCAGTTTCAAATCAAATATAAATAAAATTAGGTTCAGTTTTAATTTAAAAAAGAAAATCGAATTGATAACCTTGTTCTTTTGAAATCTGTTTAAAAGTGAATGAAAGGTTAAAAGTGATATCAAATACAAGTAGTTACTTAAATAATGATAACATTGAAATTAATAGGTAAATAAATTATACAGTAGTGGTCTTGACATTGAGTTTCATGAGTCATTTAGAGTAAATTACATTATCAAATCCGGCGTGGTGCATATATAAATAGAACACATAATATTTATTTGTTTTGTGTCTGCGGAACAAGACATAATAAAGCTTCAATTACGAAGGTTTCCTGGCAAAAATCACCGGTTCCGTTAAGACAAAAAAATTAAGTACCTAAATAAAGTATATAATATGCTTGCTTAAAGTTGAATTTACCTAATTTATAAAATTATTTATTTGTTACACTTAACATTAGATTTTCAAATAAAAAACCAACAAATCGAAGTACATAATATACAGGCGGCATTTAGAAAGAACTAGGTATTTACTATGAGCGTATTCGTTGCTTAGTAATAATCATGAAGGTTTTCCATACACTTAAAATAGAGCGAATTAGAATCACATTAAAACAATCATTAACCTTGTTTCAATTTATTTTTTTACTAATTATTTCGTATTTTGTAAATATTTGATAAGTCGTATTTCTACCTTTGTAAGCATCTCTCACGTCCGACCCTATTCCCGCTATTCCGTAGACTGGAAGAATTCTTAACCACATCTGGCAGCAATTAGTAGTACATACTGACAAGGTGATTCGTCTATTTAGCTATAGATGCGCAATTTTCGAATCACATATTTAATGTTCCTAACAGTGGCTATAATGCCTGACTAATGCATGGAAAAATCAACCTTACCATCAATGGTTTTCACTACTGTGGATAAAAAAAATACAAAAGCACCGAAATGTATACATTATACCGTCACACCCGTGTAGATTTTTCTCTACCAAAACAAACCTATTCCTTCATGCAGATATACGGATGGTACGGTATAAAATTATTATGAATTTCGGGCGTAAGTTATTTTGGAAGACTTGTACGGGCTTCTGAAAGCCGTACACGATTATTGTTTGGTAAATCAAGATCCAAAAAATACAAAAGAGGTTTGATTGAATTTATTCTCTGCAAAGGTCGAGCAAGATATCTTTTGATTGACTTTTTGTGCTTGCAAATCTGTCAAAAGTAACCTTTGTTAGTTGACAACTCAGATTACATTGACAAGGAGCTAAGTAGTCCTAATGGCAATCAAGACAAATTGAATGTTGAAAAATTAGGGTATTTTTAAATGAATAAATAAATGCGAGAAACATGGCTTTGTATATACAAATTGCCAGCCATGTTACTAAGGTAGAGCAACCTTTTTTGCAATACTTCATACTTATTCTCCTTTTCGGAACTCCAGACCATTCGTGGCTTATAGATAAAGCCTTTTCACATAGGTATATGGTAGGGTTTTAGGAAAAATAAATCTTTTCAGAAGGGTAAACTATACCTACAAAACTATAACTATACTGCTACTACTCTAAGAAATGGAACCGTATATACATTTTGTTCTTGTAAATATACTTCACGTATATAATAATATAATTGTAATTCCTACTAAATACTACAGACCGAACAAATGCTCAGACACATTTCAAGGAAAATCCTATGAATACCAAGAACATTTGATATACAATCTGATCACAACACTAGAATAAATTGTGACTTATATATTATTATAATAAACCGGTTCTGATAGCCATAGTGCGACTTAAACATCGACTATGAATAGGTAAACGCGGTAGCAGCTATGGGTTTTATATTTATATATAAACCTTTTTTTGAGTTGACATATTTTTTCCGTGTACGTTTTTTCATCGCGTGAGCTCATGGAGAGAAATAACCCTGAATTATCAACACCTTAACCCCACCACCAGGATCAGAGCAAGTGCTTATTTAAACTCTCAAAAAAAGATGTTAATTGCATTCGTAAAATTTTAGTTCTAATTTAATTAAATTAGCACTTCTATTTTATAACCGGAAAATAGTTCGAGAACGTGACGTAGGTAATTACCAGGCGGATATATTCAAACTCAATTATAGGTACGAGTGTCAAGCAATCACATATAGATAATTTGGTTCAAAAAGTATTGTACTTTTTAAGTGGATGTTATTACCGAAGCACAATGGTTGATCACGTCACCTCCATTAGCATACGCGTCATGCACCGTGCGTTGATCCCGACACATTATCATCAAGTTCATGACTACACCAGTCTATAATTAACACGGTGTTTATTAGTTGGAAAACCCTTATTGACTCTAAGCTCTTGGTAAGGGCTTGGGTACGAAATAGTTTTATTTTTCTGGTTGAAATGCATCAATAATTTTAAAATCTCTATTTTTTTTTGTTATCTTATATTTCCATTTGCTTTAGATGTGTGGGTTGTGAAACAACACCTCTTACCTACCTACCTATGGAGTATCTTGCCGGTTCTTCTCCATAGGAATGACACCTTAGAACCGCGCAACTAGATTTACTCGAAATTAGGAATATTTTGATTTAATTTGATCTTAGCCATATCAAAATAAAAAAATGAGTTTGCTTTTGGTAACACAAAACATGAGACATTATAAATTAATACGCCGCCGTGTACTGAACACGTCAGGTGAAAAAAGAACCAGCTTAACTGTCTTTCTTTAAGTGGATTAAAAACTTAAACTTGCAAAGGTCGTTCGGAAGTCATCCCGTTAAACACAAAACTCGTTCTTTCAATGCGAAGGCAAAAAATATTGTGGTAAACAAAAATGAGAATAATATACAACTGTTTATTTTTTATTGACGTAGATATCATTGCGAACAATGATACGGCTGGACTGTGGCAAATATCTGGGGGCTATGCAAAATGTTATCGTGAACCCTCGTGAAGCTCTGGGCGTAAAAATGATTGTCCCCAACACTATTTGGGTCGTAATTGTTGAAGATTTAAAAAAATATTATGGGCCTGCCTCGCTTTTTCCCAAGCTATGGTGGGGTCAGCTACCAATCGTAGCGGATTTAGCTGAATACCGTATTTTATTCGTATTATATTTTACAAAAAATATTACGACAACATTTTTAGGATAAATTATGAATACATATTATACTATTTGTAATACAAATTGCTTGCATTGTTATAATTTTTGATTAACATATTTATGAAATTAATTAAAAATACTGTTTTTATTTAAAGAAAATTTCTCTGTTCCTTTTGATTCCTAACAAGATGACTGTGATGGTAAAGGTTTAGATATTTATCTATATATATAAAAATGAAACCCGTTTTCCGTTGTCATGGCATCACGCGTGAACGGCTGGACCAATTACGTTCATTCTTTTTTTGTCGTGTTGTTTATTATCAGGAGATGGTTCTTATGGAGAAAAAAAAAATAAAAAAGTTGCGCGAAAATTTAAAAAATTTTTAAGAAAAGTTAATGACCATATTAACTTTTCTAATATAACCTATATAGCCTTTGACATATCTGTTAGTTATTTGACATGACAACGTCTGTCAGGTCAGCTAGTATTATAATAAATAAATAAATTCTTTATTTTTTTTCGAGATCTAGTCCATTAAGTTGATATTTTTTGTTAACAATTTGACTAACAAGTTAATAAGAAATTGAATATACTTAAATTGAAAATTAAAAACTTAAGTAGAAAGATTTATAAAAATATATTATTTAATTAACTTGAAACTATTTTATACAACGTATTCACTTATTTAATTTAAATGAGTACATTTGTAAAAAGCCATAATATGAGATCAGAACTTAAATTATCCCCTACGTAAAAGTAATAACTTGGTTACCCTATATAGATCTTATTTTCTGTAGTTTTATTTTTTTGTATAGAAATATAAGTTTATATGAGCCAGGAACGGGCAAAACTAATCCCTAAGGTACATGAAAAAGCTACGAACACGATTCTTAGAATCAAATAGTTTAACAAATTGAGTTTTGAGTTTTTGGATAGCGATGTATACAATACACATAATATTTCTACACACACACACGACTGTTTTATACACGTTACACCTACATTATTAGTCTAGTTATACCATATAAGGAAAGAAGATATGGCGTCATTGAAAAAAAATATTTTAATTGTTTCTAAATGCCATTCGGATGAGAATATTGATATTCATTTTAACATGTTATGTAGAAAACGTTTATCGAATAAGAAAATATTATAATGGTGAAATAACAGTAAGCCTTGCAAAAACACAAAGATAAAATAGGTAACTTTTTAATACCTACTTATAAGATGCGAGAATTCAGAATTAACAAATAAAATTAAGTATAACGATTTTGATATGACTGAAACAATTAACGCATTAAGTAATTATGAGAAAAGTTATTTTAAATGAGTTCAAAGGTTTTCAGTTAACAATTACTTTCACCTCATATAAAAGCTTCAATGAATAAACAAATATTGTAACGGATTGTGACACTTATCTTTAGTTAATATCTTCCTACCTAATGCAAATTGCTCTATTTCCAACTTTTCTATCAAAATGGAAATCAAAGAACATCCTTAGATCATTTTATTTGAGCCCGAAAAAAGTATCGTGATATTCCGAATTTCTCCTTTAGGCAAAATGACAATTGACAATCGTTACTGAAATCGGCAAAGCTGATATACGCAATAGTCACGTAGGCTTACACGTGCCGTTTGCCTACATTTATGTTGCTTTGTACCCCGACTTTGCCTATCATACATCGTAAATTTGTGAAAAGGCTTTATTTAATAACTTATTGAAGGTTAACATGTATTATTAACGTACCGAAACTAATTACTAGTTACATGATAATTGTCGTTTTTAAACAACAACTTTTTCCTTTTTTTTTTACTTTTACATAATTTTGCTATTCGCTTCGGTTCAATAAAGCACGATCACGAGATTCTTTGTAAATATTTGGTGTTATGTTTCAATCAGAATGAAATAACACAGGTGGTTTATTAATCAATCATTTGTTGAGAGTTTGTTATTTGTTTGTTTTAAGCTACAAACGCGACAAACATTCACGTGAGACTATATTCATTAAGGTTTTATTGTTTTTATTTTGTTATGTATTTTTTTTTATTGAACCAGTTACATTGTCAAGCCCTATTTGATTTGATACACCAAAACGTTTTGATATACTTGTCTTAACTTGAGTCTATTCTTATTAATCAAAGATATCTATATATATAAAACTCTTCCGTTACTGACTGACTGACTGACTGACTGACAGACAACGCACAGCCGAAACTACTGATCGTAAAGAGCTGAAATTTGGCATGTGTGTTTGTTGGAAGGAGTAGGCTACCACTAAGAGAGGATTTTTGGAAATTCCCCCCCAAAGGGGAGAAAAGGGTGGTAAATGACAGACAACGCACAGCCGAAACTACTGATCGTAAAGAGCTGAAATTTGGCATGTGTGTTTGTTGGAAGGAGTAGGCTACCACTAAGAGAGGATTTTTGGAAATTCCCCCCCAAAGGGGAGAAAAGGGTGGTAAATGACAGACAACGCACAGCCGAAACTACTGATCGTAAAGAGCTGAAATTTGGCATGTGTGTTTGTTGGAAGGAGTAGGCTACCACTAAGAGAGGATTTTTGGAAATTCCCCCCCAAAGGGGAGAAAAGGGTGGTAAATGACAGACAACGCACAGCCGAAACTACTGATCGTAAAGAGCTGAAATTTGGCATGTGTGTTTGTTGGAAGGAGTAGGCTACCACTAAGAGAGGATAATTGGAAATTCCCCCCCAAAGGGGAGAAAAGGGTGGTAAATGACAGACAACGCACAGCCGAAACTACTGATCGTAAAGAGCTGAAATTTGGCATGTGTGTTTGTTGGGAGGAGTAGGCTACCACTAAGAGAGGATTTTTGGAAATTCCCCCCCAAAGGGGAGAAAAGGGTGGTAAATGACAGACAACGCACAGCCGAAACTACTGATCGTAAAGAGCTGAAATTTGGCATGTGTGTTTGTTGGGAGGAGTAGGCTACCACTAAGAGAGGATTTTTGGAAATTCCCCCCCAAAGGGGAGAAAAGGGTGGTAAATTGAAAATGTTTATTTCTCAATGGATTCACTTAAATCTTTGTATGTAGGTTCCACCAGTGAAGCAAGTGAGCATAGCATATGTATAAGTGAACATAGCATTTTTTAGACCATGATTTCATGGAGACATATTTCTAATATAATAAAAATTTGATTTTTTTAATGTTTGTTTACACATGTAATCGATAGACCATGGAACAGGCGATAACTAAGTGAAAAACCCAAATTCTGACGGAAGTCATTACTCCACGCGGACGAAGTCGCGAGCAAAAGCTAGTATATCTATATATTAATTTGTACCAAACCCATCATTTAATTTCCTTAGAATGGTGTTGAATAGCAACGAATTGAAAAAAATGATTGTATTATGTATACAGGATTAATTTTTATGGCGTGTATAATCAGGTTCATAAAACTGAACAGCTTTGGACCCAAGGAATATACAAATTGACAGGTCACGTGACTAATGTTTGTATGAAAACTTGATTTTCAATTTTAAGATTTCGATCTTTTTTCTTAATTCCTTGGGAAAAGCTGTTCAGTTTTATGCACCAGATTACCTCGTTGAATATACGGACTCCTTAAAAAGTTATGCTGTATACAGTCATGTAATGCATAATTGTTAGTTATTAATTAAATGTAGGCACATAATAACATTGAATGCCTATCATATAAATCACGCACATAAAAACGGAGGTTAGTAGGATCCACTCACTGAGTTACATCATTGCATCTGTCCAATAATTGCTACAATGATGACAGGATCACGAGTTTTGTGACTACATATAATAAAATATAGTGTAATGTAATAATCATATACTATTACAGATATCCTTTGAAACATCTTCAACACAATGAGTTTTCAAAGTTCATCCAATAGGTTCCCTTTACAAGGACTCATAAAATTAGGACTTGAATTTTTCTTTTAAACTTAATAATAGATCGTAGTAGTATTTATATTGATTAATACTTTATACGAAACCAGAAAAGTTAATTAAAAAAAATGATAAGGAACCGTATTATTTTATTTTTATTTTTTACTTTTATCGATTTTAGTCTGTACTAAAAATAAGGTTTTATACTCGATGTAAATATTACGAGACTAGTGCAAGTATTATCAATGACTACCTACCTACGCAACTGTCCCGCCCGCTATTAGTCCTATACTATTAGACCAAACAATTTAGTCCTATACTATTCAATACGAATGTCCCCGCGTTTTGTACGAACCGTGAATGCCATTTGCAATACACAATGAACGTATTTTTTTGTGAATTTATTAAGACAGTTATGTGGCTTTTGGGTTCTTAAGCCGCTTACACCATGGGAAAATTGTAACGTTCTTAAAAAGTTATCTGACAGTACAACGCTATGAACACCAACAATACATAGTAACGTATCATGGGAAAAAGCTGATACAAATCATAGGTTATCGACACATAGTATATTTTATTTATTTTCATAGTTTAAGGAAATAGTCAAATTCAAGACTGGTTATCTATACATATAATAAAACAGTAAAAAAACCGTGTCTGTACATTGAATATATTAAAAAAAAAATAATTGAGGGGGGTTCACAAACAGTTATAGAGCACGAATCCAAAAAAAAAAATCTGTCTGTTTGTCTGTATGTCTGTATGTCTGTTTGTCTGTTTGTCTGTTTGTCTGTTTGTTTGTACACGCTAATCTTCGGAACTACTGAACGGATCTGAATGATTTTTTTTTTGTTGTATAGGTATTAAGTCTGGGCAACATATAGGCTATAATTTATCTTGGAAATTTGAACACCTGATGCAGAACCGCAACAGACCAGCTAAACTATAAGAGATACAAAAATGGTACCATAGCAAAAATTGTTCCACGTGATGAGCATTTTCTGCTGAGAGAATAAATTTGAAGATCTGGAACACCTGATGTGGAACTCCAAGAGCCCGGGTACACCATAACACATATAGGAATGACGTCTTAGCAAGAGTTGTTCAGCCTGATGAGCACTCACTGTTGACGTATAAAAATTGAAGATCTGGAACACCTGTTGTGGAAGTCCAAGAGCCCGGCTACACCATAACACATATAGGGATGACGTCTCAGCAGAGTTGTTCAGCCTGATGAGCACTCTCTGTTGACGTATAAAAATTGAAGATCTGGAACACCTGTTGTGGAACTCCAAGAGCCCGGCTACACCATAACACATATAGGAATGACGTCTTAGCAAGAGTTGTTCAGCTTGATGAGCACTCTCTGTTGATGTATAAAAATTGAAGATCTGGAACACCTATTGTGGAACTCCAAGAGCCCGGCTACACCATAACACATATAGGAATGACGTCTCAGCAGAGTTGTTCAGCCTGATGAGCACTCTCTGTTGACATATAAAAATTGAAGATCTGGAACACCTGTTGTCGAACTCCAAGAGCCCGGCTACACCATAACACATAGGAATGACGTCTTAGCAAAAGTGGTTCGGTCTGATGGGCATTCCCTGTTGACTTATAAAAATCGAAGATTTCAAACATCTGACTTGGAAATCAAAGCTATCACTAATTTCACTGTATAATTATAAAATAACATAACCTTTCGGACTGATTTTATATCATTTATAATTCGACTCTACTGGCCAAAACTCCCAATTTTTTTCAATTTTTTTTTTTATCGAATATATTAGGTATATGCCTTCGGGCTTATGTTATTTGAGCGTTTAATTTACTTTGCAGTCACTTAGATTTTAATTGATCAGGTATCTTCACAATAAAACTATAACCATGATGAAAGAGGTCAAATCTTTCCCAATGTTCCAAAGGAGCTGAATAGGCTAAATAATAAAAAGGATTGAGGATCATAAGATCCCAAGAATCTACCGAAGAGCGTCAAGAGAGACTTGATGCTGTTCGAGAAGATCAGGCTGCAACTCGCTCCGTGGAAACCTCTTGGGATCGCGAAGCACGCCTGCATTCTCATCGTATTTACGTATCTACATCCAAGTCTCTAGAGACCAGTGAAGAATATGATGCGCGACTGACCGCTGATCGTGAGCAAAAGTTCTGATGGGCATTTCCTGCTATCTTACAAAAATGAAAGATCTGGAGGGTTTCGAATCGTCTCGCGCATCACGTTGTTTTCCCGTCCCCGGGCTCTGAGAATTTGACATCAGACGTTACAGATCTTTTATTTTGACGACCCTGTTGTCGCTGGCATAAGCAACAGGATCCGCGTACGAAGTTGCGGGCAGAAGCTAGTTCAAAATAATTATCTATATTAATAATTTCGTTCAGGGCTACGGTAGACTCGATCGAAACCTTATATGAATAACAAAACATAAAAAAATATTGATTTCGAGTCGACAACATATATCCGCAAAATTCGGATTATGGAGAATTTCGTTAAATTCTAATGGCACTGACAAACAAAATAACCGCAGTCGCCATCTTGGGTAATTAATAAGGCCGCGTTCCGTAACAGATAATTCTGCTTCGAAGTGATTCAAGGAGTTTATTATCATTCAACCTCCTTGAAGTGATTACAGTGCTGACAGGGCGTATGACAGTTGCATGATAGTTGGGACCAGGGGGCCTACTCTGAAATTCGATATCCGATACTTCGGGACCGACCGAAACACGACCGAACATTGCTTATGTACCCTACTACGAAGAAAGTTCGGATTAGCTAAGTTCGGTCGGAACCATAGTCAATATTCGGAAGAGTGTCAGACCGAACGAAATTCAGTGCTAGAGTTGAACCGTTTGTCGATATGCTTGTATTGGGAATTAATATTCATTTCGATAGAATTTAACTAATAAATTACAACGTAAAATTAATTTAAAAATCAATATAATTAATCCTTGCTTTAAATTCAGTATTTATTTGTATGGTTAAGTGTTATTTCTCAATAAATCTTAATATTTCTTGATATTCAGACTCCTTTTGCCGATTGTCCAAATCAAAGACTATAGTTTTATACTAAAGAAAAAGAAAATAAAAAGTCAAAGATGACAAGTAAACCAAAGTAAACAAACATTATTGTGAAAAAAAACAGGAAAAATACTTAATTTCAACCAAATCTAGCGTCGCCGTCGTCGCACCGTATTGTTGCGATCGTACGATGGCGATATATACCTACTTATATGGTTATTTCGTTTATTTATAATCAAGCTGACTGAAGTGAAAAGTGTTCAAGTTAAGAGATTTCAACAAAAAACAAACTAAGTATTCTCATATAAATTATATGGGTCCAGTGAATAATTTGTAATCAGTTTCCCTTGGTTATGTGCTGCTGCTCACTGCTGTTGAGGTTGGCGCGCTATAGAAACAATGTGCTTCGCTACTAAAAGAATTCACGTCTATCAAGTCATTGACAAAAGCATAACATAGATATTTTAAAGTATCCGTGGATATGTGGGCCTCTCCACTGCTAAGCCATTGGATCAGCCTACACACTATAACACAAAATAATGTTATCCTCCTCCTTATTAATGTTATATGTTTTCATTGTGTAAGATTTGTAAGTCGTGTTATGATTTGTAAAACATTGTTGTGTTTATATTTTATGGATTTCTATCTGAAATAAAGAACTAGTATTATCTATTGCCTATTTTTATTACAAACGCCACTTGAGTTTATTATTCTTAGAAATGTACCTATGGTGTGTTTCATATAATGTTCATGCGGTCCCAAACAAAAGTATGCAAACACCTATTTGAGTTTTGAAACCAAAGGGGTTGTTATTTCGCATTACTATCTAAAGTATTTCTTACTTACTTGAAAATATGTTTTACGATATTAGTGTGCATTTTTTTATGTACTCAATAAACAAGGACACAGCAAACTAGATAGCTTTGCAGGACACACCTACGAAGCTATCGATATCACGCGTATGCAAACGTAATATTACCTAAACGCAAGTGTGTTAGTAGTAGTAATGACTATCATATATAATGCTCCCGTTTACACATTATCTGTTAGTGTAAACTGAATAACTATCTATCCGTTTGGTGTGTGTACTTTCTGAGTATTACGGATGTATTCATTTATTGCGATTGAGACCCTCCGTATGATAGGTGATCTTGCCAGCACTTGAACGTGTCGCTTACTACTTCTTATAAAGCATTATAAAACATAACACTCAGGTAAAAAATAGCGTCAAGTCAATAAATTGTTACAATTCTTATATGTAAAACTCAAGATAATTGTAAAGATTTATCAAATTCGATATTTACGATACTCAAACGATAGCTATTTTGATGTCGTGAATTTTGACATAAATTCCCCGATAAACGTCTTGTCAAACTCAAATTTTCGGTCGGGTTTTGTATTTCAGAGTAGGGTTTACGATACAACTAACGTCAAAATAAGTTCGGACGGATTGAACCGACCGAACGAAAATAGTGCACTTCGGAGTAGGAAACGACCGAAACATCGGCCGATACTTCGGATTTAACATTTCAGAGTAGGCCCCCAGAATCGTTTCGGAACGCGATATTTATTTCGCTTTTTTCACGTTCCGTTGCATCATATACGCCTCGCCAATTCACACATCGCGTACGTCGCGCCAAAGAAGTAGCCATCACAAAGATCTGTGACTCATTTGACTGTGTAAAACGAAACGTTTATATTAATAACACAAAATGTACTTATAAAATATATGTGTAGTCTGTAAGGTATATATCTATGGGCCTAAGTAGCCTGAAAATGCCGGCAACATTGAGTTAATCATAACAAAACTTAATACTTTTCTTCAGTCGTTGACGTTTCGCGAAAATATTGTTTTTGAAACTTTTTTTATGATAAACTCTTTGTTATGTGTTCTTTCTTTAAACCTGAGATTGGCCAATTGCGATAACAACCATAGAAAAAAGAATACTAACCATAACAAAAATCAGTGCTGTCAGTCAGCGGTAATTTTATTTCTTAATTACATATTATTATTATTATAGAAACGTCTTGCAGGAAACATTGATTGAATCATAACAAAACTTAATACTTTTCTTCAGTCATTGACGTTTCGCGAAAATATTGTTTTTGAAACTTTTTTATGATAAACTCTTTGTTATGTGTTCTTTCTTTAAACCTGAGATTGGCCAATTGAACCGATATTATAGAACCGATGACTACAGAATATTTACCTACATTGTGTATCATGAGTCACATTTAAACCGAGCGGAGCCGGGTTTTCATCTATCTTATATATATCTATATTAATAATTTCGTTCAGGGGTACGGTAGACTCGATCGAAACCTTATATGAATAACAAAACATAAAAAAATATTGATTTCGAGTCGACAACATATATCTGCAAAATTCAGATTATGGAGAATTTCGTTAAATTCTAATGGCACTGACAAACAAAAAAACCGCAGTCGCCATCTTGGGTAATTAATAAGGCCGCGTTCCGTAACAGATAATTCTGCTTCGAAGTGATTCAAGGAGTTTATTATCATACAACCTCCTTGAAGTGATTACAGTGCTGACAAGGCGTGTGACAGTTGCATGATAGTTGGGAACAGAATCGTTTCGGAACGCGTTTGAAATAATAGTTCAAGAATATTTATTTCGCTTTTTTCACGTTCCGTTGCATACTAGCTCTTATATACGCCTCGCCAATCAACACGTCGCGTGCGTCGCGCCAAAGAAGTATCCATCACAAAGAACTGCGACTCATTTGACTGTGTAAAACGAAACGTCTTGCCGGAAACATTGAGTGAATCTTAACAAAACTTGAAACTTTTCTTCAGTCGTTCGTTTCGCGAAAATATTAATATTATTTGTGTGTAAAAAATAAAAATTATTTGTGTTAAAACTATTACAGTTTTTATTTACTATATTAAACACAATGAACGAAGCTATACGAATCTATGGCTTGCTTACCTTTAATATTCACCTACATTGTGTATCATGAGTCACATTTCAACCGAGCGGAGCCGGGTTTTCATCTAGTATTATTATAAGCTCGTAGTTGAATTGTATGTAAAACTTGTAAATATTGTTTGTGCAATACTAATTCAATCCTATTATTTAATATTTTCAATAAAAAAAAATCATATATTAGTGAATTTAATCGTGAGTCTATTTGGACGAGTCCCTAAAACTGCTGAACTAATTTTGACCAATATCGTTCTATGTGTTTTTTTCTGTAAGAATTTCCGATTCAATAAGAATGTAAATCGAACTCAAGTGTATTCCTATCACCAATGAATTACCTTTTAAGAGCTCTATCCTCCAACTGCCTAGTGAGGTCATTCCTCGATTATGTTAAAACAAAACGTAATCATCTATAGAAAGACATAACTACAAATGTAAGATATACGTATAAAATGAGTATAATTTAATACTAGATACTAAACACAGGTGACGGATCCTTAAAATATGGATTTTCGCACTATCATCTTAATAAACATTCAATGAAACAAATATTTCTTACTAAATCCCTAAAGCTAACCGTCGTAATGAAGTGTCACATATATTATTCTCTCAAATAATTACATGTGAAAAGCTACCTAGACATGACAGTAATAACAAACAGGCGTAAGATAATTACTGTATGTATCACATACACCTTCAATAATTATCTGTTATTACGTCTTGGAACATTAGAAATATCCTCATTATCTCTCAAAAGCTTTCTAACGACTACGATATTCGGATAATTAAAACCAAGTACGAACAAGACAAAAGTTGAGAAACTAGTAATACTTAAGTTCGGAGTAATTTTCTGTACTTATTCCGATAGAGTAGTTCACTGTTCCAGTAATGGGAATAAGAACAGTGGCAGCACGATTGTTAGACAGACAATAGACGGGGAGCTCTGAAAAAACTTTGACTCCTAGACTACACGACCGTGATAGCTTTTCCAAATGTAAGAGAGGATTTTTTGTAGAAAATGGGGTGAATTTGTACGTCAGTCTCGAATTTGTTCGTTCTTCATTTGTTTCATGCCTTTGTTGCAATTATCTATAAATGTATAAATAAATGTATAAAAATCCAAAAATGTATAAATAATTCTTGTACGTGCGAGAAATACTGAGCCGTACGGAATACGGAGCCCTGTGGAATACTTACTGTAAGAAATGAAACATACTATCAAGATCAAAAGAATTATTGTTTATCAATTCACAAGAGGACCTATCTTTAGAGACTTGTAATTAACTATTTGACTATCTCGAATGGCAATACTATATCAGTAAGTCTCAACAAGTTTGAATAAAAAATAAAATTATTAATTTTATTTTCAATGTTGTAATGAAACAGTTTACAACTATTAAAATTAAATTTAAGAAGCTATAACTGAACAAATGAAGCTTTCAAATTGCTTTAGGTGCCTACGTGACAATTTACTTTCGTTATAAAACTAGCTCTGATCTAGAGGCACGTTTGAAGAATCAGCAATTTGGACTAGCTGTGTGAGATTGTGTCAGCTATTTTCCTGCTATTTCTATCTTCCAAAAAGTCCGATTACAGTTTTTCTTTGATCTTATTCATTTGTAATTAACTTTGTTTAGGATAAACCTTTATCTTTTTGTAATGAAGACTAGTTTTTGTTGAGCGTATAGCATTGGCAAAAACTTGGCTCGTTAGCTCACTAAAAATAGCTTTCTAGGACGTTAGGGGTTTTCTTAGATGACAATGATAATGTTCATGAGTTTTGTTTGGACTTAAAAATTACAAATAAATTTCATATTTGCGTAATTTTCAAATTACATAACAAAAACAAAATACGATTGCATTTCTGTCGTCTCAAATCTCTGCATTACGCCCGAATTGTCAGATGTGGACTTATCAGTTGTTTATACCATACCTTTTCCACCAACGTCAGTGAAAAATGGCGTTAAATGACAGGAGGCATAAATATCCTGACTTTTATCTCTTGATAAATGTAAAAGAGATCTCAGGTGCTGTTATTTACGACATTATTTTAATTGATACTGTTTTATACTTTTACTTCGCTTGATGCTTGTTATACAGCTTTCAGCACTGTTTTGTTTTTAGTTAATATCTATTCATAATCCATTGAGATAAACACTTTTTTCGACTCGTTCATTTATATTTACGAATTCGAGGATGTATTCGTAAATCCAAAATGATTTAACAGCATTTAACTCTGCCGTTGAAATTATTCCTATTTTCTATTCCATTATAACTTTTGATTTCCACAAGGAGTCGCATATTTTTTTAAACAGAATTGCAGAAACAATTTAATTTGGTCTTTATTTCAAAAAGTTAACAATACCACTCTCTTAAAACACGATTGGTTAACTAGTAATAACTGTTGTCAGAAACGACCTGCTTCTCATCATAAAAGAAGATGCAATCTACCGAAGATTGCGTCTTGAAATTAAGCGAAATTGGGTTTAATGCCATACTAAAGTATTCTGCATAAAATGTATATCAGGACACCATCTAGCTTCATACTCATTAAATTGCAAATTATATACATTTTCAACGATGTTTACGGTAGTTTGTGAACAGTGAGTTATGTAGTGTATGTAATTTAGAACGAAATTACTTGTTTAGTTTTAATTAGAATGTTGATTGAGAATAGTTGTAGTTCTCAAGCATTCACCTAATGTTATAAGCACGTATGAATTTGATAAAGGAATATATTTTAAAGAAAGAAACATGGATTCTTTGCATGAACTTACGTTTAAATATTTTTTACTGTTGTTACAGATGGAGAGTTTAAACCGCATGGTATTTGGCATACTCATCTTGCAAATATACGTCCACGCGGCTCCTGGTGACGTCAGCAAGCTTGATGTTATCGCCAAAGCAGAACAAGCGGAGCCTCAAGTAGACACGGAAGTAAAAGATATAAAAATTGAAAACAAAAATGAAAACAAAACATCTGCAAGCGACTTTACTGAATCACAACGACAAAAAAGGTGGTACAACCCATACAATTTCGGGTTTCCACCAATAACACCACCAAATTTCCCGAACTTTGACAGAAGAGATCAAGGTCCTAATCCAAACTTTTATGGACAGGAAGATCCATTAGCTCAAATACATAGAAGGATACAAGAAATAGCTAGTTTAGTGAGGCAACCACCACCTCCGCCGATACCTCATTTACCAATTTTTTACCCGATTCTGTACATACCTCCTGAGGACTGCCGTTGCAATCCAAACCCTGTTACTACGACTACCAATAGTCCCCCAACGTCGGACGAGAATGGAACAACACCAGATATTTTCAACCGTTGGCCAGTTATGGAAGACGAAAGACAAAACTGGGGATTCCTCATCAATGAAACTGATACAGATGACGGAGACAACAGCAGGCCTATTTCGTTTGACCCAATTCGTCTTGATAGACCTATGAGACTACCACCACCTGTAGAGCACGGGAGTGTTCAAAGTACTGCGAATGATCAACAAAACAGTGTTTCACAGTCTCTGCCTCCAACAGAAAATACTCCTCCAATTTTGAACCGGCCTCAAAGTACGTCTCCTTCACCATTTTCACCTCAATCCTCAAATGATAATAGGCCTCAATCAGGAAGAGCGCCTCCGAGTGCTTGTGACGGTGCTGTCTTAACTTGCTGTCATCGGCCACAGGTTACATATGACTGCTTCGCAATACAGGGTTGCCCGGAGTTCACTTCATACGGAAACCCTTGCGAACCCAAAAAAATACTCACGGTTATTGAGAAATTTCAGAATTTCTACGGACAAAGAGGAGGATGAACTTAAGATATTGATGTTATAAATTCCAGAGATTTTGTAAGTTCTACCTTAAAGTTTAATTTAATAACATAATTTATACTAAAGCAGGTTGCGCTATATTTTGTCTCAGCCTACTATTTGTAATTTAAGCTCTTCGCAGAGTCTTTTGAGATTTTGTATACGATAACTTATTGTTTTATCGAAACAATGATTATGATCGCAATTTATAATGTAGTTTGATTTATATTTAAAAATCACATATTTTTTTTGCTTTATTTGGCTTAAAAACACTTGATTAAAGTATTGTTGAGTTTTATTCATAATAGTCGTGACGTGAGATAAAACCACATCACAAATATTTTTTAAGACTAAGTAAATACACAATTATGATGTTTGCCATGCTTAAGAAGATTATTTATTGTATAGTACAAAATGTGTCTCATTTTATGTAAATACGGGGCTGCTTGTGCAACATTAAAAGCATCGTTGGACTTTGGCTTTGTTCTATGACTTACAATTATAATTCATCACCAACATGCATTTTCATACAAAAATATTTACTTCAAGACTTTTCAAGACTATCTCGACGTAGAAGCAAAAGAAAAAACGAGGTACTTTGTTGTTACTATAAAATACATTTGGAAGGTATTTTTGATAAAAGGTCGTAGATTAAAAGTCGTTTTTTATTATGTTAGTTCTCAAAATAAACCAAGATATATGGGTTTATTGATTTATACAATAATATTATAAAGCTGAATAGTTTTTTTGTTTGATGAACACGCTAATCTCAGCAGCCTTCTTCGATTGGAACAATTCTTGTGTTAAATAGCCTATTCATCGAGAAAGCGGCTAATCGAAGCCCATGCAGGCTAAAGAAAGTGTTTTATAAATAATCCTTTAGCCATAACATATTCAGTGTCGCTGCCTTTATGTAATTGATAGTCTAAGTATTATTTTTATTTTTGTACTCATATGCTATGTAATAATAGTAACAGCGTTCCTGTGTTATATAGCTAGTTAGAAAACATGTACAAATAAACAGTATCTTAAGTATTGCTATGTTTTAATTTATGCCCACATTTTTATGTACTTTTGGGAGGATGACCTTAAATTCTGGGTACAATTAAATTAAAAAAATTTATATCAATAAAATCTAAATTTAGATAGCCATACAATTGAACTAATTTTATACGGGAATAATTTAAAGGATTGCGAAAGTTTTACGAAGTAATCAGGAGCATAAAACTGAACAATTTCTCACTAGAAACATAGGTCGATTTAAATGAAAAATGTAATTTTCATAAAATGTGGCAGGTCACGTGACTAACGTTTGTACGAAAAGTTGATTTTCAATTTTGAGATTTTTACCTAAAACTGAACAACTTCTCCCAAGGAATATATTAATATATTCCTTGGGAGAAGTTGTTCAGTTTTATGTACGTGATTTCCTCGTAGAATATGCAAACCTTTTAAATTAATCCGGTATATTTAATAGGTCCTATTGACATAATATTCCGAGAGTTTTGAATAACTGTTTATAATATGAAACTGAATAAATTAGATCTGAAAAACGTTGAAGCCCTTATGCTCTTCTTTAGCCTTCCTAGAGCGATTGCTGCAGAGCCACAGCCAAGTTAGGTACCTATAACTGGGTGGATTATACCAAACTGTTATTCCCCATATAAAAGCTCATCAAAATCAGCAATTCGTGGAAAAAAAAATGGTGTCGGACAGATCAAATTTTTTCGAATATGTCAAAAAAAATCGAAGGATAAGCCTTATACGGGGAATTAAATTTGGTAAAATCCTCCCTAGCTATTATATATATCTATAGTATAAGGTTTATAAAAGGGGCAGCCCTTTTACAAACCATATGCCAAAATAGAACCAAAAGATAGGTATTTACACATAAATATGACTAATACATTCCTTTTTAAAAACCATTTAAACTAATAATAATATACAGAAAATTAAATGAAATAATTTATCAATCTTTTGTTACATCTCTAGTGTACCATATTCTTACAAATAAATTCTATCTATCTAATTACCAAATTATAGAACTAACTAATATTATAAATGAGAGAGCCTGTGAGTGTGTATTTTTGCTACCTCTTCACGTTTACATTGCTCAACCAATTTCGATAATTTTTGATATGGTGGAGATAGCTAACATCCTGGATAACATAGGATATCCATCTGATAAACCGGAGGTAACACCACGGAGCGCAGTTAGTTTGAAATGAATGGTTCATAAATGGTAATTATTTTTTTCTTTTCATCAGCATACTTATTTATTACTGTTCTTATGCAGTCTTACAGATACACGAGCAAGATTAAATTGATACTCAGTGATGGGTATTAAAAGTAGGGAGGGGCAACAGCACCGTATAACTTTGTACAAATCGGTCAAAGTCTAAGTGCTTAGTCAGAAAATGCACTCAGACGTAAAGTCCAACTTCCTACGAGTACTATGCTTTAGTCATGCTTAGATTAGATGTATACTAGGTACGAGAGTCATACCGCAATCTCCGCAAAGTAACGGTAAGGTGCTTGTCATTATTGATATCCTTATGACGGCCTTATGGCTAAGCGCACACTACGATAAAAAAAAATTCAAGAAAAAATCATAATATATGTGATTAAAAATCGCAGAAAGCTCACAGACATTTTCGCAGTGTGCAGTTTGAAATGTATGTCTTATGTTTTCGAATTTTCGAATTTTTTTTTAGCAGTGTTTTTTATAGTGCGCGCTTATTCTAATTGCAAGAAATAATAAAATAAATGTACGATAAAGGGGAGCTATTTCGGTTCATAAGTTGATATCTTAATCAAACGTTTTTTTGCTTAAAATAAAGAAATAAATGTTTTTAACTAAAGATAATAAATATAATAAGAGGCTCTCGTTAGGCACCTGGGTCAAGGGTTTGATTCAGAAAGCGGTACTTCTCGACACGGCGCGTATCGTGAGGAGGTTCCTCTCTCTGGAGCCCTAACCACCGGCAGCCTGGACCTTGTTCCCGTTGCCGGTTGGGGACTGCTTTTTATATTTTTAAATGTATTAATTTTTTCTTTATAATGGTATAATAATATTTAAAAATGTAATTTGTATGTGAATTTTAAAATAAAGGAAATAATAATACATATGCCAATAGTACATTGTGTAACCGTTTTCAAGTTAATTAAAAATTTTCAAAATGATCGTTTCAAATAGGGTTGTGGTATACGATAGCCACACTTTACTGTACTTAATATTATCTCTTTGTATCATAAAACAGATGTATAATAATGAAACATTAAATGTATTGTACTAGAAAAATGTTATTATGTTGTAACATTTGACAATATGTGAGGTAAGGTGCTAAAAAATTATTACATCAGTTGCATAACACACATATTTCGTATACAGTAAAACAGAAAAACGACAAAGATGTAGACAGTAATGTTAATTATGTATCAATTTATATCTATTTAAATTATAGTATACATTGGCAAGTAACAGAAATGGTATGCTCTTTGATGAAACCAATTACCTTTTACGAAACCACATGCTTGCTCTGCTCGCAACCTTGCCTTGCCTAAAATGTGCACCCAAAGTCAGTCGAAAGCAACTTGCTTTTTACCGCTTCAGTGATTCAAAGTAAGGGGACTCATTAGAATAAGCTTTTGGTTATATGGAAAAGGTTTTCGTATAAATTAAAAATTACATCAATCGTCAAAACATCGAAAGTCGGTGTGACCAAACTTTGTCTGAATGGAGACAAAAGCGAGTCATGCGCAAAAAAGATATTGAAACGATTTAAGTAGAGTCTTACGTTATGATCCTCTTTAAAGGAATATTCACTCATCTCTATCTTTTGCGGGCACAGTTCAGCCCCCTTAGCCAAGCGACATTTCTAGAAGTGATAACGCTGATCGAATCACCCAAATGTATGGAAGTGACAAATCTGAGTCTCGTGACTTATCGAAATCAAATGTCATTTCCATACAATTATTGTCATTTATGCGACTGCTATTATCGTTAACGCTTGTAGAAATGTCACTTGGCTAGGAGCGCTGATGCGCTCGCGATCACCTTCAACTACCGGATTTTGCAGAGCCACGACTAATTTCCAATTCCAGCTCATCTTCTTAAATAAAGATAGATTCCAGTAGCTGTAGCCGACCTTAATCAATTGGAGAGGCCCTTAAAGAAGAAGAATCCCTCCATTCAATACAATCGTAAGAATCATGAAAATGGAAGCAGGGACCGATTTTAGTGTGACGAGCCTCTTCATTACTGACCTACGTCATTATCACAAATCACACAATCACAAACGTGACCGCCAAATTTTAAGGCGACTACTGAATTTAGTTAATATGCGTGATTTCAACACATTTTTTTTAACCTATAGAAAAAATAAACTGACGTAATTAAACGTTCGTGATTAACCAATCAATGTTAATGGTGCTCGTAGCATGGGGTTTTTCTACATCTTGCTAAATCACACTTATCAAACAAAAAATTCTAACGAAACCAGATTATGTTTCTTCAACAACGTCATATAAAATCCGAAAAAGACCAAGTCCCACATCCCAAGTTATCGAAAAGGAAAAAGACTTCACAGAAATACGATGTAAATATGCTTTTATATACAAGTGTCCACAGACGATTGTAGATTGAACTGAGAGGTGGACGTATCGTGTGAAACGCGAAACAACGAGAAAAATCTGTGCAATAAATATCTACTAATTTATTACTAAATACAGGATCACAAAAGTAAGTTATTATTGATATTTTACAAATAACAATATTCAAAAATCTTGGTTTAATAATTTGATATTGTGTTTCGACATAAAGCGAATTGTTTACGCTACCTTGTTACAAAATTTTTGAGGTTATACAACGGAAACTTGTTGTAACACCAGAATTTAATATTCATTTATTTGCAATTTTGCTTAACCTCATCTGACCTACAGTTTCAAAGGCGCTCATTTATTAACACATTATTACTAATCCCATAATTTCGAGGTTAATGTTCTTTTTTCACTGTATAATTAAATATAACTTGATTTTTTTCTACAAAATACGAAAAGTTTATTACTTATTTAGAACAGAAATATGTGTAATATTTACATCAGTACTTCATAGTTGTCTAACGGTCACACCTTCACGACCTTGACATTGTCATCATTATCCTTCCTATATTGTTAACATGGCCAACATTTGCGCCAACATTACCTCCAACAAAACTCGTTGAATTTAAATAACAACACCAATGTTTACCAAAACATGTTTATTGGATGTTGGCTTTAGAATCGTGCGCATCGTCCGTTGTCCTCGGCTTTGGGAAAACCAGCCGCGTTGGTTTGCGACATTAAAGCATGTTTTATACGAGATCACGTGCAGAATCACGGGATCCTAATACCATTTTAATACTATATGGTTCATGTTTATACAATTCACACTGCTTTAATGTACAAATTAACATTGACTTATGTACTTACTGGATGATACAAGTTAATATTAATTATGGGTAGAGAAGTCTGCAGCATTCTTATGCATGGCTGATAAGGCATTGTAGCCTTGTAGGTCAGTTGCACTTTGTATTAACTGAACATTTCTGAATACCAATCTTTACTCAAGTAGGACCTCATTCAAAGTAAAACTGTATAATGTTAAAAAATTATGCATGTCTTTGTAAACTATTCATCAATGCAAAATATTCTTATTATTTATAACACTGGTTTCTATTAAGTAGTAAGTTAGGTTAATTGAAAGTTAATTCAAGTTCTCGCGTGAGTAATTTTGCGTTTAACAGGGCAAAAAGATGATATTAACTTAATCGTATATAATTATGAGGAAAAAAACTGATTGACTCTCAAACAATATCTGAGACAAAAAAGGGTCAACAATTATAATAATAGCGAGAAAAAAATTACAATACGTTTTTATGTAACAGGTTTTAAGTGTTGTTCACCTCATAACACTTAAATTCAAAGAGGGCAGTCAGAGGTAGGCCATAAGATCAAGTATTGGACTAAGGCTTTAAAATTATCGTCGATCGACTCGGTATATACCGACCTAATACTTTAGTAGATTGTTCTTAGGACTCGTATATTTATGTACATCATTGGCCCGGCCGAAAGCTGAATATACTATCAATTTTCCTATCCAGTCCTTTAAGTCGTAGCTAGATAAAAAGTAACAAAATGTATTATCATTGCAGAGATGGCGTACATACCTACATTGATCATCACTACAATGCTGTTCTTGCAAGCGTTATGCGCACTTGAGGCGAACAGAAATTTCATCAGCAGCACATTGCAAACGCCAGCCAACCTCTCATACAGCGAGCTCATATACATTTTGGAATCAAGGCGTGGGCTTACCGATGAAAGAACTAGTAAACGCTTATCTCCTTGCGCTAGAGCTATCCTCGGATGCTGTAAAGATAACAGGATGAATGAGTCCTGCTCAGAATCATTGAACTGCGGAGCATTTTTCTTTGACGATAATCCTTGCGATGAAAAATTTGTATTAGATGCTTTGAAATCAGCGAAAGTATTCTACAAGCAGATGGAAAGACAACCGGGGATTTAGAGTAAAAACTGTTCAGTTGTTTATTTTATTTATGGTTCTTAATGTTAAGGTACAGTATGGTATCTCTAAAAAGGGATACAAATTACGGATGTTTTTTTTATATCGAACGATACGCGTGTGCCAGAAATTATGGATGCTACAATATTAAAATATTGTTTCCTTTTTTGTAGCGCGTCATGTCATGGGCATAAAAAGAATTTGTTTCAAAATTTTACAGATTACAAAATGTATCTGTTTTATTTGTAAAATGTTTTTGCTTTAAATATTAAAGTATGACATTCAGTCCATATTTTGTCGTAAACGAGACAAAAAGCACCATCAAAATAGTGGCTTATCAAAAATGCGTTTTACTGTCCCTGCAGTAAAATATGGAGACAACGAAACAAATTTTGTTCGAAAAACAAAACCTATAAATAAAATTTTGGTGTTGTGGCTACCTATAAAAAGAAAGAATTTATAGCATTCAGAAGTGAACTCTTGAAATTATTATCTTTTGTTTATTCTATAAGATGTTTAGGTATTTTTAAATTATGTTTTATATAGTCGGTGCTAAAGTCCTAAAATTTACATAAGTGACAATTATGATAAGAAGTAGGTTGTATCTAGGTAATAAATTAAAGTTAAAGTAAAATTAAACGACGAATGCAATTTTTTTTATTTATGTCTCTTTGTTATAAGTCTTTTTTGCTGCCCAATTAGATAAAAAGCTAAGATATTTAAGAATAGTTTTTAGACGAATAGATTACAATATTAACTTCTAGATCTTTCTAATAAATATAATAGCTAATGTAGCATTCTAATGGTGAAATAATTATAAGTTTATGAGTTTATTTTTTACAAACAAAAATCTTAACTCCTTATTATTTTTCTTTTTGTAAACACTTTTTTTTTTATTCCTTATTGAACAAAAAACAAAAGTGTAGACTTTTAAAGTTTGCTCAGAAATAAAACATTTGAGCAGAGACAGATAAATACAATTTAAACGGAATAAAGCTTGCTTGGCTTAGAGCCAAGGTACCTCACAACAGGCAACAAGTGATCTTAAAATAATATGAATTTATCATACTTTTATTGCTGGTTTTCCTTTTCATTGTTCAAGTATTTTAACATAATATTCCTTCAGTTATAATCAGCTTAGAGGTAGATTTAAATGTGTGTATTTCCTTAAGAAATATTTAAATTTATTGAATAGAGTAACAGAGTGTAACTTAAGTTCCCATGAAAATACGTATACTTACTATCTATTATTTAATAGTAATAAGACAATTAATGTAAAATTTGTAACATGACAAAGAAAAAAATAAACATCTACTTAAACATTTTATTTTTATTTTCTTGCGACCTTATTTATTCCACGACTAAGAATTATCTGAATTTGGTCGAATCAGCCTTAAGGGCTTATTTTTCAATTATCTGATAACTTTATTCAAGGAATAAATTTTGAACTCTTGTAAAAACTGCCAAACGTCAATTTACTTCGAATAAAAGTTATGGCGATGGAACAATCATATTAATTTAGATTTTAACCTCTACAACACTGAGAAGATAGAATTTTCTGTTGAAATAAAACCTTCTTTCGATCATTAAGAAATTCTTGAAACGACCGCTTTATTGCCTGTGTTGAGACACTATAAGGTTTACTGGCTACACCCATTTACGAGTTAATTCTCTTAGCATTAACGTGCCCGCCCTTATGAACTGCGTGATTTCTTTTCTCATTTGTTTTGTGTATTTTATTCAAAATGTTTAAAAAATCTTTAAATAAAAGAATGTATAGATTTGGAATTAATAATGTTTTCCGTTTTTTTTTTATTAAGTATTTTATACATACTTATTTTTTTTATAGTGTTTATAATTATTGTACAAGTGTGTACTTAAATGATTATGATCACTGGGGAAGGCCGATTCTAATAGTTTAAACGATTTATAATGTTTTGAAGAACATTAAGGCTGAATACATGGATAATTTGTTTTCAACCAATGATTTAAGCACAGAGGTCACGACTCCATTCTGATTACGAAGAACAAAATTAATCTCACTTTATCATAATAACGTTTAATTATTTATATGGAAGCCATGTTTGAAAACTGTATAAATAAAACCGGTTATTATTTCAAAAAAGGTACAGCAAATTAATATTTTCAAATGATACTATAACTTGCTACTGCCTAACCGAAGTTTAAAAAAATACCTGTTAGGTAATTGTGACGTAATTTTAATTCCAATAAAATGAAAATGCAAGATGAATATTAATTAAGCAGATATGTGATTCAGTCTGTCACTCAATGAGAGTAACTGACTGGAATTATAACGTTGACAGTATGTTTTTTTTTCAAGGAATCTGAATCACTTCTGAACTTCGTGAAACGTGAAAGCTTCTCTCAACGAGGTAAGCCAGCAGTGTGCGATATATTTTAGAGAACAGTGTGTACGCGAACTCAGTTGCACTCTATGTTCCTTTACCCTCATATTCTGATGGGACGGTAGACCGACATGACCAAAGAGATATCAGGCGCAGCACCAAAGGCGTTACGAAAGCACAGGGGTGTAAAAACCGCCTAACGTCCTGATTCCTGGCTGTACCTACTGAGAATTAGGCCCAACCCAGAATTCGAAGCCGAAACCTCGTCCACTGCAGCCGTGATTGACACCACTAGACCAACGAAGTAGTTAAATAACGAAAATATTTGTTATCAAAAACATTATAAGTAGGTAAATTACCTTCATTCTTTATGCTGCCTTTTCTACATAAATGGTGATATGAGGTTATGGCATCATTATCAAATTTTATGTTCCATCCTCCTCGTTATGTTCCGTTATTGAAAGTAGTAAAATAAATAACAGGTTCACTGCTTTGTTTAGGTATTATACATACTTTGTAATTATATAGGTAAGAGTATGTATATATGAAGAACTTCTTGTCTAGCCAAGTTTATTGTAGAATGTATAGGATTATTTTTATGGAGTGCGTATATTCTACGAGGTAATCAGATGCATAAAACTGAACATCTTTTCGCAAGGAACATAGGTCGAAATCAAAAAATTCAAAATCTACTTTTCATACAAACATAAGTCACGCGACCTGTCACTGTCTATGAATATTTCATTTTCAGTTTTAAGATTTCAACCTATGTTCCTTGGGGAAAGCTAATTAGTTTTATGCACCTGATTACCTCGCAGAATATACGCACTCCATAAAAATTAATCCTGTTTAAATAAGATTATGTATATAGAAGAACTTCTAGTCTAGCCAAGTTTATTGTAGACTGTATAGTCCTATTGAAGGGAAAGCCGCCCTATTTTGATACCAATTTTGGTCGGTATTAATTTTGAATGGAAAGAGCTATTTCTTTCCATACATATTTTTAAGCCTATGTACATAAAATACTTACATTGATAATATAAAAATTACTTGAGTGAGACTGTTTGTGTTAATCGAAGAGGTTTCGGTCGAAAATTATAAAAAACAAAATATAACAATGCTATTAAAAACATTAAAGATTATATTTTAAGCTTTAAACTTTCAAGCGTCGTCTTCGCAGTTTATTAAAAATAAGTGGGTCAAGGCAAGGAGATAAAATGTTCTTAAAATAAAACAATAGACTCCGAATCATTAAAGAGGTTAGATTTTAATCAAATTGGCTTGTTGAGAAAAAAATACAATCGCCTATAAACACGGTATTTGTTACTTGTATCGGTGTTACTATCGCTCGAATGTCTATTTATTCAGGGATTCGTATTAGAAGGTTATTTATTCGCATACATATTTTTTTTATTATTTTAGAAAATAATATTAATGTACGGAGTATAACAACTTAGGAAAATACTCTTCACTTTTACAATTCTTCAATTCTTTTCATACAAGTTTTAAGAGCCTAAATACTCGGATATTGCTTACCGCGAAATTATTATTTTAATAAGTTATTTAGCCACTACTAAATCAGCTCCATTTTACTGCCTAAGCTTTAAGACTACCGAAAAAAAGGCAAGAACAAAGACAGTACCGACATATTACATTATTCTACTCACGCACCGGTTTGCTAACATCAAGTATTTTGCTATTGAATAAAATATAAACAAAAAAGAACAATTTTAACTTAAAAAGGACAAATGTAATATTAAAAAAAAAAACAAGTTTTTGCGGAAGACCCAGGCGGAGAACGAGGGAAGATAACAAAGGAGGAAAATAGGATGTTGAAAGCGAGGTCTGTGCCCTGCAGTGGGACAGTTTGTGCTCAAAAATCTTCTGCATAGCCTTATCCCAAGCTATGTTGGGGTCGGTTTCCAAACTGTCCCCATTGATGTCTGATCTCCACAACCCATTTTACTGGGTAACACAGTACCATATGGCAATGATAGTTGTCAGAATTGTAATGATTTAACGAATGCCGAAAATGAACGTATGACAGTCGTGACCAAGGATTTAACGTGCTTTCCGAGGCACGGAGGGGCCTCAATATGTTCACAAACGGTCACGTTTCCAAGGACAAATGTGACGATCGTATATTATTATTACCTTTATATTGGTTAATTGGCTGTCCTTAGCCACGAACCCCTCATTCTTAAAATACATAATTTATAATTATTACGATAGATATTCATAGATAGTAATAAATTTACAAAAAATGTATGCTAAAAATCTATCTGTAATTTGACCCCATTTGAAATAACAAATGGGATTTCCACCATTTGTTATTTCAAATGATGTCTTTCTCGAAAAAACTAAATGAATTTACGATCGGATAATGTTGGCCTAAAAAAAAACGGCTAAACTTTGTAATCATTGTAGTAGATATCTTAATCTTCACAGGCTTGGTCGTTTTAAACGAGTTGACGAACACAAACACACATCGTTGGCAATTAAAACTCCGATTTTCCTCATCTAATTGTTTTCTGAACCGGAAAATTCAGTTGAACTTCACTTGTTAGGGACAGTTTCCGTTGTGTTGTTTCACCGCCCTTTAATTGGCATCAACAAAGTTTCTCCAGTTAATGTAGAGACCATGAATTATTTGTTGCTTTACTAAACATTTATACAATTAAAATGTTAGCAGCATTGACTTTGAATGTAACTTTGTTTCTGTTTGCACAACTCGTGCTGTGAAAAGATATATATTGCCAGACATGTGATGATTTACATATATATATATATTACTTAATTTGTATGGATAACTTGTTATAACCTTTGAAATTATACTAACAATGCTAACTTCACAAGCAGGCTCCATTGCTATAACCCTAAGATAATAATTTTATCAAGCGTGAATTACAAAAAAGTTTTCAACCCATACAGACAAAAAAATGAGTCTTACAAATCGAAGTTTAAGCTTTTACGGAAGACGAAAATGACATGTATTTTATTGAAACTTTTATCGTCAAAAATGTGCGAAAAGGCTTTCAAACAAATATATATTAAGCAGCCTGATAGGGTTGAATACGTACAAAATATATCCGGAGCTCTTTTTTGTGCACTGAAATATAATTACAAAACGTCATTTATCAAGCAGCTTGGAACACTCTACCAATCATTGGCTTTGCGAACTTAACGAATAAAAATAATCTTATTTGAATCGTTATTCGCAAACTTTTATCCGGAAAACAATAAAAGTGATAATTATAACTTATGCAAAAAACAGACATTAGAGCGATGCTTGGTCTTAATTATTAAACGGTTTCGATTAATATTAATCGATATTGGACTCAAAATTAATGTATCTAGATTATATTTAAATTGATTAAAATCGGGGCAGACCCATAATTTTTATTTATATCTTCATCTAACTTTATGAGATTAGCTCACTGCTTCGCAACATTTATTTGAAGAAAAGTTTGCTGAATTTGCGCAATGTAAATTTAAAGCAATAATAAAAACATTACATATTAAACTAATTTAACAAATACATACTATAATTACATATCTGAACTTCCTTTGCTATTTGTAGGGAAAATTAACTACCTACACACGAATAATAATAATTACCTTTTCCCAAATTCTTGGTAGCCCGGCCTTTAGTTTTGTGGATAAAGGTAATAGAATTAAACAACACGAATTAACGAATATTAATTCTGCACACCTACTTCAGACCCTTGTTAGCTTTACCCAAACTGTACCGTCCGGTCAGTTAAGCAAATTGAATTTAGACTTACAATTAGTTTACGTTGTTTACCCTAATAATTAGAATTTGTACTTACAACAGCAATTGCAGTAATCGGGCTTATAAAATTATCACGAATAAAGACGAGCGTATTCGAAAAAACCCGAACACAGTTACAGAAGTTTGAATCTCGTCTGCCAGTTACCGATTCAATTAATGTCCATTGTTACTATTCTATCCAAATAGTTCATTCGATTGACTTGCTTGGGGAACAGTATTTGAGTCCATTTCCCTCATTGCCTTTAAAGTGCATGACGAGTAACAGGATACTATTTTAGAATTAATAGAATCTACTAATGAGCATGTTTAGTAGTCGTAGTCAGCATTGGCTGGCCCGTTGGTCTAGTGGTTAGCTGCCCTGACTGCTACGCCGGAGGTCGTGGTTTCAATTTCCACCCAGGACGAATATCTGTGATGAGCACGATCATGTATGCATTTATAAATATATGATGTAATATGTTTGTTTATCAGTTGTCTGGTTGCTATAGTACAGGCTCTGCCTAGTTTGGGATCAGATTGCCTTGTGTGAGATGTTCAAGATATTTTTAATGTAAAAACCTCGACTTCATCTCTTCGCAACAAAACAAAAGAAAGCTGTTTTATATAATCCTTACAAAAATTAAGGATCTACGGTCATCTTACATAATCGCTTGAGAAAAAAAAAAACGAATATGCTATTTTTGTTTCATTAAGCCTCCTTAATCTTTAGGGACTGATACACTTTGATAACATAAAAAGTAACGCCGGGAATAATCGGGACATTGCCCGACCAATGTGCTATCGTGTGAAGATAAATATTCTCTCGCAATGAGCGCTTAGAGAGCTATTTGCTCAAATTTATATTTCCCAGCTAACCGATGATGCCGTTATACCCACACGTGCAATCGATGTTTAGGATTATTTTTGAAGATATCAACATGAACTAATGTATCGCTATAATACAAGTCTTCCCATTATTTAAGAACCCAAAGATATTTAACGTAAACTAATATATCAGATATATTACCTAATATTTATTTTATTTATTTATTTAATAATTTTTGTACACCATAATAGTTACACAATACATAAGGCAACAAATGTACAAAGTCTCTGCATATTTCATAAGATATCTCTAAATATCATATTTTATAAATAAAGATAGATTAATATTTTCAAAAAATGTTTTATGTGGTTTCAATTAGATCAATTTATATTAACATACCTTTAAAACCAATCAGCAAAATTATAATGAATTGTTAAGGGAAATAAATCTAGCGATCGTTGTAACAAGCTGTTTTTGAGTGGAAACGTTCCGTGCCTAAATTCCCAACAGAATTAGTCCCGGCTACATCGCTAATTTGCCTTTATTGGGTAGCCAAAACGAATCCCCAAGAGATTCCAGAGACCAGGACTTTCTGGTTTATTATCCATTTTATTTAAGATAAAACCTTTTATAAACTTGAAAATATCTCAATCAAAGACAGCTATTTAATTTAGATTAATAAAGACTAAAAGATTTCTTAAAAAAAAAGCAATTTTCTATTGATATTTCGTATTTCACAATATTTCAAGTATTCCACGACAATCAAGCCCACCAATCTAAGTTACGTTACATAAATGTTATAAACAACAAAATAATAGAGAACGCTTCAAACTAAATTATTGTTTGTAATATTCAACAGTCAGTTACTCAAAATATTATGTAAATCTAATTGCCAAGACCCACTAGTTATTGGATTACCAGAGAAGCAAGTGGTCCTAACTTCAGCGAACTCCCAAAAGACTGACCATCGGTCTAAACTAACGGTGATGTCCCTCAATAATTGGATAAAGGAAATCAAACGACAGCCACTCAACATTTTTATTGAAAATTCAGTCAACAGGCCTGTTGGTCTAGTGGTTAGTGACCCTGACTGCTAAGCCGGAGGTCGTGGGTTCAATTCCCGCCCAGGACAAATGTTTGTGTGATGAACACGATCATTTTTACTGTGTCTGGGTTTTATTTATGTATAATATGTATGTATTTAGATATACCTATATAAGTATGTTTATCAGTTGTCTGGTCACCATAGTACAGGCTCTGCCTAGGATGGGATCTAGTTTACGCGAATATTAGACATTGAAATAAAACTACTTTAAACGGATTCTATCGCGGTTTATTTTGATTTTTGTTCGCGAATTTTCAACACCTTTGCAGGTGTCATGGTCACGGGCTGACTGAGATGGTATTCGTCTTGACAAGATAATAATATGTTGCTCGTTCTACCTTCATATTTTTGTAATTTATTTTAATCGTTTGTGTTCCGACCTACGCAATATGAGGTCGGGAACTAATATCAAAATAAACCGCGATAGAATCCGTTTAAAGTAGTTTAATTTCACTATAACTGATCTTGATAAAATAAAAAGAATACCTGCTAAAGAAAATTTCGAATTCAAATTGGCAATGAAATTCCACAAATTTAGTTGTTTGCAAACCCCCACTTATGAATATTTTAAAACATTTTTTTTTACATACTTTTTACAGTTTTATAACGCTTTAAGGCCAAGTCAATGCACGTACAAAATTCAATTAAAAACTGTTGTTACAACAAAAAAGGTGTCGGCGTTACGTAGCCGACTCTCATTAATGCACCGACACTCACAGCTACGCCCTTACTAATGACATTTTTGACCTACCCTTAAATATAACAAAGTGCATAAAACATTAATTAATTTTGTTAATTTGTTTAATTGATATTGTTTTTTGAGGTTTACGCGAATATTAGACATTGAAAGAAAACTACTTTTAAACGGATTCTATCGCGGTTTATTTTTTATTTTAGTGTCCGACGTTTCGACGCCTTCGCAGGTGTCATGGTCACGGGCCAACGCAGAATCCGTTTAAAAGAAGTTTTATTTCTTTAATTGAGGCATTTCGATTTAGAAAATATTCTTTAAGAACTTAAGGAAGACGAAAAATATGATGGATTTGACTTAGTCTTCGATTGCTTTAGTCTATCATTTAATTAAGATACGACTTAAATTATGTCTTATAATAATTTAGAATCTTACGTAGGTAGATATAAAAGGTATGTTGAATCGATTTCTTTCAATTACTAATCTCGTTCTTTTAATTATTTTCGTGTTGTGAAAAAGAAATTAATTTCACATAATATAAAAAATCCTTACCATAAAAAATCCACTAATTTAAAGCTACGAAACCCAAAACCGCAGATAATTACAAACATACAATAAAGTCAAATTAATATTATAATAATTTAAGTTATTATACGTGGTAATTACGGCTTTTCAACCAGGAAACGATCAGTATGTTACATGTTCTACATCCAATTGAAAAGTACAGCAATATTAATTACTTCAAGTTCTTATACGTTTAATTAATTCAAATAAAATCTTTTCATTCGTGCCATTATTATCCTACGTAATACGACCGATAAATTGGCAAATACATAAACATGTACTGTTTTTTATGGTCATTAATCCAAGCAGGACATACTAATCTTCCTCGTTGAACAAATGCAAAGTTATATATATCTTATCTTAAATAAAGCTATTTTAAGACGGATTTTATCGAGGTTCTTTTAAATTTTAGTTTAATAAGAATCCATTTAAAAATATAATTATAGTTTAAATTCGACTTGGAAAACATTACATATTATCTTATTTTATTAATTCTTAAAAGCAATCAAATTCAAATTGCCATGCGCTTAAGAATGTAAATAGTATGGAATATTGGGGACACTGTTAAAAATAGTTTTTTTTGACAATCTCAGAGTAGTTATGTGATCAAGTTGTCAATTTTAATTTGATATTAATAAAAAAAATAGTGATTTTATTAAATAAAGTACATATATTTGACTTCACTTCACCAAAACTGTATTCAAAGCAAAAAGCCAAATGTTAGTTCATTAAATTAGTATTGGCTTGTAATATTATTGTGCTACGTCACTCTTATGCCAAATTATAGACAAACATAACACACGGAACTGACTGCTTTGTATCCTATTCTGTGGATTTATATTAGATAATATAAACTTTCTCAATTTTGTCTAGTACCTAATTAGAGTGTTAAGTCGTCTACAGTTATGTTAAAATAGTAAAATATTCTACATTACAATTGCAGAAAAAAGTTATGTAAGTCAAGGTAATTCTAACCATGAACGTTTAAAAAAAATACATTAGGAGTTAAGAGACTTTCTAGCATGAGAAATGGTATATTTGAAGCACAGAACAGGTATATTTTGTTTCACATCGGATTTTGATTAAAAAATAATGCTGTTAATAGCTCTGCATTATTCAAAAAATAATGCAGAGCTATTAACAGCATTATTTTTTTAATTAAAAAATAAGTTTATGCTTACCTAAATCTATCCAGTATCTAATAAATAAACTTTTGAAAAAAAAATTAAACCGACTTCAAAAACCAAAACAAAACCTAAAAGGCACAAAATAGTGTAAAATAAACTTAGAACTATCTAAAATATTAATACAAAACTAGAAGTGATCTGTTTGAAGTTGGTGCCAATCTATATATATATACTCGTATTTGTAGGTATTTATTTTTTGTTGGTATATTGTTGTTTGGCACCGACTTCAAACAGATCACTTCTAGTTTTGTATTAATATTTTAGATAGTTCTAAGTTTATTTTACACTATTTTGTGCCTTTTAGGTTTTGTTTTGGTTTTTGAAGTCGGTTTAATTTTTTTTTCAAAAGTTTATTTATTTTTTCATTTTTTGTGTTCATAATATTTATTATAATAATACAATACAGCTCACCTTAGAAACGTTAAAAAATGTAAATGAGGGCCAATACATATTTATTATATAAAAAAAATCAACCCTTAACTCCTAAAAGTCAAGGTTTCTTCCATCATCAGCTCAGTATTTACCAAAAGCCTTGAGGTGATGACTATTGGACGTAAATACCTAAATAGGCTCAGTAGAATCATGAAACACGTTCGACATTTCTATAAAATTTAAGGGTTTCCTTCGATTTAACTGGGATCCCATCATCAGATCCTGACTTGGTGACAATGGGACCACCTCGGGAGAATACTCTTTCGAATACAAAAAGAATTATAAAAATCGGTTCACAATTGACGGAGTAATCGGTGAACATACATAAAAAAAAAAAATAGTGACACGCCGAACATATAACCAGGAGGTTATATTATTTTTCGAAGTCGGTTAAAAATACACCAGTGGCGATTACCAAGACAGGCCATTTTACTATCAACGCTGAGTCATGAACGCGAAACTTTTCGCTTTAGTCAAACGATCGTCATTTGTCTTTTCGGCAACAACATTTTTCAAACTTAAAAATCAATTCTTGTAACCTACTTCCTAAACATTAAGTGTAAGTTCATATGACCGCGCGGACCCGCGCGGAGCCGCGCGGTAAGAGCATTCACATGACGGCAAATGTATGCGCGGTAGTCTGGCATCAACATTGGTTAAGAATGGACGTGGAGGAGGCAATTTGCTTATGGATTTTATACCGAGTTACTTTCGCATTTATAATATTAGTTAGGATAGTTAGGATTACGATTATACATACGATTGTAACTTACCTAAGTTTTTCTTTTTTTCTTCAGAATCATTATTACTGCAGAAAATTAAAACTAATTCTTCCCAAGATCTTCTTTTTATTATTTTATTCGAATATTCCTTGGAGTTAATATTCCAGATAGCTTCTCTTTTTTCAATCTCGTCGATAAGCAAATCGATAGATACAATGTCGTCTCCTTCGGTGATCATTTTTTCTTGAATCTATGTGTCTATCCGTCTCAACACGCGCGGATCAACTGAACAGGTCGGTACAAGTTTGTAGAACTTGAAACGCGCCGTGCCGCGCGGTTCAAGAACTAGCGCGCGGGTCGGAGCGCGCCGCGCGGTACCGCGCGGTACCGCGCGGTCATGTAGACAATACTAGCTGTTTACTTCGATCTTGTACCGCGCGGTCGAAAGTTCCGCGCGGCTCCGCGCGTCCATATGAACTAGCACTAAGTGTAAGTTCATATGACCGCGCGGACCCGCGCGGAGCCGCGCGGTAAGAGCATTCACATGACGGCAAATGTATGCGCGGTAGTCTGGCATCAACATTGCTTAAGAATGGACGTGGAGGAGGCAATTTCCTTATGGATTTTATACCGAGTTACTTTCGCATTTATAATATTAGTTAGGATAGTTAGGATTACGATTATACATACGATTGTAACTTACCTAAGTTTTTCTTTTTTTCTTCAGAATCATTATTACTGCAGAAAATTAAAACTAATTCTTCCCAAGATCTTCTTTTTATTATTTTATTCGAATATTCCTTGGAGTTAATATTCCAGATAGCTTCTCTTTTTTCAATCTCGTCGATAAGCAAATGGATAGATACAATGTCGTCTCCTTCGGTGATCATTTTTTCTTGAATCTATGTGTCTATCCGTCTCAACACGCGCGGATCAACTGAACAGGTCGGTACAAGTTTGTAGAACTTGAAACGCGCCGTGCCGCGCGGTTCAAGAACTAGCGCGCGGGTCGGAGCGCGCCGCGCGGTACCGCGCGGTACCGCGCGGTCATGTAGACAATACTAGCTGTTTACTTCGATCTTGTACCGCGCGGTCGAAAGTTCCGCGCGGCTCCGCGCGTCCATATGAACTAGCACTAAGTCTAAGTTCATATGACCGCGCGGAGCCGCGCGGAACTTTCGACCGCGCGGTACAAGGTCGAAGTAAACAGCTAGTATTGTCTACATGACCGCGCGGTACCGCGCGGTACCGCGCGGCGCGCTCCGACCCGCGCGCTAGTTCTTGAACCGCGCGGCACGGCGCGTTTCAAGTTCTACAAACTTGTACCGACCTGTTCAGTTGATCCGCGCGTGTTGAGACGGATAGACACATAGATTCAAGAAAAAATTATCACCGAAGGAGACGACATTGTATCTATCGATTTGCTTATCGACGAGATTGAAAAAAGAGAAGCTATCTGGAATATTAACTCCAAGGAATATTCGAATAAAATAATAAAAAATTCTTTAAAATAAAATAAATATTAAAATTTTTCTTCATGTAGTCTCAGGTCGGGATATAAAGTAATGTACAGGCTTGAAGAAAGTCTTTAACTTAAAATGGAATGCACCCAGTATCGTCTCTGTCTTCTTCTGCGACGTCTCAGCCTTCGGTATAAAATCCATAAGCAAATTGCCTCCTCCACGTCCATTCTTAAGCAATGTTGATGCCAGACTACCGCGCATACATTTGCCGTCATGTGAATGCTCTTACCGCGCGGCTCCGCGCGGATCCGCGCGGTCATATGAACTTAGCCTAAAAGTGAACGAACTTTCAGTGTAAAATTAATGCTTGTTTTATGTAAAGCTAATTTTTTTTTCTAAAATTTAATTCCCCAACAGACGAAGGCCACGCGGAAGCCCAGGTGGAGATGAACGACATCATAAATGCTAAAAACTACTAAAAGCACAAATCTAAATAGTTTCATTTCCATTAAAAAAAATATATAACAAACATGTAGTTCTTAAAATAAAACTAGAACTAGTCTATAAAAGTTATTTCAATTTTAAACGATATCGCTTGTTTCTCTGCGAACTAAAAGTAATTTAGATTCATCAAATTCCACATTTCGGAAGCGATTCGAAAAAGGATTTTCGTAAATATTTCCATCGAAAATGCCCGTCGATTTCCATGTCGACACGGAATAACGACTGCTCCCGGGACCACTAAATTTGCAAGGATCATGGAGCACTGTTTTAATAGCTTGAGTACACAATAGCGCGCTATGTGTATTTTGGACGTACGAATATTGATAGTTCACTAACTACTTACTTACTGACCGACTCACTGGAATAGCTTTAGCGCATGGCTTTATTTATTTACTAGACTTTAGGATTGGGTCTAAAAAAAAATGATAACAGAAAAAGAAAATTGGAATAATATTTCACCCGTGTTATCGCTTGTGCTGCCCGCGGCTGCCCGCTGCGCGCTGCCCGCGGCTTAGATCGTAAAAAAATTTTGATTTTCCCTCAGGATCTACTTAAGGAATTGGGATAAAAGATAGCCTTTGTTCTTTTCCATGTCAAAGGCTACATGCATGCCAAATTTCATCCGAATCCGTTCAGCCGTTTTTGCGTGATTGAGTAACAAACATCCAAACATCCACACTTTCACATTTATAATATTATAGTAGGATTTAAAGAGGTAAGTCATACCTAGATGAAGCGAAAATAAATATAGTTTTAGACTGCATGAAGTTATAAAACGAGCAAAAACAAAGCTGTTTGGATCTAGACAGACTTCTGTTCTGGTTTTATTAATCAGATAACCTGCATATTGAAGTACCCTCATATGACGTCATAAGTGCAACAATCGTGTATGTGTGGCAAAAATGGCTTTATTATGACAGGTTTACATACATGCGCCATGTATAAAAATAGAATAAAAATGCAAACATTCTTTAAATACAAATTATGGGAACTTTTTTATACGCAAACTTATTTCCATTTCGACAATTGGGTATAACAGTGGGGTTTCCCAATAAAAGATGTGATCACCGACCATTTCCCATCAAATACCTAATGATCTTCTTTTTTCTACATCCTATCTTATATTTCAGGAGTTAGGTTTTTATTAGTTATGGGTGGACAAGAATCTCGGCATTGTCCTGAATAAAACAAACAAAATATGGTATTGAATTGAATTCTTAAAAATTTCCTTTAATAATCTTTATGAGACATTACATACTGGATTACTGGTTTTTATATGCAATACAATATTATTAGTACGTTCAGGTGGTTAGAAAACCTTACATGTGCATATCTGAAATCTAAATTTCCGAGTAGCGACATTCAGCAATATACCTAAGTACAATTTGACCTCGCTTCTTCGTCTTCTAATTTCCTAGTCTATTCCTCACCGGTAGTGCAGATCGCTTGAATAAGGTTACAAATTAAATCTGACTCGGTAGCTGTTGCATATATAGCATAGTAACTATAGAATTAAACCGTCAATTAACTTAGTACCGAACGTAATCAAATACGACCCAGACCTAACAGTACCTATAAAGGTAGTAAGTAACAAACACCTAAACTTGTGAATTTATAATATTAGTGAGATAAACTACGTCGGAATAAGATTTAGAACTAGTTTGTTGTTGCCCGCCGTAATTACACTGTAATCTTTTAATAGGATTTTGGTAACTCAGGTTTAAAATTAGTGAACTTTGAACGGAGCTGTGACGCAAATATATTTTGGGTTATTTTGTACAATAAATAAAGCTTAACTTTGGAACGCCTGACTTTTTTTCTAATATTTATTTTTACCACAATATAATAATTGCTAATCATTTTGCTTTATTAATTCATTTTAATTTCAAATACGTTTCTTGTTTTACACGTCATGTTATCTACATTCGTCAATTTAACAAACTTTTGTTTGAGAAATTCCTATCAATTATTTTAATTACATGATTCTCGACTTACTTCTATATACACACACCATTTATTAAAATGTTTGCTGTTATTCAAATCTTTTTACTATACGAAGTCGTTTGAAAACGTTTCTAAAATTTCCAGTATTTAATTACTTAAAGTGTGCCATATTTTTTTTAATACATAAAATTTCATCATCATTTGTGATGAACATTTTAGGTACCGTAGGAGAAGCCGTAAATGGAAAATGCAAAGGTTATATATCCACCAGATCATGTCAACGACCTAACAATGAAGTATAATTATCTTCAACAATATCTACCATGTACACTTCCTTGAACATAATGTAAGAAAATCCCAATTCTATTATTACTGCTATACAAAATACATACAAAGCAAAACCTTAAAAGAAATGTTACCGAAAAACAAATTAGTCTGTTCGTTTTTCCTTTCATCAATCATCTTTATTGTTGCTTGAAAGCTGTTGTTTTACTTTTCCGTTCATTTTCGTATTAAGAGCTTGAGTATAAATATATCTATTGTTGTTACTGCTAAAACGTTTTCAAGTACTTAAATATCATAAGTGGCTGCAAAATTAATACAGATACTACTAATCTCTTTTAATTACTTTTTAGGTGTTCCACTGCTAGGCTAAGGTAAGGCCTCCCCAAATTTTCCCTCTATCGTAAAAATGTCTAACTCAATCAAATAAATCTTAGATATATTCAGTATAGGTACATATTTTTATAGTTTAGGATTTTTGTATCCCTTTTAATACACCAATTTTCAGACAGCGTCGATTCACGAAAAAAAATCTTAGACTAGAGAATAGTCTAGAGAATCCTAGACTTATTCTTATGTTTCGAACAAGAAACTAATGGCTGGAATTATAACTTAAAAAGTATAAACTTTTATTTCATGTTATAGGTCGAATCAAACTTAATGGTGGCTGTGAAGTCAGTTACACACTGCGCGCCCTAACTCGCCCCGCACCCCGCTAGTGCGCAACGACTCGCCTCATGTTCAAACCATGTGGAACAAAAAACTATTCATATCACGATAGACAATACATTTGCATCTAAAGGATATTTAGGAAAATGTATGTCAGCAATACTTGTACCCATTTCACACATGTCAAGGACAATAAAGAGAATTTTCATGTAAAAGGGGCGAAAAGCGTTATCAACTAAGCGTGACTTTTTCTGTTCAATCTATTTAGAACGCCTATTGTTTCGGCGGTTTCAAAGACAATGACGTTGTTTTATGATAGTTTCACATTCTAAACGGTATAATTTGAACTACAAAAGGTGAGTGAGCTCAGCAGAATGCTTTAGTTTTTACCCGGTTACGTCTCATCACACAAAATAATTTAGGCACTTCAATTTATGAATAAAATTGCAAGCAAACAGAAAATACTTAAACTTTTAGAAATGATGAATGATAATACTTTTGATTCAAATTACTCAAAACGTACGACAAATCACAAAACGCTGATAATTTTAATTTTTTTTTTAGATTATAAGGTGAATTTAATAAAATTGCCTTTTCAGAAAAAATCGTCTAAAATGCGATAACTACCTACTGGAAACTTTTTAATGGATAGCATCGAAGCATTAAGTACAACATTTCCATTGTAAAGTTACTCATAAAATTTCGTTAAATTATTCTAATTAAATTAAACTTTATGCGATCCATAGAATGCAGATGTGTTCATTACGTATTGGCTGCCACTCATTGTTTCATAAAGAAATTCGGTACAAAATTCTAAAACAATTGAATTGAATGGCATAGCTACCAAATTGTCTACCCACGACAATCGTGAACTTAATTGCCGTATGAGTCATCAGTGGTGAACTCATCCCATGTTACTGTAAAATAAAAATTAATAAATATTAAATATAAAAAATCGTTTATTGTTAATTTAAACAATGGAATTATGGATACTATTGGAATGCAAATCAAATATTTGCCTATAAAACATTAATAACTATTTTATTAAAATTACAGGCTTTTGAACAAGTTTCGTTCATAATAAAATTCTTTTATAAATCGTGGTTAAATATGTTGATTTATTGTAATTGTAAAATATTAGTCAGTTTTAGATTTTCTTGACAGTCTTTATGACGGCAACATGTAAAGTGGGTAGGCGTTACAAAATCATAATAAATAATTTACCAATTAATTGTTTAATTTAACACGTCAACAGCGTGTAATTATAATAATAATTAATTGGTAATTTAGATTCATCGCATAACTTAAAATCATTTTATCTCAAGTTAATATTTGAATTTGAAGTATGTGAGTCACAACTGTATGTCACTAACCAAGTTTATGTACTCAATATTATACAAAAAAAAAATTGGCATAGCAAGAGTGCGCTTGACAAATTTTGTGTTATTTATACGACAGGCACTTACCTAATATTTACCATGACAGTATTATTGCGAATACAATTTTTGTTGTTGTTGTTCACGTGTTTGGGAAACTCCAATCTTTGCATCTATCAGCTAGTTGTTTATCCAAGGAAATAACAGACACGAATGCTTGATAATCCTCTTCAAAGTTGATAAACCAGAAATTAAATGTCCTAGGTTAGAAAAGATTATGGACAGATATTTTTGATAAAAGTTATGTTTATCAGGCTCTTTAAATAAACTTTGAAATATAATCTATTATTTAAAATATAATTCGCACATACCCCTATGGACTCAAAAAATAAGAAAAACTAAGCAAATGTTGGTAGACATCTCTGAGATCATTCACAGTATAATTTTCATTAATTTTAAACAAACAAAGAAAAAGCGAAAAAAAATAATTCTTCAGTTATAATTGTATCAAATTTTATTGGTATTAAAAAATAGCGTCATTTTTGACCTATTGTTTCAAACAAATTATTGTCTTGTAAATACCAGCTTTTTGTGCTGTTCGATTGGTCAAGGTCAGGAACTTTATTTTGTTTATAGATCGAGATACAATAGGATCTCATCGATAGATAAAAAAATGAATTAAAGTTTGTGGGTAATAAAAATATTAAATAGTTTTAAAAAACTGACACAACACTCACAGAATATATTTTTCATAGAAGTAGTATAAAATTTACTAAAGTAAATAATTGACCGAAGCAAAAAAATGTATTAAAAAAAATTTGCTTATTAAATATAATTTAATTTCCGGGTTTATAAAATCAGTGAATAAAAGGAGTTAATATCTAACATTTAGTTTCAAAAAGTGATAAAATAATGACTTTTGACCTTCCTTCAGTATCGAAGTGAGATTAATTGCGAACACACAAAACCGGGTATGGAACAGACAGAAGGATTAGTTGTAATCCTTTAGTGGCTTCTACTCTGTTCTATTAAAACTATAGGCAACAGTATCCTGTATTTAGAGTTCAAAGGTTCGATGGCTTATCCAGAATGATAAAATAATAAATAAACGTTTTGTATTCTGAGTATGATAATTTTTGCACTAGTATTGAGTTTTATCTAACATAAAATTCACAAATGTTCACAGAATACTTATAACTTAGTAGTTATAAATATTCTGAGCGTAGTTAGTAGAAGCGTAGTTTTATCCGCGCTGAAAACAACCTTATCTGTTAAACTGCTAGAAAATGTCTTCGTATAATGAATGTGTTCAGTGGTAACTTGACGAAAAAATCATCTTAAAAAAATATCTGCTAAGTTAAACCTAAATATGCATCGCATAATGTTCTTAAAAACGTATTAAATACGCTATCCATTAATGACTAGGCAGGATCATATTAAACTGGATGCCCTCCCCAAGCCAAATGGCTTCATTAACGAGAGGATAAATATCCCTCCTATCATGAACTCGATACAGGAAATACAGGCGAGAATTTAAAATGAAACTGCTTTCAGGTACTGTGAATGTGTTCATAAAATCTAAGCTTGATATTTATGAGAGGAACGAGAATAGCGATCCTTAATTAAAAACAGTAGCTCAAATGCCCCTATTTCTGGCTTGCGCGAACTAGAGTAATGCCAGAATTTATTACTAGAACAAATTCTAACTATACTTTGATACGAAAGCCTTACTTTAATATTTTAAATGCGGAAGTAATTCTGTCTGTCTTTGTGGTACGCAATTATACGAATATGAAAATTTATTTACTACACCCACGGCGGAGTCGCGGGCTACAGTTAGTATTAAATAAGTTTTCTTGAAGTCTTTCACATAATTTTATTTCAAACAAAGCAGTTTTATTAACTTATAGGTATAGCACTTGCCAAATTCTTGGTAAAAGTTAGATTTCATACTCAATATGAATTTTATAATTTTAAGCTGACTAGTCTTCAAACTATTTTAAATTAAAAACCCAGATTATACTCCGTCCAAGCTGAACCAAATCGAATTTACGATAGATGTATTACGGAACAACGTTTGTCTATCATAAAAAAAGTCCTTGACCAGATGACAAGCAGATTCATTAGCTATCTTATGAGACAGAAAACGATTTGATGTGACGTCGATGAAGAGAAATGGGAGAGAATTGGACACTTGCCTGTCGAACTTGAAAGGCAATATGCTTCATGGGCCTCTTTCATTGAGTTTTGGTCATTAGGACAGATAAAAATATACCAGAAGGTCAGTTAGGGTTTGAATTATCATTTACTACAATTCCTACTCAAAAATAAGATGCTTTATTGGTTCATTAATTTTAGAATTTATTGTACGCTTTTTATTTCTGAACCCGATATAATTAAAATAAAACTACTTTTAAATGGATTCTATCGCGGCATATGTAATATTCTGCCTGTGACCATGACACCTGCACAGGTGTCGAAACGTCAGGAACTAAAATCAAAATAAACCACGATAGGATATTTTAAATTCAAGTAAATGCAATGTACCTACATAAACAAATTATAATTATTATATACACCTCCGAATTGAGACAATTTTATATTTCTACACTGTCGGACTGAATTTATAAAGTAATTCAGTAAAACAAAAGATTTATTCTATCAGAAAATTAGGGAAAATCATATATATGTGTAATAAAGTCTTGGATTTAGTGAATACTACGGTACATAGTGTAACAGGTTGGCTTTTGTTGCGACCAATAATAAACTTAACTTATAAATCTATTAGGAATTACTAATAGGAAATTAGACGTCAGACACAAATTCTATAATATTACACTTTTAATTCGCATTACAAGTTCTTAGATAGTCGTTTATATCGTAGGTGAGGTTAGAAAACCATACTATTCTAAAATATACTATACGTTATTACGAAATTTACCTTCATATTTGGTAAGTAATTTCCTCTTTACTCCTAAATAATTGGTATGTATGTGATAAAATTGCTTTTATTAATATAAAACCGAATGTGTATTTCTTTTACATCAATACCTATTTACTTTTACACACAAGGTTTATCATTATATTTTCTGACTTTAACACGGGCGAGGCTTCATATAACGTGGAGATCTTGGCGTGTCATATTCACACATTTCTGAAACATGCTAGCCATCAGAAGGCTTCCTTCCCGACCTAAATAGACGAGATATCGTAGAAAAAAGACTATAAGATAATATTGATCTGTTCATTTTTCTATGTAAATAATTTAGGTGACTGTATCGTAAATATTTGTGTCGAAATTCAATGCAATATGATATTGTAGTATAAATAACTTTTTGTTTCATTAATGTCAGTTATTAATCGCGTTATAAAAAATTTGTAGAAATCTAATGCGTTTGAAAAGTTTCCTAATCAATGTAGGTTATCATTTATCGCTTTGATTTATAAACAAATTTTGATACATAATAGAAAAAAAAACTTATATTCTTCCTGCTAAAACATTTTGAAAAGCATTCATAAAACCGTATCCACGTGGATATAATAAAAAATCATTTTTAAAAATTCATCTGACATTAAAGGCGAGACAGCCCTGTAGACTCTTTGTGTTTGTTATCGCAGTTAAAATAACAATACAGGTAACACGGACGAAGCGAACGTTATATTGTAATACACATTATAATAAAGGTTGTGAATGTATGTAAATAGGCGGTTTTGGGATGTTAATATCGTAGTATGAATAGATTCAGCGGTTTTGTGCGTAAAATATGACGTCAGTACCGTGTACACTTTAAGTGGCACGTTTTGTAAATAAACTATTGTCCTTTTATTTAAAAGGACGTAATGAGGTCACAATAAAATACCTCTTGCTGTAAATGAACATTTGAAAATTGTGTCCTTAAACTAAGTGTACTGTAACGGTTAGGTATGAACCTATTTTAACAGTTTTCTATAAAGAGTAATAGGTACCTACTTATTCCAATTATAAAAACAAAATATTAATATTAATATTTATGATACACATATTTTTCATACACGCACTACCTTAGCAGGTACATGAATAGCCTTCGATATAGGTTACATTAAATATACTAGTCAGTTTCTAGGTATAGCTTTGCATTAAAATTATAAGTACCTACATGATAATTGTTAGCGGTGCGTGAAATTGATTTGTGCTGTTGGAAATTCATTATGATTATTTCGTTATCCACATTTCATTAAACATTTGCAATAAATTTTAGTTTGTGATGTTATATTCTGTTTATCCATATATAATGTGTACAGTGTTAGCACAAGTACATTATTCGTGTACAAATTTAATGCCTCTGCTCTCGTATCCATAAATAAAATATGCTTTTCAGTGAACTTACATACTGTTACGTAATAATTCAAAACATTCGAATTTAAGTCATAAAGTTATAATGATGTGCCAATATTTAATATGACGTGTAATTTGCATTAAAGGGCACAGTTACCAGTTCACATTTACGCATTCATTATAAGTCGTTTTGAGATACATGCCATTTTTAATTAGCAAAAGGAATACGAGGCATTTCGTTCACGTTTCAAATTATCCCATTAATGGCCACAAATCCACAAAAATCAAACATTAACAATTCCGTTTCTAAATCGTTGTGTTATTTAAGACTGGAAGTCAAAGGGAGCTTTTGAAGCGTAAAAACTTTGTTGGCCTTTCTCAGCTTTGACGTCAGTGTAGGCGTCAACCTAGAAACCTAGAAAGGCAAGGAAGTAATTAAAGATGCCTAAGGGCAGACAGTGACGCGGTGCGGTGTCACCACTACTTAAAGTTACGCTATTTATAATGGTCTTGCTGTATTTATCGCTCTATTTTGTACTATCGCCCTAGTAACAAAATTTCTTAAATTATAAGCGTTCTGGGTTTTCAAAGGTTTGCTTGTTTCGCAAGACGTGATTATATCTATATATATAAAAATGAAACCCGTTTTCCGTTGTCACGACGTAGCATGAAAACGGCTTGACCGATTTGGCTGATTTTGATCTTGAAATGTTTGTGGAAGTCCAGGGAAGGTTTAAAAGGTGTAAAACATAAATAATAAGTAAAAAAAAAAACTGTTCCTAAACTCGCGAATTACCTTAATTAATATACTTTTGACAGAACGAAGTCTGTCCGGGCAGCTAGTAAATAATAAAAGCATATAGTAATAAGCCATTGATTAGTCGATTATATACAGTAATGCTATTTATTCATCGATTCTAATAATTGGGACTACCAAATCAAATTTAAAGCTTGCGGTAAAATTTTGAAAGAAAAAAGTACCTACAAAAATACCCAAAATGCAAATATTTAAGATACTATCAATGAAGTGCTCTCTTTTATATAATTATATTCTACCCTCATTCATATAGGTATTAGTCATCTTTATACTTCTCTATTTTCTTAACATTTTGAACCTCGTTTGGAAAACGTATCATAACCGACTTAATTTCATTCACTACGCCTATTAGTCGTTAAATTTTATAGCCAATGCTCCATTCTCTCCTATGTTTTCCCCGTATAATATTTAGTTTGTTTTTATTAATATTACCCAATAAACTGAGTTCTTAGAATACAATTTGAACTTTATGAAACAGGTGTAATAATTTCTGTTTATGTAAGGGTCTGGCATCTAGGGGTTAATTAAGTTGAATTTACAACCTTTTTATTGCTATTAAAATTAAGTAATCAATTCAAGAAATAATTAAATAATTATTGTTAACGCCAAAGGTGTAATAAGGTCTACTGACTGAGAATGCTTTCTGGCATTAAGTACGCCTATGTAATAATAATAATGAAGAGTTTGAATATACATAAAATTTGATGTTTGAAATAATACCCACGTGTATTTTGCAAGAATTTGAATAAAATGATTTAATTACTATTCCGTTTCTGAGACAAAACAATGGCAAAATATTATGGTTTCCACTAAAAAAATAATATTGATTTACTTCAACGATAAAACTATAACGCTTTGTAGGTAGGTACATATTATTATTTGGAGTAACGAGTTTTAAGAAAATCTTAAAGACACAAGGCACCTACTTTCAAAAGAATAAGCAGGAATTACCATGAGGCCTCTAAATCCTATTTTATTATCGTTACAAACCCTTTGAGTAAGCATGAGCTTGATAAGCGGTAAGTGGACACGAAATTTTCCTACACCTTTTCTGACTACCTACATATTTATTTCGAAATTTGAGAATTTCAGTTGGTCCTCGGAGGTTTTCGAGAAAAACATCGTACATTTTATCTCAAGGCCTTCACATCTTGTAAATTTTATGTGTAGTAATTCTTGTTGACTGTCGATAATAGAAGTTGCAACCGGACCTTGCAGGATTGAATAAATAAGCTGCCATCATCATGATGCTCTTATCATGTTAAAATAGGCCAGTTAGTAATATTTTTAAGCTACACAGATTGTTAGAAGATCGCTCCTGAAAACGAAGACGACAATAGTAGTCATGATACCTATGATGGCGAGAGACAAAAAAAATCGATCCAATTATACTATTAAAGAACAAGATTACATCCTGTATTATGTTGCCAGTATAAGGTACTAAAACATTTCTGAATTCGATAATTTTTCGCATGAACTTAAAAACTAAGTTCATGCGAAAAATGATGTCATATCCTGACGCTGACGCTTCGAAACGCACGCAGTTAGTAGCACATAATTATCTCTGTGTATTTTTTAAGTACGCAGTGACAGAAAATATAAATCAATCATTATTGAAGTTTGTCATCATTGAATACGTCATCACTGTAATGAGATCTCATACTTATTCCCAAAGGACGCTCATTAGCAAACTTTTCTTGTAAAGGAAAATATCGAAAGGAAACCGATACCGCAATAATGTAATTAATTATACCGCTTAGAAATACTTTGAGAATTGAGTTGTTGATGTTTAGGGTAATCCTATTGGATAATGAAATCACGTATTAAAATGTGACGAGTGTAGTCAGCTTACATTTAATGTTTAACTTGATGTCGTCTGCGGCTGTCGGTTATATCTATTTTTTTTTGTGACCTAATGGAAAACCTCATGGACTACCTCCGCCTTGGGGAAGATGGAGGGCCGTGCTGGACTCCTACCAGCTAAAACCACCAGAGCTGTCGGTTATACCTAACCTGTGTCCATTCTTAAAGTCCATGCTTACCCCGTAACATTAGTATGGATAATTATCGTAGGTACACCTAATGATGAAATTTATTGATGACACAGTAGGTATGAAAAGTTGACTCATGCTTTAAACTACAATGGGGAGTCTTGCATATTAAAATTTATGTCTAATTTAACATAAAATTTGATGTTTAGGTTGTGCAAAACTCAATAAATTTTACTAAAATTCGGAAGAAAGAAATTTCTAAGTTTGGAAGTGTTATTCTATGTGAAAGATAGAATAACGTTGTCTGGGTCATCCGATAGCGAGCTTGTAAATAAATCTAAGCCACAGGAGGGACTAAAGTCTTGATATAGGTACTAGGCTAGGGAATATACTGTTATCATAACCCATATACAACACCACTTCTTTAAAGAAAGATAAATTTTGTTTTTTTTTAGGTAAAGAAATATGTGCAGGAAATTCACCAACTATAACAAATATTCTTGTACAAAGGGTATTTACTTATTTACCATAAAATCGTAAAAAGTAGCTTCCTTAATAAAACTTTTCGTCGTGTTACACCGACGCATAAAGAGCTCATGATTAGGGACTCCATTTAAATTGAAACTATTCAGGCATCTCATATATTTGCGAACGAGTATTAGTTTAGCTATTTTTAACCGTTGATTATCGTGACGAACAAACAAAAATTAAACACATACATATTAAAATAAATTGTTAATAGATTATATACCGTTTTGTGGTAAAACTGCAATGATCATTCTGTTTCTGCTGCTTCCTTCATATGGTAATAAAATCTCAAGCGGCGTAACCTATGGTGGACTTACAAAGCAAATAGGTCTCCACAAGAGGTTAACAAGAATTCTAGTAAAGTGCGAAATAATAACCTTTAAAATTATCTTATATTATGTACTTACACCTCTGCGAGTCGGTCTTATTTGGTGGTTTCTTGTCCCGCACCATTGCTGCGGGGCGGTGGTGCGGGGGGTGAGGCCGGCGCGGCCGCGCTCCTTGATACTATCGCCCCCGCCCGGCGCCGCTCGCGCTCAACGCCACCGTATTCTCGTGGTTGTGCCAAATACCTGCAAAAGTTGTACAACTAAGTGCTCATGTCTAGACTAAACGTGCGTTAGATGTGCCGACAGGGAAGATCAGGTTTATGTAGACATTCATATTATATTGCCGCTATGGAATGTTTGTAGATTTAGAAATAATGCTTAATGATTCGAATGGATATTTGAATGAAGATGATTTGATACCGGAAAAAGACTACACCATTAGAAATATTACGTGCTTTATTAGATGAAGACGCAGGGATGAGTAAGCAAATTGAAAATATATCAATCGTGTAAGATTTTTTTATTTAAACAAATCAGTTCCTTTCTTATCAACTAATAAGGATCTAGTAAGTATGTTACAAAACACTCGTGCTTCAAATTTCGTCATATGACTTTAGCAATAATCTAATCATCAAACATCAAAGAAAAGTTCCATCAAAGAGGAAAATACGTATATTTAAGTCCCTAACTTTACTTATTGGGTCCTATGTACGAAAATGTAATAATGTATTGTGAATAACTTTATTTATTCCCTTTATTTCGGTCGATCTTTGGACCTATAGCGATACCCTCCGCGCACAATAAAGTTGTCCTTTTCGTCGTGAGACGACGGCGAGCGACGGTAAACTAAAATCGTCTGATTCCCTGCCATGAATAAGTTACCCTACCTCATCCTTACTCACTAAACATATCATGCGACTTATGTGAGGAGTCTTGCTTATTTCAATTTGAGTGTCTTTTTAACATATAGTTTTCTAGTATATCAAAAAGATTACATAATAATATAGTTATTACAGCAAAGAACCACTAGCAGAATTTACACGAAATATTATACAAACAGTTTTGGGAAAGTGAGGTTTGCAGTCATAACTATTAGCTTAGCGGCGGTTGACCTTCCTTAAAGTCTAATTTTACGCCAAATTTCTAAACCCTTTAAATCAGACGCAACCCCTAGGATTTAGTTCAGTTTCAGTACTCTATATTAAACCTAGGATTTACGACTAAACTTGGATAACTCTTTATGAGTTTAGTTATTATCAACGTGTCGTCAATAAATCAAACCCAATGAAGGCTAATGGCACCTATCAACTTTTGTAGGTTTAACCTGCGTCAATTCTTAACTTCTGGTTGATAAAGTAAATATCACACAGTCATAATAAAATAATTGTTGTAGTTGTCCAAATAAACGTTTCATTTTTGTTCTTTTTCCGTAGCAACTACTTCAGCAAAAATCTAAAACAATGATCATATTTATTAAAAACAATTTTTCCGTTGAAACTAAATTATTTTCATCCGATGGAACAGAAGTGGGCAACTACTTCTACGATTTCTTTTGCCTAAAGATTAACTTCGATTCGAGGAACTTTTGCAGTCTGAGTTACTAAATAGTTAGTCTAAAGTTACCAAGTATGTGCCAAGTTTTGCGATTGAATTTTGGGTAAATACTTTGCCTATCTTGTAGGGTGAATTTCCAATATGTTCTGGGTTGAAAATTGCCAAAGTATTGCAGCTTTTTTTAACATAGCATGAATAGTTCAGACGTTTTGTCTCATGTTTGTGCGCTTGTGCTTCAAACTTAGATTTCTAGATTCACTAGGAAATTAAAACCCTCTCATATAATACTCATATTAAAACTGAACTATTCACGATTAAATACAAAAAAAATATTCATAATAATATGAGCTTACAGAAAATTTCAAAAAATTTATTTAGTAGTGATTGAGTATTCAGAGAATGTCTTTAAAAGCTTCCTAGTCATAACGGTCTTCGAAGATCCATTGTAAGCCTTGAAATGCTTGCAGTGAAAGTACGTACTTCCTCGGAAGATTGTCCCAGAAATACTTTTATAGCATATTTAAAAGACGATAAAATGTCGGTGAAAAAAAGTCTAAAATGTTTTGCGAAAGGAAATTTTGATATTAAAAATTGTCTTGAATTTTTTAACATTTGCAAATTGCTCTCCTCTACTTAAAATTTAATGGAAGTACATTAATGTGATTGTACAACAGAACTTTTCCTTGCCGTGGATAAATTGACTCAGTTGAACTTCCGACACATGAGTACATAAACTTCAGAAAAATGTTTCATTTTAGGCGGGCCGCGTTTTTCCATCTGCTGACAACCAAATACGTGATGAATACTAACTTTATGAACATGGCGTTACGATAAAATTGCTCAAAAAAGTCGATGCCGAAACAACAAGAGAAACTACTTGTCACTGTCATTAGTAACACTGAAATTGCAAAACTCCAAAAATACAACAACGGGCGTGCGAAAGTAGCAATCGCAACCAAATAACGTCCAAATTAGCGAATTTGGAACTGCTCCAAATAGTCTCTTTAATAAAACGCCATTTTAATTGACAACTAAATATTACTCTGTTACTGAAGGCTTGCCGTGTAGCTGGTGAGCCATGTAAATTATTGGAGCGGGAAAATTCATTAGCCTTCCGGAAAAACGATCAAAGCAATTTAGAGGCTGTTACGTGGATTGAGCGATGGTGACGTGAGGCCCAGACAGGTGATGTTGCATTTAGTTAGAATGACGCTTCATCAGGATTAGACATGCTATCCATTATTCATGCCATTGATTACTCGGATACAGGCTGATACAAATATAAAAGTTAGGTTCTGTTAGTTACATGACCAACAAAAATGTATTGTTGACTACCACGGCTTTCAAAGCCTTAATTATCACACAGCGGCTAAATGGCTTCAGATTAAACTCAATAGGGTTGGAGCTCTAACACGAAAGATATCGAAAAATTATCCGTATCGAAGCGTCACAATTTATATGAAGACGCAGTTCTAAATTCATCGTTTACGTTCCGAATATATTATCGATAGTATTAATGCTACGGACTCAGAAAACCATAAATTGTGTTCTTGGAATGCTTGAAAAACATTCTGTCTGATGACCCTCACAAATTCGATATTCAGAAATTTACAATCCATGGTTAACGGGCAAACAAAGTAACAGGCAATTTTAAAGCCTCCTTAATAATAAATGTTTTCAAAAAGGCTCTGATATCGTATAAGTGCAAATAACGTTTGTGAAATTAAATATTTACCCACGCTAACCAGCTCCATGAACGTAATTAGAAATAAAATGGCGTAGGTTCTGAAATAATGATCATTTGGCCTAACGTTACCCCTGTCATACACATGTGTTCTAAATGTACGATACATTTCTATTCGCATAAAATATGAGTGCCTCCTTATAGTCCCGGGTTTTGCTTTTATTATAGTACTATTTTTTATTTATTATAGTACCCAACATAGGCCATTTTAGGGAAGTCATTTTAACAAATATGCATATTATAGAACTTTTGGCATATTGACGTGCATTTTGCTCCATCCACCATTCATAAAGTTTTGAATATAATGTCGTGTGACTCTATCAACTACACATCTATCTACTTGACTTCGTTTAAAAAAAGGCTAATTACAGATATCATACATATTTCCTATATAAAAAATCTATACCCGCTACTGGTTAATCAATACATTAACTGAAAAGGCTGATTAGGGAAGGTATTTTTATTGTATCTCGGCAATCGAAACTTAATATTATTCATAAACAGCAAAGTTCAATTCTCAAGTCAAAATCATGGTAAAAATTAATTAATAGTGCCTAATTCTTGCTCACGTTTTAAGTGTTCTCGCTTGCACTTAAACCTCCTCCTTCTATATTATTATTAAACTACGCAAACAAAATCAAAATATTTTTATTTCAAGTAGGCCTTTCCAGACACTTTCGAAATGTATAATGACTTTAGTTGCGCGGTTCCAAGAGTTATTCCTATGGATAAGAACCGGCAAGAAACTTCATAGAACTCTTTTAAAAATTGTAATTGGTATACGGTGTTTCATATAAAAATACATAAATTATAAATAACTCTAGGTTCCTATTGAATACGAAGTTCTCCTTCAAACTTCAACCGGACTAAGGACCGCGGAGGAATAATGTAGAAAAAATACTGTGCATACTATTTTCTAGTAGAGATTGTTATTGAGTCATGATTTTACAGTTGATAACACATTTTCGACGATAATTTTGTGATCTTGTTGCTTTTAAGAGCTGTAACAAGAACTAAAACGCTTTTTTTGTATTAAATTTAAAATAGCGGATAGAAAAGTACCGTTGATTTAAGTCTCCATTGTCCTATTTCGTTTATGGACGTAATGAGAATCTAGATAAATAGTTTCATTATAAAAATATCAACATCACCCAACGTTTACGACACACTCACAACATTGCAGCTTTATCAAGATACATTTGTTGCAACTATGTAGTTAATTTTAAATTAAGTGCTCATTTGCTCCATTATTTTCGTACTTACTTTAAGTAATCTGTTCTCATATACTACATTTAGATTGATTGAGATGAATCTAAAAATATTAAGGTTAATCTGTATAAGTTTTAGTACTTTCTTAACTTAGCCCATTTTAGGTAATACTACTTAGCAAATATCCAACAAATTTGTCATTTTTAAGGGCAAGTTAACATTCTACAGAACAGCGATGAAATTCGATGTTCTTTGACACTAAACTATAGATACTAATATTATAAAGCTAAAGAGTTTGTTTGCTTGTCTGGTATTACTGGTTCTATTAGAAAAATTCTCTCTGTGTTAGATAGCACTTTTATTGAGGAAGGTTATAGGCTGCTTTGTCGCGATAACCGATGCCCACGCAAGTGGCGCCGCGAGCAACAGCTAATATTGAATACTATGCTTTACATTTCTATTTCCGTTTAACTGGAATAATAATCATAAAAGAACGTACATCTATGAGTACCATATCACAGAACGACACACGTGTTTAATTTCAAATTTACACTTGAAGAAAAAAAATACGTAATTTGACTGACCTGTTGGTCTAGTGGTTAGTGACCCTGACTGCGAAACCAAAGCTCGTGGATTCGATTCCTACGTGTGATGAGCTGTGTCTGGGTGTAATCTATCTATATTATGTATGTACTATATTTACTGTATTTAGAAATATATCATAATGTTTATCACTTGCCTGGTCACCATAGTACAGGGTAGATGTGTGTGAGATTTCCCGAAACATTATATTATACATACCTATAATTATATTCGGCCCTAGAATAAATGTTTGAAGATTAATGTTATCACTTATCAGAATTCGCACCGCGTTTCAGCCAGCCGCACGATATTTCAACTTCGCCTAATGTTCGCACATTACCGGAGTTGCTGACTAACCTGATCTTGTACAGATTTATACACCAGATGTGTCGGTTCCGCCGGCGTGACTGGTAAGGGGTGTGCAACTGTATAGTACCTACGTGTCATTCTATATTGCGTGTGAATTCAAGACGTGATGCACGAAGACCAACGCCAAGGCGATTACGTCATATATTACAGGAATATTCAGTGAAAGAGGTAGTACACAGCTATTTATTACTATTGTGAACTACCAACAAAAATAAAATTATTTCATTTTTTAAGGTTCCGTCAATTCCGTAACTCAAAAGAAAAATACGGAACGTATGAAATTAATACCATGGGTTTAGATTTAGTCCCTTAATACTGTGAAACAAAATAACTTCTAAGTTAACGTACAAAAAAGATACAGCCATTTATATCGCAAAAAACGTATATTTCAACGCTCTCGAGAGAATCGAAATTAATAGGGTACTTCCCATTGACCCAGAACTTTGCAATTTGGCAAGTAATATTACTTTACTTGTAAGTAATAATAGTACAGGGAAATGTCTGAAAACTACACATTTATGATAAAAACATGAAAAAATATCCTTTTTGTCCGGAACCCTTGGTGGGCGAGTCCAACTCGCACTTGTCCGGTTTTTTTTTAAACTTATAAGATAAACAAAGTTTTAGCGCTGATGTAAGTTGTTTGTATTTAAGTGATTTTTATGTTAACAATTCAATTGACACTGCCATTCTAAAGCTCACAGACACCAACTTAGTGTACGCGGTCTAGAAATCTTATTTAATCAGCTTCTCTATTTATTTAGCTGCATATTACACAACAGCTTCCCCACGTCAGTCTGTCCATGTTTGTACTAATCTCACTAAGCGCCAACTGGTCGGATGTAGGTTTCCCCTCAAAGCCGTTAAGTACATAAGAAGCATTATTTTTAAATGGATAGCACAGATTACTTCAAACTACATTCAGTGACTACTACATCCTGCTTAGTAGAAAATATAGTTAATACTTTTTTAAATATAATTTCTTACTTAAATAACCAGTATTTTGATATATAAGGGATATGACTATAATACGGCTTCATTTAACTTACTGCGACATATATGTAATTCAAATCTACTAACTGTTTTAAATATGTATAAAACTAGCTGTTTTGGCCGTTGCTCTGCCTACGGTTCCTATTATTTTCTAATAAAAAAAATAGCATATTACTCAAGGATAGAGCATTCTAATGGCAAAGTGTATAAAAGCCTTATAAATGCTTGTTTTTTAATTATTATTTTTTTACCTGAAAACGTATTATTTGGAGGTTAAAACTGCCGTTCAAGACCGAACATTACGCGTTTGTTATATAAAGGTATAAGTAATATTCAACCAAGTTACTGAGTTCCGTGAAGATAAGATAAACACTGATCGATGCTTCATACCAGTCAAGTTAATGGCAGTGGGAATGGCGCACAAAATTATCGTATTAATATTAAATTTATGACCGTATAATATATTAGTTCTTGAATTTCAATGTTACTCTGGGATGGAGAACTTTGTAAATTGTACAATAAATTCTAATGAAGTATTTAATAAGTTCCACATTCAAATACACAAAAACTAAGTGTTGGTTAGGTTAGTCCTTGCTAGTTAGATAAGACCTGAGATTAAAGTCCGGAAATAACGGAAAGAAGCAATATTTTCACCCGATATTTTTATGCATGTCATAGTCAAAGAACATTGTGTGCATAGGGTGAATTTAAACTACTGAAAATACTCCAACGGCTTTGAACAATGTAGTTAACGTAGCTATAGTATTTACAATGGGAACATTGAAAATTTAGGGTATAACAGTACTATTAAAGAATATTTCTTTTTAAATAATCTTACATTTTATAAAGGTCTTGATTGCTTTACTATTCTTGGAAGAAAATGGCAATAAAAATTTACGATTTTTTAAGGTTTTCTTTCCCTTATTCCAGTTTCCTATTCCAACTAAATTAAATAGGTTGAAGTAAGTTGAGAATAATTTTATAATGTTAAATTTAATTATACAAAGTTTAAATCTCTTGTTGACGTCACCTTGAAACTTCTTCCTGCGTTTAATTCGTTCGTGAAGAACGATTATGACGCATTTAGGATTTGGAGTAATAAATTTTATATTTTCGGCTACTATGAGAATGTTTTTAGGATTTGATGAGGCCTTTTTCAAGCATCCTTTTATTAATGACAAATATTCAATAAGTGATTGTTTCAACTACTCAAACTATGCAACTAAGTATAAATTGACTTCGCGAATCGCATATTCTGTGACAATTTTTTTTAAATTAATTAATTAAATAAAAGCGTCGCCATACCGGACCCTAGTCGACTCGTCTCTCATAAGAAGTTAAATAACAGAATCGATGACAGATGGGCAGCGTGTAACATAAATGATAAAATTTCAATTCAACATATTGGTTCCAACATCCACGCGTCCCATTAGACCTTTTAAATGAGTTTTCGTAAAACCGAGCTTAGATCGCCGGCCTATTTGACCTCTTAAATGGGTTTCCTCAGAGTCCAAAGCCAGATAAACCGCTTTATCGGACCCGACAAATAGATTTATTCTGTCAAAATCTTGAAATTCCATTTGGATGCTCACAAAGAATATAAAGTAAATTGCTCGGTACAAATTCGGTTCAACTAGATTTTTCACGTATGTTTGAACGTCAAACTTCTTGGAGGTAAAGGAGGTATTTGTTAAGTGTTTATGTGTATATACACTCACGAGCATAAATATAAAAGTATACACATAGCGAAATTGTTAAACAATATTTTAACAGGAACTCACCAAAATTCAACTTTTAATCATTTTCATTAATAAAATTATAACAGTTTTCAAATCATGTTTATATTTTTGAGTTAACAAAAACTTCTCGCTAAATAAGTTTTACAATTTCGTTATGTGTATACTTACATATTTATGGTCGTGACTGTACGCATAAATAATTATCAAAAATATTACCAAAATAGAGTCCGTTTCAAAAAACTGGGCGTATCGTGAAATATTAGTACAAATAAATATATTATTGTAAAGTTTTGAAAATTACTGAAAGATCACGAAAATAAACAGTATCCGCTTAATAACCCACAAAACAGTTCAAAACTAATTAAACATTATTTTCAGATCGATATTTGTGAACGGCTCATCCTAGAAACAATTAATTTAAGCTGTCTAAATGAGTAACAGCTCCAATATATTTAGCCAATGTTTTTGTATTATAATTGGAAAGCTAATTTTATTATACCCCACCAAACCCTAGCCTTACCTTTAATACAATGAATAAGTACCATCGACAGTATGTAACGTATCACTTAGAGATATGATGTAACATATTGTTATTGTTATAATCGTTTAAATTCGAAGTTGTATTTTTTTTTGTACTAACATTAGGTTAAGACTTTTGCTAACGAGATAAAATGGATATTTTTATCTAAAATAAATCTTTATTATTATTATTGTATGAATAATTCGAAATTCGAAGAGTTGTGCTGATGATGGCCTCCACCGTGGGGCTTCAGTATGTTCATTTTGGGTGATCTATGTAGTATAGTACGAGGCCATTTATATTCTGTTGGTGTAACATATTGCGTATATAACATAAGTTTGGAATTTTATTTCAATATTTTTTTTTATTCAAAATTTCTGTTTGGAGGTATCATCGTATGAAACTTATGTGCATTACAGTAGTGCAACGTACCGACTGGATTATGTATTATCGGGTTTTATCCGGCTCTCACATTATGGTACTGTTCGACGTCAGCCCCGGGCCTGCTGGAATGCTGTTCTGTGCTTATTTGGCGCAGCCGCGAGCGATGCGTTATAAATGTCTAACGCTCGGGTGGCTGAAACGCCTCTGAAATTTAATCCTGATGAGTCGTGCATAATTAAGCTTTATGCTTAGTGACGTTATTTATCAATATACCTAGGTATTCAATACTTTTAAATTATATTGCTAAGCTTGTTAATCTGCTAAAACTGTTGCTTGATTATTGATGCTCATTATTACGTCAACACCTATAACGGATTTCATTGAAAATCGAAAATGGAATTCCATTTAATTTCAGGAAATTTCGCATTTCCCTGAAACTTGAATCACATGTCATGTTTATCAAGATAAAATTTGATTAAAAACCTCTTTGATTCCAAATTCTAATCGGATTTGTAAATAAAAGGCGAGATATGTCTCTCGATATGAAATTTCACAATAAAGGCAGGCAAACTTTACGGTTATCTGCGCCTAACTGGAACATTTGTTATTGTTCAGGGGCCGGCGACAGCGTCTATTACTTCAGCCAACAGATACCGGCCAGGCGTCGCCAGCCGCTTTGCTGAACCACGAAATCTGATATTACTGAAGGGTTTCAACGTGACAATGGGTTACACAATCTTTGATCTAAGGTTGAAGCCGTGACGACGGATTAATAAATGAGTGTAGTTATAGAAGACGGCAAACAGGAACTCAATAAATAAATTATTTATGCCTACCTACAGTACCAAAGACTCCAAATGTTTTGTAAGCTACTTACAAAAGTATGGATCGATTGAAAGTATGGATGATTATGCTATGTGTATACATATTTATGCTCGTGACTGTACACACCTTTGTAGAAAAACCCTATTTCAAAATTTTCCCCACGTAACATTAAGTCTACACTTAAAACCGAAGTTTACGTGAAAGGGAAAGGTTTCTGTAACGGCCTATTTGAATGATCACCCCGGTGATTGCTGTGACCACGGTCAGTGGGCCAGCCTGAATAATAAATAATGTGGTCGGGTGTAGCAGCAAGCCATTAGTTTGCGGAATTTATTCGCACCCCGCCGACCAACGTTACTGATTAAGCTTTGAATTTTTGCCAACACCCGCCTTTGGTAAGCTAGGAAAAGTTAACGTTGAACCACGAACTTTGTGTTTTAGCTGAGAGTTTAATAGTCGACTTAACTACCCGCAAAATAGAGCACTTTAAATTTAATTTTATGGTTAATTAATCCCAGCAATAAATAAAATATTCCAATACATTTACGTTAGGAAGTTAGAGCCCAAATTGATATTTAAAATAAACAGTTTTTTCAATAAAAAAAAAACATATCAGGTTACCTAGAACACGAATTGAATTCATTACGTTTTGTTTTTTGTGATAAAACAAAATCGAGAATCGTTTCAAATAGTGTTAGGTTTTAATTTACTGCCAACGAATATCATATTCCGGAACGCGTTCATATAACGGTTTTAAGGGAGATAGAATAAAAAAACTGAATGCGGAGCTTTCTAGTTTTTATTTATTTTATATTTATAATCACACAAGCGTATATCACTTCATACTTCCATTTTATAAAAACGCTGTGCTTAAAATAATTATTGCACTATCCTGAAATCAGATTATAGATTTTTAGAATAAGCTAAATAGTAATCTCCGAAACTACTAGCATTGGCTGCAGCAGCTCTTAATACATACTAGTGTGAGAATAAGAGATATTAAGAGCTGCTGCAGCCAATGTTATTTAACATCATCAATAAAAAGTTATTTGCGATAACATAACTTAGCCCTTCACGGAGGTTATATTCAATAAGTGTCTCCGATCGACCGACGATAGTCTGAGAGCGATACACCCCTTAGCACCATCCCGTCTCTACAGTGTTTGGATTGCAGAAATTTAATTTAAAACCCTTGACGTCAATCCAAGGCGTGAGCTTATTTTACAAGTTTGAGAAAAGGTATCTAGATTCTGTGCATTATTAGATTTGTATAGAAGACATATGTACGGTATTCTTTTATGTCTGTGGAGATAGAAATAGAAAATAATGTTTAAATTTGTTAGATGTCGAGATAAAATAACTAGGTATTTACACAGAAATATTTAATTAAAAAAGACTCTTAATGCTAAACTATTTATTAATTAGACAAAACTAAAACTAAAATAGCACCAAAAAACTCTCTCTCTCTTCCACATTTCTGTCCACTCGAAGTATTTGGTATTATTTTCGGATTATTTATTTTTATTTTACAAGCTCTCATGTTTAAAAGAATATCGTAATCTCAAAATGTCTAAACCTTAGAGACAATTAAGAATAAATATTGTAACAGCAAGAAGATGATGACCCAAAAATCCGATGTAACAATTTTATTTCATGTGACTATTAAGCTAGCTTTACGTGATCTGAGTTAATAAGCTAATTATTCAGTTTATCACGTACAAGTCTTTTACCTAGTGATAATTCCACTCCTCTAATTGCACTGGATAGGGGAGACTCCGAATGGCACTAAAGTACCGTAAGTCCAAATAAGTGTTACAGACACTACCCAACGGTAATGGAGATCTCGCGTTTAAGTATCTTTACTAAAAAGTGAGTCTCACTGAGAGCGAGAAACAATCAAATCCTCTATTACTATCTCTCCCTTATAATAATTGACTTCTAGAAAATGTATTTAGCATCTGGTATTTCTAAACGTGGTAAAATTAGGTACCTATTTCAAATTTCCAAGTTTGAGATAATTTTACTCAGTATAGAATATAATCGCTCTGTGTTCAAAATCAACTTTAATTTATTAGTAAGCGAATTCATCCTTTTCAGGAATCGCTGTCATTGAGGACCCACCTCAAGTTGACTCATTACACCGATACGCACCAAGTTTGGCGTAAATGGTCCTTGTTTTAGTTGCCCGTAATGGACAAGTGCGTACTTTCGTATTTAGAGTCATGAATACATTTGATCCGACTTAGATCACGCCAAAAGAAACTGTCTTCAAGTGAGCAAAACTACTCCAGTGCAAATGACGTAGCTTATCTCGCAAAAACTTAAACATCTTAATAATATTAATAACTGAATAATATACAACTACACTAGAAAATATACTGTTACCGAAATCGTAATTATCTATTCAAAATGGGACGTAGAGTGTTTTAAGGATTAGATACGGTTTAAAAACAATCAGCACAAAAAAGGTTCATTAAATATAATTGATATTCAACTTTTTCATGTCAATATTCGATACGAAAACTTTCTAAATGTCAAAATATTCCGCTTCAGCGGTCTGATAATCATTTTTGATGTCAAAAAATTGATACAAAAACTGGGATACCGAAAATTTTAAGCTTTCTACACCAGGTGTACACTTCACCCCCTTCGGAAAGATATAAATCTTGATAAATAGGACGGAGATAGATAAAATTGAAACTATTGTACGTTAAACTTAATTTCACAAAGTAAAAAGGTACCATCAGCAAAGCCTTTTCCCAAACTATGTTTTGGTCGGTTTTCGGTCTTACCGAATAATAGCTGAATACCGTATTTTTCATGGACCGACTGCTTTTCTGATCTCCCATCCAGGGACCAACCGCGGCGAGCGCAACTTAACCTCTATTACAGTTACTATAATTATAGTTGAAAACCGGCGTGGTACAGTTACACTTAGCCACGAGCCCATCTTTATAAAAAGACACCGATGGTCAATAAGTTTAGTTACTTGTTTTACAGAACGGAGAATGTTATGCTTCAAACTACAGCAGTGTAGCAGTAAACCGATACGTAATTACTGACACGTGAAGTGTTAGTTGTGCAAACTTTGACGAACTCATACATTCCAAACACAAAGTGTAACATACTAAGTTTAATTAGCTAGCGTTCTATGTATTTCGTAGTAAACGTATTTGACAAGTTTCACTACTGTTAAATACATTTTGATTAGACCTCATGTTAAAAATCAATACATGGGTATTCTATTAATAATCTTAATAGTTAGATTGGAAAGTATATAAACATTAAAATGACGTTTATGCTGAAGTAATAAGTCCCGTAAGACTATTTTGATACCTACCCAACCTTTGAGCAATTCATGTTTGTTAATACCTTAGGGTACAGACCACATTCAAGTTTTACTTTCCCAATAGAGAGAATTTACTTTTTATAAATACGTACTAGGTAGATTAATTGTTTCTTAAATCCTACTGGAATCAAGTACTATAGTAAAAATAACAAAAACATCTATATTATTTTGTTCACTTGGGAAATCTAGCTCATAAGGTTTTTTTATTTCACAAAAGAACCATAATCCCATACACTTTCTCAATTTATAGCCTAATATAAAAAAGGAAAAGCTATTTGTGAAGCACAGAAAACTAAATCTTAAAGAGGTTGGGATGAGGCTACGCGCACAGCAATTACCAAGTTTTATTAGACTTTAATAGGAAAACATCTCTAATTAAGTTATTTATCTGTTAAGGCTACCCTAGAGAATCTTTCTGTAGATCTCTCTTTCCCACTATACTCTGTAGCTTTATCTATGGAACTGAAGTTAGCTCTGCTTGAACTTAATATATTATGCGCGTTCTAAAAATATTTAGAGAACAGTTTTGAACAATCAATACTTCCTAGAATACCCTTTCTGCATCAACATCAGTATCTCAACCAATTTATTATAAGCTAACGAATTTCAGAGCAACATTTTACAGTAGACAAAGCGTCCAATGGATCCAAAATTTCGTAATTTATAAAGAGAAAAGTTTTGTTTGTTAATAACAGATTATCGACTTTATGAAGCATCTGATATCAGGCAGTTGATAGTTACCGGGTTTTCAAAGTATAAGTACAACAATGCATAAACCGAGTTCTTGTTGACAGCGGAACCTGCGGAAAGATTTGGGCGCGGTATAGTAACAATATTCGCGTATCATATCTTAAATGCATAGCTTAAACGCAAGCCACTTTGAGGTATATAATATATACTATAATTGTAATGTAATGTATTATAATTGCTGTATACAGACGACGTACTTGAACACTACACTTCATTAGGTACTAATAATCTTAAAAAATAACAAAAATCTATATTTTAATATGCAAATAAATTTGTTTCATAAACGAAAAAATGTTTACTAACTAGAGCCAAAATAAACAAGTATTTTAGTGTTCATGAAAACTGTAATTTCGTGGAAATCGTAGCATTCGAAATGAGCTTTGATGCGAAGCAACATAACTGCATTTATAATAAAATAAAATAGTGGTTTAATCCCGACGATACTACTGAGATTAAATATAATTTATGGAGACATTGAGAAAGATTAATATTTTTACAAACAACGACAACCAAACTCAATATCCTTTAATCTCTAAACATTTCTCCATGTAATAGACGAAGAAGTAAGCTATCACTAAGTTCTATAATTTGAACTTAAAACGGACAAACTGACGACGAATATTAAACAATGGCGTCCGCTGTAACTGTAGATAACTTCAGACGAACGCTAAACGTGACCCAAGTTTGAGGTAATCAATTCAAAGGGAGGGAAATTAATTTATAGACTGTTGACCATGATTTGTCGTAAGATTCGTGGCGAGAAGTAGGTCACCCACAAATGGAGAGGTGAATTAGGGATTATCTTGAGTGAATGAGCGATACATGGATCCACATGGCTTGTATACTATATATTACGTTTGTATATAAATATTACGTACGCTTGTATATATATATTACGTTAATAAGCTGCAGAATAAAAAAATATTAAGTCCAAATTAGGCTGCTATGTAGCACTTTTTTTAAGCCAACATATACAAAAAAAGCACCCTGATTCGCTCTTTACCACTTCCTTAGCACTACCTGGGGTAAAGAAGAGGGGCTCGTGGCTAAGTGTAAGCCGTACGGTTTGACCGATAATAAAGGTTAAGCCGCGCTCGCCGCGGTTGGTCCGTGGATGGGTGACCATTTGTAAACATACCGAGACCCCTCCGTGCCTCGGAAAGCACGTTAAGCCGTTGGTCCCGACTGTCATACAGTGATCTTTGACAATCGTTAAGTCATTACAATTCTGACAACCAGTCTTACTATGGAATACTGTATTACCTAGCAATAGGTTGTGGAGGTCAGATAGGCAGTCGCTCCATGTAAAATACGGTATTCAGCTAAATCCGGTAAGATTGGAAGCCGACCCCAACATAACTTGGGAAAAGGCTAGGCAGAAGACCTGGGGTAAAGAAACGGCTCAACATACTCCCTAGCAGATGCTGCCATGGCCAAAATTGTATACCACGGCTTCTTAGATCGAATTAATCGAAGTATTAATTATTAATCTTGTTATTGGTGTACAATTTTTATATAGAAAGTCTGCATTACTCCAAAATCGACTCAGACAGAATGCCTGCTGGAGTTTTATCCGCCTATATTCAGCAAATTGAAGTACAGGGGCTAAAGTCCTACTAAGGGACTTGTTTAATCCTTTCGAACTCGTACCTTGTGGCGTTTAGGCGCAGTATTTTTATAATTTGAGTACAAAAATAAAACGGCACTATTAGATAATTGCCACCGTTCGTCGTTCCGCAAATCCTAGGACAAAAACCCCTCAACAAAGAACTAAATGCAAAACACGAACTATCTAGCCGAAACAGATTGTATCGCTAGAAACACTCACATTAACAAATACGATCTACACTTAGCAACGCGAATTCACAAAAAAACCCGTTTTAACCGTACAAGTAAAACTAAAAGACAATTCCAAAAGAATTCTGGCAATAAAAACGGTTCCTTAGCAACAACAGGTGTGATATCAAAGGTATTTGAGAAAGGACAGAAGGTACTCTAGGGACATACCTTTACTCGTTCGCGATATTTCATGAAATAATCCACAGGACTCTGATCGTGGTCCGTTATGTAATAGTTTTATGTCTTAGTTATATAGAAGCCAGTATCGTGTTTTTTTGTAATTTATATACATACTAGCTGTTGCCCGCGGCTTCGCTCGCGCGTAAAGTAAAGAATAGTATTAAAGGTAGATGGATGTATTCTGTGATTTTCAAAGTAAGGAGTATGAATAAATTATTTCATAAAATATTATGGCGTTAAAATAATAATTAAAGTAAAGTAAGGCAAAAGCATTTGTGTTATGGAATCTGAGACAACGAAAATACCATAAACACCCAGACTCAAGACAATTTATAAAAGTTATTTTCTACATAGACCTGTCCGGGGATCGAACCTGGGACCTTAGAGCTGGCGACACCTTAAAAATGTCGTTATCTTATCTTTTCATCTGTCTATCTTTGAGAATACCGAACTTCACATACCAACTACTTCAGCCCCTATTTCACCCCCTTAGAGGGTAGATTTCTAAAATCTTGGAAATACATCTTATTTATTTATAACTAATAACTCTTGTATGAAATTGAATGTGTCTATCTTTGAAAACGACACAATTCATGTACCTACAAACTTCCAACCCCTATTTCACTGTCTTAGGGGATGATTTTTAAAATCGCTGAAATACGTCTTTGTTTTTTTCTATCCTGAAACCCATATACGAAATTTCATGTGTCAATCATTGAAAATACCGAACTTCCCATACAAACTTTCAACCCCTATTGCACCCCCTTAGAGGGTAGATTTCTAAAATCTCGGAAATACGTCTTATTTATTTCTAACTAATAACCCTTGTATGAAATTAAACGTGTCTATCTTTGAAAACGACACAATTCATATACCTACAAACTTCCAACCCCTATTTCACTGTCTTAGGGGATGATTTTTAAAATCGCTGAAATACGTCTTTATTTATTTCTATCCTGAAACCCGTATACAAAATTTCATGTGTCAATCATTGAAAATACCGAACTTCCCATACAAACTTTCAACCCCTATTGCACCCCCTTAGAGGGTAGATTTCTAAAATCTCGGAAATACGTCTTATTTATTTCTAACTAATAACCCTTGTATGAAATAGAATGTGTCTATCTTTGAAAACGACACAATTCATACACTTACAAACTTCCAACCCCTATTTCACCCTCTTAGGGGTGTGATTTTCAAAATTTCTGAAATACGTCTTCATTTATCTCTAACCAGAAACCCGTATACAAAATTTCATGTGTCTATCATTGAAAATACCGAACTTTCAACCCCTATTTCACCCCCTTAGGGAATAGATTTCCAAAAGAAAAATTGCCTATAGTCCTCAATAAGTGGACTATTTAACAGTGAAAGATTTTTTCAGATCGGATCAGTACTTCCTGAGATTAGCGCGTTTAAACAAACAAAAAAACAAACAAACAAACAAACTCTTCAGCTTTATAATATTAGTCTAGATAATAATGACCAGATCAAAAGCTGGAACATGCGCTATATCCTGTATATTTATTTATGCCAGCTTAGCAGTTTGCCATCAGATCTCGTCACACTCAGGCATTAATCAGTAGTGGATGCGAGATTCAAATACCGTCCGTTCAGTTTAATAAAGACAAAAATATGAATAAAGTAACCTTGATGACCTAGCTGTACCCGCGACGTTGTTCGCGCTGATCAGTCGTAATAGGTATGCATGTGAAAAATATTTTTGACTGACTGAATCACTGAATGCGCTTTAGATGGCTCAAGTCGCCTGATACGGGTATTTGACAATTTGGTTTCTTTTATGTAAGTCGCAGAAATTGCGGGATTTAGATGATGGACTTATCAACTAACTGACTATGAACTTCACCTATTTAAGAGTAAAGTGTGATTGTAAAAACTTTATGCATTTTTGTTTGTCTCGATCAGGCATCAAAAATTACATGAGCAGCAAGCTATCTAAAAAATTAGCTATGTAAAAAATTACAAACTAAAAAATAATACAAAACACAAAAAGGGTTAGCTCGATATATTCGTACTTCTGTAAGAAAGTCGGTTCTAGAAATAAAAAACAAAATATGTAGTAACATCAGGATTTGAACATGCAGCAAGATATTTCACATTTCCTATCGTATAACCACCGAGCTGTTTAATACTACTGTAAGCATCTTAAATAGTTATTCATACTTCAATAAACTGATCGCTATGGCAACGTTATTTTCGCCATGGTTACTTTTTTGTTTATATGTCAAAGATTACGTGTACAGATGAATGGAGATTGTGTAAATTTAGAGTTTGATCCCTATTTAATATGGACGACCATATTGATGAGAGCTCATCCTAAATTGGACTTTGTGTCGCCGATATCGCTTTCTATTGATTCAAATGTACATAACTTTTTTGTTTATGAACCGATTTCGATGAAACCAAAACTAAGTTATACCTCAAGTTACGTATAATTTTTGTATATAAATATTGTCTACATGGGATTCATAGATTTTACGTGATGTGCGCACAAACAAACATATAAACAGACAAACAGACAAACAGACAAAAATTTCAAAAATGATGGAAATGGGTTCTGTTAGTTATCTTTTCACACGCTGTCTATTTTTTTTTTCAATTTCTTCAATGTACAAAAATGACTTTTCTACAGATTTATTATATGTATATAGATATAGATATAGATTATATCCGTACAAATATTATAAATGCTAAAGTAACTCTGTCTGTTAGTGTGTTACGAAATCATACTTAAACAACTAAACCGATTCAATTGAAATTGGTACAGAGATAGTCTAGAGAATGAGAAAGAACATACATATAGGATATATACTTTTTATCGCGATACACACGTGATCATGATTTCGGTTTTGGGATGCAAAAATTTCTCAAGAATAAAAATGTTTTGTAAGTAGATAGTATTTGAATCGCACATTTAATAAAAATATCTGCTACGTTATATACCTTCAAATAATACAAAAAACAGAACGCAAAGAATACTACTTATCTATTAGTATATATACATCAAATTATGTAACTAAGTCCCGTGCCGCATCTGTCTGCCTGAACACGTTAAACTCAAAACCTATAGAACGAATTTCCGTATGGTTTACAGCAATGGGTAGAGAGATTCATGAGAAAGGTTTGTCTTTAATGAGTACCGTCCATCCCACACAATAATAAAAAATATAACTTTTATCAAGGCTAAGTTAAAGGTAATTTTCTTTTCAGCGAGGTTTGCTGACTGAACAAACAAAATGTTATTTACCAATATCGTCGAAAAATTATTTCTATTTAACTTTTGGTCCCTAGACGCCTGTGCCAATTTATTGTAACAGCAATTACGAAACAAATGAAACACGCTTCTGAATGGTCCTTTTACCTTATCCCTTTGGGTTCAGTATATATATTACAGCTCAGTTTGCAGTTCGAGTTTCTCTTTATTGTCGCGCTATAAACACTGCAGTAAAATGGGCCCTTGACGATCTATGAATTATTACTCCATTTTATTTGACGACACACGTTTGATAAAATTGGCACAACCTGTGCTGGCACTCCTAAAATCATTCGGTTAAAATTGAAATGGTATGTATGTTAGTCTATAGAGACTTTCTATAAACAAGAAATTAATTTAAAATATTTAATAACAAAAAATGAAAAAAAGACTAAAGAAATAATATAACTTCGTCATTTCAAATCTAGTATGCAAAGACTGTGACTATTACATTAGACTATTTTAAGTATTACTTTATTCGTTTTAATTATCAGATGATCTTCTTAGAATATTTTAATGACAATTTCCTGTTATTTTTGCGTGTCAAATTGAACTTGAAACTTTTGACTAGATTTAACTTTTGAAGACAAAGTCGTAATACAATTAAATATTATTTTACTTCTGCCTGATCTGTCAACGTCACTCCGATGTCCTGACATCCTTAATTTACATAAGGGGAATATCCCTTAATTTACGGAAGGCGATCGTATAACTAAAAATGTAATAGGTATTACATCGCATACAAAATAAACAAATTCTGTCAAGTTGGTCTTCAAATTTACCACTGACACCGTTGTTAATGCGGCTAGATACCCGGCCCATATATGACGTCACGTTCTTCACACAGAAGCACGGTCACAAAAGTCATTACAGTAGGATAGAAGAAAAAACTCAAGTCATATTCCATCAAACTAATGAAAACAAAGAAACTTTTGAACGCATTCTGAATAATAAAATATCTTATTTTCCTTTATAATGACACTTTTTTTGCCATGCTAGGGGTACCTAATATTGATACTCAAAATTATTAAAACATTTCAGTTATTATTATTACCTTTCTCTTTCGATAATAGTGTGTATGTATGTATGTATATTAAAATTAATGAAATAAATAAACTTTTAATCATCTCACGATGGCAAGCTAGATTAAACTTTTAAAAGAGGTGTATAATGTTTTTCATATGTAACGATGGTCAATTTAAAATTTTAGTAACCGGCCTGTATAATTCCAAAATACCAAAAATCTTTACTTTTGACAATTTTACTTATCTATTTCACGACAAATTGGCTCTAATTAATACAATTTGAAGGTAACGTAGATTTTTATTAGTAGGTAGGTTCTTACAGAAACACATTAATTGAACCGGCGCGATTAGAATAATTTACTTCGTGTAATAAAGAGGACTATTCGTAACTGCCGAATAATCCGAATACCCAAAAGCCTTGAGAATTCACCAAAAGTAACTAAGTGCACGAGTAGAATACTTACCGATCATTATATCCGGCAAAGTCTTCGTAAATCCACACTTCTCTCAAAAATACTTTAAAAAGTTTGTTTCGCGGCGAAAACAAGCCTACTTATTTCGAAAGCAATCAATTAAAAACTATTTTTTTAGGTGGAAAGATAAGAGTATTAGATGAAGGCGCATCCACTAAACTCAGCCCTTTGTGGTAAACCAACTGGGAATATGTTAGGGAGTTCGCGCGCTGAGTGCCCCGAACCGACTGAATCGTGTCCGGGATGGCTTTTCCCGATTTTCCATTTCAAGTATAACTTTGGAAGGATCCCATACTCCGATCTCACGGGAGTTAAGCTTACCCTCCGCAGCGCCATCTGTTATCAAAGCGCGTAAACTGAGCGCGCCATCTACTAATACTTTGGGAAACAGAATGGCCCATTACAAAATGTTGGAGCTACGACGTAATGCCGCTATGGCCGATGATACAAACTATCAACAGATGACAGTGTTATCAAATTTGTTTAAACTTATTTGAAATTTTTTTTTTTTTTTTTTTTTTTTTTTAAAAACGACGCCCGCACTAAGGAATTTAATCCTTGTGTCGCGGGGGTTTCACAAACATTCAAATCACATGCACAAAGAACACCCAGACTTGAGACAAGCATTTGTGGATCACACAAATGCTTGTCTCATGCGGGGATCGAACCCGCAACACTTCGCGCACAGTGGTAATCAGCGTGGTGACCTGTACCACTCGGCTATCCGTGCAGTCAAAATGTATCTCTTGAAAAGCGATAATGATAAGACAGTGATGTTTTTTATAAGAGTGATGGTATTTATATTATAAATATCGTTCAATCCAATCTGTCATAGTCATACTACAAAGTTACACGTGTCAAAATAATATTGTATTGTAGTCTATACTTCTATACTAATATTATAAAGAGGAAACCTTTGTATTTTTGTATGTTTGTATTGAATAGGCTCAAAAACTACTGGACCGATTTCAAAATTTCTTTTACCATTACTTAGAGGGATTCTTCCGAATCCGTATAGGCTATATTTTATCCCGGAAAATAGATAGGATTTTTCGTGGTAGTGAAAATTGTGGAGTAAGTCGACGAAAAAACTGCCGTACGTTAACGATTCTCGCGAACGCTGCCTAAATGGTTAGAGATGTATGGTTGACTTCTATAGAAAAGTTGTAGAACTCAATAATGCCTACAAAAAAGTCCGCGATAGTATAAACCAAACATTTATATTTTAGCCATTATAACCACTTTTCCATAGAATAAAAGTAATTAAAATTATTAGCCTATGTTTATTGATCATATTATCGTCAAATACTAATCCTTATCCAAATAAACTATTTATTGAGCAAGATTGTTTCAATAGCTATAAATTACTTTTTATTTTATTCCAATCGGACAATTCATTCAAAAGATATTACGAATTTAAAATTGTAATTGGTATTGAAATGAATGATGGCCGCCGGCCGATATGTGTCGCACGACTCGCACGGCGAAACCGCAGGGGGGGGGGGGTGCACATCTATGAAGAAATAAATGTCCACCCGTGCGAAGCCGGGGCGGGTCGCTAGTATCAAATAAAATAATAGTTATGACACGGCGCTACCAAATGACGCGTTTGGCATCATTTATCACCGTAAGTAATCAACTGAGATGCAACTAGTGCCAATCAATCAATTATTTAATTATCTACCTGAATTAAATTGACCAGATCATGGCTAGCTACCGCGCAGATTGATTGATCAGAGAATTGGATAAAAGCTTAACAATCGGAAAGACGTTTTGTGCCTCAGATGTTTAATTAAACTGTTATTGAAGGATGAATGAAATCTGTCTTCTGAAACTCTTCCCACCTCTAGACATCATTTTATAGTCGTCTATTATTTTTATGATAGTAATCACGTACACAAAATACAGTTTTTTTATATTCCAAACTTGTAGCAACTACGGTAATAATCTTGCCTCTTGGCTACCGTGTGGTCACAGACCACAACAAATTTAGGGTCAGGTACACCTGACGAAAGAACTTGACAATTGAGGAAAGCTATGGGCGTTATCTTCTAAGTCCAAACAAAAATTTAGACAAATTTTCTTAACGCAGATTATAATTCAAATATCCCGGGTGGCCAAATCTTTTTTCTGTTCTGAGAATTACCGGGTAGTGTCAGTATATAAGTTATAGACCATTTTATCATTTTTTTACTTAAAAGGCTAATATTCCATTAGCAATAAAACTAATAATGCATAATCAAATAAGAAAGCAACTATTGAGTGCTGGGATAACGAGTAGTGGAGACGAATAGACGAAGAGTACCTACTTCATGGTGCTGATACCAAATTATTAGGAACAGAACAGAGACAAGAAGAAGAAGCTAAAACCGATCTTTTAAGTATAAACAAACATAAAACCCTTAATCGCGATTCATTATTTACCCCTTGTAAAGAAGCTTATACTGTGCAAATTATTTTTGACAGCAATAACTTTATGCAAATATAAAATCTTATTTACATTCGCACTATTTAATTATGACGTATGTACTTACTATAACTAGACATGCATATAACATGGCTGCAGTCCGTATATTTTTTGACAGCTAACACTCAATCAATTCGGTCTAAAAACGTAGAGAATCCCGTCACTGATACGCTAAGTTGATTGACTGATTACATCGTCTGAAAGGCAAAACTCTAACGAAAATATAAGGATGCACTTCATATTTTGCAATGACATGACGCGAAAAACTGCATACTATACTGCCGTGCAGACCCTAAAACGCAGTAACAGGTTTTTTTGCCATTTTTTGTTGAATATTGAACCTTAATGGACACGTTATAAGGAACATGAAGATATAATCAGTTTTTTGTTAGGATGCTTTAAACGGTTAAAAAATCAAATTTGTGAAAGCAGTAACTTAACTTTGCATGTCTAAATATATTACAATACCAACTAAAATACAGTTATAGCAGTTACGCCCGCCACGATCCGTCACTTTACCAAGTTAAACGCAGTAAATATCTATATTACCACAAAAAATCTGTATTCTACACCCAAAAAAATATTGAGGCATATAAATTAAAACGCAGTAAGTAGTTTTTGTACCAACAGTATTAATACTGCAAGGTTGATCACTAGTTTATTTCACAGGAACTACAGATTAAAATGCAGCAAAGTTCATTATTTACTGCAGTATAGTCTGTATTTTTCAAAAGATGAAAATATCATAAATGCTAATTAAAACGCAGTATGAGACTCTGTTACTGCATTATAATTGGTAACTTGGACGATTTTAGTAATTTCACTGCAGTTCAGTTCCTATTTTACTGCATTCTAGTCAGAATTTATCGCTATCTCTCTCGTTCAATGAATCGTGTAATTCATCGCTGCCATGGAAGGAAGACATCTGCGCCGCGTCAGTGTAGGCAGCGAAAGCTCTTCGAGGGAGCGTGTTTTGTGTTTGATTCGGATTTCTCAAGGTTACGAACCTTGAGATATCCGAAGTTCCTCAACGCTTAAAAGATCTGACGGTCTCACTGCTGGTGAAGCTGGTGAGTCGCTTTTAAAGGAGATTACTTACGGCTTTGACTAATTTAATGCTGGCAGGTAAGGTCCATGAGGGGACCATTGATACGATTTATGGAGCTAACCTCTGCACTCTTTGAAAAAAGGACGGCGGCATTGGTCCTATTGCCGTTTGTTCAACATATAGGCGTAGGGCAGCAAAAATTTGTTGTAAGTATTACAACAAATTTTTATCAGATAAGTTCCAGCCCCTTCAATTAGGTTTTGGCTCAAAAGGAGGCTGTGAAGCTGCCGTACACGCACTTTCCACATTTTTGTCCTACGGGAAAAGTGAGGTTATCTTAAAAGTTGATGTTAAGAATGCCTTTAACTCCATTAACAGAGACACCTTGTTGGCAGAAGTTAAATCTTTTGGATTTTGGATGACCGTGCTTGGTCCCAAGCCACATTGCCGATCCGTTTTGGAGGGCTGGGTGTTCGTAAAGTTTCTAGTTTAGGCCTACCAGCATTTCTGTCTTCGGTCCACAGTACTAAAAGGTTGACCAGGAAAATCTTAGGATCTTCTCTGGTTGGTTGTCAGATTCTGTGCATGACTGAAGCAGTAAATAGCTGGAAATTGTGCTGCCCGGGCACGGATCTACCCAAACAACTTTCTTCTCAGAGGCAGTGGGATGAGCCGCTTTGTAGTTTGATACGGAAAGAATTAATTGAAACGTCAATCAATACTGCAGAGCGTGCTCGTCTCCTGGCTGTGGGAGAATGGGAATCGGGCCTCTGGTTACTGCTGCTGGAGCCGCGGAAACCCTTAAACGGCGAAAATATAACAACCTGATAGGTAATTATATTTTTGAGCCGTTTGGGGTTGAGACGCTCGGGACATGGCGACCAGGTGCACGAGTTCTTTTTAAGGAACTCGCAAAACGTTTGGTCGACACTACCCATGACCAAAGGGCTGGCATGTTTTTGGCACAGCGAATCAGTATTGCTATTCAACGTGGCAATGCTGCCAGCCTTTTGGGCACGTTTCCCGTCATTGACAAAGATGACGATGCATTCTTTGATGCTTGTTAGCCATTATCAATCAATTTTAGTTGATAATGGTTAATAAGTTTCCAATTTTTTTATTTAGCTTTGTTTATTATCGGTAGTTTAGTATACCTAGTTTAATTTATATTATAAGTTTTGGTTTAGTATAGTTTTATTTTTATTATAATTAGTTATATGTGTGTGTATATAGTTATATTAATATCATTAATAAATATCTCACATCATATCGCCATTTTTTCTGTGAATTCCTATCTAAAAAATACTCGTTAGTTTGAAGAAATTGTTACATACTACATATGCAATTAGTTCAAGGAACAAATTAAAATGCAGTAAAGAAAGTCTTATGCTGCAAATTAGTCTGCAAAGTAGCAAAAAAATCTAAGATTTTGTAGTATCGAGTATTTTTACCGCATTTTAATTTGCATATATGTAACTTTTTGCGTGCAGTAACAGCTATGATTTTAAAAAAATACATTTTATTTAAAATCTAATATACTAAATTATCATTTTATTTGGTAAACACAATCTTTGTTGTCACTTAGTCGTCTTAGCAATAAAAATATCCACCATACACATTAATAATATAAATAAAAACAGTGTTAAAAAGTTTTTCGCTGTTTTCTCGAAACCGCTTTTTTCCTCATACTGCACTTTAGGGCCTGCACGGCAGTATAAGAAATTATCATGAAAGTATATATTTTTCTGTAAAAGTACAGTTCCTTTCAGGAATAAAATGTTTGATTAGACAGTCATTCTTTGAAGCCAAGTTGATATGATTAATTTCTATTAAGATAAAGGGTGTTCTGTATTTGTATTAAAACGAACATGTAAGTTCTTAGCTCCCTCCCTATATTAAAGGGCTGTTTTAAAACTTTAACGTGTATGTAACAGATTTTGTAATTATTTTTTTAGAAACCTATGTTGCCCCTTGTTGAATATCAAATCTTCTGTATTGCTTTTTCCCAATGCTATGTTGGGGTCGGATTCCAGTCTTACCGGATTTAACTGAATAACTTGTTTTACGAGCGACTGCCTATCCGACCTCACCAATCCATTTCGATTGGTCATACAGTATCCCATAGTAATACTGCGTGTTGAGTATCAACTTATCAAAAAACGAAAAACTGGATGTTTTTAAATCAGTTTTTTCAATAAAATAACAATGCATAACAAAATAACATATCGTTGAACAATGCAACATAAATTCCTAATAGGCTATGAACTATGTAAAAATATTAGAAATCACATCACAATCACCTTTGCACTTATCTTTGTACTTACAAATACAGCCTATGTCTAATTATTGTCTATATATTTCCACTAGAGAGTACACGAGCTTAGCAAACTGCCCTCGAAAGTCCAAGGTCACGTTTGAGGGGAAAATATTTAAAGGGCCCTTTACAAAGATAGAAGCTTGTTTCTCTTAAGATTCTGAAGATAGGTCAGTAATGCGTGAGGAATTTACAATCTTTACATAAACCGTAGAACCTTGAAATAAACACGTTCCGATGTTCGGATGCCGAAAATGTATTTGTATTAATTATAAACAAAATCTAGTAGGTATAAACTTGTCAATCCTCTTTTTTCGACTTAAAAAAGTGGTATTATTATGTAAGCTATAGATAGTCTTTTTTAGGGTTTCGTGCCTAAAAAAAATGTTGTTCATCTTTTATCCTTCCGTCCGTCTGTCCGTCGTCTGTCAAGACCTCTAATCTTGGGAAATCATAAGTTTAGATTGACAGTCCCTTGATGCTGTAAAATGTAACTTCTAAGTTAACGTCAAAAACGGGAATTTATACCGCAAAAAAATTAATTCGGTTGACATGGGACTATGAAATTTGGCAAGTTATATCGTCTAATTCTACAAGTACTGGGTTGATAAATAAATGATACAAAATATTGTCTTTGTTCGGAACCCTCACTCGAGTTCATATCGCACTCGTCCGGTTTTTTATGACATCCCATATGGAAAAATTGGGGATGTACCCACTAATAGAATAAGAAACACGAAATTAATTTTAGTCTATACTGGATTTAGTTTTTTACATCATAACTCGTTGACTAGGATTAGAGACAGCCTATTGAACTACGTATTATTAAAATTTCGCATAATGATGCAATACGTCGAGGCATATCAATGTATCACGCAAACATATTTGAGAAAATGTTTTAACGTCGCAGCTTAATGAAATTGTTTGGATACAAAATAAAACATTACACCAAAATTGACATGATTATAAACCTACTTAACGGAATAGGTAATGTTTATTAATTATTATGTTAATTTCAGGCCTGTTTTACAAAGCAAATTATCTTTTCACGTATGTAAATTTTTCTCGGCTTTGTATGACTTGTTCTACCCGTATTCATGAATTGCCCTTTACCTTTATACTCAACTATAAATAAGCAAAACATTTATATTGTTCTAGGTATTAATTATTATTATAACTTTACGATTTGGAAGCTTATTATTATTTATTTTTTGTTCCGTAAGATAACATACCTAAAACTATAGGTTTTAGGTTGAATTTTTTTTTCATCATCCTAAATAATTTCATAATTTTAATTAAAAATCCAATTTTATGATTAGCCCTTTCCCAAGTTATGTTAAGGTCGGTTTCCATTCTTACCTGCTAGCTGAATACTATATGTAACGGAGTACCTGCCTATCTGATCTCTATACAACTCATTTTACTAGGTAACATAATATTCCATAGCAAGACTGGTTGACAAAATTATCTAGTGACTTAACAATGGCAGTAAAAAGGAACGGCTTTTCGTGTTTTCCGAGGCACCGAGGGGTCTCGGTATGTTTTCAAAAGGCCACCTTATGGCTTACACTAAGCTACGAGTCCCACGTAAATTGTACCTAATTGGTACTTCAAATATTGAAATTATTTCTAATATTATTTTAAAAATGATAGAAAGGAACGTTACGCCGCGTAGGCCGTAGCGCTCGTAGCAAAGGTATCATTGCAAACCACCCTTTCTACCTCAGTCAAATAAATAACGTTGGTATTAGCGTTTCTATAATTATGTAAGTGCCTAACAACACGCTACTAGCAATTACTACTCAGTCTATTTAGTTTATTTTACTTTTGTTTTCGTAACTATTAAAGTTAAATACGGGGAGCATTTTACCGACTACGATGACCGATTCAATGCATTTAGTTTCAGTAAAGTTATACGCCAGTTAGGTATCTAATAAAAGTTAATCAAAATATTGGATTTTAAAAATATGAAATTCTGTACATAATTTATTAAAATAAAATAAAAACTTTTCTATGGACCAAAAAAATATTTGTAGATGTACATTGTACAGGACATTAAAAGAAAACCTTCTATATTCAGATGACCACCAATAAATACCCGTTTACCCTACAAAACATTAATCATAGAATACGAAGAACGAAAAATATGAAGTGTAGGAAATATCATGTGATATCCTTCCTACAGAATGAGGGGACGAGATCTTGCCCAAAAGGAAATGGATACCATAAACGACGTTGATTGTTGGGGATATTATTATATTCAATTACTGTCCTTATATAATTAGTTATCCTACGGATAATACGCAGTAAACTAATGAAATAAAATAATTTGTAATTTTATCCTTTATTTAGAAACGTTTTTCGAGGTGATCGTACAGTTTGACTGATAAAACAGGTTAAGCCGCGGTTGGTCTATGGATAGAATAGAATAGATTAGAATATTCTATATTACTAGCTGTTGCCCGCGGCTTCGCTCGCGCGTAAAGTAAATATTATTATAGAAACGTCTTGCCGGAAACATTGATTGAATCATAACAAAACTTAATACTTTTCTTCAGTCATTGACGTTTCGCGAAAATATTGTTTTTGAAACTTTTTTATGATAAACTCTTTGTTATGTGTTCTTTCTTTAAAAATTATCATAGTGTGCGAGCGTTCCAGAATCAGTGAGTCAGTGAGTCAGTGAGTGACGTGGGCTTTTATATTATTGATACACCATTAGAGGTACTACATTAAAATATACATAGCAACGAAAGGGTACAATGGCGGATATCTTCCAGACAACCTTTGGATGGACAGGAAAGATGAAGAAAGAAACAGAGATGTGTCCATTTGGAAATATACCGAGACCCATCCGTGCCTCGGAAAGCACTTTATCCCGTTGGTCCCGACTGACATACAGTACATCTTTGACAATCGTTAAGTCATTACAATTCTGACAACCAGTCTTATTATTAATTCAATGTCACCAGTATATGGGTTGAGGACTTCAAATGGCATTCGCTCTATGTAAAATATGGTATTCAGCTAAATCCGGTAAGACGGAAAAAGGGTAGGAAGATGATGATGATGAGTTAAGGTAATGAAGTTTCAGGCATTTGCTGCTTTCGGTTAGATATTAGTAATAATTTAATATAATAATGAATTTGGCCTTTACCGTGGCGTAGAACATCGTAACATTTGATGTCGAAATAGGTCACTAAAGGATTAAATTACACTATTTTGCTACAAATAAAATTGAAATTCAGACTGTTACTTTACGAAGATCTCTGGAAATTTTATCAATTCCCGCAGTTATAACGTGAATTCTCTGAGTCCACATTTTGTTGGATATTTTCGCTTCGGTCATATTTTTGTGCCTAACATTTTTCTAGTCATTAAAGGTACCGATTAATGCGAAAATAATAATTGTTATAAATATTTTTATTCCAGCAATTCCTATCGTAAGATTTGCAGGAATTGTTTCTAGAAGCTATCTTAAGGTTTTGGCACCGGGCATTTTCTAAGTGAACCTCAACACGTGCACTCAGTTAATCTTCTGTAATGACCATTAGAACTATTTAATTATAGGAGTGAGACGCGTCTTCCCTGAAATAAATTAAAGACCCCATTAACACGTGGTCCGAAAAATGTACCGCAAAGCTGGGTAACAGAAATCTATCGAAATTATGGGTGGGAATAGATGTGCAAATATCTCAAAAAACTAAATTATTTTGTGATTTTTAAGGTTCATTGTATACAAGGTGAAAAAATACAAATCTAAACGTTTTTAAGTACTAGTGGAGTTGTGTTTTGTCTACATAGTCTAATGATGTGAGATTTCAATTGAAAGTTAGGATCAGCGGATTAATAGTTTAGGTGAACTAAGAAACATAAAAAAATCATTAAATTAAGTTTTATTAAGATGACGAAAAATTGTCAATTTAGCTTACCATTTATTTAAACCGGCATCATTGACTGTCCAATGTTTCGTTTAACCTTATCAGTCCAAAGTGCAATACAATTTTCCTGTAAACTTTATATATTAATTATCCTGAAATAGTTTCAGCGAAAATTTACGAAAAGACCTTCTTAAAATTAATTGCTAATAATTAGCTGTTATCTGCTCCCGTTGATGCAACAGTTACGGTGTACGGCTTACGTAGAAACTTGTTAATAATCTGTGGTAAGGTGCGGTTTGGAATGTCCCAGGTTCGTTTCTCGCCAAAAATTATAATATTTCTTCTTTCATCTAAATAGAGTATGTGCTTGAAGGTATCATTGTTGTGCGTAATTAATTAGCAACTATTTTATATTTCATTGGTACTGAGTCATTGCGTAGGCAGAGCTAGTTAATTAATTAAAGGTACATATTTGTGTGTAGCGTATAATTAAAAAATGTTACATATCAATTACCTACCTACTTAATGTGTCTGGGTGTGCCCAATCAAAACCTAGGTCTTGTATTGCAGAATTTTTGTAAACAGTTCCGAATTAAGGAGTTGCAAGATTTAGAATAAAATCAGACAGAATACTTCTTCTTAGAATATTTTCTTAAAACGGATTTCATAGCTTACCTACTAACTGGTAACTGAGTGCCGCTGAATATCTTGAAGACAGCAAAGTATTTCCCAGTCCGAGCTGGCGGGTGGGCAACTGGGCAGTGTGTCTTGCAGCTCGCCGAGCATCGTGTAGTGTGTAGTGAGCACGAGCACGGTCATACGACGCCACTTCTCTATCAGCGCCCTCCGCGCCCTCCTCTCCGCGGGCAGCGCGGCGCCCGCTGAGCGGAATTTGCACAAGCGGCGCGCCTCGCGACGCGGTTCAGTGTACGTGCGACCGTTCTCGGCCGAGGACGAATTGCCGCGTCACGCGCACTGCTCTGCTTATTACGCAGTTTTAACTATCGCCGACCGCGTGGACTGTAGTGAAACAACTTTTAGTGTTTTCCTTCTACTTTCATGCCTTAAAACAGGACTTTGCACGTGATTTACTCCCCTAAAGGATCCAGTGATAACTCTTATCAGTGTGGAAAAGTTACAAAGTGTAAACAGAACTCTGGAGGACGTCTGAATTTGGTTATTTTCGGGACCTTCGAGCCGCTGACGACCTTAGACGATAGTATACCCGTTGTTCGATGATTTGAGCCACGTTACAAGGTTATCGCGTCTCTAGCCCGCCAGTGATGAATTGGAAAATCGGCGCGTAGTGGCTCACGTGGTCTGTGCCCCGCCCCCGCCTCACCCGCGCTTATATTTAGCGAAAATAGCCTCTCGGGAGCGGCCCGACGGCTGACGCTCTTTACGCACATCGCTGTTTATGAACGTTAGCGAGACGCCACACATGTTATTGGCTTCAAATAATAAAGCCGATAAGCAAAAGACAGATAACCTTTACGGATCGCGATCCGGCTCCGACGATTCTGGAAATAGAAAGAAATCGGTAAAAAAATCCGAAAGGAGAGCGCGTTGAGATGCTGACGGCCGGTATCGGCACGCGCCGGTGAGCGCTCGTATCGACACACCTACCAAAAAATTCCACTGTACGAGATAAAGTAAGCAACATGTCTCTGCCGGGGAACGGTGGCTACCAGAGCCCTTGGTCTTCGCAGGGCGGCCACTCTGAGTTGGATGGAACCCTCGAGTTGGAGCCTTTAGGCGAGTTGACAGAGGTGGGATTCGAGCCGCAAACGCGCGCGCGATCCAACACGTGGCCGCTACCAAGGCCAGACAACTACGTCGAAGCGACTGACGACACCGGTTCAAAGAAGAACTCCAATCAGAATCTGAGTGGTAAATACCATTTGTCCATCGAAATGATACTGTGAGGTCGCATTCGCGATACACGCTGCTATTTAGGTCAACCTGCGTAGGTAGTCCGAACGCACTCCTCGACTGATAATCCGTAAAAAACAAATCATTTAATGCTGGGCTGATATGAATCGAAATATTTTAGCTCAACTCCAATATTATATTTATGTTTACTTAGGTAACTGATTAATAAATTTATTTAAAAGTAGGTAGTTAGACACTTGCGTCAAAAATTCTAACATTCCTCAGAGTAAAGTTACGTACCTAGGTATAACTTACTTATGTATACAAATAATTCGCTAATAATATAACAACATGCTTGCGATTTATTAATTAATTCAAATGAATCATCAATTAATTTAGTATAGGTAATCAAATAGGTACACACAGGATGGTCATTTTAAAGCAGTTTTAAGTCTTAATAAGTAATTAAAACTATAGAACTTAATAAGTACAAAGGTACCTACTTGGAATCAAAATTGATAGCGCGGTGCATCATTGCTTCTTGTTCTGCACTTATTACGGTTTGATTCCCAATCGCTTCTTCTATGTCGATGATAATATGGACCTTTATTTTGGTTTTCGTAGATACCTACATCATATTTGGGTAACGTATCCCGAATACTGATATGTTAATTAACTTTAAGACGTTCTTAAATGTCTATATGTCGCTACTTCACACCTTAAACTGACAGAGACAGCATGAGATTTAACGGTGGCTTTAAATTGATAGACGTTTCAGTATGCTGTCATTTTTCTCTATATGTATACTAATTCTTATGTATGAGAAAAATAATAAATTTGTATGGAAACGAATAAATAAATTTTACCTGGGTTAAAATGAGTACAACATTTAAAAGTTTAGTAATTCTAGCTTTTTTTATTTTATTATATTTAATTAAAATTAATAATTTTGATGTTGACGCCGTATCAATAGCTTGATCTTAAATAACTTTATTAGATACTTTTTAAATTTAATCTTTCATTCTTGTAAATAATCACTTCTCTGCTATTGATAAAAACCTAATAAGGTATCTTTGTATGTATGATTACGTAGTACAATTATCTGTTATCAAGTGAGCGATAGGCAGTTAAGAGGCGAATGAAAACTGGGAAAATTTGCCGGCAAAGAGAATGTTTTGGTGATAGGATAAGAACTTTTTAAGCAAGTAACAAATACATTTAAAGTTTAAAAATAAATCCACTTTTAGCTTTTTAAGCATTGTCATACAAACCTATGGAAAATTTGAGCTCTATCGGAAGTCGGAAGTGGATCAAATTTAAATTAATAACTATCAATATTTTTTCATAGTTCAGATGGGTATTAAAACATTAAGCCTACGGAAAAATGTTTTGAATCAATCACACCTTTACGAATTAATCACATAACGACAATAAATAGAAAAGATGTTAAAAATATATACATATATCATAGCTAAAAAGTCAAGACACAAAGCTAGTAATAAAAAAATATAGTTAAGTCTAAATTTTATAATCTGGAGGTACGATGCTACATGCAAAGGTACGTTAATATTAATAACCCCCTTTTAGTGTAGATAGCTATTAAAGTCATTTAAAATTTTAAGCTATAAAGTAATAAAGTACACTGTAAATTAGGAATTCACTTATTTGTATTTATTTAAGTATAAAATACAAGACATAAAAAGTTTTGGGAAATGATATCACGTGAATTAAAGTTGCGAAATATCCATTATTAAAGACGACTAAAAAAAATATACTAAGAAACTGAATACGTATATATTCTAAACCTTATGTCGTATTATGTACGAGCAAAAGGTACCTACAACTTACTATAATATAAAATATGTATTTTCATTGGTGAACAACCTTTAGTTAAGTAGATTCAGATGTTAAAATTACCTGACTAATAAGCATAAGTCGTTATCCTGTGTGCTTCTCACTACAGTCCAATAAAATATAAGAAGTACCGTTTTTTTTTACTGTTACAAAGGCACATGGTAAACTTAAAAACTAGCAAAATATCCCCCCAATGTCCCCCCCAAAACAGTGTAAACTGTTTGACTGTTATATCAATGTTTTTAAACAAGGTACAATGTTATTCATCAAATATTGTCTTAAAAAACTGACTTGACAACTAGTTATTTAACATTATTTGAAGAATTTTAATTTGAATTGTAATTAAATAAAAAAAATCTTCGTAATTCCATAGTATTTACAGAAAAGTTATCGAAATTATGTGAGTTAAAGACAATCATTGGCTTTTGTTGACAAAGAAGAAATGGAAAGATCTAATTTTGGTAGTATGGAAGACTTTCATATCAAAATCAACGTAATGCCATAACTTCAAGCTGGACAGGTACCAGGTACTATTGCAGTATTTATACTTCTGTATATATCAATACTAATTTATACAGAGAACAGATTTGTTTTGTTGTATGTTTTATAACTAATATATAAGTTACAGTTATGCGTATAGGTTAGGTATAACATAACATTTGCTTTTTATTGCCTGCAAGAGGGCGTGGCGGACATGAATTTTCTTGGATTTTCACCTGTTGCTGTTCCAAACTAAAATCGTTTATAGTGCAGGTTTACAATTAATTGTATGTACCTACACAATAGTATACTTATAATATTGGACTCAATACCGTTAGGCTTAAGGTACATTACATAATAGAAAAACAGTCTGCTATCACGTTATGAATAAGACAAATTCAATACTCATGTTAAGTATGATTGTAGTGAGGTAGGACCAAAAAAATTTTATCATGTGGTTATTTTTTGCTTATTAAAATGTTATTTAGATTTTATTATTCTAAATTATGATGTCATTATAAACTACGCACATTTAAACTTTCTACGTATTTTAGTGAGGCTTCTAAAGTTTCCATTCGAGTTTTTAAGTCTTGCGAACATACCTACGAAAGATATAAAAAAGATATCTAAATTGCTGACTCACTAAGACCTACCTACGCTTATGATATAGAATCTTATTCTAGATCGAAACATAGTGTAGTAACATATTATATAAACATAGGTCGTTACGTAACTATAGTATTATGTGATCCAAGGTCAGGATTTCGTGTGTAAGCCACACTATTTTTAGAGTTCTACAAAAATGTTAGCTTCGTTGAACATTTGAATTTTTTTAAATAAGTTCGATTGATCGACCTTTCCGAGTATAATTATTAGAATTAGCAGCAAACAAATAACTTAAACTCGGGTTTACTAATTATACTTCATTTACAGTATGCACTCACAGACGTTTGAAATCGTTTTTTTTTTTCATAATTAAAAGTTTGAATTTATACTAAGTTGGTCAATTCATTCCAGGTGCTCCCCCTCTGCCCACAGCCACAAAGAAGAATTCATCCCGTCGGAATGCATGGGGCAACCTCTCGTACGCTGATCTCATAACACAAGCCATCACCTCCGCACAAGACAACAGACTGACTTTGTCGCAGATATACGAGTGGATGGTCCAGAATGTGCCATATTTTAAGGATAAGGGAGATAGTAACTCATCAGCTGGATGGAAGGTAAGATTTGTACATTTTTAATACGATTTCTAGTTGTTGATCCGTTTTACATTTTATTTCTGAAATTGCGATCCTCGAACTATTTCAGTTCACAATAATTAAGCGTAGACTCTTTTGAGTCAGTTAAGCGAATCTTCGTATTCTTTTTGTATAGAAGATATTAGTGGTAACAATGGTGGTGTGTTTAGAATCTCCCGAAGTGCAATTTTTGGGAATTCATAGCATTCATACTCAAAAAATATTTGGTGTCAGATTTAGTGACAACTTTGATGCCACTTTTCGCCAGATCTGTTTGTAGCATACTGGAATACTACTCAAAGAATTGCTCAATGAGTATCCCAACAATAACCCCGATATCTTGCAGACATCCTTTGAATAGATAAGACGATTCCGAGAAATATGGGGCTGACAAAGCAAGCATTAAAACAAAATAAATGGGTCGTGTCCGCCTAGACTAAAGGGTATTTATTGTACCTATATAAAATTGGCACTGTTTAACCTAATTTTTCGTACAGTTGAGTCATACAATTCTTGTAAACATTTGAAATGCGTAAAATGTAAACGAGATTCAAAACGTTATTTTACAGTCCCTACAGCGTTATTCTACGAAGTATTCTGTTAGTGATTTGGGCATTCCTCAATATGAATCAGTTGGCATTTGTCCATCAAGTTGGCTGTTCGATGCAATAAGGTGGGTTTATGCCACCGGCACCGTGTTTAAAAAAGATTTATTTTTTTACTTTAATTATCTCAAGCCATTCGCATTATGAAGAGTAAAAGACAGTAATGAAAACAAATTTTGCATTTATTTAACATTTACATTTAACAAAGAAGTAAATTTGGAATTTCCCACATTAATGTAAATTAATAAGAAATAATTGCAATGTTCACACCCACGGTTTTCAGAATTATAGTTTTGGATTGCTGAACGTTTTGTTTGTAAACGGATTTACAAAATGGAAATCTTTGAGAGCTACATAATTGTATTTTTATATAATCTATTGGAGCCATTTAAAGTTAAGCTTTTACATTTTAGTGCTGGGGAAATAGGAATACCATCTTCGAAAACCTAAACATCCCTACCCACTTATCATTCTGTCACCAATGCTTGTGATTACAAGTGCAAAGTTTTCTATTGTTATCTCGCAAGTGTGCGCATAATTATCTCGTGATATTTTTTAATACTGTTTCAATTAACGTCTGAGGCACGAATACTACGAAAGCTGACATTGAATCGTGCGCACTATCATTATGAGTTCTTGTGTTGGCGAGTAACGGCTAAACTATCTGAACTCACGCCATACAAGTTTTCCGGCTTCTCCGCTGCCAATTTTCTTGTCGCAATTTGATTGACCAGAAACAGTCGAATAATAATCAGAAGAAATGCAAAACCAGGCCACAGGCTAATAATCAATTCTTAGCTTATTTTATTGTATGGATAAAATTTTAATGACCTACGGACTACGGTAGCTACGAACATCTTTTTTCATGATAATGAAAATAAATTTAAAATAATACTAACAACTCAATTAGTATTTAATATAAGCCATTATAAACGTGAATGCCTAACTAATGTTAGATTGTGAAGCAACCTACCGCAAATGGTAATAAAAAATGTCTGCGGTGGAATAAATTTATTTATTTCTTTTATTTGTTGCATAGGTATAATAATTTAATTCATTCATCATTAATTCTTTCTGAAGCTCGATTAATATGCTTTGGAATTACCTACCAGAAAACGCTAAGTGGATTTAAAACAGTAGTGTGAACAAACACCGAACAGGAAAATACGAATATTTGCCTATATTACAAAGAAACCTTCGTGATTCCATAAATATTTCCCAAGTGTTACGCATTTGGATAAACTGCGCAGTGGCACACGTTATCCCAATCGGCTGTGACACGACCGATAAATGATAATAAAAACATTATTATACGCTCAATCCACGATTTTGTAACGATGTAATCTCATAGTTTCGATACATTGCTGTTATGCAACGTCCGCTGTAATACTCGTCGAAAGACATACGTCGATGGTCTTGATCCAACTTGATTATTATAAATAAGTGTGTATCTCGTGGTCACATGACGTTGACACGCCCTCGCTACGATCTACGGTGTTGAATAAAAACATAAAGACGTAACTATTCCGTCTCGTAGATATTTAAATATTTGGTCATGGCGTCGAGTTTAGTATTCATCTAGCTAATCTTAGTTTGGAGATCTAGTAAACAGTCGTATATATTGCGGCAGGTAAAGTGAGGAAATTCACGCGCTTGTTATTAAATAACAGGCGAGACTAAGTACCATATAACATTGTAGTTCTTTTTTTTACTAAGTCTACATCTCACGCCTAGAGAAGACTGATGGTGTTGTATATTGTTTCTGATAGTAAATATTTTACGCATCCAAACCAGTAAGTTCGATTCTTATCTATAAAACATTTGCATCTAGCACCACGATCTTCATGACCTTCACAGACTCGGAGGCGTACCCATGGCATTGATTAATAATTAATAATTCATTTATTTATCAGACAACAGAGATCCATGGTTAATTACAGAACACTTATAAAACTATGTTAGTAAAACGCACATTGAAATAGAAAAATAGGAACAAACATTATTCTTGCCTCACCAGTATTCGCATAAAATGTTGTAGTATAGGTGAGTCAAGTTTATTTGTTAGCATCTTCAGAATGCCATTTGAGCTAGACCGCGCCCTATGCAAAAGTGAGGCTGTTTTTAGTCTCACCATGGCGTAAAAGTCATGGGTGTGAGCCTGTGCGAACATGGCCGAGGCACTACAGAAACGCGGCAAGCCCAAGAGCATTCTGAAGCTGTTATTGTACTGAATTCGCAGCTTATCCATTACTCCACGCGTATAACTGACCCACAGACTACTCGTGTAGAAGGTTTGGCAATACGCTTTAAACAAAGTTAGTTTTACATCCCTACTACAACGAGCAAATCTGCGGGCCAACATATTAGCTCTCACAGCTAGAGCTCTGCGTTCCCGCTCAATATCTGCATGATCCCTAAGGTCGTCCGTTACACAGTGCCCTAAATATTTAAATTGTGTTACTCTTTGCATTACCTGTCCATTGAGTGTAATGACTGGCTCAAGAGATAATTGTTTGCCGACGGCCTTAAAGATCATGCACACACTCTTTTTACAGTTGTACAGCAGTCCGTGGCTTGCGGCGTATTTGGTACAGCAGTCTAAAAGTTCCCGTATTGCACTGGCAGTTGGGCCCAGCAGCACCATATCATCTGCGTAGCTAAGGTTATTGACACAAGTGTCATCAATCCAACATCCGATACGCTTGCTGCTGAGCCCAGCTATCAGCTCATTTATGTACAGATTGAAAAGCTTCGGTGAGGTAAGTCCCCCCTGCCTCACTCCACATTTCAGTCTGTATGTATCAGAAAGCGTGTTTTGCCATCTCACGTTATTCACCTGGTTGGAGTACCAATACTGAAACACACGAATTATTTCAGCAGGTACGCATGCCTCCCTGAGCTTTTTCCACAAAATTTCATATGACACAAGGTCAAAAGCCCTGGAGAGGTCAAGGAAGCACGCGTAAACTGGTGTGTCTCTATCCGTATAATATCTAACGGTTTGCTTTAGGCTTAATATTGCGCTTTCAGTAGAAAGTCCTGGCCTGAACCCGAACTGAGCGTCATGTAGATTTACAAATTTATCCAATATGCTATCCAGCAAACCGTCAAATACTTTGGCAATCACAGTAGCGAGCGATATAGGCCTATAATTATTCACGTCTGTGATATCACCCGTCTTATTCTTTATAATGGGTACAACTAGTGTTTTCATTAAATCTGATGGTAGATAAGAGTGACTGATACAAAGCGAATAAAACATAGACAACACCCGAGCACAATGGAACCCCGCATATTTTAGGTGTTCGATACTGAGGCTGTCATGGCCTGGAGATTTTCCGCCCGTCATTTTTTGTATAACGTTAGATATTTGCTTAGCTGTAAATGTGATAACAGGGCTGTTCTGACTAATCTCAGGATCGACCACCCCTTTCGAAGGTTAATGTTTACGTATACAACGTTCATTCAAATCGCATGCATCTTGGGCAATTATAATAATTAGTACCGGTGTCATAAAGTCCAAAATCAAATGGACGCACAGCTGTCTCATTGTGAGCTTAGTTAATTAGCAAACTATTGAAGTAGTGCGTCACATTTTGCATGGCACGATTGGTGAAGAACATAAGACGGTGATGATGTGACACTATGTGAGGTGAATGAATGAACAACAATTATACAGACACGTGTATCACAATATCTATTTGCTATAAGATAATAATACTTAAGATACGTTTAATCAGATAATAAATACAGAATTTACACATTTAAATTGTTGAGAAAATTCTTATTCCCTGAAAATAAATTGTCAATAAATAACTCATGCAGCACTATTTCGTTTTGAAAGCGGTTTTCGAGTTGCGCGTTCCAGTATACTTTTACGCTTCGACAAAAATAACTTTACTGTTGCAAAGTTGTGTGGCGACTCCACTGTCTCATTATATAGAATGTAAAATCTCTACGCTTAACAGCTATAATTAATTTGTCTTATACTTACTCACCCAGTAGTTACTAGACTCGTTTCAAACTTGCCGTTCGATTAAAAAACGTTCTGTGCCTTTGAAGGCCCGTAAGAAAGTTGACTTAAGGAAATTTATAATAAACTAACATTGGCAATTAAACTTGTGAACATTGGATGCATCCAAAGAGTGAAGGAGAGAAAAATGGAAACAACTTGACCATTTGTTTATTGATTAAAATAAATAATTTCTTCCAGGCCATATTGAAGGCCAAAAATTTAAAGTAAAAAAAATCGAGGAATACTTCGGATAAATAAATATTATTTTGAAATTCGTTTGGCTAAATTATTAGTTAAACATGTCACTCACATCCAAACCTAAACGGTTCCAACGCACATATTTGAGCTCCTCAAGATACGATCACGTTTACTTTCACTTTAACTAAATCGGTTCTTTTTAATTGCGTTTTAACGTTTAATAATATTAGTATTCAAATAAATTAGTCTTCCTTCAAAGGGATCCACCGAAACTTGTTTTATAAAAGTGAACGTCTATGATATAGTGTTTCTAAGTGAGTGTATTTTTATATTTGTTTTTGTATAGATTTTCTATTTACACTAAAACGAATTAACAAAGATAAAAGTTGGCGCCCAGGTAGTTAATTAATAATCATCCATCGAATTAGCATTTAACAAACTAATTTTATTCTAATGGTATTTTCCCCGGCTTCAGTGTATTTGATATTCTGTGCAATTGCTAGCACTGCTGGTTATATAATAATAATTTTGTACCAAATTAAATAATTATAAATTAAAATAATACAGAAGAGACGAAAAACAACCTTTTTTGTTTGTATTTAGTTAAGTAATTAAAATAACTGCATATTTTTTTATAATAATGTTATTGTTCCGCTTTGATATGTAGATACTTAGGTATTAAAGTATTTAAAATATGCTTTGATTAATATAACGTGAGCAATTACTACGTAATATATTTTTAAGCTATTTATATAGGTACGTACTTTTAATGGGAATTATTATTTGACTTACATTGCGGTTTCGTTTAATTGTGAATATTAATTCGAATATTCGAACGAATAACAATGTTGACGTATTATTATAGTGAATCACATAACTATTATATTGTTACGTATTACTCCAAACGCTCTTTGGCTGTCTTGCGTTTTGTTTGGGATTAACGTAATTGAAAAATTCAATTGCCGTCTACAGTTTCGGTAGAAAGGAAATAGATTATTAAAGTATAACCTAGCCCCATACATATTAAATTGAAATGACAAATGATATTACACTTTGCCTTATTGATACATTTTAAGCGACAATCTGCGTTGTTCCTAAATTAATAATTATATAGGTAACGTCAGTTCAAAAGGTTTAATTACGATAAAAGTAAAAAACTTTTAATTTATGTATCTTTTTTTAACGTCTCATAGGCCTTCTCGCTACAGAAGAGCTACGAACAAGCCTTATCACCAAAAATAAAAAAATAATAACACCAAGACCTTATACAACGCTTCTAATGTTACTTTCACTACCTCACTCCTAATTCAATTAATTATTTATTAAAACCTACCTTAATACAATTACTTACTTATTTTAATATTTGCTCACAACTGGAATAGATCTAATATTAAGATATAATTTCTTCGCAGTCCTAGTAGGTACTGATAACATCTGAAACTAGTAATACCGGATGTGAGAATAGAACTGAGGCGTTTTTTGGAACATATATTCGTATTCGCCGTATCGATGTCGCGATGTGTCCAGTTGAATAGCAAATGAACTCTACCGTTACCCAACACCGTTAGCACACCTTCGCAAAATCTCACACAGTATCCTTGTTTGGTAACCCATATAAAAATACTATGTTTAAAATAGACTATCCACAACCATATTTGGTAGTAAGAAGTAGGTATTTATACTTGAAGCAAATTCAAATCGAATGCATCATTGATCGTCATATGTTTTTCTGGAGTTCCGTTTTTTTCAGATAAACATGTGTATAGATCGAAATGTAGTCAGTATGTGTTCACAAGTTATTGAACAGTATGGACTTAATAATTCCAATTATAATATAATTTAAATTCATAGGAAACTTAAGAACAACACAACTTTGTTATCTCTGAATATCATTTATTATAATGAAAATAATGCGATAAAGTACAATATTAACGTTACTATAATATTATATATACCTACCTATGTTGAAAGTATTCCATTAGTTTTATGCATTTCAAAAGGTGTAAGTACCCATCTTGAATGCAAAAACCATGGCAAACTGATGATGAAACCTTTTGCTTCAGGCACTATAATTTCATTTAAACATATATTTACTGCGGTTTTGCCCGGTTTGAACACGAAATAAAGGTTAAGGGTGGCCGCGGTTGGCCCGTGGATGTCCATTTGTAAGCATACCAGACCCCACCGTGCCTCGGAAAGTACGCCGTTGGTCCCGACTGTCATACAGTGATCTTTGAGACAGTCGTTAAGTCATTACAATTCTCAGAACCAGTCTTACTATGGGATACTGTATTACCCAGCAATGGGTTGTGGTGGTCAGAAAGGTAGTCCATGTAAAATACGGTATTCAGCTAAATCTGGTGGGAATAGTATAATAGCCGACTCCAACATAGCTTGGGAAAAGGCTAGGCGGATGATCATGTATTTACTAGCTGTTTATTGCCAGCCGCTTTGCTCGCGTGGCGCATCAAAACTTTCCTGTTTTTAATATGTATTTTATATGTTAGTATAGATTTGCAACTTGCTTTGGCAGAGAGTGGATGGAATCAAGGTTTATTCTATCTATCGCTTAGCAGAACTTAAAAGCTTATGAAAACTATAGCAGCAATAAGCAAGTGCTTTAAACATATTGGTATTACCTAATCGTTGGAAAATTCCAAACGGGACCTTTCTTAATAAGTAATTGAGGTTACATTGATTTACACGGTCGCCATCTTGCGATGAAGATAACACAGAATGTTATATTTGCACAGCAGTATATGAAGCCGATAACAAAACCATATGACACTCATTCACATATTAAATTATGCTTTGGTTTGCGATATTAGTGAAATTAATTCACGATTCTATCTAGACCACAGTATGACGTAGCGAAAACAAAACTCATACCATTTGTATTCAAAGATCAATTATATACTATGTACTTAAATTTAAACTTATAAACATCCATTAATTACGCATTTATAAAATTTAAGCAAATAACATAATAATATAAATGATTGTGACACTAACTTTACTTTTAATACTATTCTTGTAAAAATGACTGAATTAATATGAAATTACCGACGCATTGTATGGGTAGGTATATACCGTTAATATATAATATGTAAGTTATATTCTAACGGTAGTTGGAATCGTTTTTGTTTATAATAACATAATGCGTCAAAATAAAATAACAGAAAACAAGTGAAATCCCGAAATGAATAATTTATTTTCAAAAAAGAATTAATGCGTAATTAATATTTATCTAAAATAATACTTGGGTTTATGCTATTTAAACCACATTTAGAATAAAATTGAAAAATACTTTCATACGTAAATAAACATGATGTCATTCTGTTATGATAAGTACAATATGTTCAATTATTTAACACTTAAGTAAGGCTGCATCTTTCTTATTCGAAGCATCTTTTTTATCAAAATAAAAAAATACTTTTTTATATAAAAATTAATTAAAACATTTAAACCGTACTGTCTGCATTGTTTATCTAGATAGCTGTCCTTGGTCCTTCGGTCCTTTTCCACTGAGTTATCTCTTAGAATCAACATCCCCGTAAAAGGGGGAAATACGTTTTAATAAACTGTAAATATCTAGGTTTACTTTATTAATTTATTATACCATAAACTGAGCTATCATACAGTGATATGTAATTATTTAAGTTCGTTTGTCACAAATCTACTTACATTATTGATGTTTTGTTACTAATAATCTCTAACGATATCTCAAATTCGAAGGTCGAGGTACATTGCTGTTATATAATACTGTTGCTGATATTTATGATAATATTTACTTACATTTCTTACTAAATCAGGCCAAATAGATTGAGTAAAGTGGAATTTTACATTTAGCACAAACATTTAGCAAAAAGTTTTATCTTTGAAAGTTAAGAGCGTGAATTTTTTTTCATGTCACGGATGTAAAAGTCTTTAAGTCACATCTGTAAGTCTTTGAAGATTTACAGAAATATAACACCGTAAGTAACATGTCAGTGTTAGCAGTTAAGTACCACTTCTCGTGATCCTTCCTTATTTTTGGAAACAACAGTAGCCCTACCGGTTTTCAAATGACATTATCATTGACATTATTGATAAGATATTAAATAATGACATTGACACATTTTAGCGAAATATCTTGGCTTACATATATAAAATAATATAACACTATCATTCCGTATAATTTGAACGTAGGTATTGCGGTACTCTGCCTGACCTACATAATGTTTAAAAATAAAACTGAGAATAATTTTACGCAAGTTTATAAATATATATGTTACGGCGACCCTTTTTGATAAAGAAATTAATAGGGAATATCTTATATGAGTCTAAGAGATTATGTATTTTTATTCATTTGTTGATTGTCTTCAGAGCTATTACGACACTTTGATAGTCGTGAGCAAAATATTCATGCAACGTTGATAGACGCCTGATTCCGGATATGAGCACGATTTATGTATGAAAACAGTAGTGCACTGCGTAGCTATAGTATGTAGTTGTCAATATGAATGGATAATGTACTGAAATCGACACGTGTACGATACTATAATATAATAACTATGTAGCAGTGTATGTTTTTCTGTGAAGTAAGTTATAAACATGGCGTTTTGTTGCATTTAATAGTACGATACCAATATGAGAAGCAAAAGATACGGGAAGCTTTTTACCATTATTTTTCTTCACTTCATTTACTCCCTGTTATTTTGAATGTTATATTTTTATTACGCTGTTTTATTTATCGACGTATAAGTAGGTAACTAAGTTTATAATTTTAGCAAACATAGAAAGTTAATTATACAAACAATAATAATACAATGGTGGTGAAATGTTATATGATATGAAGTTAAGTATAACGATCGGGCATTTTTATTTTGCTTGCTATGCATGATACCATTTCCATAGACAGACGTCACAAAACACTGATGACTGACGTATAAACAATTGTATGTTCGAAAATAATTTGCATTTGTTTCTTAAATATCTTTGCAAGACTCATATTTTTAAAATTATGGATAAAGAAAAAATATGCAAGAAATGAATTATTGTGTAAATTAATTTACGCTCGTGTTTGTTTTCTTATTAAACCTTGATTGAGAAGAAGTCTAAAATCAGTAAATGTACAAGAGTTACCTTTTCAATAAAGTTTTCACTTCTATTCATTGTTATCATCATTTATGTCAGATTGTATCAAGATAATTTCCCTTAATAAAATAATTAAAACAATCGCACTATAAAGTCTTCTAATATTTACTTTGTTATAAAGATAATGTAGATCTGCGAATTATGTCAAGAATATGGGCGGCAACGTGCTCCTAGTTAGTTTATATCAATATTCGATTAGAAATGACAACATTACCATAGACCAAAATGCAAAGTACAAATACGTAGGTACAAAGTAGTTTTAACAATTCGTTTTCCTAAATTATATGGACACTTTCACACTTTGCGAGTAGGCCCGAGTAGCTTCGGACTAGACGCGTCATATTAATATCGACTCAAGATTGAAAACTCCGTCCAAGTCCGAAGTGTCCTCACAAATATTTTATTTTCTCTTCATTTATAATTATTTAAATGATAATGAATCCGGCCTATAAACATCCCACTGGGCACAGGCCCCTACCCATATAGAGAAGTAACGAATATTGATCATCTTCTAGAATGTTTCTTATAAACTGTCCCACTGCTAGTATTATGACATAAATCCTTTCATACTAAACTAACCCGGTTTCATTTCTTGATTTTCTCTTTCTCGAGAAATGGGCTATCAAATACAAAAAGATATTTTAAAATCCGACCAGTAGTTTCAAATAGTAGTATTCAAACAAAACACTCTTTAGCTTTATTATATTACAGTATAAATTTAAAATAGCCACGTACACTATTAAATAAAAATAATTTGCCACATTCGAATAAACACTATATGAATAGTTTTATGTCGCTGACATTCAGGTATTCAACCTGTTATTTTGCACAACTGAATCAATTAATATTAGTTTTTAGTTTTATTTTGACGCTGCATAGTAACTGTAAAGTTACATAATAACAAATACCTGTTTTAAACTCAAATGTTAATTTTATTCGATCCTCCATGTTAATGCTCAATACTTTTTGTATTCCACCATATTAGGGTAGGACAAGACACCGGAAGAGCAATTTCTGGCGTCGTTTATGATAATCGATAATGGGAGTTATAATTGAAAAACACCTTGCAGAATTTACGGTTTTTAATACAAATGTGACATCTGTGGAAGTTCATTAGGTATGTGTCAAATGCTTTAACTAATTTAATTATGTTCTAAGAAAAAACAATAAAGTTTTATAATTTAAATCAGAGTCGTCTCCTTCATTAAATTTCGTTTTATTGTCCAACCTTTCAACTAAGTCGAAGTAACTACTTCGTATCTTATCACTGGGTCTTAGCAACGGGTGACGTGGGCCGATAGTAGTTACACTGTGATTTGTGTTATCACGTCACACATTATTTAGTGTGTTATCTACATTGCTCCATTTGATACAGCCGGCTATTACTTGAAGGCGTAATTGACGAGCGATGTAACGCTCAAAATGCAATCGGTCGACCAGTTTTATAAATGCCTGTGATTTTAGTATAAGGTGTGACCATTCTCGTTGAATAGCAACTGGCCTTGATATCGGTTATTTAAACGAAATAGACTCAAATTAACCTCAGAGCTCGAACTGCTCGAAGGAAGTTTTGGTAATTTTGTTGTTTGAAGATATGAGTTGAGTACCTCATTTAGGTCGATTATTCTATATATATTAAGGAAGCTAGCGGAGATTAATAATGTTTATAATATGCCAGCTCATTATCAGATGCAATTGAGTTTGACTTGCTACAAATTTTAGTCTGTATTTTTTTCTAATTCTTATAAATACCAATAAATCAGTCTAATGCAGTTTGTTATATTGGTGCGATCACATTAAAATGTTTTCTTATCGACATTGTACGTCGATGTAACTTTGGAATTACTCGCTTTGACAGTTTTCAAATTATTCAAGCTCCGCGATAAGAAAAAAATATAAATCAAAAAGAAAACCTGTAAATAAAATACGTTCCACCTGAAACTCATAACGAGTTTAGTTTAACCTTGGCAATAAATTTGCCGATACAAATTAGTTCGCCTTTTGATATAGCCAGCTCCGGGGTGCGGGGCTAAGGGGCGATTGCAATAGAGGCTGCACACCACCTTGCTCTGATTGATTTATACGTCTTGTTTGTCACAGAGCCGATTTATTTGAATTCCTGCCAGAGCCCCGGGCAGCCAACGGATTAATATCGAACAGACCCCCGCGATATATCCCCGACTTCGGGCAATAATTCAATATTTCATCCTTCGGGCCGGGACCTACGCTGTGAATTAACATACAAACGTCAATCGTTTCATGAATAAAAAATGTATTGGATTTAGTGAAATGACTGGCGCGATCGCCGAGCGTTTACAGTGTTGCCGCCCGAAATGCCTATTGCGGAAATATAAAATGTTTCGGATTACTGGTTTAGTTTGATCACACACTATTCGTATTTGCTGGGAACACGCGATTTGGTAGCTAAATTCCCAATGATGATACTGGGGACTCGAAAAATCTCACAGTCGTAAACCGCGACGGCCATTAACTGAGCAGCTCAAGAATTGGGTATCGCATAACATTTACGGCCGTTTAATGCAACCAACCAAGCACTGACATTCTTTTATTGGGGGGAATAGTTCACGTGTTGCTGTTATAAAACTTGAGGGATGCACATTCGAAGTTTATTGCTGGCTGATATTATTCTAATATTCAAAAAGTATACTATAAAAGTCTGTAACCTGGCAATAAGACAACATGCAGAGTCAACTGCGTACTAAATTCTATGTAGCATTTATACGACAAATATAAAAAAATAATAACGATAAAAAAGTAAGTCCTAATAAGAGGATATTTATGTTAAACCAAATTCATCTAAATGCTAACATTGGACTTCATTTATAACATGCAATAATGCGGGTAGTTTTGACAAACGTTATTTAGAATGACGCATAGTTCGCATAAACCCAAGACTCTGATAGTTTATTTACACTACGTATTCACATTTTACGTACGCGCAACGGTATAGGGTTGAGCAACGAACGGGCGTTTAAGCGAAAAAATTCCACTACGAGCCATCGTATCTAGTAAAACCGGTTTAAAGTTTTAAACTACATAAACTACCGGTACGTCGCTTCGCCAATCATTCTCAAGAAACCGCTTTGACTTTATACAGACAACTTATTAATCCCCTGTTGCATTGGCTAGTAAAATCAAGAAAACTTAGATTCAAAACACCATTATGTTAATAATAAAAAGCTGATTAGCAGGCAACTGGTTCTGCCATGTTGGCAGTAATCTGTAGGTATTGCATTTTTAGAGTTTAGGTAAACTTTGTAGTATTTTATTTGTAAGATTTTTTTAACAGCCTCTGCTTGAAGTGCTTTTGTGACTTACAATTCTTACAGAACTTCACTGTCACAATACTGCTTCAATATTCTGGACAATTCTGGTCTTTAAGATTTCATTTGTTTTCTTAATATAATTAAACCTACTAAGGTGAGTTTTTTTATGATCAGGGAAGATGTTTTTATAATCAGAATTTGTCCTTTGGAATACTAAAAGAGGAAAATGAGTTAATTGGGTCAGGGTCACGTCATCACACCCTTTTGAAAAGCAAATTAAGTGTGTTAACTTTAATCACAGTTATAGGGTAGAAGGCTATGAAGCGTGATATCCACAACTTCTCTCAAGAGTTCTAATATATTTAAACAGCTGAAGATGGTTACCATGACTAAGAGTACTTATCGAAAGATTTATGATTTTTTAACAGCTTTTTTATAAATATATAAAACAGCTACATGGTATACAGTTAAAGATATCACACGGAATGTAAGTAATAACCAGTACATTTCGAAAAATAATATTAACAAGTAAATAAATTAATAAGCACACATCATTACACTTATTTAAGTACACACATCCTCTAATTATATTTGTCATTGATTATACAATTGCCTTATGATAGGCCTTATTACTTGTGACTATACAATTATGTAGAGAAGTTTAATCTAATGTACATAATTATAGGGCCACGACCTCAATTAGAGCAGAGAGTATTAATCGCGTTAATCATAAAATTACGAATACGAAGATTGTCGATTTCCGAGCTGCGACTGCGACTGCCTACTCGACGACCTTTAGGCCGGGACTCCACCAAAGCGGAGACGAGACGAGCGGAGAGGAGATGTTTTTTAAACAACCAATAGAATTGAGTTATTGACACGTCTCCTCATCTCTTCTCGCACAGCACACAGCACACCGCACACATCTCTGCTTTGGTGGAGTCCCGGCCTTACGGGTTACGTACACTTAAACACAGCAGCTGTTGAAAATATATTAATTCTTCTGTATTTATAAATTCTATTATGTTTGTAAAGGGACGAACAAGACAAGTCTTAGTGTCATTGGCCTAATTATTTGTTGATAAGTCAGTGTAACCTCTACTGTTTATCAAATGTAAAGAACCTATATTTTCATTATAAATTATAATGGATACAAATAATTATCTGGAAATATAACAGAGTAGTTGCGTAATTTCCTGAAAAGTTTCTTCAGAATATAAATAATTAATTGTTCCATCTGAAATCTCTTTGTGGACAATAGTTGTGGGAGCAACATCCTTAAAACCATTTGCTTTGTCCATGCCCACGCTCAACAAACTCGTGATGTAGAAAGCCAAAAGTGTCTAAAACTCATAAAACTGTAAACGTCATGAGAATATTTCGCTAGCTACATTTTTTATACTTGCGCTGTTGATTGTAAACCACAATGCGATTCCGAGGATAATTACCATAACCGGTTGTGACAAGAAGCGATTATGATAATTACATCTCTCGGTATAAAGAGCTTAATGTTAGTAAAATATCCATTTTTATTGGACCAGCTCAGGCTGATTATATATAACGCCTTCAAGCACGAGAGTGCCCAAGGGGCTATCTAAGGTCCAAGAAGTGTTTAAACTTCCTTACTGCGTATCTAGCTTCTATCTATATAAGTTGAATAAACATAGATTTTATATCATCATTATTCGATGACCAACAAACAGGTCCAAGTGATAAATGGTGCTTGGTATGCAGAATGGGATTTTTTAATCGGCAATCAATTTATTTTAAATTTTTATATTCCGTGTAGGTTATGTTTGCAAACGAACCAACAGCATTGATGAGCAGGAAAGAAATAAATAACTGCTTCTGTATCAGTTTTGCCGTAAGTTAACCCTACACCGATATGTTACATTTGAGATGCTAAGCATACCGGCTTGCGTTACAACAATTCATTGACGGAAAACATCAACGCAGTAGCGTCAATTACCTGCAAATTGTTCCGTCAAGCACTGCTGAACATGCGATGGTATTTTAAGGGAGACTAGTTACTTGAATGATATTTCAAATTAATAAATAAGGAATGCCTGTACTTAGCACGCAAGAAATAGCGTTTTTTAATTAAGTTTTTGTATGTTATTTATCATCATATCTTACCTCGAACAGTTTTAATAATTAGACTATAATCCCAATAATATAAATAGTTGATTTCTGATTGATTGAGATCTCGTGATTGCTAAGCGATTATTCCTTGGTTACAAACATGTTTCAATACGTAATGGGGCATTTATGTCCAGGAGTCCTAAGAACGACCATAAAACTTACACTTAAATTTTAAAGGTCCGGAGATTATTTTAATTTTCCTTTTCTCCATTCTCATATTCTCACCCAGACAAGTACCAATGTTACTTTTTCAAAGTTATATTTACCTACTTTCCTAAGCATTCACAGACATCATTGACAACCGGTGGAGGAATACATCGTGAAAAAACCTGGAATCTGAGAGGAAAAAGCAAGCTTGGTGATCAATGCTCATTCCTTCTCAATATGGAAAGAGACCTGTGGTCAGCAGTGGGACGTTTATAGGCCGGTATTGTTATTATTTTTAACTCTCATAACCAGTTAAGAGAGCGCGGCTGCCTTCACACTAGCGTTTGTCCAGCGTAGGCGTTCGATGAACGTATGCGCAGCGCAGACGCCGCGACAACGCGGCGCGTGCGTCGCGTTGTCGCCGCTTCTCTACTGGAACAATTAGTACGCTGCGCTAGCGCCGCGTGTGCGCGACGTATGCGCCGCGTTCGTACAATCCTGTTCGCATCCGACCTCTCCTTGCCTCCCGCGCCCCTGTGCACGATTGTAAATGACACCGCAGTATCGCGGCGCATACGTCGCGCTCACGCGGCGCTAGCGCAGCGTACTGATTGTTCCAGTAGAGAAGCGGCGACAACGCGACGCACGCGCCGCGTTGTCGCGGCGTCTGCGCTGCGCATACGTTCATCGAACGCCTACGCTGGACAAACGCTAGTGTGAAGGCAGCCTAACCAACAGTAGGTATACTCGCCCCTAAACCTGAGGTTCTTTAGTCTTTCACTGAATGTGGAAACGCGACAGGTGCATAATTGAGCCTATCCATAATTTTGTTATACACCTAAGCTTGGGCAGAAATTATACCATCCATTAATGTTATTATTTTCGACCCGTTTACATACTATGTCATTTGACCTACATGTCAGGTTAGGGCTTAACTTGTCATTAGAGAAATAGCTATCGTCCCCTATTGGATGTACCTTCATTAATTACTAATAAACGAGTGCAATTACGCAATTGCTTGACTTTTGCGTCAATATGGGTTTAATCCTTGTGCTATGTCAGTTATAGAATAAAAAATAGTAATGGATACCACCCTACAAAACTGTAGATTTTTTTTTATATTTATCGTAGGTACTCAGTATGAGGATATTGATTTTCATTATTAGCAAGTTTTTTTGTCAAATTCCTTTCCACTTTACCTTATGAGGCAATTTCAATGCTTACAACAAATTAAAAATACATTTTACGTGTAATAATTTACATAAAAATCACAATTTAGGAAATTATGAGTTCGGATATCAAGTGGTATGATAAATGGCGCTCAGTTAAGTTTCTTCCATTAGTTTTATGATACCCGTGATTTGAAGTCGCTACATTCCGGTAGCAATTCGGCGTCTCATATTCGTCAAGTGAAAGTTGATTGATTGACCACGTCAATAATTGACTGGTGTATATTAAGCCTATGCTTTTTTAATTTCTATTGCTATAGAAAGGATTTTTTTTTCTTTTTTTATAAGTAAAGCGGTACCCTTAGTAGCGGTACTCTTATTATCTGACACACCCTGTTTGATGGTATTGAAATCGAGCTAAATTAAAAAATAAACGAAGCAGGAAAAAAAATACTAAATATTAAATAGGGCATCGTTATTCAAATCATATTAACTGATGCTACAGAGCGGGTAGCTATATAAAAGCTCATAGTTGCCAGTAAGTAGCTGCTATATCTGACTTTTTAATATTTGAAAGCTAAGAATGTCGTAGGTGTCCCATAATGACAGGTTTATTAATAGATATACTTTTAGCGCGAAACTATCTTGAAGATTTTACGATATTACTGTATTTCTGTGGCGGCTAAAATTAAACGAGGCGGACTCTGCCCAAAGGTATTCCGTTCGATTTAAAATAGTGGTTCAGTTTGATATACCTACCTAGTTATATGTACAGACCAATGGTCCTAGTATGTGCTATTTATTAATTACGACGTGACTTACCATTTATATAAGACGTATTTTATATGCGTACAATTTACTCTACATAACTACTCATGTGTTGAAACGAAATAGGATCTGAGTATTTTTCACACAGGTTTCCAACACGTGTAAGGTAAATGACCTGTTTAAGACACCACTTTGTACATTCCAATGTAGCCTTGTGTATATCATAACGGCTTCATACTACCAAGAAGGAAGGAAATAACATCACGTCATAAAAATACTGATATCATTTAGGTTTTTTCTTATCGTAATGGCGCAATTAAAAATGTTAGGTATTGGCTAATAAGCACACTAATTTTTGTAGCAAATAATTATGGTAAGGAGCTAATCGGTCGAATACCCGTGCACTGTACTCGTACTGTGTCCAAATAAATTGATGTATTTGTACGGGGTTTGTTACCAGTCGGGCCGATTGCAAAGGCGCGTCGTGTGCGATGGCAATTGTTAATCGCTAAACGAGCAGTGTTTCTGAGAATCGTTCGCCATTGACATTTCTAAGCAACGTGGTCATGTTTACGTTCGGTGGCGGGTTGCGGCGGGTGTTTACAAACAGTAAATTGTTTACTCGACTGACATAACGTGGTGCAAGCGTCACGCTACGTCACACGCCGCGTCATACGCCTCCGCTCGCCGCGCCCTGCCGCCGCCGCCCAGTCCTGTTCTACTGCGTTTTAGTTTTCAAAATATTATTATACGTAGTTTTATCTCCCTCTCACTGTCTTGTAAATTACTTACAATCATTTCATAATTATGTTCTGCAAATTTGTAGGTTTTAGACGGCTTTAGCCGCGTTATAACTGGTATGTTTATAATATTCAGTAAGTTCTTTTAAGCTTTATGCCGTTAAATACTTATATATGTTAGACATTATTCTACAAAGATCCACGGTATCAATATGGTTAAATTTTGTGCTCAGTTAATTATTCATGCTTTTCACGCATGTGATTTAATTCACAGATACGTAACTGAATGATAAAGAAAAATCTTTAATAAGCCTGTTTGTTACCTTGTTAGAAATTTTTCTTTTACGATAGCCACATTATTTGCTAATCACATAACAGGTACTAAAGAAAAATTATATCGTTAGCTTTTATTAATGGTGACGCAATTATTAACCTCGTATCGGGCTAAACGGACCTTAATTTCCTTTTATAATCACTAAGTAAATAGTACAAATTTGTTAAGAATTTGTTTTGAACTTAATGAACATTCCAGAATAAATTAGTAATTTATTATGAACTTTGACATTTATTTTTCATTTAGAACTTGTGAAAAACAAAATTTTCGTAAACAAAAATTGATTATGTTATTATAAAAGTAAATATCAGTTTGCGATGGTGTTAAGGTCACTTTGTATTATCATAATTGGCGAAATGTATGACTCGTCTTGTGTTTTGTCGAATTAGCGATCCGTATGTTGTGTGCACTTCACACTGATGGTTTTATTGAATATATTTTTTACTGCCACGAATGTAATACGCATTGTATTGAGAATATGCCAGTTTTGTCGTTTGTATGATACCTATAGGTATAATTAATTCATTTAGCTTGTTATTGTTCATTAAGATTACATGAGTTTGTGAGCATTTCATATCGTGTGCATGTTGCGCGTGATTAATTAAAATTACGTTTTTACATACGCGTAGTATTTGCTATACGAGCAGTTGTGCGGTCAACAAATAAATGGAAAATTCCAAAAAATCCCCCTTATATTTTTTCAATCGGTAAATGCATTTATAAATATGAAAGTCTCGTGTCAAAAAGTACGAAATATTAGTCTCCAAATCCACCGTAAAACTTTAAAGTCGGTCCGATAGACAATGATTTCGGATGATTACCCTAAATATTGCCGTGAATACACAATAATAAATAAGCCTTTATAAACTTCGTTCAAAACAGTTTTGATTTAACTTCCAATAATAAAAATATTGGAAACGAGTTGTAAAGAATACTAGTTATTTAATTCGGCATTTTACTACAAAGTTAGAGAGCTTTTTTCCTCTTGCTTGTAACACTTACCGCTGGCCAAATTCTCACACAAATATGATATTAGCATTGATCATTAGCCTACTGCATGTTCGTGAGTTTAGACTATTAAATGCAAAGCTACTTGAGCATATGTATACCTATCTATATTACAGGTTATCTATAAAAATGCCACTTTAATACGGGCAGTGTGCTATAGATAATTAATTGCCTGTTTAACATTCATTGAATTTCAAATAAGCTGGTAATAGTTGGCATGTCTCTTACGTAGATGTCAAAGTTTCATCGACGCACGCCGTATAATAATTAACTCGATAAATGTTGAAGGAGGATGTAGTCGAAAGGTCTAGGATCGTGGAGTAGGAAACTTCATTAGTGCTGGTTATACGATAGGTACTATTATTTAGCGATTATTATTTAATATTAAAATTTCACAATTTAATGTTATGCTAGAATTTTTACTAATATTTGTTTCAAATTATTCATTTAAATTGTTATTCGATATTATAATCGAAATAATAATATACATTATTTTTTGCAGAAACTTGTCTTTTAGGTGTACTTATCCGTAGTAGGTAGGTAGTTTAGTTTTTTTTAGAGGTACTTTAAAAAAAATATTAATTTTATATAATTAAATAATCATTCAAGTGTAATTATTTTGTTTGTATTTTTTGTGGCAATAAATAAATAAATAAAAAATAAGGTTATTAAGGTTTTATTAATTTAAACATAAACTGACCGATATTAAAAAAAAGAAACAAAACTACTAATGAACCTATTAGAAAAATTATTGAATTGACATGACAGATAGCTTGGTTATCGCTAATACAGTAGATATCATTTTTTTTATTATTTTCACTTTGCACTCAACTTTTTCGTATGTTGTATACTTAAGCAAAAATGCGTAATATATATTTCGGTAAGTTTAATGTTGAAAATAATTTTAAATGCACGCAAATCCCCGGGCAAGAGCTAGTGGAGTTTTTGCTTATAGCTTATCCATGTAATATTATATCTTTGGCATCACGTTCTATGACATATTATTATCATAAAACGACTTCATATCAAATACGTCACTTAATTGAGATAAGTAAAGTGGAAGAAAATTTCCCCTCACAAACATATATAAATAGATATATTATTATCTATGTTGTGATTAAGATATGAAAATAGTGTTATAGCATCATAAAAACTTTGTTTTGATACGATTGATTTTTTTGTCCACATGGATGAATTATGAAAATACCCGGTACTTGTGCCTTCTCTCTATTTGAAGAGGCCTGTGCCCAGAAGTGCAGATTATTAGGATGAAACTAAGTAGCAGTTACGAAGTTTTTTCAGGTATATTTATGAGACCTTTGCCCAGCAGTGGGACACCTAAAAGGTAAAAAAATGATGCAGATTATACAGAATACCTTCTTAAACCATGCCATAAAATTATTTCTTTCTGACTTACACAAACTGAAAAAAAATGTTATGTAATACAACAATTTATCTGCTGTCTATTAAATGCATATAATAATAATATAAGTTAATTTAAAGTTTATTCGTATCAAGTGAAAGTATACCATAAGTGTACTTAAGTTAAGGTATAAAATTAACAATATTAAATGAGGTTATTAATTGACCTACTTATTTTACTATTCGTTTCATAAAGGTAAAAGCACAGAAGGCATTCCTGCGGCTTTTAAAATGCCCTACTTTTTAATCTGGTTTACAATGAGTGTTATTACGACAATTAAATGAATGACGAAAATAATAAATGACTGGTTACATATCAATTGACGTCTTATTAAAATGGAATAACGTCATAGAATTATAATGATAATCGTGAACGCATGAGTAAAATGGACCATATTATACATTTAATATAATATGTACGATTAGCGCAAATATTATAGGGTACCTACTCAGACTCAATACTTATTGGCATCATATAGGTCCCTAATTTTTTATTCAGTACAACCTCATTAATGGCTTACCAGTTTTTAATTATAGCTTACTTACTTGATGACACTGCTTTTATACATTAAATACTTTTTTTAAGCATTTTTTTAGTAAGTGAACCACCGAACCTGCATTCAATAAATTGTAATTCGTTCATAAACATAAATGCATTTATTTATACAATTAGCACTCTCTTAGAACTCAATTTCTGATAAAAAATTACTTATTTAACTAATTAAGCCCTTTTAATAATATAATTCATTTATTTATAGAAATTTGTTAATAATATCTTTCTATGGTATTCCTAATGTAAATTTTATAGACGATTTTGAAAACCCTACAATTCTCAAATCGTATAATTTCTATATTCACCAGTGAGTCATACGAGAAAATATGACATTCGTTTACCCAGTCAGCAGGTATGTATATCTTAGTGCTAATTATATCTCCCAATTAGAGTATGATGATCCGTCACCGTCCATTCCTAACCAAGGTGAACCAACTTTGTACGCGGTGACCGACCTTCGAGATATTTAAATAAAATTATTATAAATTTAATGATTTTAGGAAACTGAACGATGATTGCTGAACAATTATGGTCAGGAAATTTTCCGACGCTATCTCATAATGAATCAGAAACGATTCTTGGACGACGCACGAGATTTTATTCTAGAATTTCTGCTTTTCAACTACTGATTTCGCTAACCAACCTAAATAAAAACGTTATCTGTTGCATGGCTTTAATTGTACGATAGAGACTTCAGTGCGCAGTTAAAAGTTACTGGACAGAGCACGTCACTCGGCATTCCGACCTCATAGTTATTCAACATAACTATTTATAATTTGTTATATTATGTTAATTTAGCCGCGAGTCGAAAGGCGGCCGACCTTGTGAGGCGCCAGCGTACTACTGACGATGGCGACAAAGTGGATCATTGTGTACTAACTTGTCAATTATTAATCGTATCCTGTCTTATATCATACAGCTTTGTTATTTTTCTTGATCAGAAAATACTGTATTTTATCCATATATTAGAATTATTATTAATTTGTTTTGAAACATAACTAATTCTATTTTTATTTTATTTAGTTGGTTCACCATTAATTGTGTTCACTAAGAATGACATGAGGTACAAGTAGTAAAAAAATAACAGTCACTCAATGACGGGGTAGGCCAAAGAGACGCTGGCGAGATGACATCAATCGCTTTGTGACCGAGGGGCATGAAACAGGTTGGGGAGACCTTTGCCCAGTATGGGACACCTGAAAGGTTAAATAAAAAAAAATCACTCATAGTTAAACTCCACAAGTAGAAAAAGACACATCAAGGCAACAATAATTTTAAATACTCTATTTCGATTCTAAAATTGATACGTAGATCTAAATTGGAGAGTTATCTCTCTGCATCTGGTTGCTTCCACACAACACTAAAAAAAGCAATTAAATTTTACGACTTGCGTGTCGGTCAAGGTTAACAAAAAAGGGTATTTCGATAATTTATTACGAAAGTGTTAGTTATTTAATTCTCAACATATTTCAAGCTTGTTTGGCTTAATATATTTAATGCTGAAGTGACTAGATGGTAGATAATATGTGCACGTGTGGTTCGAAGCTACTATCATACATAATTGGGTATTACGTTTTGAGAACGATAGGAAGAAGCGTGCCACAATAAAATCCGATGTTTGTCGCGAACACATTAATTTAAAGAATTGTGAACTGCGTATTTCGCCATAAGTGGTTATCATAACAAATGAAAGATAAAAGGGGTACGATCTTTTGTAGCTTTAAAGGGTATTCACGTACAATATTCTTGTTATTTCTTTGTAGTCTCTTGTACCTTTTAAAATTGTTTTTTATTTATTAGGTAATATTTCTGAATAAATGTGTGGTAGCCACTTTTGTACATACATTTATAATAAATATTTAAAAACTCACTAAAAATCGCATCTTTCATATCACAATTTATTTACATCGCTGTCGATTGGAACTGTCCCATAAGGCTAGCACTTTTGCTGAATTATATCAGAAAAACTTTATCGATGTAAGTCTAACAAAATGAGGTAAAAGGTGTTAAAACTAAATTAACTATTAGCGTTAACAATGGCTGTCAGTGACGTCAATGACATATACACATTATAAATATCGACATCTGTATTGTATACATGTGTCATTCACCGGTTCATTTCACACGATTTATTTTAAAATGGTTGATAATAATGAGGTGTAATGACCGAAATGGCTTTACGATTTACATAGCAAAATATAATTTTACCATAGGATTTGTAGTTGTTAGTTATGGAGATATGCTGAATATACCTATCCAAATAAACAATTTTTTTATTAATATATATGTAGTTACTAATATTATAAAGCTGTTGTTTGTTGGTTAGTTTGGTTGAACGCGCTTATCTCAGGAACAAATGGTTTTAATAGAAAAAAAAAATTGGATAGTCCATTTATCAATGAAGGCTATATAATATCAAGCTACGACCAAAAGCAGCGGAGCATTAATAAAAGGATAGCCCACAAAAATCTAAAACACACGGACGTAGTCACGGGGGACAGCTAGCTGACGAAAATATATCGAAGAGAAATGTTTCATAACAAAATAGCTATAAATCTGTACTTACATATAACATGTTCTTTGCATATAATAATATATATAATTATAGAACATGTTATATAATACTTGTGCCCACTATACAGATACACCTCTAAAGCAGTGACTGAATTGATACTCACACATAGGTATCTACGTACAAAAGTATATAATATATCAAAACCTGAAACGCGATCGTCATTTGTCAGGCGCGAATTAACCCTACTCGACTGTAGCTTTTGTATTTACAAGACTATTACAAGTAAATACATTTTTACCATCTATAAGTTCTGTATCAGTTTGTTTGTTAAGTCTTCACGGCTAAAATACTGAACAGTACAATAAAATAGTTGAACAGTAAAATAGTTTTGCTGCGATAGCCACCTCATTCAGGCAAAGACGTAAGCTGAACCCAGTCTGTATTTAAAAGATGCTGTGTTATATTATATATATATATATAGGAACGTCTGTATGCATATTAAGAGCACCTTATCATTACCATTTGATTGGTATATCATACAACATAGTATAGAAACTAAGTACTAATGCATAATGCATATTTTATGTAACTGACGTATAAGTTACGTATATGTTTATGTTTACTTGTTATTGAAAACATAGTTACGTGATGTTACCATTACTTATGTCAATGTTATGAGTAGGTACATATTGTATTTTCCTAATTATTTATAAATAATTCCTGTAATATGTTAGATAGAGTACTCTTTACTGTACCTATTTACAAAAATACAAACACGTATTCACATTTAAACCAAAACATATAAGGGGTTGTCTTATCATATTACAAATACTTATAAACAAAATTTAAAACAAATCAATTGGATCCACGCAATTACAGGACTTAAGTGCATTTGTTTTAAACTTAATCGTAGGTTTAAAACAAACGGATACGACTACCTACTTGGTTTCAGCACGCATGGTAACTACGAATTATCTACCTCACCGCGTGACTTGACAATTAAGGGATCAAATTAGAATACCCACTAGTTTTGAATGAGATCTGGTTGTAAATATAATTGTATTATTTGGTTAACACGCTTGAAATCCTCCTGATACTGTTTATTGATCAATATTCGGATTTTATTAATAATCTGTAGAGGCGACTACATGGCCCCATAAGTAAAACTATGTTTATTAAACCTTGCCGTGGTCAAGCAATTGCATATAAAAGTAAGTCTAAACCTATTCAATACAAGGCACATAACAGATTGAACGACAATTCAGAGTTAGTCAACGCCGAGGTCAGATTTAAAGTTGTCTATTGAATTCCAATTGCGTACTACATGAGATGGTGATCCATTAATTATTTTCGTTCACAGCTTGCCGGTTTTTTAAACGATCAAATTTTCGTGAAGGAAAATGTTAACTTCCTTGTGGATTGCTCAAAATTATTTTAGGTCAATTAAAACAATATATTTTTAACCTACCTACCTTTAATACCCTAGATTATTGAGAACATTTTCAGTTATAAATAAAAATTTAGAACATTTCTAAATAAAAAAAAATGTGAGACGTGAGGGTACTTTGTATGTTTATTATGATGGATTATTTAAATAAAAATATTCAACTACTGTTTAATTAATAATCTATTTTAGTAACCAGTATTAACTGATTATTATAATTATACATTCTGGTCCCTACTTATAAAATTATACATTGCTATATTAAATATCTTAATTCGCTTTAAACTAAATACGTTTTCCTACATAGTTATATTTAAATAAAGGGATAATTAGCAACAAATATTTCTTGCGCTTGAGTGACCAGGAAAACCACGAAGGTTTATCTATGGACGTCGTTCGACCACATCATGTAGAGGAAAATTATAAATTGTCACATTTATAACACATTAAAAGCATATAAATATACAACCAAAACCCGATCCTGCGCTTCTGGAGTTTAATGTAATAAAAAACCCATAAAATAAAATAATTAAATAATAAAAATTTTAAGACAATCGACAACTTGTTGAGTATTGGAAACAGGTAAATTTTTTTAATATAGGTCCGTCCGTACCTATATAATTATATGATTTTACCACATACTAATTACCTAACTCATTTCCTCATGCATAGCACTTGTTATAACGCGAATAAATATATGTGTATTTTTTATTTTCTGTTTTATAATATGTGGTTGTTTATGTTTAGAAGGAAGATCAAACTATTCTAAAGTTCATTTTAGAAAATGTCACATTAAAATGAATTTCGTTAATTTATTATAATAATTAATAGTCGAATCTATGTCATTATATACATATTAAACGGTTAACGACCTTTCTTATATTATTGACTAGACTAGTCAATAATATAAGAAATTATATTCCTCAGCAAAATTATTTCACATGTAAATATAATTTCATGAGCTATTAAATTACGGAAAACTGTACACATAAATTCTTCTTTTTATACACTTTTCGGTATTCTTTTAGTATACTGAGTGTGGTAAAATATTGTATATCTTAAACCAATAAAATTCGTTACGCATTTCTTGTGATGTCACTATAAGCTGTCACCTAACCAGTAGTAGCTAATGCGTAAAATAGCTTGGCAGTATGTCAACATATTAGTACTTTGCGACTTCAGTATATAATTAGCGAAGATATCGACTACACACAAAAATATAATCTTGTTGATCTTTCATAAGGCATTCCTAATGATGCATAATTATTGTGTTGATGCGGAAGGAAATTTGTTAAAGAAATCGAAGGAATTCTTATTTCCTTAATATCTTTAAGTTGTACCTACTCGTACTTTCGCTTGTATAATTTTATGGATATGGAACTCATTAATCAATTAGAAATTAAATTATTTATCTACATATAAAAATGGATTATCGAAATTTATGTACGGTCATAACTTTCCAACGACTAAACCAAATGAGATATAGTAAAAAAATCGAACAATTTTTTTATCCCATAATATGAAAACTGAGTGCATGAATGATAGATAACATGTTCTACGGGAATGGGACCTACCTAGGCGGGAGAAACCGCGGGCCAAAGCTAGTTTATATATAAATATGGAAGAGGATGGAAGTAGTTTGCAAAAGTGTTCTTGTATGGTTCTCAGTAAAACGAATGGAGAATTACTGGCGGTCCAGTCACTCAGCAAGCCGGAAGACGGCCAAAAAACATCCTTCACAATGCTAGTTGAAAACTCTAAAAGAAGTTTCAATAGTTATATATATGTTGTGGTGTATATTTAAACCTCCGTGCTTATTTACAATGTTTCTTTAAAGTTAAGGCCCTTGAAGTTTGTATGACCGTAATATCGCCGTGTTCAAGGCCGCATTTCGTAACAAACACCTCACGTTACATAATACAAGACCGGTTACGCGGTCTGTATTTCGAAGGATTATTATCTTACGCCCAAATTTAATTTCCTTGCTGTTAGGGTTCTACATTATGATATCGTCTACTTTATAATTTGTTTTCATAAAATAATCCTGTCTATTATTAGTTTCGATAAATAAAAAAAAATGCATCAAAATTTTTAGTCATTTGTGTAGTGACACTACAAGGACTAATGTATCGATAATAATGATCCAGAACCTTTTTGGTTACATAAATCGCGGTCTTGACTCTTAAATATTTCCTTGTAACATTACCTTTCATAATTTTGAGGTTGAAACAAGGAAAACTAGAAACTACAGGGCCGTATTATGTAAGAATGAAGTATATTACATATCAAAATTGGCACAAACGTTTTTACCAGTCACAGAATCGGTAGTAATCTTATAAATTGTAAACAAAATCGAATGGTAACGAAACTAAAACTAGAAATGCATGATACAGTTTCCGCATATTAATGTAACACTAAAAGTTAAATCGGGTATCCACGTATTAGATTTTAACGGAAAGTTTTACCAGCCTCCTTTTAAGAATGCCATTCTCCGTTATAGAGACGTTAGTTTATTATACAGTCACGTGACCCTAAGACGAAATTGCTTTAAACTTGAGAAAGTCATGGATTAGCTTAGATTTTATCAACTACTATAAACGAAGAACCGTAAATGCCTAACCGACGGGATTCTACTAGAGGTTTCTTTTTTCTAAAGTGACACAAGAAATAAAATACTTTAGAATATGTACCTATATGCAATACAATATTTGTAATTGAAGGCGTGAAGAACAGACAAAAAATGTCAGAACCGTAATTGATTTAATTAATCTTAATTAAGTTCCCGCTGATTCTTATTGAGGACAACTTATTTTACCAATTGTACTATAATTAAATAAATTGGTTTCCGTATTCACTGTCAAAGCTGTTAACGTGTAGGGTTAAGACTCACTTTATCTCTCTCGACTTACTATATTTTTAAGTTTAAAATCTGTTAGTGGGCCTAAAACGTATACTAACTCTACCCGGTGCCTCTAAGAACACAAAAAAGATTTGGCGACCCGGGATTATGAAACTAAATTATTTTTCGTGGCACGATATGTTTTGTTTGGACTTAGAGAATAACCACCTATCTGAAAGAAAGAAAGAAAAGAAAGAAAAAGCATTTATTGCCCCGTATTAGAGACGCACAATAAATTAATTTAAAAACAACAAAATAAAGAAAACTTATTAACTAAAAAAAACAACAAATAAAGAATTAAACTAAACTACTAAAAACATAACAATTAAAAAAAGAAAACAAGTAACGAATTTTTATATTATGGCAACACTCCGAGCCAACCATTACCAAGTACCAACTTACAAACAATCTGCTACCAGTAAGCTCTATTATAGTAGGTGACAGTAGGTGTTACTTATTGACTTCCTATTTGTAAGCGATATTTAATTTGTCCCACCGCAAGATACATATATTTCTGTTTCATTAACACATCGCCTGTCCTGAATCGTGTGTTATCAATGTATCACTTGACGTTTAGAATGTCTCCATATTCATTTCAACTTGTTTAGTAGGAGCTGGAGTCGGATAATTTTATACAGTCAATTGTTTTGTGAAAAAAGTGAAAATTCTTTCAATGTCAATTGTTTTAATTACCTTTACCGAATGTTTAACTTTTTTTAAATTAATTATGTACTGCTTACACAAGCCACTATCACTAAGTTAATGTATATACACTATCAAAATCCATTTTAAACGACATTTTATTTTCTGTCTATATCTTGCACTTCGTTTCTTGGAGCGCTTTCTTTATTATAAAAATATCTTAGAGTTCTTTTTGCATCCCTGCATTTGACAATTTATTTGATAGTTCACAATAATATTATGTTAAATAATTCAGCAATACTTCCGCATAGATCTTGGAGTAAAACATAAACATTGAACGTATTACCCTGTTATCATTCTGCGCATAATCCACTCACAGAAAAGGGCTCTTTGTTCTTTTTATTTTCTGTAACTCTGGTTACGAATATTTTCGTATGAACTGATAACCCTAAGGAAGGAACTCAAGTAGATTCTTATACTCTTCCAAGATCATCATGTTTTTAAAATAACTTAAATAACTTGTACAATCATTAACTTGTGTTATACCTATTAACTGTCTTAAATTGGTTTGAATACCAAGACTTTTCTTGAATATTAATTTTTATACCAACCTGACACTCTATTGCAATGATTAAAAATAAAAAGTAAACAACAAACCGATTTTCCAAATCGATCGCCTTCCCAATATTTTAAATTTTATAATAAATCGGTCGTACCTGTTTAACCTTGGTGGCTGAATTATAACAACTTCATGCAATTGTTCCAGATTTAAATTATTTACTTAAATGTTTTTTTTTGTTGTCATTATCCTTGAATTATTATTAGACTTCACATATTTTAAATTTAGACTGTCGGCTTGTCTTGAAAATTTTGTGAATAGACAGAAATAAATAATTCGAAAGTGGAACTCAACATATCATATCAGTTTATGGCGCACCTATGTAGGTTTTAAAGGTATTCAGTTGTCGTTACTTTTATGTAGTCACTTAAATAGCAAGTCTCTCAAAACATTTTATGTCGTTGCTAACATTTACAGTAAAACGCGTTGTAATTTTCCCCGCCTATGTTAATATGTGGCGTATTAGGACGAACGTGGTCGGGTAATATCGTTTTAAAACTAGCTGTTCCAGTGCGGCCCACTCGTTTAGTCGTGTCCGCCTCCGGCAGCGTCCGTGAACTCGGCGCAAGAGCATTCAATCGTAAACTGTGACATTTTACTGACATTGCGCTTCTATCGCTAGTCTGACATTTGTAACCTGCTCCAACCTTGTATAGAACTTGCCTTGTAGAGCCGTAGAGGCTTATAAATTAATAAGTTTATCGCAACTACCTAATGCGCAGTTTAGATCTCTTCTTTATACCCGAGGTGGAGCCTACTGTTATAAGTTAACGTTGGCCAATGTAGACTTTAGTGTCCTATAATAATGGGATGGCATTGGCATGCCAACCTTCAATTAACAGTATCTTTGCTTACATACCCTTGTGACGTAACAAGCGTGACCGGTTTACGACCTATTTGACATGGTTCGTTCACCGTAGTACTTACATTGTGAGAAATATAGTACAGATGCGGTTATCGCGAGTTTATTTTCTCGCTTTGCTCTTTATAAAGAGCTAGCTGACGCACTCGCAAGGAGAGGTCGATGACCTGTACAGTTACAGGCGCGATCGTTGCGCGGACATTCTGTGACAATTGCAACCTTGGTTGACAGGCCTATAACTTCTAAGTCACCGCTCATAAAACATTCTTCTTAAGGTTTTATACACGATACGAAGAATGTTAATGTGACATCGGGGTGTTATTTACTACTAAACTAGCCTTATAACTTGGTGACCATTCACAATATAATCGTCGAATTGGCAAACGAATTTGCGTCACAATATCTGGTAATGGTCGTATAGACCGGCCTGTATTGTCAAAGCTCTAAGACCCAGCCTAAATGATGGCAAATAATGTCAAATAATGTTAGGTAGGTATGGTACGCTTAGGTATGTAAAACAAATGGCAAGTGAGGCAAGGGAATCAAATTGATATGTCTAGATCATTGCCTCAGCTACACATGGACATTCTTAACTCCATTATGGTTCAAGCGATATCATATATTTTTTTAATATACAAAATTATATAATAGGTACCTACACGTTCCCAACACTCCCTTTATTTTAATAAATACCTTCATAATAGTAAACCCTCTAACATCTTAATTGTCTAGAATAAGTACACATCGTTACAAATAACGTGATTAAAAAGAATACAATTTACACAAAACGTTAAAAATTAAACAGGAAAAATAAAAACTTAATCATAAAAGCTACATAAAGAAAAGTGAAAATTCTTTTTATGGACGACGTTTACAAGGTTTCTTACACGCCATTAGTACCTGTTTGTTAAAACGCGAAAAGATTGTTATACATAATAGTAATTGTTCTAATGTAAACCGATGTTTGAAAGAAATTTTCGTATTAAAAATCATTGGTTTTCGTTCACTAAAACAATGTTTGTTCTATTTGTTCGTAATTGAAGAATGAATTGAGATGCAATTTGAACCAAAAGTCGCAAAAGTAGGTTTATGACTTGACTCAGATATTCTGATTAAGGTTTCGATCTCCTTTCGGTTTTATCTGGTTTTGCCTTAATAGGATACTTTTTATCGTATATTTATGCACACACATTGCATTCATGCCATTTTTTTATAGAGATAAATATTTCTAGTTTTTCGGGTAAAAATATGAAATTATTATAGTTTTAATCAATGCTATTAGGAATTAACTTACCGTTACCAATACTAATATCTTAAGAAATAATGTAACTAACTCGAGTGTACATAGAAAAAGTCTATATTCAATACAAAGTCTATAAGGTATTATTACTTGTATCTATCTATACAAATTATGTCAGGTACAAAAACGAAAGAGATCAAAAGCGGGCAAGATCTTTCGTAATCATTATTCATTAAATTGACGCGACGTTACCTTAAAAATGTCTTTTAAAAACAGTAGTTTTTTTATCAAACCCTGTTCAACCATGATAATCGCTATTATTCTTTAATAAGCACATCTTCAAGGTAGCTTTGGTGTGTCGAATTAAATGATGGATATTCTATTAATAGAACCTGTGTTTAGACCACAGAGATAATAATTTAAAGAAAAAAAAAACCATTGTTTGTGATCAGAGACGGCTACAACGCACGTATGTTTATTTCCACTGTACATATTGTACGGTAACCAAATGACGTCACGTGTATGTCCAATTTATAAGGCACTGTAAAAATCTAATCCGTCACGTTATTATGTTTCAATATGTAACTCTTTACGCTGTAGATATACTGCGTAGAGGGCACGACGTTGTCTCGTGTCAGTGCGAACGCGCTCTTAAGCTTAGTAAGTCTGGCTGTCAGGTGGCTATCAGTCCCAGATTCTCACAGCCCCTTGTCGGGTGACGTAGCTCCATGTGGATGCAACAAGTGGACGCCACACGCATGCGCGGTCGGCCGCCGACTGTCCGAAGGAAACTTCTGTACTTTTCCACTACAAAATCTATAAGTTTGTTGCTTAGAAAAATGTTTAAGTCATCGCGAATAATGTTTTTGTAGGACGTCGAGTACATTTACTGATTAAAAATATACTTCAATCAACAACATTTTTGCCATATTAAAATAACGTGATGTTAATTAGTTCTTTGCTAATAATAGCAACCTTTTTGCTGTTTTCAAGCCTTCAGTTTCGGTTTATGAGGGGTCGCCTACGCTGAGTAAATAGTATAATTTAATGATTTATTATTAATTATACCTTCTGAGGTAGATAACGGTGTTAATGATATTATAAAATACAGGTTTTAGCTACATGTTATTGCAAAAAGCAATAAAAAATTAACGACAAAAGCTAAATTAGCTTGATAAAATGCTTTAGACTCGGGTAGGTACATAGTAGGTATATCATGTCATTATTTTAACCTCCTATATGCATAATAGTCTGAGAGATCGATAATAACCCGCTGTATAAAAAAGTACATTATATCATCCGATAACGCGTGGAAACTCTAAGAAATCTAATCAATAATAACCTAAAATATGTAATAATTTTTTATTCCTACAAAACAATAATTTTATTACTACATCGTAATAATTTGTTATAACGCCCTAAATCAATTGATTTGTGAGATGTTTGGGCACAGATTTGATCGGGCAGATTGTATTTCGACTTAAATATTTATAGAATCTATTTAAGGATTTGGTTCGTGAAATGTATTATTCCAAGAGTAAGATGGAATTTTCCTTCTAACTAATTATCATCAGTAAAACGTTAAATGTCTCGGAATACTCGTAATGACATCTTTAAGTTTCTTATGTTGTATAAAGTAAGGAGTATCTAATAAAATACTACGATATCTAATAGACTAGATGGTAAACAAAATACTCTAGTAAGATATAAAAATAGAAACAAATGAGGTCACAAATGTTTTACACGTATCAATTTTGTTCTCAAATTTTGTGTTAGAATTGTTTGGATATAAGCCTGTTTTCGTAATGCCGTTTTATGTCCAAATTTAGAACCATTTACAAAAGGAACGCGGTTCGATAATTGACAGACAGGAGACCAGACGGCGAACAAATGTCACAGATTGTAGTCGCGTAGTAATTACGCTGCCACTACCTGACTATTACGCAAACGTTGCGTTAAGCTTTATTTACTACCGCTGACGGAACACAATAATTACGCCTTCAACGAAGTTTAAGAATCAATAAATAGAGATACAAATTCCTTATGAGTCTTGGTTATGAGTTGACGCAAACATTTCTTGTCACTGGTTTAATACAGGATAGCGAGATTAATTCGTATTTAAGGCAGGCACCTTAAAAGTTACAGTCATTAAAATTAATTAAATAACAAAAATGTAAATGTTACATCTGGCAATACTTTAAAGTTTAAATTAAACTATTACATATCACATAATATATAAAATGAATAAACTCAAAACTAGAATAGAAAAAGATTTTACACTTCGCGTATGATAAGACAAAGGAGGTCATAATAATTAAGTTAAGTAATAGATAAGTTATAGATTAAGCTTATTTTATTTAGCTTTGCTTGCTATCTACACCAAATTAAAAATATTATAATTATAATGTATGCCATAAATCGTAGAACCTTTACAAATAAACAAATACCGATGTTTGTTTCTTTTATTCAAACAAGTTTTAGTAAAAAGTCGACAGTTTGTTCAAGTGCACTTTATAGGTCTATTATCATTAATTTTCCTAACCCCTAATTACCGATGCTTAGTTTTACTATATTCAAGCGTTGCTAGTGATGTAGATATCGCGTGACAATAGACGATCATAACAAATTTATCGATAGGTATCGTACAAACGTAAAACGGTCTCATTCAGTTGCACTGATTGGCTGCTAATGTCGACAAGATAGTAACTTTGATATATCGGAAGGGAATTCTAGTAAATTATAATAAATCATGCATTTTAATTTGGATACCAAAGTACTTTTCGACATTACATTGAAGTTTGTATCGTAATGTTTAGCTAACATGAAGAGTTATCGCTACAAAAAATTATAATTTGTAGATAAGTTTAGTCCCTTTTAATGTTTATTAAGTTTTTATTTTATAGGCTTGTAGCACGCGTTATCATCGATACATTTCCATGAAAATAATAAAGGTTTTCACCGTTTGTAATTTTTAGATTTCTAGCAACTTAGCAAGACCCTTAAATGTAAAATGCTAGCCAAACGAATGCGACAAAAATGTAGAGACTTGCCAAAAGAACCAAGTTCTCATCTAGGTAGTATCTACTAACCGGGAACTTTTTTGTTTTTTCATACATACATACATCATAATATTGCTATGACTGATATCTATAATTACCTACGTCTAATAATTTCTATCTATTCTAATAATTATGTATTTTCTTGATATCCAGACATCTTTTTAGATGAGCTTTTTACACTATTCAAGCATGCAATAACGGCACGTGTACAATGTTATTTTTATTGCAACCGCCGATGCAATGTAACCCTTTGCAACGGTCATGGTCACGGGCGGGCTTAAGTGTCCGGAGATACGAAAATAGGCCTTGCGTGTGTGCTAAATTGAAATTCTAATAATTAAATTTTTATTAAGTAAATGGTCAAATTTTAATGGAAAATGTTATACACTCTAGTAATGTTTAAGTGGTTTTTAGATATAAAAATAATTGTGCCTATTATTTTTTATATCTTTATGTTTATTCTGCAACTTATTTTCTTACTTTTCTTGTAAATCGTGCAAGCATCTGACTTATTATTTTTATGATTATTTGCCCAGTAGAGTGACATTTATTTTCATGGTATATGGTATTATAATAATAATAAACAAAAAAAAAGAGAATCGTCGAAGCGAAGAAGAAGATCTCACAAGGAAATTTTTTGACGTATACAAGTTTTGGATATTTGTTTATGGAAACAAGTGAAATGAATAATCGTATCGACAAATTACGTCATCGATGTTTGTAAACACTGCCCGAAGGATATTATCGGTCAATCTATTTTTAGGAAAAGTTGCCATAGGGCCAAAAAATATTTGTATTAAGTTTCATATTTTGTGCCTTTATTATGTGGCGTATGTTGTCGTAATCGAAGCAGTTCTAGGTAAAGCCACTAATTATAAATAACAGACGTAAACCTACAGAAATTTACCTTCTCAATTCTTAGGTTAATACGGAACAGACACATTTTACTGCTACAGATTATATTTTAGCAGTAACCTTGTAATTATCAGATGTATTTTTTTTACCAAATTAATGCTTTTTAATAACCTTTTATTTTTAGCTCGTATACTTTTTATAAGTATCGCACCTACATACTTATTTTATGGAGTGTAACATGAGTTTTAATTCTAATCGCAAGGCCGCAGAGATTAGCTACGTGCGTTGCGTTTCACGCATATTTCTGAGTATCAGATTCACCCAACTATGTCAATATGGACATTGGAACTTACGATCTCTTTATTCGCTTCAAAATAATATTGTGTGACTACAAAACTACAGAATGTTAAAACTCTTATTTTTCCGTATCTATCCGTTCCTAGCACATCAAATAATCCTCTTCTAAAATTCACGTTCAAATGCCACTCTACAACCGGCCTACATGACGGCAGATTCTAGTAGTGAAGGTCGAATTCTTCTATTGTCGTTTAAAACGCAAATTAAATAAATTGACTTCATAAGGTACTAATGCAATTGTTTTCAGTCCAATATGTAATATAATATGCATTTATTTAAATTAGCAACACGCTCTATGTTTTGTAGAACACAAACATTTTCTTCTATCATGCGTTACTATTAGTGGTTTTTATCTGCGCTTTAACTTTGAAAACTATTAAGTAGTCCGTGCCTATGCCAAAATGATGTGCTTATACAAAATTCATACGCACTGTATCGTTATGATAGGCCGTTGACTTGATATTACAGCCAAATTCTTATGCTATTCCGGAGAGCGGAGATGTCGGAACGGCAACGTCGCAATAGCCGCACCGGGGCAGAGCGGTCGCGGGAGGGGGCGACTAGCAACAGGCGCCTCGGCCACGTGCTCAACGGCCTTGCCACTGCCGCAGTGGAAGCTTCGCGCCTTTTTAGATACGTAATACCCACATAACCTAAACATCTAATCACTTACACCGAACTTACTGTTCAGAATTCCTGATACGATTTACTTACGTTTTACATAAATCCTTTAACATTTCCCTTCTCGTATAGTCTATGTAGAGCCTGCTAATGTTGATGAGAAAACATTGAATCGCGCACTTGCGGTCGCGTCTATTTAGGCGCGAGACGCTCGCGAAATCGTGTCTGTGTTGGTTTGTTTACATTTTGGATGCTATCAGTTTGGCAAACAAAACAAATACTCATACCAACCTGTAATATTAAACTTCTAACATTAGAAAAAGGTTGTTTTGAACTACGTGGTGCCATATTCAAACATGAAGGTCGAGTTTACTTGCCTACTAGAGTGTTTTGTTACTATTAATTTATTTTTAGTAATGTCTATTGATAGAATTGTAAATATAACTATTACAAGATTCTAAAGGAACTTTGCTATTTAACCCTACTTTTCAAGGTAACCTGCTCTACTGTTTAACGCAAATCTGTCATTTGTAGGTAATAAGGCCATGTTTAATGTTGTCGTGAACTAATATAGTGTACTGGCATACGTGATTATTAGGTTTACTCTATTACATCATCAGGGAAATAGGGCGCAGTAATTCCTACTCGGTCCCGCGGCGAGCGAAGGTCACAAAACGTTAATGACTTCCGTGTGGAATCCTATCTACATATATAATTTATATGCGCCGACTGTTCAACCACGACAGTCGACACGATTGTACGCTATAGTATAGTACGCGATCACACGCTTGTGACAACTGATAACTTATTCCATGAAATATGAAACGCAAAAAATTCTCTTTGTCGTTCCTTTTTTGGAAATTAAAATTTAATTATTTCTGAGCTCTTCTTTTTCTTCTTCTGAGCTCAAAAAATGGAATTTGTCTTTTTTCAAATCTAAAAATAAGTTTGTCTTTTAAATGCAGCTCTACAAAAGAGGTCGTTACAAATATCAAGTTTTATTTTTTAAAATATTAAATACTATATTATTTTAATGCATATTAATATTATTTATATTAAAGAAACATCATAAAAAGCATAATTATATAAATTTTAATCGTGCATCAAACTAATAGTCTTATATCACGAAACCACGTGGCATCTAACAACTAAATACACGTCTACACAACGGACAAAGGTAACGTGAAGGAGTAAACTATCAATTTATAGTAACCTTGACCACACTCAACGTTCCGAATGTAAAAACATTTAGGAACTAACTTATCTGTAAGACTGACGTGTTGTTTATGAAATTTAGATAAAAATGTAGAATTGTAGAGTTGTCAAAATAAGTCACTATTTAATACTTTTTAGTAAAAAAATAAATTTAAAATTCAGGTATAATATCATGGTCTTTACTGAACGATAGTCCACCATACAACTAGATAAGATACCATTAATCTGGAAACATCGTGCGATTACTTATACGAATGACACTCGTATTACCGAAAATCTGTACGATGACCGATAAAACGGCAACAGTTTTGTAAAAAAAGTGAAAATAAAATTTAAGATGTAATAAAATAAAAACCACATTTTTCTGCTTTCGAATAGTAGTAAGTTGGCAGACGTCGTTACTGTAAATACACATTGCACCAATAAATTTCGGAGAGGGATAAAAAATTGCACTCCTGTGACGCCGTTTTATTCATCAAATGCCTTTTGAAGTAAGTTTAATGCAAAACTTGTGAAAACGTCTGCACTCTCCGCTTGGCCGACGTCCAACGGAGAGCAACTTGATTGAATGTTACATTTTTATAATTATTACGCTCAATCCTTTTCTCCTTCAGCTTAAGCTTGTTAAGAAAGGATTATCTGATGCGTTCTTATTTGAGAACAGCGAAAATAGGTTATCTTTTGCATGTTTTTAGAATTGTTTATTTCAAAACGGAAATTTCATTCGCTTTTAAATAAAAAAAATATACTAATTAGCTCGGTATTTTCAGTCAACCACTTGACTCCGCATTAACACTTTATACTCATTACATTTTCATTTGTTTCAGGTAAATAACAACTGTTACAATAATCCTGCTAGCAGTTGCAGGGGTGAGAACAAATCGAACAAATATAACGGTTAAAATATATTGTAAGCAGAAAACCTGACCTGATTTTTAACGCTTACTCTGTACTATTTTAAGGTTAGGGATGGAAGAGATTACGCTAAATATCAAATATTAGGAAAAATATTTACTTATTTTGTTCGATACATAAAAATTTTAGATATGATTTTAAAATGTTGATAATATGAAAGGAAATGTGACAATAACAGATTCATACACTGTTTAACATAACGCTGTTAGAGATAAGATTATCTATTCAAACTTCGAGGACCATTGATCGGTCATACTCACATTCAGACCGATACAACGAGATCTAGAACCAGGACATCAAGACACATTCCGTGTTGATATCAAACGACTTAGCTCTATTACTATCTATGGAGATGAACGTGTGTGCCCACGTGACATGCATTTACAAAAGGTTAGACCATGTGCAAATAGTTGCGTGACCACAAATTGAGGAGGCTCAGTAGCGTGTGACCAGACAGGTGGACTACTGCACCCACTGTTGTAGATAGCGACGATAGTACTATCATTACTGTACGTACCGATGTTATTAATGCCAGCCTATACGTAAAACCAAAAGAATATAATAATTTCAATATTTTTCTACATAAATAATTATTTCGATACTTTCATATTATTTACTGTTTCTTGGTAAAAAATACTTTAAAGAGAGCTCATAACCTTTTAGACTTTAAAAATGACTCATAAATCATGTAATGGATGCGGCTTTACCGTTTGTATAAATATTAGTTGCCTACATGATTGCGAAACGATGCGACAATGACTTGCGTACTAGAAATCATAGAGGTGAAGTATAAAATTTCCATAACGATGCCGAATGTTGTTGTCAGTGTATATGCGAATTTGAGTTTTGTTGGATTGTAGGAAATCATAATGCATGGAAAATTTTCAGATTTCGGAATAAATGTTTTGTATTGAGTTGGGTTATCATCAATTCACTTTATTGGCGAATAATCTTTAAATCTCAGATCACGAATAACCAAATAAATAAAAAAGCCTCGAGCACCGTTAGCAAATTAAGACCGTTTTTAATATCTGAAAATCGCGCTAGGAGACGGTACTGCGGGTACGCGAAGCATGCATCGTACTAAATGCATTAGTCGAATTAGTCCACTGAGGCATGGCGAAAAATTCAATTTGCTTTCAACGTTGTGCAACCGAGAAAAAAATGAGGCTGGTCGGTAAAAATTATATCCATTTTCCGGATAAGCCGGTCCGAGAATAATAGGGGTACGGACGATTCACAAATCGGATTAATACTCGCCTTATAGGGAATCGTTAATAAGCTATCCTCAAGATAACGAGGATTAAATAATCGGTGGATTGCTGCATGCAAACGTCTACAACTTCGAAGAATTTGTAGGAGAAAATTATCTTGTTTTTAGTTTCGTTTGCTCCAGATTTTACATAGACTAAGAAAATAATAAAATCCTTTAGTTCACTTTTTTTTTGTTGTGCTATGACTTACAGTTATTTTCTATTTTTTATTCTATAAACCATGTATTTTAATTAAACATGATATACAACATCGCACTATGACATGCATATAATGTTCATACCATTAAATGTAGTTTTGAACCAAGGAAAGGACCAAAGAAGGCTTACACTTGAATTTCAGCTGGCTGAACTCGTAATAGTAGCTTTAAAATCCAATACGCGATAAGGAAAAAAAACCTTTAAAACCCAAAGCTTTTAGTGAACGTAAAACGATACTGGATTATATTTCATGTTCCTGATAGGAATAGCTCCAAAAACAATTTCATCTAAGTATTTCGTAGCGTGGTGATCTATGGTCGTTCCTTCTCTAATAAGAGAGGCCTGTGCCCAGCAATGGGACATTTTTAGGCCAGTATAATTATTTATTATAATCTTTTTTTTTTGCTGTTATTCATAAATTGGTAGAAGATTTCACTATTATTTTCCACCTTTTGGAACTAACCGTTCCTATAATTTTGAGTCCAAACTCCAGAATGCAATTTGGTACAGCTATGTGAAAAAAAAGTGTGACGTAAGGACTACAATTACTGCCATATTTAATTTTAAGCAACGATCACATAGTACACGGAAGCGCTATAAGAAAAAACTTTCAAGGCTCAAGCGAGCAGTCAAAGGGCTGAACCGGTTATAAACACTAAATTAAATAAAAAAAAAAACCGGCCAAGTGCGAGTCAGACTCGCGCACCGAGGGTTCCGTACAAACCTGTAGGTATATAAGTAAAAGTTATGGTATTTTTATTGCTAAATGAAATCCATAACATAACAATGTGGAAAGCTGACGGTACCTTGTCAATACATATATGAAAACATTAATATATAAAATTCTCGTGTTGCGGTGTTTGTTTCCAAACTCCTCCGAAACGGCTGAACCGATTTGCATGAAATTTTGTGTGCATATCGGGTAGGTCTGAGAATCGGCCAACATCTGTTTTTTTTTTTTAATCGCTGAACAACGTTTGCTGGGTCAGCTAGTAAGTTTATGATTATTAAAAAATATATACTATGTGATGTAACTAAAAATTTAAGATTTTCGGAATTTTTCCTATATGTGTACTTTATAACGTTGCTTCATGCCAAATTTCAAGATTCCAGGTCATCTGGAAGTATCCTTTAGGTTTTGATTCCCTTGCGAGTAGTTGCGAGTTTCAAAATATGCGGCTTTAATTGCTGTATCTTTTGATTGCGTTGACGTAGAAGTTTGATTTTGTTACAGCTTAAAGATATTATAGACTTGAGTATTTGTTAAGAATTTCAATATAATACCACTACGCGTTCATGAGTAAAGGGGTAATAAGTTTAAAATTATTAAAAATATTTTTATTATATGATGTAACTAAAAATGTATGCTTTTCGCAATTTTTCCTTTATCCGTGTTATAAGACGTTGCTTCGTACCAAATTTCAAGATTCTGAGTTCACGGGAAGTACCCTGTAGGTTTTGATTCCCTTGCGAGTAGTGGCGAGTTTCAAAATATGCGGTTTTAATTCCTGTTTCTTTTGATTGCGTTGACATAGAAGTTTGATTTTGTTACAGCTTAAAGGTATTATAGATTTGAGTATTTGATATGAATTTCAATATAATACCACTACGCGTTCATGAGGAAAGGGGTAGTAAGTTTAAAATTATTAAAAATATTTTTATTATATGATATAACTAAAAATGTATACTTTTCGCAATTTTTCCTATATCTCTGCTATAAGACGTTGCTTCATACCAAATTTCAAGATTCTGAGTTCACGGGAAGTACCCTGTAGGTTTTGATTCCCTTGCGAGTGTCGAAAATTTGCGGCATAAACGGGAGTATCTTTTGATCGCGTTGACTTAGAAGTTTGATTTTTTCACAGCTCCAAGAGACCATAGACTTGAGTATTTGATATGAATTTCAGCTTGATACCTCCACGCGTTCCTGAGAAAAAAGGTCTTGACAGACAGACAGACAGACAGACAGACAGACAGACAGACAGACAGACAGACAGACGGACAACAAAGTGATCCTATAAGGGTTCCGTTTTTACCTTTTGAGGTACGGAACCCTAAAAAGTGTATTTACATGTTTAGTTAACTGAACAATTATTGTAATCATAATATCAATAGCTCACGTAATTACTTCAGCCTTAATTTGACTACCATTACTACTGGGTACATTCTGATTGGCAAATTGTGTTACCTTGAAAGGACCTATCTTACCTAACTGAAATATTTCTTATATCTATGGATAGGACAGTGGTCAATCTTTTGTATTACATCTCATATTATTTGGAACTGAATTCAGTGGATCTCACAGCAGATACAATGAACTACTCCCATTGTCAGTGTTATGTTGTTTGCTTTGAACTAGGATTATCGGGACCAGAATCTATACAAATGTTTATAGAGTCCGCTGAGATGTACTCACAGTTATCTCGTATTAGTAAACAGAGGAATATCGCTTTACACGTGTCTAAAGATAAGACGTCGTTAAGTAATAGTTTGTTTAAGTAAGGATTGCTTCTGTTCCCTCTTTAGACGACCTATCATTAAACTTTGTCATCATATATCGAACATTATCAATTACCAACAGGGTTCCTGGTACAACTAAATGGTACAAATAATTTTATTGATATTTAGACCTACATAATACCGACTTCTTATTAGTCTGTGTTTGTGAGCACGCTAGATTACAAAGGTCAATGGTTAAATCATCGTTTATAATTTAAATGATAACGTTATTATCGAATGTAGTTAGTAGCTTCAAGCAATGAATATCATTTAGGAATTCTATATGCTATAGGAATGTGTTTATCGGGGAATTTTATGAAACCAAGCATTTTCAAAGTTGTTATGTCTAATTATTTTAAGCGGAAATTAGGACTATTTGCGGTATTTGTTTGTGTTGTAAAATGGAACTGGATCTCATGATGGTGAATCATTATTGAAAGTTGTATGACTTATAGTTACTTAGGTCCTAGTCTCAGTAACCCGTACCCTCGAATTCCAACCGCATACATTACCCGCACACATTATGCGGTTGAAGCTATAAAACGGATCCCTTGACGTTCTAAGGATTTTTACAAACGCGACTAAATCTAAAACGGGCTTTCAACTGTGATTCTATATCACTCCGTCGCGTTTATATCACATTACAACGCTACCCCATGATTTATGATGATTTTTCCACTCTTTCCCGTATTCCGCATGTTTTTATTCAAGACGTCCCGTTAAAGCGTACATGTCGTAAATTTAACGCAATAAAGTTTATATTTACATGATAATTTGATATAAAATCTATATTTACATTCGATACGCTTAATTCAATTACTTTTTCGAAGGGAGTGGGGAAGCATTAAAATAATTGAATTGGAATCATCCTCGTTTAAGTTTTATGGGAAGACAAAAAATATCATTTAATCTCGTATAATAAAAACGTGCGAACATAAAATCATAATTTTAATATCGGTATCCATTGTTTATGTCTGGATAGTTATTAACGTTTTGTTAATGCTTCCTATTCTTAGTGTCGGATTTTATTTAAAAGTTGTTGACCTTAGATCTCGAGACACCGATTCGAATGATCGATTGATTACTGGCCTATCACACTTTTAAAGGGCAATATATGGTATCTTTACAAGTTGATATAAGTACTGATAGTGGAGGCCGGCAATATATCAAGGTTGTTATAAAAAATACTAGACGCGGGATAGGTTTACCTCGTGAGCAGATGCAAGCGGTGCACACGATCCGCATTTTAAGGTTCATAATGATTACGATATACAACCTTACTGCTTTTCGATAGCGATGCTGTCAATTTCAAAATACTAACAGTGATGTGCGGTCGAGAGTGGATGCGATTAAGGCACATGCACGTGTTCAATGTCGGAGCGACGTCGACGCCCGCGCACTGCTGAGCCCAATGTCACCTCACCAACCTTGCCGCGATGGATTAATCTTCAGGTTAATGACCAGTCTATAAAAATTATCTGAATTATATTGCATACAAAATCAACGAAACAAATGAACCCGGCAAAGAATAATCTGCCATGCCAAAATGAGATGCGTGGTCTGACATGTATCTTGGAACACTGTTCAATTGGAAAAGCCATGTTTCGTTATCATTGTCAGTTGGTTATTGCACTATCTAAGGTCTGTTCATCTATACTTGTCACAAATAGTAAACAAACCGACGTCAATTACAAATCACGATTTTTCTCAAAAATCACACAATTTATGTTACCACAATTAGTTTACAATTCTGAATAGATCACACAAAGTTTCCCATCACTAATTTTATTGACATTTCTTACATACGCCATATTTGTTTACATGTTTGGACAAGTATAGATGAACAGACTATAGAGTGGTATCTTCGTGCTCACAACTGTATTGTAATAGATACAAATTTATGTTAACTGCATTCTAGATTGCATTTCAATTGAAAGGTTCTGAATGCATTTTAATGTCTTAAGAGTATCCATGACTTTCTTTCATGACCAAGTTCACATAAAATTTGCTATCGTCACTTTAAAAAGAGATCATGTTAAACTCTTACAAATTTCCGTAATGTCAACGAGTTTTCTAACTTAAATAATGTTATATCTTACAATATCTTCACGGAAAAGTCGAGGCACGGATCATAACAGCTTCGATCAATGTATTCGGAGTAATGCTCAAATTCTAATTCACTGACACGTACACCGTGGGTGTGACATTGTAATTGACACCAGATATTACTAAGAACTGTGTACCATTATCTATTTAATAGATTCTACACTAAGTCCTTTACCATTGTTGGTTTGTTTCACATTACCGTCACGATTAATCACATCTATAAATATCTAACTTGTTTTTTTTCCATGGCGATCTAGGAATGCAAGAAAAACTTAGTCATTCACGTTTACGTTCAATGAATCAACTGATGGTCCTAGTTGCTATGCTAATCTTAGACAATTGTCTAGTAATTTCCTTAAATAATATTCCATTCTTTCGTTTGCAAGTATTTTCAAGATTTTTTTATAAAGATATGTTTTTAATGTATTTTATGCTAACGTGTCAAAGAGGCTGTTGGGACAATAACCTTAGCTATCATTAAGCAACGAATTAACCTGATGAGATTAAATGTTCAAGAAAACATAATTTCCTCGATGGTGTTTATACTTTTGTACAAATATCATCATTGTTCTATTAGACAACCATAACCTACGCTCGTGCCATGATGCCAGCGTCCGACGTAAATGATCGTGCGACCATGCCTGAATTTCCTATCTAGGGATGCGCGATCACGCGAGCGATGGCAATATGACAGCGCCTTTAAGGCCAGTGCAGACCGGGACGGGATGGCAATGGATTTTGCCGTTAGTCAGCGCACGCTAGCCGCTTAGATACCGCGGCAATCCAGCGAACTTGTCACGGCGCGCGGCGGGCCGTGCTGCCGCCTCGGCAGCTCCCGCCGGCCGATACACATTTAGTCTTCAATTGCGCTCAATCGAGTGAGGATGTGCTTCAGTTTGAAAACTTTATTACAACGAGCGCACGCGCAAGCGTTGCCACATCCCACGCGCGGAAGCCCGTGGCGCGTCTATCAATGCCGTGCAATGAAATCCTTTTCGATGCCACGACATTATTTTAAAGCATAGAAATTTATGTCATGTTTCAATGTCGATTAGTAAACATTTCAAATCCCTTGCCACGCCGCGCGCCGTCCCAGCGTTGGCCCTATCAATAGCCCATCCGTGGGACTCAAACATGGATACATCATTGGATACTTTTTATCTTGACGGTACATAACCTAGGCTATACGAAATCTGTTCAGTCCGTCAGACAGATAATGGAAAAATATTAGACACATGTTTTTACCTAGGTTTAATAAAAACAATCAAAATTGATAAAGAAAAGATAAAGCGCTTATAAGTTCAGGAGGGGGGGTTATGACGTCACGCTGTGGCAAAAAATGTAGTATGGATGGAGTGACGCCCCGCAAATTTTCCATTCACTGTATCTTGATTATATTTTTAGTCAACATCCCTATTGGTAAAAAGATTAGGCGCACTTGTCCACTGCATCACTCATATTGGAGGTCAAGTCAAGGTTATTGCCATATTATGAGTCCTGCAACCTGTGACTATGTTGCAGGGTCAAAATCTTTGTTCATACTGCTTATTACAGTTCAAGAGATAGATTTATTACATTGAGCAATACTCATAAATAACTGCTAGGCACAACTTTAAACAGAAAACATTATTATTTGAGGATTGGAAGACTTGCAACTTATATAAGATTTCAAGAACACACGCGACAAACAATTTTATTTTTCGTCATACCCAACAGTGCTAACATTGTGGTAGTTTCTACCGGACACCGGTGATTATACCGCCGCTTTAAGACGTACGTAATGATATGTGGAATGCTGAATTCGCTGTTGTTTTTTTGCGCACATCGTCACGAGTAGAGTCAAGGGCGTTCGTTCTTCGGCATAATTCGGCTAACATCGGTAACCACCGGCCATTGGCTACCGTACACTAATTCTAGTCTATAACAATTTAATTGCGGTTTTATTGTTTGACATTTGAATTTAATTAAGTTAAAAGCTATTTTGTTAAATGTAGCTAACACTTCATATTGAATATAAAAATGTTACAATTATTAGACATTAATTACTTTGAAACAATGGTCCATTAAAATGATCCTGAAGATTTCGGTTTTTTTTTATGCTCCTGCAAAATCAAAACTCCTCTGTAAAAAGAAGTATGCCTTCCACCAGTTGTATAAAATTTAAATATAGAAATGATGATTAATGATCAAAATTTTATTAATTAGATGACTAAAATAGATTTTTTTTATATTTGCGTTACTTGTATCCTCAAAATCATTGCCGACTAATAAAATTAACTAAATAGGTCAGTCAGTGAAATTCCAAGAAATTTCGTACAAAAACAAAGTAGTCTACGTTCATCAAATTATTAAGTTGAAAGGCTTATTGAAGTACCACCGGCATGGGCACGGATAATTTCCACAATTAACATGAAGACATGGTTACGAATGCATGCTCATGTTACATGCAGCGCGCGCTAGACCGGCCGCAATTTGCATTAGACACGAATGTCATAAGAAACTAGTCTAAATTGGATAAGCCTTCAACACAATCAGTGTTCATTACAAAGAAAACAGGAACGATTGAATCGAATCTACTTAAAATTTTATGGTAAATAATGATTAGAATGTAAAACAGTTTTTTTTTTTCAATTATTTTGATTTAAACACCGAACTACTCAATTGAATGTTTTATTTTGATACTGGATAAGGTCTATTTTTATTTGTATAGATAGGAAATATTACTAATAAAAAAAAAAAATATTCACAATTTCGATGGTATCGCGTAACTAACATACAAAAAAACATACAGTCCTTTTAAAATCGGTTTAAAAGTACTATCAGATAATTATTTTAAATTAAAATACGCTGGTATGAGTAGGTATGGGAGGACTATACTTGTCAACCTTATTATTAATTATTAAAGATAACATTGTATTACAAAATTAGTATTCGACACACATAATGATTTAAGATGCTATTTTCAGAACAAACGCATTTATTTAAATTTAATCGTAAATTATTGTTAATAATTTATTGGATGAGCAATTTATTTTTCCTTTTACATTGCCACATCCGTGCCCACAATTATTTATAGCTGCGCGTAATGTCGAACAGTGGATGGCAATCGCAATGTATGCAAATGGTCGGGCAGTTCAGGTACCGAGGAAATCTTTAAGTGCCGCCGACTATTAACGAATAGGACATAAGCTCGGATCTTTAAAAAAAAAACGAGAATATTTTACCACCGATGCATTCAAGCATTAGCGGTCAAGTGAAGATCCTTATCAAGGATGTGGAACTAAATTAGTTTGCCTTATATAGTATTAATGCAGAAACAGAAGTTTATATTTTCCTTGTCCATATAAATAGGTACATGATTATATTTTACCTTTTTTATTAAATTTAAATATGTATTTTAGGAATAATAAACACATATCATTAAGTACTTACGTGTTTTTCTCACATCAATTTATAATCGCCAATAAATTTGTTCAATTTAAGTTTACCCATATCCACAGTTTTAACTTTTATATGAGAAAATGACAGTCGAATAAATTCGGGAGTTAACATAAAAATTTACACGGAACAAGAATAAAAGTGTGCACGCATTTGCCCCCGGTTGAGCACAATAAAAAGAGTTGCCATATTTCCCCAAGTTCCAACTTGTTATGATCAGAAGGTAGAATGCGATCTCCGATGTGAAACGCGCGTCGTGATTGTGTAAACTTTTAAATCGGGCTCCTGTAACGTCGCAGCAAATTCTCCTCAATAAAGCACAGACAAATATAACAAGAATTCGCTCCAACTAATTTTAAAAGCGAGACATTTTTGACGCGAGAGCAACTTTACAGAATGTTTCATACAACGATTATGCTTATTACATTTTATATATACGTATGTCGTTGGTCAGAAGCTTATTCTCATTATTGATGCTAGCGATTTCGGACAGCTTGTGTGGTCTAGACTGTAGCTCGCTAAGCACGGAACGCATTTAGCGTTCTCTTTTTAAACTTCTCAGTTTCTTTTTGCAGTTTGTCGAAAGTTTTCCTTCCTGTAACATTTTACCGTAGAGCAGTTTCTACGGGGCGATCACATCGAGTTAATAAGTTCCCGTTTCGATGGCTCCTACGTTTTAAACTTTTAGGATATGAGATAACAAGCTAAGAAAGGGAGACGCCGATTTGGCTAAGTCCACTTTAAGATCTCAGTGGATTACGATGTTGCCTTCGGTGAATTGGATTTTTTTTTCTTTAAGACAAAAGCTTGTTATTATAACAGTGTTAACAACTTTTAAATTATAAGAATATTTTGAAGCATATAACATAGTGTTTATTTTTGTGTAACAAAGCAAAAAATATAATGTAATAATAATTCGCAATAAACTAAGAAAATACGCATTCATACTGCGCTACTATAAAAAGACGTAAACATTCTTAAAGCTTGTAATTTTAATTAAAAATAAAAGTCTAGATCAAAATTGTAGCTTATAATGTACAGGTAAAGTTCTAATTCCAACAAAAATAAACGAACAGAGCTCACAAAAGTGCTATTCAATTCAACATCATAAATTAAAATAGCGCCCTAAAGTCATCTGTCTAACATTTCGCCATTTTGTTATATCGGAAAGTAAGTTGTCGAAATTTTGCGAAGTTTTCGCGGAAAATTCCGAAGTACTTCGGCCGAGACGACAGGCGCCGTCGGCTGACGACAGCCGAATGAATGAGCTAAGGATTCAAAGATCTACTACGGGAACTCGATCCCTTTTACACCCTGCAACACTGTTTTGATTTTTTTGAAGTATTTCGATACATAAACGACGAGCAGACGAGTTTTAAAAAGGTTTAAAATTGTATTTTATTATTGTAATTCGTCTTTACAATTTTGAGATGTACCGATAGGGAAACCTATTTCTCTTAATTAAATAGGGTATTTTTCCGTCTGTATTTATTTCTAGGCCTTTTGTCATTTTTTAATGAAAAAATATTGTTATAAATGAAATATTCTTTCCGTAACGTATTCATATTTTATTTTATAAATTTTCCTTACAAGGAAAAATTCGTGTTAGGTTATAGAGGGGACAATGGGAAGACAATTCCCGCCACCCCTTGTACCCACCAATGACAACTTAATTTTCATGATTTCTCCATATTTCCGTCCAAGCGATTGAATTCGCTCACTGGTTTTTGTTATAGTTTGTTTCGTATAAAGAATACAAATTATTGGCGCTTCTGATAAATATATAATAGAGAACTAGGATGTAACTTTCTCTCTAATAATATATTTTATAAAAGTCTTGATGGATGACATTAATATTTATTTATGACGTAGGTTTGTGCATGTAACAAACCTTCTAAGTCCTGTTCTAATTCAATATCTCACCTGTTTGGCGCCTGACCGGCTTTCATATTTTTTCTGTGCCACTCGTAAAATATTCTAGAACCTAATAGTTTTCACCTATTACTGCGGCCGGCCCAAATTTATCGCTTTCGACTGTTGATTTATCTCTGAGCGGTCCGGATTAACTACCGCTAACTTGGCGATAGTTAAGACTGCTATCTCTGGTGTTTCAGGGCGAAAGCTCTTTCCTTTTATCTAAATTGGTCCGCTACCAATAAAGATTCGCCGACGACTGTCGTAAACCATTCTCCCCATACGCTTCATTATGGGGCAAACTTTCAGATATGATGGAACAATTTTATTGTCCACCGATGTCGCGAGATCTCTATCGGTAATGGGATTTGGTGTCTTGAATTACACTGTCGCTATCGGACACTAGTTTCAGCAACATTTAAAATGTCAGACAAGTTGAAAAGAGCTAGTCTGCAACATTGTACCAACAGTGGCAGGATAATAGTTTGCTTCGCTCGAGTAAGTTGCGTTTTGCATAAAGTTTGTAACGGTATAGGATCCTTTCTTTAATAGAATATTTTTGACTTTAAATGGTTAAAATAACTTTGCAATCTAACTGGTTTTCGTGCGTATGTTCAAAGTATACTGAACGTCTAAACCCTAAAAGCTCAAATTTATTATTTATTCTCATTCTGAATTTATTCAACGAATAGAAGAACCAGAATGGAGACCCAATAACCGCCAAAGCATTCAGAATATCGGCTCTGTGAAATATTAGTTTATCACATTGGAAAGAATATTATAAGTATTATTTATTGTAAGATTTAAATTGCAAAATCTGGAAAGAAATCAGTTAAATTCAAAGCAAGTCTAAAGGCTAGGGCGTCGGACTTGCGATCATTAGGTTGCCGGATCGAATCCCACCCATTGGACTACCGCCGTGAACCCACTCGTAACATAAGAATTTAGCATGGCACGTGGGGTTAACAAGAATATTAGTAATGAGGGACCAAAATTGCTTCAAGAACAAAAAAAAAGTTTGTTTTGAAAACGAAATCCTTTTATAATCATACTTCTGTGTCAAGTTATATGTAGAATAAAAGTACTTATCATAAATCAACAACAATTTAGTCAGCCAAATGCATTTACAAGTTACGAACAAAACTTAGACATCAAAGGCTTAATTTGGAGCCATTACTGTTCCACTCCCTAATGGAATATAGATTTGGTACCCCAAAGATATATAATATAAATCTTGTCCTAATTGAATTTGTCATAAAAATTGAAAGTTTCCCCGCTCAGGGCCCACATTTTACGGAGTAGTTTCAATCCATTCTTCTTTGAGAGAACTTCTAATTTATCGTGAGTGCTTAGTTTGCAACGACTATTCAAAATACAAAACTTTGCCCTTGTTTCACCCAGGTTGACGTAGATCGTTTCATCTTAAATTAATTCTATCGGTCTTTTCTTGGAATCTCGGCTCAGCGGATGCATGTATACTCGTACTTATGCATAAATTATTTATTTGCTAACACCGACATTCTAGATTGCACTCTGGCTAAGTAATGACAGTTGCAATATTTTAAATACATCAAGTCGTTGACTCATTTGTTACGATACTCTACAAATGTAACGTTTATGAATTATGGCGTTGTTTATAGAATTAATATTTCTTAATATAGTTTAACTCCAATATTAGCCTAAAAACCTTTATTTATGTTTTTTCTCAACATGAAGTTTACCTGCTTTATTGATATAAGCAAAACCTACAGAAGTTATATGACATTACTCACAAAAAAACCTAAAAATTTTCCACCAAGTTTTCCACTCTTCAAACACTTAGTAGTTTTTCTTTTTATCATGAAAATCGTTCATACCAATTAAAGGAAGTCGTCTGAACCTACCCCGGCGCCACTTTTCAAAAGCTTTAACAGATTCGCAGCGGTGTCCAAAAAGAATAAGAAATGAAGGATATTACCAATTTTTTTACTAAGGGTAATACTCTACCATATGTTTATGGCAGCTTGTCAATGACACTATATCTCCTTTGTGTTACAAGGATAACCGTCAGCGTGGAATATCGGTGAATTTACTCACGTGTACGTAGAATTGCTTGTACAAACATATGTTTATCACACTATATATCGCACCTATTGTACTAGATAATAGATACGTCTATTTATATAAAGTATTACAATTAAAGGGTCTATTGTGGAACAAAAGTTTAATAGTATACCTAATTACTTATTCTTTATTGTGACACTGTTATATAAATGCGTGGATGATTTATGATGAACGATTTAAAAGTTTGTTCATAATTCTTCGCGAAAATTCATAAAACAAAAGAGAGTTCAGAGTTCAAATAAAATGAGTATGTTACAGTAGAACATAAACATACGAATAAAATATTGAATAAGACTTTGATAAGCAAATTTTAAGGTACGTCAATGGATCAATCGTAAAAAGTTTGACAATTCCGCGAATTTTACGTATTTTGTCCCAATTACCAGTTGAAAGAGTGCCAGGCCCAATAAATCAGGGGAGGTACACATACTCCTGTTACATACATATTCCTGTGACATTGTAACTTCGCTACACTTTTATACGACAGAACTATGTCAATCTAACTTTTAAGATTATCACTTCCGCGTTCGCCTACACGCTACCTTACCTGCTTGTTTATAGGGTTGAAGCTTTTGAATAACGAGTGTAACTAAAATAATATTTGATTTATTTTAATCACGAAGTATCATATGAAGTATCATCATAAGTTGTGATACTTTTTGGAAGAAATGTTACTCTGTACCTGTAAAATAAGCTCTAACATATTATATCACATGCCTAGAGAATTTCACTAAGATAAGTCTTGAACATTGAAAAAAGGCAGTAGCTATCGAATTAGTATTATTTAAGCATCTTATACAGAACTAGACTACAAAACCATTGATCTAAAATCACAACATAACTTACATACTTAAGAACTTTTATCAATTGCATTAAAAGTGTAAATGATCGCACAGCCCTACGATTAAGGCAGCAGTTCCACTGACACAATGCTACGCTCCGTAATAGCAATGAAATGCGACGTTTTTCTCTATTCATTTTATATTAAAGAAAAATTAGAAGAACGAATAATCAGAAAATGTAATTACGTAATTTTAGAAACTTCTCGACTTAGCGCTGTCACGTCTTCAATGCGACGTTCATCAATCTAAATGAATTGACTGAAGTCGCCGATTTGTTTTTCATGTCTATGATTTAGAATAGATGTGACAGTCACCTGATTCAAACATGCTTGGGTTATAATTGGCTACACACATGCTTTGCCTTTTTTTTCCCATTAGTGCTGATTAGTCGGGCATAATATTTTAACTGAATTTCTAAAGATGTTGTTTGAATGACAATTGGCAATATTCAAATAAATGTTTTTTTAGTAACAATCAGTTATTTGGTAGCGTATAGCATAGCATCGTAAGTGGAAAATGAACTCGAACTAGTGGCGTCGGTGTGGCGCGCGTTCCCCCCGCTGCCGAAAAAAGTTGCAAGTCGATGGGCGGCGCCGGCGAACATTCAAATTTATCGATTGTCCCGCGCGCCTCATTACTACATTCCTCAAAACTTACCCACTCACCAACTTAGCCCTTTAGCCCCACCACTATTGCCACATTACTTTTTATACCCCCACCGATGAAGGCCGTTTTTTCATCGTCAGTTATTATTGTCTGTTAAACTTTAAGTGCTTGGCGGCTAACTTTCGATGTCTTCGTGATTTACGGCGAGCCGTTTCGAAGTGTTTTATCGAGCATAAATGTAAGTTCGCTACTTGTTGAGACTGAAGGTCGAAGCGGGTTATGATCTGAGTATTACTGGGTCAGTATTTTATAGGCTCCTCAATGCGTCCCCAAGTGTCTATATCCGTGAGTATCGTATGCTTGAAATTCGTTAGCTAGTCAAAGAATAGTTGCAAGATATTCATACGGTGAAAAGCGTTCGTAATTTGGAATAGTGTTAAGTGGAGGAACGAAAGCCATATATCTAGTGAAGGAAGGAACGATGTCGTCGAACAGTAGTTTCGCATCTGCGGGTGTGGGGGGATAGTGAGGTGGGGGGGCAATGATCCATTAATCTGGCAGAAGCCCATGTGGCGCCACCGACGTACCTGGCGACGCGACGCACGGACGCCTACCTAACGACACAGATCGTACATTTTCAACATGTGCAAATATGTATAAAATAAAAATTTATTGAATGTCGCACTCTATAGACGCTGAGGATTTGATATAGATTAACTAATGTTAATCTATATCAGTATCATCAGTATTTAAACCAACACAAATAAACTTTCGGTAGCTAATTAGGTAAATAATTTTATAGCAATTACATACCTGATACTAATTTTGGGCAACTATAACAATTATGGTTTATAAACATAGTCTTCAAGAATGAAATTGATTTCCTTTTGTATAACTATCTGTGAAATGAAATTCTACAATTTTTTTATTAATATTTTATTATAAACCTTGATGTAACCATTTATTTATTAGTTAATGCGAAGTAATTACTCGACGCTGTTAAATATACCTATATTAAATATGTGTAACATTTAAAAGGCACAAGACTTCGTTTTATTTATCAGTAATCTGTCCTTTCCCATAAATATAAAGTTGGTAAAATCGTCTGACATGACGCATCTACGTAATAAGTTCACTAGGCGTAGTAGCGAGCTCTTTAACTACCGTTGCGCTACTTCCACTCTCTCGTGATTCCGGATATCATTCCGGGTAAGGCTTTCCGTCTATTTATTGCTAGTACGTAGTACTACTGACTCACATGAATACGAACCACGACCTTCGTACTAGGTTAATGACACATCATTCCGCTACTACGAAATCTCGTAGACCCTCTACGGACCAATAAAATCGTATCGCCAATTTATAGATTTTTTGATAGCGCACTGATTTTCTTACATAAATAAAAGCAGTCTCCTTTATAGAAATGTAGCTCCGGTAAAACGGTATGATAATTGTGGCAATTTACGGAACGCAATTCTCTAAGTGGAATATTTTACTTATCCTCCAGGCGTTCCGCAGGGCACGACTACCTACCAGCTTATACATTGAGATGTATTGCCGGCATTCATTACTGTACACGCGTTGTTATTAATGTGTATAGGTAGAACAGCAATGCGTTAGCCTCGACCGATAGTACAGTGCATATCCAAATGACGCGACTCGGTGAAACTGTTATCTGTCAAGGTGCCCGATTTTGGTACAGATAAAATCGTCGCGCTAACTTATCGTCCATTCCCCGTCTGAAATATGACCTCATTTCTAGTTTGTACGAAATTTGTATGCGAGCATGTAGCATGAAGGGTGCATCGAGTTATAGCACACGGAAACACTGGCGTCGCCGCCAACCATGCACGGTAACTCCGACGCCATATTTCAATCGCGGAATTGACACATAGCTCTTTCGCAACGCAAACTTTCGTGCGAAAACTTCAACCTGGCATATTTACTTAAGGTATTCTTCTCGAAACATACCGATAGCTCCTTGACGAGTGAAAACTTTTATTCATATAGATAGGTCATGCTCTAACCGGTGGAAGTTTTCACATAAATTGGCGGTCATTCGAGGCGAATATGCTGACTGAGGGGGTAACAAATATGCCAAGTTGGGTTGTTATAACAGCGATATGTAAGTTCTGTGATACTTCGCCATTAAGTTTATGGAAACGACGGTCGAGATTACATCACACTTTCTGAAAGCTTTATGTAATTCTTCTTTCTTCGTTATCTCACGATAGGTACTGGAATATTTTTTTCCACTTATTTGAGTATTCCCATCCGTCTATTAATCAAGAAGACAGATTTTATGGCAGTTGTAGAAATCCACATTTTGGTTCGAAAAGCGACTGAAAAAATTCGAACGCAATCTGTCAAGCGGCTCCCTAATTCTAATTTAATTAGCGGGGAAGTTTTCACGCGTGGGAGACGACCGAACGACAATGACGCGTTAAAATGATTAATTTTTGTAGAAGCGCCGGCGATAGTAATACCTACGTTCCCGAGTGCGCCTTTCGAACGGACGATTAATCTTTCTCTTTGCACCATTGTACCGCGATCCCGGTATTTTTTCTGTCTTACAATTCCATTAAGAAACTGCTACGGTTAGTTGATACTTCACAGCTCTTCCCACCGTTTTATCGTTAGGCCCATTGAAGGATTGAAAAGGTGTTTGCGTTACTGCGGCAGAATAGGTTTCCCCTCGGGTTTTTAAAGTGTTGTCTTGAAATCACTTAGGCTTCGATAGTTATTATCTGCGGAGAATGAAATGTTTTAAACTTCCTGCGTCATTCGCTAACAATGGAGTTCAGGAAAAATTATACAGTCATTCCTTGTTCGTTCAATTGAAAGATACTCTTTGAAGATATTTACGGGGTTCTAATTGATCAGAATCGGTTACAAAGCATTTTAAGGTAATTGGTATTCTTTAAAAATGTGTTAACATAAAATCGCACTGCAAAGAATCTTAGGTAGGGTCAAGAGCATGATGAGCAGATGTCGGATTTAGATCTGGGAACTCGCCAACTGTTCCGGATTCGTTCGGTCTTCTTACATAAATTTAATTCGCTTTTTTTTTTGTTTTTCTACAACACAATTACACATGTGTGTTTGTAAAGTATCATAATAAACTTTCCATTACATTATGACTTTAGAGTTATTATAATTTCGTTAGTATATTATTATTAAAAAGAGCTTCATTCATTACTCGTCATTAATTTATTAAAATATATTAAATTTATAATATATCATAATGAATAATATCTATATATATGTATACATAGTCATAAATATAATAAATTAAACTTTTCAGAAATATAATGTACATACCTATATTAAAAATATGCGAACGACTTAAAAAAACTTTTTTTTGGCTATCATGAAGCATTTATTCTTATAATAATAATATATTATGTTAAAAAAATTAATTAATTCTTTAAGCTAAACGTTTTATTCATCGTACAGTGATTATGTCCAGTGAAGTCATTGGACCTAATTATAATTCGATATCGTCGCTACACGGCTGAGGTCATTCGAATGATAAGCATAACTGAGTTACCCGTGCCACTAACACCTTAGTACAGTATTAGCTTGAATTGAGTTACTAATATTTATAAATTATTATTTATTACTATTCCAATTAGCCTAACTACACCATGACCCAGAGAAACTGCACCATGAAACTACCTATTAGATATCTAATATTTTTCCTTGAGATATTGATCACGCTCATTATTTGATCCGGTTAATACATATTTTAAAAAACGAGTAGGTAAAAAGCAGTTTATTATGAGATTGGTTTTCAATGCTGGCTACGTGTTGACGTGTAAATTTGAATTGTACAATACAAATTAAAAATAATAAACCAACGTTATGCAGAAAAAATATTGATGTGATAGATGTCATATACTCGTATATAATCGTACCACAGTAAAATTCTAGCAACCAGCAATTCAAAAGTCAGTGGAATGACATTGCCCGCGAAAAATATACCTACCTCGATGGAAAGTTTTCTTTTCTTTTATAATAGTTATTAAGTGCAATTTAATAAGTCTTGGTGACCAATATAGTTATTATGCCTTAAAAACTTATTCTAGTCAAACAGACTTAAAAGTTAATCACTGCTTGAAACAAGTAAATACGTGACTAAACGCCTATCGAAATATGTGACCCCTTTTACTGATCTCAATACTATTTAGATAAAGGAATTATGATTGCTCTTGGTCTACAGATCACGGTCTCATACTAGGACGACAGGTTATCATGAGTCTGTGATTTACTAAGTCGCTTGTCAATCGACCTTTTTTATGTAACCTGCCGGAAAATCTTAGCACACAACACTCAACGTGCTCAAAGGATTAGATTATAATAAAATAGATCCACTCTCTGATCAAGTTTCTTGACTTACTTTTTTGTTTCTTATTAGTACTTCAAATTGAGAATTCTTTTTCTAAACAGTCCTTTTTAATTTTTGTTTCGTTGAAAAGGCGGGTTTTTCCTGGGAGGTGTTGATTTTTTTTACAAATGTTTGTATAAATAAAGTAGTAAATTTAAACGGAAAAATTTATTTCTTCATCCCTTATTTCATTTGACCTTAAACAGTTAACGCGTGCATGACATTATCTGTGCCTTTTGAACAGTTCAACAAAATCGATTAAATGACGTCATATCAACAGTTTTTTGCGTCTCTATTCAAGTATGTAAATAAACAAGTGTATATAGTGAATTACAGTGATAAAGCCCGTGTGACGTCACCTACAGATAATGTATTTATGTAGTATAGTTTTAATCGGATTTGAAATCTTTAATTAAGACAAAATTAAGCGAATAATGGCTACACCTAGATATTATCTCTATAAGCGACATGACCTTCATTTGCTTGTATTGTTTATTAAATAATTCAAACAGTTAATATCAGAACATTTTTATAATTTTAGGTGGTCTGGCTATAAATATGTGCTTTAATTGTTTAGTTTTCTTAACCAAACTATACTTATCTCCCAAGTCCCCTCACATTCTTTTGTTGGCAAGATTTCCGTTGCATACGTCTATTCTGCGTACATCTTACACCTCGCCACGGCCGGGACATTAATCGGAACATTAACGTGATTTATACGGAACCCAGATATAAATCCAAGAATCCGCGGGCTCGAGCACGCCTGTCGAATTATTCTTATTCTTGCGTAATGAACGAATATTGTTACTTATTTGGAAAACCTTTTTTTATTAGGTATAAAACATTTCAAATCCGCAAAATTACTATGCATGTTCTTATCATAATATTATTGGTCATCGTGATTCAATTTTACTTTGGCTTAAGCTTAAATAAAGCCCATTATTCAGTCTTTTACATAAATGAAGATAATATTCATACATGTCCGTCTTTATATATTAATATCTAGTTATCTAGATAACACTTATCGAATATGGTAGTTCATAGGTACTTTTGAACAGATATTTCAATTGAAAGTCTCCATCACGTCACGGTGATCAAGCATATCTCTAGGAATTTGTCTTATACCTAGGTTGATATACTTACATTATCCACCATGTGTGCTTATCGTCAATAAAAGATGAATATCGTATCGGTGACAATTAAATCAAGCTTCTTGATAGTCTTTGCCATTTTAAAAGGTTGGTACGCCCGGGGAAATACCACCTTTGAGTTTGCTGTCGATATAAGGTAGCGGTACGGAGGTTGCGTTTTATTTGAGATTGTGACAGATCCAAAACCGATCACAATTTTTTGCCGGCACCTCGGTAAGACCTCTCGGTGATGTTCAAAATGTACAGATTTTACTTTCATCAATTAAATAGTTGTCACATCGACGATTCAAAAACAAATGATTGAGATCTATGACAACTTTTGCTAACTATTATCTATACCTATGCAAAATTGGGAACATAAAGTTTTATATCAAATTAAATAGCTACCTACTCGTATTTTATGTAATATATATGAACAAAAAACTCATAAACAAGTAATATAATTTAACTTTCATTACAATATTTGTCATAACATTTATTCGTTACTTTAAGAAACAAATTATACATTCTAAATGTGATCTTAAACTTTGTCTGGCAATTAACGTTCAATGTGAATTCAAAGCAAATATCACAACAATTACATTTATGTTATGAACTGAACATTCTTAATTAAATATCAAAGTTAAAAACAATTATTTTGCTTAGAATTATAATTATTTTCTTGAAGCGTGACTAGCTTCTTGAAACTTAGGAATACTGAGTATATTAAAATTTAAATTTTAACGCAGGCCATATAAATATTTTTTTTACTGTCAGATTATAAGTAGGTAGGTATTTTCTTAAATAAATTATACGAGAACTCAAATACCGTCGTCAAGCCTGTAGAAAACTTTTTGTGCGCTAGAACAATTATAATTGCTAAGCCGTTGACCCGCGAAGCTTCTATCTGACTTCAATATAGCTCATTAAGGTGGATTGACGGAGGAAATTTTGGTAACTTAAATGACACAGGTGAGCCGACAAAAGATTCGTAATGACGTATTCAAATCAGGACGACAGCAGATCCGACCTCAGTACAATCGAATTACGAAAATTCCAATGTTTTATTAAGTTAAACTTTGCTTCGGCAGCTCTAAGTGAATTTATTCCTACTTAGTTATCGGCTCGGGAAAAGTCATCTTGCTAACGTTTCTGTAAGTTGAATAATTAAATTTGTCACTGGCGGTTGACACGTCACTGGATTTTCTTCCAAATTTCTTGGAGCCGTCACGTTTGCGGCTCCCCTCGAGGCCCCCCTTATTGTGTAATTCCCGATTCTCTAATTTGAATTATTTATTATTTGATTTCACACTTCTGAAATATTTCGAATTTTATTTTATAACAATTTACTAATGGTATTTTAAAGTGAAAATCTTACGATTGGATAAATGTGAATTTTTGATTATGGTGCAGGTTTGTATCAAATGTAAAGGCAATTAACAGTATCTAAATTATGAAATACACGAGTGGGAAGTTCTTTAAATATGGTTTTAACATTATGCCTGATCGTTATTTCCCGCGAAGCATAAAGATTATGGCAACCCGCGTAAATAAAACACGAAAACTCATGACGCAAATGAATATAAATTGTATTAAAATTTGAAAACCAGTGGCGATGTTTCCAAGGATCTTGTTCTTAAACGGTGCTCACTTGTCAGTTAAGTGCATCATTCACCTACATTTAAGTTTAGTAAACAAAAAGAAAAGGATGTAAGTTACCATTTGGTTTTATACGGGAATAGTGGACGCGTATTCGGCAGCTTCCATAATTTCATTCATCTAATAACAGCACTAAATTTTTATATGCGCATACATTCAGTAGTGACGCATTGTCTGAACGAAGGACATACAGGGGTGTATCGTTTTTACGCACACTTTGCTTCACGAATGAAAATTCTGATGACTACAATTTGTCGTAAATTACTCCAAGAAAAAACCTTCAGCTAGTGCTATTTTGAAAAAAAATATTAATAACTAGCTGTTGCCCGCGGCTTCGCTCGCGCGTAAAGTATTATAGAAACGTCTTGCCGGAAACATTGATTGAATCATAACAAAACTTAATACTTTTCTTCAGTCATTGACGTTTCGCGAAAATATTGTTTTTGAAACTTTTTTATGATAAACTCTTTGTTATGTGTTCTTTCTTTAAAAATTATCATAGTGTGCGAGCGTTCCAGAATCAGTGAGTCAGTGAGTCAGTGAGTGACGTGGGCTTTTATATTTATAAAAAATCCCACTTAAAAAAATAAACTTGGCAAACTTGAATTTTAGTTGTAAATATAACAAAAATATTTTGTATTTAATACCTATTTTTTTTAAGTTAATGCGTTTTGTAATTCAAAATGCCACCTGAAAGGAGACTAAACCTGCGTAGTCTTTTCGAATAAACGATTTTTGCACGCATAATAATACCTTGGCTAATCATATTATAATAATATTTGTTTCCTGAAAATATTGAGTGCGGTGTAGTTTTGTAATACATTTAAATTAATTTCGAAGGTCCGTCGTATATGCACTGAGCAGTTCAACCTAAGAGAATAATCGCGCTGAATTATTCAACGATACTTTATACCGCTCCGGTTTTCTGCGTTATCCTAAAACGTTTAAGTCCATTATATTATTACTAAAAGAACTTAAATATTTCAGTAAAAATGCTATCGAAAAAAATATATCATGTATAATTATTTTGTTCACCAACTTAACAATTGATTTTTACATATTATTAACACTGACTATTGACGAGTTTAGAGACTAATTAAAGAATTCTACGTACATTACACGAGGTTTAATTTCAGACAGTAAATTTTACAACAGAATATATTTTACAACATTTTATAATTTCATGTTTATAACAGCCGCGTATTAAAATCCAAGTTAACTATTACGTCAAAACTAATCAGGCGGCTCAATCCTCAGCTCTTAGAAAACAAGCGAGGGCAATAAAGAGAGGAAATCATAAGCCATCGTTCGAAGATTGCGTAACGCTATATAATAGCGGTGGAAATTCGACAAAATTTAAGTCGGTGGAGCATTAAAGGGGACTGTAGACAGCGTAGACGGTTAATTCACCCCATAAGGGTCGCAGTGGCGCCAAAGATCCTGCCGTAGACAAAATTCTAAGTACGATGTCTTGCCGCCCCGGTTCGTGCGACTCGCTTGTCGCGATCTTCATTTTACAAAGTGCTGGAATTGATACAACACGAAACATAACGGACTTCGAGCGTGCTTTCCTGTACCTTTGTAGAATCAAGTTTACAATTATGACTATGCATATAAATAATTTAAAATTTTATTGAGACCAAAGTTATTTTCTATTTTTGAGGTCTTAAAAAGATCGAAAGTAAAATCTCCCTAAAAGCATTTATGCCTCATCATTACCATACAAGGGTTTCTGTGTTCCATACATCACACAAACCTAGTTACAGATTTATAGTTGTGTACAAGATACGTCGCTTCATGTCAGATTATATTCCTCGCATTCCGTGTTCAAAGTACCACATTCGGTACCCGTTCAATCTCCACTGGAGCGTGGAGAAATACGGCCGTATAAACCATAATATATACCGCCAAAAAAAAAACAGGTAAATTACATGAAAAGCTACGTACGTGATATCACAGTAGCAGAAAATTCGATTAACTTAGTTGCCTGTCAGCAAACTATAAGTATATCTTTACTGCCCATAAATTATATTCGTGAAATTATTATATAGGAAACATTAATATTGAGGCCTCTATAAATATGTACTGAATTTTACCGCTTTCCAGCCCTACCTTTGGTTGTATGATAGAGGCGAATCAAGGGAAAAGTGCACATAAATTAGATCTCATTTGTAAGTGTCTAATTTATAACAACTCACGTCTTATGCCTAATATGAGTTTTTAATCTAAATGGACTATAATTTAATAAATCAACTCTATAATTTACATTTTTTAGATCAAATAAGGTTTTTAAACCAAATAAGCACTCAGTAAATCTGTAATTTATCAAAAAAATTCACATTTTACTCGCTCCAAAACTCGAAACATCTCGTTAAAAACGGGTCGAGATTTTATACAGCGCGTGACAGGGGCGTTCGAAGATCAACGCGAGCTTGTCACTTTTATAGCTCAAGTAATTCATGGTAAGGGCTCTTGGCGACAAATCCATCAAAGTGTCGACAGGCCATTTGTTGCGTGTGTTTTCACGCTTGATAAATCGCGGGAGTTGTCCACATTTACTGGATTTATGTCCACGACCAATTGTTGTACATCACATAAACTTAATTGGGGGTACTTAATGTATGCCCATGTGAACTACCTACGTTCCACGAACATACGATTAAATAAATGTTAAATCTGTGATCATTCAAAATTTTATTTTATTGAATCATGGACCAAAATTATTTTATGGTTCAGATTTTTATATTATGTTTAGGTTCCAATCCATGTTCAATAGTAAAACAGATTCGGTATTATTACGAACCTTACCTAAGGTACTAAATACCGTCTTCATAGCGAAAATAAAAGAAATCGTTTCATTCATACATAAAATTTGACTGATTTACATAGTAGACAGAGGTATCCACAATTTATGCATTTTAGCTGAAACGTCACTATGACATTTTTGTCAAATTACCCGTGAAAATTTTGTCGGGAATTTTATATCGAATGCATTGTTCTAGCAAAGATTTAATTTCAGTATTTCATAATTATATTTATATGAAACTGAGTGTAGTCACCATAAGTGGCACTTCTCACGGGCACGCAGATATTATTTATGGACTGTTTTATAGCTAAACTTCATTCGTTGCTTGCGGTCGCTTTTATTCGTTTGACGGGAAAAAGTTGTGAGATTTTATTGCCGGTGTGAGATAGGACACGTTATTGCACTGCCACTAACTTTTAACAGTAGCGGGGAATTAAAATAGTTTTTTTTGTGGTCAACGGTGACCACGCCCGGATCGCACGTAAGCAGTTATTATGGATATTATTTATTCTTTAGTTTCATGCTTACGATATAGTTCTTAAATAATTTAAATACGTACTAAAATTAAAGGACGAAAGCTTGTGACAAGTCTGTGCGATTGCGAAAAATTCAAGTGTCAAACTATATTTACCTTTCTTCAACAAGTATTTGCGTATAGGTATCCCTCACTTTACATAATCTGTTTACAAGATAGAATAACTGTTCAAGGCTTCTGAAAGCTATCAGTGCCTAAACCTATTAAGAATATTATTGAAAGATCAAATCTTAAGCATTAACAATAGCTTCTCATAAAATATTTGACGTCATCGAGTAATTATCCACTTCGTTAAATTGAATCGTGTTAAACTTTATCAAATAATTTGCGGGAAATCGCAATTCTTTTCCGATTTTGTTTAAATTGTGATCCGTTTCTTTTTATTGTGATTCATTTGATTCGCGTCGGTGAATTTATAAAACTTAGTTTTTGCGTGATTATTGCGTAGTAACGGTATCCTGAATTTTTTCTTCGGAGAAGTTTCGTTTTGATAAATGCTCCTTCGCGCGATACTGGAATACATGGGAAACTCATACTACGGAAACCCTTTACCTTCATTTTTACTATGTGAAATTAATTAAAAATATCTAATTGTTTTTTGTTGTTTTGTTTCAGAACTCGATCCGGCACAACTTGTCTCTTCACAACCGTTTCATGCGGGTACAGAACGAGGGTACGGGAAAGTCATCCTGGTGGATGATCAACCCTGACGCGAAGCCAGGAAAGTCGGTGCGGCGACGAGCGGTTACCATGGAGACATCCAAGTTCGAAAAACGGAGAGGCAGGGTAAAGAAGAAGGTATGATATCGCTTTAATGGTAGCGATGTCTTAAAATACCTTTATTTATTTATTTTCTTCCTTAGCTATAGTCTTTTCCATAACGTAGCCGTTTTTAGACATCAATATTCCATTTGTTCATAACTTTCTTAGATCAACGCATGTATTTTTATTGTTTGCATATACCCTTAGTTGGTGTAGATTTTTATACCATGACTTTTTAGAGCTATTTCTTAAAGTTGTAGAAATAATTTACCATAGGAATATATCTTATTTATAGGCTGAAATATTAAGAAATGAAGCAACAGCCGACGCAACGCCGAGTCCCAGTAGTTCAATATCAGAAAGTCAGGATATGTTCCCAGAGTCGCCGATGCACAGGTATTACATAACGTTTTATCTTCTATCACATTTATTTTTATCTTAGCGAAATGTTCCAGCTTACAATAGAACTTTAGACGATTATTTAGAATTGTAGTGTACCGTCGTACAAATGATACAGGTAGATTAAAGAAGAGGGGAGTCTAAAAGAGTAGTGGCAACAAGCCAATAATGGTAACGGTCTCGGACGCTATTTTACGATACTAATTTGACTTTAAAGGCTATATAATTTACCTGCACGGGAAACGCAAGGAGCGAGGTCTGCCAAAACCTAGAATATCCAACAGAGTATTGTTATTACCATGCAACGTCGAGTCCTCAGAATTATTGAATTTTTATGACTACTAGAAACAAAGTGAACCACGCATGATACAGTTACTCTATAATAAAACCATCGACATAAAGCTGCGTTGACCAGACTAATAAAATTGAGTTATTGCAACTCTGCTACTTTATGATAAAAGGTTTTAAATCATTCAGAACCATTAGATGATGAGTTATGTGAATGCTGAATCTCGTCATTTCGCCGATATTTAACATTTTTATAGGCGATTTATTTTATCTGGATTGCGAGCGTCATCGACATATATTTTCAATGGTTCGGTGAGTGCTGAAGGGCCGGCCTATAACCCGTATCTTACCAACATTCTTGTCACTATTTGTAGCAATAAAGATATTTCTGAGATGACCACTGATCCCCGTTATAGTTATCGCTTCATTTACTATACAAATTTATATCTTAGTGAACTACGTAGACATTAGATTTGCATGCTCCCCATTACACTCTCGTTTGAGATTATTTAGTATAGATATTTCTACTAGTTGAACTAGCTTTAAGATTTCTTTCCGCCAACCGTTTCATTTTTTGCATCTAAATTGACGATGTTATATTTATGTGTCTTTCATATGGACTCTATGTATCTAAGAGTAAATTTTCTTACATAACAGCCATCGTCAATCGAGATAAGTATAGTTTTTTGACGCTTCTTCGCTTGCGCGTAGCAATTTTCAGTTGTCGCCGGACTTCCGTCAGAGAGCACCGTCCAACGCGTCATCGTGTGGCCGCCTGTCGCCGATCCCGTCAATGATCACGACAGAACCGGACTGGGGCACAGAGTACACCCCTGCTGGAGACTACACCTCTACCAGTGATTACTCACAGACGGACTTCGGGCAAGACGAGCTAGCTGGCTCCCTCGCCGATTCCATGAAGCTGGCCGGAACAGATCCATTCCTCAACACGTAAGCATTTAGATAGAGCTTTGCGTTGATGACAGAATTTGGGTATTTGGGTTAGATTCCAAAAATCCATCATCAACTCTACTGAAACAGTGGTCGTATATGCGTTAGCCCTAGAGTGCGCTTTGCTTAATTTTTAAACCTATAGATTAAATAGATAATTTTATGACAAAACAGGTTACGTTTTTGGAGATTTTCCGATCCATCTTTTGATTTTTAAAGCTAAAATTGTGTAATGAAAACATCATTGTTTATCCATACAGTTTTCTTGATTGAGTTTATGAAACTTAAAATCATATCTGTTTATTTTTGTTTTCGTTAGATATTGTTGTTTCTCATAACACAATAATATGATGTTCGTCTTTTTACCAGGTACGTTCCAACGACGACATCATCTTCGTCAGGGGGTACGTATCGGTACAGCCCGTACAGTGGCTGTCCACGACACCCACACGGCGGGTGCGCGTGCACCAACATGTACACTCATCCTGCGCACCCAGCGCACCCCACGCATCCGCACACACTCGACCACTTCGCCAGGCCGCCTCCGCCCGCCGACTCCGCTGATATCATGCAAATAGGTACGCAAAACAATGCATGTTGTCATGTACTAAAAAAGGTCGTGTATAATCTGACGCGGTAATCTGTAACTAACAACGGCTTGACCTGCGCAACCTCTTAATGAGGGCTTAGGACCAAATGACGTAAAAATATTGGATGATATGTGATTAATAATCTAGGTAATATAAGCTGTTTGGGTAAAAATGGATGGATAATACATGGACAATATTTGTGAATGGAAATTGCAATTCATCAATGCAACCTATGTATAATTGGATTACTATTCCATAATTTCCTTTTTATACGCTTCCATAAGTGGAATGAATTCAAAAAATATTTTTTCTATGTACAGAGAATAATCAGCCACAAATGGTGACGACATCGGACGCGGCGCTGATGAATGGCGGAATGATGGTGCAGACTGGCGCTACTGGCCCCAGCACAGTCTTGGGTCAGATCGTGGGGGCGCTCAACACTGGGCTCTCGGAGGACCTCAATATTGAAACGCTCGAACACAGCTTCGACTGCAATGTCGAAGAGGTGAGAAAATTCATCATCTCGTGACATTATCTGCAATGACCAAAATAAAATTCTGAGTGTAAGATTTCATTGGACTCGTATCATGATTTATCATTTTTGAGGAACATTGTTTTATTGCCACCAGGTGATAAAGCACGAACTCAGTATGGAGGGCACGCTGGACTTCAACTTTCCACAGCAGCATAGCGGACTGACCGCAGGAGCAGAGAGCCAGTTCGCAGCGCCCGCGCCGCCCGTACCAACCACGTTATCGGGCGGCAATGGGCCTAGAGCACCGTACTCTGTCGCCCGCTCCTGGGTCCATTGAGAGCCATACTATCCCATCTTTGGACCAGTTACCTACTTACAAGTTCACATTGTCCCCTGTAAATATAATGTGACGCAACTTTATCCTCTTTTTGTTACTTTCGCATCGTAGTCGAGATTTTTGTTCTTTTATCATGTTAACTAATGTTAGAGTTTTATTTAGTGTTAAGTGGACGGTTACCGATCGTTGTTGCAGTCAATTGTGTTAGTGTAGGCTTTAGTGCTAAGCTAGGTGGAAGCTTGTGATATAGATAGGGTATTGTAATCTGAATGTGGACCCTGGAGGGGGGCGCCAGATGTGCGTCACCGTTGGACAATTGTTAAAGGTAACCATATTATGCTTTTATACACTTACTATGTATACTTTTACTACTGTCAAGTTTTATGACTAGTATCATCCAACATAAGATCATTATCAAAAATGAAAAATCATGAAATCGAAAAAGTAATGACATCCAAGATTCTGAAACTCTTTTTAACAACTGAAGTAGAAGAAAGGAAAATATGAGTGAACGTTTAACAGTACGCCGGGGTAATAAATTGCGAATATCAACAATAATCTACCGAAACTTTTGCTCTGAGTATCCGATAAGTGGCTTGCCCGGGGCCGGCGAGACAGATATAACGTAGTATTGTATACTCTTGGAAAGATTTCGAGTTATTTTTGTTTTAATATTATTCTTTCCTGATGAGGATTAAAGCAATTACCATCGTTTATATTTTTAACGTCAGTGGGAATAAATTATTGTGCCAATTTTAATACGTTAGAGCAAAAATTGCTACTCTTTTTGCATGTACACTTTCACAAAGTATTACACCCAAAAACAATGAATTATTTTTTAGCAAATATTTATATTCAATTCATATGAAGAAATATTTTTATATTACTGCGTGACTATTCACAGCATTCCTTATGTCAAGCACATAAAAAGGAGTAGCACTAGCGTGCCAACTTTATCTCTATTCATAAGAAAAAAAATGTCAGCGTAAATGAGTTTCCCTTTTACGACTGAACCTAAAAACAGAACCACAAAAAAAATGTAGTTTTCTGTATATTCGCGACCCCCAAAATCTGCAGTAAAGCACGGTTTTCTTTACACATTCATATTTACGACATTAGGTATTACAAAAGATAAGTACATCACTCATGTTTACGTTTGTTTGTACGTGGATTATGAGACGCGATGCCTTCTTTATTTATGTTAGAACCCAAAAAAAAAAAGTGTTAGGTGTACGGCCATATCATTTCTTTGCAAATTATATTGGCCTATGAATTTTTTGTTGCTACTTTTAACGACTGAATGTGGAGGTTGGTTCTGGCACATTAATGATGAAACATTATTTTCGTGTCATATTATTTATTTAATTTAGTACTTGTGAAGGTTGAAGAAATTATGATTTACATTTAATTATTTTTTAATAAATCGTCGTTTTATAAATTTATTTTTAAACAATTTCAATACAATAGCAGACAACAGATCATGCGTGTAACAAATGAAACTGTTAATCACAATCACATTTAAACATCAGTCGTCATTTAACTTGAACCTTATGTATAAACAAAAGCTTATTTATTAAATATTTAACTTCAACACCCAAAAAAACGATCATAACAAAAATCTAGTACAATACTCCTGTAATTTAAATTATACGGTTTAATATGAAAAATAATTATAATTAGAGTCCTATTGAGTGTGGTTTGCCAGCATTCGAGATTCAATTTCACCATTGAACGATCCTATTTGTGCGCTAATGAGGGAGACCGGAGCTAGCGAAACTCGTAATTAATCATATCATTTTAGCGTAAACGGTGCCCGTCGCGCCGCGTCGAGCGATCGCCCCCGAATAATGGAATATCACGAAAAAATCTCCAGAACACGACGCTGGATTAAACCCGCTTCGGTAATGACTTGTTTTTTAGGGTTACAAAAGAATGAATACGTCCTTCGCAGACGGTGAGGTTGCGGTGGAAAATATCTTGTTAATTTTTTAATACTTGGACACGACGCAAAGTTAATGGGGGGTAAAAACTCCGGATCGAGAAACCCGATTTTAAAAGTTGGTACGTGATTTAACTTTTCATTTGGCTTGCAATTAAGTAATGACCGTTCCATTATACAGTTTTCATTTAACTGGCACGTAAGATATTTTAGAATTTAACACAATTTTAAGAAGGAACAAACGAAAACTTCGTTAATTTTATATTCCGTTTCTTTTGACGGGTGAAGTCCGCTGCCAAGACATCAGTCAACATTGGACGATTTTATTAACGAACTGATTTTCATAAAGTGTCCGAGTGGGAGAAGACATCGTTTAAATTTCTGAACTCATCCGGTATTCCATTGGGCTAGCTACGTAATTAGGTACGGGGCCCACCTTTACACACGATTTCCCGGCACTTGTTAAAAGTTTTCAATTGCGTTAGGAAGGGTCCTTACACGGAATTTATTCATTATATTCTCCCTCGGCCCCTCTTCTTAATAAAAGCTTCTTTGCTCTTTTTTCTCCCACCTCGGTGTTGTATTATAGGTAAGTATTTTAAATATTTGCCGCATGGCGTCTCTGATGAGTGATGAATTATACATTTATTTCAGAATTTTTATTACAGTATTAACGATTATATTTCCATAACTGACGTGACAGTTGCGACACTGGTTTCTTACTTTGACAGAATAGAACTATCGAGAAATATAGTACCTACATCACTATCTTTTCCACATATATACTAGGTAGGTACTTATTTCAGAATCAAAAGTTAAACGGAATATCTTTCCTAATAGTTTTTCTAGGTATTTTTAATTCAATATAAGTATGGTTAAATAATAATACTTACATTACTATGTAATTGGTACATAGGTACTACTTTTTGAGCCTTTCAATCACCTAAGGGTCTCATAGGCATTTTAAAATTAATTTCTCACTATCTGATGATATTACTGTATGTAATAATATTATGCATTAACTTTCATATAACTTATTAAATTGCTAGGCCACTGGAATCCGAAATAAGGAGCAAAAAAATCAAATATATAGGTACCTATACAAGTTAAAAAAGTTGTTCACTTTGTAACTTAATTTCGGGGTTCAATATAAGTCTGCGAGATGAACGACGCATATCCAATAAGTTGGTAGCTCTTTATTGTTTGACAGCTTGCTGGAGTTCGATCAGTTATTTAAATGAGTGCCAACATAGTTAAGGATGTCAATTTTCTTGAGATTTACGTGACTACCGCCCCCTTCTTTGTAGCGTAAATATTTAACGCTTCTTAATTTTCGCGTTAACACCATCTCTTATCGTTCTGCTTATCTCTCGAAATATTTTGAAAAAAATACTTAGGTATTACACTCCTATGTTCATGAATATGTAGTTGTATTTTTAAACCAGCCCAATCAGCTTCCTCGGTAGCAATAATAGCACCTATTTCTGCTTAACCGCCTTAACACAAAATTATTAAAATAGTACTCAGATTATTACTCAGTAATTAATTTTTACTGACAGCATCACAATAAATAGTACCAAATAGTAGCCAAATAATTAATAATAAGGCTTCGGGATGTCGTCCCAAAATAACGATAGCGAGTCAAGCAAGACTCTTTTAGAATCTTGTATAGTACCTACATACAACGACGTACGAAACTATTTTACTGACCTTTTGACATTAAGCTTTCTCAATTAGGCTGGTCATGTGCGTCCTAAAATCTTTACGAAGGGTATAATAAGTTTTACGATCAACATAGCTTTATTTTAACTTTAACTACGTCGTCTAATATAAATTAACGTAATCAAGCGTTACCTACCTTACTTAAATATTCTATCATCATTATCTTGACCGAAATGTTCATCACTAATTAATCATGATTAGTCTTGTACTCGGTCTTTAACAAAAATTCAAGAGTATGTACAGTAATTTTCCAGAGCTCTTTTAGCATTCATGGTAGATGTCGACCCCTCTAAATTGGATTACGTGTTAACTGTCGACAGAAGCGCGCCCCTTCGTCTAACAATTTTATGATTTTATTGCGAAACCCAAAATGCGTTGCGATTATGACGAAACAAATTAGGACGCCTTACATTTTGGAGGATTTTTTCAAGTAACTTTTAGAATTTCTTGAGGGACAATGAAGATTATGCAAAGTCAACTGCCAAACTTCACTAGTGGTGCTTGAGAAAGAAAATGGATTTTGCCGGTATGGGCTTTTGTTACTATGATTTAAATAGGTACAGTAGTTACTTATCTTAGTTTCAAACAAGTTGGCGTCTGTAGTTTCTTGATTATTGACATCCTTTAATTTGATTCGATACAAAGTTGTTCGAGGAGACTGGAAGCTTAAACGAAGCCACTTGATAAATATCAGGCTTGTATGTTTAGGGATGATGGCTTTCGGTTTTAACTTGCATTAAGCTAAGATCATTTGAAACCTGTTGTTTTCCATAAACTTTCTTGGTAACTAGGTGTAGCCTATAAGTTTCTCGAAATTGTGGAAAGCAAATAAATATTGAATACTTATTGAAATATACATAAAGGATACTAAAATTTAAACTAGAGAATAGAAATAGAGATAGAAAGTAAAAATCCATCATAATTGACAAGGTTTACACAAACAACAACTGATTACCAGTCCTCATTAAAATACAATATGTCGCTGAGACTGGCTAAGCGGTCGCCAACCCGTTCGCCCAGGGCTACCAACTACAAGAAATAAAGCTGCAATGAATTTACAAAGAAGGTGAAATGTAATTTCAACGGACATAAATTAAAAGCTGCTGACAATACTTGCATTTTGTTTTTCTGGCCAGTGATGAAAACAGAGTAATGATGATTACAATAATAATTAACTTAATGCAAATCCCCTTAATGCTAATTCTTTGCTAGTTCTTAGTTCTTACTAATAGTTCTTATAAATGCGAAAGAAATCTCTCTCTATCTGTCTGTTACGCAATCATGCCTAAACGACTGAACCAATTTAAATGAAGTTTGGTACAGAGATAGTCTAGACCCTGAGAAAGGGCATAAGCTACTTTTTGCCGTGAAAACCGACACTTACGCGGGCCGAGTCACGGGCTACAGATAGAATTAAATAAGTATCTAATAAAATTGATTTTCCTATAGTCACGTTGATTTATTACACACTTACAAATTCATACATACTTAGTTATGTTTAAGTTAGTTCGTTATTTAGCTATAGGTACTTGTTCCTCAGATTCGGGCTTCATAAGTGCAATGAGTTGACTGCTCAATTTTGTACAGTTGTAATTACGTAACATACCCTTTCTATCCCTTATTATATGTGTATATATAATTTAATAGCAGGTTTGTATGATTAATTCATCATAACATATAGGAAACGACTGGATCAGTCAAGATCTGTCAATTACTCTATAGATGTTTTTCGTTTTCATATTGATGAATCTCACTAATTATCGCATTAGCGTGAGCGTATAGGACGCGTATAGGGTTTGATTGTTCGAATATAGTTTTCATTGAAGTCAAGTGTTAGGTGGTTTCTGAAGCTTCGTGACACGTGTTGCGATGGGCGTTGGGCGTCTCCGCCCCGCCTTCATGCAACAAGTGACTCGTCTCCCGCACGCCGCTACCTCCCTTAGAAGCCAACGGGACCGCCGCAAAGACAATCCCATTTTTTATTCCCGTCCCATTGACAATGCTTTTGCAGTAAAAGTAATTGCTTGCAATCCGTCCGTACTCGCAACATGATACTCATCGAAAATCGCCTTTTCATTGCGGCTTCATAAATTTGAATATCATAAAATCTGCTATTTGTTTTCGTTTGCATTTACAGCTTACAATAAAGTTGTAGTTTATTTCCCATTTCGGAAAATTCGAGAGAAATTAAAGTTCCGCAGTTCAACGTGACATTTATTTCTTCGAACTTATAGTAAACTTTTCATTGTTGAAAACGGTCATCTGAATGACAGTCCGAGTTCGATCCATTTCATTTTATTCACACATATAAAGTCATTAATCAATGTATGTTATGATTCACAGCGTAGTACGCACGTGTCTTCGAGTTTCTTATACGTCCGTGACCCTAGCCCTACGCTGCGGTGGTTACGTAAAACGGACTGGAATATTTAAAAAATACTCAGCACCTAATAACAAATGGGCTCTAGCAATCGGCTTAGAGGAAGTGTGCCCTAAATAACACAAGAGTTAAGAGGTCGCCGGTCCCCTAGTATGAATAAATTTGCGCCAAAGACCGCCCCGCCTCACCGGATTCACTCGATAACCGACGACGCCTATGCTTTATAACCCGTGACATCCGAAACTCGATTTATTATCACACTGTCAAGCTCGTAGAAAAAAATCGGGAAAGTTTACTTCTATCTTGCGGCATCGAGCGATCAACCGCGCAATTTTATTTCCAAGGCAAATTAGCTGGCTGTTGCAAGAACTTACTCGCCTCACTGAAAAAAGTAGTGCCTGAAATGTCCCAGAAGAATGAAAATCCTTAAACCAGAATAAATAGACTAAACTTTTTTTTAAAGCTCTGCTTTATAAGAAACAAAATAACATATACATAATACATTCCTAAAACACCTCAATATAACTCGGAAAAAAAGAATTTGTCTGCGATAAATTTTAAATAACATAGTGTTTTCCCTGCAGTTCTAATTAAGTAGACGTCATCTTCATTTAAATTGCGTAAGTTTAATTCATACCGTTTGAAAAAAAAATACACAAGAACAGATCATACAAACATCAGTAAAGCGACAAAAAGGTTTTTGTGTGACGTTACCCATCTCTAGTGTCTACGTGATCCCTCCATTTGCTACGCAGATGCACATTACGTGAACGATTCATATTGTGATACCATTTGTACTTCGCCCCTCTTTATAAACTTACCTAGAAGTAATTATTCTACACTGCATTCTTTAGACAAAAGAAAACACGTTTACAACGTTGACATATCACGCAGTAAAGTCTTATAATTATAAACCCTTCATTTAAAAGTGACATTGATTGATCCTTTCTTATTATTCATAGGGAAGAATATTCCAGGTTATTAAAACTAGCGTTTTCTCCCAATGAAAAAGGATCTCCAAATTCCGTTATGAATATCTTCAACTAAACTAATCTTTAATCGTTCTCTAAGTGCGACTTCTAATTAAACCCAAATTAAAATCATAATTGACCACTTGACTGGAAGAGTGGCTAGATTATACGCTGTGGTGTAAGGGTGACATTAATTAATGTGATTACCGTTTTCCGCACCCCTCACATATTTCAACCTCTTGATTATACACATGGAAAATTCTACTTTTAGACACACAAATCAAGCCTAATTTGTATCTAAAACAATGTAAATTTAACATAATAATTGCAAGATGAAAAACACAATGTTTGCTCATAAACAAAATTCGCATTTTAATTAATAAATAAAATGTTGTTAGTAACGCCAATACCATAAATTATTAGACACTCTAACTATATGTAAAATACGAGGTGGTTAGATATTAGTAATATAAGATAATTATGATAATATAAGAATGACTGCACCGATAGCCGAGTGGTATAAGTCACCACGCTAATTACAATTGCGCGACTTACTGCGGGTTCGATCCCCGCATGAGACAAAAATTAAAATTGGTGTGATCCACAAATGCTTGTTCCGAGTCTGGGTGTTCTTTGTGCCTGTGATTTGAATGTTTGTGAGACCCTCGCGACACAAGCATTAAATTCCTTAATGCGGTTGTCGTTTTTTTTTTAAGAAAAAAAATTAATGAAAAAGATAGTGTCAGGAAATATATAAGCTCTGAATAGAAATTTAATTATGTATTAAGTTGTTTCCTTCTTCAAGTTGCATTGGATGAAATATGCTGATTATTCTCATCTTATTATCATTACTTAACAACTTTTTGTGAAAAGTGAAAATTCTACCAAGTAGGTACCCACATATCAAAATCATTAAACATATTAGAAACCGTCTACAAATAAACTCGACGCCGTCAAATAAACTTTTTCAAGTGATTTTCTTTTACAAAGTAAGAAAAAAATTGGGAATTTTCCTTAGGACAGATGTTTATATCTCAACTACTTCAAGGTTAAAAAGAGTATCGGAACAGTTTGTTTATCACCGAAAAGTTCACATTCTCACATTTTCATAATAAGATCGTTAGGTATTAATAATCGCTATAATACCTATGTAGGTAGGTACCTACTATTAAAGTTAAAAATATTTACTTACTAGCTGCCCGGACAGACTTCGTTCTGTCAAAAGTAAATTTCGTTTAGGAACAGATTTTTTTACTTATTATTTATGTTTTACACCTTAAACTTTCCCTGGACTTCCACGAACATTTCAAGATCAAAATCAGCTAAGTCGGTTCAGCCGTTCTTGAGTTTTAGCGAGACTAACGAACAGCAATTGATTTTTATATATAGATTTTCCAGTTCTATATCATAAACCCTACCTTATCTTACCTACCCATCAAGTATTTACTTACATTAAGTTGCTGATCATAAGCTAAAAAATCGAATACTGAAAATAAATTAAGAAAGCAAACGACAAACTGTAAGAATTTCTCAAAGTTTTATTAGTTAGAGGGTACATTCCTACAGTTTATAGTTAATTTAAACTCATTCTATGCGAGTCTTATTTCGGGATAAGTATGCCAATTATCTACATCACATATTAAGAACGTACTCATTCTGAGCGTGAGTCACACGAAGAGAAAGTCTGTTACATCGCTGAATATGCGACAGATTTATCGTGGCTATGTAGTGATGTTCCGCCGCTCAAAATTGTTTTATCGATAAGAATTTAGCGATTTTTCAGTTAGGTATTCATTCATTCATCTAGGTATTTCTTTACATAAGTGGTTCGCACTATTATTAAAACGTTGACGGGTAGGTGTTAAAGTTTGTCTTTTAAAATTTTGGCAAACTCTTACTAATCCTGGATTGGTTATGTCATATATTATTTACTGAACAAATTGCTGAAAACAAAGAAATCATCGAATTAAAATAATACATTTTAAAAGGAAATGAACTCAAAATACAAAAAATAACGTTCAATTTTCCATTTTCCAAAAAAAGAACAGCCCATTACCTGTTTAAACAACTGATAAAACTTTTTTAAAACATCGATAAGCTTGGTGCAACCCCAAGGGTCGTCACCTGCGGGGTGCGGGGCGCCGCAGACTTGGCGTCGCTTTGTCGGGCAGGTTACGATTTACACTCCACCAACTCAGCAGAAACTCTGCCCGGACGAGAAATGCTGATAATCCACATCCACAGACGTTGCGCGAGAATTAGATCGAGATTACTATGATACCGCCGCGCCGTGAGACGGTTTTATTGCTCGTACACATTTAATTAGGATCCATATAGCTGGTTCTCGAATATACACTTGTGGTTTATGATGCCAAATTAGATTTGTTGGATACATTTTTAGAATCAAATAAATCTCTGACAGAGTAAATGTTTTTGGCTTTATTAGGATTGTCGTGCTTACTTCTGAACAGGACTTTTGGGGCCGTTCAGTACTATGTATTTAACCCTGTAACCGCATATATCTACAATTAAAATCCAACAAAACGGTACCAACATTTCATGTACGATTAAATAAGGGTACACCTACTGAAACATCTCGTAGTTTGACTATTAATTGAAGGACTTGTAGTGATCGTGATCTTCGATTGACTTTAATCAATCGTTCCATTGATACGAGGAACTATATTTTATGAATGATTGTATTAGCTGATATCAGTCATGAATAAAGTTTCAAAATGCAATACTGTTCCTAAATTAATAATGTTTTTACATCTTGAAACTACTAAAGTATATTACGAGTATGTTTTCGTACTAAAATTTGGTGACTGTGATTGTTAGAGGAAATACATATTTAAAAGCTTTAAGTTAAGGTGTAGTAACATAAAGCTTTCAAAATTATATTATTGGCCTTAGAACGAAAAATAAAATATCGATCTAAACCATTTAATCCAAATCACAATATAATTAAATTACTAACTTGAACTATATTTACGTTTTACTTTCCTCTTTTGCAGATTGAACAACCCAGTCAGAGTGATTGCAGTTCCCAGATCCCGTCGTAATCTTATTAAAGCATCAGGTTATTGCACGTGGTTCCTAAAAGGCACCTCACTGCCTCCTGTGGCCATTCAAAAAATACAACGATTCATCACAATTATGAACCAAATTTCGAGAAGACCAGTTAAATCTTGGAGACTGATAAGTGTTCTAAAACTGTTATTGGCAAGCAACATTGACGATCAAAAATTTAATTACGTGTTAATTAGACATTGAAATTAATTTTAAGGTAAATGTGACCTCGCGGTAATGATCAATGTGTAGTTGCAAGAATTAAAGCCTTGGCGTCGACGTGTGTGGAAGTCGGACTAAAGTGTGAGCGAAAAAGTGCGATACAACGCGTCCCCGGTACCAAATTAGTGTTTAGAATAAGTTCACACCACATCTCAGTGTGAGGAGGCACATCTGACTGAATATCATTTATTTCTGAATGAATTGTAAAAAGAGTATATCTGTGTCTGAAACGAATCTGTGCTTAAATATATGTAATGTGGTAAAGGTATGATTGGGTTTGTTGTCAAAAATGACACGAATATTTGACCCAATAATGACAAAAAAGTTACTGCCGATTCCACATTCTAAATTGACAGCAGTTTTATAGATTTTACATACTTTCGACCGCATTAATATTTTCGAACTTTGTTTCTGAATGATACCATTTGCCAAAATCACAACATTTATTGATAAATCTAGGGACTGATTTTGCCAAATAGTATTGAAATTGAGACTCATATTGCCTCCATGTGTGCATTATAAACTAAGTTTTCATAACAGCAGATTCTTAACAGCAGATACGGACATAAATTGTTATCAATGTACCATAGTGTAAATAACTTAATTTTATAGCTACAATTACCTACACATGCGCCATCTTAAACCAAATATCATAATTGTAATGGAGACTACCGCGATTTAAATATCCGCTATTAGTCGGTCGCTAATCTCACATCAGCCCCCCTAGCTAACTGAAATTTCTACAAGCGTTAACGTGACTAGAGACTTGTCACTTCCATACTTTTAAGCAATTCGATCTGCGTTATCACTTCTAGAAATTTCACTTGGCTAGGTGGGCAGGACTAGCAGTCCATTTTCACCAATCACGTGCCAGTAGCTTTTCTCCCATAAGTGGAGATGACAGATGAACCTGATGCGCTACTAACCCTGGCGGATTTTTGGTTCGCGGTAGCCCCCATCGCCGTACGTAGACGCCAAATTCCGAACAGACTTCATAGACAAGAAAGTAACAACGAACATGGACTGACTTAGGTTTCCAATGGAAAAGTTAAACAAATATTGCTCCAATTACTTATTTCCTAGTTGATACATGTCTCAAGTATAAGTTACTTTTAAAATATTAACAGTTAAACCAAGAGAAGTTGCAATTTGTGTCTTTGTAAATAATGCACAAACAAAATCCGTTATAGTCAAATATCTAGTCCCAGATATTATTTTTTCAGTAAGCTACTTTTTCAGATATACATTTAAGCAGAATTTTACTCATAGATAAGCATTGTCAGGGGTTAGCCCGTGTTTAACCTACACGTAGCAAAAATGAGTTCATTCTGTGAATTACCTCAGTGGGCTGTTTGTGATAGATTTAGCCAATAAGTGTTCAATTTAGTACGTGTATCGTATAAGTCAATTCTTGTACTTTTGGCGTCCATTTATATATTATGTGTTACAAAGACGACATTGGGTTTTGTATCATCATTCGGAACCTTTATTTACGCATACCATTTATTGATTTTCACTGCTTTTATACTTTATTGCGTATATTTGCAGCTGAAATTGGTGCTATAGATAATATTATACTAGCGCATTTTACCACTTGTTTTTACTTTTTTAATACAAAATGAATACATGTGTAAATGACGTACAAAGAAAACTTTTGGATACGCTACAATTGCGGTTGTTGTGCGGCTTTATATTTTATTTATAAATTTAGACAACATTCAGATTAGCAAACGCGGGATGTGAGCACACATTATTATTTCTATAAATGTGTAGATAGGTAATGATTAAATTTAGTTTTGTGTGACTTAAAGTCAGTGTGGTCAGTGGATGTTCAACATCGACCCTACCTAGGTGATGGGTTTCTGATAGTAACCATTTGCCAAATATAAATACGTAAAATCCAATAACAAATCGATTATGAATGTATGTGTAATCGAAATTAAATCGTTAGTTTGTATAATGAGTGTTTTAGACGAGTGATCGATTAGTCTCTTCAGAGATATCTCATGAATTAGTTAAGGATGTTAGTTAATATTATCTCCTGGTTGTTGAAATGTAATATTTACGATATACAAAGTGACGAGACGTATTTTTGTCAATCCATTTGGTCAATTAAGTATGGAACGAGTTAAGAGGTAATGCGGGCGGTGAGATAGTTGAAAGTTAAGCATCTGAAGAAACTAAAACTCAAGCTAAATAGCAGTAAAAGTCAAACATCGTTTTTTGGTTCTTGCCTGTTTTCCCCTTTAATAATTACCCAATTAAAAAAAATTGTAAGCTGAATAAGAAAAATTTAAAATATACCCCTGTTTCTTTCCTTCAGTGTTTTTGAATATGTACATTACGAATGAGTAGTCAGCTATCGAAATAGACAATTTTGAGCTTTTTTGGAGGGAGCTAGTGCTTTTAAAGGTGTGTCATCAAACATTCACTTAGTAAATATGTAAAAAATACAGCTATATCAGAATATAGCAGTCACGAACTAAGTAGGCGAAATATCTAAGAACTGGATTTATTTTTATAAGACCTGTATAACTATATTTCGAGCAAATAAATAAACTCTATTCTATTCTATTCTAAAGAAAACAGGCGAGAGTTTTCCTATGGAAAAAAATCGCCCGAATTTCCTCTTAATTTCCATTAAGGCCTAGCGTTAATGTGAAGGAGTGAACTCAATTTAGATTGGTGTTGTGCTTTTAGTCTTGGTTTATTTAAAGTAATAGCTTCGTAACTTAGCAATGTATTGTAAATAATATTAACATGAATAGAACCAATTCAATACATGTAATGTACAAAAAATCGAATACGTTTTCCATATTGGTACGAAAGCTGGTATGATAAATTTTGGGAAATGTATGTCATCGCATATGAATTCAGGAAATGGTCAAAGTTGTACAGTTGTCATAGATACAGTTGCTTTCATTCTCTGACTTAAAAGAATAATGTTGTTTAGTAATTCCTATTGAAAAAAAATGTTTTTTTTTTAACAACAATAATGATTGGCATATTATTATGTTATAATTAGGCAATTTTGACAAACGATTATGAAACATCAAAAAGTAGAAGAAAACCTGTGACTAGAGGCACAAAGGGTGGTTTCGCGTTAACAACGCACAAGATGTGAGAATGTATCATTTTGTTTAAAATAGTTTTACAAACTCCTGGCTGCATAGGTATGTCTTGTGGTACCTACTGTCCACATAATAGGCGGCGTCACGCACACAATTTGATCTAAGTACTTAGATTGAATTTGTATGTAATATGGAAATGCGTAAACGCATATAGGCGCATGCAATTGCAATTTTGTTCATGCCTATGGGAATTGTCATTAGTTCGTAATAGATAATATATTTTAATATTAGGCCATGGTCATTACATTGTTATTGATCATGTTTGTGTAGGAATTGGGTATGCGTCCCATTGCAGAAAACTCCTGTGTAAATTATTTTGTACAATGTTTAAAAATTATATGTTTGCATCATTATTTTTATGGCGTAACCTTTAATAGGTATATTAATTTTGTTGTTCTTTTTTCAGTTGCTTACTATTATTTTAATTATTGTACGACAAAAATGTGAAAATCTAGATGAATTAGAATGAAATTATGTGTTTTAATGTAAATATATAAACAAAACATGTATGTAGAAGTACATAAATCTTATTTATGTATTAAATTTGATATTGTTTTCAAAATTTAACTGGTTGTTTTAATTCATAATTGCATGCTCCTTTACAAAAAGTAAGTAGGTACTTAGGTACCTATTAGCTGCCACTCAAAAGAGATTCTGCATCTCATAAGCAGCCACTGGACGGATTCTATGGCGAATATTAAAACTTGGCCATCGTTGGCGAAATATGTCGAAACGAGCCCTCTATAAAATCTTTTCTATGGAAGTTAAAAACATAAAATAGTAATGCTTGATAATAGTTTTGCTGCTTTCAGTTGTTCTTCTTCTTATCGTGTCAATGACCCTTAAACTCTTTCCTAGCTTCACCACCTGGATATCCCGCTCGTTGGTCTCCATTACTACTAAGCATTTGCTGGTTAAAATTAGTTATGTTCGTGTTTATCAGAATCACTGCCATTTACCAGACGGCATCTTACCTACCAATTATCAAATTTTAATCTATAATAAAATATAACATATCTTGGGACATCTCACACATGGCCATCTGATCCCAAACTAGGCAACTACGTAATATTATAGATATATAACACCCAGACACAGAACAATTTATCGTGCTCGCCACACAAAGATTTATCCTGGGTAGGCATCGAACGCACGACCTCCGTTTTGACAGTCATGGTCACTAACCACTAGACCAACAGGCCAGTCCAAAATATTTTAATTGGCTATAATACAATACACAAAAGAAAAAAAAAGTAAGTTAAAGTCCATTTAGACACCTAGGTACCACAGAAATACAAATTCTTGGTTCTTGTATCTAAGTTACCTACCTAGTAGCTATATCTATACTAATATTATAAAGCGGAAGAGTTTGTTTGTTTGAACGCGAGAAGCTTCTGGTCCGATTTGAAAAATTCTTTCACTGTTCGACAGCCCACTTATTGAGGAAGGCATAATTTGTCACGATAAACGACGCCCACGCGGGCGGAACCGCGAGTAAAAGTTAGTAAATACTTACTACTTACATAGGTATGGCGCATTGCTTTACCACTTTGCACAAATTGATGCAATAATTGGGAACTCTATTATTTTATTGAAGATGATTTTCAGACATGATATTAGTTTAGTTATCCCAACAGCTCCAACCGATTATGCGGCCTACCCCCACAATGCCACATTAGTTTCTCAAGGGACACTTTTATTGTTAAACTTTTGGAATATTTAACGCTTTGAAACGAAGATTTTTTTATTACGACTTGGTGAAGTTTTTATTATACCAAGAGCTATTTCTAAAGATTTTTATGTCTGTTTCGGTAGTACCAAGTCATCAGTTTATAATAAAGTTACAATATAAAAAAAAGTTATGATGTAAGAAAATCGTAATCTCGTAAAATTGCTGAAGTTGTTTCGAATGTCAATGTTATAATTTAATAGAGTTATGGAAGTTGAATAAAAGTAAGTATCTAATAAACATATAGTGGATACATACTACCTACTTACTTCAACTTAACCATGCTCGTACCACAGCTGGCCATAGATCTCCCCCAAGGAAATAGTGGGTGCATAATGGCTTAATATACCTACCTACCTGGTGTAGGCTTAGTTGATGATAGTCTGACATAAGTACCTACCTTATAATAGGTATATCCAACATAACTTTCATGCTTTTATTTATGACTTGTGATTTGGCCAACGGGACAGGTAGGTATGTTTGCGGCACTATTTTAAACGTTTGAATAAAAACTTATTTAAAGCAGTAAAACCTTTCCTAATATTAGGTCTGTCCACTTATATTGAACAAAATACGTTGAAGTATCTGTTGTGTTCGCATATTAATTTGAGTGTCAAAAAATAATTTTGTTGAAAGGCAAAGTCGTGTACCTACTATGATTACAAAAATATCAGGGTTTCGATATCATATTCCTACAATTATCTCTCGTAGATATGTGGCGAAACCGCGTAAGTATTTATTCAGTCTCAGTAGGTGTAGGTACCAGTGTATTAATTTAAGCCTTTCGTCTGTAAAGTATTAGAAGCCTTGGTAGCTACATAGGTATTTAGATCTAATAAAGTACATAAATAAGACCTCTGCGAAAAGGCGTAGCTACCTACCTACTTACGATAGTTTTCTACAAGTTTACCTAATTTCTACTTGTGTACCTACCTACATAACTACTTTTAAAAACATAATTTGTCATCGTTTACATAATACAATATCAATTTAGGTATGGTAGTTCGTAGCACCCAAAGACTTTTACAATAGTAGCTAACAGCGACATCTATCAATGATAGAAGGAAACTAGATTAGACATCTGAAAAAAAAAACTGTAAAATATAAAGAGTATAGAATAACGATACTAATTCTGTAGAATTAATATCATAGTTTATTACAGCGCGTTGTGATGCTCATATGAACGAGCTACCCGTGCCCTGCGGACCCTGGGAGCCGTGGTTTAGCGACAAACAGAGCAGATACAACAAGATATTATTTGGAGGCATAATGTGGTAAATTTCCTACTTAAATTATCTGATTTATTAGTAGATACCTACTTATCCAACGTCATTTAGATACCTTAACTTTCTATACATGCAATGTCAGTGCTCAATTCAGTATTCTATCAGGCTGCAATTTGCTATTTTTAAATCTATTTGCTAAAAAATTGAAATATCTACCTTACTTAACATCTACGAGCTTTTTAAGTCAAACTAAATATGAGTAAGTATATGTTTTAGCGGCGGTAGCCTATTTGCTAGGGTGTCGGAGTTGTAATCATGGTCACCAGTTCGAAACACACACATTGCAATACCGGCACGAAACCAGTCGTAACACAACACAAACAGTTAACAAAACTATTAGGATGTGCGACTCAAATTGCTGTACAAAAAAACAGCTCACTCATTATCATCAGCCAAGTCAATGCTAGGTACAGTCAACAGCAAAAGTAGATGATGAATTGAGTTTATAACTTGGAGTCAAAACTGATCACGAATGTATGGCAAATTTACTACTAGTAAATGTTTGGTATAATAAATAATCACATACTTATGAATCACTTCGACGCCACATAGTTCTGACGCGAACACCGTTCATTAGTATTTAATTTCTGATTTTGATCATCTACTTTTGCTGTTGACTGTACAATGGTATTGATATAATATTATATTCCTGCAGGTTTTTGTTCTCCTTGGGAATGATGATATGGACCGACAGCATATATTTGAACTGGGGGCCGCCAGCGCAGCCCGGACCTCCAAGTGACTTGATTGAAGAGTGTGAGGACGACGTCTAAGCTGTCGACTTACCTTATTTAATTGTTATGTTTTAACTACTTTACTAATATATTATAATATTTGGTTTGTAGATGCAATTGTTTCAGTCGATATATTTAAAAGGCGGTCCCGGCAGTCTAAGCCTCTTTTAAGTTAGGTATGATGCATTCTTCAACAGTCGATACTGCAGCAACGAAAATTGATGAACAAAAAGTTTTACAAAACATTTAAAACACAATTTTTAGTCGGTAAATTATGTTGATTCTAGAAACTAACATATCGTGAAAATTATAAGTCAATTTATGAAATTGTATTGCTAATTAGATATATCTGATTATCAACTTTTTTCTGAGATCTGGTCTCTCCATTTGGTAGCGATTAGCGTTTAACTTGATGAAACAAATAATAAGCAGTAAATATTTTATTCCTGTTTATTTCTACTGAGACGAATACGTACCATTAAGGGTATAGATACCTAGCCAAATATAACAATGCGTACGGTTGGACGATGTCACTGATTTGAGTATGCGCGTTCAGTGGTTGCCGTCATGACCGCAGTTTGTATCAAATTTTGTAGTTGAATTTAGTGGTTTACCTTTTTCTGAATGTAGGTAATAAATACATAATAAGGGAACTGTAGGTACTGATAGGTACCTATCTGACAAATCCATAGATAATGAGATTGGCATTGCCTGAATTTGGTTTGTTGCTATCTTTGGTAAGCGCCATTTAATAGTTTTAGCTGTTTAGATAATTAAAGACAAATTGATGACGAAACAAAACGTAACGATCTGAAAGATAGGTACCGTATTACCTTCAACACCTCAGGTACAAAATTTAACGGTTTAACTAGGTACTTGGACCGTGTTCATTTTATTTTGCAAACATATTTAAACCCTTACAACTATTTGAAACCTTCTAGCCAGCACTCGCAGCGAACAGAAAGAAAAGAATATATCAAAAATACAAAAAAAAATATAATATAATTAATTAATAGCTATACGAAGTGTTTTAGGCATTGAAAAAAACGGTTTGCCGAACTTTTACTATTTCCTAATGTAACTAACACAACTTATACGCCAAAAAAAGTGTTTATTAAAATCTTGGAAAAACCACCAGAAAATCCACTAGAAAATAGTTGAGTAAATTTTAAAACATTTCAGATAAGTATGTATTTTTGACGGGTTTAATATTTACAAGGCCATGGGAACTAGCAAATACCAAATAATAAGCAATTAAGTATTACTTTCTATTTATTAACTTGCTACTATTTAATAAAATAACTTCAAGGCTATAGTCCTATTAGTATTTTCTAATATATATTATTTACTAAAATTCTAGTATATTGCTTTCATTGTACTGCCAATGGGACCAGTAGGTAATAGTCTCGTTAATTATAATTTAAATTTATCCTCATTATAACGAATGTAGATCAAGGCTTTGCAAATCATCTTTTAAACTGTTTTAAATTTGCTTTTTAATACAATTACGTTTGTTGCAAAATATACAGATTTCTGTAATGTAAGTAGCTTAATCTAAATAATTTAACAATCAATAATGATATAGGCACCTACTTTAATATAATTTAGTACAGTAAATAGCTTTCCTGTTTGTGATTCACTGATAAATAAATTATTGTTGTGCTACTGAGCTAAATATATCGGAAGGCAATTTTTTCTTTTAATTTGAGTATCAAGAACGGCGGATGTATACCACCAAGATTACCTATTTCTACCATTTACTCTATTAATAATAATTATAAAACTCATTCGTTCGTAGCGGTTAGGTTAAAAGGGACCATACATTAGAAGACATTTTTAGGAAGTATTCGTTTTAGACACAGAATGAGGTATAACATTGATAATCGCTTAGGTATTTCTTAAGACTAACATCTCTATTTGCTAATATGATAAAATTTTCAAATAGGAATCTAGTGATACTGTCGTATTCGATAAAAATGACGATATAAGTGAAAACAATTTAGTTAACTGTAGGATAATACATCATAGTATCAAGCTACATTCCACTTTTTATTACAAATCACAGCCGAGGTTACCAATATTCGAATTCAAACTGATTCTACACTTGAATTAAAGTAATCACTGTGAGAGATTTTTTACTGAAGACTGGTCATTGTTGCTTCTAAGTCTATTCTTCAACTATCGTAGATTCGAAATAAAGCGCTAGTTAACTATAGTATAATGTAATTAATTTAAGAGTTATCTGCTTTCAGGTTTTGGTTTGGGTGGCTTAAAGCCTTGAATTTTCTTCTTCTTTTTCTCTTTACCGCCACCAGACTGGAAGGTTTTCCAGCTGTCAACTCGATTTTGTCTTGATTCCTGGAAAAAGTTACGGTTCAGATTTTAAATTAATGTGATTTTAAATATGTCCCATTGCTGAGCACAGGCCATTTCACATGTAGAGGTATGGCTCACTTGCGGGTGTGCGATTTCAGATTCAAATACTTTTCTTCATTATTTAGCCAGCCATTGGTATCGTGGAATAGTTTAGAAAGTACACATAACTATGAAAAAGTCGCATTGGTACTTGCCAAATATTGTGCATACAGATCCATTCATTGAACTTCTAGGCCACAATGTTATTTTACATTAAGTTACTAAACAAATTATTATTAGGTATTTTATGAAATAACTTGCTTTGCTGTCAGTTTAATTAGAAGCAAAAATAAAGATGCTTCTCCAAGTGTGTCAAGCTTTACATGAGAATGGAAGTGGAAGTTATCACTAAGCTTCCTCTTCACCCAGACACACATCGCGCGACATATGAAACATACCAAAAGCTAACAAACAAGTAATTACTGCATCGCATGAGCCTCAGTGGAGCAGCACCCTAAATCTGCACTCTAAACAAACACAACATGACTTGGGAATGAGTTTTAGATTTTGCACGTACTTTCATCTTTTAATTTATATAAAATTAATTTTGATTACTATGCTACAGTTGCATGAAATATACCACATCTATCTACTATTTTCAAGCGACGGTAGCCATAGCAAGCCATGGTAGCCAAGTAATGGCTAGGGATTCGGACTTGCTCTCATGTGGTTGCTGGTTCGAATCAATGTGAACCCACTTGTAACAATAACATTTAGCTTAGTGTGAGGGGTTAACAAGAATGCTAGTTATTGAATGATATCAAAGCCTTTAATGTGTGACACAAATTGCTAGTAAAGATAAACTATTTCAACTAAACTATCACTTTTGACAGGCCTGTTGGTCTAGCTAGTGGTTAGTGACCCTGACTGCTGAGCCAGAGGTCGTGGGTTCGATTCCCACCCAGGACAAATATTTGTGTGATGAGCACAATCATTTTTTCTGTGTCTGGGTGTTATTTATCTATAATATGTATGTATTTAGAAATATATAAGTATGTTTATCAGTTGTCTGGTTGCCATAGTACAGGCTCTGCCTAGTTTGGGATCAGATGGCCGTGTGTGAGATTGTCCCAAGATATTATTATTACTGCTTACCTCAAAGTTTTTAGCCCACTCTTTTTCAAAGGACTTTTGTTCCTCCTGCTCAATCTCTGCTTCTCGTTTTCGCTTCCTTTCCTCCATGTCACGGACTTCCAGGTGTTGGCGTTTTCGTTCCATGTCAGCAAATAACTGAAAAATTACAGTCTCTTTCCATAATTTTTTCTTTGCAATCAATTAACAAAGGTGTGTATGTTTTTATAATACACACCACTTTCTTTTTTAATGATGGAAAAATGGTAATTTTTTATTATATAAGTTTACACTGTATTTTCTACTTCTTATTCTTGCCAAATAATCGAAAGATATTCTTTAGGTACTACTTTAGTACTGTAGTTTTATGTAGTAAGGAACAGAAAAGCATGTTACACACAATTAATGAAAAGCCTTGTATTGGCGAATAGGACAACAAAAGCATAGCCACAACAAACCTTCATGGTCATAACGTAAATTGCATGTTTATATTTCATGGGATCATCTTCAGGAATGCCTTCAGTAGAGCGGTTATCTTTCTTTTGCTTTTTTCGTTTTTGTTCAATCTGAAATGAATACAATATCAGTAGAATATCATTCATATTAACAAAAGAATTATCAACATTCTTCTATTTTAAATAAATTTTGCTATTATAAAAGTTCAATTTACCATGTGGTCAGTGCGTTCTTTAGCCTCTTCACAAATATCCAAACATTTTTTTCTAGTGTCATCGTTTTCAAGGGTTTTCCATGCTCTGTTAACTATTTCAAAAGCTTGTTGAGCTCGTTCTAAATCTTCCTGCAAGTCAAAATCAGAAAAATAACGTAGGGTTTTTCTCAAAAATCATAATATTGTGATAATTTAGACTTTCGCTAGTAACTTGGATATTGAAAACTAATATCTTATGTGACATTTAAAGATCTTTTAGTGCTGTCATTGTTTTAATTCTGGTTGACACCTAGTTCCGCTGTCTTTCCTTACCTATCTCAGGCTGAGTCGGGCATCCCTCGGTATGATCCAATCTGCGGATAAAAATGAAATGTTGACGGATGTAACCGTCTAAACGAATATGTGTTCTCCTTACAAGAGGACTGGGTATTTAAGCAAAATAATTGAAATAGGGACACAGATAGTAGAAAAGAAATCTCGAAAGTAATGCAGATTTGATAATTTATCAGCACAATAGAATTTTGACTGTTCAAATATAGTTTAACAAAATCGGAAAATATTTGTATTTATTGAAGTAGAATTGTTTATGTGCTTCATTGCTCACCATGTTTTTATCTGGATGGACAAGAATGGACAATCTCCTGTATTTCTTCTTGATCTCATCAAGTGTAGATTCTGGATCAACTTGTAACACCTCAAATGGATTTAGATTAAAGTATGTTGAGCCCGGACGTAATAACCTGTCTAGTTGCTGCTTTGGAGTCAGTACTGAATCGCGTTTCTCGATTTCTTTCACCTGCGAAGTACATAGAAACAATAATATAGTACACATGACATCCTCGAGGTGTTAAATAACGATTATTACAACACCTTGTTTAGACTTTACAACACTTGTCTTTTCGTCGACAATAATATGTCGATAAACCATACGGAATGTTGTTCATTTGATCGCGTTTCCTTAACAGTAAAACACGCATTATGGATTAGTTTATGCGTAATATTGTAGCAACGCGGATATTTACAAAATAAATTGACAGTTACCTCTGTGTAGAATTCGTCAAAAGAATCCGCATTCGCGGTAGATGTTGCTGAGGACATCATAGCTAGGTACTTATAACACTATCCCATGCACAAAAATACAATAATATAAGGATAAGATAAGTCAAGAATTCAATACGCAGCACGCTATCCACGCACACAAAGTAATGTGCGCTTTTCAATTTTCTCAACAATAAATTGATGTTTGCCCAACTTTGCAAAGCAAGCAAGCAACCACAGAGAACCAAGTAACCAACCACAGCTTATAAAGATTAGCTTGTTCAAGCACAGACATCATTCCACACTATTTTAGTCGATTTATACTGAGTTCTTGACTTAAGATTCTGAGATTTATACATCCGATCTATTTACATATCAATTTTGCTATTAAATTATATTGTAAATTTCACTGCCAATAAAAAACCAACTGGTTTTTATTATAATAAAACAAAATTTATGTCATTCAAAGGCGCGACCAAGAATATTTATTTTTATGAATGGATCGGCAACATTGTTTAATTTATAAAATAAGTTTATTGAATCAAATCAATCCGAAATATCGTAATTATATCTCTTCGATTGTACTACTATGGCATTTTGTTGAAGCCGTCTGGCTAAGCGTGCACTGCGATGCATTTATCGTCGTTATTAGTAGTGCACGCGTAGCGTTATGCCACACGGGCTCAAGGAATGGGTTTGTTACTTTGTCCGCTTTGTCGATGATTATTTACTTTGTTGGCATTTGCCTGTTTTATGCAGCATTTATAGATAACAAAGGAAAACGTTCGACCATGCGCTTACTGCGATAACGTTGGTCCCGACTGTAATACACAATGATCAAAAAACGTTTGGATCACGTTGAAAAATTTAAATCTTTTTTGTAACGATATATTAAAATATTATGATTTCCTTCTTCTTCTTTTTAGATTCTTTATGTAAAAAATATAAAATTAGAATATACAACGTATTACAAAATACCCCGTAAAAATTAAATTATTGTTTTTACATTTGCATAGGTATACATAGTCAATTAATTAAATTCCTAGCCAAAAATGTTGTCAACCCTAGCTGTCATGTCAGGGAACCAGATTATCTAGCAAAAAGGCCTACGTACTAATTTTACCTAATAGTTGTTTATTAAAATAGGTATTCTATTATTAATTCATAAATTAATGTTCAGCTTTACTGGTAGTTTCGTAACACGTTAACATTAAAACAAACAATTAATTTTAGTTCGGTTGTCTATTATACACGTGTATCTAAGTCTGAATCTAAGTCATAAGAACTGAACTAAACCGTCAAAAATCGAAATTTAACTAACTAGAATAAAAACCTCGCGGTAAAATATCGCTATGCGGACGAAGCCTTAGTTCCAAACGACACGTTTTGTCGCTGGCGCCGTTCAACCACGTGTTTCCACTGCCATAATTATTGAGAGAGATTCGGTCTGTCAATTTTTCTTTCTGTCAAAGTTGTTATACCTAGTCAGTTAGTCAGTTTTAGCGCAGCACTGAGCACACTACACTTGCTTTGCTTGTCAAGTTATCCGGTTCCCGGTGAACTAATTTTACGTTGTAAGTAGTAATTTATTTGACCAATAGATTCACTTCATCTCGTAATGGAATAACTAATTTTATTTTGGCCTTCAAAATTTATTTAGCTTTTGAAAAGCTACACTAACCTAGTTCTTTAAAAAACATTATAATGAGCTTATTTGTGAAAGTAGTTAGGTTATGTCAGTTTAGACAAATAGTCCAACTTTGATTACATTTCGAACTACGCTACAAACATTGATGTAAACTCTTTTCTCAAGGAATCAAACATAATGGTAGTGTTACCAAGTATTTCTATGGTTTGAAGAAAGAAAAACATATTTAATATAATCTTTCTGAAAATTCTTTCTTGTCGACTAGTCGGCGGCTTTTGTCACTTACAATATTAATACAGATAATAAATATTTAACTACCGTGTCTGAATTTTTATCAATTTTTATACATTTCTTCGTAATGTACAATGGCTCTACTCTAACACTCAATGTGGGTTTCTATTCAAAGCACACCAACCACATTGTGCTCTGTTCAATGTTATACGCAGTTTAAAAATAATCAAACAAGAGAATTCACTAAATTTCTTTAAACAATACCTACTATCAACAACCCTAGTTATTGAAGGTTAAATCAGTTTTTTTAGGTACTTAAGGTTATTCTTATGGGATCAGCTTATTTTTACCACAGAAATATAAATTAACTTCTTCCTTATATCTATGAGCTTTACTAAAAGTGAAGTGATAACAGCACCATTAATAAATGTTAATGTTATCTAATTTTTTTAGAGTTTTGTGATTATATTTCTATCAAAGGTCAGTTGTTTTAGCAATTATTGTTATAGGTACCTACGTATTTAAACATGTTGTTTGACCGAACGACGTAAAATATTTAAAAAGATATACTTTGTTGATCAGGTACAATGTTCGCAAATAAAGTGGTGCTCGTAACCGGTGCCAGTTCTGGCATAGGTGCGACAACGGCTATCGATTTTGCAAAGTTAGACGCGCAACTAGTTATTACGGGCAGAAATAAAGAGAACCTAGATAGAGTTGCTAAAGAATGCCAAGATATTTCACCTAATAAGTTGAAGCCCTTAATCATTATTGCTGATATGAATGTTGAACAGGATGTGGAGAAAATTGTAAAACTGACAATAGACGAGTTTAAAAATCTAGATGTACTTGTTAATAATGCTGGTATTCTAGAATCTGGTTCCATTGAAAATACTTCATTGGAACAGTATGATCGAGTTATGAACACTAATGTACGTGGGCCTTATCATCTAACTATGTTGGCCGCTCCTCATCTCGTTAAATCAATAGGAAGTATTGTTAACGTATCCAGTGTCACAGGCTTAAGAGCTTTCCCAAATGTTCTGTCTTACTGTATGTCGAAAGCTGCTTTGGATCAATTCACAAGATGTGTAGCGTTGGAATTAGCGCCTAAAGGAGTCCGGGTTAACGCTGTAAACCCTGGTGTGATTACAACTGGTATCCACATGAAATCTAGTATGAACGAACAACAGTATGAAGAATTTCTGAAAAAATGTGCTGAAACTCATGCACTAGGCAGAGCTGCTGACGCAAAAGAGGTTTCCTCCGTCATTATATTTTTGGCAAGCGATGCTGCAAGTAACATCACCGGCGCTACTTTACCAGTTGATGGTGGGAGGCATGCTATGTGCCCACGCTAATATCGGAAAAACAAGTAATGAACATCATGCGGTATCATGATCTCATCGAACAACAAATTTACAGTGTTTTATTTTTTCAATTGAATATACGGTCACGATCACGGTACGGTCCAAACAGAATATCCGTTTTTCCTTTAACATTTACGAGTCGATATTTTAAAGACGTTTTTTTTTAAACTGAGTTCAATTCCAAATAGTAGAGACTAATTCGCACTATACCTAAAAGTCATAACCCAATGTATTACATTCTATACCTTCATGATGTATTACTATGGTATTACTATACTCTATGGTCATAACAGAGCTGACAAAGTCATATTGGCGTAATCATAGAGTAAATATTTCTCCTTCCATAATTTAATTATTAATTGAATAATTGCACAGAGTCGCATCGAGTTCGCACAAAGATATATTCGTGTTTGGACCTTCTATTTTTTGCATAAGGTTCTTGTTATATCCTTATAAATACGTATGAATACATTGTTTATTTTTAATGCTTTGGGTTTTATTTTTAATTCACCTGTTTTTTATCCTCCTCTTTACCTACTATCTAGCTACTTTTTTTTGTTACCTTTATTTTCGCAACTTTGTGACGATAATTCCTATGGACGATAGCAGTGAGTATAGCTCATTTTTGTTTTTGGCTTCTGAATCTCCTGTTTAAAATTTACTATACTAAACACGAAAAAATAGTTATATTTATTTTTCAGGAGATAATAATACGTAAAGAAGATTATTTCGTAATACATTCATAGTTATTTGCCATCTGTATAATAACATGACTCATAAACCGGGCTGTCTTTCTGCAAGTGTAATATGTAAATTTCATTTTATCGTCTACGTAAATACAATTTTATTTGAAGGCCATAATTGCTATTCGGTTACATTTAAATGTAGATATAGTTTTTATAAGTACATAATGTATTTTCGATATTTATTTTTACCAGTTCTTCTTGTTACTAGGTATAAACCATGTTTACCAATAAAGTGGTTCTCATCACGGGAGCAAGTTCTGGAATTGGAGCGGATACTGCGATAGAATTTGCGAAATTGGATGCAAAACTAGTCTTAACGGGTAGAAACAAGGTTAATTTGGAAAAGACTGCAAAGGAATGTGAACTTCAATCACCAAGTAAAATTACACCTTTGTCCGTTGTTGCCGACGTCGACAAAGAGACCGACATTGAAAAGTTAATGAAAGAAGCCATTGATCATTTCGGGCGGCTAGATGTCCTTGTGAACAATGCTGGTATTATGGGAATAGGTTCTATAGGGAACACATCTTTACAACAATACGACTCAATTATGAATACAAATGTGCGTGGGCCATATTACCTAACAATGTTAGCAGCACCTCACCTCGTGCAATCTAAAGGAAATATTGTCAACGTCTCCAGTGTGACTGGACTCAGATCTTTTCCAGGTATTGTTGCCTATTGTGTATCTAAAGCGGCCTTGGATCAATTTACAAGATGCGTGGCTCTAGAACTAGCTGGAAAGGGAGTTCGTGTTAATGCTGTGAATCCAGGTGTTATTGAAACTGGCATACATTTGAGAGGTGGTGTAAATGAGGAAGACTATGCAGCGTATCTTATGAAATGTAAAGAAACTCATGCATTGGGCAGGACAGGAACTACTAAAGAGGTTGCAAATACAATTATATTTTTGGCCAGTGACGCTGCAAGTAATATTACAGGTTCTACTGTGCCAGTGGATGGTGGTCGCCATGCTATGTGTCCAAGATAAAACTACGGTTATTTTAAAATGAACATAATTATCATGTTAAGATTAAGGAAAATATGAAGTTTTAAATATTGCTTATCTAAAAAGTGGCAATAAAAATACTAAAATATCATTAAGTAGTTTCTTTATTTTAAACTTAGAAATAATAAACATTTGAGATAGTTTTTGTTTTACAAAGTCTGCACAGGTTTCCCAATCATGGTATTGAAGACTGCAGATGCTGAACATGTTCCGATGTCGATAACTATTTTACCTGTAGCAATGCCAGCTTGAATAAGACGAGTTGCAGCACAAATTTCAAGAGACGCTGGTAGTGCGGCTATTGACAAATTAATACGGCCCATCTGTGGACAAAATAATGTATGAATATTGGATTTATTTTTACATGACGTGTGCTTTGATGTAGAGTTTGTTGACTATTCAGTCTGTAGCCAACGCCGATGGTTTGAAATTTATAAGGATGTAAATAACTAAGTAATATTAATACAAGAAAGTGCTTGAAAACGAAAACCAGTATATACTGAGAATACTTTGGAAATAGAGCCATACGGGTTATAATAATTATTCATTACTTACCAGGATTGCGCTGTGGGTCATAAAACCAATCGATTTCATCTCAGTGTGAACAGCAACGACACCAAGGCAGGAGCCGACGGCGAATAAGTTGGTATGGTTTTCAGTACACTTCTTCATCTCTTCGAGAGCTTTATTAGCCCCAGCGAGAGCGTCAGTTGACAGTGTAGTCAGGGTTTGGATTTCAACACCGACGTTTACTATGCGGCTGTCGACGCAAGTCATAGTGCTGGCTAATGTGTCGTTGAAAACAGTGGCAGCCAGACTTTTGTGAGACTGAAAATATTAAATAATTATTTAGCTGGATCTAGATTATAATTAGACCAATCATGTTATGGCTTATTGATTTAATTAATTAAATCCACATATGTTAACAATATTCTACGAGCATCTAAGCTGACTGGAATGTTGCGCTTTCAATTTCCCTACGAGATTTTTTTTTGGAAATTTGTGCATGTTTCTTGTTTTTTTTTGGTTTGTGCTTATTAGAAGTTATCCCGTTAACACTTTAGCTACTGCGGACGAAATACATAGTTATGTAGTAATAGCACTTGAGTACGGGAAACTAAATTATACTATCTAGAAAAATTGCAATCGGTCAGTTTAGTACTTACTTTAACGCACTCTTTGACAGCGGCACTGGAGTTCGAAATCTTCTCAATCACCACATTGACAGCGTGGGTGACGCGGTCCCTAAACTTCTTAATATCTTCACAGATCTTGTCTTTGATGTGTTCAGCCTCGTGTTTGATACCCGCAGTGAATGTGCCGACGGCTTGCAAAGCTTCTCCTGCAGATTTACGCAGGTTGCCAACTAATTCTCCAATCAGTTTCCTGTAATTTCACAAGGATGTTGATTGCAAGAAAGTACCTAATAATTATAGATTCCAAATTTATTTTTAAATGTACTTAGTACCTAACTAGTGTTAACTATCCGGTAGTTCTTTCTCAACTATAGTTTTAACCACTTTACATTTTAGTCACACAAATAAGAAAATTAAATTAAGGTACCTGGTATCAGTAACGACGGTCATATCACGAAGAGAGGCATCCAATATCAGCTGATCTTCCCCGTCAGCTGGCGCTCCATATGTTGAACAGATCTAAATTAAATTAAATATTAACGCTTTAGTATGAGTCAAAAGATGTTGGTTGCAAAAATTATAGTATTAGTTTTTGCCCCAAAAAAATTGTATGTGTAACATTTCTTACCGCAGCCAAAACGCACAGTAAAATAAAACACTTCATTGTAGATGGGTATATTAGTAGGTAAATACGAATTGGTCAGACGAATCCGAATTATGATCTGATGCTGTGAACCATCCCTAAGGCTTTTATAGTAATTCATGAAAACCATTGTTTGAACAATTAGCCCTAGAATAAATAAAATTATCTTATCTAAGGTACGCTAACGGCGGATTGCGTTAAATTAAATATAATCGTTACTCAATCGCTATTTGCTTATTTACCATTTTGCATAATTTTGTTTCATTTGAGAAAAACCGTTGTGACCTACATCTTATTGCTACATTGGTTTATTACTCCTAAGAGAGACGTTCGATGGTCCGTAACGTACCTACATCGTGAACGTCCTATACGGCGGCATATGCAGATAATTCGAAGGTGTTCGTATCCCGATATCCGATGCTTACCGGAACATTATAGGGATTTTTTCAGAAGTCTATCCAGTTAGGTAGATGTCCTTCAGCTGGAATCGAGCAGAGAATGCGCGAGTGATCCCACGACTCCGGTCAAGGCAGAGGAGGGACCGGGGTGTTTTTGGTCGGTGAAAGACCGACATATCCCCACGTCGTGCCCTTTTTTTTGCCAGAAGTTGAATAAGTAGAAGAAAGTACACTGTGCACGAGATATAGAGAGATAGCTTAGTATCGCTCTCCTTTTACGCTATTTAAAAGGAGAGCGATACTAAGCTATCTGTTGGGTTATCGACATATGATTGACCAATTGCATGATCGTAGATAGGGTGCGTTATTGCGTCCAGAACAAAACAATTGATAGCACTTTTTTGTAAATAAACATTTAGCCTAGGTACCTAAACGTAACTGTGTTATGTTAGTGTTGCCCAATTCATCGAAGAAGTATTTAGGTCCCCATGTTCTCATTTTAATTTAGACTATGAAACCAGATGCATTGACTGATAACACCAATTCACAAAATTTCAAGGACTATCAAACATGTTTATCTCGCTTGTGAAGCAATATGATATTTATTTCATTTGGGTTTTCGTCAACAAGAATTGTGACACTTTAGTAGATAAAATAATGTCTCTAAAGTACCTAATAGATACCTACTGCCAGAAGGATAACTAGGTAAGTAATAAGAATTACTATCACGCTCTTCTGGTTGAAAGTAAGAAGAAAAAGTATTATCAGGAAGGAAAAAACAGTAAGATAAATATTTAAAAAACCGGCCAACTGCCAAGTGTGGGTCTGACTCGCGTATGAAGGGTTCAATTACAATTACGGGGTACAATTATCTATAAAAATGGCAAAGAAAACACGTTTGTTTTTTGTATTCCCTCTTAGACATTTCTTTGATTTTAATTTTATTTTCAAAGTGAATATATAACTTAATGTCCTGTGAATATTTCAAGTGTCTTCTTGTTGCCGTTATTACCATCGAGTAAATATTTATTTTATTTTTATTCTGATTATATATTTCAAATATTTAGTTTCTTCTGTTTTTTATTATTTTTTGTTATATAATATGGGTGTCATGTGTGTATACCTAATATGGGTCCCAGCAGTGGGACGTTTATAGGCCGGTTTTATATTATAATACCGGCCTATAAACGTCCCACTACTGGGCACTGGCCTCTTCCCATATAGAGAAGAAATGAGCATTGATCACCACGCTTGCTCATTGCGGGGTGGCGATTCCAGTTTCTTTTTTTTGGAATCCAGCTTTGTGAATTGCTGCTTTGATGATAGCGCCGAAGATATCTTATTATCATCAATAAAGTCAAACATGAGATAGATATGACTAGTTACTTTACTTAGTGGGTTGTTATACTTGTTAACCTCTCGTATGTTGAAATACCGGCTCCCGGTATAACACATTTTCGCCGCAACTGTTGACATACCGGGAGCCGGTATGGGTAAGTGTTACAATACTAATGCATGTTCGTCTTAAACTGGCATAGAAGCTGGCACCAATCTCATATGTGTAACGATGCCAGTGTCAGTACCTACTAAGTAGTACTCATAAATTATATCAGACCATGTCTTGCGGTTGACCGACTTATGTTCGAATTCTAGGGCTCTAAGATTAACATTATTATGCTTCAGTTAAAACGTGCCTAGTTTCGTTTCAAGGTAGGCCCACATCGATACCTGTGAGATTGTTTATGTGATATCACCGATTTCACCTAAATTTTATGCCCTCATGTCACAGGTTATTGAAAAGTACAAGTGCCCTCTATTGAATGCTAGATAGGATTGACAAAACTTAAAGTTAAGATAGCTTATAATTTATATTGGGATGGTATTCTTTACTTCAAAAGACATCAAAAGAACTTTCTTTTTTTAATAGTACTGACATGCATGTCAGTATGGTGCATAACACTAAACAACTTTCCCGAAGGGAAATAGGTCGAAATTTTAAAATAGTGTATTAACTTTTCATACAAAGTGAAACGTTACGAGACTTATGTTTGTATGAAAAGATGTTTTTCAATTTTATATGCTAATCTATATGATTAAGTAGGTATATAAAAATTGTGGCACAAATTTTTATCAACATGCTTTTTTGGCATCAAAGGTCAATTTAAAGGATCAAAACTCTCTCTCAATTACTTTGCTCAGGGTTGATCGTTCCACTCATGTTTTTTACAAAAAATCAGCTCAGTTCCTTGGGAAACCTCTCAAAAACTAATACCTGGGAATTCTCTCCCTCGGTAACGCTCTCTCTCGAAACCACTATTCTTCGGGAGCTCTCTCATTTCGGAACCCTGTCTCTCGGAAACAGTTTCCCTCGGAAAGACTTTCTCTCGGGAAGCCTCGCACCCGGGAACAATATCCCTCAGGAAACCTCTCCTTCGGATCATGTTCATCACACATAGATGGTTATGGGTTGGAATCGAACCCACGACCTCCGTTCTAGCCTGTCTAGCAGTCAGGGTCACCACCAGAACCACTGAACCAACAGTCAGTCAAAATTATTTTGTCTTATATTAATTTATCTTTGTTACATTGATGCCTTTCAGTTAACTACTAGCAAAATAAAATATGTGGCACATTGTCAAAAGGTAGGCGCTACACCTGCATTCGACGAGAGGATTAGAAAAATACAATTAATAAATTGATCATCACAAAACGAAGAGTCGACAAAAATTGTCTGGGTTATCAAAATTCCTAAAACAGATAAACCTACATACCTTATTGCGTAATTTTTAATCACAATGTTCTAGAAAAGTCGCAAGTGTATGTATAAAAAACTAGGCAATATATTCAAATCTTAGCGTCAATATACATGATTACCTATTTACCTAAACTGGTATGCACCTAAGATCAGGGCTAACATTATCATAAAAGTTAAAGATACGATTAGTGAACTCGTAATGAATGAGTCGAGCAATCAAATTACTATACTTAGGTAATAACAACGGACTTTATAACGGACCTATTAAATATTATGTAGAACAAAATAATGTGTTGCAGATATGTACATCCCGTTAAATATATCAACATGTTTGTCCTCAAAGAAATATTAATCAATTAAACCTTGATAAATTATTACGTCTTGTTTAACATGTTGTAAATAATAGTTTTAAAATTACATCATAAATGTTGCACGCATGTTTTGCATATTAGGTATCTACAATAGGTGACACTTGGGAAGTAACATTGCCATGTAAATTATTTTTAAGATAGACGTATTTCGCTTATCGATCTCTTGCTAAGTTAATTTCAGATGCCATTGACTCGAGGTGAAGGAGAGACTTTTTTGACATGAAACCGCGTCCTTATAGGGTAAGACGTTCATCTACTATATAAAAATAAGTCAGGTTTTCCTTCCTGACGCTATAACTCCAGAACGCACGAACCGATTTCCACGGTTTTGCATTCGTTGGAAAGGTCTCGGGCTCCGTGAGGTTTATAGTAAAGAAAATTCAGGAAAAATTTCAGGAGAAAAGCAGGAGAATGGAAAATCATTTTTAACATACAGCGCCATCTCTGATACATAGCATGTACTACAACGGCGCCAGTACGTGGTGTGTGAGTATCCCCACGAAAATAAGTACAATATAATTATGAACACGTATTTAAGCGATTTTGGAAACCTCTCCCGAGTAAAATAGTGGTTGCAAGGTATTATATTAAAAACTTAATTTTTAAAGATAGGGACATGCATTTTCTTATGCGTGCTTCTGGTTCGATACAAATAAACACATATTTCAGCAATTTTGATAATCTATATCCTTAAAGAGGGTGAAATAGAGGTTGGAAGTTTTTATATGAATTGTGTCATTTTCAAAGATAGACACATGATCTATACTAATATTACAAAGCTGAAGAGTTTGTTTGGACGCGCTAATCTCAGGAACTACAGGGCCGATTTGAATAATTATTTCATTGTTAGATAGCCAACTTATTGAGGAAGGCTATACGTTACTTTTCTTAGGAAAATGTGCCCCCTATGGGAGTGAAATAGGGGCTGAAATAAATGAATAATGATTCCATAATACAAGTGCTTTGCTACTTACTTTACTATAATTATTATTTTAACGCCATAATATTTTATGAAAAATTGTATTCATACTCCTTACTTTGATAATCACAGGATACATCCATATATCCTTTAATATTACTCTTTACTTGATGCGCGAGCGAAGCCGCGGGCAACAGCTAGTTAATTATAACAGTAATTTGGAGAGCTTTAGACACCCTGGCCTTACCTTATCATATGTATCCTGTATCATCATGGTGACTAAGGCAAAAACCCACAACACACAGCCCCCAAAGTGAAGACCGAGTGTTGTGGCTCAACATGAGGGAGGCCTGGGTTCAGCCGCGATTTCTTGCACCTAATGGCGCATTTGCTGTTATATTCTCGGATGTGTAAACGTATCTACCGTGTGTGTCTGTTTAGATCGTAGATCGTTATTCATTTTCTTGTCTTGTTGGCCTAAGTGCAAGACGGTTTGACCGATATTAAAGGTTAATCTGAGCTCTCCGCGGATGAAACAAACTGAGACCTTTCCGTGTCGAAGAAGCCGCTGCTACCAACTGTTATCCGTCAATTTTGACACTCGTTATGTCATTACTATTCTATAACCGCAATTCCCAGTGAAATGGTTGTGAAGATTTTCGCAACTATTTTTATCGTAGAACGCGCTTAGCCTTAGTCAAAACAATTTGAAAGTATTAATATTATAAATTCTAAAATTGATTAGAGTTGTGAAGCTACATTATTAAAGATCTTAGACACTTAGGTGCCCACATTACATAATCCAAAACGACTTGACTTGATAATCTTATTTATATGAACTTTCTGCAAGAAGGTTATTCTCGAGATTTGGATAGTCATATCAGTGTTCAAAGCTAACAAGTTTTGTAAGTGTGGCGCGATGACATAAGTTTATGTAAGAGTAGAGTATAATAAACCTCGACCTGCCTTAACAAATATAGTAAATCGCAGATACATAAATGAATGAAGTTGTGAAAGCTCATGTGTTTTAATCTCAGAAACGTGAATTAGAAGTAACCCATCTTCAATTCTTGAACACTGAAGTTTAGAATATCATTACAGAGTAGGCAAGATGTATGGTCTTAAGTGTTACAATCTGTGGTGTACCTTAAGCGGCTGTTGTTAGGCAGTCAAAGGCACGTCGTGTCCTGCATTTTAAACATGTTACCCAATTTTAAAAGGAATCGTGTTTTACCTACTGATTTACGTACAGTCAGCTTGCAATACCTACGTTATTTAAATTATGCTCTATGTTTGACTTTAACAGAAGTATGTTCATACGTTCGTCTTGGTGGCCTAGCGGTTCAAAGACCGGATTCGTATGCACATGGTTGCAGGTTCGAACTCGGGCAAGTACCAATGTGACTTTTTCAAAGATATATGTACCTGCTTTCTTAATTATTTAAGACACCATTGACAAACGGTGAAGAAAAACTCGTGAGGAAACCTGGATTCCAATAATAGGAATCTAAAATCGCCAACCCGCAATGAGCAAGCGTTGTGATCAATACTTATTCCTTCTCTCTATGGGAAGAGGCCTGTGCTTAGCAGTGGGACATTTATAGGCCGGTATTATATATATATGTTCATACAAAGGTAGGTCCCTACCTAGTAACATAGACATAAGAAAGAATTTATATATATAGGAAATTTTATTTATATTTCTGTGCTTGACACTTATTCATCAATTTATGTATCGCAATACAATTATTCAAATCAAGGAGATTTTAAACGATCTTATGATATAATCTACCAAATTGGTTTTCCTGGTAGCAACACTTCAGATTTCTAGACTACATGTACATATGGCAATTTGCAAACGTTGTTTTAACTTGACAGTCTTTAGCAAAATGTTGATACTGACATATAATATGCTACTGATAGGAAAAGAAGTATTGTGTTTCACATTTTGTTCAAGTCACAAAGAACTAGTGTGACAACGAATTATCTGTCGATCTGAGGAGACACATAATTTCTGCAGGATGTCAAACTGATAATATAAACACTTACAAGGAAGCTTTGTTCGTCGATTTAATGGACACATCAAACAATAAATTACTTTTTCCAGTTTCCTCTTCATCCGTTAAAATATGGCAACGCCATATTTATCACAGTTATATAATACAGCATTAATAATGAAAACATTGTTTTGGCAAGATTTCTTTATTTTTACGGGCAACATTGTGAACAGTCGATGCGACCGGTTGTTTGACATCATAGGCCATATATTAATGTTTCTAGTATATTCTTTCATACGTAAGCAAAATCTTGTTTGTATGGTCTTAAATGATCTCAAGAAGTCGACGTGTGTAAGCGATCAAGTGCTTCATACCTATTTTTAAGCTGATTTGGGGCGAATTCCGTTGATTTGTGTTGATAAAGTTAGTAGTCGCTCTAGACCTTATTGCGACAAATATTTCATTAAATTTTAGGGTTCCATACCTCAATAGAAAATATTGAACCCTTATAGGATCACCTTGTTGTCCGTGTCCCTGGCTGTCAAGACCCTTTATCTCGGGAACGCGTGGACATATCGAGTTGAAATTAAAATCGTTCGTTAAAATCCACAGTCCCTGGATGAAGTGGAAAAATAAAACTTCTACGATTACGTAAAAAAAAGATTCAGTCGGTTATGCCGCAACAAAACGTATATTTTGCCAGTCTCTCAAAAGAAGCAAAACTTACCTTAGAACGTTGAATTACGGCAAGTAATATCGTTAATAATACAAGTACAGTGAAAGTCTAAAAACATACATTTGTAAAAAAAAATCTATTTGTAATTAAAACATGAAAAATATGGTCTTTGTGCGGAAGCCTCGGTGGGCAAACCCGAGTCGTACTTGTCTGGGTTTTACAAGTTGTACCTACATAATCAGGTTCCTAAATTGTGAAACAAATAAAACAATTTAAAGTTACTCGTTCAACAATAAACAAATACTATATTTGCAGAACTCTATAAAGTTCACTTGCCTACTTAGCTGCGTAAAATACGGAATAGAGATTGTAAAGGGTTGAATTTAATTAAAGGTTCGGCCTGTTTTTATAAAAGAGGTCTAACGAGATATCTTGCATACCCAAATACGTTTTAGTAAACACCAAGGCAGCTTGTTATTTAAAAGATAATTGCTGATAATTAATTAAGTAGTGGAAGAATATAGGCTGATGATGATGATGATTGCGAATGTATACATTTTATATTCCAGGCGTTTTATGTGTAGACTATATTATTATGGTTTTATCCATTTTGTATTAATAAAGGGTGAATTTGCCAAAGCTCGATCTTTTTACGTGAGGATGGGAATTGGACAGGCCGGGAGCTCTTGGATTAGTTAGTATTTTATGTGAACATCAGATTTAGATGTTGGTCCACGTAGGAAGAAAATAGAAAATAGGTAATACTTTTTTGTTTTAGGTACAGGTCTATTCTAAGAACTAATTTATATTAGTTAATTTGAGATACGCTACTAATGAATCAGCTCTTAGAGAATTTAAGTTAATCGCTACATCGCTACGCAATCAATTTCAGAACAAAATGTCACTATTACAATCAAGAGAAAATCGATGGTTTTAACTTAAACTACACAATAATAAGTTTTTGTTTACGGAAACAGCTATAACAAGAGTAAGTTCACCAGGTGTAAAAATATTTAGTCCTGTGACCTTAGTTTCGATCCTTTCGAATTAAGAAGCAGAGTAATTAGACGTAGGATACAGAACGAATGGCCTTCGTATTACAATCGTTGCCGCCCGACTCCTTAACACACTGCATTGCATCATGTTTAAGTTTATATTGGAAACACGCGTTGAAATAATGTGTCAAACCTTCGGTGTACTCCCTTAGTAACAAATACTTGAGTAACTTAGGCCCAGTTTTTTTATCCCTAGTTAACTCAACCAATGGTTAAATATGCTAACCAATGGTTTAAAATTTTGGTAAAACGCGTTTTGTAAGTCTATCAAAGGGTCAAATAAGTCGGAGTTAATTATTTAACCATTTGTTAAAATAAAAAAATACGAATAATCATGTTTAAACACTTTAAACACCAAACAAGTAAACATCGTGTGTCGAGAAAACGAAAGCAAGGGCAATAAAAAAATTGCCAGTAGATATTATTTCATAGTCTTTTTATTGTTATCTATTTATTACTATAAAATTACTATGGACAATAAAAAAAAACGTGTGCGTTTCTAGACGCTCGACTGAAGTGATAACTTAAACTAATCTAAGTTAAACTACTTATACTGCAGCAGTAGGCAGGCGATGGGAAGCCTGCCTACTGATGCCGCATACGTGAGAGAACGGGAAGTCCAGAGAGGCGCCGTAACGCGTTACGTTACGAAGCTGTTTACCATCACATAAGAACTTGTCAGTTCAAAAAAATACATATTAACTAAGAATGTCTGCTCGGTTTTTAGTTTCGTCTTGTCTCGAGGTTCGTGAAATAAAGTAATATATAAAATTCATTTACATGGCCGTGTTTCATGGCCTTAGGTGTTTTGAGTCCAGTTTAGACTGAATATTTACATCAAGCTAGACTAACCAACATGGCTTCGCCGACGGCAAAACTATAGAAAAGAGATACTTTATAAGCCAAGCAAGCCTGTTTAGAAATGTTGGGTATAATTACGAGAAAACAGGAAGGAGTTTTGCTTCACTAGCAATAGGTACGTGACTTAAGATTGAGGCCGCGTGAAGCAACATTAATACTCAACCCATATCCCTCATCATCATCTCTTTTATATTACAAGTTGTGGGCACTTACTTCAAACTTAATATCACACTAGCTTATTCTTGCAGTTCCCCGCGTGGGCATTGGTTGTCGCAGCAAAAAGTAGCGTATTGCCTTCCTCGATAAATGGGCTATCTAATGTTTTGACACACGACTTTGAATATCTAGCACAAGAATTCTTCAAATCAGACCAGTACTTCCCGAGATTAACTCGTTCAACTGAACGTAAAAACTCTTTAGCTTTATAAAATGAGTATAAAGAAGTATAGATTACTTTCAGTGTGTAGGTAAGTTATTACCTAAAGGTTTCAGTATATTTTTATATTTTTCTAGTTTAAAGGTGTCTAAAAACATTATAGTGTTAGATACCACAGTTTATTCACAACACATGTATTCCAAATATCTAAGTAGAAAATTACATCTGACCTGATTCTTTACCACGAGAAAATTGACATCTCACTGAAATAACTTTCTCAATAAAACATGTGACCTGGACAATCTGTCATAAGTCACATGACTAACTTCACGAGTTCTATTGGATGCCTTATTGTTGGGTATGCGGACTGTCATCGTTATTGCTAAATTACTGTGGGCTATTCTCAACGGCTGACGTATGTTGTTGGAAATTTCTAGAAGAATGAGATTTTCCTTTTGTTGGATTTGTTCGTAGCTAGCATACATTTGGAAAAATGTGATGCACTTGGATTCTTCACAACAGTTTTTAAACGGTCATTTTAGAAATATATATTACCGTGTTTTTGAGATATTCTTATAAAATAAATTCGAACCAAATTTCCTTTTTTTTAAATATTTTTACTATTATTGTTATCACATTTTTTCTATCAGACTCTTACTGCACTTTATTTTTGTGACTTGTATTATTAAATTATCATTTTAACGTTATATTCAACTTTTGTTAGCGTTTCTATAACTGTAATCATGGCTAAGGTCCCATACAGCTGTTAATTTATTATTTAAATAAATATCAAAGAAGGTTAGATACATATACTTATTTTAGTGGTTAACGGTAAATATGAACGCAAATTGATCGATTTGTTTGGAGCATAGGGCTGTCCGTTTTTTGTATCAATATACGTCTAGGTGTATATTATTTTGATATTTTACGGTAAACCCCTATCGTAGTTTTGGAAAAGGCTAGACAGTGGAAGTTACTTAATTTTTACTTCTATGTTATTACTGTAAAACACTAAGCACCATTGATCTCGTTCATTTTCTATGAAAACAAAAACAAAAGCAAAACAAAAAGAAACAGTTTTGTGTTTCGTTGTAGGGTACAGTTTATTGTATGACATGGGTATTGCAATTAAATTGATAGATTGGATTTTTAATAACAAACGAATTTCCATGCCATGACTGAACATTAAAATTAATGCGAAAGTTTCTGAAAATGTACATTTAATTTAATACAACTGGGAACTGGATGAAATTTGAGCAAGATACAGTATTATAGTAATTGTATAATACATTTACATACATACGAGTTGCTGCATGCAAGTGACTTAGAATTTGTATTATATTGCTATTTCACAATGATTGTCTACACTTGAGAAGTATATTTCAAAAGCAAATTAATAGACTGCTTTTTGTTTTAAGAATAAATTGCCGATTCATTTTGTTCATTAAGAATATTGATACAAGGATAAAATTTAAATGTTTACTTCGTTAAAGGTGAATTGCATTGAACTATGACCTCTGTTGTTATTATCTTTGTTTTAGTGTGATTCTTGAGCAGAAATTTCGTAAGTTTCCAGTTGATGTCATTGTATGATGACGTTTCATGGGTCTCCTCGCAAGATGAATTTTGGTTAACGTGCATAGAATTTGGAATTGGTAATTGTAATTCATATTTGTAAGCAGATGAAGGTAGTGAAGATGTTGCAATTCATTTGTTTTCTAGTATCTACGAGTTTACTTTGCGAGGGAAAAAATGATGTAAGGAATAAATTGCAAAATTGACAACATAAAAAAAAGATCTTTCTTATCATCGCTCCCCATTCACTGACCTGGCTTGCGTAATTTTAGAGCTACGGTAACCAAATCGGTGTTTGGGCATTTCCTTGCTTTTTACCTTGCAATAAATATAAATAATAAATATCTTGGGACAATCTCACACACGGTCATCTGATCCCAAACTAGGCAGAGCCTGTACTATGGTGACCAGATAACTGATAAACATACTTATATATTTCTAAATACATACATATTATAGATAAATAACACCCAGACACAGAACAAATGATCGTGCTCATCACACAAAGATTTGTCCGGGGTGGGAATCGAACTCACGACCTCCGGTTTAGCAGTCAGGGTCACTAACCACTAGACCAACAGGCCCGTGTAGTAGTATCTACATACTACTACACGGGCCTGTTGGTTTTAAAAATTATCAGTACCTACGTACTGATAATTTTTTATACCAAATCAATATCTAAACTTTAATGTAATTTTTCCATCGTAGTGGCAATGAGTGAATAAATGGGTACTTTCATATAAATCTTAACAACAAACTTATATGTATGACTATTCAATTCGTAGAATTGTCAACCCTTGACTTACCGTAGTAGCGTATGTTATACGATAGTGTTAATTGGACTGTATCAGAGGCTTCTAAGTATACTGTTCGAGGTGATCTAGCCCGATGACCTAGCCCAGGTCGCCAATAAGGAGCACTTGTATTATACACATTCTGTTAGCGCGATGACTAAAATACCACATAATTATATAATTAACTTCCTGATTAAGGAATTTTCTGTTATCACTAACCATACTAAAAGCACACAAATCAATCTTCAGAATGAGAAATTTCGAATATATTATGGGGGTTTTCAAAAGTATGGCGAAAAAGCATCAAGTAACTTGTTCTAGTTAATTTTGCTAATTCCTTCGCACGCAATCTAAACCAAAATGAAACGATTGCTTATATTTTACTACATACAGCGTGAGAAAAGGACGGCAATAGATAACAATTAACTTCGAAATGTCAAACTACGAGTATGTTTCGTTGAACATCAGTGTGTTTTTAGTGCACTCTTTTCTGCGTGTCCACAAATTTGTATGAGAATTTTAGTCGGGATTAAATTCGACCGCTCGAGTTATTTTCTGTCCTTTCCTAATTATGTACAAGTGAAAACGATGCCCATGGCTGAAAATAAGTTAAGTTTGCGTTTTTATTAACAGAATCGGGCCATTGTAACATTACCGAATTATCATATAGATAATGGTTAATGATTTATTTTTAACATATTAATTAATGAAAATTTTCTATTGTTGAGTCCATAGACGACATAATATGCCAATGATATAACTAGTTCATACTATACAGGTGAGAAAAGTTTTAAGTCATCGAATGGTCAGTAACGAGTAGCGAGACCAAAGTAAACGATAATAACGCTTACGATAGGTATTTGCTGAGTCCATAGACGACATAATAATATGCCAATGACATAACTAGTTCATACTACAGGTGAGAAAAGTTTTAAGTCATCGAATGGTCAGTAACGAGTAGCGAGACCGAAGTAAACGATAATAACGCTATAAGATATCAACAATATTTAGTGTAAAACTCTGTAAGATGAGTACCAAGTGCTGAAATCTAAACTGTCCAAGTTTCCATGCTACTGCAATGTAGTTTCGACGAGCTGCAAGAAATAATGAAAGCCATCAAAATAGAAGATGAATATAAAAAAATAACAGTTTTAGCTGTTTGTTTCGTTTGATTAGGCGCTGATTGTACAACAAACTCTGTCTATGCCAAAACTTTAAAATAATATAATTATGTATTTATTGATTTTCATATTTCTTATTATATTTAAATTTTATCTATTCCTTATTTTATTTAATTCAAATTACCTTATCTTTCTAGAAGTTTCGATAGAGGCTTTAAATGTTTTACCAGACAATACCTACTCGTAATAATTATGTTGTTGCTATTTTCATCTAGATGTGGACATTCAAAATATTACGTATCAAGAACTAATTATCGGAGTCTATTACATATATTAAATTGATCAACTTCTATTAACTTTTTATAACTATAATACAGAAGGTTAATGTAAGGTCAATCACAAGATCATAGGAAAATATTTAAAAGCCTTGTTTTCCTGCAATTTGGGCAGTACGCCTATGGAAATTTAAGAAGGATTTCTGACGTGAGATTTCCTCTTCAAAAGCTGTGAACAAACTATCGGACGCGTCCATAAGCCTCGGCTAATGGACGAGTGTACACGAACGTCCGAGGACACGCTCCGCAGCCCGTTTCCATTATTAGCGTAAGTTAGAAATTTCTCAGCTGGCCAGCTTGTGTTCAGACGTCCAAGTGTTCAAGCTCACGCTACGTCTAACATTCGTGTGGACATCTTAGAATCCTAGGAATAGAATAGAATCCTTTACACTGATATTAATACTAAGCCGTGGCTAATGGACGCGTCCGATAGTTTGCTTACAACTTTACAGTATTTCGTGACTGAGATGACCGGTATTATCTACTTTGTGTGATGTAATCTTGATCTAAATTATCGTGCAAAATATAGGTCTAAGGACGTCTACATCCTGTTTCTTGTTATTGGTGCGAATGTCGGTTGGAACGGAACTTGTACTTTATTTTTTTGTGCCATTTTTTGGGCTGCTTGCAATCTGCATTAATATTATAAAGAGTTTATGTTTGTATTGTTGTATGTTTGTAACCAATAAACTCAAAACTGGACCGATTTAAAAAATCTTTCACTATTAGAATCCTGTAGTATCAAAGAGCAACATATAAGCTATATTTCTTAGGTAGGTACTGGAAAAAAATTAAAGCTCACAGGCCGAGCAGGGGACAGCAGCTAGTGTATTTTATATTATTTATGTTCTATATCAACGAACTTTTGATTGGTAAACGTATTTTTTTTAAAGTTTCATAACTCTACTCTTTACCATTATCAGATTACAGCGTACTCTTTACACCTTCAATTACCTTTTAAATTATTAATTTACTAGGAAATGCATAAGCATTGTGTAACAAGTGACAGCTAGTTAGTTCACCAATTACGTGCTAGCTAATAACGTGACTAGCCAACCACGCATAATTAGTTGCTACGACGTTTATTGAACTAGAATCAAAAGAAAAAGTAGAACCAAAAATGTTACTTGAATACCTATTGGTTTGGGCAATATTGTCGATTATATACCAGTTATATTGTTTTACCAAAGCAAGTTGTCTAGAATTGTGAAGTAATTTAAAATACTTTAGATAATACGGGGTTAGCTGACTTTTATCTACTATACTATCTATACTTATAATATAAAGCTGAAGAGTTTGTTTCTTTGTTTGAACGCGCTAATCTCAGAAGCTTCTGGTCCGATTTGAAAAATTCTTTCACTGTTAGATAGCCCACTTATTGAGGAAGGCTATAGGCTATAATTTGTCACATAAACGGGCGGAGCCGCGAGCAAAAGCTAGTGTAAAATACAATTGGTTATACCTAAGATTAGTTTAGAAAAACACTCAAATAGTTATAAATAAGAAATATGATTAGGTGTCTAGTATTTAGCGATGATGTAAAAAGTATGTTTTAAATACCCTTGCTTCTTCTTCTTATCTTGTCGATGACAATCATATTGTGTCAGCCCAAAATTTTGCTAAGAGAAATGCTTTATCAGTAGCCTTCATTAAGCCTTATTACCCCTGCTAAATACCACTTATGTTTTTGTACAAGTAGCTATTTATATTTGATAGCCTGCAAACATATTCAATAACATGCAAACATTTCTTAGAAGACAATTATAACAGCAGCCCAAGTATTTAATTTGAAACCTTGACTCCTAGTCTTGGCAGATAATCTCATGCCTTAGGTGCCCAATTATTATTTTATTTAAAAGAAGAAATTAATGACTTTAATATGCAGTTATATCATCATTTTATTTTAATTTTATCTTTTATTTATTTTAATGATTTAAAAAAATATTGTGCAATGTTACCGTCAGAACTAGGTACTGTACTATTAATAATATATTTATAGGACTTGTGATTTAAATTTATAGGAGCAAATCGGCGGTTTTTTCTAGATTTCAGTAATATGAAATCAATTATTCGTAATGAGTGTTCGTTTCTTCGCATTCAGATTCAGCGCCATTGGAATATTTTTAACACCCATTTTAATTTGATTATTTCAAAATATAGTCTCACTATATGAATGGTAGGTAGACACTCACAAAGGTTACATAATTAAAAAAAATGAATATAGTAACAGTAAATATAATGTATTATGAAATTAAGTACGCAAACGTATCAATTAATATTTAAACCTTGATCCAAGTGTGAGTCAGCAGTCAACATTACGGTCTAATACACTTGTGAGAAATTCTCGTCTGCGAATCATGATAATTTGTAAGTAATGCTGTTCATTGCAAAATTAATTTAACTTACTCTAATTATAAGTTTATTTAAAGCGGTAATGTATGTTAATTATTATTATGAGTTTTTAATTTAAAATTTGCTCGAGTTTTCGTCTAGCATTTTTTACTTTCGTTTTAAAAGAAAGTTTTGGTCATATACTAAGTAAAATTGCATTCTTTGCAATGGCACCTTGAATAATAAGTCACTTTTTATATAATGGGGTGAAACGCACTAACACTGACTACTAGGTATTTAGAAATATATAACATCTTACTATTCCTCCGAAGATTATAATTATTATTTTTTACTTTTTTTTTGAAAGAACACTTGCTTATACACCGAAATAGCTACTAGCACCGTGGCCTGCAGATTGACCAGACATCCGGGATTAAAAGCAAGCTTAAATAATTTTATTTAAGCGTTAGGGTTCGCTACATTTTAATTTTGGTTTAATTTTCCCAAACCTCATAATTTCTCCATTCCTTATAATCAAAGTAAGTCAAGGAAACTTCCTCACCGGGATAAAACGAATGATATGACTGCTAATAATGATATGAATCAATTTTTTTATTGTATTTAATGTTTGTATGTTTAACAGACGGTTTGCGGTCAAATCTTGCCGCTATAAAATTACTGATTTCACCTCGGCCTTTTAAGGCCTTTAAATTAATAAAAACCATGACTTGACCCTGGTAAGGATAATAAGCTCACTATAAAACAATCTCACGATATTGATAAGACTTGTTCGGCAGAAGTAATTACAATTTGATGTATAACTTGTCTCGATTGTAATTTATACAATCATAAAGAAGCTAATGTCTAATAATTTAATTAGGGGTAATTATTGTTAACTTTGGTTTCATCACTAATTTATTGGATATCAAGCGTTTATTATTTATAAGTTGTAAATAATTAGGTAAGTGAATGAATGGCCCACTGTGCAATTCACTTTTACTAATATCTGCACATATTTTTATGTATTTTAATATTTTTGGGGTGTATTCTAATGTAAATGTTCTAATATTTTTTTACACCAACATTAAGCTATGTGACCTGGTGACCCGATATATTTGGGAAGAGAAAATTAATTACTTATTCCAGCGTTAACTTTAGTAGAACAACATTTCAATTACTCTAGAGATATATAATTGAAAGAGCTACCTAGAAGGTAATTTGAGCGTTTTTTTTTAAATGTTTCGCATTTGTGTTTGTGTTTCGTGTTTCGTATTGAATTTGTATCCAAATAGTGTTTTTGCTCGCTGCTCTGCTCGCGTTGGCTTTGACTAAAACGGAAGAAGTAGCGTATAGCTTTCCTCAATAAATTTAATAAATCCGAATTTGAACAATCCACGAAATTAGCGCGTTCAACCAATTAGTAATAGAAATCTACTATACTGATTATATAAAACGTATTCAGGTTTGTTGCAACACTTAAACTCGAGTACCATTGAACCATCATCATGCTCCTTGGTTTATAGGGTTCGTCTCCGTTCCGAATAGCAAAATAAACATTAAAAACAATGGGAAATAGACTAAAAATTATATATATTATTTTTTTGTATATTTATAAATATAAATTATTTCTATTATTTTTTTATGTAGATTTGAATTCCGATTTTTCTATGAGAAACAAAACAAGATCATTTACCTAAATTATTAAATTCTTGTATCATTGTTATTAAGAACTGATGTTCAAAATGTTTATTGACCGAAATGGAATTCAGTTAAAGAAAACGAAAGTGTTTTACGTGAAAGTTTTGTAAAGAAAACAACAAGATTTTGTAATTACAACAGTTGTAATCGTAAACAGACATTGTTTATAATTTAACTTTCGCAGACCGTTATAAGCAGAAGATAGATGCTTGAATAACTTTAGAGTACAAAATTGACTATAATTTCAGATAAAATATTTTTGACTTTATTCGGAAAAATAGAAATCTCTTCTTTCCATAATATTGAAGACAATCGCGAAGAAAAGACATGAACTTTTTTCTTAAACTAGGTGAGAGTATGACTGATCGCAGCGTTATAGTGCGGCCGACATAACTTGGGACGTCTGAAAAGGGCTGTTATACATCGCCATCTCTGTCTCTCACACCAGGAGTGCAATTCACTAACGCAAAACATCTTTACAACTAAGAAATCATCGTTGAAACATCTGATGAAAGCAGATCGGTATTCTTTAGTTTAAACTGTGCGATGTTAGCGCCTCAACGATGTCGGCGGCGCGACATAGAACTAAATTATGGTTCCGAATGTATGAAAAACGGTATTCAGATACACATTTCATCCTCGCCTTCAACGACAACGATGCCTTCGCCTTCGATTTTAACTGTCAAACCGTAAAGCTTGTAAATTGTAGATGTTTCCTTGGTTGTAGGACTTGTAGGCGATTAAAATGTAAGTAAAACAATTTACTTTTTAAATAAAATGCCAATTTTTTACTAAGTAGATACTTTTATAAATCATATAAATCAAACCATATGGCTATTTGTTTAAGTGACATACTTAAATAATGTTTTTAAATTGTTGAATTTATGAAAAGTTCAAAAAGCCTAGAACCCTTAGTTGTGTTGATGTTACCTTGGTATCATTGGTTCGGCCCAACCCAACTACAGTATTGTAGAAAAGGGTATCATGGACCATGGTCGAAATGCTGTTATTGTAGCTTTTTTATAGGAATAGGAACTTATGTGCTTCAAACCATATTTTAATCTTTTATTTTTGCCTTTTAACAAGAACACCAGAGAGACAAGGATCGAGGGTGATACGGTCACTACAACAAGGAAGCAAGAACTCTGTCAGTGATTTGGACAGTGGTCGTCTTGCTACAGGTTGTCTAATTAGACTGTGGCGTGGACGGACAAAATAGTTAATACTTACTTGTAATTGAAGTAAATACTAACAATAAACTTAAGATATTACTAATTCAGATTGTAAGACAGTTTGTTTATTAATAATTATAGTGTATGTTATAGGTATACTTAGTAATGTATATTGTTCATAATAAAATAAAGAAAGTGGATGTTTTTAAACTTCTTATATGTATTATAATGTTTTACCTAAAGATATATAAAATAAAACAATCTTTTGACATACTAGGTACATTGTATTTTTATTTATTTATTAAACCTCTAATTTCACTACTTATTATATCTAGAGCCTAAGCCATAGCCTGATGGCCTACTTGTCGACTGATGCTTGTGCTCGGCGTTTTTCGATGGCTATAAAACGCTCTGTGTTGCAAACCATTTCAGAGCGACGTTGTGACGAAGGTGACCATCTCAATAGTCGCCGGCGCGCTGCCGATTGACGCTGAGATAGCTGGTGAGTGCGTCGGCGACCGGGTAATGTCTCCCTGAGCACACGCTGAGAAGGAGCTGCAATTAACATATTGTACTTATTAGTTATTCTTAATTTATTAGCACATCGTGTCCCACTGCAGGGCAAAGGCCACCCTATCCTCTTTCCATTTGTCTATCCTATATTATAGTTATACACGTCAGAGAGAACGGTAGCTCACAATCATCGTCAGATGGGTAATTATCAATTAAATTGTTCATTACGGTACTAATAGTCTATCACTTTGCTCGATTTGTTTTAACTTTCCATTGCAATTTTTTATGTTTTTATAATTGCAATTTAAAGCCTACCCAAAAGTTACAGTACATACCTGTAGTTATTAATACTAATTTAGTAATAAAGAACATTCATAGGGGCTGTCAATGTAAAAGGATACTATACCGTAGAACGATATCTACTCAATGCAACAATATACACACACAAAACATAACATAATATAATATAATTGCTAACCTTACACCACTGTTCCGATGTTTTCGTACACCCACTACATCTCTGTTAAGGGCTGTTGTATTCCAGCTGATTTAATGAAGAAGCTGCGTTGCGAGACACTAAATAATAATAAAATTGTTTACTTAATAGCAGTTCCAGAAACTGTGGTGTACATATTTAAATATAAATATTACTGTGCACTTACTTTCGATAGGTTTGGAACCAAACTAAATAAAACAGAACAAGTAGAACGCCATTGGGTAGGGGTGCAGACTTTTTTTAAAGTCCACTTAGCCACTTATAACCACTCGGAACTTTAGAATTTTGTATTTTGAAACAAAAACTTTTCGAGATAAGATAAAGTTGCTTGTTTTTATGTTTTAAAATACATAGGTAACCTAAAATTACAAATGTCAAAGATTTGAATTATTATTTTCCAAGTCAAAAATTATATAATTAATTAAATATTCTTTGCATAATAAATATTACGTGTTTTATACATACGTACTGTGCATTTGTATTAATTTAAAATGAAGAAATAACTTAAAAATTGGTTAGTCGAGATTATCTCGATTATACTCTAGATTAAACTTAGCAACACTGTTAACATCGTACTCATCATCGTTGTTCAGCAGATCGTCGACGAGCCTAGGTAGCTTAGCGAATACGGTTTTTATCAACGTTGCTTTTAATAGCGATATTTACGATGAAACATCAGTGAACTCGTCGTTGTTAACATCTATGATGAGTCTGTTAAAGAATCGCATAGCAGGGATACGATCTTGTATCTCTTCTCGTCGAGCCAACTTATATTGTAGTGTACGAGACTATGTTCCATCTGTTATTTGTACATGGTACATTGTGATGTTCACATGTAAATCATGTTTATAATAATATAGATGTTAAGATAAACCTTGATTATCTTACGTCATCGTGTGAAGCACATATTTGAGGGAACAGTCATATTATGTACTAGCAAGTATCAAAAGAAAGTGTAATATTTCTTCGCTGAGATTAGCAAAGCGTCAAAAACTTAATGGAAAATGAATTTATTAAATGAATGAATGAATTAAATGATAGTTTATATTGCAATTACTTTTATGCTTTACTTTTAGTTTTCTCAAGTGAAATTAATTCCAAGCAATAAGCCAGTCAATAGGCAAGTTTTTTGTTACTAATAGGTTAGTAAGTTTTGTTTTCGAAATATTATTTATCCAATTACGGGAAAGCCAAATTAGCCAAATTAGCCAAAACGGGCACTGTTTTTGTACAAAAAGATATAATTAAAAATGATGTGTAGGTATTTTGCATTTGTTTATATAAGTTGTCATTTAATAAAACTGTTGAAGGTGAACAATTGAACAATATAGGAAACAATTAGATCCTTTTAATAATAAATCACATCTCAACAATCTAGTGTTTCTAGTAACATAATTATTATGTACATAATAATATACATTTCATTGTTACAGGTAAGTAAATACCTTTAGTAAAAATGTAAATAATTATGGTTTGCAATTTTAATAAGATGTAGCTGATAAATGGTTATTACAACATGTTTCTTTTGTAACTGTAATATGTAGATAACGACATAGCGGTTTGAATAATGACTATTCGATTAGTCTTATATTAAGTCTAAGCTTGAGTGTAGACAACCAATAATTATCAAAGTATAATTAAAATTTTAAAACGCTGATTCATTATTCAATGTTTACATACAGTTACTTGCAATATAAATCTAAATAGGTATATTTGTTAATTCAACATAAGTGTTACTTACTTTAGTTATTTAGTTATATATGTAGGTATACCTCCTGTGAAAGGAGAAGGTTTCGGTTATGTAAGAATAAATATATGACGCCGCAGATATACCAAGGCGTAAAACTTACATTTAGACGTAAACAAATTAGCTTGTAAGTCTTGATTGTTGTGCTGTTATCCAAAACTACTTATATCACTCCACATTCTTTATATCAACTTGGATAACAATTAATAATTATTTAAAGGTTAAAATTATGTTGCAATGTTTTAGACTTAAGTAACTAACACCAACTACCCACAATATTGTTTAGGAATTGTTAATGGATGACATTTTGACGCAGAAAAGAAGTAAGTAAGATTGCATTTTACTCAATACCATTTGTTTATTTATTTTAGATCTTTGTAAAATCATTTCTTATTTTAAAATGAATTATTACATTGTTATTTAAATTAATAAGCTACTTAGAAAACTTTGTAAAAATAAATGAGTGCAATTACGTATTAACCCTATCGCCTCTGAGTCACGATGGTGGGGCTTAGTGACGCATGCACTCGTCTATTTAAGACTGAACGCGACAGAACGGGGACACTTTACGTTGAGCTCCCGAGCGGTGAGGTCTTCCCATTGTACTGGTTGTAGAATTATTTATTTGGTTAATTCGATTTGATTAATGGTGAATTATTATTATTACTTAGTTAGAGATTTGATTATATGCTGAATTATTTAATATTCAATTAGATCGTTTTAATTGTGTTTCTGATTAGGCCTAAATTAATTATTTCACTCAAATAAAATAAACATGAGTAAAAATAACATGACCGATGACTCTCAAGGAGTCAACGGTCATGATTTTTTTAATCTTAATAATGACGAAAATCCGATATATATGTTTGAAGGTAATATGGAATAGTATTTAATACCTTATTCTGTGACAAGCTATTTAATTATTAATTTGTACGATTTTGAAATTAATTTGTGAAACATCATTACTGAATTCAGGAGGCATAATTTCTGCCAATAGACACACGCTACACGGATTAATACGATGGGAAGAAAGCGTGCCTTATACCATTTATCGAGCATTGCTCCGGTATTAAGCCTGTATAATTTTCTAGCTGAAAGGTTCAATTACAGTTTATGCCTTTAAAAATCAAAGACCTGCCGGTCAACAGCCTAGCTTCGACTAGGTCATTGAACTGATTACCTACAAGTAATAATTAAGATATTTCTTTCTTTTTTACCAATGTATGTATTACAGGTATTTAAATTGAACATGGTTTCAATAAAGGAACATTGTCTAATTAACTGTCTTGAACAATGTTAATTGCAGATAGTAATCATCTGGCACAAGGATCTCTTGTCGATATTGTATGTACAACATACAACAATATCGCTAGAAATAGAATTACAGTAGTATAATTATATCTCCATGGTACAACTGTACATTGTTGCTAGTTATACATAATAATGTATGTCTAGTATATACTCTATGTTGTGTGTGTATGTAGATATTTATAAATGGCATCTTCTCGCTTCATTTGTTTTATCAAAAGCACGTGATCCAATGTTATTGTGTCAAGGATGCCGAGCTTAAGTCGCGAGCTTAGAACATATTTCACTAAATTACAGCGTAGACCAGCGAACACACTATATGTAGAACAAGGTTGCTAAACTCACATAGAAAACATATTAACTGTCATTAAGTTAAACAAAGAAAGTTATTATATACCTTGTACCACTCTACATAAAGGCCAATCTCGTGTGTAGGTTGATAAATTGTTTTATGTAAAATCCTTCCAGCGTATGTGTTTAAGTGAATTAAATGCAAAACAGCGAGTTTTTATGGACGATAATCACATTATGTAAAATAAATAATGTAAATTGCCGAAAAGATATTTAAAATATTTTTTATTCAATCTATTTCAGATTGACTGACAAGATTGATTTTTTAGTTAAATACTGATACCAAAGTATGATAACTTTTATTCGTAGAACACAATTGGCGTCAGTTTTTTATTGTATTAAAATTACTAGAGCAAAACTCGGTTAAAACAAAAATTATAATTATCAAACACGGCTTAAACCACAGTTATTGATGACGTATTTATAATAACATTTAATTCTCCAACAAAACTGAATGAAATTAGGCTTATTATATAATCCTGACACAAATAAAGTAACGAAGATTGGCTACGGATTGTTAGAAATGCCATCAATTAATTATACGCTCACTAAATTCCAAATTCACGGTCAAATGAAATTCTTAATGGTGATTGAATTGTGCGGTGAAGGTGTGTGAATTCTTGCTTTAAAGGGTTCCGTACAAAAGAGTTTGGACAAAACTCTATCAGCCTCTGTGCATCCTTGTAGTTTTAAAACCGTCAGAGAGAGCTGGTTTAAATTTTGACAGGATATCATTCATCATTATGGCACCGAACGATGACAGATTTACAAACGGCCGCCTTTAAAAGAATAGATAAAATTCATGAATTCCCGACAGAAATACAGTGTAGGCGGCTTATATGGAGACACGGAACCTCATAAGTCTGATCTGAACTTGTTTTTTAATTGATATCAATACTGGATATTTAATAGGTTAATACATTAAAATTTCGCCGACAGATAGGTGGATCCGTGGTTGGTCTTTGAACGTCACTACTAATGAGATGGTAACGATATAAGGGATTATTAAATATATAAATAGTAGTGATAAAAACAAATGACGAGCCGAGAAAGATACAATTGTCGGGTTTACATAGAAATTTCATGTAGCCAATGAGAAAAAAGTGTATTTTGGCGGCATATAAGTATAGAAACCCGTTTTTGTATATTTCTTGGTGTTGAAAAATACTACCTAATATCGCATGAAATATTATAAAAAACTTTTAACATTTTTATATCCTTACCCATCGAAAACATCGTGTGGACTCTAAAAATTTTGAATCTGCAATCGCCAACCCGCAGTGAGCCAGCGTGGTGGTCAATGCCAGTTCCTTTTCTATATGAGAAGAGCCCTGTGCCCAGCTGTGAGGCATTTATAGGCCGGTATTATATCTAAAGCTGTCAAGAGCGTAATTGCGGTTTAACTGACTAATTAAAGTAGCGATTGCGAGTTAACAGACGATGCATCAGGGAAAGTAGGCCACATCACATGCATAATGCGGACTTATTTGGTTAATTCGGCTTAGAAAGATTAATCAATTACCTACTCGTGGATGATTAAAAAACCTGATGTTTATTCATGTATGGTCATGTCTGTATATACTTTGCAGCTTCATCGGATTATATTTATGATATAATCAATCAGCAAGATTTATAAAGATGTTTATTGTCTATGTTTTATTCAATACCTACTGAAGAATCCTGTCTTAGAGAAGAAATCCTGGGTCGTGGGGATTTTCCATACATTTACATAGTAAATGTGTAAGTGTTTGGAATAGGGACAAAAATTAATCGCAGTTACACAAATATTTTTGATCCATTCCAACAGCCCCTGAAAAGTTATTTAGGGTAAAAAGACTCATGTTAGTAATATCAAATTAAGGCCTTGGATTACATTTTATAAGTAAACTAGCTTTTTTCCGGCAGGCCCGCGGTTTTTTTTTATATAATAGAGATGTAAGCTATCCTATCTTTCAAGTTGCAAATTTGATTAAAATCGGTTAAGTAGTTTCGGAGTTCATCCCGGACAAACAGCGTGACACTGGAATTATATATAATAGAGGTGCTAGGAAATTGTTCTTAACTATTGCTCACAGAATGTAGTTAAGTAAAAACCTCGCCGCCTACATTTTAAGTAAAATATAAGCGTGATGATAGCAATGTGTGTACAGCATAGTGCACGTTTAACTTTAAATTTGCTAAACTAAGTAGTAAAATTGTGGGAACTTAAAAAAACAATCAGAAACTTAATTCAGTGAAAGTAAGCATTTTTATGTACAAAATACACGAGAAATTACTGAATTTTAATTATATTTTTAAATATTACAAAATTTTTTGCCATAATTATGCAAAGAATTAGAAATGATTTAAGACACTAGGTAGGTGTATATGTAAGATATAATTATAATTAAACACAATATATTCATTCGGGTTATCGATATTCGAATTGTCAGGACTGTAAAAAAAAACCGGCCAAGATTCGGACTCGCGCACCAAGGATTCCGTACATACCTAAGTTTTTTTTCTATTTAATTTTCATTTTGACATTTGAGAAAAAGGATTTTGACAGAGGGACGGACGGACAACTTTATAGGTTCCGTTGTTTTTCTTTTGACATACGGAACCCTAAAAATGCAGGAGACGTGTGTTAGAAGTAAAGTTAAATAAAAACTGAATTGAAATCAGTTTTTTACCCTTGCTTTGGACCTAATGTTTGTTTGTATCACTGACCCAAACTGCACATGTTTACATACTTCTGTACTTTTGCCGACGTACACGGACTCGTTTATTATTTATGCAGAAAATGTTAACAAAAACAATGTTTGTTTTATCAAACTTTCATGGCTTTCTATTTGCTTACAATATATTTGCACGTCTCGACATTTAGCGATATCTTTAGAGAAATTATCACCCGGTTTTTGATAATGAATTTCTTGAAGCGTCGCAGTCGAAAATTTGGTATATAAAGTCTGCAAACATAAAACATTACGTCTGCAAACCTGATAAGGTAGAAAGTCCATTAACACTAAATTTTTCTAGAGTCCAACTTACAGTGGTTTCACTTGAGTCGAAACGACTTGATTTATTGACGAGGTGATAAAACCTTTCTCTTCACGTGAGATGTCCAGTTTAGAATGGCATGTAATGTAAATTGTATTTTAGATAATAACGTTTCGTACGCCGAACTGACAGAGTTTATTGGATATACTTACTTAGGCATCCTAAAGATGTTGGCCGACTCTCTACTTTCCGTTGCCATATAGGTTGGTAAGTAAATCAACTGAAGGTATCTAGGTAATGTTGAATTGTTTATATGAAACGGTATAGACCCGATTCCAATGTATAAATAATTAATATTAATAGAAACGTGATACGGTCTTAATCTATTAAACTAGCTGTTGCCCGCGGCTTCGCTCGCGCGTAAAGTATTATACATTGATTGAATCATAACAAAACTTAATACTTTTCTTCAGTCATTGACGTTTCGCGAAAATATTGTTTTTGAAACTTTTTTATGATAAACTCTTTGTTATGTGTTCTTTCTTTAAAAAATTATCATAGTGTGCGAGCGTTCCAGAATCAGTGAGTCAGTGAGTCAGTGAGTGACGTGGGCTTTTATAATAGAGATTATTTTACCTCCGTTTCGTTTGAATTGCTCTTCTTTATGATTCACGGAATCCTATCTATTGATCTACACTATAATGAAATAGTAAATTACAACATTTGCCGGCTATCAAAATGTATGTAAAAGTATCAAGCAAAAACTACTAAGTATTTTGCTGTAAAAAACTGAGAGAATAATCTCAAAAAATCTGAGACGGTAATGGGCTATGTTTAAATACAGTATTACATCAAGGTGATAAGAAATGGAGCTTTAAATTCCCAAAAGCTTCTTTTTCATCCGCACACGTAAATTGGCATTATTGGCGTGTAAACAATCAAGTAACCATGGAAAAACTAGGTTACCATAACGAACAAATCTGATTGAAGTATGAGTTACTTTTGAGGAAAACCAGCTGTCGCGAAAACAACTCGGTGCAAGTTCAAATCCAGTTTTAAGTGTTCCGTTTTTTTTAACATCCAGTTTCTTTTACAAGTTCAAATATTTATATAAAAAATATACATTTATGTCGTCGCAATGCCACAGCTGAGTGGCGTCATGACGCTATAGTTGTATGGCGTCGCAACGCCGCCGTAGCTGAGAGGCATCGCGACGCAATAGTAGAGCGGCGCGCGGCGTCACATTGCCTCTCTACTACCCACTGATGGTCACAAGCCTCTACCCATAAGAGAAGGAACGAGCATTGAGCACTGGCGATTAGAGATTCAAATTTTTTGAGAACAGGTTTCCTCACTATGTCTTCTTTCATTGTTTGTCAATGGTGACTCAGAATAATTACGAAAGTACTCATAACTATGAATAAGTCACATTGGTACTTGCCCGGGTTTGAACACGCAACCCTGTACATATGAATCCGGTCATTGAACCGCTAGGGCTCCACGACATTTCACTTTCATTTCAAACATTGATCAACGTGTACAACGTCGTGGGTACAGCTAGTCTATACTAATATTATAAAGAGGAAACCTTTGTATTTTTGTATTTTTGTATGTTTGTATTGAATAGGCTCAAAAAGTACTGGACCGATTTCAAAATTTCTTTTACCATTACTTGGAGGGATTCTTCCGAATCCGTATAGGCTATATTTTATCCCGGAAAATAGATAGGATTTTTCGTGGTAGTGAAAATTGTGGAGTAAGTCGACGAAAAAACTGCCGTACGTTAACGATTCTTGCGAACGCTGCCTAAATGGTTAGAGATGTATGGTTGACTTCTATAGAAAAGTTGTAGAACTCAATAATGCCTACAAAAAAGTCCGCGATAGTATATACCAAACATTTATATTTTAGCCATTATAACCACTTTTCCATAGAATAAAAGTAATTAAAATTATTAGCCCATGTTTATTGATCATATTATCGTCAAATACTAATCCTTATCCAAATAAACTATTTATTGAGCAAGATTGTTTCAATAGCTATAAATTACTTTTTATTTTATTCCAATCGGACAATTCATTAAAAAGATATTACAAATTTAAAATTTTAATCTATACTTATAATAAATCTGTAGAAGTGAAAATTCTGTACATTTAAAGTATTAAAAAAAGAAATGGCGGGGGGTGTTACTAGACCGAGACCGAACACAAAAATGTGATTAAAAAAATTTTTGTCTGTCTGTCTGTCTGTCTGTCTGTCTGTTTGTTCAGGCATCACGCAAAAACTACCGGTTCGATTACGATGAAACTTGGTATAATTGTTTCTTAATATCTTGGGCACCACACTGGGTAGTTTTTATCCCGGAAAAGTATATACCTGATGCAGAACCGCAACAGACCAGCTAAACTATAAGAGATACAAAAATGGTACCATAGCAAAAATTGTTCCACGTGATGAGCATTTTCTGCTGAGAGAATAAATTTGAAGATCTGGAACACCTGATGTGGAACTCCAAGAGCCCAGCTACAGTATAACACATATAGGAATGACGTCTTAGCAAGAGTTGTTCAGCCTGATGAGCACTCTCTGTTGACGTATAAAAATTGAAGATCTGGAACACCTGTTGTGGAACTCCAAGAGCCCGGCTACACCATAACACATATAGGAATGACGTCTTAGCAAGAGTTGTTCAGCCTGATGAGCACTCTCTGTTGACGTATAAAAATTGAAGATCTGGAACACCTGTTGTCGAACTCCAAGAGCCCAGCTACACCATAACACATAGGAATGACGTCTTAGCAAAAGTTGTTCGGTCTGATGGGCATTTCCTGTTCACTTATAAAAATCGAAGATTTTAAACATCTGACCTGGAAATCAAAGCTATCACTAATTATACTGTATAATTATAAAATAGCATAACCTTCACGCGGTGAAGGCGGTAACAGTTTAGGACTGGTTTTCGATGACAATGGTATATCTGTATACAACATGTAACAAAACCCCTGTCAGATCCAATAATGGCGTATTCGTGGTACAGTTCATGAACCGTCTCGCATAGGCGGCTTCTTTGACACAAAGCTACAGGTAGTAAGTACATGAACTTTGAGGAGCGGTCAGTGTTGCTGTTGCCTTGGATCAGTTTTTATTTTGATTTAATTATTTTCAATTAGGAAAAAAAATAATCTCCAATCCATTTAATACCTACGTATATGTGTTCGCAGTACGATACCGAATAATACCGAGTCTAAGGGATCGGACAGGGTTTTTGTTACATGTTGTGTATTAATAAAAAGACAAGGCCTGACTGACTGACTGACTGACTCATCAACGCCCAGCCCAAACCCTTGAACCTGGATAGCTGAAATTTTTGCACAGACGTTTCCTATTTAATGTAGACAAGGAATAAGGAAGGATTTTTCGAAATTCAACCCCTAAGGGTGTTAAATAGGGGATGAAAGTTTATATGGAAATTTCGTATACGGGCTTCTCGATAGAAATAAATAAAGACGTATTTCAGCAATTTTGAAAATCTACCCCCTAAGAGGGTAAAATAGGGGTTGGAAGTTTGTAGGTATATGAATTGTGTAGTTTTCATAGATAGCCACATTAAAGTTCATAGGATTATGAGTTAGAAATAAATAAGACGTATTTCCGAGATTTTAGAAATCTACCCTCTAAGGGGGTGCAATAGGAGTTTGAAGTTTTTTTACGATATTCATCATTTTCAAACAGAGATACATAAGATTTGGTATTTGGGTTTTTGGTAAGAAATAAATGAAAACATATTTTTGCGATTGTAGATATCTACGCCTTAAGATGGTGAAATAGGGGTTGCAAGGTATTATTTTTATGGTATGTACCTTCGTTGCTTCTGATTCCATAACACAATCCTGCTACTTACTTTGAATTCGGAGCAATGTGTGTGACTCTTCTTCGTCTTTTCGTGTAAATGATTCTCAAGTTTTGTCTGACCAAAAATTTGCCACAATTTTAAAAGTTTATCCAAACTCAATGTATGTGATGTTTTCCACATTATCTTATTATTATCTTGACGCCATAATATTTTATGAAAAATATAATTTATGCGCCTTACTTTGAAAATCACAGAATACATCCATCTATCCTTTACTACCTACTTACTACTCTTAACTTTACGCGCGAGCGAAGCCGCGGGCAACAGCTAGTCTTTTAATATATGCGAAAAAAACTTTTATATCGAGATTCGAGAATCAATATAACAATAAAAAACTTCTTACTCGATGCCGACAAATGATAAAAACAAAGGAATTACGTTGGGAATAAAAATTAAAGGCTTTTTAATGGAAGCTACACCTACAGGACGATAATTGGCGATGTTCGTCGTTAACCTAAAGTAATTTTGAACACCAAAGGCGGCTTTTGTAAAAGATTTCAAAGAAAAAACTTGCCAAGTCACTGCGCAGCTTGAGGGCTTTTGCGAACAACTGCAGTTTAGTTAGATACGGCTGAGCAAAATCGTGGACATGTACATCTTTGTATTAAGGAGCTTTGGTGAATTACATAGAAATTATATTTTCAAGAATAATTATAATTAATATATATATTTTTTATCCGGTAGGTACATATCGTCTTTGACTCACATTCCATTACGGTTATGGAAGCTCAAAACGACGTTGATTGAAAAACAAAAAGACATTTGGCATAAACAAGAAACATTACATTTCTAAACTTTCGTTACAGTAATGAAACAAATGCATCAAAATGTACCTTACTTGATTTTTTATTTCGTATTTATTACTCAAGAATTTTTGTTACCTAATTCTGCATTCCAGCAAAAACTACAGGAAACACAAAAACGTGACTTTCAAACTAACTCTCATTGATTATGGGTTCCTTCAGTAGTCTTGAAATTGGGCAGCCGTGTCGGCTAAATTGAACGATAATGATGAGACACGCATATCGATTATAAGAACCTGATTAAGGTAGAAAAAAGAAAATTTATTGAAGAGAGCACAATTATTAATAAAACAACTCATAATTTTAATTAGGAATGTTTTAAAAGCAGAATTAAAATGAGGAGTGGGAAGGAACGAAGGTGGGAGGAAGAATGGAAGGAGTATTTCGTTTTTGTTTAGTGTCAACAAAAAAAAGAAAAAAAAAACAATTGATAAATCACGTAACATCTTTTAACGTTATTATTGTTATTATTTAAAATAAAGGCACTCTAAATGCAGAATTTCCAAAATCTATTATTTAATTTCCTATTTCTTTTTATTTAACATTTATTTTATGTAACTACACCAAACGATTAAAAATATTATTTATCTGGGCAGTTTCATGCTTTGTGTCCTCAAGAACAACTACTACTAAATACTATCTTATTTTTATTATTTAAAGGCCGATAATAGTATTAAAGCACAAAGGGTCTAGCTTCAACCCAGTTACCAAATGACCTTGTCTCCAGTGGGTCTGTCTGTGAGACTATTGAACTCTACCTACTTTGCGTTCCTTTTTTAAGTTTTAATGTTGTTATTTTTTTTTTACGTTGATTGCTAGCTATATTGCTCTATACTTGGCCATCGTTCACATATTAACCCGATTCCATTTACGATTATAATCTGCGCATGTGTAATTTTGTATCGTCGAATAATTAAATAAAAATTATAAAAAAAAAACTATTTTCATATTGTATAGATGACCTTATTGTTGATTTAAATTGTTTGAAAATAAATGTCAGGTTGAACTTCTGTAATCATAAGTTGCATGTCTCACAGGTCGGTTTTATGACGCATCAAGCATTCAATTTGCAGATACATCTGGATCTTGGAGTTACATCTGGATAGAAGTAGAGCTGTATACATAAGATAAATGTCCCTCAAGGTTTAAATACTCTAAATTGTAAACAAGTTTATTCAATGCTTATCTTCAACACTCGTGGCTAACAGAGAAATAGGTTACTAAAGTTCTCAGGGCAATGTTCGATGAATGTGTGACAACAGACTGGTATCAAATATTTAAAACAATAATATGCTGCGTCATTCATTAGTATCCTACTAAACACTCATTTGTTTGTTTGGGATTTGGATAATATGTCCCTACAATGATTTTTAATGACCTTTCCTCAATTATGAGGCAATGTATGACAATTGTTGTTTAGTATTTTCTTTTCCGTAACGATGTACTTATTTCATTATAGAAGGTTGAATTCCGGTTGAATATAAACTTAGTTATAATCAATAAAGTCACGTGTTTATGGTCAGAAATCAACAACCTATGTTTACATTTCAAAATGTATCTTACTACTAATCCGGGACTCCGCGCGTGGGTCCCTAATTTTTTTCTAGTAAAAAATAATAGCTCATGTCACTCAGGGGCAATGTAACATTCCAATATTTCTAATGTTATAAGAATTCGGTCTAGTAGTTTCGAGTTTATTCGTTGCAAACATACAGACTAATAGTATTAAACAAAGTACATAACTATTGTCAATACAACAACGACCTACAAAATTGTTTAATTTTTAAACTTCAAATAAACTTAGTTTAAAGTTAGTTCAATGAATGAGTCAGTCTTTCGTTGCGTTGTTATTGTGAAGAATTTAATTACTCTAAACTACGTTTAAAGTAATGTTGTTAAACACAGACATTCAAAGTCAAAACAAGACATATATTATTATACAAATATCGTTCCTGTTATAAACCACCTTAATGACCAAGTTAGCTTGATTAAACTTTGAATTTGTGTGAATGTGCTAAAGATTTCGGGAAACAATCACCCAGGAATGTGATGTATAATGCAGTCAGTGTTCATCAAAACGTCAGAAAAACAATAAACTGAGAGACTGAGTCGTGCATATGTCGACAAGTAAATTATTACGCCAAGACAATCACCCTATTTTATCGTTATATGAAAAAATACGAGCCGGTAATAATATATGTTTTGATTAATAATATCAAAAGTCTGATGTCCAATGCAGGTCAGACGTGAAGGAGATAAATTGCCACAAAAGCCTGAGGGCTGAAATCTTGACTCTGGAATTTTACTGTAATGAGTTAATGAATACTCGAACTGCAAATAACTGTTATTCAACTAATAATAATCTACATTAACCTTTAACAGGTGTTATAAAAGCAGCTGTAAGTACTTACTACTGAAGGAAACGTAGCTATGGCTGGCATAAATAGTACCTACTTACGACGTTAGTACTTACAACGAAAACTAATGGAGAAAAGAAAGCTAACTCATCTCGTTGACCATATCGACGTCGAGGGTTGACGACCGACTACATCGCCATCGGTCAAAAGCGATTTAATTGAAACGCCATAAACGGAGCCCGCACCTGCATAGATGCGTACGGGCAAGAAGATAATATAATGACGTAGCCATTAATCTCGCAATCGACTCGAGAAATTGCAAATGCCCGAGTTTACGACTCGACTAGTGTGAGCGGCGATAAGAAATTAAATCTACTTTTATGAGTACGAGTGTTAAAATGCTGTGTAGTTGAATATTGAGTTAAATTTCTAGTTTGATGTTGGGACTAACAAAAGGTGTGCGTGCGTTCACCTTGATATTCTATTAATTGTCATACCTACGACACCAATGACATATTATTATTATACGAAGTTAAATGTCAAATGATTCTAAAACATAATGGTTTGGTTTGGTTGGAACTACGAGCTGTAATTTCGAATTATGTTCTATCATGAATTAGTCTGCTTTACTGTGATTTAATTTATTTTATGACCTGTATTATTATAATCGATATTACGTGATTATCGTTATTAAGTATTATGGATATTTTTTTTTCATTCCAAATTTGAAAAAAAAATGTACCAACTTTTAATAATTTATCATTTTTAAGGTCAATTTTATGTTAATATTATAATAATTTATTCTATGAGTAAGCTGTTACGATTTATGGCAATCTTTATAATGTAAAAGCGTTATCAAAAAATCGGCAAAACGTTGCCTGGACCAAATCAGTAATGTGGTAATTATTACGGTACCTGACGAAGGCGGCTGTCACGTAATTAGGCTTCGTAAAAAAATATATAGTAATTATCCTAAAATTATTGGGCGCTTCGGTAAACGTGATATTTTATACAGTGTAAAATATATTTTTTTAATTTCTCTGACTAACTGGTTTGTCGACATAAAGGGTGTGTTTGTTCTGGTAATCATTGTTATTTACTTTGATTAATGAAAATTATATGTTTGAGAACTCGAATGAAGCGACTGCAGTTTCGCTTTTTGCGCGTTCAGTATTTAGTGTCCAAATAAAGTTTATATAGGTAACTGTGTTTAAATTTTTGATGGCTTTTAATTCATCCTCCTCATTCGTTCCCTCATTGTTGAGGATCGTGACTCCTGTTATATGGTCGTCGAACAGCTTGCCTCCACCTGTTTCTGTCTTGAGCTTCATGGAGTGCGACGTTTATTGGCACTTCCATCTGCTGTATCACCTAGTCTGGCCAGCGTTTAGGGCTCCAGCCTCGAGGTATTTCGCCATCAAATTCGCCAGTGGCTTTTTATTATCATGCTATTAATTTGTTTGTAAATTATTGTTTTAACAAGTATTATCAAACGCGATTCAAATTCCACCATACTGATCTGAAATTTATCAATGAATGCACGTGCATTGTATACACTGCAGTGATATGCAACTGTCACTTCCTTCCCTTATCACATTCACAAACTTTATACAATTATTTATGTGTACTTTACATCGCACACGATAGCAGTAAATACAATTCTATAGAAAAGTAAGTACTAGTTCGGCGAGATGGCTCTACAAATACATTTCTTTTTAAATGCTGATTTTTTAGCAAGATCTTCATTTTAAATGAATATACGAAACACTTGACAATCTGGGACAAAAAGCTGTCACCGCTGAATTACCTACGTATTAAATACAACATTTCACTGTAGAGTACCTACAATGTACTTATGTCATTACCATAAAGTACCACTTTACAATAGAAGTGGTTACAAAGGCATCGACTACGAACTACAAATTATAAGCACGTGCCGTATTTCATAACGTAATATGTTTAATACGCAGTCCGTTCGCCGGTAGCCCTTTCACCGGCATTGATAAGACCGCTCTAAAGTCACCAGTATTGTAGCTATAGATGTATAAATATAATTGTAGGTCAGCGTTGAAAGTTCAACTTTATATTCTTATACCTTGAACTGTTGTGTTCTATACCGATATGTGATGTGCATGAATGTACGGTATTTACCAAGACACAATAAAGACGACTAAAAATACAAGTTTTCTATTTCAACAATAATTATCATTAAAATATAAAATATGGCCTCTTCCTTTTTCAAACAATTCTGATTTCCGCTAAAGTAGACAGTGCCCGTATAAGAGTTTGACTTCCCAGTTTCATAGAAGAACATTGTATAGCAAGTTAATTCTTTTGAAGGTAGTCAGATAGGAAATTTAGATTCCATCTAACTCAAAAAAAGATAGAAGATATGACTGTGAAAGTGATGCTAACCTAATAAAAAAGTATTTATTCAAATTACGAGATCATTATAACGACTTTTAAAAGAACGGTTGGAAAATCCTGCAATTGTTCGTTTTATATAACAATCGTGGATTTCATCTGGCACTGCAAAAGTAGAAGACGGGAAAGCCAAAAAAATAAATTCTCTTTTGTACCTACCACGTGAGAATCCTTAATTTCTACTATACCAGTGAACTTAATTAAGTTTATGGTTAAACATTATGTGCATTATAATGGAAACTAAAGTATTCGACAGGTTATATGATCCGAGTGGTGCTAATGACCTTAATTGTGTAATAACTGTAACGACCTCTGACGGTTTTGAACGCTCAATTATTCTATTATGTACTTAATAAATAATTAAATTATGTATTAATGTCTATTATTTATTGGTAAAGTTTATGTACCGACCTACTCCATGTTTGATCGGTTAGAAGGTTGATATTGAATGTAAACAAAGCACAAGCAGCTATAAGATTGTTAACTTTTTTATTATAAAAAAAAATACATCTCTACTAATTATGAAAAGATCTAATGCTGAATTTTTTTTTTAATTAGGTCCCTTAACTTTTAAGTTAATTCTTTACAATCATAAAAAAAACAAGTCTTCCTTTTTATGTTATGATGTTCACCTAGTAAAATATTATTTCTTTGTTTAATATACTGATGAAATGAACTAGAAAACTATTAAGTCAGTAGGCACTTTATATAAAGACAATTTTTATGTCAACTAGAAACCTTCGTTGTGCTACGATGCACTTGTTTTTAAACGTCAATGGTTCATAAATTAAATATTTATATAGTACGTCATTACACAGACACGAAGACACTGAGAGCAACAAGGTTTATTCTTCCTACCATATAATATCTTCCATAAAGCGAGAATATCTTTGAACTGCAGAAATTTCATCCTCCGCTAAGGCCTAGTTTTTTGATCCCGAGTTAACACAACCAATGGTTAAATATGCTAGCTAATGGTTTCAAACTTAGGTAGAATTAGTTAGAATTAAAATTGATGAATGAACGCTTTATTCATTAATTGATAAAATAATTATCTCTCCAACTTATATGACCATTTGAAGCGGCGGTAGCCTAATGGCTAGGGCGTCGGACTTGCGATCATGTGGTTGCGAGTTCGAATCCCACGAATTACACTACCGACGTGAACCCACTCGTAACACAAGCATCTTAGCTTAGCACGAGGGGTTAACGAGATTACTAGTAATGTGCGACCCACATTGCTAGTAATCTTTAAAAAAAAAAAAAAAAATTTGATAGATTAAAAATGTATGAAAAGACCCTGGTTGACACCATTAGTTTAATCCTTAGTCAATCACAAATATAAGTACATAATTATTCTCTATTTTACAACCGTACATACGAACTTCTGTGCAGAATGTTATTTTATTTTGTTAGGGCATAATACATGGAGTTTCCACATAGTCTCAAATAGTTGGTCCGCTCAGCCAAGAAGGCGCCCTCCATTCTCAATAAGTCGACTCGCAGTCTGTAATCTGACCACGTCTGGTTAAGCCCGTCCTTTAACTTGCACATGGGGAATTAAATAGAATACGAAGGACGTCAACGCGTGAAGTGTTACGGTTTAACAATTGCCAATCGATATTTGTTGGTCCAATACCTTGTTTGATAATCTTACTTTATTGAATAAAACTACTTTAAACGGATTCTATCGCGGTTTATATTGATTTTAGTTCCCGACGTTTCAACGGTTTCAACCGTTGAAAGTGTCATGGTCACGGGCAGACTGATCCGTTTAAAGTAGTTGTATTCAATGTCTAATATTCGCGTAAACCTCAGAAAACAAAATCTTACTTTATGTTCAAAATTTTGGCATCTCTTGTATTGTCCATTTGAAAATAGAGCGCTTCTTTGAGAATTAATTATATCACGGCTTTTATAGTGTCACTGGACTATAAATTGAACTCTTATCCCCGAATTCTGAAACGTGTATTAACTTTGAACACGTTCTTAAATCTTCATCTGTCTCTACTATACACCCTAAAGTGAGAGACGACTTAATGATACTTAACGGCTTCAAACTGACTGACGCATCCCTATTCGGTCATTAATTAAAGATTGATGTTGGGGGCCTTTTTCCAGGACTTTTATTTTTTATTTTTTTTTGATGGGGTGAAATGCTATTGCTTTCAACCCACGCTGAGGGCACAGCGTGGGGATATGTCGGACTTACACCGACTAAAAACACCCCGGTCCCGTCCTTGCCTTTGCTGGAGCCGCGGGATCACTTACGCAAGCTCTGCGCAACACCAGCAGGCTTTTTTTTGACAACTGGTCGGTGTCTAACTAATGCGTGTTGGAGTTTAAATAAATCTTGTTCTGCTGTGTTATTTGCTATAGTTATGTTATGACTGTGCCATATAAGAATTTGGCTACACTACCAAAATCCATTACCATTAGTACGATATAATTATATTTACAAACATATGAACACAAAAATATTTAAGATAACGGCTTTTACAGTGAACAAACAATATGACCTTACAGTTACGTGGAAGTTGTGCGTTTCAATAATCGTAAACTTGCTAAGTGCGTAATACATTTTTGTGACAAACAATACTTAGAGGGTAGAGTACTGTTGTTTATCATCACTGTAAACGGCTATTCTTATATGTAACGACTTTTGTTGATAGGTATTATCTGAGAAGAAATAGTAGCTCATTCTTCTAGTCTTAAATCTACACAGATCTACTACGAGGTAGAGCCGCACTCGCCGCGGTTAGTCCGCGGATGGGTGACCATTTGTAAACATACCGACACCCCTCCGTGCTTAGTATTCTAAACGTGCATAGTAAACTATCACTTACTTGTAAGCTGAGAATTTACACAATGTGCGTGAGGCCTATTATGACCTATGGCAGTGTCGTGTTCGCACACCTGTCCGACAGTCGTCTCCGTAGGATGCAAACCCTTCAGAATCGCTTCTTACGCAGGGCCACGGGAGCCCCGTGGTTCGTGCGTAATTCGCAGCTTCACTGCGACCTCAAACTGCCGACCATCAAACAGTTTATGAAACGCGCGTCCGTTAGATTCTTCGATTCCGCCGAATCGCACAGGAACCCCCTCATCGTGGCCGCGTCCCGATACCGACCCTCCGCCATCTCGCGCACTGGGCGCCCAAGGCACGCTCTAACTTATCCCGATGATAGCATTACGCTCCTTCAGGAGGCCTTCAGCCTCACTCAAACTAGCACCACTGCACAAAACCGCCGCCGACACTATCGTGTCCGTCCTCGCCGTCCTCGGCGAGGCCCGTCGCGAGTAGATAATAATAATATAAGTAACGTAACGTAACGTTGCCCTCCCGTCCCTAGCGAATACCGGTCCGAGAGCCGGTCAAACTAGTTTATAAAAGTCCCTAAATAATCAAATCATTGATCCAGCTATCCCTTGCTTTTTGTTATTTTTTCGATTGCTAGCAACGATCTAAGTCGAGGTCCGAGTCCCGCAGGGGGCGCCCTTAGCTGTCGTTGCTAGCGCAAATTCTTTAATTTGCTCCTGGCTGGAGGCGTTTTTATAGTCTCGCCAACTTAGTCCGGTGAAGCAGTGAAAGCCTCCCTCGAGGCTAACTGCGGCAGTCCTTTTCAAAAAAAAAAAAAAAAAAAAAAAACCTCCGTGCTTCGGAAAGCACGTTGTGCAGTTGGTCCCGATTGTAATACTTCGATCTTTGGTAGTCTTTGAGTCATTACCATTCTGACAACCAGTCTTACTATGGTCGTGGGATAGGAAGTCGCTCCATGCAAAATACGCTATTCAGCAAAATCCTGAAAAAGACTGAAAGCGAGCTTTCATAGTTCAGGAAAAGGCTAGGCAGATTTTGTCACGAAAAGATTGATATACCTGGTAAGTTCGTACTGTGATGAACAAAAAATTGTTTAACCTAAAAAAAAACTTTTTTTTTCAGTATCATCATTTTCATTACAGAATATACGATTATCTTATAAAAAAAATCCCAAACTCTGTAACCGTTTGTAAGTTAAATATTTTGAGATGCATTACAACTCTACGTCTTCCGTTAATTGTTTTGCGTTATTGACAGCGTGTCTTCTTAACAACCGAGTTTTATCAACGATGACATAATTCATTTTTGTGCTTCAGTTTTCTTTAATCCATTTTGCCTTTAGCGAGTTTAACTCTTTGGTAGTTTGGCAGTCACTCTTTGGTACTGCCTATTATATCTGTTGATTGACCAATCTACAGTAAGACTTCGCTACTAAGAGCTGAATTTTCCATCTTTAGATAATTTTAAGTCAAGGAATAAAATTGACGTTTCACATTCTTGTATAAAACAAATTTCAACATTTCAAAATTATTCCTTGAATTATCTGACGATGGAAAACCACCCAATACCGTACCATAGGTACTTAGTACACTCTAGGATATAAAGGAAGTATAGGTACCTACCCAAGACCTATTCGAGAATGTACATTATTCAATTGATGAAATACAAAGCACATTGAAATGGTTACAAAAAGGTGTTATTAGTTTGTATCCTTAATCAAACATATACCTACTTACCTACCTATTATAATTGGTATAATGCGATAAATATTAACATTCATTCATGCAAATGTTCGTTCTGATAGCAATCGTTTGCGTTTAACATCCGTTTGTGACGTCATACCATTAAGTAATACTATTGTTAAAGGTTTACTGTGGATGAATCGTTACTACAAAAATTATTGAGAATCGAGAGAATCAATTTTTGTACTGATTGTAATCTGTATTGTCACCTAATTGATTTATTGAGTTTTACCAGTTTAGACATTCTAATAAATAATAAAAAAGATGATGTGAGATTGAATGAAAAGAGATTATAGATTTGTTGACAACTTTTAAGAGAGACTCTTGGTGATCTGTGGTTACCATTTTCTAATCCACAGTACCTACTCTTTGATAACACATCAATAATTATAATCAGACAATATAATTATATTGTCAAACAATCACTTCGCTTTCAGCGTTGTTGTAGGAGAGTTCATGTAAATTACTGATACTCAGCTGCATCTGGTTAGACTGAAGATTTCACATGAATGAGAAACAAATGATAAAATCTGTCAAATCAATTGTTTTTGAAAAGTTGCAGAAGTTTTAGGGTCGAATCACTTAGCAGAGTCGACGCGGTTCTAAGGCGTTGATCGAAACATAACAAAAGACGCGCGAACGCAAGCGAATTCGCGGATTCTACGGAATTTTCTCTTGTTTTATTACAGAAGAAACGTCATGAGTAACGACATTGCGCGATGTAGGTAGCTTCTATTCTTTGAGTCTATATATTGGTGTTTATTAGATGGCTTACCTTATCCCTTCAAGTAGCACGTAATAAATGAGATATGCTCAAATGTACCGTTTTTGTGTTATTCTACCAATGTTTAATAGTTTGAAGTTTACTTTGTGCAAAAATATTGTCTCTTATATATCTCTCTCTCTCTCTTATTCGGTATATAATACTTACGCATTTTAAACAAGAACTTTTTGATCGACTTCTAAAATTTGTTTGTAGAGAAAAAAGGAGCTGTGGATACATAACCTAAATAAAAAACTATTTTAACACTATAAATTCGGCATATAATATCTTATAATAACATTTACATGCATTACTGCAAAATAAAAATAAAAAAAGTTATAGACATTTACAAAAAAAAAAAGCTTATGAAAAACAGCATTAATGAAATATTTGATCCTTTCAAAGTTTGTGATTAATTTGAACGTAGTTAGGTGAGTCTCGGTCTTCAAAGGATGAATTCTAAACTTCTATTAAGTGATAGACACGGTCTATTTAAGTCAAAGGTTCTCTCAGACTACGTTTGATTACAGTGATCTGCAGAGATTAAATCATGGGATGCATTATAAAACAATAACAATTGCAGCAATTATTTTCTAATCGGCCCTTACTTTGTCAAGGCTTATCCGTTCGTTTACTTGTCTTATATCAGCTGTAGATCGTCATTTTCATTATGAAATGATTCAGTAACATTAATTGTCCGAGGCTTAGCGAGATTCTTAGAAAATATAATGGAACAAATAATTTCAAGGGATTACGAAGATTTATAAACTAGCCAATAAAAATTATCAACGTTGCTTTGTTGACACTTGTGTTTGTTATTAAAATAGCGAAGTAACGGACTTGTAACCGATACTAATAGTCTAGGTCAGTGACAAATCCTTCTAGATAAAAAATATTAAAGCTGTCGATGGAATAAGTCATTATAACTCGTGCGTTTGCGTCAGATTTATAAATGACATGGTGTGGGAAGACAATGCGTTCACTTATCTACAATAACTCGTATATTTGCACATACATCGTTACTTGAAAGTCTGTCCGTACCTGCGACGTATTCACGGCGAGCAAGTCCTTCAACCTTGGGACCTGCACTGCGGATATTTCGCTTGTTGTTTTTTTCTCTTTTTCCGCAAATCTCCGCTTTGCTATTTACTTGCGAATCTTGTCGGTATCAACTTGATAACAATGTTCTTTAATGAACACGATCACGTCTTCGGCATTTGTTATAATATCGAATGTATGTAATTGCTCAAAGGAAATATTTAACCATTAAGCTTTGTACAGATCACCTATTCGCGTTATTTTTAGTTTAATGTGGATCTAGTTAATTTATTTAAATTGATATTTACTTGGGGTATATTTACATTTGTGTTCGTGTAAACAATGTTTGCTTTGAACTCATCTAAGAGACAGTCCTCTTATTGCATTTCCATGTCGAGATGATAATGAGAAACGGACGTTGAACGCTGTATTATTCTCCAGAGGGCAATAGGTGGCGCGATATGATAGCCCAGGGCTCGACAAGTGCGGTCGAGGCCGGGAGCCCGGGAGAGGTGGCAGCCGCTCGCATACCGCACTCAGTATACAATCGCGCGCCGCAAGTGTTGCGCGCACGCCGTTCACTGCAACAACCTCGCGCACTTATCGAATCGACCGCCTTATCGATTACGCCTTCCGCTCCTTTGAACGTCTTGCGATTCCGAACAGTGATGGGGGAGTCTCGCGATAACGTGTGAATAATTTGAGGATTAAAAACATAAACAAGTGCACGTGATGGTGCGGTAGATCGCACTGCCAGTGTAGACCGAGCGGCGCCGCTCCTGGTAGTCCAGGCCCATGTGTGTCAGTCCCCTGCCGGAGTCCAAGGAGATAACGTGATGTGACAGCGATACGTGTCGTAGTGCTAGTGGAATTGTTTTGTGAAAGTGTGCACCGAGCGTGAGTGAGCAGACGGCTGCCGGCGCGGCCGGTGCTCCGTGACAATGTTGAATTGCACCGATCTGGAATGCATCCTACATCATCATCATTACTATGCGCACCTGCACCACATACACCATTTACAAAATGCACAGGATTCAGGTACGTCGACGTTAAGGTGTTCATCACCGTTAAACTTATAATGATTTTAAAATCAATCACTGGAGAACAATGACAAAACAAAGGTAGTAACAATGAAATTGTTTGTTTAACAGCTAACGATGAGTGCTAATGATAACAAATGAGACGAGCGAAACATGTAGGCCTCGAATGAAATCCTTGATTTAGATTCAGGTTTGAATGCAAACATGCAAAACGAAGTTCATGATGAAATTGCATTAGGTAAATTTTAAATTGCGATGTGCGTTATTTTAAGAGAGACGTACTTGACCTTTGTGAACAATGAAAATAGTAAAAATTGGGCACAACACTTAGAAGCGATAATAGACTGAAACACAAGGTTTGCTGCAATAACTAAGTAGCAGGTGTTTGGTGTAGATATCACGCAACGTACCGGCCTGTTGCGGACTGTTTTCACTCTGTTAATTCACTTGGACGAACGACTTAAAACCTGCCTCACGACGTGAAATGGACGAAATATTTGTACAAACAATATTACACGTTTTCTCTTTCATCTCGTCGCAGACTTATTGAATAACCAAATCGTCAAAATAAGTCTTAAAAGTGGACCCGGCTAAATTGGACAATCACTTCCAAAAATTTGTGAAATCACCTTAATACCGTTAGTAATTAGTCTGATAGAAATCTTAGTATACAAATTTTACTAAACATCTAATTAGTGGCAATTCTGAAGAATGTGACTGGTTTAAAATTTACACTTAGTTATATTTGGTTAAACTTACAGTTATATTCCCCACACAGTTGTGCAAATAATTCTCTGCTTTATCAAAAGATGTTATCATTTACATACTGTAATAATTTTTATATAAAATAATGTATTTTATCATTTTCTGCATGATTTGTTATGAAAACAACTCTACAATTTACTGTCGATCGCTGTGTATTTTTTTACGTACAACTTTCAAAATCTTCATTCAGTTTGCTTAATACCAATCCAAACGATCAGAATAATTATTGTTTTTCTATTGATTCACTAGTTTATTATAGTTAAACGAACAATGATCAATGCGTTTAAGTTGGCCAGTATCATAACTACACGCGAACTATTTCAAAACAAAAACAAAAAGAAGTAAACAAACCTCTTATGCAAGACGTACGTTAGACGGGAAACCTGTATCCTAAGCGTTCAGTTAGAGAGTAATGGCGTATATTCACGCAAGAGACAACACAAGGACGACAGACATTCAATAAAATCTGCAATAAAACCCCAATATCCTATACCCTAAATTAACTCATTTACCACCTCTTTCTAGTTTTAATAATCAATGGTGTATGAGGCATGACGTAAGGAAATAATCATGTCTTACTTTGCATTAATGAGTATTGAATACAAAGGTATGATAAACAAAGTATTCAGAACATGTAAAAAAGTATAATAAGTCAGGAGACCGTGAAACTTTGTAATTAGCGACAGATTAGCCTATTGCTAACAATAGTTCCGTATCAGTCGTTTGAACAACCTGCATGGGTAAATCAATTGATACGCTCTTTGTTAACCTGTTTCCCACACAAGTGTACATTATGAATATTTCCTGAAGCTCTTTCTATGTTTTGACTATCTTTTATAAGAGCTATATAAAAACATTTGGTTTTATGGTCATAATCTTGAAACGACAACGATATCTTACAACCTAGCTCTATATCACCTTAGTTAAAATGCAGTTAATGGAAGATATGGTGATTAAGACTGATCTCTTCATATCGACATCCTTGCTTAAGACCGGTTGTGACTTTCGTTCCGTAAGTGCGTATGTCAACCCAGTACATCGGCTTCCAGCCTCCGCGACGCGATATTTCCGCGCGCTCTTTGTGTACAAAACATTTCCCCATCAGTTTTGATAACTGTATTCGTCGTTGATACCGTAACAAATGAATGCGATTACCGCCATCACGTCTTTCGAATCTGAAGTAATTATTCTAAAATCGCAGTGTGGGTCGAACATTACTATTCTTTTTTACACGTCGTTCTAAGCTAAGCGAAGTCGTACGGGTGGGTTCGGTAGTGCATTGGGTGGATATCGAACCGGCAACCACATGATCGCAAATCCGACGTCCAGCCATTAGAGTATTTCTTCCGTGCCATTAGACTACCGCCACGGGAAATATATCGCATTATTTTTTTCTTATTATATAGATACTTTAGGCAATCTACGCTTATTTTAATTAGTTTTAAGTTGATCGCTGGCAATATCGATGCACTTGCGATAATTCTGTTATTTCTTGCAAATATCTTTTAATCTCAAATAGCATTAAGATTGTTCAAACCTGACTACAACCGTGACCAATTAAGATTGAGTGACTCCTTTTTAATTGGATCTTTATCTTTATAAAGAATTAAGCGCCTGTCTTTGTCTTGACATATTAAAAACCAAACCTTTTAAAACGTTCTTGTAAAGTAAAAGGAAGTAAATAACCTGTGTAACTAAATAATATTTAAGGATTAATATTAGTTTGTCTGTACAATATTTATCATTGACAGGCGCGGAAGTTTTGTAGTCTATGCTAGTAATTATTTTGTCTCAGCCACAGATTAAAATGACTCAGAAAAGCGTGACTGTTTTAATCTAGAAGCACTTGAAACTGACGTTGCCGCAAGAAAGATAAAAACATAAATTATATTTTAATTATTTTATTATTTACTTACATAAAAACCTGCTTCCCATCGAGTCATGTTAATTGAAAAATGAAATAATTGATTTGCACAATATACATATAAATATTAATGTTAGTACAAAACTAGTTACTAAAACATTATTATTATAAATGAAAAATCATCCTATAGAGTCCTAAAGTATTACAATAATTAATGAGTTTGCAAAAAGTTTAATACGCTTCAGCTTTAGTTGTTTACCAACTTTAAATGTAAATACCGTATGTTGGGTGCTATGATGATTAACTTGGAAATTTCTAATCTGAAGAAGCGGTGATGTCCGCGAGTAAACGGAAATGTTATCAGATAACAAAACACAGGTTTACAAAGAACATAACCGAATTGTATGGTATTCTATGTCGAAGTGGTAAGGATGTGATTGTTATTTGGTAAGTTAACCTGAGTCCCTGTTAACTAGAGTATTTGTTACCTTTTTGAAGGGGTACTAAGTTAATGTAATTATTGAGTTTGTAATGTGTTGTTTAAAATTGATTGCTTTAGTTGGTTGAGAAACATTGCGATGGTTCCTTAGAAATAAGATGTGGTGTGGCATTGGTTGGCCTGTGTGGCAATGGCCTGTGTGGCAATGGTCTGTGTGGAAGGTGGTCGAAAGGATAATGTCATCCGGGCCATGCAGCTGATAGCGGCTGGTTGAGGGGACACATTCATCCGGTCCAACCTTAAGTTTTCCTTGGTCGAAGGGACAGTGTCGTCCGGGCCATGCACGTGTGGCTGGTCGAAAGGACACACCCGTCCGGTCCAAGTTGATATTGTGTAAAAAGTTGATCGCAACACGAAGGTCTCGTCCACGTTGTCCTAAGGATAGGACATGCTGATAAAGTCGAGAGTGCATTGCTTGTTAACTGATTAGAGAAAGGTGCCGTCCGGTCCATGATTGGTCGAAAGGACACACGCTTTCTTTCTTCTGAGACAATTACAGTTGTATGAGAGTTGTGGAGTTGTTGTTGTTAACCGCTCTTTGAGAGTGGTGGAGTGATGATGCTGGAACTAACCTTGGAGGGCTAGTTTTGGGCTAGTTTTTAGATATTGACTCGCTGAGTACTTAAATGACTTGATGTGCTGTAGTTGTACAGTAAAAGTTGTTGTTGCGAACACGTACTAAAGTAGTGATGATTGTAATTGTTGATGAATATAACGGTTGGTAGAAGTACTGAGTTTTTGAGATTTGAAGTTGATTTACTTTACTACAGATTGTTTGAATTATGAGTTTGATGTAGTGAGTAACATTTGTGTTGCAAATGCCAATAATATTACGGAGCAGCAAGTTGTTTCTGACTATGTTCAGGTTGGCCGAGCGGACTAGCTATTGCTTTAAGGAATGTTCTTCTTCTCAGATTTCTTACTCGAGGTCACGTGATGTGCAGCCTGGTTGTTTGGAGCTTACTAACACAATTACATGTTAAGCGTCAGTACGGCTGTCGGAGAGCCATCACACGAGGACGTGTGACCTGTCAGAATGGCCGTGTCGGGGAATAGAAACTTATTTGTTATAAAATAGGTTTCAACCATGTTTGTGAAACCTCTTTGGTTATAAGATTGTTTTAATACTGGCACATTGGTAAACGTCAAGCATTATGCTTGGATAAAATCAAAGTTGTGACGTGTGGATAATTATGGTTGAATTGGAATAGATTGGTGTGATATAGAGGATTGTCGTGAAAATAACACGAATATGGTTATTGAATGGTAAATTGGATAATAGAAGGACACGTCTGCAACTCTGGGATTATCGCGTTTACTAATGTGTTAGCGAGCCATGTGATTTGATGCTAGTGAATTGATTGTAAAGCAACTATACGACAGCGTGCCGCTGGAGAGTTTGTTCCGCCGCTTGTTCTCTCTGGCCTGGCACTAGTAAGCGGCGATGGGTGGGCAATCTCGGGAGCTGTCTTATGTAATGATAACAAAGAGAGTAAAAGATGATGATACGATCTAGTATTTCATTGAAAAACCCACTGATGTCGGCTATCCTGAACACACACATGCTACCCTTTGTTGTTGTTTCCGACAAATAAATAAAAACAAACTACTTCCGATTAAATTTCTATTTTAGTTATCGGAAGTCTCTCAAATATCCATCAATGAGAAGTGCTAATCTTTTTCAATGAAATAATATTTCACAGTTGTTTTTTCGATCCACAAGTGCAACTGCGTCAGGGATATCATATGTAAGTCTCCCTCACAGAGGGGGGTCGCAGTAATCATAGTTATTGGTGAGTAAGGTCAAAGCTATTATCTGCTTACCACTGAACAGCCGTGAAAATCAGTGGTAAAAATGAAAATTGCATTTCCTTATAAACAAAAATACTTTTTCATGAAATTGCTGGATCTAAGATTGTGAAACTCTAAATGTGACTAGATACATATAAATATACAACGTTCAAATTCAAAAAGATTGTGTCTTTTAAACATAGTTATGAGGCTTTGAACATGGAAACTTAGTCGGGTTTATTTACCCCCGAACTTCCTAACCTTACTAAAATGCAAATCAACTTTAAGATGCTTTTAAATGTCTTTTTGTCATTTCCCTACACCTTAAACTGACAGAGACAGCATGAATCGTAACGGCGACTTAAAATTGATTGACGTTTGATTTTTATTTTGATTTTGACAAATTAAGTAAAGTACATAATTGTATTATTAAATTATAAAGAATATTTACACTGTGACTTATAGACAAGTTTTGGTCGTGATCAACTATTTAGTGATAGGTCTTATGAAAGAAGTGTGAATTCAAATCGATGATCCCAATTAGCCACAGCTCTGCAATACGCTAATTTACTATTGATAGTTTTAAGAGTTGGAGGTAAACATTTTCTAATCGTGATTCATTGATTCAACTATTTTATTTTTCCTTTCAGTTTATGAAAATTCTCGTTTACATAACAACTATTTTACTAAATGCACAAAGAAAACCTAGACTTAGAACAAGCATTTGTGGATCAAAAATCCTTGCCCCTGCGGGGATTGAGCCCGAAGTACGTCGCGCACAGTGGTAATTAGCGTGGTGACCTATACCACTCATCTATCAATGCAGTCACTAGACTATTATTATAAACAGATAAAATTTGTTGTTTTAGTGTAGAAATACTCTATTCGTACAAATATTATAAATGCATATATAACTCTGTCTACCTGCCACGCTTTTATAGCCAAACCGCTGAACAGATTTTGATGAAACTTGATACGGTACGTGGCAAGTGAGATTTCGTTAAAAAAACTGCTGGAAACGTGCACGTGGAAATAACACCATAATGTGTAGTATACGTCAAAGACCTTGATGCAATTGATATATATTTAAACTCTACACTCAATGAAGCACGATTTTAATTTCGTACTGAGACATAATCATAACATGTAGCCATTTCCTTTTGGTCTCAAAGATTTCAATGTATAATCATAGATAACATCCTCTTATTCGAGATTGTGTCCGGGTACGAATCACCTTGATATTGAAGTATTGAAACCGATTATATTCATTTGACTACGTCCTGTTCACAGGTAGGTACCAAAGAGATCATTTAATTTTTAAACCAGCCCCCTTAAACAAGGTACATTTCTACAATCGTTATCGCTGATCGAATCGCTCAAATGTATGAAAGTGACAAGTCTATGTCACGTGACTTATCGAATAGAAATGTCATTTCCATACATTTTAATGTCATTTAAACTATTTCTATTATCGTTAACGCTTGTAGAAATGTACCTTTTCTAAGGGGGTAGGGTTATTTGATAAACCACTTTTAGTAATAAGACCGTAGGTTTTAATTTAGTTTTAGTATTTGCTTAGAGTTCGGAGCACGATAAACGTGAATGATTGTTAGTTATGTAATATAGTGTTTTATTATTACTTTTGCCTTAGTATTAACACGTGCACAGCATGTTTGCAATGGCTTTCATAATGCTCGCCCTTACATTAATTTATTAGTGAAGAGAATTTAATTTGAATGAGCATTAAAATTTGAATAAAACAATTGATGTTTGAATATGTCAGACATAAATTGTGTTTTATTTCAATGATTATGTAATTAAATCTTTTTTTTTTCTGAATTAGGTGCATTTGACGTAATAGTAAATTATGAACTCATCCTCAGTAACGTATGTATTGAAAGAGCTACTTTATACAAGTGTATATTTCCCATATAAAACCTCCACTATTATATTATCATTCTTTAGAAACAATTACGTTTTGAATTAACTATTATGATTTTACGTATTTCCGTAAGTACCTACCGATTTTTTTTCATTATTAGGTACTATTAAGAATAAACTATAGGATTGCGGCTGTACCAACTAAGATATACAGGATTATTTTAAAAGGAGTGCGTTTATTTAACGAGGGAATCAGGTGCATAAAACTAAACAACTTTCTCCAAGGAACATAGGTCGAAATCTTACATTTCTTTTTAATTTGAAATATCAAATTTATAATAAATTTAGCACTCGTAGTTTAACGGAAAACAATCTATCTATCAAATATACATACAAATGCTTATCAGATCAGTCACAGTGATTGACAAATAGAAATTATAATTTTCTCATTCTCGTCCGCGGAGAAAATTGTTAACATTTGAAGCTGAACTTGAGATTGTTACAACTGGTTATCATGTTTGTAAATCTGAATTAAGTAAACAAAAAAAGTAATTTTACCTTGTCTATACGTAGCTAACAAACCTATACTAAATCATAATTTTAGTTTAGATTTCGATTAGTGATTAGATAAGATGGTACGAGCTTTTAACTAGGTGTCGCATAATTGTGTTTTTTTGTGTATTTTGTAATTAAATTGTTACAATGTAAAAATAGATTTGCACATGACATTTTATAAAAAATAACTTTGAACGTCTGTAGGTTATATTCATGTTTGAAAGTTTTTTTTTCATCTTAATGTGTTTATCAAGTTTCCTTTTATAATTTTATTCTGCAAAGCACAGCGGACGTTATTTCGGATTGACCTTGAATATTTAATATTTTTATTTAAAGGGCTTGTGTTCTTGACAAACAATAAGTTGTATACTCTCTCAGGTATAAGTTTCGACGATAAATTAAATCAAAAATATTTGTATTTCTTTATTTTTTCTTTCTTTTATAAAGTATGTATAAGGATGAGTGTAAGTGTAAACTTAGCTTTACCAGTTTTCGCGTCTAGATTTTGTATGTTAATCGTCGTTTTCTTTTTTATTTATGCACGGTAGAAATGCCTCAGACTTCACGTAACTACAGTCTGAGAATCTCCTTAATTATTTATTCAACACACGGCATTAAGGTGGTTTTTTAAATAAACGTGTTTTATGTGTGAGTTACGATTCCACAGAAAAAAAATGAACTCTGAGCATGTTTAACAGTCTATAGAGGTGTATAAAAAAGTGGTGAGAACCGAAATGATTTGATCACGAAGTTAAGATAGCGTTAGTTAATTAATTCAAACTACTTAGAGTTCAAAGAAATACAGATCTCTTTTCCAAATTAAATGACGAGAATAGGTATATATATCATTTATATAGAAACTAGCTATGACCCGCAATTTTACCCGTGTAAGTAGGGCCCATTCCCATAAAACATGTGTTATATCGCAGTCTTAAAATTCATTCACTCAAAAGAAAAAATATGTAAATAACAAAAAATTAAGGTTTTTTTTTAATTTTAAACATTGTCCTGGCAACAAAGTATCTATATAAAAAAGTCGATTTCGTGCAATCTTTCGGCAGTTTTTCGCAACATACATTTCGGCGATTCCTTTTTATTTATACTTATTATTTATATTTTACCTATCTAGATTGGTTTTAATCAGTAGGTAATCAATTATACATTTACTAAACCGGAACTTAATAAAATCGGCGCCACGTTTTGATAATTAAAGTTTTCTGAAAAACATTTCGCTTCTAAAGACTCTTAATACCTATCAAGTTTCACGTTAACACTAAGGAAACTGTTTGCAAACACTTCTTGAATGTTTTAATCGGCGAACATTGCAGAAACTGTTCTGATATGCAGTTGGTTATGATGTTAACAGGCTTCCCTGAAACAGCATCTTTGGAGGTATTGTTCATATTTACAGAAAATATGTCTATTAGTAAAAACACTTATTTGAATGTCTTAAACTGGTAAAGTTGAATTCAAACTCCATTAAGATACTTATCATGGGAAAATGCAATAATTATTTATAGGAAAAAACTAATTCAACGCCTTGATTAGGATCAAACAGGATACGTAGAATAAAAATAATACTTATAAATGGGTTTTCTCACACTATAATGAATGATAAATGTGAACTTAGCATGCAAAGATAATACTTTATTTAAGGATTTTCACGTGAAGAGATTATTCTGCCAATTATATTAAAACCATTTTTACATTTACATTATAGATTCTATTAATACCTACACATTTTATTCTAATCTATATTCTATTCCATTCTATTAAAACACACAGACACAAACAGTAAATAATTAAAATAAGAAAATATAGAAAAAAGAAAATTAAAGAAACCACAATATATTTATAGTCTTGTAGACATTCTCTACATTTCAAACCGTATGACGTGCGAAAAAACAAGTTACTATCGACCGAATAGATAGTTAATAAAAAAAACCGGTTGGTCGTTATCAATACTCTTCGTTAGTGAATAATACATTTTGCAATTTAAAATACTGTAATTAAGTTCATGGTGTCTTTGTTTACTAAACTTAGTAAATTACTAGTCTTTTGAGGAAAATATTTCATTGCGTAACACGTTCACCGATATTGTAATTAAAAAGCATATAATTAATATAAACCTACAAATTATTTTTCTAAGTAGCTAAAGCACAAAGTGAACTAGAATACAAATAATAACAAATACACAAATAATAAGATGCTTCAATGTGTTTTTTGGTTTTGTGTTTCATAAAAATTGAATATTCAAACTGCAAGGTCGAATTGTGATACTTAAAATATGCATGAGAGTAAAGCCGTAACTAATAAACATGTAATTATTTAAAACGATGGTACACAATAGGCGCTACAAATAAACATTTTGCAATAAAATAGGCTTTTGAAATAAGTGACGACCTCATAAATATTTGTGTAATGTTCAACGTAGGTTTAGATGGACGTAGGTTATGTTATACTATACTTATATGCAAAATTATATCTATCTGTTACCCCTCCCACGACCTAAACCAAATAAGAGTTTGTTGAAGAAGGACTATTCTTTTTATGGAAATTAAAATGTCAATTTAACGCCACTATAAATAAGGTCCTGATTTCTTCTGATAACTTGGTAACATTAATTTCATGAACAATCAACCATTATTAAAAAGGTTTGCATATTGACAATCTAAACGGGTTCGTTTACTTACTGTTTAATACTTTGTTCATGATGATCATCATGTGAATTCATCAACAATACAGTTCTTTCAAGCCATTGATTCACTCAATTAGGAATTTCACAAACTGGAGGGTACGCGAGGGTCGCTCGGTCAATTCAATTTAAACTGCGAAGTTCTATCGGTCATTACATAAAGATCGTAAACGCTGTAAGGGGAGAGGGGGGATAATTGGCACTAAAGCTTTTCGTTACGATTTATTGTTGATGCCGACGATGTAACGCGTAACTGACTCCAATTTTTTGCCCGTTTTGTACGTTGGCTGCCCGTGCGCACTATAAAAATGTTGGTCGATTTTCGTTGCAAATTATAAATGTGGGCTATAAAATGGAACATGCTCTCATTTATTTATTTGGGATTGGAATAATAATACGCTTAATATTTTTTATTACTCATAAATAAGTTGCATGTTCCATAAACCAGTTATATTTGTATTTTAAAATTCGTCCATTTTGCATCCTTAACATTGTCTACTATTTGTATCTTCTAGAATATATTTAGATAAAAATTGAATAAGTGCACAAATTTATGATTGCGTCTTCATCTTAAAGCAATAAAAATCTATCTTGTGCCGGTTACTAGGACCATGTTGTTATGCTATTGGTAAACATTACTATACATAAACACAGACGAAAATTATAACTCACTACATATTAATTATACCTGAAATTAAACTTACTAACATTATTTTGTTAGGGCTTTATCTCTAAGCAAAATTAATTGTTTTAAAGAAGGTACTATTGCTACCAGCCCTACGGGCGGACCCAATTTATTATTCGATTCATTGACATTTAGATATTAGTAAATAAATTCCACCGTCATAAATTATATTAAGTATTTATGTTTTTAAATAAATAATGTTGCACGAGTATGTTGATATATCATTAATGTTCAAGGTATGTAAATAATAAGTCCTTATTTTAATCTTTTAATTGATGTGTAAATTGTGATTAAGCGGTAGATACGGTGATAGTCTTAATTAGTCTTAAATGTTTGCGTGTGTTATTGTTTGTATGTATAAATGTAACAAGCCGTCAGAATTGGGAAACAAGAAACACATTATTGAGTGACAACGGTACTGGTTTTAAATAAATATGTCAGAAAATATATTAACAATTATTCTACTGTACTTTATAGTTTTCCAAGGCCAAGGCTTTTCTGTGTAGAATTCGTTTATACAATACCGGTCTATAAATGTCCCACTTCTGGGTACAGGACTCTTCTTATAATATAGAAAGGACCAGCATTGATAACTACCCTTGCTCATTCAGGGTTGTCAATTTCACATTCCAGTTTTTGGAATCCAAGTTAACCATGATGTTTTCTTTCGTGACGATATCGTGATCACGACACGTTATATACATATAAATATATGTACAAACAATAAATGATTAAATATTGTCACATGTGCAGCGACAAAAAAGGAAAAGGAAGACTTGTTGGAACGATGCGCATCAACCAGACTTCGAATATCTCTACCATATAAGTTGACCCGTTATAATCACCATAACCACATTGTGACTACAATGATGCAGTAAAAAGCCGTTTAGCATTCTAATAAAGAAATAAATGTAAATCTAGACTAGTGTAATATATTGGTATATGTGGTTTGTATGCGAGAGAGGATCCATCATCACGTAAGCGTTCCTATAAAGGAGAGCAAAACAAAAGGCACGTGTTTAACGTGACAGAAGACACTATGATAGATTTTCCGTTAACTTCACTTATCTTTAATAATTTGTTTGACTTGTTGTTGCTTGTGATATTTCTTACTCGGCTAAATCCAAAAGGAGGGATATATGTTTATATTTTTTTGACACTAAAAAGCCTAAAATACTTTGTATTTAAACTTGAAAAGTGTCGAAATGTACATTAAAACCAACTTTATTTAAAAATATAAAAATAAAAACTAGCAGTTGGATTCACAGTAAAAACATATTATATATTAGAAACTCTTAGTACTTAATACTACCTACCTACTGTCAGTTTTAGGTAAGGTACTATTTTTTATGTATTTCGAAACTTAAAACATTTAAATTCCCAAACACAACAGAGTATTTAATAATAATTTGATATAGTTTGTAGAGTTATTGATTAAAAAAAAGTTTTATAATTGCTATAAAAATAATACAAAGAATTGAGTGACTCTTCCACATTATATTCATAGAGGTAGATACTTATGGAATATTTTCCACAAAGGAACGTCGAAATCGCAATCATACTTAGACCGATTTTCTAAAATAAGGAAGTGGATATTCGCGAACGTTTAGGATGTTCGTTGATTAGATCTGATCGACGATGCGACCGACAGTGGGAGCCGACGAATTGTTGAGAGTTCACCGGACTTGACCTTTGCACTGAGTATGAATTTATGAGGCAATTGGCTAACGAGCGGGTGTAGGCGAACGCGAGCTTGATTAAAATTGAACATAATTAGATTATGGATGTTAAAGGTATTTAAGGTCAGCTATTATTTCGGGATTTTGGCTGATTTGTTAATTGAGTGTATCGGTTTTCGTACCTGTTATATTTTAACATAGCTTTAAACGTATTAAATCACCACTAACCTACAAACATAATAATTAAAAATATCATAATGTTATAATTTTTTGGGGTAAACAATTGATAATGTTGGCCTAATTTAATTTTACTGGCTGAATATTGCAACACGTATTGAACGCATTGAACAAAAATAATCCTAAATTCAGAATTTTAGAATTTTTGCACTTAAGTACATTTTATTATTGGTACTGAATTTTTTAACAACGTGTTTCATTCAAATTTCTACTCAGATATTCTACACACTTTATTAAGGTAAAAGAAACCCGTTGCGTTTCGAATATAAATTGACAAAACAAATTCAAGAATCCGCGAAACCGGTAATCGACAGTACATAGAAGGAGTTACCCACTTTCGGATCATCCGCAAATTGTAATAATTGGCTGTACATACTCGTCACCACTATATTGCGGTGCCCGCGAACTCAATCCTCATGTTATACATATTTGTGAAACCTAAGGTTGCTAACTCCAACCTTATATTTTAAATAAACAAACATGTTTGAAATTGGTAGCTGTTGCATATTTAACACTTCTTTTGCTATTGCAAGGGACTCTGATTTGAGGTCGTGTTAAATGAATGTTGCACACATTAAATAAAATAAATAAGAACATTTACCAACTTCAGGTGTTATGTTTTTAAGCATAATTTTAAAAATACTGTTCTACTTTGCTAGTGAAATGTCGATATCATAGCGACCTATTATTTATGCAAAGAGATCACAGACGTGTACCAAGTACTTCTAAGAAACAATTAAGACAAAATTCCACTACACTTAATTCGTAATAAATTTTATTTAGCGTTTTAAAATCAAGTCTAAGTGGGTTAACTTAGACTTGATTTTTAAACGCAAAATTTTCAAGTTACGTTAATGTTAAAATACATAACTTGTTTGTGTACAATCGTTGAACAAAGTAACCTGTGTTGTATGCACGTAATGAAAAAATGCAACTACCTATTAAGGCTGTGCCCCACATTTAGACAAAGGTCTCTTTTGTTGAAAGTATCGTTACAATATTAGGTGATTAACGTAATCACTATGCCTTGACACTATGTTAAATTAGTGTAAGCAAAGATGTTTAATTGTAAATAAAAAAGTAATTTGTTTTCCAGTTTATGTTTGTTACGACACCTAATTGATAGCAATTGTATAATTATTTAATTAGAGGTAATATTTATGAACTTAGTAATTAGTTAGTAATGTAATTATACAATAGAACGTTCATACCTTCGGCAGTATGACATGCATATCACTTGTCAATTTACTAATTTAGTCGTGTAAACAAATGCTTTTTTAATGTCGTAATCTACACAAATATAATATTTACGACAAACGTGTCTAATGTTTGTCGTATAAATAATAGCTTCCTATAAAACGATAGACATTGTTAGAACCGCAATAAGAAATTTAGTTACGCTTTTCGCCTACAGGTGGCAGAGTGCGTTGTTGAGAATATTGAGAGTTTGAGACACGATTTCTGTATGGCGTTGTTAGGACACTCACATTATCAAAAGTTTTAAATATCGACGGCCTCCATGTTACGTTTATTTGAATTCAAATTAGGTATAGTTTGTTTTTTTTAGTTTAAAATTGATTCCATTGTTTATGGTATTAGGTGTAAAGTTCGAAAGAGTTTCAATGTAATGGGTTTTGCTTATGGTCGTTCGGCTATTGAACTGTATGTTTTAAGGCCAATGTTAGATTGTTACAGAAATGTTTATGTGGGTCATGGGACTATGCACGAGTTGTTGTTTGTTAATGACTTTGCTATACTTAATTACATGACAAAGGACGTTGACTTTATTTGACAAGAAGATAGGTGCGGGTATCATAATATGTTAACAATCAATGTATTAAATGGGTTTAAAAAATTGAAATCTCGTTTGTTCCGTTGCCGTATAATTTATCATTATTTTTATTCCATACTCAATAATTCTACGTTTTAGCATTTGCATGTATATAATATATATACCTACATGTTTTAGTGATATTATCCTTTACCTTAATTTATGTTAAAAAAGCTTTGCTTTTAAGAGAGGTAAATACTAACTAGGGTAGAATACCATCAAACACCTTATGATAAAATAATGATGCTAAAAATTCTCCATCAAACTGGTTCTCCTTTTTATTAACCGTTGTTGTATTATTCAGTGAGTGAGCGGTTATCCGTCAAATCAAAGCAAGCGATTTTTATTACTATTCGACGTAATCAGTTTATGTATGAATGTATTTTTGTTTGAAGTTTATTTGAAATAAAAATTACGGTTCCATATTTATAGTCTATTACGATTTTTTTTTCATCTACACAAGAATTCAATGTGGAAATAAGTTTGACCATAATATTTTAAACAACATTATTCATACAGGATCTGGTTGGGCAATCAGTCATGACTCTCTTATAAAAAACTGGTGTTAATAAAAATCCATAGTTAGGTATGTAGCCGCTTTGGTAATAACTAAAAATAAATTTATGTAGGCGGGTAAAAGAATGCCAGTATAAAATTCACAAGAAATAAGAAACATTAGCAAAAAAAAGAATACTGTCACGTTTATTTAAGCAGAGTTAGTTGACGAGAAATCTTAATAACACTAACCAATTGGCAAGCATCATTCATGCAGCATAATGACCAATATATCATTACTGCGATCCGATGCCAGATTCCAATCGATGTTTAGAAAACATGAAATAGTTGTAGAGTGTAGCCATAACGTACGAACTGATGTCTGTGTTACAAAACGTATGCAATGACGCTTCTGGACAATTATAAAAGTTTATATTTAGTCGATAGTCAAATGTTTTCCCTTGTGTAGGTACTACCAGGGGGGTTATTCTGTAAGTCCAAACAAAACATAGTGACGCATATTGTAGTTCAACTAAACTATTCAACTACATTATTTTTTGTGTTCGGAGAGACACCGGGTAGTGTTTTCAATATTATCATACGTTTTAGACCATTTATCAATTTTTTTACTTAAAATTATGGTACGTCGAAAGAGATAACAGCTCGTTAATTGCTTGAACTTAGTGAATAAGGCCCCAGTGCAGTGTAATATATAAAAGGTCCTAGTTAACGTCACGCTGGATAACATAACATCCATAATAATAAATTATAAATGAGAAAATAACTATGTCTGTCTATTCCACTTGTACGGCTAAACCACTTAAGCGATTGTAATGAAACTTAGTATCAGGTAAGCTGACAACCCAGGAAAGGCCATAGGCTTTTTTCCGCGATAACGGTCCCTACGTGAGTGGAACCGCGTAGAAAAGCTAGTAATGAACAATTTAAACGCAATGCAAACGCTAAGACTTATAATTTCCACCTGTGTTATATATTTTAGATTTGGATTTACTACCTAAGAACAAAAGTCATTATAAATATGCGTTTGTCGTGAATATATTTCATTTATCACATAATACTTATTTCTCAGCTACTGTTAATCGGGTCTATTGTTTCTGTGAGTGATATCCTGCCAAGTTTCGTTTGTTCATATGAGATTCATGTTTGTTAACGCACCCACGGTGCACGAGATAATCTTATGTCAAAGTTCTTAGTTCAAGTCAAGCACGTTGAACACCTAGACGCAGGAACAACAATTATTCCGATGATAAATATTCCATCCATTCCAATATTCTATGATCATTATATTTAAGAAAAATATTAAAATTATGTTCCTACCAAAAAACAGAAATTGTAACGCAGAAAATGTCAAACATAAGTAAAATTTATTGCTCGGAGGACGGAATCATGTTTTGCAAGCATATAATAGGAGCGTTTTTGTAAATTGTAGAAGTGAGCGTGAATGCAAGGTAATAAAACTAACTATTAAAATATCTTTCTTTTGTTTTTATTTCATAGATAAAAATAAGGCAAAATATGTTGTGTTTTATGTAAAGTGTGTCGTATGATTTTTTCCGCCTGTCCCCATTTTATATTCTATGCTTCTCACGATCAACAATTCTTACATCCATTTTTTAATTGCCTTTCAAGCCAAAACTTTAAATAGAAGCGTTACAACATTTGTACGAATAAAGGTGTATTGCGTACGTGTTCGATCTTTTCGTTTTTAAACTGGATTTTAAAGAAGACCCTCTTTGACAAGTTCCACTGATATCGATTTAATTCTCGATTTAGAATGGAATTCATAATTATGGACAAACAAGTTTTGGGTAGGTAAATCTTTATATATTTTGTTGACATTCGAACCAAAATCGCTCATGTTTTGTCACCTACCGTAGTTGTGAGCATTTAGCAACTGAAAACCGTATATGTCCATTCTTATGATAGCTGCTGTTTTTAAGTTCATTGGACGGAAAGTAGGTTTCAAGTCATATGGAGATGTCATTTAAACATCATTACTTGAACAGTTTGTTTTAATATTATAAAATCAACAAGATTCTTTAATCCTATTGAAATAATAACCTGTTTATTTTATCGTTTTAGTACAAGAAGTCGTTATTGTTTAAATTATGTGGTAGTCCATTTCGATACACTCGATGATCCCCTGTGATATTTAAAATTTATTCAAAACCAAGAATAATGTCTCAAATATTTTGTTTAGAATCACGTCCCTTTTGTAACAAAATACCAATTTTATGCTTTTGTTATTCTTTCAGAACAAGGTAAAATACAGGTATTGTTTTAAGTGTAATGACGCAAACGCAAGTACGAACAGTATAAATACTTTTAAGCCGCTTTGTTTGTTTGTTTTAAGGTTTAAATTGTTTCTCATAATTATATAGAATTTACGTGTATAGGTGTACCTATACATGGCCTGCGTGTTTTTTTGTATACCACGTACTAAACTATCCCAGTACGCTATTCCTAACATATCCCTTCTATAAAACGATAAGAATTATTATAATAATTATACTTATGAATAACTAGCTTTGGCTACCGCGGCAACTTATAGCCTATAGCCTTGTCAATAAGTAGCCTATCAAATAGTGTTTTTTTTAATTGACCTGTACCTAGTTCATGAGATTAACGCATTCAAACAAACAAACTGTTCACATTTATAATATTAGTATAGATATCATTGTGATTTTAATTAATAGAATTTTTATAATAAGATTTATAAAAATCATGCATTACATATATTATGGTGCGGTATATTACATGTAAGGTGTCGATACTATATTAAGATTTAGATAGTAAGATAAATGTTCAAGATAGGATATGACAGTACATTCAAAGATAAACTGATTTATACATACAATCAATCAAGTTACTAAAAATCCGCACTTGATAATTTTGTTTTGAATCTGTATTGACAACACTGATCTCTGTTGGCATAACAAATTGAATTTACGTAAGCAACGTGGCCGCAGTTGAAAGGCATTTCGATAAACTTCACTAAAATATAGCAGGAAGTAAGTGTTACATCAGATGGCATTGATTTTATAGACCGTCCGCTTAATATGTGTAAGATATAAAGAATAAGATGTAAAGAATATTATCGGTTAGTGTGCATTTACAAATAAAAGTACTCATATACTCATATATATTTTTTTGGGTCAATCGATGGTAATGCAACCGTGTTGTAAAGTTATCTTAGTATTTAGCAGCCTAAAGGCAGACCACATGTAGATTAAACATATAAATAAAAATCTGTTAAATAGCTTTTTAAAAGCTCGTAAATACTTTGAGATTACTTCATCCAAAAAAGCAGTTGTTTATGGGAAAAAATATTACTTCAAGGCGCATAGATACTGAAACAATACTATGTAGATATCAGAGAACATCTCCTGCCTAGCCTTTTCCCAAGCTATTCCAGTCTTACCGGATTTAGCTGAATACCGTATTTTACATGGAGCGACTGCCTATCTGACCTCCCCAACCTATTGCTAGGTAATACAGTACCTATTCCAAAGTAAGACTGGTTGTCAGAATTGTAATGACTTAACGACTATCAAAGATCACTGTATGACAGTCGGGACCAACGGCTTAACGTGCTTTCCGAGGCACGGAGGGGTCTCGATATGTTTTCAAATGGCCACCCATCCACGGACCAACCGCAGCGAGTGCGGCTTAACCGTTATTATCAGTCAAACCGTACGGCTTACACTTAGCCACGAGCCCCTCTTATCAGAGAACATACATTTTTTAATTATATTTTAGGGCCGACGTAGTTTGGACGGTGGCAGAAAACCACGTACGGACTGCAAAAAAATACTGCATATTAACAGAAGAAAAATGAAGATGATTGCAAATTCACAGGTTTTTTTAAACAAGGTCGTGTGTTTACAATCTGAGCTAAGCGTTGCAAATTTTACTTGACCTGTATGTAAGCTGTGGCTAATTTGCCGTCTGGTTATTCACTTCTGTATTACCCAAAGTACGTGATCTCGACAAAGTTACGCTACGTTGGAGAATCATCACCAATGGTACCCATGCAATTTGGACATCTTTAGATTTTAGCCTTATGGGCACACTTCCAGTCGACAGCGATGTGGATGAGTTTTTTTATGCTATTTTTTAGTTTTAGTTTTGTTTAATTAATATAGTCACGTGTATTATATATCTACTAGTTATTACATAAACCTCTTTAGATTTTTGAGTCGTCTGGTTGGAGAAACATTGTAGTTATTGAACTACGTAGGTTACAGTACAGGGTCTCGCTACGCCAGGATGGATGTGCCGGAACGTGCCGCTAACTATTCTGGCAATAGGCGCCTCAGAAAATACGTGAGTGAAACGAACTGGTTACCGTCTCAACACTCCTATGGATATTACAAAGAAGTTGCAGAATCACAATCTTACCTTATATGTCTACCAAATTTAGACTGAACATGGTAATGAGATTTTTTACCACACTTTTTTACTACAATTGTGGAAACACGTAATTAAAGATCCCTCTGCTCTGTATAAATCATAAAGACTAAGTGGGATCCTATCATAGAACAATTGAAGACCATCTTATCAATAATCGAATATAATTATATTCTCTTCTCGGTGACTGCTCTAAAGACCATGAAAACGTTAATATTAACTTGCTTAAAATGCTTGATAAATTATTTCCCTCGGAGCTGAATGCCTAACTTGTTCCAAACTCGTGTGTAGCAATCATAACTATTGCATTACTCCACGTAGTCATTTGTGTTAATGACCCGCATTTAAACTGATATAGTTGGATAAATAGCAAGGTTTGTGAGGCAATCACGATGTCATGGCACTTAGGAAGAAAGTATCGTATCTTTGTTTTAATAGGGTTGTAATGTCCTCGAGTACCAATGAGCAGTTGGAATACATGTTATTAATCAATGACCTACATTTTGTAGTAACGAAATTCTTACACGCACAAGCTAATATATTCGAAACAAAAATTTTGAGGCCACAGACGGTGGTTATTTCAATCAAAGCTGGTATATTTTGAAGGTCCATTATGTCTATCTGAACATTCAACGCACACGCCTTAAATAAAAAGAAATACCAGTTCGAAATTCGAACAGCTTACTTTTTTGTTTTAAACTTGTAGTACCATTGATAGACATTATGAACAAATGCAGATTTTAAAATAAAGGTCATGTTACTTTGCAGAAAAAAATACCAGTTCGAATTTGGAACAGCTTGACTTCTCCTGTTTTGTTTTAAACTTGTCGCGCACCATTACTAGACATCATGAACAAATGCTGATTTTAGAATAAAGACCATGTTACTTTGTAGCTTATTATTCTTATTAATATGCGATGTAAACATGGAGCCAGTTCTCAAAAAAAAAAGAACCACGAACACCACACCCATTGAACGTAAGTAATACAAATAAAAATAATTAGGTGCTCATGGACATTTTAAAAGCAGTTGAGAGTAAATTTAATGGTCTGTAAAATTGATTTTTTTATTAAAATCGTTTGAAGTATGCACATTCATTCAAAGCATTAACGCTAAAGTTGGGCTGTCATTCGTCGTTTGAAAACTGAACAAATGCATATATCAAAGAAATTGTGGAAAGTTTAATCATACATTTATGTATGAATTGAGCTATCTATCACACTTACAAGCGGCATTAAGAATTTCTAGAAAAAGTGTGCTTTATAACCCACTTCGAGTCCACTCTTACATTCACGACAACAGCCGACTTCCAGTGCATAGTTTTTACAATAATCTTAATTGAAGAAGTGTTAAAGTAAATTATAATGGGTTTTACAGCATACTGGAACATACAATACTTGCTTATCTTGTTCGTTTCTACTTCTTCTGGATTCATATAAATTATTAATACGCCAACTATGTGTACTTGCAGTTTTGCTGCGATAGTACTAAGTCGTATCTATAATAGAAATCTAGGCAAACTTGTTTTGTCTTAAATGAGTTATAATCACATAAAAACTTTTTATATCTCTTGTCCGATTTCCCATAACAAGATAACTAAAATTCCAATCATTAGTCTACTAGACGTTATCACTAAAGTATCAGATTTCTCTAAAAGGTGATGTGGAATTTATAGAAAAAAATATTTTATGGACTATTTTCTTTCTCTTTACAACAATTAAATTATATCTACTTATTCTAGAATGAATACAAAATAATGATTTGAGGATCTGTTTGAATTATACATTATTAAAAATATGTATTGCATTTTTTAATTAAATAAATTTGGTTAATTTATTATGTCATGTTGAGCTTATGGTTCAAGGATATTTATAATTATCCAAGCAGAGGCTGTGACAGGGTACTATCCGAGCGATATCAACAAATAACCAGTTCTGCACACATTATCAATTTGCGAATGCCAATTTTAAATATAAAATGCATACTCGTAGCTACAATAATTGTTCAATAATTGTTAATTCATGAGTGTTGTGATACCAAACCTGTTATATACGAATATATATTCAGTTCTTCTGTTGTAATAAACACATTATACGGTTAACTTATTGTTTTGTTTTCAATACCCTATTGTTAGTTAAAAGGTTTTTTTGTACACCTTATTTTATTGTCAATAGGAATGATAGTTGAATTTCCCCTATTCTTATTACATAACGCGTTTTATGTTATGAAGTTGTGTGTAACATGTTACGGACAGACGACAGAATTTTATAGTGTAAACGCATGTGATTTGCATTATGTACGTGCTGTCACATGGTCGGTGTTGGCTTTTGATGATTTTGAATAAGTAATACGGGTAGAATAGGCAATGTTTAAGGTACTGGTTACAGGTACAGGAAGATTTCACATTGTGTTTATATGACGATGATATTAAACTTGCGATAAAATAAAAAATATAGATACCTAATTTACTTAGAAATTATAAATGAAAAACATAAAAATAACCAATAGTTTTAGCTGGTATAAACCACCCCAGGGCGAGGTAAAAACGGAACGATTGCCATCGCACCCCACACTGTATTGTTTCGGATGAATAGAAAATAGAATATTATAAACTCGCGTGTTCAAAAACAAGAGGATTTATGGTGTTTAATTTACCGTTGCGCTAAGTCATGTAGAAATGTTTAGAAAAATTGCAAAATACTCTAAGTATTTTGCATATACTTTGCATATTTTCACTACTTTTTAGTATATAGGTAAGTAGGTACATATTTACATAGTTTTATTTTGTCATGTTTCGAATTGTTGATACTTATTGTAGAAAATGTCTTATTATCTTTATTGCTCATATTTAGTATCTAATTTAAATTATTATTCGTAAAAATATACTTTTAAGTAGATAAAAAAACAATGTTCTTATTTACATTGTTTTTATACTGAAGATATTAAACTAATGCAATAAAATAAAAAAAAATCATGATTTACTTAGAAATTAAAAATGAAAAACTAAAAAAAATAACTAATTTGTTATTTTTAATATGTTTACGCAACTTCTATTTTTATAAAAAAGGATATTTATGTCGTTTATGACTGTAAGATCAACGCCTACGGCATAATATGTAAATAGAATCGCCATAATAATACAGCATTCAATGTTGATTGTGTAAAATCATTTTAAGGTAAGACAAGTTTGCAAAATATTTTGACATATAAACCTAATAATAATTAAGTACGTAACATTTAGCCCATTTTGATGGTTCTTTTCGAACATTTTATTATAGGTAAGATAGTTTATGAAATAATAATTATAAAAGTGCCATATTAATTTAGCTACATTACCTACATTGTTAAAGGAACTCTGTATACAAATAATGGTTAAACAATAATTTGACGGCTTAAAAGAAAAAAATAAACGATACTAATTGTAAACATCAATCAATCAACTCAGCTTATCGCGGTTCACTGGTGCGGACCTAGGCCTCTTCCATGTTGTGCCCCAACACCCGGTTCTCAATTTGGGGGCTGTGTGTCACCACGCTGTAAATGCGTAGTGTAATAAATTCATACCGGCCAATAATTTCCCCACTGCAGGCTACAACCTCTTTTCATTTTTAAAATGAACGAGCATGATTAAATAACTACCTACAACATACTAATATAGGTAACTGCTTATCTTAAGACAGAAGCTAATAACGTGGCAAGTATCTGAGTTCAATAATTTTAACTGCACAAGTTAATAGAGAGGTTCGGTTTTACACATGAATCACTGTTACTTAAATACTTGAAACCTTCTTGATTGAGTCGCAAACTTGAGTAAGATGTAACAAAACCTGAAATGTTAATGTAATGGAGTAGATAACTTTATGGCGAAGTAAATGAGTACCAATTCAATATCTAGCCATCATTGATTCAGTCGTAGGCTTTCATCGTTTTTCTAGGCACCGTTAACATTTCATTTTATGACTAATAAATATGAAGGAGTAACGGGCTTATTTACACGTATATTTCAAGTCAATTGCCACTAATCGGACGCCAACAGAGGCTGTTAATGGCAAGCCTAAAATTGTCTTGAGCAGCAATTAATAGAGAGTTATTTTTTTACGATCATACCACATAGAATGTATTTAATGTCTCTACTTGTTCGAAACGATTCTTGAGATTATTAGATAGGTATAAACATGAGTTTTGAACCTCTTGACCCCAGATTTAAATGTCATCATTCCATTCCAGAGGTTGAAGAAAGAAGGTAAATAAATATATGATGTAAGTCTAATAAAACATGTATGTAACAGATTCTTCATTCTATACAATTCCAAAGTGAATGGAATTATATTACTTAATATTACCACGTGAAAATAATCGAAGCACATCGTAATTATTAGATAATAAGGGTTTACGATATTATTATAAAGTTACTTCAAGTTGCAAGACGAGATGTTTTAGTACAACGGGGAAAATAGCGGACTTCTAAGGTTAAGTACACATTGATATAAAACGCAAATAAAAATACCTCAATAATTTGATTATTCATTTACTTTAAATAGAGATCGATGGCCCCACCGAATAAACGTGCAAGAGCTCTTACACGAATTTTTTTTTGTTGCATTTTTCGTTTCTTTGACCTATGCAGCACCTTCTAAATTTTTTTTATACATTTTTGACTCAAAATACGCCTATTATATCATTTGATTCCTTTATTCTAGGGAAAAATCATGGAATTATATCACAAGAATAAAAGTATATGCTATTGTTAAACGCTTTTTTGGTCGCCGAGTTCACACGAATAAACGTGTTAAAACCAGTAAACTTTTGAGAAGACTTGTGCACTTCTTCGAGTTTGTATAATAGCAGCTTACACGTTTATTCGTGTAATTAAGCATACAATTTTTATTCTTAATGTGTAATTATTGTGGAATGAAATAATTCGCCGTTATATTAAATTACAGTAGAACGCCAAAAAAATAGTAGGCAAACATACCAACTTCCTGATGATAACGATTCGAATAATAGAATTTGCAAAACCATGTTTTTAAATACTTTGTCTATTACACAGCAAGTAGTATATACAGCTATTGAGAAGTTAGGAGACGAAAATTATGTAAAAAATAACAGAGGAAGACATAAAAATAGACCTAGAAAGATGTCAGAAGAGACTGAGAGCAGCATCATTGACCACATAAACCAAATTCTAAGAGTTGAAGCACACTAAGTTAGAAAAGATAGCCAGAAAGAATACATTTGTGAAACATTGAATATACGTGTCTAAACAGCTGTCCGATCCCTAAGACTATTATTCGGTATCGCACTGCAAACACAATATATACGTGGCCATTAAATGGATTGGAGCTTTTTTTTTTCCGAATTGAAAATAATTAAATCAAAATAAAAACTGATCCAAGGCAACAGCAACACTGACCGCTCCTCAAAGTTAACTTACTACCTGCAGCTTTGTGTCAAAGAAGCCGCCTATGCGAGACGGTTCATGAACTGGTACCACGAATACGCCTTTATTGGATCCGACAGGGGTTTTGTTACATGTTGTATATAAAATGCATAGCCTGGGCCCATACCATGAGCTTATAAAGCAAGGTTGTTGCCGCTGTGGAAGCGAGACAGCGCTATACAATGCACGTAGCAGCGTCTCGCTTCCACAGCGGCAACGACCTTGCTTAATAAGCTCATGGTATGGCACCAGTACATAGAATGGATGGACACAAATGAGCGGTATAGTGTAGCATGTAGAAGATATAAATAATTTTGATAAAAAGCATAGTGTTGTGTGGCATGTTTTGATCTCAAAAAAGTATTGAGTATCCCCCAAAGTTATTATTATTTGTATCTCTTTTTTAGATCACGGGCTATCCGTAATGAAAATACCCGGTCCTTTGAAAGGCTTGCATGGGGACACAGGTCCAACACGCAGAGGCCTTGTTGAGAACTTTACTCTAAAATGGGATGGGGCACCTGCTCTATGAAAGAACAGGCATGAACGGCCCAAGGCAGTTACAAAACTATTGTGAATATTATGGTGTTAAAACTAATTTGGCCTATTGATATGTATGGGTTACGTGGATTGGTTTCTTATAAAAAATCGGAAAACTATGTCACCTGCCTTTCTACACATGAAAATGTAAACTAATAGGCAGGTGGTGACTCACTAGATGGGCCCCCCAAACAACCGCCACTGCAGGCAGTAGGGGGCAACACCAGTGCGAGCGGCTAGGGGTGTCGAGCGGTGCGGCCCCGATTTCGCCATCGCGGGTCACAGTAGCGGACCCGGAGCGGGTTTCCTCGCTATTACACCATTAGACACTTCCACGAGCATATAGCTCTAGCGACCCCTCTCTAGCCAGCCGGTTAAGGCAAGAAAGAGCTGGAAGCCCTCCCTAAAGAGTGACTCCCTGGAGCACTCAGGTCCGTTGTGTCGCTACTCACAAACAGCTCGCCACTAGCTGCCCTGCGGATTATATTATTATTATTGATTTTTATTATTATATAGAAATAACAAGTTGCCTGTGGTCATTTTTTCAACTTCACGTTGAGTTAAGGATAAAAATATATCTTTTTATTCCGATTCAATGCAATCGATTTGTATTTGCCATGTTTGCTTTTGCGTCGCATCTAAAATTTAAGATAAAAATAACACATCGATTTTTTTAAAAAGGTCCGAGCCAATCGGAAGGCGACTCTATGCATGCTACAATCGAGCGTTCCAAGAAAAGGTATACTATATAAACGCCCGATTAAATGTATAGTTTTATAGAGAATGCCAAAGTTACTGGGCATAAATACCAAGTTCTCTTCCTTTACATAAGGATTTGATAAATTTATGTGATCCAGGAGCCATACCAGACCATTACCAAACTATTTATAGAAACTTAATTCCTTTGGACAACTCGATCTCTGCCACCATTGATAGTGACGAGGAAGATTAAGTATTTCACATTACGATATGATTCAGTTATTTTTTTGTTATCAGTTCAAGCTAATAGGTAGTTCCTAATCATGAAAGAGATTTAAGTTGTTTAAATTGTGATTATTATTTAGTGTTTATACAAGTAGATAGTAACTTGATTATATTCTTATTTTATTAAACCTTTTTCGTTTAATTACAACCTTTCACATAATTAATGATGTTAACATTATTACACCATGCAATAACAAAAGTATATTACATAAATGAGCATCGATCTTTTGAACATTGATATAAATGCATTTTATCTTTACAATAAACAAACAATGCAGTAAGTTACTGTAAACAACCGTGCTTATGCTTGTTACTAGGTATTAAAGAAGCTTGATTTCCGTCGAATAATAGTGTAATATAATATTATTAGTTTTGTTTGTTGACACTTTACACGAATAACCGTGTAATGAAAGTTTACTGTTATCTAGTTATAGAATTTCACAAGAATAAAAAAATAAAATAGTTTTTCATAAATTGTAGGAAAACCGTTTATATTAAAAAATATATATAAATCAAATGTAATAATATATTTTTTTACCTTTAATTTGATATAATTTGTTTAACCCTACATACTACCAAACAACAGTTATTCAAGTTTAATCGTTTTTATTTTTTCCTGAAAAGTTTTGGTTTTTGACTTACACGTTTATTCGGTGGGGCCATCGACTGATGTGCTGAAGTGTATTATGTACCTTATTTTGCCCAATTTCATCACCTGATGACCTATTTTACGTAATACAGGGGAATGGGGTTAATATAAAGTGTATTTTGGCACAAAAAATATGTTATTATATATATGTGTGTGTATAGAATTAACATAATTTATTTTACTAAATTGAAAATAAAAATATTGTCATTATTATCATAAAACCAGATTGAATGTTTGAATTGTTTGAAATAGTGTGTAGGATACCTTACCCCTATGCCAGCGGTCGTGTGCCGAGCAAAGATTGCATTACTTACGCCCGAGCAAAAATCCAGGTTGATGAGTGTGACGTCATAATCATTACAGTTACTGATCAGTACTGATACTGAGTACATTCTTACCTTATCTTGGTTAAAATTATTTTTATGTTCTTATGCATACCAGAAAGTTGATGATTGGAATAAGTCTGGTTTAGAATAAGTACTTTGGTTATTTACTGTAAATCAAACCTTGTGAATTATATGATTCTCAAGCGATATTGGTACCTACAGTCTCTGAGTTGTGGAATTAATTTATTACAATCAACAAGAAACCTATAATTTTTGACGTTGACATTAACGTAAGCACAAACAATGCGCGTGTGCGTATATACGCATTTCTCATAATCACCATTCAAACGGCAAAACGCAAAACCTTGCGTTTATTTCTTTCAAGTCTCACGTAGAAAATTCTTCTGTTTGTTTTATCCATCACATACTACATATGCGGCGGATAAAACATTACTATTTCCTTCTGTTTATAAATCAAGCGTGGGAAAATGTGCGACAGCGAGCGACTTCCATCAGGCGGCACTAATAACACGCAACGACACAGTGTGAACAGTGCCTCGCCGTCAAAACAACGAAGGTTAATAAGGGTGCCTTGTTGGAAAACGAGAGCAGCCTATTGACTTATAAGTTACGTAAGAACATAAAACATTTGACATAGGTGCTGCTGTGGGAAAGGTATTAAGACTGCTTTCATTGAGATTACGTCATTCTCTCGGGAAACTAAGCGTACATGTATTTTCATTGAAACTGTATTTCAGATTGAAACCTAATATAACAATTGGTAGGTCAGTTTACCATCATTCAGATTCCAGTAACTTAAATGTATACTTACTGATGCATGATTGGATAAATTTAGTATTATTGTCATTCAAAAAAACTTCGTTCAGTGATTGTGCTTATAATGAATAGGTGACCAATAAAAAATGTGTGCCTCGTCAGAGATTTCGGGTATTAGTTACTTGCTCAACAACTTAAACTTAATTTTAAGTACTATATCAATTTATTTATCTACGTTAAAAACAAGCAGTATCGTTCATGGTTCTAAATACCGTAACGCCATTCATCCATTGAGAAACTTGCTCCGAACGCTACGAACACATTTATGTAATAAAGATTTTGAACGAAAACAGATTTAACATTGTCTATTGATTCAAGATTGAAGATGTTAGATAAGACAAATAAGGTGGTCATTAACTAAGTCACGGGCATATAAAATGATATAACGATACTTACCTTAAAAAAATACATGGTTAAAACGTTAGTCAATTGTTTATTCCAATTTTAATTTCTTAATTCAGCTTATTTGGTTTATCGAATACAAGTCACTAGAGAAGTAGTTGACCCATGGTATTAAATATGACCTTAAATATACAGTTGTTGATAATTGCCTCGGCGTAATTTGTTATGTAAATTTAAACAGATGTTTCTCTAGTTGTATGATTTTCTGAAAAGCTGTAGTATAAAATTGCCTTTTTAATTAGGTATTGTATTATTTAGTATCCTTTATATTTCTGTGTAACGTATAACTTACAATTTTCCTTTTATACGTACCAGACGAAGTGACGCAGAAATGACGTAGCACCCATTCGGCGGTTGCGTCAGACGGCGCGATTCACAATAGCTGTGAAAGTATACTAGAAAGTGCAAGTCCACTGTCTCACGTCCACATTATATCAGGCGGGGATTTACATAACAATCACACTTTTGTGGGTAACTGGAGCGATATTATGGCTATACTCAACACGTCGAGGTCACTGGGTTTTACGAACATGGGCATGAACAGAAGATAGGTGGAGCAGAAATTATGAATTATTAATACATTTCACAACTTCATACTAATTTAAAACATGCGGACTGGTCAGCTGGTCGGCCTTGCTTCTTATTCGCTGATAGTTTTAACATTTGAATCGTTCTAATTATATTTTATGATTGCCCTCTTTTCTGTAGAGTCATAATGTGCAGTTGTAAAATAAATTAAATATTAAGTTCACCTTTACCATCCATATTTGAATGATAATCGCACTAATAAATTTGTTAGTAATTCTAGAAAATCTTTTGAAAACGCGAGCCGTAATATGATCCTTCAACTCATTAATACATAATAGGAATGCGAACGTGTATCCATTCACGAAACGGAAAAAAAGCCATCACTCTATTAAATAAAAAAATAAATAAATCACATCTATTATTCATAAATACAATATTACCTTGATAATTTCTTAACCAATTGAATACAAAAAAAGATCAAGTACATTTTAGATATGGAATAAAATAATATTCGTAATAGTAATATGTACTATCGCGAGTGTTGTGGTATTTTCCTAAAGTTCTGTTTAGTATTTATTTTTCACAATACAGCAATTTTTTTACGACCAATATAAGCTCATTCAATCGACAATTAATTTAAACCTTTACCACACATTCCGGGTTCTGACAGACGCTACTTTTTGTTGATTTGGATACGTAGTTGTATTGTAATTTCAAGAGGGAACAAAAAATCTCAGCAAATGCACAACAATTCCCACAGCATTAAATGTAAGTGAGATCGTAAGATAGCGAATTACGCTTGTCATGCTCTTTTGCTTCGAGTAACCGCGTATTACACCGAGACGTGTAAACACAATTATTGTTTTATAAATACAAAAATATAAACATCTTGTTCCGTGTTATGGTATGAAATATAATAACTGGTGCGTCACGCTGTTCCAGGGTATGAAAACTTGAGTCATGCAATGGATACAACTCGGTTGAATATTTTCTGTTGAAGATAATTCATATAGTTGATCTGCCGATTTTCATTACATACTGAGAGTCATTGAACTCGTACTCAAAGCCCGTTTGTGTGTGATAAGACTCCAGTTACAAGTATTTGTTGTTTGCAGCGCCTGAACGATTTCAATTTTTAGCAAGAGTATCATGTACCAATGTATTTCAAATTGACCTCTATTTCAATTTTCATTTCAGTCAGTAAAGCCTTCATCCAGGATGGCTGCACGTGTCCTTGTTAGCATGCGTTGTTTTATGCGTAGCATATCCGTAGGTATACCTAGTATATGGATATTATCACTACCATTTCTATACAAAGCGAAACTTGACACACGTGCTTAGCCTCTCCGTGGGCCACAATGCACGGGCATTATTCATTACGTCCAGTTAACGTGCTGTTATGTATAGAGTTAAAAGAAGTTATAGGCGTTATCTATTTCGACTTACACTTATTTTAATTGAAAAATCTGCGAAAATTCTATCCTGTGACTCTTCAGAACAAAAAAAAAAACCGGCCAAGTGCGAGTCAGACTCGCGCACCGAGGGTTCCGTACAAACCTGATGCTTTTCGCAATTTTTCCTTTATCTGTGTTATAAGACGTTGATTCGTACCAAATTTCAAGATTCTGAGTTCACGGGAAGTACCCTGTAGGTTTTGATTCCCTTGCGAGTAGTGGCGAGTTTCAAAATATGCGGTTTTAATTCCTGTTTCTTTTGATTGCGTTGACATAGAAGTTTGATTTTGTTACAACTTAAAGGTATTATAGATTTGAGTATTTGATATGAATTTCAATATAATACCACTACGCGTTCATGAGGAAAGGGGTAGTAAGTTTAAAATTATTAAAAATATTTTTATTATATGATATAACTAAAAATGTATACTTTTCGCAATTTTTCCTATATCTCTGCTATAAGACGTTGCTTCATACCAAATTTCAAGATTCTGAGTTCACGGGAAGTACCCTGTAGGTTTTGATTCCCTTGCGAGTGTCGAAAATTTGCGGCATAAACGGGAGTATCTTTTGATCGCGTTGACTTAGAAGTTTGATTTTTTCACAGCTTCAAGAGACTATAGACTTGAGTATTTGATATGAATTTCAGCTTGATACCTTCACGCGTTCCTGAGAAAAAAGGTCTTGACAGACAGACAGACAGATGGACAACAAAGTGATCCTATAAGGGTTCCGTTTTTACCTTTTGAGGTACGGAACCCTAAAAATGCGACCGGGGAAGTTGAGCTACAATCTCATTATGCCACTTAGACTTAGAGAAGACCCTCCAGCAGATCTTGAGAACTACATCAAGAAAATTGGTCACTAACCAGCAACATTTTTGCCTATAACTAGCGTAAAATGTTACAGATTTGATTAAATTCTTCCGAAAAAGTTATGTTTTATTTAGGTAGGTATATAGAACGTGAAAACGCATATAAATACAGCGAAGCTTTAATTTTATATTCCATCCTTTTTATGTAGATGCTGATTATACCCACATAATATATTTATGTATGTGCATATTGTGCATAATGACAGGTATGAAGTGTGTCCGCATATTTAGCCCGTATTGGTTATTAATAATTCCACATTAGTAATTGCGGCTTTGAAACTAGAAAGTAGTTTAAATTAAATAATCGAATCTAGGTTATCCGAATTGGGCAACTGGGTTTGATTAATGCCAAATAATTTTTAATCCTTCGAAACTGTCACTTAACTAATGGGCAGCCTTTAGATATTGTTCGAAAATAAATATTAGTTACTACCTGTAGTGTTCTTAAAATTATTTAAATTATTGGCCGATCTATTCGCTTGTTTATATCACACGTCTATGGAGCTTGCAAAAAATAACAAAAGCCGTTTACGCAATATTATACTCGATAAGAAGTCGATATTATAATATATCGATTCTTAAGACTCGTACCTATATAATAGTTAAGACAGTATTTTGTTGACCAGCTGAAGGAGACAACTTATCTAGTTCGTAAATGAAAATGAATGAATGATTTTTCATTTAATCTAGATAAATATACAAGAAAACGGTGTCTTATAGTTTTTTCAAGTGTTTTCATATATAAATTCTATACTAAATGGCAGAGAATGCCTTCTGCGATTAAGTCCACCTATGTACACTGTGCATAAAGTATTAAATAAATAAATTAATTATATTGGTTACTTTTGAATTCACTTATTGTTTTTCAAGAGTCATTTAAATGGATACGTACCTACTATAAGAGGTATTGTAAATTGCTTATAAGTACTGAATATCAAAATACTTCAATCGAACTTAAGAATATATAAAATGATGTGATCGAAATCAAGTGCGGATGATTCGGAATTTACAACAATACGTAATAAAAATAATATTTATATTTGTATACTGTTATTACGTTTAAATGATTACAAATTGTAATTCGTTTAAACACACGTGGGAATCAGGAAGGTTGCTCAACAGCCGCAAGTCATTTATCTGATAGCGTTCACTTCCGTAGCAATATAATAATTTTATCAATCGCAATCTTATGTGCTTTCCATTTTATCTTGTGTACCCGATGATACCTATATAGGCTAACTAAGGTGGGAAAGTAATATAAATATGTCATTTGAAGATTTTTCGAGGAAAAACATCATTTGTTACGATGATGATGTTTTCTCTACGATTTGATTCATAAAAAAAAAGAGAGAAATCATAATTGCATAAAATTAAATTATAAGTAATAAATTGGTAATTCAATTATATGAAGAGCATTGTACTCCAAAGTTTTAAACTAGTTACTATTTTATACTCTGGTAGCTTGATATTTTAATAAAATTATAGTTATACAAAAAATACGGAAGTAATTACCGTTTATTATTAATTTCGCACGCCGAATCGGGTCCTAAGATCGTTGTTTGCGGAGCTTCATCAAATCGACCACAGATAAACGATCATGTCGACTTTCTAATTTATGATTATATCATTAATCATTGACTAAAACCACGAGGATCTATCAAGGCATGTGACTTTTAAATCAGGGTTAATGTTTTAAGTACCTATTGTTTTTCTTTAATGTTTTATTCACGAGTACCAATCGTTTATTTTGGAGGTCAAGTCTTCGTCAAATAAATTTGGCAAACTCATAGTCTTTTATTATTTTGAGGACAAAAAAGCACTTGCGGAATGTCAAATATGATTTGCAGCTTTGGTTGATTGCAAACTGAAATTAGATAGCAAGAACTTTTTAGGTAGTATAATTAGGTTCTTGTATTGTAAATGGCAGACCAAACTTGAATAGAACAAATAACATGTTGTTTTATATTGCAAGCTTATCTTAATTAGACTTGCCGTAGAAGTGTCAAGATAACTATAAAGGACAGTACAAAGCATGATTATTTTATCTTTACTGTTTGCACTTTTTAATTGGTTCGATACATAAATTAAATCTGAATCAGATTGCTATTAATGTATTGATTAAGGGCGTAACCTCACTAGCTGTGGTTTTTCCCATCATTATATCTAATCGTGGAGGTTATAAGTAGTCACGTTAAGAAAAATACTGGCACACAGATTTCTTACAAGTCAATAAAAAGAATGAGGTGACAATATTTGTTCAAAAAAGGAACGAGGTGGTGTTGAGCTTCATTTTTTTTAAGTTATGTATTCCATACTTTTAAGTTGTATTATGTGGTATTTAATCTACAAGGTATTTGGAAAGAGAAAACGATTTGTGTTTTTTTTTTCCTTAATTGAAGCAAACCGCACGTGAATGAATATGTGGTAACTGAGCCTTCGTGTTTCACAAATATTGAAACATTTCATAACTTTTACATCTTAGGAACTTTACTAAGGAGAACGCAACCGGATACTATAAGTACTTTTTACGCGAGTTAATATCGAATTTATAATTAAATTGAGACAAGCCAATCCTTGGGTGTATTGCGTAAGTTACTTAGAACCTAGGCTAGATTGATTGATGGAAAGATTTGAGTGTTAGCTAAGTGAGTAACCTTGTGTTTCTAAATGCTTGGTGGTTGAATTCCTGTAAGGCAAATATTTTTATTCCCAACGGATATTTGTCAATCAGTGGTCGAATATTAAATAACATAATGTAATCGTTGTTTACTTATATCTATGTTTAGCATTACATAAAATTGTTGTACCATCCAAATAGTTTTGTACATTTTGAAATTATGCTTTAAAATCATTGTTAAAGAAAAACCCAAGATGTTCAACTGGTCTATCAAATCCGTCCTCAAACATTACTACAGAAATGCAGTAATTTATAAAACTACTTGAACTTTACTCCACATGGATAAGGTTGAATATATCAACTGTGTAATGATATATTTCTTAGTGACTTTTGTTCGAAACTGTGATTTATGTATTACTATCAATTGTTGTTGCTCTACGTTTTTGAACATGTGTATAAAAAGAATGGAGACACTGTGCTCTTAACTAATTCACTATCCACTTAGTTATTGCCGATGTTTGGGAATTTCCAAAGAGCACTGTTGAGACATTGGCTGTTTATGGCATATTAAATTACAAAATACGTATACATAATTGACATTCGTAATGCACATTCTTCAAGTCACTTTCATATTACATTCGATTATCGATTATACTCTGTGTTCTAAACATAATATTCTTCATTAACAAGCTTGAATGAAAATGTATTATATTAGTGCAAGGTTTTATAACGTTTTTGGGTCTCGTTTTTAATGTAGGTACATTATAAATTTGATCATTTAAGTTGCCCGTACCAAATCATCTACCTCTTCATTAAGAAAATAATATGGTTTCGGCAAACGATGGTAGAGCCTGTACTATGGTAACCAGACCACTGATAAACATACATATATATTTGTAAATACAAACATATTATAGATAAATTACAGAACAAATGATGCTCATCACATAAAGATTTGTCCTGGGTGGGAAATCAAACCCACAATCTCCGGTTTAACAGTCAGGGTCACTTATCACTAGACCAACAGTTACAGGCCTGTAAATAAAAAGTGGTATGTAAACAGTGTCACATAGTATTTACGTCATTGCATGTGTCAGTAGTTCTCGTTAGACAGTTGTTGGTATAGGTCAAGGCGTTCAGTTCTTGTAAGCTTCTTTCTCGCTACAAACAGGTTTCTCAGACAATGAGAAGTAGCTATAATAAATATTGCAATGAGTCGATTGTTTGATCGTTCTCTTTGAACTGAGATACACGTGTACAGGTTAAACAAGTTACATATTCATTTATTTATGTATCTGTTACCGTTAGTATGTGCGGTAAGTTATTCTGCATATCGTCTAGGAAATGGTTGCGATTGCTACGGCTATAGAATTTATGGGTAAGGTCTGCTTACATGTCAATAAGCGCCTTTTACAGAGATTCTTTAGAGCTTATATGAAATAGAAACCAAAGTAATAAGTAATGTACGATACGTAAAATTAACTAATTTTACGTATCGTACATAAATAAATATTACATTAAATTATAGCAGACTACTGCTAGCTTAGATACGGAAAAACTATCCAGGATGAAACTATAGTTTAGTTACAGACTTTAGTGCAGTGTTGTAGGTACCTGTGGGGTATAGGTTTAGTATGTAATGATAAAACGATGATATTGTGTTGTGTTTTTTATGTATTTATTCAAACGGGTATCATTTAAGCTATCACCAATTTAATTAGTTTTGTGTTTCTTAAATAATAGGGTTTGTCCTCAAAATAGTAGATCTGTCACCAAAATGTAGTCACCAAACAATGCAAAATCAGTTCCACAATAAATCACCTAAAATCCTGAGATATAAGGTCTAGTACCAAATAAATGTTTTTGTATGTATTATAATAGGTGTGTCCTAATAAGTATTTAAGCAAACTAATTTAAAGAGATCACCAATAAATCATATTATGTTACCCCCTAACCTATCTGTAATGGACAAGTAAAAACATAGCAAGTCGCTTCTGGCGTGGGGGGTCGCAGTTCTAACCTAACCTAACCTATATCTTTACTTGCCTACTATTACGAAATAAAATGTTATTACTGTATTGGAGGAGTCGCAGTCAGGGATCGATAATCGATTTATTTGGTGACAGATCTACCATTCTGAGCACAGAGCTATTATTTAAGTAACAAAACTGTTATTATAAGAACGAAGTTTATATTCATGTAATGCAATATAATTTTATTGGTTATCGATCTCTTATTTTACACATATATTAACATTAATTTGATAATTCATACCTGGGAACAATTTTTGTTTATCTGAGAACGAAAATATTTCGTGGCGATAGATCTATTTATTAGGTGATACAACTTGATGACAAATATAAATTTTGGTGATAGAAAATATAGTTCCATCAAACTGGTACGCCTACGGAAACAAATAAGTGCTATAGGCGGTACTTAATTAGCGCTGGCAGACCTTAATCAACTGTCACGCCGCTAATGGTATGAATAAACCGTACTCAACAATAATCTTAACGTCTCCTTAATTATGTATTTAAATTCTTTAAATACCATCGCAGTTTACTTTGTCATACAGGACAATTACAAGACTCCCTCCGCTGACCATATTGCCTGTATCATAGAACAATAAGCATATTGGTACTTTGGTAACTGTGTGTTGTTCAAGTAGGTACCTATCAGTCAAAAACTGAAGTTACTTTCTTTTAAAAATTTAAGAATCGTGATCTTTTTGTCAAATTTTCATGACATAACAGTCTGAGTCAAAAGAAAGTTATAGATTTAATAACTTTTTACACGATTTTGCAATGAAATAGGATCAAGTAACGCAAATGTTGTATTATTAGCTATTAGATTTTAGCTTATTTTAATAAAAATGAAATCTTTCCATATTAATTTCATAAAGCAGTTTATTAGAATCTTTCGATCGCCTCATAAGTTTAATGATCCCAATGCAATTCAATGGTCTAAGTGCGGAAACAGCCGAGTAACACTGATCTCCATATACTGAAACGTAAATTAACTTTAACTCCTTCTTAAATGTCTATCTGTCGCCAGTTTACATGTTTATGTGACAGATAGGTACAGCATGAGACTGTGACTTTAAACCAATAGATAATTGTTTAAGTCTAATTATTCCTTTTTTTATTTAAGATTACTAGCAATGTGGGTCGCACATTAAGTAGTACTAGTATTCTTGAAAACCTCTCGTACTAAGCAGAATTGCTTGTGAGACGAGTTGGTTCACGGTGGTAGTGTGTTGGTGGGATTCGAACCCGCAACTAGTTGATCACAAGTCTGACACCCTAGCCATTAGGCTGCCGCCGCTTTAACCGCTTTGAGTTCGGTTTCGTAAAATTTTTGGTGAAAACACTTATTATACTAGAATGATTACAGCGTATGCAGATGTATACACCAAAATGTCTAGCCTAACACATAAGTGTTGGTTTTAGAGCTTCTAACTGTTAAATACACGCAAACTCGCGTATTGGTGTATGAAATGAAATGAAATGAAATGAAATATTTATTTTTTTCGAGTAGACCTTTACAGGCACTTTCAAAACGTTAATGACGCTAGTTGCGCGGTTCCAAGGTGTCATTCCTATGGAGAAGAACCGGCAAGAAACTCCATAGGCTACTCTTTTAAAATTGGTTATGAGTATACAATTTAAATAATATTGAGTAAATAAATGCAGGGTCTTTCCTGGACTGGCCTTTTTAAGAAAGAACCAGGTCGATCTGAGCAAGCCTGTGCCAACAGATGGCAAGCATGCCTCGAATAGCTCATGCAGCTCAACCATTTTCGAGGGAGCTGCACAACCCGACACACAACAATACCACCAGTGACACCATAAAAATATGTGGGGCAACAACTTCCTCAAATCGCCAGATTGCAAAAACTATAGCAGACTAAAAGATGTACAATAATATAGAATCAAATCAAAAGAGTTAATAATAGACCTGCATAATATTTACACTTACAATACCCATGAACTTATATAATAATGAATTTAATAAATTGAATTAAATAAAATTGTAAACATAATATGCAAAAGCACAAAACATGTCAAAGAAAAAAAATGAAATACAATAATGTATACGCAAAAGCGCAAAACATGTCAGAAAAATATATGAAATACAATAATGTATACGCAAAAGCGCAAAACATGTCCACAATTTGTATATAAATAAATATATTTACAACATGCAAACAAAACAAACGACAGATGTATAAGCGAGCAGCTCAATCCCAGGCGGCTTTATCATTCAAATAATCGGATATCTTGTAATATCCTTTTTTACATAATTTTGATTTAATATGAGTTTTGAATTTTCTAACAGGTAATTTACGAATATCAACGGGGAGCTTATTGTAAAAGCGTATACATTGACCCATGAACGAGTTGCTAACTCTATGAAGACGAGTAGCATGAACAGTTACATTATGTTTGTTCCTGGTATTAACAGAGTGAACATCAGACATTTTTACAAAATTAGATTCGTTCTTTTGAACATACATTAAATTTTCAAAAATATATTGCGAAGTTACAGTCAGAATGTTTATCTCTTTGAATTTCTCTCGGAGAGAAACTCTTGGGCCTAGATTATAAATAGCGCGGATAGCCCTTTTTTGTAAAATGAAAATAGTATTAATATCTGCACAGCTTCCCCATAGGAGAATGCCGTACGTCAAAAGACTGTGAAAATAACTAAAATAAACTATTCTGGCTGTATCCACATCAGTTATCTGTCTGATTTTCTTTACAGCATAAGCGGCTGAACTGAGCCTTCCAGATAATTTGGTAATGTGTGGGCCCCACTGTAGTTTGGCATCAACAGTTATACCAAGAAAAACAGCTGATTCAACAGGGTCCAACTCTACTCCATTCAGTTGTACATTGGTACTTATTTGCCTTACATTAGGCGTTGAAAACTTAATCAATTTGGTTTTTGATGAGTTTAAAAGTAAATTATTGACATTAAACCAATGGACAACCCTAGAGAGCGCGTTATTGACTTCGTCAAAATTTTCGAGTCGGCGTTTTATTTTAAAAACTAGAGATGTATCATCTGCAAACAGCAGAATCTTATGATTTTCCCTTACATGAAAAGGTAAATCATTTATATAAATAAGGAACAAAAAGGGCCCTAGAATTGAACCCTGCGGAACACCCATCGTTACCACAGACCCTTTAGATCTATTTCCATTCACATCAACTCTCTGTATTCTATTATCTAAATAAGAACTTAAAAGACTAAGAGCCTTACTTCTAATACCATAGTGGTTCAGTTTTCTAATGAGTGTATCATGACATACACAATCAAAGGCTTTGGACAAGTCGCAGAATATGCCTAAAGCGTCCTGCGAATTCTCCCATGTATGCCATGCGCTATGTTCTTACTCGCTTTCATCTGGTTTCACTTAATTATGTGTACTTATGTATGTACCTATTGTACATGTACTTACGTCAATCTCACGTATATGGCGGATTTATGACAATTTTGTTTGGACACTAAATTTAGTACTTACTTAAATATTTTTTATCGAAAGATCTCTCGTGTCGAAACTCAAATAATATTAATTTAAATGAGTAATAATAAATTTATTAAGAAAACTTATAGCTATTTAATAAAAATTAAAACTAAAAACTTTACAATAAATCAACCATTTATAAAAAAAGACTTGTTAGCCATTATGAAGTAAAATGGATTACAAAATAAAAGCTAACAAGCACCAAAAAATAAAAAACTAAATTAAATAGAAGCTATTTCGCAATCGCTATCCCCTACTTCATCGTTTTCTATACCATTCATTTTTCAAGGTCATTGATGCATAAATGGTTCATAAAAATATACACAAACAAAATTCTTTGATCCTATAATATAGCCCTCGTATGAGAATGGAATCGTCACTCATTGCAGCCAAAACATCATTTGATCACACACACATACATGGGTTGTGAATAATTTTCGATAAGATAAATTCGATGGACCTAGGAGAAATAGGTCACAATTCGTTAAAAAAAAAATGGTTTTTGTAGTATTTCCCGCACATAGACGAAACAAAAACATTTTTAATATTGATCGTTACGTGTAGTGTGAAATCCGTAACAATTGATTATGTAATTTGTTTATTGCACTTATTTGTTAGACCGATGTAAAACTTTGTATTGGAAAAACGGTTTTTACACATTCCTTTGTAACAATTTTGGGAAAATTACTATACTATAGTAATTTTATTTAACTTATTCTATAGTAACTATAGAATAAGTTGGTGTTGGTAATGAAAAAGGGTACACGGTATTAAACAGTTGTTGCTCAGCTTGACGAGCATAAGAATAATTCAATCGTTTTTATTTTCCTGAAATCAAATGTCAATAAAAATTACCATAACCTTAGCTCAACCGTACCTTCACACTTCTTTTGCAAAAAAAGTATTCTAACTGTATTGGTTTTTCGATTTCAATGTAAGTTACATTATCGTCAAGTATCCCTGTACAACCAAATCGATTAAAATTCGATTTAAATAAGAATATATTTTCATGGTTGCGGGTAACAGGTGCATGCATGCAGCTAGTTGTTGTTCGTTGTGGCATTTCATGAGACCTTTGTTCAACAGTGGAAGTCTTCCGTCTTATGATGATGATCCCTGTAAATCACAACTACTAGCTCTTACTATGAATTTAAGTAATTCAACAGGACCGAGACAAGTTTGTGCAGTTAACGGGCGACCTCCGGTAGTGAAGCAGCACTCACCCGAACAAGAAGTACCATCGGCTGAGTACTAGAATAAAGTAAAAAAATATTTATCTATTTGAAGACTATAGGAATTACGTCACATAGGCATACCTTCGAGAAATAGAGTGGCTAAGTACAGTACACCGATTGAATTTGTATTAAGTAATAAAATTGTTACCAAGGCTCACCTGCATTAGTGTCATGAATGTCAATGCTAAGAATGCAGGCAAGCTAAGCGGATATTTATTGATTTTAAACGAATTGATTTTACGGATTTTCTTCACGGAAGTTCGTTATAATTGTACATGAGATGTAAATGTGTGCTTTATTATGTAATTATTTGTTTAAGCCTCCCTTTTAGAATTAAGAAGATGCTAAGTCCGGATTACAAATTCTAATTGGAGGTCTATTAGACATTCGGTAAGTTGGCCTTTTGGTTTGGATATAAAGCCATCCGTTCACGATTCAGTAACGTAAAATTGCGTCTAGCATCTTTTAAGAGTGAAATTCTTTTATCAACAACCTCCTACCCTTTTCCCAATTATTTGAATCGGCGTAACTGATAGTCTGCTTCCATTCATCTCTACTGCTCTTTGCCTCAGCATTCAGCCCTTTCTTTTCGGTCTTTATTTGCATGTATACCCATTCACTATCATACTCATACGTTGTTTAATTATGTGGCTCTCCTCCCATATAAGATGAAATTCATCACATGATATTTGATTCATTACCGAAATGAAATAAAATTGAGAAATTTATCATCAATGAATGGTTTTGGCGATAACATTCGAATATTGTGCGTACGCATCGAAGCAATCACTGTTGCGTTTAAAAATATGCTTATCAAAGGAGGTATGTACGATTTCACTGAATATTTGAGTGATTTTTTAATAAGTTTAATACCTTGAAGTACTTATAATTGATTTATTATGAAAACATATTAAAACTTGATAAAAACGTCAGAAAGATGATGTCGTAAAGTTTCTCTTCTAATCCTCGAAAATATGAAACATGGATTATGAACGATATTTACAATGTTAAGGGCTTATGATAACGTCACGTTGCGAAAGATTTCTGAAGAGTCAGCTGATATATTCATAAAGGGAAATCGCACAATTTTATAGCATTGCTTGTTAATCGTTAGTGTTGTAACCTTGATAACCTCCCTGTGGAAAATAAATGGTAATTAATTTCATTACGATAAGTCGACGCGGTTGATATGACCACACAGAAAGATTATACTCAGAAATTAATCATAATAGATTTGATTGTTTACTTATACAATATATTCTTATCTTGTTTCATCTTAAACACCTTTTCGTTTGCTTGTGAAATATTAAGCGCAATTTTACTGTCTATCAAATCTTCATTTTTATATCATACGTTTAGAATAGCATTAGATGTTCAAAACATTAAAATTTAATACATTAAAACTTTAGGTTCGCAAAATAAAAGATCTTGTTGTGAAGTATCAAATAATTTACATGCAGAACTTTTCCTTTAAACGCATAATATGTATAGAACATAAATAATTACGCTTTTCATATATGATTCCCCATATAATATCTTTACGACTACCTGAACAGGTGGCTTGCACGCAGATTAGACACCAATCGCTTGCTTATGCAAATGTTTCAAACATTATGTGACTTCAATGGAAGTCTGCGGCTAGATCCGTAGCTGCAGGGTTCAGAGAAAGGGGCTTTCCCTATTTCAAATACGATTTACTGAATACTTGGAAATTCCAAGTAAAGATTCTTACACAATCAAGACGCTTCGACCGCACACCTATTCGTGACACATTCGAGATTGTACACAATGCCTTTCACGATGCACGGTGTACGAGACGCGTTGTATGTGCTTTTAAACTTATAATTGTTATAATAATCCCCACGGTTATATCACTCTTGTTTCTTCAAAACGCGATATTTGCTTCTAAAATCGGCCGTGTGTACAGGCATTTACTTTACATTTAATTCAATGAAACTCCTACAAGCAATTTGCATACAACGTTAACGACCGCCAATGCACACACACCTTAAGTAGTGTAAACAATTACTAATGTTATGTTTTTTGGTTTTATAAATATCAAGTTCCAGTTGCAAATAAAGTTTTAGATTGTAAACACAATCATTATGAATCGAATAAAGAAACAATGACCAAGTTAAATAATCCTCTGTTTTTTAAGTTTGTTAGGTGGGTAGAAGCTAGTTAACAAAGAAAATGTAGTGAAGTATAGTCATAGTCGTACTTATTCGTTTATGTACCTATACAAAAATTAGGGCCAAATACTAAGTTCGAATATGAAATGGGGATCAAAAGGATTTACTACCTTTTTTTTTATAACGACGCCGCACTAAGGAATTTAATCCCTGTTTCGCGGGGGTTTCACAAACATTCTATCCGTGTGGCTATCCGTGCATTATTTTAAATATAAGTGTGTTTCTGTTAAATTATTAAATCGTATTTGCCACTTCAGGACTAATATGATATCGAAGTGACTATAAAAAATGTAATTTGTGCAACATGTGACCGATAATAAAAAATCAAAATATCTTATATATTAAGTGCAAATTCATGACATGACGTCAAACATGACTTGGTGGGTAAATTCAAGTCCACAAAAAATAAATAAAAAGTCTTTGTTTTATAAAAATAGATGAAACACAATTAGTACTTAATTAGTTTGACCTGTAATTTACGTTTTAGCAGACCTGCTTTGACCGGAAAATCTCATATTTAGGTATGATACTTGGTTGTAGAAAAACGCTGACAAACATTATGGCTGTATTATATCAAAGATGTTGGTTGCTTGACCGAATTTTAATTATGTACACCTTATTAATATAACGTCTTCTAATGTTTGATAAATATAATTATATACCTATATTATTTAGAAAATTACTAGTCATCCAATACTTAAGATGAGCATCGTAAATACATATAATTATGATTAAGTACGTTTATATAATATATCAAGGAATTGTGAATGCATTGTAAAACTTAAGAAAGTACCGTGGCGCTTGAATAATTGTACCTAAGTTGATGCAAATGTAAGAATCAAAATCTTTTCAAAAACGAAATTAAAAAGTTGCCTTATAACATAAGCGATATCAACAAATAAAACGAAACGACCAATAAATATTATCCTCCTTAAGGTATAACTATATAACCAGCATGTGTCAAATTTATGACCAAGAAAGATATATTATTAGTGTGCAATTGTGCATGTACGTTGGCGAAACATCTCGAGTTTTATTAAACAGCAATCTTCATAAAACTCTTGGCAACAGGTTTTTGTCACTGCAATAAATCCAAAGAAAAAATGCAAAGGGTTGGCTACCGTAATTAGGTGTATTCTTTTTCTTTTCGTGAAGTTACCGGAGACTGACCGTCAGCTACCATCTAATGAATGAAAATGTGTATAAATTATACTGGAGGAATCTAGAATTGAAACAAAACACGGATAGATAATTACTATATTTTGGGTGTCAATAAGCTTTTCTCCTTGTTTGAAATATCTTACTCCTTGTATATGTAGTTGGGTTTTACAGAAAATGCATCAAACTGTGAATAGGATAAATAATAAAATTATTATTGAAAAACAAAAGCACGACTGCGTAGAAAAAGATTTGTTTTGATGTTAAATTTAATATTTTTTTCTTTCTTTTTGTGTAGTCCCTTGTTTTTATTGTCCTGATTTGCATTCCTAAGTACTACAAATACATTAATAACTGGTTTTACATCAATATCAAACCCATTTGTAGGACTATTAATAACGTAATGATTTACCGCAAAATACCTGTGTTTCAAATAGTGCTACTATTTTGGTCATAAAATTTGCTTCCTGATAATTTGCATGGTTTCTACATACTAGTAACTAAAAGGAAAATTACGATAATCCTATAAGCAAGTACAGGAAGTCGCATTGAACGTTGGACGTTGTATCATCAGGCCCGTCACACAAATCGCTCAAGTTCAATACTGTAATAATAAATTGCAACGGCTTTGAACATTTTAGTTTGTTTTTATATCATGAGATCATTGCTCGAAGGGTTCAAGGGATTCGTGATGTCAGTGTTATTTCCGCACTAAGGAAGTTTCAATTTAAAGCAATTACTCTTATATGATATTATGTCTATTTAAGAAATGAGGTAACGGATATTTATGTGTTAGACTCGACTAAATGACACTAATGTGTCACGTTCAGATAATTATTACTATTTTATTTTTTCTAGAATTACAATGGACTTATGAGAATTCATCTTCATCGCAGTGTGTTCGATTTTGAATATTTCACCTATTTTATATTCTACGTGGTTGTGAACTCTTGATATGAGTTTTCCATGCGTCTGATGTATAAAGACCATTATGTAATGTACTTATTGACATACCTACCCGTCTTTTGTTTCCTTCGTTTTGTCTTTAACAGTACCGTAATTAACAAAGGAACACCAAATATCATAACAGACCTAGATTTTCTTACAGATATCGGGATATCCTTTTATGTTCGTCATATCACAGCTTGTATCTTTATCAGTGCTGGGCAAAAGTGGTTCACGACTTCCTGTTTGGTTTTCCACCTCACTTTTCCCTGCATTATCGTCATAAAACCTACGCACTGTGGTACAGAACAAACCAGTACGAAACTAGACGAAGTACATCGTGCTTACTAAATAATTACTTCCTCAAAACTACATTCAACACCTGGACAGGACAAGTTTTTATCTTCATTAAGTATTATTTATTTTTAACTAACTGTGCCCGCGGTTTCTCCCTCGTTATTATTGCCCGTTTTTTTTAGATTTTTCTAATTATTTATTCTGCTATTCGTGAAGGAGACGAATCGAATCAATCAAATATTATGAAAATCGGTTCACGCACGGCACACGTTCTCGAGTTATTTAAGTGTTGTAACAAAGATAACTTTGTTTTATGTTATAGATGCAGAAAGGAAGCTCATCGCTTAAATTATCTCTAAAGAATTGGTTTTATACGGAGAGTTTATCGTTAACACGCAACTTCAATATAGTTTTTAATTAGTTTCTAAGTTATGCCTAGTTTGATCTACGAGCTTTGTAATGTACACTTCTCCAAAGACTTAACAGAAATGCAAATAATATGGTAATTCGGTGGGAATCGATGGTACAGTGAAACAAGCAATCTATTTAACTTGACACGTCTCAGAATTTATTATTTTCTCGCAATAAATATGGCTGCAATTATGTATCTTCCCACGTGCATAAGATGTTATTCAAGACGTTCTGTTATTAAATTTAAACAATAATATTGTATACAATACTGATAATTCTATAAGTATGAATTGAATTACAAATGCATTTTTTTTCAAATAGGCGAATTTCGGCTAACTAATATATTTTACTGACTAATGAAACTATAGTTCTTTGGTTCACCGCGTTGAATGTTCCACGCTAACTCATTCACTAGCCGTACATCATCGGTGTCTATCGTCATTTTTACTGTTTTATTAGACAATCACTGTTTATTAATGACTAGCTTTTGCCCGCGACTTCGTCTGCGTGGACTTCAGAATTGGGTCCAAAAGGAAATAAAAAATGGAAAAGTAATGAAAAATGGAATAAAATTTTCACCCGTGTTATAGCGTGCGCTGTAATGGAAAAAATACCAAATTTCTAAGCTGTCAGCCCACGGCTTAACTCGTTAACAATTTTCAATAATTCTTTAGAAACTACTTAAGGAATCGGGATAAAAGGTAGCCTATGTTCTTTTCCATGTCAAAGGCTACATGCATGCCAAATTTCATCCAAATCCGTTCAGCCGTTTTTGCGTGATTGAGCAACAAACATCCAAACATCTAAACATCCAAACATCTAAACATCCACACTTTCACATTTATAATATTAGTAGGATTACACTACGCTTGGCCTAAAGAGGAAACGCGAGTGTCCTTTTTTCCATACAAACGCTCTCGACCGTTTTCTCCGTGGTCTATGATCTTAGAGCTATGTTTTTTTACCAGAAATAAATATAATATGCCCCTATTTTCCTTTTATATTTTTTTTCCCGAAAAGTTATATTTAAAAGAACTAGAACCTTCAAAAATGCTTATTTCAATCGCCGTTTTCAGAGTCGTTTTTTTATAAATTGGGCATAGTCTGGTCTTCTCATTCAGTATATGAAATAACCTTTAAATTGGTCCAAAATTTGAGGAGCAAATGGTCGAGAGCCAAACGTCGGCTTAAAGTCGGATATAAAATCGGAAATACAGTTGTCCTTGTCACATACACATGTATAAAGCGCGACAGCGATAGTCACTTAAAATACCTAATTGTCAAAAGTCTCTCGCCCGCATTTCCTCTTGATAAGCGCTTTAACTCATTCTTGGTAATCCTGCAAACAGTACGAGGCATTTTGAAACCAATAAGGAATAATTTAAGTCTTTTATAAATTTTACAATATGTACGTGAATGTAATATAAAAATAAGTAAAAAAGTGTAATAAAAGGAAATAATAAGTATGTGTACGTATTATCTAATAAGTAATTTAATTGTTCACAGGTAAATAAAATTTCTTTGGAGTTGTAATGAACGAAGCTAATCACGGAGAAGCTTGAAACCTGAAACGGGGCATATAACATGTGTACGTAAACTTATTTATTTTATCTGTGTTCTCTTAACTATCTAAGGTTTTATCAAAATATTGTAAAAATACATTACAAAATATTAATAAAAAATTCGCAATAATTATATTAGTTTAAGTATTTATTTTTCAGTAATTATTACTTATGGTCATCATCACGATTATTATGCTTTTTACTGAAATCGTAATTTCTGTGTAATTTTTCTTGTGTTCCAAAATATTGGCCTTTTATTTCCCAACTTCTTTTCATCTCTTTGATTTTATTTTGCTAAGCAATAAGGATAAGTAAAAAACATAAATTGTATTTATCTTGGATTTCACATGAATTTTCAACGATAGTTCAAATGGCACATCCTGTGTAGGATCTTGGTGTCAAGCAATTATGTATTACAAAAGTCATAGGCTCGGTTATATTTATTGGAGGATACGGGTGTTTCTCACGCGTATAGTTTTAGGGGTCACAGAAATTGCTTCACGTAAACTACTGGTATCAGTAGTAGGTAGACAGCTAACAATTTGAACACGACTGGAAAACAAAGCAGTAAATATACGTTCTTACACACGTAAGGTGTGCACTAAGTAGGTATATCTACATCAGCGTTGCCAGACGTCCCGATTTTGGCGGGACGTCCCGATATTTAAATCAAAATTAAATGTCCCGCGCGGGACAGGCTCAGTCCCGCTTTTCGGAGATAACTCGACCGTGCTTGATCTTTATTAAAGAGAAAACGTAAACTTTAAAAGAAGTTAAATCTTCACAGAAATATCATGAATAAGTAATTCTTATAAATAATTATTCTCTCATTGTAAGTTGCAATTTGTAACATTCACTCCACAGGCTATTTTTTGAAACGTCTTATTTTTTTCTAATGAATAAAACTTTTTTTTATTTAGATTTGTGTTTTTTTATTCTGAAGACTTATAAAACTCTACTACAAAACTTTACTAGGTATATCGATAGGTTAAATCTGATGTAAAATATTATATTTTTATTAAAATACATTTTCTGTGGCTATTTTTGCCATCTATTGTCACGTAAACGTAATTTTAATTCAAATAAAAAGATTAATATTTGAAAACTTCTGACTATATAAGTACTTTTTTTTACTATGTCCCGCTTTCGACGAAAGAATCCCGCTGTTTTCACTCAGAAAGTTCCAAAATCCCGACTTGGCAAAAAAAAAAACTGGCAACGCTGATCTACATATTAAAAAACAAAATCGTCCGTGGCGTCTGTGTAGACGCGATGAACTCAAAATCTATCGAACGGACATTCATATGGTTTTCACAATTGGATAGTGATTCAAGTATAATATATGATGTAGGTATTTGTGTTAATTTGTGTATAATACTCGTGCGAACCTGGGCAGGTCCTCTACTTATTATAAACGGTAAAGTTATACCTATGCATGTTCATCATTTTTCTGAAACGATTAATTCTGATCATACTGAATAGTGAGTCTCCTTGCAAAAGTCATACCTACCTAATTTTATAGAGTTGGTATCATTTAGTTGTGTTAGTTATTTTTTATTGAAATATAAAATGAGCTTTGATGACATCATGATAGATATTCAGACTTACAAATCTGTTACACGGATCTTGAGCTTAGAATTTTTAAATAAAAACATTTGTGTAAACTCCAAACCCTTGCGTTATTTCTTTTTTATTTACCCTCTAAGTATTTAAAGTTCATTAGGTCAAGTGAGACTTATCTTGATTATCGATAACTGCAGTGAGATGACGCTAAAGTGTATGCAATATATAAGTTTATTGAGTTCTTTTAGAGTTATGCGGTAAGTTTGTAGCTTGACATTATTTTGTGAATAAAAAAGCGACTTCCGTGTCGCTTAAGAAAGGTAGTCGTGTAAAATATGTGAGGTCGAGCTAGGACTTGCATTCTGTAATTTTATGCCAGTTTACCTATTACCATTTTATTTGTCTCAACAATAAAACTACCAATTTCAATTAATTAATAAATTGAGGCCGTTTAATAAAGGTCATTCTAGTTTGAGTTTTGGTTCTAAGAAGTAATTGATTTTGGTAAAAAATAATTGCTGCCGTATTAACCTATTATTCAATCTGTGAAATACAAGGAAAATCATTATTATATATATATTTTTTTTCAACCTTGTTTAAATCCATTCTTTAAATAAAACGTTAATTACGGGCAAAAAACAAAAACGCATCATTGAAATTTGAAAAATGAATGAAAAACTACTATTAGCGTAATTTAAAAACAGTTGAAGACCTGTTTCTATTTTAATCGAACTAAAGTACTATCAATGACTTGAATAATATTACTCAACGCAGTTTGACATGCGCAAATAAATATAATCTGTACAGGTCACGCCTAACTCTTTTATCAGTTAACTACTAGAACCAATACATTAGTAACTGTGACATTGCCTTTGTGTTGCAAGGTTGCGTATCTTTTCAAAGCTCAGATCGTGACCAAAGAAAGTCATGTCAAAACTATTGGTGGAATCAGACGTCGAGCAAATAATGTTTAGTGACGTAATCTTTAAGATTTTGTAGTAAAGCTATAATGATATAGACTGTAGAATCTAAAGAATCTGGTGTATTTAAAAATATTGAAGTGAATGATCAACTCAGCCTATCGCTGTCTTCTGCTGGACCTAGGCCTCTGCCATGTAGCGCTACAGCACCTGGTCCTCCATTTGGGGGCTGTGTTGTGTGTTGTGCAAAGTCATAAGGTGTTTGCCCTAGTCACCACGCTGGACAAGCGGGTTGATGACCGCAGTTTACTTGCAGTTCTTTAGGAGAATGCTGCTTCCCATTCTCATTGTTCATATATCTCTTAGTCGATTCTTACGACACCTACGGGTAGAGAGAGAGGTTTTATTGTATGCCGAAACCCTACCGCGGCAGTGAACAAAGATATGTTATTAAGGTAAGGTAGGCAAGAGGTAATAAAAATATATATATATATATTATTTGCAAAGGACAGCAAGATTCTGATTATTCTTCAGAGGTGACAAGACTAGAAAACATGACTCCCCGGGAGGGGAAAATGAAGCTGAGTTAAAATTATAGTTATTTGCTTCTATTGGTTTATGGTTAATCAAAATATAAGATTTATAGATAACAAATAATGAAAGTAGGCCGCAAATGCACTTGCGTGTCTAAGAGATAAAACTTTCTCTATTACAATGATTCCGCGAATTTTAGTTAATGCAAACGACGGATATTCAAGCTGGTTCATCAAACTTGTTTGAACGACTCCCAATGTCGGTCATAATACCACAAAAAAATGATAAGGCAAGACATGTCTTAACAGGTTTTTGAAAAGGGTGTAATTACAACTTTTTTTAAATTTAATTCTTTTACACAAACCTTCATATTTTATATTCTCCGTTGTTATATCAATTTAGCATCTTGACATTTAACGCTTTTGCTCGTAACTGTATTTTGGTCCAAATAAGGACCTTTTTAAATATGAAATTAAAACCATGTTTGTACAAGAAAGTAATATCCTGAATCAATATTGAATAAGTTGTCTGAGCGGATACAACATTGAAAGAACACACTCGCTCAAGATTATTTTTTATTCACGATTAAGTAAAATATATTTATTATTTTTATATTTTTATGTATTATAATATACATTATTTTTTACTTACTATTATTTACTTAAAACAATATTATGATATCAATTAAACTTTTTCTAAAGACAACACTGCAGTCATCCAAGCACTTGTGTCCTCCAAAAAAAAGCCTCACGAATACTAACAAGTTTAAGTAACATTTTATTTGGCAACTCGGTCTAAAATGTTATCAGATTTTTTACGTATGTATCTCATACAACGCCCGAATATCCACAGTTGTATAATTTATGTAATTTGTACAAACAAGTTACCAATCAGGCCAGAAAATCATACAGTTACATGTTCATCGTTTGTGTTAAATTTTAATTATATAACACGAAAAATACTCGCAAAAAGTCTTTATTTGAATAAACGGGTTTAAAATGCGGTTTCGTAATCTATGTCTAGTTTACCATGGAGTTGCGTAAGGCTAAAAACAATTCTTGCAAATTATGCGTACACGCACGCTTTTGAACCGGTTCAATAATTGGGAAATTATTATTTTATTGTTACATAGAGAATTAAACGAAAAGAATCTGAGGACCAAAACGATGGTCGCTTCTAAGTACTTACATACAGCTGTACATGAATAGCATTATTTTAGCACTGCACTTGCATAAAACAAATAATAATTGTACATAAATAACTTCATTTTTATCTGATAAACTGGACTTAAAATATTTATACCACACCTCTACTAATCCATTCAAAATCAAATATAATATCAATGTAAACCATACTCAATTAAGGAACATTAATTTAAAACGTGTTAACAGTATTCGCTGGTATAAATAACGGTGCCTTGACGGATTTATTCGCAAACACTTCGAACGTCGTTAAGCATCGCAATTTGCTAGGAGTTCCGTCGACTAGTTTTTTGCTACGCACACACTAAATGCTTCAAATCAAGACCTCGTAAATCATGACTTGATGAGTTAAGATCATTTAAATTATGTACAGTCAACAATCTAAGTATAAATAACACTTGGAGTTTATCAGCGCGTTCCTTTCTAAGCAATAACATCGAAATTCGCTAAGCTTTGTCACCATGTACGTTTATCCGACTGTACGTATAAGTATCTAACTGTATTTATTGATTGCGTTTTGTTTTTAAAGAAACAATTATAAATATTGATTGGTTTTTTACACAATACAAGTTACCAGACTGTTATTATACATCTTTAACTTATGAAAAACAAGAAGTGATCATTGCGGACGCGTTGTGTGAGAATACAAGAAGCATTCACTTCACACTCAAATGTAGTAGCTCAATGACTATGATTACGATGCTTGATTATAAAACTGTGGATTAACTACATTTCTGATTCTTCTTGCATCTATCATGCGTGAAGGAGAGTAATGTTTACTTCGGTGTTTCGGACATAATATAATTTTATTATGCGAGTTTTCGTCTCTTTTATGTGGAGGGACTGGTAGGCATTAACTTATGACTTGTTCAGCAATATTTAGAAAATTTGTTAAAGTTAGGACTAAGACGGATAAACACATTAGTAGCAATAATATTAGCTGTCAATACATATGATACCTTTCAAAAATGTAAAGCCTAAAAATAGTTATGAATTCTGCTAATGAATCAATATTTGTGTTTTTATTTTCAATCATTGTGCATATTTTCTGCGTACAACAAAATACAATTTATTCACGTTGGGTACTTTGGTAAGCTTGCCAAATTTATAAAATAATACATGTAGAGCGACTTCCTGACTTTTTCACTTCTTCCGAATGGTCCATCTTAGACGTAAGCACAGGAACATCAACTTGATAGTTGATGCTTGATAACTGTCACAGTAGAAATGGCCGGCCTTTCTTATGCACGATCACGCTCTAGTGACATAAGAACGCATAAACTATGAGATATCTCGACTTCTCTGACATAATGTTACCGTCCACTAGTAATATTAATTTCTATTACCGCATGCCATATTATGTAAAAAGTTCATTGTTGGTATACTGTAATTATATAATGGAAATGAGCTATAATATACAAATGACCTGGTTACATATTATGTGAAATATGGTTTACTTTAAAATAAAAATAATGTTCATTCATTCTCTCCTATTCACTCATTCATTCAATTAGTCATCATGGTTGCATTGATTGAATATTATTTAAATGAATACATATAATTTATGTACTGTCATATTTGCTGATTTTTAGTCAAATAATGTATACAAAATACTCGTGTTTTTATTCTGTTTTCCATAAAATATTATTGTGCGACAAATAATGTGAAGAAACATTTTCCTTTTACGTAAATTCATATAAAAACCTTTATAAGGGAATCTAGAACTAATACATATTCTTTAGTCTTCTTTTTAATAAACGTATGGAACTCATTACAATGTCGTTTGTACATGGAGGTATCTAATCAAATTAAATCAACTCGCATGTCTGACCTACCCCATTGCTCAATGTAAACGACGCACGATCGCTTATTTCAATTGCTAATACCGTACTTAGTGATGGCATTACCCTTACTATTCATTGAAACACAAAAATTTTATTTAATACAGCTAAGTATTAACACTGTTTATGTATTTGATAGTGATTTTCACATAATTAAATTAAAGATATTTGTAAATAAGAACATTTTAGTGTATAAAATAAATAAGGTTTGTTTTAATTATACGTTATTTTATCATTAAGCTTTTAATTCTTATCGTTTGATGTACCTATACACGGTAATATTGCTCGGTTTCACGTTAATTATTCGCCGAATTGTGTCTATAAGATGTAGCGTTCAGATACACATTTGACTAAAAACTATAAAATAGATTACATAACAAGAAGTGACATAGAATCGACAATTACTGGTAAGGTTAGGCATTTTAGTTTTGGTGTCAACATAGCTCGTTATGCGCAGGAGTGCAACCAAACGAGAATGGTAATTGAACTAACGGTGCATTTAGTGTTTTATTGAATCTGTAATACGCTGAATATACGAACTACTTTATAACACTTTTGCTATACGACTATTCAATGTACAGCGGATAACTTACATTGCAACCTTTACTGTCGGTCAACCGTACAGCTTATACTTAGCCACGAGCCCCTCCGTTTACTTAAAGATGTGGTTTGATATTGTTTTTCCCTCTCGGCGTTGAAATGATACTTAAACTTGGCCATGGATTTACAACATGTAACAAAAACCCTGTCCAATCCTTGAGAGGTTTTTTTTCGGTATCGTACTGCGAACACATATACGTAGCTATTAAATGGATTGGAGATATTTTTTTATTCCCAATTGAAAATAATTAAATCAAAATAAAAACTGATCCAAGTCAACAGCAACACTGACCGCTCCTCAAAGTTCACGTACTTACTACCTGCAGCTTTGTGTCAAAGAAGCCGCCTATGCGACACGGTTCATGAACTGTACCACGAATACGCCTTTATTGAATCTGACAGGGGTTTTGTTACATGTTTTATATGACTTTTCATAATAAAAATCAATCGATTACAAATTAAATATTAAAATGCATATATGCAAAATGTCCCACTGCTGGGCAAAGATCTGGATTTTTCGTTCTTGAGCTATAACTTGACGTCAATCATTTTTTTTTTTTTTTAAAGGTTACTAGCAATGTGGGTCGCACATTACTAGTAATCTCGTTAACCCCTCGTGCTAAGCTAAACGCAACCACATGATCGCAAGTCCGACGCCCTAGCCATTAGGCTACCGCCGCTTCAGAGCCGCCGATTTAGAGAAGCTATAGATGTCATCCCACCACCATCTCCTTTGCCTGCCTTGTTAGCGAGCACGAACCCACTCAGTGGCTATTTTAGCCTACCTATCCAGTGTCATGCGGCTCACGTGACCAGTCTACGATCGCATATATAATGCAAACATAAAATTCAATAAGTCTTATTCATCATAATTAGTATTTAATATTCCTGTTGTCCTTTTCCAGTGCTAGGTAAGATCATTAACCGTGATTGTTTTTACTGCAGTCTACGGTATAATATACACACCTACCTTGATTATCTTTATTACTGTACTAGCTTTTGATCGCGACTCCGCTCGCGCGGGCGGCGGCAAAAAGCCTAAAGCCTTTCTCGATAAATGGGCTATCAAAACTGCAATATCTTTTCTGATCTATCCAGTAGTTCCTGCGATTAGCCCTCTCAACCAAACATACAAACTTAGAAGGTTTATAATAATATAAGTATAGATTTTACTTAAAAATTAAATAGTAATTTTTCAAAATTAATATTTTTGTACCTACATATTTTGGTTTATGACTTAAGATTGCATAAAGAACTACAGATACATAAAGGACCATGCCGTCAAAGTATTTGCAGTTATAGCAGTTTAAGTATGTTTCTTAGAAGGTTTAGTAAGTACTTGCAAGTTTCCTCGCTCTTTTATATGGATATGTTAAATTCCGCATAATCTATTAGAATAAAAATAAACGCTGTGGTATTGTCTTGAAGATAGGAAAATGTAAGCAATATGAAAGTTTTTCATTTGTTTTAACAAATATAATACTGCCCGAATGAAAGAAAGAATGAGTTTTCACTATTCAGAATCAATATGGCTTATTTATTTATTAATGATGTAATTATTTATTTTTTACGTTCCACTGTTTTTTTACGATCTACTGTAAAGCTTTTCTCTGGAGAAAATATATTATGTTTGTACAAGTTGCCACGGAAATTCCTGCGCATATTTTAATACTGCTGCAGTAACTAGAAATAAACAAAAATCTTCAAGGAAACCATAGAGAATACCCAAAAATTGGCCATACCATACAAAAAAATATCACCCAGCAGATGATAATTTATTTTATTTAATAATAAAAAAAGTTACGAAAGTCTAAACATTTTTTCGGCATTTTGTAGCACCATGTATAAGTTTCAAAAATTTATCTTCGGCGTGACTTAGAATAGAACTAGTTGTGTTGAAAAAAAAAAGCAACGTCTCTGCAGTATTACAATGACAAATATGCGCTGAGTGCTGTACCTGAGTTTATGGTAATTTACCAACGTCATATGACTTTCTTAGTATTTAGAAGGTGTTCTCGTAATATTTGCACGAGTACATATACAAATATTGCAATAACACTTTACCTCTCAAAAAATTTTATTGGGTAATTTAGTCCGGTTGTCTTTTAACCTAAGAGTAGTTTCATGTTTTGTTCTTGTAAGTAATTTTAACAGGAAAACAAGTGAATGCACTACGTTCGTCTAGTTTGACCTACTAAGGTCTTGTCACATACTCTTTGTCAAGGAGAGTATGTTGAAATAAAATTACTTTAAAGCGGATCATATCGCGGTATATTTTGATTTTAAATCCCGACTTTTCAACGCCTTTGCAGGAGTCATTGTCACGGGCAGACTGAGAAGTTATTTATTTTTATTAGTTATACAATATTTGTGTTGCTTCCTACGCAATATGAGCTCACTGTGTCTTGATGTCTTGCAGCTCTGTATGACGGCAATATCTAACATTCACGTGAACCTCAAACAAGCAGGAGAGTAGGGTACTCGGTTGTGTTAAACTGCATAATATTACCTATATGAATTTTCAAAATCAAGCCCATTACTTTGATTTACAGATCACTTTTTTAAAAACTTACTAGCAATGTGGGGCACACATTACTGGTAATCTTGTTAACCCCTCGTGGTAAGCTAAATGATTGTGTTACGAGTGAGGTCACGTCGGTAGTACAATAGATGGTATTCGAACCCGCGACCACATGATCGCAAGTTCGATGTCCTTGCTATTGCCCTTATTATTACGTAATACTATTTATAGCCGCGAATAGCCTTAACATTTTAAAGCTTTAGTATTTAGTATTAAATAGAAAAGTCCAGCCACAATTTAGCCTTAGCTTGGCTATTGTGGCTGGACTGTCTAGGTATTTAATTTTAGAAATCGAAGGAATCGAACAATTTGTTTCTATGAAACCTCTCAGTTTCTGTGCATAATTTCTCATGCAACTTTAATACCTTTTTATAAATATATGTATAAAGATTTGCAAAATTGCCTTAATAGACAATTAATATTAATATGTTTAAAGAGAATTTATGAGCGATTTCAGGCATTCATTAATTCTTTGTAATTTTTTTTTAATTATCTTTGTAAAAGAAACGCATTAAAATAATTCTTTGCAGGTATTTGAAGTTTCGTTCCACATTTTACATATGCATATGCATTTATACATAACGTAAATCAAATATAAATCTAGGTTGTTTTCTAATCTTTGTAGAATTTATATAATGGATCAACTAAGACACCAAATTAACTACTTAGCAATCATGCAATATTTTTACAGTTTTGTACCTATTTACATCTCAAAGAATATTTATGAGTTTTGGACATAACTGCGTAAAAGTACTTGGAGCTGCAATAGGTAATGTTATGTGGTATACGAATCAATAATTTAAAATTTATGTTTCATTCAGAACCGTTGGGAACTAATTATTATTGATATAATACCTACAATGTTAAATATCTGTATTGTTTTCTGAGGTTTACGCGAATATTAGACATTTAAATAAAACTACTTTTCTATCGCGGTTTATTTTGATAGAATCCGTTTAAGAGTAGTTTTATTTCAATGTTTAATGTCTGATTCTCGATGAGATACATATTTATTTGTATTATTTGTAGCATTTGGGTGGGCATGCATGTAGCACTTGGACTCTCCGTATAAGTAGGTACAAATGGAAGTTTGCTTTCTACACGGAGGTGTTTATGTCTTAAAGTATACCATCATGTACTCGAAAATTGAACATGGCTACCTACCCTACTCGCAAACATGTCAGCATGTCTGTCTACGTCTCATACTTATATGCACCAAGTTAGCGCTAATTGCAAGCCTGATTTCTCCTGCGTAACAGATAACTCGTGTCATTTTTTATAGATAATGTTATAGACAACTTGTGCGCATAATTAGTCTTGCGAAGAATGCGGAGGATAGCGCTCCTCAGCAATTACTGAGTTAATTTTTGTTAAGTAGATGTAGGTGCTAATGCTTTTATGGTTTAGTGATAACAGAATACATTTTCCTTGTCAATCTAGACATACGAAAAGTATGTCGTTGTGTATGGAGTGATCCGATTTCCTGTCTTGTTAAATGTAGAGCGATAATTACAACACAGACTTGTAGCACGTAACTTATATTAACTGCTTCATTAACATTAACAATAAGTAGGTATTTAGGGATTATGAAGACGTTGTTTATAATATTTTAATCTTTTTACATCTAGAATTATTGCTATGTACTTTTTTACGGTCCAATTTGTGTTCGAGTTCCTGGATGTACTTAGGTATATATAGGTTATTTTATACCGTGTGTAACATTTATTTAGAATTCTTTATAAAATCACTACGCTAGACCTGGAAGCGGATTTTTACGATGTTTGCTAGAAACAAATGACTCATAAAGCAAGCTGACGTATTAATTCAAAATTAATTACTATTTCATATTAATAATAGATTTAGTTCATTATGTCAATAAATCAAGGCCGCGATCGTACATTGTTTAGAAAAGTATTATGATTGACGTTTGATATACGTAATTCTTTACTTAAATAAAGATCAACTTAATATGCATACCTTCACATTTGTAGCTAACTTCTGTACTATCGAGATAATCGCATCAAACCATTATATTTTAATGTCTGTTGTTCGCAATGAATGCTTTGAACAATGATATGGCATCTAACAATAGCAGTCAAGAACGAACGTTAGTATAACTCATAATTATAATTACAATGTACCTACTATTTCTCTTGGATTTTCAAACGTGTGAAAACTGATTAATAATAAACGTGAAAAGAAGTTTATATAAGATTCGTATCAACAGGAACGCTGATCCTACTTAACGATTATGTATATATATATAGATAAGCGGTGACACGGTTAAATATACAATGTTTGAAGCATTTCACTCTTGTAGTTACAAATAACCTAAAATTCTGGTTAAGGACATTTGTCTTTCAAACAAGTTGTCTTTTTATTAAGTTTAAAAGCACTTAACACAAAACAAAAAGTTTGGGAGACATGGCTTTTTATTTATTAACGCATTTGTTTTTTTTATAATTCATTAATTACGAACACCGAAAATATCGAAATGTTTGATTAAACATAGCTCTACTAAAACGTAATTCATTGTTTGAAAAGGAACATATGGCATTCAATATTTCCAATTAAACAATTAATATTAAGTATATGCTTTAGTTTATCTAGGTAAGTACATACCTACAAATGACTAATACATTATTACGACATATTTGAAGCATGTGAACTACTTAGGTTACCAGTTTTCTTGTCTACAGAATTTTAATAGTTTACTGCTAACATACCCTTCAGAATTCCAATCGCATTTTTCGTTAGGAATTATAATTAAAAGTATTGCAGGGAAAAACGTAGTTACTTGAATTAATTCATACTTAATAGTTGAACAGAGATATTATATTTAATTTGGTTACAAGTTTCTTTTAAAGAGAATTTTAAAACCAAAAGGATTGCAAGTAAAAATATGCTACAGACAACACAAAAACAAAAAACACTCTACAAACAAACTTTTACTTTTATCTTATATACCTCGGCTCGGTAACTCTCCTTGTTTTTTTAATACAATGTAATAATATAAAATGTTCTAATAGAAAATCATATTAACTTTAATCTGTATTATAATCAGGTGTATCACTCTTCTTATAATATAAGATAAATGTTGTTAGGTAACCCAGGAACAAGGAAGCATAAGGCAGGGTATTTATCGCGGTATCGCGAGCTCGGACCCGACTACATTCATACCTGGACACTAATTACGCTTAACGCTTTCACCACTCTCATAAACTGAGCGTTTCATAAAGGGTCTCACAGTTCAGTGATCGGAAATGTTTAAATGATACCTATAAAGGTTGTTTGTCAACCGAATAAATATAGATAGTTAATAACTAGCTGCCCGGACAGACTTCGTTCTGTCAAAAGTTAAAAGTAAAAAAAAAATATGCGTCACAAACCGAACGTTGAGGCCATACGTGCCTCTCTATCGCTTGTTCTACGCTCTCGCTTGCACGCTCGGCTCAGGCGCAACGTGATACTTTTTCGTGTATTCAGCCAGCGTTCATCAATTTACAAGTCGTTATTAAGTCAAAAACTGAAGAGGGCCATCCTTATCACCAAGGGAATATAACGACCTATTATCAGACACAAAATATACACAATAAAAAATATAAAAATCGGTGAAGACTATATAGAAGAGAAGAAAAGTAAATCATACTTCAAAATCTAAATTCTGGTCGCTATGGCAACTGCCTACTTACCAATTTCGCCATGGTTACCGCACTGTTTATACCTCGATAATGTCAATTATCGCGTTAGTGTACTAGCGTGAACTTTAATGCTTATTTCTTTGGATACTATATTTTACACGGAGCGACTGCCTATCCGACCTCCACAACCCGTTTTGCTAGGTAATACAGTATCCCATAATAAGACTGGTTGTCAGAATTGTAATGACTTAACGACTGTCAAAGATCATTGTATCACAGTCGGGACCAACAGCTTAACGTGCTTTCCGAGGCACGGAGGGGTCTCGGTATGTTTACAAATAGTCACCCATCCACGGACCAACCGCGGCGAGCGCGGCTTAACCTTTATATTGGTCAAACCGAACGGCCTAAACTTAGTTAGCCACGGGCCACTTTATCCATTGGTATCCTAATAAAAATCCTTTCGTTAGATTGTGAGTTTATCGCGTTCTGAAAGATTTTCGACGCCTGAAAATTTATCATGTTATGGTGTCAACAACAAATTGCTCAATGAAAAAATACTACCCGAAGGATTGAAAGAACAAACAAAGAAGTACAACACAAATGGTTGGCTCCAATAAAAACAAATGTCACTCGATGCGTCGTTATCGTATACGACAAAATTAAGCTAATCTTATTCGCATATTAAACAACCTGTTAAGAATGTCACGCGAAATCATGTGATATTAATTAGGTCTTAATCGTCATTAATGAGGCCATGCACCAAGTGGCACATCATAAACAATAAATAGGAAGTAACTCCAAACATGTGTAGACTAAACAAAAACACCTTGACAGGTGACGAGATAAGATTAGTCTTGAACTATCACACTGTAATGTTGGAAGAATAACAATGAGAAACAACAAAACATAAAATCAACTTTACGACTGTGAAATAAAGGTTCAGATACAATCAAAGTTATATGAATCGCGGCTGTCTGTACTTATATAAGCACATTTCTATACAACTTAATATTCGTTGGTAGTACTTCTCTCGCCTTGGGAGGGGCCGACTCGAACATTCGTATCACACAATGATGTAAAGCGTATGGATAAGGCATTGAATCAACATTTAGATACTGAGCGTGCTATTTTTAGCTTTAAAATGAAATCAATTCTTTGCGGCCTACCTGATGAACATTTTGTTATATTTAAAAATTACACACTGTGTCTACGTTTCTATGTAAGCTTTTCCAGTCCTGGTCTGCTGGAAGAAATTTCTAAAGAAATAAGCAGTACCCTTGTACCTATATTTTCATCTGTATTTATCCTTTGTTGTGTGTGTGTACATAAATAATAAATAAATAAATAAATAAATAAATGATTTATTAATAAAGACTTACCGAAGAGTGCGTGTCTAATTGAATGTTAAATATAATGACAGTTGCAATAAAGCATTCGACGCGGCGTGTTTTTATGAACGGCAATTCAACCGCTGCGCGCTGTCCTAAAGTGATTATGTGATTATTTAAATGGAAAATGTATTAGGTTATTTAGCTCACATATCAACGGCACAGGTTTTTATATGTAGGCGTATAATCATTCAATGAATAATTGTTGAATAGAATTTAAACTCTACGAATTGTTGATTACTTTTTCGTTGTGCTCTACTTTGAGAAAATTATATGAATAATCTTCGGCAAAATTTTTGATGGTAGAACGGATCAAATACATGGAATGGATCTACAATTAAAAATTGGACTAAAAAATTAAACAATTTTTACTATTTCTTTTCTTTAAACAAGTTTCATGACACATCTAGCAGCTCTATACACGTGTCCTTTCATAAGTCAAGAGGAAAATAACACACAAACGGCGACTTCCTAACATTTATCCTAGGTCAATCTCGTTAAGACGACATGCTAGCACGGGTTTCCTACTAAATGCTTGGCGTGTAAAAAAGTGTTAGGTTATATTAAGATCTGTCGATTATGTACTTAATTTAATTAAAATCTAAATTATCAAATATAAAAAACACTCTAGTTTTTATTGTAGGATTATTTATTAATAACGATTACATAAATATTATGTAGTTGTATGGTATGAAATAAGTTTGTAAAGTTTTTTAAACTGTCATTGAACGCTTCAAAGAGCAGTTAAATAGCTCTTTCTCTCTCTCTCTCTCTCTTAATCTATTTACTTTTTAATAGCAAAATCTGCTGAAAAGATCAGCTTATCTAAGTGGTAATCATTAAAAAAGGCAATGTAATGTAGTGGCTTAAGTAAGTTAAAAAAATGTTAGGTCCCGGGAAAACGAGCCTGGATAAAGCCTTAATAAGCTAGTCTTAAAATCAAATACATATTTCTAATACGTTTTCTTTAGTATATTAAGAAACAAAATCACAACCAATCAAACATTTAAATTCAAACAACAAAACCATATATTGCTTATAATAAAAACTTTTTATTAAAATTACTATAAAATAAAAGTTAGTATTATAAAACCTTTTAATTGCGCAAGACATTACGAAACCAATTATGTCTTTGATTTCAATTGGTCTTAAAAACCGTTGCCTATAAACCGGTTTTGAATCGGAAACGTATAAGATTAAAAAAAACCGTGTTGTTTCCGGGCGTAATTTAGATGTCCGATGAATATCTTGGCCTAGTGCCGGAACTAGCTATTTTAATCTTCGCTTTAATTATAACGATTATAATATTAGCCTAGTTTATTTAATTTGTAGAGTAAATAAATATTGATATGTTTAAATATACATAAATGTGATAAATACTGCACTTAATACTTTGACATTGACAGCACCTATTAGGTCTTGTTTGTAGATGAGACATTCGTTATTTCGTACAAATAACGTGCTGTTACATGTTGGTTTATGCAGGATTAATTTAAAAGGATTGCTTGTATCCAACGAGGTAATCAGGTGCATAAAACTGAACGACTTTTCCCACAAAACATAAATCGAAATATTAAAATTGAAAATCATTGTTTCATACAAACATGAGTCACGTGACCTGTCACTTTGTATGAAAAGTTCAATTTCCATTTTAAGATTTCGACCAGCCATATTAATATAATAAATCCTAAAGAAATGCATATAGAAATAATTCATACACCAACAATCTACATCTTATGGTTATCGGTGTTGATGTGCAGTGGACATCAAGAAACATAGTAATGTATTATCTTTGTCATCATTCATAGGTAATTGCAGTTACCCATATAACTTACTAGCCTTTAATATAATTGAATGCACATAACAACATAAGTGTACATAACAACACTAAATAAGTACCTACAAGCAGGTATTGTAGATACTGCGATCGGACCATGACAAATCTTAATTCTAAATAGTGTAGCACAACAAATCACTATTAAGTCACGTTTACACTGGGTACGACACACTTTATGACTGTTAATTTGCGAATCTGCATTTCTTTGGCTTGTGTATCACTCGGGCACTCGCTTACGCACATCGGTACACTCGCTGTGGTACAGTCGGGAACAAAAGTCGATGAACAAAATTAGTCTTTAAAAACTGTAACTTTTATATTGTTGTTCAGTAAGTTTGCAGTATTATTTTGATCTTCTTGTATATCTGATTATGATATTTTTTTTGCTGGCTGAATAGCATTGTACGTTGACTGAATAGTGTCGTACTCTACAATAAGCATAATGCGTTAGTTATTTAACACTTTACGCAACTTCACATAATGTTCCTATTACATATCGATTATGCCAACGTGCGTTGAATTTTTAATGTAATATAAATTATAGTAACGCATTGAGAATTTCTACCGGAAGTACTATGCATCCTAGTATCGTAGTAGTAACGCGTGCGCGTGCGCAAGGCGACGCGGCCATGAGATAAGCGGTTTATGCGGATGTGGGAGAAAAATGATTGGTGTTTACGTTGATAAATTTTTGATTTTATTATACTGCGTAAAATTTTATTTAAGCCGTTTACTGATAAAATTCGAAGGTAAAATGGTGGACAGGGTTGACAATTTATGAAAATGTAGTAAGGCTTTTGTTTGTAACTTGTCGTTAGTAGTTAAACATATTATATAGCCATAGTCGCGTGTTATAACTTATATTATGCGACTATGCTTATATATTTTTTGTTATATAGTTGAAAGTGTATCATTTATGTTGCAACCTCTTGCTATGCATAACTGTTTTTTTAACACATATTATCTTTGGAATAAAATTATTTTAAGAATACATGACGAAATCGATACAACTGTCGTTGCTGTCCTTGACATTTAAAAGTTTTATCGTGTGAAACATAGCCATGGTTCAAGAGGACGATTAATCTCTCAAATGATTACATTAATAATAGTATAATTAAGTATTAGCTCCCGGCGTTTTCTAAGTAGGTATGAGTAGTTTAGACCTTCGTTTATAATAATTTTGTAATTAATAATCAATGTCAAAACTAAAGATGAATATTGTTTCATTTAATTTTTATATTTTATTTATATTTTCAGATAGGTAATTAGTGTTATAAGATTTTTTCTTATTTTTCAGATTTTATCGCTGTTTTTGTAGGCACTGCGGTATCTAAGAGAAATTAATATACACCCTTAGTACCGGTATGACCAGTAATAGAAGAACATTTATGGCTTTTCCCTAACATTTATATTCCTTTCTGTTTTGTTTACTTAATGCATTAAGTGAAAATTACTGGGTTTTTATGTCCATGGCGTGTGAGATCATAAATAGAAATACATGAATGTTTATTCAAAATATTTATTGAAATTAAACTACTTTTCAAACGGATTCTATCGCGGTTTATATTGATTTTAGTTCCCGACGTTTCAAAACCTTTGCAGGTGTCGTCTCGACACGAGATGTTGCTCGTTCTACCTTCATATTTTTATTTTGTTATTAATCAAAATATTCAATTATATATGTCTCTTCTTTCTTAGTTGTTGTAAGTCAAAACAGACAATCTGTTTTTTTATCAGAGTAAGTAATACATTGCCCAGTTTTGACTTTAAAACATTTTTAAAAACAGTATCTTTGTATATTTGGCCTATTATCTTGTTTTCTGTATGGTTTTCGGTGTATATTTAAATGAAAAAAAATAGTTGAAGGAAATTATTTCACGGTAATTAATTTTAATTACATCTCGTTACGAGAGTACTTTGACTTGTATAGTTGGATAGTTACGGCACTTTTTAAGTTCTAAGGATAGATTGAAAGGCTAGTAATTTGACTTAAGACAATCTTGTACTAACTGCCTGTTTGTTGCAACGCAATACAACACTAAGTTATTGACAATGCTGTACAAAAAAGTGAGTATTAAAATTTTGATGAAAAATAAATTACCGAGGTATTCCACGAAGCACACCCAAACGAAGCATACCTAAAGTATTCCACTTAGCACACCCATAGGTGGGCTACAAATAAAAATTTACAGTTGTATAGAATACTAAAATCATCATTTATTGTATTTACTCCATACAGATCTCTTTTTATGGTTCCTACCTCAGCTCTCCTTACATATATAGGACAATGGGCAATATTGGTGATCACAAATCATAATATGAACCCGGATGACAATCGTTCAATTACAGAAAATATTACGCAATGAAAACATGGTTTCATTAAGAATTGACGTCGGGTTGGGTATGAATGAGGTGTTTTGGACAGGTGACCTCTGTTTCTGTGCATAATTGGGTTTTCACCTAATCTTTAATGATATTCTACAAAAATAAACTGTAATTGAGTATGGAAGCCATAATTTTCCGTTGTACAAATTTATGGTGTTTTTCCGTGTATATTGTTTCCTTCCGTCGCTTACACTCTAAATAATATGAATAGATGAAGAGTAAAAAACCGTATTTATCACATATCAACATCTGGTGGATGTAACAGGTTAATAAATAATCAGATAATTACATCCTACAGCTCGATATTTTCTGTGACTGAAAAATACAAAATAACTACATACCTTATTTATTGTTTTTTTTTAACTTGCTAACTTTACAGCACGATCTAATATTTGGTACAATGAGAAACAAAAGCATGCAGGGCAAATCAATGTCACCCTAAAAGATCACAGCTTCTCAGGGCATTCTGAAGTCAAATAGCAACACAGGTATATGAGGGAGGGTCTACGTACAATAAACAAGTCGTGAGCCACGATTTAAATTAATATGATAATATTCAAAACAAATATTTTGAGAACCATAAAACTTGAAACCTGATCACTTCATTTGATAGTTCGCAAATTCATGTCTTGCAAAAGTATGCTAATTTATTTGATGTTCCTAATAAATGAATTCATTGTTTCAGGTAAACATCATTTGATAACTGCGAAGATGTTTGTAAGTAAAGTTAGATCGCAAAACGCATTAACGAAAGTTACTTTGATGTTGTTATTGAATAATGTTTTTTTTTACTATGTGTTCTCCGTTTCAAGTTAGGCCTTTAGCAGTCAAGTAGCTTAGTTCTCGGAACTGAGAAACAGTCTATCTCCACCGAGTTCCTTCAGCGATAAGTATTTGCTATTGCGATTGATTTGATATCTTCTTTGCTTAGCATTATAAAAGAAACACTACTTTCAGTTACTAGGAAAATAAAAAGTCAAGGATTTCATATAGTAAATATTGAAGTCACATGACGAAAATAAATGCTTCTAATAAAAACAAATAAACCATGAAGAAAAAAAGCTTAAGCAACTTATAGTTGTCACTCTACATTCTTTGGTATTTTCCATTTAATCGTAATTAGTGTTAACAACGCTATTTTGCTTTATAATCATGGGACAATAGCAACACTGAATGAATCTGTATTTAGTAACAGAAGCGATCATCTCACGACGATGTGACACCTAACGCCATCTAGCGAGAACAGTGCGAACAATAATCAGCGAGGCCTTCTTGTGCGAACATAACAATACCTTTTCTTGATTAAGATTTTTTGCTCTTCTTTATACTTATAGTTAATTTACATAATAACATTTAAGATCGAAAGGATTAGGGCTTTGTGAATTAGAAACGAAAAATCTAGATTAGAAATGATTTAATAAATAATTGATTTCGGGAACATCAATTAAAATACTAATAATTACCTTCAGTAATAAAAATAGTAGTATTATTAGATAAATAATCCTACAATAAACCGGAAAGTCTATACAACTTACTGGTTTCACAGATGTTTGTTGAGTCGCGATAGCCGTAGATTTCAGGTACCTAATACAGGCATATATTTAATAGTATAATGAACTTTAAGAACAAGTTTGTAAAGAAACTAAAACTGGTCCACTAAGAGAAATGTCTATTAATATTATTTTATTTTAGTATCATTGGTGCTTGCCGACTCTAATAATATGCCGTTTCGAAGATCGTTGGTTCGCATTATACGGGTCACTTGCTGTCATAAACGTCCTCTAAAAAAATACACAAACTGTGATACGTCCAGCCAGTAGCCGCTCCAAGCTTCGTCATATTGACAGTGTGCAGGCATTAATACAGCAGTATACAATAACGATTTTTTATTTACCAAGAGAGTGTAGACATTAAAAAATTCAAGAGCCAAGTGGAATAATCTAAGATTCAACGGGGGATGCGGAAGGCCGGGCGGAGGACCGAGTGTTGTGGCGCACCTTGGGAGAGGCCTATGTCCAGCAGTGGACCGCGATAGGCTGAGTTGATTTATTGATTGAAACGGGAGATTTCTTGACATAATTACGTTAAGGTTTTTTTTACCCTTGTTGGTAACATTTCTTTTAGGGAGTAATAGTGGATAAGTCTAAAAAGTCAAAGGGCATAGCATTGTGCAGAAGTTAATTATGATTTTTCTACGACTTACTGAGAGTTGTGTTCAGAGACTCATGGTAGAAGTCTTCTTAATAAAATACAATAATAACAAGCCGCACACACTATGCAAACAACTCCCTGTTCTACAATTTATATCTTTTGCTTTGTAGTTATTGATTCCCCATAAAAAATATTATGCAAATAGTATGCGTTTCAATGGACAGTGTTGAGTGAGTTTTTACTGGATTTCCAATTACGTACTGTCATCATCGCAATCAATCATAAATTATGTAACAATGATGTTGTATGTTACCTAAGACGTAGATTTATGCACTTTGTATGCATTATCTTGATTAAATAAGCTTTATATTGATGACTATAATAATAATCTCTATAAGACTGAATTTCGGCCTCGGCGGCCAATCTCAAGTGAGATCAGCCATATATGCAGGAGATATTAAAGTGAACAAGTGTGTACGCAAACACAGGTGCACTCTCTGTACTGTCACTCTCATAGTCCGATGGGACGGTTGCCCGACACACCGACCGATCAGACGCAGGATCAACGGCTTTACGTGCTTCCCGAGGGTGTAAACACCGCCACACTTCCTGACTCCGAGCGGTACTGAGAATTTCTAAATATTTTTCGCCCGACCCGGGAATCCAACCCGAAACCTCGTGCACGGTAGTCACGCTTGCGACCACTAGACCAACGAAGCAATCAATAGCAGCAGTTGATGGCTATATATTATTATGCACCCTATTAAAAGTACTGTTGACTCTGTGTAGAATTTTTAGAACTATTAAATTTATTTATATCACAAGGTGACCCACCTTGTGATTTAGAATTTATTTAATAAATAGATAACGTACACTGCATAGTACTTCATCCAATTATCATGTTATGACGTACGTTCTTAGAGTTCATTTTACGCGGATACACGTATGTAAATTTATAGTGTACACTCAGCAACAAAATTTTATGAACAAAAACAGTTTTACAAAACAACTTAACTTACCTTTCAAAAAATCAAGATTTATATATTAAATGAAAAGCATTTTGTAGCATTAAGCCTTCGTCATGTCATAAGGCTATTTTGATTTCTAGTAGCAATTCAATTTATGAAGTTTGAATTGTTTTAGCTGTTTTGTAAAACTGATTGTTTTCAACTGTTGTTGCTGAATGTACTTTAATTCTTTTGTCTCGTAGGTCTTATGATTGCTAGCAAGCCTAGTCTTAACATTACCATTTCGGATTATTTGTTATGTTTGATGTTATTATTATGATGTAAACTTTAAAAATATTATGACATTTTACTGACTCGATATTTCCAAGAAGTTTCCAATTTGACTTCCCCCAAACTAGTGGGATATTTTCGCTTATTTCACTAGAGGATACCTATATTAGTTTTGTTTAAACTTTGGGGTGATGAACGCTTGCGTGTTGAATAGCTCAACAATTTGCCTAGTTAACTGCCCACGTCCACTATACAGAATTTACTGCACGAAGATGACAATGGTTTGGTTAAGTACTAAGAATCACACATTAGTTTAATCCCTACAGGCAAAATTTTATGAAAAGAAAACGTGCTTTGCGCACGTGATTGTCAATTCCCAGAGCAGAATACAATAAGTGTCTTTTATTTATTATTATAACCAATTTGTTGTGTGTACCTGACGTTTTATGGTTTCAAAGTGATCATTCACACTCTAGCGAATCTATGTGATGTAGTTATTATGGTCTATATAATTAACGAACAGGGTAAGAATGTTACTAGTCTTATACGTCACAATGTAATATAACCAACAAAGAAGACGCGACGTAATTTCGTACTAGCTTATAGATCGAACGTCTTAATGAGTTATATAATAATAGTCATGTTTCTAAATTTATTAGACGCAGTAAAAATAGATTATCACGAGTTTGCGGCGCCACTTATGTCGGCACTTGTAGATCCAATTATGCTATATACTACAGTCACGAGCTGCCGCAGATGTTTGTTATATATGTAAATACCTATGCCAATGATTATGAGGAGTTTTCGAATATAATTATAAGTAGAGCCCCGGGTATCAAAAGTCGGTTTTTAACATAATTAACTTGAGTCTTCTAATTCTTAATGGATGTAAGCTTAACGCTTAGCAGGGCGAAGAACTAAATTAAGTTTTGTTTCATTGAAACAGTAAACCGGTTTGGTTTAAGCTCTTAGTCATCTATCAAATAATGAACCAGTAATAGTAAATAATCTATGATCAAAATATTTTTTACGCAGTAGGTATCATATGCGTCACCCATGTTGCTAAAAATATACGTCGATCGAGAAAAAACCATGGACCAAATCCATGGTTTTTTCTTAATCGTTATCTGTAATTAGTCCCGAGCAAACAAAGATCAAAGTTTCCCATTACTGCTATAATAATATTTTCAATGCAAAGTCCAAATGAGTGGATTGAACTTTGGCAAATGGTTGGGATTTGGATTTTCTTGTTGCAAAGTTTATCGTTACTTGAAGATCGTCCTACAAAATATGATTTACTGGTAGGTATGTATTAAAATAATACGATAAAGAACGTTTACTTTAAATATAACTATTATAATTTTCAAACCCACTAATTTCATTCAATGAAAGAGATTTAAAGTAAAGATTAACTAGTCGAGATTGTTCTACTTAGCATCAGCATTTTTGGCCCTATGTTGCCCACTGCTGGGCATATGCTTTTCCTTTGGTTCTATCACACATCTTAGTTTAACCATGACCTCATTTCAAAAAGTTCGGTTGGAAGATTTAACTGTTTTTGTACGCTGCTCTGTAAAAACAACTATATGCCATTCGGATAAAGTTGAAGTTGTGAATAAATATGTTCGTTTCAATATCGTCACCTACCTATGCGTCTTTGAAGACAGTTTTGGCTGTGACTTTTGTACAAGACTTTGTATCTTAGGTTTTTTTCGATAGTAATGTCTACCATTCAATTATTTCGTAATCTAAAAAGTATGGAGCAGTAATTATCAAATATTTATGTAAAATCATGCTTTAAAAATTATTGCAAAAGCTATGACGACGTTTACGCATTTATTACCTACCACATATATTCAGACGAACTTTGGTCAATGGTCTGAGGTTTTTCTTCAAAGTAATCTGTAATTATTTACTAAGCTAATGATGATCAAAGATTTTCTTAAAAATGTTTTTTTACATTCAAAGTCCATTTGGTACGATAAGTGAACTTTGGATGCAGATTGGGTTATTCCAGGGATTTGGAATATTTGCGTGAATGGTATAGGTACAAAGTCTTAACGTAACGCAGATCAATTAAGTTTTTGTTGTATTTGAATATTGCTTATTAAAAATACAATTTTTAAGTAGTAGTTTGTTAGAAATAAATTTCTGACGTTTTACAAGGATTAGGGATCATGATCACTCGCCAACCTCTGCATTCAAATAGTTTCAACTAAATAATTATCATCAACATTAATTCTACACGTACCGGTATTATAATTGTTAGATATATTTCTGTGATAGATTATTAACGACCATAATAAATAACAAGATTATTTGTGTTCTTCAGCAAGTGTAACTGGAAAATACATAGGTATACATCAGATTATCGCTGAGGAAAATGCATTAAGATCTAAGTATAAGCATATTTCAAGATATATTCGTGAGCATATGTTAATTATCTTAAAGCAGACCTAATTATACACATCACGATTGTAAGAAATTATGCAATTATTACTCGTATTTACCCGTATTCTGTAATATGTGACACCTTATTTGCATGTCATTACATCTTTATTGTAACGTTTAGTTAATAGCAACGTTTAAGTATGAATTCTACAAGTTAATTAATAAGTCAATAACTAGGTACTTATTCCAACTGTTTCGAGAAATAAATTACTAGTTGTAGGTAAACTAAAAACATGGTGACACAAGCATAAATAAAAAAAAATATAATATTATTATTTGGTTTACAAATATTGCGCATCAGTTTACATTATCTCGCAATAAACATAACCTAGCATACGAACATTGTTGAAAGTATAATACTCATTAACACAAAGGTTCAAAGTCTTGTAGAAATGTTTAAGGCGAGGTTTCCGTTAATCATTTGCAGTTCCAACAAATTCTATGAATAGCTATGAAAATAATACAATTGTTTTAGAGAGGTCAAAACTTCACACAACATATTTTATGGCTAAGCTGCATACGAAATTAGTGAGTAAAAGACTTCATGACGAATATGAGTAGATAATGCTAATGTAGTTACGTAGAGAACTGTTAAGGGAGTCAGCGAAGCGGTAAGACAAGTGCGATGGGAAAACGTGACTGTAACGGAAGAAAAAATGCGACAATAATTCAAAACAAAACACTAGAGTTTGCTTTTAGTTGAGCGTTGATTATGTATTATTTAAACCGCCGTTGAGCACCTTAAAATCGAGGTGAGCTACGTGAAAACTGATTTATGCTTGTCACCTGCGTCAAGACATTTTAGTGCGTCTAATAGTCATGTATAATCTATTTTGCTTTGCTCTATCATTTCTATAGATAGTCTAGACGGTTCCCTATTGAATTTCACAAAAATATGTCGGTATATTAATATCTCGAATTTTAAAGAATTTCTTCGAACGAACGAAGTGTGTTGTGTCGTCATCATCATATCAGCCGAAGGTCGTCGACTGCTGAACATAGGTCTCCCCTATCGATTTCCAATACAACTGGTTGGAAGCGGCTTGCATCCAGCCCGATACTGCGATCTTCACGAGATCTTAGTTATATAACTGTGTTGTGTGTCCAGTTGTACAAACTTTCAACATCTTTTATCACTCAAAGAAGCTCCGCAGCTTCTTTGAGTGATAAAAGATGTTGAAAGTCCTATCCTGAGAATATCCTGAGCCTATAGCTGGGACATCGGTCTTGCGATCATGGGGTTGCCGTTTCGAGTCCCACCCATTGCACTACCGATGTGAACCCACTTTACACAAGCATTATAAAAGCTTAGCACGAGGGGTAACAAGAATATGATCCATAGATAAAAGGAAGATGATCCATAGATAACTTTTATTGATTCACCTGCATAGTCATAGTATTTAGATTAAACTATTAACATTTAATTTTGTTGTAGTCGTTTTCTGAAGACGTAACTTCTAACGTTTACTTAATAAGTTGCTAATGCAGATCCTGTCAGTCACATTCCTGCATACGGAACTATCTTCTGCCATCTAATTAGATAATAATCATGCAAGTATTCTATATTATACCAAGAATCAGTATAGAAGCCACTGTACTGGTTTTCAAACAAGTTAGTATTTATAACTCTTCTTGATTGATATGTTTTGAATACATATCCGAGCTCCATAAAGTAAGTTGGGATCTTAATTCTTCTTTTTTCTCCAACCGGTCCCTCATTACTGAGGATCGAGGTTACTGGACCCTTAAAAGTAGATAATCTGTTTCTGTCAATTCTGGTCCAAAATTAAATTACCATCTTTTGAAATTGAGTTGGTCAGATTATTGAGCTACGTTCAGATTGAGAAAAAATTACTTGTATTTGTGTTATCAACCTTCAATGTTCAATGTGCCTGAAGTTATTGCTACTTGAGCAATTGAGAGGAGCCTGTTACATGATATGTGCCTTTGAAGTTGATTTGACTTCAACACAAATCACAAAGTGAGTCGGCAAAATCTAAAATACTTTCCTAGTGTGAAAAAAGAGACCAAGTCGATGCCTGAACCTCGCAGGAGGTGTCCGATAGACGGTGCTAACATAGTAAGTTTTTCTATCGCTCTGGGTAAAGCAGTCAAAACCTGCGCTCAGGCTAATTGCGGTAGAAGTCATAAAAATATATATCCTCATTCTATATTGTAGACTCAATGGCGTTCTTGTTAATCTTGTAATCTAGCTGCTAAGTTCTAGTAAAAAAGATAGATTATTCACGGTTTCTTAATTGCTAATAAACTCAAAAATTTGAGTATCACTTGTCAAATTTTAATTCAAGAGCTGTGATTGGCCTTTTGATCAATCAATCAAAAACGTCATTTGACAATAGATCAAATTGACTCTTGAATCAGAAACATGGGGGAAGGGTATTTTTTGTTTAAAGATTACTAGCAATGTGGGTTACACATTAAGCTAAGATGCTTGTGTTACGAGGGGGTTCACGTCGGTAGTAACGTGGTAGTAATGGATAGGATTCGAACCCGAAAGCACATGATCGCAAGTCCGCCCAAGCCATTAGGGTACCGCCGCTGGAAATAACATATTAATAAGCAAAAAGGTCTAAGTAATTAAATTAATAACGGAATGTCGAGACATTTATACATTCAAACGGTTGCATTGCTTAGAAAAGATATTTAATGAATGCTTATCAATCAATTAGTTTTCCCTGGAGTCAGTCTGTACAGGTTTAAGTACTGGGGTAAAAATCTAGTTATTCTACTAATTTCTCGTTTGAACAGATAAATTAATTTGTATAAAAGCTATATAAAACTGAAAGTGGCATAGTAAGTAGCGAAAATATTTACCGGAGAAGTATACAAATTAAGAAATTAAACGCAATTAAGTCATTAAATGCCTTAACGAGTGAAGATGCTTTCATACTAATTGCTTCATTTTCATACAGTATAAAAAAATCGTCTTAATTTTCTGTTCAATCTATTTAAATAATCATCGTTTTAATCTTTTTATATTGTTTTGCTACATTTTTAAAACTGAGCGGTGATCATAGACTAATTTAGCGGATATTAGATAATTATAAATATTTATTTTCACAGTTTTACTAACAATTAATATTTCTTTTGAGATGACAAGGCCTTATTATCTGCTTAGGTATGTACTTATGTCATATTCTATTGTAAATACCAGTCATTGCTAAAAGATGCAAAAAAAAATCATGAAAAAACCGTCCTTCCTGTAAATGGACTACGACTATTTTCGTCAATTAGATTGATTTACTATTTCAATAAATTAAATTTTCTTGTATGATGTTTAATAATAAGTATACTTATACAGTATATTACGTTAGTTTAGTTTTTTGATCGCCCATAAATAAGAGAGTGTTTATTACCTTTAAGAGTTCATTGCGTTTTGCGCCATTCGACGTAATTTACATTTAAGAGTAAATAACCAAAAAGGCTTTTTAAAGTCAAGTAGCTATTAACAAAGTTGTTAAATTAACTCGAAAAGTAGCTGGTTAAATTTAAGGCAAAATTAAATATAATAGTAAGATTACTGGTTAGTGTAGCCGTCAGCGTTTCGTTTGTCACGACTTTGCATGCTGCGAATGTTCAGAGTTAATTTTATTTTATTTGGATTTAATTTTTGGGACTTTTAACTTCAAGATTATGTGAAAGATTCCACATATATCAACAATATTGAATTTTAATTGTTTAATAATAAAATGTTAAAAATACTTTTTTCCTAAACAAATATTAATCGTCAAGCCATTTTTCAAGTTAAGTTTTTTAATAGAGATATACTGGCCAGCTTAGCTTAGCAATTAATATGTGTAATATGTAAATAAGATCCTGCTGCCTTTGAGAAGTCTTATAATAAATGTGCTGTCACTGTGACTACTGGTTCTCTTTATTATTTTTAGTAATTCATCTAGAGTTCCTGAATAAGTCCTAGAATAATTTTATTTGGAAGCGAAGACGTTTGTATCTCAACTAATATACAACTCATATTTTGAAATAAAACTTATTTAGGATCCTTCGCCGTGTTTGTATACTTGAGACTCCCGTCTATGCACTTATTTCTCCCTAGTTCTCACCAATATCGTGTGGGCCACCTACTCTTATAAAATAAATAATTAATTAATTAAATTTATGCCAACGCGCAATGGGCAAGCGTGGTCGACAATACTCGTTCCTTCTTTGTATAAAAAAGACTGGGCCCAGCAATAGGACATTTTATAGATCGATATTATTATTATTATCATAAGATGATTTATTAATTTTTTTCGACCTCTTACACCAGGGTTATAATCAAGCTGTAGGTATCTATACAAATAAGAGGCGTTAGACGTAACCGATAATTGTTGTTAGCATGTTCATTGTACCATGGTTTGGTACAGATTGGAACTCAAATGTCACGGCCAAAGAGGCACGACTGTATCAGGTTTAACTGGCTAGGGGTAGCTATATATAAGTTTAGTCTTCATTTGTATAAGTTGAATGTAAAGCCCTGTAAAGGCCAGTATGAAGTTGGTAATTATAGAAACGGATATTAAATTGGAACACTGTCTATACTATGTGTTGATATAATTGGGGAGGCGATATTAATGAAATTTAAAAGTCGTTTTTTTGTATTTTCAGAGAAACAATTTGTGGTTTATTTTGAAAATGGTCACTAATATATCTTATATATCATGTATCAGTTGTCCGGTTGTCATAATACAGACTCAGCTAAGTTTGGGATCAGATGGCCGCGTGTGTGTTGCCCCAAAATATTATTATGTCTTTATTTTGCAAATTTAGATGAATAATAAAGAATATAAATAAGCCATTATTATTTACTAGCTTTTGCCCGCGACTTCGTCTGCGTGGACTTAAGAATTGGGTGCAAAGGGGAAATAAAAAATGTGAAAGTAATGAAAAATAGAATAAAATATATATAAGCCCACGGATTAGCTCGTAAACAATATTCAATTTTCCCTCGGGAACTACTTAAGGAATCGGGATAAAAGGTAGCCTATGTTCCTTTCCATGTCAAAGGCTACATGCATGCCAATTTATATCCAAATCCGTTCAGCCGTTTTTACGTGATTGAGCAACAAACATCCAAACATCTAAACATCTAAACATCCAAACATCCAAACATCCAAACATCCAAACATCCACACTTTCACTTTTATAATATTAGTAGGATTTCGCAGGTATTTAGGTTAATAAGTTCCATGGGTGATAAAAATATATCATCTATATGACTGCAATTTCAATATCCACCCTAATTTAAAATTTACCGGAATGTAACGAAAATAATAGATGTCGTAGCATCGATTGATATTCGCAACACAAAATTCCAATTTAACACAAAAATTCAAATTTATTTAAATACCCTTTAGTAATATAGTCCGGGATTTCGTTTAAATACTTGTTAAAAAAATCTCCCTCTTCTTAATACTAATTACCTTACATTAATATGTTCGTAGCAGCGTAGCACTTACCTACTATTAAAACGTTTAGTATATCTACGCCGATGACGCAATCATTTTTTGCGAAATTGCACAAGTGCTGTCCCCTCTGTCGCGGTTGGTCCCCGCGAAAACGGCCACATTAAATTCATTTTATCATAAAAAAAATATTTTCATAGGTTTATAAAAACGTATGTCAATCGAATCCTCATGAATGTAGGTATCATATTTTAGATATTTCAGGGTAATTCTGTCACAGTGTAACAATTGGTAATCAATCTTCACTCAGAACAAGATTACCTACGTAATATGTGTGTCATATCAGAAAATAAAATCTGTGTGACTCTGTGTCGATAAAGTAAAATTTTTCCTCATACCACAACCTGATTATTTAATTAAGGGTCACTCAAGTCAACCATCAGTGATCTTCTTGCTTATATTTTTTGTCACTATCATTATTATAATAAGTTTAAGAACGATTAAAGTAATTCAGAACTTAATTAAATCCTCTTTAAATATTAAGTAAATTAAAAAGTTAAAAAATGATTAACATGCAGATCAGAGCAATTATTATATATATTACTATCATATCTGATTGAATTGCTATCATTTAATAGAATCATTTAGTTAGTAAATTAAAGCACGTGTAACAACTTCAACTGCTAAATAGCAAAAATAAAACTTCAGTATTATGGGTAGGAATACACATAGTAAGTAGGTATATTAGATATAAGTCTAAACGACAAAGTAAGTAAAAAAATATATTTTGTTATAATAGCAATCATCGGTTTCATTCCTACGGTTGTCCAATCATTCATTTTTTTTTCTGATGTGATATGTAGGTAAATTTTCCTGCTGGCTCGAAACAATAGAAACATTTTTTTATAATATCTACCTAGCAACTACCTACGAAAAAATTTATTTCCTTCAAAAACTAAACTTTATTTCATCTTAAGATATTTATCTAGTACATAGACACATACCAACTAACAGCGGTACGTCTGAAAGTTTAGATATAATCGCGAGCTTTGAATTTAAGTCAAGCGCTCTAAAACTGCCGAAAACTGCAACAACATGCACTTACTTTCTAACTCATCTAATCTGTCATGTCGTCAACAAGCGCAGGTAATGACGTACAGCTCTAAGATTTTCCGCTTGCGGAGCCTTCGACCCGTAAACTCGATCGAAATGAAAATGTAATTATCGAAGTAAACAATGGTCAAGTCGTTTGGCGGCATTCGTGCGTCGAACATCGCCGTAGTCGCACGCGCGCGGTGCAAACAGGTACAAACTACGAACGAACGTTTTACTTTATCGCGTGTTCCTTACATTGTTCGAACGAGATGCACTTATCTTCATGCCATACAATCAAAAGTGATAAAAAATAGTACTGTGGATGCACTTGACATTGCCGCCTCGAAATCCCGATGTAAGTTAAGTGATCAAAAGTTTCAGTGGCAGTGCTCCCTACAATTAGTTACGGCGTCAATGAATATTCATACTTTTGTACTATTTATCCGGAAAACTCCGTTTGTTATCTGCATTTTATTGTTGTATCATTGTTATGGTGATTTTAGACGTTAGGCTTTGTACGTCAACTTCGCTAAATGTGTGGAGATTTAGTGTAAATAACGTTTCAATTACCATATTATGTTGAGTATGCCTAGTTTTTATTTTCGTATATAAGAGGTAGTTATCAGTGTAACTAATATATGTACGCATATTTTATGACTATATTATAGTAATTAGAATATTTAAAATGTATAGATTTCTGGTCTACTTTATTGTTTTACATTGACAAGTTCTTTGCTTAATCGCTTCAAGGGTAAAACTGTGACAGCCCGCGTTTTTCTGACGATCACGTGCGTGCAATGCGTTCGCGCAGAGCAAAACGCCTCTGATTAGTAGGTAGTTAATGATTCGTTGGAAATCATAATAGTTTTGGTTTAAACACATTAACAAGTTATTACGTCCACCTATTATACGATTAACCTTCATTAGAATTTTCATTAAATACCATGTCATGAAACTGACTAAAATGCAGAAAAAATATATTTACTTTAGCAAATTAATTATCCTGTACTCCTACATTATATATTATGTATGCTTATGTCACTTTACTTCAACAAAAAAAGTTTGTAGTCCCCTTAGTAGAATAAGTACCTGCCTACATCAATAAGGTAACTTTCATTTTACATTATTTCTTTGAAACAATATTAACACATAATAATTAATAAATATTAATATTGAAAGTGACGTTCAAGAAAAAGAGTGTAATATATCTACACTTAGTTCATCTGCGCTATTTAAATAAAATCTCTTGGCCATCTTGACTTATTCGACAAACACCTGTTATAATTTATACATCATAATATTTCATCCGACTATAAGAAAATTCTCTTGTGATCGTTTTATTTATATAGAGGCATGTGACAAAAACCACGAGAGTGACGTAGCTGAGATAAGTGGAATTGTCTAGTTGTGTACATTTATACGTTGATTTTGTTAACGTCTTTCTGACAACTTTTGACTGTACCTATAGATAATGAGTGTTGAAATATATGCTTAAGTTTTTTTTGTATAAAATACTAGGCATACAAACACGGTAAGTCAAATGAATTATCGATACCGATTGTGAAGTACAGAACAACTCTAAATCTTTTGAACACGATGTTGACAATGTTGGATATTTTTTGTTGTAAAAATATTCAGTAAACTAAAAATACTTCGATAACACGTGACTATAATTTGCATATTATTTTCAGACTTTTAGTAAATAACTTCAAAGTACCTACATTTTTTAATATATCTACATTTTGTAATCAAAATTATAAGAGACATTTCCTACTAAATTATTAAAAAAAATATACACGTGCATTCATAATTATTTGTGCATAACAATTGTAAACATGACCTTCATGCTATTGTATAATTTTGCATAAAATAACCAATTATTTGGTATAACCTTTTTTAAACTAAAAATAAGAATTATCATTATAATCTGTAAAGCAATAAAATTACATGAAATTAGGTCAATTACTAAGATTAAATATTTTTATTTAATGGCTGTGTCGTTAAAAAAATGTCTAACTACTAATTTCGAAGCTTGGTTAGATAATATCAATTTATTTGTAGGTCTGTTTTGACCTTGGTCCGACCAGTTAATAAATCACAGTTAGGTCAAAGCTCCACTATTTTTAGCGTCAAAGACTTGATTTAATTAAAAAGTTAATGTCTGACTTTACGAGGAGCGCTGCCACTAAATATTCTTACATTGATTAATTTTTGCATTGGTTTCCTAACTTTATTTTTTTCTTGTAGATTATTGATAAAAACTCGACGCTAATCTGAACGTCAACGAACAGCTTCCAAACAATTGATCGCGCACCGGAAGAGGAAATTCTCATTGTTACAGTGACGGATCACGAAAAAACCAGTATAGTGACTTCTGATCAAATCACTTGATCAAATTGTTTCACCTAGTTCTGTGTTTAAAGTGATTATTTTGTGAGTGAACCCTCGTGACGCGGACTGACTTACGATGCCACGTCTGCGACACTGACGTGCGTTTATTTGTCGCAAATCGCTGAAAAACTGGAGTCCGACACATATGAGGTGTCAGTTGTCGTCCAGCTGACAACAGATGTCATCCCTATTGAAGTCGGTGAGTTAAAACTCTTTGGTGACAACTTTTGCTTTACTTAAATGACTCTGCTGTTTTGAATCTTACCCACTGTTGCGTCTGGTTCCACCAACATACAAGTCTCATAGACGTTGGGACTTGAAACCAATGTCTGTGGATTAAACAAAGAGTAGTCCAATGCAGGCTTAGGATTCGACTATCCGTGCAATCATTGTTACTTGATTGTAACCTTACCTATGTACGGTTATCCGTTTAAGTACATTCCATATAGAATTTTCGGCTTTCGTGTTCTATCTAAGTTTGATACCTTGGATATGTCGTGCTTGCCATTACCTGCCTTTTTTAATTGATATTTGAACTGTGTTGCATTCACGACAGTAACAGTATTTTACCTTCGTTTAGTTTCTGGTTTCATGTCGTAAGTAAGGTTAAAAGTTCGTGTCGTGTTCCGTATCGTTGGAGTTTAAGAAAAACTAAAGTCACGTGAATTTCACGAAGATATCATAAAAAGCTGTTTGAAATGTTTTTTTTATACATAATTTTCAATGCTTAGAACTTGTTTAGTAAAAAAAAATCATTATTTCTGGTTAGTGCTAGGGATAATTATTTTACGTAGGTACATATCATTATAAAAATGCCAGCAATAAGGCAGACTTTGCAATAGAGTCTTCCATAAATATACATTACATAAATCGGAAACACATATGTCTGGTTCTTTTATCCTTTGTATGAACCCTAAATTTTTTACACCTTTTAATGTATAATTGAACTGGCAGCGTTTATTAATAGCTTATTATCCGATTATTAGAATAATTATTTGGCGTGCCGTACGAATCTAGTTGAAGCGTATTACGTTACTCGATTTTCGAGTATTCGCCGCATGCTCGCTTCGCTCAATTAAATGCAAAAAATGTCCTCTTTACAAATTCGTCTTCTAGACTACCGAAGATGGCAAAACAGGTCCTGCGAGTGTTTTTGTACGATTCAACAAGTGAACGGTCACTGATTCACTAATCAGCCGACAGAGGGTTATAAGGCATTCTTTGGGACTTGAAAGTGGAATATTTTATGGAAGAAATACATTATCATTTATTTCGTCGTATGTTTTTTAAAGGCATCTTCACATTCTTCGTTCGTATTAAGCTATTTTAAATACTTTAGACTAGTTCCTAACCATAAATAAACTGTTTAAAATCCACGGAAAGTTCTAACATTATGTTTCTGTAGTACCGTGAATTCTCTGTATTGGAAATAATTATTTAGGAAAAAAAAAGATTTTTGTAAACTGCTCATTACGATCGTTATCGAATTTTTAAATTAAGTTACCAAAAACCAGTCATGATATTATTATGTAATATCTTGCTAGTTCATTTATCATTGATTATGCTCTCCTCTGTTGCTGGCAGTTTATTTTAATTGAAATACGTATGTTTTTCTTTTTGCGAAATAAACTTGTAATCATTGATCTTGTCTCTTGTTTTTGCTCCTCAAAATATATATACCAAAGTGTTTACCGACATTGAGCATTATTGTTTCCAACTCCATTACTATTTATCTCTGAATAAATAAAATAGTGTAAACATTTCAATGACACGAATGTAAAGTTTTATTTAATTGAGACAAGTTCTGTTAAATATAAAATTTTATCTCCGAGCGTAGTGATGTTTTTCACAATTGAAAATGGTTTAATTATTTATTTTCTCGCTTAACCTTGCGAGAGTTATTAGTACTGAAGACAGGACCGCCGTGACCTTGTCAATGCGTCGAGTGATGGAGATAAAAGAGGACGAAACAATACACCGTGCGAGGATACGTCGCTTATCACCGCCACTTAAGGCTGTGCATTCATTATATACGTACCTACGTCATATTTCTTATAGTGCGTCTTCCTATTTTACAATGCTACACATGAATCCATCGATTTTGAAAGACATTCGAATTTTATTTCTTGACCAGTTGTATACGTGTTTTATCCACATAAGTTGAAACAAAAGACTGTCAAATAAACAACAAAGATTTGACACAATAACATTTAAATTATTTTATGAAAATCAGCTTTACAATTTGAGGGTTTTGTATAGAAACAAGTTCAGCTGAAGCAGACGCTGGTGTGAATTTAATTATCTCAAGTATTAATTATAAATCGCGTGAATAATTTATCTTGACTCAGTAATGACGGTATAATATTAATATCATGCAGATATTCTCAGTTGATCTTGTATTGTGTCAGGAACATTTACAATTCTGTATTTACCTACTCATTTGTCTACTTGCAACATTAATTTATTTTTCAAGTAAGAAGTATCGTAACTTCTTTCACTTGGTTACTATTTGGTTTCCTTAAATTTCAAGAAATATCCGATTATATCAATGCAAAAAAATGTAAGTATCATATGACTAGATAAGAAAAGTACTCTGTGCTTATGACCGTCGCACCATCTAATGGTTAAGGAGTACAAGATGCTTCAGAAATTCGCGGTAATATTTGAAATATTTCTTCAGAAATTAACAAAATTCTCCATGAAAGTAAAAGTCCAATTCGAAAATAAAGGCTCTTGTACGGAGATGTCAATTTATCGTTTGGGAATTTTCTTTGAAGAAGTCGTTCACTAATGTGCGCTGAAGCAGTGTTTCAAATATAACCAGGGACTGAGTGACCACCCTCAATAAAAAATAATATATTATTTTCTTCTGTGAAATATTTGTCTTCCTTTCCCGGCTATTAAAATAAAATCAACTTTCAACGTTATTTATGTAGAGGCTGGATTGAAAATTTCCTTGCGTAAGTTGTAAGTGATATACGGCAATATAATTATCGTTAGCAAGGGCTACGCTTTCGTAAGGGTTAGCAACTTGTACCTCATATATTGCATTCACAGTCCTTAAACCAGTATTTCTATATTCGATTCTATGCATTATCGACACACCTAGATATTCCCCCGTAAGTATAAGTTTATTTTGGTTAACTAATTACACATCTTTGATTTAGTATAGCGCTTTAAATATTTTGTAAGAATGTGCAGAGTTATAAATATTTATTTAATTAATCGTAGGAATACCTGTAAATATTGTTACTGAACATATAACTGATGATAAAACCAAACATTATTTTAAAATTAAAATCCTTGAATTGAAAGAAGTGCAGGGGAAGACAGGCTTTTGCCCAGAAATGGAAATAAATATAGTTTAAATAATACCAACAATAAGTTTGGTTCTACTATACAGAATTTATTCTTTGACGTCAGTATAAGTATGTAACAAACAATTTTACTAGCTATATGCATTATTCTAAGAACCATATGAGATAAGTTACATTGTGATCACATTATTCTAGTACCGTTTTATTATTACACAAATTATGCGATGATCTTCTGCGTCTCAAACTTTAATTATGTTATTATGGCTACATTAAAATTACTTAATTAAGTAATAATACTTTATACAATACATCATTAAAGCAAATTGCTAAAATAAATACATAAAATTCTTACCATGACTGTAAATCGGAAAAACTAAAGAATCTAATTCCATTTTTTTCTAAAATTGTTATATTTATTTATTTACCTATTCTACATATTATATGCACACAAGCAAACAGTACAATGGCGGACTTTGTTATATAATTCATCTTCTAGTTTCGTTTGTTAAAGGCTTAATTTAATCGTTTGTTAAAGGCTTAATATATATAATTGTTAAAGGCGTTTGTTAATTTTATCCCAAGTACATGTAAATGTCTTTTGGCAAAATCATCAATAAACGCTTACAAATCAGAAAGTATTGTCCGATAATCTTATTTTATTGCTTCTTGTAAACTTTTAGCTATAATCTTGCATTGATAACGCATTGACTAGGTGATTGATCTGTTACAAATTGTTAAGATCATTTTCATTCAACTTCTTACGTATTATTTATTGAACATTGTTCATAAACTCAATATGTTTATTTATTCATCAAAGGGCCTCCGAAATAGGATGCTCTCTTTGTATTGCTTCTTACTGGAGACCACGGAAAACGAAACATATTCAGTTGAAATTCCGAGGTAACGAATAATTAATTGATGTTTATTTTTACATTTATACATAAAGAGAACCTCTCTTTGCACGTACGTATGTAGTCTCTACATAGATACTCCAGCTAGCTCTATAAAATACAAATTATATAGCTACTATCATTTTTAGAGGCCATTATCGATACCATAGCTTGAGTCATATATAATTAAGAAAAAAAAGAGTAACTAGACGTCCAACACAGACACTATTTTGTTATATTTATTGAAATGTGTAACGATCACTGGCGCTTGGTACAATCATAAGGTCTTGTACTTAAAGATAATTATAAGGATAAACATTGATTGCTTCTCCGGTATAATTATTTATTACTAGCCTTATTTCATAACAGAAATTCCAATAAACCGCAGACTTTAGTTTTCATTAATTCCTAGTTTTCTTAATTTCTAGGTTTTGATCGACCTTCTATACATATTTAAATGGGTTTAGGTACTAAACTAAACATTTATACAGGGAACGTTGGCAGGTACTAGAAATATCGATTAGGATTAAATGCCAAACCCAAAGGTCGGGGAACTGAATGTACTTATATAGGTAATTTATTATGAAGTAAACTATCACCGCGTGCTTTTAAATACTTCAAAAATAATGTACTTCATGTATTTAAGTATGTTACGAGTGTTTTACATGTAATAGTCAATTAATTACAAGTGTTATTAAGTACGAATTTATAGTTATTTACATAAGACACGAAACAATTGCATTACACACATTTACTTCTGTTAAGGAAATTATTGTAATGTATTTTGTATAATATTCCGACAGCAAATAAAAAGAACAAACGTCGGTGCTTTAAAGAAAACTGCTTAAAAAAAACAAAAAAGAAATACTAATTTATAAGCAACATTTTAATGTAGGTGTACTAAAATGGCGTTTATTTGACATTGAATAGTACGACGATATATAATAATGAAAACCCCTTTCTGTAATCATGACCTAAAAATAATTTACAACTACCATTAAGCAAATTGCTAACCCACCCACTACGTATGTCCATTCGCACTCCCTTTCAGAAACAATAGTTAGCGATGCGACCGCCTACTATAACACAATTGACCTTGATTCTTTGCGTCAGCGCCTCTCCCATGGGCCATTTCGCCGACCCCACCAAGGTTACCAAACACACTGCTCTGATGTTTGGCTAACACGCGATCCATCATTTTATTTACAGCGACGTTAGTGTTATAAAACAATTAACACTGTAACACGCGAAAAGTCAAGTTCAGATAAGTTTTGATTAATCGATTGACCGTGAAAGGTAGTTTTATATTGTTTTTATGATATCTTGTTAGTAAATTCAGATAAAACATTGCTTTGTTTATATGAGATACAAACACAAGAGTAGCACTTAAAAATAATCATAAATAAATCATTAGCATTGCTTGCTTCTATACGAAGCCCTCTATACCTACTAAGCATTTGGATAAAACGTAAAAAAATATTTCTGGCTCTGGCATGTTCTAGAATGTTTTTTTCAATATGAAATCAGACTTGAATATTTATTATTACGTATGAAATTTAATACATAGTGCCTTTTTGTTATTCTAGTCTTCGTTTGATAAATGATTACTCACAGAACGTACTCAGTTTTACTCCCATTTTCCTTGTTCCGTGCTAATATACTACTTGTATTTCTACCTACCCACGTTGGAGACTAGTTGATAAACCAGCTAAGCACCATCTGGCTAAATCAGTTTTTATATAATATTGTACAATATCAATTTGAACAGTAGTTACATTCTATTATGGTATAAGCTTATCTAAATAAGGCATTCTTACATCTGTATCCGCTAGCCGAATACTTGTCATTTGGCAAAGTTTGCAGTTATGTAGTCCTTTATTTAATTTTATGCGTTGCCTCCCAAGCAAGAAACGCGCCTTTTAAATGGGTTAACTACTAAAATACTATAATTAATCATGTAACAAGCGTTCTCAGGAAACATTGACGACAGCTCAGCCCTCATTTACGTAATTGTATGTTAATTGTAGCGTAACAGCTTTTCTCGACAGAGCTCAACCATTTCCAGGTTTTTAATAGATACTTTATGTTTATAGTTCTTTTAACAATTCCGCTTTTTACTTAATCATTTGTATCTTACAAAAACCAGAGCTAAAACAAACGTGACTGTTATAATTAAAACTTAATGTACCAAATCGTGACTCTTTCATTTTTATTACTTAAATTGTTTGCTGATGAGGTCGGCTGTGTGTCCCGTAACGTAAGGCCGTTCTGTCTGCTAATTCCAGTAACATTTAGACCAGTTGTAAACGAAATAAGCAGTTGATTTGGTACAAGGCCAGATTGACACTAGACACACACAGTACCTGTTACTTAGTTTGATTCCTATGTTACCGATACTATTGTGGGTGTTATTTCGATCTAGCTTTCATATATGTATCTAGGTGACATTATTACCGATAACTTAGAAAGAATACCAGTTTGGTATTTATATTAGTCTCTTTAAATGCGTTCATAATATTATGTCTTTTCTATGAGGATCTAGGTACTTGTTTTGAAGATGATATCTATATTTTGCGGCATTTATTCACTGATAATCACGATAGTGTTTACAAAATGTGGGATATTCCATAGAAAATATTTATTAATAATATAGAGCACTATATTATAATATATAGAGTACTATATTATAATGTCACTGAACACTTCTGGCAGTTTGTAAATAAGATTTTGTTGCTGACTTTAGGTACCTTCCACTTTTAGTATCTCAGTGTATTATTGGTGAATTTGTTTAGAGTCACCGGACCGTGATGGATCATGACACATGACGTCACTGTCATAACACGACACGTGGAAAATTTTCCAACGATTGCTCCAGTAAATAAACATACATTTTCACTTCAGAAACTTTAATACACTTTGATAAGGTAACAGTTTGTGAAGACAATACTGTATTAGGTAGTTTATTGTGGTTTGTTGATAAGCAGTGTAGAGAATATGTGGATGTAAATATATTGACGTCGCTTTTCTTGGTATGTAAAGCTATGTTTTCGCAACAACACTTCTAATGTCGGGTCACCCTTGAGTATTCTCACTTCGAGATTTACTTTTCCTGAAAAGATTTTTAATTTCCCATACTCGACATTAGTTTTCACACACGTACTCTTTGTGTGACTGTGTGTATTTGTGTACTTTATTGTTGTAATGTACCTAAACGTGGCATAACGATCGAGCAAAGATTATTAATATTAAATCAAACTCCACGCCTTCATTTCTTTACATGTTGGTCATCAATTTGAAAACTATTTAAACTAGCCATCAATGGATGATAAATTGTTATTAGTGCTCGCTTAATATACATCATAGTCAAAGGGTACTCGGTTATTATTATACATCAGCGCAATTTGCGCACAATTTGTAATATTAATTACGATATTGCAAATGTCAAAGTTCGTAAATTAATTTATTATATTTTTTGCTTCTTACGATTATCGACGTTTGCGATTATGGTAAAGTAAATTTTAAAGTACTAGATGTTAATTAGAACGTTTTTTAATGTAGGTACTTCGCTATGTTTTCGAAATACGAATTCAAATTCAAACATCGGTAAATAGATATTAAAATGTAAAATATATACAAACAAGTGATAAACTGGGAGTTTCTTAGAATATTTCAACAAATAATATTGAAAAAATTCATTATCAAACTCGAATCATAAGCTCAACCAATATCGTTTTAAACGATAAACAGTCATTATTAAATTAAAAGAAACAAGATCCTTATCACACACCTGAGAAAAATAAAGTGCTAAATTGATTATGGAAATGTAAAACAAACGAACGTTGATGGTTTCAACAATAAACTGTTTACATAAGTATGACAATATAAATATAGATAGCTTATGTACAGACAATTTTATTGCTGTGTCCTTACAGTAAATAAATGATAAAGCTGAGATGAACACTGCTGAACACTTGTTGACAAAAGACATTTAATATAACGTATAATAATACAACAATTATCATAATAATATCTTCAAGGGAAGGAAAACAGGCCGCTTGAGTAGGAACAATGAAATAATGTACAGTGAAAGATTTTAAAGAAAAGAGTCTTATTAGGGTAAAAAAGCTACAATTGACATTGAACCTTCTTACTGGAATTATTAAAAAAACGTTTAAATTGATTACTACGAAAATAATTGGCACAGAAGGCGCGAACATAATGAATCAAATTCATGGAAGAAAATGACTCGTAGTGATTGCTATAATTCGATACGTGACTCGCATCGGCGTTGCATAGCAAGGTCCTTTGATGATTTTAAGTTGGGCGCTGAACAATACAATATAATCTCTATTACTATAGCAGTTAGTGCTAATTTCTTATAGCTCTGTGTCTTATGTAAGCAAAATCTGACTCTGTCCAGTAGTCATCGGGCTACATATGGATAAACAGGAAGACTCCTATTTAAAGTGTCCTTGATCCGCTGAACCTCGTTATCAAGTTCAATATGATTCATCTGTTAAGGATGCAAAGGTCTTTTGATTGCAATGACCTACGAATGTTATATTAACAGTTTTAGGAACATCTTTGAATAACCAACTAAACTTAACAAAACATTTTACTGAAAAATGTGAGCCAATAGAATTGTCATTGAATTGCAATATTATTTTAAATTCAAAGGACAATTTAACAATTACATATGTTGTTATTGTGTAGGTAATCATTTCTAATTATATTTAATTGAATTTCTCGATCATAAACCTAATTCTGTGATAATAAATAATTTAAAAAATACAGCTGTTCTTATTTTTTATTATAATGTTAAAAATAAAGCTGTTCTGATCGCCATAAATATTCAAGTACAAATTCTTAAGATAATATTATTATTTATAAGATTTGACATTATTGTATAAAAAGACATATAATTATAAATGGGCAATAAATATTTTTTTTAAATATTCACGTTTTGAACGCCTTAATAAATTGCAAAAATGTCAAGAGAAAAATATTAAGTGAATACATAGTTTACTAACTACTTATCCATATTGTCAATTTTTGTTTCGCGGAAGTGGCAGTAGGCTGGTCATGTCCGGCGAAGAACTGATGACCGTTGGAGCTGATGAATCTTTGAGTGGAGACCGCGAATCGGCAAACGTAGTGTAGGACACCCTCCACCCAGATGGACTGACGACAGTTCGGTTGGACTCGATGCGGAAAGGGGGGGGGGGTGTTTTGACAGGTGTTTTGACGTAACTAGGGAGACGCCTATGTCCAGCAGTGGAGGCTGAGTTGATTGATTGAGAATAACGTTAAATGAGAAGTATGAATGAGCGATTTGACGCATACTAATGTATAGTTATTAGTAGATTATTGCTATAAGTATATCGTAACTACTATATACTACCTACTGATAAATGGAATACTACTAGGTTTTGGAGTAAGCTTAATACATTTATTTCACAAAAAAAGGGTTTTATTCTTGAGATCAAAGGGAAATTTATACGAGTATGTGGTTTAATAATAGTTAGTAGGCATGAGATTATGATTTCCTATAATAATGTGTTTAATGACTGTGGAAAAGAAAACTATTGAAATTTTAAAATTTGTAGTTACTGTGTTTTTTATAATAGTTTTTTTTTATTTTTTAATAAATCTGCCAGAGGGAGGGTTACTATCATTAATAAATTACTTACGCGCAGATGTACCTGTGAGGTTTGTCAACATACATTATTAATAGCGCATGTCACGAGGAAACCTGTAATTTAACAATGAAAATTCTCCTTGCCGTACTAAGAATAGAGATTGTGTTGATTACTCACACTGAGTATGTATTAGCTATCGAGGCAACGTGACGATGAATGCCTAGTATGTTCGTATTTATTATACAACACTTAATTAAAAATAGGAGTTGACTGCACATCAATGGCAACACGATGACAAAAAACATCCTAATGTCAAAGGTGTAAGGTTCATTTTTATTTCACATTGTTATGAATGACGGTTCACCGTACCGTTGTAAATTATAGCTTCGAAAAAATATTTTATAAAAATTCCTAAGATCGTAATTCACTTACATACCAAAATATCTGCCGAGATTTTTGAAGACCCAATTTTATATAGTCTACAGATTGAGATGTTTTTCAAGCCTTGTTGTTTCTGATAATGTGAGATTCGAGAAGAAAGTATTGAGATAAATTGTCAATGTAGCTTATCAATAAAAATTTTAATGTTTCATAGATAAATAAGTATTGAGATAAATTTTATGCTATTCCGTTCTCACTACTGATAATATTTGTTATTTCACACTTGCAGCAATTAAATACTGGGTGTTTGTTTGATAGGCTAAATTGTATGCTATTCTGTTCCTATAAATGTTCATTTTTGTTAGTTCACATCTACAGTAATTTAATACTGGCTGTTTATATTCAAATATGGCTACCGTAAAATTCGTCTACAGTTTGATATTTATCTCAAATTATTTTTTAAATCTTTTTGCCTTAATGCAATAATTAATTGCACTTCAACAAAAGGTTCAAGGAGAGGGGTAGAGCTACTTTGTATTGCGTTTGAATATTTATAGTGTTTTTGCTACGTCCAGTTATTCATAAAATCATAAACAGTACAACCTTGATTGCTTCGATGATCAGCAGTACGATGATTGTGTACTTAAGCGACTCAGAAATGTTGATAACGACTTCGTTTATACTTTTGTCTTGCTCTTTTATGTTTTGTGCTTCAATTTTAGTTTTTTTTCTAATTTGTAACATTTCATCAGGCGATTGTTTCGTTCAGTGTTGTATGTATAACCTCTTTACGTTATTTTTTCATTAACAACTGAGCGGAACTTTACGCTATTCCTAATATTTGAGATTACAGTTTTGGATATTGGTGACATTGAATTAGCTTGATTTTACCGTAATTTTTTCAATAGAATTTAATTAACCATTTCCTTTTCCCGTGGTCAACATTTATAAACATTCCAATGTTTAACTGTTGTGTATAATGACGGAACAGCTAACTTGTTAAACTATTAAGTAGGTACTCTGCATCATTTACTGGGAAAAGTAAAAGCTAAGTAGGTATGTTCTAGCAGGATAAAAACATTTAAATTAATTCATTTTTTAAATTTCCAATTAGTAATGTAGGGCAAAATGAATTTAGGTAAAGGTAATGTTGGATTGTAATGAAATGACATGCTCTAGTAAACAAATGACATTTCTACAGGCGCTAATGATGATAGAAATCGCTATGACATTAAATGTATGGACATGACATTTCTTTACGATATGTCACGTGACTTAGATTTGTCATTTCCATATTTGAGCGATTAAATCAGCGTAACGATTGTAGAAATGTCATTTGCATGGGGGCTGATATTATAAAGTAGATAACAAAACCCATTTTGCTGGCTTCTTTGTTTGTAGGAAACTAACGGCTTACTACGGAAACTACGGCATATTTCATGAGTGTATTTTTTGTTTTGTTTTATAAACACGATGACCCTACATTACGATTTCACCTGTACAGTCGGCATTACGGACACAGATTTCACATGCCCAAACACCCATTCATACGTTTTTGTTTGCTAATAAAAGACCATTTAACTTGAACTGACGGAGGCAAAACCGTCGTCATATAAATCTGACACTAATTATTATTTAAACAAAAGCTTTTTAAAGTTTTTTTTTCTCTGCTATGGCTACTTGATAATTAAAATAAACAAAACTTCTAGTTTTGAGTATAACAATACTTTAAGTGTTTATTCCATCTTAATTTTTAATGAGTCGTATTAATGCAACGAATTAAATATTCATCTTATTTATGTGAACTACGCTCGACTTAATTACATTTCAATGCCATTTTCCAATCAGTGGAACAGCAGTAGGTAAAGTAGGTTATTAATAAACAAAAAAAAATCTTTAACAGTGTTTGACATCTGTCAGGCTGTCAACCCTGACAGCCATTGTCAATCGAAAATAATGATTATATTTAAAAAAAATCGGTAATTTATTATTCTAAACGCAAGATCTATAAATTATCTACTAAAATGGTAGATAACTAATAGCTCTACGACGCAAACAATATCATCGTTGACATTTTTTTTATACTATTTGTTTTTTATGGTCTCTCCGTTGACTATTTATAATTATATTCTTTAAAGAGTCGTACATAATAGCTTGACTAAGAACTAAGAATAAAAAACTTATTGTTTGAAGTTTTTTGGACGACTCGTTTCTATGTGATGACTGTAATGAGATATGTTTATAAGTACTTACATACATTATATGTGCATTTAAGTACCGTTATATAAGCTCATGTTTTAGTACAACTCATAAGTAGGTACCTATCGCTTACTTTTAAATTCGTCAGAGATGAAAATGATATTACGTATTTAAGAAGCAGTACTAAAATTAAGTTACTTTAATGCATCATAATAAGATCATATAATATGATATGATTTTGAAAATAGCAAATGAAAAAAAAAGTATTTGATCCATACAAAACTATGAGTGTGGTGAAAAAATTAACTTATAAGTATTGTGAACTTGTGTATTCAATATCACATATTATTTTTCCTTCTATCATTAAATATAAGCTGTCAATAAACTGTTTGAATTAACAGCTAAGGAAAAAAATAATCGACTGTTTAGGACGTAGACTGAGAGCTATTATTATTTCACATATTGCATAACTTTTATTCAAGTCAATTTACATAAAACTGGTTTCCAATTGATGTCTCTACAACGCAAGTGAGAAATGATTCACCACCAGTGCGAAATCATTTTTATTTTTAAACTAGCTGTACCCCGCGGTTTTAACCTCGTATTTCTTTAAAATAAAAGAAGCCTAAGTTACTCCTTATTATATCTGCTATCTGTCTGTGAAAGTCCCGTCAAAATCGGTCCAGTCGTATCAGAGATTTGATAATATAATGCACGACTACTGTACTTGTGTATCGGAGAGCCCTACAGGTTTTGGACCGAACTGAGAACATTCTGAATGAAGTCGACGATGTCCTATTTTAGTCACGAGTTTATGACCTATATTATTATTCTGAACTATTGAGCTACATATGTACGCATTACACATGTATAAAACTATGTTATGAACTAATCTTATTATCATTTATCTGTTTTTAAGAGGAAAATCTATCTATGATATTATAACCGACTATTCTTATGTAGTTTTGTTTTGTTGGAAGTTTAGTGAGACAAGTTTTTCAATTAGTCTTATGCAATAGAAATGTATGTGGTCACTGTGGTGTAGTATCTACCCTAGGATCGTTTTTGATGTCTAAGACAATAGTAATATCGGAACAATTACTGAATAATAATATTAACGTGATGCGAGTCATCAACAAGTTGGACCATAATTATATTGGCGTAAGGTTGTATGGTGGGTTTTAAATATTAATGAAACGCTTTTATTTGTAAACGCCGTTGAGAACAGTTAATAAAATTGAGTATTTATTTGTTTACCAGGAACATTTCCCATTTAAAAGAAAAAAATCTATGGATTTTTGGTTCCAATGCAATTAAAGTGAACTAGACAACGTCTGACGGCAACTATGTATATTAAAATAAATAAATAAATTAAGACAGTTTGGGCGTGGTTTTGTACTAGCACGTTTATATACCTATTTATATTTAAATCTTTTACGACAGCTGAACATGTTCGGAAACATATCCTTTAAAATGAGTGCCTTATATAGTATCAATTGATTTATATCACTTCGCGTAACGTTTAGATCCTAACCAATTGAAGGGCGTCCTAATATGATAATAACTTCCCGTTGACCCTAGTCAGGGCCATACTAATCTACGTACTTAACCCTTTTCAACTATTAATAGTAGGTGCCTACCATTGGTTTGGACACACTGCTAAACTGTACAATGGCGGACTTAATACCTCAGGCTTTCTTTACCAGTCATCCAAGAGTGGTGAATAGAGGCAGTATGGCAGGTGCAGTAACATTGAGTGTGGTTGTTAAATTTACTCATCTTTTCCAGTTTTGACCGGCAAACTTCAAAATCTAACGAAAACCTTAACCATGTCCCCACCTCATAAGTTACAATTGAATAAATCTATTGTATCGGCTTTCTACTGACGGGACAGTAGTAGCTTAAGTACGAGTACGTCCGGTATCACGAGTGGAACATAACTTTGTATTTGTCTCAAGAAAATTCTATCTTCTTCTTCTCGATCACTTCGCTCTTGTCACAGCAGTCGCGATCACAATGAGGCATCCACATAGTTGGTAGAGATGAATACAGCTCTTCCGCCATCTTTATTATCATAATGTCTGCCACAGACAGATACTCGTACCTACGCAAAGTTACTAGACAGTAGGCACACATCGGTTTTTAAACATGATAGGTATAAGAATATACTGAATGCACTTTACAAAACAGTATGTCTATTGTGTGGTTTAAATATTTGCATGTAAAACCTCTCAAATGATATTTACCTTCCCGCTGTTGTCAAGGCGCTTCCCTGTTTACTCTTTAGATATTAGGACTGCGACACATACTGGGCCATGGCCTCGCATATGTGTAAATAATCATAATATATATAAGTTGAATGACCTTACATATAGTCTTGATACAGGCGTTACGTGCATTTCATACAGACGGCTTTGTAGGTCTTAAGTGATAAATTATACTTTTACCCCCTTTTTCACAAAGGTACCTACAGATTAATACTGTAAGGTCTACTATGAACAGAAAATCTAAAATTAAATCACAGCTTTTCTCATCACATCAAGTTTTTCGGTAGAAATTTAATATTTTTGCATATTTTTATTTCAGTGAAAAATGCTGACTTCGCTTCAAATCTTTTGATTTTTTGGCGAATTGAGACAAGACATGTGTGTCAAATAATTTACATGACAACTTGACTACGTAACTAGCATAATAAACTAACTTTAAGATGTCAAATTAGATAAGGAAAGAATTGTAGCTTCATGCTAAGTAGAAGTACACTGCCTAATGCCTGGCATACTAATAGACGAAACTAAACTAAAGGAAAATACAACAAGCCTTTAGCACGTAGGCTTTTATAAATAACTTATAAAACTAAAAATATTCAAAAAAATTACAACTGGGTAGGTATATTCTGTTTTTAATCCTAGAGACAAAATTGACAAGTGCAAATGTCAAAACCAAGGTAAAAGCTATTGGAATCTATGTCATTTTGGCATTTTTACTTGTCAATTTAGTTTCCCGGATTAAAAAAGTTTTTTTGAAAGGTCTGTCAGGAACATAGGGGTATTTAGGTATATGTGATGGCTTATTTTTAAATTTATCATTAAACATTTACTACTTCAAATAATTTTAGTATTATTAAAATTGACCGAGATAAGTGCAAAATCAAGGCTTATTATTATAGGCTTATTTATATTGTTTTATATTACCAACGTTAGTAACTCGTAAATTAATAATAAATGTTTAATGCCATAAACATTAATTCATGGACACAAGAAACTAAATATTTAGCCGATAAAATTTTTATGGCATTAAAAAATTGCACAAATTGCCAAGGTATTTTACGTAGGTTAAGTAAATAATGTTTAGCATAAAGCTTGATATAAATAAATGCTTTTACTAGTTCTCTCTTGGTAATTTACACTTGTCTCTTGCCATGAAAGTGGGTAATCGAACAGAGTACTTTAAATTATTTTTCTATGCAAGTTTGATATTTTCTTGGTTTTTGATACTCAAATATTGACAAAATACATTAAAATTACCCTAACATTAGCACGAATACCAACGCATAAAACAGTACGCAAAATGAATAAATTGATTACCAACAGGATTCAATTTAATTCATCGTGTTTGACGTCACATCTAAGAACAATGAAGAATGCAAGCGAAAACGTTGACGACATTTAAACGATCACACATGTAAATAATTTGGCAGAATGCCTGAACTTAGGCTTGTCTTAACTTAAAATAGAAATACTGACTTGGTCATACTAAATGAACTATTTCGTCTACTTAATAAAATTGTTTGTCTGGAAGTGACTTGAGTAAAACAATTGTTTGTCGATAGCAAAATTTCCGCTAATGATTGGTAAATAGCATGACTTCTAAGTAGACTTACAGACAATTCATTACTAAAATAAAACAAATGTTTTGATATAAATATACCTAAGTGATAATGATAATGCCTAATTCTTTTCGAATGCCTAATTTAGAAACTTGACACCCCTGTCCATTGTATCCTTAACTTGTCCCAAGGAACAGTTTTAAGAAGGAACAAACGCGGGAAGCTTTAATAAGTAGGTACTTGTACCAGGTATTTGAAAATATATTGAAGGGTAAAATTCATACCTCATCAGGAAAAAAGTTAAATAAATAAAGTTAAATTTTATTGATGTCCCTAACATTTACAACGTTACTATAAATTTCTATTATATATTAATATTTTTTTACAAACTAGACGTCATAGGCCGGATCTAATATTAAAATATTATTTTAATTATAGTTATAATATTGATATACAAGTACGAAGGAGCATGTGAAACGTGAGTGATAAATATTATTAAGAAGAGATTTCTCTACATTCTTAAAGTGCTGGCCACAAATAAGTAATTGTAAACAGAAAAAGATGAGAAAACTCCACCCCATAATTTGCTTGTAGAATGCACATTCAAGGACCATTCACATTACAAATGACTTTACAACCTACAGCACAATTCTAAATAAAATCGACATCAAGCTAGTAGGTATTTACACCGGGAAACCATGAATTTCTAACATTTTTATAAATTTGATGAGTCTCCCTGTTCTCAGTTGAAATTAGCTTTAATTAAACTTTTGATTGGTTGTTGTAGACAGATAATAGTGATACTTAATACTTTAAACTAAAAAAGTGGATTGAAGTTTCGACCTACTTTTTGGTACATTTATTCGTCTTATCGTCCATCGAAGGTAAATATTTAAGATTATTTCTGTAGTATACATAAATTTAAAACCTTTGTGAGAAAATGGACTTCAAAATTTTGTATTTAAAATGTAATTACCCACGTAACTGTAGGTAGGTACTTATTGTGTAAAAAGTAAGAAAATAAATATTTTCGCTTGTATGCATATTTATCAAAGACAGGACAAAGATATTTTTTACAATTCTTTGTTTTGACTAAAAAGGAGGTTACGTGAATAAGTTCCAGAAAAATATTTTATCGAGAGATTATAATATGAAATTATCTAAAAATAAACTATGAGAAGGTCACTTAGAAACTTCATTACTGTAAATAAGGTACTAAGGAAGCAATACAATAATGGTTCGTATTGTTTTTCCTTCCTTCCTCGAACCAGTCTTGAGATTCAGAATGATATGACAGGGTTCTACACGAATAAAATTAATATTCTCTGAGTACACAAATTTATAATCTGGGCTTTAGCCTAGATTATAAAAAAAAGAACACAACTCTTTAGAGTTGTGTTCTTTCAATAGAAATTTGACAAACCATTTGAAACTTATAGATCGTAGCGGAAAATGAACTAGTACCATTTCCGTTTCTTCAAAATACAGGTTCGATTCATCACAAATACAAAACTATAATATAACAATTCAAGCACACCTGTCAACCATTACCTCTGATAGCAACAGTTACAAGCTAAGGGGCATAATTTATTTTAATGATGACACAAATCACAGCACTACTTGCAAAGAAAAGTACGGCAACACGTGTACCGCTTGTACTAATCTCTAGATTTATCGATATTTACATTAGTCATTTGAAAGTTTATCGATACGCAAGTTGTATTACTGATTAGTCTTATGCAACTTATAGGCTTAGTAATGCCGCGGTTACTTGTTAATACGTTATCAGTAGATAAGTGTTTAATCAAGGTATAATTGATTGATATACCACTGCACCTGTATCTAGAATGATATATTTCTTCTTTATATAGAACTAGCTGTTTCCTGCGACCAAAGGGTCCCCGATTTTGTGCCTAGTAAGAAGAAAAAAAACATAAAAAAGTAACCTAAAAATACAAATATTTCCGCTTTATAGTATTAGTATTGATTAAACAAAGTCGCTTACGCTGTTTGTGCGCCTAGATCTTTTGAATTACGCAACAATTACTGATGATTTGAATGCAGTTTTCAGTTTCAGATAAAGAGGATGGTTATTGTATAATCATTTATTTGTGCTCACCATACGTAGTTGGGGCGGGTTCGCTAGTAATACATAAAATTGTGTAGTAAAATCAATTTTAGATGCTGTAGGAAGAAAAATCATGTCGCTTCAAATTTGAAAAACTTGTCATCTATCATCCGTTTATATTTTTTTAAGTATATAGGTACATACACTACATACATACCTACATGTTTCCGTAAACTTGTTGTTGTCATAATTTTCAGTAATACTCCATTGAACTTGTTATTTTGATATTATGATCCTGTTAACAATTGATGCTTCTCCAGCTTCCATTTCGATAGAACATGTAAGTTATGATAATTATGTTTGTTTTACAACTTGTAATAATTAAACATGTTTTTTTATCTGACATGACCTTTTCATTTAAAACGCAGTTTCTGCATATTTTTATAACTCTGAGAATTATAATTTGGCCTTTGTTGTCTTAAACAAATAAATCAATAAAAATATAATATATAGAAATTTTTAAATTCTTAATTTTTCACATAATTATATTATTAAATTAAGGCTATTTTACAAAAGAATTTTTAAACAATACGAGTTACTTCCAGACAATATTATAGTTGGTGCATACAGTTTGGAGTTGCAACACTATTGCATATAATATAATGCAATTCGTTTTAAAATAATTATAGTTATTATCACATTGCACCTTTCTTTTTCATTTTCAACAAAGACGAGGCACAAACCGGATTCGCTACCAAACCGCATTTTTGGAAACAAAAAGTCGAACCTATATAAGGTCATAAGTGATCTTCGAAGACGGCAAAAACCTTAATATTGAATAACCGCTTACAATCTGATCTTTCGATGCTGTAATTTTGTACCCTTTGCAATGTCTATAAAGGCAAGCTAAGGCTTTATTAGAATTAGTTACAATACCTATACATAATATTTAATATGTTCAACTATCTTATAAAGTGTAGCGTTAATTAATAAAAATATTACAGAGTAAAAAATATTTATCTATATACGAGTATCTGATACTACACAATAAAATTCCCACGTCGCAGTGTTTGTAACCAAAATCCTCGAAAACGGCTGGACTGATTCTTAGGAAATTTTTCGTGTACTCGGTAGGTCTGAGAATAGGTCGTAACCTATTTTTATACCACTAAGTGTTAGGTGTGGCCCTTTGCTGCCTCGATAATTTATATTATTAATGTCAAACGTGTTCCTACGCGTTTAATATCAGATATTATGTTAATTTTTGCAACCATACTTTTTGGTGTTTTACGTTGTCCCTAGTACCTACATAGAGCAAATACAATTGATTAATTGTCACTAACCCACCGCAATTAGATCAGAAATATGACTAAGTACATGAGTGTATCAAAATTGTACACAAGGAAAAAACAAAACTTCTACCTATTCATTTGTTTTTTGTGCCAGCATGTGATTTTATCAAGTTTGAAAATGACAATTTACAAGTACAAATACTTGTTATGATAATTTTATTTTATCTTAAAATAAGCCCTTGATAAATCAGTCTGTATTAAAAACATGTTTATAAAAAGGAGCCTTATGTTATTCCAATCGATCACAATGTTTAGACATTGTGTTTTTCGAAGGGCGTATTCTAAGTAGGTACTATAACTTCAATAATTAAAATCCAAATAGATTATAAATAGTTAGTTTATCGTTGTGTAACGCTCTTTATCTCAAAACCGTGAGTGACCATCCTGACCAGTCTCATAATTCTCGCAAAATAAAATCTTCTTGAATCAATTAAAAAATATGCTTTCATGGTAAGTAGTATAATATTCAACAAGGAAACATTCAAACATCATTCATTTTACAAACAACTAGCAATGACAGTATCTTCTAAAATGACGTTATTATTTTTAACTTAAAGCTTTTTTGTGAAGTTGTCTGAATAAATACAAAGATTCGCTAAGTATGACATCTTCATCTTCCATAGGTACTACACAGTTTAATGACTCAGTGACTCAACCGTTGTCGGGTTAAAATAATAAATATATTTATTATTTCTTAGTTACACTACGAGTAGGAATTTAACAATCATACCGTAACATTCCATTTTTTAAATAACGTGCATTACTTGATAAGAAAATATCTCACCGTCGTTACTAATACAAGAAAATATGTATTTTTAAATTAAATTATAATATTAATCTATTTGTTTTTTTAAAGAGTGTAATTTTCATTCAGTTGCAGCCAAACCGTTCCGTTAATAAGATTTTGATGACTACAAAACGTACTTGATTGCTGCTTTGTTTTTCATTTATTAGGTTTTTGAATAAGTTTAAATTAAAATGTAAATAACCTATAAAAGATTTATCCAACAGTGCTCGTAAAATAACCTTAAAGTTTAACCTCAGTACTAAGTGTCAAATATATTATTAATATATATTATTAGGCTTTAGAACGCCATATTGGGAAGATAAAGACGTCCAAGATACTTGTAACGAATTGTGGACTTTATGAATGAAGTTCCAAGTACCTAACTATAACCAAAAGCGTAAAATTACGTTTGGTCTTCTATTATATAATTTGACAGACATACGGGTTTTGTTACAAATACGTTTATTTTTAGAATGAATTTTACATTTTTGAATAGACGTTAATTTAAATTTTAATGATGCTTTATTGTATCGTTACGGAGTGGTAGCTTAATGGTTAGGGCATCGGACTTGCGATCATAGTTGTGGGTTCGAATCCCACCCACTTCGAATCACACTACCGACGTGAACCAACTCGCAAAACAAGAAATTGAGCATAGCACGAGGGGTTAACAAAGTAACGTGCGAAACACTTATAGGTTTTAAGCTTTTTAAACAGAAAACTATATCGATGGCAGGTTTTTTCTTTAATTAACTGTTTCTAGGTTTAAATTTAATATTTAAGAAAAACTACTTTAAAACAGTTGTATAATTGTTTTAAAATAGTTTCGTATAACGCTGACATCCTACTAAGTATATAATGTGTGTACTTATGATGTCATAACATAATAGTCAAATTTCAAACTTCATCATGATTTTAAATTCTGTTGTTTTAAAAATATACGATGAAATAAATTATAATGACTATAATCAAGTTCCTTGTCGGAAATCAAAAGTTTGCAAATAAAATGACAGCAAAAACATCTAAGTATCAAGACTTTTATGACTCTACATTCTGTGCTATAATAAAACACTGCTATTTACTTGACACATAAACATTGTGGAGTGAACATTTAATCTTATGATTATCTTGTAGTAAAAGCAAAGCATACAAATCGTGACATAAATTCAAACACAACAATGGAGGTTGGATGCCAGTAAATATGTTTGCGGCGAAATGTTGTTTATCAGTAATGAACAGAAAGTGGAGAAACTGAAAACCTTTGCAATAGTATCCTTATGATTTGAACGGTAAAAAAGGAAGGTCCACATATTATTACAATAGTACATTATGCATTTGTTTTTAATTCTTTATGTTTTTCTCGATATTATTTTGTTCTAGCAATGGTTGGCAACCCTTCGTACACAGCGAAGTACTTGTGTCTGTTACGAGTGGGTTAACGTCGGTATTGCAATGAATGGGTTTAGATCAATCGCAAGCCCGACGCCCTAGCCATTAATCAGGCTTCCGGCGACACAAAATCTTAAAAATCGCTTTATTTTTTTATCATAGTCGATAGTGAGACCTTGGGAGTTTTATTTCACAATTCTGAGAGTCACTATTATGGGATATTTATGATATAGAGAGATGATGATCTTATCCCATCGTGTCATTATTTTAACCTATTCACTGTGCAGTGCAACACATTAAACATATTATTATGATGCATGCCCATTGTTTTGCTATTAGATATAACCGTCTACATCGCGCCGACAACGGGTTAATATGTTGGTTTATTTTGTAGAATGGTCTTAATAAGTGTATATGATACTTGTGGTTGCGATTATAATAATATTGAGTAAATAACCATCAGATTGCGGTTATTCGATTTACTTCAACTTGGCAATGCAAGTAATCTATAAGAAATTGACGCACATACCTCGTTTATTTATGCTTAAGTTTATATGAAATTTGCAAAGAAAGAAAATACTAAATGTCGGACTATTTTAAAATGACAGGTCATTAACATTTCACTATTCACTTCTTGACTGAAAACTGAAATACTTAACAATGACTGAAGGATGAAGAAAGACACAAAAATTACTATACATTACATGTAGGTAATTGTGGGAACAGCCATTGACTGTTATTTCTGAGAGTGCATTGAACTTTGGACTTGGCCCAAGAGGTGGTTGGTGTACTGAATAAAGATATTTAACTCACATTAACTAGCTTAGCTATACCCGACATTAAGGACTATGGTTTGAATGCTGATAACCTGAGATTTATTGGATTTAGATCGTGAGAACTAGAGACATAAGAACAGCTGCTATTTCTACTTATAAGGCGTCCTTCTGGCAATCAATCGGTAGAGCTTTATTCGTATGAGGTAGTACAGGTTTTGTATTAGTTACGTTAGTTTCGATATAGCCAATAAACCCACAGATTTTTTTTATTCAAATAAAACCCTTTGTTTAAATGTCTATTGAAACAGATCTTGAAGTACATATGTTTTACAAATAATAAAGTTATTTATTTATTTATGACTAGCTTTTGCCCGCGACTTCGTCTGCGTGGACTTCAGAATTGGGTCCAAAAGGAAATAAAAAATGAGGAAGTAATGAAAAATGGAATAAAATTTTCAACCGTGTTATAGCTTGCGCTGTAATAGAAAAAAAAACAAATTTCTAAGTGTCGGCCCACGGCTTAGCTTGTTAACAATTTTCAATATTCCCTTGGGAACTACTTAAGGAATCGGGATAAAAAGTAGCCTATGTTCTTTTCCGTGTCAAAGGCTACATGCATGCCAAATTTCATCCAAATCCGTTCAGCCGTTTTTGCGTGATTGAGCAACAAACATCCAAACATCTAAACATCTAAACATCCACACTTTCACATTTATAATATAATATTTATAATATATAATATATAATATATAATATATAATATAATAATATAATAATATATAATATATAATATATAATATATAATATATAATATATTTTTAGCATCAGAAGTGGAAATTGATTAAAAAAAAATACAAAATTAACAAGAAATCCGTTTATTATGAATTTATATAAAATTTAACGAACACCAGTTCCATAAACACAGAATTATAGTAAAGCAACCACTGCAAATTTCAACAATTAAAAATCAAAAAGAAAATCAAAATGGCTTACGTGACCTTAATAACGACCAACACTGATTATCACAAGACGTCCGTACAGTTCGAGCGCTGACGAGCAAATGTCCCGTTGCTTCTAGGCACCGTCCTTATATAACCTATCGCAGGGTAGTTTATGACGATGCATGGAAACTCCTTACACGGCCTCTCCTGACGTTGAGTCGTCCTCGGCGAAAATCCTTTGGACTCCGCTAGGGCCCGCCACTGGGGAGGTCGGTGGGTCCATGTCTGCATCGTCATCGAGCAAAGGCATAGATAGACCAGCCGTAGCTCCATTTGCAGACAGGTCCGTTTGCAAAGACTCCTCGTCATCTAAAAACAAAAGAACTATTATTTATGATTCAGGGGTGCTCCCCTGAATGCAATTAGAAGCAGTCAATCTCGCAGACCAGTCAATCCGTCTCCATTCAGTCTATTCATTCATCGCTCTTTGTCATAGTTCTCACTCACATAACATGCATACATCACTCTCAAAAGAATAGAACATTATCAAGCCAAGGCATATTCCTGTGAGCGTCCAAAGGCCTGTATTACTTCAATCTTGCTAGTCGGCTTCATCTCTAGGTTATCAATGAATCCCTGTAAAATGGCCTCTGCCCACTCGTACGAAGACCGTATTCAAACGTACGAGTGCATTCCACACGCAGACCGTATTCAAACGTGTGAAGCTTCCCGACACGCCGACCACATTCAAACGTGTCGAGGCTTCCCAATACGCTGACCGTAATCACACGTATTGAGGCATCTCATCATGCAGAGCGGATCATACAAGTGAGGGATACAAAGACAGTAAGCACACATCCGTGGTTCATCCTAAAGGCTCACCACGGGAATACTTTATAAGATTTGAATGCTTCAGCTTTACTTACTTTCGAAAAATGCAGCACATGTCTCAGGGCTCCACTCACCCCGCCATGGCACCATATACTGCGCAGCAGCTTGTGTAGTTTTTCCATAACTGCCGCTGAGCAGACGTAGAGTATAGCGTCCACTTGGTAAAACTTCAACCACCTTATATGGGCCACGCATTCCTGAGTCAAGCTTACCTGCCGACTGCGAATATTTTATAACGAACACAAGGTCGTCAATATTGAACTGACGTGGTGCACGTCGGCGTTGGTTAACTCGCTCATCTTGCTTGGCTTGGTTACTTCGAAGAAGTTCGCGGGTTCTACTCCTCGTGATCTCACGAAGAGCTTCCCGGTTGGGTGCTGAACCCTCGATTGCCACATCCCGTACTAGTGCTTGAACCACAGGAGTCGTAGATTCTGTGCCTATAAGGAGATTCAAGGGAGATACTCGCGTAGTCTTTTGTTTGGTGATATTCAACACCAGTTGCAGCTTCCACAAAGTCTCCGACCACTGGAGGTTTTTGTAGTTTGCTTGAATGCGTAACATATTTAGTACGGTCCGCATGTACCTCTCAGCTTGACCATTCGCCTGGTGCATCTCCGGCGTGATGTAGTGCAGGTTGCACCCCAGTTCGTTAATCCATGTTACGAACTCTGTGGACTCGAACATGCGGCCTTTGTCTGTGACCATACGTTTAGGTACACCAAATAACGAAATTGCGTGAGTAATGACGCGCTTGAGTTCCGTATAGTCTTGTCGAAAAATGGGATACAGGAGCGTGTATTTGGTAAACGCATCAACAATGAGGAGAATGAATTTATACCCTTCTGATAATGGCAACGGTCCCAAAGCGTCAACATGAACTGTGTCAAATGGAGTATCGGGTTTTTCCCAAGAAGTTAAGGTTTGTAAAGGAGCCCGAGGGACTCTCTTTTGGGATATGCACACAAGGCAGTGAGAGACGTATTTCGAAACGAATCGCCAGAGACCAGGAAACCAGAAATGTCGGAGAATAAGGTCGAGAGTCTTTTCGGCATTAACGTGTTCGTGTTCGTCATGGAACACTCTCAAAAGGCTGAGACGGTTTCCCTTAGGTATATAACAGAGCAATCTTGCTTCTTGACCTACTGGGACGTATCTGTAGTATAGGACTCCATTTTGGACCTTATAACGATCAGCGTCCAGTCTACCATCATGAAGTTTGTTAATAAGATCTTGTGTTTCATTGTCAGCTGATTGTGCAATCTGAGCCCAGTTACGGGGTCTCGAGATTTGATTTACACAGGAGGGGTTGCGGCTCAGATAGTCTGCGTGGGGCAACATGATTCCCTTGCGATATTCGATTGAAAAGTTAAAATCTTGGAGGTACATCCACCACCTTGCTACCCGGGGCAAAAGATCTTTTTTTCGTTCAGTGGACTTTAGTGCATTGCAGTCTGTAACTACTACGAATTTTAGGCCAATTAGGTAGTGGCGAAAGTTTTGGAGGGCTTTAACAACAGCAAGGGTTTCTAATTCGTATGAATGGTAATTACTTTCCGCTCCCTGAGTAGATCGACTAAAATATGCGACTACGTGTTTCTTGGTGTCGGGGTGTACTTGTAATAGGACAGCGCCATATCCAATACTGCTAGCGTCCGTATGGACTTCAGTAGAAAGGTCTGGGTTAAAAATCGTAAGGATCGGTTCGCTTGTCAACTCTTTAATTAAATCTAAACGAATGTTTTCGCATTCAAAGGTCCAACTAAACTTGACATTTTTATGGGTGAGAATAGCGATAGGGGCAGTCTTAATAGCGTAGTTTTTTATGTATTTCCTAAAATAACCTGCCAGACCTAAAAGTTGTCGTACCTGCTTCACGTTTACTGGTGGCAAAGTGTTAACGAGGGCCTCTACTTTTCGGGGACTCGGCCTAACCTGACCCTGACTTATGAGTCTACCCAGGTATTCAACCTCCGTAACCAAAAACGAGCATTTACCCAGATTAATGGAAAATCCAGCTGTCGTGAGCGTCCGAAGTACTCTACGTAATAGCTCAGTTCCTTCATCTACAGAGTTACTGAGGAGGAGCACGTCGTCGACATAAACTAATACATTCCCCTGATTGATATGTGTGCGGAGAGTGTTATTAATGATTCGTTGATAAACTACTGGGGAATTGGCTAAACCATAAGGCATTTTGACATATTCAAAGTGTTCTTCTGGTGTTACGAACCCCGTTAAATGAATAGATTCCTCTTTTAAAGGGATCTGGTGGAATCCTGTGGCCATATCGAGACAACAGAAAAACTTATGACTTCCTAACCTATCGATATGATCGTCAATAAGCGGGAGGGGGTAACGATCTTTTACCGTAATGCGATTAAGCGCCCTAAAATCTACACAGAGTCTATCTGAACCATCACGTTTTCTTACAAGTATGATTGGACTCGCGTATTCTGAGTTAGAGCGTCTAATAACTCCTTTCTCTAAAAGGTCTTGAGTTATTTCCCTTACTTTAAGTTTTTCGGAATATGAAAGCCTATACGGTTTATAAACTACAGGGGTGGAATTGGTAAGCTTTATCTCCATTTCTCCTGTTAGAACTGTAGTTACTGCAGTTCCCGATATCAAAAACTGCGAAAATTCGTTTATTACGGACATTAGGCCTTCCAACTCCACGCCTTGCAGGGGTGTGTTTAACTTAAGCTGGTCGCTTACTCCGACAACATTGACCTCCCTACTAACTTTGTCAGTACGCGTGAGATACTGTTTATCTTTGGTTCGAATGTAAGTAATTCCGTCACGGTTTAATACATCGGTTCCGACTATGATAGGTGCATTCATGAAAGCCGCAGGGACTACTACTAAATCTACTTCGAGTGAGATGTCACTGAACTCTACGGTGAGGGTTACGTAGGACGTCGCGCTAACTTCCTGGTCGCTAAGACCCTTCAACACGCAGTGTCTCGGCTTTGGCTGACACGTAAAATATTTTAAAATGTCGGAAGAGATGAGGGATACATCGAGGGCTCCGCTATCAATTAGCACATCTACTGGAACACCATCTATAATTGCTGAAGTTATATCGTTACTGTGTGGTGTACCAGATCGATAAGAGCAAAGGTTAATATTACGTTGGTTACGTTGCTCTGATTTAGCCTTGATAAAGCATTTGTCCTCGGTGTGTCCCGGTTTCTTACAAAATGTGCAAGTGTTATTCGATGACGTTTGCGCATTAGATTTTGCATCAGAAGACGTATGGGGCACTCGACTACTAGACTCATTAAACTTGGGTTGCCTACAGACGCGACTGACATGACCGAACCGGTTGCAGTTAAAACATTTCGGACCCGAAGCACCACCTGATTTCGTTATTTTACTACTTTTCTTATGCTCAAATGCCCTGTCCCGTTTTTCTCCTAAGGGCTTTGTGTAAATCGACAGGAACGAAACAATAGTGTCAGGGGCCAAGCCGGCGTTAGCGGCCGCAGCACGCACCTGTGCATCGTCTATACCACGTATTACTATAAGGGTTCTCAAATCGTCGCTTAGCCCCTGAACTATCTTTAGGCGCAATAAGGTACGACGAGCGTATTCAGCGTAACTAGAGTATTTGACAGAGGTTGAATTCATTGCGTCAAACAATATGTTGGCATAGTCTAATTTACCAGGACAGAGAGGTTTGAATTCTCGTTTAAAATTTGACCAGGTACGGTCATTCGATACCCATTCGCTTAACCAAACCTTAGCGTCTCCCCTAAGGCACGACGCAACACGCGACAAGCACTCGTGATCGTTCCAACCGTTAGCTTCTCTGGCGCGATCTACCTCTTCGCACCATGCTTCGATATTATTAATTGATGGATCAAAATTAGACACATAATAGTGTTGCGACCTTGAGGGTTGCATCGTTTTAATCGCTTGTATCAAAGCATTAGCGAGGGTAGACGCCTCAGAACAAGGGGTACTTGATTCCATAGACTGCTGTCGCGGTGCAATTTTATCGGGCGAAGTCGTAACTGCGGGTAGGACGCCGGTTTCACAAACGGGGCGCGTCTTATCATTTATTAAACGTGCCTCGACAGGCAAGACCGTCCGCGAGCGTGACCTTGGTTCGACACGATGGTCACTACGAGATCGATCCCTACTACGCAATTCCCGCCTAACTCGAGTACGCGGCCGGTGTACATCGGTGTTGTGAGAATCACGTCGATCTCGGACGCGCAAGCCATCTCGCGAAGTACGACGCCTATCGTTTGAACTGCGATCCGATCTATCGTCACTGTAGTCCCGAGACCTTCGAGAGGTATGGCGACCTCGATTGCGCGAATTACCCCTAGTAAGACGCCTCCGTGGACTAGGCGTTCTCGTACGTCTCATTATCACCGTTAAAAGCAGTAATTAAACACACAGGATAATCAAAGAATTGAAATAAGCAGTAATTGTAAACAAAACAAAATTCTAATTTAAAAGATAACGGTTTTCTTGTTGGCAAAATTTTACAAACTTGCAACGTTATTGTGAGCTTAAATGAGTCCTTTATCCCACTTCTGATTTTAGCATCAGAAGTGGAAATTGATTAAAAAAAAATACAAAATTAACAAGAAATCCGTTTATTATGAATTTATATAAAATTTAACGAACACCAGTTCCATAAACACAGAATTATAGTAAAGCAACCACTGCAAATTTCAACAATTAAAAATCAAAAAGAAAATCAAAATGGCTTACGTGACCTTAATAACGACCAACACTGATTATCACAAGACGTCCGTACAGTTCGAGCGCTGACGAGCAAATGTCCCGTTGCTTCTAGGCACCGTCCTTATATAACCTATCGCAGGGTAGTTTATGACGATGCATGGAAACTCCTTACAATATAATATATAATATATAATATATAATATAAATAATATAAATAATATATAATATAATAATATAATAGTATAATAATATTTATAATATTTATAATATATAATAATAATGAATAAATATAAAATAAAAGGTTATAAACTTAAAGATAGTGTCTCGATCAATCATCTTCTATATGTGGATGATCTTAAGGTATATGCAAATAATAAAAGCAATTTAAAAGTTTTACTAGATAGTGTAGAGATATTTACCAGTGATATAGGAATGAAGTTTGGATTAGATAAATGCAATATAATACATATTAATTCAGGATATAGAAAAAACACAATAGGGGAAGGTCACGTACTACTGAGTGGTGAAATGTTTAAACAACTTGCAATAGGAGATAGGTATAAATATTTAGGAATACATGAGTCAGGAAAAATAGAACACAGTATTATTAGAGATCAAATAAATAAAGAATATTTTAAAAGAGTTAAGAAATTACTAAATACACATTTAAACTCGCGTTATTTAATTAAAGGTATAAATACATATGCTGTCCCTTTATTGCTTTATTCATTTGGTGTAATAAATTATAAGAACAGTGATCTGAAGAAAATTGATGTAAAAACCAGAAAAATACTAGCGATGAAAAAGGCACAGCAGCAGAAAGCCGACGTGGAAAGACTATACTTGCCAGTTACACAAGGAGGAAGAGGCCTAATAAATATAGAGTATATGTACAAAACTCAGATTGTTAAATACAGACAATACTTAGAAGCAAAAAGCGATTATCTTATTAAAGCTATAGTAGAGCATGACATGCATAGAGATAAATATTCAGTGATTAAAGAAGCACAAACGATAGAAACAAAACTACAATTAGTACAGGGAAATATTCACACTATTAAAGAAATTAAAGAATCAATAGTAAAGCAGTTTAATATAGTATGGCGAAATAAACAACTACATGGGCAATTTCCTAATAAAGTTTTAGACCAAGCAAATATAGACAGGGAACTTTCATTCAATTGGCTAAAAAAACAGCAGATAGCGCCGAGTATAGAATCATCAATATTTGCGATACAGGATCAAGCAGTTATGACGCGACAACATCAGCGTGACATACTGAAGGAACCGGTAGACGGAAAATGTCGCCTTTGTGCATGTAAGGACGAGACCACACAGCACATTATTTCTGGATGCGAAAAATTGGCAGGGACCTATTATGTTAAACGGCATAACAACCTTGTCCAATACGTTTACTGGTGCTTGGCCAAAAAGCACAAAATAGAAGTTTCAGACCTTTGGTGGAAAGAAACACTTACCCAGCCACAAGTTAAAGAGAACGACTCAGCCAAAATTTTATGGGAAATGCCAGTCCAAACCGATGTCACCGTGACACAAAATAGACCAGATTTAATATATATTGATAAATGTAATAACAAAACTTTTTTGATAGATATCAGTGTACCATCAGATTATAATATAGGAGCTAAAGAAATTGAAAAGCTAAGTAAGTATCACCTTTTAAAAACGGAAGTTAGTCGCTTGTGGAATACACAAACAACTATAATCCCGGTAGTAATAGGCGCCACAGGCGTAGTCGCTAAGAGCATTAAAAAATATATAGACAAGTTAGGTACCACCATTGACATCAGTGTTCTGCAGAAACAAGCTGCCATACATACATCCATAATACTTAGTAAAGTTTTAGGGGACACAGTTTTTGTTCACAATGCACCAGAACAAATCACTGATACACAACACTCAAACACAGAAGTCCCTCCGAGGCGAAATCGGGGAAGAAGGCGAACTAACACTCACATTACACAAAATACAAACACACTACACACTTAAAACTAACTTAGAATAATGTATAAATAAATAATAATAATAAACAAAATAATCTATAAAAAAAAAAAAAAAAAAAAAAAAACAAAAATATAAAATACATGTTAAAAAAAAATACAAAATTAATAAAAAAAAAAAAAAAAAAAAAAAAAACTACAATACAAATAAGTACATAATTTCCAAAATAGGTAGATTAAGTGAACGTCTGATGGGGTAATAAATACCTTTTTTCCTGTGGGTTACAGGACGGGGTATTTATTTAAAACCGACCTAAGTCGTGTAGGTTTAGCACATACCTACTTATAATAATATAATATAATAATATAATATAATAATATAATAATATATAATATATAATATATAATAATAAATAATATAATATATAATATATAATATAAATAATATATAATATAAAATATAATAATATATAATATATAATATATAAATATATAAATATATAAAATATATAAATATATATTTATAATATATATATAAATATATAATATATATATATATATAATATATATTAGTAGGATTAGTAGGATAGTAGGAAGTAGGATAGTAGGATTTATCTGTAACAGCTTAATAGTCCTGTTGGTCCTTGGTTATGAGATCGAGTAAAAAGATTTTTGGTCACAAAAGGTAATGTAAGTCTTGAATTAGTAAACTTCTTACTTAACTCAATAAATTATTATCCTATATGATTATTACGTTAAATGACTTAGAATTCACAACAACTTAAAATCAAATAACAGATAATAAATTGCGGTTTGAACGCGATAAAAACCATCCTTAGCAAACACTGGCTTAATAAAAAGAATTTGAATATTTGTTTTAAAGAGTATGAATAAATAATATCTTGCGTAGACACTCAAATTTGATGTTCATTATTCAGTAGTTCACAGAAATATGACTCAATTTTAGTACAAAAGTAAATAGTCATGTGTTTTTTAACTTGTCGTGACTATTAATCATAGTTATACGTACCTAATTATGGCGGATAAATAACTTCACAAATTAGGCTAACAATGTAAAGCTATTGAATTGATCACTACATTTGAAATGATGTTACTTTTGTGGTTTGGTTTCTAGTCTCTGTTCAGTTTTATGCACTTAATTACCTCGTTGAATATACGCACTCCTTTTAAATCAATCCTGTATATAATTAACATCCAGACACTGAGCAAATGATCGAGCTCATCACACAAAGATTTGTCCCGGGTGGGAATCGAACCCACGACCTCTGGTTTAGCAGTCAGGGTCAATAGCCACTAGACCAACAGGCAAAATGATAATTAAAAAAAAAAGATGATTAAAAGTCAAATCACTATCAATAATTATAGTGATGTGGTCCCATACTTAATTAATTAGAGTACTGGTTACATAAACGATAAATAATGTTACTAATGATAGGCCATAATTAAAGTAATTACTGTTAACTCTACAGGTGAACGACTGACAACGTATCGTGCGTAACCTTATCAATTTTCAATTCATATCATTTATGAATAAGCCTTGAAACTTCGAGTAGTAACTACTAACCAGAAATTATTACCACTTTACCTGTCATCTTGTTCAGACGTGAATTGACAGCGTTGTTAATGACAGCGTACGTGCAAGAGTATATTTGTATATGTATTTTTAGAAGGATATTATTTACGCTTTTAACTATATTCTCATTTGATTATATTAATCAATACATTTAAAGTAGAATTCATATAAAAACGAGAGATGTGCGCGTCACCGCCCGAATTTTCTCCCCCTCTTTCCCGAATAGTGTTGTTCGTAGTACCGTGGTAGTTTAGTTGAAATCATGTCTCGAAACTTACATTAGATATGTAACTTAGGTCACAATGTAATATTATGGTAGGTACCACAGGTGGTTGTTTCATAGGGTTTCTTAACAGGGTTTCTATGATTCACCGTATTGGTGAGACTTTCTATGTCTCACCAATACGGTGAAACATAGAAACCCTGTTAAGAAACGACATAATACCATGGTATTTGGATTCATTTGATCTGTCCCCAGTTCCCCAGACAGGCATAGATTATCCTACTAATATTATAAATGTGAAAGTGTGGATGTTTGTTACACAATCACACAAAAACGGCTCAACGGATTTGGATGAAATTTGGCATGCATGTAGCCTTTGACATAGAAAAGAACATAAGCTACCTTTATCCCGATTCCTTAAGTAGTTCCCGAGGAAAAATCGAAAATTGTTTACCCAATTCAGAAGTCCACTCAGAGGAAATCGCGGGCAGAAGCTAGTGTCATTTAAAAAAGTTTGTCTATTTTCCAATAATATTTTAAGCTTTATGCCAATACTTATTTAGAGTAGTAAGGTTTGTGATTTGTTGTTAGCATTGGTGTCTAATCTACTATACCTACTGTGTGCAAGTCAATTATAATTATATTGTTTAGTAGGCACCTCGATCGGAAGTACATTATAAAATTTCATTCGTTGTAAGACAAACAATGTTATGACACCGTTTAATCAGAGTAAGTGTTGCAAGGGCCGGTATTTTATAAGTTGAGCGAGCTAGTAAAGTAAAAGGTTTTTTGTTCAAAACCTTTGTTGCTAAAAGGTGCGTAAACATTCAATGCCCTAATTAATTGTTTGCATATTAAATTGGAACTTAAATGTAAACGAAGGTGAGGTGCCTACGTACTTTTCGAAGTAGTTGATGACTCATTTAAGAACTAACAAATGCGGCTACCCGTTTGTTTTTCGCCACGTAAAAAGTCATACAAACAGTTTTAACTAAACATTTTCTTACATAAATTACTCTGGTGGCTATTAAACTAGCTAGCTGTAGTATCGTTATAGTTTCATAGATTCCCTTAATGATCATACTAGCGAGAAATAGACTACTTCAGGAATAAATAACGCTCTGAAGTATCGGCCTTCAAGAAAAACATAAACAAAAGAAAGCGTAAATGTTCAATCGTACCTGCATACATATTTATATATCTTTACTGTTACACTTCTTACTAGCACGTGAGATGTATCTATAAACATGTATACATAAATAATAAGAAAACCTGCAGCAATTGTTATAATCAATTTGCATATATTTTATATGAAACATGTGGTTTCTGGTGTGTATGTCCGACACGTGATTTGAGGCATGTGCTAGCCAGTAGCCACTAGTAACATACTTAGATTTTTTAATAAATATTTATATTTAATAAAGAAAACTATTTGGCATTCCAAAGAATTTTTATTTAAATATTATTCAGATAACAGTAATTACAGTAACAATATTTTAATGTCTAAGTTTGATATTCTTAATGTCCACCTTATCTCTAACATATCGGTCCAATTAAAAAATAGGATATAACGGATTTCGAAAGAAAATAAATTCAAATTTATTCCATATTAATCGATGTATTAATATGGAATAAATTAATTAAAAAAGTTAATTAGCAGAACGATTACTTCTGATGAAATGTAACTGTAATAGGCATTGACAATCATGAAAAGTAGACCCCAAAGCATAGTGATAAAATATTATGATGTTACAAGTCCTAATAAATATAAAGAGAGATCTCTGTGTATTTTTCAAATTGATAATACCAGTTGATTTTTTATACGATAAAATACGGTTATAACCATAAGATAATGTACCACTTCTATTTATTGCGCAAAAATAGAATCGACCAACCCCCATCCTTAGCGAGCTAACCACGGAACACAAAATATTTCTGAGGAGCTAACTAATCATACCTACTAATACCTATTATAAATACGAAAGTTTGTGAGTGTGTGTGTATACGAGGTATCAATTTTGATAAAATTTGGTATGGTAGCTGACACCCTAGATTAACACATAGGCTCCTTTTAATCCCGAAAAAATGCAGTGCAGCTACAAGTTTTAACGTCACCGTCATCCCATTTCCCCCTCAGCAACCACACAAGAGAACTGAAATTAAATACCATCGTTATGAAAAAAAATCAATAAAATTCAACACCACGTTAATATAAGTATTATTGATTTGATTCATTAATTCATTGAAGTGGGAAGAAGTTCGACACACTCAATTTACTTTATGGTTTCACGGTGCACGTGTGAACACACGTTTGTATGCACCATGTGAGTCAACAATCATCATGGCGGTAGGTAGCTATAGCTAACTACGCCTAATTGCCAATGCGGCACACCGCTTGATATTTCTGTTTGAATTTTTATGATACAAATGTATGCACTGTCATTTGTTACTCTGTTACATGGGCCATGCTTTTCTCTCAACTTTCAGCCATAAATAATTAATGTTAATTCATCATCATCATCTCCCTGCTACTATCCCTTTCATATGGGTATTTTCCTTCCATTCATCTCTATTACTCTTCATCGCTCCAATAAATGTGGATAACATCACATACATTGTTCCGAATCCAAAGTAAGTAGCTAAAGCACTTGTGTTATGGAATCAGTGACTACAAACGAACACCCAGAGTCCCAGACCCGAGACAATGTAGAAAAGTGTTTTTCCTTATTGATTTTTATTATTATCTCAAAGAACTAGAGTGCAAATTTAAACCTATCGGCCTTTGCAGCGTAAGGGCAAAGCACTAAACATTTGTTATAGCTATTCATATTGAAAATGCCCTGTAAATGTTCACAGCTGGGCAAAGACCTCTTCTCATATAGAGAAGGAACGAGCATTGATCACCACGCGTTCTCATTGCGGGTTGGCAATTTCGGATTCAAATTTTTGAGTTCAGTTTCTACAATGTTTTCGTTTACTGTTTATTGACAATGATGTCTTAGAATATATAACTACTTACAGCTTTGAGAAAGCCTTTTGTATTTCAAACGCCAGCAGTAGGTAATGTCACCTTATTGTTTTACATGAAATGCGTCATTTTTGCAATATCTTTATGACGCTGCTACCAATTATGAGCGTTCATTTAAACCAATGATAGTTTGGTAAACCAATCTTATTATTTTATCAAATTCTTCACCATTCTACGAACTATTCCAATTAAAATGCCGAGCGTTTTTAAGTCACTCGCGTATACCTACAAATTCCATAGTTAATGCAATCTAGTGAAGTAGTAATACCTGAATGTATGAAAAATAACCTGCGATTAATCGCGTGTTGTGTTCTGTCGCGTTAACTGTAAAGGTCAATGTTAATAGTCTATGTGTATACCTAATGTTTTGATTGCTAGATAACTAGATAATGATTTAACACTTGCTGCACTTTTCAAGCCGTCAGCTATTATTTCAAAAACTACTGTTTTAGGAGTAAGTTTTAGGTTAAAACTACTTAATTTATTCCAAAAAAAGGATTTTTTTTACTTTAAATAGCGAAATCGCCCCGGCTTCACTTTACCCATTGGTGATAACCTCATGAAAGTTGACAGATAGAAGCGGCTAGGGACTTACACAATTTAAAATGCTAGATTAAATAAAATTTGATTAAGAGACAGGAAATAATTGAAAAAAAAATCTTGATAGTTGAATAAGATAAAGAGTTAGCAAGAAATTCCTTATCATTAATATAAATATTTTATTGAAAAAACAAAATAGTTATTTTAACATTCTTTGTTTGAATGTTCTTATATTCTAATTCGGATTCTTAGCTTCGATAAAACGATTCCACGACGTAGCTGGCGTGAAACGCCCTAATACTAAATGCTAATCATAGTCCAAGATCGTATCAGAAATACAGCTTTTATTACGTCCTTCAACTTTTAATGAACCTTATTCTTTCGTTTTTGTATTGTGTTAATTACATAAAGATTACGAATAGTTCGGATATATAAAAGGCCTTTCGTTACGAATTTATATGTAGAGATAATTAGTGTTAGTGTTAGCAAATTATAATATAACTAGTATACAGTATATAGTATACACAGTATTCAGTATATACAGTATATAGTACCTATAAAAATATTTAAAATACGAAAAGCCATGAAGTCCTTAGTCACATGTCGTTGCAAACATATACATAATAGGTGTATTTTATTGTCAACTTAATATAAGTTTATCATTATTAAGTTGAATTTATTGTACATCTTTGGTAAGTACATTATATTTATTTATCCTTAGTTTAACATTAAAATGCAAAGTCAATAAATATTCAGGGTTGAGAATTGCAGCAAAATGCACCAAAGGTTATTGAACCACGATTGAGCTTGCAATTACTTAAGTTACTCATTTTAATTATATATTTATCTAAATTTAGGCGCATGATTTTGACCATGGGAAAAATCCTAGTATGTGCCTAAGTTGAGGCAAAAAACTAAACATAAGTAATTCGTGTCAATTTTGCTAAGCGCGATTCAAAAAAATAAATCGCTTCTAATTGATACTTTAGCTAATTCATCTTGAATATAAAGCATAATCTTATGTAAATTAACGCGATGTGAGTTATGTATGAATTATTAAGTTATTAAAAGTATGGGCTGATAAAACCTTACATTTTTTACTATGTCAAAAATTAAAGATGGTTCCAAGTTATCAATCGAAAAAGTTTTTATTTAAGTTAGGTGAGCTTATTAAAATTTGAAGATCAATATGTTTTGGTTATGTATGTTCAATTTTAATATTAGTTACTAGCTGTTGCCCGCGGCTCTGCCCGCGGTCCCTATTTAATAGTATAGCATCTATGCACATATACATATTTCTATGTATATCTATTAGCACAGATACATCAGAAAGCTACTTGTTATTATCATACAATTTTGTAACTGTCCAGCTGATGACTCTATTCTAACAACTTTAATAGTCTTTATAGCTTAAATAAAATTATAATAATATTATTAACTTGAGAAACGTGATCCGTCCATAAATTATTTATGACCAATGTTTACTAATCATAAAGTTTACAATATTTGAATATAAAGTCCCTCTTAACTTCGTTAGCCAGTTAAAGTGTGGACAGCTGTTTAACTGTACCGCAATATTTTTTTCTATAAGTACCCCGCGATGTAACCCGCAAGCTTTTTCTATTCCCGTAAACATTGTTTTGTTTAGTCGATTTTCCATTGTTTTTAATATTTATTTTTCTGTTCGAGAAGGAGAAGCCATAAAATCTAGTATTATGAAAATCGGTTCACCCGTGCTCGAAATTTATGGTTTAAATTTAATAAAAATAATTAATTATTTTCTTTTGAGGTAGTTCCCTTCACTGATGGTTGTTCGTGTTACAAATTAATCATTTCCGACAGATATGTCAGACTGTTTAACAATCAAGATTTTCATTTTAGTTTAAATATAATAGTTTGATACTCTTATGATACTTTTATGCCGTTTGGCTGTCTGATTGGTTTAGAGTTTGGAGCTGGCCAATCGAAGCGCCAAACGTTAAAAGCAGTATGCGTACGTTAATAACGTCATGCATTATAACTTATTTTTTGGTTAAAAGAATTGATGAAAAAGTACTACGAAGCCATTTTGAAGTATGAAAATGTAGAGACAAAATTGTGGAGGTCAATGAAAACAGTTTTTGCTCCATCTTTATTTAAATACAGACATTTAGATCCATCAGACAGTGAAGGTATAACCACTTATTACCCAGCCATTATGTCAGTCATATAACTTACGTGTAAACCCAGCATTTTATGTAAAAATATGAATTGTAATTTTAATAGTCGGGCAAGTAAGGAAATGTTCAATTATTACTAAATAGCGCTGTTGTTTGGCAAGCGGTTCATGATAATTAAATTCGACGAACATTAACCCTATCAAGACAATTTTCACACGCAGTACATGAATTTAATTTTGAATCTTATGAATTAGTGATAAGTAGGTCTATATTCGCATATAATTTGTCATGAGTCATAATTTGGGAATTCGTTAATCTTCACGAAAATCATTTAAATATGAATTTTTAGAATCCTTATAACTAGGAATTTACTTGAAAAAATACCAAATTGTTTTGAACTTATTTTAAGCAATTCGTAGCTTGAAATTTAAAGCTAGTATCCTATTTTAAACCATAACTGTAAAAAGCAACCTTTTATAATAAATACAAACATTTTATATTGTATTCGTAAAACATTATTTGATAAGTAGTTACCTATCAATTATACCTACACCAACACAATAATTATAATAGTATACCTACAATTATAATTGTGTTGATAAAACAATTGTTTACTTATGATTTTCATTTCAATTAAAATAGGTACCAATAAACTAAAATGTTTGCTTTTTTATATTAAAACAACTGAACTACCGCAACCTACGTCGTAATCACAGTGATGTTTTCCAATCAGTAAAACTAATTACATAAAGACAGGTCTAACTAGTTTTCCGATTCAAATATTTTATTCTAATATCATGGTTTGAAGTATTGGCTATTCTACTACATCATTACAATTCATATATTTTTTTTACGCTACGATCACACAGTTTGCCACACAAGTGGTAACGACGGATTGCAAAAATCGTCCTTACAGCTTAATAGTTAAGGCTCTGTGGAGTTGTTTAGTGAACATAGATACTTGTGTGGTTGACTGTTCATCGTAATGATATGATGTAATGGCTAACGGTTAAGTTTTTTGCGAGGAACAATGACAAAGGTGGTTTTACAAAAAATAATCTGCAATAATAATTGATAATATTGTACCGAGTTAATTATTTCCTGGATGCCGCGAGGTACCTACTAAATATAGAATTAAGCTATGTATAAGTACAATGTAATCGTACTTAAGTATTGTATCCAATGTTTAAGATGTAGGTAAACTAGAACTCTTAAAAAAGAGACAGTTACTTTGACTATTTACCTGTTTAGGCGGTTTTTTAGCCAGCAGTTGATGATATCAGTTTTCTCATATTTACCTGTTTCCACAATGCCTTACGAAAATAGAAGAACTGGTTTTTTACTTCCAGTCACCTGACTAATACCTATGACACTTTTCCTTAAAGACACCATACAATGGTTTATCTATTTCAATCATCATACAATTTTATCGTGGTTTTTACACCATTAAAAATATTAACAAAAAAATTGTGCTTAGCTACAAAATAAACGTAATTTCTAAAACTGTCCGGAACAGATTAAATTAATTCATTATCAACTTTAAAGATACGATCAATAGGAGTGATTTCCGCATAAATAAATATTTACTTCCATTCGGATATTGTTACAATTACGAACGAAGTGTTTAAGGATGAGTTACTAATTGTTTTTTTTTCTTTTCCAGGTAAGCATCGCATTTGTTATAGTACCAAGCAGAAATCTCTCTTCCTGTAAAATATTGTAAGTACGATAATTAATCATGGAATTACATTTGTTAATTAGATTATTTCCTATTACTATAAAACAATAAATTACTTAAGTATTGAAAAAGTAAATACTCACGGGGTTTGTTGGAGGTTACTGACCAGTTACACTCCCAAAGATATTATTAATCAATCAATTAATAAAGCTCTAAAGAATATCATAGACCCCTTGCCGCGAGAACTTCGCGGCAAGGGGTCTGCATATTCTTTTTATGTAAGCATAAAATACTAAGACAATTAACCAGTCTTACCTACCATTTAACACTGAGCTACCCAATAAATTGGGTTGTGGATGTCGGATAACTTGGGAAAAAGGGGCCCATAATTATAATAAGCAAGTTATTCATCGACAAATCTTTAGCAATAACAAAATAACGACGTAGTGAAACAAAGTATTAAGAAAATTAATATTCCTGCATCAAAATAAATGTGCCGTCACTGTGAAAGTAGTATTATCACTGATATCAAATTGCAGTTTAGGTTCATAAAAGTATATTTTTTAGGTATGTATAATTATTTACAAGTTTTGGTTCAAACCAGTATCATCCGGTAAACCCAACACAGCCAGTCTTTCTACAATAATATTTCCTTATGTATTTCCTTTTGTATATAATTAATAATAATACTTGACATAGTTTTACTAAGGATGGGTTATATTATTTTAAACCCTCATTTAATAACTGGTCTTAAAATAGTTTTTTCATTTGACAGCATTATTATGCGAATCGTAAGTGGTTATATTGGCATAATATAACCTTAATTATATTTAAATTAAAAAATATATCTCATTGTAAATTTTAAAAAGAAACAAGGCACAAACTTCCGTGTTCTCATGATCTTTATATTAATAACTATTTTGATTCGCACACATAAGGTTGTATGTCTGCCTAGTGTATTTAGTGGCTGGCTATCGGTACTTTTTTGTTGGAAAAAACTTTAAAAACTAATTACGGTGACAATAACATGACCTCCAATGAGATTAACAAACACGATACCCAAGTATCTAGGTAGAGGTACTGCACAAAAAGCTCCGCTTAATTTTGTATTTATTTTAAGCAGTACTTATGTATAATTTTCGATAAATAGTAAATGTTTATAAATTTCAAAAGATCAAAAGTATTCTCTTAGCTAATATATTGATGTAAATAAATATTACTCATTCACATAGCTTCATAAAGTTTAAAATGCATGCTATTAACATAAACAATATAATCATGTAATACGGAAATCGTAATACGTAGTAGCTGACGGTTGAACAACTCAGGCATGTTGCACTTGGTTGACCTTTTTCATATTAAGCGCTTGAGCTGCTTGATACATTATTAACAACTTGTACTTATATTATCCGATATTATTTAACAGCTTTGTAGATATATGGTTCATATTAAAATAGTGCCTCTTTAACAATTTTTAAATCCTGGACTTCCTTTACAATAAGGAAGGTGTAAAAAGCACCGGAATGCTTCACCTAATCTCCTAGGTATATTCATTGTATTTTGATGTTTCTGAGGTGTAATGAGAATACATAACAATCTACTTTGTTCACCTAAGTGAAATCACCCAGGTGAACTGGGCGAAAATGCAGCAAACCAAAGCAATGATAAGTTCCCACCTGTCATTCGTTTCTTGTGCCGCCATGCCGGTTTCAGAGTTATTGATGATTCAACTGAACGTCAATTAAATAAAACGTTTGTATGGAAGTATCAATATCGATAATAAGACGGTATGACCTTTGGCCAGTTTTGCGTCAGAGTTCAAAAGTTCATCACTGGTTGGTCCCTATTGATATACCAAAATTGGTAGCTTATGTCAAACAAAAACCAGTGAACTTTTGACACATTGACTTTACCGTGACGCAAATTATTTCCGCATTCTGACAGCTTCTATTTTTATCACTTTAAGAGCTATTGTTGAACGTATAGAAGTCGCATTAATCAGATAATCTATCCACCGACAAAAACCAGTTCAGGTCAATTTTGGGCGGTGTCAATGTCGGCTATCACTCAGCAGGCAAATGACCAATTTGCCAAAAAGCCCGCCAAGGTTAAAAGGTCATGTCACTTAAGTCCGATTCGGTTTGGTCTAATTTACAAAAATTTCCGCTGTTTCATGAAGGCAATAGTGGTGTGTTTTGTATTTACTTCATTTTACATACAACAAACCTATATTTATGCAAACAAAATGTACACCATTGACAAAACAAAATGGCAACCCCTGTCGTAAACGCCAATTCACAATATGATAATTATCTATATACAGCATGATGTACTCATATCGAATAAAAACAAAGTAAAGGAAAAGTAAGTTTTGGTAAAATTAGGTCAATCAATTTTTTTTTTAATTTTAACAAGGCTTCATAAAATGACAAAATATAATAAGTATTTCAATACTTTAAACACAAATCTCTAAGAACGCTACAGTTTATGCTTTACGGTGTAAAGCTTTGCAATGCCTACGTATAGTGCACGCTAAGTGCCTTCGTGATTTTGAACCATATTTTTCTTCGCGGCGATTCATTTGCTTGGCTTTTTCTTTCTGCCTTATTAATCAGTAAGGTTTATCAATCCAATGTGCCACTTAGGCATACTAATGATACTATTAATATAGACACACCTTGTGGTACTAAAATGTTATCGAATTTAAGAAGTAATGGTTTTTTATTTCTTTAATAAAAACGACGCCCGCATTAATTAATTTAATCCTTGTGTCGCGGGGGTTTCACAAAGATTCAAATCACATGCACAAAGAACACCCAGACTTGGAACAAGGGGGATCAAACCCGCAGCACTTCGCGCACAGTGGTAATTAGCGTGGTGACCTATACCACTCAGCTATCCGTGCAGTCAAAATTTATGTTTTGTTTTTTTGTGAAGGGATGAAGCCGTTTCACCATTTCAAGGTTGTTTTCAAAAAGTGTTGTCTCGTAAAAATATACGAAAAAAAGAACAATGTAAAAGTCAGTATACTTATTACTTATTTCTTTCTACATTATATCTTAGGAGTACTGAATACTGCATATGAACCACAATGTTGAATGTTGTAATACAAGCGTTTACAGGTAAAAAAATCAATGCACAGTATCGTTAAAGAAATTCTAACGTTATAATAGTAAGCGCGGGTAATTGAACACTCTTCGCCAATCAATACGTCGCGCGTCGTCGTGCCTTGGAGGTCATTGATTTCCATAACACTCATTCTTTTTTGCTTTACTCTTCATCAAACAACTTGTAGATTCTTATACTTAGCACTAAAATTAACTATGCAACTATTTTATACAACTGATGCTGTCACAAGACTCTTTCTGAAAAAAAAAACCATCATGCCAGGCTTTTATTTTCTTATTGCGCTTCGTATATTCCAATACTAGCTTTTGATCGCGGCTCGGTTATAGCGGTATAAAGCCTTTAGCCTTCCTCAATAAATAGGCTAACTAAAACTGAAAGATTTTTCAAATCGGACCAGTTGTTCCTGAGATTGGCGCGTTCTACCAAACAAACAAACTATTCAGCTTTATAATATTAGTATAGGTTGCTTTAATTCTTTATTGGTCTCAATATTGTGGTCTTAATTACTTGCGTATACAGTACGGTGTCCCAATCGTATGTTATGTGAAAACCCAAACATGATTATGTATCTGAAGTTAAGAAATATTCGAGTAGTGCATATTACATAAGGCAGTAATTATTTTGTGGATAAGCCGTGTTCTAACTTCTAGTCACTAACCAGTTAGCTACCGACCAATATGTATTGAGGATTGCAAAATCTTCTACACAACTAACAAGTAGTTCTTTAAAGAGATAATTTATTACTCTTGGTTTATACATTTTGTTTGTATTTATATTGAGTGAGTGTTCAGCTGTCATCTCGCCTTACTTATATTAATTCAGCTGAATTTAATATCTTCAATAAAACAGTACCTTGACAAGAGCAATTTATAATCCAATTTATAAATACGTTAATTTTCAATTGTTAAGAACAAATTCCAAAGCATTTATAGCAATATTTGCATATATTTTTGTGTACTTTTTTTGAAGCGTATTGAGGGTTATTGTTCATAGGTATGCTATATAATACGTGTAAGTTTTATTTTGTCCCCTTCGGCGGTGGAGGGTTGTAAATAATTGAAGGGTTGAGTCACCCTTCCAGACGGGAGGGAATGTCGATAGGGACATGCTTTCACCTAGGTTTCCTGCACTTTACTAACAAGACATTTTGTAAACGAGCTAAAACATTGTGGTTCATTCTATATAGAAGACAACAGTGATTTGCAAGAATGTATTTACCAAGGCACTCATAAGGTAAACTTGAACTATCTTTTTATAATTATAAATTGCATTATCTAATCTTCTTTGTGGGTTAATATGTATAGTTTTTGTACATACATCTCAAACGCTTGAATTCTTTGAAACAAAATATGTAAGCATGAATTAACACCCCTGCTACTCTACATTCCCCGGCACCTGCAGATCATGAAAGATATTCACACATAGTTCAACGTTCGAGTTTACATCCATTATCAATAGGAACGGCCAATAATGTTAACAAAGATTTGACTTCCCTAGATATAATGTGTGTGAATGATAAGTTGTGTCGGGCACTATATACTTACCCATATACATAAGTCATATTTTATTTTAATTATTGGCCATTTCTTTGTTTGTTTCTTTTTATTTGATAACAACTACGGTGTTGAAATAAAACCCTTTTGAACGGATTCTATCGCGGTTTATTTTGATTTTGTTTATTTTCGTCGGGAAATAAAATCAAAATAAACTGCGATAGAATCCGTATATATATGTATAACATTCGCGTAACCCTCAGAAAACAACTATGGTGCTGTTTCAAATCGGTAATTCTCAGACCATATTATAAATTACAGATTCAATATCTGAAAATATAGGTGGTAACTATAATGATATAAGCCATATTATATGAGCCATAGGTATATGTGTACCTAACACAGCATGAACAAAATCATAAGTGTCATGTCACGTGCAAACATGATCATGTAATCATGCTATGTACTCACGCGCATTTTAGAATATGAACTCTCAAGGAACGAGAATAATAACTCAAGGCTTGTCTTGGTTGTCAAATCTATATGTGGTCCCATATATATAATTAAGAAAGAACTGTTTTTGTATTAATTGGTGTGTGTGGTCGAAATGCTTGACATCAAGACAAGAGGTTAAGCGTTAAGTTTTTTTGTACAAAATATGTAAGTGTTAGAAAATATTTCAATCAGATTTACTTTGCAATGCTGTTTTAGTTTTTATTGCCTTTTTAAATTTCTATTGAGCGAGCAATTTTATTAACTTGTCTCACACATTAACGCCCTAGAAGCTTTTTTTAAGAAGTCAAAATGAGCTTTTATATTTTACCATTGTTCAATTTACTAATTAATAGAAATTATTGGTAAAGTGTCAAGTTATTAGTGAGCCTATTCTAAGGGGCATTTTTACAGTGTAAAAATGCGGAGCCTATGTCATTATAAAAAATTACGTCACATTATTATATTCCAAACAGAACTGGTTTGTAATGGACTGAGATATCTGTTCGATAAGTTAACAACTATTGGTTCGAAGCTAGTCGCAGGTATAGCCCCAGTAAATAGTTATTTGGCCTTGTAGTTTTAAAGTATTTTATGAAGTGCATCCTGTCTTTATAATAATAAAGACCTAAAAATGTCCCACTGTTGGGTACAGGCCTCTTCTCATATAGATAAGGAACGAGCATTGATAACTACGCTAGTATACCTACTGCAGGTTGGCGATTTCAGATTCAAATTTTTGGAATCCATATTTTCTTACAATGTTTCTTCACCGATCGTCTTATAATATTTAGAAAGTACATAAATTTAAAGTTCTTGGTCAATGAAAGGGACCCTGTAAATTTTGATTCATTTGAGAGTGTCGAAATCGTTTTGTGCGGTATAAACCGGCTGTATCTTTTTTTTAGTTAACTTAGAAATTTGATTTTTACTAAGTATCAAGTGACGGTATGGTTTAAATTTAAACTGAATACCTTCACGCGTTCTTGAGACCCTTTAGGTCTTGACAGACAGACGGACGAAAAAATGATCCTATATGGGTTCCGTTTTTTCCTTTTGAGGTGTGGAACCCTAAAATTTGTTAATCACCTGTCAAATTATAATGAGCTCTGGGATCGGTTATTAGTGAACCAATCACAATAGTGGTTGATCAAAATTGATCAACCTTCAGAAACTGCGACTAAGTGCTAAAGTGCAAGACAACGGTTTCTGACAAATGGGTCCGAAAAAGTTGTCATAAGGGAAGCAGATTCCGAAATATTAATTCGAGAACTTTTAAGTCAGCAGTAGGTAATTAATGCGATATTAGTACTGGCCACTTGGTCAGCAAAGATTTTCGTCGAATATAAGGTCAGTGAACTAACTCAATGTAAATTTACATGAACTCATAAACATAAGTACATCGTTTCGTACCTGCTTCTTAAATTCATCACGTTGACCAACACGACCAATTCTTTGAAATATTTGACGTCACTTTACATTTTATATCGACCGCAACAATTGTGTTAGTAGGTAATATTCAATACATTATTAAGATAAAACAAATCTCGATTTTTCGCGGAATAAGTAAGATACTTATTAGCGAAGGTGCTATAGGTTGTAAATTCTGTGCTAATAATAGAACTTATTACGTACCTATAGAAATGGAATAAGATCCTCTTAATCATCGGATATTATACTAGGTGTAGCCCGCGACTCTACTGCGGTCTCTATTTTTCTATACTAATTTTATAAAGAAGAAAGATTTGATTGTTTGTTTGTTTGCATTGAATAGGCTCTGAATCTACTGAACATATTTGAAAAATTCTTTTACTGTTCGGAAGCTACACTATCCCCGGGTGACTTGGAATATTTTATATTTTCAAAAATAATATTTTGGACCACGGGCGGAGCTGTGAGAAACAGCTAGTTTTCTAATAAAAATATAGTCTGTGTTACTTAGGGACACTGTAGCATTGTAATGATGGAAGAGCTTTTTAAAATCGGGCGCGTAGGTTTTGGGTATATTCGTTACAAACAAATCTCGATTTTTCGCGGAATAAGTAAGATACTTATTAGCGAAGGTGCTATAGGTTGTAAATTCTGTGCTAATAATAGAACTTATTACGTACCTATAGAAATGGAATAAGATCCTCTTAATCATCGGATATTATACTAGGTGTAGCCCGCGACTCTACTGCGGTCTCTATTTTTCTATACTAATTTTATAAAGAAGAAAGATTTGATTGTTTGTTTGTTTGCATTGAATAGGCTCTGAATCTACTGAACATATTTGAAAAATTCTTTTACTGTTCGGAAGCTACACTATCCCCGGGCGACTTGGAATATTTTATATTTTCAAAAATAAAATTTTGGACCACGGGCGGAGCTGTGAGAAACAGCTAGTTTTCTAATAAAAATATAGTCTGTGTTACTTAGGGACACTGTAGCATTGTAATGATGGAAGAGCTTTTTAAAATCGGGCGCGTAGGTTTTGGGTATATTCGTTACAAACATACAATAATACAAAGCTATTATGCTATACCCTTTTTATTATTGTTTAGATAGCTTTTATTTCCTCATTGAGAAAAACAAACAATAATTGAGAAAATAAATTCTATAAATAGCTACCTGCGCAATTTTGTATACCCAGTGCGTAGTTCTTAACTTGGGATTTCTAATTTTTTGTATAGCACTGTCTGATTTTAAATTATTTAAATGGCTAATTAGTTTTGTTTGAAAATGTGGACGTGTAGTAGGTACACTTTTTATATTATTTTGTAGTAGGTACACATAATTTTATTATCGACGTCAATTAACACAAAAGCAATACGTAACCTACCGCGTACTTCAATAAATGGGCTATCTTTGAAATAATTTTCTAAAACGGGCCCGTACTTCCCGCGATAAGCGCGTTCAAACAAACAAACTCTTCAGTTTCATAATAATACTAGCTTTTGCTCGCGGCTCCACCCGCATGGGCGTCGATAACCATAGCAAATTATAGCTTTAAGCCTTCCTCAATAAATGGGCTATATCTACAGTGAAATAAGTTATCAAACGGATCAGTAGTTGCGGACCTGATATTAGCACGTTCAAACAAACAAATAAACAAACAAACAAACTCCTCAGCTTTATAATATTAGTATAGAATAAGTAAAGATATTATTTATCCTTCCACGGGATGATGAGACTAGACAAAGTGCTTGTTTTAATAAAATAAAAAAAAAGATAAACTTAACAACCGCAATTAAACAGATAAAAACTAATAAAAAATGGATTCATTTCAAGCCATCTGCAAACAATACTACGCAGAAGAATATAAACCTTTGCAATCACGTTCCATCCACTTGTTGATGGTAAATAGTTGAATTTATCGCTCAACTGGAATCTCTATTGTTTTGTTATCAAACATAGTATCTTCCGTTATCACACACGTACCGACAAGCAAGGCGTCAACTTGAAGGTTACTGCAATTTCAATAAGTTATAATTTATGTTTTTTCTTCACTTATTCTTCATTATAATTCGATTTTAAGCAAAACAAAAAAATATTTTTGATTTAAATAACGAAGATTTTTATTCGAATAATAAAGAAAAACAGAAATCCTAAATATTTACGTTTTTTTTATTATTTTTTTTGTCTAATTTATTACTCACTTTGCGACATAATCGAACTTTATAGGATACCAAGTTTAAAACATGCTTAATCTACCTTTAGGTTTATTTATTTAACTAAGCGTAACCCGTGCTAAGCGAGATGTTAATTAAATAAATAATTATTTTGTATTCTTAGTATTTTCCAACGAAGTGTTGATAACTTGTTAATAAAAGCTCATGTTCAAGCGGTTACACGTGCTAGTTGTGATTTAATGAGGTGATAAAATGTGTGAATTTTAACCTCAAAATAGTCAAGGTCCTTTCTGTTAGATAATATTAAAATAAATAGATATTTACGAGTATGTTGGACAGGGCGGTGTTGTACACATTGTAGGGGTGTCAATGAGCTTATTAGACCACACAATGTACAGTCTGTCTTATTAAGACCACGCGAACGTAATAAGAGTTGTGAACAATGAGTGATTGTCTAGTTAGTCAGCGTGATGACCGGCAACTATACATACGCCTATCGAATGAGTTAGCGTGCGACGTTTTTTTTTATGAGCTCCGGACTTTTGGCGGACCCTCAAGGGCCTCCAGCCAGACCTATAGAAAAACTACGTTAGCAACTTTCACCAAGAGGTTCCCCTGCGGGGTTCGGACCTCAGCTTGGTGTGTTGCTAATAACCTTAATAAGGCAAACAGCAAGAGAGCTGGATCTAAAATTTTATTGGGACTTATTTTAATTGCTATTTTGGCCGGCTCGGACTGTGGCGTGCGACATTCAGGTTCAGCGCAGGTACTAGCGAACATCTTGTCTAGTGAATCAGTAAGATAGACTCTGTAAATATCTGCACTTTAGAAGTGTCAAAAGAAACTTTTCTTCATATGATTTTATGTAGGTACCTACACATTCCATTATTTCTGAATTTTTATTATACTTTGCGTGCAACATAGAGTCACAAAGTAACTTAAACACAACAAATTTTATAACATTATGTTTAAACACAATAATACATTTTCTCATCGTTTAGTTTATAAAAACTGTAATGTTATTGACCTTGGTTCTAAAAATCTTTTTATGGTTGTATTAAATGAAAATATTACAGCCAAATGAGATTTCGTGCGATAATTTTACTACAATATTTAGTAACATGAATTAAACGTACTTATATCTTGAATAATCTTAATCCTTTTACCTTTTGTCATCAGATGATAAAAACTCTTATTACTATTAAATTGTAGATACGTAAACATTGACTTTATGATAAACATCTGAATAAAGAGACGCAGATACTTTGACTACAATACGTTAAATTAATGGAATAACTTGTCATCTTATTATATTTAGAGGACGTTTTAAAAATACTTGAATTATCTTTTAACAAATATTATGCAATACAAACTTAGGATGAGGTGAAATCCATACAAGAAGAATGCGACGCGAAATTGCGTTAATCATTATTTAAGTAGAAAAAATTTCCTCTCGTAACCGACCAGAGTGATGAACCAACGGTAAATTGTCAGCTTTTACCGTGATACCACGTTTTCACGTAGTCCCATATGTGTGGTTAAAATCTGTATTGAAACTTATAAATCTCTAGAAGTAAGTACCACTCCGATTTGAAAACGTTTTTGGCTTTTGATAGTCCCATTCTTGTCTTTGATTGTTATGGTTTGAAAGAATGAATTTAGTTTTTTGAAAAAGTAAATCCATTGATTTTATCCGTATCAGTTGGGAAAACTTTACGTTACGTTATTTATTTTATCACTTCAGATAGACAGACAGATGTGGATAGTTGGAGCAAAAAGATGAGTACAATTGTGGAGCATCAACTAGTCACCTCTAAAACAAACAACACTAAATCAGTAATATAATCCTGACGGCCAGTCTTCTTCACATATTTAAAGAAAATCATGTAAGAATGTTTTATTATCATCGCTTGCAAAACAATCTGGGACTCTATGGAGCGTTTAAATTTACTTGTTAACTATTTTATAAGTACGTGCAATACATGTTATCGTTAATTAGGGATTGGGATTTCCCTATCAGATCTTATATTATATCAATGCAATCGTGATGTTTATTATTTTGTTCCAAGAACTAAGAAGTTGGTAGTTAAGGTGTGTTTTATGAGCCGTATAGTCACGAGCATAAATATGTATACACATAGCGAAATTGTAAAACTTACTTAGCGAGTTTTTGTTGAAACTCAAAAATATATAATTATACATGATTTGTGAACTGTTATAATTGTATGTTGTTAAATGATTAAAAGTTGAATTAATGGTGAGTTTCTGTTAAATTATTGTTTCACAATTTCGCTGTGTATATACATATTTATGCTCGTGACTGTACATGTTTTCTGAAGTAAGTTATTAAGAGCTTATGAATTGAATGTCTAATTTTGCCGTCAGGTTATAGAGTACGTATAATAATTATATTTAGTAGGTACTTTCTTCATAGGTGTCATGAGAATTTCCAGACTAATAAATTATGAGGCAAGAATTTATTTATTTATTTAATAGAGTAAAAAAGTTAAAAATTAATTTACCTAGTAAAAACATAGATTACATAAAAAGTATATTATTATATAATATGTATAATTATTTACTATAGTAAATAATTATATATATTATATAATAATATATTATACGGTATGAATAATATATATATAATTATTTACTTTTTTAATTAAATAAAGTGTAAGGGTAAAAAAAGTTACCTATTCGATTCGAGTTTTTTCCTCATTACTAAGTCATGACTTTTATAAATTGAGTAAACCTAAAACAACTTTTTCGCTTACTAGGTTTTACTTCGGTAAACTCATAATATTTGTAAAGCTAACCGAATATTAATTTAGCAATATAGTGATAGTTGCAATGAAGGAAAACCCCTTAATGTTGATCTAAAGATATTCTACCATTTTGGTTGGTAATTATTAGTTATGACGTTATTGGCTTCAAAAACGGTAAATAGGTGATAAATAACTTGGGTAAAACCAAGTTTGGTGTAATATTCTGCGCATAAGAATACCATTCGAAGTCAGCCAATATCTTTCTGATAAACAACTGCCAAACGTATTGAGTTGGATCAATATACTCCATTCAATTATAATTAGTAGGCAGTAGCACACTGCATGCCATGAACCCTACAAGCCCTAGTAAGCGACTCAAACTAGTTTTCATTGTGCAACTACAGACATATCAAGCCTAAGCCAATATTGGTAAGGACCGATTAAGATCATTAGACAGCTAGGGCATGTTTTAATATTTTCCGGGTCTTTTATAGTCTGAATCAAATGAATTGTATTAGGAACAGTTTCCGGAGTGTTAATTGACTTGTCTATTCCTTCTATGGCTAATGAAGGGTCCATAAGCACCTTTTCCTGCTTTCATGGAACTGTAATAATGAGTGGGCTTTCATGTTAATGGACGATTTCTATGCCCATGAAAGTATCATTCTGTGCGAATTTTCTACCAGCATTTTTTTTTTGATACAGTCAGAATCGATGACCTGAAAAAGGTGGCCGGGTCGGACTGGATGCGGAAGGCGGGGGACAGGGTTGCGCAACTTGGGAAAGGCCTATGTCCATCAGTAGACCGCGACAGGCTGTCGATTGATTGATTTTTGTCTTCGAAAATCGATATTAATTTGAGAAATACATATTTAAGTAAAATACATATATATTATGTTGAGCGAGTAAATTAGTCTAAAAGTGAGGTCCAAAAAGAATAAAAAAATCCTTTTAAAATGTTGGCGTGGGCGTTTGTACGTTATTCCAATTAAGTGGCATAGGTATACTTAAAGGCAATCTATTGGATTTTTGGCTTGGCTGTGATTTATTTCGATCAGAGGATCAGTAGCTAAAGCCTTTTAACTGGTGTACTATGGCCGGAGCATTGTAAATTGATGCCTTAGACATGCAGAAATGGAGCTTAAGATTTATGTATTGTAACTTTATTGTTTTCTGACGTTTACGCGAATGTTAGAAATTGAAACAAAACTACTTTTAAACGGATTCTATCGCGGTTTATTTTGATTTTTGTTCCCGACTTTTCGACTTTACAGGTGTCATGGTCACGGGCAGACTCAAAATAAATCGCTATAGAATTCGTTTAAAAGTAGTTTTAATTGAATAGTGTAAGTTTACTGATGTAGATAGTTGTTGCTAACATTGACAATTATTAAAAGATGAGCAGTACATACTGTATTACTTTTCTGCGATAATGTTCTGTTGTGTTACGTATTACACGGGTGATGAGATATTGCGATGGTGTATTGCCGCATTATTGCCTCGTACAACGGCAACGTCATTTAGGTATCATTGTTCTTTATTAATTATTATGTTATTACTGATGCAAATACGGTTGACTTATAGTATTTTAATTGATGCAGACGTTACATGCGTAGGTATATATTATACACGTGTATACTAGGTACATTCAGGTCGATGGGTAAAAAGTTTAAGTAATTAAAATAAAGGGGCATTACCTATAAAAACGCTCTATTGTTTGACTAGTTTAACAATAAAATTGTTATACAATTGTCAGTCGTTAGAATAACAGTTTTGATACGTCATAAGGGTCCTTACTAGAGGCAACATAAGTACAGAGACTGTGAAAAAGATTTATTTAAATTTTATTTTGTAAGCTCTATCGCATAATTCAAAATGCAGTAGTTAGTTGTGAAATAATGATTGACTAACACCCAAATACTGAAACGCTAATCAACTTTTAGATGATCTTAAATAATCCATCTGTTGTATATAAATAAAGCACTTGATGCAATTACAAACTTGTTTTATTATATTTAAACATTAAATAAAAAATTAACTCACGCGTCACGTAGTGCGACCATAGAGTATAAGTTGCGTTCATTTCATACTAACACTATCTGTCGCTACTTCACACCTTAAAGTGAAAGAGACAACATGACACAAGGGAGGCTTCAAACTGTTTGACGTTTAAGTATTCGGCCATTATTTCGGTATGATCATTAGAAGGTGATGTTACAAATCAATTTATCAAAATTAATACTACTACACATTTCTTTCTTTACAGATTAACTAACTTTGTTTTATTACTTTGACAAAACAGAGTCACTCTCACTGTACGATTAGATCTTATAAATCGCGTAACAGATTTTAATACAGTTTTGAGCAAAAGGTTGAGTGATTCAAGACAAAGGTTTTTACGTATAATTTAAGGTATTTACGGTGCTAGTAATTGATAAATAAATGTTGTTAACTCACTGCTTCATTTTCTTAACACTGTGTTGAAGATGCTGCAAATTAATTCTGATAATATATGTTGGGGCTTCCGTTATAATATTCATGATACCCTATAATTTATATGTATATTTATTGTATATTAGACTAGTGGACAACGTGATGATATCACGTTGAATTCAACGTTTCTGAGAATATTATAATATAATTATAAGATAATATAGGTACATTATAAACTATAGAGCAGATTATAATCCACTTTTATTTATTATTTATACGTAGGAAGAAACTATACTCAATAAACCTTATTATTAGACTGCTCACAGTTGTTCAGATCATATTTCTTTTTATGTCCGTGTATTATTTATATTATATAACAATATATTTCATCTTCTTCTGCCCGAATGTATAATCAGTACATAATTATAGTGAAACAGTTAGGCACTTTTATTCTAAAAAATTTTTTTTTTGATAATAATATATTTAAATATAATTCGATAAACATAATAATGCAAAATACTAATTTTGACAAATATTTTTTCACATAAGCTTAGTTTGACATTTTTATGTATTTCTATTTACCCAATTGAATTTGAATATTTGAAAGTTTTTTATTATTTCTACCGAATAAGATATTTGTTCAGGGGATCATTGCCAATTTACTTTGCTGTACAAATACATTAAAACGGACTACCTGGTATTTAAATATTACACAGAGACGTTTGTTGTAAAGATAAAATTAAATATTAATTCTTAATTCCTATAATAATACATTAGCTAAACGAAACACACAGAAAACATTAAATTAAAGGTCCGTGTTTGAATTTTATGTGCAAATGCGGGTTTATCTGGACACTAAGTTTTCTTCCAGTAAAAGCTTTGAGACGTAGAATAAAACCTCTGGGACAAAGTCTAAGGCCCAGTTTTTTGATCCCGAGTTAACTCAACCCATGGTTTTATAACCTAACCTAAGTATAAATAAATATGCCAAGAATAATTGATTATATTTGTTATACTAGTAGGTACCATAGATTTAATATTTGTTTTTGTACAGCGGAGATTGCTTAACCAAATACATTTAAATAATTTATTGTTCGTATTATTTTTAGCAAGGTAAAGACGGATACTATTTTTAACTAACTCCATCAAGTTTTCTATCAAATGTCTTTTATTTTTATGTTAGCTACACCATTCTGGCAATTGTAGATCAAATTTAAAAAACACATTTTTCAGAGGTGGCCCCATATTTACTTTAAAATGAAGTAGTTTTGTTGTTGAATCAAAATATTTTTTTACTAAAGAATGTTAAAACAAAAAAGTTTATTTTGCTCTTTTCTGCAATCGAAGTCGTCTTTTTTACATTAAATGTATAATTGATACATAAAATACTCCTAGCAATGTGTATAAAGTGTATAACTACCACTTCTCTATGTCGTGAATATTAATTTAAAACTACATAATAATAACTATATCCAGATTAGCTAGAATACATTCCTCTCTCTCTCTGACTCTCAAATATTCAGAATGTAGGTTTTTTACTCATTTTATACTAAGGCACAATTAATATTATAGTTATTTGCATAAATAAGACATTTAACGATTGCTAACCGACGTATTTAAAAATGATATTAGTCTTCTTGACAGTTTTAACATTTTGTTTTTCTTAAAACCTTATCCCGTTAAAATGGTATTGGGATACAGAAATGTGTAAAATTAAAGTTAATTATAAATTTGTTAATGAATTATGCAGTTATTTAATGATTTTGAGATGAATTAAAGAGATGTAGAGAAAAACAATTTAAATTTGAATTGTAGATTGCGCTAAGATAATTATATAGACATATCTTAGATATACAGTCATATACCTACTAATTAATACCTCAATAGCAAGCTACTTAACGAAAATTAGTAGGAATACATACTGTCACGTGTTTTATCTCGAAAAGTCCACAGAAACGGGAACTAAGGGCACAACCCCGCGGAACGCTAAAAAGCCCAGGTTTTTAATCCCGAGTTAACTCAAACAATGGTTAAATATGCTAACCACTGGTTTCAAAACACGTTCATTATTTATTTATTTATCAAATGATCAATAAAGTTGAAGAGATAATTATTTAAAACATTTTTAGAATAAAAATTGATGAATAAACATGTTCTACTCAAGTTTGAGACCATTAGATAGGATATTTAACCATTGGTTGAGGTAAATCAGGACCAAAAAACTGGGCCTAAGTAGTTTAAATAATGCATTTCCAAACACGAAAACACCTAATTTAGTTACACGCCAGCCTACACAAAACCTTCTCATATTTCGTTTAGTTGTTTTATTCAGAAGTTTAACGTTTTTCGCAGGCGTTGAGAATTTAATACAGTTGAATAGATATGAGACCGAAACTTGTTACAAAAAATATTCCTACCTTTTAATATTTAAATTTATTTCTTTTAAGATTTATTACTCTAACACATGACATTTTTTGTATGGCCAGCATTAAACTACCACCAGCACCAACCAAGGCTACCTTTGGGACTTTGTGACTAGTTAAAAAAAAGATCTACTGCCTTCTTGCGGATGGTGACTGACGCTGAACTATCACAGGAACTCACACGTAATGAATACAAAGTATTCTGTACGTTAATAGGATAAGAAGTACTAAATTTCTTTAAAATTCGCTGAGTCTGAGGTTTACACGAATGTTGGACATTGAAAGAAAACTACTTTTAAACGGATTCTTGAAACGGATCACACCTACAAATGCGTCGAAACGTCGGGAATTAAAATCAAAATAAACCGCAATAGAATCCGTTTAAAAGTAGTTTTTCAATTGGTTGAGTCGTTTACGCGTCTTGAAGTTACAAAGATACAAACTTAACATTCAGTATCTTAAGCTATAACATCAAGTAGGTACCTGTAAGATACTGTCCAATTGTCCATATACCTTACAGTTTACTTCTATAAGTACAAAGATATCAAGCAGGTGACTAATTAAAAACATCTAATCTTAGACTTAGGAAGGACTTGGAATAAGATACTTAGCTACTTAGTGCTTACAGAACTAAGATATGAGTGCATTCATGTAACGTGAAACCTTATAACGTTGTACAGTTTAGTTAGGTAAAGTCGCATAATAACATTGTGTATAATAACAATATAATGTAAATAGTGTACAGTCACGAGCATAAATATGTATATGTGTAAAATATATGTGTAAAACTCATTTAGCGAGAAGTTTTTGTTGAAACTTTAAAAATATATACATGATTTAAGAACTGTTATAATTTTATGTTGCTAAATGATTAAAAGTTGAATTGATGGTGAGTTCCTGTTAAATTATTGTTACGCTATGTGTATACTTACATATTTATGCTCGTGACTGTACGTACTTTCTATTTATACTACCTTAGTAGATTTTGAAGTAAGGCTATGCATACAAATTACATGTGTGAGTGTTATATTATTTAAAACAAAAAACAATGAACACGTTTATTCGACTGTTTTCATTTCAAGTAGAGTAGCGATGGATGGTGGCCTAGCGGTTCAAAGAACGAATCTTCGTGCACAAGGTTGCAGGTTTGATCCAACTAAAGGCAAGTACCAATGTGACTTTTTCAAAGTTAGGTATACATATGTACTTTCTTAGTTATTCTAAGACATTTTTGACAATCGGTAAAGAAAAAATGAGCCAGCGTGGTGATCAATGATCGTATCGTACTTCTCTATATGAGAAGAGCCCTGTAGTAAGACATTTATAGGCCGGTATATGTATATATCGGCCTAATATATATACCGGATTAATTTAAAAGGAGTGCGTATATTCAACTGAACCACTTTCCCCGTCTCAGGAATCTATTCATACAAACATAAGTCATGTGGCCTGTCACTTTGTTGTTCCATTTTATGATTTCGACCTATGTCCCTTGGAAAGTTGTTGAATTTTATGGATATAATTACCTCGTTGAATATACGAACTACTTTTATTAATCCTGCATAAGTAATAGAAATAATTAATAACGGATATTTTTTTTTTAAATTTAAATTATTTAGATTTCAATTGTTGTGTTAGCCAGCCCCAGCATACATGGTCATGACAAGTGCTGGTAGATTTATAATTGACTTCGGCCTATAACTTTTAGTGCAGTGTGAAGTCATGTCGTTTCAATTTACAATAGACGTCTCTTTGTTATTGTTATGTAAAACTTGTTAATGTTTTATTGCGAATTGCGTCAATAACGTAATATGTTTAGCGGCTCGATAAGTGTAATAACTAGTTATTTGCTTCCCAACACTTAAGGTCACTGCTACGATTTTTTTTTTCAAGTTTATGTTCTTGTAGGATGCATAATTATGAGATGAGTAAATACGTAAAAAATATACGAACCCTTGACAAAAGTACCAGTAGTTTTGATAGCTATTGAATCTATTTCAGATATTTATTTAATTTATTATAGCCAGAAAGATTAATGGTTATTAAGGGATTATTGAGTAAGGATTTAAGTAATACAACGCTCAGCAAGACGATAAAAGTGTCTAAATGCGGAATGTGTTAAAAAAAATGTTGAAGAGAAATGATAGCGATGTTAAATACGTAATGATTCATAATACAATATATAATAATGAATGAACTCATAATAAAATATATAATAATAGTTAATATTTAACATGTTTCAAAATGATTCATTGAATTAAGAGATCGTGTCTAATAGTGAATATCAAACGTCAAAGTTAATCGCCACAAAAACTAATACCATCCAAACTGAACACCTCCAAAAGTAGTGAAACAAATCACATGACTAACGAGTGTAAACAATGGTGTGACCTCATGTTATGTATCATTGTCACTGACACTATGTAAGGAGCAACGCCGGGTCGGAAACCTATGCGTGGTGCATACAGATTGATATAATTGACCTCCGATGGTTACGTTCCTATTGTACTTCCGACTGTTGTTGAACGATTAAGAATCGATAATGTGAGCGAACACAGGTGGACAAAATTTTACACTAAGTATACAATACCACAGCTGTAAGAGCTATTATCTCTCTCATTAAAGATTTATAGTATTATTATTATTTGTACCTCTTTTATCATAAAGGAATAACTTCAGAAGAGACCCCGCCATTTAAGACTTAAGTGAGGACACAGGTCCAACACGCAGCGGCCTTGTAGAGAACTTTAATATAGGATTGGGCCACTATGATTAAAATTACTTAAAAATGTCCCACAGCTGGGCACAAGCCTCTCCATTCTTTTTATTTTAGTCTCTCTCATAGAGCTGATGATCAAAAAGTATTTTTAATTTCCAATAATATTTTCAATTAAGTTTCTAAAGAACTGCGTGTAATCTATATATATAGCTATATCTTATGGTCCTTGTGCCATTATTATGATAATTTGTTCAAAGAAACGTTACAAATTGACTCACAAAAAAAGCTATGAGATCATTGCTCTATTTTTAAACCCCATTATTTTATTTTACAACCGTAATCCAATTCAAATTTATTTTCTCATTTTATTTGTATTCTTTTTATTATTACATTATTATATATTTGTTTGCAAACAATAACCGGCTCCAAATGTAGTCAGTCAAGCTATTGTGAGGTTCAAGGACACATGTTTTGTGCCGCATTTTGTAATAATATTTTAAGCAGCGGTAGCCTGATGGCTAGGGCGTCGGACTTGGATTATGTTTTCCGTTTCGAAACCCATCCTTTGCACTACCGACGAGAACACAGTACAGCATTTAGTATTATGTATATATGAGACTTAAAGTGCTGGGCCTTTACTAACAAAAAAGATTTTGATAAAAAAACCTGTGAAAGATATCACCGTATGTCTAATAATTATTTGCCTCGATATTTATTTATGAATATTATTTTTCTCTCGATCAATTCTACTAATTAGTAGGACATACATCACATAATAATAATATATTCTATGGCCTGATTTGTGTACTGGATGAGTCATTGACCTTATACCTTGTGGTTGTGGGTTCGTTTCCTGACCGAAGCCGCAAATATTTGTTTGAAATCAAACAAATATATATTGTGTTTGACCATCTTAAACCTACGATTCTAAAGAATTTTGCGGTAAAGAGTCCATAAACAGTCCATAATACCGATCATGGTTCTGTCCATAACTTGTCAATATACCATTCCCATAAAGTGCCATAAATTTAGCTGAGTTGAATTTAGTGTTTCAACTCAATAGAATTTTAGTTGTTTTTTGAGTAAAAATTATACCTTCGCCCAAGTGTACAAGGATAATTAAATCTTAATTTCCGATAATTTTGTTTGTAAAATGAAACTAGTCAAAGAATATTATCAGATCATTATCGTTTGTGACACTATATTAGTTTTTACTCAGGTGCAAAAATTCTGAAAAAAAAACACATCGCAGTAATAAGGAAAACACATGCTCATTAGTCACTTAATCATCTTACTGCAATGGTAAACACAATCGATTATTTTCTATCTTAAACATCGAATTAAACCGATATCGATTAAACTCCACTGATTAGATTCCCAACAGTTATTTAATGGGAAAATGTTTGTTACGAGATCTAGCCTCGTCACTATCCAAATGTCGATGTCTTAAAAAATACAGGGTGGAGTATTTCGGCAAGGTCAATACTCTCATAATTTCAACTCAACAACAACAACCGTTGACACCTTTCGGTTCGCCGTACTTTTTCCATACAATAAGCGCTCTCGACTGTTTTAATCGTGATTGATGAACTTAGTTCTATTATTTTTTGCAGTAATATTAGATGTAAACTAGTTCTATGACCCTATGTTTTCCTTTTTGTCGAAAAGTTATATTTAAAGGAATGAGAACCTTCCCAATATGCGTATTTCGATCGAAGTTTTCAGAGATTAGTTGTGTAAATTTGGTAACTATTACAAAAATAAAAAAAAATTGGGGCAATGTTCTGTTTTCATATCCAGTATTTGAAATATCTTTTATATCGGTCCAGAGTAAATTGTCGATAGCTAAACGTCTTTTTTACATGGTATATTAAAATTTAACCAAATGTACAGTTGTTTGTACGCCCGCCTTTCCAATATAGGGCAAATAAATAAAAAAACACAGTATTCTTCCTGTGTATAAAGTACAGGTACGTTCAAGCACGGAGCATGGAGCATATATATCACTATATGTTTGTTTCTCGTCGTCAAATTTCAATGTTCGATGATATAATATCGCGGAAGTAATTTGTGCTAATTCTGATACCCAGCCAGGTCTTAATTGAAATAAGATTATATCAAGTCTTAAATCTCCTTGAAACCATTCAGGTTTTATAATAAAATCAATTATTTAAAATATGTATAAGCTTCAATCTGTATAAATGTTTGCATGCAATAATCGTACTTAAAGACTGAACTCGCTAATTATATTAATTAATTAATATAAAAATCAATGGTAGCATGATTGTAGAAATGAAAATCGTGATAACAATAGGGTTCGAAGCAAGAACATAAATTGTGAGCAAAGGCTCTTTAGAAATTTGAACATTTTTTAAAAAGTGCTAAATTCAAAGCAACAACTAACAGATTAATTTAATATATCAGGACAATTAAATCATGTGTAGCATATATAGATACGTTAATTAAACGTTCAAATACATCAGACATTTGCAATAGTTCAATCTACTTTTAAATAGTTCTGTCGCATAAATATTGACAATAACAATACGTATTATCCAGATTGCTTTAAGCCTACCACTTATGATAACGGAATATCTATGAGAGCTAGAGAACAATGTAGGCGCGTTTTCAGTCAATATTGTGATTTATGCTATTAGAAGATAGGCTTACGTGTGTTTGCTCATGGTTGGGAAAAATAAAAGAACCTAATAAAACTGAACTTTTAGTTGAAAGCGGTATAATTTAAATTAAATTTGTTGATGCTATTAAGAGTGCCAAAGTAGCGGATAGTGACATTTTATCGTTAATGTTGTTTTAAATTAACTTAATTAACAATTAAGGGGCCATTGGCCAAGTGTGGGATGAATCATCACACACATGTACCTCAAGAGTTAGTTTTTTTTTAAGCTATGACTCGATACATTATACACTGGTTACGTGTTAGAACACGAGTTTAGAGTGTGAGTCATTTATGGCGAACCCCAACCTTATACAGACTAAGAACTACCTCTATCTGCCTCTAAACGTTACGCTTGTAGTGTAGTGGACGAGTTTAATGGTTAGATAAATTAGAAACATATTCAGATGCTTTCTGAAGTTCACGCGAATATTAGACATTTAAATAAAACTACTTTTAAGCGTCAGGGACTAAAATCTAAATAAACCGCGATAGATTCCGTTCAAAAGTACCTATCAGTTAGTTTTATTTCAATATTCAGATGTCTTAATCTTAAGCTGCACATAATAATTATGAATGAAGTAGAGCAAAAGTTCAGTGCAAACTTTGTAATTAGAAAATGTATTTTATGGGTATTTTGAAGTGTTTAATAATAATTGATAGTACCTAATAGTGATAGTGCTAGATAATCCATTGCCACATTCCTAGACAAAGTTAATACCTTCAAGAATGGATTAAGTAAACAGATTTGTCAAAATACACTTTTTATAAATTATTATGTAACTACCTATTATATCTATATATATAAAAATCAATTGCTGTTCGTGAGTCTCGCTAAAACTCAAGAACGGCTGAACCGATTTAGCTGATTTTGATTTTGAAATGTTTGTGGAAGTTCAGGGAAGGTTTAAAAGGTGTAAAACATAAATAATAAGTAAAAAAAACTTTTCCTAAACTCGGGAATTACCTTTATTAATTTACTTTTGACAGAACGAAGTCTGTCCGGGCAGCTAGTATAAAATAAATGTGATCTTTATGCAAAGGTCAAATAACTTGAATGGATCAATCACATCTTAGTACCTATCTACAGTCAAGAGCACATCAATCAACACAATTTGACATTGAATGCGCTCATATTGCAATTCAGTAAAGTTCATTTTCGTCAGTCCGTTTGCCATTTGTGTGCGGTCGACCGTAACTTGAGACTATTTACATAATCTGTCATGGCTTTCAATTTATCAGACGAGTGCTTGACGAATTGGAACAAGAATGAGATTTAAAAACGTACCAAATTATTATTTTTGATCGTTCAAAGGTGCCATTATAGCTAAACAGATATGTTTCGAGGATTATAAATATAGGTGCCTTCTGTAGCCTATATAAGATTTTTTTTTCGAATGTAAAAACACACTGAATATTAAAATTATGAGGTGAGCTACGGGTTTTAAATTAATTTTGTTATTTAGAACATTTTCTTTTGTTTTTCTTTACTGCAACTATGGACGTGTCACCAAACCATCCAACACTAAAACACATGTAGAGAAACACCAGCCTGTAAATGTCCTCCTGCAGGCCTCTCAACTAGAGAACGACTAGGTATTATACACATAAACCTGCACGACTACGAAGAAAAAAAAATACAGATTATCAACGTGATCTCGTCCTCGTCGAACGGCTATAGTAACAGAATCAAGTGTGTATAATATCTAAAACGGCGAACAATTGGCAATGATATGAAATGGTCAAATCGTCATCGACCGTGTCGCTCCGTCATGCTCCACTCACGGCCTTCCGTCCCAGGGGTTACGAGCAATCGTCGCAAATTATATAATTCAAATAGTAAACAAACAAAAATTGTTGTATAAACGATGATAAGCATGTTTATTACACTGAGTTTTTTACTCTGTTTCTATCGTTGAAGAATTAGGTATATCGAATACTTTTTGCTGATGGTAGACTGCAAATGCGTTCCCTTTTGATCCTAAGTACCTAGATGCATGGTACACCCTATGATACTTTTCCATCCTCTTCTTAATACCTTTGATTATAGCCGCTGACTTTTTCCGCTTGGAAGAACTAAGGGGTGTACCTGCGAATTGACCCGTCGTGGAAATGTTTAAGCTTCCTAAACAGGATTATTTTTTATGGAGTGCGTATATTCTACGAGGTAATCAGATGCATAAAACTGAATCACTTTCCCCACGGAACATAGGTCAAAATCTCTTTTCATACAAAGTGACAGGTCACGTGACTTATGTTTGTATAAAAATTTGATTTTCAGTTCAATATAAAATAATCCTGTATATAATATATAGATATATATATTTTTTTAAGGTGGCTATGCTCAATGTTGCTGACATGTTATTAAGTTGAGACAAAATGTAACAGAAGTCAGGTAACATAATATCGTATTTTTTTTTTCTAAAAATCTATTTTATCCCAGGTCTCATTTTACATAACCGAGTACGCTAACCATATTAATGTATGATGATGTAAAATTCAACTTTGTTTTTCTTGTTACAGCAATGTCGGCCGATGGGTCGACCACGGACATCAATGCCCTGCTCAATGATACAGGTAATATAAACTTATTTTATTGCCATCTATCGGCCATACAAAGAGTTAGTTAGCTTAAAGAACTGCTATATTTTATTTTAGTTCTCAAAAGTATTCATAGATGTCACTGTTCACAAAGTTTACGTAACTGTAAGAAGTAGTAGTGACAATATATATCAAGAGATGGCGCTGCTCTGCGATCATAACGCCATCTAAAGTGTACGTGTAAGCTTTATGACGTAGTTGTTTGATATAAATATAGATGTCGCTACTATCTAGTAAGCCGTTTAGTATCCTGTAAATGCCACCAGATGTCACTTAGACTGCCTAGTTACAAGAACTTGAGTAGGGTATTATTAATTCTTGGACTACTACAAAATGTTTGAGTGCTATTTCTTGTTCATTTATGTTACTACCTACTTAAAATATTATTTGCGATTTTACATTGTTTATTGTTTTCTAGAAACAAAACAAACTGCCAGAAAAACTAATCGACTGAATTATTTATTACGGCATTTTCAATGGGCACATAGGTACCTACCTAGCTCGATTAGTTTCGAAAAATATGTTACGTATCTTAAGACGTAGGTTGGACATAACAGGGTACCCCGCGTCACTAGTGTCGTCACACACCATAACAGTCGATACGAATGCGTACCTACTTACCATAAACCTGTTATTTGATAAACCATTCATGAATGATTATAATTTTTAATAGGTACCTACCTGGTACTTGGAACTATGTAGTTATAATCCAACCAATAAATCAGTAAGTTAACATTACGATTGGAGACGTAGAACTTTAGGTACCTACACATTAAATATGTCCGAATAAGATCTCATCAAATCCAGAACACAGGATGTGCAGACGGTTTGTGACGTCACAGATTTCAGAATAATAGATACGTACCTACCTAGGTACCTACTTATTGAGATAAGTATCTGTGTATTGTGAATGACTTGTTATTTAATTACGATACCTAGAAATAATATGAGATGCATTATAACTTGTATTTCTGGAAATTAATCGGTGCTTAGATTGTTAGTAAATACTAACAGGTTGGTTTATTACAAATAGGTAGTACCTATACCTACTTGTCTTAAAGGTAAGTAGGTAGTTAACTTACACATTTTATTAGATACTTTAGCAATATTGCACCTTTTAATCAGTGGTTTAGGTATTAAATGCATGCTCCCTTAGTTGTCAATGCCAGCGGTGGCGTAAGGGGTCGGGTCGCCTCCTTCCCTCTAATATGGCGAGGGAGGTGATGGCTGACCCTTGCGTCAACTCGTGAACGGGTGCTGCTGGTGGTGACTGGTCGTTCTGCTGACCTTGGACTCAGTAGATATAATTATAGTAGTTTAGTAAATCTCAATTGACCTCAAACATTTGTTTATTTGGCGCGGTCACTTATTCATTTTTAATATGCTGCTATCTATATACCTAGCTGTTTTATGTAAAAAACTTGTTTTTTTTAAGTAATTTTTTTTTGTTAAATGAGACAGCGTGCTGCTGGGGAGTTTGTTGCGCCGTTTCTTCTCCCCGGCGAAAGCACTTAGGAAGCGGTGAAGGGTGGGCGAATCAGCCCCCTTGGACCGGGTACATTCCTGCAATCGTTGTCGCTGATGGAGTCGCTCGAATGTATGGAGGTGGCAAGTGGGTCGCATGGCGTTTCCCTTCGGTAAGTCGCGTGACTTATTGAAGGGGAATGTCATTTCCATACATTTAATGTCATTTGAGCGATTTCTGTCGGCGTTGGAGCTTGTGGGGGTGTGCCTTGTCCAGGGGGCAGGGTGCTGTCAATATTAAATGTATGACGTTCAAAAAGTGCTACTTAGTAGCTTAGTTTGAATAAATGATTTTGATTTGATTTGATAAATTAGCAATTAACAATTACTAGTCCATTAGGTCGACTGCTAGCGTCTAGTCTTTGTTACATTATCTCACCCTAAATAACGATTAAGAGTTAATTTAGGTTTATTAACATTAAATTGTGTAGGTATATTAATTTATTAACGAAAAATATAATAGCAAACTTATATGTATAAAAAGAAACTATTTAAATTTAATAAAAAATGTGGGTAATTACAGTAAGGAAATAAAATTCAAAGTTTATTGATATGTTGTATGCATACATAGTTTGTATGTATTAAATAATAGTGATAACATCAGAAAAACAGAATGTAGAACATTGTTGTGTAAGTAAATTGATTTTAAATTATGAATAACTTAAATTTATTAAATTCTTTGCTATATTTTAATTTATAATGTAAATGAACAATTAACATTAATTAATAGGTATGAATATAAAAAAAACTGTCAGCCGAGCAAGGCGTGGTAGGTACCTACATAATTTAAATTCTTTGCGAACTAAACGAGAATTTAGTATTTTAATTAATATGCTCCTACTTGTTATAATATGTATTTTATTTTAAATTTATACTTGTTAATATTTTATACCAATGGAGTAGGCTACCGGTATCTATTTAATATTATAAAGCTGAAGAGTTTGTTTGTATGTTTGTTTGAACGCGCTAATCTCAGAAGCTTCTGGTCCGATTTGAAAAAATCTTCACTAGATATAGATAGCCCACTTATTGAGGAAGGCTTTTAGTTATAGGCTATAATTTGTCACGATAAACGATGCCCACGCGGGCGGAGCCGCGAGCAAAAGTTAGTTATGAAATATAATTATAAATACTCAAAAAGTCTTAGTCGTAGCAGATATTTATTAATAAGATAATTAAAACGCAATATCTTAAGATACTATTGTGTAGTTCCCAATGTATTGTATTACAGTGACGTAGGTGATCTCGACATTGAAAATATTGTTTTACAAAACAAAGTGTAAACATCGATTTTATTTCTCGAAAGTATTTTAAGTTGCATAGCGACAAACAAAAATAATATGTTTATCCCAAGATTTATGTATAAGAAAACATTGCTTTTTTTTCAGATAAATGTATTTATATTATATGAGATGTTGAACTTGAACTTCTACAGAATTTACATTTATAGCTAGCATTATTATCCTATAAGTAAGTTTACATAAACATAGGTATATTAAAAACAAGCGGATGTTGTTTTAGAGATATTGACATGAAGATGCGAGTGAATGGAAATGTCGCGTGACGTCACGCTTACAAAAATCTTTTCTGTGGCGTGACGTCTCAAGGCACCCTCCCCCCCAATTTTTTTTATTAAATTTTATTGATTTCATAAAAGAAACGTACAATACGAGTTTAATGTTTTTTTATTAATTAGGTATGTAGTGTGTTTAAATGTAAATAATTAAATGTCATCGTCCTTTTGTAATTACATATAGTAATTATCAGTACCTATACAGGAAGTTACTAATTACATACCTAGTTAGGGGAATTTGATAGCAATGGTGTCACTGAACAGATAAGTAAGCTATTTTATCATGATCACTGACCGGATAGAGGGTGATAATATTTCATGCAAAATGTTAAAGATAAAAAGCATTTAATTGTACCTACCTAGCAACATTACATAATATTAGCCGAAGAAATGTAGAGCTAAATCCAATGTTTGAAAAAAGAAGAAAAATGTAAAATTATAACCAGCTTATAACTTTCCCACAAAGGACAAAGCCCATTTTTAAAGAAGGAAGGAAGGAAAACCATAAATAAAGACGCAAAAACAAATGAATATAAAATATTGAAAAGATTGTTACAATTCTAAATAAATAAATTTAAAACAAGTTACAATTTAATCATTCAATTCATTTTTTTAATAACAAGTAATTCATTCGTTATAAAAAAGTATTAGGTTGTTCTTTTTTTTTTCAAATTAAATTTAAAAGAAAAAAATAAATATGTAATTGTTATGTAACCTTACGTACGGTAACCAATTCTTATCCTTTTGACGTTAAAGGCTGTGGTTGGGTATGTAACACTAGTATGGCGACGTTCCGTCACTTTGCTGGTAGGTTGAACACCACACACCTACACATACATAATAATATACATAATATACGTATGCATATAAAATACACATAGGTAACTAGTACCCAACAATGTATAAGTCGGCACAATATTATTATTGGTTTGATCGTTTACAATAAAGAATTAGGGGAAATCCCGCAAATAAGTTGAGGTAGTTCTTATCACATCGTGACGTCATACAGACACGATTTCTGCATTTTGTCCTTCAAAACTTTGTATTTACCGGGGACCTACGATATGTTTTACCTTTCTCTTGCTATGTACATGATGGAAGAGAAAACACCTCGGTGTTATTCCTAGGGTTTTTCCGAACTGAAGGCAGTCCATTCTAATAGGTCAATAACCTTCTTGGTTTTGAGGTTAGTTAGAAGATTCGATGGAGCTATACAACCTAAATTTAGACAGACAGGAAGCAAAAATATCATAAGCGGAAAATCTATTCGCATTATTTTGCAATAAATATGTCAACCTATGTCTTGACTAACCTTCGTGAAGTGTCTTCCTAGTCTTTGTGTTATAATCGACTAGCTATTACTCGCGGCTCCACCCATAGGCTTCGGTTGTCGCGGCAAAAAGATCCTATAGCCTTCCTCGGTGAATGGGCTATCTAACACTAAAACAAACATAATATATGTCTTATAGAAATAGAAACTATATAATATTAGTAAAGATTTGTCAAAGATTTATTTGAAATATTAAGTTGTACAAGTTAAACATACACATGTAAATAAGGTATTAAGTAAGCATCAATGTTGTTGAACTTTTCAATGTATACGATAAGCTTGAAGACAATTTAATACAACTGTAGATCTCAAACAACATGTTTACATTTCATAAGAACAATGTTAGGAAAATCAGTAATAAACAATAGTGATGAAATTAACTTGGGTATTTTCACTACAATTTTATCAGGTCGGATTATGCCTTGATCAGAGGGCACGGAGGATTCCACTGACAATATCTCTATGATAAAAACGTCAAGGGTTAAGGTGTGTCTATAATTAACTTGTTATCACGCCCCCCACGGACAATAATACATTGCTATCAGCAGCCAAGTGCCTATTTTTGTTATTACTAAATACGTCATATCGTATCATATCGACTGATTTGTTCCCAGCGAAAACACTGCGAAATTATTGAGAACAAACTTGTTTTTCTCAAATTATCTTGTTCTACAAGAGCTTATATTTACGGCAAAACATATACCTAGGTACCTACGTAAATGAATACTGATGTAACTAATGATAATTATGAAAATAGAGAGTTATAGTTAAAAACTTTTTACACCATAAACGACACTTATGTAGTCTTAACGAAAAGGTGAATGATCTATTGATTGCAGTGTCCGGTTAGCGAAAATTTCGATTTGAAAACAAATCAGTTTCTCTTGTGTGAGAAATAAGAAATCAGAGTTAGGCTTTAGAAAGTGCTTAGGACGATTTACCTCTGCTTCTAGACACAAAAAAAGTAGTTTCCAACTCTCTACCTTAAGTAACTTGAAAGCGTAAAAACATTTTCGCAGTAGCGTACTCTATTTTGATTAAGCAATTTATTTTTGTCGCTAATTGTGTGGGTTAAATTGCGTTGACTCAGTTTTAATTGCGACGAATTCGTTTCTCTTATTGTAGAAGACCGGTTTATTCCATGTAATGCTATTTTAGTAACAATTCTGGATAAAACACTTTAGCTTGATGACACTTAACGCTGAAATATAATTGCGCTCCATTGTCCAAAAGTATTCAATTTTGATCTCGAGTGTTAAAGACTTTTAAATAAATAATATTATTATACCAAGTAACTATACCTGTTTCAAAGGTTATATTTCAATTCAGTAAACACTGTTCATGGAAACGTTTCGATAATATCTATACAGGATTCATTTAAAAGGAGTACGTATATTCAACGAGGTAATCAGGTGCATAAAACTGGACCAATTTTCCAGGGAACATAGGTCGACATCTTAAAATGGAAAATGAACTTTTCATAAAAATTAAGGGTCACGTGACTTATGTTTGTCATTTTAAATTAATCCAGTATAACAGAATTACTCCGAATTAGTCCGTTCCATATTAGAACGCTCTCCTTGATTTGTATTAATTAATCTTGATTTGTGCAGTAACGATAGCATAAAACGCTTCCTTTACAATTATGGTATAATCCTGACATATTATTTATAATTAATCAATCACGAACTTTAACCTTCCAAAATGTTAACAAAGAAATATTTATAGGCATATTAATTCGAAGTCTATCCTTGGCTATTCTAACACTATTATCTATAATAAGCAATTAGTGTTGAATGTGACACATGCCTAAGAGATTGTTTGACGGGTTTGGCCAAGGTTAAAGCTAACTGAATTATGTATACAAAGGCAATTAGGTTTTCTAATCAGGCAGGTGGCTCGACTTATCGGATAGATAGATTAGAACTATGAGTAATTACGAGTATCGAAGTTTTCAAATGGGGATTTAGTCGTTATTTTTAATTGTATTGGATTGTATTTCTAGATGTCAGTTATAACGATAAAAAATATCCTGTATTTTTAAAATAAATGATTATTGTAGATATACTAATTAATTATTAGTACTGATTCAGACGACAAAAGGAAAAAAAAGGAGAACAAAACACATGTTATAGGTTTTTTATTTATATACACTGTATATTATTATGTATATTGTTATGTATATACACTATAAAAATGTTTAGTTAAAGGAAAGCGTTAGTTATTGTAGCAAAAATACCTATCTACACAAAAACAATTGAAGCAAGCTTATTATTTATACCAGAAAAGTTGCACTCTAATTAATCTTGAGACATTAACGTTTTTCCAGATTTTCAGACAATTTAACTAAGATTATAAGTATCTTTTGTTTATAAAAAATCTGTAGTTGTTATTATAAAGTCATCATGTTTTTATTCATATCTATTGCCTTGACAACTGAAGATAGTAATTACGAAATGCGTCAGAAATGAACTTGAGACCTTGTTTCACCTACCGCATAGTACCTACTGTTATTGAATATGATACCCAAATATAAGACCGTAATGCGATTTTTTTGAGATGATTGAAAGAGTTTGTTGGAACTTTACAAGATTATTTGTGCAACTGAACCTCAGTGTGTTGAGTTAGTATATATAAATAAAGATAGTCATTATGTCAGTGAATCATTAACAAATACTTACAAAAAATATGTCTAGACGTAGAAAAATATACTTTAAATTTACTTGAAATATAACTTAAATGCGAACAAAGTTTTCCGTTCGTTCGATGTCAGGAACATAAATTATTACCAACCCTATACTTAAGTGATTTAAAAAGACAGACGTAGTGCAACGGCCCGTAGTTTCAAAATCGAAGTCCTAAATATATTTTTCGCGAACGCAATAAAAGAAAATAATAAAAGTTATTTCAAAAACCGTTTAGCTGTTTCAGAGTAAAACAATAAATACAACATCAAAGCTTCTGTAATGTTCTTATTACATTGTTATCGTACCCTAATTCAGTATTGGCATGAAAATAATATATTGTGATATCAGTTGTTTTCTATAGAATTCGTGTTTAGGGAACAGGTTACTATGGCATACCTAGGGCATGGGTTAACAACCTCCTTGCTTACTCAGAATATTCCAATATAGAGTTTATCAGTAATACGAAAATAATCGCACCGTATTCAGAACAGGAAATTTGCATACCCAATAATGTATTCATAAAGTAATTGATAGCTGGAAATATTAGCACTCTTTGGGAAATAATATTAGTATCCAATAGCAATGTTGAAATATTATGAATTATGTATGTACATTGATTGTATACAAGTAATGAATATATTGTACAATAATAATTGCGCAGTTTTTAAACGCTTTCGTAGTCCGTTTGCGTAGCATCAAGGTTAGTAACCGATTGGTAATGATATTTGTATGACATGTCCGCAATCTTCAAGTTAGTGTTTGTTATTTACAGTTTTTAAACCTATCGAGTTGATTAGCGTAAATGGAAATAGTTACCTTAGATCTTTACAGTAAAATCTTTACAGTGTATTTGCAAATAAGTTTTAAATAGATTTTTTATGCTTGAGTTTATATATATACTTGAAATTCTTGGTTTATGCAATTTTTATGATCCGCTATAAATAAGAAGCCTTGCTGGTCCTATTGTGGTTGATTTATGTAATAATTTCTTTAGCTTTATTCGATAGAATAGTAATTTATTGAGCCTTTTATTAACTTTGACGTTTTAGAATAAAACTACACTCTATTTTAACCTTAAATCTTCTTCTTCTGCCTAGCCTTTTCCCAAGCTATGTTGGGGTCGGCTTCGAGTCTTACCAGATTTAGCTGAATACCGTATTTTACGTGGAGCGACTGCTTATCTGACCACCACAACCCATTGCTAGGTAATACAGTATTCCATAGGAAAACTGGTTGTCAGAATTGTAATAACTTAACGACTATCAAAGATCACTGTTTAAGTCGGACCAACGGCTTAACTTGCTTTCCGAGGCAAGGAGGGGTCTTAATATATTAACAAGTGGTTACCCATCCACGGACCAACCGCAGCGGGCGCGGCTTAACCTTTATTACACTTTATAAACCGTACAGCTTACACTTAGCCACGAGCCCCTCATTATTTACCTTTAATAATGGAAATAAATACCCAGAAATATATAGATCTTTAAGCGTTTTTCCTCACAAGTCTTTTCCTGGGACGTGAAAAAATGCGACACAACACATGCTTGTCGCATCGTTATTTTCCTTCTAGTTTTCCGATTAATATGCACATTATATTACTTGCGTATTTCCTGTTGTTTCTTATGAGGTTTTCGGCGAATAATCCACCATTTACGACATAAAGTAACATCAAAGATTATCGGTCTAAGGATTTAATATTGAAATAATGCAGGTTGGGAATGTAAGCTATGTAGAGTAGTATTAAAAAACCGGCCAAGTGCGAGTCAGACTCGCGCACCGAGGGTTCCGTACAAACCTGTAGGTATATAAGTAAAAGTTATGGTATTTTTATTGCTAAATGAAATGTAGTAAGTTTAAAATTATTAAAAATATTTTTATTATATGATATAACTAAAAATGTATACTTTTCGCAATTTTTCCTATATCTCTGCTATAAGACGTTGCTTCATACCAAATTTCAAGATTCTGAGTTCACGGGAAGTACCCTGTAGGTTTTGATTCCCTTGCGAGTGTCGAAAATTTGCGGCATAAACGGGAGTATCTTTTGATCGCGTTGACTTAGAAGTTTGATTTTTTCACAGCTCCAAGAGACCATAGACTTGAGTATTTGATATGAATTTCAGCTTGATACCTCCACGCGTTCCTGAGAAAAAAGGTCTTGACAGACAGACAGACAGACAGACAGACAGACAGACAGACGGACAACAAAGTGATCCTATAAGGGTTCCGTTTTTACCTTTTGAGGTACGGAACCCTAAAAACGTAGGAATGTTATAAAACAGTATGATTTCATAATATTCTTAGGTAATGCTATGAATAATGGCTTCACATAAGCAATGTTTTTAACTCTACATTTTATAGGAAACAGAATTATGATTTATGAAGATACATTTTTATAATCAATTTATGTGTCATGCCCCATATGTTGTCAGTGTTGTCACTATACGCTTAAGATGTACTAAAATAACAATTATAACATTAAATTAAGTTGTTGCACGCAAACCCATTTTACATTTTTTTCACACTTTTTATTTTTTTCTATTTCAGAATCAGATCTCACGAGTCTTTCGCATGTTGGTAAGTAATCATCTTTTTTTATATCATCGACATAGTTTTTGTTACGTCGTGTACAAATAATTGATAGTCTAGGAATTAACACTATTTAATCAAGAAGTAATTTGTTTTTATTTAACAATCAATTATCGGACGTTTTGTGCCGTAAAAACAAGCCATGCTTGATTGCAAGAACACGTCTGCTACTAAATGTTTATAATTGACCAAATTCTGATATTGCTAAATATTAAAGCATCATAAATTTAAATCAGCTTCTATTCAGCTTCGATTTGAGTCACGCCTATATTAGAAACCGTTCAGATTGACAGAACGACATCATAATATAACTCCTCAAATAGGATGTTTTGGATAAACCATTGCCACGAGGCGCGAAAATTCAAAATAAACATCTATTCTTACGAGGCCACATTCTCTTATGTGTTATGAAATGACATTGTTTTGTGGTAATATGTTCATCGCTTTAAATATCTAGTAACGTTAGAACATAGCTGTAATATAGCCGGCAATGGATGCGATGTTAGAGTTTATGCTCCTGATAATCGATTTGCGTGGACCAGGAATAGGATGTTACATAATGGTCTGATGTTAGGTAACATTGTCATTCAAACGGTATTGGAGTGAAGAATTTATGAGTCTCACATCCGAGGTCAACAATTATTTGGGGGCCATACTCGTTACGTTAATTAATGTTTGTTTTAATGAAAGGCGAGCTACCTACAGCTGGTATCTGTAACCGGGTTAATGTTTCGATGGTCTTTCAAGGTTTATATCAATCTAAATAGAAATATATTTGTAAGTCGTAAAACATAAATAATGTTTTCTAGTATTTACGGCAATGAAACTACTAATAGATTTTCTTTCTAAATATTTTTACCTTGGCTTTATGCTATAAGCAGTTTGCAGTGTTCATGGTCTCGAGAAAACATTCGTTTTAATTAGTTATACGATTGCTTATAAAAAAATATGTCGCCTTCCGCGATTCAGTCTAAGACAGAATGTCAATCATTTTAACAAGTTCTAATCTTCCTTCACTATTGAACGTACATACATTATTAGTAATACATTTCATAAATGCCATGATTGACGAGGGTTTAGATCAAAGATGCTTTGTTAACATCAAATTTATTGAAATAAAGCTCTTATTTACTTATATTAAAGTTTAAATTATATTAAATCAAGCCAGGTTCACGATGCTGAAGTGCATCGAAGGCTTGTGGAATGATGGAGATAAATTGTTCGTTATGTTTGTGGTTTTGTTCTCGTAAGATCTTGTATCGGTTTTGGATCCATCAAACAATTCAAACGCTAATATCTTAAGAATATTATTTACAGTACAGCTTTATTATTATTGTTAAAACGAGAATTTACTAAAACTGATATTTCATTTGGATTGCCCTGAAATTGAAAAGAGATTTAGGTAAATAAATACAAGTAAAACGCAATCATGAAATGTTTCTTTAAATTAACATTGATTTCTTTTTTGATTTTTTTTTTTGATTTCTTTAAAAAAAACGACGCCCGCACTAAGGAATTTAATCCTTGTGTCGCGGGGGTTTCACAAACATTCAAATCACATGCACAAAGAACACCCAGACTTGGAACAAGCATTTGTGGATCACACAAATGCTTGTCTCATGCGGGGATCGAACCCGCAGCACGTCGCGCACAGTGGTAATCAGCGTGGTGACCTATACCACTCGGCTATCCGTGCAGTCCGTGCATTAATTCTTTAGATGTATAATCAGGAAACTTTAGATGTTTAATTGCTGGGCCATTATTGATTAACAAATAAATTGTTTCTTACTTACTGAACTAACTCACAGTGGCCTTATTGTACGGGCATGCGTTTCAATTAAGGCTCATAATAGTAATTGGTGTCATCATACTACGTATAGTTCCGTCAATGTTGTTACAGACGTTTATTGTGACGTTTTACAACGACATCTCCAGTATCAGAGCGAGATAGAGCTAGACAAACAGATAGCTCTGTTCCTTTTTGTAACAAAACGTTGATAGATTTTCGCTCTGTATTAGAACCGTGTTAATTATTTTAAATGTATGTTCATTTACACAATTTAGTTAAACGCGGAATTTAGAATTGAGGCAATATTAGTCTAAATTTACCAACTGTCGCTTTCAATTATATTATTTACATCTGTTACTGGCGACCTTTTTTACGTTATTGAACTCGATGCAGAAAATTACATTATCTACTGCTAGGTAGCAAGAAACCTCAGTTTGTCAGGTCTACAGTTCGTGAATATAGCTCTAAAAAGTTAACCTTAATTTATGGGAGGCTGTTTTTTATTTTAAATCTTAATATGTTAGTCCACCTAATTAAAATGTATACCACTTAAGCGTCCGTGTTCTAGTATAAAATTAGTTTCAGTATCCAGTACTAATTCAGATACAATTGTGTCAATAAACTTGCGTTTACTAAGGTCAATCTTTAAAACGGTTTCATGTTGATCTCGAAATATCAAATATTATTCCAAGAAAACGTCAAGTGAGTGCAATCAGTAAACTTACATGAAAACTCGTTAAAATTCCCAGACATTTTGGCATTTCACCAATAATTGCCTTGAATACAGTTATAAAATGCACCATCAACCGCAATATTACTTTTGATAATAATATAATTTACTAGTTTCCCCTCCCTAGCAATCCATTCGTAACACATATCTTGATGAGTTCCGTAAACAGCTGTCGGCGTAAAATATCAAAGATCCCAGATTCATAGTTAGTTGAAGGAAGTAAATACTGATTTTGGGAAGCTGCCAAAGTTTGCGACAGTTGAGACAAAGGTACCTACCTAATTAATTGTCCATCCAAATGTGGTATACATATGAATACTGGGTTCTTAAAATAAGAAGTACTCGGGTCAATGTAAGTACATGAGCGGCTTAAGTACTACTGGTCTGCACGTTTTACGATTTACGCATTTATCAAGATTTGTTCACAGTTTCATCTTATATCTGTTTTGAATAATTACGTGCAGATTTTTGTTTTATTTTAAGTGCGTGGCAATGGCCTTTGGAAAATAACTCGAAACTAAAATTGAATAATCACTCTTGACAAATTAGCAATAGAATTTTTAATACTAATTTGTAATTCACACGTTCGCATTAATTGTAGTTGCCCAGTTGCTTGAAAAGCCATGGAATTTTACAAAAAGTATTGTTACTCCAATAAATCAACATTTTTTTTTGCGCAAATTCATGAATATGTATTCTTAAAATGAAAAATTTAGTTGAACACACAAATTTGCATCGTGTCTCAGTTCGTCGACTTTATGCACGTTTTTCTTGTTATTGTAATGTCTTGTACTAATTTATATTGCACAAAACTAAAGAGAATAATAAAAGAGTCACATTGTCAGTCACATGAGCTATTCATTTTGTCTGACTACAGTTCTCAGACCGTTTTAATTGGCCACTTATTTGCGTTATGGAAGAAAATGAAAGCATGCTGTGAAACGTGATTTAATAATAACTCTTGTACACTTAAAACACTATAAAATTTTATTACTTTGTACTATTTTAGCTAAAAGACTGGTGGTTAAATTATTCCATGTGCATATATTTATTTGAGGGAATTTCAGGGCTGCTTATTCCAAATGAAAAAAACAATAAACATCCTTAGTCAATGAACTTGCGATTCTCATTTGTTTTTGTTTAAGATGAAACAAAATTAAGTTTTATTTAGGTTAAACATAAAGTCAACAACTCGACAAAATGTTTACTATATCTACCTAATGTACTATACAGCGTGTAACAAAAACCCTGTCCGATCCCTGAGAATATTATTCGGTATCGTACTGCGAACACATATACGTAGCCATTAAATGAATTGGAGATTATTTTTTTCCCCATTTGAAAATAATTAAATCAAAATAAAAACTGATCCAAGGCAACAGTAACACTGACCGCTCCTCAAAGTTCACGTACTTACTACCTGCAGCTTTGTGTCAAAGAAGCCGCCTATGCGAGACGGTTCATGAACTGTACCACGAATACGCCTTTATTGGATCTGACAGGGGTTTTGTTACATGTTGTATAGTGTACTATATATACCATTTCTATAGTTGACTGACACTTGCAAACCAGCTGTGCAGACTTTATTAGGAATAAAATTTATAAGTTATGTTTTTATCAGGTATCGTCTTGGTACGGTGCTGACGGGACTGTTTTGCATTATTATCCTAAGCATAATATTGCAAATACAAGAAAAGACGATTTGTTTACAACAAATGCAGATTTAATCTCTAAGGTCGATTTTATAAATATTATTGTGGCATAGACTTATGATATTGATAAACAAAGTTATTTCTTACCGAGGGCTTTGTTGTGATGTAACTACCAATGTCATAGATGTCTCTATATCAAAGATGCGGAAACAAATGTGACCATTGCACACGGTTTCAATAACATTTATTCAGCAAACGTTGAACGATGAAACATGTAACGTTGAGGAAAAACTTCACACAAAACAAAAACGCATTTGCTTTCATACAAAACATGCAAACAAATGGACAGTTAGAAACAAGAACAAAATTAGATTTAAAAATACCTGAATACAATAACTTGTTCTGCTAAAAGCCGACTTTTATAATTGGTATTTTTTCGTGTTCTGGTTTTCGTGTGGTGTTTTGAAAATCTGGTTTTTATATTTGTTTTTCTGATTGTACAAAAACCATGCATATTTAAAAAAAAACGGCAAAATAAACATAAGGCAACTTCCTTGTGTAATTATGTGGAACAATTCGCAGGAAAGTACTGTAACGTGTATTAAAAAAGTCTATTTTAACGTTTTGAAGACGCGTAATATATTGCTATGTTGAAACTGTCCAGAGAATATCAAGTGAACAATTAAACACAGTTTGATTATTTTTGCAAGACGAAAAAAGATCTGACGCGTTTCTACGCAGTACGTTCCAGCGAAGAGTTTGTGGTGGGATTTCGTGAACACGTTATCTCAGGATTTACTACCGCAACTGATAATAACAATAACAAACGTATAGTGAATCAACTTTTACGGTCCACCTGTATTTGAACCTAGACCGTTTCTTGCTAATGTTTTGTATCCACCTACTGATAAACTGATTCGGGTTTCTCCTCCTGTTTGGGTATTTCTTTGCAAATAATATATTCAACAATTCCGTGAAATTATTATAAAATTTACCTATCACGATAACATTCCTTTTTACTTAGAATTAAGTCTTTGTAAATAAATATGATCTTAAATTGTCATTCTATAATGCTTTATATCTTATCTATAAGGCCGAAACGGTTTGCATAATTTAAATTAATATATGAAGGGGGCGTGCTCTTATTTGTTGGTCGTCAAGGAAATTTTAGAGATAGTGAAAAGATAATTTAAAAACTCGGTACCGTATGACTTCATCTTTATAAAGGTGTCATCAGCGACATGAATAGTATACCTAACACTTGTTTTTGTATTGCAATTAATCAGATTACCTTTTAAGTGCTATTCTCTTTATGGAAGTATAGTTACCAATTTACCTCATTACCTAAATATAGAACATAGTAGCTATATTTTTGCATCACATGAAAATATAATGAGAAAATACAACCAATAAATATTTTAATTAATATTAAATCATATTTACACTATTTACTGAAATATAACTTCGATCATATGCCATAGCTGATCGTTTTTTGTTTGCACGCAAATGTTGGTCGCGGATACGAATAGCTATGCTAAAGGTCCTACAAATTTAAAAATATAACAAGAAATATGATTAATTCTTTCTTTTCTCAACCTTTTTCTGTTTATACCATTGTATTCTTCATTCTTTGTGCATGTGATTTGAATGTTTGTGAAACCTCCGCGACACAAGGATTAAATTCCTTAGTGCGGGCGTCGTTTTTTTTCAAAGAAATAAAATCAAAGAAATAAATTCATATTTAAAGCTCAGTCAAATAAAATGTTTTTGAATGAATCGTTTTCTTATAGCTTCAAGAGCACCTGTCAATTATTTTAGACAGTTCAATATCGATCGCATCGTGAATAACAGTGGAGGTCGTATTTTAAATCCCATTGATATTGGACACATCTAAAAATACTATTATTTACGTTTTCACAAACTTAATTCAACACATTTCAAATTATGTTTGAGCTTTAATACTATCTCCATAAAGTTAAAAATGTATTAAATTTTCCCAATTATCTTAAATCAATTAAGTGTGTTATACTATATTTGCCTGTCCTCGCTTTGACATAACCGGCCTACTGACCCGAATGTTTGAAACTAAACAATATTTAGTTCTTTGTTAATATAGGCCAGCGTTAGTGTCCTCGAGTTTGCTAATTTGTAAACGTCACGACATTAGGGGACACGATTTAAAACATGTTCAGATGTTTATAGAAGAAAGTTAGGAAGAAATTTTAATGAATATCCTATTGTCAACACAGCAACAGCAGCTGAAATTATTATTGACTTATTTTCATAGTAGTAGTAAGTACATTTTTTAAAGCTAGGTACTTTACTTTTGTATAGCTGTTTTTTTTTGGGTTTCGTACTCTAAAAAAATCCTTTACTTTTTTAGAGAAGGAGGTTTTTCAATACCTTTTAATTATACCTACTGTCAACATTATTTTTTATTTAATTCAATTGAAAAGGTATTCATGGTACTAAAGGGTCATTGTTGATCGTAATTGGTTATGTCTGTACATAATTAATATTCTATGTGAGTGGCTCTTAAAATACATAAAAGTTAATACAAATGACAACACTGTTGGAAATTTAGCGTGGTAAATGAAAAATACGATGGAGATTTCAGCAGATTTATTTATTCTACCAGTGATTACAGAAAAACACACACACGATATCCAAGAGCGAAAAAGGAAGAGAGCCGGCTGTCAAAGATGACAGTTGACGTTGCTATTATGACCAGAAACATTTTATTCCTTTTTTTTTAATAACAAGTTTAGGTTGTGTTTACAAACCAGAAACAATATTTCCAACACTAGCCCTTAAACACAAGCTGAACTATATTTCATAACATAAAAGAAAAACAAAGGTATATTTCCTACCTATGGCTCACATCTCACTAATTAACATACTAGTATTATTGCATATAAGTTACACAGTTGTCTATCAAAAATTATAATTTTACATTTTAATTTTTGTACTACAAACTTGCATAAAACATAAGACTCGAAATGAGATACATTCTCATGTGTCACAGTTTTATCAACTAAAACAAACTCAATAAAATATATTCAGTTATAAAACCAACAAAAGGAACTTAAATTACAGTTAGCATCTGGCTTACAAACTTATTATGTTTCTCTTTACAAAGTGCTTTGGTTAGTACATCCGCTAACATAACTATGGTTGACAAGTATTTAATTTCTACAATACCTTTAGTTACAATCTCCTTAATAAAGTGGTGACGTATGTCAATGTGCTTTGTTCTGGAATGAAACATAAAGTTTTTACACAATTTTATAGCCGATTGATTATCATTATAAATCGTGATTTTAGGCTTGGTACCAAATATTTCAAATATGAACTGCCTAATGAAAAGAGCCTGCTTACATGTGTCAGACAACGCCATGTACTCTGCCTCAGTACTGGACAAAGCAACAGTGCGTTGCTTACGACTCTCCCAAGCGACGACAGACTCACCAACAGTAAAAACAAAGCCTGTGTAAGACTTACGGTCTATGTTGTCTGACACCCAGTCCGCATCAGCATAAGCTGAAATGTTCATACCTGTTTTAGAAAAAACAAGATTAAAGTTAATTGTACCTTTCAAATAACGTAGGATTCTTTTGGCAGCCTTCCAGTGGCTTTCGCCAAAGCAATCGTTGAATTGACTGAGATAGCTGACTGCATGACTTATATCAGGCCTCGTGCAAACTGCTACATACATTAGCGAACCTATCAAACCTCTATAGTCATAGGTTCCTTCTTGTTTAGGTTCTTTAGCTAGTTTCAGTCCTGTCTCCATGGGTGTTGCAATAGCATTACAATCCTCCATTCGAAACTTCTTCAATATCTTCTGTATGTAGTTCGATTGATTGAGGTAAATTTTATCATCTTTCCTCATCAACTTCATCCCAATTATATGTTGAGCTGGCCCAAGATCAGTGATGTCAAACTCATCCTGCAATTCTTTCTTTATATTATCTTTCCCAGGGAAATTTGGAGAGGAAAATACAATCAGATCGTCTACATATAATGCTATGATCATCATCAATCCATTTTCACACTTAAAATAAACACAGGGCTCGGAAGTTAAGCGGCTAAACTTCAACTTGTTACACAGAACCTTGGTAATCTTGTCATACCAAGATTTGGATGCCTGTTTAAGTCCATAAACAGCTTTATTGAGCTTATATACCATTTCTTCACTCCCTTTGACCTTGAAACATTCTGGCTGCTCCATGTATACTGTTTCTTCCAGGTCTCCATTTAGGAACGCTGTTTTCACATCCAGGTGTTTAATGTCTAAGTTATACTCTGCTGCCATTGCAAGCAGCATCCTGATTGTTGAGTACCGCACAACCGGTGAAAAGGTATCTTGATAATCTATCCCATATTTTTGTGTATACCCTTTTGCAACTAAACGAGCTTTAAATTTCAATAGCTCACCATCCGCACCATACTTCCTTTTAAAAATCCATTTACATTGAACGGGCTTATGGCTTGGGTCACGTTTTGTCAGTGTCCAACATTTATTTTTAATAAATGAATTATACTCATCAGTCATTGCCCTTCTCCAGCTGTCTGAATCTGGTCCATTCAGCGCCTCGGCTGCAGTCTGAGGATCATCAGGGTTGCTGTCGACCGGTCCCACAAAATTGGCTTGCAGGGAAGACTCAGGAGCATCTTCATAGGAAGTATCTGACTGCTCCGCCTCAGCTATTGAGTCTTCACCTGGAATATATGTTTCATCCGAACAATTCTCTATTTCTAAACTTAGATCTTCGCTCTCAGAGTCATCTATTGTGTATGTGCTGATTCTTTGCTCATTCTGTGATAATCTCATGTCATCAGAAACATCAGAACTCACAGTGGATGACTCTGATTGTTGAATTTCATCTGAATTCAGATTGTTGATATCAACAATTATATGCTGATCAATATTTTCATCATGTGACATGTTTTTGTTACAGAATCTATTCTCTAAAAATACGACATTACGAGAATTGACACATTTTGTGGGATTATCAGGATCAATTAGTCGATATCCCTTGGACTCTTCATTGTAACCCACAAATATGTATGGTTTACTTTTAGAATCAAGTTTTCTTCTATTCTTCACCATAGAATATGCAAAACAACCAAAAATTCTTAAATGGTTTAGATTTACCTTTTTACTAGTCCATTTTTCTTCAGGGGTTACTCCAGCAACAGCTTTCGTAGGGCTTCTGTTCTTTAGGTAAACTGCTGTGTTGACCGCCTCGGCCCAGAACTTCATTCCGAGTCCAGCATCTCGCAGCAGACATCTGACCTTCTCCATAACGGTTCTGTTGGCGCGTTCTGCGACGCCATTTTGTTGTGGACAGTCTGGTATCGTTTTCTGGTGCTTGATTCCACATGCCTTGAGATGTTCCTGAAACTTAGAACTCATATATTCTCCGCCTCTATCACTTCTAAGTACTTTTAATTTCTTTCCTGTTTCATTTTCCACAAGGGCTTTAAATTGTTTGAAATATTCAAAAGTCTCATCTTTTGATTTCAAAAAATAAATAAACTGTTTCCTTGTGTAATCATCAATGAAACTGAGAAAATATTTAGCACCACCTAGAGACGGCTGTTGCAAGGGACCACAAAGGTCTGTATGAACCAGACCAAGTACCTCTGTGGCTCTACTACACGACCTTTTGGGAAAAGGAAGCCTATTTTGCTTCCCTTCTACACAAGAAACACACTGCTGAAAATTAGAAGTGTTAAAAGAAATGCCATTTGCCATACCCTTCTGTAGTAGTTGCATACTTCTGGAATTTAGGTGGCCGAGACGTCTGTGCCACAACTCCTGGGATGATGAGTCCACTGCTGCTGACGCCATCATAGTACACTCCTGTTCCACAGCACAGCCGTTGCCTGACACAGTATCAAGCTGATAGATACCATTAACTTGAGTACCAGTAGCTAAAATTTCATCATTGTCATAAATAGTACATGAATTACTATTAAAAGTGACAACATATCCCTTTTTGGTCATAGCACTAACAGATAGTAGGTTAGTACTTAAATTAGGCACATAATAAGTATCACTTATTGTCCTTACGCAGTCTTTCAAATTAATCTGCACTTCCCCTAAGCCCGCGGTTAATAACCTTTCACCGTTTGCTATGCTTACATCTACGGATTTACTACGGTTACACTTCACCATCACTTTTTCACTATTGCACATATGGTTTGTCGCTCCAGAGTCTATGTACCACAGGTCACTATTAACTTTCACCGAGAGAGCTGTCAGAAGAGCCTTGTTGTTCCTCGCTGACTTCTTCGCTGGATTTTTCTGGGTCGGTGAATCATTCCCTTGGTTTTGTACTTTGGCTGTTCCTTTTTTCTTCAGACAGTTCCTAATCATATGTCCCTTGGCACCACAACCGAAACACTTAGGTTGCTTGTGTGTGATGAGTGCTTTTTCTTCAGGTTTTTCTTCCCGTCTTTGGGTTTCCTGTAGTAATTTTTCCGAGATGATATCCGTAGACAGTTTGGCAGTTGAATGCTCAATCGCCATGATTAGTGGGTCGTAGTCATCTGTGAGCCCACTTAGCATGATAATTGCAACGAATTCGTCGTCTAGTGGCGACTCAATCTCATTGAGTTGATGTGAAATCTCTTTTATTTTATTCAAATAGACTTCCATTGAGCTATTCTCCGACAGCCTAGTACTGAAGAGGCTACGCAGCAAACCTAGTCTGCTGCTCAGGCCACGTCCCTCGTAGGCTTTTTGCAGTATTTTCCACGCTTCATGTGCACTCTTCGCTGTACGAATGTACGGGATTACCGCCGGTGTCACGGAAAGCGCAATGCGCGCCAACGCTTTGTCAACCTTTTTCTTGTCGCAATCTTCTTTGGGTTCTGCTTCCACGGAATTCCATAATTCCTCGTGGATAAGCAACATGCGCATTGTGAATTTCCACGTTGAGTAGTTCTCTGCACCTTTCAGTTTCTCAACGCCGATTTGTCCGATCGCCGGTGAAGCCATTTTCTTGGATCGGTCACGCCGCGTGGTGTCGGTAATTAATTATTCCAAGTATGATGAATCTTGCCAAAATATGAGTATTTTTCACTTATTTCAACCACGCTCTGCTACCATGTTGGAAATTTAGCGTGGTAAATGAAAAATACGATGGAGATTTCAGCAGATTTATTTATTCTACCAGTGATTACAGAAAAACACACACACGATATCCAAGAGCGAAAAAGGAAGAGAGCCGGCTGTCAAAGATGACAGTTGACGTTGCTATTATGACCAGAAACATTTTATTCCTTTTTTTTTAATAACAAGTTTAGGTTGTGTTTACAAACCAGAAACAATATTTCCCATTTGTATTTATTACTTATTGTTCGGATGAATATGAATCACATAACTTTTTATGTATGTAACGTAAGCTAACTTTGGAAGAATTAATAAACCTTTAATACGATTTTAATAAATTCAAGACTAGATTATTCTAATCCAAATAATTTTGAGCATAACCAATTAACTTGTGAAAACTTCCTTTATATATACCTATCTTATCTTTGAAACCCTTTTCACGGAAACAATGGCTGACTTTAATGTTTTTTGTATCTATTAAGAAAACCGATGATTACATTAATTACTTATTAAAATGTATGGTAAAGAATATTGTCAAGGCTGAAAGACTTCCTCTATTGTTTACCCAACTCGCGTCTTTTTAAGCGCCGGCTAGACGCTATAACAAAACACTGGTTAAAAAACATTATAATAAACAAAAATTTAGTGACGTCAAAAGAAAATTTGACTTATTTTTTTATATTATTATCTTTTTCAATATATATGACATGTCTTACCCTTTATACCTACAAGTATGTAGTAGAAAATGAACTACGATTAAAGTCCCAGTTAATTATTACTCATTCAATGCTGTAATAGATCTATGTGAAACATTCTTTTATCGACTCTATCATGTCATTTATTATGCAATACATGCACAATGTGTCATGTTATGTCCGAGGTATCTAATTTAAATGTACAAGGTGCCAATTATATGTTATGCAATTACAAACTCGTGTTACCTATTATTGTTTCCATAAAAAGGAAATCTATTTTCCGTAGCTATTTACACTTTGAAAATCCGGAACAATTCGCCGGAGGTTCAGAATAACAACTTTATTGAGCTTTTAAGGGAACCTACGCAAATCGTATTGTTGCACTATTTCAATTATGCCGATAGAAATAGATGCTGCGGAATTTAGATGTTCAACCTCAAAATGTTCAATAGTAAAAACATTATTCCACGTCATTATTCGATGACATAATATACTTACGAGCTTTCCAGTATTTGCGAGTACATTATTATTACTGAATTGCATTTTTTAAATAATTATAAAGTATCATTAAAATAAGATTAAAATTTATTTCACAACACTTTCACAAATACGTGTTTTGATTACGTGTAATAGTATTAAGGATTTTAATCGTAAAACTGATATAAATGAAAAACCAGTACGTAATAATTTATTGATTTAAGCTCGCAATTACGCGATAAATGATGACCGGACGCTTATTTTATGAGATCAAAGCATACAGTCATAATACGAACATATTAAAAGGGTAATATAAGTATTAAATTTATCCGATATTAATAATCTGTTTATTAAAATGATTCATTGAGGTTTTGCCAATTTCTTCAAGTAAACCATTTGACTGTATTAAGAGAATTAGCCTTTGACCGCAGATGCTTTGCGACATCAAGCGACAATCAAGAACAATCACGAATAATATTAATTTAATCCCCGACGTTATAATCAAACCTAATAATTCGACGTTTGAAATACAAAGTTGTTTTCCCATCGCTCGTTTTCAAGGCTATGTTGTCAGCTGACCAGGAAGAGCAGCAGCGTTGCACAGCGTTTATTTATATCTGTCGTCTCAAGGGGCGGGACTCTTGCGTCGTTTTCACAGGTGCAGAAGTTTGCGCAATAGATTGACGAGACGTGACGTCTGCAATGAGGATTATAATACGCAATTAATGCCAATTCTATTGCTATTCCAATGATTATTGTATGATTTTGTAATTAAACATAAATCTTTCCGATCGGAAATAAATGCCGGATATTTGTCACGAGTTGTTATAATGAGATGATTTTCTATTACAACTGCGAACTATAATTTATGAGATAGATATAAAATTATGAAGCTACTACTACTACCTATCTAGCGATTGGCTCAATAAATAATACTTTTAAGATAGATGTATTTTTATTTTAAATAGCTCTTAGCAACACTAAGCTCTATTGTTATACTGTGTATTGTTATTAAAATTTAGTGTCACGAAGTCGAAATAGTCGCTATTATACCACACCCATACACTGTCATGAGTTCATGACGATCCTAGATCGCTATCCATGTAAACTGAACCTAATTGGTCATTTAACTATTGTTCTTAAAACATGTTCAACTTTATGGTCGAACTAGAGTTTTATGGTTACCGTGTCTAAATACTACAAAAGATTGACGTCAGTACTTTACTATAGTATGACTATTAGTATCGATCGGTATCAATATAGTAGTGATTATGGCTCTGTGCATACTATTTTGTGAAACGAATATGACTATTCGCCTTATAATTCACAAGCGTCAAGACTGAGGATAATAATAAAAGATAATTTAAAAAAAAGATTCTTTTGTTTAAAATTCTGTATGCTTATTTTTTATTTAAGAAGTCTGCTAAATAGAGCTGTTCTAATTATTCTATAAAATAAAACCAGTATCGATATTAAAAGTATGTAAAGTATATTTAAGTAAATAAACATTGTAGCGTTATTATAATTACACATGTGTGGAGTTTAACAAACTGTATTAAGTTAAAGGACTGCGAAGGCATAATTACGTGTTTATTTACACATGTCATTGTAACGACAAGGATAAGGTCGCATAAATTGATAAAGCAATGAACTCAGTATTTGTTTATCAACAAATGTAGGCAAAAGATAAGATAATAAGACAAAATCTGAATGAGTATATGTTTCTATCTCTGATACTAATTTGTTCAGGATTTTCCTACAATTTTTGATAAGATACTGGCGCCACTGTTTCGTAATATTTTTTAATTTATTACTAATTCTTTGTAATGGAATATTTTTATTGTTGAAAACATAATACGTAATCACTTGGATAGTAACACGTTGTGTAAACATTTTTGTTTTTACAAAAAATTCGTTTTAAACGATGTTCCATGAAAATATTTCTCGTCGTTTTCAATTTATCTTTCCTTGTTTTGTCATTGTTATTCATTTCCCGCAAGGTAAAGGTCTTTAGAGCAACCTCTAAAGGTTTTGTAGAAGTTCATTGACCTAAACGCCAATTTCATTGCTCATATTTATACCTTTCTCTAATGTATGATGGTCAAGATAATTCTAGACTAAACAAGTCCAACCCTTGGTTCATTAAGGCCGCAAATCAAGGTTGGATATAATAGCTTCGGACCTTGGTATCTGAATTGCAATGACCGTGGAATTTATTACATATTATCAAGGGTAGTTTGTACCACCATTAAAGTAAAAAGATCCATGGTTTACACAGTTTTACACTTGAACATTGCTATATGGGGAGAATTTGGAACTCTTTCATCAGTGGATTTTATATAAAGTCTGTTATTTCTATAATTTATCGCGTAATACCTGGTGTGTATATTAACACAATGAAAATAAGTTTCTATTATATAGGTAATTACGAGTACAAAGGATTCCCTTCAGAATGCCCAATGACGATGTATTTAACAAGATGTGCATTTTAATGAACATAGTCGTATCTTCCGCAAAATGTGCACCTGCTTTGTCTATTGTTCAATGGCTAATCTGTCTATTGCATGTTTAGTAGTTACCTACTTGCAGACCTTCATCGAATTATCTAGTAAACAACTTTACAAAACATGTTTCTCATTTAATTTTCAAAAGTGTATTAGGCATTTAGTTGATTAAGAAGCAAACATTGCATATTATTATTTAAGTAAATTTTCATACCCACTATATAGGTATATCATAGTAATAGTTTAATAGTAATAAATTCGTAGTTAATAGCTTTATCTTCGACTGTCTTCAAGGTGCCAATTTATATTTGTATGATTTGCCTACTTTGCTTGAGACATTTTTATTACAAAATATTGCGAACACTTCACGGGGTTGATGCATGCTAGCAGTGGACGTTTAGACTTACTATTTCTACATCGTTTAGGTAGGTAACCAGCTACATTTCGTTGGAAATTTACTTTTTACATCGGAAAGTAATTTAAAACGCGTGTTAAAACAGACTGTGACGTAGAGTTCGACGGAGGCGTGGGTGTGGTTTCGTCTGACACTGTCGCAGCGTCTGACCATCACGTGAACAGACGCAATTAAACATAACGCACCTCCGTCATGTCATTGGAAATATTTTCAAAAGAATATTAATCTAAAATAGCCCTTAAGAACTTTATAATACAGCTAAAAGTCGTAATCACGTGTAACCAAACTTGGCGTAGAGACGCCACTGCGCAATTCGCGTCGTAACATCGGAATTTGTGAGCCTAAGATTTGTGTAATATCGAACAATGAACGTGACGTATTATGGCGATCTTGAGATTTTTCTAAGAATTTCGTAACTTGTTCTTTTTTCCACTTTAATGAATTGTGACATATTTAAATGGCTTTAAAATTTCAAATCTTAGAAAACGAACGATGTGACAACGTGTTATTTATCTTCGCGGCAGAATTTCCAAACTAAAACTTCCTTTTATTATATGATATATCGTTAACCTAGATGTGTTGGAAAGTGGCGCTTATGTTATTGAAACAAGAAAAATAAAAATAAAATTTGAAAGTCACATCAAACATGGAAAATAAAATAAAGTTTGTTTACATTTCGATCAAAGAAAGCATACTTTTTCCTAAAAAGTTAAAAAAAAACTTTTTATTTTAAATTTTTTTTTGAAGTCTCAATATTTTTCAAAACCTCGACGACCTAAAAATTTAAAACATTATGGAAATATTAAAAATTAATAATTAAACTTCGAGACAGACACTGCGAATTCCTTAAACAATTTCTATGTACGTAGCTTTGTCTATAAGTCTATGATAGGTTTCAAAGCGGTTTTTACAGACATCAGTGTTTTTTTAATCATATCATACTCAAAGCACTATATGTTAATTGGTTTATATTTCAAGATTGCGCAGTTTTATCAAGCAGTCTGGGCTATAAATCATTCAGCCATAATGATACTGTAGAAATCGTGTGTCTCATGTCACGTGTGTTAAATAATATATGTGAATGTGGGTGAGGGTCGTGAGGGATCAGACAAGACAGACGGATCAATAATTTGTACTAGTAGTTCGAACTTTTCGAGTGCTTGGTAACTGGGCACCAAGTCTGCTAATTCCAGATTGTCGATTGGACAACTAAAGGTCAAAAAAGGTTATCAACATTATATCGATACGGTAGAGTAGGGTTTGTAAACGAGGAAGGGACCTGTATGCTTGGAGACCAATAACAGGTGCCCGCAGATGAAATATTTTATACCTTTGTAAATTAAATTTATTGGATTAGTTCTGCCTGTTTTTTTGCGCCCAATAGGTATTACAATTTATGATAACTGTAAGTGCATTTCCGCTTTACTGTAGGGTCGATAAGCTATGAACCGGAATAAGTAGGTGTTGTACTTGTATTCTTGCCCTTGACCTTAGACGTCGGGAATTGACTCTATATCATTTTGTTTACGATTGCAGTTTTGTGTACAGTGGACAGTTAAAATGGAGATTATTACCATATTTTGTGACATTTAATTGAAATTTAAGAGGTTAAGATTTTAGGTAATTGAAGTTGTTTTTTTACTAAAATATTTGTTTACGTGCTTTAAAATCAAATCAGCAGCTCTTGATAGTATTTCAATTCAATGCAAGTTCCTTTAGGTCTTAGTTCTAGATTATTCGGATCACGTTTTAACTATAGATATTTTTGGAAAATGAATGCGCAAAAGCAGCGAGCGTAATACCAACGATCACAGAATATGAAGATACAGGAAATCAATCACAAATGATACACTAAAGCCAAGCATAATATTATTAACGTTAGCGTTACATTGATTGACAGAAAGACAAATCAAAGGGCTATTTTTGTCCCATCGACCCGAGGGTAGGCCTAGTGTTCGCGGCCACTGATGACGCAGGTATTAACCTTCAGATGAATATTTTAACAGTTAATTTCTATGTAGGTTGATTGGGACACGTTTTGATCGATATTTCGAATAAAACTGCTGATACGGGAAAGAAGTGATTACAAAACAAAATACCTACAAGGTATTTCGTATTATCTGTTGCTACCACTGATCGTCTTATAACATGGCCAGTAAAAACGATGTTTTATTGTTTTGGGGTGAAAAGCTAATGCTTTCAACCCACGTTGAGGGCACGACGTGGAGATATGTCGGACTTTCACCGATCAAAAACACCCCGGTCCCGTCTCTGCCTTGGCCGGACTCGTGGGGTCACTCGCGCATTCTCTGCTCGATTCCGGCTGCGCCAGTATTATAATACCTACTATACGTAGTAGTAATTAGATCATATTATTATTTTACTTATACCAACAAAAGTTGTACCTAATAGACAGTTTCCAAAAGACTGGCCGTGGCCGGTGGTACCCCGGTTGAAAAGTCAAGCCTTTGAAGGTAAATCCATGCGTTCGCGTTATACACGTTACGTAATTTTATTACAATTATGCAACACGATAGTTTAAATTAGGTGTAGATGGCTTTTCTGTAAAAGCTATTATTTTACAAAACTTCTTTGAATATCTATTGTTTCAATAACATACTCCATGTTTGTCTTATTATCATGCACCTATTTTTCTTTGATTTATAAAACATATTTTATTACGTAGTTCAATTTGCGTCACATAAAAGTTATTGAATTGATTAAACGTTTCCATCATAAATATTTTTGCTATCGATGACATTGAATGGTTCAGACAGGGATTTACCGAAAGTTTAATTTGACATACTTTGTAAATAAACAAACTTGTTTTCTATACGATAAGGGTTTGATTAAAAAGTAATACTTAGCAAACATGTTTTTTTTATTTATCTTACGTTGCATCAAAAAACATGTTTATTTTTCAGTAAACGATGTTGTTTTTCTCTGGTACATCTTGATTGGAATCTAATCAATTAATTGGTTTTAAAAAATATGTTAATCACAGGGAGCATTGTCTTCAAACAAAGACTTTCTTAATTGGACAAAAATGAAGATTTAATCGGATTAGTTCACGCCCGCCTCACCTGTACGTTCCAAATATTGTGATTAGGTTAATACGCAATAAATTATCTAGGTCTTTTTTCAATCAACGATACGGTCTCGATACGTAACAGATATCAAAATAGGGCACAATATATTACTATGATAGTATTTACAAGTACCTATACGGCTATACCCAAATATTATTATGTGTATTGAGTGCGCTATAGAATGAAAAAGCGATCCAATAACCATAGATATAAGAATCATTATATATTTCTGTGATGGTAACAAATAAAAATTAAGCACGTTTTGATGCGTAATATACGTTGCTGACGTAAGTTATAATTCGTGGACGACGTCACGATCGGAGCTTCCTTAATTAAGAAATAACTTAAATTGGGTATTTATTATTTTACTTGTATTTTTGACGTCATAAGTATATCATTGTGACGATTATCGTGTCGGTTCGTGGAAAAGGCAAGGGCGATCATGGTGGCAGACGATATTCAGATATTGAACTCCTTACTGCGAACCGTTTCATTTAATTTGTGATGACAGCTATAACCTTAGCTCTGAGTGTTGAACATAAGGATCGTCTGCTCGGCTCAGACAGACATCTCAAATTTAATCGCTTCGTATAAGGCGGATGTTTGTACGTACCTGTAAATGTTAAGAGGTACGTCTCTTAATATAAAACATTGTACTATTAAATTATTAAGGTAAAGGTAGATAAAACCTATACTATACTTCTTTTAAACTTCCTGGTTTGTAGTCTAAGTATTTGCGTTAAAATCTTATTAGTAACCTTTTGACGACAGACTGTTCTTGAACCCACCATTTTTAAAGTTTACATCGTGAGCTACAAACAAAACAATTGCACGTCAAACCTTCAGACAAAAAGTTTTTCAAAACAACAACTTTAAAACTCATCTTTAAGACTGACGTATAAAAACCAAATTAGCTTGAACGACTGTTAATTTTGCAACATAATGCAAGCGATACAACGCAACTCAAGGCGTTTACGATCAACGTACATCCGAATGTACGTAAACCGTATATTTATAAGTTTATCTGTCTTATTGTTTTCTTCGAAGGCAAATAAAACGTTCGGTGTTCCGGCAGACGAAGGAAAAGACGATGAAGACAGTTTTATTATTTTCATGCGGTTTCAAAGACGAAAATATCTTTTGGTAACGTGCGTATATTGGATTTGCTCAATTACGCTTGCAACAAATGATTAGCACAAACCCCAGGCAATGCAAACAAATGAATGTACCTTATTAAGTCAACTGATATCTACTAATGTTTACAAACACCTTTCTATATAATTTATAGTCAACTCATTCAGTTCAATAACATTGTTTCCAGCATTAATACTTTCGTGTTACTGGTACTTACAATACTTTTATACGACTTGTAAACAATGTTCATGACCGTCTAATTTGCAACTGTTCTAAGTAAAGCGTAATAACAGAATCTATTAATTACGAGGTTGAAATCAATTAATTTAAATATAGACTTAATTGAAATGTCTGACAGTAATTATGGCTCTAGTCGATGAGTGAAAAAAGTTATAAAAAAGATGATGTGTGACCTTAACATTATTGGTAAATTTAGCAAAACATATTTGGCAGAGAAAGGTGCATCAGCTGATGTGTTGATGCGGGATGCGGCTGACCTGTGCCATGTCTTGCCTTGTACATTGTAGTCTTTCTAACACATGTACTATGTTGGTATCACAAATGTAAACACTTTGATTAAAACTAGTTTTAAGTGTAAAATTAAGCGTGCGTGATGGTGTGCTGAATAAATAATTGGAATAAATACTCCAATTGGGAAAAGTCTAAATGTTTCAAAATAAAAATCTTTGCCTGATTTTTTAATATTGTGGAATCTAAAGCAAGATAATGTATGGTATCGTAAAAAATATGTTCAAAATTATTTCTATCAAGATATCTATATATATAAGAATGTTATAAAATAAGTTAAAAAAAAAATAGTAAGGCATTAGTTTAAGACAATAATAAGTTCAGTCGTATAAAACTCAATATTTTGTTCATTTGACAACAGGAATTTAAACAACCACAAAAATTAAATGATTACCTACCAATGTCGGTAAGAGGTTTGCCAATCACTACAGATTTTAATGTATTATTAAATACTATTATTCATAACTTAATATTCGTGAAATAATATCAAGAATTGGATTGGAATAGGTATGTATTTAATCAATTTTTTAAATAGAGTTTACGTTAGTTGAGCAATTGAAAAAATTGTATCCAAAGGTGAACTGCCTAACACATTATAACACTTGCCTAATATCTCTATTACTCGGTATGACTCAGGCGAATGTTTTGTGTAATGTTATGCGGTAATAAATCAGAAACACGGTTTAGATACGGTTTTTTTTTTCTATCTGTTTAACGTTATTAATCTTTTCACCGCAATTCCGATGAGAATAAAGGGAAAAACACCGTAATAGTGTAGGAAGGATAAAATTTTAATGAATTTCTGGTGCACTATGTTAATACATGATTAAAAATATTAATATTTACAAATACGCGTCACCTTTTTGTTGTAGACAGTAGATATTGGTACTAAGAAAGTGACTTATGAGTCTACACTTCTCCAATAAAATAGAGTCAGCTTTCAGAAACATAATAATCAGTGTAGTCCTTCGACCAACTCCATCAGTAGGGTCGTTTATTAACCAAAATCATAAAATTTAATTAGGCCACACGTGTACGCAACGTCGGAAGGGACGATGCATTTCGAGACTGGGTTACCAATGACGTCAGAAACGCCCTACATTCACTGCCAGACTATTTTGGTTAGTTTTTTTTAGAATGCATCGCTTGATGCATTCTGGTCTATGAATACATGGGACTGTATTATGATACTATGTCATCTTAAATGTTAAATTGGTATACACGGAAGTAAATGCTGGGTTTGTCGCTTTACTTACTGATTATATTCAAGTGTCAACGCGGAAAATAAAAAATATATATATTAATATACAATATAAGCCGTAACATATTTATGTTAGTATATGTCACGAGACTTATCATTTCTTTAGTTAAATTAGATGAAATATCTTGAGTCAAATCAAAATCATTTCTAGTATACATACTTTAAATAACCATGGTTGAAACTTATCTTGATTTGTTGTGCCAGCAGACGTGACACCTAGATCTCATGTAAAGGTCACGCTGAAATGACATTTCACGGTACTTTGACACGTTATGTGCACACATTAAACAGTTGCGTGCTTATATATTTAGTTCAGTAGCTACTCCCCTCGTGACGTCAATCCTGACATTTGGGTCTCAGTGTGTGGCAAACGTTTTTAGTCTAATAGCCATCTCTCATGAGTTATTGTTAATAAATAAATTGTCACGATTCATAACGCCTCGTTTTCGTGAACTTTCACTAAAAGTTGTATCTGAAGTTTTATGGTTCACTGAAAATAATTTACGAGTTTAATTTTTGAAAATAGGTTTGTGTTAAAGAGAATAAATGGAGTTTTTGCGGAAAACAAGATATAATAATAATGTGTTTTATCTGATTTCTTGGATATGATTATCTTAAATCTACGTTAAGTGTTCTATGACACCTGAAAATTACTGTGGTGCGTACAAATCAAAAACCACACATGAAGTCATGCGAACTTCCACGAATTTGTAATATGATCATAAAATATTTGCAGAAAACTTTCAAGAATTGGAAAGTAAATATTTATAGGACGAGAAACATATGACTGATAATTTGACAGATAACAAAGATACAGTGTAGACCGGCAGTATAACACTATTGTTTACTGAACAGTCCGGTTGTGATATTACATCTAACGTCTAGTCCAGTATATATAGTTATTGTTATTCTTGGTGTGTTGGCTGGACATCAATCAGTACCATGCCCAGAGAGCCAGACATAAGTCAAAAGATAACAGTAAGACAACCATGTATTTATTAATTATTGTTTTACACACCACGAAATTTACGAGCCAAAGTGAATCTCAAGACAACAGAACTTTGTCTATTAAAATTTAAAATAATGGTAGTTTGACCACAAGTAGTAAACGCGGCAAATGAAGATACTGGTTGTAACGGTCATTTTACTCGAGGGGACTAACAACTATTGTCTCTTACTACAATGGTGCAATATTTTAGATTGACAGTATTACCGACGATAATGTTAGAAAGAGATAGGACACTTTGGGGCTGTCACGACGAACGTGCAAATGTGTCTGCGTACAAAATTAACGGGAGGATCGTTTTATTGTGAGTCACTGACCGCTAACGAGACACAAACAAACAGGTGAACAAACTCAAAAACACTCAATATTCGATTTGATTTATCGATAAAGGAAATTAGAGCAAAGTAGGTTTTGGTAATCGATTATACAGATTTCAAAATCGAAATCGTAACAAGCTCGAATTAGACGCATCTTTGATCGTAACGATTGATCGTTTGATGTGTTCCACATGTACGAATAGCACTATAGCTATTGAAGCAAGTTATTTTTTCCGATTCTGATTTATGTTTTATGTGTGCCAAGATCGCTGAAGAGAGCTATCCGATTCCTCTAGAATAAATTGTTATAAATCATTACAAAATACTGCCAGCATTACATACAAAAATTAATTAACTCAAAGGCATGGAATGAATATGCTACTAATTATTAAAATAATAATCATTACTGTGTTCTATTTAAATGTAAGTATTTCTTGTACATTACGTTATATAAATTCTGCGGAAAATTTATGATGTCCAACGTGTTAATTGAGTAAAGCGGTTTCCGTATTCTCCCTACGTATATACAATATGCCCTACGTAATCAGTCCGAATGCCATACATATACGTACTTCATGACTCAAACTTTAACTGGAAAAATAAACCAATGGAAAATTATAATTATGTAAGGTAGAATCTAATATTTCTTTGAAATTTTCCAAAACCTTTTTGGTTTTATTTGTTTTATATTAAAGAAAATATTTACTGATTTTGCCCGTAAATAATGTATCATTTAGATCAAATATACGCTTCTTTTGATGTGATCTTTTCTTCTAGACTATAATTATTTAATTATAACCGTAGATCTTGCCTTGAAAAACGTACAATGTTCGATCCTTATACCAGTTACCTAATTCCTACAGTATTTAAAAGATTTTTAATGTTGTCCAACATTATCTACTAAAAAAGATTTCTCAAAATACTTATAACCGTTTCGGATCAATTAACGAATTGCGTTTTATGACTATGATTCACACTGAACGGTCCATATGCAGCTTCGAACCTATAAATCATATACAAGATGGTACATACAAGCAAACAGGAATAACCAATTCGCAGACGGGCAGTCTGAAGAACTGAAATGAATTTTATAAATATCTTTTAAAGATAATCATGTAAAGGATGATGTTATTCAACTTCTCTTGCCGTGCATGTTCGCAATCATTCGAAATATAGGTAAAATACACCTATTTATAATTATCCAATTTAATTCTACATATTAATGATTGAAAAGGGTAAATATCAATAAATTGATACAAATGTTAATTTTTTTCGTCCTGGCCTTGTTCATCTACGATCTACCTAAGTTTTCCTCAGAAAATCTTTTTCTTCTGCCACCCAATTAGCTTTTAGCTATGATTAAAATAATTAGTACTTTTCAGTTGCTGTAACTTTAGAATAACTATCAAAAAAGTAAAGGGATAGAATTAAGTAATGACAATTTCTTATTTGTAGTATAGGTAAATAAAACCAATAGTTATATATGAATTTATCCTTGTTCGAAGGATTTTTTTGTTGCTTTGGTAGTTCACTTAATGAAAAATTTTTCAATGACAAACAGTTTGCATGTAAGGACTTTTCTATAATTTAATAATACACAACAGTATTTTCAACTTTAAGTTATGCTATAAGTTATGTATTTTTATGGCGAAATAAACGTTATTAAAATAATTGCCTTGATAAAGTCGAATTAAGATCTTTCTGTCATAGTATGTTGATCATTATTTACATCGAATTTCGAACAGTTATGTATTTATTTCTTACATAATGTGTACGTTAACCTTCCTTGTGCCTTCAATATATATTTTTAATTAAACTGTTATCATTTAAGTAACGCCGTCGATTAATTATTAAAATAAAACAGAAGCATGTCAAAAAGGTTAATAACCTCTCGCTTTTTATCAACACTTAATTAACTTTTTTTTACATTAGAGTTAATGAGGTGTTTCTATAACTATTCACGTAACACATAAAACTTTATTAAAATTATGAGTTACGAAACTCAGATAATTAAATGTTTTTGAGCACTAAAGTATTGTATTATAACTTTTTCTACCGTTTGTCATTTCAGGAGTATTCCACATTAGGTCAAAAAGATTTACTTCCCTGAGAACTACCGTAAACTAGACTTTTTTAGTTAAAATCATCGTTATAAGTAATTAAACATATCTGTCATGTATGAGAATATAATACGAGATTTATGATCAAATTATCTAAAGGTACAAGCTTCCTCTTTCAAATAATTATGTCCCTATTGTCGTCATAATCAGGCGAGGTTATTTTGGTAGAAAAATAAAAGCAATGATATTGAGCACAGTATATTCCAGGAAAACAGACAAAATTATTTCAAAAATAAAATAAACAGACAAGATATTGCGTGGGGTAGATTTGAGGCCTTCTCGCCAGACTGTCTGATATGAAATTACGGGCAGTTTTAAAATAAATTAAGACGTCATAGCTATCGTTCATTTAGAAATAAAATAAATATATACGAATGAGCTCGCGGCGTACAAATAAATATAAGATTAGTGACAGATGAGTTTCATCGGCTCTTGTGCCGTTTATGTGATGTAGAGCGTGTGAGCATCTGACGGTTTCCAGACTCTTCGATTGGCCCGCGTAAAACTGTTTTACAGTTCTGTTGATAGTTTTATTATGATCTAAAGATCTTTAGAGTAAAAAAATAGGAATCTAATACTTAAACAGTGATATAAACACAGAAAAATCATTATTAAAAATTATCTATTTAAAATGACTTGATTTTTATCTTCAAAACCATCTGGAAGTATTTAAATTTTTGTTGCTATTATACTTTATCACTGTATTGATTCTTATTGACCATTCGTTTTTTGTTTATATTATAAACAATTACCGATCGATAACAAAAGAAACATTTACTTGCATCTTTTAAATATCTAAGCGATTATTTCGTAATGTTCTTTTCAAGTATGTTTCAAGTTCAAGGCGCATATAAAATTTAATGTTATTCTTGTTAAAATGAGGACAGTCTACGGCTATCTGACCGCTTTAACTTTTAATACATTGCCGGTAATCTTACAATATTCTTTATTGCTAAAATTATAGCAGGTAATGGACGCGAAATTAAATTGTTTCAGTAACTACAGGTTCTTATCTATTTATATATTGAAATGCGAGTGGTAATAAAATAAGTAGGTATGTGTCGTGCTATTTCACATTATATTTGAGGATGAACGGTAAATTATACCGTTGTTTAAGTAAAATAAAGATAAAACATAAGGTGTTGATGTTATTGCTGTTTAGTGAGTATAATGTGTCGTATGCGTAACGGAAAGTTTAGCCGGGTACTGACTTCGTTTTCAGGCACACGTTATTTAAACTTTGTATAAAAATATAATAATATTAAACTATATTTTCTGGTTTGAACTTAATATATTATTACCAAAAAATATGCGTGTCTATTCGTGTTTTATTACCAAAATGCTGGAAGGCAGTTTGCACGTTTCTATTATGTTTGGTGCGAATAGCTTTGATTAAAATAGACATTAAAGTCGTTATAGACGGAAATAAATAAGAAAATGGATTCTAATTTATTTAATGCTGAAATGATCATTCATCACTTTAAGTATGTGATTTTCATCGTAAATACTCGTCGTCAATAATCAAAGAACCGCGCATGAGAAGCAAGAACGTGAGTTTAAAGATTGAACTGACTTCGTTTCTGTCAAAACAAAGTCCGTGCCAATTTATTTAATTATCCAACTTTAGTTTATAAAATTAATAATAATGATTCAACGTACCCACTCTGGATGTTAATAATAAATAATATGGAGACATCTAGAAGATTATAAAAGATTCTGCGATGAGAATCAAGGCGGCGTTTCAAACGGTTTACAAATAATAGAATAATGGCCGAATCTGAAAATTTTGAAGCCACTTTAAGTCAGATGCTGGCTTGAACTTCTACTTTCAGGTGTTAGGTAGCGATGGATAGAAATTTAAAAACATCTTAGAATAAATATGCGTTTCAATATTCTTCTTAATTAAATTATTTCTTCTGCCCAGTCTTTGCCTAAGCTACGCTGAGATAAGCTTAAAGTTTTGGGCTCCTAGGTACAGGTCTTGTTATGTTAACAAATGGTCACCCATCCATGGACCACTCACGGCGAGCTCAGCTTAACCGTATGGTAACATTTTACAGAACTGAATGAATCATTTTACTATTTAGCTAAAACAAATGAACGAATAAAGATAAAAAAAATTAAAGGTAATTAATTTATTGTATATTTTGTTTCATTCATTTGTTTAATACAGGAATCTATGGACTTAGGTATATTGTGATCATAATTATAATTAGTACCTGTACTTTGAATGAGTACGTGCTTAGCAAATCATTTGACATTAACATCCAACATGCTTGCGTGTCACTACAAGGATACAAAGTTCTTAACTACCACTTTTATCGCAATATACTCATTAATGTCGACACGTGTATCTATTTCTACCTTTTTAATTCTCATCCATCTTTATTTCTATACCAGTTAAATTCATTTTTGCTTGTCAAAGATTTTTTAAAGAACCTACTTCAATTATAGTCATATTATTAGCAATTATCTTGAGTGTTTTATGTTTTGTAAATTGGCATATATAATAACGAATACATACTGTTCACAAATAAATGGTTCCTTTTAAGTTTCCTCTTTTATTAACGACAATTAAATTAAATTATTAATCCATTGAAATCTGTCCTATAAATATCCATTGATCAAACAACATTGTTTATAGCTGATTTCTTTAAAGCTTTGCCACAACATTCTATGCCCTAACTCCTATTCGCAGTCTGAATAAAGAAATGCTATTTTCAATTTACACACTGAAAATAAAAACCACAAAAATAAAAAATCTAACAACGCAATGACTTACATCTTTTGTTTCTACAATAGTTTGATATAACCGTTCCAAATACATAGATCAACACGGAAGCATGTCTGTAGTTAAATGTAAACAAAGGCACGAGTTTTTGGACCTAGATCTGTAATGTGGTTATTGTAACACATTTTTAGTAGTTCTCTCATTATTTATCACCTACATTTGTACTGCCAAACGTTTGTTCTGGACTCACGAAGTAATGATTTTTTTCTTCAAGGTAATGAATGTACGAGACGGTACGATTAACGAGTAGCATAGTTCCGAAATCAACACACATAAACAAAACAAACCCTGTACTAGATAGAATTTTAAATACATTCATGAAATAACTACCGGTATGTTATTTAGTTTAATACATACAAATTATAATTCTATACTCGTGGGAGCCATGTTCAAAATCCTTTAACTATTAGATCTAGGTAAACAAGATTGAATTAAAAAAACTTGCGGATAGCAACAGTAACAATATAAGGTTCATTTATTTCTAGTCTACTAGTTGTAAAATATACAGTGTTTAAATAAAATATATCACGCTTTGAATAGCCAACAAAACAGTTGAAACTCGGCGTTGTAATAAATATACACAAGTGCCCACTAAATGGCAATAGATTAAAAGTTTACACGTGGATAAATAAATGTCAAAAAATTCGGGAATGACATTAAACTTGAGTAGCAACACTAGCAATAGTTTTCATTCAGTGTCTCAGAGAGTACATATTATATTCACCAAATGACAGAATTTACCAAAACTCATCTCTTACGAGTATATTATACAGTGTTTTAGTCGTACATATAAAATTAGAAAATCTATTTTAAAAGTATGAAAAATTTTTCAAGTCCTCTAAAAGTGTTGGTTATCACTTTTGTGTCAAACAGCTAAACCAATTTTGACGTTACGTGGTGATATGATTGATTAAATAGTACTATTTAAATTATCAAATTCACATTAAAAGCTTTATTTCATTATGTTAGTCAAATTTTGAAGCAGTTTTGTATAAATTTTCACTTATTTTCAAGGCATATTTCTCGTTCTAAATAATCATAATTTATCTTAAAACAATTGCCAATTAACGAGTGTACAAATGATATGTTATACATCACTATTAAGATGCCTGAAATATATGATGAGAAAGAGAGTAGAGCTTGCGTAAGTGTGATAAAACAAAGTGCCTTGGCATATCACCAGTAGTATTATATCGCCCTTGGTAACCGACGTGACGGTTAAATTTTACATATCTATATAATAATATTTTATTTCAAACAACACCTACCACTGTGACGAAATCGGTTATCGACTCGTTATTTTGCGGAATCAGAATTAATCTTTTTATATTTATGAATTGGACGTCCGTGACCCGTGATTCATATTATCTAATACTACACATTACAATAGTTATATCATATTATTGTCGTAGGATATTTACAGATAATTATTATTTTCTTTCCTTTCACACAATGTAAAAATATTCACAAAACGTGAAATCAACATCCCGGTTTCTCATTAATTTAGATGTCTGCGTTTCTTGGTAACTGTCAAGATTATACACAACTTTTTTAACGTTATGCCATTCAAAATTTAGCTCATGGTGATAATTTGTCAGTATCATTATGTAGGTCAGACTTTATCGCGAATCAGACAAGTCTTGTCATTGCTCCCCATATCAATTTTAAGATTAGGGAACATTGCATGTGCCAACGTAGTGTCCATACACTGCCGTACATAAATCAAAATACAATACTTGTCAAAATGAGCAGACATTAATAATTACAAAAACAAGACGATGGTACAAATAATGGAGTTTCTGTGAAACTAGTACATCGACTGGTAAGATGTCTTCATCAGCCAAATGCGCATACGATTAACCGTGACATCAAAAACAGCATAGCTGCCATAAATTCTACCACGAGTCAAAGGCACTTTAACAGTTTATGCAGTAAATTTTGACTTGGCAGCTTGGTTTTGGCCATTACTCTAAGTTTTGACGTCAACTAGTTCATATTATTTAGTCATAAAAATAATTAGATTTGGATTTCTCGAAACAAATGCCAGCTAGAAAATTTTCTGTTTTTCTTTAGAGTTTCCTAGAAGTCTACTGGTAAATTAGGACGTGTACCGTATCCTATTACCTTTAATAATAACAAAAAGAATGAGGTGACCTATATACAAATCTTTCACACCTAGACAATTTTGTTAGATCTTTGGAACTTAAAATCAGAATATCTGACAACTTCTTGAATGTAATCTCATAATCTTTCGTTACATTACTCAATACATTATAGCTTTATTATCCATTCTTAGTTTCCAAAGTAGCAGCAATTTCAAATTGGCCAATTTTCATCACAGTCTGGACGGTGTTTGACGCAGAAGACGAAAACAAATAGGTGACCCATTTCTTTTGAGTGTTGCGTTCAAATATGACGTCAATGTGATATAACTGAATTATGCGGACGTTAACCTGTTCTAATACAATGATAACGTTTCGTAATAAAAATAAATTATTAGGGTCATAATGATCAATGCTGATGGAACGACTTTAGGCAGTATATCTACTGAATGATTTATAGTTAATCAAAGCACCATTGACCATGTAACATTTTGGGAATCCAAGATAGCATATGGTATCTTTTATCAAGCCTTTGTTTCAATATTGCCCCACAGCAGCTGACCATCTGTAGAATATAAATGACTTTAGAAACTCCATAAGTAATATAAACTTTTCGTGACTAATATCTTCTTTGGCTTATCTTTCACCAGTATGCAAAACATCATTGGCAGTTAAATGCCGTTGTGAAAATTTAACGCAGTGAAAATTGCACCCAGCATGCTTAGAAATAAGTCTCAGGTTTTGAGATTTCTCAGTGTCGTAATAGCAAATACAAATTGGCAATGGCAGAATTTAGCCCCAGACTTGGTACGACATATCTGTGTGAATCGAGTAGAAATACATAGTTTCGTCTGGGCTGTTATTTCATTTGCCAAATGTGCATTGGCCTGTATTCAAACAGAGCATTCTCTTATATTGGAGCCAAATAAACAACGTGTTTGTCCAAACCACTAGATACCTATGTAAACAACAATTTGAGTAACAGATCTCTGTTTACTTATGAAAGACTGATTTGAATTGCGTCTGCCGTTTTGACGTAAAACTTGTAAACATTTTTTTAATCTACAACTTTTCTGTCTGCGACTAAACCGTAAAAAATAAATGAAGATATAGTTGCTACAACATAGTTTGTTTTAAGACCAATATAAATTATTATTTATTTTGTGCCTGAACTGTCCCACTGCAGGGCAAGGGCCTCCCTTTCTTTTTTCCATTTTTCTTTCTGAAGGGCCAATTGAGGCCACCAACATGAATACTTCTTTTAAAATAGGTAGTTCTTGTGAAACTAGGTTTTCATTAACCACTGTGACGTAATAATTGTTATTTATCACTAAACATCTACAAGCATTCTAATTTCAAGTTATTGATGTATTTTCATCGTATTATGTTTTGGTTATTGTTTTCTTTACACTTGGCTTGATTTTTTGTTATTAATCGTCGCAGCATGATTTTAATTGTAATTACTTATATTATCGATTCTGTACACTTCGCGGTCAGCAACTCGATTGATTTTGTCTTCTGCATGAACATTTTGTACCGCAAAAATTGTGCCAATTTTAGGCATAAAAGACCGTTTACCTAACTACTGTGGGTTTATTACAATATCATATTTAATGTCTGTGATTTACGAAAAATACTTCTATTTATTCTGTTCTACTTACCTACTTTACCTAGCTACACAAATAGATATACTAAGGACATATCTAGACTAATTCACTTATCGTTCCTTATTAATAGTCACATAAGTATACCATAACCATTTCACTAACAGGAAACGTACAGCGAAGCCTAGTTAAAAATAAAATTAAGGTCAATACTTCGATCATAAAACGCGTTGCTAAAAATTCCCGTTCGACATGGTGTCTTGGGAACCAACGGGTAAACGATCTAGTAATGTAGTAGAAAAATGCTAAAGTCACGCACGATTTTGAGGTCAAGAATCTTTGGGTCCTCGACTCGTGCCCTTGAATTTTTTCCAGCAACCGTCTCGCCCGGTTTGCGGTTGCTAATCGTAAATATGTAAATTCGCAGATACTTTGTGAGCTTTTTTTCGAATTGGCGTAAGAATTAGGAACTTCCATGGATGTTTGTTAAATGTACTCGTAGTTTAACAAAAAACTTTTTGGGTGGAGTATGGATATACGACAATGTAATCACTACTTCAGGATTATAATAAATCACTTTTGATCGCGGCAATAATTAGCCTATCGCCTTCCTCAATAAATAGGGTTTCAAACACTGCATTTTTTTATAAAATCAGACCAGTAGTTGATGATCTAAGAAATAAATTCTTTAGCTTTATAATATTCGATATAATAACGACTAAACCGATTTTAATAAAACTTGTTCCAAGGAAAGAACATTGCCTACCTTTAGCCGCGATAACCGACATGGACGCGGGCAGAGACGCAAAAAACTTGTTAATTATATTACAGTCTGTTTTTGTTACTAGGTTAAACATTCTAGACAACTTTTTATATTATTATAGTAATTCTAATAATATAAAAAAGATACCAATCTAGTTCAATCTAATAATATTAGTAATTAATTTATTTAATGCACAATGTAGTAAATTACAAATAATAATATCATTAATAATATTACCTAACTGTGAGAATAATATATGAAAATAAAAACCGGAAACGATATGGCTGTTTGAGTCAAGAATAAATTTTACAGTTTCCAATTGTCATAAACGGATTTATTGTAAATTGTATTCCATAAATGTCATACATTTCATTTTAGACTGTAAATAATGTAAATAACTTTACTGGGTTCAATGTCCTGTAATTGTCAACTATTAAAGTTGCCCTTTATAAAACTTAAGTGCACAATTGAAAATGAGCACCCGTTATAGAATGTCAAGTAATTCCTGATAGACCTGTCTATGAGTCAACGATTTATCAAAAGGTATGAGGTACTTAGTTTTTTTTTTAATTGTACATGGCCTTTTAGTAACCTGCTAGTCGCAATTATTACGTTTTATTAGTTACCTATTAAACTATGTATTATTACATTGTACAAAAACTAAACACCTTGAAATAAACACAATTTAACTAACCGTATTTTTTAATCCAGTTATAATGAACATACCTAGAGAAACCAATTTTTCTACCTTATACTAGCTTTTGCTCGCAGCTCAGCCCGTGTGGGCGTCGGTTATCACTATCGGTTATATCAAATTAATCTTCCTCAATAAGTGAAAGAAAAGAATGAATTAAAGAATTTTTCAATTCGGAATAGTAGGTCCTAAGATTAGTGCGTTCAACCATACAAACAAACAAACTCTTCAACTATATAATATTAGTATTGATATTAAAGATAATAGCGGGAATGTTACAGTAATAAATAAATATAAACAAAAACCTTCGTTTCGAATCACTCTATCTTTTGCTGGAAAATGCATTAAAATCTGCTTTATAAGATCTGTGCGTAAAAACGGAAAACCGACTGTTTGATGCCTACTGTGTAAAGATGCCTGCAACATTTAAGACCTTGTTGATTAAACCTGGCAACAAAAATAAATAAGTAACAAATTCAAATTTAAAAGTTTCATTGATCGGTGATATAAAACAGTTTTACTACGCTACGGTACGCTACAGGTACCCATAATTTTCCTGGCTTATGCAATACAACTAGTCATTTCAATCACATTATACAATATATTTTGTGTTCAAAGCAAATATTTAAGCGTTAAATGAATTAGACACGCAACAATGAGGATGTAATCAAGTCAGCTCTTAATTTTTTCTTACATAAGTTTATCACTAGAACAAAATGTTTAATAAACGTAGATCTATATAAATACTATAAGGTTAGACAATGATGTAGTTATTACGTTTATACTATTATGATGTGAGATTTCTGAGCTCAACTCAATTGACCCGATAAATAATGTAGGTAGACCGAAAAACAATATGGAGTCTATGATAGCGTGATTGTATAGCAAAAAAACTAACAAAAACGGCAATACTCGTAATAATTCCATTTAGTTTGAATCGTAGGTTCAAAGACCTTTTAAGATCCTTGATCTCTCAATAAAATAGATACATTTTTTTGCGTTAATGACGAATAGACTTAGTTGCATGATTTATTAAACATCGAAGTTTAAAAAGTTAGTCCGAATTAGTATTTCTATTTTAACGGGCTATTTAATTGTTTAAGCCCATGTACAGATTGTACTTATTATATGCATAAGAAAGAGTAATTACTTACAACAACATTTTACTGGCTTTTAATATCAAAAGAACTTTGCATCACATCCGTATTATGATTACGATATAACCGTAGCTTTGTTAACAAATTGTTGATTATAAAAATTATAACATTGATACGTGAAGGTGGAAGAGTGTATCTTATCAGGTAAGTCACGAGAGGGTTAATGGGTTACAAAGAGGTTTAAATCATTTCGTGTGCAATCTCTAAACTACTTACGTAACGCTGTACCCTATTTTCTGAAATACAGGGACGATGGTGATTGGTTCATCAAAAGTTTCACAGTAATAACAATTACAGCGTTTATAATTAGACTTACCAGGTGATAAACTTATTTTTGTGGTTGACCATTCGTTTTCCGAGTAAAACGAGCAAGTATCAGTGGGTTGATTCTACAAACTTTTGTTATCATGTAGTGAAATATCGTGACTGAAATGTATGAATTTTGTAATAATAAAACGGAGACAAAGTCTGTATAATACCGGTATCACGTTTTATACACATGATGCTAAATTTAGTTCGTTCTAAGTGCAATTTAAATAGTATTGTTTAGTTATTATTAATAGCGACTCTACTTCCTATTGTGAGAAAGTGGGTGGGTCATGTGTGATGAAATCTCAATAAGGAACCAGTATTTTCTATACTTAAATGTGATTATTAAATCTGTATTATGAACGAATCTACAGTTTATAAAATAGGTGAAGTTATTATGAATGTATTTTTAATTATCTACTTGGTATAACATGTGCAAATTACGTTTAATTATGTAGGCCATGAGAAACTGGTTAAGTAGGTTGATTGTTCTGCTAGAGGTTAATTAATTGGCTTTCCGATCTCATCAAGATTATAGATGTCAACATTTCCCACAATTGTTATTCAAAACAATAGGACTTTCACGACACTTTAAAGACGTTTTATCTTCAGAAATGTATGTTAATAACTTGTCATTTTTATGTTTTATTAGTAAACAAAAGAGCATTTAATAATAAATATTTGTTTAGCCGCTTTATGTGTGCTAGTTGTCTAGTAAATTTTATTTTTTAATTAACTTTTAGTAACCTTAATCGGCTGCCAGTCTCAATTTGATATAGTTTTAATTAATTCTCGGAAACGTGTTTCAATTCTTTTTATATTTGCAGTGTCTTTTTAGACGGAGAATTGGCAGATTGTCATAATATAAAAAGTTGTATGATGTTTAAAGGGCACCTACCATGTCTTATAATGTGATTTTATGATATGATACTTTATTTATTCCAAACAATTAAATAACTGTTGTCATAATTCATTGAGAAAGATAAATATTATTATTTATAATTATATAACTAATAAAATAAAAAATACAATAATAATTTAAAATCATATTCTTAAAATACAAGTAACTTACGTATAAGTAACTTACAAAGTTATCTATTCATTTCCAGTAGGTAGTTCATTTTTATTATAGAAATAAAATTAAATATTTGTTTCATAATATATTTGTCGTTGTAAATTCTCACAAGTTTTGGCATAATTTGCACATCTAAGTAAATTATAACCAGTATAAAAGTATTAGCTTATCGTACCTTTTAAGCTTTTAATACACCAGTAGGGATTTTTCCGAACACATATCTGCATCGTGATTCTGGAACTGTTTTATCATGATCAAGTTCTTTTTGAACATCTTTATCTGATTTTATCTGATAATATTCACGGAAAGTTTCCGCAGTCATGTAATTGTTCAGAGGTTGTCGTATGAACTCTTGTTAGATTTTGTAATTCACTTCTTTAAAATAAACAAAAAATATATACCGTACATGTTCATTGGATATCCTATTTAGTTTTATATTATCCTTAGTACTTTTTAAACAAGAAAATATCATTTTGTTTTTATGTCACGTTGCTAACTCGAGAATTTCCGTGACAATTTTAAAATGTTTTATTTATGAGATTCATTATCACGATCGTGTAAATTCTTTTGTCTTTTATTTTTCTTATATTGAGTGTACAAATTGTAACTATATTTTATGGCATAGAGATAATAATGTCACATGATTAAGACAATAGCCATTGGAAAAAATCTGACTTTGTCTGACTTTAAATTTGTCGAGGTTGTGAACAAAAGACTGTGGAACAATACAGTCAAACCACCTGTATCTATAAGCTGATGACGTTTTACATCATTTGAAGTATTATAATTATACTTACCGCATATTAACGCCAGTAATATACTTTCAGGGATATGAAAGATTGTCAAAAAACAGATATATTGTATTGATTCTGCATTCAATCTAATGTTCTTTGATTATTGATTTAGGTCCCCAACACCTGTGAGTTTCAGATTGTATATTTTAAAACTAAGTTTACAGAACAATCGAAGCGTCTAGACGATCCAGTTCGAAACAATAAAATAACGGCTGCTCATTCAATTAAACAACTACAAGACTTGTTTCAACAATGCCACTTTATTTCATTACTGGTCACGTAAAAGTTTCAAACAATCTGCCGATATTAGTCTATATACGGAACCTAGTAGATAAATGTTTCGTTTTCAGCTAAATTTGAGTAATAATAGTGTTAATATATGATGGTAGATCACGGGTTATAACATGTGGAAGAAGCGTGAACATTTAAAATCTACAATAAACTGTCACCTCACTATGATAAATTGTCTCAGTTATCTCATACACTTGGACATGTTCTAACCAAAAATATGTATGACAGATTACAAACTGGCAGCTTCAAAACTATTGTTTGATTAGTTTATTTAATATCGGTATTGTGTAAAATTGACAGACAATAATCGCGAAGAGGTTAGAGATTTTCAAGGCGATTTGATGTATTGATTTGATTATGTAAAATATTAAGTTGAAAAAGTTAATGTTTGTTTCAATGTTCGTCATTTGATGATATTTAGTCAACATAACATTGGACCGGTATATCACTTAAAATATATGTCTAATTGCCGAATACTCAATTGTCAACCAGTTTGAAGTAGCAAGTTCAAGTCCAAGTCGCATGTTGTCTCTGTCACTTTAAGGTGTGAAGTAGCGACAGACAGACTTTTAAGAACATCTTAAAGTTAATTAGCCTTTCAGTATTCGGGGATAAGTAATACTAAGTGGGATAATTTTCAGAACCTTTTATACCATAATAACTAATTATCATTTTGTAGTTTAAATTGAGTTAACCCGAGGTAAAGAAGCGGTATTTACCCAAATGTTTTTTATGTAAATAATAATAAAATATTTAGTATCGAAAACATATTTGGGTTTTGGAGAAATATCTTGGGGGTTTTCACATGATAAAGAAAAATATAGTCAGGAAACCTGAGTTTGTAAATAAAAAAAATAGAGATGCAAATATTGTGATAACTTTGTGTAGTGGGACTTTAAGGTGCTTTAAAATATATTGTGGGTTACATATACGTATCTTTATGAGCAGACATAATTATTATGCTATATATTTGTGGACATAAAACCATGCGGCATTTTTAACAGTACATTTATGCGTGATAATGTACACGCACTGCGACATACCACTTTCATGGACCACGATTTGTCATCAATGTCACTCGTTTGGTTTCTAATCCGACCTACTTTTTAAGTATGACAATAAATGCTTGTATTGTCAACTAGGGTATTCATATGAAAGTGAGACCAGTTACATATTAATATGGATCCTGTTATTTGGAACAATAGGTTGGTTTTCTCTAATAGCAATTCCATTTAAGCTTATCCTGTAGCACCGTTATAATAGTGTTAATATATGTATATAATATATGGTAATGAAGTATGATAAATTTTATTTAAAACTAGCTTATGCTCGCGGCTCCGCTCGCCTGCTCGTCTGTATCGTGGCAAATTATAGCCTTCCGCCAAAAGTGGGCTATCTAACAGTAAAAGATTTTTTCAAATCGGACCAGTAGTGTCTGAGATTAGCGCGTCCAAACAAACAAACAAAAAACTTTTCAGCTTTATAATATTAGGATAGATTTAAATCAGGTGCTCAGCATTTTTTTTTATTAGGTATGTTTCATATATCATCAAAGTTTTTGATTGGATAAATTTACAAGCTTTCTTGCTAGTAGAAGTACGTATTTTTATAAAGAAATAGACGTTTTTTTAAGAAGTCTACTGCAGTTGGCTTTAGCGCAGGCTTTGACTGCTTCGCCAGCCTTGTTGGCGAAACCTTAAGAACATCCAGCCAGGATAGAAAACGCTACAGGTCATAATAATCAGTTGCATACATGTACTAAGTTCACTTAACTTTTGTTTATAGAAATTGTCTAACAACTTAGCAACAGTTTCTTAGAAGCAAAGTCCACTAAAACTTTCCCTTTTCTATCCACTTATCATTGTGACGTTTTGAATGTCAAATCATTAGATGAGATTAGAACAAGCAAATTGCAATGTCTATGTCTAATGATTTACGACTGATTTAAATATAAATCTAGTTTTTTTATAATTGAACCATGATATAATACTTTGGTTGAAGTTATGATATTTTTGTTAATAAAAAATATTTATTTTGTTGAGTTATAAAACAATATCGATTCATTTTAGAGGGTATAATTAAATTAAACTTAATGTTATTTTTACTGATGACGGATGTATGAATGTCTATTCATAATGGCCCAATCAAGAGGCTAAGTGCGGAAACACTCCGGAAAACCAAAAAAAACAAAAAATGACAATTCTGAAAATAATTTAGTATTTTTTTTTTTCGTAGTTGTTTAAAAAGTCCCTCGCCTTACGTATTCTCGATAAAATGAATACAACAAATAGAAGACTGGATCGATAAAGCAGTTGCGTCAGGTGGCGTGGCATGACGGTATTTTAATTAACTTCTAGCTGTTCATAATTTATTTACAAATCCATACACGACAAGCTTTATTAAAATCACGTAACAATATTGTTAATTGTTGAAAGAGTAATACTAATTTGTATACACCAAACCACAAAAAATCAACTGTTTAATTTTATATAAGCAATTATCCTACTTATATTATAAATGTGAAAGTGTGGATGTTTGGATGCTTGGATGTTTAAATGTTTGGATGTATGTTACTCAATTATGCAAAAACGGCTGAACGGATTTGGATGAAATTTGGCATGCCATGGCCTTTGACATGTAAAGGAAAAAAGCTACCTTTTATCCCGAATCCTTAAGACTTCCGAGGGAAAATTGAAAATTGTTTACAAGCTAAGCCGTGGGAAGCCAGCTTATAAATTTGGTATAGCGCAAGCTATAACACGGGTGAAAATTTTAGTCCATTTTACTTTCACATTTTTCTTTTGTTTTGACCCAATCTTGAAGTCCACGCTGACGAAGTCGCGGGCAGAAGCTAGTTATGCAATATATGACACTATATACAATTGTACAAACAGTTGTACTATACAATATATACATTGTATAGTACAACTTCAATAATAATAATATTATTAGTTTAAAAGATTAAGCATAAGCTAATTGCAATTTATCACATAATTTTACTACTAATCTTAATTATTTTAAGTACAGCTGCAACACTACCTAATCTTTGGTGTATCATGTTGCAGAGAAATAATGCAATTTGTTTTTCTAATAAAATAAATTAGGAGTTATCTCTTTACTTGACAACAACGTTATTGTTAACTAACTTTTACCTACTTAGAAAAGCAGACATTAAGTGAGACTGTTTATTATAATTCAAAACATACTAGCTGTTGCCTGCGGCTTCGCTCAGGTGTTTATATGTTATAATGTAGTATTCTAATGGTAAAATCGGTCAAGTACTTATTCAGTTAATTACTTACAAACATACTCATCTTTCCACTAAATAATATTAGTATCTATAGATAATATTCAAGAAACTCTTTTACTTTAGTTACCTAACCATACCAACAGGATTTCAATTAATATAACCATGTTAAGCTTGCATAATTTATTCTTGCACTAATCTCCCAAAGTAATCACAACCGTTGCGTTCTGTTCGAATAATTTCCTTTGTTTTAGAAACAAATTATAAACATAAGCCAATAGTAAAAGTTCGCGTTTAGTTTCAGTTGAAATATACACGCGTAACGCACACACAACGTTTGTTAATATACAATTGCATTTGTGTGTGTCTTAGGCCACCTACGTATTCGTCACAGAGTAATAAAAATATTGTATAAATAAATATAGCATATTAAACTTTAATGCCTACACTTGATATAAGCTTTTAAATAAATTTATTATTGTAAGCCCTAACGACTTTAGGCGTGGTGGACTGAATTTAAATAGAAACATTTTGATAGGTTGTAAATAACGCCTCCAAATTGCGTAGGCATTAGATTGATATAACATCGCCCAATAATGCAATTCGTATATTTAAAATACAAACCTATTTGTGATTTAGCTTTATTGCTCCTTGCTGTGACCGATAAGGTACGATAATGCGAATGCTTTACCATTAAAGTCGTGTTCTACGGTTACAATAATTATCGCTGTACCCCTTACTTTATATCCGTTTGGTCGGGGTCAGAATGACCTACTTGTATAACAATGCATTGCGAATTGTTTCAATGCTGTTGTAAGCTGCAAGTACCAATCACTTAGGTTTAAGGACTGTTAGAATATACTGTGTTTAATTAAATATCGTGCCAAGTAACTTAAGAATTCCGTGGACTATACTTAGGACTAACTTCGTTTAAATTTTAATTTAGACTGATAACGCATTCATTTCCTTTGTAAAATATATTGATTTAATATTTCTATGTAAGTAAAACAGCATAAGTTAGGTACACCTATAACCACGTACCATGTAATGCACGAAACAAATTAATTTGTTTGTTCCACTTGATTGGCACGACCCGTCTGTACAATTACTCTATGTTTATGTATTGGACTCACGTGTCGGATCGTATCACACTTAAGACGCGTGCGGCCGACGCGACGTCCAATGTGCTGGTTGATTGCTACACAGTGTAACTTGTGAGTTGGGTTTCAGTAATTAGCTGATATCATGACGTTACAGCCAAAGGTATTATATGATCTGACGGTCTGACCGTTTGGAATTACTGGCTAATTAATTTTTAATGCTTTATAACGAACTGAAACGTAATACTTGTGTCCAACTGATCCCTTGGTAACAGAGTGTTGGGTTTCCAAGTGCGGATACTGTTCGAATCTGAAGTAGATCAAGTATGCTTAGCTAAATTATTACTTGAAGAGTGATAGTTTGGCACTGATTATACCATGTTTTATCTGACATTTCTAATTGTATTGAGCGCAATGTTAATTATTTTTCACCGCCACAACTGCGCAAAAACGGTTGATTATGAAGACTCATGTGGTTCAACGCTATTGGCTAGGAAATCATTAGCAAAGGCCCAACGTGTACCCATCAGCATTCTGTGGCACAAACAAAACGCTGTTAGACCGAGCCTTTCTAACAATGGTTCTTTAGATCACGTAGGGGCCTTTTCTTACGCTCTCTTGTAGTAGAAGCGTGACAGTTATTACAAAGGCAAGTAACTACAAACCACGCTACACATTTACGACCGCACGTGATACCGAAACACTATTCGCAAACCTCGTGATCGAGCCTCGGTTTATGTAACTAAGAAATAAAATGGAAAATGTTTGCGGATAACTAAAATGTCTCGACTTTTATAATATTTAACGTTATAAACATTGACATCAAAGTCATCAGTATTTAGTAAAATAATGGTGGTTAAAAAAGGCTAACCTTTATGACCTCTCTACCTTGACCGGATTTGTATGTTCATGGTTGCAGGTTCGAACTCAGGCAAGTACCAATGTGACAATTTCAAAGTTATAAGTACTTTCTTAATAATTGTAAGACGAACTGTGAATGAAACCGAGAAAAAACATGGATTCCAAAAATTATGTAATGAGCAAGCGTGGTGATCAATGCTCTTTCCTTCTCTATATGGGAAGAGGCCTGTGCCCAGCAGTGGGACATTTATAGGCCGGTATTATTATTATATTTAATTTTCATATACATATTTTGAGACTTGTAGAAATTTGGTATCTTATGTATAATTATTGTGATGCCCTAATTTGAAAGGAAAATTAATTTCTCTATCAGTAACAATTTATGATTATAATATAGTAATCATTTAAAGGTCGGTATTGATATAAAGGTTATGCTAAGCTAGATAGTCAATCTGCTTAGTAAGAGATAGCGTTATGTTATCCCTTCGAACTATGTATAAAACGATTTCGTAGTATAGTAAGTATAAGATATTACGCAACCTCTCTTGTGTAGGTAGTACCTACACAAGAGAGGTTGCGTAATATATAATGCATGGTCTTCATTGTACCTACTAGGTACAATGAAGACCATGCATTATGAGAGCATTTTTCAAATAAGACAATACTTATGTGGGCAGAACAAAAGCTTGCGGTTTTCTGGTTTACCTAGGCCATACCAAGAGCGGCGAATAGTAGAATTGTTGGTACAGACTCCCAATAAAAATTTATATACTTAAGTAAGTATTCTAAATATATTTAAGTAGGTACTTGATTAATATTAAGGTTCAAGTAGTGTGTTCGTATTTCAATTGTTATTTTATTGTTCGATCTCAGTTTCATCACTTTCATCTGACTCTTTTGTTTACTATAGACGCTTGCCGTGTGGTCAGCATAGATAACCCTGTATCTTTTCGTGGATATTGCGACTACTTACTATTGCAGAAGCCACCTGTATATAAACCATAATTTATCTCGAGACATCCACTCCTGATTTAGGGATTTAGGCTTAATTGACTGCGTTACTGAGAGGTTATCAGAACAGATAGTAATAACGTTAAATGAAATGATTATCATAGTGTGTCATAATATTATTGTACGTGTAATAGAAGTTAACATAATTGAAAGACAAATATGCAAGTAATATAAAGGTTATTGAAGTAAAAAATCTAGCTTGTTTTATCAAATAGTTTGACGTTATGAAATATTAAATTACTGAAATCAAATGTAAAAAAATAGGTTCATAATACATTGTGTACATTGTAGTACACATGGGTATAACTTTTCTTTAGTTATACGCTGCACGTGTCTTAAATCAATGTCGATGAACCTAATAATAATATGCTATTCATTGGGATCATCGATCGAGGTATCAATGAAAAAACAAATGAGAGAAGCGTAAAACGAGTAACGTCTTAACAAAAGCACTACCGGTACTTATAGTTATCTTGTCAAGAGTAATAGTATGGAAATTTTAAAGGACATTTAGTAATATGCCAAAAATAAATGGGTAAATACCCGTACCGTGATGTCTATGATAAAATAAAGGCAGAAGTGGCTATGACGCATCCTTGGATGTACTACATACGTATTTCAGAGGTGATTTCACAATACATGGGTACGGTATATAATTTATATTGATAATAGTGTTGGGAAATCGTGACGTTCTCTTACGTGTGCACAATGTATCCTTTATTGTTGGTGTTTTATACTATCGCGTGCGTCAACCATATGGACATGACATATGAACATTTTACATATTATACCTATATCACATCACATCTACATATTTATTAAAGGTAACAATATAATAAATGACTCACGTGTACTTTTTTACCTGATTTCCCACATTACCGTTATAAAATAAAATGAGATATTACAAAATGAAATACAATTTAAATCTATTGTTACACTTGTAGATGGGGTATACCTTAAATTAGAAAAAAAAAAACAAAAATAACAGGCATATTTTTGACAAGTACTTAATAGTTAATTTAAAACAAAAACATACTTTCGGAATGTCAATCATTTTATGGACGACCTATTAATGAAAGTAGGTAAGTAGGTATGTACCGATTTTCCGAACTTACAGTTAATCACTAGGTAGGCACATCAATAATAATTAAGTAAAATAAAATTAAAATACAAGAAACTAGTTCTCACGTTGAAATGTGGAGTAATTCACCCACCGATGGATCGGCTCGTATAAAAATACATCAATTCGAGTTTGTTTACATTGCACGTACAAATTGTAACGGGATTTGGAAATATCAAAATAAATACAATCTACTTTCCGTCTCAAACTGGAACATTTTGTAGTAATACGTGCAGGAGTACAAGTACGCAATCCCATAGGTATTGGTAGGTATCTATCATCGCTAAAAACTAGTTTCTGTCAAACAAGAACATTTTGGGGTTAAAATACGCCTTCTTTACATAATCTCTGACTTCGTGTTTATACAATATTATTTTAAAAGGAGTGCGGTTATTCAACTAGGTAATCAGGTGCATAAAACTTCACAACTTTTTCCAAGAAACATAGGTCGAAATCTTAAAATTGATAATCATTTTTTCATGCAAACATACGTCACGTGACCTGTCACTTTGTATGAAAGTTCATTTTCCATTTTAAGTTTTCGACCTATATTCCTTGGGGAAAGTTTTTCAATTTTATGCACCTGATTAAGTACCTCATTGAATATCCGCACTCCTTTTAAATTAATCTTTTATTAATATAATACAACTTCCTCTATAATCAGAATTTCAATTAGTTAGCTGTATCAAATCCTATTTACAGATTAGGTATTGGACTGGGTACAAAGTTTGTGATTATTTTTTTCTTTTTCCTCGTTTTTCATATTTTCTTTGTTTGTAAACATTGTACGATAGAATGTTCACGCGTTATCCTTGTTGCAGGCTTATCCCCTATCTATTAATTGAATTGCAATACCGAGAAATCGGATATTAATAGAAACGATAGCTGAAGTTGATATTACGAGAAATATAGTATCATTGGTTCTTGAGTACACTCAAAGGATAAATTGTCTTTATGTAACAGTCACACGTGATAATGTTTCGAGGGTCAGTCTTTTGATAACGGGTATTAAATAACTATCGAGTCACTGTAATTGTCTTACTCATCATCAGACTGTTAAATGAGGTAATGTTAATCAACAATAATAAAACAAAATCTTATCACTTTGTATATTACCGTACCAAATTGTACTAAAGATTTAATAAAAAAATTCATTATGCATCTATAAGAATGAATCAACAAGGTCAAGGATATAGACACATTATACAAAACCAACCTCGAATCACTTAGACGCGAATGGAGGTAACAATAAGTTTTAACCTTTCGAACTTTGCCAAAAAGAGCTTCAAATACCGACAACAAGCCTTTGAGTTTATAGCCTGGTGCTTCGTCCACCGATTAAGCAAAGTGTATGTTCCTATATAGAATTATCGTGCCTAATTGCATGCATATGTACCGTCGAGTAGGCGACAGTATAGCTTCGCCTTGGCACACTTAGGTCCGCTATTTCACAGCTGTACCTTCCCGTCCTACAATTATGTAGAAGCATCTATAGAATGATGGATTTCAATTTACCAATGAGGTCTGATTCGTCAATGTTTACAAGTTTGCCCGTTGAGTCATACAAAACCTGAGAAATCTGGTGAATGTGAACCAAGCAATTTGTATTGCCAGCTTTGGAAATGGCTATTGTACATTGGTTTTAGTACAATTTGCCAATATACCTCCCACTAGTATTAACCCGTTTTGAGCATTTCAATTTATTGAATAACAAATATCACTCCAATGCTAATAAATCGATAGTTTACGTTGAATAACACGGAAATAATATTTAAAAGGTCTAGTTGTCTTGATCAACACCAAAATATATTTACAGTCGGAATAAAAACATTATATTTGGTCCATAAGTCAAGTATCAGGAAATCAAATAGCAGTAGAATTCTATCTTTACTAAATATATAGTGTCTGGTTTTTTATTAGCATACTTAGATATTTATAAACTAGGAACAGTTCAAGAACGATCTTAAAATATTCATAAATGTCACCAACATGCGCGAGTCGTTTTAGAGCTTGTGTACTATGCGTACATTTTTAATCAACTGGTACAGTCAGCGATCGCAATCAGGATCTTTTTTTTCTCACACATTTATAGGAATAAGATGAGCGCTGTATTTTGGAACTAAATTAATAACGTTAATTTGCATTCAGACATGTGTAAAAAGCGGATGTTAAAAATATGCAAAATCGGTTCGTGTGGGGAGCTCCTTATGTTGGCCTTTCGTAACAGCCGGCATGACTAACTCGCGTGATTGCAACATGGCCCCAATACTTGGCTGAACTTGACATCCATCAAGTAAGTTTCATTCGGTTAATTTTGTGGAAGGAACACAATAATTAATAATATAATTATGTATGTTGTATTTGAATGTTAATTATATCAAAATTAAGAATATGTAGTTTTTGTATTTTGGACATTGCAAGAGTATATTTCTTATGGCCTATTACTGTTTATAGTATTGCCCTATAGATTTACATTGATTATTTTTACAAAATTACATTTTGGATATTAAATCTGTAAAAATAATTACTAAACTGAGATCATCGCAAAGCTGGCTAAATGTTTTATTAACTTATCTCATAAACGAATAACCCGTTTTAAAACGAAAATCTTACTTACTCATTCATAGAAGGAGAGTACATACAAATCTTACGTTTTAAATATAAAAACGAGGAAAGGTGTTACAAAAATTCTAATTAATTTTTGAGAATACCATTCTTCGTTGACCAAGATTGTTGTCCTTCTTTGAATCTTTAGACATAAAAATGCTATAAAAGAATTTGTGCGGACACTGCGTGACACGATCAAATCATGTTAAAATTTTCCTTTACGGATATCGTGGTTGATTTTAAAACAGATAATATTATTATACAAGTAATAATGTCCTAATCATTTATCTCTGACTGTAAACTCTTCAACTATAAACGTAAGTATTTCTTAATTAATGGATGTTATAAAGTTGGTATCAAAATGTAAAATAAACTTTTGTTTTACGGAATTAGTGTCGTTGGTTTTATGTATTTATCTACTTTGCAGTACACAAAACAGTCTAATCGATCAGTATCTTATTAAATTGACCAAATGGCCTGGTTTTTGCCAATAAAGTACACCTATCCGATTTAGTAAAAGATTATATTTGACCTGCTAAAAAATTACTGTCTTACATAATTAGTAGTCCAGTTAAGTTGCAATCACCTAGTCACCGATATCATGTGCTATTTATATGAATTTTTATCTTGACGGGCAAATATTTAGAAGCCTAATGAAGAGTAATTGGTTGACATCATAACCGTACTAATATGAACAATACGCAAATATATTTTAGTCTGCTAAAATGGTATGTAGTCACATTTTAACGTCACGTTTTTAATTATTAAGAATACATGTTGTGTAGAAAGGTTATTATTATAATGAATATTAAAGTAAGAACAGCTTCAGTATAATTACATGGTGTTGTAGAAGAAAGCAGGTGAACCCAATTGTGAACCTTAATTGATTAACGTTATAAAATTCAAACAATAAGACAAAATATTTAAATTAAACTGTCTAAGTGTTATGAACTCTTCGCAAGAGAACACAGAAATCTAACGGTTTTTTAAGTTCGTAGGTAAAATTACCTACTTACTACAAAATATAGGTTTTAAGAGACACATAGGTACTGATAGTAGTACATTTATGTAATGACGTTCTGGTCTTTATGTTTTGCAAATAACCCTGAAGAGAAGCATGTACTCGTAGATCTTAATATCACACAGCACAGCGAGGATAAGTCACGCGCTGATTACGAAGAACAAAAAACATTAATTGCAACGTGACATCGTTAAGAACAATTGTAATCTGACTGAACAACTGCATGCATTAAAAATTATATAAAACTTTATGAAAGAAATAAAATTGTTATAACCTCCGGCATAAAATTGTTTCTTAAACTTTACTATGAGAAATGTTATTGGAGTGGCGGAAACATCAAAATTTTCTTTACGGACCCACACGACGTAAAATTACGCAATCAAACGAACTACCGTTACTTACAAGGAAATCAAATTTTAAACACTTCCCTTCAACTTGAGAAAGTGACTTGAGAACTCTTTGGTGTAGTTACATCCGATTCATCTTGGGATTCAATGCTAGGAAGTTTGCTCCTGATACAGCTTATTATAATCTCTATTGAACAGTTCAATATCTGTCATTTGAAGTAAGGGCTAGCTCATACTGCAGCAGAAACGAAGCATTTAAGCGGTAATTAAAAAGATAAATAAGAAATTCAACCTTAGCGTCTACGGTATAATGCTCATATTTCTTCTAAGATACAAAAGAGATTGTAAAATCATTAATGTTTTTCTGTAATTAATGAAACAACCCTAATACGGTGTTAAAACGTCATACTATAATATCTATATATATAAAACAAAGTCGGGTTTGTTACAACACTTATAACTTGAGAACGGGTGGACCGATTTTCATGATCCTTGATTTGTTGGATTCGTCTCTGTTCCGAATAGCAGAATAAACATTAATAACTATGGAAAATTTACTGTATAATTCGCGGGAACGGGGAAAACTTACGTGGGTGAAACCGCGGGGCAAAGCTAGTACGTCATAATATCGGATAGCAGGGTTGACCAATATGCTAATTCTGAAAATTTGCGTTTTAGAATGACTCACTACAACTTGTGTAATACAGTAGTAATACAGAAACTTGAGTGTAAATATTTTGATACCTCATCGTTTCTTAAAAATCTTCGTTGGTATATTTTTAGTTAACTACACATAATATCATGTTGTTAACTGGGTCGTAAGAGGTGAATCACTGCATGGACCACCTATCTCGTTTGCTCTTAGTAGCATTACTTTAGTATAGCGTAATTTACTGACTTAGAACGGAAGTGTGACGTATTTCTTATAAAAACAGTTGGTGAGTGACACACATTATAATGAAGGAACCGTTTTTTAAGATCTGGTAGTTTCGAAGAATACATGGAAATCCGTACGACGCGACGGCTTAGTAATTTGCTCCGTTTGCGATCCGCGATCACATGCAATGATGGCGATCCAGTCTTAATTTCAAAACATTTAGATATTTTTCAAGTTCAGAAGATTTGATCGTGATCACTGATTTTGATATCATCACGATCAAGATTGACTTGTGTACGTCTAAGGTTCATCTGAAACTATAATCATGACCGATTTAACAAGACCACATTGGTCGCATCCTAAATATAATTGAGTATAAATTTAACAGATGTTTTCTGAACAAATTCAGTGACCTCATTACTTATGAACATCTTGCAAGCGTTAACACATTACTGTTGTTGGCGGAAGTTGCGTACAAAAAGACTGTAGATACACTGAAATTTGAATTTTATGTTTATTAATTTACTGGCGGGAATTGCGTGTTTATTTTCAATACTGTCCAGGAAATTGATCGTAACAGCAGGGATCGTTATTAACTGTATTGATCCTGTATCATTAAGAATGAGTAAAAATGAATAAAACAATTTTTTTACTATTATTATGGAATACACTTCATACAAATGGCGCTGGAATAAAACAATGACAAAATAAAATTGCACAACAGTTTCGTGACTTAACTTTATTCCTGGCGTTGCTTAGTGTATAATGTAATAGTAATTGCAGTTTAGTGCCTCAACAATTGCGAAAGTTTAATTCCATGCGAGTAAAAAGTCAGAGAATCTAATAAAAAAACTATTTGTTTTCATTTCTCTATTTATCATGAGTTTTTATTGCTCAGTGATATTCAATGATTTCACTTTCATTGGACGAGCAATAGTTACGTTGACAGTGATCGATAACTGATTGATTCAGATTGATAAATTCATCAAGATTTCTTCAATTATTTTTTGGGTCAGTATTTCAAACATGAATTCAAACTTTATGTATTATATTGCGTCATTCTGTACCCGTCTGATGTGTAAAATCTTATTATAATTAAATTATGTTTAATACAACATTTTCTGTACACGACCTTGTATATAACTAATAACTGGAGTAGGTATACTTACCTATAAATATTACACACAAAAATGTCGTAACTACTTACCATTTACATTTAAATTATTCTTAATGACCATTACCTACGCGAAAGCCGCTACAATTTTAATATAGTAGCAGTTTTTCAAAGCGTAATTATAAACGTACTTATAACTCTTTTAAAATATTTTAATACATTTGTCATTATAATATTTGCATGAAAACTTAATCTACTTTCAAGTAGTTTCAAGTAATAATCTTGATAAATACAAGTCTCAAAATCAAGGTGCCATTGCTTGGTACCACTCTCTTTATTTCCTCCTTGAACTTTATATCAGTATTGTGACTTGCAACTCTTTTATAACCTTTATACTCAGTATAATTAAAATAAAATATGTTTTAAATCTTTTGATTTCAAATAATTATACAATTGTGTATAATTCAATATCAATTTTATAGTTTTGATACTTGGCAATGTATCGTCATAGAAAACATAATAAGAAAAAACAATAGCCTATCAAGTTGTTAAGTTCGACTTCATTTCAATTACCCACGTAGTACTATTGTAGTAATGTTGTAACAGTATTGTTATTTTTACTATTGTTAGTACGATACTATACGCAGCTGATAAGTTAGTGCCTTAACCTACTTTTAACATACACTTTCGTTTCATTTGACACTTTCATTATTTAAGACACCAACACCCACTACGTTCAATCCATCAAATTAAACAAGACTGTATCTTAACGAATTAAGATCCCTTTTCAATTGTCATGTCACCAGCCATAATACATAATATTATGTGCAGGATTGTCATTGGTTTATAATTCACTTTCTCGAACTTACATGAGATAGGTTTAAGATTTGTTTTTACGCTGACTGATGTCATTCTGACATACGTCAGTGTAGTTAAAAGTGAAACGCTTATGCGTTCCGTTTTTGTTTTCTATGTATCAATTCAAGCTTCGGCCTTGACCTTGAGAAGTAATTATATTTATTATTCAAAAATGACCATTCGAATAATTGATACAGACATGCAATTCTAACATTAGTCTTCCAGTATTTTGTTTACAATACTTACTTGTAATTAGACTACTCATATAAAATTATTGTGAGGTTAAATATTGATAAACTGACTGCAAATCACATTTAATTTGCAGTAGCCAGAATAAAGAAAGTTCCTTACTTTTTTTTAGTATTGAAATTTTAATTATGTTTTTTCACGGTCACCTTTGAATGAATACAATTAATTGACCTACAGTGACTCAGTAGGTACAGTTACTCGCTTTAAGGTAAAGTTAACCTAAATTGAAATAGAAGTGTGTACCTAAGTACAACTTTGTTCATTGAAACAAATCATAAGTAGGTGGTAATCAGTTTTCATTCGTAAACATGCATGAATAATTCCTTCTAAATACGTTGTACTTTATACAAATTCACATTGTTCTGTTAAGGTAAATAGGTATCGGATACTCGTTAAAGTTTAATGTCTAAGCGTATTTCTTGAAACTAAAATTAATGTTAATATATAGGTACCAGTAGGTAAAGTAAAGTCAACTTTTGAAATAGCTGTCGCTTTGCTCTGCGTGGTATTTAAAAAAAAAAATTAAAACGAAAAATCGTTTCAGCCAGTCCCAAGTTCTGAATAAAAAACATAAAAAAGAACATAGTCGAATTGAATACCTCCTCTTTTTGTAAGTCGGTTATACACAATAACGGTTTCCCAGTATCGCAGGAAAAATAAGGGAAATTGATGGAAGTAGATGTCCTCGATAAGAATTGTGAGAACGAATTCAAAAGTTGCGGAATGATGCTGACTTTAAGTATTAATAATATTTTTTATTGCAGTGTAGTTAATGTAGTCAGAGCTTTATAGAATTAAGTTACTTTCCTGTACTTAATGGATGCAGGACTCGAAAGCGAACTGTAAGAAAAACAGCGGCGATCACAATAGACCAAAACCGGTCGCAATGATATTACTCTATAGTTCCAGAATAGCCGCACACAAAAGAAAAAAACTGAAACAAAAATCTGTTTAAATCACAAAACTATTAGCTTCAGAATTTACTACGTATTATTCAATTCATATTAAATCTATTGAAATACGCAGAATTTTATTTTGATTAATTAATTAATACACCAATTAAATAAATATTATTTCCTGTTGTATAAATTTACGTCGTAACTAGACCTTTAGTTCTTAATATAGACTAGACTAGAAAATGTTTGCTTTATATAATAGATCATTAATTTGTTGTTTACATCAATTATCAACATTCTATTGTCTTGTCAATAAGAATGATTATCCTTGCACATTTCTTTCCGGCTATAAGGAAATGATTAGAGAATGATGTTGTAAGGAAATGTTAACTAAAGCAATTTTTTTCATTGGTCATAAAATATGTGTACAAAAAATGTTAGACCATAATAATATAATAGTAAAGATCTTTTTCCAATATGTGTATAACCATACTTTCGACTTAGCTCAATAAAGATTAGCTTCTAGTGAGGAAAATAAAGAAAATTATCTTGAAATAAGGTTGCCTCGTATTTCTTTCAATTGTTTTGTACTTAAATTGTACAAAACTGTTTAAAGATGTGATTAGACAAAAAAATTAACAGTGAACATCGATTTTCCAATAATAACTCTTTCATATTCTTGAAACAAAAGTAGCACGATATTTCAGTATAAATAAGAACTTATCGATTTATTAGTCGATGGTTTTATAGAAGTATCTCTGCATTACGCCACAAAGGACGATTTACCGCTACAGTGCAATGCGGCAGATATACATAAATGCGCAATACCGAGCTATATACTACGCTTGTACATTGAACCATACGAGTTAGTAATGGCGAAATTGAAAAACCGACCGTAATACGTTGTAATAAAGATGCTAAGAATGCCAAAGTGTTAAAAATTAATGTGCGGTGTAGGTACTATGCGAGTTCAATGATGTTTCTCTTGAACAATGACAATGAAGCTCTGTTGAATCACGTTTGCAAGGAATGGAAAACATGGGTTATATTTTAAATATTCGCACATATTTTTCACACACAGTAATGCTGGAATGATGTATCACTGTATTCAAGTCCATAGCCTCGACAAAGTGTCTAGTAATATACGGTGTTCAAATGCTACTGTCACGTTTCTTTCATACAACTATAATTCATATTGTTATGTAAAGACATTGTAACAAGAAAAGCGAATAAATTGATGAATTTTGTTGCGATACAAAATCATAGATCTGTATGCTGGACAATTTTCTTCATAAAATCTTGTTGAGTCGTGATGGACAAGTCGAGAAAATTGTAGGAGATTAGTATCAACAGATGAAATTACATCTTATTTATAGTTCTTAGTCAAGCCCTATTGGATGAATCAACTTTGTCTCCGGTGTAGTCTGATTCTTGATTTATTTGTAAAAGGCTGGTGGTACAGACATACAGTCATAGTTTATAAATAATTAGGGTTGAAAACATTTTCTTTTTCTTTTGATTTCGATAAAATTAAAAATATCGGAATTCCCTTCAAATGTTTCTCCATGAATGATTTAATGAAAGTTCTTCAAGGATGTTTAAAAAAAAAAGGTATAGTATACTTACAATGTTATTTAACTTAATTTGATAAATCATAGTCTGCAAAAACTTCATATTAAGCAGAACATAACATAAAGTTGCTGCTTTATTTATAATTTCTATAATATTTCAATTTAATACTATTCCTTTTCACGCCGATGACAAAGGCCCATGAGTAAGAAGCGATTCTATTTTAAGCAAAAAGGGCCCACATTCCCCGACGTAGCTCCAGCCTTACTTGTTTTTGTTGCAGTTCTCCTTCAGAGTATGAATGAAACAATGTGCAGAACATGTATGGTCCAAACCGTTACCTCAAGATGCATACAATTGTATAAAGTAGGTATACATTTCCTTCACAAAACAATCATGAAAAAGTCCGCAACGCACTAGGAAGTAAATTACAAGTAGTTTGACTTGAGAAACAGCGACTCTATTGTTAGTCTTAAAATAGCTTGTCTGTTTTATACTCAAACGTGTCTCCTTTGAACAGGAACCTAAATAGAATAACTGAAATGTCGAAATGGATATTGCATCCAAGTTGTTCTCAATATACTTTTTTATATCCACACTTTACGCTTGACTGGTTATGGTGCCGACTCACTCGTAAACTGTTATTGGATTCTTACAATCACATAATAGGAGCCCTCAAACCCTTTGCTAAGCCATAATAATAAAAAACTGGTTGGAAATTATTCGGGATCATGCATCAGAACTCTTTCATCGAATAAAAACGTTGAATGATAATTAGAAACGAATAGGAGTGTTTTTATCATATCATCTATTCCTTCAACGTTTTCTGGTTGAAAATTATGAAATCAAATATATTTTTATCAGATCGATAAACGTAATACTGGTTCCTGGACTGGCTTTCTCTATAACTGGATCGTACTTCCGTAGAACACGACCATAATAACTTTGGTCTTTACCAGTGAAAGTCTGTCTCGGGTGTATTGCTCAACCATAGTTACCGAACCGGGCAGAATTATCATAACATACCTACTGTTATTGATTGGGTCCGATAAACGTCTCACTTATAATTATAACAATCATGAATGCTAATAGGTGCTATTGACGGCTAAAGCAGCTTTCTCAATATTTTGTTTAGCTCTTCGTGCAAGATTTTACGCTTGAATGAAGATTAGCATGAATCTCTCTTTTCTCTGTGGGTATGTCGAGTTTCGTTGTTTTGCAAAAGAATGACCCATAAGATCTCGAGTCACGATATTTTCTCATTAATCTAGTGAAATCTTAACGCGGTAGTTATGAGCAAAATGCTCGGTATTTATCCGATGTAGGTAAACATATAACTTGTTAAATATCGTATGACATTATACAAGGTACTGACTTAAATACATCGTACTAAGAGTGTTTCCGTGCAGATAATAATTAGCGAGATTAAGTAATGTTTGTTGCAGCCATGTTTCGGATGGATAACCTTCTCTGAGCAACATTGGTGTCCATGGCTCAGTATACTGAGGGTCATATTTACACATACATAAGAGAGAGCCGCTACGCATTTTTTTTTCTAAAGTGTCTGCGGTTTCTGTATCGAAATGTTTGTTTTGATTAAATTCTAATTTAATATTATAGTTTTTCATCTATTGCAAGAGGCTTGATGCAAGGTCAATGACGCGTTTTATACGTGCTATTGAAGACACTTTGAAGTAATTTCAAGCGAATCACGCCAAAATAGCATGAAAACATTACGATAACTTACTGAAATAAGTGTAACAAATTAAAATACTCATTAAAACACGTTAGATATTAGAATAAGTGTGTTATATCAACGTTTTATCACTAAAATGTCACACTAAGAGCGATCGCAATACATTGTATCATTTCAAGATAGGTCATATATTATTTGAATTCATCGAGATTTACGCAATATTAAGAAAGATATATAAATAATTATAAGTCACACTTCATGTACGTGTTTTAACGGTACTTGCGGTATATTTATAAAAAAACGTGCTGTAGTAATATCACGTGTGTAGTAAGTGTTCTTTTTGGTCACACCGCTCAGCCTGACATGATCTTCGAATCATAGTACAAAGTCACGTGTTCCAAGTTGTTTATTTTTCTAACAATCGCCATTGTTTGGTAACGTTTACAGACTGTTTCTCAATACGTACTAAGGTTATGTGTACAGGAGACATTGTTAAAAAGTTAGTTTTAAATTGTCTGCCGTTTAATTGATATGACGTTGCCAAAGATAGGGGCAAAAGGGGCAATCCTTACCAACCATCCATGTAGTTACATATGCTGTTGCCAATAATGTAACAGAACCAACACGACGTGGGTTATTCTTTCCCCGTTGTCGACTAGTTCTCCTACAAAGAGTCTGGGCGGTTTTTACGTTCTGCTATGTAAGTTATAGGGTAATAGCTATAATTATCTTTATTTATGTTATAATAAATGCAGTTTAATTGAGGCTAATACTATTATGCTAAGCCCGTATGGAAGTAGGTTCACGAAGTCAATCAATATCAACGGCCTCACGGATTTCCCTTCCACCTCCCATCAACAGGGGCTTCCGTCCTGACTATATAATGACATCCTTGTTTAATTCATTATTAATTATCACCTGCTCAGAAACAATAGCATACCGTATATCGAATCAAGCAAAAAAATTGCTTAATTATATTGCTGTTGCCATGCAATTAATACCTGCTGACTGCATACCGAGATCTGTCAGGTTGTTTTCTACGAATAAAATAAAAGCAAAGTGCAATAAAAGTATTGTTTTGCAAAACGATATTAACGCCACGTAAGTATTCTCAGCATAATATCGATCAGCGTATGAGGAACAAGGTTACACGTGTGACTGTAGAACTGATGGTTTTGCATGTTTGGAGGTTACAACGTCCATTACAAGACTGTGACGTATCTAGGGGACAATTATTAGTTTTATGTATGCCTTTATGACTGAATTATAGTTGTATTATATACCTATGTGACATCACTTATAATATCTTACAACATCTTTGCACAACTCACACACGGCCATCTGATCCCAAACTAGGCATAGCCTGTACTATGGTAACCAGAAAACTGATAAACATAGGTACTTACATCCTCTATTTATTTCACAATAAAAACTTATTATAGATAAATTACAACCAGAACACGCAAAGATTTGTCCTGGGTTGGAATCGAGCCCACGACCTTCAATTTAGCAGTCAGGGTCCCTTACCACCAACACTGTAATACAACCAACCAACAACTAGCCCAGAAAGGAATGCTCATACCTTTCCTAAAAATATTATTAGTTAGCTGATAGATAGCTGCATAGATACACAAATTTATAGTTTAAGGTTTAGGTAGTCCTTGTAAATATATTTTGATTCATTTTTACACGCTTATCCTTGACAATCAATCAACTTCAAATAAGATTTTAATACTGGCTCGTGTAATAACGTGTTTTTTATTATGCATATCCACGTGCAGACAGATAATGTCAATCTACAGCCTGTACTTTCGTTTTCACTCTCGTGATTAACTTTTTATTTTTTATGACTTGCGTGACTGTCTTTCTGCCAGACTTGTCAAATAGAAAAATATATCTATGATAAATTTCGTATAGATTTACGTAGTTTTATGATTATTTATAATTGATTGCCTAGTGGAACGTTCAATGTATACAACTTTGAATGGAGGTAAATATAGATCTTGCTGTAATCTACTTATCGTCGAACTGATTGCGTCAAGTCGTTAGATGTATTACGTTTTTTAGGGTTTCGTAACTGTAAACAGGCCAGAATCCTTATAAAACCGAACCTGTAAAGTTTCTTAGTATAGCTATTTACAGAAAAAGTTTTATGTGAAGGACTTAGTATATTGAACAAAGGAGATACCTTTCTCACACTATGTAAAGATAAAACAAAGACAATCCAATAGAGATGATGAATATTTTATTTTCTAATGTCCGTCAGATGGATTAACAAAAAATATTTTTCTTTTGTCTCAAAAACAATAAATTATGAATATGCAGTGATTGAAAATTTCGTGTAACATCACGTCTAAGTACAATTTTTACTTAGGTGTGACGTCACAAGCCCCCACTCCTGAACAAGCGCTCTGCCGTTTTTTGTTATTTATCTGACGTCCTAGATAAATATTTCCTTTTCATACCCAGACATGCATATTAGTACCTATAATGAATAATTTTACATTCACGAATACACTAATATTTCAAATTCATTCTTATTCTGCTTTCAATACTCAGAACCAGATCAACTTAGCATATAGGGAGTTTTATGAATACATTTGCCACACGCGTAGGCACAAGTAATGATAATTCAACTGAGATGGGCGCTGGCCTCTCATGAGATCTAAATAAGGATCACTCTAACGGAAAATTATTAATAAATTGGCTCAGTAGTTTCCTTGTGCCTAACAGACCATAGTTTATTTATTGTCCGACCGTAATATTGTTTGAAACTTTCCCAAACGAAATAAAAACGACTCGCTCTCCGTTTAAAATAAAATGTCGCACATTTCCTAAGTTCTTGGCACTCCATTATGTAAGAAATAAAAAGCTGTAAAGCTAATAAAAATACTTTTATGATAGTACTTTTTTTCAGGGCTAGACTAGAGGTATATTCTCACTTGTTGTGAAAGTTTCAACGTTTTATATAATAATGGTGGCACTACATGGCACAATTCCAAATTAGTCAGTAGTACTTGAAAATAGGTAGTATATTTTTATGTCCGAATGTTTGTTATTATTTATTTACAAATCGTGTACACGTGGTTGACTATAACACTTCTTCTAAGCTATACTGTAGTTTCAACATCAAAAAGATAATTTAAATTATTGAAGAGCAAAAAATTCAAATACACAATTAGAAATGCCTCCCAGTACATTTATAACATAGGAAAATATCAGTTGAGAGTGCATTAACCTGGCGAGTGCGATGCACTTAAATACACCTGATCCCATCGTTAGGTCTACATGTGGAACATAAAACCTTATTACACTATGTAGGTAGTGTGTTAGCTATGACTCATTAAGGGGTAACGACTTTTCCATAGTAACACAACCTCCTTGCAAAGTTTTCAAGGGTAATATTTTTTTAATAACTCTATATTCGAATGGCCAGCCCTTAATCAGCAGTTATTATATCTACCATAATGACCATTGTGGCTTTGATAGCAACTATGCCAATATATATTATTATAGCTTCATCATGCTCTGTTGTACAGTTGTGTTTCAGTTTTTTATTAAACTTGAAGTTTGAATTCATTTTGAACAAAGGTGACATTTTTGGGTGGGTGTTACGTACTTACTACAAGGCTTCTTTAAGGCAAACCCCAAAAGTTGATTTCCTTGCATTAATTTATTAACTCTATTTATTATTATTTTTTATTATTGTTTTAAGTTCTTATAAATAAATTGGTTAAATCATCATTAATAAAATAACATGTATAATTTATATTGCTGTGGAACCAACGAACGGCTTTCGTCGACTTGATGAAGAAACGCTTACACACCGCGTTATCTCGCTGTTTCCGTTTCGCAGAATCAACAATTCGCAAAAACATAATTTCGTTTTCCAATTACGACACAGTGCAAGACATCATTAGTGTCTTCTCTCTCACATCGACACAGTGTTCACACTCAGTCTGAGTGTTTCTCTGTGTCTGATTTCGAGTCATCAATCTCTGCACCGATTTCGAGTTTCACAAACGGATACCGTTACCAGCAATATAATGTTCATTTCTGAACATTCGGTATTACTTCAAATGAATAATATTTTTTGATTACAACATTGTAGTTATGGTGTTTAGTGATAACACGAGGAAAATATGTGAGTGGGTTAACGGGACAATGCGTAATTTTAAATCTAGTTTTCCGTTGAGTCGCAATGGGATTTTCTAAGTATTTTAGATCATTATTAGTACAATAATGTACCTAAGTGCGTCAATTGAAACTCAATAAAAACTTGGACTTTTTAAAATTATCTTTTTTGTTTATTTGCTGTTTCTTTTTCGGTGTTAGTGTTGCTGTTATTAAAATAACATTACACCAAATGATACCTATGTAGAGGTATCAAATGGTATTATTTAATAATAGATTTTCGCTACAACTGTTGTCTAGACATTTTTAAACAGCATACCTAGTAGTATAGGTGAGTTGTTATATTAGTTATCAACTTTTTTAGATAAATTAAAAGATGTTAAACTCGGTTACCTTATGTTTCAAGGCAAGTTAACTATCACTGTTTTAAATACTTGTGTCCCCTTTACACAATGGCCCAAGCTAGTCAGTCACTGCCCATTTACACCATGGTCCACTATCGCAGTGTGTTGAGTAGTACCTACCTATAAACGTAAGTGCCTAAGCTTCGTTTGAAGTGTAATAGATTCCAATGCACCTACTCAAGCTACTCACCCATTAGTAACTTTATAGCTTTCCATAAATAATGATTATGTAAATGACTTTGGAAAGGAAAATATTAGTACCTATTCTAAACCGTTTACCTGTTGATGTTATTGTTTTTTAGTTGATGACAAATCTTAGGTATTAAATTTCACTGGACTAACATGTTTATTTAAAAGGAAAAAAATGTTTTCTTTGCATTTGTCCATTCTTTCAATACAGAAAGAATGAACCTACCTAACTTGATTTTTATATTGAATCAAGTTGTTAGGTACACTAGGTACCAACTAATTATATTTATACTTCCTATAATATGGTAATTTATTAATCAAAATTGTTTATGAGCTAAAATTAAAAATATTCTATAAATAATAACAATCTATCTAATTTAGCTTTCCTGTTGTTAAGAGAAACACCGTTTTCCTTAACGGCAGTTAGGTCAAAAAACCCAATGCGATCGTATCGTTGGTCCGACGTCTTACCGCTCCATAAAGTACGGTCGTTTCAGTTTTATTCACTCATTTATTGCGGTAAAGCTAATTCCAGGTCGCGATTAATACGCTAGGTACTCTGTGCATTTAAAAATAAATTTCGAAATTGGAAATGAATCTAGGAGTAGTACTCCAAAGATTTGAAAATTTTACAGTATTTGAATACCTATGGCGTTCGAATTTCCGATAGTCAAAATAAATTATGTTACACCTGGATGCTATTGGATATTTTTTTGCGAGTTGAATAAACCCGTGCACTTTTTTCTGTTCTGACTAGGTACTCATACATAGTATCAGGGCTTTTGTTATTTGTTGTATAGAAATAATTTATATGTATGTTATACGTCAAATAAGTTACTGAGAATGAAAGGCAAGTTATAACTTTCAATATTTGCAATACTTAAAGATCTGATAGCCGTAATAATTAAGTGAAATTCGACCTCCTTCTTTTACATGCCGTAACTGATACTTGATACGAGAACGCATAATTTATTAATCACCTTTAGATCAAAAAGTCTTATAAACCCTATAAATGCTTGTAGATACCTATTGGCTACAATATTACACATTAGTAATCATTCTATTGCATATTTAATTGAATGGAATTTTTGTATTAACTTAGCTACAGATTTCAAGAAAGTATCTATTGAATAAATTTTCCACGTCTCTTGAGGAAATTAATGGGACTTTCCGTCTTCCCTTTGATTTAGATAGAATAATTACTGTACAAGTTTGAACGTCATGGAATGATTCCGTTTGAAGGGTTCATTGCCCACAATTAACCCTGTTACACAGACATTTCTGGGCCGATATGATGAACTATACGTTTTAAAATATAAAAATGTAAGGAATCAATTTAATAATCGAAACCAATTCGAGAACGTATTGTTTCGATTCGATAATTGGCATCGATACGCAAGATATCGATTTGTTTACGGTTAAAGGATGCGGCACCGTTCAATTGGCGAAGTGGTACGCACACCCGTTAACTGGTACGATGTAGTTACGGCGGTTTACTAAGAGTGTTTAACTCACAGCCATGGACGGACCTCGAGACAGTCATATGAGCTCAATAATATACACATGACTTGTGTTAGCCGTTTAGCGTCATTAGGTTACATGATGAAGAAACAAATATTTTCTCTTTCTTCATTGTTTCAACAAATTCTATGAATACTGTAAATGTAGTTAATTTACATATATTACAAGTATAATACCTAATAATGATAATATCTTGGGACAGCTCACACACGGTCATCTGATCCCAAACTAGGCAGAGCCTGTACTATGGCAACCAAACAACTGATAAACATACTTATATATTTCTAAATATATACATAGTATAGATAAATAACACCCATACACAGAACAAAATTTGTTCTGTGTATGGGTGTTATTTATCTTATAGCACGACCATTTAATGGTCGTGTTCACACACAAAGATTCGTCCTGGGTGGGAATCGAACCCACGACCTACGGCTTAGCAGTCAGTGTCACTAACCACTAGCTAGACGAACAGTCCAGTCACAGGTATCCAAAAAACACACTTAAAAAATAATTATGTAAAGAGATGTTTCTTTACATAATTATTTTTTATCAGGGCACGAAGAGTCAATGGGATTTTGTGACATGGTAACAATATACCTCGTTCTCTTTCATATTTAATTCTTCAAAGCTTATTCATTGAATTAAACCACAGACTAATCGATTAAAGACCTTCAACGAACTCTCAACTGGTTTTGTATCCTAGTGATATAACGTTATACAATTTGCATTTTAGTTAATAATTTTAAGCTTGAGACTCTGTATCCAAGCGTCGTACGATTATTACACGTTTGAGGCACGTGCAATGACTGTGTTTTTAGTAGTGTATATTTTTTCAAGTATTATTCTCAGTCTAATTAAAAACTTGCCTAAACATAAATTCTATAATTCTGTGAAAAATCATAGGTGCTAAAGACTGGCAAAAGATGCTTAATTTTACAGAAATTGATTATGTTTAAGGTATTAGGGTTATCATTTATTCATTAGGCATTTAATTATAATTAACTAGCTATTGTTCGCAGCTCCGCTCGCGTGGGCTTCGGTTACCGGGGCAAATTAAATTACTTTCTTAATAAGTGGGTAATCTACCAGTGAAAGAATTTTTAAAATCGGACCAGTAGTTCCTGAGATTAGTGCGTTCAAACAAACAAACAAACTCTTCAGCTTTATAATATTAGTATAGAGTATAGATATGGACACAAATTTATTCATTTGTTACTAAAAATTTGAATTTCGTACACAAGCATGACAACCTTGAAGCTTATAATAAGACATTGGTAGCATTCCTTTTAAGAGCGTTTTTTTTTACTTTTTATCGTAGCATTAATTGTGTTAAATGACAATATTATGAGAAAAATCATAGGTATATACTCAAGTGTCTACGCAATAGTTTAACAAAACCACACATTATTAAAGATAATACTTCTATTATATGCGATGACGGGAACATCTGAAAATACCTTGCCGCACGTTTTCTGCAGTACCTACCTATTTTATTTAAGTGGAAATGTTTCATAATAAGTATACTGTAACGATTAAGTGTACCTGAAAGGCAACTGTGATAAAGTAGAAACTGGCCCGTTACTTTTTAAATTATTAGTACAGACATTAGGTACAGCTATCTGATATTTGTGTCCCATCATTTTTATAACAAAGCTACTGTTAACTCTAAACAGAATTGATTGTCGTGACTGTGTTAAAAAAAATATTTCGTACTCAACGGTTATACCGAAGCCCGATGACGTCACATCTTCAAAGATATAATCTGTTAGATAATTGAGTAATAAGCGACCAAAAAGCCTCCTTTTTGCTTACTATTAAGTATTATCACGTAATCATAACAAGCATAATATTATGTCGTCAAATATTGGTTAACTTTAAATCTTATTTCGCATAAATTAAAGTTTAATTTCTTTTGTTTCAGATGCCCCGAATGATGCGAATTACATGATATGTGGTGTCGTGATCGCAATGGCCCTCGTTGGGCTTATTATAGTGTTGCTGGCCCTAACAATAAAGTAAGTTTAAACTATAATTAAATAATGTTATTGGTTAAGGGTATTACTAAACATAGTTTCTGAAATAAATAAAACTATCGATCTCAGAAAAATGCCAAAAACTTTTTCTTGTTTAAATAGTCACCGCAAACAGTCAAAGTCCACAATAATTACAGTAGGATGTCTTAATATAAAAGCTCTTATATGTCACTTGAAAAACTACAATCGATAAAAAACTCCTATTTATCTTCGGCCTATTAATCCATAAAAATATTTATTTATATACTAATATAAATATTAGAATATAAATGTGCATTTATATTCTAATATTAATATTATCTATATTATATACTATCTATCTATATAATATATCTTAATACGGATATTCCGTATTAAGATATTAATACAAAAATGAAATAGATTTATTTCCAAATAATTTCATTTCCTTTCATAGAAAAATTTAAATGCTATAAGTATTGCATGAGACCAGTTTCAAATAAAATAACATTACTACTATCTTCAATATCGATGGAAACTCATAAAATAAAAGTGCTTGATCTTACTAGAGTGTTCTTCAGCGTGCAGTCGTATAACCGATATAAAATATGATGAATTATTTATTTTCATTGGTCTTGTTGATTGATGTGAACGGTAAATCAACGATCATTGATTGTAAAATGCAAATAAGGCCAAATTGTATAGGCTTGGTAAGATATATGCATCTCTTGTATCGGTGGCTGTACCTATAAGATTTTGTTTAAATGTGATCGTATTTGATAGTGAAGCATTCGTGTTCTACTAAATTTGGAAAACAAAATTCAAGCAGCGTATTTTATATTAAAGTTTGACAGATAGATAAACTTTTTACTGAAAACAAAATAAGTATCGCTGTCTTCGAATTAACCCATTAGACAATTTAACCTAAAACCACTAAGCTAATAGTCTTAAACGCTACCTTCTACGAAGTCATTGTTCTAGTCACATTTACACATAAACGGGCAACAAAACACAATCGGCATTAACGTTATCAACTAGCATATACAAGGTGCGGAAGTTAACATAATTGTGGGTGTGTACAAAAAGGTCAGCTTTATTGAAAAATCCTTCGCAGCTCTATAATATAGATAAGACTTCAGAATGATTCTTAATCTGTTCTTTATTGTTAAACGAGGACAAAATTCTTGATAAACAATAATATTAACAGGTTTTCTGCGTACTTGGACTAAAGAGAAACATTTGTTTTCGAATTAGTTTCTTCAATGCAATAAGAACAGTGCCACACTAAACATTCTTATCCTGATTAACTTTCTCCTAGACTGCGTGTCAGTCTATTCTGAACACATAAGGAATGCTGGCACCAAAACAGCAAGTGGAGTTCATTTGATGTTTCCGTTTTTACTTTTATTCTATAACTATCTTGAACTAGAAATGTCTAGAACATGTTTTCGCGATCGCGAATAAGTCTAGAATAGATAAGAAGTTTATTTACTTTTTTACTAAAGTTTAGTTCAGTCAATTAAAACGACAATCGGTGATTTGAAACGATAAAAAAAAAATACTTAAATTCGTATTTTTCCTTAGTAGTACATTACAAAATATTATTAAAAAAAATGTTGCTTATTATATTAGAAGTGGAATAACGCAAAAGGAGGTTTTCAGGGCAACTCTTTGCTTGCATTATTCTTACTTAAACAAAACAATTTTGCTAAATATTATTATATAATAGAAAAACACTTGTTTTTTTCCTACTTATATACACAACTATGTATCAATCAGTGCATTCATTTTGATACGTATAAAGACAGACGCAGTATACATGCAAGTAGATAGATTCATATAGAAGTATTTGTATGCAACTAGTGTATGTAGCTATGTAGCTGTCTGCAGTTTTGGCAATATGACAAAGATTTTCGTGATTCTTTGAATTCCCAGTCAGTATAATCACTAAGCAGTGACGTTAAACATTTAGAAAGTACTCGTAAAATGATTTATTTAGATTCAAATGACATACAAATTGGGTAAATCAGTCTTTTTGTAACTACAAAATCTGTCATATTTGCTGCTTTTGAAGTAATTTAAGGATGACTTTTGGAAGAAACAAAACACTCAAAGATTTTAGTTCGTGATAGATTTATTATATATTTTACCTTAAATGTGAATTATTATCAATTAGTTATCCTAATCAGTTCCTTGTTTTTACAAACGACGTAGCGCCATTAGTGATTCCCCGCCTATCGTTTTTACTGATTAAAAGATAATTATTTATTTGCCTACAAATCTATTACATATCTTTAGCATTTCCTTGAAGTAGTTAATACAATTTGTAAAACATTTTACCATTTTATATTTCCTTAGTAAATATGGAATTGTGTTCGCACCCACAAGAAAACTCTACGTTTCGTTTCAAACAGACTAGTTCATTAATATTTCTAAAGAACATTACACAATACTTAGATGACGTGATTGACGTTTGATATTATAAGTAATAGAATCGGCTTGCAGCTTACAATTCAAGACTTATCACAACGTCAAGGCAATAGAATGGCAGAACATCTGTACTGGGTCATTTCAAGGATTTGCGAAATGTACGTATAGTACAGTCAACCATACAACTTTAGTAACAATCGAATACTAAAAATCGACCTTAAGGCCTCACGAATTAAATCGCTTACAATATCAAAATATTTCTTTTAGTTAGCTGTTGTCTGTACATTGCCTTATTGTATTTGACATGAATCATACCGGGTTGATTTTGTTTTATTTATATTTTGTTTTTAATAATTTGAATTTAGAGAATGTTTAGTCTAGATATTTTTTAATGTGGAAACTTTTTGATTGTTGTCATCGTTAAGTAGATTATGATCTTATCTACTTGCATAATATTTTAAGTATTTGTTTTGTAATAATTTCTAATATTCTTATACTCACTAAATTAGTCCCTATTTTTAATTATCGTCTTATGAACTATCTATTGTAATCGTTTCATGTCAAAGTTTCAAAATGAATAAACAATCAATTTAAGATATTTTTTGTATCCCGCCCCTTACATAATTAAGGAAAACGTCAGGTTTTTCCTATAAATTTTACGTGCAATTAAGATTAGTTTTACGTAAAACTTTGTTATACCAGTTCAATGTGATTCCCCTTTTTCAAGTTATGGTAGACTAAATCACATCAAACCTTTTATTTTATTCAATTGAATTATATATTACTTTATAAAATAATGAAATAATTTTATGAAATACGTACGTAAACATTTATTCGATACAATAAATATTAATATAATTTAAGATTCTAAAAGATAAGGTCAATGACCACGACTTGTTTTGTACTACTGTTTTCAAATTCAGCTTTTAGACTTGAAATAATGAAAATGTACTAGATAGGTCAGCTACCCATAGTAGCACCATAATTTGGAAATACATTTCTGTCTAAATCGCACTGTAATGTTCGCGATTTAAATCTCATTCCTTTAAGCATAATTGGTTTCACTTTGTACTTTCTTTAAGTATTTTTCCTTTGTCTGACGATTGCACCCGTCAATCACATGCACAAACAATCGTATTTGGAACAAACATCTAAAAGAAGGTCGTATAAATATTTATCTTGCTGTAGGAATCGAGTTAGAGACCTTGACCTCAGGAATAGCATTCCTTTGCAAGTCAATTGGGTCATCAGATGATAGCTTGTTTCGTATACCGCTTTTAATTATCTAGTTATATCTTATGTAATCAACAAAGGCTACTTGTCATCAAAATATCCAATATTAATTTAGGGATTTCTAGGGTTCTTAAATATCAACTACAGATCTAAAAACGAAGTCATCTGAAGGTAGATAGTAAAAATTTTACGTATTCTAAAACTACCTTCATTTGTTTCTAATTCTTATGTCTGTGACGTCTTTTAGTCTGCCACTTGCAATTTAAATGTCGAACGTGTCTTCATACCCGTATAAAATTGGTTAATAGTGAGTGCCTCAAACTCCGAAACACCAAAGATGCATCTCATTCGTATCTTCAAAAAAACCTTCAAGAAGATATTGAAGAAAATGTGAGTAAAATCAATCGTTATAATTTTTTTCAACGTAAGTTTTTTTTTGGGGACCATAAATGTGTGGTTGTTAAGTTAGAGAAAATTAAATATCATACACGGAAATTATTTAAGTGGTACTAACAATGATATTGTAAGTAAAAAGGTGCCACCTTTTTACTTATAATATCATTGGGTACTAATCAATTTGTTCATGATAATTGTTTACGTTGGCGCGATCATATTATTATAAGGGTGGAATTTCTGCTAAGAATCACTTATTTGTAAGCTATTAACATCATACCGTATTATGTTAAGGTATAAATTGTAAAATTATAGGTACAACTAATTAGAATTTCTATTTTGTTTAGGAAAACTAATTAAAACTCGTGTCATGTAAAAAAAATATTTGTATAAGAATTCTTTCGATTAACAAACCTTGCAAAGTCAATGTCACGTCACATGAGTATTTCGACATGAATTAACTTATAGGGTGCTGAAGCCCTATATGGTAGATAATTGATAAGATAGATAGAGAACCAGTTCAATCCAGTTATCACTATTCCGGGCTCATATTCTTATTATTACAACTAACATAAAACTCATTTTACTTTATCGGGGACATCGATTTGGGCTTAGGCAGTGTTAGGGCTTATCTTGTCCCGTTGGCATAACTTTCCAGTTTGAGAGTTCATTCTATTGAAATAGATCACAACATTAAAAAATACTGAACTGATATATCTGTGATTTATGTGGCGACCAATAATCTTAAAGTACTGGAGTACAAAATTACTGTTTGGCTTTAGAACGCATAGCTATACAAGGTCATTGTTAAGCTATTTGTAATTACGAAATGTATATCATTGACTAGTTAGCACCACTCTTTACTAGTGACCGTTGGTTTTTTATACGCCACGTCCCCAGTTAATTGATATTTCCGCGTTGGATCACTAGAACACTAATTAATCCCACAGCTGGTTAATTAAAATTTGCACAAATTGTTTCAAACATGTTTTTATTACGAATATTATGTTCGCAGAATTTTAGTCCTAGTAGGTAATAGATATGTGCCTTCTCTGATGCGTGTGTGAATATAAAACCGAATTACGACGCAAAAAGATGAATTACACTATCCCGGTCATATATTGTACATAAATTTAAAATATGTGCGTAGGTTGCCAATACTTACAATTTCTTTAAGCCTTAACAAAAAAATACTGAAGTTGATTCTACCCAGCTAAAGAATGGCTTGTTATATCATTGGATGAGATATTCAACGATATAAAAGAGAAATAAAAATATTTCAAGGTGTTAACGTTATTTAAAGAGCAGAATTATGATAACATTTGTGTAACACTCAAACATAATCCTGTATATTATTAGAAAATTTGCAATTTAACGCATAAAGAACCCCAAGGTTTGGTACCCACGTTAGACTGGAAGTTTGCCAAATTTGCAGCCCGTCTGGACATTACAATGATCTCTGTTTATTTTTGTTAACTGTGCTGTTTTAAAATCGCAAATCACCGCTATCAAATCGCCATTGCGGCCAATACGACTGCCCATCTCATCACTCAGTTACCGGCAGTTCCACCAAACCACACAATATATTCGCTTGTTTACACCTGCAAACAGCTTCAGAACCATCATTTTTGTTAACTGCGGGCGATTTCTGATACTTTAGATAAGAGAGGTGTTAAAAACGATATTAAACGATCAAACTCTCACTTACAGGTTGAGAAAACAGTTTATTTTATGTTACACTATAAATTCATGATAATTATGATACCAGTGAACGTGCATATCATGTTCAACCTAAAATTTGCTTGAATTTTCTACAATTAGATTTAAATTCTTCAAATATTTTAGAAATGAAAGCACGAACCGGAGGTAGGTGCCTTTGATACGAAATTCAAACAATCACATTCGAGTTACGTTTCATAATTTAATATTTAAGAAGAAATATTTTGTTCATTTTAGGTTTAATTTTTTTTCCAATTCTCGACAAAGTATGTCTGTTATAATTTACCCGTATATTGTATAAATGTTTTGAATCAGTTTGCGTACTGTTGAATAACGTCTATTGCTGCATTGAATATAACAATCCAGTGATGTTAGCCACGCCAGTCAAAACGAGGTCAGCTATTGTGGTCATCTACCATGGCTACTTCGCAGGGCATGGCGTTCCCACGGCGTGGACAAATAAATGCATGGATTGATAATTACCATTTATCCCAGCTGTTTCGTACTTTTTAAAAGTCTAGATTTTTTACAAGTCGATTGAAATCTAATTATTTATTCTTCATTGTTAATTTGCATTTAAATATCTTTTACGTAATATCTTATAATATGCACTCTGTAATACAGCAAATTGTGTTATGAAAATAATATTTCTCGAACGTAATAGCGTGATTTTGTTTTGTTTTTTCGAGATTACATTAAAAGTGTCGCCAGTTATCTAATCGGTACATAACAATACTATTAGTGTAGCAATAACATTATCAACATGCTTTGCATAACAGAAAGCTGTGTAAGCTTTGACGTCAATGTTTGATCGAACACTCTCCAATGTGTTATCGAGTTTGTTATATTTTTGATTTTGTGTTTGCAACATTTCTGGAGCATAATTTTAAATCATGTCAAAAGCAATCTACAAGTATAATATTTTACCGTGATACGCAAACAATTCTGTTTCGATTGTCTCGTCTCTTACGGGCTATTTGTTATTTATGAATGCGACATACGGGGATCGACATCCGTTGACGTCCCACTGTTTTCAGTTAAGCCACGACGAGCGTATAACAAAGCAGTCTTCACAGAGATCATTTGAATTTGAAAGACGTGCTCGGCTGAAGAAAACAATGTATTAATTTGTTATACTTATCAAATATGCGAATTTGTAAGAGTGTGTATTCAAGTGTGTGTCCAATGTTATTGGAGCTTGCAAATGACAGAATAAAGGATAGCTCGCGTGTGGTGTACAGCCCTCGTTCACATTGTAAATGTGGGGTTTCCTGGATATGGAAATGGGTGGAAATGAATGCAAATTACAGTAACGCTACGGACTATTACGAAGGGCTTTACAGTGCGGGGTCGGATCCCCTTAACATTGCAATAAGGTAACGGGAGAGGTGCGTGTTCAGTCGCCACCCACCGCTGCGCGAGGCGTGGTGGCCGGCGCCACGAACGCCGCTCAGGCAGTCAAATAGTCACCGTCGGTACGGCCGTGTGTATTGAAAACTCGCACAGCGGCTGTCTGCCAGTGTGCGCCAAAACGGCCGTCCGCGCGCCTCACGTTGGCGGCTTGCCTCAACTGTCCTCACTTACTAAGTCTCCTATAACCTGTGTCTGTAAAGTGTCTGTGCACGCGTTTCGATGCTCTTCTCTCCTATCGCCGTCGAGGCGATGAAGTGCAAAGAGGAAAACTGTGAAGTCGGCGTGGTGCTAGAACACAACTCCTTGATCGTGCTATCCGTTGACAAGACCATCGTCTGCCTATGCGGAAGGGATAGGAACAATCCCTTCGAGCGCGGGTAATTCTCATCGTTCTGCATTCTGGTACGACGCTAACTGATTACCTCGACTTAACTCCTGTCAACTAACAACTGGTAATCGCACACGCTTCATTGTTGAACTGTTTCAGCTGTATTGCTATTTGGCCGATATTTAGCCACGTAAACTGGCTTAATTCCTTACAGATTATTGGCAGTGATTGTACCATTCCATAAGGTATTAAAATTTTTGTCACACCTTGTTTTTCCCATACGAAAACCTGTTCACTATCATTTTAATATGCTCGAAGGTTGTCGTCAATATGGTCAAGGCAAATTTCTTACGATTGGCCATACTCCAGTATATATTTGCCTATCTATATTTCCTAGTTCAATAATAAATAATACCAAAATAACTGGACATTTCAATTTGGTGTCGTGCTCAGGTTTCCGTGTTCAGTGGTTGACTACATTATTTAACGTATACCGTTCTATTTAAAATTTAACAATTCGATTGAATGAGTCAGAATATTGTAACTGGCGACTGACAAAAAAACTATAGTTGACCATACCTACTCTACCTATGTAATGGTTCTAAGAACAGCTAGACCGAAGAAACGAACAAGGTCGTGGCCGGCCGTACAATGGCTTCTGTAGAATGATGCTTAAAAACTCGTATGCGACTTACATTATAACTTATTAATTATTCATTTGGAATAATTAAAAAATACAATCCAAGACTGAAATGTTTGCGTAAAATTCGTTTTATTTAAAACGAGTTCAGTCTTTACTTCAAGTATTATAATGCGTATATATGTACTGTATCGATTTGCAACAGATTTACGATACCAGAAACTGGGAAGTGGTTAACGAGCTGGGTGCTGGGTACGCGGAAGTATATGTTAAGTAGATAAATAGAAGCACATAAATATTGTTCGTAGAAAACTAATTAGTTTACATAGTAGGTTATAACAAAAAGGTTATATAAAGTGGAGGTTGAGCATGATAACCTTCTGTCTATATCGGTAACACGTTAACCTACAGTCTCGGCAGGTGTCAGCACGCAGGTGTGACGGACTTTCTTCAAACATTTAAATAACCTATGTGCCGACGATTTCGTAAACACGGATATGCAAGACGTAAACAAAACCCTGCCAAGAAATGTATCTAAGATCAGAGATTCATTATTCCCAACACGGTTAGATTAAATCGTCTTCAACTAACATTTGGAGCCCAGACAAACAAAAAGTTTTAAATAATGAAAGTTTTGAAAGTTGTTGCTTCTTAGCAGTTGATAGTCATCGGCGTGGCCTTATTTTAGTTTGTGTACACAACAACGTAGTGCTATTTCATTGTTATTATTTTGAAATGAGGATGATGGTAATTTGTTGACAAATTATTCCGACATCTGTTCGTTGGGGTCACATTAAAAATGTACCCCTGTTGACTCCCATCATTATATTTGACGTCAGTACCTACTGACAATCGAAAGCCGCCAATAACCGTTTTATCAATACATATTGAATGTTTGTTATTGTTCAGAGATCTTGTTCCTCTCTTGGGAACTACGGGTGTGTAACTATAGTTTGCTAAATGAATGAACAAAACGAATAAGAATATTCTAGTACAAGTTTTTGAGATTTAAAAGTACAATAGGTATTAGACAAACTTAAAATTGAAAATGTTTTTTTATTTCACTAATCTCAGAAGATGAAGTTACAACGTTGTTAACGACATTCAATACCGTCAAAATAAAGTATGGTATTACGGAGATTACGCCGCAGATAGCCTCTGATTGACGCAATAAGAGGTCAGAAAAAACATTTTGTTACTAAGAGATGTTACTGGCATCCAATGGATAGGTAGTCATCTACAAACATCGTGGTTGATATGAATTTGATTATACCTACGTCATTGGTGACAAAAGAAGCTGTTGTTCGCTAGATTATACCAGTTTACAATTTTTTTTACCATATAAATCGATTTTCGAAGCGAATGTATGTCACTACATGACTGTTCCAACAAAATCATTCGTATACGAAATGCATCTCTTAACTTTCACGAAGGTCTGCTTATATTCTCACTGTAATGTTTACATCCGCCGGCTATTTCACAAGCAGTATTTAAAGAAACATTTGACTATGCAATCTTATGTTAGTACTAACTGATAATGAAACAAATGACACGACCTGTTGAGCTGACGATGAAAAAGACTTGTCACATCGCACTAATGTTATTATTTAGCCTTCAATGTCAAACAATCATGCACCGCAGGTACGCACAAGCATATAAATCACAAAGTTAAATAGAGAGTAACTCATTGTTTGTTACTATGGACGCTAAAATCTCCATTCTTTTAAAAACTACTTTGTTCCAACATTACGAATGCACAAATAGATTTTGGTAGACAGCGGTTTTAAACGACAAAAAATCAATATTCGTCTAGCAGGTACGCCTTCAGACAAATATTCTTCATAGTTGTATAGACTGCAGCATAAGTATATTCGCGTCAATTGTGTTATAAAAATGGCTTTTATTATCGCGAAGTAATCTACATCATTTGTTCTTTAAAGAATCTACTTTTTTTCTGGTTTATAACAATATCCTCTAGACGGATCTCAAGGGTAACGACTTATAATGGCTTACTACCTGTGTTTTTTATCCCACCAGGCACTATTCGAGTCAAAGGCCCGGAGCTTTGCTTAAGTTAGTCGTTGCTAAGGGCATTGCACCTTTGCGTTCTCCCTTGCCCTGCAGCCCTACTTTGACTTTTGGAGGCGAAAGCTTTCAAAATGAACCTCCCTTACCGCCATGTGAATACAAGTGTTGGACAGAAAGAGATGCAGTGTCAGCGTTGAGTGCGTCTACTTTATCCATAAACCCAACTGTGCGTAAAGTATTAGCTATACATTACTACGCATATTTATATTGTGGACTTTGAACTCGTTTAATGGTGAAATGCAGAACTCTCTCTTGATTTATCATTATCTCTGGGATCGATAGGAGTGAGTTTAATTACTTTTAAAGTTAGCACTTTATAAAGCAGGTACCTAGGTGTTTACTTACGTAATCTGCTTATAAAGCACATATTAAAGATTTTACTCTTAATGCAAGCATAACATGATGTCTGTATTTTTTTTTATTCGTGTTTGTTGTTGTGATATTATAAAAAATGGCATGTTACACCTTCATGTTCATAACATTACGGCAAACTAGAAAATTAAATAATGCTTTATTTAAACAGGTCCTGTTCAACGCAAGAATAACTAATTGCTACCGAATATATTTAACCAGTTTTGAATTCACAGTCTTCGCAGATGTTTTAACTTTTTACCAGTAGAGGTATTACCAGCAACTTCATTACCAGTAGTTTATAAATGCGTTGGGTTGTGCGGGACAAACCAACGGTCAGGCCTTCTGGTGCGTCATAATTATTACGATACGATAGCGTCGGGCGCCGGGCGCTGCCACGCTACCATTCGTAGTTTTTCGCGGAAAACGGTCATATCGTCAACCTCAACCGTTCCCTCCCCCCGCTGCCCCCCTGATACCCGCGCTAGCGCCGCGTCATAAGCGCGTCTATAAAAGGCTCACGCGCTCCTCTTCTTTAACTCAGACGCATGGAGTACTCCGTAGAGGTCGTTTGGCACGAGCGAGCGCTTTGCTAGGCACCTGCCGGCCAATCTTCACGATATAATTCTAGTCACCAACCGCGCAGCTGTAGCTACGTAGCGCGGTTTGCCGCGCGTTCCTACGAACAGTGATATGTGCAATAGCCTTACAACAAAATAATTGTGATAATTTATTTAAATTACTTAGTTATTAGTTACAAGAGTCACTAAAACCGCGATCGGCTGTGAGTGAAAACTGTGAAATTGAAATGTTGTGACTGCCCGATTGGAACTTGTTACCTGTGATCCAGCCCAGTGTGATCAGTTATTCTTGCGTTAACGGACCGTTTACCACAATGGTTGGAAATAACGGTACTATGATGGCGATTCGCATCGTCCACAGCAAGCTGCGCAAGCGGGAGGAGCACTCGGCTTCCGTGCACCCAGCTGAAGTTCTTCAGGCTGCGCCTGCACAGCAGCCGGAGCCTCTTGCCTTCCGCCAGCAGCCGCTGTGGCAGTTTCCGCCGCCGCTGCCCCCGCCTTACGTCTATCCTCACGATCAGGTGTGTACACATAACCATAACAAACAAAAACAATCATGATATCAATGCCGCCTATCTATTTCAAGAATTGAAACCAGTTCCAGTCGTTATACTTGACCCCAATACTGTTTTACCTAGCATTAATATCCAACTGCAACGTATTTTACTTCAAAAATCTCCATTCGCCTCGAAAACAAACAAACAATAATAAAAGTTGTATGTTGGGAAATAAATGTTACATTATAAAACGAAAGAAATCATGACTGGTTCGACCCTCCCCGCCACTGAGAGAGAGCTGGTTGAACACGTAGGTAGACACGATATCTATGTGCGAAATAAATTTAAATGTCGGGACATGCTTGTTGAATAGAAAGCTGCACAAGGCAAGCGTGTCGTAATACTCCGACCTTCTTTCTTGCCGTCTTACGAACAAAAGAGGCTACGCAAACGTCTGACTAAAATTTTAAACTTGTTAAAACGCTGACCCCAATATTACGCTCTAATAACCGCTTCCCGAGGTGAAGCTTACCTGCGAAACGGCCCATTGATTTGTTATATCGAATCGTACACTGTGTTTGTACAACGGCTGCATGACCACATATCGAGACGGCACACCAGGAAGTAGATAATGCTAATGTGTCTTTGAATAGCGTATTCAAGGCTTGCCTCATTCTAGCTTGGCCTCAACATCACTTTGCAACATTAGCTTCCTAGACATGTAGGAGCTTTTTTTTTCAAGTTTAAAACAAGTATTAGCTTTAAGATTCCTACTTCCGAGTAAAGTCTTTGTCTATATGTTTAACATTTATCCAAACAAAAACGCGTTTCCTGTAAAACATAATAGAACGAACTTCTTTTCTTTACCCGCTTGACAACAAACCAAAATAAACGCCGGATTGATGTATTGTATAACAGTTGAAGTTATTTCACGCAACGGACTTAAAATGTATTGCGCTGCATTGGGGTCGATAACGGTAGTGAAATCGGGTAGAGTAGGGGTCAAACATCTGGTGTAAACTTCCAAACGTGTCTGGTTACTTGCTCAATGAGACTAATTATTTATTTTCCATTGTTTACAGGACAACTTGATGCAGCCGCACGGAAACGAGCGTGCGAGTTTCCGCAGTCTTCGCAAGAACATCGGTGGTCGTTGGAAGCGACTAGTGAAAAAGAAGCCTGAACAGGAAGTTTACACGATCCCGCCTGAGCTCAAGCCACAGCTCAAACAAATATACGTGTACTAACTGCACGTTCTAGTAATTATAGCTGAAGCAGGATACTTCGCTGCGTTGATCTAAAGGCGATGACATCAACCTCAACTCGACGGTTGTAAAACATCAACTTTTATCATTACTCGAATATCAAAATTGTAAACCTGCACGGCTCGACAGCCACTATCTCTGAACATATCCCTTTCGACCAATTAATTCTAATGACCAATGTTACTAAAATATTCTTCTTTCATTCAACACTTCATTGTGATTTTAAAGCCTAGAAATTGTATTATTAAGTATTAGAATTTGATGTTTGTGACTTGTGAGCGTTGTTTCGTTGCAGATCGTATGAGAGTGATAGTCAAATGAATTTAGTTTAATTAATTTAAAGATATGAATGTGAATTAGGAAGATGCGGTCGCGCATACTAGTAACGAAAATCCAATAATTATGAATAAACAATTATGATGCCTTGTTAAGTGTAATTTTGACTAATTAGGGCATTTCGTAGTTCATTAACTTATTGTAGACATGATCGTATTCGTAAGTGAACTCCGATCAAAATAGTTTATGAACTTATACATACTGAATGTATATGTGTGAGAGCTGACGATTGAGACATCTTATTGGTTGATGCAGTATTTTTAGATCATTCATTTTGTGTTGCGAGTGAGACTGAATAATGGTACAATTTTAAGTGTAACGTGACATTGAAATTTTCGAATAAATACACAATATTTTCTGATATTATTGACTATAAGTATCAAATATCAAACAATATCACGATGGAATATCAAATGACCTAGTTGTTGAATGTTGAGTTGCTCGAATTGCTTTTGTAGTATAATTATTCAGATTTTCGCCCGGTCCTTACTGTGATAAATAATTAAAATGAAGAAATAAAGAATATTATTGACAGAAAGATGTAGTTTTACCTTGATTGCCTTATACCTTGTCAATTAAAGTCTAGCAAGGGCCGACGGTCGAGAATTTTGATAGCTCATATTGAGCCCTGATATTTTGATGATGTAAGCTGATAGATAATAGGTAGAATTGAGCCATGAATATATGTTTTCTTTCATTAAATTAACTGTTGCTGTAGAAGAAACCATGTTATAACTTTAATTTTAACATCGTGAGAAGTTTTTTGTTTTGAAAAAATGTAATCTTTCGTTGAAATATTGGAAAATAAATTCCATCATTATACTGAAATGCTTTGTTTCCTTATTTAAACCTTGTGCGGACGACTAATTACAACAATAATCCAAGCAGGTAAAATACACTGCGTAAGCGCGTAGCACGCGTGGAATGAATTAGAGGTTATGCGAACTCAAACATTCATATCCTTAGACTATTCCTTGATTCTTGAATGAAAACAATCAATAATAACAGTTATATTTACAAATCGCCCATTCAGAACTACGGAAGAAAACAATACGTTGGGTTTTGTTATTAAAAATGCCTTTACATAATCAAACGACAAAGACCTAGTAATGTCATTAACTCCATCTGTCGTTTGGACAAAACTTTTACATCATAAACAAGTGCCCCCTAGCGTCAAAAGTAAGTAACTATCAGGAAACAGTCGTAAAAGCGCCATCTGTACAAATACTTGAGAATTACTTGGTTAGATAAATACCATGACATGTCGCAACAAAACCAATTGGTTTGGTAACAAGTATAGACATTTAATCACAGATGGCAGTTACATCAAAAACATGTAAACCGGTTGTATAAAAAATTTAAATATTAAAAAGATTTTCGAATAAACATGAACTTTTTATTTTTTTTAAATAATGAAATCATCATAAATAAAGAGCTCTAAGAAATTTATAGTTGAGAATACTTTTCAAAGCTAGGTACTCAGGGTATTAAAGAGTGAGTAGGTATACTTTCCCTTTTCTACACTAAAAGGCTTTGTAAATAATTAACCCGTTCGGTTAAAATGGAGCCGAGACCAACGCCCGCATGATGTCGGTCTCGACCCTAAACCGCTAACCTTTGAGAGATTAGTTTGTATTAGGAAATTATCTTCTTTGTGAGTCTTTGTGTCATATAGGGTGATAGAGGCATTCGTTGTGAATGTTGCTATCAATACAATTAAATACAATAGTAGCAATATGGGGGCTGAAGTAATAAACAGCTAAAAAGGATTGATGCTGGCCTGTATAAAGGTATTGCGTGTTTTTTACATTAGATAAGACTAACATTATTTTTTGACTATATAATTGTACTTCACCGAAATAAAACAAAAAACTGTAAAGTTAAAAGTTTGACAATCTCATCCAACCTCCTTAATTATTAATTAATGCAGCTGGTGGCAGCTGCTCGACACATAATATTTTATCTTTAAATCATTGTAGTTCTGACCTAGACTGTTCACTACTAACAAATGTTATGCCATGGTATGCAACTAGTATTGTAGAGCTTCGTATGTTTTGGAAAATTATACAAGTTTGCACGTGTGAAGATTATGTCACAATCATTGGCTTGAGTTGGCATAATAAATTGATTAAGAATTTATTATGTCAACTCAAGCTATCAATTAATCTATTGTTGAAAAATTGTATAACATTTTTAGAGCAATATTATAATTAATATAACATTAATCACACAAGTTTTCCAACAAGCTTTATTTATTAATTTAAGTATTATTTATTCATTATTAAATATAATTAATTATTATTGAAATATATTTATTATTTATTAAATCTATAATAAAAAATGCATTTTAAACTCTATCCGACGGAATCTCTAAACGGTCTAAGTACTCACCTTTGGAGAACGAGTTTTTTTTGCGTAAGTATACCATTCAATAAAAATCTACGATTAGAAAAACAAAAGAACTACTTCCAAAAAGATCTATACAAAAATCCGAATAAAACTGACCCTCTACATCTAAAATTAAATTTTCCCATCCAATACTAATGATCTATCAGCCCGTGGATGCGATTACGGGAGTCTGGCAAAGCTCTTGAACGCCTTAGGGCAGCACGTGACGTGGTCCTTTGTTGTTACATAAATAAGCATCATTGTGTGCAAGAGGGCGAGCCCTCATTATAACGGGAGACGTGTCAATCTATCTGACTAGATTTTGAAAGGTTGTGCGTGATTTGGGAGCTGTTCTGTGGTTGCGGAAGTTTCCACTCGTAGTTCTTTATTCTTGCTTGCTCTGCCATTTATTCTTGTTTAGCTGTCTTTATAAAATTTTAACGAATCTGTTGAGCGAAATTTCCGTGCAGCAACAAGAAAAATGTGTTTAAACGGCAAAAAATTGACATGACGATATACATTTTTTATGGGTGGCTGTATTTAAGCGAAAATGTAAAGTTCAATTAAATTACCCAATGGGTCAGTTAAATCTATCCTACTTCTTATTCATAATTATTCCAAGTCACCAGTGACAAACGGTGACGGAAATCATCGTGTAGAAACCTGGATTACAAAAATTTTAATCTGAAATCATCAACCCTCACTGAGCAAGAGTGGTAGATGGATAGAATATACTTTGTTGTACACCAACATAATACTCATTAATACCTACTCGTTCCTTCTCCATATGTAAAGAGGCCTATGCCAGCGGTGGGACATTTATAGGCCAGTATATTACATTTCCATAGGCACCGTAGGTACTATTGCAAACAAATCATTAACTTAAACTTTTTAGTTATTGCATACACGAAACGCACAAAAGATATCATTTAGACACAAAAGATATTGTTCTTAAATGTACGAGTTATGACATAACTGCATAACACACCCTCATCAATATTTTATATCAACCACTCATAAGAAATGCCATATTGATTGGGCATCGAGAATCTAAGTGATCGTAGAATGTTTATAGAACCAGGTGACTTGCTTACCATCTAGATAGAGGCCCTTAGTCACACTCAAGTATATACAGAGCATAATTTTTAGGAGATATTCAGCGTATAACATGCATGCCTCATATGGTTTGTACCTTTTTGACAATAACATATTCTTTGAATAATTATTTGACAATGGTTTTATAACTATTTCACTCCATAGATATTATACTCGTAATCAGTACCCGTTTTATTTGAAAACGAACCAAATTCTGATTAATTCCTGTTTATTTTAAACGTAACCTGTTTGTTTAAATATTTGTGTAGAAACTAGAAAAGTAATATCTAATATGTTATCTGTGAACCGGTTGTACATGTGCTGCCATCTATGATGGCTTGGATGTTAACTTTTAAAAATAAATTATTAGTCTTGTTCTGCATCACATCGTGTTGTTTTATTAGAGGTTATGGGCCCAGAAAATAAGTAAAAAGTAGTGTTTTAACAAGTATTTCGTTACGGTACGAGTGTTAAAAAGACTTTTTCAACACGCGTTTTCACTGTGTTGTGAAGATTGGCTTGTACATTCGTGTAATAAAACTTTTATTCGGAATTACGATGGCGGCCAACTACTTAGTAAATGTACCCAAACTACGTGGACGGGAAAATTACAGCGAGTGGTGCTTCGCGGCAGAGAATTTCCTAATCCTTGAAGGCATGAAACATTGTGTAAAGCCAGAAGGAGCGAACGTAGGAGCTGCAGATGACGAAAAAACCCGGGCTAAACTGATTATGACAATCGACCCGTCTTTGTTTGTACATGTGAAAAGTGTAAGAACAACAAAAGAACTCTGGGAAAAACTACAACAGTTATTCGATGACAACGGTTTTTCAAGAAAGATAAATCTGTTACGGAATCTAATTTCGATAAGACTGGAAAACTGCAGTTCAATGACGTCCTACGTGACTCAAATTATTGACACGGCTCAAAAATTAAGTGGCACGGGTTTCGAAATTAATGACCAGTGGACAGGCTCATTGTTATTAGCAGGATTGCCAGAGCGGTTTTCACCGATGATCATGGCAATTGAGCATTCAGGCATTAGCATAACGGCTGATTCAATTAAGTCGAAATTGTTAGACATGGAGTCAACCATAGAGGAACATGATGAAGTTGGCGGGGCATTCGCAACTCGTTCGAAGTTCAAGAAAAATAAAATGGCGTCAAGAAAAAAAGTTAATGTTGGTAGCACTGCCGATCCGTCAAAATCAAACGTCAAGGAGAAGACAGTGACATGTTACCGATGTAAACAAAAAGGTCATTATCGAAATCAATGTACAAATAACGAAAATAACGCGTCGAACTTCAATGAGAAACCCCGAATGCAGTCTAATGCATTTAGTGCTGTGTTCCTGAGCGGGAATTTCAACAAAAACGCATGGTATGTTGACTCTGGAGCCAGTGTACACCTTACGGCAAATGAAAGTTGGGTTATGAATGCATCTTATGATCAGAAACAGGAAATTATCGTTGCGAACAGTGAAAAGTTGTCAGTTTTGTGTTCTGGCGATGTGAAGATTACAACTACAACTGGTGATATTGATTACGACATTACGGTTGAAGACGTTTATTGTGTTCCAAGTCTGGCGACTAACTTGCTATCAGTCAGCCAACTCATAAGCAAAGGAAACAAGGTGTCTTTTTTTGATAGTAGCTGCTCAATATATAACAAAAATAATGAGTTGGTAGCTACAGCATTATTAAAAAACGGAGTATACCAAGTAAACATAGAAAACCAGGAACTTTTGGCTGCATCAGTTGTATCAGGTGTTACATGGCATCGCAGATTAGGACACATCAATAAAGACTACCTGAATCAGATGAAGACTGCAGTACAAGGTATGTCTTTTGATGAAAAAGTGGATATTGGCAAATCTTCATGTGCCACATGCTGTGAAGGCAAACAGTGTCGGTTACCTTTCAAGAGTACCAGCCAGAGAAGCAGTAACCTATTAGATATAGTCCATACAGATATCTGTGGGCCTATGGAAAATGTATCCATAGGAGGGTCCAGATACTTCTTGTTGTTTGTCGATGATTGTAGTCGAATGGTGTTTGTTTATTTTCTGAAACACAAGAATGAGGCTTTGAAGTGTTTCAAAGAATTCAAAGCCCAAGTGGAAAATCAAACTAAGAAGACAATCAAAGTATTAAGGAGTGACAACGGGCTAGAGTACTGCAATAAAGATTTCGACAACTATTTAAAAGGTACTGGCATAATACACCAAAAAACTAATCCATACACTCCACAACAGAATGGATTATGTGAGCGATTCAATCGCACTATCGTTGAAAAGGCAAGATGCTTACTCTTTGATGCCAACCTAGGGAAAGAATTCTGGGGTGAGGCCACTAACACTGCAGTATATCTACAGAATCGAAGCGTGGCTGCAGCATTAGGAAATAAGACACCATATGAGATATGGACTGGCTGTCAACCCGACATAAGTCATATCAGAATCTTCGGTAGTACTGCAATGGTCCATGTAGCTAAAGAGAAGCGCAAAAAGTGGGACAAGAAGTCAGAAAAATGTATTTTCCTTGGATATCCAGAAAACACAAAGGGATACAGACTGTATAACCCAGAAACAAAGAAAATATTGACTAGTAGAGATGTGGTCATAATAGAACAGGAATCAAAATCTGAAAGTCAGATGGAAGTTTCATCTCAGAGTTTTGATTCAGTGGGGGAAGAAAAAGTTAAGATAGATGAACCAAACTCGGAATCTGACAACACAGATAGCTCAGAGGACACATTTCTGGATGTGGATGATGAGACATATAAACCTAGTGATTCTGAAGCTGAAGATGTCCCACAGATCAGATCTCAAAGACCTACACGGGAGAGGAAGCAACCAGACAGGTTTAAATTTTCAAATTTTTGTGCTGGTGAGACTACATATGATGATGTGACAGGTTTGTCTCTTCAGGATGTTTTAGCCGGACCTGAAAAGAAACAGTGGAAAATGGCCATGGCTGAAGAGTTACAGAGTTTCAAAGAGAATGATGCTTGGGAGTTGAGCAATCCTCCTCAAGATGTTAGAGTTGTGCAATGCAAGTGGGTGTTACGTAAAAAATATGATTGTGATAATAACATTCGGTTTCGTGCGCGTTTGGTGGCGAAAGGTTTTTCACAAGTACAAGGTGTAGACTATACTGACACTTTTTCCCCTGTAGTGAGGCACACCACATTGCGGCTTTTATTTGCTCTCTCTGTTCAAAATAATCTTGACATAACACATCTTGATGTGACAACTGCTTTCTTGTACGGAATTCTTGAAGAAGATATTTATATACAGATACCTGAAGGTTTTTCTGAGCCAGTAGAGAAAGGTCAAGTTCTTAAATTAAAAAAATCTATGTATGGTCTAAAACAGTCTTCAAGAGTATGGTACAAGAGAGTAGAGGAATGTCTTTTAAAAATTGGCTTTGTTAAATCTAAGATAGAACCATGTATGTTTTTGAAAACACAGGATAAGTTAAAAACGATTGTTACTCTTTATGTGGACGATTTCTTTATTTTTTCAAATGATAGTAGAGCTACCAAGCACTTAAAAGATGTTCTATCTGATAATTTTAAAATAAAAGATTTAGGTGAAATCAAGAAATGTCTTGGAGTAAATGTAAAAGTAAACAAGTCTGAGAAAACAATATCAATAAGTCAGGAAGATTATATTGATCAGCTGTTACTTAAATTTAATATGAGTCAATGTAAAACTGTTCAAACTCCAATGGAGAGTAAGTTACATGCATCTAAAGATGAGAATAATGTAGATGAATTATTGTTTCCTTATCAACAAATGATAGGTTCTTTAATGTACTTAGCGGTTCTTACCAGACCAGATATTGCATTTGCAGTAAGCTTCTTAAGTCAGTTTAATAATTCCTATACCAAACAGCATTGTTCATATGTTAAACGCATATTGCGATATTTAAAATTAACCAAACATCATGGCTTAAAATTTTCTGCAGATGGGAACTCTGTCATTGAAGGGTTTGTGGATGCTGATTGGGGTGGGAACACTATTGATAGAAGATCCTACACGGGTTTCTGTTTTACTTTGTCAGGATGTGTAATTTCCTGGGAGACAAAGAAACAGAAGACAGTGGCTTTATCAAGCAGTGAAGCCGAATACATGGCGTTAACTGAAGCCTGTAAAGAATCTCTTTATTTAAGAAACTTACAGTTTGAAATAATTAATAAAAAGTACACTATTGAATTGTATAATGATAACCAAAGTGCATTAAAATTAACTCAAAATCCAATTTTCCATAAAAGAACCAAACACATTGATATCCGTTATCATTTTTGTAGAGACTGTGTAACTAATAATATTGTGAATGTTAAATATTTGCCATCAGCTGAGATGCCAGCTGACTTACTTACAAAGAGCTTATGCTCTAATAAGCATTATTATTTATTGGATAAGTTAGGGGTTCAGCATATTTATGTTTAAGTTAATTGTTTAGTAGACTTATCAATATAACATTGTTAGATATAGTGGGGGTGTAGAAACTAGAAAAGTAATATCTAATATGTTATCTGTGAACCGGTTGTACATGTGCTGCCATCTATGATGGCTTGGATGTTAACTTTTAAAAATAAATTATTAGTCTTGTTCTGCATCACATCGTGTTGTTTTATTAGAATTTGTTTATTTTTGTTAAGCTTTTGTCAAGTATTAATTGAAATAATTGTATTTACTCCGCAGAAAAAAAAAATAATTAAAATAATTAATGCTGGTTGATATTTCAGCACACAGAGACATTATTTAATAAAATGACGATTAATATGTGACTTATTATTTCGTACAGTTTTTAAAGTGATCTTATTTAAGTCGTGCCCATCACTAGGTTATGGTCGGTTTTTTCTGTAACTTCCGACTTATTTGTTTTTGTTTTTATAACTACCTAAATTGAAGTAATTTATTAAGTTATAACTGTGTGTAAAATAAGTGTTTATAACAGTGTAATTAATAGTTAAGTGTGTTTCTCATGTAAGTAAATATTTTTATTTATTCTTATGGGAAATAAAGAATCTTTGGAACCGTAGATATGGAACGATGATAAATTTATCGCAAGTGACAAAACGCGATCACCAAATAGTTGTCTATGTTTTCGGTACAGTGTGTCAAAACCTACACATTTATACTAATACCCTGAATATTTTATTCAAATATAAAATCACTAAACCAGGAAAGGTTGTGTTTTTCTTTGAACAAAAAGTTAAATCAATAAAACAATCCACTTAGCATTAATTTCGATTTGATTAGTTCCCGCCCCAGCAAAAACCGTAGATTCATGAATAAATATGAACGCCCGTTATCACAAGTAAACAAAGGTTCGAACGGAAGCCTTAACAAAAACGAATTTTCTTTGAGAGCTGCTACTAAAACGAAGCGACCTAATTTCTCTTAACAAGTCGTTTTAATCCATTTACTAAAGTGCTGAAGAGTGGGACAATCGACAAATGTAAAAATTCGATCAACGTGTGCCGATGTCATTTAGTTTTTAGTTGATTTATTAATTTTGTAGTGCAATACTGCATAACAAAATTAATTACACTAACAATAATTTAAAAATAAAAAATTTTCCCATATCATTGAGTGTAGTAATATATAAAATTAATTTATGGAAACATGCAAAAACACTTTGTTTTGTTTCGCACGGCGTCATAATTTTATGTTGATAATTATAAAAAAATATTTTTTTTTACTTTCTTTAGTTTTGATTTATTACTCACTGGCTATGCCCCACAGTTTCACCCGCGTTAGTTTTCCCCGTTCTCGTAAACGTCATTTTTCCATCGCTTTTCATATTTATTTCTGTTCTCGAGTTATAAGTGTTTTTTTTTTTTTTTTTTTTATTTTGTTTAGCGGCTATTCTGGGACTTTGCAGCCCCAGTATCACTGCGACCGTTATCGATCTATTGTGATCGCCGCTGCTATCTTTACAGTTCGCCACTAAGTCCTACGTCCACCAGGTATCGCAGTAGCTTTTGGGGGGCGATATCTTTTACGTCCTGTGGGCCAAGGATATGTTTGCCCAGGTGTAAGCTACGCTTACGCATTAAAGGTCCACAGTCCGTCAGAATATGAAGCGGAGTTTCGTCTGACTCCTGGCACATTCTGCACGTTCTTGTTTCGGACAGTCCCATAGTGGACATGTGTCTGTTTAGACAACAGTGTCCAGTGAGGGCTCTAACTAGAATGCGCATTCTTTTCCTACTCAGTCCTATGATCAGCTTAGTGTATCTCTTGTCATAGGCTTTAACAAGAGTTTTGGAGTGAGTCAGTCCTGGCATGTCTGACCATGCCTTACAGGATTTGTTCAAATAGATGTTCTCCAGGGTCATTCGGGCGAGACTTTTCGGAATGCCACAAAAAGGTTCTGGACCATATAGCGTTTTTCCCGATCCCGCTCTAGCGAGTTCGTCGGCATTTTCATTGCCCACGACTCCCGCGTGACCCGGAACCCACCTAAGCGTTACTCTGTTTCGTTCTCCTAGAGTATTTAGGCGACTCATGCAGTCTGCTACCAACTTTGAGGTTATTAAGTTGGAGTCTAAGGCCTTCAGCGCTGCCTGACTGTCTGAGTTAATGTAAATTATGTGGTTGGCATAATTTTTTCGTAGGTTTGCTTCCGCACATTCGATAATGGCGTAAACCTCTGCTTGAAAAATGGATGCAAATTTGCCCAGGCTTTGAGATAGCCGGAACTTTGGCTGCTCTCCATATACGCCAAAGCCTACGTCAGTGCCCATTTTGGACCCATCAGTAAACCATATTAGGCTACCAGTTTCACAGGTGACTTGTTTGTCCAACCAGTCCTCCCTGTGCGGTATTTCCACTTTGTAGTTCTTTTGGAAGCTACAGCTTGGAACCATGATATCTGAAGTCATGCAGAGAGCTGGTGTGCTTCTTACGTCCTCCAGTACTGTTCTCATTCTCTGGGATATGCAATTGAAACCCCCCTGAGCGTTAATCCTGTAAGCACTTGCCCCCGCCTCCTTAGCAATATGCATACTTAGGGGCGTTAGGCATAGTAGAGCGTTCAGGGCCGCCCCAGGTGTGGTGGACATTGCCCCAGTTGCCATGAGACAGGCTAGTCTTTGCAGACTACTTAATTTGTTAATTACTGTCTTTTGATTGGCTTTGTGATGCCAAACCACAGAGGCGTACGATATAGTCGGCCTCACAATGGTGGTATACAGCCATAAGACAGCTCTGGGACTAAGGCCCCAGTTGTTGCCCATCATACGGCTACAGGAGCCTAAGGCAATTTTTGCCTTTTGTATGATGTTGATAAGGTGAGTATTCCATGTTAGCTTCTGGTCAATAGTGACGCCCAGATATTTAACTTCTGTGGAAAACTCGAGCTCTTTTCCATTTAGAGAGGGTTTGACTAGCTTATTCAGCTGTCTACGCCTGGTAAAAGGAATAATAACAGTTTTGTCAGGGTTAGCTGATAAATTGTTTCTTTTGCACCACCCACCTATGGTGTTTAGCGCCCTTTGCATAATGGAAGATACTGTGCTCTGGCAGAAACCCCTTATTATAACAACAAGGTCGTCAGCGTATCCCTGTGTGTCAATGTTAAGGTCGGCCATTTTATAGAGCAGTTGGTCAACCGCCAGAGTCCAGAGAAGGGGCGAAAGCACGCCTCCCTGCGGGCATCCTCTGGTGGTTATAACTTCCATAGTGGTTTGAAGCAGAGATACCTTAGCTCTCCTGCTGGAGAGCATTGACTCCACCCATCTCGTGGTCGTTTGGTCAAGGCTTTTTGCAGCCATACCTTCGACCAGAAGTGAAGTGGGAGTGTTGTCAAACGCTCCCTCTATGTCTAGAAATGCGCAGAGCGCTATTTCTTTGTCTTCCAGTGCCTTTTCAACCCTGTCAATTAGGCTGATCAGGGCTGTTTCCGTAGACTTACCTCTGCGGTAGGCATGCTGTGTATGGTGAATAGGTTTCGTTTTTAAAGTTACGTCCCTAATATAAATGTCAATAACCTTTTCCATTACCTTCATAAGGAAGGATGAGAGGCTTATTGGCCTAAAGGACTTGGGCAAAGCGTAGTCCTTTCTGCCAGCCTTTGGATTGAATATGACTTTTACTGTGGTCCATCGTTCTGGTATATGCCCCCAGGCCAGACTGGCTCTGAAGACTTTAACCAGATGTGGAGTGAGGATTTCCACCCCCTCCTGCAATTGAGCAGGGAATATATTGTCCTCGCCACAGGCTTTGTATGGTTTAAAGGAGCTGATGGCCCACTTTACCTGGTTGGGTTTTATGATTATAGCTGCCCTTCGCCAGTCGTCATTGTTCGGCCTGTGCGGGGTGCCTCGTGTAGTAGGCGAGCAATTGCTACTCACCGATCCAGGAAAGTGGGTGGCTGCGAGCAGCTCCAGAGTTATAAGTGTTGAAACAAACGTTGTTTTACATAGTCGATACTAGTCAGTATATACTATGAATAAAACAAATTCGTGAACGAACGAAGAAGAAAAACAACATTTGCCGATTCAGCTACTTACTTACTCTTATCACTTAGGGTTTAAAAATAGTTTACAACCTATTCTCAGACCTGTCGATTATGGAGGAAAAATAATTATAAAAATAGGTTAAGCCGTTTCGGAGGAGTATGATTACAAACACAGTGACACAAGAATTTTATATATACAGATATAGGTCGTGTACGTGTTGGTGTCCAACTGAGATACACAACAGGAAAAAAATTACGATCCTTATACCGCTCACATATTACTTAATATATATTATATTGAAAGCTTTTATTTGTGGCGCTTGGTTTGTGAGATTTTATTGAATAAAACGAACGGATGTCACGGTTGAACTTTACTCAAAGATATTATTGGTTACTTGGGGTTGAGAGTGAAATTTATCCAGAGCTTCTTGACTGCTGATGGAGAGGAAATGGAGTAAATTGTGATGAAAATAGATACTCAAAACGTAACTAAAAAACGCAATACTTTACGGTGACCGTATCGCTGTTCGCTTTATGTTGATTACGCAAATTTGCTTGATAAACCTTGTTTCATTTCTATAGAATTAAAAAACAAAACACTTTTGTCAGCGACTACATTCAATACTTTGCTTGTCAATTTTTTAGATTAAAATATTTGTGTTTACCATTCTTTATTGACTAAGTAATCTATTATGTAAAAATATATTTAAGGCAAAAGTAAAATGACCGTAAAACGCTCATCAAGATCATTCAAAGTTGTGAACATTCCAATTACATTTTCCGTATAACTTTTCGCATAATCCAAAATCTACATACACCGACTCCTAAATAGGTGTTAAAATTAAAAGCATAAATCTACGCGAAACGTTGAAGTACAGTATAATTACAGAAGCTATTTGTAATTCATGGGCAGGCTGGCCTCCTGAGCCATTACATGAGTCCCCTCCACTGAATGAGTACAAGTATGCGGTAACATATTATACGGATTCCATTGCACTAGATACGACATGATAAATATTTGAATTAGTAAAAGTTGAACATAAAATGATTGAAATAGAGAGAGAGAGACATATAATACATTCATAACTTATCTGTTTAGCTAATACTTTTTATTTTGGATATAAAAAATTGGGCGCTTGTTTTGAGAAGAAGAATATTTACTTGATGAGAACATGCAATTCGATGGTTCGATTTTAGTAGTGAGAAATACATGTGTAGTAAAGTGCAAAAAAGTCCCTGTCTCCCTTGCATTTTCGATTTGGTAATCACTCTACTAATATCTGTCAATAAAATATTTATATTAACTATAAATTGCCACCACGCACCCCCCACTTATTTTAAAATAAAATATATTTTTTTATTTACACTATTATTAATTTATATTTATTGAAATTTTAACACTATTCTTAATTTAAATTTATTAAAATTTATTTTCTATTTTTTAGTTTGGTTTTCTATAAAAAGCGTGTTTTTAGTTTTTTTTTAACTATTATTATTATTTGAATGGCATATTTAGTTTCCTAAGCTTTTATATCCGTGTACAAAAGTGCGCTTGGCCAACAATCGTCATTTGAATGAACAAGAGAATTCCAGGGGCCTCTTTAGTACGAATTAAGTAGGTTTAAGAGTAGAGGATAGTGCAAATTGAACGTGACAACAGGACGACGGACGGATTTACTCTACCTGTATCTAGTTCGTGCTACTTTATGTATTTATAGAAAAACCTTTGCTAGTTTCAAACTATAACTTTGCGAAATATTTTAGTATCATTCATTTTCTTTTTCTTTCTTTTGATTATAAGCATCCGGTATTTTAGAAATTCTTTAGTACATTAGGTTAATTTATTGCTGTTAGGTTTTTTAGTGGTAGGGTCCTAGAAATATAGATTTCTTTCATTACACTTGTTCATGCCGTGTTCATTGTAAATAATAGTAGTTAATTCCTACAATATTGATCGGTGTGTGGCTTAGATTTTTAAGAAGAATACTTTACCAACACTTTATAGCGACACACACATGGATAATAGAGAAGTTTTCTTCAAGTCTGAGATTGGGAATATACGTAATTTTGCGATAAGATTTCTACAAATAATACTAGCTTATAATGCTTCACAAACTTATCCTACTCTTTGTGGACCATAAAAAAGGCAACTAAGAAAACGGGCGCTTAGATTTTCCTTTGGATAGTAGCAGTGGATACTACAACTCTATCAAGTCAAGTGCTTGCATTGTTTACAAACTTCGTCCATCGCATCGTTTTAAAACTGTTTTCAATTTTATAAAAGTCGATCAATTTTCCTTACAAAATACATCAAGACAAGTTCACCTTGTCTTATTATTAAAGTTTTCAACCTAGAAAACTTGAACTTTAAAATTTTTAACATTTATCAAGGCAAAATTTCTCAATCCAGCTTTAGGAGTTTGGTTTTGCCCAGATATTGAAATTTTGATTATCTGCAAACATTTTCAGGAGTATACATTCTCAATACGCGTTTTATGGGATCTTATCGGCTTTCCTACAGTATTGAAGTTGTAAAAAGTTTAGGCCCTTTTCATGTAACATTTGCTTGTGTAACCAAATTATCAATACACATAAGATATGTTGATCCAACCTTACTATCAATGTTTTAAGGTTGAAATTCCTTTGGGCATTTTTATTATGGGTAAAACCGTGGAAGTAAGTGGAAGTTCGTCTCATATCTTGTCATAACATTTTACTGTTACAATACGTATACATATAAGACGTCCCTAAGTATGGCAATGTACTAAGGAAATTGGCTACGTCGTCTGAACTGAACTTTGAATCATTTTTCACTGAAGAGTCTGGGGTTTGGTGACAAGGAGTTTTACATACTTACGTGCAAATAAAATCTTCATAATATGCATTCGTTACAATTATTTTTGACAGTGTGTGTGCATTTATCTTCTTAACATTAGGTACAGTAAATATACGTCAAAGGTTTTTAATTGTTTAAGAAAGTAAAACATAAGTGTTTATTTTACAACGATTAAATAAATTGAAACAGATATATATAAAGATAGAGAAATAAAACAGATATTCAATATTTTGTTTTTATCATATATTAAGCGGACATGTTAAATAACATGCAACGAACAAAGTATGGGGCAAAGACAGTTTCCTCCATTGTAAATAAACCGTTCTCCGACCAAACTAATTTATTGAAAGATCTGTCCGTGACAACTTTATCCAATACTTTATGCACATAACCCTGACCTAGGGGTCAACGCCCTCGACCTTACCCCCTGAAGGCGAATCACATGGCACTACGCATCGCCGCGCTTTCGTGGTTAAAGGATTTAGTGTCACACAACTTTCTATTAAAACCACCGTACTGTTGCTAGTTCTGAGAGACAAGCACATTGCGGTCGGTGCGAACGAACCACACGATTTAAGGGCTTTGTAGTTTAGCTTTTATTTAGATTGAGTTTTGAACCGACTTAAAAAAGAGGATATTCTGAATTCAACTGTAATAATTATTATTCTTTCTTATGATCTATAACAATTACTTGTAAGTTAAACCTAATATATAAAATTCTCGCGACGCGATGGTTTTTACTAAACTCGTCTGAAACGGCAGGACCGATTTGTATGAAACTTTTATACATACCTATCGGGTAGGACTGAGGATCGGCTAAGTGATAGGTGGCCTCTCCAGATATTTTTAAATATGGCAGAACAACGTTTGCCGGGTCAGTTAGTATTTATAATAATAATATCTTGGGACAACTCACACACGGCCATCTGATTCCAAACTATGTAGATAGAGCATGCACTATGGCAACCAGACAACTGATAAACTTTACATACTTATATATTTTTAAATAAATATATATTATAGATAAATAGGAAAATGGAAGGGCGCAAAATACCGCGCCGTATACAGAAAAACAAATAAAAAATATCGTAACATAAATTGCCACTTTTTTTTCATAAAATAACAGCGACACACAGAAAGCTCAGATAGTAATGAGTCGTTCTCAAAATATTGTACTTGCAAAGCAGATGTCTCTCAATTTTATTGATAAACGAAGCGCAAAAATAATATTCCTGCGTTCGTATATAGATTCGATGTATTACAAAGGATAAATTTCCAATTGACTAGACAATATCAAAGGGCGAGGCATTAACGCAATGAGGGTTGTATTTTCATGTAGGGAAACATCAGAATGGGATATTGAGACAGTATTTTGTACTCGCATCGGATTTGATAGACTGATGATCCAGGATTTTTTAACTACTTACAAACTAGCGAATATTATGAGGAACAAAAAATCTATGGAGCAGTCACAGAGATGGAATTTATAAAAAATATACTCGTTTTTATTCCTTTAACATGAGTTTTAGTTCACTTGGACAATGGACATCTCCAAATAATAAAAAATAATATTATTCATAGGATACTCGTTTTAATAATTCATGTTTGACATATCTACCTACTCTTAATAACAAGATGTCTCTGTTTCTAGTTATTCTCAACTTCAGTTATATAAGACTTAACGTTATTCATGAAACTTAATATAAAAGCTCTGTCCTACGAACAATTACATTTCGTTCCAGAATTGTTTTCGAAGAATTTAATCACGATGATACAAACGCTAACAGTTACAGACGAATATTTTCTACAAGAATATTTTCCTATTAATTTATTTTGGAGACAAGTGTATGTGTTTTAATTTGCTATTTGTGAAATTAGCTGCGTGAACATCCATGTTCGTATTCAAATCATAATTCATTTAGAGTTCCCTATAGCAAAAGGAACAACGGGAACCTTATAGGATTGCTTTGCTGTCTATCCGCCAGTCCGACTGTTGTTCGTTCGTCTGTCTGTCAAGATCCTTTACTACATCACGGGAACGGGGTTACATAGTTGAAATTAAAACCGTGCATTTTAATCTACATCCTCCTAAAGTTGAGAAAAAATGAAACGTCTAGAAATAGTTAACGTAAAAAAAGATACAGCCCTTTATACCGCACAAAAAGGTATATTTCGATAAAATTAATTTGGCAAAGTTGCTTGGTCAAATACAGTAAAAAAACTACGGTACAGGAAAAGTAAAAAAATACTACACTTATGAAATAAATCACAAAAAGTGTTAGTCGTCTACTAAACCCTTGATGGGCGAGTCTGACTCGCGCCTTTTCGGTTTTTTTTCGCTGTGTACATTCCACGCAAAGAACAAAGGCAATATCAGGCTTGTTTCTACTTATGATTTTAATAAAAAACGTAATAAAAAATGTGTAAAGCTACAGTAGGTACCTACGTAGAATATAACAAAATGTAAGTTGGTCAAATTATCATTTCAGGACGACCAATCAATTAATTTATAAGATTGTAAGTAAACCCCAAACGTTATAAATTGTAACCCTGAATAAAATTCCAATTTCTCCCTTTGTCCTTTCATTGAAAATCTTGAAAACACTTTTAATTTCTTCCATTACTTAAAACATACCCTATTGGAGACTTTTCATTTGTGATGTTTAACCAACGGATTGACTTTTCGATTGACTTGAGCAGTTCAAAAGGGCGGAGGGCCCAAAATTAACGCAATGTAGGGTGTGCAATGAAGGAGCGATCGCTTCAAAGGGCAACTGATTTTCGTATTTTCTTTGTAAAATATATTCGACAAAGAAAATTGGGTGATAGAAAGTTTATGAGCGGTATGTGTTGCTTTGAACAGTTTAAGAACGCGAATACCAATTAGTAGGTATGAATGAACAATCAAATCTTAAAGAATAATAGTATATTAACTATTTTATCCATAATAATATCATCTTTTGTAAATTAAAGCAACAATTTTTAGCTAGCTGTATCCTGCGACTCCGCGCGCGTGAGTGTTGGTTATCGTGGCAGGAAGTCCTCCATATTCTTTCTCAGGCCCTAGACTATCTCTTTACTAATTTTCATTTAAATTGGTTCAGTAGTTTAGGCTTGATCGCGTAACACATAGACAGACAGATTTACTTTCGCATTTATAATAATAAGTAAGGGTGATAAAGGTCAAAGTAAAATCAAGTTACAAAATTCATGAAAAAAAATAACCCACTGTTTAATATTCCAATTGTTTTTCATTATACTTCCCACTGTTTTTAGTTTTTAAATGAATCCTTTGCGACCAAATATTTACAACAAACCTTTCAAACATCTACGTGGTATAAACACGTTCTTTGCTACAAAAACAGACGAAGCGAGACAGACATAAAAAATACATATTTTACTCAATGTTCGATGATTCGCAGCAATTAGTCAAGTCGAAGTCCTTAACATTTAGCAGTTGCTAATTGAGTGCATCACAATGCAGCCGATGAAATAGCACGGTTCCACTTGGACGCGCATCGTTCACGATCCAATGAATAAATAAATAGCTTTTGGATCCAGACGGCTAAGTGTTATGAGTGATTTTTAGTCCTGGGAGTACATCGTCTGCGATTATTTTTGAATTTTACAGTCGTCGCGTCATTAATGTTCGATTTCAGGCGTTTTGTTTACATTTCCGACCGATGATTTTGGAATTTTCATTTTTTTTTAGGCACTTCGTAGGTACTCTTAGCTTTTAGGCTAGAGGAAATCTATTGGGAATGCTCAAAAAGTTATATTTGAATAATATGAATGTTAAAAGTTATATTGGTAAACTGACTTGAAATCTAGTACCTAAGCAAATAAATTGTATACACTTGTAATCTTATGTTCTAATAAAACATTATATATGTAAAAATTTAATCAAAAGTAAAGAAAAATTAAACAGTATGTATTACATTTGTTATTCGCCATATTGATTTTAATTTTTTTATTGTTATTTTAATAGCAGTAAAAGGTTGCACATGCCTTTATTACTATTCGATTATTTAATGTGAATAATAATATATTTAAAATCTAAAAAAAAACAAATATTACAAAAATATTTAATGAAACTACCTAATTAAAAACAATTTTATAATGTAATGTTGGGGCCACCAATAACCAATGAGGTACTATTAAACTTTTATAAATTATGATGTCGTTGGCACTCTTTTAAATATCTTGTGTAGACGTATTTGCTGGCAAAAGCGATTGAAACGCTATCCAAGGCTAAGTCAGGCCTTTAGCTCTTTGCCAAATTGATGCCATTGCCATCTTTTAGTCTATTGACATAAGAATATTATGTTAAAGTATGGTGTAGTAATTTCTATTCGATTTTTTTTTTAAGTTAAATACTTTGATCTAAAAAATATAGTAAATTTTTGGGTACTGAATTTGTTCAAGTAATTTGAATAGAATAGAATAGAATAGAATAGAATAATATTTATTTGCTTGAAATAGAGTTGTACAGATCTTAAAAAATATTACAGTTCTTCATATTTCGCCTACTCAATTCGGCATGCAAATTTAACAAAGAAGTAAATTAGACTGAGAGTAAATCAAGTTCAGTACAAAATTGTTTTAAGTGCAGGAAATCATATTTTTAAAACCTAGCCTTTTCCTAAGCTATGTTGGGTCTTACCGGATTTAGCTGAATACCGTATTCTACATGGAGCGACTGCCTATCTGATCTCCACAATCCATTTACTGGGTACAGTATTCCATAGTAAGACTGGTTGTCAGAATTGTAATGACTTAACGACTTTTATTTTTTAAACCTATGCATTAAAATAAGGTTAGTTTTGCTTTAATTTCGGTTTCATGTCAAATTCTCTACTAAATACAGTTGAAAATGCCAAGTTAAATACTGATGCGACTGTTGGAAGTTATTAGACATTAAAGAGGTCGCTAACGATGAATAATTGATCGCGAATGACACCTTGCCAAGGGCAAGGGCAGACAGAAGCGAAAATCCCCTTCATTTGACAGTAACGTAGGTCAGAAATCATCGTTGCTGTTGACATTTATAAGCTAACTGTAATTAATAAATTGTATCTTGTCAAATGTATCATAAACTAGCTGATGTACGCGGTTTCACCCGCGTGGATGTGGGTTAGCTATATATTTATTTATTATATGTTAAAAAATTTGACAAATTATGTACTAAAACCTTCCACAAGAACCATTTTACCATTGATGTAAACAGCATGAAAATCGGTGTAGTCGTTCTTGATTTTATCGCGAACAGACAGGCAGACAGACAGATAGACAGACGCGGCGAAGGATTTTGCCGTATAATATTTAGTGATTCGTACAGAAAAAATATGAATTTGAGTTATTTACCTTTTGAAAATAATAACTTGCGTTTCAAAGTTGAAAATTATTATCCTATTATTTTTTCGGAAATAAAACCAACTAACTGTATAATGGTAAACTACGTACGATGACAATAAAGTAACAATTTTTGAGTCAATAATATAGTTACACAATTATGAATCGTAAATCCTTTGTAATAAGAGTTATAATACCTCAATAATTGGATATTAAAAGATATTAAATGAAGATTTACACGAATGTCGGTGCACTAAAACCCGTTTTATGGGTTGTTTCGTACTATAAAAATGTTATGGCAGCATTTTGTTGCGAAAAAACAAGGTAGAAAATATAAAATTGACAGGCCATGTTTTATGTGTCGTCAATACTAAGCTTCGTTGAAACGGTTCATTACGTATTTATGTAAATGCAAAGTTTATTACTGAAGTATAGATTTTGCTCTAGTACCGAGTTGGAAAAGCGAACCATAAATCCGATGAACGACCGTTTAAATGTAACGTAATACGAGTATAACAAACTGGGTCCTATTTTAAATTTAGGTTGAATTTTGAAGCTTTATATTCTACACTTATATTATAAAGATTAAGATTTGTATGGTTGTAACGCATTAACAAATAAACCAATTTCAACTATTATCCCAGAGTAACATAGGCTACATTTTATACACAATGTCTCTTTACTTATATCTACGTGCATACAAAACAGCAGGCAATAGCCAAATGAATAAAAAAAAAATACTTGACGACATGATTGTCAGTGTGTATAATATAATAATTATAATTAAAATCTTTATATACACTTATATACTTTTTATGGGTACCCTTATTTTATTAAGGTTTTCATCTCTCTGTAATTACCATTTATTTGGTTACATTAATGGGTTGACATTAATATAACCAATGTTAATTACATTATAACTGATAAAGTATTAATATTTGGCATATCAGTACAAGTATTAATCACAGTTATTTTAAGTAGGATTATACTTATTCACTTTCTAAGGAACTTTGCTTTGCTTAACGCCTGTTGTTAAGCATTAGATTATTTGCAAATGTAGAGCATAACTATCTTCTAATACCATTGAGGAGTGTATGCAGTACTCTAGAATCTCATCCAATTCTAGGAATTTCGGCTTTAGAGAATTAACACGCTGTTAATTCTTGGAAACAATGAGTGGATTGTCTAAGGAGGCAACACTAATAAGCAGAAGAGCATTCCTCCCACTATAATAGTGTCAACATTAATATGGATAATAGTTGATGGAACGGTAAAGGTTAACTCAAGATCAAAAAATTGGGCCTTAGTAGTGATAAGTACGTATTTTTCAAAGAAGTTTTCTATACATGTATATGTATATTACATGTATATGAAAGAACTCAATAATAAATTAATGTTAATCCACGCTAGCTACGGTACTCTTTGAATGTGTAACGATTTTCAAACATACCGTGACGCCTCCGTGCTTCGGAAAGTACTATCAGCTGTAATTTCTAATAGACCTTGACCTTTGACAATCGTTTAGTCATTAAACTTTGACAGCCAGTCTTACTATAGTATACTGTATTGACTATTGTCCAATTGGTTGCGTACTCAGCATTGAGTGACTGCCTATCACATGGTTATTTTGCTGAAACCAGTAAGATTGAAAGTCGACCACAACATAGCTTGGGGAAAGACTTGGGAGAACATTGTAGTTTTCTGATTTTGGTTCACCAGCTGCCTGCCCGTTTCCCATTTATATGGGGTCGGCGCAATGCGTATTTTTGCTTCTATTTATCTTTATTACTCGTCATCGCGGCATCCACTCCTTTCTTTCTTATATCATTTTTCACACTATCCATCCATCTCTTTTTCGGGCTTCCACTGCTTGTATACCCATCCACTGTCACACTCATAAGTTGTTTAAATCAAAATCAAAATGTTTTTATTTCTAGTATACCTAAAATAGGCGCTTTAGAAACGTTAACTTTAAAAACTACTGACTCTAGGTTTAGTTTTTTGACTTTGGTTATGTGGATGTAGGTTTTAGCCTATACATTTAAGGGTACTAATTATTCGTCCATTGAAGGTTATGTTTGCCAGGATTAACAATTTACGCCCTTAAGTTATTTTACAAATCGTTCTAAATTATAACTGGCTGAAAATTCAAATCCTTTTACATCTCATATAAAGTTACCAGAAATAGGTCAGAGTAATTCTAGGTGCACTTAAAGTTAGACTCTACTAATAAAGCGATCCTATTTCGTAAATGGGTTAACACGATGTACGAATAAAACTGAAAAAATATCAAATAACGACTTTGTAAGTTTGTATTTACAAAATGAACCTCCTATCTCTTGTAACGGCTGTTACACAACAACTTTTTATCCTTGTAAAAATCTTCAACATTTTCATAAAAGTTAATATCCTATTACGTAAAATGATACCAAGTAGATTTTCCATACAGTATGTATAGGATAGTTCTCATAGGTCGTATAGTCGTAGAACCAATGTCGTAGAATTCGCTACGAGCGTAGCGTCGTAGCTCCGTAGCTGTGTACGATCTTGGTATAAATATTTCAGTACAGGAAATTATGCTTCTACTGATACTGTTCCCGTGCAAGGTTTTGAATGGAAAAGCGACTGGAATGGAACCTGAATTATGTATTTCGGATCTGTTTTATTGATAATTCGGAGTAAGCTTTAAAACGCTACGTGTGAATAAAATATACTCTTCATTGAATTTCATAATTTTCTCGGATTTAGAATTGTTCCATTGTTTATAAGAATCTCTTTTAATTTTCTTCTCTGTCTGTAAATTCGTTGAAGTCGTGAAAGAGTGCCGGTATAATATAATTAATACAGTATCATCCAGTTGTGAGAAATATTTGAAATCAGTCTGTAATTAGCATATTAACATTCGTAATTCGTTTAAATGATTCCCATTTGGAGTTCATTTAATAATATTTGTTAATCGAATTACACGACGCGTATGCAATGCGGCGTGTAAATAACACCATTATCGGAACATTGATTTTATTTACATACCTGCTTTAAAATATTATTTTGATTCTGTTCATTTTTAGGTTCGTTTTTAGAATTGACATGGATATAACTGTTAATGAATAATACAACAAAATATAATCTACTTAGTACTGCCAAAAATTTGATAGTTTGATTAATGAATAAATGTGCACATTACTTTGATTCAAATCAAATCAAATCAAAAAGTTTTTATTTCTTATAAACTTCAAGAAGGCGATCAAGAAACGTCATATATATTAATCTAATGATTCTAGGTGCACGGTTCCAAAGTGTCCTTCCCATGGAGAAGAACCAGCAAGAAACTCCATAAAATGTGTATGGCGTAGATATCAAATAATGTAGCCAATACATTTTCAGAGGACACTGTTATTTGTTTTCTGTTTAAGTAATCATGTGGCGACACTCTCACAAAAAAAAAGTGAAAGTTTTTAATAACGAACACATAAGGCACACTTAATAACATTTTCAGCCAGTGGTTAACAATTAATTATTTATGAAATGAACTAGTTGAAAATTAAAATATTTATCTAAACGCATAGCAGTGTGCTTTTACGCACTAATGCTATCCTATCCATGACGGCCGTGTATGGAATTATGTATTATTTATTTACGCCTCGTTGATACGGAAATTGCAGTTTTGTAATATTCACGAGAGACGGCGCCGGATTAAATTCGAGAGCTCTAAGTTATAAACTTACAGCGTCTATCGCTTTTGAATTAAAATTCTTGATTTTTATAGAAGTACTACTAGCTATAGCCCGCGACTTTACCCACGTAGGTGTCGGCCTATGTTCTTTCTCGGGCTTTAAAATATCTCTGTACCAAATTTAATTTAAATCGGTTAAGTAGTTTAGGCGTTATTGCGTAATACACAGACAGACAGAGTAACTTTTGCATTAATAATATTAGTAAGGAAGTAAGGATATAAATGAAATTTACATTAATAAGTTTTTTTTATATAATTATTTTTTTTTACACTTATCCATATTGAAAACCAACTGTCATATTGCAATTAGCGGAAACATTCATACCCATTTTACTATCTTAACTTTTTTATGTCGTTTATTATATATAAATATTTTCTGGTCACTTTATTTATCAATGAAAAATACAACTTTTATTATTAAATATTTTTGTATTCCTTTAAAGATTTGCTCTTTGATTGCCGGTACTATCAACAATGTTATACTTTGCACCACATACGTACAGGGTGCAGCAAACCCGGGGGAGAGTGTTAGTGAGTTCGTTTGAATGATTCGACACCTCCCCAGAGATTCAACCCTTTCAACAACTTGAGGGTGCAATTTTACATAATAATAAGCAATTTTTGAGTTCAAATGTACCAACGTTACGGGAAGAATCCTTTTTATTATAAATGGTGTCGATCAATATCTTATAGAATTGTGTACATTTATGCTAAAAAAACTGGTGGTAACGACTATATACACGTACACTATATTCTTTTCCAATGTTGTGGTGGCTTGGCGGTTCAATGAACATATTATTATGGTTGCAGGTTCGAACACAGACCAGTACCAATGTGAATTTTTCAAAGTATATATATATACTCTCTTAATCATTCTAAGACCATGACAAACGGTGAAGGAAAACATCCTGAGGACACCTGAATTAAAAAAAAATAAAGGAATCTGAAATCGCCAACCCGAAATGATCAAGCGTGGTGATCCATGCTCATTCCTTCTCTATATGGGAAGAGTGCCCAAAAGTGGGACTTTTATAGGCCGGTATTGTATTCGTTTCCAAAATTAATAATAAGCGTGTGGTTTTTGTTGAAACAATATAACGTATTAAAATGAGAAGAGGAGTTAGGCTTAGTTTTAGTTGAGCACATTAAATGGTATATTCAGACTAACAACCTACAACATTGTGTGAATTCAAAAATTGATCTGATACTCCATATTAAAATAATGAGACGTTAACAGTGTTTTGACAAGTTGTAATCCATTAATTAAAATCTGGATACTTTAATTACATGCAACCTTATTTCTTTATAAATCCCATATGAAAGATTAAAGTAAAAGTGTCAAAAACTCAAGTGGTACTTTTCATACGTTGAAAAGCGAGGACGTGTCGTGGATTCAAAGCCACGGCCCTCAAGCAACGTCTGACACTTTCAAGCCATTCCAATCAAAGCCAGCCCTTAAATATTAAAAGCTCGTTACACTAATGAATCGTATCTGATTTTGCCGTCGTCTGCAACGCCTTCAATGTCTCTTGGCCTTCTTTACATCAGTTTCTTAAGAAACCTTTTGTTAAAAAATACCAGCTTTTTCACTTGTGTCAAATATTCTTTGTTTTTTTTTTCAATGAAAATATACACAAAATACCGTTTTTGTTATACAACAACAAAATGTCAATGTTTTCTAGCAAAGTAGGTATAAAAATGGAACCATTATAAATTGAGATCACCATCCAAAGCTTCAAAGTCAACTTCTGAAAATAACGTTATGAATGAACAAAAAAATATCACCAAACTTTCAAACTCTGTCATTTATATCACAAATTAATGTCAAGTTCTAAAAAACAAGAGACAACAAACGGCAAACAACAAAGGAACAAAGAAATGCAACTAACGATCGTCATTTATCACAACAGAATCACATTTAAAGTCCGTCCTAAAGAATCAATGTTTTGTAACAAACATTTCTATCCGTATTCTGTTTTAAGGAAAATCCATTGGCATTGTAACTGATACGATACATTTTACTTATAGTGCAGAGCTGCACACCTCGGTGTTTCACGTCGATTGATCGGGAATAGGGATGCTGATCGAGTAGGCGACACGGAGCGTAAAATGAGTTGTTCGCATCGCCGCTTCGGTCGTCTGCCAACACTGTTCGCCAGTAAACATCTATTGTCTTGCTCGTAAAACGTACAAAGATTTTGTTGGGAAATTGCAAACGTCTTAGGTATCCTCCCCCCGTACCGAGGCAGTAAAGTCGCTTTCATTACATCAACTTATTGGATAGATTCCAATATTTTTTGTGCGATTGCATCCGTTTTTCGTATTGCGTACGATTATCGATGAGCTCCATGTGTTAGGGTTCAAATGCTTCAAAACGTGTAATTTTTCTGATCGATATAAAAGAGGATTATTTTTTTATAGAAATAATAAACTGGTATTTTCTGTTATCTGTGGTGGATATTTAATTGTTTATGGTGGATAGTATCGTCGATGTGTATTATGGGTATTTGCATAGATTGTTTGTTTTAACTGTTTGTTTCACATGGAAAATAATATTAATGGACAATATGGAAACCAAATGAATGCTCAATGGTTAGGTTACTTAAATAGTGATGGTTATTTTAGTTTCTGTGAAGGTAATGCGTAGTTCTGTAAAATATGTTGAATGGACAAGAATTATATTTCAAAGTAATGATTACCACAGGAGACCACAATGTTATTAAGAAAGTTATTATTTATCAGTGTTCTTGTAGTAAGAAAACATGTTGTCTATAACAGTTTGAACAAAACAGTGTTTGGTTTAAAGTATGTGTATTATAAATGTACATTATAAATACACACAATTCAGTACAGTTATTCTTTACATCGTTGCTTTGAACTATGTAAGTATTTCTACTGTTCCTCCTTTAGCAGAAAGAGAAGAACAAGCTAAACTTTTTGAGGAAGCTAGCCACTGGCGTACATGTTTGAATAGATGCAAGAATGTGGAGGGAGCAATAATAGTCCATTGAAATGTTACATTTTTTAGGCCTAACCTTGCGTTTCTTAGAGGACGCAATTTTATTTTTTTGATGTGTAGGGGGAGTCAGTGTAAAGCTAAAACCAAGTTTGTGGGGTCGCCACCCTTGTCCCCCGGCCGCCATCTTGAAAATAGGGGTCCAAATGGTTTTTGCGATATATCTCTTAAACTATTCATCGGATAAAAGAAATTTGTTAACATTCTTTGTTGCAAATAATATTCTCTACAACTTTGGTTCAGTAACTTTTTGTCTTAGAACTATAAATAAAAAAGTTATAAGCGAAAATGTTCAGAAATTCGAGATTTTTTTTATATTTTTCGATATAACTTTTTTTTTACCATTTTACGACATAATTATATAAGACCATTTTTGTAGATCGTTTTTTAAGGAACAACTTTTATTAACAATATTTTTTTATTAAGTTAATAGCTAAGGTTTTACAGCGCTCCGAAGTGAGTACCTACCATTTTTCAGTACTCTTAACTATACACATATTATACGTCTGTACTAATAATGTGTCATCAGTTATTGTTTATTTTGTTATTATATTATTAATAGTTAATTATTGACTGTTTTCCACTCCATTACAGAATTTTACAATTATTGATTTTGAAAATAATTTGAAATCTGATGGCCGTTACCGAGAATACTGTAATAAAGATGATAATTCTCTTCACAAAAGCTAGACCTTCAAGGCAGTGACAAAAAGTACTTTTAATTTATCTTCACTTCCTCCAACACAAGACACAGCTCGCTTCCATACTTTCCGAGTCTACCATCAGGTCCAGTCGTGGCTTGGTAACAATAATGATCCTGAACACTGGGGCTGAAAAAAATGTGGAAAATTATTGATGCCTGTGGAGAGCTCTAAACCTCCAGCACCCCCAGAGCTTTTAAAACTGATCTTTTGCAAATGCAAAGGAAACGTTGAGCAATGTGTGGATGTCAAAAAGCAGGGTTGAAATGTTCTGCAGTGTGCTTCTATTGTTCTGAAGAGACTTGCAGTAATGGGGCTTTCAGAAATAATTAATGAAAATGAGTTTGATGATGAACCGCCGACATTAACACCCCTCCCTTCTCCAGTTCTCCCACTAATATTTAATACAGAAAGCCGATCAGATGCTGAGCCGCAGCCTTGTCCATCGAAAATACTGAGGACGGAATAATTGAAATTTAGAAAATCACCGTGGATTATACCTATTGGCGATACCACATAAAAAACACGCGCCTCCAGACCCTACCTCGTGAGTGGTGGTGAAAAGAGTCAATAAATAACTATTAATAATATTGCTAAAAAATAATTAAAAAAATTATAATAACAAAATAAACAATAACTGATGACACATTATTAGTACAGACGTATAATAATAATATTATGTGTATAGTTAAGAGTACTGAAAAATAGTAGGTACTCACTTCGGAGCGCTGTAAAACCTTAGCTATTGACTTAATAAAAAAATGTTGTTTATAAAAGATGTTCCTTAAAAAACAATCTATAAAAATGGTCTGATATAATTATGTCGTAAAATGATTAAAAAAAAAGTTATATCGAAAAATGAAAAAAAAATCTCGAATTTCTGAACATTTTCGCTTATAACTTTTTTATTTATGGCTCTACGACAAAAAGTTACAAAACTAAAGTTGTAGAGAATTTTATTTGCAACAAAGAATGTGAACAAATTTCTTTTATCCGATGAATAGTTTAAGAGATATATTGCAAAAACCATTTGGACCCCTATTTTCAAGATGGCGGCCGTGGGACAAGGGTGGCGACCCCACAAACTTGGTTTTGGCTTTACACTGACCCCCCCTACACATCCAAAAAATAAAATTGCGTCCTCTAAAAAACGCAACCCCAAATGTAACTTTTCAATGGACTATAAGAAAATGTAGGAAAAGATGGTGGCATGCGATGTTCAGTTGTTTTTACTTTACCCCATGAGACAAAGAACCGGTGTTTCGTTTGTGTATTCAAGGGGCACAATGTTGTTTTAAGTCTTTCGAATACTTAGATCTGATTTTTGGATTGGTTGTAAAAATACGTATTTGGATTAATCCCTCAAATACATGTGATGGTATATCATGCATTTAATAAATTTGATGTTAATCGAAACTATGTTTTTTCGTGTGCCAAATTCCAGAAAAATCTCTTGAGTCATTGTCCCTTGTAGCATAAACATTCACAGAGTAACTTTTTTATTTTTATAGGTCTTTAGTTTATTGTCTTACTATCTAAGGAATATAAATTTACATTAACAATTTATAGCTATTAAACCTATTAAAAAAATATAACTTTGAGTAGGTATAAAATTTGAGTTCCTACAATATTATAAATTTGAAATGATATTATGGTTTACTTACATAGTATTATATAGAATGCCAGCACAATTTCCTCCTTCATTATATTCCGACACTGCTTAACAAGGTAACGGTATTGACTACCTGTCCGGCAAACCGCCTGAATTTCAGTACCTATCGTACACAGAAAGCCTGCATTGAGGTTCAGACAGATTTAGACCACCTTCTTTGAGGAATAATATATTAGAATTTCAGAAAATGACTTGGTCCACATATAGGGCTCTTAGCAAGTTCTAGTATGTATGTGTATATATTATAATATTTGATCTTATTCTTTCGACATTTAAGCATGGAGTAATTTTTGCATTCAAAAATGCAATTGTGTATTTGACACTTGATTTGATTTTTTTATTTATAAAATTTCTTAGTTGAAGTCTTAAAAATTCAAGGACGTATTGAAGTTCAGTTCGATTGGGCTGTTTGCGGAAGCACTATTTTCTGTTTCTTAATTCAGCTAGCCAACGTGTTATATTACTCCTCCAATGAATTGCCTGAGTCGACTGGTAACAAAGAAAACTGAAATTTTCGCGAAATATCCTAAAAATGCATTTTAATTAAACTTTCTGTGTTAACACTTCGGTGGCTAATAGAGTTGTTTACTATGGCGATGGTCGAATAATTCAAGCAGTGTTATTGCCAATCAGATGGTGAGATTGTTTTTCACATTTTGAACTCGAAGCATTTAAATAGGAAACTGAACTAGGTTTAATTTGATGTTGAAAAATATGGTTATGATTGAAAAGCAATTGGGCTAAAAATACGATAGCTGAATTGACTGGAGTTTGATTAAACATTATTTTTATTGAAACATGGCTCATTTGATATCGATATTTAAGTTTGAGATCGAAAAATAGAGGTAAACGTAAACATGTAAATAGTAAATGCGAAGGTAATCATCGCAGGTCAGACATCGATATTCGAAACTGAATCTTATTGCAGTGACATAAAGGCGTGGTAGAGTAAAGTAAGTATTATTACCATTGATAGACATTAGACATTATATTGTTAGACAGCATACATAGTCAAAATATCGCAAAGTGTTTATACGAAGAGATTTTTTGAAACCAATGCCTTAACTACATTATTAGTATAATTGTTAACCCTATCGTGGTAAGCTAAGTATTTGTGTTACGAGTGGGTTCAGTCGGTAGTGCAATGGGTGGGACTCAAACCCGAAAACACTTGATCGCAAGTCCGATGCCTTACGCTGCTTAAAACATATTATTATGTACTTATTTCAATTAAAACCCCATAAAAAAGCGTTATTAAAGTTTCACGTTGCTATTTCCATTACCTAGCTGGTAGCTTGTTACTTAATATAAAAAATACCTCATTATCACCTTTATCCGACGTTAATGTGTATGCTAATCGTCGTTTTTAAATTATGCTTCGACACTAAACGTCGCTTAGGATAAAGCGAATTGCACTTTACTTAACTCATAAGGCTAAAATAATTCTGATTCTATTTTATGTACCGCAGTTACTACAATTACATTGAAGTACATGCCAATTATTGAATAAATTTTGTACACATTAAAATATACGTAATTTAGATTCGTTCAAAATTGTATTAGAATAGTGATGCAATGTGGGTTCGATGTAAAAAAATCGTTTCGATATTTTATTTTTACTGTACCTATTATCAGTTTAGTGTTTTCTTTTCCTTTTTTTAAGGTGACTAGCATTGTGTGTCGTACATTACTAGTATTCTTGTTTACCCCTCGTGCTAAGCTAAGATGCTTGTGTTACGAGTGGGTTCACGTCGGTGTTGTAATGGGTTGGACTCGAACCCAATCACATGATCGCAATACCAACCGCCGCCGGCCGCTTAAAATTTTAATTTTATTTTTTTTATAAAATATATTAGCGGTTTTTAGATAATCAGTGCCAATGTACATTTCTAGTGGTAGATGTATGTTTCTACTGTTAAATAAATTGATACAATTAAAAAGTTTTAAATTTCCATAAACCTTTTTTATTTTTTTTATGCTAATTAATCTTAATTGCGGTTGACAACTATAATTTATATTTCTTTCGCTTTGATAAGCTTCAAACTGAAACACTTTGTGTATCGAGAGCAGTTTGCAATTAAGGCACGAACCTGTTTCTAGGGAATAACGTTTTTAACACAGCCAGTGTTTGACAATCAACAACAGTCTATTGCAATATCAATTATCGAACGTGCGACAAAGTAATTTGAATAATGCAAGATTTAGATTTTTTTAAATCTATTTTTGTTTCCATATCTCATCAGCTTTCTATTATACAGATTTTAGGATTCTATTCTACAATAGTTAACTGTACTGAAATCGCTCAAATGTAGATGAAGGTATGAAAGTAATAAAATTAAGTCACGTGACTTATAGAAAAGAAAAAAAATATGTTTGTTATACACACTATGTTATTTGAGCGATAGCTATCATCGTAATGTTTGTAAAAATGTAATTTCATATTTGTAATCTTAGTTTAAACAACTGCTTGAGAGAATGATTTATTGTCCGTACATTTGATTACATATTGCCATTCATTGAATGACCATTACGAAAATCTTAAAGTAGGTCAAAATCTTAAAATTGAAAATCAACTTTTCATACGAACTTAAGTCACGTGGTCACTTTGTGTGAAAATTTCATTTTCAATTTTATGAATTCGACCCATGTTCTTGGGGAAAGTGGTTCAGTTTTTTACACCTGATTACCTCTCAGAATATACGCACTGCTTTTAAATTAATCCTATTTACCTAAATCATACATTGCGGACTTTCATATTGTTAAAGCTGCAAATAAACATAGTTGGCACCAAACCCCACGTCGAAATCCCCAGTCTGTTTGCAAGGAACACGTTCCTATAATTATTAAAGTAATTTTCCCGTATGCGCAAAAATTAAAGTTTCTTGCAACAATATGTTCGGGCCGTGTGCGTCGTAACTTTGTTGCTTTAGTTTACACTAAGTTGTACGCGAGGCATTATCTTAGTAACACAGGCAAAGTAGTGAGAACGAGCAGCATACGACACGTTCCTGCTTAAGAGAAACTGTTTGTCAAGGTGATATCACGTTTCGTTTTATAAATACAAGAGCTAAGTGAAACTTAAGCTGGCGATGGCGTATGTTCAAGATTTTAATTTACATGCCTAGGTGTTACTGATTTAGGTATTTGTTACTATCAAGATTGAAGGAACAGATTTATGCTTTTAATAGATGGTTAGATCCCTATAAATATACCACTGTGGGGCGTAGGCCGCTTCTCATATAGGGGAAGGAAGGAACATTGATCACCACGCTTGCTCATTGCGAGTTGACGATTTCATATTCCAATTATTGGAATCCAGGCTTCCTCACAATGTTTCCCTTTACTGATTGTCAATGAAGTGTAGAATACCGTGTGACGTCACATCCTACCACTTGGTATAGTATAATTAAAGCTTGCTTATGATGTGTGATAAATATTTTTTGCTCCTAAAAAGTACACATTTTGCACAACGCTACAAAGATTTATATACATAGGAATGATACTGTATATGACTTATTCATTGTACTAAGTCTTGCGAGACAGGGTGCGTGACTATTATCATTTTTCCAGCCATTTTAAACCCTGAAATGCTACAGTAATCAGTGCAGTAGAAATATTTTTCGTTTCAAAAAGCATATCCTTTTAACATGGCACGAATAAATAAAAATTCAAAGCTACAATAATAGTTAGTCTTTTTAAAGGAAAGTTAATTTTTCTTTCAGTGGGACCTGAATAAGCAGATTAATTAGTGGCAACAAGGTGACTTTGTATGCTTCCATTTTCCATTGTGATGTTGTGAAAACTGAGACACACCTCATTGTTATAGGATCATTGTGCAGCTCGCCTCGGTGTCTGAATAGACGTGTGTTAAGAATCTTCTTGTAGAACCGAAACAATTTTCAGGGAAAAAATAAATTAACAGGTTTGATACTAAGAGTGTTTTTCTGATAGTTTTCTAACCAAATAGCTTTTACAAGAATTTTGTCTCTTGATTTACTTTTACCACAAAAAGGATTCAATTATAATAATTTATACAATAATTATAATCATTTATTTCAGGTAAATAGCAAGAGACACATAAATTCAAAAAAGTATCAACAAAAATTACAGATGTAAAACAATTTATCAATCAGTGAATTATATTTAATTAAATCATTACATAAGTTAGCAGGAATATTGAGAGTCATAATATACAAAGTAAATATTGGCTTTAAAAAAACAATCGATTATTCGTTATTGATATTTGAATTGAATTCTAAATACCAAAACTAAACATTTTTAATTATAACTTACATAATTAAACAAATCATTTGTCAATTAATTACACATAACCTTTACTAACGAAAAACAGGTTCAAAAAGTGACTAAGCAGTAAATCCAGTAAGGCTCTTTCTTTACTTTGCATAAAGCACGGTTGAAATGACAGAATTTTGACGGCAGCGTGTAAAGTTTACTAAGTCTTGTCGCTAACGCACTTACAAAGGAAAATGAACAGGGACTTAAACGTATTAGACTCGCGATCTCTTTGCATAGTTGAATTAGCTGACAATGTGTGCAAGCATTCGAATTTAACTGATTTAGTTATTTAGGTGGCGGGTTTTCTTCTATTAATAAAGCTGTGGTAATATTATGTTGTCGCTCGTCTTTAAAGACATATATTTTGTATGTAAAACAAATTATTTTTGCTGATGCTGATACTTTCTCTTATATACTTATATTCGTGTTGCGTAGTACCGTGTCATATTTAATTGAGGATAAAAAAATATACGGAAACTTGCTTTGAATACTGGCACAACAAAATTTATATATTTTACGATAACCTCTTAAAAATGAATCCACTAAGTACTTATACAATCTTCAAGAATCAGAGAAATAATAATGCAGTATTCATTCAGTGTGTCCCAACGGCTTGCAACTAACTTGCTAAGAAAATGTATTTTTAAATCGTCGCCGTCGCGTCTTCTTGCTGAATCCACTCAATTAGTAACGAGCTAGGCGTCATTAATTATAGCGCTCAGACACTGTAGGTACCTACCCTGACTGATGTGGCTGATATTCATTGAGGTATTGCAGTCCTTTTTATAATTTTGTTACATCGTAAATGAATTTTCTTGAACTACTGTTAAGTGAAATTCAAGACAAATCATTAAGTAATGATATTTAAGTAGCGTTCAAGTCCCTGTATTTATTTACTCAATATCCAATTACAACAATTTACTGGACTCCAAATTTGTTACCACATTTTTTTTACCTACTCAAGACATGTAAAAGAAAATAATATGATACGAAAAAGTGATGATATTATTGCACTTACCAAAATGAATAATCAAATCATCATTCAAATCAATCATGTTTTGATTATTTATTTTGGTAAGTACAAGTACAAATTTACTAAAGCAACTTACAATTACAACACAGTTTTGATTATATTAAACTACACAGTATAATTATGTTTAATAGAAACATGTCAATTTAATTATTACAAACGAGAGACCTTCAAAAAAGAATTGAGTGAGAGAATGGTATTTTTAATTCATAACAAAAAAATTTGTTACAGTGCGGCGAGCAAGTAGGTAGCAGTTTCTTTTTTGTAGCAAACTGTTACGTCATTATGTAATTTATCCAATGTTTTCCAAAGTTCGCAAATAAACCTACTTTCTTGGACCCCAATTAAAAAAAGGAAAACTTTTAATGTCGACCTTCTCTTGAGCTAAGAGAAAGGGGTATTGATCGGTGTGATGAAAAATGTAAGTCCTTTCAAGAATCGTAAACGCTAAACTTAAACTTTCATCGTAAAGGTTATGACCTTAAATACAATACAAGTGATCTTAAATAATTTGGAGATGTCGAAATATGCAACAAAGAGATCAATACTGTATTTGAAGGTTAGTTCATAATTGTAGATTTCTAAGTCAAGTATCTATTAAATACGTCTAAATTGCATATAAGAAGAATCAATTATAATATATTACCCCAGTTCTTTCAGAAAGTATTTGGTTCAGTTTGTCACGACTAAATGCTCTCCTTTTATTTTATTACTATGCACAATTTGTCTAACAGCTTAGGAGAAAAATGTCCATAGTAAATCGAAGCCATCTCTAGCAATCGGTTAAAGCGTCTTCGAAATAGTATTTTAAAGTCGACCCTCCAATACATTTCAGTATTCCCCTATTCACTGCACAAGTGCTTCCGACTTAAAAAAAAAGTAATATGAAACTTCCTCTACGACAAAGTTTACAAAAGTATATTTTTTATAATAATTTATTCTATACCTGCTTTAAAATATAGGAAGCTTTTCGTGTATCTTATAATTATGTGTTCTATTAATTAAATAGGTAGAAATTAAGTCTATAACAAGAAAATGTCAGAACAGATGATCTTGTTAAATATCGATATTTTTGTACGAGTTAATTTAGCGATATTATCAAATAGTAACGGGACAACACTATAGTATTAGAGTAAATTTTAAGCAAATAAAAGGTGCTATTTGCCAAACACATGCAAGCCAAAACTATAGGTCTGGCAGAAAGTTTCGTTGCCAAGTTTCGGGCAGACAGGTGGCAGACGCTTTCCGCCAAGCCAATAAATCACGGAGCTACTTGGTATTGCCCAGGATGCTCCGATACGCCGCGCAACTCCTGATTAATGTGCCTGATTTGACCACCGCAAGGATTTATATAAAAAAAAATGTTTCTATGTGCCAGTATTTTGGTGTTGGAAATTTATGAAGTTATTCCATGTTCAAAATAAGAACTGAAAGGTAATATGAGTTTAATACATTAAATTGCAGCATTTAAATGCTTCCATAATTGAATTTGAATTAATGTGAAGCTTCTATGTTTGAATTAGAGGATACGAATTTTAATTAACGGTTATTGCTGATACTATTTTTATGACTACACCGTTTGATAGTAATCTAATGTAGTGCTCTATTGTTTACATTATCGTGTACATATTCACGCGTAAGTAAAAACAAATATATACCAAACAATATCAGCCAACATATAAGCGTATGTATGTACACATCCACCCTTCTTCGACAAAGGAAAAGTTTTCAGTTCAAGCGTCTGAAAAATATTACCCAACTTAAGTTTAATCTCTTGAAAACGCTCAAGGAAACAATTGTAAATAGGAACTCTTCGTTTAAACAACGGGGATGTTTGTCGGGACTACGGAGTTGTAGCGACACGAATAAAAATATCAAATACGGGATCATAATGGATTTGTATGTGGACTCTTTGTTTGCCAAAGTGGCTATGAAGAGATCCTTAGGTTATAAAACGCCTAGGCAAAGTCACAGACGTCTTAACTGTAAAACAACACGTAGATAATTGTAGGAAGGCCTCTGTCAACATAAAATAATAGTGAGGTCTACAACTGTTTTAGATTGACAATAAGTAGATACCTATTAAAAAAAATATTATTGTTCTTTTTCTCAATTTCTTTTTTATTATCATCAATACAAATGAAATAATTTTAGTAACGTATTAATTTTTTTATCCTTGCTCATCGTTACAAATTCTCGAAATAATTAGGTGCAGAAAATGTTTAGTTTGTGATTAATTCTGCTACTGTTCTGCATGCATCTTTATAAGATGTCACTATTGATTCCTAGAATCTTACAGTAATTGATAGATTTAATATTTAAACTAGATACAGCATTGCAGCTATCTTATTGAAGGTTACCTGAATTTATCTTCATTCTTCAAACAAATATAAAAATTCCATGAAACTGTTAGTCGTTGTGAAATTTCTGAAACTTTGTAGCAACTGATTAATTCAAAATTCAAGTTGCAATCTTAAATAATGTTAAGAAATATTTAGTTTTGAAAATGTTATGAATACATTTTTATTTATTACACAAGGTTTACTACCTTGCAAACTATTTATATGTTTATATAGAATATATTTACATATTATAGTTAAAAAAACGAGAATTACCACTATAGTAAAATAAACTGTAAATTAGATTTACATTGACAAAACGAAATCATAAAAAACGACAGACAATAGTACCGACAATATGACATGTAAGTTCATTCAATTCAGTAAAACAATGAATAATCAGCTATCAATCATGACGGGGCATTACTAAGGTACCTCTTAATATGTATTTATGGATCATAATGTATCATGAAAGGATGCGAGTATGACTGGATGCTCAAAGGCCGACCACTCCAGCTCGCGAGGTACTTTGAGTGGGTTCGGTTCTTTGACAAGACCTTTGCAAGTTAAACGCTGCCCTTGTTCACGTTAACGTTGCGTGTCGAGTTAGGTATGTAAGTCGTTTAACTTTGTATTGATCCTACTATAACTGGCATATGATTATACAGCATACAACATAATAAAAGCAAACGAACAGGAAATACCTTATACGTATTTGTAAATCTACACTTATATTATAAAGCTGAAGAGTTTGTTTGTTTGCTTGAACGCGCTAAACTCAGGAATTACTGGGCCGAATTCAAAAATTCTTTCATTTTTAGACGGCCCAATTATTTAGAAAGGCTTGGCTTTAATTTGCCGCCGTTACCGATGCCCAAGTAGGCGGACATGCGAGCAAAATCTAGTAAAATTGTTTCAACTAAACTCTATGTTTTGTCATTAAAATTCCCTTTTTTAGATTTTAAGACCTATATCACATAAAACTTTAATTGTTTTAAAATAAATTATTATGATTAATCTTTGGAAATTCAAAAAACCATCCAAGATCCATGATATCACACTTTATGTGACGAATCAAACTAAGTCAAAATGGTAATGCATTGAATTATTTTTTCAGCTTACTAGCATAAAATAACCAGAACTAGACATGAAAATAAATATATTTTTTAAACTGGATGTATCGGTTGTCCATGCGATTGCCATAAAACTAAAATCTAAATCAAACCGATAAGCTGACATTTTTGAATATAATTATTATTCAGAAGTATCATACCTCTACTTTGTAAAAAATCAGAAACTACTGTTAAAACCATAAATCCTTACAAAACCCTGTTCAAATTGCAAATTAAGACTTTATCTATACATATAATAAAATCGTAAACGACCAGTGTCTGTACATTGAATCTTTTAGAAAAAAAACTATATACACGCGTTCTATTCATGTTACCGAAGCCGAAAATATAGTTTTTAAAATTTTTGTCTGTTTGTCTGTTTGTCTGTGCGTTTGTACGCGATGATCTCAGAAGCGACTGAATTGTTGTGAATGCCGTTTTGACTGACGTATTGCTCCAACCTTCCCATAACATTTAGTAGTTATTTCATCGAAATCGGTGCATAAACAAAAAAGTTATGTACATTTGAATCAATAGAAAGCGATATCGGCGATACAAGTCCAATTTAGGAAGAGCTCTCATCAATATGGTCGTCCGTATTAAATAGGGATCAAACCTTAAATTAACACAATCTCAATTCATCTGTACACGTAATATTTGACATATAAACAACAAAGTAACCATGGCAAAAATAACGTTGCCATAGCGATCAGTTTATTGAAGTATGAATAACTATTTACGATGCTTACAGTAGTGTTAGACAGCTCGGTGGTTATACGATAGGAAATGTAAAATATCTTGCCGTATGTTCAAATTCTGATGTTACTACATATTTTGATTTTTTATTTCTAGCACCGACTTTCTTACAGAAGTTTAAATGTATCAGGCTAACCCTTTTTGTGTTTTTGTATTATTTTTCAGTAGTAAGTAATTTTTTACACAGGTGGTTATTACAACAATTCTTTAATACGCCCAAGATAGCTTGCTGCTCATGTAATTTTTGATGCCTGATCGAGACAAACAAAAATGCATAAAGTTTTTACAATCACACTTTACACTTAGACAGGTGAAGGTCATAGTCAGTTAGAAGATAAGTCCTCCATCTCAATTCCGCAATTTCTGCGACTTACATAAAAGAAACCAAATTGTCAAATACCTGTAACAGTCGACTTGAGCCATCTAAAGCGCATTCAGTGATTCAGTCAGTCAAAAATATTTTTCACATGCATACCCATTACGACTGATCAGCGCGAACAAAGTCGCGGGTACAGCTAGGTCCTCAAGGTTACTTTATTCATCTTTTTGTCTATATTAAGCTGAACGGACGGTATTTGAATATCGCATCGACTACTGATTAATGCCTGTGTGTGACGAGATTTGATGGCAAACTGCTAAGCTGGCATAAATAAATATACAGGATATAGCGGCTGTTCCAGCTTTTCATCTGGTCATTATTATTATTCATACATGTATTATGGATAAATATAAAAAAATAATAAATATAAATACTATCTAGACACTATTTACGGAAATCCACAAGATCTCTGATTTTCGTAAATTCAGCTTTGGTCAAAGTGTGCACGTCAAAATTACATTCTACCATTTCCCAAGCTATGTTGAAGTAAACTTCCTTTTTCACCGGTTACAGTTGTAAGTATCCTGAATAATTCAGTAGGTATATTTCGGTAAGAATGGTTATCAGGATTGTTATGACCAACAAAGATCATATAATTATGACCGTCGGACAGTCGTGTTGATGTAAACCCAGCCAAACTGCCTGACCCTGGATTCCAAACTGAAACCTCGCTCACGGTAGTAGCAATTATGAACACTAGATTTACGAGGCAACCTGTCATGAAAATTGTATAAAACCGGTCTATATAAACGTCCCACTGCTGGGCACAGGCCTCTTCCCATAAAGAGAAGGAATTTAATGAGCATTGATCTCGCTTACTTATTGCGGGTTGGCGATTTCAATTGGTAATGGTTTAAAAAATGGTTATAGGTATGACTGTGGATGGGTATATAAGCAGAGGGAGACCGAAAAAGAGAGGGATGGATTGTGTGAAAGATGATATGAGAAAGAAAGGAGTGGATGCCGCGATGACGAGTAATAGAGAGGAATGAAAGGAAAATACGCATTGCGCCGACCCTATATGAATGGGATAAGGGCAGGAAGAAGAAGAATGGTTTAAAAAATGGTTGGAATCCAGGTTTCCTCACGATGTTTTCCTTGACCGATTGTCATGTACCTATGTCTTAGAATGATGAAGAAAGTACATATTACTTTGAAAAAGTCACATTGGTACTTGCCTGGGTTCAAATCTGCAACCACGTGCATGTGAATCCGGTCACCGGTTGAACCGCTAGGCCACCGAAACATGGAGACATGAAAATTACATATTTAGCTGGAAATTGTTTATACGCATTTAGCGTTTTGTTGCCGCTTTCTATCTCCCGGCCACCTACAGTGATCCTCCCTTTTGCTCTATTCCAGTACCGTAATGCAAAGTTATCGGCAAGGGTAAACAGGACTATCTGGCATAACACAAAAAGAAAAGAGCCAGGAAGTCCAAAAACGACCAAAAGAGAAGGGCATTCCCTTCTCTTTTGGTCGTTTTTGAACACCATAGTAATATTTTGGACAGTGGACATCGAAAAACCTCCATTCTTATGAGTTATTTTTGCTCACAGCTATATTGACACTTGGCTAAATATCAAACTCAAAATAAATATCGTCGAAACAATCCTTTAAACGTTCAAAGGAAGCTGCTATTACACAGATGTATTTTGTTAAGGTCATTTGAAGGGAACTCTAAATACCTAATGGAGATACCAAACGCGATAAGGCGATAACATTTCTTTATTCCTTTAACATATAAATTGAAATCTATTTCACTTTCAGCTGCATCCATAAGTTTTTCAAAAATCGCGAGCTAATACAAACATGTAACTACAAATATTTCTGACTCTGGGTCCCGCAATCTTATTTGTGTACAGAAGTCTACAGAAGAACATTTATCTAAAGAACAAAAATACATCAAACTACATCCTTCGTATAAAGCCTACATAAAGTTTCAAAAACTTTTAAATTTCAGTCATAGAATAAACATAAGTGTAAATATTTATCTTCTACCTACAATAAGCAACTTTGTTCTAAGATTTTGAAAATCAATGTTGATGATATAATTATGGTGTATGGGACCACGTCTTATGTTAACCCAAACGATACAAAAATTTTATTGAAATTGATCTATTATAAAATTTCCGAGGTATCGCGTAACAAACGAAAAGAAAATATCAGTCGACTTGAGCCATCTAAAGCGCATCCAGTGATTTCAGTCAAAATATTTTTACACACTTATACCTATTACGACTGATCAACGCGAACAACGTCGCGGGTACAGCTAGTTCTCTTATAAAAAGAAGTAAAACTGAATCGTTTCGTTTCATTTACAAATCGAGAGGATCTGCTTCGTTGCTCAGTAGCTTCATATTTTCTTTAGTCAGCTATAAGCATTTCCGAAGTAGTTCCAGTATCGATATTATGATCTTATTGAACGAAGGTATTATTTCAATATTCTATCTTCTATATTAACCTGTGATTTCTTTTAGCTTTTCAAACGGTTACTATTGACTGCACGGATAGCCGAGTGGTATAAGTCACCACGCTAATTACCACTGTGCACAACGTGCTGCGGGTTCGATCCCGGCATGAGACAAACATTTTTGTGATCCACAAATGCTTGTACCAAGTCTGGGTGTTCTTCGTACATGTGATTTGAATGTTTGTGAAACCACCGCGACACAAGGATTAATTTCCTTAGTGCGGGCGTCGTTTTAAAATAAATACACTCGAGAGCAATGAATCCGGGTCACTTAAAGAATGTTAAAAATCTCGGAAACTAAAAATGATAGGTTAATGCAATAAATTGTATTTAATAGACAATGTAATACTCCTTAAATGAAAGTAAAAAAAATATGAGTCACCATACATTTTATTAACACAAAATTACATAAAGAAAAAAACTGCTGATCTCTCCTTTAAACAAAAATAGGAAACATGAAATTTATGGACTTTATTACGATTTTCTTGAATTTTAATACTTCGTATTGCCTCCTCGTGCTTCCATTACTGCGTTTACGCGGTTTGGCATGCTGTACACCAAGTTCCTTATACGATTTTGGGGAATATTCTCCCATTCCTCTGTGAGAGCAATTTTGAGCTCACGAAGCGTGATTGGGGGAGGATTTCGTTGTTTTGCGCATCTGCCTAGCTCGTCCCAAGCATGCTCGATCGGGTTGATATCCGGGCTGCGCACTGGCCACTCCATACGAGTAATGTTCATCTCTTGAAGGTAGTCATTCACAATCCTACCTGTATGAGGTCGGGCATTGTCATGCATAAATATAGCATCCTCACCTAAATTGACCATAAATGGACCAACGTGATCATTGAGGATTTCTTCCACATATCTTTCGCTAGTTAAAGAGCCGTTTTCTATGATCACAGCTCTGTGCGACTTTCAGAAGAAATTCCGGCCCACACAAGTACAGACCCACCACCGTAGGCTACTTTTTCTTCGATACATGCTTGCTTGAATCTTTCCCCTGGTCTTCGATACACTCTGTGTCTTCCATCGTGCTTGTAGAGCATAAATTTTGATTCGTCGGAGAACATAACTTTTGACCAATCTTCAATACTCCAATTTACGTGGCTCTGGGCATATCTTAGTCTTGAAATACGATGCCCAGGCTCCAGTTTAGGGCCGTTTGCAGGTCTAAGGGGTTTTAAGTTAGATTCAGCAAGCCGACGTCTTACTGTCCATGCACTTGGGTTACTTCCTCCGAGGAGTCGAAACTGATTTGTGAGTTCAGTTCCTGTGAGAAAGCGATTTCGAAGCATGGTGTTCACCAAGTATCGGTCTTCTCGTGCTGTGGTACACCTGGTTCTGCCCGTTCCTGGTCTGCGTAGGTTACAACCAGTTACTTCGTAACGTCGGAGAACTTTTTGTATTGTTGACAGCGACACACCGACAGTCCTGGCTGTATCGCGCTGACTCCGGCCGGTTTCCAGCATTGTAAGTATTCTGGTGCATTCTTCAGGCGTAAGCGACATAATTTCAGCTTGAATAATGAATATAGAGCACTATCAACATGGTTTATGTACCCACATAAATGACAGATTACAAACAAAAGCAAAACCAAATGCTGTAATTTCGTAGTTCCATCTTCGAAAGTGGCCCTTTTTCAAATTTGATTTTTTTATGATATAACTTTACAATAACTAAGAAGTTTTAATACCTTCATTTAAGGAGTAGGTATTACATTGTCTATTAAATACAATTTATTGCATTAACCTAGCATTTTTAGTTTCCGAGATTTTTAGGACTCTTTAAGTGACCCGGATTCATTGCTCTCGAGTGTATATATACATATTATAGTTCTTATAGTTATAACACACTAATATGTGTATTACGTGAAAATAAATTAAAAATAATGTGACAGAAATTGAAATTGGACTGAGGTTTATTTATATGAGAAGTCATCTGATTAAGAATAACGCGAAAAGGGAAAATGTATAAATAACGAGCAAACCACAGCCATTCCTCCCCATTTCTGTAAACAAAACTTATCTTGTTTATACACAAGAGTGACTGTAACAATAATATCATAATAAAGTTGCGGAAAGCTTTTTATTGTCCTAGCTATAGTCACAAATAAATTGCTATAGTAGTCAGGAAGGCCTGTTTATAAAACGTAGACGATATAATTTTCCCGGCAAGTTGGGGAAAAGCAAATAATTCATAAACACACAGTCGCGTAGGTGTATACAAAGTGGGCGGCGTTTACACAGGTGCGTACGGAACTGAATAAGAATAGGTTTGTAGTATGCTAATTTGAATAAAGATAAATTACAATTATATACTATTCTAAATATTATTATTACTTAATTATAATTATGCTCAGTGAGAAACAATCTCTTTCAAATCTAAACTGTAATAAAAAAGTAAAACGGTACCTAAATAATATCTCGGTGGATTTTTTTTTTTTTTTTTTTTTATCTTAATTTATTTACAATTCGTTTATGAAACCCACTATTTCAAATTTAAGAATATGTACAAATTGTTTTTGATGTATTTTAGTTTACAAGCAATGTCAAAACAAAAACATTAGTAGAAACTTTTAAAATTAAGTATCTCATTTCTGTGCGTAATTGGTAACGAAACCGCTCGTCCTCCATTTTGTTTCGAGCCTGGATTTTAATTGTCCATATGATTCTTTTTGTACAGCCACTAACAAAGGATTTTCGTTTATAACTGGGAACGTATGCCTTTTATTTCTTTATGTTTTATTCTTTCATTTTGGGCTGCGTGTTTAACTTTAGTAGAATGTACCATCATTTTATATTACGCTGCGGTGTGACTGCCAGCATTTTTAATAAGTTTATTACCGTACAGCCACTAACGAACGGTCGCAGGCCGGAACACAAATTGACAATAAATAACAAATGACTAAGTGAATCTTCACCCTTTGCGTGTAAAATTACTGTAAAGGTATCTTTGTACTTGTTTATGTTTACAAGTCGAGCAAAATTTTAGTGCCAATTATGTTTAACTGCCTGTAATTGTTTGCTTGATTATTTTGTAAGAGTTGTAGGTATTTGAAGGTTTAGAAATATTATTTTATATGCTACAGCGGTTATAGCCAACAACAGAAAGTACCTCTAACCGCTGTCTGGTTGTAGATGACATCATAATTATGAAAATAAATCCCTTTCGCAGTTTGTCACAGATTAGTTGAATGTTTTGTTTTGTTTCGGGAAAAATAACGGCCGTGGGAGTTTTATTAAAAGAAAAAAAAATGCGTCAAATTAGAAGAATAAGATGAATAAGGCAAAATATTATATCTTTTCGAGTTAATCTTCAAGCATGTAAGCGTGATTCTCAATTTTATTATAATCAGGAACATTTGAATATTATCGGTCATAATTCTATTCTGCATATTTATTCAGTAACTTGCCAATCTGTGGATGTTTTATAGGTTGTTTTATCATTGAGTAATAATTATTTATGCTGCGTTAAGAATGGATCATCAATTTATTTAAAAACGTTATGATGATTAAGAGTGAAGTTTAAAATTAGCGTGAAACATAATTTCTATTAAATGCAGCCGCAACAGCCACAAAGACTATTGAAATTGTTCGATATTCATATAAATATACATTATCGTGAAAAGCTTTGCCTCTGTGGTTAAAATTATTTTGTTTTCTGACTAACTACTCTTACCTATAAAATTACCAAAATATTCAATTGTAAAATAACATAACATTTTCAAATCGGAATCACAATTTAGCAAGCTTTGTTAATGAAAATTACAATTTTATAACAGCGGTGAATCTTACTGCCACATAAAACAATGTACAGTTTGCTGTCTATACTGACATATTGTATACACGAAAGAACACAATAAGTACTATGTAGACAAATACACAGACGTTAAGTTATAATTAGTTTCTTAATTATTCTAAGACATTGAATTATATGACGAAAACATAGAGGCAGTTTTTTTTTGTTATTTGCAAATGATTTGATTTGCATGAATTGAAATCTAAAATCGCCAACCCGCAATGAGCTAGCGAGGTGATCAATGCTCGTTCCTTCTCTATATGAGAAGATGCCTCTGCCAGCCATAAATGTCCCACTGCTGGGACCTTAATAGGCTGGTATTATTCATATATTATTGTATATAGGTTGAGTAATTTTACGAGTAGAAAACGTACTGCACACAAAACTCGTTAAAAATCCCACACGAATTAATTAAAAGTGCCATTATTATTTAACAGATCGTGTCCGCGTGTCAACCGCCAATTAAGATCCATTAAACATTGTATCTCTTCTCAGTTGTTCGTCACATAAAGCATTTGTTAAGGACTTTCTTGTCGCAATTTATCATAGAAATAGATGAAATACATACTAGATGTGGCTGAATTTATCTGAGGTATGATTTAATAGTCCTAAAGTACGTTACATTTACGTAGAGTCCAGATCATTGTCTGTGTTTTTGTATGATAAAAGACTAGCTTTTGGCAGTCGGTTATCGCGGTAAATTATAGCCTATAGCCTTCCTCAATAAATAGGCTATCTAAAAGTGTAATATTATTTTTCGAATCGACGCTTTTAACCAAACAAACATATTTATAATATTAGTATATTTATTTTGTTTAGCGTTATTAATAATTAACAAACAATAAGTCTTGGTAATATTGTAACTTTATTTCAATCGTAGTAGATTTATTATGTTGAAACTAAAAAACAAATGAAATATCCGGGACATTAATTCTTGTTGCTATGGTCTGTTCTCTGCAAGTCTGTATTTACTAAATCTGTGTAGTCACAGTGATGTTAACTACACTTCCAGAACGCAATAAAATAGCAGCTACAATATTATTTCGTAGTTGGTTTTTATTAATGTTACATTTACTTTTTAATTTCAGATTCAGAACAAAGCTTCTGGATACTAAAAAGAAAAAAAACCTACCAATTGATGGGTTGTCTTCTTCTTCTTATCGACACGCTAAGAAGAAGAAGACCTACCAATTTACTTTAAAATGCGTACATACTATTTTTAAATAAAGTCCATAATGCATTCATAAATTTAATAAAATAAGTCTATTCTTTTGAAAATTAAAAGCGGTACCTTAATCACATTTTCTGGTACTAAAATTATTAGCTGTGAAGGAACTAGGATGTATACAAAGTATTACATTCCACTAGCAAAAGCGAAATTTTGTTAAATGCCAAAGTTGTTGACACGGTTTTTTCTGAAGCTTTAAATTAAAAAAGGGTACCAGATAAAATTGTATCAACATAGTTAAATCCAAGGGTAGCTTTACCTTTGAAATTGTGCCTTGATTTTATGAAAAGAACCCATATTTTAAATTACTGAAGAGGACTGACGCAAGAGGATAGTACATTGCTAAAAAAACGTGAAAAAAGGAAACAATTTTTAAAATTGTATATTTTGCATTGAACGAATCTTCCGTTAAATTAGATAAATATTTTATTAAAAATATCCAGACATTGCTAAAACGCCCGAGTTATTCTTATTTCCATTAACATTGCGTCTCACATCGGGTCAGTCTTCCGATTACAAGATTATTATTTAATTAAAGCGACAGGCTTTTAATTGGCTGTTGTTGTTTTCTACAAGTGCGATTTAGGCACAAATTATAGCTTATAAAGGTTCTACTGGCGTTAATAATTGAAGAAAACGATGAATAAATTTTATTTCGGACATTAGTGATATGCTGATGGTGTACAATGGCTACTAGACTTTATAATCTGAGTTACTAGTAAAAAAATAGTCAAGATAATGTTTGTTAGTAACAACTGGAAGATACTTAATGAATTACTAAAATATGTAAAAATGCTTCCGTGCTAGTTATCTTTGCCTATAGATAAGTCATTAGGTAAGCATCAGGATAAATATATGTAGGTACATGTCGGCAGTCTGATGTGCAGCGTGCAGTAGAAAGATGGTTAACATTCGAGGCCCAGGTTGCCACTTCAAGCATTTGCTAAAGTTTTTGACAAAAGTAATCATCAAATCACTTTCAACGAGTTTTATTCAAGTTTTTGGATTGGAATTGGACTTACACTCCCCTACATTGTTATTTGCCTATTTACATTCAAGTAATTATTTACTCTTCGTTTAGAATCAAATAATTAATTTTGAAGCTATTTCATAGTCCAATTTCGGATATATTTCGTATTTTAATATCATGTAATAATAAGTTTTATTAATAACACGTAAAGTAAAATTTTGCAATCACGTAAAGTATGTAATGACAATGGAAATTAAAAGAGCATCTAGCGAGACGTCGCGACGTCTTAAGATTAAAGTTTACACAACAGAAATATTTCTGAAACGTTGACTTGGAAAAGTTTCGTCTTTGTCATGTAAGAAAATACGGAGCGAGATCGTTTGTCTTGGAACGAGTGAAGCACTAAACTCAAGAGTTTGCATCCCGGCAATAAATATTCGTAAGAATGTAAAAGCAGATACAGAGGGGAATTAAAAGGATGGATCTGGATTCGTAAAACCTTTTATTACTTTGATGAACTAACTTAACGTTTTGGGTCAGTAATTCAAGTTATTAATTAAGCGATTTGACTCGGTCTGGCAAGTCAGACAGAGGGCATTAGAATCCATTAAATATCAATAATACTTTTGAAAAAATGTGTAAAAACCTTTCATAAATAAATTGAAACAAAAATTTGTGATTCCATATTGTCAATTTTATTTTGAAGATTCGAAGAATATTTATCTGATATATATAGATACTTATTATATCGAATGGTTAAAAACTGTAATCTTAGGCCCAGTTTTTTATCCCGAGTTAACTTTGCCAAAGGTTAAATGCTAACTAATAGTTCCAAATTTCAGTATCACGCGTTTATTCATCATTTTTATTCTAACAAATGGTTAATTAACTCCAACTTATTTGAACATTTGATAGACTAACAATTGACGAAAAAACCCGTTTTTAAACCATTAGTTTAAACTTATTTAACTTTTGGTTGAGCTAACCCGGGATAAAAAACTGGGCCTTAGTTATTAGTCTTGTAAATTAAGTAAATACAAATAAAATCAACTCAATCTTACATAAATAGAAATGAAAACCAAATCATTACTTAAATACTTAACAATCAGAGCCGATTTTAAGCTGAATCAAGAAACGTAATTGTTACAAATTAAGTTAATAATGACGGTCTTTGTTCTATCGTACTTAAGTTTTAATTACTTATTCCAGTCCTAACCGATGGGATTTACTTGTACATCAATTTCGTCACCGTTAGCATTAAATTCAGGTTATTTCGTTTATAACACGAACTAAGCCTAAGCTTAACACAATTTGCCGAGCGCAATTGAAATCGCAGTGAGCCGATAATTTCCTAACTGAACAGACATAATGACACTGAACGATCTAGTTATGTACGGAAAAGATTTAATAAAAAATGTATCGGTTATAGTCTTGGTTTTATTGTAATGTTTTACTTTATCAACAGAAATGTCTTTTTTTTACTTTAAATAACATGATATTTTTAGTGAGGTATTTAAATAAACACCGTTTTGATCGCCGAAAGAGTGATAACCGTAATTATTATTTTTAACCGACTTCCAAAAGGAGGTTCTATGATCGACTGTATGTATTTTTTATATTCCAACCGGATCACTCATAGGTGGAATTGGCAAAAGTCTCCAAAATTCAAACAAGTTTCGATATGATATTATATTTGCAGTATAATAATGATTTATTGTTACCTATCCGAACTAAGTTTTCCCCTCAAATCACAAAACCTAATTTCGTCGGAAATGATCCAAAATAATTTTAGTTTACTAAAATTGATCGCTGAAGCGATCATACGAGCTTAACCAAATACATTTTTGTGTATCATTTCAGATTCATAATTATTATGTACCTACAGCAAATATGAAACAAAAGCCCAGAAACAATAGTTAGCACGATTTCATGGGCCGTGTATTCGCTTTGTGTCTGAATAGTGAAAAAGAACAAATAAAGAAATTATGCGGAGCGCAACAGGCTTATTGTGAAAAATACTTTTTAGAGAGCCAAGCGAAACCTATATTTTCCTTTTTTTTAATACGAATGTTTGACGTTGTTTTTATAATTTATTATAATAAAGTGACATGAAAGTATGTAGTGTCCTAAACGGAGTTTATTTTGTTACTTTGATCATATTGATTTTTACCATACTGAACTTCTCCTCATACACACTTTGTTGAATATTAACGCGATCTTATGCATTTACCTTTTAAGGCTTGACGTATCGGCCGGTTTACACTGGCCGTGACTGATCAGTGACCGTCTGCTTGCGATCAATGGTTTTATTGAAGTCCATAATAAAGTAAACATAATATTATCCGATCGATATTTGTACTTTTTTACTTTCTTCGAAATATCATTTTTTTAACGAAAACGGATTTCAATTATTGGCTGAACAGGACAATATTATTTGTAAAGGTATTATGGAACAAAAGGAAAATAAAAATATCATATGATAATCTTCTTATCTACCAACTATGATAAGGGCATGCAATATCATCACTAAGAAAATGACAAACGTGAACAGAAGACCTTATATTTTCCTTATACTTGTTTGAATTATTTAATTCGCTACTCACCTAGCCGTACACAAGAAATTTCATTACATCACAGAACGGTTGGAAAATGCTTTTGTCTTTATTTTTCAGGCACGATGATGTGAAAGCAGTTAATAAATTGTAAAGTATAACATAGGGCATAGGCTATAAGTATTCGTTGTAAATTATATTATAACTAATCTTCTTTACTCAATTTAAATAATCGGTATTACTATAGGTAACCCTTTGTTTAAACGATTACACACTTAAAAGTATTTTTTAAAGATTTTAAAAGCGCGGTGAAGTTCATGTAAACTAAATGAAGTATTTTAATTTGACTGATCTGAGACTGATTGACAGTTTACTATGTAATATTATAAATTAATGTAATGTTAGCAACTAACTCTGAGTTAAGGTTTACGGCCAAATGGGCCTAAAACTTTATTCGTTAAAGTATCTTCACTTAAAAAAAACGGAGCTTCATGTTAGAGCTCTATTTCTATTTGTAGGTGAGACGCAAATACATCGACAGCATACGATACAACAGTCGAAGAGCTAAACCAATGTGCCACAACTTCTGACCGCGAGAACCTCTTTATATCTTAAAGTAAAGGAAACATCTAACACCACGAATAGAAACTACCAAGAAGTTTATATTCTCGTTCAGAGCAAGTTTTCTGCACAATAAAAGTCAATAAAATTCAACTCTGCATTAGTTCAAGGAGGACTCAGTAATGCTGTATTTAAGATCTACATCCGTGTGAGTAGTAAATAATAAATTATTGTAATAATCGTATTACTTAACTAATAATTAAAAAAATAAATGAAAAAAAATAATCATCAAAAAAAAATTTGGTACTCATTTTTATTAAAATATTATTTTAGTAAATTATTTTTCAGCATGTAAATTAAAACTACGTTTTGCAGTAAATTCTAGTAGTGTTTTCCAAAATTGAACAGTGTTGATACTTTTAGACACGACGTGATTTATTTATTTTTATTTGCTATTCATAGACCCATAAACAGTTCTCTACACATAATGGACCCAGTTGTCTGTCCATGATTATCTAATCAAGGACCAATCATGTGAATGTCCGTCTCGACTTAAGTACTCTTGTCTACACTTGAGTTATGGCGCCAGTGTTGGATAATGACATATCTGCAATCCTACAAGACTATTTGCAAGTGAAAAAGATGATCATTAAAATTTTACAATAAGAATTAAATATTTTTAGTTCTTGTTTCTCTGGGACCTTATTATTTTACCTAAAATCGCGTGATTACAATAAAAAAAGTAGTGAACTATGTTGATTGATCTATGTTTCGTTTTTAATAAAAGTATATTTTTTTAATAAGTTTGTATACATACTTATTTTCCTCTTATGTAAAATGTAAGAACCCAAAAATCTAGGCCGTAAGTACAATAATAAAAGTTTATAACTGGGATAAGCTTCGTTGCCAAGCACGGATAAGAAACACAAAATTTATAGGTCACATTATAGGAGCTGCCTGGCGGAGTAGAAAATAGCATTGGAGGTTATGCGACTCGAAAAATAACTACAAACTAAAATATTATTACTCATTTCCCGGAACTATAAGAAATTCAGTGCGAAAAAAGCTACGGAATCAGCACTTTCGTAATTATAATTTATTTAATCAAACACGGTTATATTTTATAAACATAGCTACTAGGTACTTTTTATAATTATTATTGGAATAATGAAAAGCAGATAATATAATTTTCAAGTGTAAAATTAATAACTGTTTGAGAACTAGGCCACAATACACTAAAAATATTCAAAGAAAATTAAACTTTCTTTAATGCCAAATGTTGTGATTATTGTGATCCTCTGCGTTGAGACCGCACTGCTTTTTTTGGGATATTACGCAGCGACAGATGTAACGCGAGAAGCCACTGTTAACGTAATAAAATCATAACTTAAAATATACAGGATTATTTTTTATGGATTGCGTATATTCTACGAGATAATCAGGTGCATAAAACTGAACAGCTTTCCTCTAGGAACATAGGTCGAAATCTTAAAATTGAAAATGAAATATTCATACAAAGCGACAGGTCACATGACTTATGTTTGTACGAAAAATTGTTTTTCAATTTTAAGACTTCGACCTATGTTCCGTAAAATCTACTCCATAAAAATAATCGTGTATAATATATAAGTGACGTTGTCATGATGGCCTAGTGCCATGCCATGGTGGTCGACGAAAGGATTTTACAGGCAGTACCAATGTGACTTTTTTAAAAGCTATACGTATTTTCCAAATTATTCTAAGACATCATTAACGTCGTGTGGAAACCTGGATTCCAAAAATTGGAATCTGAAATTGCCAACTCGCAATGCTCGTTTCTTCCCATATGAGAGGCCTGTGCCGAGAAGAATGACATTTAGTGGCCGATATTATAGACGACGTAATTTTATAGTAACGCTTTTATATCATCCCAATGTTTTCTGTAATTTAATAGCAATTCCATTTTAAATAATTTAAAGTATGCTTAAAATGAAAGTATTTTTAAGGATTTATTCACCCCATGTGTTTGTGAAGCGAATGATAAAAGGCGTAAAGATAATTAAAATTTGAATCACACAAAGGAATGGTCTTAAGCTATGCTTACCGCTAGAATTTATTTTCAGAGTGCTGTCAAAACTTTGATAGTCACCATTACTTCAAAACGTGTGTTTGTGACTGTACAAACAGGGTTGTCAAAAGCATTATAACGAAATTTCGTGCATATTTGCAACCCTTAAAAGTATTGTGTTAATTTTACCCTCGGATTGGTACGGTTGGTATGCTTTGATGTGCCCTCTACGAGATGATGCAGATGTTTGCATAAAACAAGCTTTATTTGTTTTATTGAGATTCAATATAAAAAGCTTAGATAATTATAATTATTGTTTTTTAGGAAATATTCCGATCTTGTTTGCTTTCATCTATTTTTCCCATGTAAACACTATATACCTCACTAAACAAAATGTATTACGAAATTAGATTTAATATATAGAATGTAATATTTTTCAATTTACAATGAACGTTTAATATTATTCCGAATGTAAATAAGCACAATTAAAAAACACATAATGATATCAGAATGGGTGACCCTACCGGTCAAGCCATTTGATATAGGGTGTTCCAAAAAATTAAGCCTCAACTCGTAGCCAAAATAGTATATGTTCCAATAAAAAGATGTTAATATAGGAAATACGTTATAGAAAAAATAATGTTATTTTATATTACATAAGTAAACAATTTCTATAACATGACTAACACGATTATACAGAAGTTTTATGTAATATTGAGTAATCCATTGTGTTCTATGTGTACACCTGTGACCACGTGTAGGGTTACTGGCCGGGTTAGTGGGTTAAGTATAACAGCTGGCTTACGATTTTGTTTACACTCTATACTATAGTTTCACACGGGTTTTATAGAAGTTTTATTTTTAAATCTGTTTTACCATCTTAATTATAAATATGGCAAAAACAGTTATGGACGAGTAAAATTTTACAAATGTTTAATAAACACTTCGCGGTTTTTATAATATTTTACTCCTGAAATATTCTTTATATGACAAAAAAAAACACGAAGTGGTGGAAGTGGACTCTCGTAATATTAAAGACTGCCTTTTTGCAATCCAACCAATTTTTTTTAATTTTATGTAAGGTTTTGTTTTTTGTTTTGACCAAATAATAAAGAAAATAAAATAAAACTTCTAAAATCTTAAAATCGATGACATTATCCGCTATAGTACCTATATATTTGCATTCTTTCACATCAGGCAAATTCTTGAAAGTTTTGACACAAATACTTTAGTATACTTGTAACAAATTCCATTATGACTAATTATATAATATTTACCGTCCTAATTTATATAAAAATATGTGCAGTTTTAACAAAGCTATTTGTGTAAGTGTCTCTGACTCATTTTACTTTCACTTATAAAAGGTATCTCCGGCCAAACTAATTCATTGGGTGTCCTCACATATTGCAACACGCTGTACATAGACTTGCGATAAAATTGTTTATTATCATTTGAATAAGTTTTTCGTAGAAGTTCATAAGTGACAATTATATGTGGCATTATTAAATTTGTAAAATAACGTGTCAGATATGGAGAGTTCGCTTTTATTTTTCATTTGTTTCGTGACCAGTGTATGGGAAGTTTTCCCAATGGCTTTAAAGGGCCCTGTTATGACAAGGTACGACCCTTGCGGCTTAGGTGTGATACATTTTGATAGGCTAAGAGAGAATTACTGGAAAGGGTTTGTGCACTTTGAACTGTATAGAACTTTGGTGCATGCTAAGGTGGATATAGTTTTTAAGGAAGAAGTCACGTTGGCTGCGGTAAGTGGAATATATCTTATTTATTGTCTGATTATTTAAACAAATATTGGTGCTGATTCTTTTGAACAACTAAATAAACAATTGCTATCTTAAACAAACATAAAGCGTAAGAAAAGGACAGCAACAGATAACAACGTACTTAGAAATATCAAACTAGTTTTTGCCTTGATGATAACTCTTTTTGCAAGTTGGATTTGTGTGAGAAGGAACTAAATTTGACAGCTCTAATTTTTTATCTTTCCTCTTCTATTTATGTATAGGTGAAAAAGATACCGATGGACTAAGTTTAGTGCGTGTTTAACACAATTGGGACCATTACATAAATAAAACTACCTTAAGATAAAAATATTTTGGCAGTACATAAATTAATTAATAATGTGTGTAAGTTTATTATTAGCGTCAGCGTTAGCTAAGTGTTAGCCGGTTTGACTGATAATAAAAGGTTAAGCCGAACTCACCGCGATTGGACTATGAGTGATGACTATTTTTTAACATACTGAGACCCCTTCGTCCCAACTGTCATACATTAATCTCTTACAGTCGTTAAGTCATTACATTAGTGACAACCAGTCCTAGTGTGGGATACCTACCGTGTTACCCCAACAATGGGTTGTGGAGGTGAGATAGGTAGTCGCTCCATGTAAAATACTGTATTTAGCTGAATCCAGTAAGACTGAAATTCAGCCTCAACATAACTTGGGAAATAGCTGGGCAGAAGTAGGATCTGGCTTTTTGCCATCCTTTATAACCTGTGCCTAGAGTTACTCATCCAAGACCTTCTTTGATTCAACACACTAGTATTTTATTGGTTCTCTTATGTGTATTGATTTTCAGATTCCTGGAATGCAGAACATTACTTCAAGTCGAACAAACAAATACGACTTTACTGTAGAGTCTACAAGGTTGACTCCATATCGCTACGAATTTTTCGTTTCTTTAGACCATTTACAAGCAAATGAAACTGATGTGCCTCTTGTAAAACTGTTGACTTTGAACAATGTGACATTATGTAATGATCAAATCAAGGTATGTATCAGTATATATATTGCTTTTAAGTTTACTAGCAATATGGGTCGCATATTTATAGTATTCTTGATAACCCCTCGTGCTTAGTTAAATACTTGTTCACTGTGGTAGTGCAATAGGGTGGTTCAGAACCAAAAACCACATGATTGCAAGTCCAAAGACCTACCTATTAGGCTACCACTGCTTTAAATTTATATATTTAGAGGTATTAATACGATATTATATTCTAAATTCATAAACATGAAAAAAAAGGTACGAAACATAGTTTTATCAAGCCTTATTAAACCAAATTGTTGTAAATGAGACGATAACAAACAAACATGTAAAGAAAGGTAATATTTTAAATAATATTGGATTTTACTTCGTAAGTCCAAATACTCTATGAAAAGACTGCAAAACAAACAATAGTTATAAAAATGAAAGCATGGCAGCATCGTACTTACATTATTGTCTGAATTGTCACCGATAATTGAATCCTTTCGATAATTGAATCCTTTTTCAACTGAAAAAATTGAAACGAATATCAATAAATAAACAAAACAATAATATCCATTTCAGGCATCACAAACAATAAAATCATTGAATGTATCCCAAAAATATCCGAACAGTGGATACGCCCAAGTTTGTGGGAGACGGTCAATAGACCATACGGAGCTGGTCTCAACGAGAACTGAAGCTGAGGCCGGGGACTGGCCTTGGCATGTCGCTATATTAGTGAAGGATAAGAAGGGAGTGCCCCGGTATGAATGTGGCGGGAATATTGTATCTACTACGGCGATTGTGACAGGTAAGATTTTAAATGTTCAAGAAAATGTTTATCTTTGCAATAATAAAAAGTAATTTATATTTAGTGAATAATGATATTATTATAAATAGTATTTAAATAATAAAAAAAACAAGGTGCATATAAAACACCTCTAATAAGAGTCGTTATTTTGTGTTGTATTTTTTTATTGATTTTATTAGTTTATGTTATGTGCGTCAAATTTGTGTGCATAATAAATGATTTTTCTTTCTGTAATTAAATACAAATTGTAGAAGGAAAAACTTAAACCTCAGGCAGGACTCGAACCTGCGACCACTGGCTTGACGCGCCAGTCGCTTTACCAACTAAGCTACCGAGGTCACTGCCTGGAAGTTTAAATTTCTCCTTCTACTTAAGACGTCTTTATAGGGCGACGTATGCGACATCTAGTGAACCTACCTTACGGTTGGCCTCACTGACTCTGATTAACAATGTGTTAATTAGAAGTCCGAGAGATGGCGCTGGCCCAATACTTATTATTTTTAATTATTTATTTTTCTTTCTTTTCTGCTTTCAAATTAAATAAATAAATAAATTGAAGTATAATTATTGCGCTAAAACATTTGTACAATTTATAACAATGATCACCGAGACAGTTTTAACATGTTTTATTCTTCAACTAATATATTCTGTTCAAAATAGTTATGAAATAGTATGAGTCAATTAAATATGAAATTAATTCAATTTTAATTCTAAGTTACATAAAAACTAGTTATACAATTTGTCCTGTATTTTTTTCAGCGGGCCACTGTGTTTTCAAACATGGCGCCTTAAGGGAAGCAAGCCAAATCGTCATTATAGCTGGTACTAACAATTACAAAGATGTTAATCAAACTGGAAGGCAAGAATTCATCGTAAGTATTCATAGCAAACATAAGGGCATTTCTTAAATTATACTAAATAGACGTACCAAATTTGTAAGGGAAACATTGCTTAAGGAGTAATCACTTAGGAGCACATAAACAAGAATCAGGGTTGAAAATAAAACCGTGATTTATTTTCAACCAAATAATATGGGATGACTCTATATAAATTTCTTGGCAAAAATTCAAACTAGAATGCTTCCTAGAATACCGTATTGAGAAAACTCAATAACGGTATATAACCTCAAAAGCTTGCGAATATTTGGTTGAAAATGCTGTTTACCTGCAGAACCTCATTTCTTCTCGTCTTTTGTTTTTCAGGCAGAAGAAATAATTCTCCATCCTGCTTACAATGACGACTTGGCTACCTCAGATATAGCAGTAATTAAAGTCAAGGGACTAGTATTTTCGGAATTTGTGCAACCAGTCTGCATTTATGGACCAGTGTATGACAAGAGTAAACTCGTTGGTGTGGAAGCAACGGTGAGTTAATGGACTAGAATAATCATAAGTTTATTGTATAATAATACAGTAGGTACCTATAATACCCGCCTGTAAATGTGCTGCTACTTGCACGGTAGAAGAAACAAAAGTTGATTACTACGCTTGCTCATTGCAAATTAGCGATTTCAGATAACATTTTTTTTGGAGTCTAAATTTCTTCACGATTTGTTCCTTCACCGATTGTAAATGGTCGTAGAATATATTTAAAAAGTTAGCCTTTTTCGATATAGTCACATTGGTCAATGCCATTTGCCTTACATTTAACCAATAGGCGATTACGAAATTATGTATCTATACCTAAATAATACTTTTAGTGCCAATTTGGATCTCAACTATTTTTTATGAAGGTTTTATACCCATCTGTTTGAGAGTGCAATTTATATTGTACTCACAAACTTGTAGGAGGTGAATGATTCACTTTTACATTGATTTATAACTAACTTGTGCTTAAAATGCCAATGTAAGTCCTATAGTCCTAAAAATATAATCTGAATTCCATTGCAGGTTGTAGGATTCGGCTCTACCGAATACGACAAACTATCGGATGCCCTAAGGTCGACCTACACGATAATACAGAACGATACCACGTGTATTGACTTCTCACCTAAGCTTTACTCAAGCTTGCTGAACGAGTTTACTTTCTGCGTTGGCTATGGACCTACTTCAAGTGAGAATATTTTTACAAATACCTAACGCGAATTTGAGTTCTAAAATACCTGTCATAGAATTAAATTTGAATTCGTGAAACCCGTTAGAATTCCGCATCCACAACGGATTGTCTACCTTGTTTAAAACCTTAGTTTCAATAAAGTATTTTATTTATTAGTTACTAGTGGACTTGATAAAGCCGGGTTTTGCACATTATACACAAAATGCTTGCGCCTGAATCTTAAAAATAATCTTAGTTGAAAAAATCAGACTGTACAGACAACAGGAGCCACTTAATTTTTTAGGTAGTTATTCTGAAAAATTTAAAGACACCATTCTCAAATCAACTAATATGGTCAGTTTTCTAATCAGATGATGTAAAAATATTATTTTTTCAGGTATTAACCCTCGCAACGGCGATAGCGGAGGTGGTCTCGTCATAAGCACAGTCCAGTCTGACCACAAGATCAGCTGGTTCCTTCGAGGAGTCCTCTCCAAGTGCGGAGTATCGCCAGGCCAGAAAACATGTGACCCTAAATATTATGTAGTGTACACAGATGTGGCCCCACACTACGGCTGGATATACCATCATGCAGGCTTGGAGTTCCGTAATAATATTATATAGTACTTAAAGTTCTGATAAACAACAGGGAACTGGTGAAATTTCAGTGCAATGTGAAAATAATTTGTCACAATAAGTTGCAACTTTTAAACAAAGTTGTATTATATTATGTGCATGTATGTGTAAATCATTTACATAATAAGAATGTATTATAGATTTTATTTTTAATTGTATGTTGTATATTATTATAATTATATTATTATGGAGTAGCTAATACTCAGTAGTTCAGTGAGTAAGACAGGGTAAACGTTAAAAAATAAGCTATAAATGTAATCTAAAATGTTCTCAATTAATAAAGACTAATTATAATTATTAACTAAAAGAATTTATTTTACACTAATATTCTGCGCATATAATTTATAGCCGTATATATTAAGGGTTGGTCGCACTTCAACTTCAGTGTCCTCATTATGTATTGTATAGCCGGTGCAAGAAATCTGCTTGCTTGGGGAGTGGCTACCAGCCACAAACAAATGAATGGTTTTTCATTTGCTTGCAAAATACATGTTTTTTTTTTTCATTATTTATTTAAAAATCATTTTTCCAAACCATATTACGTGATTATATATGCTGCTAACACAATAAAATACTTGCGCTTTTTTAAAACATACAATAGCTTTCAAATCAACTTTATTTTTTCAACTAAAACTCAAAAAAAGGCAGGAACATAATAAATATTTTCTAGGAGCTTCACTTCGGCAACCGCTCCTGCATAATTTATTAGAATCTTATTAAAATGTCAGACTGCAAAAAGATTTTGATATTAAAAAAGTCTATTATGTTTCAAACTACCCGCGTTGTTGTTTCAACGACTTTGTTTTTATTTATTCTAATTTTAAAGAGCTGACCAGGGATTTTATGAAATTTCTTTTGTTATTCTAGAAAAACTTTAAATCTTTTTTTTTTAATTTAAACGTTGAGTTGATAAGAAAAGTTAGTTAACTCGTATTAAAGTTATTTTAATTAACACTTAAATATAATAAACTTCAAAGCTGCTGGAAAATATTAAATAAAATGTCACGGTTCTCAACAATGTGCCGCGTCCTTCCGTACAATACTGCATTCTCTTAGTACTAAGCACGTCTGTACAATTCTGGGAGGCGAAATTGAAAACAAAAGGTATAGCAAAACTGCAGTCGTATAATTTGCATTCTCAAAAATAAGCAAGGACTAAAAGGGTACTAAGTATGTCGAGGCAGGCGGCGACCTAACGAAGCTTTGCGACTAGACCACCGGTGCATGACCGTGCATTAAATTAGTCGCCAACAAACAAACTCTGCTAGCCACAGCTTGTCCTACTACGGAATACTCTTACTGACTTGATATGGGTCCATGCCAAATGTAAATTAGCACTCACTCAAAAATCACACAAATTTGAAAATAATGTTTATCGCTGTGTAAAGAAAAGAAAAGAAAATAAGCTTAAATGACATTCAACGTGACAATGTTGCCAGCTTGGGCACACTTCCTGCTGACTGCAATGTGGAAAAATTATGATATTTTTTAGTTTTTGTTTCATTATTATAGTAAAAATTTTGGTGTGTATATAGTTAAGTTCGTAAATATTTATTATAATGTTAATAAATAAGTAATATTGTATCATAAATATGATCATGAATAAGCTTCAAGACTTAGACGCGATTCCTTAAAAAAAAATATGTTCATTTCAATTAGTCGGAATCCGGTCAATAAAAACAATTGAATGTTTAAAATTATTGCCTGCTGACGCACTATGTTTTAGCTCACTTTACTAGCGTTTGGGAAAAGGGAAGTAAGGAAGTAATTTAATTAAGTAATTAACTACAGAAACGCGGTAATCGCATGTAAAAACGCAGTTTCACTGACTTCGTATATAAAAATAGAGTTGCCATAAAAAGTATCACAACAGTTCTAAACATTTTATAACACCCTTATTTATACAAGCATAAGCTCTAAAATTCTATGTCAAAGCTCCTAAAAAGGCGCAAAGCGATTATGACCATTAATATTTCCTTTTTTGTAGGTATTAAAGTTAGCGTCAAGTAATCCTCTGTTTTCCATGTAAAAGCATTCCACACCTGGGATCCTTACGTGACACTACGCAATAAAGGCTTTTGTGTTGCAAAACCAACTTCTTAACAACATTCACTGTTACTTACACAGACATAAGGTTCAATTTTCCAAATAGCTTGAAAATGAAGGAACTGGAATGAGGTCAATGGAGCAAGAAGCTGAATGCGTTTGATAACTCGGAATAGGTAAAAGACTAGAATGCTGGTAGTGTCTTGACTACAACTAGAATGTAAGTACTTTAGAATATAAAATCGCATGTGCATTATCTCGAAGAAATTCGAGGAAACTTAAAAGGGAACTAGAAAGCTCTACAAAATGCAAGGAATAATCAATTTGAGAAGAGAAGCGAAGTGGATGCACATAATATATAAGCTATATAACTAGGTCAATGAAGATAGAGGCGATCGAGGCTAAGTGTAAGCCGCGCTGGCCTCGGTTGGGCCGTGGATGGGTGACCATTCGTAAACATATCGACCCCTCCGCGCCTCGCCGTTGGTCCCGACTGTCATACAGTGATCTTTGACAGTCGTTATGTCATTACAATTCTGACAACCAGATTTACTATGAAATACTATGTTACCTAGCAATGGGTTGTCGAGGTCTAATAGGCAGTCGCTCCATGTAAAATACGACATTCAGCTAAATCTGGTAAGACTCCAAACCGACCCCAACATAGCTCGGAAAAAGGCTAGGCAGGTGATGATTACTAGGTCAATGAAATAAAATAAAGAGAGAAGACAAAAATTAGACATAAAAATAAATAAAAACGTCAATAGTCTACCCGTGACCATAACACCTGCAAAGGCGTCGAATATATACAAAATCCAAAAAATAACGCGATATAATCCGTGTCATACCATTTTTAACCGACTTCAAAAAAAGGAGGAGGTTCTCAATTCGGATGTTTGTATTTTTTTTTTATTTCAGAGACAAAAAATAAAAAAAAGTTAAGCAAAATAAAATGTTCATTAGGCTAAGGGTACATTTCCAAGAAGTCATCTTCGACGTTTTACCAGTTGTTACCTAAATGTGTTTTTAATAGTATTGATTATTCGGCACTTTTCGAAAAACCTATGAGGTGAATAGTACCTACTTGAAAGTTTTCTGTGACTAGTAATGTCTCCTCTATTCAGTTGCTTGATCTAAGGTATACAGTAGTTACAAAAACTTTATTGCACGCAATGCGTGTCTGAGCGACGTCAACTGTAGTGTGAACCATGTGTTTCATTTGTTATCCCCTTTTTATATTTCCTTTAAATTTCTATACATTGCGGTAAAGTTTTCAGCCTTGACTTTAACAGTTAAAAGATAATAAAGTTCTTTAAAATCTAAACCGGTTGTTGTTAGTACTTTAGCAAATTAATAACTAACAAATGTCGATAAAAATCATTAAATTATGTTTTAATTATGGAGAAAATCCGATGAATGTTTTTGGCAAAGTTTCTACCCCAGATTATAACGAAAACTCGCACAAACAATTTAGTATTATTTCAATATCTTTTATTTTCTCAATTGTCTAAGATTTTGTATCGTTTTTCCCCATTAACCACCATGTAAATACAAATAATATCTATTTTAATGATTAAAGAAAATCAAATATACGAGGAAAATTTATTTTAATTGGTAACAATAATAAAAAATAGAGATGTAAAAATAAGTTATACCTAATGAAAAAAAGTTTCATTCTTTGAGTATTAGCTATAACATAATGATGTGAAATTTATCTAACGTTCCCCGCCTATCTGTTAAGAAAGTGGCATAATGATACTGACAAAGCGGGAATTTATTCTGTAGCGATAACAAGAACACTTTTTTATATCAAAATCAAAGCGTTGTTCAAGTTTCTTTGATGTCCCACAATTCCTTTTCAACTGGGAATCGAATTCGAAGCACGTAAAGTTATAATCATGTTGGAGTCCTCCAATGTTTGATAAAGTCTCACTCGTATGTTGTCGAGAAATGGCGCACAATTTGTGAGCTTTAAATAAAACTTCGAATTCTATTTTAAAATTTTCTTTTTTAATTTAATACATGTAGGACACACGTCGTACTTTACGTAAACTTTTATTAATTATTTATAATTGTGCACTAAACTGTCGAAAATGGATATAAAATTCAATCGTAAAGCAAAAATTGATGAGAAAATTCATCAAACAATTATTGAAGTAAAAACGTAATGTTGAAAGATTTGTCCTTCAATAAGAATCAATTTACTCCGGTATTATCGAGTATCGATATCAAATACCAAGTATTAATGAAGCTCAATAAATCTTTGTTGCTTATTAATTTGTAGATCTTTTTTATTGATCTCTAGCGGCTAACTCTAAAAGAGTTATGACTGCTTAAGCGGTAGGCAAGGCTTAACAACTTTAATCAACTAAGGGCACCCCACGGGGGGTTTTGACCTCGGCTTATGACGATGCGGGGAGTTGATGCTAAAGAGCTGTATTTGGTTTTAATTATTTAAGGCCAAGTTTAAGAAACAGGCTCATACCAAAGGTGAGATATTTTTGATTATGTAAAGCAACAATTAAGACATAAATTTTGCCAAAATTTACAAGAACGCTGGAAACAAACGTTGCCGCAATTAGCTTTACATACAAGTATTTTATTTGACGGCTCGTATTTATACTGGCAAATAGAACAGTTAGGCCGGTCGGCCCGAATGTCCGATTGGCCGGGATTTTACTCGAAAATTGCCCAAATGAAAGCTCAATGAACGTGTCACGGCGAGTCGCCGGCCACATTTGTCCACGTCTCGAATTCTCCGCAATGCCGTACGATAGAGATGGAAAACGTCGATGTCGATTACACTATTTTATTTTTTATTTATTTTATAGGTCTTAATTAAGAGAAGACAATGATTGATATGAATAAGAACTTGATTCAATAATAAAATCAGGCGTAAAGGTTATCGTAAATTGACATTTGATTGGCACAATCGCCGTTTGTTACTCGTAAGTATATAGGTCAATTATTATAGTATGATTAACGGTAGCAATTAAATCATTTGACAATATTATTCATTCCTTCTGGTAAAAAAACAGAATTGTTTACTGAAATTTGTTGGAAATTATAATAATTTCATGATGGGAAATTTAATTGTATTAGATTAAGTAAGATAATAAATAGTTTTAGTCAAAACACGTAGGTAGGTATATTAATAAATAAAATAAAACTTAACTTTAACCTATTACTTCGATTTATATACCGAAAGATTCGTACATCACTAGTTGACAAAATTCGCCCAAGGGGTCGCGGGTTGGGTCATCACTGAAAACGATCCGGGTGCCGTGCCTATGACACAATGCGTTGCCAAATGTTTTCTAATAATGTGAAGTATTATTTTAAATAGAATGTTTTTTTTTATTGCTATTGTTTTGATTATACGTAATATAAAACGTATAATTTAAAATACATAAAATTATTTAAATCTTTTGACTTTAAATGAAATACTTTGTTACGTTAAACATTTTATAACGAAAATACGTGAAAAATTACCATAGTAATTAATTATATTCAGTTACTTAAAATTTTGTAAAAATACGAACTCCCGTACAGTATCTTGCATCGAATTAGAATAAGCAGGTACTATCACCACAATTATTCATAACACGACCTACATCCGGCAACAGCTGTATATTCATCACTTTTATACAACGAAAACATCTATTTCTATTTATATACGATCCTCTAAGTTTCAGGATTCCTCATAATATCCGGTGTAAAACTAAATCCTTGGACGCTTCCTGGCCCATTAAATTAAATGTGCAGGCTTTAAGGTAACGGCTACTTATGCTTCCACGTAGCTCGGATATTATTTTGATCCAACCTCTTTTACTTCAAGATTCCAGTGCCGGAAGACATTGAGATTTTTTGCCTTCTGTTATGATGATATTTCAGCGTTTTTTCAGACAGTGGAGGAGTGTGTTTTTTGAAAATTGTTTTTAGTGTACAATATAAATATATGTTGGTAGTTATTTCTATCTCCTTATGTAAGTGTTTAATTTTTTTTAATTTTCTCTATTGTGATTATACATTTGGGATTTTACACGTTTCTTCTACTTTGTAATATAGAACACATTTCGGCCTACATGAAGACAGCACATCCACATTTAGGAAGTGTGTTCTTGTTACCATTATTGTTTTAATTTAGAAGCTTTACCACTGGTTGCCATGTGCGTATTAGTTTTTAACATGCTTATATATGTGTAGAGCTAGCAGACCAAAATAAACCTGCAAGCTTAAGGTAAGGCTCTAAGTAAGGAAAATGTCTAGATTTGTATCTAAAATATTAGAAAGAAGGTGCAAAAAACTATGTAAGAAATCTTAAGCGTAGGCCTCAGCAGGGATGAGTCGCAAGTAGTTATGGTACCTACGACACTGATCGATGTGAAATATTATGCTTCTAAAAGAAGGTGAGTCTAGTTCAGATATAAGTTACAACCATTCTATTTTAAACAAAAAAAACAAGAAGAAACAAACAACACTGAAGTTACTTATTCCTTTAACAACATTTTTGTTGCTAATTACTTTATCCTCTTTGCTACCGTTCCTTTTTCTTTTCGGCCTGATTCAAATAATGTATACTTCAAAATTCCTATGAAAATTATTTCATGTGACTGGCCGAATGAACAATTCATTCATTTATTTACTTATCCAAACCAAATCTAGTACAATCTGATCCGTGATCAACAGCTTAAAAAGGTACATACTTTACGCGTCTAGCTTGATAGCATAATAATATCTATCGTTCTGTACAAAAAAGGTGATAAACATCGTACATACCAGTTAACTCCTCGCCTACCCATCATGGGACATTTAAACAGTAGAAGCATCCACTATTCGAAATTCTAAAACAAAATCGAAACATCATTCACTCTTTGAAACCATTCGTCCAACCTCAATAAAATGTCGTGATACTCAAACTCAAAGCAAAAAACCTTTCAAGCTTCGGAGTCGAGAAATATGCACAAAGCCGTCGAAGCCCAATTGACCTAAATGGACACACAAATAGTAAAGGGAAGGTTCGCACGAGTCGCACGAGGTCATTATTCGCTCCGCAGTCCAGCAAAAGTGTCAGGACGAAGGAAGACGGACATTTATCTAAATCCTAAGGGCACCAGTGATTTTAGGGAGGATGTATTAGTGCGTAATGGGGTTTTTTCGAGAAATCAACGAGCCTGCGAATTATTTAGGCACGGTGGTAATGGTTTTGCGAATGAATGGAGTTCAGTAATGTTTCTGTGTGTTTTAATTTATTTAGATATGTTTTTTTGTTTCCGTGATGTTTTTACTGTTATCTTTTTAGGGAATGTTCCGTAACAACATCTATTTGGTAGTTATTGTGTACAAAACTTTAAAAAATACGAGTTTTTCGGACGTACCAATAATTAATGTGGACAACATCACATACATAGCTCCGAATCCAAAGTAAGTCGCCTAAGCACTTGTGTTATGGAATCAGAGACAAAAACGGTACCCATACCCCAGACAATATAGATAAGTGATTTTCTACATTAACCCGTCCGGGGATCGAACCTGGGACCTCAGAGCTGGTGACACCTTGAAAACCGGTGTGTACTCTACTCGACCACGGAGATTGTCAATATAAGTCAAACTTGTTAAAATACAACAGACGAACATAAAAGATCCTTTTCTGAGACGATTTAACATCCTGCCCACCGACTCTAAAACAAAGTCCACGAAACGTCATCTCCAAGATGATTCCATAAACTTGCTTTTCTTTAATCGTTATTACAACAATAACAACAACGTTTATAATAAAGTATCCCAGCGCAGGAAAAAATTAGGCGTCTGTGTAAGGAGCTAGCTCTATTAAAAAAAACCTTTTTGTAGGCCGAGTAGGACCAATCTTTTGGTCCATTAAATTGTTCACGCTCCCCGCCTATGGAAATTGGACGTAAAACGAAATAATGTATAGTAAGGAAATAGTTCACTGAGATTTGTAGCGTCGTTAGACATTTAGTTGGGACATCCACCTTCTGTTTTCGTTTTATCGTAAGATAAGGTTAGTGTAAAAAGGTTTGACTAAAACAAACCCCGTCATACTACTTTTGTTTTTTATACGTATGAATCTTTGGTAATAAAATCTGATTTAAATCTTCTCTTCCAGAACGTACCAAATAATTAGTTAAGTGTATTGACATTGTCTCTAATTTTCCCATATTTCGAAATTTGGGTACAGTTTACATGGTCTTATTTTACCTTATCATTTCAACTATGTAGATTAAATTTTACGTTTCATACCGGCCTATGAGCTCCCACTCTGCTGGGCTAAGGCCTTCCTAATATACTTAGAGAAGGAACGAGCATTGATCACTAGATTATTAGACAATCATTTTTTTTAAATTAAAATACTTTTTTTTCAGTATAATTAAAGCTTTATTGAAGCTTCTCACTGGTACTTATTAAATCACTGTGAAAATTACAATAACAATAATATTCTGAAACCTTAAATGATTTCTAATAACCGACAATTACATTATAGGTGAATTCCATTCAACATTGAGAAGTTATCGTGTCAATTTAATCCTACAATCAAAATAATTTAGGTCGATAGCAATTACACACGTTATGTTACGAGCGAATTCACAATGCAATATCAAATTGCAGATTCTAACATAATTTCACGGATCACTACATTTCTGTTAAATCACACTCGTCGTAAATTTAATGGAATGGACTTTTTGTATTAAACACGTTTTACACTGTAGTTTATTTCCAATTCAAGAATAATTTTCCGTTACCAAAGTCAATTTTTCATCTCAAATGTATGTATTACTAAATGTAAAATAAGCAAATTGAAGAGTCTACCTAGCGGTTGAATATTAAAATTTAACTCAAAACTATGTAATCAGATCACGTTGAGATATTCCAAGAAATCTTGAAGACTAGTTGGCGGATAATTTTCACTCTTATTACAAAGATGGACAACTTGGCGATAGCTGGTACCTATCATGAGCTATTTAGCCCACGGCTGGAAACAAACTCGTAAAAAATTATTTACAAGTTTTGATTTTTAAATGTACCTAGCTATAATTATGAGTCTTTATTAATAAAACTTTTCTCATATTTATTGTATATTTGTTTTGTAATTATAACTATTCCTAAATATATCAGTAGAGCCCCCTCGAAGTAGTCAATAGGGACAAATGTTTAATTTAATAAAAAATGGCACTAAATTTACATTCATCTTAAAGCTTTAATTTTAAAATATGTTGCCCTCAACGTGTTTTCTTAAATTTTGCATTTCCATTTTTATTATTGGATTTACATTATTGCATTTGCATTTTGTAAGCATTTTGTTGTCAGCTTTAACATCTGATGGTCAATGTGGTTTTTCAAATAACTTGGAAGGTTAATTAATTAACTAGTTGTTAAATAACACTTGATGAATGAATGCATTCTACCGAACCATTATTTAGCATTTTTAACCATTGGTTGAATTAACTCGGGATCGAAAAACTAGGCTTTAATCGTCAAAATTTTTTGTTGACAACAAGCAATAGATGTTTTTATAAAATACAAGCAATTTTATAGAAATGGAGAAATAAAATAAACACGTATCATTACGTCATACTACTTTTATTTACAATCAATCGTAGACACAGTGGACATAAACCTCTCCTAAAACGGAGGCAATACCCGTCGCCAACAGGCTAGGCAAGCGGGTTAATGACCGCAAAGCCAGCCCTTACGCATCGGTGACGCTTAATCTTAGCCCATGTAAAGGTATATACTAGGAATAACATGGTCCGCTCATTCAAGCATATATACTACCCAAATATGTTACAAGGCCGTCTTTACAATTACTCATACAGTTAAATTTCAATGTAGATTTGATACGTTCAAAGTTACAGAAATGAAAACCTAATTTTAATTTTATCCGTAAATATATTTTGTATTAAATTTCTTTGTTTAAATAACAGCAATATTCAAAAATAAAATAAAATTTGACAAGTTGCTTTATTATATTGTACCTAAATTTTATTCTTTGATGACACGAGACCTCATAATTATCACTTCGAACTTTGAGTCATAAAAATTAGCTACTACATTTAGCATTATATGTATAGAGCAAAATTCGTCATTCAGTTTCAACAAATAACCGAAAATACTTCGTACTAAAAGGATCATAAAGTGTGACTAAGGCCCAGTTTTTTGATTCCGAGTTAACTCAACCAATGGTTAAATGTGCTAATTAATGGTTTAAAACTTCGGTAGAACGCGTTTATTCATCAATTTTCATTCTAACAAATGGTTAATTAATTTACTCCCTAATTTGATCATTGCTTTAAAATTGATGAAAACACGCGTTTTTTAACCATTAGTTTGCATAATATATTTTAACCATTGGTTGAGGTAACTCGGGATCAAAAAACTGAGCCTAAGAAAAATATTATTTCTAACTCTTTCTTTTCCTTGGTTGTCCTATAGAGGCAATACTCATTTTAAGATGGATATTTCGATGTCCAGTGTCGCTTCTGAAAGTTTACACTTCTAGGTTTGCTGGGAAAACTAGGTTGGAATAATCTAGTTTATCTGCAGAGTTAGCCAACATCACGATAAGCCAAGCAAGTCATTCATTTTAATTTAATCTGCATAATAATAAGTTATCAATGTTATAAAACTAATAGCATGACTGTTCTTTTTGTAGATACTGTAACGACTTGTCTAAGGATACGAAAAATATTTATAAGTTTTTTTTTTAATTTTCAAATGAAATAAAAGGATATTATGCAGTCTCCAACATTACTGATCTTTAAATATGTTATGTACCTATACTCCATTTATTATAGCATTAGAAAAAAGAGGCTCGCAGAAGCAGGAACTGAAAACATTTTATTTCAAAGAAATTGTTTTAAGTACTTAAATAAACGAAATAAAACTTTTTTTTTTAATTACGCTTTATTTATAGCAATATCTTCATCACACATTACAAACTTACACCAAAACAATGAATCAGACAACCAATCATGTCATGATGACTTAGATTGATTAAAATAAAAGTAAGTTTTAGAACAATATTTTAATTAAAATAACAACTTACAACACAATATAGTGAAACTTCTTCGTCTTCATCATAGGATTTAGTCATAATAAAATAATAAATATATAATAAATAAATAAATAATGGTAGGATAATAGTAAAACGAAAAACGTTCCAGTATTGTTCATCACTGCTTCTTTTAGCTTTTTAGCATTGACACTGTCATTTTAGATTGGAATAAAATATTATAAATAAATGAAAGCCACATAATTTGTTATGAAAAATGGTGAACATGATTACAAATAAGTGTGACAGCTGGTATGGAAATAGATTTTAATTTATAGGCGTCAATCGTAACTGTAACAAGTTTATTGTACTTTTGCAACAAAGTGTGCATTATAAATAACCTTTTTTTACTTCTGTCTAATGCTATTTTAAATGGAGTATACCTAATTCAATAAAAGTTACCCTTCATTAAATTAGCTAGAAAGGCATAACTAAACAAAACATTTTTATATTGCAATAGTGAATCAGCATCTGTTACCAAACACCGGTAGTATTTACATTATTCTATGGTATTTACAGTCCTTGTACGAAAACATTTGACATCGGGAATATTCGGTTATCGTCGGTAAACATCGTTGCATCACACGTTTACGGGAGTTTCACTTGCACAGAACTGTTCAGTTGTAATCAGACGATCGCAGAGGGAGGTCGTATCGATAATTTCATGTAATGTAGAGTAGTTGAAAATTCATAAGTCAATGTGGACCAGATATCTAAGTTTTTTCATATATTATGAATCAAGCTTTAAACAGATTTCTTAACTTTCAAAAGTAAAAATTAATATAATTTTCTATTACTCTAATAACCACAAAAAACAACGAATAACTATTTCTTAGTTAGTCAATTCTTATCAAGCACATAAATATTTTACAACTTAAATTATGGATCGAGCTATTCAACATCCTTTCAACATTGAAAATAAATTACTTGAGGCATATTACTTTCTTTGCTTTATACTTTAGCTACATTTTTACTTTATTCCTGCAATGTTGCATTTAAATGAAAACGGGAAAGTCTAATCTTCAAAGTTTTATCCGGAAAATGTCTGGCTTAAATAACTAGATAACCATGAGATTGATTATCTTAGGTGTGTGGGACCAATCTCAAGTATAATAACTTTATAAGGATTCCATATAATTTATGAAACGATAGCCTACTCTCTGACGCGTTGTTGTTTTAGTGGTTGCATCGCACAGCTGACTAGATAGGATTATTACTACTCACACTCAAGGCAAAAAATAAAGTTAGGCTGGCTTCCTACAATTGACTAAATGCTTCTAAGTTATTTTATTCCAAAATTATTAAGAGTATTTACATGTTGACGAATATTTTATACAAAAGAGGGTTTAACCCGCATCGCTGGCTTTAAGCAAACTTATACAAAGCAACTTCGTTTAGTTGCAGCTCCAAAATGAGATAAAACAGGTCAAGTAGTTTAATGAATAACAATAACAGCTTTTGCAAAGTAAACTTGGACCCACTTCCCAGTTTGTGGTTAATTAGCTTTCGTAAGTAAACAGGTGGGTCACGTATAGTCTGTTCATCTATACTTGTCCAAACATGTAAACAAATATGGCGTATGTAAGAAATGTCAATAAAATTAGTGATGGGAAACTTTGTGTGATCTATTCAGAATTGTAAACTAATTGTGGTAACATACATTGTGTAATTTTTGAGAAAAATCGTGATTTGTAATTGACGTCGGTTTGTTTACTATTTGTGACAAGTATAGATGAACAGACCTTACTGTTGTGTAGTGTATAGTCTGTTGTAGACGTCCAGTCTTACAATAGATCATTGTGAGAGGTCGCGAGGGAATATCGCCATAATGACCACGCTTGCTACGTGTTTTTATTAATAGGATAAAAGTGCAAATGCTACTTATTACACTTTTTTTTCAATCGAAGTAACTTTAAATATTGTTAAGCCCAGTAAGCAATGCGCGTTCAAGTTTTGAAAACTATGGTAATAAGGATTAACGAAGGATTCGAAAACTCGTATACTGCTAGCTGACAAAACATATTGTACTAGTCTACCTATAAGATTGTGTAATATATAGTAGAATGAAGGTGTATGCTACGTGCATCAAGCACCCTGAAAGGTGCTGTTCAGGGTTTAAATTCCTTTAACGAGGCGTATAAAAAACAAGCAGAAAACACAAAAATTGGTGAATCAAAGAAACCTGAGATAGGTACATAGTTTTCGGGTATGACATAGTTTATTACCTGAAAAAGCTATAATTATTGTAAACAAAATATCAATTAGCTTAAATTAACAAGCAGGATTATGTGTCGCCAAGATTTATAAATTCTTCAGTTTTATTTAAATACAAAATGAGAGCAGAATCAAATTAAAAGTAGTTCACGAAATCGTGGCGCCAGAGAGTTTAATAAACAAAACTACGCATAATATATCATTCGACACGGTGACCACCCGCTGTTCATATTAAATTCGTCTTTGTGACTGTATTTTTCCCATTACTACGACATTTAGTTATATAAACAAACATTGGGCAACATTAAAAAACAACTTGGTGTTTTCTGACAGAAACGAACGGCAAACTTCACATTGAATATTATAATTGGATTTGAAAAATGAATACAAAATATCACGTGGTGCGATGCGCACCTCTATGAAACGAAACGATTAAGCTACAAAATGTCAAAAAGCAAAAGCACCGAGTATTAGGGGCGGCGACCGCGGCTTATACAGGGGAGAGGGGGGAGAAGGGGAGCGTGGTCGTCAGTTTCTCGCCGACCACCGCGCCGCGAGCACGCCTTGTAATGCTCACAGTAGTTTGACGCGATATGGCCTCGTCTACGAGCGGCAACATCGTCGTCGAGTGGTTGCGTTCGCTCCACTTGGGCCAATACGCGGAAAGTTTTATTGACAACGGATATGATGACTTAGAGATATGTAAACAAGTAGGAGAGCCAGATTTGGATGCCATTGGTGTCCTTAACCCTGCACATCGCCAGCGACTTCTGCACTCAGTCAGATCATTGAGGGAAGAAGGAGCGGCGGCTGTTTATTTTACTTTGGAAGAAGCAGCCGCCGCTCGAGACCCATGTAGATGTGAAGAAGAGGCAAGGAAGGAGCAGGCGACAGCGGCAGTAGAACCGGCAAAATACGTGGACGAATATGAAGAAGGGAAGGCAGAGTTAGTGAAGATACCCCGGATGCAACTAAAGCGTTTGCTTCGCGAACGACTGGCACAGGATGGGATTCGTCTAAGCCTGCAGCCATATTCCACAACGGTCAGTGATTAGCCCTTAACCGTGGGCAGTGTTTCTTGCGGTATCGACACGTGATTAATTGTGAAAGTGACAGGAATTTATGAATGTTTTAATGTGTCTGGAGTGAGATGTGAGAGTTTGCACTATGTATGCACCGAGCCAACCGCGTAGACACACTGCCCGCGTCTTGTTATTTCTTTTGAATAAGTCTGTGTGTGGTGCGGCCCGTCTTCGACCGCCCCGAGCGAATCGCTCCTCGGGACGTGTTGCCATAAAGTTTGTTACGTGCGTGATTTCCCTCGAGATGAGGAGTTTGCGCGCCTTCCTGTCGTGAGAAGATTGTAATCGCGTGCCTGCCGGCTCTAAATTGGGTTTTACGATAAATCGCGAAACCTGTTTTAGCTCCCTAAGGCGTTAATTAGTAATACAGCTTGTTCTGACATGTAACAAAGATCTTACTCTACAATTACCACCTATATTCTGATGAAAAGTGAAATTTATATGCAAAGTATCGACACAATTTTTAACCTTGAGAATTTGATTCGGTTTTTAACAGACTTCAAAAAATGGAGAAGGTTCTCAATTCGACTGTAATTCATTTTTTTACATTACTCTTTCACCGTACTAAAATATTGCTATAGAAAAATAAAACCAACTAGGTACTATACGAAATAAAAAGCTATAAATTATCCTACAAATAAACAAGTGACAATGTTGATAGTGATAAATATGAGAACTAAGTGCTATTATAAACAACAAACGAGGGTTCTCATTAAAAGTTAACGTATAAAATAAAGTTCCTTTTATTGGGTCATTATAAGAAGGTAATGATATGTTATTGTACAGAAGTTATTTCACGAGTAAACGTTATCTTCATCACATGGGCGGAAGCGTTTAGTTGATATTTTAATTAAGGTGTTATTAATTATTCCGTTGGGTAGTGATTAAGAGGGTGGAATATTACTAAGAGGGAACGCCTTCCTGGATAAATAGTAGATACTAAATATTTGTACGTAACCTATGCTTGCATGTCGAGTTCTTATCGTACATTGATTTTTCATATCAGCATCAAAAATGCATGATGGCTCCGATTTGATAGCGCTGATTACTTTGGGCTTATTATCGTAATTCAGGCAATCCAGAGGCAAATATTATTAGAAACAATATTTAAACAATTTTCGATACAAGGAAAGATGTTTTAAGTGAAAAGGTTCTGATTTCGGTACATTTATTTACACTGAATGCGTACGACCATAAACTTAATCCTTATAAAACATCATATTTTATGCTGTGTGCATTTAACAAAAAAATAGAAAAGGTGGCAATAAGCAATATGATATTACAGAGAATTAAAGTAGGTAAATTATGTTTACATTACATCTATGAAATTGACATTACGTAATGAATTTATGACTTCTTGTATTTAGTCATAAATGCCCAGGTTTTAGATGCCGCTGTAGACGATATTACTTTCCTGGTATAAAACTGAACACAAAATCCATAAATAGCTTTCCACGTATTTCTTTGTTTCAAACCTGGCTTACAATGCATTGTTTCTAATAATTTCGCTAACAAGTGGTTGAGAAATGGCACGCCACAGAGTATTGCACAATTCTAAAACGTTTTCAAAATAAAATAAATACCAGTGGTATTTTAAAGCGAATGTTAACTTCCCATGGAAGCTTAGCTTTGAAAAAGTACGCCTTATAATCTATTTTATATAAAGAATTTATTTCATATTTTTTATATCGCAATGTGAAGCGACGAGCCTACCGTAATTACCTGTGATGATTTTTTTACCGGTTTTCGGTCTTCATGTTCAAACCTGTTCGGTCTCAAGTGCGCCAAGAACCCACGTCAAACAGGCGCGCATTGGATCGCAGGCAAAAAACAATCTAAGAATGCCACTGGCATTACAAACTTCGAATCGAATCCATGTATAGCTTGCTTAGTTACATTGTGATCTATAAATGTGCTCAGCGTTCAATGAAACGTTAAGAGACATTAAATATTTCCACATTAACATTAAACTAATTATTTCCATACAATTTCCCCATCGGAAATTTCAAAAGCAGTGACGTTGTTGACATTAATGTCGTCATTTGTATCGGTGTTGCTATTAATGAAACTGGCTGTCATAGTTACATGTTTTTGGCTAATTGTTAGCGAGGCACATTGTGATCCCACCCCCATATCTACCTGGGAACACTCCTTTTAACTTTACGGTTAACAATAGCATTGGCTAGGATTTTTTTGTCTACCGGCGCTTTGTAAAGCGATTAGCGCCGGAACTGTGCACAAAAGGTTTGACGAAATTTAGTGGTATCAGTAACGTAGTTCCGATTATTGGCCAATATTTGTATTCTGTTGGCGCACATTGTGTCTTGTACATCCGTTGTACGATCGATGTTTTTGTCAAAAGTTAGGGTCGCTCAATGTAGCGGACTGGGGTTGACGGTGTCAGTACAGTATATTACAGTACATAATACACGAATCAATATTTGGAGAAGTATCTCAGAAAATAAAATTTATTTTCAATTGTTTAATGAAAATTGTTTGAAGCACGCTTGATATTCTTGCCAAAAATATCTGCGAATGGGAACTACGAGTATGTAAGAACTTTAATCATTTGGCAAATTATTAATTAATCTGTAGTCTGTCAGTTATAATCCTCTCTTCGTACCAGTATCTATTACAAATTCCGATCTTTTGTACTATGTGTGTGAGCCCATTATGATCCACAGCTTCCTTTACACTGCTAATTTTAATCGAGGGGTGGCGAGGTGCGGATGTTACGGATTATATCGACATTAACGCCTCTAAATGGATACGATTCCATTCTTAAATGATACATGGCGGCATTTTATTAGCCTGGACCTAAAGGACAGAAATCATTATCGCATACATTTTTTATCGACAAATGATTAATTTTATCGATAAAACAAAATCGTATAAAAATATTATAATTATATTTATAAAAAAAAAAACTAATAAACCTAATCGAAAATTATAAGCAATTAAAGTATTATAAGTAATCAACAGTCTTATCTACAAACGAAACTTTTAAATTGACATTTTCGATAGCGTCAACAAAAAAGTCGGCTCTTATAGACATTCTCAGATACAAAACAATTTAAAATACCCCACGTTATTAAAGGCTCTAAAATTGTCTCACGATTAATCTTTAACTAAATATAAGGCTACTATCTATTCTACAAGCTAAAATGCCTCACTAAACAAATCCGAGTCGATGGAAAAAACAAAATTAATGAACGTTCCAATGGTTCTCATAAGAATTAGTTTATGGATGTGAATGGAAAAAAGACCATAAAGGTCAATAGATGTTTCTAAATTAATTCTATGAACATTTCACATTCGGGTAACAGTTTAGTCACATTTCTTGCACTTACCTTTAAGGTGCGTCGGTAAGACCAATACTTACACAATGACGTAAATGAAAATTCTAATTTCCATTATTTTAAACATTTATTCTTTTGTTACGTGTAGAAGGTTACCAAGCGGACGCTGGAACAATTGATTAGATTTAAAGCTATAAAATCGTGTTCATTATTAAAAAGTAGGGTTATTTATATTCATTCAGCTATGCAGCGGTTTTTTTTCTATCTAATATTTGTTTTAATTAAAATTGTGCTGCTCTACAAAGAGTTGTTTGCTTTTGAGACGAGGTTTAAAATTAGCTCGAGCGGGTTTTTCTACCTGTGTCGCCGCTTTGTTACAATGAATGTGTGCGAAGTCACGCGGTGTCCCGGCTCCTTGGTATTCCTCCGTCGCTTGGGTTTTATGTGAGCCTAGTCATTTTAATCACATGCAGTGTAATAATCCTGTAGATGAGTTAACGGGACTTTACTTAAACTTCGGGTCACGTAGCAATTAATTATAACAGATTCATCGCTCATATTAACGTAATATTCATACTGAATATATACCACGTGTGATAAGATTAATTGTAAAGGTCAAATTTAAGTTAACGACTAGTCGTGGTGGCCTCGCGGTTCATTGACCGGATTTGTATGCACATGGTTGTGCGTTCGAACCCGGGCAAATACCAATGTGACTTTTCCAAAGTTATATGCTCTTTGCTAATCATTGACATTGACGCTATTGACAAACGGTGAAGGAAAACATCGTGAGGAAACCTGGATTCCAAAAATTTGAATCTGAAATTGCCAGTCCGCAATTTATGATCAATTGTGATTCAATGAGATCAATGCTCATTCCTTCTCAATATGGAAAGATGCCTGTGCCCAGCAGTGGGACCTTTATAGGCCGTTATTATAAACTAGCTTTTGCTCGCGGCTGCGCCCGCGTGGGCGTCGTTTATCATGACATATTATAGCCTTCCTTAATAAGTGGCTATCTAACAGTGAAAGAATTTTTCAAATCGGACCTGTAGCTTCTGAGATAAGCGCATTCAAACAAACAAACTCTTCAGCTTTATAATATTAGTATAGATTTAAGAGGGTACTTAGGTTCAACAAAAATATACATAGCAATAATTTTCCTAACTAACAGAAAATAATTTGACGTCTTTTTAATCTTTGATCAAAGAAACCGCTTAATAAATTCCCAAGGTCGGAAACATCAACAATAGAAGTTCAGCAGGTGCGACACGATCTGAGTGAGTTTGCTGACGCCTTTAGATGTTTGCTATGCCCACAGACTGCTGGCCCAAAGTCGACAAACTTAGAGATTTGCTCTATGGCTCACCAGGGAGATTAGCATCAGTAATTGTAAGGCCAGTGAAGTTTGCGGAATCCATAGTTAGTGGAATTAGATTTGTATTTTGTCAAGTCTGGTCTTTGTTGACTGTTCATTATGTTTAGTTTGATAACTAGGGAGTTATTTCCATCTTGATTAAGTTTATGATTCAGTATTGTGTCTATGAATAAATTTATTTAGGGTTTAAGTCTAGCCACATGCCCGCTATATAGTCACTGCTGCGCTCTAAGAGTACTTAACACATATAGCTCACATTATATAAACAGGGTCAAGCTTTAATAGTATATAAAGCTAGTGTATCCAAGGCAGTCTTTACTATATTATGAACTAAAATTATACAATATACATAATATTTGAATTCATGAACGGTAAAATATTGGAGTATATAAAAATGGAAGTAAATGATATTGGCTAAATTTGTGCAAGAACGCAATTGCAATAGAACGTGATTTACTGTTTTCAATAAAAATCGTCGAGGAAATGGGGCTTTGCGCGTATAGAGAAATATTTATTTTCTTTTGATACGATGCCACGAGATTATAGCTTTCTACCTTTCAAGTTTAAACTTAACTTCTTATTTGAAAACAAAGTTTGTTTAATAATATTTCTCTTTTAAAGTACAGTTAACTCCTGCCATAGCTGCACCCGCGCATTGGTCGATGGCAAAGGTGTCTGCAAAAATAAAGATATACGAAATATAAACTGCGGAAAAATGATATTTTAAGTCCAACAGTATGTGTGTAAAAACGTTAAGGTTCTTTAATCTCTCTAATCACCGCTAATGGGACACAATTGATTTTTTATTGTAATGCGGCGACCGGTCGCCGCTCGGGGACGGATAGGTTAAGAAAAAAGTCGATAAAAAAATGGTTTTACAAAACGCCCACTATAAAGTCCAAATTGATGTAACGCAGGAAACAATACAACCTCATCACGAAAGGATAACGCTATGATATCATATAGATGAGAGTATATTTGATTTTGTGACTTTTTATTGAGTTTAGTTTCGATTATTTTGTAAAGTTTATTGCGTTAATAAACTTCTGTTACTGACTATACTTGGTTAAGTATGTAAGGTTTATTATTCCAAACCGATAGCGTAGGTAGGAGCTGTTACTTTGTCATCTTGACATCAAAATGTTTGGTAGCACTATTTACATTAAGTTTAAAGTGCTTGCGATACGACGGAGCTTAAGAGGTAGAGAGTGGATACTTTCATTAATATTTTTTCCGGTTCATCATAAGTTAAAACGGTAATTAATAATAAATATAATATCTTGGTACAGCTCACACACGGCCATCAGCCCCTTAGCCAAGTGACACTTCTACAAACGTTAACGATGATAGAAATCGCTTAAATGACATTAAATAATTACCTATATGAAAGTGACAAATCTAAGACACGTGACTTATTTAAAAAATAAATGTCATTTCCATACATTTAATGTCATTTAAGCGATAATTTTTTTTTTTTTTTTTTTTTTTTTTTTTTTTTTTTTTTAAAAGATTACTAGCAATGTGGGTCGCACATTACTAGTAATCTCGTTAACCCCTCGTGCTAAGCTAAGATGCTTGTGTTACGAGTGGGTTCACGTCGGTAGTGTAATGCGTGGGATTCGAACCTGCAACCACATGATCGCAAGTCCGACGCCCTAGCCATTAGGCTACCGCCGCTTCTAATCGTTAACGCTTGTAGAAAAGTCACTTGGCTAGGGGGGGCTGATCCCAAACTAGGCAGAGCTTATACCTACTATGGCAACCGGAATACGGCAACTGATAAACATACATAATTATATATTTCTAATTACCTACATATTATAGATAAATTACACCCAGACACAGAACAAATGATCGTGCTCATCACACAAAGATTTGTCCTGGATGGGAATCAAATCCACGACCTTCGGCTTAGCAGTCACGGTCACTAACTACTAGACCAACATGCCCGTCAGAATGGTGTCGATAGTAATTTGTTTAGGTATCAATAAATTAAAGTTATTTTCAATAACACTGTCTACCGCACTTCCAATTGTTTGGTGCCGGCGCATTGCGCAAACAATTGACACTAATTCCATAATATTGTGCCGGCTAGACACATCGACGACCACTTTTTTCGACTTCACACATGCGCAGTAACTGCCAAACATATAATGAATACCGCTAATGGGAACCAACTTGCTTAATCAAGATTCAAGAGCTTACACATTATAACGAATAGCAAACGTCGTATTGTATCAAGTCAGAAATACAGTTACAAAAATATGTAGCATATCAAAAAAACCGTTATAGGTTGAAATTTACGTGTCTCTACTACATTACTCACCGCTCTACTTACCAATCTATCAATACTAGGAAAGTGACACGATAAATAACTCATGTCAGTAAAGAAAAATGTGTTCTAACTTATCATTTTATCTTTTTCCTTCAAATCTTGTAAACATTCATTATGGCTTGTACCGTGGCCTTCAGTATCACCTACTCATAAGGATAACATGAATACTGCTATTAAAAGTGTAATACCCAGCACACCCAAACAGATTTCTATTTTCGAACTAAAAACAAATGAAAAGCCTAAAAATAAAAAGCACGATAACTGTTCCAAAAATAATACAACCTTTTTCAACCTACACAAAATATTACTATAAAAATATTGTTCTAACTATTACATGTAGGTGATTATATATAATACTTACATAATAAACTAATACTACCTATTCAGGCGATATTTTGACTAGGGTTTCATAATATTATCCCATTATAAACTTAGTACTTACTCAAGAATAGAGTTGTCTTACAGACTGAAAAAAAATCACGTTTCAGGGAAAATCATGTCACATTTTACGCAAAATTTAATCTTCTCAATTACTAGGCAAGGTCGTGTAGTAATAAAACTAGCCGGATAAGAAAGGCTTGCCCATACCCGGGTTTTATGTGAGCGGCTATGAAAATTAAATTAAAAAGTATCTAGATTATATTGGATCGAGAAATCACATTTACCTGCTTTAGGATAAGGTTATATTTTAATCTTGTTATTTAAAAAGGCTCACAGAAATAGTTTATAATATTCCCGTTCACCTCTTTTAGCTTCGTATTCGGATTTTAAAAACTTTTTTGTTAACGGGTTTTTATTAGTTGTTTATTAGACCACGCATACCTACAAAAAAAATTGGAGAGAAAAGAAGAGAAAATTGAAGAGTTTTAAAATGTTTTTTTTTAATCTAACTATTCTAGTTAATAACATTATGAAAAGATTTACTTTACGGGTTGATATTTTTTTTTATGTTAGCCCACGCATGGCTTCTATTTTTTTTTGATAGAGTCTTAATATATCTTCGAAGATGATGGTAACTGTTCGTAAAACTAACCCCTAAAACATTAGTAAGCGATACATATGACAGTTCTCTTACAACCTGTCTACCGGAAGATTTATTTATAAGAGTTCTTAATCAAACATACAAGGGCCTTCCGAGAAGGTGAGCTTCAAAATAAACCTTTGGTGTCTTTGTTTTGGCTTCTTAGGTGGCTTTCTCGCATTGAGTTTGTTAGTTTTTTACTATATAAATAAACGTTTACTTCATTGGGGAGTGCTCAATTCTTTTGTTCTTTAGTAAAACAAACGTTGTTGATTTACAGAATGACAATGAACCGCATCTATGTTGTATTTTTTAAAACTATTTTTCGTGTTACATCCATATTTTTTATGCGAGGGTTTGAGCGCTATTTTTTAGTTGCGCTAAAATTGCTGAATAACATGGTGCATATTTTTAGCTATAGAATAGCGTGATGGACTTTAAAAAAACGTTCCATAAAAAAAACCATCACGTTTTTTGATGCGAAAGTATGGACTGAAACAGTAAAAGTAAAATGTTTATAATATTTTAACGGCCAGGATCAAGCTCCTGTTCATTCAAGAGTAATCACAATGAATTAGGAAAAATAACTGGGGAATGTGAATCTAATAATGATTGTTCTAAAAACCATGAGATTATGTCCTTGTGTACTCTATTCACTAACATAACCAGCCGTAAAACATTTTTTTCATAATCTCCAAAAACGTAAAAAAACATGGATAAAGTAACAAATTTTTGGAAGCGTCACAAATTGGTGACAATAGCTAAATAAACGTCGCGGTCCTTTTTCATATGCACGTCGTTTCACACTTCGGTGTTAGTTTTAAATGTTAACGCTCTATGCGGCATCGATCAAACATTGGCCGATCGCAAACAGAGGATATTAATAGATACGCCGTTTAGTATTTGTTTATTGTCTACCGTGGTTGTTTTTATAAATAAAACTGTACGGTTTGAGTTCAACCGAAATCCTGAATTTCCTTTCTACCTAAGATTTCATATTTACAGTTTGTAGGGACTTTAAAACGTATTCTTGAATACCAATACACAAATTTTGTATGAAACTTTTTAAAGACGATTACGAGAAGTAGCTATGAAAACGAATTCCTAATTGACTGAATTGGCGAAATCGTTAAGACTGTCTAGGCTAATGGTAACATACGAAATTAATCATACTGAATGACAAATTGCGCTGGTCAAATTGATATGCCGTGCATAGTTCTAAACATTAACCTTCTTTTGACCTTTAACCTGAACTTCGGTTAATGTTAATTTTTTAGTTGTGAATATTCTTATTGTAGTTACAATCATTTGTTAAAAAAAAAAAAAAACGAATTTGAATGCTTCTAAATTTTATTTTAAAATAACGAAAGAAGACGTTAAATGTAATAATTGTATAAAATTGTATACGATTAACGTAGTGTCTTGTTTCGAACATGTTTGTGTACATAACATACCTGCCGGTTGCATTCTATGTACTGGAATGCCGCCTTGGTGGTCCTTACGACACAGCCAACAAGGTCAGTGAGTAAATGTCCTTCTACGGTTGCATCTTCCAGCTTTCAATTTATATTCGCGTTATAAATCTCCTTAAGAGTAAATTTAAAAGTCGGAATGCTGTCGGTATAATATAAATAATTATCATAAAGTTGACTGTACATTTTTCACTATATTGGAATTTACGGGTCTGTTTGCTTAAGTCAGTAGACACCTATTCTTTTACTCATTCACGTTTGTATCTTTCAAAAGTCACAGTACCAGGTAAAATAAATAAAAAAGATCAGTGTAAAACGCCGACGCGATTACTTTATATTTCTTCATTGTTCTACTAACAAAATAACAATGTTATCTTAAGGATAAGTGAGATTAAATTTACTTTAAACAGTAAACTAATATTGGCTTGTTTTCTCAGAATATTGTTTTCAGCTTTTTATGATAATGCTTTTATGTTCGGAACAATTAACGTCAGTTCTAGACAAAGGTAAAGGTAAATCTTGGTTGAAAATTAGCTGTTGCCTGCAGGCTTCAGCCAATAATCTATGAGAGAGCTTCATATAGACCTAGTTTCTAATTCCCAGAGAAGTGAGGGAATGATGATGTGAGAATTTGAGAGAAGTTGTTACGTATAATATAAGTGCTGCCAGCCTTTTGGTTCACTTTCAGTCGATAGTGATGTAAATGAATTGATTGGCGCAATTTTTATACGAGTTTAAGTTTCGATTTTAGTGTGTCTATATATGTAGTTAAGTTTGTAAATCCGTACTTCGTTAATAATATTATAAAAGCAAAATTAACCGTGTCTGTCTGTGTGTTACGGAATCTCGTCACTGAACCAATTTAAATGAGAGCTAAAGCCCGAGAAAGGACATGGGCAACCGCGACTCACACGTGGACTGTTTCGCAGGCTACAACTAGTATTATAAACAGACAATTATATATGTTAACAAAATCTAAAAACTGTATTTCTATCATCATTATTAAATTTGACGTCGTATCGTTCAAATTTACAATATATATCATATTATAATATATATATGCTAACGATGATGATCGAAATAGAGTTTTTTAACATAATAATAATTAACTGTTTTTGTTTAAAAGTGTTTGATTATTACTGATTTTAAACTGTTTATGAAATGCTGATATAACTTTCCTTTATTCTATAGAGATTTAGTTTTTTTATACTTGAACTAAGGAATACTTATAGGTCCTTAAAAACACACTGACAAAACTCTTTACGGTTGTATCCGAAGAAAGAAGATTTTTCCATTAATCTTCATCTTGTTTCAATCGTAATTCCGAGGCAGTCCGATTTACGAGTTTTTCTATTTTTAGCCGTCGATATTGTTCATATGTATTACAGCTCCCACTCCTACGTAATAAAGGGTAAATCTGGTAATGCCTAAGGCGAAACGCTTTGTGTTTCATCGTAGCGTAAGAATTTTACGAAAATCGCAAGTATGGTCTAACTCATTTTTCTTTATTGTGTCAAGTATAAATACTAAACTAAAATCCAAAATTACTATAATAGTGATTTTAAAATTGGTTAATATTTATAAACATTCTATTTTTAAGCCGTGAAGCCGTTATTCAGGTTTTTACCTGCTCCGATTATAAACAATATTAAAAAATATACCATTTACGTTTCCGCCTATAATGAGCGACATTCGAATGCTATTATTTTCGTATTAACTCGTGATCGATTCAGACCACTGGACATGAATTTGGTCCCGAACAAAATTGGTTAATAATGATAGGTTGGTCGAAACAATGCAGCTTCCCCAATTTATATTTTTTAGACCGTTTTCTTGTATATTTTAGAAATACCGTTGAGTAAGATTAAATCAGTAAAACATTAATGGTTATTTTTAAATAATAAAATAAAACTTTACAACTTTTGAATAACTTCGTAGCACAATATAAAAAATTACGATGTAACTATTATAACATACAGTAAACATGAAATATGAATAAAATTCAACAACAGTTATTAAATAACCCATCAAAGTGACGTAGGATCTGATAACACCATCACACGGAGAATATCTGAATCAAAATTTCGCCTAGGTAACATAATATTTAATACTCCATGAACTTAGATATACCTCGGGAGGTTAAACTGATCAGGTTTCACGTTTGCCGTGAATGGGACGATAAACCGTCTTATTTAATACCTCGGCGTGGGCTGACCACGCATGTTCGTATACTGTTTAGTCGTATACGTTAACTTTTTTCATTTTTATGTCCATCAAGAAAGGCGCCTCAGTGCGACGTTCGCAGCAGGACGTTCCATAGGTGTCCATGATTCATTTAATTTATTACACACATGTGAATCGTCCTTTTTTGCTGCACCTCTTGTTTAGGTATGTTTTATTAACGACAGATAATATTTTTTAATGCTGATGCTCTGCGATGGGCAATGGTATGCTGGAAATAATAAAAGCAAGAAAACTTTCTTAATTATCAAGTGGTGAATATTTGTTTATTTTTTACTCCACTTTACTGATGAGTATTAAAATACATAGTTTAATTTCTACAGTTATATAAGGTAAATGCAGCTATTAACGACCCATCGAAAATCCGCAGCTATTACCGATCCATTCCATTAATTTGTAATTTTTACGCTACTGGAACGATTCATGCTGAAGACACTTGACGAAACACGCATGTTTGTTCTTTGAGCACCGCAAAAACTAACGTTTGTGTGTGTGGCATCCCGGAAAAGACACAAAATTCGTTAGTTTCCGTGAAGACAGCGAGCTCGCCGGCCGTGTAGTACAAGTCCTTGTTCCTAATAGGTAAGCACATCAAATTTTTGCTTAAGACTTTGTACATCGATTTACGAAACCTGTACTGGTTGTGTATTATTAAATGTGTTCATTTGAGTGTGAATTCTTTATTTCGTATAGTATTTCATAAAGTTTAAGTAATTTAATAGGATAAAACTTGAAATTTAAATAGAGCGGTAATAGCTTCAATGATTTTAATAGTGGCAGTTATTGCCGATCCATGGGTCGGTAATTACCCTGCACATTATATTTAGTTTAAATGCTTTCCCGTCGATATGCGATGACAAAGAAAAAATATGAATATGACATTATAATCTCAAATAATCAGCCATTGTTACACACTATTAGCGACCTATACTATTTTGTCTAGTTTACTTGTTTTATCATTTTGTGTTCACCACGTTTTGTAAAATTATTCACTAATTGTTATTTTAAAGAAACATTATTAAAATACTTTTCTTTGTATAACAATGTGTGCATTCATTAATACTATTTGCTTAATCAATTGTTTAAAATCCCTGTTATAATTAGAGAGATCAAATCAATACATATTATCTAGTTTTTGTGAGTCGGTGAAACGATTTTATATTTGTATATACATCGCTTATTACCGATCCATGTGAGTCGGTGATAGCAAGTATGGGAGCCTATCACCGATTCTATACAAATCATTATCCATAATGTTAAATTACACTGATTAACTGGTTACAGAAAATATTAGCTTATAAACTAATAACAAAAATAATTATGAATATAGATATGGCAAACGAAATACATAAAATAACTTTTTGCAGAAACATGGATGTCCGCTAGGGCCGATGCCTGCTAGGTTCGCGGGTTATTCGAAAAAGTTACTGTGGACCTGGCAACAGGTATCTGAAGGAACATGTGTAGGTATTAGTCAGAAAAAGTCTTACACTATAACTTCAAATACCTTCTTCCGCTCAGAGTAGAAGAAGTTATTTCACGATGTTCAAGACAAAAAAAATTGGTGGCTAAGTGGCTTTTCCTCTGCAGCACTATACATACTACTATACATAGCACTATACATACTCGCCGTGGGGTTACGGCTTAGAATAACAACCCCCCCCTCTCTACCCGTGGGTGTCGTAGGAGGCGACTAAGGGATATAAAACAAGGAGAATGGGCAGCAGCGTTCTCCTAAATAACCAAAGTTAACTGCGGTCACCAACCCGCTTGCCCAGCGTGGTGACTAGGGCAACAAACACCCCATGATTGTGCGCCATAACACACGGCCCCCAGTTCCCGGTAGTCCCACTATTCCTGGCCACGGTAGCGGTTGCGGTCACGGTGAAACGGGGGGTGCTAAGAATCTCCGGGTTACGGCAGGCTACCAAAACCGACGACTTTATCTGGCAACGTATAATGGACGAACGATGAGGCTGGACCATCACCTTGCCGAACTAGAAGTGGAGCTAAGTAACATTAACTGGCATATACTGGGGTTATCTGAAGTCCGTAGAAAGGGGGAGGACACTATAACCCTGGAGTCAGGCAACTTGCTCTACTTCCGCGAAGGTGATCAACTCTCTCAAGGAGGTGTTGGTTTTCTGGTCAATAAGTCCCTCGCTAGCAGCGTTGTGGAAATCGGTAGTGTGTCGACAAGGGTAGCGTACCTAGTACTAAAGCTAAATGAGAGGTATAAGCTGAAAGTAGTACAGGTATATGCGCCGACCTCAACGCACTCAGATGAAATAGCCGAAGCCATGTACGAAGACATCGCTCAGGCTGTCAATGGTACGGCTAAGGCTCATTACAACGTTGTTATGGGGGACTTCAATGCCAAAGTGGGAGTACAAAAACACGGCGAATCGAAAGTCGGACCTTATGGTTTGGGGCAGAGAAATCACAGGGGCCAAATGCTGGTCAATTTCCTAGAATCTCAGGGGCTCATCTTAATGAACTCATTCTTTAAGAAGAAGCTCCAGAGGAGATGGACCTGGCGGAGCCCCGATAATGTGTCAAGGAACGAGATTGACTTTATCATGTCGGATAAGCGGCATATATTCAGAGATGTCTCCGTGATCAACAGGTTTAATACCGGAAGTGACCACCGACATGTCCGAGGCACTCTAAATATCAATGTGAAAGTTGAAAGATCGCGCTTGATAAGGTCAACTCTTAGGCCTACACTGCCCCAAATCATATCAGGTTCTAAAAAGTTCCAACTGGAACTTCAAAATCGATTCGACTCGTTGGAAACCACGGAAGACATTGACCAGAAGACCAATACTTTGGTCAAAACGTTGCAGGAACTGTCTCGTAAGCACTTTCCGCTGCAGCGCAGAAGTAGAGTATCCAAGCTTTCGACTGAGACTCTCGACCTTATGAGAAAGAGACGGGAGATGCCATCCGATCAGGTGTCTTCATCAGAAAGAAGGTCCTTAAACCTTAAACTCAGGAAGCTGATGCGACGCGACCTCCGACGCTCCAATACCCGCGCTATCGAAGCTGCGATTGAGCAAAACAGGGGGCCAAAAGTCTTCGCTCAGCAGTTAGGGAGGACCCATCTGATGAAACTTAAAACCGCGGACGGCAGGGTCGTCACCTCTAAGAGCGAGATGCTCGATGAAGTCGAAAGCTTCTATAGGAACCTATACTCAGCGCAAATAGTGGGACCAGCAGCTTCCAGCAACGATGACCAAAGAGCCCGACTCACGCGCCATTACACCGAGGATCTCCCGGACGTTGACCAGGGTGAGATTAGGGTGGCTCTCGAGCAACTTAAAAACAACAAAGCTCCGGGTGATGACGGAATTACGACAGAACTTTTAAAAGCAGGTGGTACTCCAGTTCTAAAGGAGCTCGAGGGCCTTTTTAATTCCGTCATCCGCCAAGGCACTACACCGGAGGCGTGGAGTGGGAGTGCGGTGGTTTTGTTTTTCAAAAAGGGTGATAAAAGCCTCTTGAAGAATTACAGACCCATCTCACTCCTGAGCCATGTTTACAAGTTGTTTTCGAGGGTTGTCACGAATCGTCTCGCCAGAAGACTCGACGAGTTCCAGCCACCGGAACAAGCCGGGTTTCGAAAAGGCTACAGTACCGTAGACCACATACATACTGTACGGCAGATTGTGCAGAAGACCGAAGAGTACAGTCAGCCGCTGTGTATGGCGTTTGTGGACTACGAGAAAGCCTTCGACTCCATCGAAACTTGGGCGGTTCTGGATGCTCTTCAGCGATGACAAATCGACGAACGTTACGTTGAGAGGTTGAGATGCTTGTATAACGCCGCTTCAATGACTGTCCAGATTGACGACCACAAGACTAATCCGATTCCATTGCGCAGAGGGGTAAGACAGGGGGATGTGATATCCCCGAAACTGTTTACCAACGCATTGGAGGACGTCTTCAAGATACTGGACTGGACTGGACAGGGCATTAATATGAACGGCGAGTACATCTCTCATCTACGCTTTGCCGATGACATCGTTGTGTTGGCAGAGTCGCTGGAACATTTGGGCGAGATGCTGTTTAGCCTCAACGTAGCTTCTCGACGTGTCGGTCTTGGCATGAATTTAGACCAAGACCAAGGTCATGTTTAACCTTCATATCGTGCCGAGACCGATATTCGTTGAAGGGGTGGCTCTCGAAGTTGTGCAGGAGTATGTCTACCTAGGACAAACCATCCAGTTTGGTAGACACAACTTCGAGAAAGAAACCGACCGGAGGATCCGTTTGGGCTGGGCAGCGTTTGGTAAACTTCGTCGAGTCTTCTCGTCGCCTATACCGCAAAGTTTGAAGACAAAAGTCTTCAACCAGTGCGTCCTGCCTGTCATGACTTACGGCGCCGAAACGTGGACACTGACAATAGGGCTAGTCCACAAACTCAAAGTCGCTCAGCGAGCTATGGAGCGAGCTATGCTCGGAGTATCTTTGAAGGATAAAATCAGGAATGAGATTATCCAGAGAAGAACCGGAGTTACCGACATAGCTTGCAGAGTCAGTAAGCTGAAGTGGCAGTGGGCTGGTCATGTCTGTCGAAGGACTGATGGCCGTTGGAGCAGACGAGTCCTTGAGTGGAGACCGCGAACCGGCAAACGTAGCGTAGGACGCCCCCAAACCAGATGGACCGATGACCTGAAAAAGGTGGCTGGGTCGAACTGGATGCGGAAGGCGGAGGACCGGGTGTTTTGGCGCAACTTGGGAGAGGCCTATGTCCAGCAGTGGACCGCGATAGGCTGAGTTGAAGACTATACATAGGAAAAGCCACTTAGCCACCCAATTTTTTGTATGAAATAGGTAAGAACTTGAATCTATCCTACATTTCTTAATCCATGCTAATCGAAATCACATAATATTAATCAAAATATTAATCTTCTAGTTTTGTTACACTCGGTAATAGCTTCAGCAAAATCGTTAATAGCTACATAGCTGCTCCTATGGGTCGGTAATACCAGAATCGACTTGTCCACTTAATATTTTTTAAATTTATAAGAAAATCTTCTAATTTTGGGTTTATAAGGTAATCATTATAAACTAGATAAGTAAGAGTTTCATATAAAAACCAAACACTGCATGTGAAAGCAATCAAAACTCTTAATAATTATCATCGATTACAAAACTACCTTAACAGGGTCGGTAATAGCTGCGTTTACCTTAATTCAAATAACTTGGCCATTCGTTAAATTGTATAACTATATACTTAGTTACCTAGCTTACGTAAGGTTACTTTTGAAACACCGTACTCATTTGCAGTGTACTATAGAGGTTTTAGTAAATTTATGTTGGTTCAGTTCAAGCTAAGTAACGTGAACTTTACTGGTAAAGCCGTTAATTGGTTACTGGTTTCATGGGTATTTTATAGAGCCAATGAAAACGCATCAAAAAGTATTGCAGTAAGGTACTGTTCGTACAACCTAACTTAATAAAGTTCATAATTTTAAAACGACCGTGAAGATAATGCTAAGAAGAAAATTTTACATCATGACTAGCCAGTTTCTATGGAATTAGAATGACCGAAAAAAGCGAATGAATTCTTTTACATACCAATACATTGAGAGATTCCCAGTTTTACTAAATAAGGACTTGTCTCTTACATAGTCCTAGTTACGAGAGCTCTTGATACTTTTATTTGAAAGATAATCTCGCTGTAATTTCGACGATATTCAACGAAACCAGCTGACCAAAGGTCTAGACGCTCGTCAAAAGCCCTTATTTCTTTGTAAATTGGACGAACTGTAGTTCTCCTCATAGGTATTGCTTACTCAAAGGAGTCATTGATATTGGAAGAGGTACTTAGAAATTCTATGTACATTTATGTATATTAGGTACGTTATGTGTCTTGATATATATTGTACGTGCTAGTGTTGTTCTACTAAGATCAGATAACTACTAGCTTTGCTAACTTTAGAATATTACATATAATATAATAATACTGTAAGCCAAAAAATATAGAATATTGAAGCAATATTATTACACATTGGGACTTAAAATAAAGTTTCTTGCCGTTTCTTCTCCATGGGAATGACATTTTGGAACCACGCAACTAAAGTCATTTAACGTTTTGAAAGTACTTCAAAAGGTCGACTCGAAATAAAAAAAAATAATTTTGATTTTGATTCGGATAATGTGCTAATATCGCCAAAAAACGTCACATTAAAACTCGTTCTAACTATATAAAGAAAAAGGGATTAATTTGATGAAACTTTGATGTTACAGTTGATAAAGAAACTAGGCAAATTTGTTAATTAATTATAATGTAAGGTAACTTTCTCAGTGGAACAAACTTCTTGCTTTTCCAATAAACGGATCTACTTTATAGGAGGAAATAAATAAATAAATAAATAAATGTAATAAATGTGGACAACATCACATACATTGCTCCGAATCCAAAGTAAGTAGCTAAAGCACTTGTGTTATGGAATCCAGATACAACGAAGGTACCACAAACACCCAGACCCGAGGCAATGTAGAAAAGTGTTTTTCTATATTGACCCGTCCGAGGATCGAACCCGGGACCTCAGAGCTGACGACACCTTGAAAACCGGTGTGTACGCCACTCGACCACGGAGGTCGTCAGGAAATGTAAGTTTGTTACCATCTAAATATAACTTCTACTATTTAAGTAGGTCTTCCTATGTTCATTTCGTAGAAAGGAACGTAATATTTTGTGTTTAAGAGATTCTAGCTAAAGAATTGCATTTTTTAATTAAAATTAAATTAAAAAAGTAAAAACAATTAAAAAAGTATGATTCTACGTATTTAAATAAAGTTTTTTTAATGAAAACTTATGGATTGTATTAAACCTACTTTTTTATTTCTTATGAATAATAACAAAAAAAAATCCTAAGGGCTAAAATAATAAAAATATAAATTCATTCGATAATTTCAATTCGATATCTTAAAATAATTATAACCGAAATCAAACTCGCTTTGAAAATAATTAGAAGCGGGGAATGAATTAATTCAGTGGAAATAAACAATGTTAAACTTAAAAAAAAAGGAATGTTTTGTTTTTTAATCAACATTCGTAAGTAAGGCACTTGAGGTCATTATAACAAAAATAGCTAATCAAATATTTAAATGTGCTCACTTACGTAGTAATGCTTCCATATGTAACGGTTCTCCATTATCTATCTAAGTGCCACAATCCATTCACATGTTTATTTAATATTTACAACGAAATACATTTAGGACAGCTGATAACGGATTAGTACACATTTCTCTGAATATCAAATACGTCACGACATACCTTTTTACGATGTTTAGGTAGATAGAAAATTTAAAATTATGTTGAGGCGGGATCCGATTTTTTTTCCGAATTAATTAATAATTTGCATTATTAAAACAAGTGTCATTTAAATTATATTATGAGTGTTTTCGTTATCTACTTTGTATGTACAGTGTTTTATGACTAAAAATCGTGTTACGCTACAAAAGAAGATAATGAATTAGGTAGGTATCTTGTACGAAAAACAAATTCTGCCTGACGAAGCAAATAAAAAATCCTAAAATATAAAGATAATTTATTTTTAAGCAGCAAAACATTTGTTCCAGTGTTTTTTCTAAATAATACTCAACTTGTTCAAAAATAAAATACATTGAAAATAAAAGCGCTTTATGGGCTCTCAATACAGTTCATTCTGAGGGAAGGGATCCTAATGGCACTCGAATTGAAACTTTCACTTAGTTTGCTTGAAATTGATTAAGGCCAAAATTGAATAAGAATCGTGTTAATACCAACTTTTTGTTGCTAAATTCGAAGGTTTCTCGGTACCTGTTTCAATTATTCGACAAAGAATAGAAATAAAAAGAATAAAAGAAAACGAGTGGTACATCAAGAAATACTTCGTATGTTATTGTCTTTGTATTTGCACGGAGTATTTATAGCCGAAATAAAGAGATCGCGTCTAGGTTAAGTAGGTAAGAACCTTCATGTTTTATTGTGTTAATATTGCGTGTAACATGATTCCATAGCAAAAAAATATCTTCGAATAAAATAAAGAGATACGTACAGAATGCTTTAGCTCGGAAAGTCCCTCAAATATTAGACACCAAAGATGAATCACTGTTCGAAATTCTTTCACCAGAGTGACGCATTCGCCAATGAACTGAGTCAGGGTAAGTACCTATGTATATATTTTTTACAACTAGCCAACCCGGACAGTCCTGTAACGGGAACAATGCATTCCTGTTGTTACGTTCGGTCAACAAAAAGGCAACAAGAGCAAATGTTTTTTGTCGCCAGCCCCGCTAAATTAAACAGGGAAGCTGATTTTGTTTTATTTTTTTTCTGCGCCATTTTGCTTTTCTGAACACGAAAGCTATGCTGAACCAGTAAATGACCTTTGTTATTGTTGAAAATGAAAAAAAATGGCGTGGTGTTTATTTATAAACGTGGTTTGATTTGTGTTCAAGCAAATTAGTAAACAGTAGACTTCTTTTACTATGGAATTTGTATCTATTGTTAGTTGAATGGATTGTTTTATTTCAACTACTTTCGGTTATTTTATGAGTCATTTATACGTTTTAATCCTATGATTTCCTAACACCAAGGAGTAAAATAACTGCCGTACGTTTAAACGATTCCTTGTAATCTCCAGTAAACACTTAAAAGATCACACAAAGCTAAAATACGGCTATAATTAAATCCAAAAATATCCTTAACCGTATACGGAAAGAAAAAATATGCACAGTTTCGATTTTACGATTACACCCGTTAAGATTTTATTTACAAAATATAAGTTATATACATAATAAATAATTAAGAAATGCGGCTTAACGTTGTTTTGCATGCCCACAATCGGCAGTAACTTGACTAAATATTATGTCGCGTGCAGTATAAATTCGGTAGGCAGACGCAATTAAACATTTACGATTAATTTTACGACCACAGCCCTCAAAGCGTACACTGTTGTATTCAAATCAATGTAATATAATATATTAAATGAAAATGGTGATGACGTGACTCAACCGGCATTATTAGAAAGCTACATAATTAAAAAATCGTTAGTCCGTATAATTTTGACGAAAATTAAGACAACCGATGCGAAAACAATCAAGGATGCCTGTCAGGCATTGTTATCCCCTTGCAAATTTGCATGATTTAATCAAAGAATAAGCACCCTTCGAGTGTATGGATTTAAGGATCAAATTGGAATAAAGAAAACATTTATATACCGTTAATGACAAAAGGAAACAAAATTAATCAACGATTCCTTCACACGCTACGACGAGTCCTTACTAAAATGACCACTATGTCTTTTTCTCAGTATCAGAAACATTCATGTTAATTCAATTTGTAGTCTTTATGTTTAATGCATTAAGGAACTTTGTTCGTGTATAACATCGACTAAACGTGTTGTGTTGGCAGTGTTGACCCAACCAAGGGTTCGATTAACATTCCTTGCTTCGTATGATCGCTTCGGGATCCAATCAGGCCGGTGTTCACATAATTGTTTGCGGACATGATTTTATCGGAAAACTACAACGGTCCGGCTTCGGGACAGCGAGGCGATTCATGCCATGCATGAGAGAAATTATACGAGTATGTACCCTCAACAGTTCCGCAACCAAAATTGCGATGACCCAACGGAAATTCATATTGGGCTTTCAATAAAAACTGTAAACAGTTTTATGACAGTATTTTTACATGGAGAATTAAACAAAAACTCACTGTTGTATGACAGGTGGACAATATGAAGTGAAGGAGATTGATTATAGCGATAGGCATCGAGTTTCTTCCATTTTCAGTCCATAATAAATAACAAAGGATTTGAAGATACTAGATTTTATTAAGGAGTGGGATACATGTCAAAGGTCCCTAAAAATATTTAAAGATATTTTCTGAGTTTTAATATAAATTTTGCGTCGTCGAAGCTTATTGCCTCGGATGCCATCATTTAGCATCAGAGTAGCTACTTTGCGAGGTCGTATATCGTTACCAGTGTCCCTTAATCTAGCGGTAACTGTGGAACAACAAAACTCATTACTCGGCGCTATTCGAGGCTGTACCTGCTAGTACTGGCAAGCTCGCGTTGGGCTTGTGGTGGAAGACAGACGCTGTAGCGGTTGCATAAAGAATTAACATTAGTATTGTTTGGAATGGAATGCGACAATGTCTGCCTTGGTACACAGTGGGTAACGAAATATGGAAAAAATGGTTTTTTCCTTTATTTCAAATTGTATTCCCAGTTTTGAGTAAATGTGTAACTTTATGTAACCCTAATGTAGGTAAATAGGGTTGGATTCGAACAAATATTTTTGTTCATTGATTACGAGTAAAAGATATAAAGCATCATCGGAATATTAAATCTCCCACTTTCTTTCAATATATGACATCCTTGAAAAAAAGGTTTCAAAAATTATATCAACTGTGTAAAATATAATGGATTTAATATCCGCTTTATTTTACTTGCTTTCAAACACAGCGTACTAATATCAAACAAACCTAAGCCAGTTTACAACACAAACCCTTTGGCCTCACCCCACTAAGTCTTATAAAGGAACATAACGCTATAACTTTAACATAAACGCCAGTAAATCTCTCACAACCGGCTATAGACAAAGGTGACATCTGAAATACGAGCAAGCCCCGCGGCTTACTTTTACTAGGAAAGTTTATCACTTGCACCGCCTCGTTATTTGGCTTAGGAGATTAGCAAATGGGGGCAACTTGTTCGGTTTACGAAGCCTAAGCTAGACCACTAAACCCGGGAGAACTTGCCGCTACCTTGGTATGAGGATTTTTAATTATATCATTAACTGGACCAACGCGCGTGCGTGCCGATTAGCAGTTTTATAGCTATGAAGCCGCGCCATGTAATTTATGGGATATAGTGTGGAAAGTTCGCTTACATGAAGTAATTTTGTTCAGCTAATACGTTCCTGTATATGAGGTTGTCACGCGTTTTAAAGTGTAATTTTAAGTATCAACACTGTGTAATATTGCCTGAAAACACGTACTGCTATATGATTTAAAGTTCTACAATGAAGCATTATAGAAATAGGAAAATACTCGTAGATCCAAACAAACAAATGTCTATGTAATAAATGTAATATTTTAGATACAAATTGTTGCAGACAAAATACACAAAATAAGCAACTCCACCTTTTTTCGTGGCAAATATAAATTATTTGATCGTGACACAATCTTCAAGGAGTAAATTTTCTCATTTGATTTTATAAAATCGTTTACCTGTCAAAAAACGGTTTACAAATATTAAGTATCGTCTTATCTGTCGATCAGATTATGAATCTCGATTCGCAATAATCGGCTTATGTATTAATCTCCTTTTTCCTATTATGAAACTCCTCCGACTTGAATGATGAATTTCGGATCTTTATATAACTGTGTAGAGACGCGAATTAAATTTTAAATTATGTTCATAATATTGGTTTATGAGATGGGTAAATGGAGGTTGGGAAAGTCGTTATCCAGAAGTGTTGTTGTAAACCGTTGTAGCTACATTTCTTATTAAAACTTTAATCAAGTTCGTTCTCTTTTAATCTAGAGAGAACGGTGCAAGCCACTCGGAGTTCATTGCTAATTTAAATTTTAGCAATTTATAAATATACTTAATTAGCTTAACGTGTTCAAGACATATGCTGGCCAGGTGAATTAAGAACACCTGCTGTATTATTCCTGCGCGAAACTTAATATGGAGAGCAACTTTTTTATATTCCTTATAATTTTGCAACCCGATAACTCATGTGACCACGGAGGACAGATGAGCCACTTAACTCACGGTCTATTGAATTTCTGCCGGATCAAACTCTCAATGTAATCAAAGGATATAAAAGGATGACGGGATTCTTTGTTTTTATAAGCAAGAATTTTTATATATGAACCTATTTACGTATAGGCAGTTCAATCAATCATTTAGCGAAAATAATTTCAGCACTGAAATATATTTTTGGGGCCTTAATAAAAATCCTAGTGTAAGAAACTGGGTTAAAGTAAATCTTCTGTTTCGTTATATAATACATACTATTGTATTGAGTTATAACAACATGGGTTTTCACAAATGAAAACACCTTGTCGCGAATATATCTAATAAAATAATTTAAAAATTATTACCCATAAGGATAACTGCAGTGATCAACGTCATAGAAGAACTCAATCGCTAACATCTTGTCCTACCTGTGGAACAAAACCTCCAAGCACTGAAGTCAGTGTTGGAAATTGGCTGGCATTCAATAATGACAAATGGTTTATTTGAATAAAACTACTAGGTACCTAATTGTTCTGAGGAAAAGTAATTTACTTTGAAGTTCTAACATTGACTTTGTGTGAAGTCCTATTTTATTTTATCGTTTTTCGTCAAATAATATATAAACAAACATGGAAGTATTACAATTTGCTACATTAGCGAGAAGTAAATATAACATCAAACGGTGTCCATTTTCGAAGTCGAACTTACAATCAATTAGACTTAAAAGAACGAAATATCTTCAGAAAGTGGAAACAAAGACCTATTAAAACAATGGCCGAAGCTTCGGTTCGTTATAAGAGTATATTTTCACGAAATTTCTAACGACATCAACTTTGAGTTACTTGTCACTTTGCTCGAATGGCAGTCATTTATTTTGAACAAGTTCAAAACTAACTAAGGGAAAAACTGCTACAGTAGTTACATCACGCTCCGGCCACGAATTGTTGGTAGGGACACACAGATATATAGATTAGAGCGCTAATGTGCTTTACTTGAGAACCGGTTACAAAGTTTGCTCAATCATTGTTTAAGTTTTTCAATTACACATGGTTTTATTGTACCGTGAACACAAAGATTTAATATAACTTTTTGCTATATTTTGATCAAAAACGCGTTCATAATTTAGACGGTTTGTTTTTCGCTATTATCTATTGAGCCTGTTTATTTAACTGTTTCAATTTATATTGTTATTGAATATAAGTCTGTTATTGCAAAATTTGAATTTTTTATCCGTATTAATAAATGCTACTGATAACCTGCAAAATTATAGTCTATATAATAATATCTTCCTCAAAAACTTAGAAGACATAGTTTCTTTCACCATTCGTTGTAGGGTAATTTACTTTATGCTGTTTATTTTACTGCCTGTGTTACACACATGTTTGGAAAAGAAAAGAGGAAAACTTTCATTTTTACGCCGTCTAACGGATTCAATATCGACGCGGCTTGAATGAGTTTGGGGGGTGGAAAAATCGTTAATCATCCCTTTGTTGGAATTTTGTTACGGCCTAACTCGTTGCTCGCCTGTTTGGGCTTCCATTTTTCCTTTTGAATGCTGAAAGTGGGGCCGTTCTTGACGAATTGTTTTCATGGGAAAACAAAAACGAATTCGCCGAGATTTGGGTAAGTAATATGTAGGGGAAGTTCAGACGGATATTTTCTTTCAGACATGTACGCATTTGTATCCTATTCTTTAATTACAAAAAGGCTTTTCACACAACGATCGGTTGTGCTTACAATACAATACCAGCCTATAAATGTCCCACTACTGGGCAGAGGCCTCTTCCCATGTATGGAAGGAATAAACATTGACCTCCACGCTTGCTTATTGCGGTTTGGCGAATTCAGATTCAAATTTTTGGAATCCAGGTTTCCTCACGATGTTTTCCTTCACCGTTTGTTCATGGTGCCTTAGAATAATTCAGAAAGTACATATACTTATAACTTTGAAAAAGTCACGTTGGTACTTTCCTGGGTTCGAACCTGCAACCATGTGCATACGAATCCGGTCATTGAACCGCTAGGCCACCACGACATTTTTGTGTCATTATTACGTATAAAATAAGTTTCACTAAGAATTAAAACAAATTACGCTTCGTATATTTTACAGTTCCGAGAACGATTAAGCTGTCAGGTTTTTTATATAAATTCACACGTATGGAATATAATCCGCTTTCATATCATCCTATGTAACGTGAGACTACTTCTATTGCGTTAAAAACAAGTGATGTGATAAACCTCAGATCACACTCTCAATTACAATTGCGGTTATCTTATACCTCAGGCTTATTGAGGGAAAAAATAAATTGAATATGGTTTAATATTTTTGTTCGTGGAGTCACTGATACTGTAAAGAGAAGTCGTTTTTAAAAACAATTAATCAAATATTTATTTTTCAAATTTATTTATTTTATTTATATTATATTTATTTGCAAATTTATTCATTAAATTTAAAAGTCATAAAAAATATATTTATATTTGAAGAATTGTTTGTGTTATCATTATTTGAGAAGATGCGTTTATGTTGATACTGTGATTGTATTCTATGGGAACTGGTATTTTTTATGTTTTTCTTTCTCTGTATATATCACGAGCTTTATTTGCCCTTAACCACCGTCATTGAATAAGCTGTGAATCAGTTTACAGTAAATTGGTAATAAAATATCGTCACCTATTTTGTAATGTGGGTGTGTAATAGTATGCCTTATCCCTCAAGTAATTCTAGCTTAATGATGCTCAGGTTGCCTAAAATCCCGAATTCGTGTGTTGAATATTACATAATCAAGTAAATAACGAAAACATTCGATTCTTCGTCTTTCCGATACTCGTAATGTCGGTGTGACAGACAATAACACAATATTACTACTTCACATCGGCTTTCTACGAAAGCATTATTTCTATGAACTTTTGTCAGTCAAAGCCAATCTATTTACAAACCAGTCCACAGTAAAAGGTTGTTGACAAGTTTTTCAATTGACCTAACATTCGAATCACTTTAAAAAGGAATGATTTCTAGATTAAATAAAGTTTATCACATATTATTTAAGCTTCATTCTTCGGTTTCATGCCGTTAGTTCGTATATCTATATGTACCTAAACCAATTAGTTTCCATCCACGAACTTTTACGACTCAGGATTACAAACACCTGATACGTCCTAATTTCGTTTTCAGAAACAAACCCACAACTTTATTATGTATAAACTTTTTATGTTGAAACACTTTCGTTATAAAATTAATTTATTTTTAATGTGGTTGCGATCGCAGGTTGAAGCCTGAATCATTTCTTGAAAAGGCCTGCTTTCTATTGAATACGACAACAGTACTAGCCAATTGTGTTATTACGGTGGCGTATAATTTCTTTTTCGGGGAATATAACCAAGTGTACGTTATTTGATATAAGGCGTACTTTAAGTGATATTAATACCACGTATCACTAAATCATGGCAGCTCTACATTACAACTACTTATACTTTTCAGAATCGCGTGCAACTTAATATAAACAGCTCAGGGCAGTTCAAACGTGTTACGTATGAAATGTTTTCAGGTGTTGCATGTTTCAGGGACTCATTATTCAGATTTATATAAAAGATTACGCTTTTGGACTCTAATGCGATTAATAGTGGCATTACGTTTTATTATGCATATTTTATTTACACTCCCTGGATTTCATTAAATCTACAATATATCAGAGATTAATAACCAGTGATTGAATAATTTAAATCATATTTTCATTCCATATTTCATTCGGGATTTGTGAGGTATTACAATAGCAATAAACATGCAATATTCATGCAACAAAATAAAGTTTCAATATATTTTGTAAATTGAGGTCAACAGCAAAACTATATATACACTTTATAGATAGAAGAAACAAACAACACACAGTATTCTATCGGAACACTGACTGATTTACCACCATCATTGCAAAGTCAACGTGCAAATTTTAACAAAACAAACACAAATCAAATTGCTCAAACAAAAAATTTAATTGTACAAACAAAGCATGTCTGGCAATAATTATTTAACAAATAAATAGGGATCCGGTCACAGGTTATCGGTCCCCCAGTTTACACAGCATTGTCGAATCGAAATCAGCGCTGTATAAATACTACAGCAACTCTCAGATATGCCGACTTACTGGATCCATCCGATTGTTAGAATTAAGTCATAAGCTGCAAGCGTGTTATGTGAAACAATAATGTTCTAATAACGATGAAGGTGGAGTTAAAACTAAATTTTTTGTTCCGATATCATACAACTTTTTAATTATTGTTATTCAATCTGTTATCTTTTTTAATTATTTTGTACTAGCTTCTGCCCGCGACTTCGTCTGCGTAGATTTGAGTCCAAAAAGAAATGAAAAATGTGAAAGTAATGAAAAATGGAATAAAATTTTTACCCGTGTTATAGCTTGCGCTGTAATAGAGAAAAAATCCAAATATCATAGCTGTCTGCCCACTGCTTCGGTCGGAAACAATTTTCAATTTTCCCTCGGGAACAACTTAAGGACTCGGGATAAAAGGTAGCCTATGTTCTTTTCCATGTCAGAGGCTACATGCATGCCAAATTTCATCCAAATGCGTTCAGCCGTTTTTGTGTCATTGAGCAACAAACTTCCAAATATCCAAACATCTAAACATCCAAACATCTACACTTTCACATTTATAATATTAGTAGGATAGTAGGATTTCAATTAAATGCTTCATGCTTATTAAAATTATGTTAAATAAAGAACAGATGTTGTATTCGAAACATATTTGACATTAGCTAAAACAAGGTTTTTCACTGTTGAATCCTTCATTTCAAGGCAAGGCGAGCTGAGACAGTATTGTTGTTTACTAACTCGCTTCTGCTTATCACTCACGCCAGCCTTCCCAAACGCAACTGTGTCAACACAGTCGAGATAATTCGAATACTCGATGAGGAATGTGTTTTCTTATCTCAAGGTTTGCGAGCAACCGACGGGTTCTTTGATGAACTTGTAACGAGCAACGCTGCCCGACTAAGATAATAGCCATTTCAAGTTTTGTTACTTTTACTAATGAAGCACGGATCTTCAGAAAATAAATGATTTTATATTAAGGAAGTTTTGCTTTCATTCATTTCAAACGTTGATTTCTCCTTGTTATTTTAACTGCATTCACAGGTATTTTATTCGACTGCAATTTACAAACAGAAATAAACTTAATTAACATAATTATGAAGTATGTAAATAGTTTTTGATAGTTTGTAATTGCTTCAAAAACAAAAGACTGTTTACTTACCTGTCATAATATTATGACGTAGGGTTTACAAACACAAAGTCATTTCTATGATAACTCTCAGTTCACAGACAACGGAGCGAAGTTCCGTGCCGTGCGCACAGCTTTGTGAATGCTCACAACTCAATCTGAACTTTGGTTTTAGGCCTACATGTTGAACCACTAAATATCTGAGGGGAATAATTGAATATCTCACTATTCCTCAACTACATAATTGTTATACGGGATAGTTTATGAAACATATATTATTCTCAAGCAATAAAAGAACGAGTCTTAATCCGAATTTATATAAAAGGCCGGAAATGTTTCTTTGAGAACTCTAGGTGTTGTAAATATTTTACCAGCGGTGATTGAGTAGTTTATCTGCTTAACCATACGAAGTTAATTCTTTAACTACTATTATATTAAGTGAATTTACATTGTACTACAAGCATTCCTACTAGTATCACCCCTAGCGACGCCCTAAGTTTGCACACCTCTGAGGGGTGCCCATTGCTATGCTTTTGTTTGTATTACTTCCAATTTCAAATCTAGTTGGAATTTATTTTTAAACTTAAGTTTTGTATACTTACAGCCAGTGTTGTAAAGCATTAACTGTATAAGGTACGTTCGATAATTAAAAGTATTGCATAGTATATCAACAAAATGACCCTTAATCCTACGCATAACCAAACATGCTATTTTTATCATCGATACTTTTAAATCCGTTGCATTTGCCGGCGCGGCTTTGAACTTGAGTTCAACGACCCCATATCACTTAGTACACAGGTGTAATGTGAAGATCGCCGGTGTAAATATGTTTGTTCTGCATATAAATATCTACTCTATAATTGGATGTTCAGCTACTTTGAGTCACGCACTTAACTCGAGTGAACGTCTAGACCAGTTTACTTCTATTTTAATTAGTTTAATCAACTAATGTTATTAGTGATGTTATTGAATTAGCATTTATCGATGATGCGATTAAGTTTTGACCGTTTTTCATACATGCAATATAGGAAATGTTACATGTATTTCTTCGAAAAACTTCACTTTAAACCTTAACTTATAGCATGAAATCCCCAAGACGCAACGCAATCCCAGTAAGCAAGCGTGGTGATCAATACTTGTTCCTACTCTGTATGAGGAAAGTCCGTTGCAGTAGGTGCGAAAATACATTATAATTTTATTATTGTATACAGTTGTAATTGGGCAGACTTAGAAATTATATACTAAAGTTCATAGCTGAGTAGGTGTATTATTGTTTGTAGATCAGCCTTATATGCACATGTCTCGACCATAAACGGCTTTCATGCAGGTGATTGTAGCTTAATTAAATTATGCAAATTGGTTAAATGGTCTCCATCTTGATTTGACTAGCTAAATAGACACAACAGACATTATATAATTTAAAGCGTTCAACCAAGCGCGTCGTTTAAATAATGAATTTGCAAAGTAATGTATAAATTGATCACAAAAAAAAAAATTCAATTGACTGTATGGAAATAATCAATCTGCGTTTTTTTTATCATGTGCTAAGGTTGTCACGTAAATAATACATCATCAAGTAAAAAAAATCTACGTTTAAAAATGATTGGCGCGCTCACTTCCATTCAATGCAAAAACAAAAACACCAGAGGTAAAGCCTTAGCAAGTGTCGTGGTGGCTTAGTGGTTCAATGACCGGATTTGCATGCACAAGGTTACAGGTTCGAACCTTGGCAAGAACTAATATTTTTTTTTCAAAGTTACTCTCTTAATAATTCTAAGACATCACTGACAAACGGTGAAGGAAAACATCGTGTTAAACAATGATTCCCGAATTTTTCACCTATATACTACAATGTACCATAAATATACTACAATGATGAGCACGGAACTAATTTTGTTTTCTGAGGTTTACGCGAATGTTAGCCATTGAAATAAAACTACTTTCAAACGGATTCCATCACGGTTTATTTTGATTTTAGTTCTCGACGTTTCGAAGCCTTTGCAGGTGCCATGGGCACGGGTAGACTCAGAGTCTGGCCGTTATTTTTAGGAAGTAATCCCTTTTTTTAAACATTACAAGTATGTGACACTAAAAAATTGAAAGACAAAAAAATGCATTTAGTCGCACCACATACATCGCATAAAATAAAAAAGGCAAACACTAACTTAAACAATAATTTCTAAAATTTATATTATTTTATGTGTAAATAGTAAATAAAACATACAAAACAGTCTCAACAGCCGCAAAGCTGTACGTCAGAATATATAAAACGGAAGTAACAAATTCCCTCCTCGTTTTCATATTTCCTTTTTTTTATGTTTTCGGATGACCGCTATCTATAATTCCATGATAGTTAAATCGGATTGTGTATTCTAACGTCGAACAATAGTTCGGTTACGTTTGATTGATGGTTCCAAAAGTTTCATTTCGGGAATAGACCCGTTTTAATTGCTTTGGGGGATCAAATAGATTTTTATGAATATCTGAGCCGGAGTGATATAAGTGATATTCAATTTTTTCGGTATCGTTTTATGTTAGGTAATGTAAAGTTCTTATTTAAACATTTATAATACTGCTGTGAAAATTATCATCAAAATAAATCGAATAAAATGATATAATTATTTACATGGTGGAACGAAGGCGGCTCATTTTTTACTCATTAAAAAAACCTATAGAAATATTTTAAACGGAAATATGTCTGGAACTTACTTAACAATATAACTTTCTGAGTTTGGTAAACGTATGATTAATTGGTAGTAAAAACATGCGAATAGTTGATAGTTAGGTTCTAGACTCCAAAGTAATAAACCTTACCAGGTTTATTGATCTTAAATCACTGATTTAGAAAGTTAAATCGAGAAATTATCTAAGATTATATTTTAACACCATCTCTTTAATCAACTTGATAAAAATATTCCTTCACAAAGCGAAAAATTGAAAAGTTTTGGCAACGTGAATAAGGTAGCCAACACTTTCTTGATTACCTATTTATAAACACAAAAAAGTACGTAACAACAATTCCAGTATTTCATGTCTATGACAGGTATAACGGTTACCAAAAACTTCCCGGCTATGTCAACTGAACACCGTTCAAAATTGAAATCTGTTTGCGTTTCGTTAAGGTTTGTTTTTGTTTGTCGTGTGGCTGTTGTGTTAAGGCCTGGGAACACCAGATTCACGCGATACGAATATAAACATGCCACTGAAGGCTTCAAAACTCTTCGTATATTTTCTAATAGACGAACGCATATTTTCTTGTAATGGTCAAACTTAGGCGATGGGAGCAAGTGAAGTTAAGAAGATTTGTTGTGTTTTATACCTGTTGTAGATCGTTGAAGGTGAAGCTTTATTCTTGTTTTCGCACTTTCAGGTGAATCTACTAGTTGAATATTATTTTTTGTATTTCACCATGTTTAGAAAATTTATTATAGGAAGATTATGAAGCTTTCTGATTGGATAAAAGAGATTCGATAGTAATAAGAGTCAATTATTTTATTGCTTTAACTAAAATGCCTAAAGTACCTCGTGAAAGTTGAATAAGCTCTAAGTCATAAAATATTATTGTGACAACTCGCGTAGAACTTTCCTTTTTAAATATACGATGTACGCTTCCATATTTGATCGCGATATTTATTATTCCTTTGTTACAAATATCGAAATTCGAATAAAAACTATGCATTATACAAGGCGACCACTCATCCGTATTCCAACAAACTGTAGCCAAGCCTATTCGAAGTCACCCTGGGGTCCTTTGAATTGCAAAATGCCTCAGCCATTACAAGAAATTGTATAAAAAGCGAACCTCGACTCTATAAGACTGATGGAAACGTTCTCAATGCTCAGTTTCATGTAATTGAAATGGCACACAAACTTTCTACGGAAAGTGATATTGTGAATTGATAAGTAGAATGTATTGCGGATAGGATAAGGCAATAAATAAAATAAAAATAGAATTTTATTTTGGGTATTGCCTACTTCCTAAATTCATTAATTTGAATAATAAACCTCTCTACGGTTATTTTTTTATTTTCCATTATTAGACAACAAGGCACCGGTATAATGATATTTTATTTATGTAAACACAACTCTTTTATTTCCAAATACCAATAACTTAGAACGGCAGGTCGTCGTCTTTTTGATTGAGGAAGCCATCGAATATCTTAAACGCTTAAGCTCGAGTACAGCTAGTGTAATGTGTTTTGTTTTCACACGTTTTCTCCGTGAAAGGAGGTACAACATGCTAAAGCAAATAACGCACAAGGCAACTAATCTGAGACAAACCGTGTCTTACCTTACTAATAGGCACGTTGGGAGCCGTTAACACATCCGGCCTGCGGTCTTTAGGCTTTCCGAGCTTTTCTGCGATAGCCTTTTTAGTTTTACTACCTTAGTTCTACGAGTCACAAACTGAGAACTTTGAAACTCAAAACTATTTTGTTTTATTATACTGTGACATTATAGACGCATTTTCATTTTGAGTATCTTGTCGCTTCAGCTCGAGATGTTTATGACCGAAATTTGTCTTAATCACACTAATAATATCTAACTATGAATATTATGATATGCGAAAGTTTGTGAGAGTGAGTGTGTGTTGGCTTAGCCAATTTTGATAATATATGGTGTGGAGATAGCTGACACCCTGGATTAACACACTGGCATAATTAGATTATTTGGCAAGTGTGAGTAATACCGCGGGGTGCATCTAGTTTAACATAAAAATAATGGGAAACTAATTCATTTAATAGTCTTGTACATACACAGAGACACAGCAAAAACATTTTTATTTGCCAACAAAACTTGGTCTACAGCTTTTCATAAACCTGTTCAGTATTTGATCAGAAATGTTTCTTACTTTAATTGCTCAGTTTTGCCTTCGTTACACTAATTAGAACTAGATTACTATAAAACAAACCATTGCAGAAGTAACCATAAATAATGTTCTACCCTATATTTACATCACGGACAGTTATTTCCTAAAGCCATTCTGCTATTGAATGGCCGGTTTTCTTGTTTATTTACGGAGTATAGAGGATGTTCCTCAATTTTGAGGCGAATTAACCCCTGCACGGTTGATAGTAATTATTCCACCCTTTCTATGACACGAATTATTTGGCGGAGACTCCCATTTTGTAGATTAAATTTTGGACATAATAATTTTACAGAGACTAAACTAATATTAGCGTTTCGTTGGTGTTCGAAACTTATTTTGTGGATACTGTTTGTGTAAATGTTTGATTTAGAGTGTTAAAATTTTAGTTTCTCTTTCTCAAAAGGATAATTTCCATTTTTATAACGAATAAGAGACAAAAATGTGGGACACACATCAATGAGACTTCACATCTAGCGTAATATGCGTGGTTAGGTCCACGTTCCTCGGTAATGCACGGCCGACCTTATTCCCGATCGGCTGGAAAGATGAAGTTAATGTTGCCATTAGGATATCTCACACATTTGAATAGTTTCCACGGTATGAAGATCTTGTCGCGTACTTGCGAACTGGCCGACCCGTGTTACGGGCATTAAAACTTATCATTTTATTATTTTGTTTGAAATTCGGTTTTGTACATCTGGGCTGTAGCACGTATTATGTAAGCTTGCCTCTTTCTATGTTTTATTTTTGTTACAGGTAAGGCAGTTTTTTATACACTGTTATTGGAGTTCAAGTGATCTGAGTGTTTCAATTCAGTGTCGTTGTTAATGATTGAAAGGTATGTATACAGTGCCATTTAAAAAAAGATCAAAGGACGCCTGATTGTAAAAAAGCTACAATCGAATCAATAAAAAAATTGTCCTACTGAATCACGTCCAATCTCACGCTACGTAAAGTAACGAATAATACTTACTAGCTTTACGCGAGTGCAAAGGGATTCGTTAAAAGGGTAAAGCAGCCTCGTCACATTGTTTATTTAGTCCGCTCGTCGGTCGGGCAAGCCTAATCCGGATCGATCGTCTGCCGGAATGTTCGAGCCGGCGTTTGAGCACCATTCCCCGTCACGTATGCAGTATTTACAAGTTTTTAGGGAGCTTGCAAGGTTTCCGTGCGTGTTCTTGAACGACAAAGATACATAAATATTTACTTCGTCGATACTATTTTTTCTACGGCCGAAGTTTGGTTCGTTTATTTCAATAAAGACCTTGGATTTATGGATGTGTAAATACGTTATTGCGAATAGAATTGATAATAATTATACCATTGATGTAACAAAGTTTAATCAAATAAGTAATAACTCATAAATTAACGAATTTAGTCAATTCAGTTTTGGCGATGTTCTACAAATTATAATATTAATAGGAACGTAATAAATTATTTATATAAGTTAATTTTAAAATAATCTGGTCATAAAAAAAATACATGGCAAATAACTTTGTTAGCAATAACGCTGTCATAGTTAGGTTGTCTCACAAAGCCACTGACTATAAAATTAACATAACATTTTTTGTAATTCTTTGCAGCTCCAAATCCTGACACGTCAAAACTATATTGGTCTCTACAAGTTTCCATCAACTTTATAAAATAACTTAGTCAAAACAGGATGTACGGGTCTCTTTACAATGGTTGCTTTCACGTTGTCTGTCATCAGTTGATTGTTACTGCTATCCTTTTTTATTTCTTGTGTTTAATGTCGTGCGTCCCTTTCATTCGTACTGCGAACCTCGTGTTTATAATCACTATGCAAATTGGAGCATTTCAATATAACGTTTGAACGAGACCAATGCGGCTTATTGTAATTGAGTTCTTTATGTTTTTGATTAAGAACGTTTGACGCTTTGATTATAACATTTTCGGTATAAGTTTTGATTTAATAGATTTAATCAAGAGTCGATTATTAGAGCTTGGTAACAACCCTTCAACTTTGAAGTGTGGTAGGTAGTAAAAAGTTTTTAATAGCTGTACCTACTGTGTTTAATAAACTAACAACTTTTAACTTGTTTGCTTTTAGGCTTTGTTTTAAATATTTCAAGCTTTACTTACCTATATAAACCGTCCGTATCATTTATTAGTGTAAATGATTGTACTATATTAATGTTAGTTTATGTCTAAATTCCGCAACTTGTAGCCACAATTATTTGAGTAAATTGAATAGTCTGATACTAATTTATTTGCTAAATCGGGCACTAAAACTAAATAGCCACCAATTAATAATTCCCTCTAAGTACTACCTAATACTCATTCTGAAGAATTTATATCATTACTAAAGATTATTGCAATGCAGTCTGGTATCTGGTTCAGACTACAAAACGAAACCCGAACGAAGTTGATTTCCGTCAAGTAATGGTTGAAATAAGTCAACATTGTTCAATAGTACATGACGTGCTGTCTGGTGTTGAACTAAATACTATTCAACATGGTGATTTACGACTTGTTTAGTCGACTAATAAGCAGGCTTGTGCTTAAGCACTTTGTAATTAGAGCAAGGAAAATTTGATTTATCAAACTTGTTTTTTAGGTGTCGTTGCAAGGTATTTGCCATCATTTGTTAGGAGTTTGTTGTCATCAATACTAATTCGCTTATGTGTGTTTCCGTGTAACGCTGAACTACTGTAATAAAATAGCCCGATTAGGTTTGTAAAAATTACAGAAGCATTAACAGTCAGAACCGAATTCGTTCCCTACCCATAAAGATCCGGCCGGAAATAGCCACGCTCAATTTTACGAACTGATAAATACTAATAACATTACTCTAACCATTCAAGACGATAACGGAACCCCGCGTAATTTAAAAGAACGATTACATTAGCATCTTGTTACCGCATGCCGAGATCACCCCTTATAAAGTTGCCAAAACATCCTTTGATCTTCACATTGTTTTGTCCGGCTCACGGAAATATATTTAGAACACAGTACCCTTGGGCGCCGTATTTTATTCAAAGTTGGTATAACATCTACACAAATATACCCTTATGCGTAACCGTGTATGTGTTGAGAATAGTTTCGAAGATATGCAATGTATAAAACTCATAGAATGGTAGAACATTAGGCAGAAATTTCCGGCGAGCAACATTAAGAATTATAGTTCATTGTATGTATAAGAACAATAGTAAATTTGAGGCTAGAAACAGCGGGGACAGAAAACAAATTGCTTCTAAGAAACGTCGCAGATAAAGCGTTTGCAATTTGTCATTCATTATCATATGTTTGCTATCTCAAAGGTAAGTTTGTGGAGTGCGGAAAAAAGACGACATGTGTGGCTCCTTCAAAGCTTTAGCCATTTCAATTGCTTGTGTGCTAAAAATGCAAATACATACTACTACAAAATTGTAGTAAATAGATGAAATGACAGGTTTAAATAAAAAGGTTTAAATAACAAAATATTTGACACGATGTTTTCTTTTGTTTCGTAAACAAAAATTTCAGAGATACAGTAAATAGTAAAATCCTAAAATCTTTGCTAACGTAACAAACAAACACTCCTGAACTTTAAAACGCACCTTTGTCACTTTTTATTGTTGTAATATTTTTTTTTATCAAATAATTTAGGAGATTTGACGAACTCCGTAATCGAGTGACGTACACACCGGTTTTTAAGGTTTCGCTAGCTCTGAAGTCCCGGGTTACGAAGTAACTATTTAGTAATCTGTGTCCCGGGTTCCAACCCCGGACTTGTGAATGTAGAAAATAAAACAACACTTTCCTACATTGTCTCGGGGTCTGGGTTTTCGTAGTACCTTCGATGTCTCTAATTCCATAACACAAGTGCTTTAGCTACTTACTTTGGCTTCAGAGCAATGTATGTGATGTTGTCCACATTTAATTATTATTTATTTAGTTTATGACATTTATTTTATTATCATATTTGAAAATACTAGCACAGTGGCTATCCTGAACTCCTTTAAAGATTATATCTTCTAATCGTGTCAGGCCCTCGCGATAGAAGCGGGTTTGTGGAAAGATAAAGGACTTACCTCTTCAAAACTCGAACCCCTTTACTATTGTGGAGTGCATATTAAAGCGGGCGAAGCTTTACTTGTGAATTGGCTCCTTGATTTGAAGTTTACAGTCGTCGAAAGCCAATTCACGGGTTAAATAATTTCGACTAATTCTTGCCTTTGTTATTGCGAGGGTTTGTTTATTTAAAATCGGCGGCAGTTTGTTTTGAGTTTTAGCAACTGCGGTATCGTTATTCATCTGTTTAATTTGTTAATCTCTTGTTTTTTTCTGATTCAGATTACGAGGATTGTTACTTTTTCCCAAGGTCTTATTGAAACATTTTTTTTTTGTATTAAATGTGTATGATAGATTTAAACGATTAATATCGTGAATAAAATGTTTTATAGTTAACTACAGTGTAACAAACAGGCAATAAAAAAAACTAGACTAGCTTTATGCGATAAATCAACTTGGCTGCTGAATGGGCAATCGAATATTCATGCGTATAACATGGAGTCGTTAATATAACGAACATCCAAAGCCACTTCTACATAGACCTTAATTATGTAAATGTCTTTGATATAAAGCCCCATTTTATTATACGCGTAATTGTTTTTGCATATCAGGATTATTTTATTCCTAAAAAACAACGCTTCTCATTATAATTAGAATAGATTTCGTATTAAATTTGTCATCTGTATTTAGAACGTGTGCCCAAGATTAACTATATGGATTATTTTATGAGATTTTGTAGATAAAAAAGATTAAATGCACCACTAAAATTTTATGACTTCAAAATAGAGGAATGTAAAATGAAACCAAACTGTTGACAACCTTATAAAGAAGATGTAAAACATAATCTTCTCGAGTATTCTATATTCGTATAAACCGGATCAAAGATGTTCCTTTATTTATTTTAGATACGATATTATTTTAGTAATTTAATTCTTGTTATAAATACCTCGATTACGTCAAAAGTTAAGAAGCTCGTCTATTGCATAATGCGTTCCCAAATTCAGTCCAAATGTCCAAATTGCAATAGAAGACCGAACAGTTGACAATTAAATAATTTGTGCCAAAAGTAACAAACACAACCACAATAGTAATCATTTTGCCATGATTACGCTTCAAATGCGAGAAATTGATGATCCATATCTAATATATAAAATTCTCGTGTCGCGATGTTTGTTGCCAAACTCCTCCGAAACGGCGGGACCGATTGGAATATCGGGTAAGTCTAAAGATCGGCTAACATCTTTTTTCACACCCTTAAGTCTTAGGGGTGGCCCTCTTCAGACTTTTTTATTATGGCAGAATAACGTTCGTCGGGTCAGCAAGATTGATAATAAAATATTGTCTTACATTTGATATTATCATTCTACATAACATCTAACATCCTCTTGAGAATAAAAATCTGTTAGTTAATAACAGAAGTATTTTGTGCGCTCTATTCAGTCGACAGTAGTCACGAAGAATAACATTTTGTACGCCTCCCTTGAGATTCTACAGAGAGATGGAAATTTCTTAGCTTTAGTTACTTAGACTTGAGAATAAAACAAGATTTGTAAGTATAAATGCTTTTATTTCTCGTAAGCTCAGATCTTTGAGATTTGTTCTTGTGAAACAATTAAATATTAAAAAGATCATGTAGGTACTTTATACTTAGTCTGAGATGTCTTACTTTGATTTATATGTTTTCAATATATTCAGGTAATAAAATATATTGATTAACAAAATTGTATCTTGTACTATAGTAAATAATATAGGTAGGTATGGGTATATTTCTGTGCATGTTATTCAGTGCCCTAAACAAATATGAAAATTGGTTTCAAAAATGAAAACCATACTAGAATTTTTACTTCCATATAACGGACATAAAAGAATCATTTTTCAATTTGCCAATACCGATTCTTGTGAATGTTTCACGCAAAAACGTACACGACACACGATAGCCACCTACGTTGCGGAGTGAAGCGGATTGTTGCTACTTTTTTATTCGCCCGAGTTCCGACAAAAAAGCAATCTATGAATCGGCCGCTTGCCCACCACCGTTTTACCGACGTAAAAGTTCAAATCATGACTTATTCTATCGAAACTCGGTCGATAATCGCGGCATTTTAAAATTTGAAATTATTAAACAGCTCGGTCGTGTAATACGATATTTGCGGCCATGAAAGCCAGTGTCGCTGAGCTTCGTGTATTAGATTACCTACTTTGCGGTTTGAGGAGACGCCATGAGCATTGTGGTTACAAAGCTTCTCACGGTGCGCACTGTTCCTAGCTCGTACGTGTCTAATCCGAATTCCTTCTATTGTTTCAAGCGGAAGGTGTTATTAACACGTTTTATCTTCGCCTCTAACAGTACTCGTTGGTTAAAGCCTCTAACTGTATTTCAAATACGTCTTTTTATTTAATTTAAAAATATGTGGTTTATATTCACGGCTGCTTCGAGACATTTTTCCTCTCGTAAGAATATTATTCTGCGGGGTATTCTAAAGATACTATGAAACTGTATGCGGTGTAAGTCTTGTGAACGGTCCGGGTAATTTATTCGTCCCCTAAAGCAGTGCATCACCGAAGACTGCGCTGCTGCTGCCCGTAGCGTGGGCGGCACCCACCATTGTGACAAAATAATGTCTCCTCACTATAACCTTCTTACACTCACTATTTCAACCAAGAAAACACCTTATTCTTAGAACTACAAAACTCTTATTCGCGCGCATCTTCAGACCAGATGGTACGCCGCGATAGCGCTGAATAATCAACGCTTAAAACGTCTGGAAAAGGAAGATACGGTAATGTAATATGAATAACAAAACGACAGAGATATATTCCTATTTAATTCTTATTACTTACGACCAACAATGGTGATAAATTAAAAGAGGTAATTCTATTTGTATGAACGGACTGTGTGGTCACACTACTGAATCAATAAATGCTTTAATATGTGGTCGTATAATCGCCTTGTATGGTCGCTAAGAGTTCGCTTTGATCTATTTTTGATAGCACACGATAGAGTAGGGCCATGTTAGTACGATTGCGTTCAGAGTCGAGTCGGCGTCGCAGCTCCAATTTTCCAGAAGAGTGAGTTTCCAGCAATTGATGCGTTGTGACGCGGCGACAGCTCGCGAGCTTGCGATTAATTACTTTCGCCAAGTCGACTCCGCCGTAGCCGGGTAGGGCTTCGCTTCAACTGTCGCGTAAGTTTTTGTTACACCGTTTTTGCGTGCAAAACTTGCAGTCAGAATAAATTGAATTGATACGTCGCAACACTCGACTACACCAGCTGTGTTGGTAACTGACACATCTTAAAACGGCAAAAGTTTCAATTATTTGTTACAAAAGTATCCGCTTCAAGTCATGTCGTCCCATACCTACCTCCACTATTAACCCTGAACAAACTTTTCAGCTAATGCGGATGCGATTTTAATCCGTTTATTTAGAAAACGTACCTATTTCGTTACCTTAGTCTAACATTGCTACGTTCTACCAACATTTGTGTAATATTTTAAATACATACCAATTAAGACCCATTTGCATTTATCTGTCAATTTTCTTTTTTATGGTTTTTGTTTTTATTTATATATAGGGCACAAAAAATAAAATTAATAGCTATAACGAATACTTTTCCAGCAGTCTGGGTAAGCACGCATTTTGATAATTCAATATTTTATAGACAACTTCAAGTAGCAGTAATTTTGATGTCGTACACGAGAAACGTTTTACCTACCTGGGACCCGCTTCAGGCGTTTAACCTCGTGGAAAATGTGACTACGAACTTATTCCCGTCACTGGCATTGCTCGACCGGCGGTGTTATTACGTATCTTGCAAAAGCAAAGCGATAGCAATTGACAGCACAGTTTTATAATTATTTATGTAAAATTGACAATTTTTACCGTATTATGCGTAATACAGATTCTCAACTTGATTGCAATATTTAATGTGTAACGTTTGCTATCGCTTTGCAAGTTACGTAATACAGCGGCGGCGATGTGTGAATTGAGCTCGGAGTGTGCGTGGCTCCGTGCCAACGTTGAGGTGCCTCCAGCCGACTGCATGTACGTGTATACTGATTTATGAGACTAACTTTACCACTGCTTAGCAGTTTGTGTCCGATTATAAAGGATGTTGATTGTTAGGGCAATAAACTGCACAAACAACAGTTTTATATTACATAAACAAACATCAAAACTGGATACCGATTAACTATTATTTTGTACCGACTATATGATGCATCAGATTTTGTATCTAACTAATAAACGACAGTGAGTAACTTATAATCTAATATCACTATTTATTATTCTTTGATACAAATATTGCAGTAGGTACACATTGAATATATTTAATTTCTTTATACGTTAAACTTCAGTCGAAGTATTCCTTTAAGGTGGGAGAATATAGGTACTTCCACAGAAGCTGCACCTAGACCAAAATTATGGGGACTTAGTCTATCCTTTGACATGCTAATGTTGGGGACAATCAACATGTGGCGAGCTTCTCACAAAACCAATTTGATCGAGACATTAACTTAGTCCAAGAGTTGTAGCTATGTTACAATATATGTCGTTAAATGCACTCAACTGAAATCAACTTAATAAATAAAATGACAAATTTATTTACTGTATTTTAATGAAAACTATGATACAATTACGTGTATGTGACTAAATCGTAAAACACTCCTATCTGTGAATTAAAATTTCACGATGTAATTAAATATTAAATTTAAATATGTAATTATATAAGTATATATTTTCACACTGTAATCGTAATCAATCAAAAATCTCAACATCCAACTTACAAGGGTTAAAGCAATATTTTTTAAAGTAATTTCAACTGTAAATACTAAAACTTAAAGTGTAAAATCGCTAAGTGGGCAATCAACCCCTGACATGGTTGTCACTTGAAAATTGACATCTGGCATTTGCTTTGATATTATTGACGGGCTAATTCATTAGTCTTCACTCTAGGGGCGAACCTCAGGGCGAACAGACTATAATGTTATGCGAAACAACAAAGAAATTACAATCTTATGTCTATAATCGTAAATACCATTTTACTTAGATAGTTTGATTTTATGTTGCAGATATTAAAAAATGTCACGAAACATTAAATAAAAATAATGCCAACTATTTTAAGTCGACATAAAAAAAACTGACATTGATTGCAACTAACATAATTAATACTATAAAAAAAATAAGATATTCTTTAATAATAAATGTTATTCAAATCAAAAATGATTCACAAGTCCTCGAACAGAGGAACAAAACATATTTGACTCGCTTTCACCGTGTACATGCTCCATGAAAAATCTAGATCGTTACTCAACATCGCGTGACATTGAATTATAAGACAAATTGAACCTATTCTAGTATTCAGTACAACTATTTTTACTTGACTGTAAGAATGGTTCTGCCAACAATTTTTCTTACCTGTCTTTGAGTACCGGAATAATATATCGCGCTACTCAATTATTTACTCGTGGAACTGGTAAGGGTTGGTTTATCAGAATTTTAAAGTTAAATCATTTATAGGCACAACAGTGCTAATACGCGTGGAACAAACTTTTGTAGGTTACTCTAACAAGCTAGCTTTCGAAAACGATTGAATAAATCAGGCCTAGTGAAGGTTTGTGCATTTTTTAATGGATTCAACTTGGTTTCACAATTTATTCACTTAATCTTATTGCATTTTGAAAAATATATAATCTTATTTTCTTACTGCCAGAAACTTAAAATATAACCTGGTGGCCATATTTTAGACCAATACTATTTTACCAATTTCATTTTGTATAGCTTAAATAAAATCAATCAGAAAATAAGATTTATTTAATCCTAGTACACTAATTGGACAAGGGAATTATTTTACTCTAAAAATTACGAAAATTCAATTGAGTTGCAAATTCAGCAACACCGACGCCGCGCCCCGTCACCGCGTCAGATAGGTTTATTTTCTGCACAATCGTAAGAATGACTTAATAATTAAGAGATTAATAATGAAGTAGTTACTGCTACAGCCCGTAATTTTCTATGAATACACTACCTGCTAAACATGTTTTGTTCGATTGTGCAATCGTATGTAAGAATTGTATGCCCATCTTACGTCATGAGTTCACAAGAAGCACAGTCATTAGCATGTAATTAGAAGGAAGTTGGCTCCAGGAAACGGACCATAAATAGTGTAGGTACCTGTTTTTATTGAAGAAAAAGATAGAGAAAGTCCGTAAATACTCACGTAATGAAAGAACATTATTCTATTATATATCTATATATACCCTATATTTTGAAAACTTTGTACTATGAAAATATTTTGTTTAAGATGGTACAAGTTAATCTCAAAAACTAACAGTTTCCCACAAAACAGTACCCGCAAACTGTTTGACTGTGCAATATTTTTTATGAACAAAGAATGAGTTTTATTGAGTGCTTTAAATTCTTATAATATTAATATACCTACCTAATTATATGCTAATTATAAATATTGAAGCGGCGGTAGCTTAATGGCTAGGCTACAAGCATTTACCTTAGCACGAGGGGTTAACAAGAATACTAGTAATGTGTGACCCACATTGCTAAAAAGCTTTTATTTTATTTAAATTTATTTTTATTTTGTTCCTCTCGGTCGTCCCGTACACACAGCCGTACACATACCCGTACAGTATACCCGCGAACATTCGCGAGTATACTGTATTCATGGAATACGCTTCGTGAGAGTTCTGTCTCTTTACACTTCATTTCCAAATAAATTTAGGTATATTTTTTCTAGAAAACATTACTTCTCTATTTGATCCCGAAACAGTGTTATTATCCGAGACAGTAATAAACCGAAGTCGTGTTTAGCTGTGGAGCTCCTAAACCCAGTTTTGGTTACGACTCTACAGATTAGGGAACTTCTAATCAAGTTTATTAAGTTCCTAACATTTAACCCGGTTTTACCATTATCGGAGAAAAGGTCGTGAAATTATTTTTCGTCTTCTCAGCTGAAAAGCTTTTGCTCTTTTGTCTTGTTTAGCTCTTGTAAATATGTATTTACAAGCATTACATAAAGTCATGAGCTGTTGCCATGTGGCAACAGCTCATGATTTTATGAAAAGATTGCGAACAGCATCAATGACAGTTTTACCATTTATAGTGGGCAAAATGTTTGCATGCTTTTTGACTAAAATGTGTACAGTCACGACAATTTTGCTATGTGTATAAATATTTATGCTCGTGACTGTACACTCTTTTAAAAGCCTGATTCGATCTGTATTTGGAAAATCTGTAAGACAAAATAAGAGAAATATCTTGAGACGGGTAACGAAATTATAACCCTACCTATATCTGCCAAATAGTAATGAAACGAACCGCACCCTGTATGACAAATTAATGAAAGGACGTACTAATACCTCTATGATAAATTCCTTCACGCTAGGTTGACAATAGAAATAGGCTGCTAAGGTTTTGTAGTATAAAGGAGACTAATAAATTTGTTACTTGTCACACATAGTTAGGTAACGTAAGCGTACAATAGGTAGCAGTGAAATATATTTCCACTAGTAGAAGCAAAACGAATATTGTTTCAAACTTGTTTTTAATAAAATTTATTGTATTTTTGCTATTTTCATACATTCACTTGTTTGATATTCAAAGGGTGTACCACACACTAGGTTTATTTTCAATTCTGTTCAGAACCTGTCGCTTTATTTTATCTATAAGTTTGACATCGATGCTGCTGTATACATAGCCTGGTTCGTGACATCGCTCACGCCCTTAGCCTTGCAGTTTCGAAGGGTACGTATTTCCGATTAAAGCACCTTGCTTCCCCCTTACCTTTCCTCACTTATTGTGTCACCCTCGTCACGATTTTTCATAGACGTGGTTCTCCCATCCTCTTCAACACACTTGATTTGCGAAGCACGTATACTTTGCCAACATAAAATAGTATTCAACCCTTTTATTTTGAACTTTTATCCTTTGTAATAAGGATTGTCTTAAGCGCAAAGTAATTTCAGTGATGTGCGCAGACTATCTCATCGTATTGTCTGAGTTGTAGGGGCGATGTTTCGTTCTGCGGCGACATCGTTCAGTGCACCTTATTGGAAAAATAAATCGAATACTCAAAGCTTTCGTGCTTGGCCGTCGTTATCAATAATCCGAGTACATTCTCGACTTCTTGCCTAGCAATTGATTTAAACACCCACTTAGTATGGCGTAAAATGATTTCGAATTTAGCAGACAAATTGTGCCTGTTGGTTTAACTTGCAAATTGTTGGAGATATAAATACTGGTATTACGTTTATATTATTATGTAATGATGAATAATGCTTTAATTATTTTAATCCTACTGTTCGGCATACAGAATGTTCAAACCAATGCACCCACAAATTAAAATAATTACAATTTATTGTAAAAAATAATAAGCACTATAAAGGTATTTGAGTTTATTAAGGTTCAATTATCCACAGTTTGACGAAACAATTTCTTAATAATAATGATGGTAGCAGTCAGCAATTTTTATTTATGCATCGTCATGGTAACGGGATATAGTTTTTGCAGACCACAGAACCCCTTTGTTGGAAAAACTTCACGTCAGTTAATTACGGCGTGTGAAGTTTTGGCAGGTTTGTGGAGTTTTTACGTTCACTGTATAAGGTAGGGAGTTAGTTTAGCGTAAGCTTTAAGAGAAAAATAAATTAGTTTTTCCTTTGTTTTGGTTCAGATTGAAACATTTTATTGGGGAATAAATGGTATGATAGACCGCACGGATATTTGAGTGGTACTAACGCACACTGTCGCTCCCTGCATAGGATAGTGACCCACAAAGGTTTGTGCCAACTGTTCCAAATCTGGGTAACCCCACTCTACATAGACATAATACCTAGTACAAATTCTTTTAGAAAAAGATGCGAAAGAGGATGTTACCTACATTGTGTGTTCACAAAAAAGGAGTTATCTAATTCTCGTAAAATAAGGTACGGTTAAGGTTACTGTGAGGTTGATTGAATTGACGCACAACACACTTTGGCTTTTAAGGTATAAAATGTTGGCTCCACCATAAATATACAAGTTATGTGTATTGACGGACGTTGTCACGCTCGCGTGCTACTTTCATGCATAACAAAATTATCTATCTTTTGTTATGACAGGTTACATTAAGGACTAAAAGGTTTATGTGTGTATATTTAATTTTAATATCATATGGAAGTTCGACGTATGGAGGCGTATAGTTAAAATATTATTTATTTGTAGTAATTTTAGCGCCTTTTTCATACTCTGTATAATCTATGGTCGCAGGCTCTCTCTCTACTCTTTGTGATCATCACGATAGATTGTTGTGCTCCGAAATTTACATCAAAATCCAAAATATCTTTGAAGAAACCCATAGTTTCAATACTAAGTTATTACAGTTTTTTTTTTACACACAGCCGTCTGGTCCAAAAACAAGGCAGAGCCTGTACTATGGCAACCAGACAACTGATAAACATACTAATACATACATACATATTATAGATAAATAACTCAGACACAGGACAAATGATCGTGCTCATCTCACAAAGATTTGTCCTGGGTGGCAATCGAACCCACGACCTTCGTTCAGCTTAGCAGTCAGGGTCACTTACCACTAGACCAACAGGCCTATCCGATAATTAAAGGTGATTCGATATTATTATTCATCCCTTGATTTTTAAATCAACTGGCTGAACAAACGAAAAACATCTTTTACAGCTTCACAGCATTTTTATTAGTAAAATCAATACATACTTAAAATAGTTTGTTTAATGGTCAAATACTGAAACGTCAATCAGTTTGAACTTTGAAGCCACCGTTAAGTCTCATGCTGACTCTGTCGTTTGAAGGTGTAAAGTAGCGACAGATACACATTTAAGAACGTGTTAAAGTTAATTTTTGTTTCAGTGTTCGGGGGTGATTAAAAAAATATTATTTCATTAACACAATAAAACTTTTCTCTTTTAAGTTTAAGACAATTATCTTGAATATCTTTCTAGTAGGTAAATAAGGAAGAAAAGTTTCTTAAGACGTCAAACTTAGCAGAGAAAATAAATCTGAACTTAGCTCGCCAATGTCAAAACAAAAGTGCAGGGAGACGAGTCAAGCCGTTCATTGATGTGGATAAATAGGGTCTGCAGTATATCCAACAGTTGGTGATGCTTGAGGAGGAAGTTATAGCGTAATAACTAAAAATAATGTAATTATGATTAATTTTTCAGACAGACCCCATTGTTTTAAAAAATGGTGAAATAAATGTTTTTTTTTTATCATTGTAAGCAGTCATAAAGGTTTGTTATAATTCTACATATCGCTTTTACAACGATAATTAACTAAAATCATAATATTAGATCAGTTCATTAATTTCTGTACCAATAGAATTAAGGTTATTGCCAATTAAGTGTTGGTTCATTAAAGGTCAAGTAATATAACGTTGATTATTTCAATGGAAACACTAAATCACTTTGGAGCTATAATCAAACTGAAATAGTGTGCTAATGATGATTGCGTTTCAAATAACCCGCATTATTTTTTGTGCCGCGAATACAATCTAATTTTACACCTACAACCTTCTAAACCAATGAATCTTATTAAAATCCCAACTAAAAAAAAGAAAAGAATTCGTAAAAATAAATGAAGATCAAACAAAATTTCAGACAGCTCCTTGACGGGTTTATTCCAAGTTTAAAATGATTAACATTCCGCCAGTAAACCAACACAAATGATTGAAAGGAAAATAAACATTCAACGTTTATATGACTTACACTCAAAAGAAATTAATCAACAGAATCCGATATACAGGTTCAATATTGATAATAATACGAACGATCATATTTCATGATCACTTGATTGATTTACAACGGTCGAGATGCTTGCTTTCCAATCGGATTTATTGTTTGCGGTCGCAGGTAAATATTTGGCGCGGAAGTAAAGTGGCTGGAAGTGATTTCGAAAACTGGTTGAACAGTTATTTGAATTAATACATCAACATATGTATGGGGTTACATTTTACTGTCTAGATTTTTCACAAATACAGTCGTAGCTCTATATATTTTTTGTTGCTGTTATGTTAAATAAATAGAGTAGGTACTCTTTGTAGTTCTCACTTAACTTTTTTTGATATTTACATACCTACTATTTTAAAAGCAGTGTCAATTAAAAAAGTCTTGTGTAATACACGCGTTTGTGGAATTGTTCATGGAAAATTTAGGCCTATTAGGTTAAGCGTTGCCTGCTATATGCCTGCCATACTTATTGAATTGCGAATGATGATTATTGAAGTCGATATACGTATAATATAGGGAGAGCACTTTAAGTAGAGAGCAATTGAAAATTCTGTTACACCGGTAAGTGCTAAGGTTGTGTTCTATCAGAATATGAGTAGCATGTTTTATGAGAAGTCGCATTAATAATAAATAATAAAAAAGAACTAGACAATATTATATAGAGGCTTGCCATTGGCTCAATAGTTAAGCAATTTTCCTGTTCTCAGGTTAGCGAATGTACTACATAATCAAAAATTTATTGATTTACAATGTTGAGAAATATACCGCCAAGAATTGTGTGACTGCCCATACGTTATAATCACGTTACATCAATCAATCAATGCGTCGACTTGTTTGCAGACGATCTTAGTTCGAGCCATCGTGAAATTCTATCAACAGTATCCATCAAGGATATGAATACTACAAACCTGTGATATATTTTTCGAGTCGTATTTCAAATTATATATATATTTTTTGCTATGATTTTGGCATCCTTTAGAGCTGCCTTGTTGGATAATCATGATGGCTATCTGATTGAACGAAACCTCACATTTTTATTGAACATGGAAATCAAAATTTTCCGGTATTAATCAAATTAAATTAGCTTTAGATTTATTTGCTGTCAAAAATCGTATTGTTTTATTAAAATTACGTTATTATAAGTTATGGCTTACAAGACAAACAAATCCGCTGTCAAAATAGTTTATTAAAATAATCGCATGTTTCCCAATAACTAAGGAAATGTCGAAATGTTAAACTTTACACCAAACATTTAACCTTAGATTAGAAGGTCTGATTAACTTTATAGTTTTTACAAAATAAGTTTAAAAAATTGTGACTCTTTATCTTCTCATTGCGTGAGACAGCTACTAATATATTATTCGAGTCGAGACGGCCACAAAAACGTTTGGCACTTCAAGCAGGTTTTATTTTTTCTCCACAATTAATCAGATTTAAACACGACCAAGTATTTGTATATCTAAACATTTGAATTAATCTTTTGAAATATCAACTGAATTTGATTGATTCATTTTGAGTAGCCGAATAATTTAAAATTTTATAATGAAGAAAAAATATTATCTTCTTTTATTCAAAAAATGGAATAAATTAATTTAATAATTGTATAAACATATCAATCAAGTGTATTAAGAATCAAGTGTATTAAGAGTACTGAAGGCGCTTCAGAACTATTAAAATTGACATTAATTTAAAGGGATGTGCTACCGTTAATGTTCTCGGACTATTTCGTAACGATGTTGTTTTAAAACAACCATTATAATTCGTGGACATTATTCACTAAAGTCAATTACAAACAGCCATCACATGATGCCTTCCGTCTGTAAATTATGTAGAGGATTTTTTTTATTTTAAAAGTTAAGAGTAGGTAGGTACTATAGGATGAATTTTCAGGAATATAGGTCAATGTGTTTATAGGTAGATAATAAAAATACAATTTAAAAGCATATCTAGAAAATACATCACGATAAAAACGATTAAAAGATATCAATCGCTTGGGAGTGTACTTACATCTATAAATTTTGTTGGTTGCTTCTGGTCAACAGGTCACGCATCGATAAAATATGGTTTGTTAAGTGGCCATTCTTTTATACCTCTCATATTGCCCATCGGGTGGGAAATAGACTGTTAGTAATAACGATTGATTGTTTAAAACTACTGCATAATATATATTATGTATATAAAAATACATGAATCTATAAGACTGACTGCACGGATAGCCGAGTGGTATAGGTCACCACGCTGATTACCACTGTGCGCGACGTGCTGTGGGTTCGATCCCCGCATGAGACAAGCATTTGTGTGATCCACAAAATTAAATGCTTGTTCCAAGTCTGGGTGTTCTTTGTGCATGTGATTTGAATGTTTGTGAAACCCCCGCGACACAAGGATTAAATTCCTTAGTACGGGCGTCGTTTTATTCAAAAAGAAAAGAGAAAGAGAAACAAGAAAGTTGTTTTTACTATAAAAAAAAGAATCAATAAAAACAATGTACCTATAGTAATGTATGTATAGAAATGTTTGCACTTATAGCCAAATACTGAAACGTCAATCAATTTAAAGCCGCCGTTAAGTCTCATGCTATCTCTGTCACTTTAAGGTGTAAAGGAGCGACAGATAGACATTTGAGAACATCTTAAAGTTAATAATCGTTTCATCGTGCTAGTCTGAACAGTATTGGCGAAGCTCCAATTATAATGTAAAACCTCCGGCCCTATACTTCCCGGTAGACAAAGAGCCTTAGACAAACTAATCTAACTTATGAACTTTACTCACTTGTTACCGTCCACACTTGTCAGCTAAGGAACTATACCGATTGAAGATTCTGCACTTCGACGAAACAAGGCCTTAATGATTTTAAGATGGTTGTGACTCTTTTACTGAAACGGCCCCGATTCTGTTAAACACTTACTAAATAAATTTTAGTTCATCGATATCTTTTTCACTTGTGCATAATTAGAAAAGGACAGACGATAACTAAAACTGTCAAATATAGTTCTGACTAAAATTCTCATACAAATTTGCCGACAAGTAACAACGTGTGCTCTAAAAAGACTGTAGCTGCAGTTTGACATTTCTATGTTAGTTGTTATCGCTTGCCGTCCTTTTCTCACGCTTTATGTTAGTAAAAGAAAGCTTAAATTTAATTTAGTTTGCGTACTGATGAATCAGCACCAAAATACTATTATTATTTTTATGAAGTCTTTCGCAGTCAGCCAGAGTGCCGGCTTTGACTGCTTCACCTGATTTTTTTTTGGCGAATCTCTTAAGTCCACCAGGCAAAGCAATAGAAAAACTAACTGAATTAGCAACGTTCACTAAGTTCGGCCTTCAATTTGAGTGCGTTGCTAACCATCTTATAACGCAGCAAGAGAGAACTGGATCTAAGTTATGTTATGCAGTTCGTTCTGAGATTTGACTTTTTTGAGAAAGTATGTAAGCTGTTTTGGTGCATAATGTCTTCAATAAATAACGCTTCTTTCAAATTTAAGCCCCAAAACAAAACCTAACATCTTAAGAATTTATTGTAGTAAAATTATTAACCTTAAAATTAAACTCACACAATTTTTCATGTGTTATCAAATACCTGTCGAACATTGGATCAATGCTAAGTTGTACTTCTTTTTTATTGTATAGTATGTAATACCAAAACATATCCATACAAATGAGCTCTGTTCCTGTTCGGACACAATATGAAATGACTTTTTCCTGTCATTTAATAAAGCCGTCGTCGAATATCATCCATCAGAGCGAGTCATCTGTGCGACTTTGACGTACCTCCATTATTTATTTGGCAACGATCATCATCATTATACTGGATTAATCTTTGAGAATGTATGAAGGTAGAGAAGAGGGGCGATTAAGAAACACCATAAAATAAATTTTAATAATAATTATATTATATGTATAGGTATACACTCGATGTCCGTACAATGATAAATAATGTAATAACGAACATACATACTTACTTTTTACCTAAATTAAACCTGAGTTGTTCTAGACAAATGAATTTTAAATTTTTATCCCAATAAAAAGACAGCTTGTGTTTTGCATAGTTGCTCATACAATATTTTGACGTAATGTAAGTAGACCAGCAACAATCAGTAAAGGTACAGTATACTGTGGCTGATGTACATGTTTAAAAAAAATACAAGATATTGCCATTTTTTTCACTCACTGTGTACTTGCATCGCACGTAATTTGTCTTGTAGCTCTTTCTGACTCGCCAAGTTACATCAGCCATTCTGTATAACAGGCCTTAGTAGTCAATGCTGGAAATCGCCTGTGTAGATAATTCATTTATACTTTCCGGTCATAAGACTATTCTGTTCCATCCATGTAAGAGTAATAGGAGAATGCAAGATAAAAAAATCTAGTTCAGTAATTCCAACATGATTAGTGTGAGGTTATATTGTCCACATCCGTTTCTTACCGCGGCTACCTCTCCCTTGCGCCGTCTGAAGTGGCTGCGTCCAATTACATCGAAACGCGTTGTTCCCCACCATAATTTGTCTGAGATCACAGTAATTTGGTATTTTGTAATATTCCATTATAAGTAGCACCCGCGTGACTCCGGTGACGTATAAATTGGTAGATCCAAATTGATGGCCAACAAAAACTGCACTTTAGGTATATCGGTACATTTTAGATGCATGGGAATCGGTTTTGTGCTGAATACGGTACAAGGTAATTAAGTTTTGGTAATTGGATAGGGTTGAACATAAATTGCCGTATTTGCTCACGACAAGCAGTTAGATTTAATATTAAATTGTTCTGGGCCCATCGATTATGTATTAGCATTTGCATTTGATAGTTAATTCCCTACCATGCTTAGATATATTATTGCAATGTTTAATTGTTTTATATTCTTGATAATGATATTATGCAGGTTGTTCTTTTAACGCTACTTTGTAGATTCCTGACTGAACTATTTTGCTAAGTACATCATTACAAACTAAAAATATTTTCTTACCGTGATATATTTTTTATGAATTTGTGTGATGTCTGTGTGTGTCAGGGAATACCAACATTTCAAATTCCAAAACACTGCACTCCCAACTATTTCGAAAGTTACCCTACAAAGGGTATAAATGATTAAAGTGCACACATGTATACGTACATCATTGTATGTCAGAGGGCACGTCATAATCCACCCAAGCACGAAGATTAACATTTAAACAAGTTTTATGTAAATCATACTGGATGAAACCAGTTTCATTTTTGTGATCGCTCGCTTGGAAATACTTACGTTCTTTGAAATTGCATCATCCTTTAGATTAGTTTCTAGGTAGGTACTGACTTTTCTTAATTTCATCTAGACAGAAGATAGATTTAAATATGCAAAAATTACTTATTAATTCAAAACATATTTAATTTGCATGTTGTAGGTGTAAATAACAGTAATAAAAAGCTAATAAAATCGCCAGATCTAAAGTTAGAACTCCTAAAAAAATTGATATTCATGAAGCGACCAATCACGACACTTTAAAACAACCTCACTAAAAATGTACCAATCAGATAAAGTAAACGCAAAATCTGTGTGAAGCACTTAAATATTCAAATACCTAAATCTACTTGATAGCATTATGCGACCTTGAAATATCCGGAGAATGCCTTTCAGTCTAATAAATTAGCGGCTAACCACGGTCTGACTGACGTAGATCTCCATTGAGGGGTTAAGCAATAATTTAAGTAAATGCTTGTAGAAACTATAATTGCTTGCGTAATATCAAGCTATGTTTACTTTCAATTTAAACTTAATAAGAAGAATTTCATTAATAATCAAAGAAAAATATCAGGTTTTCAGTTCAATAACCTGTGAAATAAATTTCAACTCATTTCTTAATTAATCTAATAAGCATTTTATAGAACTCGGATGCCGAGCAACTCCGCGGTCATTGCTAGTTGTAAACAAATTATATTTTCATCGGTATGCTCTAATGAAATAGCTTTGTCTATAGGGCCCTATAAGTTTTACTGCGTTCAATATTAAAGGTATTTCAACCAATTAGCAAGCTATGCAGTTACCACCCCTTCGATGTAACCCCGCCTTTTTCTTTGTTCAGTTTGAGAACTAAATAATGAACGACAACTATTGTTTTACCCTGTATAAGCCACGATCATAAAGTAATTCAAAAACCATTATGTACCCGACAAAGCTTCTAAACTAATTTGCAGGCATGCACATTATTATGTGGGTGTTGCATGGTTCAATGATCATTTATTGGCCTAAAAGTTTTGAATAAAAATATAATACAGGATTATTTTTTATGGAGTACGTATATTCTACGAGGTAATCAGGTGCATAAAACTGTACAACTTTTCCCAAGAAACATATTGGTCGAAATCTTAAAATTGAAAATTATCTTTTCATACAAAGTGACAGGTCACGTGACTTATGTTTTAAGTATTATCTTGAAATTAGAGAACTTCCGATGCCGCCATGCCACCTCTTAGGAAAGCACCTGAGAAGAAAAAAGAAATGTTATTTGGCAAATAGTTTATAGTGTTCATTTATTTCCAACGTAACACAGACTCATATAGTATGTAACACACAAAAGTTTAAAAATATGTAAGTGTCACAATAGTGTCACAGTATTGAATAGTATAATGATGATACAAATAATTTTTAACAAGAAATAAAATATTTTCTGTAACCTACATGGACAAATAACAATTGTCGGGATGGTTACAATTTTTACAATATTTCCTAAAATGGTAGCATTGACGATTTGCTGACAAGCTATTGTTTTCTCACAACCGTGCATACAAAATACTTTTTCAGAAATTCTTTGTTTGGTTGTTTAAAAAACATGTCAATCACATTTGGTATGAAATGAATATTAATCAGAGAACAAAGGATTGTTTTTTGTTAAAACATCGGCTTATTTATAAACATGGTTAAAGTAGACTTGATAGGAATCGAAGAGGTTTCACTCGTTTATTTCCGTTTTCAAACTAAGCTATACCTAAGCACATACGCGGGAAACATCATCCGTTTACAGCCGTGTAAAAACTTCACGGCACATGGAATAGAAAACGCCATTTCCAGCGCATCCGTAATTTACTATCGGAGCTATCGTATCCGTCGACTGACTGATTCGATTCCGCCGCGAGCTCTCCTTGGTGTGGAAATAACATGTCACTCAAATACAAACGATAATAAATTCAATTTTCTCTCACCCGAGCCGTCAAAATGACGGCCGGACAGGATTAAACCGCGTCCCATTCGCCTTTTGTTCACCACAATTTCTCCTCACTTCGTTTTTTGACCATTTGTATCTTTTTTCAAACGTTGCCGTACTTCAGACAGATGGAAAACCTCTTTGGAGCTTTTGCGGATAAAACATAAACTTAATGCTAATGAAAGAATAATAACATTTTCTGCGTGTTAAATTAAAGTGGTCTTTGATTTTAACGTTAAAGAATTGCTTGCAATTTATATATTTATGAAGAGCTTTTAACTGTTTTATTAACATTTTTGGCTGTAACTACTTCTGAATGCTACATTTTTCTGACATTTAAAGTTTTATAACGTATTATTTTAATAAAAATCAATGTACATACTGTAAATGCAGTTAGTATCTAAATATGAAGTTTTTATAAGTTTTGACAAACACATAATCATGAGAAACAAGTGAGAAAACAAAAACAAACCATACAAATAGTAAAAAAAAAGAGAAATGAGACGATTACTTAGAATATAATAAAAATTAAGACTTTTTTTTCTAAAACAAGAAGAAAATACTAAACTCGTTTTAAGCCCATTAGTTAATTTTGTAAGCTAACAGTTCCTTTATTACGCTAATATTGTTGCAGAACTTTATTCACAATAAGAGGCAAACCAGTCGTTCTTGGAATTCATGATCGTGTTACCTCGCACTGCCGCCAATTAAATCGCGTTCTACCCTCCTTTTATTTTTATTGCACACACGATACGCGGATTGAGTCGGCACTAACTTACGCCGGCTGATAGGTATTTTAAGAGAATTCTTTTGAGCCACAATTACTATTTAAAGCTTCTTTATTATTTCTTGAATGATTTCGTTAATATTTATTTAGATTATCACGATTTCTGTTTAATGTTCATTACAAAATTTGCCATGATTATTTTACAATCTATAACAAGGAGTGGCCTCAATTGGCCCTTCAGAGAGAAAAATGGAAGGAAGAAAGGGAGGCCATTGCCCTGCAGTGGGACGTTCAGGCTCAAAATAAAAATAATAAATAATATTTTACAATCATGTAGGCAGAAGTTACTCTTTTGTAAATAAAGGTAAAGTTTCATTTAAAGCTTTTAAACTTCCTTTTTATTATGATTGGCAATTATTACCAAGCTTAGAATACCATTGTACAAATATTGATGTCATAAAAATAACCTATCATTTAACTTGACTAAAAATTTTTGATTTCCATCGTGGCACTCCGGAGATTACAAAACACGTTTTAAATCTTTTACGAAACATTCAATTCCCGAACCCACGTCTATGAAGATTTAATTTCAAAAATCGAATAATCCGAATCGACTTCGTGTACGTTCGGTACCACACGAATATCGGATTCCATAATAGCGTTCCGCAGAGAAAATGTTTTATTGGCCTTGTCGCCTCTCTGGGCAGCAATAAAGGCCCAGACTATCGTGGCTGTATAAAACGCACCTTTATTATTTCTTTGTTTTGCATTGGATTGTTCGACTTAGCGTTTGCCGTATCGACAATCGGATTATGAACGCGACCACAGTCGCAACGTCGAGTCGAGCCGCCATTTTCATATCGTTCAGTGCGAAGCTATGCATTTGAAGTTCGCAGTAAATTGCAAAGATTATTACACAGTCAATTTGTTTATCAGTTATCCAAAGACAGTATATTGGTATTGTACAGCAAATTTATTGTGTTGTCTTGTTTCTTACCGTTATTAAATTAAAATACTTTATGCGTCATTGTTTTCGAAAAATACTTGTAATTTAAACTATAAATACGGCATTATTTGCTTTCACTTTGCATCGCACGAGCTTCAGTATCCCTATTAATTATCCGTGATAAAGTTACATGCAACAAATCGATTAACGGTTTTTGTCAAAGGTAACGGTACCTACCCAATCCTGTTCCAATAACAAAATTAAGGTTGAAAAAAATGCGTGCTCCATTCACTGAATCGGCAATTTGCATGCGTAACATCAAGCCGTAACAGCCTCGCTCCGGTCCGAATTATCCAGAATAAGGTGCAATAAAAAGTTTTTTTTCATCAGATATTCAGGCTCGATCTTGCTTAGTATTTCGATATTACCGTAATACCTAGTAAAGGCTATAGAAGCTTGTTTTAGTTTCATATTCATGTTGTTCTGAACGAGAGAAAACATGATTACCTACAAAAGCCCTAAAATTTAAAAAATCAAATGTCCAGTCAACCATTGAGACGTATCAATTTCGAATTTTTGATAGTAATATTATTTTAGGAGATAAAAATAAATGGTCAAAACACGATTTCCATTATTTTAAGTGGTCACAGTACACGGTAATAGAATTTTAATAACTACTACTTATAGTAAGCAGCGCCGGCGTCGTTTCAAGTTTAATCGCGAGTGGCAGTCGCCGCTAACCATTCTAAGTCAACATGATACGTTGACAATTCAATACCTTGCCTTAAGATAAGGCTTATTGCAAAATATCACATGACGTCCTGAGCGACACGCCACATAAAGTTCTTTGTGGGGGTCCGTAAATGGAACAAAATAGACGATAATAATGAATTGCTTTTAAACAATCATTACATTTTAAATCGCAAATTCACTAAACTCTTTGACCGCAAAAAAATAAAGATGAATGCTTTATCTTGGAGAACACTGAACAGTAATAGCGTAATAAAACTAATAGAGTCCGTAATTCTTATAAATAGAAGTTTACTGGTAGCTTAAATAATAAAAATAAATAGATATATTTCATGTGATGTGTCTTGTAAGGAAAACACGGAAAGACGTTGAATGATGAACAAAACTCTACAAAATTGTTTCCTGTTTTCAGGGCATTTGAAGTAACTTTTGTAAACAACCAATTTATTGTCACCGGCACTTCTAAGGTAAAATAATTTGACGTCCACACGTGTGTAGAAGTTTATCAGTCAAGATAACGTATGGGTTTGGTCCTAAACCCTACGCGTGACTAATGTATACTAGCCACGAAAATATATAGATAATTTGATAAGTTAGTGCAAAACTGAGAATTGTATTGTTTATTTATTTTAACAAAAATATATGTATTTTTTTTCGTAAAAACAGCAAAATCAACTGACAATTCATTGACGTGTAAGCAAAGGCTCCTGTAGATCGACATAACTCGTGCAAACATACACCGTACGACAAAACTGTCGACTTGAGCCCTCATTCGGGGTGTAAACCCCAAAGGTACGGACCAAAGGAATAAAAACGTATCACGCAACAGATCGCGTTCTTTGTGTGCGTGACTTTTTAAGTTGGTCCGATATTTCTGTCCAAGCGACGCGAGCTTTATCATACTCTACTTAAGTTCTGAGTGTCATTTGTATGTATCGTTCATGTTGGAGTTTTTTATTTTGAACGAATTAACATAAGTACTATAATGTGTTTGAAATTGTTTGGATGTTAATGGATGGTAATGCTTTGAAACGGTTATATTAAGAGTTGTTATTATATTGAAGTAATTCATATTCATATTTTTTACCTTATATGACGGGCCTGTTGGTCTAGTGGTTAGTGACCCTGACTGCTAAGCCGGAGGTCGTGGGTTCGATTCCCACCCAGGACAAATCTTTGTGTGATGAGCACGATCATTTGTTCTGTGTCTGGGTGTTATTTATCTATAATATGTATGTATTTAGAAATATATAAGTATGTTTATCAGTTGTCTGGTTACCATAGTACAGGCTCTGCCTAGTTTGGGATCAGATGACCGTGTGTGAGATTGTCCCAAGATATTTATTTATTATTTATTATTATTACCTTTACAATAGATATTGTATTCAATTTTTTTAAGACCATAATTACTATACACTTGATCCAACAAACAGTTATCCATTTTGCTTTTTAAAGATTAAACAATCTTTAAAAAGCCCGTCCGGGCTCCCGTCCCACTTTCTAACTCTTAAATTCCCGTCTAACCGTTATTATTTTTGTTCCAGGTAAGCATTACGTCATAAAACGGACCTAAGTCTCAATGAATATTGCACGGCACGAGAGTTCAAGCCTCGAACTTGTATTCCCTTTGATGCCTCACTCTAAAATGCGTGTAAGTATACGATGATGCGTAGTGACTGGATGTGATACGAAATAATTACGGGATAGTCGAGTAAAATGGATTGTAAAGTGCGTTTTAGGTAAGCTTTGTTTAATGTAATGCAGTATCCTGAATTACAGCAGTCTATGTGAAAGAGATCAGTGACCTAGTACTTATTTTGGTCTTTTTTGTATAGTTTGTGTTTTTGGAATTCGTTATTTATCCGTAGTTTTTTCTACTCTAAAATGTAGTAACAAAAATACTTTTTTCAAAAAAAAATATTTTGACGGACAGCTAGTTTGATGGAGTGGCCTGGTGTGTTGCTCTACACAATATGCAGAATGTTTTAAAGTTATAGTATTGCTATTTTCAGCAACTAGAATATTTCAAGCACTTAATCAAGTTCGTATGCAAAACATCTATATCTGGACATATAAATATTTTAAATCACAATAAAACAGAATAGATACTTACTAACTTAAAATAAATACATTCAGGATATTGATGCTAAAACATTTCCAGTGGTCATATTATTATATCCATGTTTCATGATTATAAACTCGAGGGAATGTCCTTTGAAGTCCACCGCTAGACCGGTGGTCCACAATTACACTCTTCTTATTGTTTCTTCACATCTCGGCTTCCGTTCATTCGCATTGTCCATTAAAGGATCACAGGCTAATGGTTCACAGTTTGTCGAACGTGTTTTGTTTTATCACTCCATATACTTTGTTTTTGAACCGATTATGAGGTGAAGTAATGAAGTTTTGTTAATGAAGTTTCAGTCTTATTGGTAACTTTTTTTTTTAATTTTATAATCACACAAATCATAAAAATATATATAAGTTTTCATTAAAAGAAACACTCTTTTGCAATACGTTTTAAAAATATTATATTTGAATTAAATTTTATAGGAAAGCGTTTGTTTTCCGGTGAAGTACTTGCACCATATGCCGCGCCCGTATCACACATCAATTACCATTGCTAATCCATACGTATATGGAAACAACGACTTAAAAAAAAACATATTTAAAATTCTAAATACTTGATCTTTTTAGCGAGTCAAAATTTTATTTTCCCGTTTTTTATTGTAAAATAATAATACTTACATAGATTAAACGTATTCTATGTTCGAAGTTACTCATTGCTTTTAAGAGGATTTCGCGGCAGTGAGACGTTTACAAGAGCCCTAACAATGTTATTCTTCGCCTTGACAAGCTGTGGCGGGAAGCCGAGCGATCAATCATCGAATAGTGCGGTACGTTCGGGCGACGTGCCAACTGTCGATTCATTCGATCCGGACGCCGATATCGATAGGAATCGGAACTGATGTTCGTGTTTCTGTTGAAGTGTTTTATTTGTAATTATAGTCGGAGTGGGCCAAATATTACCGATATTGAAATTGTAGTTTCTTTTAAAAAGTTTACAATACATTAAATGGATAGGTATTGGAAAAATAAATCACTAGCTCTAATGGTTATAACAATAAATTAGTTATGATTTTTTGAAGTACGTGAATTAATTACGTTGAATAAAGCAAGCTTTTATAAATTACAAGATAATTTACAGTCAGGATACAGCATATCAAACACTGTTCAAAGACGGGTGAAGAACTATCGATCGATCTAAAAGAGATGTCACCTACAGACAACACTATATTTGAGCCCCTTTCCAAGAGGATTTAATCGGGGTAATACATGTGTCGCATCTTATTACCAATCTGAGATTGTTGCAGGAGCAAACAAGCTTTAGGCCCTCTATATTGCGAGTCAACATGATATCACTTACGAAACCTTTCCTCGCAAAGTGTATTTGTATTGATGAATTCTTTTTCATCTTTTAGTGTATCCACTTACAAAGACCGGATTACTCTATTCACGTTACCTTATTATCGACGTCCGAAAATCGGAGGGATTTCGGATTATATCGACAACATAATCGACTTCCCTAATTCAGGGTAATTAGCAATTAACTTGAAAATAGAAGTTTGCGTCGACTCATATTATATTAAAGTGTTAACGATAGTCGAAAGAGCTTTTAATAAATTTATTATTCAAAGTAATCGTTAACGTGTACAATTCGAATCGCCGTTAAATAAAACATACTCGATTTTACAGCTCTCTAGTGACAAACGCAATAAATTTCATACTGGGAACTCGTAAAAAGTGTATCGTATATAGATGTCAGCGCTCTGTCGACTTAATGTGACGTTGAATTAGTTCCTCTTAACTTTCTAATAAACAAACTGAAATGACATAATAGTTAGGTTACGATACTACACGTGATTACTATTAAAGTGACTGTGGGACTCTACTATAAAATGTTTGAAGTATTAAAATATAGTTATGTTATGTATCACGAATAGAGTTTTATTAATAGTTTAACTTATGGTTTTATTATGTCAACCTGTTGAGATGAAACGAAATGATTAGATATACGTTATTAAAAGTAGTATTAATGGCTTTTATGGTGATGAAACATGTTTTTATGATCGTTGGTTAAATAAAGTAATAGTTCAGGAACTTCTTTTCGTAATGCCAATCTTACTGTTACTCATCATCTGCCTAGCTTTTTCCCAAGCATTGTTTGGGTCGGTTTCCACTCTTACTAGATTAAGCTGAATACAGTCTTTTACATATTATATCGACTTCCTATTTGGAATCCACAACCCATTTGACTGGGTAATTTCCCATAGTAACACAGGTTGTCAGAATTGTATTGACTACACTACAAACTACTAATTTTGCTTTTACTATTAGAATTTATGTTTAATTTATTGAATTGAGATTTACTCTCGAATTAATAAATTTGTTTGATAGTGAATCATAGATTGGCCTGGTAAGTACTTATCAATAGATTAAACACTTGATTTTCCGTTTGTAGAATTCTTCAATAATTTTAATTTATTTTAACGTGTATAAACCGTTAATTAGAGTCAGTATATAAATAACAAAATCGGCGTAATTTAGTCTTCGCAACAACGATTTATCAGTTAAATCCGTCATAATTAATAATGTTATCGTATTACTCAATTAATGCAGAGATATTTATAACCCTTCTGTATTTATAATATTTAATGGCTAACGAAGCAAATTGATGGCAGCAAGGGACACTTCGTCTTTAAAATGATTGGTTACACCGACGATAGTTGATATTTGATATTTAATAGGTAGAGTAGACATGTACCGAATAGTTTATAGAGGTTTACGTAAAGTATTCAATTATCATCTGTATAATTATATAAAATGTCGTGGTGGCCTAGCGGTTCAATGACCGGATTAGCATGCACATGGTTGCAGGTTCGAACCCAGGCAAGTACCAATGTGACTTTGCAAAAGTTATATGTACTTTCTTAATCATTCTAAGACATCATTGACAAACGGTGAAGGAAAACATCGTGAGGAAACCTGGATTTCAAAGTATTGGAATCTGAAATCGCCAACCCGCAATGAGCAAGCGTGGTGATCAATGCTCATCCCTTCTCTATATGGGAAGAGGCCTGTGCCCAGCAGTGGGACGTATATAGGCCGTTATTATTATTATTATTTATATATAAAAAAAAGTCGGGTTTGTTACAACACTTATAACTCGAGGACGGGTGGACCGATTTTCATGATCCTTGATTTATTGGATTCGTCTCCGCCGCGAATAGCAGAATAAACATTAATAACTATGGAAAATTTACAGTAAAAATGAAATTTACGGGAACGGGGAAAACTTATGCGGGTGAAACCGCGGGGCGCAGCTAGTTATCTATTAAACAAGCATGTATTACTAGTATGGTTAAAATCGTGTGTTTGCGTCAAATGGAAATATGAATCGCTGTCGTAAGTCCTTCGCTTTAATATTCCATTTAGATGAAGTGTTTGTGTTAAGAAAATTCATAGTATCCGTCAAAGTTATTGAATTTCGAGTAATGCCCGATGAATGTTAATAGGCCCAACCTATCTATCAATGGAGAAATGCCTACACCTTTTCAAGTATTCCCGAAAGGGTAGGCATCCCGTTGATAATTTAATTGAATAAAAGGAATGGAACTTAATCTGATAATCTGAATCTAAGTGTCGGTAGAGGTAGCTGTATGAATAAATTAATTTAATTAGGGCGAAATGTTTACCTATATGTATACTCACGGCCATATTTCACCTTAGAACTATCCTGTGATACTCGCACGAAACATTGTGAATGTTATTTAAAAAGAAATAGGGTCGATTATCATTTCAGCATTTTTACAGCGAAGATTTACAAACGTATTCGTCCGTATAATTGTAGTTATACGTGTAAAGAATTTCTTAATTGATATAATAAATTAAATGGCCCGGTAAAGTCTTTCGGCTCTTTTGTGATAACGTTTTAAGATTATGAGATTTATTAGAACACGGAAACTGTGTACTAATTGGCGTTTTATGGGGGCATGAGCGTGTTTGTCTTTTGTTTCACTGTTATGAAGTTATTAAGAGCTTAAAAAGGTTTATCCGTTCCCATAACTTCCTCATATTTAAGTGTGCTTACCTATTCTATATTGATTGTTGTCTTACTATCCATTGTTTAATGTACGTATTAATTTATGTACGTATAGCTGAACAACGTGTGTGAAATGAATAGAATCTAAAACATTATCGAAACTTTTTTAATCTAGAACTAGTTTCGCACACATCCATCATAAAAGTTTAGTTTCTCGTAACAAATTGTATCCTTTATACAAAAACAATTGAAAATTCTGTTTTAATACTGAATTACACAGAAATTCATTTAAATATTACTATAGTATACTAGGCTTTCAATCGTTAACATTATAAAGAAAATTAAATATTTATTTATATACTTCAATGAAGTCTGAATTTTAATTTCTATGTTCTTTCATATAATGAACCAATCGGTAGAAAAGCGGTGCTTTGCCGAGGTTTAACTATGTAGGTACTTAGATATTTATATGTTTTTATCGTACATCATCCCCCATTGACAAGGAAAGTGTACAAGTGTCCACATTAGTATGTGACCCTGAGAACATTATGCGTGAAATAATTTCTATGTAAATATTACATTAATTTCTATAGTAAAACTGTGCATATTCAATATTTGTTAATTACCTTTTCGGTGTTGCGGTTTTGAAACAGAAATTAATCATCATTATCGTACAATCATGTCGGTCAAATTTAATAAATTCTATTTGAGTTACAATTTTCATAAAACACATTTTCCTTGTTTGCTGTGCATTGTAATATCAAATTCAAATATAGATAGTAGCGTCCATAAATGCACTTGCTAGTTAAGCGTGTTTTAACTGCTTTGTAGCGGATATTAGCCACTAAACGTTCCCGTGGGACTTTACTTGTGATTAAACCGCTTCAGTTCACTAAAGTGCCTTTTGTTTAAAGTTCTATAATTTACTAGCTGTTGCCCGCGGCTTCGCTCGCGCGTAAAGTAAAGAGTAGTATTAAAGGTAGATGGATGTATTCTGTGATTTTCAAAGTAAGGAGTATGAATAAAATTTTTCATAAAATATTATGGCGTTAAAATAATAATTAAAGTAAAGTAAGTAGCAAAAGCATTTGTGTTATGGAATCTGAGACAACGAAGATACCATAAACACCCAGACTCAAGACAATTTATAAAAGTTATATTCTACATAGACCTGTCCGGGGATCGAACCTGGGACCTTAGAGCTGGCGACACCTTAAAAACGTCGTTATCTTATCTACTTATCTTTTCATCTGTCTATCTTTGAGAATACCGAACTTCGCATACCAACTATTTCAGCCCCTATTTCACCCCCTTAGAGGGTAGATTCCTAAAAGGCTAAAATCACGGAAATGCATCTTATTTATTTCTAACTAATAACCCTTGTATGAAATTAAATATGTCTATCTTTGAAAACGACACAATTCATATACGTACAAACTTCCAACCCCTATTTCACCCTCTTAGGGAGATGATTTTCAAAATCGCTGAAATACGTCTTTATTTATTTCTATCCTGAAACCCGTATACAAAATTTCATGTGTCAATCATTGAAAATACCGAACTTCCCACACAAACTTTCAACCCCTATTGCACCCCCTTAGAGGGTAGATTTCTAAAATCTCGGAAATACGTCTTATTTATTTCTAACTAATAACCCTTGTATGAAATTAAACGTGTCTATCTTTGAAAACGACACAATTCATATACCTACAAACTTCCAACCCCTATTTCACCCTCTTAGGGGGATGATTTCTAAAATCTCTGAAATACGTCTTTTTTATTTCCATCCAGATACCCGTATACATAATTTCATGTGTCCATCAATGAAAATATTGAACTTCACATACAAACTTTCAAACCCTATTGCACCCCCTTAGAGGGTAGATTTCTAAAATCTCGGAAATACGTCTTATTTATTTCTAACTAATAACCCTTGTATGAAATAGAAAATGTCTATCTTTGAAAACGACACAATTCATACACTTACAAACTTCCAACCCCTATTTCACCCACTCAGAGGGATGATTTTCAAAATTGCTGAAATACGTCTTCATTTATCTCTAACCAGAAACCCGTATACAAAATTTCATGTGTCTATCATTGAAAATACCGAACTTCCCATACAAACTTTCAACCCCTATTTCACCCCCTTAGGGGATAGATTTCCAAAAGAAAAATAGCCTATAGTCTTCAATAAGTGGACTATTTAACAGTGAAAGATTTTTTCAGATCGGATCAGTACTTCCTGAGATTAGCGCGTTTAAACAAACAAAAAAACAAACATACTCTTCAGCTTTATAATATTAGTATAGATAATAATGACCAGATCAAAAGCTGGAACATGCGCTATATCCTGTATATTTATTTATGCCAGCTTAGCAGTTTGCCATCAGATCTCGTCACACTCAGGCATTAATCAGTAGTGGATGCGAGATTCAAATACCGTCCGTTCAGTTTAATAAAGACAAAAATATGAATAAAGTAACCTTGATGACCTAGCTGTACCCGCGACGTTGTTCGCGCTGATCAGTCGTAATAGGTATGCATGTGAAAAATATTTTTGACTGACTGAATCACTGAATGCGCTTTAGATGGCTCAAGTCGCCTGATACGGGTATTTGACAATTTGTTTTCTTTTATGTAAGTCGCAGAAATTGCGGGATTTAGATGATGGACTTATCTTCTAACTGACTATGAACTTCACCTGTTTAAGAGTAAAGTGTGATTGTAAAAACTTTATGCATTTTTGTTTGTCTCGATCAGGCATCAAAAATTACATGAGCAGCAAGCTATCTAAAAAAATAGCTATGTAAAAAATTACAAACTAAAAAATAATACAAAACACAAAAAGGGTTAGCTCGATATATTCGTACTTCTGTAAGAAAGTCGGTTCTAGAAATAAAAAACAAAATATGTAGTAACATCAAGATTTGAACATGCAGCAAGATATTTCACGTTTCCTATCGTATAACCACCGAGCTGTTTAATACTACTGTAAGTATCTTAAATAGTTATTCATACTTCAATAAACTGATCGCTATGGCAACGTTATTTTCGCCATGGTTACTTTTTTGTTTATATGTCAAAGATTACGTGTACAGATGAATGGAGATTGTGTAAATTTAGAGTTTGGTCTCTATTTAATATGGACGACCATATTGATGAGAGCTCATCCTAAATTGGACTTTGTGTCGCCGATATCGCTTTCTATTGATTCAAATGTACATAACTTTTTTGTTTATGAACCGATTTCGATGAAACCAAAACTAAGTTATACCTCAAGTTACGTATAATTTTTGTATATAAACATTGTCTACATGGGATTCATAGATTTTACGTGATGTGCGCACAAACAAACATATAAACAGACAAACAGACAAACAGACAAAAATTTTAAAAATGATGGAAATGGGTTCTGTTAGTTATCTTTTCACACGGTGTCTATTTTTTTTTTCAATTTCTTCAATGTACAAAAATGTCTTTTCTACAGATTTATTATATGTATATAGATGACACTTTTGGTAGGTGACATGGTGGCTGTGTTGAGTAATTTACTCAAGTGTGACGATGAAAGACGACTTGCTATGAAGTTTCTCTAGCTACTTAGAAGTACGTAGGTACATATTATGTTGTATGTGGTACACTCTGTTTTGTTTTGTGATCAAATCTTACAAAATATGTTTAAAATTGATGCTCGCGGCTCTGCCCGCTAATATTTTCTAATGAGAAAAATAGTCTAAGTTTTTCAGGCATAATGTGGCATTCTAATGGTAAAATAGTTTTTAAAATCGGTTAGGTAGTTTTTGAGTATATTCTTTACAAACATACAAAAATGGTTATCTTTCCTCTTCAAAATATTACTGGAGATATAGATAGGTTTACCTACCTAACATGACGAGACATTAAAATAAAACGAAATAGGAAGGATTCGTTTTTTAGTATGTTTGTTATATCTATAACAAACATACATAGCGGTTACCCTATCTACCTATATTGAAAAACTACTATTCCGATTTTAATTCCGACTACCATTGACGTGAATTAGTTTTACTAAGAGACAAGCCTAAAGTCGTCACACATGAAATTACACTTAGATCTGTAATAAAAACAAAAAAAACAACAAAAAGTAATTCAAGCTTGAGTGTTTGTCTATAGGGTGATTGTGTATCATGCAGTAATTACCATAATGGTCGACGCTTAGCCTAATTCCTTTGTGACCCTCCCTGCATTCACAAGAATATAAATAATTGCAGCACAGAACAGTTAACCGAGATAATTATAAACACAGCAGATTGTTGCACAAATAGATATAATTTTACAGATTATGTATTAATTTTAACACCAAAAAGGTTGTTTGAGAGCAGCAATTTTATGATGACATGAATAAACATGAGGCTGTATAATTAATTATTACCAGCCACATTTTACATAAAACAGCTCAACAAATTATTGAATGACTAATATGAAAGGTTTGAACATTGTACTAGATTATTTTTGTTGCATTTAGTAAATATTAAAAGCAAAATTTGGTAATTTAGCTTAGCCATTGCAATGTTCTTACGAGTATAATATTCTCCTGAATGCATGCACGACTGCCGCTACATTTAAGTCCACAACAAAATTAGAATAGTCCACTGAGCATTCCGACAGCGAAATACTAAGCTGCATTACAATTTTCATCGCTCGAACAATCACACACGGCTTTGATTTACGTTGGTACGGACTTATCTGAGATGAAAAGCCGACTTCTCTAAGATAAAAGGAATAAATCACATGTCAGACGACCGACTTACGCTGCACGAATCCTGAATCTCGTCGGGAAATACCTTCCCTCAAAGATAATCTATAACTTTGTTTTGTTGGTTATATAGCTATCAATTTATAGTTTCTTATTGGACCGCCGTTTTGGCGATCGCCGTTTGTTTTATTCATGTGTTTTTTTAGGTACATCTTTCTCAGGTTTGACAGCGCTTTCTATATAAAAATGAGGCAAACGTTTTAGTATGTGGGCGTAGAATTTCAAATAAAGAACTGAATAAACGTCACGCATAGCGTTAACACGTTCAATTCAACAGCGGTTTGGAAGTCAGGATGTATAATGAAGTTGTCATTGCTTTCGGAAGTAAAGTAAGGGGCGGTAGGCCAGCGGGTCATTAGTGGCCCAACACTTTGGACCGATAAGATAAGCCAAGTTCGGCCCCTTTACGCCTTATCGTCACGTCAAAATATTTTATGTGCCTGCGATTAGTAGCCCAACAAAAAACTGTAGAAGCAATTATTATAATTGTTTGGCTGTGGGAAGCCGGTCTTAAGGATTGTAGCTCTGACTGTATAAGGTAAAACTGCTCTTGAGCGGATTCTTATTTGATCCCATACTTAGTATCCAGTTTTTGTAGACAAAAAATGTTGGAAGAAAATATGTTAAAATAATAGTCTTATCCATAAATAAATATACCAATGCTACAATTGACAAAGCTCAAGTTGTTTTTTTTTTATTATTTTTGCTTGGTACGCTTACGGTAAAGTAAAAATTGTTTTGTATTACTTTTTGGTCAACAACACAGAGCACTTGCCTTAGGGCTGATTTTTCTTTATTTGATGAATAAAATTTATGTCAGTTTTTGTATAAATGAACTGTTTCAATTTGAAAATTATTCTTCGAATAAAGTTACCTGGAGATTGAATAATCAGTGCTTAAATTCTGAATGTACTGTCATTAAATTTAAGTATCGAATGATGCGAATAAAAATCTATGATCACTATGTCGTAAAAGGACTTTGGGACGCCTAAAACTTATGAATAAGTCATAAATATTTCAGTCATAACCGTTGCCTCTTTCGCAAAGTAACCTCGCCTGTTCACTTGGACGTAAAAATGTTGAGCAACATTTTTAACCCTCTCAACACGCAAAGAAAGTAATACCTACTCGTTATGTAGGATAATGCCTTTTCTATTTTCGAGCTGGGCTGTTATAAATTCATTTTAGGATATACTCTACGTACCTACTCTTTTTCCGTGAGCTCTTCATTTATTTTGTAACGAAAAAAAATATTTAGTTAAAGATATGATAATGTTCCTTTCTCCTTGAACATCAAATGGAACTACCGGACGGGTATTAATGGTACTTTGGATGTTACAGTAATTAAGATACTGTTGAACGGAGTTCGGGTCATTTGAGTTTCTTTTGAGAACTTCTGTTTCTTAAGTGAAAACGATCAGAATTAAACCTCGTTTTAACAGGTACAGCATTGTTTTTTTTGGGCTCGCAAAACGGGATTTTACTTGACTCAATACGAAACAATTGAAATATGAAATGATACAGACATAACAAAAGGTAAACAAATTATCAGAATACAGCAATTGTCCCTCGAAATTTTATTTTGTATGTATGTGTGTTTACTGGCGTACTACCTAAGCTATACTGTACCTACTATAATACTACCAAACACAATGTAAAAAGTTCTTTTATTTTTGTCACTTTTAACTTTTAACATATTATTAATTTTATTAACATTAACAGAAGGATCTAGATTGTATTTTTTTGGTATTTTGCGATGTATCTCTCCTAAATATAAAAAGATTTTGATGAGTATTTCTTTCTTTAAATTCGTTGAACAAAACTGCACTCTAGGCTGTAAAAATTTAGGATCAGATTTCAAGGTTGACTTTTACATTGTGCAGCCAACTATCAGTCTGTAAATTTCAAATACCCGCTATATATAAAACTAGAAGCGGAAAAACAAACGAAAATCGAAGTTGAAACGTACGTCCATCACTTTGTACGTAACTTTTTTCTAATGGAAACCTATATGTTTATATACACAGCTAAAGCCCGGATCGGGAATTGTAACCGGAAAATGGAGACATACTTGTCTGTCACTTGGGACCTTATTAACTTTATGGAACTGTATGCACGAACGTATGATGTAACTAAGTGTACTTACTTTTGTAGGCTTATAAAACTAAAGGGAAATCGGCTACGTATATTTGTTCGTAGAAAATCAATCAATGTAGAAAAATCAGTTTTATACATTGTCTCGGGTCTGGGTGTTTGTGGTACCTTCGTTTTCTCTGATTCCATAAAACAAGTTTTTAGCTACTTACTTTGGATTCGGAGCAATGTATGTGATGTTGTCTACATTTATTTATTTATTTAAAATCTAAATACGTAGGTAATAAATCTATTTCATAACGAAAATTCGTTTGCAACAAGGTAAACTATGAAATAAATATGGTTCTAAGATAGTAGTCTAAAAACATTTTAAAGAAGCGTTTAAAAGCCTTACCCCCGAACACGGAAACTCAAATTAACTTTAACTTAACTTTTACTTTTAAGCGACAGATACAGCATGAGACTTAACGGAGGCTTCAAACTGATTGACGTTTCCGTATTCGGCCATATTAGATAATATTATCAACCTCATGCCAGCTCTACACGTTGGCCAACAAAGTGGCGAATGTATTGGCCAATACGTATTAGTAAACATGTAGAGGGGGTGTTTGAGTGTATTGGAACGCTGGCTTAATGATAACCGACGAGTTGGCCCGAGATCCATGTGGTGTCGATTTTTAGCAAAAGATCAAAGGGTTGTTGGCATAGTTATGGCCGCCGCGTCCACACCTTCCAACGTATGGACGCCATCACAAACTCTTGGGCCAAAGTATTCGCCAATACATTCGCCACTGTGTTGGCCAATGTGTAGAGCCGGCATCAGAAATTCTCGTACACACACAACTTGTGACAACCGAAACGCCACATTATACTTTCAAAAGTTAATACCGAAATCACTACGCGCAGATGTCGAATAACAAGTTTACGTATTCGTAGTTTACGTCGTCGTACGACACGTACCACTAAGTACGCTATTACGTACCATTTCCGACAGTAAATTGCGTATCGATGTTCCCGCACTATGTGATTTCACGGTGGAGCGTGTTAATTTTGCCAATATTACCCCTGTTATATGCTAACATACAGAATTCATGCGTATAGCGTTGTTTCGTGCGCAACATATGTCGCGATTAAACCCAAATATGTATTAGAATAAGAATTGTTCGCAAAAATTTTAAGCTTAAGCTTTGGATTTTACTCTTAATTTCAAAAGGCGCAGCGGTTGCCTCATCGCTAGAGCGTAGAATCTACGACCATGACATGTGGTTGCTGGTTCGAATCCCATCCATCCCATTGCACTAATAACGTGAAACCACTTGTAACACAAACATTTTGCTTAGCCCAAGAGGTTAACACGAGTATAAGTAACGTACCTACATTGATAGTAAAATTTAGGAAAAGGGTGTGAGATTATTTTTTATATTGTTTTTTTGTTATCTCGTTTAAATAAAACAGTAGGTATTTTAATTACATTACAAGAAAGTCACTTTAATTTCACTTTCAATATTCCAGCTTCGCTTCACTTCAAGGCACTGAACGTGAGCTCATTAGCAAGCGCACAATCTATATCTCCATCTACGACAAGTTTCTGGCCTGAGCAACCACTGCCTGATATTCACGACAATTAGGGATACCAGATTTCACAAAATGATATCGCTAACTTTACAAGTTTCAACAAACAATAATTTCAAGGATGAGGAGACACAATTATTTGCGAGATAAGACCAAGTTAAGGTAACTTTATTCGCAGTAAACTCCAGTGTAAATAAAGCTCTCGTAAATCGATGCTAGACGGAAGATATTCCTTTATATTGTAGATCGTTGCTTTTCATTCCCCACGATTCCGTAAAAGACAGCCCTAGTGTACGACTAGGCTATTCTTATAGCCTAAAGTAAATTGTTATTCACAATGACACGAAGATTAAAGCCTGTAAGTTATAGTATGTCGTGTGACATTTCATAATTCGCAGTCTCATTTCTAGGTACTAAATCAAAAATAAAATTACCTTTGAAGCCACAAACAACTGAATGATGACACGTACACCGCATAATTATTATTATTACACTCATCTATCGTGTTGTCTCCAACAGGAATGTAAACCCATATTTTCCAAAAGCGCACATTTAGGAGCTCATAAGCAACATAAATTTGATCAAACAAATAGCTCGTTACATGCGCACTACGTCACAGCGCCACCAGCTGCCCATTCATTGTCATTTACTTTGATGGTCTATTGATCCTGGGAGGCACGCTGGCTTGTTATTAATATACCACAAGCCATAAACTTGCAGCGCATTGTTGTACATCGGTAATTCCTTGACCAAAAATGGGCACTAAATTAGCTGCCTTGTTGATGCCTTAATCCAACGTTCAGTTATTGAACATTATTGTGGCTGTTCTCTATGAAATAGTCAACGGTTAAACATGGACGTTAACGGAGAAAATGTAAATAAAGTTAAAAGTTAGGAATAAATCAACCATTGCATTGTTATCCAATAAATTTTTATATTTCAAACTATAGATGTTTTAAGTATTGTTTACTATCTATGTAATAAGTATTTTAGTAATAATAATTTTATTGTAAAATTCATAAAAATAAAATTAATTAAAATTTCTCCTATAGGTATCTATGGTTAATGTTTTTCTTGTTATGAGATAAATCAACCTGTTAATGTACAACAGAAAACATATCGTTAAAAATATAAACATTCACACTCACGTTCACACGAAATGATTGATGACTTTTTAATTCTCTCATTAAATCATCGGATGACTCGATACAATTTATATGCAAGAATTTGTAATAATTTAAGTATTTTAATGGTTCTTAAGCAATCTATGTCAGAGACCTTTAATATTCTAAATTTGGACAATTTAGAATATTAAAGGTCTCTGTATCTTCCAAGTTTTTAAAAGTTTGTGCAAATAGAATATCTAATTTCTTGACTAGTTGAAGTGCTTTTGGCAAAAACTACGCATTATATGGATGTTTCAGAAAACATTAAATATTTTATTATAGGTGGTCTATTAAATAAGTGGTATTAAAAACTTTAAATCTAAATCTTTAAAAGAACACTTTTAGTTTAATTAGAAAAAATATTCATTTGTCTTTCTCTATTTTTATTATTTATTTATTGTTATTTTTATTGTTTTTAGGTAATTGGCCAATATCAATTTTCAATGTTTCTGTGCTTCGTAAACGCTGTATTTATTATTTTGGACCAGATAATCATGCGTAGTCGAACTAGTCGAACACAACTATCCCTTTTGTTGTATAAGATCAAAGAGGCACTTGGTACGAAGGGACGTGACATAATTGATGACGGCTTTGTGCATTATTAAGCAACCATACCTTGCCTAATACAACATTTATGTGTGATAACTCATTAGTCAATGTAAGTAGGTAATTTTAATGTTATTGCTGTTACGGAAATTTTAATTAACCAGCTTATAGTAATAATAATTTTAGTGGAAACAAAAATTCAGATATTTTTATACTAAGCATAAAATAAAATAAATATTTTCTAAAAAAAGATACGTCGCTTTGAACAGATTCTCAGCTATCGTGTAAATCTTATTAATCATCTTTATTTTAATCAGTTAACAAGACTCCTGTATCCATAAATATGACCAATACGTTATGTATAATTTGAATATATTCGCTCCATAATAATTTATAACACTAATATTTTAAAATTGATTTGAATTTTATGTTAATAAATTTTCATGTAAATGTCTTTTGCGCCGTAGGGGTCTTTGAATTGGTAAAGGTAATTGTGGTTATACAAAGAAAATTTGGCCATTACGATATCGACAAAGAGGTAGAATATACATACCTACCTACAGCTATTTTGTCGATTGCTATATGATCAAAGAAATGATTACAAAGAACTCAACCATACCTACTTATTTTGCATAATATATTTTCTGTTATTGTTTGTGTAATTTCAATTTAGCAAGTCAAATATAAGAGACAGCTTTCTTTACTAGATCTAGAAGACGAGAGAGTGAATTGAGCGCAGCATCCTGTAATGCGGCGTTGAATGGAGCTTGACACGAATAGAGTCAATGAGGAGGATTCTAGTACCTTTGCAGGAGTAAACGGAGCATGTGTATAACATACCATAACTTATCCTTGCATGAAAGAAACGTACCTATGTGAATAATTAAAGATACAATTTTTGTTAGAAAAAAGATATATAAATAATATTTAAACACAAAGAAAAACAGAACAAATAATTCCGGTATTATTTGATTTTTAATATATGCTACCCTTTTTCATGATTACTTTCGACCTCTATTACTGTTACGTCACCTCACTCGTCCCTGAAGTCACTGACCTACAAAATAAAAAAAATAATACCCCACAAGTATTCATTTTCCTTGAACGTGTTAATCAAAGTATAATATTTCTAACTAGCGTTAAGTACTATTAAAGTCACCAGGTGCCTATTACTGCTCGATGTTATTATTTAATTGTTCAACGAAACACGCACGGATTGTAGCGTGTAAAGTAACAAAAGTGATGGTTTGCTTTTAATAATAGTAATAAGTTACATGTTTTAGCCTGGTATATAGTATCTATTATCTACTAATTAATTTGAACAAAAGTATAACAGAAAATACTTTGTGTAAGCGCGGGTTTTATCCTGCAGCATTTTGAAAGAATTCTAAAGGTTTAAGAGTGAAATAAAATGTAATTATGGATGTTGTTAACAAGCCCATTTTCGAAGAGTTTACGGAATAAAAGGTACGCGTTACAAATTTATTACAGAGTAGGTAGGTATTTTTATATGTTTAATATTATTTTCATCTGAAACAGCGGTTTTCCAAATTTTCCCGGCGAACCTCTTCTAAAAAGCGAAATAATTCATGGAACCCAAAAATAATCAAATTAATCCCTTTATTTTTGATACATTTGAATAATTATGACTAATCTGACTCATTTATAATTTGGCATTCTTACTAAAATAATTCTCGCTTTAATAGATTAGCAGAAACATAAGTTCACATCATATAATAATATAATATTATCGCACACCTACGCACTAGGCACTGTGGTATGGTTTTATGTTGCCATTAGTAGGTACACGCTAGGTTCAACCCAGACGTTTCACAGGCAAAGCGTGCCTTAGTCCTCATCCCAGTCACGTGCAAACAGTAGATTGTATGACCACCTTGCCTGAAATTCTATAGCTTTAGCATGTATAGATGTATTATTCTCTATTTCCAAAATTGCTACCTGCAAACCAAGAGACATTTCAATTGATAATATTCGAATGTTCGAAATGACAAAGCTTTGTCACATCACTGTTACATTTTGTTTACATATTATTATGCTGAAGTGAAAACTGTCAAAGAAAACAGCAGTGCGAAACACTAAACCATTAAACCTTAAATACACATGCCTCTTTAAGCAGAACGATTTCCTAAAAGAACATTAAATAAATAATAATTTAACATAATAATTTGAGTGTAGTAAAAAGTTTTTCCAGCCAATCAGGTTTGATTTTACTTTCGAAGAATCAACCCTTTGGAAACCGATGTTAACCTTCAAGCTTTCGAGTAATCTGAAGGCGTAAACAGATCTTCCCGTGGGATCGAGTTGACAACTCCATACCCATCTCATATAGGTAGGTCTACTTGCAATTAATGTCAGTAGCTTGTCAGATTGTGGCAGCGTACTGCACTGTTGGTTTTCGTAGAGACTCAGTCTCTGTATTTCAACGAAAGCTAAATGAAGCTTGCAAAATTCCGTTTATTATTTACAATAATAAATTTTCAAATCCATCTTTCTGAAAATATTTTTACAAGGACTGAGACACATTTTATTAGAAATTTGTGAACATGAAAATAAAAATATATCTCATTCATCAATCAAACAATCTAATTCTGTAGCTACGTTTATTTATACACTATATACATATTAAAAACATTTTATTTATAAATTATTCTAAAGTTTGGGTTTGACTCGAATTTTAGTTATGACTTCGAATATAATCGACGACATAATTGACGACAATAAAAACGACATTTATCACAGCTCTGTATTATTTTATTCTTCATCATATTTGTCTTATACAAAAACGAATATCCATATTAAACAAGCCTAAATTGTTCGAAGCCACGTACTAGGGACCCTCCAGGGCGCTGTCAATTCAGCAATCGTTAGTATCACAACAACTTCCTTTGTATCTTTTGTTCACACAATTTGCGTCACGTGAGAGCTAATGAAGCTGTCTGGAGCTTTGTGGGGGACCAAACGGTTTGGGCGAATAACGTGATAAGAGAATAAAAGCCGAATTAGGGCGCCGCCATTTTTATTGAGAGTAGAACAATGTTAGATTATATTATGTCAGAATAATATTTTCGAGAAAAAGAGAATAATTTGAATAACCTCAAATATTTATTTCTGTGCGTTGCTTTAAATACAACTCTGACAACCAGTCCTACTATCGAATACTGCAGTACAAAGTTAAATGAGTTGTGCATGTCAGATAGGCAGTCGCTCTATGTAAAATATGGTATTCATCTAAATCTGTTAAGACTGGAAGCATATCCCAACATAGCTTGGGAAAAGGCTAGGCAGATGATGACGCGTACACTCATGTGGTTATTTACTGATTAAATACATCAGTATAAACTTATTTAGTTCTTCATGTATACACCATTGATATTCCTTCTTCTATTTACCAAAACTTAAACTTAAATAATAAATCTAGATTTAGATTTAGAAATAATTTAAATTAATATATATTCTAAAACAATATTTGAAGGCTTTGGTATTGTCAGTCTTATAGAAAATAAGTAAGTACGCGGTAGTAAACAAATTACTTATTCACTTATAACCAACAACTTGGAAAAAACGTCAAAGCAAAAGTGAACAGAAATTATGCATGAAAAACACACAACGCCGACAAAGACGTATTAATTTTCCTGCACTGCAATTTCGTGCTAAAAAAGCTGGCTATTATAAAAAATAAGGTCCCAGTCATGAATGGGTTAAATAGAGTTCATAGTTAACACGTCAAAGTGACGGACGGAAGGAGTCTTAATTAAACCTTTGGTGTTAAATTCTACCGGCAGCGTCCGTATTAAATCGATTCAGTATACACTAAATCGCATCAAGGCATTGAAATTTAATTAGCCATGTACCTGACAACTTCTTCCGTCTCTTTTTGACACTTGACAAATGACAGAGAGGTTAAGGATCCGATAAACTCTTGGTAACGGTAGGAAGCGGCGTCGAGGCGCATATCCGGCGTATTGTTGGCAGTACGGTCTGAGAACTGTTGAATGCTTTAGACTAATTAACAATTACGTAAACAGTTCTATGTGGGGGTAATTATGCCAAGCTATGTCTCCGCTCCATTTTATAATGAGCTCCGTGGAAAATATAATCAATATTATTCAAGGTTATTGCCCGTACACTGCCTTTATTATGATAATTATGTTATTGCAAAGATGTCTTTAAAAAAAATTCAAGAAAAATATAATAATTTATCAATATCATATCACTCAGTTCAAAAGAAATAAACAGTTATTACGACCATTAAGCCAATAAAGAAGTACATGGAATGAACACAGTAACAGTTGACACATTAATTAACATATTACAGGTACTTGTAGTTGTGTGAATGTGGATGGATGTAAAGGAAGGGGACGACCAAGAAACGATGGATGGAAGTGTGAAAGACGATATGGCTAGAAAGGTAATTTCTAATAATATGGAAGAAGAACAGACAGACATGCTGCGCCGACGCCAATTTTCTTTTTAAACTAAAAAAAAATTGCGTAAAGGCAGAAGGATGATGATGATTATAGGTATAGTTGTAATGGTTGCTGATTTTGGTAACTAGTGGTTCATATTTATGTTACAACTAACTTTTGCTCGCGGCTCCCCCACGAGGGCGTCGTTTATCGCAACAAATAGGTAGCCTAAAAGCCTTCCTAATTAAATGGGCTTTCTTTCTAACACTGGACGATTTTTTCAACTCGGCCCAGTAGTTCCTGAGCTTAGCGCGTTCAAACAAAGAAACAAACTCAGCTTTATAAAATTAGTATAGATCATCAATATAAACACAATAGTCTGTATAGAAACTAGGATTTACCTACATGAAAGACGTAAATGTTATAAGTTATCATGGATTTACTTCTAGGTATGTCGTATACCGCGCAAGCCTTCCATTTAATCCACTCCACGGTACAAGCAGCAAGTAAATGACGCGTGTAAGGCAACGCGAAGCAATTTGGCAGCCATTCCAGAGCCGGCTTAGTGCAATAAGACTACTATTTTCAAGGAAAATTATATTTGAATAGGAACATTGATCCTCAAATAGATCTCTCGTAATGTTCTGAACATTCTTTCGTCTGCTAATATTCGGTTAGTAGATGTTTTAAAGAATATTAGAGACTGGCAGCATCTTGCCTCAGTATTATAAGCGTAGTATATTATCTGGATTTATATGATTATCAGTCCTGTGTTATTCCATGTTAAACCATCTATATGCCAATTTCTCGCGGCTCTGCCCGCGTGGCTCTCGGTTATCGCGGCAAAAAGTAGCTTATTGTATTCCTCAATAGAAGGCATATCTAAAACTGTTTTTTTTAACGGATTTTTTTATAGTTCCAGTGATTAGCTCGTTCAACCCAACAAATAAACTCTTCAGCTTTATAATGTCAGTATAGATGGCTTTTATTGTATGCTTTTAATGAGGTCATAGATTTTAACAGCTCCTATCGTAGTGACATTTCACTTGGCTTGAAGGTAGCACTTTACCTAAAACATTCTAAATTGGTGTTGGTCTCTAGATGAAGATAATAGGTACATTTAATTGTAACCTATTTTAGTGTGACTACCTGAACGTCGAGCAAATCCAGTACCTACGTTAACACGTAATTTAATTTCCATTAATATACAGTATACACTGTTTACTACAACTCTATTTTGACATGGACATTGATTGAAAGGTTGGTTTTGATTTAAAGCATTTTATTGATTAACAATTGAAGAAAAAAAAGTGTCAACCCCATAGAATATAGGCATGACATGCGACAGTTTGGTATGCAATGACTAGATAATAAATGTGTATATTGTCACAGCTAACTTAATCAAAAATCTAAGTATCCGCTTGAAAACAAAAGTCGACAACAAACAGGATTATCCGTTTATCGTTAAAATACTTAGAAAGTAAACAAAACTTAATCAACGTCGTAATCCAACGTCCCTTCTTCATCAATTCTATTTTCAATTGCCAAACTTCAACGCGTAAACTCTTCGTAAACTTTAAACACAAATCTTACTATTGTTTTCTTAATATAATTTTGTAGCTTCACTGACTATTATTACGTCGTTACTCTAACAAAACAACTTAAAGATATTTGGCAAAGGTTTCGCTGAGGTTGGATAAGTACAAGTTCTAAGTTGTAGAAATATTGAACGTTGCCAACTATTGTATAATCAGAATGTTGTATCTATTGGATATTGAGAAGGAGAATGAACTGTCAAGTTATGCTAAATTGAAGATGAAGATAATTTGGGGACTACTGACCCAAAAAGGTATGAGGTATGGCCTGTTTAGAGAGTTGCTTGTATAAAAGCAAGCTTCAGAATTGGCTGAACAAATTATGGTCACAAAAGAAAACATTTCTAAAGAGAGTGTGTATGCGTGTACTTTACGTGAGTAATTGACCTGTATTTATTAACAATCTTTGATGGTTTGCGAATCAAACGAATTGTTTAATTATGGGTTTTCAAAGCTCAAACCTTATTAAAAATATAGAAGTATTTTATATTTTTCTTTAAATTCGAAATGCAAATAGTTCGATGGTGTTAATATAACTACATCATAGTTTATGAATTAAATTAGTAGCAATCCAGCAGAGCCATAATTTGGTAGACGCGGCGTTTAATTCCATTCCTTTACCACAGAGACCCAGACACAGTCGTAGTCACGAAACTATTCCAGTGGAACCCCAACTTAAATAAAGTACAGTAAACTTAGGAGTCTGGCAAGACTTGAATCCAGAATATTGCAAGTAGGACCAGGTGAGCCTATCCCTCTCGCACAGCCAATGGATATATTTCAATATTTTATGTGTCTGGCCTCGTGGTTTTCACTTCCTTTAGAAACATATCGAGGTACTAGAATTTTCTGTAGGAATGTTTACGACTGTAGTAAATTATAGAAACTTTTACACTTTTTTCTGTATGGAGAAATATGTTATGGTTTAAAAAGCGCCTAGCATGTAATTTACATGGGCATTCGTAAACGTATTACCAGACTTTAAGTCGGACTTGAGTTAAAGAAGTATAAATTTAAAAAAAAATTACTCTCATTCCCATTACAACCAGTCATCAATTTAGTTTAGAAGCTGCGTAAGTTTTACATTATGTAATGAACTCAGATACAAAATAGTCAAAATTATGTTCAATAATTATATTTACGTATTTATGTAAAATTAATTTCGAACATGCATAAATTAGTAAAATTCTATTACAGTTTATGGATATTACTATAGGCTTTTGATGCTACAAAAATGTGTTCAACTAATTTATTTATATTGCTTGTATCAATATGAGATCAATAATATTTTGATTGAATTATTATTCTTACTTAAAAAGTGAATTACAATTTAGAACACCATGTAAAATATAAAAAAATAAACAGAGAATGGACAAAACTTTAACTCGCAATCAAAAAATATTAAATTTGATTAGTTAATTTATTCATTATTAGTATACCTACTCACATTCAACAAAGAGCAGATACAGAAGACGTAGCTGTAGGTATGGTTTTACTTTTTCCTTAAAAATTTCTTCCAGCCGACCAGGACTGGGAAAGTTTACTTTGAACCGTGGACACAGCGTTCTATACGAAGAGAAATAAATTTATTATACATTTTAAATGTCAATGCACACTTCATTATTTAATGTATCCCGTCTTAATACTGTTTATTCTTATTCATTAGAATAAATAGCAGTCACTTTAATAACTTCGATATTAATTTACCAACTCCATACAAATTTCCATAACATCTATCAATGTGACATTTACATCCATCATATAAAGTACGTAAAACAATTTTAACCCATCGCTGTCTAGATTATTACCTTTGATAGCAAACTATAATTACTAGTCGTACAATACAAACTATAATTTACTTTACACTGCTGAATTAGGGACGGTAATGACTGAAATGTCGGTCTTTTTATCCATTTGCTGTTTTACCTTTTCGTATTCATGCTACGTATCTTTTTAATGTATTACTTTGCTTTAAGTAACTATCTTTTTCAGTCATGAATTCTAGAAACTGTTTGTAGGTTTTCAATTTGGGTCGTCGGGCTTTCAAAGTGTTGGTAGCCTTTAGCTAGGTAAATAATGAATTCTAGTTACTAATTTGTGAATACTATGTATGTATAGGTACTTCAACTAAAATGTTCAAACATTATTTTGTGCCTCTACTTACTAACCGCACTTATATTTTTATCCTAATTGCTTTTTATTTTGACTTAATGCATTGTAGATAAGGAAGCCACTCCAAATACAGGCAATAACTCACTGTTTTCAAGTACTCTATTTAAACTAACCGCATACTGCTGCGTAGTCCACAGACGTACATCAAAGACAATCCATAAATATTTTAATTGCAAAACACTTGAGCTATTCTGGTGACATCTGTAATTCAGATTTGCTTTGCCATGTGCATCATAACTGCAACATGTATTACACGCAGAAAGTTTAATAACAACAACAATGTAAACAATGAAGTCTATAACATTATAAAGCCTCATTTGGGATGTTTGTTTGTAAGCCCAAATTACTAAGTCGTTAAGGTATAAATACAACAGAACTCTCAAGAAATATAGGATACCTAGTTGTGGTTTCGTAGTATCGTATTTTGAGGTCACGGACAGCGTAACATTTCGTAATATGCGTGAGCATAATCGTAAACATCAAAAGCGGTGCGCGTAAATAGCGCAAGCGGTAAGCGTAAATCTTTTAAGCGATCGTTAAGCACAACCGCGTTGTGATCGTCAATGTATTGATTGCATTATATCGCCCTACACTGCGACCGCAATGCGCTCCGATTTCAATTATTCACTTGCTACATTTTTAATCATGTCCCATGTTTGGAAATTCAGGCGTACAAAAAAGCTGAGCCGCCACAAAATAAAATAATGAAGACAAAATATCAGTCGAAATTTCATCCACACAAATAAGTTACGTTTGACATTTCTGTCGTAGCAGTTAAAACAGTAATTACGAAGGAGCCCGTCTAACGTTTCCCCGGGGTATTCAACTAAAACGCAATTTACGCCCGTCGAGATTCGAGGGGTACCAACAAAAAAAGCGAGTCGTATCTACATGTCGCTTGCATTCGACGACGCGACTCATTTCTGAGAAGACAAATTACGGAATCCGTGGCAGTTGGCCGCGTAAAAAATGCAGCAATTAACTACCAGACGACGAGACCGGAATAACTATCACTATTTTGGGTGAACGATCATTTCGCTCGTTATTTTAGACTGTTTATGTTTATTTGACGACAATAACTTTCTGTTAGTGATAAACAAATTACATATAACAGACTTGCCACTATAGACATCAAAAGAAAATACTTTGTAGACATTGTTTGATTGTTATTTTATTCTAAACGACTTCATTCAAATATGTTTAATTCTAGCTTCTTATAATGTCGGTGTGTGCAAACGTCCGTAAGAAATAACAAATGAACTCGGCTAATATTATTGCGGCAGCTTCCTAGCTCGAGGCATGCTCGTTTAAACCTCACAGATTTATATTCCATAAGCCGGTCGAAAAGTAAATCGTAAAAACGAGAGGCCGTTTGCACTTGCAATGCCAATAAAATAATAAAGCAGTAAAAATAAATTCATCTCAACGGGGTGCATGTTTCAAGCGTGGAGAGATTTAATTGCTTTCATTTCATCCACAACTCGTGATAATTGTCAGTTATTTTATAATGGAAGAGTAAATTATGAAACGTGGTATAAGCGGTCCGACGTAATAATCAAAGTTGTTTGAAACGCTAATACCGCTGAGATAGCTGTTGTCAATTAATTATGAAGGCAAAATGCAGTGAAACATAATCAGTTATTTATCACAGATGTGACAGAGCGAGTCGTTTGTCAGTGGTTTCACCCACGGCGCTACGTCTTGGGCATCCGTCAACACATTTTACTTTAAAATAATAATATGGACCTTAAGCAAAGCTAAATAAGGAGTTTAATTGGAAAACAACAGCTTATTAGTTGTTTTGATGACAACCTAAGATTACCAGCTTATCTGATTTCATCGCCTTGAAAGACTTATTTTTAACTCAAGCGAACGTGAGCAAGTTTCAAAGATGAAGCCGACAAAAATAAATAAATTATAATAAAGACATAAACGTTCCATTAATGTTCCGCAATTGCACCGCAGAGTCTAAGTTTCCCATATAAAACATAGGAATGTAATGAGTGCATTAAATTTACAACGCAAATACGCGGCTCCCAGCGCCCGTACAGTTGGTTAAATCAAAAAGCCGCCGTCAATGCGCCTGTCTTCTTGTGCGACGAACAGAATGCAATCCATGCAGCGTCGGCTCCCACAATCAGGCCGGCAACCGCCCGACTAAAGAGAAGAATTCAAACAACGGCTTTTTGAGCGGCCCTTCACCATTCAAATTAGCTTAATGCGTTCAGCACAAAGCTTTGCGATAAGCGTGGAAACCGGGAAGCTGCTCGTTCCAAAAGATCGCGCAGATATTTTTAATCAAAACATTTGGGGATTTCGACGAACTTTTCTGAAGGGTTATCGAAACGAAGTTAGAAAAGTGTCGATTGTGCGATTTCCTTTCGTCATTAGTGAGTCTTGGGTAAAGAAAGAGTTGTCTCAAGTTCCGCCGCAGACAGTAGTCTGTGTTGTGACTTATCTGGAAATAGACAACAGATGTAGGTATCGTTTGCAACCATTCGTCGTCGCACAACACGCGCGCTCGACCGTTGACAGATTGGACGTTTTAAATTTAGAACGCTCATCCTTTATTTTGAACCTTTAATGAAATATGGTCTGCCGAATTGAAAGTTTATTTTTGTTTTTTCAGCTGTGCGCTGATTTGTGTTCTAATGAATGTATCTATGGATAAAAATACTTGCCTACTGTCACATTGGAAAATGTTGAAATTTACTAAAAATAAAATGCAAATAAGATTTAAATTATTCTTTTATCATTCTTATGAAAGAAGATACCAAGAAACAAGTTTTAACTTCCGAAGTCAGTACAATCAATTTTCAATATGTGTTTCCTATTGACAGTGTTTCTATGTTTGCGGTAAAATATACGAATGGAGAATATTTACGATCAAACGATTGAGTTTCTGTTGAATGTGTAGCATGCTTCCATTCGGCTGTCACTTGCTGCCCACGTGTTGTATTCAAATGCTTTTGTTTATGTATTATGTGGTTTATGGACAACGGAATACGCCCGCGATTCTACAATAGATTATGTTAAGTAAAATATTTTATTATAATACCAATTGAATCCGTTTCTTTGATCGTATAAAATATTTTATGACCAAAGCATTATGTAAAACGGTGATGGGGTGCAATTAAGCTTAGAATCATTTTTGTGATACAAATACTAAAACTATATTATTACAGAACTTTGAAAACAATAAAATTGTATATAAAATGAAATTTAATTACATACTTACTTCCTTTTCGGTCTATATTTGTTGCTTTCAAAATGCAACATCGTCGGTCGTACTGTATTAAAAAAAACATTTTGTGGCTGAAAGAGGTACCTACCTCTTTTTTCTACTGAATTTTAACCAAAGTACTAAGATACTAATAATTTGATGATAAAAACTAGGCAATTTATCAAAAACTTTAGATCTATTATCAATTTTGTACAACTGCTCATCCATCTATATCTGATTTATCCAGCCGTATATCATGGACATAAGTCCCATGAGTCATGGTACGTAATCCCTTGTTATTTCACAACCGTGTTATTATCCGATATTATCAAGAGCGTAGGCCGTGTTTATCAATGTAGGTACTACAAGTTCAACTGTTGAGGAAACAATACATCATTGTCAATCTTCACTCGTCCAATTAAATAAATAACCTCTTGCCTGTAATTTCTTTGACTGTCACTTCGAATTAATGCTTTCTCACTTCAAATTCATCACGTTCTTTCGCCTCAATACGTTTTGTTGCGGCCTACACTGTATTTGTTTTATAATTAATTTTATGTAGCATTGAGTAAGGTAAATGCAGCTATTAACGACCCATCGAAAATCCGCAGCTATTACCGATCCATTCCATTAATTTGTAATTTTTACGCTACTGGAACGATTCATGCTGAAGACACTTGATGAAACACGCATGTTTGTTCTTTGAGCACCGCAAAAACTAACGTTTGTGTGTGTGGCATCCCGGAAAAGACACAAAATTCGTTAGTTTCCGTGAAGACAGCGAGCTCGCCGGCCGTGTAGTACAAGTCCTTGTTCCTAATAGGTAAGCACATCAAATTTTTGCTTAAGACTTTGTACATCGATTTACGAAACCTGTACTGGTTGTGTATTATTAAATGTGTTCATTTGAGTGTGAATTCTTTATTTCGTATAGTATTTCATAAAGTTTAAGTAATTTAATAGGATAAAACTTGAAATTTAAATAGAGCGGTAATAGCTTCAATGATTTTAATAGTGGCAGTTATTGCCGATCCATGGGTCGGTAATTACCCTGCACATTATATTTAGTTTAAATGCTTTCCCGTCGATATGCGATGACAAAGAAAAAATATGAATATAACATTATAATCTCAAATAATCAGCCATTGTTACACACTATTAGCGACCTATACTATTTTGTCTAGTTTACTTGTTTTATCATTTTGTGTTCACCACGTTTTGTAAAATTATTCATTAATTGTTATTTTAAAGAAACATTATTAAAATACCTTTCTTTGTATAACAATGTGTGCATTCATTAATACTATTTGCTTAATCAATTGTTTAAAATCCCTGTTATAATTAGAAAGATCAAATCAATACATATTATCTAGTTTTTGTGAGTCGGTGAAACGATTTTATATTTGTATATACATCGCTTATTACCGATCCATGTGAGTCGGTGATAGCAAGTATGGGAGCCTATCACCGATTCTATACAAATATTATCCATAATGTTAAATTACACTGATTAACTGGTTACAGAAAATATTAGCTTATAAACTAATAACAAAAATAATTATGAATATAGATATGGCAAACGAAATACATAAAATAACTTTTTGCAGAAACATGGATGTCCGCTAGGGCCGATGCCTGCTAGGTTCGCGGGTTATTCGAAAAACTTACTGTGGACCTGGCAACAGGTATCAGAAGGAACATGTGTAGGTATTAGTCAGAAAAAGTCTTACACTATAACTTCAAATAACTTCTTCCGCTCAGAGTAGAAGAAGTTATTTCACGATGTTCAAGACAAAAAAAATAGGTGGCTAAGTGGCTTTTCCTCTGCAGCACTATACATACTACTATACATAGCACTATACATACTCGCCGTGGGGTTACGGCTTAGAATAACAACCCCCCCCCTCTCTACCCGTGGGTGTCGTAGGAGGCGACTAAGGGATATAAAACAAGGAGAATGGGCAGCAGCGTTCTCCTAAATAACCAAAGTTAACTGCGGTCACCAACCCGCTTGCCCAGCGTGGTGACTAGGGCAACAAACACCCCATGATTGTGCGCCATAACACACGGCCCCCAGTTCCCGGTAGTCCCACTATTCCTGGCCACGGTAGCGGTTGCGGTCACGGTGAAACGGGGGGTGCTAAGAATCTCCGGGTTACGGCAGGCTACCAAAACCGACGACTTTATCTGGCAACGTATAATGGACGAACGATGAGGCTGGACCATCACCTTGCCGAACTAGAAGTGGAGCTAAGTAACATTAACTGGCATATACTGGGGTTATCTGAAGTCCGTAGAAAGGGGGAGGACACTATAACCCTGGAGTCAGGCAACTTGCTCTACTTCCGCGAAGGTGATCAACTCTCTCAAGGAGGTGTTGGTTTTCTGGTTAATAAGTCCCTCGCTAGCAGCGTTGTGGAAATCGGTAGTGTGTCGACAAGGGTAGCGTACCTAGTACTAAAGCTAAATGAGAGGTATAAGCTGAAAGTAGTACAGGTATATATATAAGTAAGGAACCTATACTCAGCGCAAATAGTGGGACCAGCAGCTTCCAGCAACGATGACCAAAGAGCCTGACTCACGCGCCATTACACCGAGGATCTCCCGGACGTTGACCAGGGTGAGATTAGGGTGGCTCTCGAGCAACTTAAAAACAACAAAGCTCCGGGTGATGACGGAATTACGACAGAACTTTTAAAAGCAGGTGGTACTCCAGTTCTAAAGGAGCTCGAGGGCCTTTTTAATTCCATCATCCGCCAAGGCACTACACCGGAGGCGTGGAGTGGGAGTGCGGTGGTTTTATTTTTCAAAAAGGGTGATAAAAGCCTCTTGAAGAATTACAGACCCATCTCACTCCTGAGCCATGTTTACAAGTTGTTTTCGAGGGTTGTCACGAATCGTCTCGCCAGAAGACTCGACGAGTTCCAGCCAACGGAACAAGCCGGGTTTCGAAAAGGCTACAGTACCGTAGACCACATACATACTGTACGGCAGATTGTGCAGAAGACCGAAGAGTACAATCAGCCGCTGTGTATGGCGTTTGTGGACTACGAGAAAGCCTTCGACTCCATCGAAACTTGGGCGGTTCTGGATGCTCTTCAGCGATGTCAAATCGACGAACGTTACGTTGAGATGTTTGTATAACGCCGCTTCAATGACTGTCCAGATCGACGACCACAAGACTAATCCGATTCCATTGCGCAGAGGGGTAAGACAGGGGGATGTGATATCCCCGAAACTGTTTACCAACGCATTGGAGGACGTCTTCAAGACACTGGACTGGACTGGACAGGGCATTAATATAAACGGCGAGTACATCTCTCATCTACGCTTTGCCGATGACATCGTTGTGTTGGCAAAGTCGCTGGAACATTTGGGCGAGATGCTGTTTAGCCTCAACGTAGCTTCTCGACGTGTCGGTCTTGGCATGAATTTAGACCAAGACCAAGGTCATGTTTAACCTTCATATCGTGCCGAGACCGATATTCGTTGAAGGGGTGGCTCTCGAAGTTGTGCAGGAGTATGTCTACCTAGGACAAACCATCCAGTTTGGTAGACACAACTTCGAGAAAGAAACCGACCGGAGGATCCGTTTGGGCTGGGCAGCGTTTGGTAAACTTCGTCGAGTCTTCTCGTCGCCTATACCGCAAAGTTTGAAGACAAAAGTCTTCAACCAGTGCGTCCTGCCTGTCATGACTTACGGCGCCGAAACGTGGACACTGACAATAGGGCTAGTCCACAAACTCAAAGTCGCTCAGCGAGCTATGGAGCGAGCTATGCTCGGAGTATCTTTGAAGGATAAAATCAGGAATGAGATTATCCGGAGAAGAACCGGAGTTACCGACATAGCTTGCAGAGTCAGTAAGCTGAAGTGGCAGTGGGCTGGTCATGTCTGTCGAAGGACTGATGGCCGTTGGAGCAGACGAGTCCTTGAGTGGAGACCGCGAACCGGCAAACGTAGCGTAGGACGCCCCCAAACCGATGGACCGATGACCTGAAAGAGGTGGCTGGGTCGAACTGGATGCGGAAGGCGGAGGACCGGGTGTTTTGGCGCAACTTGGGAGAGGCCTATGTCCAGCAGTGGACCGCGATAGGCTGAGTTGAAGACTATACATAGGAAAAGCCACTTAGCCACCCAATTTTTTGTATGAAATAGGTAAGAACTTGAATCTATCCTACATTTCTTAATCCATGCTAATATCCTTAACGAAATCACATAATATTAATCAAAATATTAATCTTCTAGTTTTGTTACACTCGGTAATAGCTTCAGCAAAATCGTTAATAGCTACATAGCTGCTCCTATGGGTCGGTAATACCAGAATCGACTTGTCCACTTAATATTTTTTAAATTTATAAGAAAATCTTCTAATTTTGGGTTTATAAGGTAATCATTATAAACTAGATAAGTAAGAGTTTCATATAAAAACCAAACACTGCATGTGAAAGCAATCAAAACTCTTAATAATTATCATCGATTACAAAACTACCTTAACAGGGTCGGTAATAGCTGCGTTTACCTTAATTGGAGAGGGAATATTCTGGGATTTTCTCAACACTAATTATTTCAAATTGATACTAAAAATGAGTGAATGTTAAATGAAGCAATGGCAACTGTTTGTAAACACTTACTTACCTAAGTGAAGTAAACGATTAAAAGATAGATACAGAGTCAATATTTTTATAGAAAACTTTTAAAAGTTCACCAATATTAAGACTAAGTTTAAAAATCTCACTCAGTTTCTTTTTCATATTTCCAATGTCTATAAACTTTGATGTTTAAGTTTAACTCAAACAAACCGAAGCCAAGGAGGCGTCGCGTCTACGTTTTTATTTTTCTTTTACAATAACTCGAAGAAAGAAATATTATGCTCAACGTAATATACTCGTAATACGAGATGGGACTGGCGTACTATTTTATTATCTCGAGAATACTCCAGACACGCATCATCTATGACATCAAAACTCGATATCCGTCGGGTACATTTGTTATAGATTTCACATTTCCTGGCTAAAGTGCTTCGCTACCCTATTTTGCACGATAAATATTATGAAATACAACTCTCAAGTCAACTTTCCAATACTAGTGGACATTAAATTTTACGAGTGTATATTAGATAGTCTTATTTCACGGGTTATTGTTTGGGTAATCTTCTAGTAATAGGGTATCGTATTCTGTACATAAATGTGGTATAGAAATAGGGAATTACTAGTGTGTTGTGAAACTATCTAAATATAGATACTGATAAAGATAAAGATAAAGATCATTTTATTTTGTATAAACATGAGTATGCACAGGCAAGTACAAGGTGTTAAAAAGTATAATTATAAGTACAGTCATGTTTTGCCATAGAGGCGTACAAACATAAAAAGTGCATTTTGCACACAGGTTATAATAGCTATCATATAGCATTATATAACTTTTGAACTAAAAAATATTAATATTACAACTATATCTATCTAAACATTGTTATGTTATTAAACTACTTATGTATTTATAATCTTATAATAATAATTAAATCTAACATTCAGTAAATTTTACAGGTTATCATTTAAAAAATCTTTAATATCATAGTAACATTTATCAATAAGCATTTTAATAAATATTTTCTTAAATTTTTTTGCTGTAAGTGCTTTCATTGATTCTGGGAGTGTATTATATATAATTGGCCCCATTGACATGATACTTTTTTGTAATAAAGCGGTCTTGTAGCCTCCTGTATGGAGCAAGTTTTTATATTGTGATCTCATGGGACCTGTACGAGATCTTTTATCTGCTAATGGAGTAAAAAGATGTATGTTTAATTTAACAAAAAGAGCAACTTCTAATACATATAATGAAGGAAAGGTTAAAATTCGTAAGGACTTAAAAACAGGCTCGCAGCTATCTGTAGTTTTCAGACCGGTCATTGATCGTACGCAAGACTTTTGTGCTTTGAATATTCTGTCTCTGTCAGCGCAGTTTCCCCAGAATATAATCCCGTATCGCAGTACGGATGCTACTATGCCGTGATAGGCTACTACAGCTGTATTTAATTTTACTTTGTGGGATAGATTGTAAAGAATGTAGGCAGATTTATTTAATTTTTTACAAACTTCTTCAGCATGAGATTTCCATGAAAGGTGGCTATCAATTATGATGCCTAAAAATTTACTATTCGGAGTAGTGTCTATTTGCTGATTATTATATTGGACAATCATATTATCTGAAAGCAATCGTTGATAAAAATGCATTATCTTAGTTTTTTGTAAATTAATTACTAAATTATTTCTATTAAGCCAATTTATGAGTGTTACAAGTGTCTCATTAATATCATTTTCGTAACTTAGTCTATTTATACATTTTACTATTGCAGTACTATCGTCAGCAAAAAGCACCATTGGTTGATGTGTCTGACGAGGCAAGTCATTTATATACAAAAGGAATAGTAGAGGTCCCAGGACACTACCTTGGGGTACTCCGTATTTAATTTCTCTGATGTTCGATAGGTATTTAATTTCGTGTTTAGTTTTTGTACAAATTCTTGATATCTCTGTGTATTGTTTTCGACCTGTCAGATATGACTTAATTAAATTTAAGACGTTACCTCTTATGCCATAATCGTATAATTTGTTTAAAAGAATGTCATGTTTTACGAAATCAAATGCTTTCGTCATGTCGGTAAATAAAGCGCATATGGGGGTCTTTTGGTCGATATTTAACATAATAATTTTAAGAAGGTCATATATTGCCATATTAATGTTTAGATTTTTACGAAAGCCTTTTTGCTCTTCACATAGAATATTGTTATTATTTAAGAAAGTGTAAATTGATTTATATATAATTTTTTCAAAAATTTTGGAAAATATTGAGATTAAGGCAACGGGTCTATAATTTGACATGTCGTCTTTATCATTTTTCTTATGCAATGGTTTTATTATAACGGTTTTTAAACTCTCAGGAAATATACCGGAGCTTATGCTGGTATTAATAATATGGCTTAAAGGGACAGATATAATATTAGATACGAATTTTATAACTGTGGTTGATATACCATCGTAACCGAAGCTTTTTTTATTTTTTAGTGATTTAATCACATGAACAATATCTTCTGGTAGAACCGGAGACATAAATAATGACTTTGCATTTTTTGTTATTTTGATGTTTTCTCCGGGTATATTTATTGGAAATTTATTTACAACCTGTACTTGATCTACAAAGAAGTTATTAAACGAATTTGCAATATCTTTGGGATCTTGTAATACATTGTTTTGTATCTTTAATTTAAGAATAGGTTCCTTTATATTATTTGATTTATTTATTATTTGCCATGAAGCTTTTGATTTATTTTGCGATGTGTTTATAATATGATTATTTTGTGCTTTCTGTGTGAGTTTAATAATTTTCTTGAGTTTCTGTGAATATGTTTTAAAAATATTTTTATTTTGGTTAGTTGGAGTCTTTCTATATACCCATAATAAGTTTCTTTGTTTTTTGCAACAAATTCTTATGCCCCTTGAAATCCATTTAATTTTTTTTATCTGTTTTTACGGTTATTGCTTGAATAGGAAAGCATAAATCATATATCAATCGGAAAATTTCAATAAAATTATTAAAAGCTTCATTTGCGTTATTAGATACTAATACATCAGAAAAAGATAGATTGACAAGGTGATTTTTAAATAATATTAAATTTTCTTTAGATAAGTTACGTTTATCTATTTTCCATGAATTAAGTTTATACGTTTTATTGACTACAATTTTTAATAACTGAGCTGTATGGTCGGATAACGCAAGGTCAATAACCTCACTTGTACATTTTTGACGTGAGTTGTGGGCAAAGTTGTCAATACATGTGTTACTGCTAGGTCTAGTTGGTTGATTTAATTCTAATTTCAAGTTAAAATTTAAAAGAAAAAATTCGAAATCTAAAGTTAATCTATTCCGTTTTAGAGTATCTATGTTGAAGTCCCCACATAAACAATTTTTTTATTTTTATTACAAGTTGTTTTCATTATACTATCTAAATTATCATAAAATCTACTTAAATTAGACATACTTGGAGGGCGATATATGCATATTATTATTAAATTATGTTTAATTAGTTCTATTGCACAACATTCTATAGTCCCGGTAATCGAACATTTTAGTGGTTTAGGGAGTTCCTTGTATTCCAAACTCCTTTTAATAAAAATGCAAGATCCTCCTCGTCTTTGGTCACTTCTCGAATAACATGAGGCTAGCTTATAATTAGGTAAATGAATTAATGACTCCTGTCCAGACTTGATGAAGTGTTCTGTATACATAATACATCGACATCTATATTTTTATTATTGTTCATTTCTTGAATATGTAAAGTAAACTGGTCCGCTTTATTTAGAAGTCCAGCTATGTTTTGATGCATTATGTATACATGTTTATAATAGAAAAAACTCTAAACTATTACTTTTTGACGAAGACGTTTTATCAATTATCTCATCCTCGACCGTGCTCTTCATTTTTACTTCTAATTTTTCTTGGGGATATGGTGAGTTAATAAAAGAAGTTAGGTCTTTGAAAATTATACGCATTCCATAGTCGTTCAAAGAACCAGTGTATTTTGAGAACGTATCGAAATCGCACGATAGGTTTCGGTTCGAGTCATATAGAGTTGCGTATCCGTGGGTTTGAATATCCATATATAACAAGTTATTAAATGCTTCTACTCTGCTATTGTACCATACTGAATAACTATGATATTTATAGGTTGGCGCACATAATATAATATTTGTGAAGTTTATTAGTTTCAACGTGTTTCTCAGTTGTATGATAATATCACAATAGTTATTAGTTCTGCGGAAATCTTCTTCACCGATCAAGATCAAACAGTAATCGTTCATTGTATATCCTTTTAGTTTTCTGTGTAAGTTATTAATTAATTGTTTTAATCCACAATTTGGTGTAAGGTAGTGAATTAAATCGAGATTTTGAAAATTTTGTTTAGAAATAGATAGGATATTGTTTTTCTTATTATCACTTATAATACACAATTTGTTTTTTGTTTGTTTTGGTACTTTTTGGTTTCTTGGCTGTTTTCTAGGAATTGCGCCATCTGGTATTGAATTTTGTAAACATTCACCAAAATTTTCGTGCGCAGCGCCATCTGTGTTTTCTATTTGCTTACTAACTATTGATTCGCTGTTGTTGATCCTGCTATCACTCGAGCTTAATTTTGAAGATTCCTTTGCTTTTACGGTTTTCTGCGTATTTGTTGTTTTAGTTCATTATTTTCTAAAATTAATTTATTTATTTCTGAATGAGCCTTTTCAAGTTGCTCTTGTAGCTTTAAAATTTCTTCTTTTTTAAATTCAGTATCGGCATCATTACATACTTGTTGTGTTGTTAAATCTGGTAAACTTCTTGACATGTTATTGTAGTCGGATGTAGTCGATGTGAATGATAGATTAAGTGAATCATTTATTGCTGTTCTGCTGCTACGGAGAGTTACATTCTCGAAATCCATTTTTGAATGTTTAGTATTTTTTTTGCTTATTTGTATAAAAATTATTAATTAATTACTCAAGAGTTTATTTATATAATCGCAAATAAAATTCAAAAAGAGATACTCCACGTTAGGAACGAACGCAAAACTAATTCTTTGCAGTCGACTCTTACACCGTAGAACTAGCTCAACTTAGAAAATCCTTGTAAAATTAGGCTTCAGTTAATAATATACGAAATTATTTTGAAAAAGAAAGCGGGTGAACAGATTTTTAATGGACGGTTAAATGACGCTATTGTTTGAATTTTTATTTTGTTCACTTTTATAACTTTGAATGTTTATTGCTCTTTTATCACTTTAAATTGTTGAACAGTATGTGTGGAATCACTGAATTGTTTCAAAGTAGTGTTCATGTAATTAAATTGTTTGTTTTTGCCTAATTTTAGATTGTATTCACACTGATTATTTTAACTGCTTTTTACTATTAAATCACTGTAAATTGTCACTAGATAACAATGTCACTTGTTAATTATGGTCCACTTTCACTATTAAACTAATTGTAACTATGTTTTATTAATTTTAACTATTTTTAAAAGAAAAAACAAACGGAGCTAATGTTAACCGTGGCAGCAGCGCCATCTAATCTTTTTGAACTGTGTTAACAATCCTTTGTTAATATCCAATTCAAACGATTTCCAATATTGTAATAATATTTCACTATATCCTGTGGGAATACCTACGTTTCTGTTAAATGTTCTAGATAACACACACCTACACTTACTGTGTGACTTTAATATCTATATTAATATGTGGAATATGATTACCGCCAAAATAATTGAACATCGCCTCGATTTTTCGAAATGCCTGAAGCGTTGTTGCCGTGTTTAATTCAAACAATGTTCCTACAAGAAAAGCATGAATGAGTGCTTCCATTTCTGCCTACGACGCGCGGGGGGCAGGTGAATCTGTATATAAATCGTGTCAGTGGCATCGGCTCTGTGGCACGCGGAACCTCGTCTTGTTGTACGATCATTTGTTTTGTTCAGCGGCGACGGGACGCGTTATTTTAGATTCGCCATCTCCAATGTTCAAGATGTGGTTTGGTTGCGAATTGTCGGGATAGTTACACTTACAATGCATGCAAATAATTGAATTAAACTAAGTTGTAGCTAAAAGAATCGTATAAAAGGATACGATTCTTTTAGTTTTACAACAAATAAACGTGCGTATATGTAACTATATACATGGCATTATAGTCATTTGAAGTAAAACACAATTATAATGCGTTTGCTCGTAAATAACTAAATTTTGATTGAAGCCGCTACAAATCAAATTTGAAATGATTGTTATTTTTATAACAAAGAAGAAAGACAGAAAAAAGCTTTATTTGGCACAAGACCGTAGAATCGACTGAACTTAGCCTACTTAAAATTAAAACTTAAGTAGAGACACTATAAATAAAAATAGAAACAGTCCTGTGTTTACGTCAAAAAGGCCTCAGTTCAGCATGATTGCGAGACAACAGACTAGTGCATGTATACCATACATAAAGAAAAAACTATTTGTTCTATTTGAAATTTCAAATAATATATGTAAAACCTGTGGCGTCACTTCCCAGTTGTACCACATAAACCTCAAGTAGGATTTTGTAAACATAACAATGACAATGGTTGTGATGAGTTGCGACTCAAAATACATTCTTACCTCAATTCCGCTGACTCAATTCCAGTAATTCCCATTTCTAATGCAAGTAAAGTAGAGCCACATTTTCCATTGTCTCTTCTGTTTTGCTTTCGTCTTGCTTGTGTAATGCTATTTTAGATTCGTGATCTCTTAATAGTATTTGCTATTCCAATACTTGCTACTGAATAAACCTGCTTAGAAAATCTTTGCCGAGTGATAAATTGCTTTGTCGAGTTTATTCTTTGCTGATTTTTTTCAATAAGTTTATTTTTACAGGTTTCAATTGAGTTTTTAAATGTAGCTGTTGTTTGAGGTTTTAAATGAAGTATTTACAAAATGAATACATTAGGTTATGCGTACAATAAAATTAATGTAACGTAATGTTTCCGATTAATGTATTTTATAAATGCATTAAGAATTTCTATTACCCTTATTTAGATTTATAAAAAAACATTTTGAAATAAAAATCTTTATAATAGTATTTAAAATGTATTAAAAATATATTATCGACTAAAATAAATTATTGACATTTAGGAAGGTATTATAAGCATACCTTGAATCTAAATATTCTATAACTTATAACATCTTTATTATACTTTTCCGATGCGATCTATGATTGAAAAATATAACTACCATCTTCGTGTCCGGATAATTAATACTGCATCGAATACCTTGGGGTCCGTTGAACCCAGCATACAATGGATGTAATGGCACAACATGAGCCGACAGGCGTCTGCCTCACAAAGGCTTGGACTGTCACAGCCCGCCGCGGCTAACTAGGAACGCTGGCTAGTAAGTAACTGGTAGATTTAAAGTCACTAGATTACCATTTTAATATTATGTATACGTTAAAACAGTCTCAACAAATCTTCCGTTATTTCAGTAAATTTTGATTTGTTTATAAAAACCCTGTTATTACAACATAATTCTACACCATTGTTGACTGAATAAGCTTTGGCAAATAAATCTTACAATACTTACATTAGATCAGTTTACTGTAAAAAAAATATGGAAATACACCAAACTTTTATTCCTAAATATTTATTTGCCTTTATAGGTAACTAGATGAATACCCGGCTCCGCTCGGTTGAAATGTGACTCATGATACACAATGTAGGTAAATATTTCTGTAGTCATCGGTTTTCAAGGAATATTAAATGTAAGCAAGCCATAGATTCGTATAGCTTCGTTCATTGTGTTTAATAAATATAGTAAATAAAAACTGCAATAGTTTTCACACACATAATTTTTATTTTTTACACATAAATAATATTAATATTTTCGCGAAACGACGACGACTGAAGAAAAGTTTTAAGTTTTGTTACGATTCACTCAATGTTTCCGGCAAGACGTTTCGTTTTACACAGTCAAATGAGCCACAGTTCTTTGTGATGGATGCTTCTTTGGCGCGACGCACGCGGTATGTTGATTGGCGAGGCGTATATAAGAGCTAGTATGCAACGGAACGTGAAAAAAGCACAATAAATATTCTTGAACTATTATTTCCAACGCGTCCCGAAACGATTCTGGACCCAACTGTTAAGTAATCGTGAGGCCTAGCTTTTTATGTGAAATAACATAAATACATACATATCTTGTACCAATAATAAGTAAATATATTTTCATCAGAGCAAATGTTTTCTTACATCATTGAAAGAAAAACAATTAAATTTTAAAATTAGAGAACAAATTAACTTAGCAGTAAAGGAGGTTTTTATACGAAACTCATACCTCTTTCATTTAACACCAACTATCATGCAACTGTCATACGCCTTGTCAGCAGTTCAGCACTGTAATCACTACCCAAGATGGCGACTGCGGTTTGTTTGTCAGTGCCATTAGAATTTAACGAAATTTTCCATAATCTGAATTTTGCGGATATATGTTGTCGACTCGAAATCAATATTTTTTTATGTTTTGTTATTCATATAAGGTTTCGATCGAGTCTACCGTAGCCCTGAACGAAATTATTAATATAGAAGATTATATGAAAATGTCTCTATTTCAAGTGATATAAGTATAATTTTATAATTTAAAATATCACTTACACCTATAATAGGTGCAAAATAGAGACATTTTTTATTTAAGAAACATCTTAAACAATTATATTAATGATATATTTTAAGTTCAGAAAATGCTTTACATCAGACCCTTAAACACTGCAAACAAGAAACCAAAATTATACTCCACATTTGCTATGCCAGACCTATACTTACAACATGGCACCCGGGACCAGTTTTATGACAGGGCCTTAATGGTGACTCCTAGCTTGTCCGCATCTGTTCCCTTGATGAGCATAAATTACAGATTACACCAGTATTTTACCGGCTATTATATTCATTTTATACTTTTATGTCCTGAGTGCAACATTTATAGATTTTTTGTGCACTTAATATCCGCTTAAACTGAATCCGTAAGATGATGAGTGATTACTCTACGCTAGTGTGTGAGCGACAGGTTTTTCTTCTTGTGTGTAGTACATAATATATTGTGTTCGCGTAGGTCGTAAAATTTGTATTTACTAGTTATGTCTTGTACGTACGATGTATTATTTATTTCTTTCTTATATTATTTTTGTTCTTTTTGCATATGAAATTGATATTATATTATGTGAGAATCAATGTTTTACCCTAGTCTATAACTTTATTAAAATTCCTCAATCTATAATAATAGTTTCGAATGATTGCCAGTTAAAGGTAATCATTTTTTTATCGTGGAAGCAATTTTAAGCCATAGATACTTTTACCCAAAAAACTGGACGTGTAAGTTTAGATATTCAATTTACCCATCTCAAGTACCTACTGTTACCATTATCAGATATCTAAAATAAGGAGTTTTCAGTGTTACACATCCTCTAATACCTGGTTGCGATTTGAGACGTAATTTTCACCTTTGAAAAATTCCAAATAATCTAAATTACGAGTTATTTTTTTTGTGTCCAATTTGTTGTAGGTGTACCAGAACTATGTGTTCCATTTTGTGACATGACAGAGCTATGCAAAACGTTTTGCTAAAAGGCTACAACCAGGTTCAACCACAAACGCCCGGTCAGAATCTACACCTATTTATTAACGAGCCGACAATTTAAAGCAAACTAGAAACTCATTTAGTGGCCATTACCTCGAACTAACTACCGGTAAGCAGATTAAAATGCATGCCAAAAGTTTAAATTTATGTACCGGACGCTCTCTTCAATTAAACTTGTTATAATGAAACTTTGGAAAAACTGAGTAAATTTCCACGGAGAGAAGACGCAAATAATTCCCAAGTTTTGCAATTTATACTCATTTTAAAGTTGAGTTCGATGGCGCAGACTTTTCACCAGTAACCCACGGACTGAATTGATTATTTTAACGCTTTCGGATCTTTTCAACTTGATAATTTCGTCTTCCTTGTTGTGTTCAAGTTTAATTTAAGCCGGCGACTTGTTCAGTAGTCTGATACTTTAATATAACACCAAAATATGTTAGATACTTGTTTTAAATTGTATAAATTTTCACAAATTGTTTGTAACAATTGATCATATAAGTAGGTATGCGTATCTATTATTCACTTACAGGTTGATATAATTATATCTACTTAGTAGTGTAAAATATAAAATATGTTGGCTGTCGTTTGTTTTTCATAATAGATAGAAGATTTTTATTGCTTCCTTTCCCAACCATCATATTTCTACAACGACAAAGAGGTAACGCTATAACTCCGGTAAAATTATAATAATTTATTATTCATTATGTTAACAAAGGTAAACATTGTTAATGCTATTTAAACATGAAAAAAGATACTCATAAATACTTTTCATAAAATTAACTTTACACATACGGTAATTAACATTTGCATACGAGCCAGCAATTTATTCAGTAACCAATGCTCATTGGTCAGTGATACCTGTGCTTGCATAGACAACTAATGCAATTCCACGAATAATCTAAAACAAAACGATAAAAGAATTCCCCGAATGCCATGTTCTGTTTCTATTACCTAACTTTTCGTTTGGTTGTTTTTCGTAAACATTCCAGCTGCCGTTGGCAAACCATTCAATGAACCCGTTTCTATGCTCTAAACGACTGGTCCTGGTCTAAATATACCATTTAAATTCAAGAGCAGTTACTATGCCTTCTACTAAAGCATCATGAGCTATTTATTATTGTCTTTTATTGCGGTTCTTTGACTTAGTTCGCCCACTCCGCAATATTTTTAAGTTTTTCAGTCAGCAAAGGCTATCGAGTATTCTATTTCGATGAAGAAGCAACACGAGCGTGGGAAGCTTCAATAGTCAGCAGCACTCTGTTCGGATAGGGTTAATGAATTTCTTTAGTTGAGTATTCACAAAGCAATGGCATTCCGCAAGAGTTCATTTGAACAGCTTCCACGGGAAAATAAATAAAAATCGGCCGCATCAAATTGTACGGAGTTAGTTCGAAGCAAGGACTCGCGAGCACTTTCTCATGCAAAAGTCGAACGGTTACTTTAATTCTTAGCTCGAGCACTTGTCGGTTTTACGAGCGTGGAGTGATTTAATCCACTTAAAACGCAGAGCACAAACTCCAAGCCGACAAAGCTCTCAGCCGCTCTCATTTAAAAATGGAAATAAACCTTCGGCCATCTTTGACTCAATGCGACCGCTAGTGGAATTCTAAGTGCGATCTCCAATGATACAGCGTTGATTTTTTACCTATTTGATAGATGGCCTTTAATTAAATTTATGGAACCATTTGTAAGAAAGATGAAGTAAATAGCAAGGTACAGGATATCTACACAACTTACCAACAGGAAACAGTAGACTAATGTGACTGCCACATGCAAGACATTGAAGCTCTCAGCATGTTGACAATATTAAAGTTAGACCACCAAAGTCGGGTGCGGTAATGAGTGTGTTAACAGATTGAGTGTTTGTTTTGACAAATTCTTAGAATTAGCAAATATAAATAACTTATCTATTTGAAGTTGTTTATCTAGTCGTTTAGCACGTTGAATATGTAATTTTAAATTCCGTTTACTGTTTCCTTCTCAAATCATAACTTTCATCTTCGAAACCATATTTTGCTTAAATCATCAAATTTCAAATATTCAATTAATCTTAGTTTGTTGAAATAAAACTTATTCAAAAGCGTAAACGAGTTTTAAAAAGCGATTACCGGATAATTTCTTTTCTATCTTCTCCGAAGGAATTTCAAAAATTATCCGCCCTTAGTCCGTCTTTAGCTTTTCCTTCATAATGAAAGAGCTTCGTGGCGAGATTATTTTGACTTGTTTATTTTACTCCTCATTGCCGCCGGCCATGGACACAACTTTTTATTTGCATTCGTTTTCATTTCTTCTTTTTTTAAGAATTGTCGATTTATAATAATCGTACCTGTGCATAATTGCAAAAAAGTTTTAATGAGATTTCGTTAGTATCATTCCTATCATGCTACCATATTAACCATTTTCAAAATAGTTAAGTCTCGTGAAATACATGGCTTTTTAAAAGGTTTATACGTTTCTGAAGATTTTTAGTGAAAATCAAATACGCTTTTTCCCAACCTAGGAGACCATCCTTCGGAGCAATACCTTCTGCACCGTTTGCACTTCAAGCCCTATTACAATTCCTTTGGCTACACAGTTTTTCGCACCGCCATCCGCATTACGATTCCCATGTGTTTTCAAGCACGATAGAAGAAAAACTATCAGTCACGAGTCTAAACAAACTTTAACACGGTCTTTTTACTTGTTCTTGGAGGTTATTTGTTACTTCTAAAGTACATTCTGTATGCTCAAAGACTCCAATGTGACTGAGCAATTTTCAATTCAAGCCTTAAATATATCCTTTGGTATCCGCTTACTTACTAGTTGATTGACTTCTTTTGTGTTAAGTCATACTACGTTCCTTGCATTGTTAGTGCTGCTAAAACTTCAAACAATGTGGTGGTTCGCGTGGTTACAAAGGTATATTTGCAATCATCATGAATGGTCCTAAAACTCCTTCACTCGTACTCTTTACTCAACACTTCAAGTTACTGTAAGTCTTTAAACAAACGGGGAAGAAAAACATACACGTTGTTTTATGACTTCGCCGACGCATAAATTGTAAACAAAAAATATTTACTTCATGCATTTCAACTTACAAGTAAAACCAATTAAACAACAACAAATAACGTCAAAATCTCTAAACCATCCTTTAGTTCTCCCTGACTTTAATTACTTCACTTTACGCCAATTTTCCCCTTTCTTGAGACTCAACGGAAATTGTGCGGAAAAGTCACTTTAGGTAAATAGGTCTAGGTAGGTAATTACCATTTTTCAATTTCGTTAATTTTGCTACGTCAGATTTATTCGGATGTTGTCTGTGCCGTCATAAAAGGATTCAGTAGATAATTAAATCCATATTCATAAGTTGTGTCCTTGTTTATAGTTCGAGATTGACAATTTTATATTTTAATGTGTACTTATATAAATATCCTGATAAATTTACATTCTTTTTTTAAAGACAAAAGCATTGTTAAGTATTCGGAAATGTTTTTAAGATGGGTTAATTTGAATAAATGTGTCGGTTGTTGTTGCCGAAGGTATTTTATCACCATTGATAAAGATCTGTACCACGCAAGTCATGCTACATGCATAATGTAAATAAGTGTAGTGAAGATATTACAACATAGAGTTATCTGTTAACATCTTGAATAACAATAAATGTGTTTAAACGAGTCGGTATCGGTCTGCACTACGACTGACAATTATTATTAGGTACTTAGTTTGTGGAATCTGTTTCTTGGTAAGAAAATAAAATTACACGTATGTCTTTGAATGTCAACTGAAACACAGCAATATGAGATCAAAGATGATTGTGTATTTAGTGGGAAGTTTAATTTTGACCTGAATTTATTTCTTTTATCAGATCAACTTTTCAATTAACGCCATTCTCATTCTTCAGTTCTATTTACGCGATTGCTTATCTATCAATTTTCTTTCGCAGGACGGAGACAGGGGCTACCTAGAAGGTCTGGCATCCCGATACGCAGACCTGTTCTCCACACACTACGGCGACGTACTAGACCACCTTGAGGAGTTACGGAGACACGAATGGGACGAGATGTCTCCAAGAATGAGGGTGCTTGGAGGCCCTGGAACACCTCAGACGCCACCCTCGGCAAGTCCTGGTTCCCTAGCTTTGAATAACTTGACCACGTCGCATTCGCAGCCCATTTATGTGCCTGGAAAGTATTCGGTGAGTTGAATGAGCTTATCATTTGTTTTAAGGAATGCTCATCATCACGATACATCGAGAAGTTCAATTCACAAACGCTTTTCCTGGATTCAGTAGTTTTAATTTTAGATTCTGTCTATACTATCCCTTATCACAAAGTAGTAAACCCACTAAACGGTCCAATAGTTTATTCTTAGCCTGGGAACACACCATTAATCCTTGTAGTTAGAGATGCAATGTATTTTATTATATTTTAAATTTATTTTTCTAGTTATAATTATCTAAAATTGTCTATCATATAACAATATTCTATGCACGTGTGTATAACTAGGTACCTATATGTTGAAACACTTAATTTAATTTGCAATTTTGTCTTTGTGTATAAAAAAAATTAAACAGTCAAACCGAATTCATACCCTTGACAGAAAGCCTGAACTTCGGATATAATGACGAGTCCCGTAGAGGTTTACGAATGAAAAGGCATGAATAAATAATGAGATCATGTCATATAATCAGACTAAGCGGACCAACTTGTCGCTTTGTATAAAATTAGCCAGAAATATTGGGCATTCAACTTTGTGAGTGATATCTGAACCATTTTTAATATAATTTATTTTCTGTGAGAACACCGATAAGCTTTAATACGGCTTACCTTTAAAAGGCTCTTTGCCATGGTTGGATCAAAATCATATTATCAGATATTACGTGAATACAATAATGTTACTGCTTTTATCTGATTCATAATGATATATATTATCTATTGTACCTACTTACTTAATATTATTAATTTTCTAAGATTTACTTTATGGAAGGCTCTATGACTTTATAAGTTAGGCTCACTTTTAAAACGATTCGAAACACTTAATTCAGAGTTAGTTTCTGATACGAGGTTAAATTGACAATTTTGTATGTCAAACTTACAATTAAATCTCATGTTGTCAAATAACCCTAAGTTAAGTTTTCCGTGCAAGTGGGCCTAGAATTAACAGCTGCGTTACTAACCTTCAATTTTTTTTAACATTTTGGTTGGGTTAAGGTTAGCTTCCACTAAGTCTAAGTGTATTACTTACAGCTGTTTATGTAACCTCTTTAGTGTGTTCTTTAACGATTATTCTTTACTTAGTATAAATCAAAGTCGCTCACACTGTCAGTATGCTTAGATCTTTTAAGCGACGCAACGGATTTTAATGCTGTTTTTAGCAATATATGGAGTGATTCAAGAGGAAGGATTTTTTATATAATTGTAGGTATTAGAGGTACATCAGTGGTCGCAAATCGACCAAATTCGGTTTAATTTCAAATTTGATTGTATTTGATTTTATTTAATGCATAATTTAAAAACATGTTTGCATTCAGCACTCCTTCTATAATAAATATAAGTTGCGCTGAGGGCAATTTTTGTAAACTAGAGTACAATATTTTTGCTTCACGTATTTTTAAATAGGTTTATTATTGTGCAACCACTGCGAAGCCAGAGCGGCTCCGCTAGTATTGAATAATTACTCGTTGCAAAAAGTTTGAATTCGCAATTTGTGCAAGAAAAATTTAGTGGCTTGTAAATAAAAAACTTATTGTAACCTATCCGTTTTTGTCAACAGCCCTCCAGTTGCCTCACAGAGAAAGAGGAGGACGAGATATACGGGTTCGGTTACGGCGTGTTCGGCAAACAGATGCTGCAACGACAACAGCAACAGAAACAACTACTGTTGGCGCAACCAACCCAACCGCTCATCCACAACCAACAACACAACTATCAAAGGTAAGAAATTAGGAATATTATTCATTTTTGAAAAGATTAAAATACTTTATCTACCAATTTTTGCCATGATAATCTTTACCGACGTGGTAGAAGCCGCTTCCAAAACTACTGTTTTTAATAACTTTTCGCTTCTTGTGACCAGAATTGGTAAAAAATTACACAAAAAAACTTTGAAGAAGATAGTGAAAAATTTTAGATATTGAAGTTGAAACTGGAATGCAGAACCTTTAAAGGTTTAAAGTTAATTTACATAGAATTCGCATTGACAGTGTTATGAAATAATTTAATATAAAGATGGACTTTCTCTTTTTTTGCAAATTCTCGGTAAGAACGCACTGTACCCTACCTTATCAGCTTAAATTTCTTCCATCGACTTTCCAGTTTCTGATATAGATGGTTAAACAATACAATAACTATTCCTCCTCATAAACATAAGTGAAAAGTGTTCCTTAATTACTAACACAAAAAAATCGAATGTTAAAAAATTAATATGACGATAACAACTAGTATTGTTTAAAGCATAACTTTAAAAATGGCATAATGTGAATGTACTGCACAAGTTACGTATAAGTAATGTTGGTTGCAATTCTTCTTTGTTGCGGTCTGGTCCGGTTTATCCTCTACAACTACACCTTGCCAAATAAACGAGCAAATAATTTTAATTATGCAAAAAAACTATCAACAGGATTGTGTATACATAACTGTTTTTAACGTGCACGTAATATACAACTGTGTGGGGCCATGCTACGAACAATCATAAGTATATCACGAAGAGATCACAATTAGTGATAAGACCGCCCATTGTACCTTTAATGTATTTTGTTTTTTATGTAAACTTGTTTCGGTGTACAATAAAGAGTTATTATTATTATTATTATTATTATATCTTTAAGAGATAACGAGCGCTCAGCTTGTTAAAAATCCAATTAACTCTATATAATAAAATAAAACCCTCGAACGGCGATCATTACAACAATAACTTGCAATCAAACCCTGCGAATCGACGTAAGCTGAAACGACTTTATCCTTATTCGAGTACGGAAATTCGCGGTCGGCTTACACGAAATGTTAACGATAACGAGAATAGCACGGGACGTAGTCATAAATTATTTGGACTTTAACAGGTGTACTCGTTAGATAAGCTTTTACGCTGCATGTTTAAATGCTAATCTAAATTGAAATCAGGCATTCGATTGGCGACAGAAGCGGCCTCCGTGTTGAGAATAGTCGCTGAGGCACGGTTAGTGGGAGACGGAACTGCATTCTTCTTGAATTACAAAATTTGTTTTGTTATTAACTTTGCTTTCCGGTTTCTTTTATCAAAAATCAAAAGTTGGAAAATACAAAAAAAGTATTAATCAGAAATGCAGCAGGAAACCATAATTAAATACGAAACAAAATTATCACCAAATATTTGCAGGTACAACATGATTATTTACATTTAAATTACAGTTTTTCTTGTTGTACACAATAAGTACAGTAACAATGAGATACAGTGAAAAAAAAACGAATCACCACTACCAACACAGTGCGTACCTAGTTTACCTCCATATTTTCTAACTAAGCACCCATTTCAAGAAGGACATAAACATTCGTCAAGCGGTTCCCAGACTCGCAAGGCCAGAGTAAGTTCTCATTACATCGGTGCTTGCTGTAAAATAAATTCAAATTAACTACTGATGGATATGTCCGCTGTATATACCAAGAAAGTTTGTGTAAAGAGCTTATTTAAATAAAGGACACTTTATTGCTTGTACACTGCAAGTTGTAAGGTGGTACGAAAATAAAAAGTACTAAATTGTATAAAATTACATAAATTATGTTGTGATGTAGATACGGTAGGTACCTTAGAATATGATGATCTACTACAACAGCGGTTTCAATTCAATAATCGCAAAAACCTAGGTTGTTTGTGTAATTATCAGTTATATAGTAGTCAAAATACTTAAGACGATCACTTGAATTGATCGAACATTTTTGGACCAATTTAATTTACCATACCTACCAGGTTTGTTAAGGTTTTTATAAACATTTCGTACAAATTTACACACACCTACATACACATTAAAACCGCGTTAAATTGTAACACCTCCGTGATGAATTAAAAATGATTAAAATATGACGCAGGATAAAATATGTGGCATCATAACAATTGCAATGTGAGCTTCTCTGATGAGCACATGTGCATGTAAAACTCATTATTAAAATGAAAAAGTAGGTCAACTTATAGTTTTAAATAAAATTCTCTCGTTGACTTACCTATTTGGCAGGCTTTAGGCTTACATTAGCGGTACGTTATAAAAAAGCGGTCTTGTGCCAAAATAAAACCTCATTCCACTTTTAACGATAGTCTTAGACTTTGAATTTCTGCTTGATTTTAGCTAAGAAGTAACACCACTTTTCGTGTGCCGGGATCAGAATACGAAACTTCTTAATTAGTTCTTAAAATAACTTAGTAGCTTAATAACAACCGCAATAAGAGACAGAATGGGACATTTAGGAGTTTCTTATTTTTAAATAAGCCAACAGTAAGAAATCTGGCTTATTTAATCGATAGTATCGATTTAGATAACCCTCCTTACCGATTACCCTACTTTAAGACTTTAATTTGAGAATTGTTTATGTATGGCAGTTATACCCCCAAATAATACTGAACCGCAAATTAACTTTAAGATGTTCTTAAAAGTCTGTCCTTCCTTCGCTTCACACCTTAAAGTGACAGAGACAGCATGAGACATAACGGCGGCTTCAAACTGATTGACGTTTCAGTATTCGGCCAATAGTGTCTCACCTCATTATTTTTCTATTTTAAGAATAACTTCGAAAAGATAGACTGTTTTCTATTCGCAAAGAAACATATGCTCTAAATGACAAACGGGCTTACCAATATCTTGTGTCATATGGGCTATAAAGTCTATTAACATAAACACTTAAATAATACTTGATCTAGGAATATTGAAATCTGCTTTCTACTGGACTGGGCGGAGGTGTTCTCATAAATTGGTACTAAGGAAACCGCGTCACATCGCCCACACATTCAATCTAGCATGTCGTACAATGCTAATTAGATCTTTGCACCACTAGTTTGCCTAATGAATTACTCGTAAAAGTGTTATTCGATTGCAAATAGAGATTATTTATGGTAATACTGTTTGAGTAGGCGTACGTTAATCGTTAAAGTATACAGGATTAAATATGTCGAGCTTGGAGCTGCTGTGAACAAGATTTGAAGTTTGTACCAATAATGATAATTATCTTTTGAATATAGTTAAATTAATTTTATTACTAGAATTACCGTCGTATGTTATTACTTTAATTTGTGTTGTTTGCACAGTATTTTAGACGAAAAAAATGTTACGTTCTGGCATGGTTTTAATGGTCCATTATCGTATTAGATTTATTCAAATAAAATAATAGTTAGTACTAAGAATTAAAAATAAAAGTTGTTTTTAGAATTTTGAGTCAATTTTCTTAATTAAATAAAATACGTTACAGGGATGGCTATATATACACTTTTTAGTAGGTACTTTATTCCCTAGACGTTAAGTCCAACGTCGTTATGCGAATGCTTGGGTGTGAAGTACCTATTCGAATGTCGAGTTATTACTCCCATACGTTAAGTGTAACTTGACCGATCTAGGACACAGTTAACTGACTTGGTTCATCATCTTACATCGTTGGAACACGATAGCCATCTATCTTATATACTTCAAGAATGCTATCCAATTTCTCTTTTAACAAGAGTTTCAAAAGAATGTGAAATAGAGCCATCATATTCAAGTGTATTCTTGAAGTACTACTCTTTGATATAAAGCACCCGTTTCAGCAATAAAATTAGAATTGCTTTGCATATTTTCTTCATCTTTTATTGCACAATTGCACTTGCAGTAAAAGTTCAGTTTTTATTATTTTAATTAACGAGGTGTACTTTGCAATATATTTTTGTATTTGTTTATGTTAAGTAAATTTTTTTACTAATTACATAGTTTTTTTATTAAAACAACTAAAGTGAGTTACATAAAACGAGCATTATTAATTTACTTTATACTCGTATAAAGCAATTGGGGATCCACACATAACCCACATTCTTTAATAATAAAAAAAGTCTCAGAATTAATGTTGACTGGAGAGTTATTTTTACGAGTAAATACCCAGTTTTGTTCACTTTATACTTTTACTAATATAAAAGAAATATTGAAGAATTGAGCTTTGTTGAAAATGTGAGCTACTAGTTTGTCAACCCTAGGTTTAATGGAGCGACATAACTCATTTCTTAAGGGAAATGGATTGCAAGTTCCTAGTTAACTGTTAAGGCCCCAGATGAAGAGCAGTTTATTGGAACGAAGTACAAATGTAGTTAGAAAACCAATCTTTATAGATAAGGTAAATTGAAATTTAGTTGATTGCTCCTTATTTTGTATGTCGCAAAAAGTAGGCTTAAATTATAGTATAATATTCGGCCTGTCTGATAAAAGCCTTGTAAGCCAGGGACGTGGCTTTCGAAAAATGGCATATAAATATCAAATCGTGTTTGCAAATTACGCTAGGACTAGAAACTGAAATGTTTAGCGTGAAAATCGAACCCGCAGCATTTCATGTCTACCTAAATTCATCAACTTTGCCTATCCTTCAGTGCCTATTTCAAATTAGTAGAATAGCATTTTACACGTTTTCATTTAATCTTAAAGAAAATATAAATTACTAAACAAACAAAACTGCCTCCTCCACGAAAAATATCTCGTTACGCGCTGATTAATGTGCAAAAACTTTTAGGATAACTGCAAATTTTCTCCCATTTCCCAAAATATAAATGAACGAATTCATAAATAACGATCCTTTTAAGAACCTTGAACTCGCATCCGACCTAGCATCAAAGCTTGCGACTTCTTAAAGTATTAAAATAAGGATACCCCTCCGTACTTGTGTAAACGAAGTTTTACTAGCAAATTCTCAACTTGATATAAAATCGTCGCTGAAAATTTTACGTAAAATAAGCCTTTGTTTAATGCAAACTGTCGTCATAATTTACAGTAAACACATTTCATGCCTCAACTATTTACACAAAATTATCTTTCACGAAAGAGTTTGTACTCTTTAGAACTTTAATACAAACTTTATATTAAATTATAATCAAGTTTTGTATTTTACTAGCTGACCCGGTAAACGTTGTTTAGCCATATTAATTATTTCTTGTGAATATTTTGGTAGTTACATAAAAAATATGGGCCAACCTTACACCTAGGGGAACTACAGCAAAAGCCTAAAAAAGCCTACAAAAAATTCAAAGACAAGCAAAACAAAAATCGATAAATCCGTTTTGGAAGAGTTCGATGGAAAATAATTATGAGAAACGAGATTTTTTGTCCGAGTTTGACCACAAGATGTATGAGTTAATCAGTAACTTATGTACTTTGTTAAAAATTTAATAAGCAATATTGTAAAGAATTTTCAAAACTTGTAAGCATTAACATTCATAATTTCATAATCAAAACAAACTCAAATAATTCCACGCGATAAAAATCTTTGTTCACCTTTCGACCTTCAATGAAATACCAATTTATCAGTCAAACGTTTGTTGAAGATCGAAAATTTCTATGTGAAAATACGATTAATGTACGCCTACATATAATATAAAACGAACTAACGAACCCACATAATATGTAGATTTGGTACCTTCTCACGAATCACATTATATTTGTTTCATTTGATGGGTGTGAATGATGAAACTGACGATCTTAACACTCCGGTATTTGCATACGTAAAGACATAAGTAATGTAATTCTTGAGTATAACGTGTCTTGTTATTACTGAATTCCTAATAACTGTACGCGTGTAGATTATTATAAATTCATGTTCAATTCGTGAAATACGTGTTCAAGCATTACCTGGAACTGCTACGACAAGTATTCAACACGTTTGAGTTCGATATAATAGAGCTATGTTTTCCAACACATAATTTAGTTTGACACCTGAAGTCAACATACTGTCGGTTTTAATATTGATAAAAATAATACCGGGTTATTACAGTACTACAAAGTAAAACTTTTATCAAAAACCTAACCTTCAAAAAGTAGGCACATTGTTGTACGTCAATACTCTGATTGATAACATGGCATATGTATTATGATTATCAAAATCAATAATTCATTAAACGAAAACATACAATAAGGTTCACGCGCCTTCCTACAATAGGCACGTTGACGGGGTAAAGAAATCGTTATTCTATTTAGTCCGTCAGTTAGGTAATAAAAAATACTACACTCATATTATTTTATCAAATTAACTAAAAATGACTTAGTTAAAACGCATTTAAGTTGGGGAGGGGGCTCACTACGTCATGGCTCGGTATAAATTTTACCAAGGCGTGACGTCATGTGACATATCTCCGTAATTTTTATAACACGTGCAAAATGAAAAATTACATGTCTAATACTTTTCAATAATCGCCTATTCTGTCCACTCGTGTATAATAACACCCTACTAGCTTTATGCACAAAGTATGCTGTACAAACAAGCAAGCAATCAAAAGCCACCTTTAACTACTTAAATCAATAAAGTACTAAGTATTCATAAACAGTGTGTACTGGTTTAAAGCGTATACGTACTCGTTAGTCAATTAACGATACGCACAGACGGGAATCCTACTAACAAGGTACGCGGGATACGGGAAACGCGAGAAACTCCGTGATACGCGGCTTAACTACACAAAATTTATCTAAGTGCTTCCGTGAATTCGCAGTACATCGTTATTTCTATTTTGCTATCGGTTTTGTTGGCTGAACTCGATTACGTTTCGATATAACTCCGGTTTTGAATAGCTTTTATGAGACGCCTGACAATTACGGCGATGAGTTTTGTCACACGACTTTTAATTGAAGTTTATTGGGTAAAATGAAAACCTATTTAGAGATCGCCATGGAAGATGATAGTTAGGACTCAGAAGAGAACTCTTATTTAGCTACACTAGATATTATTATAAAGAGGAAAGGTTTGTATTTTTGTGTGTGTATGTTTGTAACGAATAAACTCAAAAACAACCGTGACGATTTCAAAAATTCGTTCCTCATTAGAAAGCTACATTCACCCTGGTTAACATAGGCTATAATTTTTACAAAAAAATTAGGTACCGCGATCAGAGTCGCGGGGAACAGCTAGTGTAACATACATTTATAATAAGATCTTTTAGAAAATCACTGACAATCAATTTTATTCTCCAAATATTTCATGATTATATTATTTGGGCAAACAAAGAATAAAGTTATTCGAATGGTTATTATCTAAATTAATATTCATGGCGCTCACGTTGCATTGTAGCGATATGTTATTAATACTGATTTATTCCATCGTTCGAACTTTATATGGGGTTTTCATATAAAACACGAATAAACATCGTGTATTGTTTTATTAAAGACTAGCTGTTGCTCGCGGCTTCGCACGCGCGTAAAGTTAAGAGTAGTAAGTAGTAAAGGATAGATAGATGTATTCTGTGATTTTCAAAGTAAGGAGCAATTATATTTTTCATAAAAGATTATGGCGTTAAGATAATAATAAGATAATGTGGAAAACATCACATACATTGAGTTTGGATAAACTTTTAAAATGGTGGCAGGTTTTTGGTCAGACGAAACTTGAAAATCATTGACACGAAAAGATGAAGAAGAATCACATACATTGCTCCGAATTCAAAGAAAGTAGCTAAAGCTCTTGTGTTATGGAATCAGAAACAACGAAAGTACCACTAACACCCAGACTCGACATAATGTAGAAAAGTGATTTTCTACATCGACCCGTCCGGGGATCGAACCCGGGACCTCAGAGCTGGCGACACCTTGAAAACCGTTGTGGACGCCACTCGAACACGGATGTCATCGTAAAGATATGTTTTAGATGGTCATTTATTTGTATCGATCCAGAAACCCGTATATGAAAGGCATGGCCTTATCTTTAAAAATAAAGTCCACAATATAATACCTTGCAATGCTATTTAACCATCTTAAGGCGTAGATTTCTAAAATCGCTAAAATATGTTTTCATTTATTTCTAACCAAAAACCCGTATACCAAATCTCATGAAACCAAATCTTATCTCTCTCTTTGAAAATGACGAACTTCCTAAAAAAACTTCCAACCACTATTGCACCCCCTTTGAGGGTAGATTTCTAAAATCTCGGGAATACGTCTTATTTATTTCTAACTTATAATCCTATGATATTTAATGTGCCTATCTATGAAAACTACACAATTCATATACCTACAAACTTCCATCCCCTATTTTACCCTCTTAGGGGGTAGATTTTCAAAATCGCTGAAATCCGTCTTCATTTATTTCTATCGAGAAACCCGTTTACGAAATTTCATGTGTCTATCTTTGAAAATACCAAACTTCCCATACAAACTTTCAACCCCTTTTAACTCCTTTAGGGGTTGAATTTCGAAAAATACTGAAACACGTGGTTTTTAATTTTTTACCAGAATGGTAACCACAAATTTTTATGGTAAACTACAAAAATGACGATTTTCCATACAAACTTTCATCCTCTATTTAAGTCCCTTAGGGGTCAATTTTCGAAAAATAATGACACACGTCGTTTTTAATTTTTTACTAAATTGTTATCTACCAATTTTTATGGTTTAAACTACAAAAATGACGATTTTCCATACAAACTTTTATCCCCTATTTAAGTCCCTTAGGGATTGATTTTCGAAAAATACTGAAACACGTCGATTTTAATTTTTTACCAGAATGGTAACCATCAAGTTTCATGGTTTAAACTTCAAAAATGACGATTTTCCATACAAACTTTCATCCCCTATTTAACACCCTTAGGGGTCGATTTTCGAAAAATATAGAAACACATAGTTTTTAATTTTTTACTAAAATGTTATCTACCAATTTTTATGGTTTAAACTACAAAAATGACGATTTTCCATACAAACTTTCATCCCCTATTTAAGTCCCTTAGGGATTGATATTCGAAAAATACTGAAACACGTCGATTTTAATTTTTTACCAGAATGGTAACCACCAAGTTTCATGGTTTAAACTTCAAAAATGACGATTTTCCATACAAACTTTCATCCCCTATTTAACACCCTGAGGGGTTGAATTTCAAAAAATCCTTCCTTATTCCTTGTCTACATTATAAAGGAAACCTCTGTGCAAAATTTCAGCTTTCTAGGTTCAAGGGTTTGGGCTGGGCGTTGATGAGTCAGTCAGTCAGTCAGTCAGTCAGGCCTTGTCTTTTTATTTATATAGATATTGTTACATGGAAATTGTAATGGTCTGTTCAATTACGTATAAAGTATTTTATCATAAAGAAAATAAAATGGATAATGGAATAGCAAAGTAACAAACCAAACTTTAGTTAAAATTTCTATGAAAGGACCCTTTTTCTGATATACTTCTCATTCATACGAAGTTCAAGTACAATATTCTAAAACAACTTAACCTTGACCAAGATGAACTGGGGTGTTATTCTGTAAGTCTAAACAAAACAAAACGTGGCATGACGCGGATTATAGTCCAAGAAGGTTCGCCAATTTTTTTTTGTGTTCTAGAGTCTCGCGGTAGTGTTAGTAGGTTTTATGCCATTTACATACACGTTTTAGGCCATTTAAGTTTTTACTTAAAAGTATAAAATAAGTCGAAATAGATAAACCCTCGTTTAACCCCACACGGAACAGCATGTTAACCGCTTGTACTGAGTGAATAGGGCCCCTGTGTTTTTATTCCAATAAGAGGTGGAAGTAACAAAACATTTCGTGTTACAATACCTTATTACATTTCCGTCAGCGATATTAATTTCAATTAAATATTATCTGGGCGCGTATTCAATTGATATAATTTTAAAATATGCACTAGTCGTACTATCGCATCATTAACGAGGATTTAAACGTTCAATTATATTATCGAGGCTCGTTAAGGATGCGGACACATGAAACCGAACTCTTTACAAATTTACGATTTCATTAACCACCACTCATTACACGGAAAATCATCATTAGCGGAGTATTGTTAATGCCGATAGCGATTAATTTCCCATTTCCCGAATGCCGAATGCTTAGCAAGGATATTTTTCGGATTGCACAATAGTCGAACTTTATATTTTATTCGGATAACGAATTGTGGTTGCTATGGTTGCAATGCAATGCGGTTGTGTGTTGGCAATCATGATCATCATAATTATCATTTATACTTATCAATTAATTATTAAGCTGACCTAGAAAACGTTGTTCTGCCTTATTAAAAAATCTGGAGGTGTCCATGGGGGTATGAAAAATAGATGTTTGCCGATTCTCAGATCTACCCGATATGCAAACAAAATTTTATTCAAATCGGTCCAACCTTTTCGAAGGAGTTTGGTTACAAACATCGTGACACGAGAATTTTAAATATTAGATTTAGCAAAAAAAATAGCCAGAATTCCAGTAGCTACCAAACAAAAAAATAAATTAGATTTAGAAATATTTTTAAAGTTTAAAATGAAATAGTTATTTTTAGTGTACACTATTGAGAATAAAAAATCCTATATAAAATTTATTTTGTTTCAGTTGCCTGAGTCCACGTTCTGCGTATTTCTACGAATTCCCACCCAGCGGTGAGTATTTTATAAAATTAAATACATAAGCTGTTTCTTTTGAAACTTTTCGGATTATAGTCTTTTGTATTTTAGCTTTTAATAAAATACCTTTTACAAGACTAAACGGTTTAATGTCCAACTGATTTCTTTCATACATTTTTGAGTTACACGAGACTATTCTAAGTGATTTATAATTCATCTTCTGCCTAGCCTTTTACCAAGCTATGTTGAGGTCGGCTGCCAGTTTTACCGGATTTAGCTAGCGACTGCCTAAGTATCTGACCTTCACGACCCATTGCTGGGTAATACAGTATTCCATAGTAAGACTGGTTGTCAGAATAATAATAATGATTGATTTTATTTATCCCCGAAGTTTTATAATTAAAACTAGCCTTTTTTATTTATATCAGGAAAGCAAACTGTCTTTTAGAAGTTCTAGCAGTGAAAATCAAACACAATGCAAATAGTACTTGAAAGCTATTTTAATATGACACAGATAGCCATTTATATATATATTACTAATAATAAAGCTGTGCTTTTGAAAAAAACTGTAATGAAATGCATGTATGTTTTGATAACATAATTAATTATTTATGATAACTCTATAATGTGAAACGACCCTGGGATTCCTTTAATTTCCTGTATGCTTCTTTGCCGTTTGTAATTTATTGAAAGGCAAATATTAGCCGACGTAAATCAAATGGAAAGAAAAACATTGTGCTTAACATAAAACGAAAAATGAGTTATGGCTAATTTAAAGACCCCTTAAATTTGAATAACGTCAGGAAAAATATGATAACAAAGTACTTGTTAACCAGGTATAATTAGGTTTAACTTATGATTTAAGTGCAATTTTAATGATTGAGTCTTTTTTTAGTTTGTACATTAAGGAATGCATCAAAACAAATTGTATGTATTGAGATACGGTTGTTGAAACTTATTCACATAATTATCAAATCATCGATAGTGCTAGTCTTATGTTTCATGCGCCTTTTGGAATATTTCGATGCATGTTGATGTAAGATTTATTTTAGACTAAAATAAATTAGCCGAATTGTTCCCGCCGTTCTTGAGTTATAATGCGCTTACCAACATTCATTTTTATTTATATAATATAGGATTGAATGAATTCATTCATTCATGAATTCATCCTATCCAAATTAAATCTAATTTTTTAATTATCAACAATAACTAATCATTAGACGTATTTAATAATATCATAATAATTACTAACCCCAGAAACTACTTACTTAATCCCAGAAAATTTCAGGTCATTAAGCGATCAAGTTATAAACAAGCTCATTATAAATCCCTACAAAACACGCGATAACTTTGAAGAAAAACCTAAAAAATGCCAAGCACTTAAAAGGTTGATTTATTAACTTCTAATGTTACAATGTCTAGCCAGACGTGTCGTGACTCAGCTTTTTGTAGCCTAATTTGTATTTAAAAAGTAATTGACTGGAAAGAAAGTCTTGATATATTTATTAGCTTGATTCTTAACAAAATATAAGTGACACAATATATTAAAATTTGTTTGTTAACTCATCGGGAAAAATGTAGATATTGGAACCAATTTTTTTTTCAATATATACAATGTACTGCACTAATATAATGTTAAAGCCTTCACGTAGAAATCGAGTAATAAAGAACAAATGTCACTATCAGTACAACGTCATTCAAACAGTCCAACATCTCAAAAATTTGGTAAGCAACCAAAGCGATGATCACTGATTACAAATAACTTAAGTAGTTTTTTGAGAAAACCAAAAACCCCTTTGGTTTCGACAATTTTGGAATACCAATTCCTTATTTTATAAGCTTATAGCTTTAATTGTTGTATGGTAAATAATATAATATATAATATTTTTGGGACAGATCACACACGGCCATCTAATCCCAAACTAGGCCTGAACTATGGCAACCAGACATCTGATAAACATACTTATATAATTCTAAATACATACATATTATTGATTAATAACACCCAGACACATAACAAATGATCGTGCTCATCACACAATAATTTTTCCTCAGTGGGAATCGAACCCACGACGTCCGGCTTAGCAGTCAGGGTCACTAGCCACTAGACCAACAGGCCCGTCTAACTATGGAGAAATTCTGATTGAATGATACATATCTGTCCGAAGAGGAAAGCCAACAATAAATATATACAAAACATACAATGTATCAATGGTAAATTGTATGCGTACCATAAACACAAACTACATTCACTTCCTTTGCCTTCAATTCTCAAACGATTGTATGCTGGTAACTTGAAAGCTTCTGATCATTATTTGTCTTCGTGATTTAGTATTCGCTATACAAAGGTATTTTATAATAACCAACCTTGTGTAAGTTGTTCTCTTTAGTGTAACTGTACCAACTAACAGAACAATATATTAGAAATATTAAAGAAACGTCTATGTTTAGTTTAGGTTTAAAATAATTAATCAGCCTAAATTGTGGTTGTAAAAATCATCCTTGCCAAACCTCTCTCCTCTTTCTACTTACCTTACCTATAAAGGTATGGTGCCACCGACTATTATAGGCGGTTCGTGTTGAGTCTTTTATCATCCTTAAATATATTATGTTTTCGTAGATAACTGCCTCGGAACTGCTAAGAAGAAAGTCACGACATTCTCAAGACTGCTTCGAGGGTTAAAATCACATAGGAAAGAGAAGCACGGTTCCTGTTCGCCGAAGCACACACACAGTCCGCGTCAGGTGCTGCCACCACAACGGGTAAGTATTCTGTAACTATTATTTTTATTTTAAATTTTTAACGCATTTATGCGAAAAAATTACTTGTAAATTATTTACAAATACTTTAAAATTAATTTCAAATTATTTTAAAAGTAATTGTTTCGCATACTGTAGCTTTGTAGTGATTCAACTACTAATACAAAGCTACAAAAAAATCGGTAGTGACCTCTGTAGCTTGGCAACTGGTACGTTGAACTGGGAGTCGCGGGTTCAATTCTATTTCTATTTGTATTCTATAACAATTTATTTTAGCTTAGTAAATTTTATGAGATTGCTCATAAAATGTATAATTATGTACGAGTAAGTACGGTTTGTGCATTTTTTCGGATTCTCCCGAATATTGTCGACAGTAATTAAATATTCAATCACGAAGCGCCAGTGTCGACGAACTAGTCTACCTATTCCGAAAAAGTCGCTTGAATATAAACTCTATGTTAGATAATTACATTTTATTTTAGGGTAGCATTATTTTGTTTTTGATTGTTTGTGTGCTGTGTGTGTGAGTTAGTAGTTTTGCATAACAAGAATAATAACTAATAATTATGTTTTGTGATACTGTGTGTATTTTTAATATAAGTACAATTTAGATAACTAGTTCTTTTGTATTAGTCCGTATTTATTATAGCGTTAAAGTATAATAGAGATAAAATTAAACTCGGCAGTAGTCTAATGGCTAGGGCGTCGCTTGCGATCATGTGGTTGCGGGTTCGAATCTCACCCATTACACTACCAACGTGAACCCACTCGTAACACAAGCATCTTAGCTTAGCACGAGGGGTTAACAAGTTTACTAGTAATGTGAAGCCTACATTGCTAGTAATCTTTAAAAAGAAATCTTTGTAAGTGTAGGTCTTATAATACACCATGGAAAATCTAATTATAATATTTGAGCTCCCGATGTAATTCTTTAAATAATATAATCTTGTGAATATAGAAAAGCAATTTACTCGTATGTACAAATATAATTTTCTTTTCAACATGCCTGTTCTTGACAGCAATTAAGACAATATTCCTCTTTATCTATCTTAAAAAATCATCTATTACATAATTAAAAAGTGATTATATTCGATTTTTATAAATGACTATACTTTTATTTTATAATTTATACGTTACGGTCATGTTTAAGTTTTAATAGTTCCTATTAATATTTTAGTAACAATGGTGGACATATTGTGTTCAGTTTATAATATTCTCGTGGGTGGGCTAATTATGCTGCGAAACGTAGGTACTGTCTATAACTTGACACTTCACACCGACAACTAACAGTTTGTACAGAGTATTAATTAAGATAACTTTGATATCAGACTTACATTTTCAATTGAATACACGTTGTATAATTTTAAATATCAAATTGAATTCACTTAAAATTTTAAGCCAAACTTTAGATAAATATTTCGTTTTTGTTCGATACCGACGTTCAGTTGTTATTTAAGACAAATAAAAGAGCCCAAGCTGGGTTTTTATTTCAAGTACATACAAAAGATATAATAATATATTGGTATGAGTAATGTGTAGGTTTAATGATTTCAATATTTAAATTTTTGAAGCGTAGTAATTTGAAGCGGCGGTAGCTTAATGGCTAGGGCGTCGAACTTGCGATCGTGTGTATGCGGGTTCGAATCCCACCCATTACACTACTGACGTGAACCAACTCGTAACACAAGCATCTTAGCTTAGCACGAGGGGTTAACGAGATTACTAGTAATGTGCGACCCACATTGCTAGTAATCTTTTAAAATAAAAAAAAAAAAACAAAGAAAAAATTCAATTGTCAACTTTATAACTCGTTTTAATAATTTTTTATTTATTTTTTCTAAATCAATTTTATTTTTGACCTACAAAAATATAACGCACCTGCAGCCAGCGGGTAATTACGGTAATGTACCTATAGTGTATCGTTATGGCGGTCTATGGGGGAGCACGTTCAGCTATTAATATTGATACATAAATCCATAACGGTGGGGTAAATCAGCGGAAAATGAACAGAATACCATCAACACTAAACTTTCACTGTACCTATCTTTGTATCCGATTTGTATTAGAAATTTATCTTAGCTAGGGAAAAACGTAAAATGTAAGTATAAGAAATCTTGGTAAGTATAAGATTTCTTCAAGAACACTTCATATTCGATTATTTTTAAACATTTGGATTGAAAACTATAAAATTCTTTGCAAAATTTTGGACCGCCCCACATACCTAAGTATTGCCGCCATTGTCACGGTTTCTCGTTAGTAACAACAACAGTTTGTAACCGAATCTTAGTTTGAGTACACGCTCACGGCGCTGCGTCTGTCTCTCGTTTTTTCATACATTCCTTTTTGCTACCCCCCCATGCACCATTATGTGGATCCGGCGCGACGCCGGTACGCCTTTGACATGCACTCCCAGCAATTAGTATGACGCGTCATATGTACTCACGTACGTACAATACGTACTAGGAACGCTTAATTTTTTTTAATGTTTTGTCTTATTTTGGCGCCGAAAATTTGAAACTTACTCAGTTCTTTAGGGTTCAACGGATTCACATCAAATTAATTTTACTTAAGATATCTTCGTTATGAAACGGGGCATGTCAAAATTGACGATTTATAAAAGTTATGAGATAGAACTTTTTGCAAATAGTTAGTACGTGAATCGCGGGATTCTGTGGCCACCGCCTACGAAATCGTACAACTGGTGGCAACAGCAATGACAAGGAAATTCCATAACACGCCAATAACATGCACACACAGAAATACACGCTTCGAATACGCAACTCATCTCTCCCAAATTAAGTGCTACATTTTTCCACGTCCACCTATATATTTATTAATCTTCAGACAGGGGAGGTGAAGTGGGGGGTTGTACGTCACCGCATGCCTTTTGAGAAATGACGCCTGCCAAAGTTAAGTCGGTTGAGCCAAGCCAAGGCGGTGAGTTATGAACGTTTGTTGAGCCAACGGATAAAGGCCATTAGAGCCCCAGTATAATCCTTATCGGCCAAGTTGCACTTAGGATTAGTCTTGTCAAAAGTTGCCTTTTTTCCGTTTATTGACCGAACCGTGTCCAGCTGTGATTAGGGGATCAGAAGTGGATGAGTCTTATTTGTAATGCTCGCAGGACCCCCTTGCTTTAGAAAGTTGGAAACTTTACTTTCCTTGTTGAAATTTAGTAATCACTTATGCACATAACGACTGACTGAAGACTCAACAGACTCTTCTGACATCTTTTGGATCTAGTTTAGATTGGTAGAGTTGATCTTCTTCCCTTAATTTTCGAACCACTGACTGCGAACTTTTTGGCTACTAAGGGCCGTTTTTTTAACTCGAGTTAACTCAACCAATGGTTAAATATGCTAACTAATGGTTTCGAAACGTGTTTTAGTTAAGTTAACGTTATGTAAAAGTTAAGTTAACTCGGGATCAAAAAACTGGACCTAAGTCAATTTCCAATTGCTCAGTAATTTGAAAGAAAGATAGCTACTAAGCAGATTATCATGTACCTACTTGTTTTCATAAATCAGTGTTGCGGTGGTAAGCACTGAACAGCTATTCCTTTAAAATTAAGTTCAACCAATTTTCAGTGAAGTAAATTAAATTCTGCTTAGTCGCATGCCACGTCATCGCTCGGCGTTCGCCACCAAAACCGTGATAAAATTGTATTATTCTAGTTGTTATTTTGCAGAATTAGAAGCTTAACTCGAGGCGATAAATAAAAAGTTCCGGCTTTAATTCCGTTACTTACTTACTTGTTTGAAGAAAATAAACGCGAGTCATAAATAATGTGGAATCGGATTCCTATTTTGATGAATTTCGCGAAACAGTTTATTGTTCAAATCAAAAGCCTTTCGTAGTAAGTTTTGTAATTGACTCTTTAATATAAATACTAAAAAACATTCGCACTAGATCGTTAAGTTAATTTTAACTTAATGTTCATTTCTAAATTCCCATAAAATGAAATAGTCGTATACATTTTATAGCCTATGAATAATATATATTTTATTGGCTAATAGACATAATACGAATGATAAGGATCCTGTGTTTGAAATGTACACCTATAGCTTATAACGTTTTATCTGTAGGTTCAGCCTTAATCCCCATAAGGCCTTTTAACGGTTTCCCCGCGAAAACAAACAAATCAAAAAAAGGTCTGTCGGTCTAAAAAATCTATAATAAAATTTTTACTTAAATTGAGTTGATATAATTTATTATGTCTTATAATATTCGCGATATTGACAAAAGAGTTTGTATTAACTGTATTGTATTATCTTAAATGTAGGATTAAATAGACAAACCTTTTTATAAAACAAAAACGTTTTACTTGAACATCATTCAGTATTTTGCACTGTATTTTAAAACTATGTTTTGGATCGTTTAGATGTAGGTAGCTAATAAAAATTGGTATTAATATTTTGATAAAATTTCATTGGACAGTTTTTACTTATGGTTTGTGCCAACATGCGGAAAAATTATGTATCTACTTGTGGCTAAAAGTCTAGAAGCGCCAACTCGTACGTCATCAATGCTGAAACTGTTTTGTTTTACTGTAAGTGTCTCCATTTTTTTTGCGATATAAAAAGTATGGAATAGTAATTTAAATGACTGATAATGTTTCATGAATTATTGTTCCTTAATTATATATCTATCTATACATGTACCTACAATAAAAACAACATAATAATATAATTATGCAACATAAAATCAAACGGGAAATTGTACTGATCCGCTAACAGCTTCAGAAAAAAAAAATGTTTTATTTAGAATCATAAATACATAATCCCCTCCTCTTAATAAATTGCACGTACGTTTCTTTTTTATTTCTTAGTTATCTTACTATCAATATAAAATGCGTTAAGAGCAGTTTATAAATGACCAATACCTAGAGCAATTTTAACACAGTGACAGTTAGAAAATAAGGAACTCTTCCCTTGCCAATTCTGCAACATTTTCAACGCCAAATTTTATAAACTGCATTTAGTCCAATATTTGTAAGAAAGCCATAAATAATAAAGTTATCATACTATTGGATTCACATAGTATTGGCACATTGCCTTATCCTTCTTGTAGGTATTATCGGTACTTGTTTATGTGTATGGATTGTTCTCTATAGAGGGTAATAAAACGTTATAGTTGCTCGGGCGCTTTTACCATTCGAAGACCGTAAATACGAGCATCTTGTAGCGATAAACGCGTATTGCGCGCTGCATTGTTAGACAATTTGGTATTATGGCGTACAGTGTTTTGGCATCTGTTCTAAGTAACCCAAAATAGGTGTGTTTTGATAAGTTATTAGTTTTTTAGCCGTGCCTCGGAAAGCACTTTAAGCCGTTGGTCCCGACTGTCGTACGGTGATCTTTGACAGGCGTTACAATTCTGACAACCAGTCTTACTATGGGATACTGTATACCCAGTAAAATGGGTTGTGGAGGTCAGATAGGCAGTCACTCCATGTAAAATAAAGTATTCAGCTAAATCCGGTAAGACTGGAAGCCGACCCCAACATGGCTTGGAAAAAGGCTAGGCAGAAGAAGATTAGTTTTTTAGCGTATGCGCAAATACGAAAGAAGTTCTTAATATACGTATTATTTGACCTTGATATATTTATACTATACTTTCTTGCATAATAGGTAATATGATTTTAAACCTATCTTAATAATTTTTTTTGGTCTATTTTATGCAAAGGCCTTGGTCGTGAGCAGTGTTAACATTTAAATATCTACCTACAAAAATAAATAAATTAGTCTACAAACAAAATAAACATTTTATCTATTAACTAATATCTTTTAATCCCAAATACGAAACAATCATGTAGAATAAAATAAAAATTTAGCCGATTAAGTTTCAAAGTACGAAAAGTTGCGTAAACATATTATAGGGCTACCAAACACTAGCAAAATAATTTTCATCAAATATCAACAAATAATTATTGTGTCAATATAATTAAACGTTTTTTTTTAAGTTTTGAGTTTTAAAAATTCATAAGATGGATGCTAACAAAAATTTTTTCTTCAAATTTTTTTTTTTCACATCTAACTTATTTCATTGTGCAGCATACCTATACATTGGCGTATTCACTTCAAACAGTCAATGAATTATAGATGTGCTGTGTATTGATTAACCAAAAACGGCATCCAGAATATATTATCGAAAATAAACTAAATAAATTAACACAGCGGTAAAGTGTTTCGGTGTTTGTCAGGCATTGGTGGCAGCGGGATTGTTAAATCATTACGTCACTAATATTAACTTGCTTAGCTAGCTTATTATGAGCAATTAATTTTAACCTCACATGAATTGTTTCTTTAAGTTGTAATACTTTGTTCAGAATAGGAATGTTGACAAGTTAAGAAAAGTAGCAATGTATTAGACGTATTTTTTCCTTTATATAAGTAATGAACATTCACGAAGATAAAATTATTTTATTCCTATTTGGATCAATTTATGAATTTAAAATTGTTGTTTACGTGTTTTGTAAAACTAATTGTGTTCATCAACTTTTGTTGCTGACTGTACAATAAAATTCCGTTATTTAACAAATTATTATAATGTCATTATGAGATTTTTAAATGCAAATTAAATCGATCTATTAGATTAAATCACAGGAGTGAAACTTAAAAATCGTATTTTAATAGAACAGAATACATCCCAGAATTGAGAATTTTGCGATGTACACTTTTGTCACGCAAAATATTTCGTTATTCGCGGAACCGAACAGTAAAGCAGATTATTCTGGGCGTACAACTCTATTTGTGGCGCATTTATCAAGTTTACTTTTGTTCTGTATTCAGAGCTATTGTTTTTGACACAGATTACTCTCCTAGCACGATAAGCTATGAAACTTGTATGCAACTTTGTTTTGAATATTTTTGCATTACTTATTAATTAAATGAGTTGAATGTTTCGCCTACTTTGTGGTTCGTTTAAAACTTTTTCTGCTATAACTTGTTGTTTATTTGAAAACTTTTGTTGGGTGGCGTGAATTTTAATTGTTTCATTATTTAAGCAACGTGATAAATAAAAAAAATATGGGCGTCAGGTTTAGGTTTCTGAAATCGCGTTTTAATAATCTTGTGCCAATCCACAGATCTCGATTGTGATTGGTTAATCAAATGAATAATAACCAATCACATCGCTTAACATGTAGTTTGACAAATTATTTAGTACTTACTGCGGTTTTTATAATACTACATAGAGGATCATACATTATGGTAGGTGAGTCTATACTCAGCATTTCAAATTTTGTGGATGAAAAATATGTTTTAAGACGCCAAAAAATATCGTATAACTGTGTAATAGAATGCTATTGCACATTTCATTTATGTTTGTTTATCTACAGTTTCCAATTAGATTCCTCCCAACATTCATATTCCATAAAATTAATTATTAATTCAATATCTATCAATGCTTGTCCCCAATTATCGTGTCAACTGCTATCCTGAAATACTATTAATTTGGCAATCAAATTTGAATTGTATTACAATATTCATAGATTATTTATTTATTAGTACTTCATAGATCTCTGAACAACCGAAACTCATGTTAGTGTCAAGTCAAATATTGATTGTGGCGTTGATTTATTTCCCTGGTTTGTACCTTAACTTAACACTGCTAGAATAGATCTTATCTTTTTAAATTAATCTTTAATTCAGTGGGCTTTAAGAATTCTTACTTACTTTAACGTTACTCGATTCAAGTGATTTCGAATAACTTAGAATATTAAGAATTTATTTCATCATTCTTCTTTTAGAAACACATGAATTTGTTTAACGTTAGTCATTTTGTTACACTCAATCCAAATTTAAAAAATCGATTGTGAGGCAGCAACGTTAATTCCATGAATCGAGAATTAAATCCACACGTTAACTCTATCACAAATTCAGTAGCAAAACCATTAAGCCGTCAATAGCTCGCTTCAAAGCATAATTTTAGAACGATATTTTCGAATAAAGAAAACGTGTGTGACTTTGATAAGGGGCCAATAAATCGTACGAGGTTCGAGTTTGGGGCATCCGCGCTGTCGCATTATAGAAGCTCCTATTGTAGGCTATTCGCATTATTCCCTTATCAAGTGGGAGTTAATGGGCGAGCATTGTTGGTCCTATGATTAATTGATTCGTACGTACATGCTTTCATTGTGATGCAGATATCCTTAGCTTTTTCCTTGCTTAAGTGAAAATGATAAATTGAAATCCATTGTACCAGTAGTTGTGACGCTATGAGCGTATGCTAATTAGTGCGGTGTGATTTTGATTGTTTACTTTAAATTTGTTAGTACAGACAATAGTGAATTATGAATGAAGTTGGAGTTGGTAAATATGGAATAATAGTTTTGTATCCGGCTTGTAATTGAATGTTAGCTTTGTTAGTTCGGTTGTATTATTTAGTAGGTAAGTGAAGTCAAATAATAAGTCAGTCGAGGGTATTCTATTTCCGGTAGTGGTACATAATCAAAAGTCGTTATTTCATGACCTTACGTTGAGATCAATAGCGCTTCGGTAGCATTCACAATTAGGTATACAGGTAATTTCCGAAGTAATAAAACAATATTATTAACAAACGAAACCCTTAACAAACGAATACCATACCTATTATATAGTCTGCAGGAGGATATAAGGAGCGAAACTAATAAAAATATATTTAAAATAAATTAAAAAACATTATTTGGAAATGTGTTAAGGTGCTACCTACTTGTATGTAAAAAGTGTTAATGAGACTCACCCGACCCCACAGTATACTTGATGGGATAAGTTGACTGTAGTCAACTTAATAAAACCATGCAAGTGTTAACAAAAAATGACGTATAAAATCCCGTAACTATGATGCATCACGTACGTACATAATTTGTACACAAATGCATTCATAACTCTTTCGTAAAAAGCACTCGTGAAAAAGGTATTTAACATAAGCATTTAGGTGCCAACGTTGAATAATCATAGCATGCAATGCACACTTTAAGAACCACGGAAAAATATTTATGGTAAAGATTAAATAATCGTTTTTTAAATGGTATAATGTAGTTACTTGTATTTTATACCAACGACGCATTGGTTCATTTTAAGGGTTAGCCTTTAGTAGTATAAATAAGTGTGTACAGATATAATAAAATTAATAAATGTGAACAACATCACATACATTACTACGAATCGAAAAAGTAAAGGTACCACAAACCCGAGACAATGTAGAAAAAAGTAGTTTTTTTTTCTACATTGACCCGTCTGGACAACGAACCCGGGTCCTCAGAGCTAGCGACACCTTGAAATCCGGTGTGTTCAGCACTCCGCCAAGAAGGCATATATGGTGAATGTCTTCTGCAGAAATATTTCGTTCTAATTTTTGGATAGTGGTACTACTACTACTGGTAGTGGTAGGTTATGGATCAAGATATATTTGATTATCTCTAGTAATGAAGTATACTTAACTTAACTTATATCTTTAAAACTTGGTTTACACTAAAAATATAAAAAAAATTAAAACTTCTAGCGAGCTCTAGCTATAATTTATCACAGCGTCGTTATTCGCGAGAACGGTGATTCGTGAAAAACTTTCGACTTTTCGAAGTAGCTAACAGTGTATTTGCGAAATCTTTATGAGAAAAATGACTGGCTGATCATATGATAAATGGTCTAAATTTTACTTTATATAGGAAGATACTACCTTCTTACTTAATTTATATTTTATGTAGTGAATGTAGATAATTAGCATCCGTTTTGTTATGTAAAGCTTTAGAAACACTACTGTTATTTAAGATTTAATAACATATTATTATAATTATATAATAATAAATATTATAAAATTATATCCTATAAGATAGTGTGTGTATATTATTCTAATAAGTATTTTAAATATTCTACTTATTTATAACCCAAAAGACTTACGCACCAAGAAATAGTCCCGATAAACTTAATAGCCAAGTCTTGGCCTCAAAATTCCAAATTTCCTACAGGTTGATACACCGGACAGCGTGCTACAAAGTGGCCTAGGCCTTGGGCCTGGGCCTGACACGGCCTTAAGGTCCATGGTTGACCCGAGAGACTATGACCGCCTCCGCTTCTTTCAAATGAGTGCCGCCCAACCAAACACCTTCGAAGAGACTATTCATAGGGTGAGCATTCAGCACATTTTCCTATTTCATCTATGACAGGCAGAGCTGCAAAACTATGGTCAAATCAGTATTTTCCCCTTACCTTTTTATAAATAAAAATCGTAGATATTTGTAAAGAATGAATTAAATATATCCACTTTTGCAAAAAAATATCTTCAATATGAAACCCTTTGTATTTAATTATACTAATTACAGTCCTATTCTGGTGTACTAAGTTCGTTTTTGTTAGGCAAAATAAAATAGAATTGTGTGGCTTGGTACCATACAAATAGCTATTATTTCACTAAAAGTAGAAGCTCTGCCTCTCAAAGGTGTTTCAGGAAAATGCCGTAATCTGTTATGCTCTGGATGGCAAATATTTAGTCTATTTATATATATGTATAGATTTTTTTATATATATTTGTAGGTTATTATAAGAATTATTTGTTAAAGTTTTGGGTGGCTTATTACATGTCCTTATATGAAGATTCTCTGATGACTTAGACAATTTTAATGAAGCATTTTATTCAAACTTTTTATATTGCTTATTTTAGTTTTGTGAGCTTTTCGTATTTTTTTTATTACGTAAGGGTTTAGACATACTATTATTTGTTATAAATGTACACGATTGCTATAGTTTTATCTTTATTATCATGCTGCAGGTTTTGATATTTTATAAAAAGATAAGTTTGCCAAACAGAGTAATAACAGACTTCAAAATTCAAAATCTCATTGATCACATTTTGGCTTATTTTATCGGCATGCTCAAAGAATTGGAGGTGGCTCTATAAACGGATCTTATTTAAAAGAACAGTGGTGCTGATTCCTCTGTACGCAAACTAAACTAACTAATTAACTAAATTTAAACCATTGCTATGTTTTACTTACATAAAGAGTGAGGAAAAGACGGCAATAGATAATAACTAACTAGAAATGTCAAACTAGTTTTCGCCTTGAACATCAACGTTTCTACTTGTCGCCAAATTTGTATGAGAATTTTAGTTGGAACTAACAGTTTGACAGTTCTAATTTGCGTCTGTCCTTTTCTAAGTATTTACAAGTGAAAAAGATACCGATGGACTTAAATTAGTTTAGTACGTGTTTAACAGAATCGGGGCCAATGTATTATTTCACCATTTTATGAACACTTTTTCTTTTATTCATTCCAATATTATTTTTCCACAGCACCGTAGCTTGGCATAATTTGCACGAATAATGTTCTGCATGTAAAATTGATGAGGGATGCATGTAATGCACGATAAACATCATGGTATTGTTTATGAGATACACAAACAACTTATCTCGTTGAAATTATGCACTTTCTGTTATGTTTGCATACATTCTAATCTTATATCAATTATTTTCAGGGATTAAAGACTTCAACTTCTCACCTGTTATGCTACTTGGATTATTTAGTTTCTTTGTTTCCGTGCAAATCTTTACTTAGATATTTTTTGTTGCAGTTAAAATATCAAGAAGCAATGAAGAAAAAAGATAAGCTAGCAAGAGAACAAGAAGAGGTATGACCACATATTTAAATGCTCATCATTTATTTAATTTGACTGGGTAAAGAAAACGTAATTCTATTTAATCCGTCAGTTAGGTAATAAAAAAATAATACACCCATATTTTTGTTTCATCAAATTAACAAATAATGACAGTTAAAACGCATTAAAGTTGGGGAGTGGGGGCTCACTACGTCATGGCTCGGGATAAATTTTATCAAGGCGTGACGTCATGTGACATTTCACTCAATATATCTCCATAATTTTTTGAACATGTAAAAAATGAAAAATAACGTGTCCAATACTTTTCAATAATCTACCTGAGAGACGAAAAAAACTTATTTCACACGACTATTCTTCCTTGTTCGTAAACGAACCCTAAACGTTTCTCAAGACCGCTTGAATGCGGCGTACATAAATTTACTGCAAGTTCTCCGCCTTTTACGAAGCGGACATCCAAAAATAATCTGATGGTAGCCTCGCACTAACGTGTAATCTCCTCTCAGGCTCAACCATTCGACGCACCTACCGAGCCAAGCTAATCGTGCCCTAATCTCGGACTAAGCCTATTAGAGGCAGTTGTATCGCTTCCCTACGAAACTTCAGAAACCCCTTGCTCAGCACATTTCACTCGTAAACTACGGGTCGAACTTTGGAATATTGTACATTGAAATTTTACAGTTTCAATAAACTGTTTGCCGCAATTTCGTTCAACGTGGAATGAGAGTATTGGGACTTTTAATAAAAATATTTGTAGCAAACATTTTGATAAAAATAATATTCTTATAATCTACAGCTGTGGCGGGAAATTTCTCAACGCATTCGTTAATATAACTGGAGTAAACTATACGGAAAATTTTGTTTCAAATAAATGTTCGTGTTTAAAATCCGAACAGCATGTTTCGTTGAAATTTTGCTAAAATCTCATTTCCTAGAACAGTGCGACACGTAAATCCCTTTCGTGTATAAACTGCGCCGTCTTGGTAACTAAGTGTGCATAAATTAAGTTAATGTTCAATACTTTTCTACTTACGAGGAAGTGGTCTTTTTATTGCCCCCGTGAATATTTATTATCGTGTTCACGAATTCAGGAAAATATTTCCTCTGAAAAATATTTAACTACATACTATCGATCGGCACACGTTTCGTACGCATGTGGGTGAACTGAATTTAGTGGGGACTATAAATAAGTAGTGTTACAAAATCAGAGTGGCATAACAGACTAAACGAAATTAAGCTTACTTACAGCAAGAAGAGCGAACGCTCTTATACAAATTATGTATACCTAGTAGTTACATATTCATGTTTTTTAGGGTCAGGTTTACTTCTTACCTTTTATAGTGCGTGTATTAAAGCCTATATTTTTGTTTCTACTATAAAACGTACGTGTAGACATGAATAAAAGCATCTCATTTGCTTACTAAACCCGTAAAGATTTTATATCTCACTCGAAGACATTGCTATTTTACACAAGGAAACTGGAATGAACTCGGCGGGTGGGTAAAAATGCAAAATCCAAAAATGTTTAGGCACAATGTAACGGACTCGTGAAAATTGCTCATTATTTTTAAAATTAAAATTTTCCTATCTTGTTTCTTCACTCCCCTACAAAATAGCTAGCTCAGTTTCCTTGCAAAATTAAAATAATATTATGTTCTTTAGGGGAGAATTTCTCGCAAAATATTCAAAACATCGGTCGATGTGTTCAGTTTTTTTTTGTAAAATTAGATATTAATTCTTGTTACAGATTTTGAGAGACATAAGACATGGTCTTATGAACATGGGAAGAGATGGTGTCCGAGGCCCTTTTGGAGGTACGTTTTATATCTCCATTAACCAGTGCCAAATCCTACCTACATTAAATATGTTTTAATAATGCTTATGAGTTGAGTACTCAAATTTGATTGTTTTGGGTATTCTGTTGTGCTAATGTAAATAAGCATATTATAAATATTTATGAAATACCAAATTAATTAAATAGTGAAAAAGCGGAAAACGTTTAAATAGATCTCGATTGACTATTACTAATGTCCCAAAATATGTGTTTTTCCTTATGCAAATAAAAAAAAAGAACTTGATTTGGCTTTTACACTATTTAATATTACTTTAACAGAGTGAAATAATTCAAACAATCAGATTTAGTTATTTGAGTTATCGTGATAACGCATGTTGCTTGCACGTTTTTTTTTATATTTAAGTTACGTGTATAATACATTTATTGCGGAATGCTTGTTTTGATGATGTTAATTTTTTACGTCGACATTATAATCATTCGGTACATGCTTTCGATGTGCAACTATCATTCATCAGTATTTTTTCATTTACTGGAAGAAAGAATTCAAACGAGGATTCTAAAATTTTAACGTTTTTGCTTCAAAAAGAGAGCGCGTTAGAATTTTGATAAATAAGAAAAAAATTATAAACACAATCACCTTCATTCATCAAAAATTGTTTAATTTGCGACAAATGCTGAATGCATGTTCTGGAAAAAAATGTTTTGCAACCACGCACGGCTTTACGATGTTCGTATACAGCTTTATCTGCAGTGTTGTCAGTGAATCGCCACTATATGGAAAGCATTTTTACGGTAAACTTTTTTGGCAATTTTGTTAGCACGTATTTTTTATTTGCATTACTGGAAACTGAACTAAATTGAACTTCAGAGGTTCTAATAGAGGGCTCGTTTACAGACGACACATACATGTACGACGACGAAGCAAGAGGCCTCTCAGGACGAGGACATTGGTACGACGAACCACCGTATGAAAGTGATCCCGAAGATTTTTTAATGGGAGCTGGATCGCCGGCAGCGACTTTTCACAATGGAAGAGTTTGTTTTACTCTCAACCTCCGAAATGAACCAAGTGGCGAAGGTGTTATTTCTCTCAGAAGCGCTGGCGATATTAGTGTAGCAAGAACCCCTCGGAGGGGATTAATAATTCCGCAGAGTGGCCCCTACCCAACCACCGTGATCCCCTTGCGAACGGCAAGAGATCGGGAGAGTGGGGATTACGCGGCATCTGACATTCAATCTATAGGTTCAAGATTATCTGGTATCTCTTTAGATTCGAATAGATCAGAAAGAGAATCCAGGCGAGGTTACAGGCAAATGTCCGGATATCGGATAGGTGTCGATCATTTATCACCAGCTTCATCGGACTATGAAGATCAAGAAAGTGAAACAGATTCACAACACATAGCCACTGTGCACAAGGTAATTTGATAATACTTATTTTTGTGTTTTTTTATTAATTTCTTATTGTTTTATGTCTCGCAATAACTTTAAATAAAATTGCTGATACAAATGTTGCTTTAATTTTAATACCCTTTGCCCAATTAACAATTTTATCACTTATTCCAGTCAGCAGAGGAATGCGAAGGCGTATCGAATCTGGCGGGAAAGGTTCGAGGATTAAGACAAGACGTCCAAAGAAAAATATCAAGATTAAGACAAGAAAGGGGTCCAGAAGGCAGCGATAGGCGGACGAGTGGTGACCATGCGTTTCCATGTTCTAATAGTTCTTTTGAAAGTCTTCCCAGCGGATCAGGCAGTAGTGAGTGGATTTATTGAGTTATTTGTTTGTGTTAATATAAATGGTTTTGTAAATAAGTTTGTCTTTCCTTTCTTTGTGCTATAACACCCCACGAGTTACTTACAGACACCTTTTTGTATTGTACTTAGATCCAAATTTTATTTGCATCGTTACCTAATCCTACTAATTGCATCGCAGTAAATTACTAAAACTACTACCTATTCACAGTCGAACAAAGATGTACACAGGTATTTTACTTTCAATGTGTTGGTCGTAGGCATTGGAATTTATTTTATTTGAGCCTAGAATATTTATGTACAGGCACACAAGCATTGGTTCGCGCCGGTAGTAATCACTCATCTCTCTCGGCAGAAGAAAACATAGAATTAAGTCCAGCCGGGCGGAGTTTACTCGTGCCGCAAATGCTGTGTCGAGCTCGGGCGCTTGTCGATTACGTACCCAATATTTATGAGAAAGATGCCCTGAGATACAAGGTAAGACGACTTAATACCAAAGCGTACTCGTTGCCTGCATCCAGGAAGGAATTTCTAAAGCATGTTATTTGTCAACAGAAAGGAGACATCATAGAAGTTATAAACATGAACGCGTCCGGCATTTGGCGAGGAGTACTCAACAATAAAGTTGGTAACTTTAAGTTCGCTAATGTAGAAGTTCTATCTGAAAGAGACACAGTACGTTCAAGGTCATCTAAATGGTGCAAGAGTCGGGAAAGGCTGTGGGAAACGCGGCCTCGTACCGTAGAAGAACTATTGAGAAGAATTGATTTGCTGGAATATGCAGTCGCGTTTGCAAGGAATGGTTATGAAGACATTGAATTATTTAAAGAGATTGAACCCTCAGATTTAGACTACTTGGGAATAATGACTCCAGAACATCGAACACGTATTCTGGCTGCTGTTCAACTTCTGCATCAATTAGAATGTAAGCTATTTTAATATTTCGTATTCCACATATTTTTTCATAATTATTTGTTTTAGTCAAGTAATTAAAATCCATTATCAACTGTCGTAGGTGCCGAAGGTGAACCAGAAGCTGATGGAGGTGGCTCAAGTTCAGAAGGTGGTGACTCTCCCTTTGGAAGACGTCAATTTCCACGAGATTCAGGATGTTACGAGGCAGGAGTTGGTGTTGGAGGCGTCCGAGTGCGCACTTCACCTCTAGTTCACAGAGCTGACGAGCCTACACATAGGCCACCAGATCCCGCACCGCAAGCAAAACGTTCGATTCGTAGACGACAGCCAGACGATGCCGAATGCGACAGAATTGAACGATATCCCGGAACAGGTACTGAAAGGACAACCGTACGAACTGGTGGTCTACCCGGCGGTGCTAGAGACGATACTTGTGAATCTGACCATCGGCTAAATGTTGTCAAGTTTGTAGCCGGTGGCGAACCATGTGCATCTGAGAAAAGTAGCGACTCAGGGGTGAGTAGTTCGTCGTTAAGTTCTGCTCACCCCCACCGTCCCTGAGCGAGGCCTACCGCGCCCGCGCTTGCATAGGCGCTGGCGCGGGCGCGTGTGCAAGCCGCGCAACCGCCCGCATCCCCCGCCGACACTGAACCATCCGCGCCGCCCGCGCCTGAAGATGAATAAACTAGCCAAATAATTTTACCGCACATTTAATTTGGTTTATAAGAAACATTTTATTAGGTACGTGATGCTCTTAGTTAAGCAGTCTTTTTTTATCTTTTTATTATCATTAATCGAAAAGTCTGTATACCTTTGTCACATATTTCATAAACATTATCCTAATCAACTCGAAATAAGACTGAAAATTACTTTCTAAATGAGAATGGAATAAGTCAGTGTTACGGGCGGTGTGATAGAAATAAGTGTGGGTTTACTTCTATTTTAGAAGATATTGATTATGAATGGACTTTTGTCTTTGAAATATAATGGTTTACTGCGTCAAACCCACAATTAATATTCTTTGTGAAAGAACTTGTTACTTAAAGACTGACCCGAGTTTCATTGCATGTTCATGTGCTGATTTTTTATGAAACGGTTAGCAGTTTAACTAACTATAATGTATAATCACTCTTCCTCTTTGATACATGTATTCAAGTAATAAAATGTGAATGAGAGATTGATGTCAATAATTTCGAATGATAACTGATTTCTAGAAAGGAATATTATTAATATAAATTGTAGATATTTTATTTAAGTTGCTTGTTACGATTTCACATGTGGATTTGAAATCGCTTTTTATCATTCCGTCATAAATTGGAAAGCATATCATAGATGGCAGCAATTTATTATCTAAGTTGGTTTTGATTCATTACCCTGTTCAAAATACAAACAAACAAGGCTTCTAATTGTGATTAAAATTTAGCCGGTCCTTTTGTAAATAATTATACGCGTTCATTTTTAATTTACGTAGTGATAAATGACCTTGTATTCTTCAAATCTAGGGTCTAGTTGTCCCGTTGTATTTAATCATGATTCATTCGTACCCAGTGCATAAAATGTCCGGGTTTTATCCACATTCCCCAGTGTGAGGATGGCAATTCATAAATTGCGTATCATATTGACTTGTGTCATTTTTGTGTTTACGTACTTTGTGTTTATTTTGAACAGAGTATTTAAAAGCTTTTATGACTGTATGTATGACTGTATTTAGGTAATATTAGCGGGGGCAATATGCCACTTGTGTAAGAACCGGGGCGTTGGAAGCGCAACATTTAATAGCAATAACTGTAAATACATAATAGATAGGTTAATTACTATATGTATGTTGATAAAAAGTTTTTGTAATTGTTTAAGAGAGCGTTATGCGGTAAGCCGTATGTACAGATAATGTAGTAAATCTGTGAAATTTTGAATTTCACCCCGCTATCTTCCGTGTCATGGTAAAGCAATTTGACATACTTTACGATCTTCGCACTTGTGACTGGGCTCTCGTAAAATTGTAACCACTGTCAAACTACCGATGAAACAAAACAATATTAGGTTCCGCAGGTTGCGTCATAGTAGAGAACACTCCGTTCACCTATTGTAATAATATTACCTTTCTCATATTGTACGTACAAATGTGGATTTTCTTTAATATTCTTCGATAAGGTGGATCTGTCTTGAATATGAACGGTTTCATGTATAGCTGTATAAATTTAATAAATACAATCGGTATTGTAATATGATTACAATATGCACGTCTAATTATGTCTTTAGAAATTGAAGAATCTATCCTCCTTGTGCTATTTACTATTCAAATCAGATCGCTTTTAAACAAATTGTTTCTGTTGAATATTTTACACAATTCTTTAATTTGAATGTAGAAATGTTCACTTAATTTGTTTCTGGTAGGCTCAGCCATTTGTGTCAGAAATTGGGCATTCCCGACTGTCCGTTGTAACACATGTAAATTTTGTAAAAAATATTTCTTACACACTTTTCGAATACAATCGTGAACTAGTCCGAACTATTGAATGTACATAGTTAAATGTTTGTTACTTGTATATTGTAGATAGAATATATTTCTTTTGAATTGTATATGCAATGAAATTAATTCTTTATTAAAAAAAACAATGTTAATTAAAAAGATAATTTATTTATAATCAAATTTACGTTGACGATGCTCAGGTAGATGTGAATTTATCCATAGGTTTGTGGTTATAGAGTTGTTTTTAATACTTGTGATGATAATAATTATTAAGCTGTATAATTCACATTTCTTTTAGTTTCGTTAGCCGTACATCATTAACGGTGCGTACTTTTTGTAGCATTTTTTTAAACAGACCTTATGTGTAAGTTAACTAATCTGTTTACAAACATGGATTCTAAATAAATAAATCCGAAAAATATTTATGCATTTTATTTAATACCCTTTGAAACAGCAAACAAAACCTTAACAATTGTAAAAGTAGGTATATTACATAATTATATCATCGAAAGTCTCTCTAAAATTATATTATCTTTGCAGAAATATATTTTATTAAACACAGAGGTTATGTTTCTTAGTTATCAATAAAACATCTTACTGCAAAAGCAATAAAAATGTTTTTCTTTATAGATACATTTTCAACAGGGATACTATAGCTACTCTAGCTCTTTTACATCTTTATTCCCTTGCACGATAAAGTGATAACTATTCATCATTTTGTATGACAATCTAATAGAATATTCAGTTTGGATTTTCGTAATCTTAACAGACCTCAATTAAGTATACACAAATCAGGAACAGGCAGCTATAAATAATCCAATAACAATATACTATGCTTAGCGCCTGGTCCAGTCGGGTTCCAATGTCTGCAATCCTAAATGTAATGGATAAATTATATCACTATCGATAAATCTTTGTTACTAAATCATACAAATGAATACATAAGAAATAACTTGTCTGAATAAATAACAGGAATGATATAATCCAATTATCAGTCTATGAATTTAAATCTAGTTGAATATTAAAATGTGGTACCGCAAACTATTACAAGAACTGGCAGCAACACAAACTATGAACATCATCTGATTTATGAAACGCTTATATGCAATTAATATTCATAAACTGAACACAAGGATAACAAAACGCTATCCATTCGTTATATTTTGTTTTCTACTCGCAAAAACATTATGGACCGATTATGTTTTTGATGTTTTGTGAATCTGATTGTGTTCATCGTTGCTAACTGTACTTTTAGTAATCTGATCTACACGGATATTAGTAGCTTTCAAAATATTAAAATATGATCAACTGCGATTTTAAATTAAATAGAAATAATATGAGTACAAAGTTAGCTTCAATCAACGAACAATTATAGAGCAGGTAAATAGATGCTCCATTTATTATTTCTGAAAGAGATTTTTTTGCACCTCTTCATAATAATACAGTATACATGGCATACATAGTGCATGCAATTATTATATAAGAAACTTAAAAGTATGTGGTATAAATAATAAATAAATTATAATAAATTGATCATTTTGTTTTATAATGAAGATTTTTTTTCTAATTTTATATTATTTAATTAATTAAGCGCAGTTTTGTCTTTATCAGTGTTAATTGCAGTGGTGTTTAATAAAAATTTTCTAGGAAAGTGGTCGGCACCAACGTTTCAACCATTGTATAGTCTAAAATTACTCAAAATATTCCTAATACTTAAGAAATAACAGTGTACGGGAATTGAAAAGCGATTTAGGAGAAATTGTTTCCAGCTTAGCAGTTCTGCAACATACCAACAAGATTGAGACCGATATGCTCTTGTTTAAATGTAAGTTTAAGTAATTTCGAGAACATTGTAGGCGGACATCGCCTTACAGGCTAACTCGAACTAAGCAAATACTGGTTATTCAATAAATCATGCTCAATCCACAAGCCTCCAGCTATCATAAAGCTACTCATTCAAACATCTTGATACTCCCATATCTATTAACAAATGTCATAAAACAAAACTTGTTTACCCAATACACCAAGCTTTCATATCTTATCTCAGTTACTAATGAGAAGTACTTAATCTGTGTCACAGTATTTGCTGCAATATATTGCAAATCAGTATTTCTACGTAGTCCATGCACTATCAATCTGTAGAGTCGTTAAAATTGATTTCACCTTTAGCGTTTTTCTGCACCTACGACTTTAGTCTTTATGTTGTTGCAATAGGTGGTAAGTTGTGTAAGCAGAAGTAGTATTGAATTTTATAAGAGATAACAAGCAGATTCACGGTGCTGTGAAACTTGTGAATATATATCGACAGTACATCAATGTTGGAGAGCGTATCCATTAGTTGGCATTCATACGCACTATTTTATTACGAAACATTGCATACATGTTTATTCAATACAATATGGTGACAATTATTAGCTGTGTAAACACAGCTTAATAAATAAAGCAATTACTTTTATGCTTTTTGAATATGGTACATAAAAACTGTTGACATCTTGACAATTTTTTCAGTTAGACTTAACAACTTTCATAAAAAGTAAGTATAGACGAAATCTCTTTCATTCAAAATATGCTATGCCAATAATGTAAACCAAGGTTCGGCACGAATATACGAGTACTAGGCTGTCAGACAAAATTTGTTATTCACTTAATCTATTGACGTATAGGTATATTTTGCCGGGTAAAAGACTTTTCTTATGTAGACAAATGAACGTGGATCACCACACTTGCTTACAGGGCCTTTAAAAAAAAACCTAAAACAAGTAAATTATCAATAATAATTCTAACCCATCTAGTAACTCAAGTTCATTAATTAGAGATCTCTACAACTAGATATACAGATGTAAACTTGACAGTTACAAGTGTCCATTTTTGCGACCGCAAACGTAGATGAATCGCAGCGATTTGCAGTCAGTGTACGGACTCTATGCGCAATTATACAAGCCGATAACTTATTATACCTCACTGGGAACCTTATATCATGCGGCGTTGAATATTTTTTATTTCTCACGGAAAATAAATCTTGTGACGGAACTAGAAATTTCTTGTTTCGTTTTCGTTGAATAATTTTAGAATATATTTTGTAACTTAGATATATTAATGTAATTAGATAATGTAACACTCATAAATAATGCGAAAGGCAAACTTTTTCAAATCAATTTAAATAAATATTTGTATTCAGTGTAGGTTCTGATATACCTAACTAGTCCTTAAGAGCTACTTTTGTAGTTTTGGAATATCTCAAAGTTGTGATGTTAGTAAACTATACTTTAAACAGAACTTGAACGGTTTATTAAATACAGCTCTAAAACCCAAATTAAGAAGTAAATTCCTTTATAGGGATCAAAGATATATTTCCTATGAGTTAACAGTACATTCCTGAAATAATTACTAAGTTGATTTGACAGCTGAACACACACTAGCTTAAAAATGTCAGGGTTGTTCAGAAAGGAATCATCAAGCTATTATAGTCTCAAGTACACGTCTTTAACTCAGTCGACTGTAATGCACAGAACACACATTTATAATTCTGAAGGCACAGGAACCAAGTTACGACTAGCGCGAAATTTACGGTGTCCATAAACGTCCGAATGCAAACTGTATGACGGGAACAGCGAACACAAACAGTAAAATTTGAAATTAAAGGCGTTCACTTTGTCGTAAATTTCGGATGGCCGCCATTTTATTTATTTACAAAATATCAGTAAATATTTTTATGAGATAAAATAGGTACAATAAAATTATTGTCCATAAAGTATGAAATTTGTGATAAATTTCGTTTTACTTCGCCCCTGTTAAAATCGTGCATCTTACTTTGTGTTTATTTTAGGAAAAAAAACTATTAATTAAAACATTGAAATAGTCAAAACATGTCTCAGATTAATTTAAGACACAGTGCGAGAATACGTTTAACTTCAGCGTTGTGGTCTAAAACTCGTTTTTAGGGTTCCGTACCTCAAAAGGTAAAAACGGAACCCTTATAGGATCACTTTGTTGTCCGTCTGTCTGTCTGTCTGTCTGTCTGTCTGTCTGTCAAGACCTTTTTTCTCAGGAACGCGTGGAGGTATCAAGCTGAAATTCATATCAAATACTCAAGTCTATGGTCTCTTGGAGCTGTGAAAAAATCAAACTTCTAAGTCAACGCGATCAAAAGATACTCCCGTTTATGCCGCAAATTTTCGACACTCGCAAGGGAATCAAAACCTACAGGGTACTTCCCGTGAACTCAGAATCTTGAAATTTGGTATGAAGCAACGTCTTATAGCAGAGATATAGGAAAAATTGCGAAAAGTATACATTTTTAGTTATATCATATAATAAAAATATTTTTAATAATTTTAAACTTACTACCCCTTTCCTCATGAACGCGTAGTGGTATTATATTGAAATTCATATCAAATACTCAAATCTATAATACCTTTAAGCTGTAACAAAATCAAACTTCTATGTCAACGCAATCAAAAGAAACAGGAATTAAAACCGCATATTTTGAAACTCGCCACTACTCGCAAGGGAATCAAAACCTACAGGGTACTTCCCGTGAACTCAGAATCTTGAAATTTGGTACGAAGCAACGTCTTATAACACAGATAAAGGAAAAATTGCGAAAAGCATAAATTTTTAGTTACATCATATAATAAAAATATTTTTAATAATTTTAAACTTATTACCCCTTTACTCATGAACGCGTAGTGGTATTATATTGAAATTCTTAACAAATACTCAAGTCTATAATATCTTTGAGCTGTAACAAAATCAAACTTCTACGTCAACGCAATCAAAAGATACAGCAATTAAAGCCGCATATTTTGAAACTCGCAACTACTCGCAAGGGAATCAAAACCTACAGGGTACTTCCCGTGAACTCAGAATCTTGAAATTTGGTATGAAGCAACGTCTTATAGCAGAGATATAGGAAAAATTGCGAAAAGTATACATTTTTAGTTATATCATATAATAAAAATATTTTTAATAATTTTAAACTTACTACCCCTTTCCTCATGAACGCGTAGTGGTATTATATTGAAATTCATATCAAATACTCAAATCTATAATACCTTTAAGCTGTAACAAAATCAAACTTCTATGTCAACGCAATCAAAAGAAACAGGAATTAAAACCGCATATTTTGAAACTCGCCACTACTCGCAAGGGAATCAAAACCTACAGGGTACTTCCCGTGAACTCAGAATCTTGAAATTTGGTACGAAGCAACGTCTTATAACACAGATAAAGGAAAAATTGCGAAAAGCATAAATTTTTAGTTACATCATATAATAAAAATATTTTTAATAATTTTAAACTTATTACCCCTTTACTCATGAACGCGTAGTAGTATTATATTGAAATTCTTAATAAATACTCAAGTCTATAATATCTTTAAGCTGTAACAAAATCAAACTTCTACGTCAACGCAATCAAAAGATACAGCAATTAAAGCCGCATATTTTGAAACTCGCAACTACTCGCAAGGGAATCAAAACCTAAAGGATACTTCCAGACGACCTGGAATCTTGTGTTATGGATTTCATTTAGCAATAAAAATACCATAACTTTTACTTATATACCTACAGGTTTGTACGGAACCCTCGGTGCGCGAGTCTGACTCGCACTTGGCCGGTTTTTTTTTTTATCAATAGGTATTACAATAGGTACACGTAAAAGAATATGTGTTTCCGATATCTATACGCGTCGGAGGTGCACGATTTAAGATGCACGTTAGTGGTTCGCACGCATTCCAGCACGCGAAGTCGGTCGCAACACTTTACGCGCGCATATTCGCTTTCTACCATGGAGTTAAGGGTGTGCGTGCAATATTATCGCTAATGGAATGTGCAGAGTTCTTGTGAATCTCGTGAGTACTTCACGTGTTGCATCGACCAATCTTTTGTCTCTTTGATTTCAATTTAATGGCGGTTGAGAACATGAGACAAGTCGCTGCACAGGGGTGCGGGGTGGTATTGCCCAGTGTTTAACTTCAAAACCGCTTTTAAGTTTGAATCGAGTTTGATTCGATTCGAGTTTGTATACATTGGTTACGAAAGTTTTCAGTCATATTAGGATACCGAACTACTTATGTTGTAATAGCCTAGCAAATCAATGAACGGATTCGTGTGCACAAGGTTACAAGTTTGAACTCAGCACAGGAAAGTACCTATGTAACTTTTATAAAGTTATGTGCACTTCCTTAATTATTATAAGATACTAGCTGTACCCGCGACGTTGTTCGCGTTGAAAAGTGTATTTATTGCCGTCAATAACTGAAAGTGAAATAAGTAAAGTGGCCGTGGTGCCCTAGCGGTTAAATGACCGGATTCGTATGAACAGGGGTTCAAACCCGGGCAAGTACCAATGTGACCTTTTCAAAGTTACGTGTACTTTCTAAATTATTGTAAGACACTATTGACAAACGGTGAAGGAAATCCAAAAAATTAAGATCTGTTATAGGCGGGTATAGCTGAGAAGTGTCTCGACACCATAACAGAGTAGCGTCGCAACGCCATTCTAGAAAGGCACCGCGACGCCACATTACAACGGAATCGCGACACCAAAGCTAACGGGCGTCGTTACTCTATTTTATAGCTGAGTGGTCACGACGCTTTAGTTGTATGGCATCGCAACGCCATAGTTGATAGGCGTCGCGACGCCATAGATGGGAGGCGTCGTGTAGCCATATTAGAGCGGCGTTACAATACCATAGCTGGGAGGCGTTCAAATCGCTACAATTGCGAGGCGTCGCAACGCTACAATTGAGTGGCATCACTACGCTATAGCTAAAAGGCGTCATAGCACCATAGAAGAGCCGCGTCGCTACGCTATAGCTGAAGCATCGTGACGCTATAGTTGAGCGGTATTGCGACTTCGTAGCGGCGTGGCGCACGGCTACTGGAGTCGACTGTTATTCTTAAATTCGCCCTCTACCCCTCCGTCTATCTCCGAAAATACATTATATAACATACATAACATAATAACATTTCAATCAATCAATTTAGTAGTTTTGTTGTTAAATCAAAACAACTGGAAAATGTAACCAAAAATGACATATCGGTTAACGAAAAGGATCATGATCCATGAAAGACGACGAAGACGCATGATCTGCAAGCGATGGGGGATGGAAAGCAGCGAAGTAGTGAATCATGCAACCGGGACGGGGGTCAACTGACTGTCTTGTCAAAATGCAAACTCATATGGCTTAGGTGTGTTGTAACACACCCAGCATAAATCTGCCTCTTAACTCTGAGGATAGGCTTCGATCTTGTTTTAGATTGATTATCAGCAGAGTGACAGCATGCAGGTTTTCCGGTGTCCACTCAAGTGCACTGTATAAAATTCCCTAATTGTTCTCAGACTGAAAGAAAGAAAATGCATTTACTTGCGCCACTTGCGACGCAAATAATACAAAAGAAAAACTAACTTCTACAAAAAATGACTCGCCTCCTGCGGTTAGTATTCTTTACATGGAATTGTATGGACATGCGCTCACTATATCAACTCCGTAGCGTCACCAGATCGCCTCGGTTATAAGCCCTTCACGCGCGGACGGCGGGTGGACCACTCGGTGACAACTCGCTGCTCGAATGCTTGCCTTGCGTTGACAGGGCGTTGCTTACGCGCGGGTCCCGAGTGGACCGCGCGCTACCTGCGATTGATACACGCGAGGACGATACTTGGCGATGATTTCTTTTTTTTGTTGCGTCTTTTATTTTCTTCTTCATCAAGCGCGATAGCTATGATTGCCAATTCACGGTTAGTAAAATTTGTGCCAATTATTAAAAGACTACTCGAAAATTCTTGGACTAAGCGGCGTCCACTCGTTGACCACTCGGCGTTCACTCGTTGACCGCGTGGGGTCCACTGGTTGACCGCGGGACGTTTATTGGTGATAACGCGACGTCCACCCGTGGATTACCTGTCGACAACGAGTGGATGCCGTGCGACGAGGCGGTGCGGGGTGGGTGCCGGGTGGCTCTAATGAGCTGTGTCCTTAAAGCTCAAATAACACTAAATGCTTCTTTCTTAGTATAAATGTTCCAACAATCTTACACTATATCTCTATCGACAATAACGGCGTGACTCCACCGGTATCTTAATAGTTGTAATGAAAATGTACAACGGTAAGTGATAAGTTTCCAGCCACGGAACCAGGTAAGTACCCATTGTAAATATAAAATAATAGATACAATGATTCCACTATTTATGACAAAATAATAAGTTTTTATTTAGCGGTCAAAACAGGAGTAGGTACACTACCTTTGTAGTTATAGTTAATTAATTTTAAAAATATCATTATGAAGCATTTTAAGAAAATAATATTAAAATTTTATTATAATTGTATAGGTGTAAATGAAATGGCTCCGGTAAAGACAAGGACCAAGGGGGTCAAAGAGGACCAGGGTGTTTTTAGTCACAAGATCCCAACTTAGTGCCCTCAACGTGGGTTGAAGAAGAAGACAACCTGCTGCATATGACATTTAGCATAGACAATGAATTAAACAAAAATAATACCTACTTATGTTACTGTACTTTAGGTACTGACAGCAATTATTACTGCAATAGCAATTTTGTTATTAATTAGTCTAATAATGATGGTTATTTATATCGCAGCAGGTCATTACTCAACTCGGCAAATTACCTTGATAAGTACTCAAAACTATGCTTCATATAAACTATCTATTTCTTAGGTTATCAGGAGTGAGTATATTAAAATTATATTACGTCTGCTGTTCTTAATCATTAAATAAACTTCCTTTTATTTACAAGAAAATTACTGTTTGGATAGCCAAGCAATTTACCATTACTCTCACCATGTCAATAAGCTACTACGGTGCGACTTGCTGAATGATTATAATTATGAAAGCCGCGATAAAATGACAAAAGCCCAGTTTTTTGATCCCGAGTTAACTCAACCAATGGTTAAATATGCTAACTAATGGTTTCAAAACAAATGGTTAATTAATTATCTCTCCAACTTCGAATAAAAATTGATGAATAAACGCGTTATTCCGAAGTTTGAAACCATTAGTTAGCATATTTAACCATCGTTTGAGTTAACTCGGGATCAAAAAACTGGGCCCAAATTCCGTTTAATAAAAGTAATTTTTTATTATCCTTAGTAAAAATCTAAGCGCATACGCTTTTGCAAAAATTATCAGACAGTGACACAGTTTATAATTCAATTATGTCGAAATACTCTCTCATTATCTAACTGGATATCTGCTTACAGTAATATAGCAGTCTGGTGCACAACATGGGTGTTCAGACATGTTTACCTGAGCGAGGTATGTGCACTGTAATTAACTTTTTATTTTCACACGGGCAGACCACCAGCATAGCCGGCCTGTTTAAACAGCCAGACGCGAATTGCGAATAGGCTGCGTAGGTGTTTTACATAAGGGAAAAATGCAAAAAAGATTGCAATAAGTAGGTATACAAAACACATTTAAGCTTTAAATATTCTTTACTTTGACAATATTTAATAAGTATAACGTGCAATGTTTGATGCTTGCAATAAAAAGCCTTACAAGATATTATATTTTTAATTGCTGACCCGGCGAACGTTGTTTTGTCATATTTGAGAGAGCCACCCTTATCACTCAAAGGTAAGAAAATAGATACAGACCTATTCATCAGACCTACCGGATAAACTCAAATAGATTTATAAAAATCATTCAAATCGTTTCGGAGGAGTTTGATTACTAACACTGTGACACGAGAATCCGAATCTTAAAAATATTATAAATATGAAAGTGTGGATTGGATGTTTGTTACTCAATCACGCAAAAACGGCTGAACGGATATAAATATGAAAGTGTGGATTGGATGTTTGTTACTCAATCACGCAAAAACGGCTGAACGGAATTGGATGAAATTTAACACGCATGTAGCCTTTGATATAGAAAATAACATAGGCTAACTTTTACCCATTTTCTTAAGTGCCTTCCGAGAGAAAATCAAAGATTGCTTACGAACTAAGCCGCAGGCAGACAGCTTTGAAATTTGGTATTTTCTCTATTACAGCGCTAACACTGGAGAAAATTTTATTCCATTTCTATTACTTCCACATTTTTTTTGGACCCAATTCTGAAGTCTACGCAGACGAAGTCGCGGGTAGAAGCTAGTTTTATATAACTATATAGATTCAACCCAACTTTTAACAACGGTCAACTTTTATGACACTGCTCTCATATGTCATTCTTATAACTCGCAGTCATAATGTTATCACTAAAACAATGAACTAAATGAACCTAACACTTGTTATCACTTTTATTATAACGACCTACGTGGAACGCATCCAAGTCAATTTAGCAAATGCTTACCTACAGTGGGCACTCTACCGGGACCTCATATAAAAATGATAGAACAATGAAATTCACACCGCACTGCAATACTTTACGAACCCAATATCGTTAGAGCTAGAATATTATCCACTAGGTACCCGCAACTTTGTCTAGTGGAATTTAAGGTTATTCGTTCGTTGAAAATGTATCGGATATTGTTCACAATAATTTTATCATAATTTCACATAACTTCAGCTATCTGCGCAGTGATAGTGATTTTGTTTCGATTTTACAAAATTTCTTCGAATTTATAATGGATGACGTCACGTTTTATAACTATATTTATAATTGTATAATAAAATGTTAAAAAATATACTTACCGATTTTCCTAATTGAAGGATTTTTTTATTATCAGATTTTGCAGGAAATCGCAAGAGATAAAAGTAGCAAGTTATTCCTTTTAACGTCAAATATCTGGCAGTGTGATTCCCGTCAAATCAATGCATATGTTTTAAACAAGTAAAGAGTTGTTCATCATCATTGAATCATACACTTACTTATAAATCAATTATGTAGACCTATTTAAGAATAAGGTTTTCCAACTACGTATACTTGTACCTTAGTGCAGTTTATCAGAGTGCAGACACAGTGTCGGCACTCGAATTTGTAAAACTAAGCGAAATGGTCGGTATTTTAAATACTTAGTCCACTACTGAGTGGCACATTAAGCTGGATTTACACTGAGAATGTGAGACAGAGCTATTTGAAAGCCAATTTAAGCCAATTTATCAAGTGAAAACTACCACATTTATGCCAAAAGTGGTTTCAAAAAGATTAAATTCATTAAAACAGTAAAAATTGTGTCAAAGTGGTTAAAATTGGTCAATTTATTATAATAGGTGTCACAATTAATTTCTAACATTTTTTTTTTCAAAATAGTTAAGCACATATTTATGAATACTCTACTACTTTTGATTTTAATTTCGATTTGACTCATGTGAAATGTAAATTAAAATAAAGAATCTACTGTATCTCGATTTAACATTTTTAATCCAGTGATAGAAATATTAATTCTTATTAAATCTTGGTGGCGTGTGTTCACATTTCTGTGGATTCCGTCCCTTGGTAATTAAAACCTAGTTAGTGCGTTACTCATTTGTGACAACCCTGGATAGTAATTGCGTTCTATTGAGTAAGGACATGAATCTATGAGTATGTTAGGGTTGTAATAACATTATTAATTTGAACTTCATCTATTTTGTTACCCATTTTCATAGTGCAATCTTACCTCGGTACCCTAACGGTTCTTGCTATCAACAAAAGGCATTAATAGCGTTTTACGATAGTCTAGCCCAGCTAATAGGTTCCTAGTCTCAGATTAAAATAAGTCTTTAGAGGTTCAAATTAATTCAAGCTTCTCGGAAAACTCATCGTTCGTTGTAAATAGAGGATATTAAATGTAATGTGTTGTGAAATGGCTAGAGTAAGTATAAACTTTTAGTAATCTACTAATTTAAGTTATTAACTGTAGTATCCGCTTGTAACAGGATTTGTCTATTTACCTAATGCTTGGTTGTAAACACAGGTTTACTTTAAACGTTCTACAGGCTTGGAATCAATTAGGTATTATATTTAAACGCTAGTTTTTTTCTCCTATTCTGATTATTGCAATTTAAACTGTGAAAGTGTTAAAGTGAAGAAACGTTGACTTTCAAAATGTTTTTTTTTATTTGTAAATTAGATCATCATCTGCCTAGCCTTTTCCCAAGCTATGTTGGGGTCGGCTACCAGTCTTCATTATTTGCAATTAGCTGAATTAAATTATTAGCTGTTATTAAATTACCGATGGTAATTTTGTATATTATCAGTTATTTTGAGATTAAATTAATAGATCTAACTAATTGCAAGCTCGTTATGACCTCCTTCGTAGTTTTTTTTATATCGCTAGTTCTAAAAGCCAATTTTCTAAATCTTAACAACTTTTGTAATAACTCAATATTCTTACATCAAAACTTAAATAACTTCTCACGATTATAGGCATAACATGCGAGTACCTACTCATATGAGTTTACAACGCACTTAAATATTACAGGATAGGAGAAAGGCACGCAACACGACTCTTCACATGTAAGAGGCAATTCGAAATGCGAGTTTAACTTAGGATCGCATTAGTTGGTAAAAAGAAACCTTGAATATGCCTGTCTGTCGATACACACGGACTAAAAGAAGAGACGCAAAATAATATATTTTGAAAAGCCGCAAACATCTGCCTAGTCTTTTCAAATCAAGCTATGTAGGGTCGGATTCCAGTCTTACCGGATTTTACTCGGAGCAACTGCCTATGTGACCTCCTCAACTCATTTGACTGGGTAATTGAGTATCCCATAGTAGCACTGGATGACAGAATGTCAAAGATCACCGTAAGACAGTCGTGACTAACGGCTTAACATGCATTCCGAAACGCGGTGGGATCCCGGTATGTTTATAAATGATCACCCATCCACCGGACTAACCGCGGCGAGTGAGGCTTAACCTTGGAATGTAACTTTTTAATCTAAATGTGTGGAGATAATAATATAATAATTGGAGACCTTCTAGTGATAATGAGCTTTGCTAGCAAATTTGTTCATTGAACAAATCAGCCGTATGTAAGCATCAAAGTCGGCATGGTCCTGGTAGTAACAGATCTGACCGCGCACTCATAATGTCTGTACCGGTGGTCTATACGGAATGTTAATATGTTCGAAGTGCCATAATTACTGCGTAAACACAGCTTAATACGAATAAATTCTTAAATAAATATTGGGTTTTCAAGTTCATGAACCTGTAATAAACTTATGATTTACTTAGAACTCATTACATAAAATATGATTTATTTTCTGATTATAAATTTAATTTACGAGTGATTTTGCAACGGACGTAAAACAATTAGGCAGTTATAAATAAACACTGATTTAGGAACTTATATCATGACAATTTTAGTTTGGAATCAAGATAACCTTATATTGTAGGTACTTAAAATTTATTACATTATTATAATTATTGTATCATGTATGTAATGCGGTAAAACACATTTCCGCAAAAGACCGCTTGCGGCAAAAAACTACTAAAGAAAATGTCCAGTCAAAAGGTTTGCACTGAGGTTCACTGACCTCGGAACGGTCATACACTGGATTTTTAATGGTTCCACCACCCATCTCCAGTTTGAATACACTCTTTCTCTTATAAATAATCTAGTAACTTGTTCAGAAACTCGCCGGTAGAATAATATTACTTCACACAGGCTTTCCTAAATAAGCACCCTGAAAAGCTTGTCTAAATCCTTGCGGTAGTTTTTGTAATTAACCTGGACGTAACAGGAAGTTGCTGTCTGGGTTTGTAATGAGCTGCTATACATTTCCCTTAGCACCTCATGTTAATGTTGTTGCCTATCAATGTAAGATACTTAAAAGTAAAGTTAGCGTAGATTTATAACTATCAATACGTTTTGTTATTGCAATAAGTGTATCCTTGACCAGAAAAAAAATGTTATATAACAAAAACACTAATATAATAAAGAGGAAAGATGTTTGTTACGGATAAACGCATTAACTACGGGACCGATTCCTAAAATTCTTTCACTATTACAATGCTACATTATCCCTGAGTAACATAGGCTTAGTTCTTTACCAGAAAAAAAATTGGGGCAGAGCGGATGGCAACCGGTGGTACTAAATAAAAGCTTTATTAAGTTGGAATTAATTATAGGGAAGTTAAAGTTGAAGCTGTATTCGACATAAAAACAGCGCGACATTCCCACGACTTTGCACTGTTAAATCACGCTAATAAGCCGGTCAGAAACCCGTTTGAAGGGCGAAAGTACCTGTATTATTTAGTAGGGAGAAGCAAAGAGCACGCACCGAATGTTTGCCAAAGGAATTAAGTCCAGACATGTGATTACACGCGTTTATTGCCGACATCCTTGCAGGTGGTCCCTTGGCGTATAATTTCCGTAGCCGGCCAGTTATCTCGCTAATCGATGTTTACTTCGATAAGTCACGGTATACCCAATCATTTTGACCACCGGTCTGCGTACTTTAAAAAAAAAATTGGTCTTAAATTATTGAGGAGCATCGGCCGATGAACGTATTTAAAATGCATTTAAGATTTTGCTTAAATGCTGGCTGGTTTTTATTGTGATACAATAACAAATGTAAAAGGAGATATATAAATTTATAAACTTGGTTTATTTTAGATTCGTATACAGTTAATAATATTGTCATAATTCAAATTTAAACTATCTGGAACCGTACACATACGAAAGAAGAAAAACTGTGTATAAAACAAAAAATAAATACTCAGCTTGACTTATCCTGAATTTGAATATCGCTGTGAAAAGAGGAAAACGATAATTCTTGTTTTTTATTTTATTCACAGATCCCAACTGAGCAGAAAGCTGGGACAAACCACAACAACTGACAACGTCACATAAGTCCTTACTCAACAAACCTCTCGAACGTCAGCCAACCCTCAGAGGAGTTTTAACCCGACACATTTTTCCGAACTCTGAGACCGAAGTCGCGTTCGCGAACCGTTCTACAAAAAGCCCTCTACCCATTTAATTTTATGGCAAGGGCGGCGAAAACTCGTCTCTCGTATCCTCCACTGGTCTTTTATTGTTTGTGTTTTTTCGCAACTCGACGGCATTCACCGGGCGTGCAGAAAACGAGGACTATTCATTGTTCACGTAACGCTTCGTACATGCGAGCTTATGTTTAACAGTGAAGTTTTACTTTTTAGTTTGGGACATTTAGCTTGGTTATGCGGATTAGTGGTTTTTCGACTGTGCCAAGTTTTTAGTAACGCTTTTTCATGTAGAGGCTTTAGGGGCGGTTTAAAGTCCTATGTGGCTTCCTTTGACTTTGAGTAACAGTGTAACAAGAATGATTAAAAGCTGTTTGTTTTAAGTTTTGTGATTACCTTCCAAAGTTACTCCAAATTTGTTTTTTTTTTTTCGTTAAGTTTTTTTTTTGTATCTTTCCACTGTAAGTTACATAAAAAAAAAAATTTGTAACGCCTATCTTTATTGAATGTATTCGTTATTTTTATAAATCATACAAAATAATCATAATCATATTACTATGATTGGCATGGCAGTTGAAACTGAATTTATAATCACAATATTTTTTCTTTCAAACTTTAGATAAAGGTTACCAAAAACAGGAAAACGCAAACAATCTTTATAAAAATAAAACGTCAGCTAGGCAATAAAATAAAGCGTCCGAACAAAAATTATTCCAAAAAGGGTTTTTACAAATGTCTGTTACGTGAGACTTTCTATTAGGTCACCGTAGACCAGTAGCTTTAGTTATGAAAAATTGCACAAGTTAAAACTTGCAGATAAATCCTTATTACTTTTTGCTAACGTTGTACAAGTCTTTATTCGCGCAGAATTAATGTAGGTATTAAGATTTACTGTGGAAATTTTAAATTTAAAACTTGATGTAAGGTAGCCAGTTTACGTTGTGTATATTTATTTAAAAAGAAGATTAGCTGTTACTGAAGATTATAATGACGATTTTTATATTATAATTAGTGAAAATGCTATACAGCATTCAACGCCCATGTTTCTGGATTACCTACCTTTATGCCATTACCATTTAATATTTCAATATTTAATTAAGGAGGTTGTGTGTCAAGAGTTTTAGGACTCTTTACATACTTTGTCATGACGTCAAAGGTCCGGTGACAATTCAAAATCTCTCGTCACATCCCAACGAGGAATCGATTTACACTCCACATTGTTGAGAGTCCATTGCCAAGGGACCCAATCGTGTAGTGACAGCGCCACGGATATTAACCACTCCATGGCTAATTGTTCCCAGTTCAATTATCGAACAACTGTCAACGGAGTATTCAACGGACAAGCCCAGAAACAAGTTTAGCGAACGATTCGATTAATAAATTGGTAACTTGATGACTGGATCCACTGGAACTTTGCATGATTAAAAATTTTGACAAACGACAACCAGTAACGGATTACATAATCAAAATGCCAAAATAATTATAGGTACTGAATAATTTTGAGCTTGCCACATCACTAGTTTCAATTATGTACAGGTATCGTTCACAACGGCACTATATTCGATGCAAACACTGAAATCTAATTTGTAAATCATGTACACCGTCAAACGTCTAGCAGGTTGAGACATTTTCGAGAAGCTTGCTATTTCGGATAGAGAATAGTTACTGAGGGCTGTTTCAGACTAGCCTTTTATACGCGCTTAATAACTAGTTTTATTTGCTTTTTTTTATTAGAGCATATAAAGGTGCAGTTTTGTTTGCTTTGAGCCTTACTGGGCATTAGCTCGTATAAACCCGATTGAGAGCATGTTTGTTTTGGGTAACACGTAGGAGTGAGTGCGTACACGCATGTTCGGTTTGTTGTAGCGCACGCGTATGCCCAAAATTAGCTTATACGCGCAGAAAAATCGCTAGTCTGAAACCTTACATAATGAATTTATTGACAGAAAAACAGATGATCGTCAACTGTTTCAAAAAATATATATGCTGTATTTTTGTATTTGCAAATTCTAATATTAATAATTATTATCTATTACGCAATGAACAAATGATTAATTATTTAAAGTAAATAAATAGGTTCCATGTTAATCCCGATAAGCCTCGAACATACAACAATAATTAATGTTAGACTCATGCTCTTTCAATTTCTAATTACATTAAACTAATTGCAGAATTCCTTATGATTCAATGGATGCGAGCGAGGCAAACTCAAAAGGAGCATCTCGAAATGAATCGTCGTTGAATAATTGATGTCTCCGTATTTTACGACACGATTGTCTACCAAATGCAATGATTAGGGACGCAGATGTGATTATGCACTGTTTTTGAAAAAAACTTCATTATATTAATATTTCTTAGTATTTCATTAAGAGTGGTTTTCAGAATTGTATACCCCATAAGACGTAAGCTTTATTAATAATGGTCAGAATAATAAAGCTACCTCCAAATTACCGCTAACAAATTTGAGGGAAACATGAAATTGAAAGATAACTTTGATGATGATTGGATGACATGAGTTGGTTTTGTAACACTGTTTCGTATACTTTATAAAATATTCAACAAACCTAATGGAACTAAAGTAATTGTTATTGCCGTTACAAGGTAAGTGTTTATGTATGAAAAATATCTTCCAAGAACAGACTTAAGTCTGTAGGTAGAAAATAATTCTACGTCTAAATAATCTTTGCCGTCGTTTCTTTGTGTTTTGTCTCCAAGTTGCAATTGGATTAAAACCTCCTTAAGAAAAACCTTATGCTATTAGTGTCGTAATCGTTTCTTATAAATTCTTATAAAGTTTTGTTTATCTTTTATTTCTAGACTGTCTATTCCAATCTTTTGGGATTTGGGTAATCATGTAATTTTATGCTTTGTAGTTGAGAGGTAACATTTCAAAAACGCTAATCCAAGCTTAGCCAAGCTTTTTTATCGATTCCATCGATCTTAAAAAAAATAATAAAAGCTTAGTAAAATAAATATTATCAAACTTTCAACTTGTAATTTTTAATTAATTTAAGTGCCATGGTTCTAGCCATGGCATTTATGAGAAACGAATCCACGAATCTACTTTTTAAAATAATATTATCACAAATAATTTCACCATAAGACCCTTGTCTGATCACATAATACCAGCCAATCAGATAGGTACGGGGTTTTCTTTTTATCCAAATACGATTTTATACACAATGGATTTAAAATAAATTAAAGATTAAAAATTTGTATTAAATGGTTTAAATCCAAATTGGAACATCCCTGATTGTATAACATTATATTTATCCTCCTAATACCTCACGAAATGGAGTGAAAAATTGGAATTGAAATTTCATTTAGCATGAACGATTAACCATTCGTACGCGATTGCCATGCTACTACGATAATCCCTTTCTAATGGAGTATATTAGAAATTATCAACTGAGGAGTGGTTAAATTCTGAGAGACGACAAATGTTAATCATCAGTTTTTGGAATAATTAGGATTCAATTAAGTATAATTGAGTCAAATTTATTCTTTGATTTTATCATGGATAATTTAAAGACATGAGAAATTGAAAATTGTCAGAGGGTGGGTTCTACTTAGTAGTCAAAATTGATTGTTGTGAAAAAATTTAATATTACAAAAACATGTTTGTCGAAATATTCTTTTCAGTTTGCGATGTAAGATGTAAATAAGCCGGTTTTTAATCAGATTTTGATACCTACCTAAGCACTAATGTATTGCATATATAAATAACTAGCTGTTGCCCGCGGCTTCGCTCGCGCGTAAAGTTAAGAGTAGTAAGTAGGTAGTAAAGGATAGATGGGTGTATTCTGTGATTTTCAAAGTAAGGCGCATAAATTATATTTTTCATAAAATATTATGGCGTCAAGATAATAATAAGATAATGTGGAAAACATCACATACATTGAGTTTGGATAAACTTTTAAAATTGTGGCAAATTTTTGGTCAGACAAAACTTGAGAATCATTTACACGAAAAGACGAAGAAGAGTCACACACATTGCTCCGAATTCAAAGTAAGTAGCAGGATTGTGTTATGGAATCAGAAGCAACGAAGGTACATACCATAAAAATAATACCTTGCAACCCCTATTTCACCATCTTAAGGCGTAGATATCTACAATCGCAAAAATATGTTTTCATTTATTTCTTACCAAAAACCCAAATACCAAATCTTATGTACCTCTGTTTGAAAATGATGAATATCGTAAAAAAACTTCAAACTCCTATTGCACCCCCTTAGAGGGTAGATTTCTAAAATCTCGGAAATACGTCTTATTTATTTCTAACTCATAATCCTATGAACTTTAATGTGGCTATCTATGAAAACTACACAATTCATATACCTACAAACTTCCAACCCCTATTTTACCCTCTTAGGGGGTAGATTTTCAAAATTGCTGAAATACGTCTTTATTTATTTCTATCGAGAAGCCCGTATTCGAAATTTCCATATAAACTTTCATCCCCTATTTAACACCCTTAGGGGTTGAATTTCGAAAAATCCTTCCTTATTCCTTGTCTACATTAAATAGGAAACGTCTGTGCAAAAATTTCAGCTATCCAGGTTCAAGGGTTTGGGCTGGGCGTTGATGAGTCAGTCAGTCAGTCAGTCAGGCCTTGTCTTTTTATTTATACACAACATGTAACAAAAACCCTGTCCGATCCCTTAGACTCGGTATTATTCGGTATCGTACTGCGAACACATATACGTAGGTATTAAATGGATTGGAGATTATTTTTTTTCCTAATTGAAAATAATTAAATCAAAATAAAAACTGATCCAAGGCAACAGCAACACTGACCGCTCCTCAAAGTTCATGTACTTACTACCTGTAGCTTTGTGTCAAAGAAGCCGCCTATGCGAGACGGTTCATGAACTGTACCACGAATACGCCATTATTGGATCTGACAGGGGTTTTGTTACATGTTGTATACAGATATACCATTGTCATCGAAAACCAGTCCTAAACTGTTACCGCCTTCACCGCGTAAAGGTTATGCTATTTTATAATTATACAGTATAATTAGTGATAGCTTTGATTTCCAGGTCAGATGTTTAAAATCTTCGATTTTTATAAGTGAACAGGAAATGCCCATCAGACCGAACAACTTTTGCTAAGACGTCATTCCTATGTGTTATGGTGTAGCTGGGCTCTTGGAGTTCGACAACAGGTGTTCCAGATCTTCAATTTTTATACGTCAACAGAGAGTGCTCATCAGGCTGAACAACTCTTGCTAAGACGTCATTCCTATATGTGTTATGGTGTAGCCGGGCTCTTGGAGTTCCACAACAGGTGTTCCAGATCTTCAATTTTTATACGTCAACAGAGAGTGCTCATCAGGCTGAACAACTCTTGCTAAGACGTCATTCCCATATGTGTTATACTGTAGCTGGGCTCTTGGAGTTCCACATCAGGTGTTCCAGATCTTCAAATTTATTCTCTCAGCAGAAAATGCTCATCACGTGGAACAATTTTTGCTATGGTACCATTTTTGTATCTCTTATAGTTTAGCTGGTCTGTTGCGGTTCTGCATCAGGTATATACTTTTCCGGGATAAAAACTACCCAGTGTGGTGCCCAGGATATTAAGGAACAATTATACCAAGTTTCATCGTAATCGAACCGGTAGTTTTTGCGTGATGCCTGAACAAACAGACAGACAGACAGACAGACAAAAATTTTTTTAATCACATTTTTGTGTTCGGTCTCGGTCTAGTAACACCCCCCGCCATTTCTTTTTTTAATACTTTAAATGTACAGAATTTTCACTTCTACAGATTTATTATAAGTATAGATTAAAATTTTAAATTTGTAATATCTTTTTAATGAATTGTCCGATTGGAATAAAATAAAAAGTAATTTATAGCTATTGAAACAATCTTGCTCAATAAATAGTTTATTTGGATAAGGATTAGTATTCGACGATAATATGATCAATAAACATGGGCTAATAATTTTAATTACTTTTATTCTATGGAAAAGTGGTTATAATGGCTAAAATATAAATGTTTGGTATATACTATCGCGGACTTTTTTGTAGGCATTATTGAGTTCTACAACTTTTCTATAGAAGTCAACCATACATCTCTAACCATTTAGGCAGCGTTCGCAAGAATCGTTAACGTACGGCAGTTTTTTCGTCGACTTACTCCACAATTTTCACTACCACGAAAAATCCTATCTATTTTCCGGGATAAAATATAGCCTATACGGATTCGGAAGAATCCCTCCAAGTAATGGTAAAAGAAATTTTGAAATCGGTCCAGTACTTTTTGAGCCTATTCAATACAAACATACAAAAATACAAAAATACAAAAATACAAAGGTTTCCTCTTTATAATATTAGTATAGATTACTGAAATACTTTAGATATTTTAAAGCAAAAGTCCAAATGTGATAATTTTATATTTAATGTATTATAGCAATAAATCAGATTGTTTTGAAATTCTATGTAATAATAAACCATTAGCAATACGTACCGACCATTAAACAAATGACTGGTGTCCAATAAAAGGCAAGTGAATGGCCTTATTAGTTCGTCTGTACTCTACAATTCTTATTGATTTCCACACATGAGTACAGTGAACTGTAATTCCTTTGGTTTCAAGAAAAATAACTAATGCAGCACGGTAAATCAATGTGAGAACCTTTATATGTAATGACGTTTTAAATACAACATGTATTTCAACATTCTTAACAGGTACTGTAATAATCACATCAAAATGAATAATTTTTCAATGGATCTTTAGAAAAGAACCTGCCATAAGGTCTGTATTATAAATATTGTCAGTCAAAACAAACTTTAAATTAAAAAAATAAACTTTATAAATAAGTATTTTAAGTTGACTTCCAATACAAGATTACGATACAGTAACTGTCACAATACAAAAGATATTTTTATTAAGCTCACGATCTAGAAACAAACCCGCTCGCAATGTAATTTGAAAGCGAATGATATAAATTCTTAACGGACAAACGGACAGGACGATTCTTACAAATGTATCCGATTACAAACAAAAAATAAAAATGTGTGGGCGAAATTTCTTTGCGAGACCTTATTCTTAAATTGGTCAAGCCTCTTTGATGATCATAATTTTTATGCAAATATGCGAGCAAGTCAAGAATCCCCCTGATACAAAATTTCCAAAATTGTACTTTAAGACATCCTAATAGGGTGCATAATGAATCTGCAGTTAGTTTTAATCAAAATCTTGAGTTTAAAAGGCATATGGACTGTGTCAAGTTATACAAGATTCATTTTCACTGACTTTGTTGTTATACTGATCCTAAACAATGTCCTCGTTTGCTAAATTTATGCAATGAAAATATTATTGATATTATTTAAAGAGTAGATACATTTTGACAGATCATGACTTAAAGACTTGAAAACAAAGAATAAAGCTTGCAATAACTCGATCCATCATTATATTTAAACCTACTACTATATTTATTGGAATGTTTAAATTTAATTTATAGTTAGGTATTATAAAAAAATATATAAGGAAACGGCTTCTGCTTTCGAAAGTATGTTGTGACAAAAAGGGCCACAACAATGTCACGATCGCGATATTTACAGCATATTAAGTATGTGTGACATACGGATATTATGTTCAGTAATTTTTAAATAAACCTCTTGTAATCAATCTTTAAAATATAATGTACGTTACAACGTTATTTAATTTATTGTGCACTCGTAAATCTGAATGTAACACGATACGTATACATATTTATGAAAAATTCATATTCCAATTTTGACATCGACGAAAATTAAATTCGTACTCACCTTGCGTATTCGGAGATAACTTCAATTAATTTTAATTTAATCGTGAATTTAAATTATATATTTTTTGTTATAATTACAATTCGAGAAATCTTAAATATTTAATCATCTGTGTATCATGTCATTAAAAATATTGTGGATTGTCACGCGATTCATGGCCGTTGGACACTCTTATGGAATAATAAATAATAATTGTGGCACTCATTATGAAGTAATTATCGTTAAAATGCGCCCGATGCATTATTTATGCTCAATATAATACGAGTTGGGATAATGAAAAGTTAATATTGCTGATACAAAAGTCGTTTAATAGCTACTAATGTATTGCTAATAAAATGGAATTATTTGTAACAGAAAAATATTTTGAATTAATATTTATTTGCGATTTTTTATAATTATGTTGTTACGAAATATATTCACATTTATCATTATAGTAATCGATTGCAAACCGCATAAATAAACACACTACTTTACCAAACAATATATTATACTTATTTTCCCAGGAACAGTACAGTACAGTACGAAACTTAATAAGTAATATGTAGCGATATGCTTTCAAACCGTAATGAGTTGGGGAGTGCTCTTCCCTGTACTTTTATTTTGTAGACCGTTACATATGACAGGTCGATGAACTTTCTCAATATTTTTATCTGAACTCTTACCAGTTCGTGACAGCCTTTTATAAAGTTAGCTTATAAATCAAATAGCTGGGGTATACAAATAAATGGCGTGTTTTTATTAACACACATTTGCTTTTTCTTCCATATTGAGATAGAGAGATAGTCGTGTTGCAACCCCGTGGGGTTCGAGAATGTTATTGCTCGGAATCTTAAGTTGTTGACAACGCAAGGAGGCTAGCGTGAGGTTCATCAGTGCTGTCATATTCTATTCTTACGTTTAAGATAAATAAGGCGAAAAGCGGTTAGGTTAAGATTGGGCTGTTTTTCTCACGTATTTTGGAAGAATGCGAAACTCCTATATTCAATTACGAGAAAGAGTTAAGAATCAATATTTTTTTGAATGACATGATTTTATATTGTATACTGTTAAAAAAAATTGGATGGTCTTGATCTTGTAATGTAATTAAAACATTGACGTTAATGATGCTATTATCATCTGTCTCTCTTATCTTGGAGTACAGTTTGAGTCTATCAAATGCTGCATAAATCAAGGCACAAGACGAGGGTGTGGGGTGGTGAAACAGCGTTGGTTTCTTGTTGTTATTTGGTAAATCAGAAATATGAGATTTCTAAGAATTGCACCCAAAAAGGAGATGCGCTTTATCCGAATATAAAGCGGTTGTATGAAGCGGATTTTAATAATTAAAACGTTATCTAACATGAAAATTGACAAATTGTAAACTAACGTTGTGCGTTAATCGCAGTTTAATGTTCGGCTTACCTGCTAATAATAGCAATTTATTACTTCGACAATATTTCACATTAATACCTACGCATATTTATAGTCATTATTCTATAATAAATTACATTTCAGTAATAATGTGATAATAAATCAAATATTGACAATTTAATATTCACCATGTCTAATTAGTAATTAGTTGTTACAACAAGATATTAGGTTTGTCGATTAAGGTTAGTATACATTTGCGAAAACATGTTCGATCCACGTACTATTCGCGTCAAGTTCATGGTACGCAAGCCGTTCGGTCTCAGTAATTCTTCAAGTTTGCTCCGCGCGCAATGTTCGACCGAGCGACGCTACCGGAAGATGATTGTGTACATGCCCTTATAATGACGTAGATTTATGAAACTCTCGTTGATCTCACAAGTGTGTCTGTTTAGTACATCACTCTAAAACGAATTTCTAGTAAAAACAGTCATGTATAGTTTTTTGATATGGTAACTACCATATTGCACAATAGAATAGATACGATAAGTAGATAATTGGTTCGTTTCTAGTTCAGAGTTTAGTTTCTGGTTGAATTAAAGATGATAAAATGATGTTGAATTTTTTTATGCTTGTTATCCATTATCAATCAATTTTAGTTGATAATGGTTAAAAAGTTTTCTATTTTTTATTTAGTTTTATTTGTTATATGTAGTTTAGTATAGTTCAATTTATATGAAGGTTATTAATAATAATTAGTAATATGTGTATATAGTTATTTTTGTTAATACATGTATCTATCCATAATACATAATCAAATAATGTAGTATCATCATAACAGATCACAATAAAACTGATGACTTACAGCAGTACTTTACACTGAAAACAAATTTCATACAAAATAATAAAAACTCTGTCGATGATCTGTGCAAAATACTATAATATTATCAAGAAAGTATAATACCAGTAAGAAAACGTCATAAATGTCACACTCCTGACAATATTATTTGCTAACAGTTACCTTCACACAATATGATGGAACCATACTGTGCTTCCGAACATGCGAATTTATTGATTTCCCCAGGAATAAATATACGGGACAAGTGCCAAACGTCAAGGAGTGTTGTCAATGTTGCATAACGTAGGTCGCAGCCAAGCGATAAGTTAGTTCTGATGCTGAAAAATATTTCTGTAGGTGTCTATTTTAGTAAGCTTAACAAATTAGAAGTGAAATAGAAAAAGGTCGTTTAATTTCATGGAACTTTTATTAAAAAAGTATAAGTACCTATTACCGAGTACCTAGTATAAGTACCGATTATTTCATAAAAAATATAGGTACTTACCTATTTATTTTTTAACTTACCTATAAATATATGTATAAATCTCGTGTCACAGTGTATAATATACACTGTGACACGAGATTTATACATATATTTATAGGTAAGTTAAAAAATAAAAAATTGTGATATACAGGAGTTCGATAATATTATTATCGAACTCCTGTATATCACTATTTTTAGAAAGTTTATGGATAGATTTAGTAGGCCTGAGAATAGGTTATAGGGCATATTTTATACCCCTAGGAGATAAGAGTTAGTTAGCACCGTTAACTTTTTAGTAAAATCACGTTTGCCGGCTCTTAAAGTAAGAAATAATAATTAGTTATTATTAATAGGTGAGGTATCCGTTGCAAACTTGCTTCGCATAGCATTACAATAAATTACAATAATTGGCGTAATAAGTTAGACAGCGTCTGCCCAACTTCCCAAGGTCACGACCGATTGTTATAACATGTCTAAACCTGGTAACATCTCCACAAATTTTCAAACAGAAGTGCCATAACTCACGATCCGCAAATTTACCTTTCAACCATTTTTATTCCCGCAACCCGTCAGAACGCGTTTGATATAGTTATTTTTACGAAGGTAGTGCAGTAGGGGACAGCGGTTGGTCGACGTAACGTATTGGCGGGCTTACACACGATCCCTTGACTGATTTATTGCGTGCGTAAATCTCCAATTTACACGACAATGTGTCTATGTATAGGTAGGTAAGAGATCTAATCGACGATAAGAATCGGGTTTATCCTCGTTTTCGGCTTTGGGAGTAATTTGCTCTTTGCTTGATTTAACCGCTCCGACGAAATGATTTGTACAACTTTAAATTTATATGTAAAACACAACTTTCTTCACTTCACACAATTTAAATAAAATGTAGGCTTTCTAAAAAATATAAAAAAAAATGTCGTAGTGGCCTAGCAGTTCAATGACCGGATTCGTATGCACATGGTTGCAGGTTCGAACCCAGATAAATACTAATGTGACTTTTTCAAAGTTATATGTAGGTACTTGTGTCCAGTAGTAAGACATTTACAGGCCGGTATTTAAAAAAAAAAAATGCGATACAATTATGTTTATAGAAGTTCTAAAAGACTGATCTTCCATTTATTAAATTACATTGCCGAAATTTTGTTGTAACAAGCAAATAAACAAGAACGATCTCATAGATCCTCAAATAAATGAAAACCTATTTATTTTTCTACAAGTTCACAAGACGTTGGATTTGATATTCAATTCAGACTTGCCGATTTATTGATCAGCCCAGACTTACAAGTGTAGCCACTTTACATTCACGTAAATTATGTACTGTATTGCTCTTTTAGTTGGCGTTATCAATATAAAATTTGCTCTACATTGAGTCAGTGGTTGTTAGGTTTCTGGTTTTCTTTAGGTTTGCCTTTTATCTAAAACTACTTACAACAAAGGTTACTAGAAACGTGGGTTGCACATAACTAGTTTTCTTGCTAACTTGGTGCTAAGCTAAATCCTTGTGTTACGAGTGATTCACGTCGGTAGTGCAATGGGTGGGATTCGAACCGGCAACCAGTGGTTTCCAATTACATGATTGCAAGTCCGACGCCCTTGCCGCAATTATTTAGTAAATAATTGTGAGCCACAGTTACCAGCAAGTAAAATAAATATTAGGTAATGTTATACATAATTAAAACCATAATGGTCTTCGTCATTTGTACATGTTAAGTTTGATTCAACTTTTTTGGATTTAGCTTTCTATGCGTTGATCATATGAATGAACATCGATCGATTTAATTAGATTCGAACGAATACGTGTGTACATATTTTATTCGTGTTTTTGTATCAACGTTGCCCGATCTGATAAGTTAAATTATTTACACCGTGCTCGTTTGAAAAGAAATCGTAACAAAGGCGAAAATGTACGTGGTTTTATTTGTATTAATGCTATGAATAATTCACTTCAAACAACGGCGCGTTGAAATACTTTTTTATTGTTGTGACAAATTTGACTTTATTGTTGCTTTGAAATGATTTTATCTTTTCTACTTACTGACCAAATAGTGTAAGGATCGTTTAAGCTGTTAGTTGGAATCTATACAAAAAATAGTTCCCGTATTTCACTAAATGTTATTTTTTGAGTTTTTTTTAGTTATTTTTTACTTATACCTTATAACAGTAATCAAAATTATGTTATAGAATCAGATAAATAGTGATAAATAATGTCAATTTTAAAATCCAGCAGCATAATACATTTTAGTTTCAGGAACGTGGATGGATATAAAGAAAGGCGAAATAAGCAATGGATGGATTGTGTGATAGATGATAAATGCTAGAGAGGATGTTACTTGCGGGATGACGTCAGATGGTGAAGTATGGAAAAAAGACAAGACTTAGTTATGAATAAATAAATTAGTAGCACACAATATATATTTAGAAAAAAAAAACAGCCTCTGATCGCTATTCCCAGTGTCGTCGAAATTGACAGTAATCCGTTTTCCAACGCAAATTTGCAATTTGCATTGAATGACAGCTTTATGCATTCAGGTCATCTATTTTACTCAAATATTAAAACGGGAAATAATATAAAACTTCATAATTCTTAATAATGTTGGAAACTGTACGAATGCCTAAAATTGTTGTAGCTACAGAGAATTGCAATTTGAACGTAATGTTATTTTCGACATTCTGTGACAATAACTAAAATAGTAAATTTTGAATTGGTCTGTCACATAAAGCAAAGCATTGCAAATAAATTATGTTGGAGATGCTATAAATATAATTACCTAAGCTTAGATATAGTGCTGAAGAGATTGATTGATCATCATGGTAGTGAAGTTGACCCATATTCTTATGCCACGGATGTTTTATTTAGTGACGATCTTGACCTAAATCCAAAGACCATGGCAGGGGTAAGATAATTGACATCCAAGATCATGCCATAGTCTTCTGGCAAAGGGTGGAATGGCTCTTATCTATAGCATTCGGCGATAAATAGATTGGCTTATTGACCGATCGACGACAAACTATGGAAAAAGGGCCAGTCACTAAAAGGGTTCTGTATTTTCAAGATAAAAAAGATAATCTATTCACACATATTGAATACGTGCATATAACAATCTCCATTGCAATCAATTTAAGTTTCTAGCTAAGTACAATATTTGCTTATTATGTTACTTTACAGGCACTTTTGCGGTAGAAGCACAGATTAATAAATAGTTACTTCGTAAGTAGAAGTTTTAAACTGATAAGACTCAATATCGGTAAAGTAACTGAATGGTTGATTTTTTTATGGTGAAATAATATCTATTTAAAAAAATAAAAAAGACAATTCTAAGTCAATGTTATATGTACCATATTATAAGTACCTTGCTTGAAACTTATTTAGTTAATTGATAACATTGTTATTTATTATTATTATTTTATTATGTGTAATTACTAAAAGGGAGCTATTTTCCAAGCTCGTCTCATTATCAATTCAATCATATGAATGCATTTGATTATGATATACAAAGACTGAAACTCCCTCCAATTACTCTATATTCTGAGCCTTTGGTGTAAGCCGCAGCCAGCGTACAAGATCCTTAGCACCCCGCCTTCCATAGGATTACAAAGGACTAAGAGGCGATTGAAAGCATCATTGCGGCTCAACTTAAATTGGGCACGTTTACCTGAAGTGCGGCTAAGGCAACCATTATGCTCAGAACATGGCGTAATGGATGTGTCACGCAACATAGTATAATATAAATATCATGTAATTTTTTTAATATTTAATATAATTATTTTCGTCAGTTAAAATATGCTTACTCTAGAAATATATAAATTAGAAGATGAAAATATGAATTTAATTCACAGAAAATAAAGGTGATAATAAATTTTAATATTAAAAAAAGTTCGTCAAATAGATATCTTCTATACATATAATAAAACAGTAAAAAAACTGTGTCTGTACATTGAATATATTAAAAAAAAAAAAATTGAGGGGGGCTCAGAAACAGTTATAGAGCACGAATCCAAAAAAAAAATTCTGTCTGTTTGTCTGTTTGTCTGTTTGTCTGTTTGTCAGTTTGTCCGTTTGTCTGTTTGTCTGTTTGTTTGTACACGCTAATCTTCGGAACTACTGGACGGATTTGAATGATTTTTTTTTCGTTGTATAGGTATTAAGTTTGGGCAACATATAGGCTATAATTTATCTTGGAAACTTGAATACCTGATGCAGAACCGCAACAGACCCGCTAAACTATAAGAGATACAAAAATGGAACCATAGCAAAAATTGTTCCACGTGATGAGCATTTTCTGCTGAGGCAATAAATTTGAAGATCTGGAACACCTGATGTGGAACTCCAAGAGCCCAGCTTCAGTATAACATATATAGGAATGACGTCTTAGTAAGAGTTGTTCAACCTGATGAGCACTCTCTGTTGACGTATAAAAATTAAAGATCTGGAACTCCTGTTGTGGAACTCCAAGAGCCCGGCTACACCATAACACATGTAGGAATGACATCTTAGCAAGAGTTGTTCAACCTGATGAGCACTCTCTGTTGACGTATAAAAATTGAAGATCTGGAACACCTGTTGTGGAACTCCAAGAGCCCGGCTACACCATAACACATGTAGGAATGACGTCTAAGCAAGAGTTGTTCAGCCTGATGAGCACTCTCTGTTGACGTATAAAATTGAAGATCTGGAACACCTGCTGTGGAACTCCAAGAGCCCGGCTACACCATAACACATATAATAGGAATGACGTCTTAGCAAGAGTTGTTCAGCCGGATGAGCACTCTCTGTTGACGTATAAAGATTGAAGATCTGGAACACCTTTTGTGGAACTCCAAGAGCCCGGCTACACCATAACACATATAGGAATGACGTCTTAGCAAAAGTTGTTCGGTCTGATGGTCATTCCCTGTTTACTTATGAAAATCGAAGATTTGAAACATCTGACCTGGAAATCAAAGCTATCACTAATTTCACTGTATAATTATAAAATAACATAACCTTCACGCGGTGAAGGCGGTAACAGTTTAGGACTGATGTTCGATGAGAATGGTATATCATTTATAATTCGACTCTACGGGCCACAACTCCCAATTTTTTATTTTTTATTTTATCGAATATGCCTTCGGGCTTATGTCATTTGAGCGTTTAATTTACTTTTTCATTTATCTTCGTGACACGGTAGCCTACCTGTAAGGCAGGGAAGCAGTCACTTAGATTTTAATTGATCAGGTATCTTCACAAAATTATGACCTTGATGAAAGAGGTCAAATCTTTCCCAATGTTCCAAAGGAGCTAAAAGATTGAGGATCATAAGATCCCAAGAATCTACCGAAGAGCGTCAGGAGAGACTTGATGCTGTTGGAGAAGATCAGGCCGCAACTCGCGCCGTGGAAACCTCTTCGGATCGCGAAGCACGCCTGCATTCTCATCGCATTTACGCATCTACATCCAGGTCTCTAGAGACCAGTGAAGAATATGATGCGCGACTGACCGCTGATCGTGAGCAAAAGTTCAAATGGACATTTCCTGCTGTCTTACAAAAATGAAAGATCTGGAGGGTCTCGATCGTCTTGCGCATCCCGTTGTTTTCCCGTCCCCGGGCTCTTAGAATTTGACATCAGTCGTTTCAGATCTTTTATTTTGAAGACCCTGTTGTCGCTGGCATAAGCAACAGGATCTTCGGGATGTTTTAGGAAGAATTTTTGTCTGTTTATTTGTTTGGGCATCACGTAAAATGTAGAAAAGGAATGTAGAAAACTTTTATACACAACGATTGCGCGTAACTTGACGTAACATTTAGTTTTTGTTTCATTGCAATCGGTTCAGTCTATCAAAGGATATTTTAATTTAAAGTGTTCCCGAAGTAAAATTACATTGTTAAGTTCCGACATCCACGCGAACGAAGTCGCGGGCAGAAGCTAGTTATCTTAATAAAATAAAGAAAACCTAAGAAACTAGAAATGTACTAGAATATAATGTTTTATTCAGTGAAAATATTACAAACTATTTCATTGTTTTGCTAAATCTCAAAGAAAGAAACGTGCAGTAGAACGAGAGTAGAGGTAAAAAGAGATTTAGACAGATTGCAGGCGGTTATATCACCGGTACTAACACACTTGTCTTTCAAACGCCTATTCACTCTCTATTTCAAAACTTCACAATGGTCGTGCAATATAGACAATGAATACTGCATAGTCGAAACTATGCAGGTATTCGCATGAAAAAGGTCGATGCAAAACCGTTTGTTTTGAGCTAACAGCATGACCTAGTATACACGTTTAACCAATAAAATATTTGAAAGTATATAATTCAGGGTCATAATAATATTTTTGGTACACAACTTTTAGTTTTAAACGTAAATAAACCCGTTATTAAAAAAAATACTAGTAACTTTCAGACAGTTTCAAACAGATTTAAATAGATAATTGCTAAGAACCATTTCAATCACGTCTGCATAAAAACAACATCAAAATAAATCCATTAGTTTTGAAGCTATGATGCCATAGACCGATATACTAGTAAAATCGTTGTCCGCATCAGCATGAGACGAAGGGTTGTTTATCCATCAGAGATAAAATTGATACAACCTTTTTGACGCAACATGTCAGCAAATTGTACTTTAGGTAGGTGTATAGTCACATCCATTCACCCTAATTCGTGTACATTATTTGCATCGGAGAGGCGGTAGCTGTCATCGAGCACAGTTTATGCAGGACTGACCCATGTTTATAATAACTATGCAAATTATTCCGATATCGTCCCCAATCGGCCTCCGACGGGCTAAATTGAATTTGTAACTCTGATTAAACCCCCCTTCGAAAAGCCGATATGTAGCTCCAAAGATTTTTTAATGAATATTTTTAATTAAATTTTTTGGGTATTGTTCAAATGTAGAAATATGTTATTTTAATTTAACACAAGATATGCGCAAATTTGTTTTAATAATCAGTTTTCTGCACATTTTGATAGGATTGACATTGCGGTCCAATGACGTGGGCAAATTAATTGTAGATTTAGATTGTTGTTGTTGCAATTGGATAGAGTTTGTCTCTGAATTTAGAATTGTAGGTATTGCTCTTCTCAATCCATTTTGCATCCAAGCATGTGCCCAATGACAAAATTTAACAGCTGGTCACCGTGATATTTTATTAGCCTATTACTTACCTTTGTAATAAGTAGGCGAGGTAAAAAGTTACACATCCCTATTATTTAATAGAACATGATGCAATAAATATCGGAGATAGATTTTTTTCTACATTAATTTAAGTTTAAAATCCGAGGATTTTACTATCCCTATTTAATGGTGTGGCTATGATGAACCTCGTGGCACCCTTTAGCTACAATTGATACACACGAACAAATATTTTGACAAGCAGTTCAGCAACACATAACACTTTACGACTCATTCTTATACAACATGTGAAAAATTGGTAAATGTTTTTTTAAGGATTTGCGTAAGTTAACATTTTTGCGAGTATTCTATAAAAAAGGAAATTTAATTGTAAATTCATGATCTCTATTTATATTTCTTGGTATTGACGCAAAGCTTTTAATGTTTTTAGAATCAATATCTAAATACTTTGGGGTATAACCTTTTTAGTAAATAAAAAAAAATATCACTTTTTACTTTTAATACTTGAGGAGGCTTAATAATGTCGTGTCATTTATTAGCAACCCGGGATGTCCGTGTGTCCATTATTTTGTTACGCACTTTCCTATAAGATTATACTAATGCCATTTTGATTAAATGCACTGCCTTTTTCAATATTGAATTTTACGCTTTGCGTGTTTTATTATTTATTGACTTAGGCCGACTTAGGGTAACAAATATAATTAATTTGTACTTTTTCTTATTTAATACTTACTTTTACGAGTTATATGTAATGACCCTGCTGCTATTCAATAATTTCAAAACAGAAACGCTCAATAGCACTTCGCCTGCCCTGGGAATCGTCCATCGAAGCCGCACTTAGTTCCACTAGACTAATGACACTGCCACTGGATTGCTTAGTTATGGTTGCATACTTCTCACGATAACTTTGTTGGGCAAATAAGTTGGAATTTTGGAGACATCTGTTGCAGCCTCGGGGTAGACAAATTGCAAGTGTCGTCAGAGGCGGTTCGGTCATTCACGTACCTCAGGAAGTAATTTGAGAATGCGGGCCTTAGACTAATGGCTCCCGGAATGTGACTTTGCGGTTGCCCAATAAGGTAACTTTTATGGATGCAGAATGTCGAGTCAAGGGGAGGACGAGATGACTTATGCCCAAACTCACCAAGAAGTTCATAATACAAAAGATTTTTGTGAATAAGAAAATGTTGCGGACATTTAATTTTGTTCTTTTTTGGCAAGACACGTTTAGTTTAAGGTTTTATGCATTCTTATCTTAGTGAAAACAACGTTCATGACCCTTGAGCATTAGTACGTTGTCCTATTGATACTTTGAAAGTTGATTAGCAAAATTGAACAAGGAAAAAAATTGCAATTAGTTGAATGTATCGTGCAATTTATAACTCACTTCATCTAATTCGTCGACAGTGTTATAAAACTAACAAGTGAAAGTCTCAAAAGTTGAACAGACTGCATATTTAGATAACGAGCACAAACAATCCTTACGCATTACGCTATCGGGGCGTCAATCAGAGTATTTCAAACCGTTCTTATCGTTGATTTTTCCAAACATTGATTGTTTACTGACAGGCCCGGTGTGCGATAGTGTCACATTCAACCGGAACGATAATTATAATGAGAGATACAATACGGCACGCCTTGCCACACACCTACTAACATAACTAGACCTACAACGTAATACTTACTGCACCAAATCTAATGTAACTGCACAGGTCTACTTAAACTGGTAGTATCTATTTCGAATTTAGATTTAAGAATTACTGAAGCGATAGATTGTTTAACAGCGTAATTGTTTAAATTATTTGGTAAGTGATAATGTCGCATAGATTTATGTATCTTTTGTTAACAGGGCAAGCATGTAGAAAATTAATAAGTACCTTTATATTTAGTATTTACTGGATGTCGCCCGCGGGTCCGCCTACGTAGTTGTAAGTTATTTACAAGACCAAAATTAGACTAATATCAGGCATTCTCGGATTTCTGTGAAAATAACAAAAAAGTCAATTCATTTTCATCTAAAAAGGTTGGGTTATCAATGCTCTAAGAACTACTTATTGTAGGTAATAGAATTAATTAACAAAGCAGAATTAAGTGTCATGCTACCTTTTTGTAAATTTTTATGGGAAGTAGTTTCCTATTTCGTAAAACTATCGTTATTAACAATTTGAGTGTCGTGATAGGTGATATTGCAATTTTTTTTTAATCTTATATTTAATAAGGTGCTTTGTGGAGGGCTTTCACTTATTGAACTCGAAATGAATATTCAGTGCACAACAAACAAAGTTAAAACCTAAATGGAACACTTGTAATGGCGTAGTTGTAAATCAAGTTTTCAATAGATCAGATCAGATCAGACATATCCTGTTGTTTAACCTCACTGACATTACATTACACTGGTTTTAAATCAGACCAGCTCTATTCATGAAATCCAACCACCAGTAATTATTTATATTTCTTGTATTTGATAATCTTAGTAATGCGACAATATTTTTATGCCAAGATATTAGTAGCATGCGACTTAATTCTCGCTTTTTGGTGGCTACTATTGTGACCAAACCGTCGCGACGGTCTCCAAAAACTTGCTAATTTATATGATGGTAAGCGAATTCGTATCTTAACAATACTATGCAAAGGGTTCGTTATCGTTAAACTGCTATGAGATGAAGCAAAGAGATAGCGACGCGTAATCAACTCTCGAGTCTGGTAAAGGAAATGCTAAAGATAGGGAATTTAATGGATATGCTTCAAATATAAATAATGCGAAATATAAATAAGGAAGAATAAAATCCAACAATGTTTTTGATATTCAAGGACGAAATTAATATAATAGAGGTTGTGTCCTTAGTATTTGGTTCGAAAAATATAGAAATGATTAATTATTCCAGACATCAGCTACTTGCCTGAAATTTGGAATACGTAAGAACTCGATATTTAAAGAATACCTAAATATTATTTCGCAAAACAAGCCACAATCTCTTTGTAATAATAACATTTAAGATCCACAATGCTGACTTGTCAAATCTGAGTCTCGAATTTCCTCTTTCTAAGTGACTACCACGCAGACATTCACATTTTCACACATTAAATATTAATTCAGAAGAACTTCATTGCGTACGCTCAATATTCTAAGATACTACGCTCAACATGTCTTTTACATCCATAATGTAATGTGCATGTGAAATATGAAAAACGAAACGCGTAAAGACATCTGTTCGTGTATGAAAACGGGGAAAGAGCAAAATTTAATATTGAATTAAGGCGTTACGTAGAAATCGAGAAAGGAGCAAAGGTGAAAATAAATCCTCGTGATATATGAGGGCAAACCTTAGGGCGTTGACAATTTTTGAGGTAACATTTTTGTGTTTTGTTCTGTTGTGTGCACTCTGTTTTGTAATGTACTTTATGATTCGCTTTACTTCAGAAAAGAATACACCGTTTAAACTGTACTTTTAAATATTGGTTAGTTTTTTTCAATCAAATGTAGTTGAATAAATTGTAAAGTGTTGTTTCATAATTCAACCTTTTTTTAAGGCAATTCGGTGTACAGCTGTAAGCTTATAATAGAATATATATCGCTGTCCCCGGGCAATAAAGCGGTAATATCAAAATTCGATTTTTACAGGAGAAATAAAAGAAGCTAATTTTCATATAGTGCAGCGTATAGTGATCCAAAACAGGCGGTCAAAATGTCAAATGGAAGCTTATTTTTTTACCAACCTAACCTTTAAAAAATAATTCTATTTGTATAACTATTTAATTAAATAATTGAAAAAATGTATAATACAAATTATAGACGCTATTGATTCAATTGTAACATCATTAATGACTTTATAAACACACCGACCACTTAGACTCAGGCCCATAACAATATAATACGACATATTTTCCGCTTTAGGTCTCGAGCGTACCAGCCGATTACCACCTTCTTCGGGGAAATTTTATAGCCAAAGCTAGCTGTATCATCCACTAATCGCTATTTTAGAATCCTATCAATGAGTCATTTTTTTATGTAACCATCGTAACAAATTGACTTTATAATGTGATTTATTTTTATTTTTAACCATTTTAGACATTATTCTATGAAATTAATATTTTTTTAGTGTTACTACTGCCTAATTTTTGTTTAATAAAATTTTAAATAATAATGACCTTTTAAAAAAAAGTTTTACGAATCACATATATTATTTATTAAATATTAAACTTTGGAAAACAATACGAAAACACTTAAAAAAAGAAAGTACTATTCTACCTTAATTTGAATAAAATCACAATTTTAATTAGCTGTTATACTATGGAAACAAAAATAAAATTGGTCAAAACCTTAAAAAAAATATATAATACTACTTTAATTTGAATCATCGCTTTCAATATCGATTTCTTCTTCAGAGTTCCCAACACAATGTAAATTGTTATAAAATGTATGATAATGTTTTGGGATTGCTTCAGTTTTGCAGAGACTCATCAAATCGTCGTAAAGTGGTTTTGGTAAGGTGATTGGCTCTCTATACAGATTTCTCAGTTCATCTTCTGAAACATCAGTCACTAGCATCTTTTTGGCTCTTCCTCTTGAAGATCTGGTGTTTGATGCAGTATTTAAAGGAATATATTCATCATCAAAGTTATACTTTAAATAAATAACATCTGGATGTGCTCGAGTAATCTTGATTTCGTGTTGTAAATCGTAAAGTTATAATTATATACTTTATAGATACTATAATATTAGATATAAACAATTTACATTGTGTTGGGAACTCTGAAGAAGAAATCGATATAGAAAGCGATGATTCAAATTAAAGTAGTATTTTTTTTAAGGTTTTGACCATTTTATTTTTGTTTCCAAAGTATAACAGCTAATTAACATTGTGATTTTATTCAAATTAAGGTAGAATAGTATTTTTTCTTTTTTTCAGTGTTTTCGTATTGTTTTCCAAAGTTTAATATTTAATAAATAATATTATGTATGTGATTCTTAATGGTTTTTTTTTTATTATTTAAAATTTTAGGAAACAAAAATTAGGTAGTAGTAACACTAAAAAAATATTAATTTCATAGAATACTGTCTAAATGATGGAGAGATTGACCGAGATATTAAGCACAGAATCAGATCAGGTTGGCTTAAATGGCGACAGATGACTGGGATGATATGTGATCCTAACATATAGCCCGTAAAGCTGAAAGGTAAAATGAATAAATCGGCTATAAAACCTGTATTGATGTACTTATGGTTCAGAATGCTGGGCAGTGAAAGGGACTGATGAAAGACGATTGCATGCAGCGGAAATGAGAATGCTTCGATGGAAGACTGGAGTGACGAGATTAGATAGGATAAGGAATGAGTATATTGGAGGAAGCTTGAAAGTAGCGCAAGCGAATGAAAAGATAAGAGGTAAGCGTTTGTCGTGGTATGGACATGTTATGAGGAGGGATGAAAGTCACATAACAAAACAAGTTATAAGTATGACTGTGGATGGCTATATAAGCAGAGGGAGACCGAAAAAGAGATGGATGGATTGTGTGAAAGATAATATGAGAAAGAAAGGACTGGATGCCGCGATGACGAGTAATAGAGAGGAATGGAAGGAAAATACGCATTGCGCCGACCCCATATGAATGGGATAAGGGCAGGAAGAAGAAGAAGACTGTCTAAAATGGTTAAAAATTAAAATAAATCACATTATAAAGTCAATTTGTTACGACAGTACGGCGCAGGGGTCACAATAAATTTCCGGGAAGAAAGGCGTAATAGCTTGTACAGAATAAAACATCTTGTGATTACTTCGTATTCAATGTTTACAGTTTTTTGTGTTATGTTTCATAGAGTAATGCAATAAAACATTTTTAGTCGTAAGAGAATTTTCCATGCAATAAAGCTGTTATTGTCAAGTTGAAATATTAATTGAAAAAATCTGAAAAAAATAAGAGTGATAGACTGATACTCAGAGAAGCCAAAAATCAAATAACATTAAAAAGGGCGTAACCGGCGTTTACCGCTATATTGCCCGGGGCCAGCGATATATAAAAATCAATTGCTGTTCGTGAGTCTCGCTAAAACTCGAGAACGGCTGAACCGATTTAGCTGCTTTTGATCTTGAAATGTTTGTGGAAGTCCAGGGAAGGTTTAAAAGGTGAAAAACATAAAAAATATGTAAAAAAAAAACTGTTCCTAAACTCGGGAATTACCTTAATTAATTTACTTTTGACAGAACGAAGTCTGTCCGGGCAGCTAGTAGAATATAATATATAATATAAAAAGGTTTTTGTTCTTGAAATATCTAAATCTGTTGTATTATTGCTTTCTGTTTAGAAAAATAACATATTCTACTACTAGCTAGGTACTAAGGACAAATTATTCTAATATACTAGAAATTTCATAAATACAATTAAAAGTAGCTTAATGGCAAGGGAATCGGATTTGCATTCATGTGGTTGCGGGTTCGAATCCCTGCTCTACCTACGTGAACCCACTCGTAATACAAGCATATACCTATGTAGTTCGAGTTGAACCACAAGGGGCTCAAAAGAATACCGACAATGAGAGACCCACGTTGCTTTAAAAAAAGAACATTACTTGTTTAACCAGGATAACAATTAATACGAACTCTACATTTTATGAGAGATAAAAAGCTGTCAATGTTGCAGTTTCAGTCTAGTAGCTAGCGGTGGTCTGTCGACTACTTAATAGTCCAAGATTAACCTTTTCCTCAGGCGTGTTTAATAACTTCTGTAATTTGAGGCAGATATAAAGCAGAGAAAAGGAATTTTGCAGTTATTATTTTATTATTTCCGGTGTTTCTTATGGATAACTTTTTTTTACCTTTGGCGTAGAGCTGACTTGACGTTATCAAATTATTTTGTTTTCTTTTTCAATACTCTGAACTTGTTACTACGATTTAAGATAACTCAGATACAGTGCGCGTACATTATAATGTTGCTTCGCTTCAATTGATCGTGAGCAAAATGGTAAACGTTTCACTCATTATATTGCGGTCTAAAGTAATTATTATCACACAATAATCGTTCAAATTACCGTAGTGTTACAATATCAAACTGACAAGTAAATTCCTCATCAAAATTCCAATTTGTATCGCAAAATGCACCGAAATACAATTGCAGAACGTTACATGGCGATGCCATGAATAAAGCATACCGTACGAAGTCCAATTTTCCGACGGTTTACACTGCTCTACTAATGTGTTCCGACTGTATATCGGAAGCTGGATATGAGTTTCGATAGTGTGTGACAGTAAATTTGTTAGCAAACATCTTCAAGTCCATGAATATTAACATACATAAATTAAGTTATGATGTCACTGCAAAATACATATATTCAATTCTTAATATTTGCTTGCTGTTATTAGTGCTTTATAAGATTGACTTTTGATTTTGTATTTCTAAAAAAAAAAAATTATTATGTAATTGTTTTGATAATATGATTTGCGTTCAAGTATCTACTACCTGAAAACACTTCAGTGTCACTACAAAGTATAAAACAAAGTCTCTTCTCGCTCGTGGCGGGTAAGCTAGTCAAAAATATATCATTAAAAGTAGGTATAATTATAAGTATCATTAAGTGCTCTTTCAAATCAGCTATAATAATAAATATCTTAGAACTATTCTTTTCACGTAGAATATTTTTTTAAATTACAACTTTTCACTTTGATATCAATACTTTACATCAGATTGTGTTCACAAAAATCAAAATACATCACTCCAATACAGACCAGGAAAAACAAACAGCATATTATTTTCCCTAAGCGTTTTATGGCCGTAGAATTTATTTTCCATTTGAGCTTAAGTAAATACAGTTATTTTTATGTCAGATCAAAAATACACTTGGCTTCGTGTGTGGCAGACAGGAAAAACATAAAATGCGATGAGTTGAAATCTGAATCTTTTTTTGTGTAAATAATTTAACTAATTATAATAATATGGAATGTAAAGGTGTGATGCTAGAGGAACGTAGACACATTAAAAGACAATTAGGGAACTATTACATGATTAACTTTTGGACAAATATTTGTCTTTTCGAACGAGTCGTGTTTTTTGTACGAAAATAATTTTTGAGTCTCATATTTTTATTTTTTATAAGTTTTTGTATACATGCAGTAGAACCTATTAACCATAAGGGCTTCCCCATATGATAGTAAAGAAGGGTTGCAAATGACACACATTGTTTCCATAATTTAACTAAAATATCTGAACTCTAACCCAAGAGCAATAATAACCTTTAATTAGTATAAAATAAGGACTTGTATAACATTGCTACTGTCACTAAAATTGCAGTCTTCAAAACGTAAAGTAAGATCGACTTTATTCTTAGAAAGTCGGTCGATGCCTATCATTGTAAACTGCAACAGTAGCCAATTTAATCTAAGACAAAGCTTCTAATTTAAATCAATATACAAACATAGCTAATGTGCTTTCTATTGAAAACAAAGTTATATTTGAATCGTTCTCTCATTCCCTGAGGCGCTAAGTTGTCATCAGTGTTCGCAGCCAGATGTCGCATGCCGATTCCCCTTAACAATACTAATTGAGTTTTGATCCCCTAAATGCGACTTAAAATATTCGACAGATTATGTTCTTAAGATATAATATATTTTATATGAAGATAGAGCAATAACAAATGTAGTTTATATTGGCTTTCACCCTTTAACTACTGAGCTATAAATTGACATAAATAAGTACATTTTGGTTAAGTTAGAGAGCTTTTAGATAGCCATTGGAAAGTTTACGACATATACATGAGATCTTTCCCTCTTTGAGTTAATAATAAATAAAAACTCTTTTGTGGAACCCTTGTAAGTATGACCTACCTTGACAAATGGTGAAGAAAAATATTGTGAGGAAACCTGGATTCCCAAATTTGGATTATGAAATCGCAATGAGCAAGCGTGGTGCTCAATGCTCATTGGTTCTCTATTTGGGGACAGATTTGTGCCCAGCAGTGGGACATTTATAGGCCAATATTTTAAGTATAAGTTTCTGCCCTAAAAATATTAATTGTCAAAATAATGTTTGTATTATGACATTACATTGGCTGTAAAGTTGAATTTTTTTTTTTTGTATAATAACCTAGGACAATCTCACACACGGCCATCTGATCCCAAACTAGGTAGAGTTTGTACTATGGCAACCAGACAAATGATAAACATACATATATATTTCTAAATACATACATATTATAGATAAATTACACTCGGACACAGAAGAGAAGGTTTGTCCTGATTGGGATTCGAACCCGCGACCTCCGGCTTAGCAGTCAGGGTCACTAACCACTAGATAAACAAGCCCGGGTACGTAACAATGTGTTAAGCACATATATTTAAACAACCCTTAAATATTTCCAGGTCAGCGAAGTCTTTCAGTTTACGATGAAAATTAAGTGTCCCTATTTAATTTCAGCATTAACAAGAGTGTCTCGTGTTCTGTTTCTACACAATTAAATTTAATTAATACGAATAGTTCGCGAGTCACACGCGCTAATGGCTTGAATACGTCTGTTTTCACAAAGGGATATAAATATACTGCCGGTGTTAACGTCTAACGCAATCCTCTTACCTTCAGCTGCTAAAGCGCTGTCCAGCAATACGATACGATACTTAATGCTACTGTAGTTTCTTTAACTAAATTAGTTTTGTTTAAAATGCAGCGGCTGGAAAGTAATATTATCTAAAAGCATGTGCTTTACGAAATCAAAGTTTTATTACTTGCCAAAGTCTGGAACCTATTGCGGGGAGTTTACACTGACACGGTACTCACCAATATTTTTAAACATACTTAAAAATGTCTTTAATACTATTAGTTCTATGAGTTAATACTATTTTGGTATTAAAGTTCTCGCTAGCAGGTTTCTTCATTTCTATTCGTTTTTCTTTGTTTAGAATTGGTAAAATTAATTACACAACATAGTGATGGTATATTATTCCATATCTACATGAAGCAATGATTGGACTGCACGGACAGCCGAGTGGTATAGGTCACCACGCTAATTACCACGGTGCGCGACGAGCTGCGGGTTCGATCCCCGCATGGGATAGATATTTGTGTGATCCACAGATGCTTGTTCCAAGTCTGGGTGTTCTTTGTGCATGTGATTTGAATGTTTGTGAAACCCCACGACACAAGGATTAAACTCCTAAGTGCGGGCGTCGTTTTTAAAAAAGAAAAAAAAATGGTGAATTATATTACACCAAACAGTTTTCGAAATTTAAAATAAATGTCAAGTCGACACACCGCCTAACAAAACCGTCTCCCATGTGGAGTGAATAGTAAAGTTTAGTAAATATTTCCAAGCAATAATGAACGCCGACTACGCTGTGCAGTTCGGAAATTTTCCGCTAAGAACAAAGAAACTTACAATTTATAGAACATCTGGCCTTCCGTTTCGCAAAACTGTTGTGCCTTTTTTTTAAAGTCGCGCAACACTCTTATGAAATAGTTCTAAAATATATTTACGTTCGTTAAAATCGCGATAATCACGGAAGTTGAAACGAGACACTTCGTCATTCTAGTAATGCATGCGAACTCATCAGCAAAAGTTCTAGCTTTTTCAAATGTACTTACAGTTTTTTTCCTGTTTGGACACAGGTGCAGTGCAAAGATTTAAGTAAGTATCAATATGGCTTTGGGGGAAATAAGTTACAAATAACCTACTAAATGATTTAAATTATGAAACATTTTCAATATTTACAACTAATCGTTTCGTACCATGGGTTGGCCTTAAATTGTAAAACTTAGTAGTGACTCTATGATCAGCCTCATATTGCAAGAAAAACTCAAACATTATAGAACAATCCAAATGATGAAAGTTTCAGATAAACGAATAAAATTTCGCTAAACCACACCAACGCATTGCATCTTCAACTTACCAAATGGTACCTGTCTAGCTTAAAGATTTATTTTCTTTAGCAACTATTCGACACCAAATCTACTTCACTAAGAAGGTGGTTTATTTTTTGACAGAATCTCTTAACATTTGGCGAAGGGATCCGACGATAAGTACAGTAATCCTCTCCTAAATCCTCTTGGGTCGATGTGTTTAATTCTGAAGTAGTCCTGTATTTAATGGAAAAAATGTATCCGATAATTACTGTGTTGTACGTAATTCAGAATTTATCGGCTACGCTGTTTTAATAACCCTTTCCATGTTGGTGCGAAATATTTTGCTCTCTATTTGTTAGCTTAGAACTACCTTTTATATAATAATAATATATATAATTACGTACCTATTGAAAATATTATTATTATTTATCAGGTCAGCCAATATTAAAATGAAAAAAATTTCTGTTCCAGAAAATCATTATCAGGTTTGACTGACTCTTAATAATCGTTGAAATGAAATAATATCTAAATAAATAGGTAAATGATTAATTGCGTAAAATTTAACAAAATATACAACTAAAATATAATTATATTGGTATGTTCACAAAAACCATACCTTTCTATATTTTTTAAACAGCTAAACATAAAAATGATATTAGCCGATGCCAAAGTCCTATATTCAATAAGGAAGTCGCATGATGAATGGGCGTACCCTCGAATGCAAGAGCATTAAATGCTCTTGCATTCGAGGGTGTCTCAACATCATACGGACCGTTGCTTGCTATACCGCAATCCTAGTGTAATGCTGGCAATGGTTTAAGGTGTGTTTCTAATCTATATATATAAAACTCTTCCGTTACTGACTGACTGACTGACTGACTGACTGACTGACAGACAACGCACAGCCGAAACTACTGATCGTAAAGAGCTGAAATTTGGCATGTGTGTTTGTTGGAAGGAGTAGGCTACCACTAAGAGAGGATTTTTGGAAATTCCCCCCCCAAAGGGGAGAAAAGGGTGGTAAATGACAGACAACGCACAGCCGAAACTACTGATCGTAAAGAGCTGAAATTTGGCATGTGTGTTTGTTGGAAGGAGTAGGCTACCAATAAGAGAGGATTTTTGGAAATTCCCCCCCAAAGGGGAGAAAAGGGTGGTAAATGACAGACAACGCACAGCCGAAACTACTGATCGTAAAGAGCTGAAATTTGGCATGTGTGTTTGTTGGAAGGAGTAGGCTACCACTAAGAGAGGATAATTGGAAATTCCCCCCCAAAGGGGAGAAAAGGGTGGTAAATGACAGACAACGCACAGCCGAAACTACTGATCGTAAAGAGCTGAAATTTGGCATGTGTGTTTGTTGGGAGGAGTAGGCTACCACTAAGAGAGGATTTTTGGAAATTCCCCCCCAAAGGGGAGAAAAGGGTGGTAAATGACAGACAACGCACAGCCGAAACTACTGATCGTAAAGAGCTGAAATTTGGCATGTGTGTTTGTTGGGAGGAGTAGGCTACCACTAAGAGAGGATTTTTGGAAATTCCCCCCCAAAGGGGAGAAAAGGGTGGTAAATTGAAAATGTTTATTTCTCAATGGATTCACTTAAATCTTTGTATGTAGGTTCCACCAGTGAAGCAAGTGAGCATAGCATATGTATAAGTGAACATAGCATTTTTTAGACCATGATTTCATGGAGACATATTTCTAATATAATAAAAATTTGATTTTTTTAATGTTTGTTTACACATGTAATCGATAGACCATGGAACAGGCGATAACTAAGTGAAAAACCCAAATTCTGACGGAAGTCATTACTCCACGCGGACGAAGTCGCGAGCAAAAGCTAGTATATTCTAAAATAATACTCCTGAAATTGCATAAACTAAACTAGGTACGTATTGATTTTGAAATACGAAAACGACATTTTGATTTTAGTGTTCTAAAATAAACCGCGATAGAATCCATAAACAAAGTAAATATTTATTTCAATGTCTAATAATCGAGTAAACGTCAGAAAACAATAATAAAAGATAAAGGAGTGTATACTGCTTTGGTTTGTTAAGGGTTTTGATTAGATTTAATTGAGGAATGGGTTGTTGACCTAATCTTCAATGAAACTTAATAAACAACACTAACAGGACATTATTATAGCATTAAGATTTTTATATTAGTAATTATTTTATAATATGGATATATGGATTTGATACAAGTGATATTGGTCAAATATATAAAGCATACTCCTTATTATTTCTATAGTGCATACGGCGATACGCTTCAGCAAAAAACGTCGCTATGCAAAATACGATGCTCCCACTAAAACTTTTTTATCACGTACGAACAAAAGAAATTCTCATTACTCCGTAATTTTTCGTTCTCTGGTTTTTATAGGCGACGGGACCTGCCCCTTAAAATACTTTTTATATCCCTATACATATCTACGGAAAAAACGGAGGGAGACTAAGCTGATTCGCACCACAATCGGCTTGTGTTTTTACTTTTTATCTCTAAGTTGTTGCGTTAATCTTTTGCTTTTCCTAACTGAGTGGTTTTATACCTGCAAGTGTAGACTTTTAATACCGAAATGCAAAAGGGGTACTTAATATTGCGGTTTCCTGACATAGATCTGAATGGGATAAGTTGATTCTTTAGGGTACGCAAGGATTAAATATTACCGTTTTGGAAAATGAGGGTAGAAACGAAGACACAAATGTAAATCTAAAATATTTATTTGATTAGTTCTTTTTTGATCATTACGAAAATATTTTAGCGCATCATGAATCATGAAAAAATTGGTGGGAAATAATTCTCTTTGAGTTTATTTCGAAATTTTCAGCAAGCAGATCAGATTCTTTTCTTTGTATTTTTAGTGTAAATTACAAGAATTTTTAACTTTGGTATCAGCCAACTTTCAATCACTGCGTGTCTATCTATAATAGATAGATATTTTTAAAACAACCTCCACCTTCTACCGGAAAATTTTACTTCAATGGACACAACGGAAAATTTTTACCATCGCCAAGAAATCTCGGCAGCGGCTGTCAATAACAATAGCTACACTTTGTCTTTCTACGTGCACAATCTGAAATCGCCTCCGTCCTATAACACGCCAATTCTGTTGGCCAAACGAGCTGTGAAAGCATGCTGTTCACGTACACACGTCCAATCCGCCCTGCGGTCTAGACAGTACTGGCACTATAATTTGGAAGGGTGGTCCTGATGTGATATCAATAATTTTGGAACATGGCATGACTGCAATGAACAGGCGACGTTAGGCGATAAAAATTTAATGGTCTTGACATTTTTGTGGTTGCGCGTAATGCAGAGATGTATTCATAAGCGTAGCTACGCGTACTCTTGTAACTTTGGTTTTCCATTTCATAATCGATTACTTTAAACGAAAGTTATTCATTTTCTATTTGAATAACTCCATTATTTAACTAAGTCTTTCAAATAAAATTCAATGCATAAATTATTTTTAGCGTGTAACCAAAATCTGCATCGATATCAAACATTTGAATGGCCATATCAATTTCTTTGATAATATTATCAATACTGAATATTTTAATAATATTAATCTATTTTTGGGACCATAACGAAAAGCGCGTGCTATATCATCGTGGACTTATCGCGTTGGTCGCGCGCCTGTCACTGGCCGTCACAGCCCCGTGCCAACCATTTAAATCCAATGAATTTAAACATGGAACCACGGATTGTTTTTTAATTTTCGACTGTCAGTTTTGGAGGGTTTCCAGGTTTATGAATTTTAGTGTGTATAGAGTGTAGAAGATTTTATATCGATAAAATTGTGATTATTTTTGTTGTTGATTTTAATGTTATGATTTACATCAAACAAGCGGATCTTATTTTTTCACTAGAAAAAAAAATAAAGAAATGTAAGCCTATACATTGAACAGGAATTATTTAGCAATCTATTGGAGAAATAATAATTGAAATCGATGCAATAACTTTTAAGTTTATTCGTTACAAACATACAAATCATTTTTATTATAAAGGTAGATAACAGTTATAATTTTACTTATAACCACGTAAATAATACAATAATACACAGATTTGAGTCCTTCTTTACCCGACTACGGCGAAGCCAAAAAGAAGAGTAATATTTTTTACTGTAAAAATAAAACAGACAGTCTGTTTATAAAAATATAAGTATCTGATAATATGACAAAAGAAAACCTAAACCTGCATAGACCAAGTTTTGTATTGTATTAGACTGTAACCCATCATATTATAAAAAGGAAAAGGGAAGATATTAAGGGAATTCGAAAACTGCTCACAATCCTCCTAAACATTGAAGAAGTGCTTTACAATTAAAAAAAGCTCCCTCTATTCTAATCTTTAAACATAATTACAGATGGCCAGCTAGACCTTTTGCAACTTGTTCAATGACCATCCATCTTGTAAAAACGTTATCTCCTATCATGTTGCCGCAACTTGACGGGTTTTCCTTATCTAATGTTTAACTACTTTGATTAACATTTACATAATACACAACAAACTATACTAGGTCATACTGTCTGTCTATAATTTTTAGAACCTATGATTCATTATTATGATGATACTAGCTGTTGCCCGCGGCTTCGCTCGCGCGTAAAGTATTATACATTGATTGAATCATAACAAAACTTAATACTTTTCTTCAGTCATTGACGTTTCGCGAAAATATTGTTTTTGAAACTTTTTTATGATAAACTCTTTGTTATGTGTTCTTTCTTTAAAAATTATCATAGTGTGCGAGCGTTCCAGAATCAGTGAGTCAGTGAGTCAGTGAGTGACGTGGGCTTTTATAATAGAGATTGGATCAGACTCCACTGTGCCTTCAGAAATGTACTTAATTACATCTGAGCACAAAGACGTATGATTCGATAATGTAATATCATGTAATTTACTTTTTCGAAAAAAGTATCTATAACAGAAAAGACAAATAAAAACAACATTTAAAAATCTGGAAGGTATTTTTGCTTTTTTGTTCTTAATATAACCCTTCTAGAGCTCAGAAGAGCTTTTAATACAATGAGAAAGAACAAATAAATCTGACTGATTGTCTCAGTATTTTTAACTTTAGACACAAACGTAATTTCATAACAAAGTGGTTATACGAGTAATTTAACTCTACGATTGTTTTGTAACTTTAAAACAAACTACTAACTTGTTTATGCAAGTCGGAAGCTTAGTTTCTTTGTAATTTAAAATTTTCAAACTGTATGTGCTAGGTGTTCTAAGTTTCTTCCTGTTTCCTTTGCGCATTTAATAAGTTATATTTCCCAACGCAAAGAAACATTCGTAACGAACGGGTTGGTTTTGTAAACTGCGTATTTCTGCAAAAATGTTTCGTTGAGTATAAAATTTTAAATTTAGGTTTATGAAATACAATACTTTATTCGTTAAGCGGATTGGTTTTATTATTTAAATTATATTTCGTATCTGTACATCGTAAAATCGTCAATTGCTTGTTAATTGATATATATGAATTATCCGCCTAGTACCTATTAAATAACATTTCAGATATTCAAAAAAATCTTTATAAAAAATTAATACATTAGTAAACTTAAAATAACAAAATAAATATTAAATTAATTTAAGGGAGAGTACCTACTCAACTAAATGAGCCTGTTTCGTGCAGTTAAAAATTGCGATGATATTTTCATTTCAACAAAATACTTTCATAACGTAAACTCGTTCTAAGATTAATTTACGATCAACAATCCAAACTTAATAAAGTAAAAAACGACTGTTTAAAAACGGCTTTAAATTTTTGAGAGCGCGGATTTAAAATGGGGATCAGAGCAAATCCTCTCCATAAATAACCGTTAGTGAAGTCATCAAAAGGGTAGCTCCGTTCAGGGCGAACCATGTCATGTGAACCTACCATCAATCTTGGGTCGGTCGCCCGCTGCACGCATAGCGTAACAAAGGGTCGGAATGTAGTGGTTATAAAACAGCGAATAAAATACCGCCACTAAAATGTGCCCAAAATAACAATTGTTCGCACACGATACGTATAAAAGTTAACGAGCGGCATGGATACCCGACACGGAAAACAGGTATTTTAAAGTCTTTGAATTGCTTTTGTATTGGGTTAATTTTTAGTTTTACGATTTAAGCACTAAACGTCGGCGGTTACGCGGTAATTTTGTTTTGGACGTATAATTTCCTAAATAAAGCGTGTCTTTGGCAATTATATCTTTTGTGTATGCTTTTTACAGTATTTTGAAGCTTATTAAGTGAGCTTCAGGGATAATTGAATACACTAAAACAATGATGATGCAACAAAAATGAATACTTTTTTTACTAATACTTACTAATATCTAGACCAACGACCGGCTAAAAATACGACGACTAGAATTACGTACTAGTCAGACTCGTGACCATTACGAGCAAACACAATCTCACAGCACCATCCAAGGCGTCAAAATAAATGAAGAATCAAAAAACAAACCTTCCAAATCCAACCGCTGCCCGCTCCGCTCGTCGCTACTCTCCTTACTATGTACCTGTCAACTCTAAGGGCTCGAAGCGGCTTTGTCTCGCGTCTAGACTCGTAATCCATTATTACAGACGCCTTCAAGCCAGGAAGTAGGGACGCGGCGATACTTCTATACGCGACACTTAGCATATTTTACCGTATTGATAAATGTCGCATATTTATCCTTTGCTATCGTTCTTGAGACGTAAATGGAACTGTTGAATTTTTCTTTTAGTGAAAAGGGGATGCGTGATTTTCGGAATCGATTTCAAACTGGTGCAAAATTTTTGAATATTGTGAGTTTATTAGCTGTCGTCAATTACGACTTTACATTTTGCTTTACTTATTTAATTCTGACCTTTAATAAAATTCTGCAAAAAAAAATTATATATAATTAATTAATGTGGTTGTAAACTACTTGCTTATTTTGAACTGATTACTAAGAAAAAAAAATACAGTTTCGACAGAAATAATTATGGGGAACGGTTGATTTATTGCTTTTTTCATTGCCGTTCGTATGCGATCTGGTATAATACTCGTAAGTATGATATCAAGATAGGTATCATATCCAGGTAGGTATGTCTTTAACCCTCATTGTTATTTAATGCTTGTCAATTTTGCATTAATATTGATTATGAAAATAAATAATTTAATTACACAAATAATTGCAACACAATTAATGGAACAAAAAAGAGAATTCCGTTGGCAAATCTCGAATATTTATTAAAGCCAAAACCTGTCTGTATCGACATAATATTAATAATTATTAACTTAATTACCTGACGAAAATTCATATTTTTTGTAACCATATTCAAGGCAAACCGGGCTACACTTAGAAAGTGTTTTTTAATTAAAGTTAACAAAAAACCGCTTACCGTATGTTTATAATAATCAAGGAAGTGAACAGCAGCGCTTCGCAACTTACTAAAGTGAAAGTTAAAAGCGTATTTATAGAATATTCAAAATTGCCTTTTAAAACATGATTGGAAATCGGCCAACATTAATTAACAATTTAAAAAGAAAATAATCACGACATATTTAAATTTTTATACGCGAACATGGCTCTACATTGTTCTTTTGTTCGACAAATGTGGTTCACAAAGGAAAATTTAAAATAATCGAAGGGGTGCGTACCCATTTCAATAGACCTTTTTATGGTGCAATATCGGGAGTTGTTTTGCTTAAGTCGCCATTAGTTCGCCTAATAACCGTGAGGGCGTTAGTAGGGTCTCCCCCTTACGTACCACCTGATCAAATTATCATACATAACTCGAATTATTGTCGACTGAATTGATCATTATAAAGTAATGTAGTTTGTTTAAATACAACTTTCCGGTGGCGTTTTGTTGGTGGCTTCTATAAGAGGGGTTCATATAATTTATGACTCTCAAAGATAAAAATTTCCTAATGGATATTGTTCACGAGACGGAGTGGTCTATTTTATACGCATTACGTGTATACGTAACTACCCCTGACATTTAAGGGGAAAAATATTCTTTTTTCAATTTCACTATATAAATGGAATGGAATTGCGTTTTGTGATCAAAGGAGAGATAAAAAAGTTGATGAGAAAATAGATGGAGCTGGAATTGGAGCTGTCTTAGTTTGGTAGGAAATATTTTAATTGGAAGTTCTTAGTCCTGATGAGGACAATATACCGGATTGTGTATATTGTGCATTTATCATCCAGCGAGGGTACAGTAAAAACGTTGCTAAGTAATTATAGACCATCCAAAACAAACATTTATTTGAACATATTATTCTTTCTGCTATAGTACAGTTCAGAATGAAAGTTACTTAAAGAAGGTCATCACTATTTCTTCCGTATAACAACATAGATTCCTTATATGAATAATGACTCATCTACTGCTAATGAACTACCACTTACTTTTACTATTACGAGTTCCACTCACGTCTTATGTCTAATACAACCTATACAGATGAGACTCACGTAGACAACTAATTTAACACATTGTCAAGTCTCCCCTCAGCCCTACGATAGTGCATACTCTTCTAAGAAATTGAAACGCATTGTATAAACTTTGGGGCGAGGAATTCTCAGATTCAAGAGTTGTGGGAAAGATAGTAATTAATGATCGGTCATTTATATGTGTAAAAGCTAATACCATGTAAACGTGACGAGAAGGATTGATGCGCAATTACAACTAGACATTCATTTGAAATACAAGCTTAATGCTGATCATATTAATGTATGTTAGTGGTCATATTGCTAGCGAGAAGAATTTTATTGTGTATTCTCTAAGCACAAATATACTATATTTGGTGGTAATTCTTTTGTTTTAGGTTGATTGCTTTGAGCAATATCATTTCAAGCGCATTGCGCCATCGACACTATATCGCCAGGGCTAAGTCTTTAGGCTTCAATATTCATTCGACAAACTGGAGTTCAAGTCGGTTATAGTAGTGAATGTTTGCTATCCATGCGGCCATGTACTACCCGTACCTACAAGCTACAATCCGATACAGAGGTATTCTGAACACAATGCCACGCAGGCACGGATTTAGTCCCAACACCCTCCTAAAATAACGTAGGCTTGCTCCATAAAATTGTACGATAAGTTCTATTGTCAACTGAAATCACTACACATCCCTACACCGCCTTTTGTTCCTCTTCTATTGTGACGTATTCTAAAACGATAATGCGAAAATTTGTTTTTTTTTAACTTGCTCGAAGTATTTGTAATGAACTGAGCGCATCTCACCTCGGAGAGCCATTCTCTAGTCCGGACACGTCTTTAAGGGAAGCACAGACCCTCTGATGGATGAGCGCTAAAACTTCGCTACGACAACTTAAGCACTTACTCATCAGAAAAAAATATCCTATTTTATTTCTAGTATTATTTTAATTTTGTAATAGTATTTTTTCGTAGATTATACACCACTCTTTTTAAATTTAAAATACTACCAGAAATATTATACAAATCAGCATAAGACAGCGCAAACTGTATCTACATATCTACTCAGCTCATAACATTCTGCTTTGATCTGATGTTATAAATACCACCATACAGGATTTCATATTTGTGTGTCGTACCTTGCTTCTCACAATAAGCATCCGACACAATAGGGTCCTATCTATTTCTATATTAGCATACTTCAATCCAGCATCATCTTATGGCTGCGTAACCCCGGCACAATTAACCATAAGTATTAATACTGTTTCCCCTAACGTTTCCGCGCTATTTCGCCTTTGCTTATTGCGTGGGGTGTCGGTCTTGCTGTTTTATTGGCACCGATTGTATGTACGACACTATCCCTTTATGAATGTTATGGTTTATTTCTTGCCCCCTAGACTGTTGGTGTTGCTGAGAGTAATTGGCACCGCGGCTACTTGCGCCCCTTAATGTTTGAAGGCATTGTGTGACTTGCCACTTTAATACAACAGTAGAACGAATCGGGAATTTTCTGTTAATATAAAAATGTGAGGATTATCCTTGGTATGAACATTTTGCTGTTTAATAGTTCGAATTATAGCTGCAAGATCCCTAGGAAAAAAATGTTTAAGTGAATGAATACCTATAACCAATAATAACTTCCGTTTTTAAAGGATTGTTCTTGATGCATATATGTGAGCTTAGGAATAAGTACTTTATGAGCTAATTATGTTATTTATGTATGCATATTTACATCAACGTCAATCACAAAGTTCTGTATTAGATACTTTTTAGTAAAAATAAAAATAAAAATTCTTGTAACTCAACTAGGTATAAAAACTTTGCAAAATATTCACGTGTGTAAATCAAAACGTATCATCAAAATGTTGGCAGTATAATTCTTTCTGGCCTTATTCCGAGACAGTATAATAATGTCCGGAAATTCTGAACCAACATGCAATAACCCGAGGCAGTTGTTCCACTGGCAATGAGAAACCATGATAGCAACTAGTAATGAATCTGAGAGCAACGATAACTGATTGTGTATTTAGGACTCTGTCGCTGCGTGAGAAATAATATGAACGAGAAAATTAACTACCGATGAATATGAGGTTTGTATTTGTTTGTTATAACGCCCGTGTTCCCATGCTATCTGTAAGGATTTATTTATATGTATATTGTTTGCTAGCTATACATAAGTAGAGAAAAAAGTAATATTATCAACTTTTTCTCAGATGTGAAAATTATAATGATTTCGGAGTTTTATGCGCACGTTAGACATTTAAATAAAATGCCAGGAATTAAACTTAAAAAACGCGATAAATTTCGTTTAAAATTTCATTCCAGTTTCATTCCAATGTAAAAATGTCTAAGAGGCATTGTAACTATTCAACGTGTCTAAAAATATTGACCACTTTTATAAAAAAAGAAACGATATCTAGAGAAGGAAGATTGATCGATGAAAGTTCGGTAGATATGTTGATTTATTGAATACACTACATTGAATTAAATGCAAATTTACATTCATAAACATCGGTTGAAAAAAAAACAAACTGACGGCTAAAAATTTAAGAATAAAGCAACTTTGTTTCCTTCTCGCAATATCCATTTAGGGGCTTTAATTGTTCTAAGTTTTTTAAACTGATTTTGTTCACAATTTTTGCTTACTGACTTTACATTAAATTAGAGTAGTTCAGCCCTAAATATTAATCTACTTTACACCGCTTAAAATAACTATGTACGTAACAATGAGACCATGTATTTGCTTAAACAAAAACTGTAGTTAAACTACATCTAGCTGCCGAGACAATTAAAGTTCCGTTCGTACCTCGCCAGGAATTTGGGGTTCTTGTGGTTACACCTACGCTACATAGGTATAGCAAAGTGGGCTACTCAATCGGCTATCAACTTAATTGATCACAATGTTGGTGTACCTTTTACAGCAATTTGGACTGGTTAAACGCTTACTTGGGCGTTTCCTGATTAATCTTAGGGGCTGTAATTGCGACTTGTTGGTTTTTGGCATTTGTTTCTCTGTTCTTATGGATGTTACGAGGAATGAATTGGCTTTCACGTATTGCATATTAGTTTTAGAAACAAACTTTTGAAGCACACAAACAAAATGAAATCCTTTTCGAACATTCAACTTTGCGATAATCAGGATCAGGATAAAATTCCTTATTAATATTATGTTTTTATATGAAAGCAATAAAGTTGCATCTCTTTATTGCTGAAAGATCATACCATTTTCTACCATAGATAACCTTAAAAAGGTTATGGTAGAAAATTTACTTTAATAATACGCAAAGAAGAAAAACAAACATTTTATTTCAATCACAAGCAGGAATATTGAATGGCAAGTTGTTTTGCGTAGCACAGCGAATACAATACACAGCGAACATTAATTGTTTATTGATTTTACCAATAACCAGGGTTATTCTTCGGATCATTGCAACTGATTATGAGAGACGATAGATACTGCTTGCTTCGTTAAACTATAATAAATTGTGCCAATTTTATTTGTATTAAAAATTCCAGTTATCCACATATTCGTGCGTGGTAACAATGTTTGATATTAATGTAATTAATAATGTTAACTGCCTAAATCTATATAAATAACTGCTTTCTATGAATTGTGATCAATTACCGTTATATTATGTTATCAGAATCACCCATCTCCATTATTTACGATATCAATGTATTGCGGTTCAGTGCGTATTAGATATAGTAGCATAAGGAATTATTCACAATTTATATTATTATTAAATAACATAATTATATTATAACATTTTAAAAATAATAATCGATCTTATTTTTCCTCAGTTTAATTAGGTCACGTAACGAAATATGGGTCACTCATTTTTGCAGAAATAGGTACGTAAACCCACAATAACTGATCGATGGACGAAATTTGAATATTATTACAAAATAATGTTGGACTTGCAATGCACTCAAAGACGTGCAAATATTCCTTAATTATACGAATGTTAGTGATAACGAAAGGAACTAATTATAGACTAGATTATCGGAACAGGAAATAATAATCTAATATAAAACCCGAAAGGTACCTTTGCATGTGTTTTCAAGTTTTTTTTTATATATTTCAAGCCCGTTTTTTAGCCAAGGCCAAGAAGTCGGAGTGAATGGTCGAGTGGTCACGAGTTGCACTTCACCTGCATTGGCGTTAACCCACTTTAAGAAGTATTTAACTGAGTAAACAGAACGTATATAGAAATGTTGTTCGTGGGTAAAATTTTATCTCAAAGAAATAATAATGATTAGCGATGCCAAGTATTGAGAAAGAGATTACTTATTTCAAGCTGTAGGATTTTATCGTCTATCAAGAACCAATCTTTAATGCAGTGAAGTAAAGAACGTAATTTTTATTTAAATACAAGATAAATTATTGTAAAGTAGGTATTTAATATACCTAATCAATCTATTCAGTACATATTCACTCTCCGTTCCACGTTTATTTAATTATTGTAAGTTCTCTCAAGACAAAATTAAAAGAAACTCTTAACCGGGTTGCACCGGCCATGGTCGCAAGCAGGTCAGACTGCTTGCAACCACGGCCGGTGCAAACCAAACCGATGCAACGTAATTTTATTATAATGATTGATATCGCATAATTAAAAACCTACATGATTAAATTGATGTCATTAATTAATACAATACATGTAGAGGTCATGCTTTGAAAATAAAACACTGTCTTGGTAATTACTACTTTTTTTTCTATTTTAACATCTAAGTATACATCTTTAACCCAATATCATCCGCAATCTTCCTCCTTCTTCTTGACTCGTGCGCACACTTCACTCACCCACCTTACGTTCCATTGCACACCTTTATTTTTCCTACTACTTAAAAATTTATAAAACTTATTTAATTTTTATTATATTATATAAAAAAATCATGCCTTCACACATTAACATCGATTCGTACATAAGCTAGTAACCCCTTTAAAATGCATGCCAAAACAACAAACAACACATCTTCCATTATGGAATTGTCCTAATTTCGCTAGCTTTACCGATAGTCCGGCACGCCTACATTCCCGATGCCGTATCTCCGTATAGTGGATTACTTTAGATGTAAGATTAATGCACTGGGCACGTGTTAATAGCTGTTACCAACTTAGTGTTATGTTTTGCTAACTGCGGGATGTTTGGGTTGCCGATAACAAAGAAATTAGGGAAGATATAAATCTATGTTTATTTCGAAAGGGATGAAGTTGGTATAGATTGCTATATACACAACGATTTGTATGATAAATGATAGTAATCATTCATAATAGATTCCGTACTTCTTGTCTAAGTATGATGCATGAACCAAACAAAATTTAACTTAAGCATTAATAAAAAAAATCCCAGCTACGTAGGTTCAAACAAAAGTCACAGCCAAATCAAATTAAGCTATTTAAGCTTAGCTATTTAAGCTTCAACTTTAGATTAGTAGAAAATAAATAAAGAAGAAAAAAAAAAAACAATAAAGTTTCTTAGGTCAGGCAGCTATTTTACAAATTTTCTTGAATAAAAGTTCCATATACACTCTTACAAAATGCTTTACGAATGTACCGAATGTATAACTTACATACATCGCAGGACTTCGATTGGGCAACGTATTTGTCGTATAAATAGCAATGGCTGACTAATGGCGGGCCCGATCTGATATATTGACGCGTTGATATGCGCTGCCGAGGGGACGATTTTCAACTTCATTGACATAAATCCCGTTTTCAAGAATATATTGGGTTTTATAGGGAAACAGACGGCTAGTGTTTGTATGGATTTTATTGTTTTTCTAGAGGGATAACCGGGGGAGTGTGCTGACAGTATAATAAAAGATATTAAAAGATATTGTGTATGATAAGTGCTTCACAAGGGGAGGTTCGTAGAATGGTAATAATACGTATTTAGTTGTGATCTATTGATCTAAAAGATAAGAGTACAATAATTTTGATTGATTGTATCGGTAGAGATAAATACACTAAAATATACTACTACTACGAGATAAGCACATGCAATGGGCTGATAGCATTTGTTACTTGAGCTAAAATCTTAATTCACGTTATAATGATATTTTTTTGATAGACATGACGTCATCATTGCCGCCAATTCAAAATAACTTAAAAAAAAATTGATACATCAAAATGATTATACTTTAAGCAAATAACATGGTTTATAATTACAAATGTTGAATTAAAGTTTTCCAAGTTTCGAGTACACTCAAATCAGTCATACAAACATACGAACGCTGAACAAATACGATCGCTGTTCAAATATTATTCCCGATGCGGGAATCGAACGTTTACTATGCGACAGTACGCTTAAGAAAAACTATTCCTTCAATCTTAAATTTTATTTCATGATATTTTTAAGTTTTCGTTTCTGAAATTCGATATATTTTTATAAATCAATTTAAAGTAGTTTCTGATAAATCTTTCACTAAGCTTGTTAATAATAGAGTTTTCAAGGAAAATAATCTGAGCTGTATGTTTTAAACCTAATTGGGTACCATTTTCTTTTAAAATACCAGACTGTACAACTCAACAGTTTCACACACAAAAAAAGTAAATGGAACTTTTGAAAATATCCGACTTCCTCTTTGTAATATTGATTTTACCCTCAAAAACTGTTGACCTATTCCCATAAATGTTTATTATAAGCTATAATCTGCTCATCTAACGATTTGACATCAAAAACGGATATAATATTATTATCTGGTCACAATTCCCAACACAATTCAAAGTGGGGACACGCGACCTACTATTTAGTCATTAATGTGTATAAAAAATATAATATATAACAATGTATAAAATATTATTTTGTTGAGCAGTGATGTCTTTGTGTACAAAATAATTATTGAGATTTATTTTACTTCCAAACGATAGTTAAATGTTTTATTTAACATTGACTATTGTCTCTTTCTTTTTCAACTGATTTTTTGTCGTGTATTTATCTCACCGCGAATACCAGAATTACAATTTAACTTATCAAAAATACATAATTTACATTTTATTTTGTAAGACTGACATTCTTAACTACTTGTTAGTACATAATTCTTAGGCCCAGTTTTTTGACCCCGAGTTAACTCAACCAATGGTTAAATATGCTATTGGTTTCAAACTTCAGTAGAACGCGTTTATTCATTATTTTTTATTCTATTGAATGGTTATAATAATTAAGTCTCTAACTTATTTCACCATTTGATAGACTAACAGTTAAAAAGTTTAACGCGTTTTTGAACGTGTTTTGAAACCATTAGTTAGCTGCATATTCAACCATTGGTTGTGTTAACTAGGGATCAAGAAACTGGGCCTTAACGAGTTACGCAAGCTCAACCATTGTTCAAAGTTAATGTAAATACAAGTAGTTGTTAGCCATTAATCAAGCGTAATTTCTATCCTGGGGCTAACTGATATGAACTAATAATAAGCAGCCAGGAAGTCTTTCAGTTAGTGCTTTATTATTTTAAAGAATAACTTTGTACGATCCTATGACACACTTGACATTATTTTTATTTGAAGTTGCTCAATGATTTCATGATGGTAATTTTTCTGTCTCGTTGGTCGAGTGGTCTCAAGCGCGACTTCCGTGCACGAGCTCTAGGTTTCGAATCCCGAGTCTGGAAAAAATGGTTATTGGTTCTTCAGTTTATAAATACTCTGTTTAGAAGGTAATCAGGAAGTGTGGTGGTGCCTACTACCTCTCTGGTCGTGGCGGTCTGCCATACCATCGGACCATGAGAGAAGGAACAGAGAGTGAACCTGTGTTCGCGCACACATTTTCATGACTTATATTTTGACCAAAAGGCCAAAAATCACCAACTCTAGGTTTGGCAGGTTTCTGAAATCGGGTATAAGAACATCTTTGATGTAAATAAAGTTTTCTTAGACTTGAATTTAAAAAAAAAAAAGTCAACAAACCTCACTCGGATACGTCAAACCTGTACAAATGCGGGTGACAATATTAAACACACATTTAGATGCGCACGCCCCTTAAGGACCCTTTGCGCAGCGCGTGCGCACCCTTCGTCTTTTATTTGCATTTGTATCGCCGCTGACAAATTACTATTTTCGTTGATACGTGATGTCGAAAATGATATATTGGTGTATGACGTGACACCGATTAATTATGAACGTATGAATAGAAATATGTTAATTGTGTTTTAACCAAAAATATAGGTACCTACTAGAATTTTATATTGAACAACAAAATATTGGAATGTTTTTTTTTATATTTCGTTTCGAGTGTTTAATGAGGTCATCATATTCATTTTATTTAGGTATTTATTTGAATAATTATATTGAATGCATGTGGAGCGATTACTTGTAGATAAGAAAAGAAATATATATTTTGGCCTTCGTCAGGGCTGGAGCCTGTGACTACTGTTTCCCCATATTAAATTAATTAATCTCGGATGGAAGATGGAAAAACAAAATGTTATTTACAGCTTTTGCTATGCACAAAAAGACACAACCCATTAGATCCTTACCATAATTAGTTCTAAAATTTAATAAAAATTAATTAACTACTCCACAAGGGGTATTCATAAAAAAGTTTACTGTGCAACTCACGTATTTATATTTTACGACGCATCAAAAGAAAGTGATATCACGTAATTTTATGGTAATGGAGGGGTGCCCTACAAACCCACGTATGGAAGCTTTTAAATTTACGGTGTAAGCCTAGTGATGAGACGAGTGTTTTATGGTTTGAAACATTTTAACTCATATTACGCCTAAAACTTATAAGATACTATATGTAAGGTATTGTAAGTGCAAAGCTTTACCTTCGAACTTTGAAGTGCGTACGGATATTTATAGTGCAATCTAGACTGCAACTCCGAACATATCTCCGCTACATTCTGTCCTCAAGCGACACCCGGCTTCCTTTATGTGAACAAAATTTGTGTTCGCTTCGAACTTATCTGGCGCGATAAGGATGTGCTTCAAAAGTAACCTTGTTGAGATTATCAAATTTTCAGACATGGTAGCGGTAAACGCTTTGTGTAATTTTGAACACTCTGTCCCGGAAATTCTAAGATTTCCTGGGAAAACAAGATAAGTATTTGTTCTAAGAACATGAGCACACCAAAATGTCTGTGACAAACTTCTAAATCATAAAACTTAATTACTTTTCGCGGGACAAGAAAATAATTAAGGGAAATTTCCTTAAAAATTATATTAAATGAAACAAAACCTCAATAAATCTAGTCGCCACTGAATAATTTATTCTTCATATCGAGGTCGAGGGATCTTACGACTTTATTTTTAATAAGTTTCATGCAAATCAGGCACTAGAGACTTAATATAGGTCTGATCAGGGTCTCGGATCAAATTGAAAAGATTTCTTGCAACGTCAAGAGTTGCCCCACTTGACGAAGGTACTGCTTTCAGGGCCTCTCACGATGGTTAATACGGGCAGCCGACAAACCACATTTTATATTCGGTGCTTGGTTAAAATGTGAAAGGCATCCAGATTTCAAGATTTCTTCTTTTATTTTTAGAAATTATTTCGAGCATTAGACGACCAGTAAGGAATTTCAATTACTTAAAATTCTCATTATAAATATTTAACGCATCTGTGTAAATGGAGTAAACTATTTCAGCCAATATTGTTTGTTTCAGAAATGATAGAACAGAACCTATCTACTATATAAAAATAAGTCGGGTTTTCCTTCCTGACGCTATAACTCCAGAACGCACGAGCCGATTTCCACGGTTTTGCATTTGTTGGAAAGCTCTCGGGCTCTGTGAGGTTTATAGAATTATATTAAAAAAAAGACCGCGGGCGGAGCTGCGGGAAACAGCTAGTATTTTTATAATAACTTACGTGAGACGAATTCATAATAATTTTAAACTTTTACAGCTTACTCACGTGCAACACCGCCGCCGCCGCGTCAGCTCATGATTTAGGACTCCTATTGAGTCTGAAACTAGTCGGGCGATCCCGAGAATGCGCGTGAGTAAGCCGTTGAATCTTTAAATAATAATTAAGAACAGAACCTATGCAAAAATCAAGTTGCCTAATATTGCGGTAACTAATTCTTCTAAAGTAACCATAATCTTATCTTCTGTTACATTAGAAATGTTCGATGTGTTTGAAAATTATTGAATTTTAAACAGAATTTCTGTAAACTCAAACGGGGTTATACCATAAAATTAAATGAGCGCAAAGATTACACATAACTTCATCGTCTAACTGTTATGTTATCCGCATCGCTTTTATTTACGGATTAAGCGATACCAACACGAGAAACGTTATTTGGCTTAATGCTGAAAGTTAATGGATTAAAAAGTATTGTTTCAGATTTTTAAGAACATAAAAAATGTTAGGGATATATTAATGTTAGGCTGTGGCCTTTGCTAGGTTTGTTATGCTGTAATAAATAAAATTAACAAACAGAATATTTTCGATCGCGCTTAAAATGTGCAAGTAAATCAACTCATTTCTAGTCACTATATTATGAGGCATTAAAACTTCAGATTTCAAAATGTTATATTGCTATTTTTAATAAATGTCGTGGTGGCCTAGATCTTCAATCATAGGACTCGTATGCACATAGTTACAGGTTTGAAATGCTTAACAATTATTACAATATAACATTTGCTTTAAAATATCATGTACATCTATAACCTATTATTATATAATTAATACCTACCCTTACATAGAATCTAATAAATATTTTTTATGATCACTTGCAAATTCAGCTTTATTATCTTCTTGCCTGATGTCAAAAGGCCGGTATTATATAGATTCTTATTTTTTTAATAAGATCAATTTGTTATGGTACTTAGTATCGGTAGGGTTGTTCAGTGACAATCGTAGTTATCTGTACATACCAGGTAGGAAGTAATGCCGTATATAGCAAGCAGGCTAGGCAGGCAGTTTGATTGCCTTAAATCCCGTTCTCTTGCACCGTTGCTGACTGTTCTCTTCAGGAATCTGGGTCAAACAATACATGACATGACTAGTTGTAGTATTATAGAGCATTAAAATTAACAAACTGTAAAAAATACACATATATTTCTAAAATGTATGTTTTTCTCTCTTGCATAGTGTTTTTTTCACAATTTTGACAATTCTGTAAAGTTAAACTAAGGTTTACCTTTTATAGCCAGAATAACATTTTGCATATTGATTAATTATCTCATTTTAATGACACGGCTTCCTGAAAACAATTTCCCCGAAATGACGCCTAAATAGAATTAAAAACTCTAAAAAAGGCACAAAAAACGTCCTGATTCTGATTGCTATCGTTAGACTCAGTAACGAGGCAGACGATTGATCTCGTCGTGACAGCGATACTTGTGATAAGCTTTATCCATCCAGCGATAGTATCGTCAATTCAATTAACCTAATGATGTCTGGCCCCTCGTTCAATAGAACTGAGTTCTAGCTTCCATAATAGGTATCCGTCGATACATATCCGAACATTTTTATCAATTCGCGTTGATTTAAAGATTCGATTCGACTGGCTCGTGAAACGTTGTTCTATTGAATTATTGATTGTTCTGTCACTTTATGTAATAGCTACTACTTGTTTACTTGTTTTGCTAGTAAGTGCCTTGTACCTACTTATAAAGTTGACGTTTATTTTTGTTAGGCGAGAACTTCTGTCACGAGATATTTAACTTAATTAAACACATTAATTTAAGAAATAATTATTTACAATATAACTACTAGAAGCACTTATTTCTTTATACTTATTATTCTTATATATTAAATGCCTACAGAAAGTGAACGACGGCAGCAATTATTCACCTAAAGCTAATACAAGTAATATCTTGTGCTCATAATGATTTTACAGCATCCCTTCCCTGTTTCGTGATAGGTTGTGAAAAAATATGACGGAAGCAAGTCTTTGTGTAATTCAAGCGGTTTGATAGCCACTTATATTTTATGGTTGACAGCGTGTTATTTAAGCGCTGAATGCCGCTTTCAACAACAACTCGTGAGATTTTGAACCTCGTATTATCTCCGGACAAACATTGACTTAGATCGGAACACTTTGATAAAGGCACTGTTATGTTACTTACAGCTGTAAATTGTGTAAAACACGTTTTGATTCCTGTTCGTGTAATACCTTAGAAGGATCTATGTAATGTCTTTCGTAGCTTTAAATAGTTTTAACATAATTTATTTTGCACCTAAAGACATTAATTTGAAGCGTTATAATTATTTTATTTTTTATATCTTGGCAGAACTCACACATGGCCACCTGATCCCAAATTAGGTAGAGCCTGTACTATGGCAACCACACAACTGATAAACCTACTTATATATTCATAAATACATAGGTACATATTAATGTAATTTATCGTGAAATTGTGGAGTAAAGTGTATAAAAATAAAGCCTCCGGGTCAAAGAAAATTATCAAAATAATCTCATATTTAATTACGTAAAGAGGTAAGTGAATAATGTTTCAGCGTGCGTTAATAATATTACTGCTAATAAGAAAAGGTTAATTCGTTAGGTAACTGTCCTTTTTGAGGATAACCCTAAATTAATTCGGGGAATTTACTGGCGACCTACAAACAGTTTTGTATTAACTTCTTTAAAAAGATTTCAATTATACCGTAATAAGAATTCTTGGAATCAGATTTCTTAAATCCTTAAATTATTTTTAATTGTTTTACCGTCGTATAACTTGACTTGTAAGTGGCACAATTGGGAGTACCTACGTACTTTTTCATTATGATTTAATAAAATTACAAATTATCAAAATAGTTCCCAGCACTTGAAATTCGAAGCCTGTCAATAGTTCTAAACAGAAAAACGTTGCACACTTTTACGCTTTCTTCATAGCAGTAGCCATTTTTATGGTTATATCCTCCGATTTAACCAGAAAAAATGGCAAGAAATAATATTATTGTTTTAGAAAAGGCTTAAGTATTCCTTCAGTGTGACAGCCTTTTGATCAGTATGTCAGCCTTCAGTAGTTCGGCCTCGAGGCTCTATCGCAAACCTTGCAATTTCCACTAAATTTTATAATTTCACTTGGTTTTATGGACCATAATGAACAGTAGGTCGCGCCTAAGGCCTCTTAACTGTCCACTAACATTAAAATTTTACGTTAAACTCAATGCTTTAGTATTTTATTTTCTTGATAGCTGTAACATCTTAATTACACTCTCTTTATCTTTCGACTAACGCCCTTTTATTTAACAAGTTCATCACAATGCCGTTTTTTTTTCCCTCACAAAATTTGGTTTTAGACATTGTGTTAAAACCAGATTTGGGGCAGTTTAAAACATTATAATTACTAATAAATTGATGTCTTTCCAATATTATAATGGAAATAATAACATGCGTTTCATTGTAAATTAATGAATGTGTTTATAATTTTATTAAAAGCTTTAATGATTTGAATATTGGCACTGCATGGCCGCATGGACATAAACACGTTATTGAATTATGACTGATGACATGACTCTCAGGCGACCATTATTCCATGTCAATAGGGATTACTTAGTTTTCCTATCTTAAATTTACTTTTGAATTCATCAGATAAACACTCACTTAGTAAAAGACCATGTCATAAACGATTTCCATAAAAATACACAACCATAATAACTATAGTTACGTTTTAAATTAGCATATATATAGGTTTAGTATTGAAGAAAAACAAGAACTTTATTGCAACCTTAAATAAAATATAACAAAATCCATTACTGTATAAAAAATACACATAACACGATAAATCTTCTCGCGATATCCCCATAGGATTACACGGAGGTGAACTTTTACACTCCGATCGCCATTGCTGTCATCAGTAAACTTAGGGGAAGCGATTTCAACCTCGGATTGAATTTAGAAAACAGAGCGCTTATTGCGGTTTTGTTTTACGTTAAAGCGATTAATACTTTTGTCATGTTTTAAGCTTTACCAATATGAACGTGAAACGTGGTAAATGTTTCGTTTCCATTAACGTAATAACACGCTCTGCTTTTCACTATCATACTTTCTTTCGTTACTTCTTCTTCTTCTAGTGATTCTCCGAATGACGAATGTTGGCATGTTTGCATATTTTTCTGAGAAGGAAGAGTTCCACGGCACTTCAGATTCCAATCCACTCTCATAGGTCCCTCATCCAGGACATTTTAGTTGCTGTAGCCGCACTTTTTTTTTTATTTCGATTAGAAGCGAAATATAATTTCATATTAATGAAAGAGGGACGGTACAATTTAGTTTTGTATAGTATATATTTATAAGATTTCAAATTCTAAGATTTTTTGTATACGGAAACTTTATTTTTTTTTTCATTTTTAACCTCGTTACAAAACATACTAGGCTGCTACGCATGCGATTGACCGGTGTCACTCCAGGCTAATCACATGTATACTAGCCTCAGTAAACTGAACAAATGGTAGCACGAATATAAAGGCAACAACTTTGGGTGATCGTTCACTACAAAGGATCCGTGCGAATGTCAATGACCGGCAGTATACATAAGAGATCACGTAGATACCTAGTTGTAGCATCTATAGCAATGGACAACCGTCACAACATACCTAACATAAAAACGTGTGCATGCTAGCATCATTAGTCGAACCTGTCTACCCTCGCTACCGGCCCTCCTGCCCGTTGGGACACGGAACGTGATAACGTCCCTCTGCGTGAATACAACGATTGTTCCCCCGTTTGCCCCCGAAATTAGCGGTAAGTAGATCGCAGAATACCTAGAAACTATCAAGCGTACAGTAGCTAAATAAAGTCAATAAAAACCCGATTATAATGTAACCGACTTATACAATGATTATGATTTTGTAATAGTTTCAATCAGCCATTAATTAATGAGATATGGTAGAGTAAAAATAAGTTATGTAATTTTGTGAAAAATAAAAGATAATCTTGTGAAAACAAGATTTGTATATATATTTTTAGTATGTACTTTTTTAAATGTAGGGGCACTTTAAAATCATACAAATTTTGATGAAAAACTGTGATGAACTGTCTCATTTAAAATTAATTTATGTACGAATTCACCAAAGCCTTTTGGTTAAATGTGTTATAAGAGGTTTTTACTTTAAAAAATATATAAGATTTCTTATGTTACTGTGTAAGGTAAGTACCTGTAATTATTATTACGACGACTCAAACCCTTCACAAAGAAACTACTCTTTAAAAATTAAATAAAGTTTAATAATTAAATTCCAAGCAGTATTTAACAAAAACAAAAATCCAATTTCGTAGCCCAACATTACTCTATTGATTAACTATCGTTCCCAATGTTGGATATTGCAATTGGATGATATTTTATTGAGCCGGCAGCTTAGATAACACCGATACGATGACAGGTACGTAACTAATTGACAGTGGCTTTCAATGTGACACTTTAGTACTTAGGCTTTACTTAATTGCATACATTAATTAATTCGAGCTCTATTCAGCATATTGGGACTACACTTGTAGCTTTAGTGAGAACACATGGGTAGGTGTTACAAAAAAAATTGTTTACAATATCTTGGTCCTGTTTCTTTTTATTTCATATTTTATCCATTGATGTAGACAAATAAATAAAGCCTAAACCCAGATACTCAGTCTCGAACAAAAGTTGCAGTCAAAACTGTCTTCAAGAACACAGGTGGTGTGACTTTTGAAACGAACATAATTTCAACCTTATCTACTTGTCATAAGGTATACATAGATATTTCCTACTTGTAATGAATTATATAAAATTTGATCATTACTTTCAATACAAGTATGGAAAGTTCTCTGCATACCTTATAGTATTGTGTTATTGTCTGCGATATCCTTTTGTTTTTCAGTTTGTACATAGTGAAACACTTACTGAAACAAATTGTACAATAGTATAGGATGAAAAAAAAGGCAATCTTAACCAATTTGCGATTTACTTTCATCATACCATGGAAAGAAATATGTTATTTTAAGTACATGGAAACAAAAATAATTATGTCACTTTAGCTAATTGTGAGTCATGTGGTAAGTGTAACATCGGGCTTGGAGCGCAGTACTCTGCGGTCGTTTGGTGGATTCGTGGTAAGACATGGGGCGAGACGGCTGCGTTATACTCTACCATCCTCTAACAGAGCCACTTTATTAACCATTCTGAATTTTGACTTGATTATTAATGGCTGAACTATATATAAAAAGAAATATCCAAAATAGACATAGAACTTGAAACCAATAACTTAAAATTATTTTCTCGACAACTCTGCTAAAGTTACTCTACTAAAGTTACATCAAATATTGTTTTTTTTTTTTCAGATCAAAGCTGTTTCATAATAATCTTAGATTAACGTAACACAGGTGTTACGTAAATCTACATTTACCTGTAAAGGTGAAGAAGGCTTGTATTATTGTATGAGAAGCTCATGGATATTACTTTGATAATACCTTCGCTGATCCCTACAATATTTTACATACAAAAGTTTCGATGTTAGGATATTGGGAAGTTTTTGTTTCATACGCAAGGCTGGCTTGGATTTGAATAAAATTCGGCACAAAAATGTTTGGATGTGGGATATAAAACCATTGTATACATTTCATCTCTTAATATCTTTCTTTTCCAGTTAAAAACATGCAACTTCGCGAGATTTCGTGTGTCATTTAAACAGTTTGAACACAATGTAAATTATTAAGTTGTCAACTGTAAATAGAATCCTTAAAAATCAACGTTGACTTTTTACTAAAATAACAAAAATCTAATGCATAATAAATGCGACCTTAATTTGTTCCCATTGAGACCGAACTTCAATAAATCGGAATATTAATTAAAAACGCGACCGCAATTTTTCAATGACGAAAGACAAAGCCGAATCAACATACATGAAAAATTCATAAGCGATCCGTTCAGAGTCGATACATGTTATTAAAGAATACCAATGAATCGTTTCAATGCATCGATTTATAATGGCTTTAAAAATAAATCAGGGCATTGGGCGTAAAAAAACAGTCGGTCTTTAATATTTACCATTGTTTTATCTCAAAGTGAAATACTACTATACCATTGAACCCTACCATTATAACTTGGGCTCTTGTACTCCTTCAAATTCGTCTTACGTTGAGCAAACGGTAAGCTGCGTGTATCTCTTAACGTTGGTCATTTATCGCATTAGTAGCTGTTAACATTCCATACTGATGCTTCATTAGAAAACGCTCGAAGGTATTTAAGTGTAGGTAATGAATGTACGGTAAACGAATCAGTGGAAATGTGTTAGTCAATTTTCAACTTTATTTATTGAAGATAAGGTTTGTTTATACGAATTTAAAGTTTTATATTTTAATGAAGCATAAATGAGATGATTTATTTTAGTATGAATTGTCTGATTTATTTCTTAAAACCACTCTAAACGTGTATGAGAAACATATTTACGAGAATATTTCTTTTCGATAATTGCACCTAATATTGTTGACTAACTTTCAATCCTGTACGCGCATTGACTATATTATCTTCATAGTTACGTATAATTCAACCTTATTTTAACTAAATGAAACAAATTAGTTGTAATAGAATCGTGCCTCATATATATTTTATTAAAAAAATATGAGAACCACGACTTTATTAATCTTACTTTGAAAATAAAAGTAAATATAATTTATTCTTTTTCATTCAACAAAACGTCTGTCTAGACTACACTCGTCAAGAACGTTCTCTTTTTAGTCAAGTAAAATATTATTTCTCCATCTAAGTATTAAATTCCTGGCGTAATAGTATATAGAAGTAAGTCTTGGATCGAACATAGCTTCATAATTCCATTAAGTTGAACTTACAAACTAACTTGAACAGCTCATACAATCCTTTCTGAAACTACTGTTAAGATTGATTGCCCTGTTTCGAAATTCTTATTTAATTCACACTAGCGCTCGAAGTGCGATTAAAATTGCATTATACTTTTATTAACCCCTGTGAACTTAGCTTTCGTGTAAATTTTGTAGGTTCCATAAATTCAAGGAAAATCCACAAATAAAAGTTTAATTTCAATTGCGCAGTTTTATGATCAGATTATTTAGGTTCAGCACTTGACCGTTAAAGCTCGGGATATAAATTAATTAACTGTAAAAGTAAATGTGCTAAAACCTATACAAAGTTTAAGTAAGAATTTAGTTCTTTTATAATTCCAATATGGTTTCTCCAAAGAAAAGTATGTACTGGTGTTGTTATACAAAATTATCAAATATATTTTACTCCGTACTATGTAAAGGTTGGCAAGTAATTGTAACTTTAAATTTGTAGTTTCATATTGGTGTCATATGTGTCATCACAGGCCTCTTCCCATACAGAGAAGGCACGAGTATTGATCACCATGCTGGCTCATTGCGAGTTGGCGATTGCAGATTCCAGTTTTTGGACTCCGGGTACCCACGATGTTTTCCTACCGTTTGTCAATTTAATGTAACTTTAAAAAGTCATAGTACTTGCCTGGGATTGAACCCGTGACCATGTGCATTTGAATCCGGTCACTGAAACGCTAAGCTACGTTTCAATCAATTAAATTTAACGAAACCAAGATGTATTTTGTTATGAAACACTAAAGGAACACTACAGGTAACAATTACTCAATAAAAGTCGGTTGTCTCATCCTTCGTCCTGCACACAGGGAACGAACATACGGTTCACGTTTCTCTTTATACTTTTAAACCGCTAAAATATTGTTTCTGGCGGGTACGATACCGACGACTCAGCGTTGCTTGCGTCATAAAAACGTACATTTACAAAGATATTTGAGTGATTGGAAACGATATGTGACGTAGAAATATACTTTAGTTTATAAGATTTTGGTAGATTGTTATCTAAGAATGTTAAACTGTATAAAAACGTATGTTTCCAAATCTGGAAGATATGTCCTTTAATTATAATTATCTACTTAAACGACATCTTTCATCTTGACAAACGTAAAATTTTTAATGACCGCCACAAAAATCTTACCTCAGCAATTTACCAAATGAGTTGGCAACAAAAATCCTCATACAGAGGTTACATTTTAAACATTTTAAAGAAGTAACACATTAACCCCTTCCGAGTAAAGCTATTCCACTTTTATTATACAGTTTTATATTTCCAAAGGTCCAGTTTACAGCCTTTGTGTTTTGGTGTAGACCACAGCACATACAAGGGTTGTAAACCAGTAGACGGCTAGACTAAGTCTGTAGGGGTTACGAATTAAATTTAATTTCCAATTGCGATGTTTCAAACCAATCTCTATTATAAAAGCCCACGTCACTCACTGACTCACTGACTCACTGACTCACTGATTCTGGAACGCTCGCACACTATGATAATTTTTAAAGAAAGAACACATAACAAAGAGTTTATCATAAAAAAGTTTCAAAAACAATATTTTCGCGAAACGTCAATGACTGAAGAAAAGTATTAAGTTTTGTTATGATTCAATCAATGTATAATACTTTACGCGCGAGCGAAGCCGCGGGCAACAGCTAGTATTATATAACTACAAAAGTACCTTTTTTGCTGAGATTATGGCCAATGGTTGAAACAAATGATTATGACATAGTTGTTTTGTTTAATTTTTTTTTTTTGTAATTTCCTTCTTCTAACCAGGTTTCAATTTGTTTTTAACCGTCTTAAAAACGAAGGAAAATAATTATTAAATGACAGAGAAAGCACCTTTCATATTCATTATCTTCATTACATGAAAATTTTATTCACTAAAATTTATTACGATTAGTAAATATACCATGTTATTTAATTTTGTGTGCTTCATCATATATAATTTAGAAGGTTATTAATTTTTTTATCAACACAGTGTACTTGCTATTTTTTATATGGAAAACGCACAAAAGGATTCGTCTATAATCTTCTTTAAAGTTACAGTGTTTTAGGAATTTGAGCGGTAATCCCCTTAAAACTGATATCGCGCCTTTCACTGTTGCGGGATGCGTTTCGTAAAATGTGAAACCGTATTCACTCAGGGATTTCATGCAATCTGCTTGTTGCTTGTGAAAGTTTTGAGGGATAAACTATTTGGTACCTTTCAGCTAACATACGTTTGGAGTGAGCGCTACCTCGGGTTACCTTTTCATCTGCTGCAACAACTGAAAATTGGGTGATATGACACAAATACTACAGCAAACTGGACTCAAAAGCCATATCGTTGCGTAGGTAACATTAAAAAAGAAAATAGAGGTGAGTATTCTATTGATAGCCATCAAAATGACACTGATGATTATTTATTTCATGTCTCTTGTTTTTAACATAGTTTTGTCACCACGGTAATCAATTAATAAAATACGTAAAAAAAACCAAATAAATAAAGGCTAAGACTTTCTTTCGGTTTGTTATTACTTTACATAGTTTTTGCTACATTATTGTATCAGCTTTATGTCCGTAAGATTAATATATCAATAATGCAAGATAATTACAACGGTTAGTAGTAATAAGACAAGTGTAACAGCAGTGATAAATAGAATACATTAACACTTAAAATAATGCGCATGCAAATGGCGTTTGGAAGCCTCAGGCGAATATATATTTTATCCTTCCGTAGTCAATAAATAAAACAAGATTGCAATCATGGTGTACAAGTGATCACTAGTAAATAATACGACATTATAATCACTCAAAATCAGACAATAAAATAAATTTAAAATATATTTATACAAGTCTAATAAATTTATACATAAATGTGACGTCTGATGTATTTTTTTTATATAACCTTTTAGGTGTACCACTGCTGGGCAAAGGTCCTCTGTATATTTTTCTAAATTTACAAAATTAATCGAATAACTCATGATATTTTTGTACCTGCAATTTTTTGCAATTCTATCAATTTTATAATCTCATAAAGTTTGAAATGATCATGTGTCCCAGGTAACTATAGAATGCATCTATAATAATAATATCAGCTCTCACTAAGTAGAGGTCACGCAGCATAAATCTTGTAGCAATTAAATAATACATTCCTTTTAAATTGGAAGTCTCTTTGACAACTTTTTTCAATTAAATTAAACAGGCTCCTTGCCTTATCAACTTTTGATAGCCAAAGTCTCTTAAAGAGAAAAGGGAGATTGTAATTACAGAGGACCGCAGGAGACAAAATGTAAAAAGTTTGAGAGTTCTCATAATGCTAGGGTTAATTCTTTTATAATATTTCTTGTTATACTTTGTCATAGAATTTTTAATAGATAGTGGCTGAAAAATGTATTATTTAACTTTTTTGTTTGTTTTTAATAGTCACAAATAATAATTATCTATATCATAAACACCAATATACAGGTACTATGTCCTTCAAATTGAGTACGATGCTTTTATTTATCTTGCAAAATATACATAACGTATTAATTATAGTTGGTAAGTAAGTATTTGCTTTTGTCAAATTCTTCAATTCCATTTTTACCTTAAAAAATTAATCAAATGCATAATAAAATCATCAACGTTCGGTCACATCTAGTCAGTCCTAAATCTTTGTTCAATCGTGTGTTCCCACACAATGTATAATCCGGCCTGTATATTGGACCAGCCAATATCAAGTTAGTGTTACCTACCAGAGTTTGTTTGCAAAACTTTTTTTTGCAAGGCCTTTTTACTAGTTAAGATAGGTTTACACGGACTTGTATTGCGAAAAATATCGCATAAAGGCATCTTCCCCCAAAACACTCCGAACAGTATTATTGCACGAATTGAAGCGAAAAGTACGTGAGCACCGCTCTTTATAAAGCCATCGCCGCCGATTCGTATTGAAGCTTAAATATCGTTCTATTTTTTCTTAGAAAATGTTCTGAAATGAGATTAGAACATTTTTTGTAACATGCTTATGTCATTTAATACAGATTTTCCTTACAAATAAAGTTGTTTCTAAGAAGGAAACGTTTACCTTTTTGCGATTTTATTGCTTCATTGAAAATTGGTAGGGTTCAATTTCTTGGAAACATCAATTCTATTGATTGCTCAACTTCCTCCTTTGTTATTCATTTTCCGTGGTATAATAACAATTAATCAGAAAAAAGCAACAAATATAAATATTCTTTTGTTTTTTTTTAAGCGCAATTAAAAAGCCTAAACAAACTAAACAAAACAACGGTATCAACATCGAAATCAGTTAAAACATCCACAATTTTATATACAACACTAATTAATCACATCGGACCGACTCTACAGCAGTGACACTGGCTAAGTTCATAATTGTATTCTGAGTTGGGACAGGTCTTGATTGATTACCACACCGTGCTGGTACTGTCCCACGGTATCGGAATTAACCACGACACCTGTAAATTGTTGTGTAGTGACAATTAAATGTTTCCTATGTTACGTAGTTTGTTTTGATGTTTGGGTTAGTTTGTATTGGAGTTGGTTCTAAATGTTGATGGACTTTCGTGGAATTGTAGCGACATTGATAAGTATACTTTAATAATGTAATTTGTTATAGTTACAGTAATTTCATGAGTAAAATATAGCTTCAATGTTATGCTATTTATACCTTTAAGACTCGCTGAATAAAATATAATGAATTACGACCAAATTTAAGGGTCATGGGTCAGGGTGTAAAGGTCATGAAAAAAAGTCTTTTAAACTTCAACTTTTAAATGTTTATTTTCCATGAAGACTTTCTTCGAAGAACGTAAATACTAAGATAAGAGATATAAATAATAACCAAAAAAAGGTTAAAAACTTATTTTTAGTCATGACTATTTCAAAGCATAAAAACCAAAACAAAATTCATTTCAAATTCAAATTTATACAAGAAGCAAATAAGTACCAAAATCAAAAGAAAACTTATAACATTTAATTAATTAAATTTGTACTTCATTACAAAAATTCCCTACGAATTTTGCTCCGGTATTCAGGTTTAATAAAGCCAGACAGTACTGTCTTTCTCAGTAACCAAGCTGCAACCGAAACCGCATTTCTGTTGAAGATGTTTTGCAAGGCAGTGTGGTATCTCGGATTACGGACTAAAAATCTAGCAAGATGTTTTTTTTTTTGAAAAATATTTCATAAGTACCTGCCTTATTGAATTAAGTGTCTACTGAGATTTCAAAATGAATCAAGTAAATAGGATTCTCGGATATTTTTTTTTGTATAAAAATATTTCTTAAATAAAATCCAAAAAGGAATGTATTTCTCAGTTATAACTTAAAATGTAGACGACATAAACATACAGATTACATGAACATACAGAAAACATGAATATACAGTGTTTTATATGTATATCTTATTCACAACGTGTGTCTTGTCTAGTAGAGTCTCTATTTTGATTCAAAGTTACCAGTGTTTGTGTACAAAGTTAGTGTAATCCACGAATTGGAGTTCATTGCTGTCTGAAACTCGTTTCGTTACACCTGAACTAGTTGAGACATCAACTAAAAGCACAAACGTTAACATTCGTGTGTTTAATTTCGAGTATTTCATTTAGAATAGCAGTGGTTTTATTGGTATATGAAACTAAAACACTCGGAGGTAATTATTGTGAAGCGACCACATCATGGCTATCCTCGATCCAAGTGTTGTTGGTTTATGTCGAGAACTTTCTATAGAAAGCTATTTGAAGAACGCTTCGTGGTTTGTCACTACGTTTATTATGTTTTGAGAAGGTAAAGTAGTAAGCACTTTATTAAGGAATCAAGTTTTGATTACGGCATACCGACCTGTAAATGTCCAACTACTGGAAAAAAAACAATTATTTCCATATAAGGTATACAAGGAACGAGCATTGATCTGTTTTGTTTAAATGTCTCAAATTAACTCAACTATTCTCAGCATAGATCACGGTCTACTGCTGCACATTAGCACGGTAATATTATCTATATCTATAACATTAGCCTGGGACAGGCCTCAGATAATATAAATTATGCTCAAATACAGTGGTACTTCAATACCTATGTTATGAAAACATTATTTGTCAAGTTTCTAATGATATTCAATTATTTAAATAAATATATACACCAATCAATTCAGAGCATACTCGGCAAGATTAAATAATTGAGATAGATTTTAATTATAAATAAACAGCGTATTTACTTGTAATAAACAGTTTCAATTTGTTTTAACACGTTGTATGTAATTTGAATTACTTTCGAAATAAGTTGTGGTTTTATTCGCATATAAATTATTCATAAAAGGTTATCTTCTCACTAATCTAAGTAACAAAGAAAAAAAATCGTCGACCAACAATATAATGATATATTATCATTATAGTCAAAGAATAACAGGGAAAGGTGATAAGGGTATATCTGTCACCCTTATCACCTTTGATGATAATATGTGATAATTATATTGTTGGTGTCCAATCAATAAAAAATAATTCTTAATAAAAACCCAACAATAATATTTTTGTGGTTATTACCAATTAAATAGTGACAGCCTTCAGTAGGCATAACACCATTATTACTCTTTTTTCTCATTCACAAAGCTGTCTTCAATATTTACTTATAGGTATATATATGGATAATTGGATATCAAACAAGTTATGGGACTTACAATATACTTAACAATATACAACTGTCCTTCAGTCTTTTAAACTAAAGTCTGTATGACAAAATTTCTGTAAGATATATTATTGTCTCTTTTATTATGAATATTTAACTTAGCATCTCAAATGTATAATAATTTGTTATTATTATGTGTCAAAAGCGTACCTAACGATATGAACAAATAATACAAGCTCAAAGCAACTAACACAGATTGTTTGCATTCTCGCTCAGAACACGTTTTAATAATGCTTCATTCAACAGATGATACTCGCTAGAATAAATGAACTATCTAGCGAACTGTTGCTTGCTTTGTTCCTTTGAAAAGAGCTTTATGTTGACATGTTTAAAGTTTAACAGCTAATCAAAATATCACGTTGAAAGCGTCTTTATAATGCCTTACTTTCATTTGATTTTTAATAAATAAAATAATATGTCTTCATATTGTTATTTTAAATTTCTAAATAAATTCTAATTTAAAAACAATTGACTGAAGTCTACAAACAAGAGCTGTAATAACAAAAGGCCGTACTTAGGTTTAGGTCGTTTGTCAGTCTTGTATTTTTTTTTAATTATATAAATAATATATGATTGGTAGAAAATTTTAATAGATAATATACCTAAATAAGTTTAGCAGTTATGTTTTGAAGCGATATTCGTTACTCTATCACGTAATAATGGATACGAGGATAATGTATCTTGGATAAGCACTCACGTTCTATCCCGTGAGAATATGAATGTATCTTTACTTACCTTCAACATTGTAATAAGTTAAAAGCTTAACACGTATTACATAATATATAAATTTAAATGGAATATGATACGTATGTTATTAGCTCCAGATTCACTAGATGGCTTGATATACTCGTGCGTTATAAATTTAGTACCTATATTTCAGTAAAACATTAAGTAATTTTATCTCGTTATATAGGTACATAGGTACTAGCATATTTACAACACTACTACAAAAATATTGAGTGCTGAGCACACAGGACATGCATAACCTTGAAACGAAGAATAAAGCACTACTAAACATTTCAATAGGTAGAAAAGTTGCATACGTTAGCTAATAAAAAAATATTAGATAAGTGTTTGTTCTTTGTTTTCAAAACACATTTAACAAAGATACGGAGTTAAAAATTTCAGGAGTGAGGGTTCGTGACATCATATAGTAGTAGTAGCCACAAGTAACGTGGCTAGCCTCCAATCTTTAGCTTAAAGTCACTGTATCTAAGTAGATATTCGTTATTTCGATGAAGCAAAAAAATACGTGTCTAATAATTGTTAAAAAAAAAATAGTCTCCATGTCTATCGTAGTACACTAAACTTGCCAACAAATCTCTAGCAAGTACTGCTAATCGCATATTCCTTACAAAGCCGCCTAGCTAACGACTATGGACAAAACGGCCATCGAAACAAACTTTTTTACTGGTGCGCCGAAAGTAGGGTGACATCGCATCGCATTTTTTGTTCAGGTATTTTTTATTTTGCAGTTTACGTCACATTAGCTTTAAAGGAATTTATCGTTAAAGTTTACCTAATTTCTTCATGGTATATAATATATTTACTAGCTTTAGCCGGTGATTCCACCCCTAAAGCTAGTAAATATATATCTATATCTATACATATAATAAAACAGTAAAAAATCTGTGTCTGTACATTGAATATATTTAAAAAAAAATAATTGAGGGGGGTTTACAAACAGTTATAGAGCACGAATCCAAAAAAAACAATCTGTCTGTTTGTCTGTTTGTCTGTTTGTCTGTATGTCTGTTTGTCTGTTTGTTTGTACACGCTAATCTTCAGAACAACTGGACGGATTTGAATGATTTTTTTTTGTTGTATAGGTATTAAGTCTGGGCAACATATAGGCTATAATTTATCTTGGAAATTTGAACACCTGATGCAGAACTGCAACAGACCAGCTAAACTATAAGAGATACAAAAATGGTACCATAGCAAAAATTGTTCCACGTGATGAGCATTTTCTGCTGAGAGAATAAATTTGAAGATCTGGAACACCTGATGTGGAACTCCAAGAGCCCGGGTACACCATAACACATATAGGAATGATGTCTTAGCAAGAGTTGTTCAGCCTGATGAGCACTCACTGTTGAAGTATAAAAATTGAAGATCTGGAACACCTGTTGTGGAAGTCCAAGAGCCCGGCTACACCATAACACATATAGGAATGACGTCTTAGCAAGAGTTGTTCAGCCTGATGAGCACTCTCTGTTGATGTATAAAAATTGAAGATCTGGAACACCTGTTGTGGAACTCCAAGAGCCCGGCTACACCATAACACATATAGGAATGACGTCTCAGCAGAGTTGTTCAGCCTGATGAGCACTCTCTGTTGACGTATAAAAATTGAAGATCTGGAACACCTGTTGTGGAACTCCAAGAGCCCGGCTACACCATAACACATATAGGAATGACGTCTTAGCAAAAGTGGTTCGGTCTGATGGACATTCCCTGTTGACTTATAAAAATCGAAGATTTGAAACATCTGACTTGGAAATCAAAGCTATCACTAATTTCACTGTATAATTATAAAATAACATAACCTTTCGGACTGATTTTGGATGACGATGGTATATCATTTATAATTCGACTCTATTGGCCAAAACTCCCAATTTTTTTTTAATTTTTTTTTATCGAATATATTATATGCCTTCGGGCTTATGTTATTTGAGCGTTTAATTTACTTTGAAGTCACTTAGATTTTAATTGATCAGGTATCTTCACAATAAAACTATAACCATGATGAAAGATGTCAAATCTTTCCCAATGTTCCAAAGGAGCTAAATAGGCTAAATAATAAAAAGGATTGAGGATCATAAGATCCCAAGAATCTACCGAAGAGCGTCAAGAGAGACTTGATGCTGTTCGAGAAGATCAGGCTGCAACTCGCTCCGTGGAAACCTCTTCGGATCGCAAAGCACGCCTGCATTCTTATCGTATTTACGTATCTACATCCAGGTCTCTAGAGACCAGTGAAGAATATGATGCGCGACTGACCGCTGATCGTGAGCAAAAGTTCTGACGGGCATTTCCTGCTATCTTACAAAAATGAAAGATCTGGAGGGTCTCGAATCGTCTCACGCATCACGTTGTTTTCCCGTCCCCGGGCTCTGAGAATTTGACATCAGACGTTTTAGATCTTTTATTTTGACGACCCTGTTGTCGCTGGCATAAGCAACAGGATCCGCTTACGAAGTTGCGGGCAGAAGCTAGTACTATACTATGTTCTTTCTCAGGCTCTATACTATCTCTGTACCTAATTTCTTTTAAATCTGATCTGTAGATTAGGCGTGATTGCTTTACACACGGTAAGACAAAGTTATTTTCACATTTTATAATATTAATAAGTAAGCATTTATAGAAAGAGGTTTGTTTGAATAATGATTTTTGTTCTTGTCATTGAAAAGGATTTTTGCCTACCATTGAATCGCAGTTGATAAGAAAAAGCTTATTTAAAATAATAATGATATTTAATTTAATTTTTTATTTTGTATTTAGCCAGATAAAATTACCTTACCTTGTTCAGAGAAATTAATATATTAGTTTATCGATCAGTTAGTATCATGTACCGCCTTTGGGGGCAAACCACAGCCATTACTGATATCCTTGTCCCGGAGAACATATGCCGAGCTCGTAAGCCTTTGATTAATTCTGAGATTTGGATTATGTACTCAGTCTATATACTCGAACATACCTACTCATGAACGTAGATTAATTTCTCAACATTTAATTATAATAATAAATTCTAATCGCACTGAATATCTGGCACAGAAAAATAACAAAATAAATAATATTAGTTTATTGAATTCATTTTTTTAACTGCCTACTACAATTTTCATAGAAAACGCTGAGGTCACTGACTTATGTCAATCATAAGTCATAGATTAAAATTTATTTATATCTCAGTTATTCTCTTAATTTGAAATACCTTGCTAAACACTTAAAAATTCATAAACACGGAATATGTCATCTCCCTGAATCTAGTGGTAACCCTAGTTATAAGGCATTCTGCACACGTGCGACCGCGGCGTCCGCGGCCCCACTTTGACCACTTAATTCAATGAGGCTGGATTCAGCCCAGCGTCGGGCTTACAAACACGGTTTAACTCGCACGCTTTGTTACTGCTTGTGTTAATACGTTCTTTTGTCGAGTTCCAGTCGGCTAATTAATGCATAGTTTATAAAAGGCCTTACTTGCCCGAATTATGTAGAAACAGATATGGATCGGCGCCATCTCGTTTAAAACAAACGAGTTTTTATGCCAAAGTTGGTTGAATTTATTCAAATGTTCATGCACTTTTATTTTTGACATGATAATTGTTTCATAACATTAGTGCAGTGCGTGTTACTTTTTTTGGTTTAACCTTAAAGATATTTACTAAATTCACAAAGCTGGTAAAGTATAGTTAGTAATAAATAAAACTGAGCTCGTTAAAAACTCTCCATCTCGCAAATACACGCATGTAAATTTTTGCAATAAAACTTTTAGTTTTGACAATAAATTCAATTGGGCCGTCAATAAATTTTCAAAACATAAATCCTGCCAGGGTCTATAGTGTGATGTCGTAAAATCGTTTTTATTACCATTTACTCGAGGCATAAAGAAATATTGTGTCAATGTGAACATTAAAGAGTAATTATATTAAAGCATACCTATTTTATCCGAATGAGTTTCTTTTCATTATAAGACAATGTTTTACGGCAAACGGTAGTCCGAAGAATACCGCGTTTAGAACTTTATGACCTACTAAATAACCAGCAAAGCACTGATTTGGGAATCACCATAAAAAGTGAGTCGTTTTAGCTATTTCTAAAATAAATGTAGGCCATGAAACTGTTAGGGTAAATACTAAAAATGCGGTTACGACGTAAGCAAACAGAAAAATCTTAATAAAAAATATATATATATATATATTGTTTGTCAAAATTTGTGTCATGATACTTACTTGAGTGACGTTTTAGAGACCTCTTTATTATTCATTACACACGGACTAAAGGTCTTCAGAAAAAAACTTGTTTAATTTAGACGATACCGGTGCCTTTGTTTCTTTGTGATACACTCTCAAATATGGACAACCTTTTTAATATTTACCTCATGCGTATTTTCACGTAACAATTTAGTTTTTGTTTTGAACAAAGTATTAAATAATATATTATAGATATGTTAATGTATCATTGTATAAAGAGATTTCGTTTATAGGAAATGGGATGTTATTCAAGCTTTCACCGACTTTAACAAAACAATTAATGTTAGATAAATATTGATAGATAATATGATAGTTATCGTAAATTGATGTTTGCTACAAGCACTACCTAAACTGTCTACCAAGGTACTAATAGATGGTCAGAAATGATTTAAATACTTGAGGGTGATTTACTCATAGATAAAATACTGTAAGTTTACTAGCTCTAACTCTATCTATTCGTAACTTCAACTATCTAGTTCATAGAAATCTCACTTCTGTTTGTACTCTCTAGAAATAAAAATTCAAGAGAACACTTTTAGATCGTAACCAAGCGTGTATGGTGTCGTCGTTGTGACATTTTAGTTTTGGTGAGATGTTACAAACGTCACATAGCATGAAGAATGTTGTACGTACGTGACGACAAGACGGTGTCCCAGTAATATTTCGTTTGTCTTTTGAAAATATTACAGTTCGTTTATACTTTGATTTGAGAGGACGCGGTTAGGTATCGAGTGTCATGTGGGAACAAATTGTCTGTAAGATGTTATTGATGGCGTCACACTTGACTTAAAACTTTCCTTATGGGTAATTAGAAATAGGTGTCATCTATGACAAATTTAGGTGCTGAGGTTAAATGATTGTACGATTAATAGTTGTTTGATCTTCAATATCCCTTTTTAACTTCAGATTAAGTAGTTTATGAGATTTATGAAAGTATGCTTTACTTGTATCATAAATCAATGTCATGTTGAATTAATTCTGACGTACATGAATGCCAAAATCAGGTTGTAAATTGGCAGTTAAAACAGACCAGATACAACTTTTTCTTGTTAAACATAATTGCGTTATTCAAGTCCGTATCAGGTTTCAATTTATTGGTAGGAATTATATATTATACTTGTAATATATTGGTACACTTCATGACATTTAATATAAAATTGCAAGGTATTTTTTATTCAGTTCATACTTCGAATCGATCAAAGTTTCATTTAAACCGAATTGCTTAGTTTGTAGCTACTTATGATTATAAATTGAACAAAGTACTTCTATAAAACTAACAAATAAATTCAATAGATAAAAATGTCCATCAGCATTGCAGACGATCGATTCAGTATTAGCTGTCTGTCAAGTTGTACCAAACTGAAACATCTTCAATTGTTCGAAGCAAATTTGAATTCAAATTTAAATCGGCAGAAATAGAAACATTTGATATTTGGGAACGGGATTGAAAAGTGTACGATGCAGCGTTTCACAGTGCTCTGAGAAACACGATCCGTCTCCTTTAGCAGTCGGCGAAGCGATAAATTTTGTAGAATCTAATAAAGCTGTGATTTGTGCAGTCTAGTTTCGGATTCAATCTGACAGCTTGAATAAAGTTACACACGAATTAGACGACCGTAAACTGGCTTCTACGAAATTTATCGTTGCAATATTGTAGGTTACTTCATTAGATGGTATTGTTGAAAAGTTAAATTATTTTTCGGGATTATTCTGAGATTCAAATAAAAGGGATATTTATGGAGAAATATATTTGATGGTAACAGGAACGATAGCAATGTTAACTGAACTTGCAAAAATGAGATTGTAGGTAGTAATAAGACAGTAGGTAGATAAAACTAGTTTGCATTATGCACTTGCTTTTTTTTAATTGTTGAAATTATTTAGGAACCTGAAATAATTAAATAATTCGTGCGTGCTGCCAGCGTTCATCGATTTATGAGACTTTATCATGTCGACAACTCACAGATTAATAATATTGATGGGCAAATATATTCGGAGAATCAATAACGTAATTTTAGAATTAATCCGAATTTGATTGAAACTTTATTGCTTCCAATTACATGGTAATTCCTGAAGACCCTACTGTCAAGATTTAATTTAGGCTTGTCATAACATCTGTACGACAAGTCAAATTGGTAAATCGGGATGCGAACAATCCTTCATTGTCGTCACATCACTTTATAGCGGTACTTAAAACTTTGAAATTATCATTAAATACAACTTTGGAGACATATTAACCTCTGCAAATCAGGTTCGGCTTTACGATCAAGGGACCCAAAGAATTTATTAAACCAAACCGTACTATTTACGATTCGCACAGTAATCTATAACTCACGAACAGGAAAATGCTATCCTTACGATTTCATTACAATAAATCTTATGGCCCAAGTTATAAAGTTTTGTGTCGATCGAAACTAAACTAAGTAGATAATGTACTCTGGTCAGGCCATTCTTTACCTTCTTATAAAACTAGCGAGCGAAATTAAACTTGAATTTCATACAGATAAGGTCGATAATCAAATCTTCAATATTTTTCTCTCGGCAACTATAAGTATTTGATAGGTGCAGTCCGATAAGTTGCAAGCGATAATTGACCCATTATTTAAAGGGAAATGATAAGTTTAAATCTTGCTCTAGTCTGGGATTGTGATTGGAATTTCATCAGGTTAGAAAAACAAGAACTTTGCTTAGATAGTGCTTCGATTCTTTATGTTATCTTATCACGGAATAAATATTTACGATCACGATATAAACGGTTTATGTAAAATTATTCAATTTCTAATTTGGTTACCGAATGTTGCAGGCTGATTTGAAACCACGTTTGATTAGATTTTGATAAAGAGTTTAATATAAACGATCATTTTAAATTCTAATCGGGAAATAAATTTAATGTCACATCGCGTTTAATAAAAAAATAATAAGTCTAGATGATTATGATTAAATTAAGATTAATTAATTCTCTTTTTTTGCACGTATTAGTATTATGTATGTTTAGTATGTATTATTGATTCGGGAAGTATTTTCTTTTGAAGCGGACCTTTAAGATACATCATTTCATGTATTTTTGTATATTATAGTGTTCTCCGTCAATCACCCAATTGAGTTGCTTCAAATTCTGCTTCATTGTTTCTTATTGCTTAGCTAAAAAAAGACTAAATACTTGAACACATTTTTAGAATCGTAAAATCTTTTTACGATGCCAAAGTATTATCCATACATAAAATTATAAACGCGTATCGGCAACCGAAAATCATAAATTGAAATTTTCGTAACATAAATACTTGTTTTCTATAGAGGGTGGGCACAGTAAGTCTTAAAATAGCTGTAAGAGCGGACAGTTACAGTTAAATATTATGCTATTGTGCCTGCATTCTCTGTAAACGACGTGCAAGCCAAACTGGTTGAAGATATTTCCACTCAGTGAATACACGCATAAACAAAAATAAATAAGTATAAACCTGGCTTGAAAAAAAAAATACAAAATAAAATTAAGCAATGACATGTTATTAGTGCAGCTAACCAGGTAACATACACACACCAAGTAGTGCTGCTATAACTTTTTTCTATCGATACACAAAAATTTTTTTTTTTTTGTAAATTATTGAAAATTACTATACCTACTATATAATTATACGTCAATAACTTAAATACACAAACAATCAGATTAATCATCTATATATATAAAAATGAAACCCGTTTTCCGTTGTCACGACATAGCATGAAAACGGCTTGACCGATTTGGCTGATTTTGATCTTGAAATGTTTGTGGAAGTCCAGGGAAGGTTTAAAAGGTGTAAAACATAAATAATAAGTTGAAAAAAAACTGTTCCTAAACTCGGGAATTACCTTAATTAATTTACTTTTGACAGAACTAAGTCTGTCCGGGCAGCTAGTTTATATATAAAACGAATCGAATCAAAATATTGCAATTAGGTAGTAACACTATTTGCAGAACGTGATTCACTTGTACAGTAAGGCATTAAACACAAATACTTATTACGTCCCAATAGAGTCCTGACAATAGTTATAGGATCCATTGTCGACGTCACGTTCCCATTCTTAGCGTTGACTGCAATAATTGTGCTAATACTTCTACGTTGAAACGCATCTGCTTGTCATAATGAATTATTAACGGTATTATACTATAATAGGAACTATTTTATAGTTCGTGCTCGCAATACATTATTTAGGGGATAGATTTGAACGAGAAGTTACGCATTACAACAATTAATTTGAAAGGTTTTGTGTGGGTGGTGAATGAATTTCAAACTTTATAAGTAACAAATGTAGAGCACATTTGCAAAACCCATAACGGATTTAAGCGTGATAGTACTATAAAAATACATTATAAATATTTAGTATCAACTTTCACACATTTTGGTGGGTTCAGAATATGCAGAGAATATTATATTAATTACATAAGACGTTCATATAGAGGAAATGTTTGACTATTTCAAAACATTCATTAAACCTTTAACCAACAACGATTAGCATAAACCTACTTACAATTTTATCTCATCGATAAAAGTATCTTCGGATTCTCAGTAATAAATAAAAGAAAATCGTCCCACGCAGCCGCAGACAGCGTAAACAAACATTAGGTATTCTTTATAGAAACAAAATCAAAGATAAAATAATACGAAGACAACGTAACGACGGATCAGTTGTGTTTACGAACTCAAGTAGCTGTTAGTTATGACAAGTGTAATAAAGTAATAAGTAAAATGTTCGAAGTTAAATATGAATTGAGATATTTGGCCGTCGGGCATATTTATTCCTGTTCGTGTAATTTACAATACGTGTAATATTTATGTACGTTTAAGTTTGTAGCCTAAGGATGTCACAACATCACAAAATGTATTATAATAATTTCGTGATAATGATGCCTTGCCATTTGTAAATATTCATTTCAATTTGCGTACATTAAGTAAATTAATTCTTTTCGCGATATTTCGGTAATATAAAATAAAGCTTGGACAATAAATATTTGAAATAAAAAGAATCTCTTTACAATTTTTTTCTTTACAACCATCTTTCAAATGACAGAAGTTGTTTTAAAAAACAGTATTGTGTGCTTAACAGAGTGCCTTCGATTTTTGTTAATTTGGGACAATTGGGAGTTAATCTCTGCTAGAGCAATCCAATATCATTCAGTGACAAAAAATTTCATGGTAAATAAAATATTATATTTTTGTAATTTCCAAATTAATCCTCTAAATGTTTCTTCAAAAAATTTGTCTATTCATCCTTTTAATACAAAATTATCTTATTTTATTTTGTTCTGAAATTCTATGGATGCTCATTTATTTATTTATTTATTAACAATTTATGTACAGACAAGTATTTACAGGATAACAAGTAATAGCAACAAAAGTACAAAGGTACTGCTTATTTCTATAGAAGACAACAGTGCGTAGAAAATAGTGAGAGAGAAATAGTGCAAGACAACAATAACAATATTTTATAAATAATATAAAACAATTTAAAAATATATATAAATTAATATAAACACGAATATATAATACAATTTTTAAAGTATACATATATAAATAGCGACTAACAAGTTATGCAGAAAGATAGTGCTCTTTTACTCTTCTCTTAAAGATGGAGATTGATAATGAACTACTCATTCTGGAAATAAAGTTTTATTATTATTAAATTATTATTAAAATTACTTAAATAAATGTGTTGCTGGCATTTTGGTCACTTGCTTTCAAGTAGGTCTATAATTCAAATAATCTTGGAATGTAATGGCAATCATGGGCCATTGATTAAAAAAAACTAAAAAAAGATCGGGACATCTTCTCACTAAGCCTGAACGTCAAAGTCCCCATAAATTTTGCGAAGCGGAGAAGGTTTAAATGAATTCGCCATTCAATATCACGCTACATTTTCTTTTTAATCTGTTTAAATGACGACAAATTTACTGCTTCCGTTTTTCATTTAACGCCCTGAATATTTTTGACTATTTTTAGTGGTTCTCTTCGGAATTGGGGATTCGGATCGTGAAATCAAATCAACATTGGAACGTTGTTCTGTGTCAAATATTTACATCAGGACTCTCAAAATTATTTTCCTTCGTTCTCTTTAGACCTGACTTTGTCTTTTGTTTTCGGCAGCTTAAATATAACCTAAATAAAATATACCTTGTAGGATTGCTAAGCAGACAGTATAATAATAAAAAGCTGAATAAATTACCTGTCGAGTGTCAGGTACCTTTGTCATCACGAAATTTTAATATAGTCAAGTTTATTACCCAATTTCAAAAACAAAATTAGTTACCAAAAACTTGTTGAAAGAATTATCTCTTAAAACTCGAAACTCATTCAACTTTCCACACGCTTTGATACACGAAGAGGTGACGCATTTGTTTCTTCATCTAAATCGTTCAATCTTTTATCTGTCAATAAAGAGGAAAGGTTAAAGGGATCTGTTTCTTGGACGATAAATGGTAATTAAGTTTCCTCGCTTCTCTAAAATAAAGGCCGGATGATATGCTTTTGATTATGCGCTTAGTGTTGCAACAACACTGCAGTAATTATAGGATGTTATTTAGCCGGCAACGTGATCCGCATGCGATTGTCAACTATAAATATGGAGATCCGAGTTAATTCGTTTGCAGACGGAATTTTGGGAGTTGTTATTTTGATCGGATAGTTCATTTTGTTCGATTTCAAACTACACTGTTAATTCGTACCTGCTTGATACTATCAAATTTCATGGTAAGCTTTAGCTCACATGAACGAACATTAAGGATTTGATCGAATATGAGTCTGGGTCACTAATGTCTCCTTTGTTTGAAGTCTTGGTTATCCAAACACCATTCGAGCATGCTTGATATAAACATTGTTTAAGCGAGTTATGTCAACGTACACTATTTGTTTTCCCACGTCCGAGTCCAGTAAGCGACTTAACATCGTGTTTTCGCGTTTAATTCATGGCTAACGTTTAATGAACTAGTCATTAGCTCTGAATTAAGGTTAACGTTTCATGTTACGACTGTTTATTTAACGTGGTGCAGTAATTTTTGGTTTAATACTACGATGTTAAGCTACTGCCAAAATAAAGTAGTGACTCAATGATTCAATGTTTATGTGAATGGATAGTGTATTCTTTGAGTTAATTCAGTAGCGATGCCACAATAAAACTATCTATCGCGCTGTGAGCTTTGATGGAAAGTCGAGCGTCAATTGTTTATTTTCCAAAAAACAACTGAAATGAGATTATATTATGAAATAGATATACGATGTGTTGTTATGGGGTAAAGAACCTTACGTTTAAATGTTTAAGACCTATTTTATTACGTATTTATGACGTCAGTTTTCATTACTAACTGTGCTCTCACGGACATTCAATTAGCTCTTATAAATATTTTCGTTCTTACTTAAATGTATTCTGAACTTGTTACAATTTGTGACATAAATAACAAAGTATAATGAGACATAAGACGGGCAAGCCCGTATGGCCTCCCGTCATGTCAATATCATGCTATGGGATTCAATAGCGTCACTTATTGACTATATAATATATGTATGAGTGACAAGCCCGCATCAATTGAAATTAATACTGAGTAATGTGAGTTATATGCAGCTACCATTGAAGCAGTGCTTCGAAAATCTTGGAATTTGTGTAAGTAGTTAGAGATCAGTTATTCTAACTCTTAATAAAATGATCTAGTGTTGACAAGATGTTCACGAAAAATCTGATCTAAATATCTTAAATGAAATATAGGCAAAAAAACTTATTAAGCAAGTACCTACATCAAATTTTGTGAAAGCAGCAGCAAATCATACAGATACTAGAAATGAAGAAAGATTTTATTGATATTATTACCTAAAGGTGGTTTTTCACAGCCAAATGACATTTAACCTGCTATAAGAAGATTTTTTTTAATGTGTTGTGTTTTTGAATTGAGCAGCAATCGATGACTTATCTAACATTAACTTATTTCTCTACAGAAAAGTACTTTATGTCGATTTCCGGTGGTACAAAAATATATTTTCATTCTTAGAACAAAAGCTTCTTATTTTTGTCCTTTATACTTAATAGGTAGGTACGAATAAACACAAAACCATAAAGAACAATACTACATTTGTGGTTTTGTAGGTCTGCCAAACAAACAGTGTTTGTACGGTTTCCACAATACGTATATATTGTTTATAGAGAAGCCTTAGACATGCCCGTCTTGTCTGTCTGATTTACTTGTCGCGATTGTATATAATACGGTATATCTACTTATGTAGTCAAATGATTCATGGAAGCGAATTATCAAATCCTCGAGATTATAAAAGATGTTTGAACGAATAGTATTGGTGCTATTTATAAACATGGTACAAAAAAAATTGCAAATAGGACCTATGTAAAACAATGCAGAACACGTTATACATATTATATTAACAAAAAACAGGAGTATCTAAGTAAGTAGGTTTATGATCACTGTACCCAGCAGTGGGACATTTATAGGCTGGTATATACCTATTACTTATTTTTTTTATAAATAAATACAAGTTTACTACATTACACCTCTAAATATCGCTCGTAAATCAATCGACAACAATGCACACTCCGTTCAAAGTCCTCTAGTTAGATTCGCGAACGTAACAAAAGTATGAAAATGAACGAGGTACACCATCAATCATGGGGTACAAAATTAAACGTCACACGCGTGTTGGCCCGGACTGGACAACATGCGGTATAGGTTAATGACGACGCAGAGGTTACATACCAATTTCACTGATTTTTAAAATAATACTAGCTACGCCCCGGAGTTACCTACGATTTATCAGATGACTTAATTTTGCTGGTACATCATCAAAAAATATTAAATATATATTAGCCATAATAATGTACGGTTATTCCGTATTAAAGCTACCCCCCATACCAAATTTTATCAAAATTGGTGGAGATGTTTGAGTGTGAAGTGGTAACAAACATACAAACTCAAGTCTTACAAAAATCTAAAGCTTTTTCTCATACATGGAAGGAACGAGCATTGATCATAAAGCCATTATGCATATTTTTCTTTCAAAAAATGCACTAGTATGTCATAAGATGCAATACAAATTATAAGTACTTGTTTTTCGAAGCTCATATAGCAAATTAATGAAGTATATCTACAGTATTTATATTTGCATACCCTAAAAAGAAAATAAACACAGTAGAGTCCAGTTTTCATCACAAACTTTTAATTGACCAATTGTTTTTTCATTTTCGTTTTCTTTTTGTAGGTACCTGAACCAGAACTGTCAATACATACAACATTGTTATATAGATACAGTTTATTATAGTAACATAAAAACCTTTAATATTTAGGGTGAGCTTTAAGACATTAAAACGTCGTCAAGATCATCGACTACTATTAGCCATAATTACGTATTCTCTATATTACCACATTAACCTACACCCTTTGCCAAGGACTCATTAATACTACATTTGTCTCGTCAAAAGACAGAATTCCATCCTCATTCACCGTTATTAATATTGTATAAGTATAATTATTTTCATCCTTTTCAAGATCAAATGTGACAGGATCATAATTAGATTTATTATATCCAAGTGAATGTTCTAAAATCATTATGTTTTAATATTGTTAATACCCCATGACAAATTATCTTATAAATTGCATTATACAAGTAAATAACGTTGTCATCGTTGCTTATAAATTAAGATTTATATTACATTTTTATTTCAATCGTATTTATAATAAGTTTTAAAATCGACGATACTAAAAGAAAAAATAAAACATATCTATGATATAAGTAAAAAAACGGTACAAAATTTTTGGTTAAGATCTAAGTCCTATTAATATTTTGAAGTTACAAAGTTTTAATTTTATGCATCTAACAATGTTTGTCAATCTCTTATTAATCCTTTACACAATTTCAACACCCGGATGAATAAAAGGTTAAGCCATTCTACCCAAACCATACCTTACCTTTATGCCAACGATTAACCACAAAACGGAAAAACATGTGTACCAACACGTGGAAGATATAAATAATACGCTATATTCAAGTTAATCCACGATAATGGTCCTACATATAAAATAATACAGGTTAAAATTATAACGTTGAACCCATAAAGGGGGATTAAAGGGGACGGGCGTTGACGCAGAGTTACAGCCGTTTGAGTTACAACTGGGACTAACGTAATGCATGATGTTTCGGTTACATTATTGGAAACAGTTTCGGAAGTGAAGGGTTAAAGATGAGCTTTCTGCTATATTAAAATAGCTATTTGTTTAAATTTAACTAAATATTACTTGATGCATGACTTAATAGGGATGTGGAAATCTATTTAGTACGTAAGTCAGAAAATAAAAAAAATCTAATATTCGCGAAAACCTCAGAAAACAATATTAAAAGGTAACTCTAAGAATTGGATAGGTCCAGTTTAGTTCAAGGATAATGTAGACAACTAACTGCAAATGTTTTTAACGCTGTGTTAGTAGTTTTAATAGTAATAATATAAAAGTTATACTAAGGTTATAAATATATTCAAGTCCCCCACACATGACCAACATTGCTACTCCTGTAAGCCAGCATCTAACATTGATATCCATTGAATACCACCAAGACACATAAGCTCGTTTTGTATCAGGAAAACAATTGACGGTCTTGGAACCCGCAATGAAATGAAAGTAGTAACAGGAGGAAAAATAAAACTTAGGTTAATAAATTATTAATTATTAGTATCTGTCCCAGCGGCTAATGACTGGATTCTTTAAAACCAGGGCTGCAGGTTCGAATCCAGACTCGAACTTTTTATTTTAAATATGTAGTTTCTTAATTAGGTATTTAATGACCAATGCCACCACATGCTGACAGAAACAACATAAATACCAAATATTTCTATCCTCATTGTGAACCCATTCCTTCTATAAAAGAAAAGAAATCTTTGAAACGCCAATAAACGCTTAAAATTAAAAGTTGCAATTAGGTAGTACTTTAACTTTTAATTAAGCTTAGCAAAAGTATAAGAAATAACTGAAATTCAAAAAGTTTTTACACTGCAATATATTCCAGCAGTAAATTATAACCAATTTCGTTTGAAATGAAAATAATAATCACCAGCCTGAGAAATTATTAAACAAATACAAAAGTCAATATTTCAAGCGGCGCATCAAAGCGTCGACGATGATATATTTGTATCGTGCGCACGCGCTAGTAAATGGGACGAAATAAATCAATCGTCGAGGCAAAGACTAAAACATGCCATATTTTTGGATCTTTATAATTTTTTACCGATGCTTATTGTTTTTCATCAATTTCAAATAGATTACTCTATAGTAAAAGAAACGTTATTTAAATGTTATAATAATTTTTAAGTATGTCAATAATTACTTAATTTGTAAAAACCTACCTACTTGATCGAAAAAATAATTTCATGTTATACACAGAGTAACAACGCTCAAATAATTTACGACTGTATTGAAAATATTTGTATTTGTTTTATCGACTCTCTACTTTTATTCGAATAAAAAAAAACAAAAATAGGTTAGGTAAGTAAGTAACTAATTTTTTCTTTTTATGAAGTTCCTTTTCTGTGGATAATACTCTTGGTAACCCAAATGCACGCCGTCCGTGCGACGAGGGGGCGGGATGAACATGCTCATAACTTACAAATCGTAGCGACGCACAAATTAATTTTAATTCAACGACCATATACCGTAACTTGGCATACATTACTTCCAACATATAAACTTACATCCGACTGTTTAAAAATCCACGAGCAATGTAAATCGAATTAACAGTAAAAGTTCGGTGTCTTATTTAAATCGTCATACTTATCTAAAGAGAAAAAGTTAATAAATCTTAGGAATGTCAATATTAAAGCCAAATAAGGAAGAAATTAACTTTTATTAGTGAGTTCTGTGGTGCTAGAGCTGAGTTAAGCGGCAGTAAAAGTAAATTAGTGTGAGATACGAACACTCTTTTATGAATGTTGACAGCTTACTAAGGACTAATTAAATGAGACGAGAAACTTAAAGGGTTTAACTAAGTCTCTGTAAAATATATTATTTGTATAGTTCCACTTTTAGAATAAGAATACAATCACATTCAGCGTTTTATTTATACCATGTATTTCTGGCTAACCTTCAGAAAATTAACAAAAATCTTGATCCTAGTTCTTAAGTGACTTAAAGCCAACTATTTAAATCACTTCCCAGCACTCTAGAATTATTTCTTCTATAATCTGTTTTTTAATTCCAGAGACCACATGATCGCAAGATCGCTTCACTTATTTGCATATGTTTAAAAGTCCCAAAAGTAACAATATAAACATTATCTGTTTGCCAAAGCTTGTTTAACTTCTGAAGAAAGTCTAAAATACAAATAGAAACATATAATAACATGGAAATAAATTTGAATATAAACGAACATGTAAGCGTTCGTTGACAGTCGAAAGGCGAATATTGGATTTGCAGACATGATTCAACTTTCCGTGTTTATTGAATAAATAATAAAATATACTTGTGAGGGTAATACATTTTTAAGGATTTGAATGTACAGTATTCAAACGACTCGTGTAAATCAAGTTATGTCTATGTAGAGCAACAGTAAAGCTAAAAGGGTAGGTACTAATGTGTTTTGGAATTGTAATTAGAAAAGTAGTTTAGGCAGTTGATGGTATTTTTTTTAAGATAAGTAACCCTAGGTACGCTGTTTTGTTTCGTAATTACATCTATGATGATATTTTATTAATTTATTTTTTGTTACAGTTTTTGTAAAAGCTTTATGCATTTTTAGGGTTCTGTACCACAAAAAGAAAAACGGATCCTTTTTAGCTTCACTTTGTTGTCCATCTGATTCTGTCCGTACGTCTGTTAAGAGTGTGAGAGGACGCGTGAAGTTATCAAGTTGAAATATATTTTAATATATTCGTATATTTTGATCTATCTCTTGAAGCTGTGTAAAAATCAAACATTTTATTTAAATTACGTATATTCTTGACACCTTAAAGGAAATAAAAAATTGTAAGATACTTTCCGTTAACCTAGAATTTTGAAATTAGGCAAGTTTATTAAGTTAGTATACGAGGTAATCAGATGGATAAAACTGAATAACTTTTCCCAAGGAAAAATGGTCGAAATTTTAAAATTGAAAATCAATTTCTCATACAAACTTAAGTCACGTGACCTGTCTCTTTGTATGAATATTTTATATAATATTTAATTTTCCATTTTAAGTTTTTAACCTATGTTCCTTGGGGAAAGCCGTTTAGTTTTATGCACCTGATTACCTCGTATAATATACGCACTCCATAAAAAATAATTCTGTATCTAATAGTCTTTGTACAAAACCCTCGGTGGGCGATACCGACTAGAACTTGTCAAGTTTTTTACACGTATTCGTACCATGTAATTGTATTCCTAATAGTAAAACGTTTTAATTAAGTTATACATATTGACTTAATATTTGATGTACAGTCGATAATAATCTTCCGAAACCTACAAGATGTAATTCACAGAAGCCTCAAGCGTTGCTTCTGTATTGTTTGACGTTATTCTTATTACTTTTTCAAATTGTATTTTGATTTATTGTTTCGATATCAAAGCTTATCTAACAAAACCGTTTTATGTTATGTAAGTTAAGTAATAACGTTACTAAAATATGATTTTAGTCTAAAGTAAGTTCGAGAAATAAGAACAAAAGGCAGAAGCTAAATCACAAAACTGGGTAAATATATAACCTTGTATAACATTAAATCTTGGAATATTCTTTATATAAGTGCTAACCAACTTATCTGGGATGAGCGGGGAGATCACATTTCACTCAGGTTTGCTAAAGAAATCCAATCTTAGCTCACACAATGTGGAAAGTACCTAGTGCTGCACAATAGAGAGTGCTGCAAACCCCGGGTGCCTTCGTCGCATTCCATATTAAAGTCTATTTTTATTTGTTTAGCTGACAGTTCAACTACAGTTCTTTTAGTGTAGATAGCTAACAAATCACCTTCATCGGTAACTTCCTTCATACTTACGAATGTTGTTAGACTACGTTAAAAATGCATGGGTTGTAACGCATTGCCCAGCTGCAATAGCGTAAAAACTGCAGTAGCTTAATTAGAACAGAGGAAAATTACTCTCTTAAGCACGAATAAGTGCTTACGAGCAAAATATGTAGTCATGTAGGATTGTTGGTGTTGGTATGCCTGGATTCTCGTTTTGCTCTCTTTGAAATAATAGACAAATGTTATATAATATTTATCTACACGTGCACTTTGCTATGTAAATGCAAAGAGCATAAACCGGGACGCGTTATTGCGAAACGCTGTTTGTTTTAATGCGAACTCTGTCGCGATGTTATCGTTCTATATAATTGAATTCTGCCCGCCTGTCCCGCCAGATGTCTTCGCTGCTGTCTCGAGGTACGTTGCTATGAAATATTTGATAGGCGCCCGCTTCTGGATATGAGACTGGTCGTAATGAATGTTCTTGTTTGAATCAAATTGGTTTTTACCTTTAAAGATTATCTTATCTGTGCATTTTCAACGTAAATCTGCTTTAAATTTTAAGCATCAACTCCGATTTTTGCCGTTTAACAATACCTTATAATCATCTCGCTGCCCTTTTCTTATACATTTCAACAATTTCAGGTCGCGTAAAGCATATTTTTTTAACAATAGGTAAGTTATCCATAATGACGATTAAAATAATGTCAAGAATTAAGTTTTCACGTTTATACAAAAATGTTATTTCAGTTAAGATAATAAATTGTTCATCTGTGTCTTGAATGTAGGTACCTCTGTGTTTTGACGTCTTACCTCAAAAAACTAATAAGTATAAAAATCTGCTGGTTTTCTCGCCAAGCTAAACTCACTTTCTTCATTTTACTTTAACAAATGTTTCTAACACGACTACAGGTACAGTTCAATGGGTTTCTATCTAAGCTACTTCATTATGTTGTCGGATATTTTTTATAAACAAATGTTCATTTCTAAACATTTAGTTTTGGTATCTAAACATCTAGTATATTCAAGAATTTTGTACCTCCAGTCACGTACATATTGTACGTGTAGAATATTATGATTTCCAATACTGCAAGGCAAAGTAAAGCCAGTCATGCATGCAGAAGACATGGATATTGCCCATCTTGTTCGTTAAGGTTCCAATGTTACCTCTTTTAGTGTTTTCAAAGAGAGCGCAGTGGTTTGCCTTGAAAATCTACGTACCATGTATTATGAATCTACGTGTCGAACATGCATAAGAGTGTAGTCAGTACCTAATCATATTCAAAACATAGATATTATTAAACAGTAACGCATCCTTGCCGGATCGCTTCTGTTGGCATGCTGTTATACTTACTAGCCGGCATTGCCCCACCAGCAGTCCGTAGACAAGTGGCTAGCTCCATCGAAAAGGACGTAATGGGAAAAGACCCACGACACCCAATGCACACGTATGTCCTGGTACCACAAAAGCTTAAAAGTCGGCAAAGTCTTGTAAAAGTCGTACAGCCTCTGCGCGGTGATGCTCCTAAGACCAGGCTCCTTCTCTGAAAGGAGAGATACCCAAACCCACCCCCTACCACAGTATCTGCAAAACTACCTCCCAGTAACAGTTTACCATGGCCGACGTGGAAATCTTTGCCATTGATCGACACGCTAAGAAAAAGAGGCCTGGAAAATGGCTAATTTTGCCAACAATTTTTACACACGTGTAGCTAAGATACACACTTAACTAAAATATCAAGAACTGAAAAAAAGAAAAATTTAAAATATATATTCATTATAGCCTCTAATGATATTAATGATATTATCAATCCGCCTACCCAAACGCCATACACTTGATAGTAAAACTAAAGGTGTTATAGCAATACAAAATACAAAATAATTTGAAAAATATATTTTGAAACTGTTCGTATTTCACACAGGTGTATTACACATATTCAATATTTATCAAACGCCTTATTTGAGCCTTTACAAACACTCAAGTGAATACAACTCTTTCAGCAATATACTAACGTAAATATCGCTTCGCAAAACCAAGTCCTTCAAAGCAAAATTCCTGTGTAGCAATTTAAACTTACCACGAGTTGCGAGTCACTCCGGGGAACTTAAATCGATTCGTTTATCGATGGCTTACAACCGATTACCCTTATATTGCTGTTTTATTAACCTATCTTAGATGATTCCCTTTCAAATATGCGTCTCAGATGAGCATGTAAGTTTCAAAGTATGTGTTCGAAGCTAGTGTCGAGTTTATGTGTTTTGTTGTTTCGATTGTTTGCTCATTTTTATACGACTTCCAAAGGTGATAGGTATTCAATTCGAATTCCTGATAATTTTTTGAATGTCGAATAAAAAAAAATATAGTTAACAGATACCTCAGAGGTGGTCCCCATATAAACGACATCAAGTCGATTAAGTAGTTTTGGTTTAATGAATATACTTTATGATTAATATTTTTTATTTATCATGGCTGACAAAATGTATAATAACATTTTATCTTCAGCTACTGGTGACAAAGAAATTATGTACTTATGGCATAGCCATATATATATTTTGCTGTACTCATGGTAGTAATAGTTTTTATGCATTAGAAAATGCATAAAACACAAAGATAATAAAAAAGTTTAATTTGATAATGCTTCCGTTACTAGTAGAGTAGATTATAATGAAGTGAAAATAGCAACTTAAACAAACTAGGTGCGGAATTTCAATTTCGTTCTCAGTGTTGTAACAGAATTCTATGTAATATGCAAAGTTGTGAACGTGGCAGTTTGTTACTGACAAACTTTGTAAGTAATATTAAGTAACATTCAAAATAATAGAAGTGGGACAGTAGCGACCAAAAAACGCGGTATGTTATGTTTATAACATTCAACCAACATTTCTTTTGACCGGTTTTTTCCGCTACCATCCACCCTTTGAAACCCAGTTGGTTAATGTGGCCATGGTCTGCTTTGTTAAAGGAATAAATGTAGAATTCCTATTTTGCAAACCACGAACAGAATTTTCAGCTTACTATTTAATCCGGTGCACACATTCAACCCGTTGTTATGCAACACTAATTCAAAAACTAAGTAATAACTAAGTGAAGTTAAATTTGGCGAACAATTTGACATTATTTTAGGCGTTGACCGGAATAGACGGCGATTTGAATAAAAGCGGCCGACGCCATATGGTAATGGCAACCGGACGGGGCCGGTCCACTGATAGGGCTGTCAGATAGATATGAGTGTCATCACGTAGCTATGACCTATATAGGTATCTAGTCATCGAGAACTTATTGACCCTTCCAATCTTTTAGATCATTGAGATCATATCGGAAATGAGTTCAAATAATATCGAAAAAGAAAAGCTATTAGGTACGACTGTCAATTTTATAAAAAAGGTATATAGTTTCATTACCTAACAATTTATTGTATATGATATCTTAATTAAAAGAACTGTTTTACGGTAAAATATTTTTAGAGAGAGATAAAATACGTTATATTATAATAGCCTATATCAATCATATCCAATGATCTTTGCTACTGCCCCCACACAGGGAGAAAGTTAGGCAGAAGAAGAATTATTATTTTTAACAAATGTAAAGCTTGTGGTATATAAACTGTATAAAAATTATGACTGCTACTCTGGTTTTTATTCTATTTTCATACAAATAGTTAATAGTTTGATGGCGGCAAAAAAGAAACAACCCTACACAACCGGAACGTCAAACATAAACAGTAACGGCCCGCGTCCGGTTCGCACTGTCCTGTCCCGTCTATTATACCGTGTTAATTGCCTTTAACGATGTTTTTCAAAGGTAAAAACAATATTGGCTCGTTGTCACGTTCTTCCACAGAGAGCCGCATTATCAAAAAGAATTGCTTTTAATGTTGGTTTGGTGAATGTGTTTTGTGTGATTATCGGTTAAGATTACTAATTGTTTGTTTATTAATAAATCATGTGAACAAACAAATAACAGAACAGTCAGTTGTAACGTATTTTGCTATTGCATCTTGATAGCTAAATTATTCGAATACTTTAATCCGTTTAAATCTACGCCAACTACATAATCAAGGGGGAGAGGTTAATAAAAAAAAAAAAGTATTTAGAAATTAATTCCTATATCTACTTTTCAATATGCCAAACAAAGGATAGCAATACGCCATTTCGTTATGAGTTACAAGGGTTAGGCGCGCCAAAACTACGCATCGATTTCGCGTACTACGAGTACGGACTGGCGTTTCGCAAACGGATTTATGCCTGAATCTATAAACGGACACACAGCTATTGGAAAAGAAACGTGAGGGAACTGGAATACTTGAAAAGGATAAACAATAAACACGTTTACCCATGTCATATTTGCAATTTTTTCGTTATAGATTCCTATAAATTGAACAAGATTTTCCTTTGTCTCGAAATCAACATTTCAGATGTATGGAATAATGAAACTTGATGTATGAAAATGTTTGTTTAGTCAAATACCTAAAACTATAATTATTGTATGACTACAGAAGTCTAATAAAATATATGTCCAAGTTGGCAAGCGAAATTACTGGACAAAAAATAAAGTATCCACATGAAAAAAATTGGCCATCTAGGATCTAGTAAAGCTTTTACATGGTTCCGATTTATATTTTTCTAAGAAAAACAAGAAAGAAAGCATAAGCAAAGCCGTTCTATGACCGAAAATCAAAAGGTAAAGAAAAAGAACTACTGCATTAGTGCAACCAGCTTCACAACACGTATTCGAATTTCAGGGCAAACTCATAATTTATAAAAAGAATGCTTATTTTTAATGAGTTCTGATTTTCATCTGATTTTAAGAGGAGATAATATTTTAGGCTATTATAAATTTAGAGCTTACATTGTCTTTTTATTATTTCTTGGAATGATGAACGATTTCCAATAGTAGGTAACCAAATAAAATACTCTATGCAAAAAAGGAGCTGTTTTAATTTAACCATTTTGACTTATATAAGTAAATCATTACTTTTATAAAGCCGTAGGTAGGTACTATGCGTTTGTAGCGATCATATTTGAAAAAAAAAAGAAAATATCGTCGCGAAAATCATTTTATCCGCAACCAACCTTGTTTTGTTTGCAATCATGACTCATCAATGTTTTAAATCCGGTCATCAGTAACTAAAATGAAAATAAGAACAAATTAGTTAATATGAAAATTACAAAACAACGCCATCTAGCGAGCAAACAGCACAAAATATACTCCCTCACATTAAATCTCAGACGCCAAACAGGGTTCCATAAAATTTTCTTATTACTACTTTATTTGGTGTAAACTATCACTAGACAAATCACTTTATCTAATTACAAACAGATCGATTCGTCCGTGTGTCGCTCAGCAGACGAAACTGGCAGGAAGCCACGGTTTTCGTTTATATATCACCGTGTTTTGACGCAAACCCTGATGATAACGACCCGTTAAAAGGATGGGAAAATTAAATACAGTTTCCCGTTTTCAATAAGGTTGATTTCATACTTTTTATCAATAAGTTTGATATTAAGAGAGTTGAAAGCCCCCTTTCTATCTAAACGTTATACTGTGTGTTTTCATAATTTTAATATTCTCAGACATTGCCAATCGGTAATGGAAGGATATCGGGAAGAAACCCTTATTCTAAAAATGGAAGCGTGGTGATCAATGCTCGTTTGTTTTCTATATCTATGAGAAGAGGCCTGTGCCCAGCAGTGAAACATTTATACGCCGTTTCATAACGTTGGTTAGATAATTTTATAGGATTGAATCCAAAACATTCTAAAAAAGATATTCGCCGTAGAAATTAATCCCATTGGTATATTGAGGACGTCCGTACGTTTTATTCATTCATATCACTCAATATCCTATAAACCCGATATGAAATACGATTACTGGAACTCTTATCTCTTGAATTAGGTCAGGGTTAGAAAACCTACGGCACGCATGCCATATTAGGTGACACGCAACGTAATAAATGTGCACGACAGTAAGTTGTTAAGGGCTTGAAGAAAAAAGCCTTAAACAAGTAACGTATGTTTATCATTGCATATTGAATGGAAATAATTTTTATTTTATGATTTTATTATCCGTATCGCCTACATTTGGGGGGCTGCTGATGCGGTCCATGAATCTACGCACATCTGTCAGGCTTCGTTTTGTAAAAAAATATTATTAATCCGATTGCTGTATTTTATACATAGTGTGTCCGTGGGTGCAGTGGATTCTATCACAACCATCTTTATATAAAGCAAAGTTTGCCACGCACGCAGTGGAGTAGCGCCTTAAGATCAACTGCTTCCACGGACACGCTATGCATGAAAGAAATAAACAGGACTAACGTAGGCGTGGACATTGTACAGTCACGAGCATAATTATGTATACACATAACGAAATTGTAAAACTCTTTTAGCGAGAAGTTTTTGTTGAAACTCAAAAATATATACATGATTTGAGAACTGTTATAATTTTATGTTGTTAAATGATTAAAAGTTGAATAGATGGTGACTTCCTGTTAAATTATTATTTGACATTTTTTTTTATTTAATTATTTTGTTATTAAAACGGTACAAGATAATCTTATGAGCTAACGGTATCCCACAAAACAGTGCAAACTGATTTCGCTATGTGTATATTTAGCATGCTCGTGACTGTACACTTCATTCATTCTCTCAATTTATTACAGCAAAGTATTTGGTATTTTAATTCTTGATACTTTTACATACATTTTGATAGCAAATACATGTTGTCTATTACTACTTTATTATGTATAGATAAGTATTTGTAAATATATAAGTATGTTTATCAGTTGTCAGATGGTGTGAGTAGTCCCAAGATAATTATTATTATTTATTATTATTACTATTTTCTTCGTCCCATTAACCTAAAGATAGGGTTTTAAAAAACTATACGTCATTACGTGAACGTGTACAAAATACTAAAGTGTTGAAATGAGCCGTAACATATTAAAGTCGTTACAGGACAACGGCTCAATAATAAATAACGAGCAAAGTTACCTCCCTAACCATCCGGGTAAGGTAGGGTTGCCACCTGAACAAAGAAAATTATTACGGGGGCAAGGTGATATATTAACGAAGTGCTTTTGGTGGTAGGTTAAAAGGTATGTCTTATAATGTCACAATCAAACCATGAGGTTAAATTTCCCCCGTAAAATGGCGTGCGATTTTTATTATAACTTTTCATAAACAGTTTTGATTTAGGAAAAATTTTATTGTGGTTGGAAATAAAAATATTATTGTGAACTATAACATACAAAATTTTACTAAAACATGACTGTGATTTGCAGCTGTCAGGTGTTTAATTTTATTTATTTCTGTTCGTCTATTATAAATTGCGTTATAAAATGAAGTTTAGTTTTAGGTATGTGCATATTTTGAATATTTTTCATCAGGCAACTATTTTAATTTCTCAGTGACTCTTGGCAGCCCTAACCAACGCGTACATTGTACAGTGATATGCACTTTCGCCTTCATTACCCGCGGGCGAAGTGTTTGCAATTAACGCTTAACTTTCTGGGTCACAGGTGAAACTGGGCACATTAGTGGCTGACTTTAAACGTTTAAGGAATCATTAGCTGCTACTTGACAGCGCATCTATAGAGTACCTCTCAACTTCATCGTGACGGCAAATTGATGTAGTCGAGAAATTTATTTTGTGCACAGTTCCTAATGTTTGAATTTGTTAGTGGTTTCTCTCTATAAATGACCAAGACTGTATTTAATCTGAATTAAAATATTTAGATGATTTTGTTGAAAAACTGGAAATGAACACGCTTATCACCGCTTATGGACTGAAAAGACCTACAAATTGTTAAAAAAAAATTGGAGAAGCCTTTTCGGAGGAGTTCGATAACAGACACTATTAACACCACGAGATTTTTATACAGAAAAACATTCGAATTCTGTTTTAATGACCAAAAATAATTTTAGTATGTTCCGTGTTCTGTATAACCTACTGAGTAAATGCATTATGATTGACCTACTACACATACTGCATATTGCACGAAACACCACTAAATACATCGTAAAAAAATTACTTTTTTCCATTCAGGTCCTTTAGAAAATAGGTGCAAATAGGAATAGTGAACCAATCAATTGAGGGTCAATACTCCTAGTAAATGTTTTACACACTTATCAAGTACGTGAGCAGATGTTATTCTCTCACATTAGGGAAGGTTAGGGGACATGAGGAAGAAAATAAGTGCGCTACACCGATCAATACGAAGTTAATCCCTTTCAGGAAACAGTTTTATGATGTTAGACGTTTGTGCTATTTCTTTTTTGTAACATAAATATGATGAAAAAGCACATAATCAGGTATATTAATGCCAGGTAATGAAAAAAATGCAGAACGCAAGAATGAAAAGTAAAAATAATTTAATTTTATATGTTTTTTCCGTTTTAATATTTAAAAAATATGTATTTCTTTCATTAAGATTCTTATTTTCATTGTATGAGACAAATAATTTGCAGCAATAACATGAATGGGACCTCTCCTCTCAAAAATATTATAGGAATCTTATACGGGCACTTCCTTATAAAAATACTCGAAGGAATGCCCGATAACAAAGCACTGCGGGAAAACTTATTCAATTTGAGTGAGGAGACAACTGTTCTTGGGTTTGAAAGGCACTGTGTACCATTCACCTAGTAGTTCGCTTTTTTTTTTCATTTTATCTGTTCCTGAACAATACTTTCATTCAATCCGCTTCCCGAAATTAGACATGCAAGGCACGTTCTGTCGCGACTGCTCTGCTACCAAGTTTTGGGGATGTGATATAACTATAGGAGATAGCGGTAGCGGTTTGAGTACACCTTCCAGTTAAAAGAAATTGATTTTGGGTCATTTTTAAAACTAACGGTACGAATACACTAAAACCGATTTTGTCGGCCGATGCCGGACAGAACTACTCGGACGAGTAACTCGGACGTTCAACTGAATACACTGCAGACGATAACGGCCGTTGTCGGTGGAACTTATGAAGTCTGAACTGTGCAACTTCAGAGTAAAACTGACAAAAAATCCAAACACGTTCGGACTCGTCAGTTATCGTCCGTTTTCGGGCGTCATCGGACGACGCCGGTAGTGCAGTGTATGCGCTCTCTTCCATTTACTTACGTTTGATTTGATCGGCCGTGGTCGGCCGATGACGCCCGAGCATATATCGGCCGATGGCGGATTCGGTGTATTCGTACCGTAAGTCTGATTTATGTTTGATTAAGTATATGAATGAATGTACTTAAACAATGCAGATTAAAAATTATTTTTGTACCGTTGTACGAAAAATATCAGTTATGCTTGAAATTTTAATGGGCCGTAGGTACATGTCTGTATGGCATAAAATAACATAGATACGTGCTTATTGCCAACAACCAGACTCATACCGGCGCAGATAGATCCAAGTATGCACTAGTCCTAACATCAGTGCAATCGCTGGCTTAAAAAATTGTTTCCAAGAGATTTTTATGAATAAGCCTGTCACAATTACCATTACAAGACCCTCTTCACACATGATATGGTTCAATTTCAGAGCGAACTCGCTTATCAGCTGAACCGTACCCGCGCCATAACTTCAACATGTGAACATCGTGCGATTCTATTGGCACGTGCAAATGAACCACCGTACAAGCGTCGCAGTGTTTGTCTTCATACTTTGTCGCTTGAAACTCATACATTATTGATGACCGTATGGGAGGTGCCGTAGAAGTTGACGCCAACATGATCGTTTGATCATTTCATAGGACCTCAATTTTCAAGAATTATGAATATATTATTGGTGTTGCGTGTGCTTTTCTCAATCCCGATTCTATTTTCCTTGCAAAATAATCTTTATTTTCTCAGACAATTCTCAACAGCTGTTCAACTTTTGTTTTTCTTCATATCAAAACAGAAAATGTAGGATTATTTCGTAACTTTATCATATAAAAAGCTTTCATAACCTTTAACACTGTAAATCAAAGATGATACCTTGTATCAAAGTATAATTTCATTGTTATAAGGTATGAAGCCAAGTTGTTGGATTTATTACCTTTATTTAAGCTTATATGTTCAGACTATTTTAGAGCTAAAAACTTATCACTAAGCCAAACTTATAGACATTGAGATCTGACAACTAATTCTTCACTCGTGTACAGCAATTTATTTTTCTAAGCTAAACACAAAACGTGACTAAAAACCTCCAAGGTAACGTTAGGCCAACAATTAATCACGGCAGTTAATTTTATTAACAACACGTGGTATGTGGTTATTTATCAAGTGGGTATTTCGTCCATTTGTCAATTGCCACCGTCGGGACGTCCCTGTGGGAATGGCTGGCCCTGAAATCGTATTAATTTGATTACGTCATACATTTGTGATAGTTTGAGTTGGCGTTTATCAATTAACGCTCTGATTCTCTTCACTGATTTTATCATTGGAATTGGCGAGTGCGTTTGATAAGATAATATGTTCGGAAGAAAATTAAAAAAATACTTGAATTGTATCAGTATCTTAATCTTATAGCATGTTCTATAGCAGGTAAATTAATGATGTCTTTGAGACGTTGAACAAGATCAAGATTCATACAGTTACTTTTTTTGGGCTTTTTTTATTCGCGATCTAAAATACCTATGATCAAAAAGGGAAAGGAAACTATTCACCGACAACAGTAGACCATCGATCTTAATGCTAACTAAGTTTTGTATAACACGTCGAGTGGGATTAGTTTTCACCAGTTTTTAAAACTCATTCTGGTATCTCAAAAGAAGTTTCAGGACCCGTCAATTTTACAAAGGTGCTTATTCTTCTTATTCTTACATTATCCATATATATATGTAATGGAATGCTAGAAGAATTTCAAGGGTATCACATGATGCAGGTACCAATTGATTGGCCTGCTTAAAAATATCACATACACATTTGGTTGACCTTATTAATTCTTCTCGTCTTCTTGTCTACGTGGCATGATTTATAGATTAGTTTTTAAGTTACATCTCATATTTTATATTTAACCACAGTATAATTTATAGTACTGCGTTTACTGACGTTGTAGTACAATATCTCTCAAGAGCAGTATACTCAAGCAAAAATTTGCTAGTTTATTAAAACTATCTCTCACCGTCACCGTCCGAATTTAATTAATTCCAGCTCGTATTTTTCCGCAATCGCTTCAGTCATTATGAATAGATTACACAGACGAGCAAACAGAGTCGCTCTTCTAAAATATACCTAAGTGAAAAAGAAATGGAACAATAAGTACCGGACTGGCTATCATCCAAGGCTAATGACGCATTTAAAACTAGATTTATTTGGGCTTTTTACGCTGTCCTAAGCAAAAATAATATTTTCTTACGTTGACCTTTTTACTGGACATTTCTTAAGTGTAATTTTCTTGGTTCAGCATAAAAAGGCTCTTGTTACCAGGAACTTTTTGTCTAGATATTTTTAACATACCGTTCTTACATACTAATATAATAATATCTACATGAATGAACTTAAAAGATCATGCAAATCCTATAATAAACTTATATCCTTAGATTCTGACAATTGACAACTATCTAGATATCTTTCACCTTTCTCTACCTCAATTTAAAAAATATAGAAAAACTTTGTTACCTAACCTATAAGTAAGTAGGTATTTCCATTGTTACCAATAAGTATTTTTTGTATCTGTGGAAACTGTTTTTAGATATTGTTTTTTTTTTATTAGATAAGTAACATTGATTATAAAATCTATTTGTTTCCCATAATGAATAAATAAAATAAAAAATAATAATGAAATGTTCTTTGATATAATTTTTATAACAAAAATTAAACGTTATGGGATTGCCAACGGTTTAGAGCGCTTGTAGACGTCCGTTTTTTTCACCGGGTAACGGACCGTGTTTTTTGCCGGATTCGCGGTGGTGTATGATTTATAATGAGTATGTGTACATGCACCGGACATCGGTCCGGCGAACAATTTACGCCGGATGCACCACCGCTTCCCCTCGGCGCGACGGACACCGGTCCGGTGTAAGAAAGAGCGGTCATCCACGCCAGTGTATTGGTGCGTGTTGACGCTGCCGGACGTATTGCCTGTTTTCTGTAAATTATGTGCCGTCTACCTGCATTCTTTTAAAGGTCCAAGGTAACATTCATCCGGTAAAAAAAATATATGTATACAAGGATAGCCGTTTATTGACGGTCCGTTTTCCGGTGAAAAAAACGGACGTCTACAAGCGCCCTTACTAATACTTACTGATACTCTTATGACTATTTATATTCTTTACGTTTTTTTTAACTTACTAAACTTCACGTGTTAACTTTTTCCTAATAAATCAACTCATTTTTTTCGCTTATACATTTTTCAGGTACAGTCTTTGCCAGATTCTATAACTTTAAAACATCGAACTATTTCTGCTTTCCTTGTAGAGGCAAAATCGTGTTAATAAAATAACATACTGCAACCATGGCAACGGACAACATCGCGTGAAAACTTGGACTTAATCCGACTAACAAGCTCTGTTGGCATACTAGCTAGCGAACTATGATTAATGCTCGTGCCTTCACAACACGACCTTTGCTCTCCATCAGCATATTAGTATAGGTCACAGACTTATTTACGTGAACATCAACAAAAATAAACTACTTAAACAATCTTTATAAATATTTCATTTTAGGATCATAAAAGGGAAAGTATCTTGTTTTATGTTTGATCATTCAATATATCATTATGCCTGTACCTAAGAAGAGTAGACAGATAATATATTTTCGTAAAATTAAATAAAAGCTAACGGCCACTTACGACAATTTACTTGAAGTTGAAACTGATTTCTTTTAGTTCGTTAATTAATACTTAGTTAGTAATAATTTACAACACAATTAATTCGTTTGTCCTTCTCCATTCTACATGCGAAAAAGTCCGTGCCTAGTACCTACTGGGCCCCTTGTTAGGCCAGTATTATTCTATAGTTATAATGAGGAATAACTTTTCTATATGAAATTATCTACCATTCCACGTACAGCATATTATGTATGCCACTCTCTCAAGAAAAACATTGAAATAAAAATGTATATTTTATTCAAGCAATCATGTCTGTTCGCCAAAGCAGTAAAAAGTATATAAAAACTTTCTTGTGTATTTTCACACTTATTTGTATTCTCTATGTGTCATTCGAAGAAGACAGTGGATATGGGACAACCTCGCAATTCTAAGTATATACTTACAATGAAACAATCAATCGAGACGATGAAGTGCTCATTTAGAGATGGGTTTTGCTACACATACAAAAAAATAACTTTTTGTATTCAAATCTTTAGAATTAGATCTAAATAAGTTTTACTAAACGTTACATGAGGTTATTTAGGATAAGAAAATTCTCTCAATTTAATTTGTATAGTTACACTGCAATCACACACAACACAATATAGCTTTGAGTCGAATTTCCTTATGGGACGACTGATTGTAATGTTTTCGGGAATACTGTGTGAATTCCAATGGATTCTATAAAACATCACGATTTTTATAAATTACGTGAACTAGATTTAAACATAACATTAGGTTGACCTTGGCATGGCATGACAATATGTGTCTTTCTATAGCAGTAGACGTTCAATGTCTGAAATAACTACTAGTCTTCAGAAGTTAGCCTGATCACAGTCTTTGACTGCTTCACCGAACATTTGGCGAAACCTTAGGGCCTATAGAAAAAATAACTACATTAGAAATGTTCACAAAGGACACCCCCCCCCCACCCCAGTAAACAATAAGAGAGTGCTGGATCTAAATGTGTCTTATTTAGGGACTTATTTTATTGCTAGTTTGGTTAGCTCGGGCCATCTTGATCTAGGGATGGAGGGTAGTTAGCATTTACGTTACTATTATTTATAATACGCGACGAGCCTCGCCGGCGAGCTGAAAAGACGGAGACTTGTATAAGTACTGCACTAGAAGTATAAACATTTTATCTATATATAGGTACATAGCTTGTTCCCAGTTTAGTGATTGTCTTGAAATTTCCAGTTACTTAACCTCTTTGAACTTTAGGCTTTTCAACAACATATTCGTACATCACTACTCACTATACCTTATTTCCTCCACTTTCTAAACCATATTTTCTTACAACTGTTTGGGTCACGATACTAGCTATGTAACAACATATTACTATGTATGCAATTCTGGCTACAGCTGCCAGTGACGTTTTAAAACCACGGACCAAATAATCAATGTTTATTTATACGCTTTAGTTAGCAACACTTTTATAAAAAACAGTGTGTGTTGTACAGTGCGGTAGTTTTGATGTACTTATATTATAGTTATTTTCCAGTTTTACGTCAGTTAATAGTTCAAAGTATGTTAGGAAATATTTCAGAGAAGCTTGAGAGATATATCACACTATTTATAACGTGTATTAATTACTCAGTGAAGGAATATATAGTCACCTATACCAATGCTCAGGGGATATGAGACAAGAAAATGTATCTGTTTCGTCAAATTTAAAAAGATAATCAAAATACAAGTTGGGAATATTTTTTGCAAATTATCCTCTTACAGTATTATTCTCGAATTAAATTCAAACACAAACACACTTATATAGATGTTATATTTTTACAACAAAAGTCGCGCGGATGCGCCGCCGCGCCGTGTCGCAAACGACAGCTGCCTCTACAACGAAACGAATTCAAATTATGGAAACGAAATTTGTCACAGAATTTCCTCTATTTTTACCTTTGAAATTTCACAGTTGTGATTATTTCGCTCGAATGATTTATTACTTTAATTTTGGAGTATCTTGTGACTTATATAATTGACGTTTTCATTTGTCAAAACTAATTGGAGATCGATAGCAATTTTGACACCCTTTTGAGAGAGAACGAGATTCTTGAAAGCTATTAGTAGAAGATGAATAATGAATTGGAGTGTTCTGTTTTATTAAAAATATTTGATTAATTTACAATGCTTAGGTAAATCGTAAAACATAGAAGCATTCAAAAGAATTATTATTATTTTAACTTAAAAATGTATATGACGGCAATTGCACATGACATGAGTTGACGTTCCCAGGTCGAGTTTTTTGTGAGACTAAATTATGTTTGCCTCTATAATCATAATTTTGGTACTCGTGAGTGCAATTAAACTAAACACATGATCATGATTATATACCAATTGATAGATATATAGAATACACTTAATTGTACACCACCAGTAAAGTAGCCTATAGCCGTTCTCAATAAATGGACTATAATATAAATATATATATTTTTTTTATAATCGGACCAGTAGTTCGTGAAATTGGCGCGTTCAATGAAACAAACTCTAAAGAGTTTGTTGTTACACTAGTTCTATACCTACTAATATTATAAAGCTTTACAGAAGAAAATATAGATTTAAACAAAATGCTGCATCGGAAATAAACGTTTTTTTTTACCTAATTGCTATTCATTTAAGTTTATCTACAAAAGTTTTAACAATATTTTTCGTTTGGCATTCATTAAAACAGAACATAATACGATCGTTGCAAGTTTAATTAATGTAAATAATTTAACACCGTATGTATCTCTACATAACTGGAGGATGATAACTATGCCACCGATAAAAATACAGCACAACACCTTTTTTAATCAATCACCTACCATACTCTACAGAACCCACAAAATAAAAAGCAAGGGAATAAACATGAATCGGTATAAAATCTAAATAACGTTGCAAAGCTGATAACGTGTTGCCTGTTTAATCTTCTACTCTTAAACCAAGTGCTGCCCGGAATACTTTACCAACAATTTATTTACAACTCTTCGTCTCCATTAAACAAGAAATATGTTAACCACAATCGAATACGGAGAATCTTAGTAAGCAAATGTTTTATTCATGGCGCCGCAAATGGCAATTACAGTAACAAAGTCTGCGAAGGAATGGAAACATTGTTTAAGACGTACCAGTTTGACTAGCTAACGAATGAGTTTGGTTTTAATAAAAATTACTACCATCGTTTGATTTTTTTTTTGTCGGTGTGAAAATCTTATGACTTCGATCCACGCTGAGAGCGCAGCGTGGGCAAATGTCGGATTTACCCCTTACAAAGAGGTAGGTGTAAAATGTCCACACTTCACTTCTCCCGAATGCGAACGCGTTGAAGAATCATCATCTGCCCAGCTTTACACCAAGGTAAACATACTTCCTGGGATGCATCAACCAATTTTGAGAAACCAAAAAAATATTGGCAGTTATATATACTTATAAATCCCCCATTTTTTTTGCTTTTATTAAGTATCAAATATTCCTTGCAAACCTTGCATATACTGTAACTAAATATATACCTTATTTTATGAAACTGTAGAAATATACCGTCTTAAGAACCTACGACATAACATATCTATGAGTAAATACCGTCTTCTAAAATCCGTCTCGTACCGTTACTCGGCGGACTATAAACGCCAACAGTCAGCTTAGTGGAGTAATCGGGCTGACCGCATCCCTAATCAAAAAGGCTTCAGTAACCGTTAACCAGACGAGGAGATTAGCTCCCTGAAAGAATTATACTCAATGTAACGTTGATGTGTCCTTTTCCCTTCGAGACATGAGCAAATTCGATCAAATGACAGGCCAAGGATTTGCCCTTTTTATAAATAATTCATTATTATTTGACATGCTATTCCAAGAATAGTTGAGGGTTGGCATGCTGACGAATGAGACGCATAAATGAATAATTCTTCTTATATAATAAAGCCTGTATTTCTTCGCAGGATAAACGAATTTATGCCACTATCATAAATTCGTTTATCCTGCGATATAGTCAAATAAATTTAACATAGGTATTAATTACTAAGGTAGATATTGAATGTATACTTTACGGGTATGGACCAAAAGTGCATTTATCGATCAACAACAATGCAGCCACCAATTCTTCTTCTTAGTTATGGGTCGATGATACTTTTTTATAATTATTTTTAATATTTGATGAGCCCACTAGTTTGCTGCATTAACGACCAATTTAAGAATGGATAAAGCATCACAAGCAGTGAGTGGACTTTAAAAAAAAAACCTGCATATCTTGCATTACCTATACGAAAATGACAAGTGGGTTTTGGCTTACAATAGAACCTCCCCCTCTCTCCCCGTGGGTGTCGTGAAAGGCGACTAAGGGATGTAAAATCTAGGAGAATGGGCAGCAGCGATCTGCTTAGGAACTGAAAAGAAACTGCGGTCACCAACCCGCTTGCCCAGCGTGGTGACTAGGTCAGACACGTTAATGATAGCTCACCACAACACATGGCCTCCAAATGGAGGAATGGGTATTGTGGTGCATCTTGGGAGAGGCCTATGTCCAGCAGTGGATCGTGATAAGCTGGTTAAGTAATTGGTTGATTGATTTAGTCGACATATACCTAGATGGGATAAAACATTCATTACTCACATTACCTTAAGTGCTGAGAACACCCTCAGGTATTCATAATTATAATTAGGTTCCATATTTGGCAAGTCAAATAAAAACATCTTTCAAGAATTTCAGACCTAAGGACATGATCAAGGGTGTTATGTTTACCAAAAATATTGTAGGTTCACATTACGTGCGTGACTTAGCAGTAATAATAATTAATCCACTTGCTACCCCCTATTACCAATTACGCCATTCGGTCAAACATTACAAATGGTCAGTTCACATGCAAACTACGTTCACATTTCATTACGTTGTATGCTATATATGAAAATATATTTTTTATTAAATCAAAACTACTGACCGGGTTAAATGGAGCCGGAAGGAATTTGAAACAAATCTTGGTGAGTCATGCGTAAAGCGTGGGTGAAATAATAGAATTTTCTTTTTAGTTTATTTTATTTACCAGGGCTTAACTGCGACGTTTTTGTTTTGTTTTACTTCGGAAATGTTACTGTACCTACTTATACCTATATTATTTCGATAATCTTCACGATTTATTTTAAGCAATACTTATTGGTAAACAAGAAGCTTGTAAGTTTGTTAATAAAAATATATTTTAGCCGGTCCAAAGTCATCCTCGTTCTAATTTAATTTTAAAAGAGATCGCATAATTTCATCACATGAGACATTGTAATGAACACTTCAGTATCACTATTACATAGTCCACAAACTTTACCGTCTTTGAACAATACTTCAAAAGGAAAAGAGTGTATTCATCTACTACAACACCAATATGAAATTCAGACGGGCAATCTGCCAACATATTCCCGGAATCAATAAGTCGCTACTCTACATCGAACCAGATTATTTTCTCAGCGTGTTCACTGATTTTGATACGGCCCATTAGAACGAGAAGACTGAACGAAAACGAAGAATTACATCAGACGTACAACGTTTGTACGTAAAAAGTCACAGCGCGTTGTAATTCAAACAGAGCTCAAAGTAAGGGGCCATAAAAGTGATAAAATATCTATTTAGCTTTTTCTCTATAGTCGTTTTCCCCGTTCTTGGGCCTGAGAAAACGTTCGTTTCCTTCCCGAGAACGTTTGGTGACTGGGTAATTGCAGTTTATGTTAACTCAGATAAACGTGATAACTTTTTCGTTCAGTACATCGCTTCGTTCGTATTGGCCTATGCCGAATGCCGAAGCTAATAAAATAAACTTTATTATCATGATCAATTCTAGATAACAAGCGCATAAAATATTAACCACGTTATCGATGAAAATACCACGAATTTATAAGGGTAAAGATATTTCTGTTTCTCCCTAAGTTGAGTTGAGCTTTACTATTATCGTGTTCAGACCGAATCAGTCTTCAACTTATTTTCCGGTTATTGAACCGGAAAATTACTTATACTGTGTGAATAAATGAATCCTTTAGTTGGGATGAAATAATTAGGAGTGGTTTTTATATTCAATATTTTTTATTTAAAAGGCACATTATATTAACTATTTATCAATGTAAGGTACATAACGATTACAAACACATGCCAGGCCAAAATGCAAATAATAAAATATATCGTCAACTTTACATGAAGGTCTTGCGCCCGCCAATGTCAATTAGAAAAACGAAAAATGTAGGTAGCTTTATTATTATAAAATTAAACTGTTTGGCAGTAGGCCTATTTAACACTCTGCTAGCTTATATTTCGGCCCTCAAATATTAGCTTACTTTGATCTAAAACCACATAGTAAACACATACCATTCCTAAACAAATATTTGTATCAATTTCAAACGTGAATCTCAAATACTCACAAAATCGCCGGTAATTGATCTAGTATGTCTGGTAAATTAAAAATTCTCCACTGTATCCGACACGGGACATTTAACGTTTGGGACTGCACGGATGTCTATCAAAAAGCACTTTTGTGGCGCGGACGCCACGTGGTGCGGCGCGGATTTACCGCCCGCGGCATTTCCATGTCGACCGCATTGGAAAACACACCGAGTATTACTTTCTAGAAGTACCTTAATACGATGACGATCTGCAATAAAATATTTAATGTTTTGAGGCTTTCTTATCCGTTTTATTGTCTACTCTTACCATTGTATACACAATCAAACAAGAAAAGGTAACGTTTACCATTAAAATGAATGCCAACTTATTTTGTTACAGCAATATGAACGAAATATTTTGTTTTCGATAAGTATAATCTTTAAAATAATTCTCATAAAAATGGGTATAGATCCAACGTACGTGAAATCCTTTAATCATTAAAAAAATTATGTTTTGTTATGTGCTTTGTAACATCATATGTATAGAATTTAAGTCTTTCATTTATCTGTAGTGCAACTATACAAGGTACTCGAACTACGCTCACATAGTTTTATACTGCCTTATCATGTTATTCTAGATCATTGTAGTTGCTATGCTATTGCCGAGCTGACAAACGGAGGCTACAATTAATTTCAGAAATACAGTCATGTTGACTCCATTTCGGTTGAGAAATTAAATATAAACATGTCATTGCTCCAGGCTTTTATGTGGTGAAGCGCCCCACGGGTAATGCTTAATTGATATCTTGATTGCTCCGTGATTTTGTAATATACAACAGTGTCTTCTCACTTAAACCAATAGTTTTGTAGCAATCAAAACTTAATCGAAGAATATTTTGGCAGACAGACTTGTTAGGGTTGTAATTAATTTTGTGTTTATTCAAGAATCGGATAATTATATCTAAAATCAATCGAATAATACTTTTTTTTTCTAAGTAGTAACGTCACTACTAATGTTTATAAGAAATTGTATTAAGTCTTTTATTTCACATATTTTATTCACTTCCGAAGTTGGTATTCGTAATGTTGGCTTTTTATCGTAACGAACGGGGAATCGCGTGCAATAATGAAACATCACTCATTCGTTTTCGATTGAATAAATGTTGATGCAATTATCTTGTGTGCACATTAACCCAATTTAAGCGTTTAATTAGCCAAGGCCTTCTTTTAATTCCCACTTCAAATTTTCCTTTCGATTTCAGACCATTAATCAACAATTGTTGGTTGCATTGGTAACTACTTAGCGTGGAAGTTATGAATTGTCATATAACGTATTAAAAACAATGTAGGGTAGGGTATACTAGTGTAAAAAAAATGTATGTAACACATTATTTTTATACCATTTAAAACACTGAGCTGATTTGATTTATTACTATTAGTAGAAATTTCTTAACAAAAAGTGTGTTAATTAATTTTTTTTCCAGCAAGATGATCATTATTCTCTTTACGTTTACACACATAATATTATGCAAGTAGGCAAACCACTCTCCTCAAGCCTTGTCAAACGCCTTCATGTTTTTATTTACTTACCACAATACACTAGCATAAGGAAGTGTATTGATAAAAATAATAAGTTACGGACACGTACAAGATTTTTCCCTCACGCAAGCTTGCAAAACCTTTACTATATTTTTATCGTATTTTTTTCCTTAGCCAATAGACCACGTATGGGTAACCCTACACTTGATACACGGATGTGTATGTGTTATGGTAAATTTCCATGTTTTGAAAAGAAAACACGGGATGCAAATGTTCATAAATAGTGTTATTTTCCTAAGGCATTGTGTATTTTGGTGTAAGGGGCGCGTGTGTTGATCTATCTCTGGTGTTTGAAGTTGTAGTTCAGCGATCTTTGTAACGGTTTAAGTGGTCCTCTTCTATGCAGCTAGTGAGGGAAAGTAACCTTTGATTCCTTTTCGATTGAAAATTTTAATAATTATGAATTCAGTACTGGCGAGGAAACTAATTTAGTTAACTTCAAAAGTTGTCGTCTAAATATTTTTTGTTTCTATTTTTGCCAATTATTAACCTATTTTGAAGGATTTTTTTTTAAATACCTGGAATATTGTAGGTCCAGCTAAATACTATAATATATTATACAATACCATAATTAGTGAGGGAAAGTAGCAGAGAAAACATTTTTTTAAAACTGGACTATTACAACTTTAAGTTTTTTTTTTCTTTTTTATTTGCAATATGCTTACATTCCCATTAGTTTGAACTCTAAACTTATATTACGTATTAATAAAGGTATTGGGTATTGAAATTTGCGTAGAATTGATAGAACGTCCAAAATATCATCAAATTATTCAGCCAGATCAACTTTTTTGGACGGTCGTAGATCAATGCCCTAAACTAGGGATAATCCATGTATGTCCTCTGATTGGACGAGAAATAACTATCAAGTAGAAGATTGAAGAGATTAAAGACCTTTTTCAAATAAGATTTTTTATTTAATGTTTAATCAGGCATCATCGCGTTCATAGGATTTTATTTCTATTTAGAGGTTAATAGTCCTTTAGGTGTTGTTGCCTATATTATTATAATTTTAGATGTTTCATTGTAGGATATAGCAGCAAACAAACGCAAGGTACGTCTTACTGAGATTTTTATCTACAATAAACTGTATTTATCTCGGTTGCACATTCATAATATTAAATAGTAATTGTTTACGAAAAGCACACTGTTTACTTTGCTTGAATAAATCCGCGCTTGTTGTATCTGATGCCGACATTAATCAACCAAGTACTTCATTGTTGATAATTGGTTTTTAACTGGCACGTGTAGCAAGTTTTTTTATAATATTTTGGGACACGGCCATCTGATCCCAAATTAGTTAGAGCCTGTACTATGGTAACCAGACAACTGATAAGCATACTTATATATTTCTAAATACATACATATTAGAGATAAATAACACCGAGACACTAAACAAATGGTTGTGCTCATCACACAAAGATTTGTCCTGGGTGGGAATTGATACCACGACCTGTGGTTTAGCAGTCCGAGTCCACCACTAGACCAACAGGCCAGTCTTTGATGTCAGTATTTGACTGAATGGTTGGTTATTCCAAAATTTTAGTCGATAATAAACATAAAACCATTACATATTGAATACAAACAAAAAAAAATACACATAAAACAATAGAAAGTGAATACTATCATATTTTATTTCATGAGCAAGCAGAAATGTCTATTTAATAAATTTTGAGCAAGAATTTCAATTGGTTCACAAAAATATGTAACATTACGATCACTGACAGCAAATATTTATTCCCATTCAACTATTCAGGGCAAGGTTTGACAGACTAGAGTAGTTTGTTATTTTTAACAAATAGTCGATAAAAGTTATTAGATATTTAGGTTCCAATCCTGCAGTTACCGGAGACCGATGAGTTATTTATGATACGCGCACATATTTCAGGTTCTCACCGATAGATGCTCCCGCTTTGTCTGTGCCTACGGAATTGAGATAAACGACCTTCCGAATAGTGTTGAGGATCAAATCCAATTTTGCAGTCGCAAATTGAAGAGGGAATGTATCGAGTCTATACTTGTTAGTCGATACATCTCTATTTAGATATTTTGTTTGGCGGACTCGTTTCTCCTGGGGCTTTAGTGTATTAAATTCGAGATTGTTTTGCTAAAATATTATATTTTATTATATTTTCTGAACCTTTTTTGTTTCGGGCCCTTTGCTTAATTTCAAAAAGCTAACTTTGGTAGCAATTTTAAGAAAAAATTACTAACAGTTTATATATTTCACTACAATATATTTTTTACTTATTTTCTAACTAAAGTTTTGTATAAAATGTAAAGAATGAAGAAATATTTCTTGGAAGTAGGTAGTTTCATTACAACTTATCAAGAGATTGAAGAGCTGTTTCGTTCAAGAAAAGATCGGCACTGATTCGTGAAATTGACGCCCAACCTTCAGTAACAAAGAGGCCCTTAAAAAAGAAATCGAGATCAAGCCCGCTTTTGTCCAAGTACAGATAACACAGTAAATACTAAACGTTTTAACTTTTAAGGTGAATCTTGCAAAGCTAAATTTAGTTCTGACAAGTAAGTTTTATTGTTTGTATATAAATCGCTCTCGTCTACTTTAAATAACTACGTCATTTTTCAAACACGAAACACTATTTCTTAGTAGCGAGACGTAGAGTTAAAAAAACGTAATATATTCGCAGACGACTATAAATTTCGTATATTAGAAACATAATTTCGAATCCCAAGTTTACATTACACAATTTGAGACATAAAGAAATACAAAAGATTTTTTAAATTACCGAATAAAAACATTCGTAATTTAAATTCAAAGCAAAGAAGTGTATTTTATAGTCCCCCTGTTTGTTGTACAAATGTAAATTTCATTTTCGTGCCCCTAAGAACAAGACGTTTACTATCCAAGTACCCTAAGGAAACATGTAGTAATATTGTAAAATGTTTTCATAAAACATACGTAGTGGGGGAGACATGGAGACTTGTAATTGAATTTTGAAAACCCTGCTTGTGAAAACCCTGCTCATGAATAAGGTTTGTCATTCTGATTGAAATACGGTTGCAGTCTGCATTTGTAGATTCATAATTATGTATTTATTTTCTCCGCGCGAACAAATGTACCTAGTCGTCATCACAACACAACACTGTGAGAACCTTTTGACTCCTTCAGTGCATAGAAAAATATGTTGATACAAGTATGTCAGTCCACCTGAGAAGTCTTTTTATATTTTATTTAGAAACTTATTTTTCACTTCGATGCCAAGCAATATTCAATATTCGTAGGCCTTAATTCTTAAAATAAAAAATATTTTAACTTCTGACTTTGCATGTGGGTGAAAAATTTATCGATACCTGTATATATAAACTTTTTACCATTCAGCATAATAATATATCCTTGCTATGTTTATAAGTGTATAAGGACTCGAAAAATTCCATAATTTTGATGGACTTCTGTGTTTCGTTATTGTTTTCATTTTCAAGAAAACGCATTGTATTAGAATGTTTAAAAAAGGTGGAATAACATTCATAAGAGATATTATTAGGAGGCTTGAGTTGATAAACGGGTTCTCTCACATGGTGTTAACACGATGATATATTACACAATTTTCTTTACGGGCAAAACGGATTTATAACAACGCGACGCCAGCGTTTTGAGCACACAATGTTTTAGCTAAAATCTTATATTGTATGTACCTGTGTGGAAATATGTGGCTTCAGGTATAAAGTTTATGTTAATCAAGCTTTATAATGTATTCGTATCATAAAATATATTTGTCTTACACGTTAATTTGGATGTAGGCTGGGATGGAATGTGGGTGTGATTAAGAATCATCTTGGGATTAGATGTAGGTTTTCCTTCAATTAGATTAGTATGTAACAAAATAGGTTATTTAAGTACCTTAAGTTATTTTTTATCGGTAAATAAGTTTGTTTTTAAATAAAAAAAATTTATACCCGAAAACAAAGAGCCTGCCATTTTGTGCCTATGAACCTGCGCTATTAAACGGTTAACATTTACAACAATAGCAATAAACTAATAATTGTAATAAAATACTGAACATAGTATAGTTCATTTCACTTCTTCCTAACATACACACAGGTGTACGTAAATATGTTGCGATATTTTTATCCAAAGTGAACAGATTAGTTTTCATTTATACATATATATATTTTGCCGTCGACCGCGGTCGAGTGGCGTACACATCGATTTATTTAAAAATATATACTTTTATTTATATTCAACGTATGCTTCGTTTTGCGACCTAAGTAAGGTCTATTTGGTTCCTAATTCGCAAAACCTAGCCGAATATTTCATTTCGACCAAGTATTACATTTCAAAAAGGGAAATCGGTGGCGAAAGAAATAACTAAAAACATATTTCATAGCGTCACGTACGAACCTAATACTGCTGGCAATCATAAAATGAAACATCATAAGGGGAATAAAAACTGAAAAGAGGTCGTAACGACCGAGGACGGGGTCTTAACAAATCGTTGGTCATCATTCAAGGTTATGGCCTTAGGGTGTTTGGACCTCCGGTGCCCTGTGGAAGAAGATAAGTCGGTGTTTCATTGTGTGCAAGCAAACGATAACGTTCGCTGTTCGATTTATTATAAATTGAGGTCTGGTAAGCCCCAGTCTTATTAGCTGGTATAATGGTCAGCTATCTGAAAAGGATACATATTGTGTGGAACCATTGGCGAGCGGAATGTTTAGACGTATTGTTGCTTTTCCCTTTATTGGGTTATGAAGAAAAATAGTTGTTTCGTTTGATGTTGAAATGCAGTTTTTGTTATTATGATGAGGTACTTAAGTGGTAAAGTGGTTTAGTACAATGGAAGAGATGTTGAGTGTATATTTGTGCATGGATAAAAAAGCTACTAAGTTAATATATGGCAACTTTTTGTTTTAACTATTGGAATTTATTTTATTGATAAAAGCAGTAATATGATTAACTATGAAACGGCTAAGTGCGAGTCGGAAACGCGCGCGAAGGATTCTGTAACCATTATCTATGAAAACGAAAAAATCACGATTCTTGAATGGCAGGCACCTTTAATATTTGTTTTATTTAATATTTCATTATTTATTTTTATATTTAACTAAATATTCTTTAAATATTTCAAGCGTCTACCTCTTGTCGTTATCAATATCGAGCAAAATGTAGAAAAAAAACCCGTTTTTAGTATGGGAGCCGCTTTTAATATTTACTTTATTAGTTTTGTTGTTATAGCGGCAACAGAAATACATACACACATAAAATTACATCTGCCTTACTATCACGGTTCATGAGATACAGCCTGGTGACCGACGAACAGACCGAAAGTCGGACGGACGGACAGTGGAGTCTTAGCAGTAGGGTCCCATTTTGCCTTTACGGAACCCAAAAAACAAAACAAACTATTTATTTTCTTTCTTAAACTACGAAACTTTTTTTAGAGCTTTTGAGATTATTTGAACTCGGTAACTGGGATTGTATTTTCGGCGTACAAATTATTTTTGTAGCTATTTTTGTAGTTTTACGTTAGGTTATTCAAGTATGAATAAATTGAAAGTCGTTAATGTTCTGACTACATAAACGAAATCAACCATCGGTCCTGATCAACCGTCAAAATAAAAAAATATTCATAATAAAAAACATAACTATAGGTGTCTATACATGTCTCACTGCTGGGCCTATTCCCTCATAGAGAAGGTACGAGTATTGATCATCACGCTTTCTCATTGCAGTTTGGCAATTTCAGTTTTTTTTTTGGAATTCGTGTTTCCTCACGATGTTTTGCTTCACCATGTGTCAATGATGTATTAGAATAATTGAGAAAGTAGGTAGGTACATATAACTTGAAAAAGTCACATTGGCTTGCCTGGGTTGGAACCTGCAACAATATGCATCCGAAACTGATTATTGAAACTTTAGGCCACAACGACACAGATGACATTCATTTAAATTTTATTAAATATTTTGTTTATTTTCAAGTATCACATATTACTTGCATACATTTTAAATATTATTATTAGTACCTACACAAAGAAAAAATCTTTCTTCTTTTCTTCTAAACTTCTTACTTCCTAAGCTCCTGCATATAAACTAGGAAGTAAGGTCCATAAAAAAAAATAAAAGTGACTATAATCATCATTAAAAGTTTAGCTACTCAAAGATCTTAAAGCTAACACGATTATCTCAACATCTCTGATTAATGTCCTTCATTATTCGAGCCTAACTTTGTGAATCGGAAACTTTTAAAAACAATTTGTCTAATGGAGAGAAAATCTGTCACTGACGAAAAACAAAGGGAAAGTTTCACATCAAAAGGAATGGTTTTTGTCTTTGGAGAATTTCATCTGTGCATTAAATGTTGTTTTTATATTTGTGATCATTATTTCCTTACGAATATTTTGTTTGTTTGCCGTGGGGTTTCGGCATAGAATAGAACCACCCCCACTCTACCCGTGGGTGTAAGAGGCGACTAATGGATACAAGGAGAATGAGCAGTAGCGTTCTCTTAAAGAACTGACACTAGACTGCGGTCACTAACTCGCTTGCCCAGCGTGGTGACTAGGGCAAACGCCTTAATGATGGCGCGCCACGACAAACTGCCCCCAAATGGAAGAACGAGTGTTGTGGCGTAACACGGGAGAAGCCTAGGTCCAGCAGCTGTGGACCGCGATAGGCTGAGTTAATTCAATATTGCACTTAATATTTCTAGTCATTTTTTAAACCTTACAAAAACAGGTATGTTAAAATTATGATCAAAAGCAAAATAAATACACAGTTAAGCATTCGTTTTCTGTCGTTGTTGTTGTCCATGCTCATACGATGTGGTATATAATAATAGCGAATTTACAGCAATAATATAGAGAAGAAATCCACTGATAGTCAAGCGTAAAATACGATTTAATAATTATCTATAGTATCTCACATTTCATTGGCTCCAGTGATCTAATCCAGTAATCTATTTACATTGTTTATTCGTGTTTTTAACAAATATTTACGTTCGGTGTGGCTCACAGTCGTAATCGTACGTCAGGATTTAAGCTGATGTTAAAATAAATACCAGAGGCAAAGCCAGCAATGTATCCACCCGAGGTTATATTGTTAGCGACAAAAAATTGCTAAATGCTTATAGCTTGCAAACTATAATCTATTTTCCATAAATAATTACTATAATTATTATAATCAGTTACAATTTTATGATTAAAAGTAGTGTATATTAATCCAAACCATGACTATGTCTGTCTGTATGTCAAACTTACACGGATATACTGCTAAGCCAATTTTGATGAAACTTAAAATGGTGTACATAAAGGGAGAAAAAGGTTTATTTGTGCAGTCATAACCAACGCTGGTGGACCCGTATGGTGTGAAGTTCACATGATGTCAGTCTTATTTTAACATTACCATTTGCTATAAACTGTGCTTAAGAAATCATTTTATTATAGTGTATAATTTCTCAACTAATTCTCGATGACATTACACAATTTTACTAAAGCATATGAGCTCGCATTTCTGGATGGCAAATTAATTGAATCCATTCTGTCAATCTCGACAGTCGATATGCGTTATTGGACTATGAACTGTCATTGGATTAAATAATTACCACACGGATATCGCTTAATGGTGCATTGTCGATATAATAATATCTTCTTCAATTTGTAAGTAAGTAAGTAATTCATTAGATATTTTCGTAAGTATGAAAGAGAATTAACAATTTGTTTGTCCTTTAGCTGGTTTCTTTGACAAATTATACTTGTTGACATTTATATTATTACTCAGTAAGTGTGGTTTAAACGGTATGAAAATAAACATTTATATATCTTTTGGTATACTTTCATGTAACAATATAATAATTTTTATTCATTGTAGTGTGGTAGTTGAATATCTAACCCCTGTAGGCCTGGCCAAAAAGTTTGGTTAATATTAAGTTTGGTAGGGATTGAGTTTATTTCCATTAGGATTACAAGGTTTCCTATTTAATTACGTCGTAAAGGCTAAACTCAGGATAAAGTTTTGTGCTTCATTACTCTTCATCCCTTGGGAAGGGGAAATAGATCTCTGAAAGCAACATTTTAAGTCACCTACATAAGAAATATACTAACCATGATTTAAACATGTTGACTGAGCTCCTCACCTCTACACCAACACGAGTGGAGAGCTCTGAGAATCGTATTCGTAACTTACCACTATCGAAAGTAAAACGATTTGTGCAGAGAAACAAATATAAAACCTCTACAGACATTTGTGTAGGACGTATCCTCGGCAAGCGTAGTGTAGGATGACTGGGGGCAAGATTGAGCGACGACATCCGCAAAGTGGCTGGCAGTGGTGGAGACGAAGAGCTGAAGATAGAGTTCAGTGGCGTGCCTTCGGAGAGGCCTATGTCAGTGGGCAAATATAATCTGGTGATAATGATGAAACATTTTTGTGCCTTAATTTTAATCCTATTGAAATTATTATCATAGTTATAACCCGCGCTTTCATTCTGTCTAGTCTTCTCACCGCTTTCCGCTAACGATGTAGTACGCCTGTATGTTCATTTCCCGAGTTCATTCGTACGATTCATGCGATTATAGCCATTACATCTGATGTATGCAGTATTTAAATTTTATGGTATAGGCACTGGTTTTTTTGGATTTTTCTATCAGAACTGGCCACATGTGAATGTGTTCAGGGCCGATCCGATTTTTCTGATCTAATGAATTTCAATACGAATTGATATGGATTGCTTCGTTAATTTTTTTTTGACAGTTTTCCATACTTGTCTATGGAAAATATGTTTTAAATATTTGATGTATAATACTTTTATGATTTATTTTATTCTGCTGATATTTTTCCAGATGATAACCTATTACTATTTATCGATTCAGTTTTCTCCCAATAGGTGTTTTTACACATGTAAAAAGGTCACATGTAAAAGAGTCATTTGGGGCAATTCATTCATTTGTTTTATTTATGCTGTAGATTATTATGTTTTGGTAACACAATAAAAGGTAACATAACTGTCGCATTAAGTAGAATCTGTAAAGACAGGGTGTTGAGAGAAATAAAAAAATATAATAAAAATAAGGGTATTACATAACAACCACAGACTACTCACTAGTATACTGTGCATTATTGATACCTCTATCCTTTTAACTTTGCTGCACAAAAAAGTTTTGGTTTTGGTACGCTGCGTTCCTGCTTCCGTTTTGTAAAATAGTTCTCTAACTTAACTAAAAATACAAGTTCTATTTTCAATTTTATTTCATCTATTGCTGTTTTTATGGTATGTGTTATCATGCATACGTAACAAGTAATATTACGTGCTAACTTTTAAAAGCACATTATTATAACGCACACTTCTTGCAGTCGTACAACTGGTGCAAATGGAAAACATTAAGCCACAGTCAAGTGCGTTTAATTGCATCTTTACTGCGAACAAAACAATAAAGTCCAGAATACCTACTTCCAAGATTTGATATAAAATCTTATCTGGCACAATGTAACAAAATGTAACGATACTAACAAAGAAACAAAAGGTCATTACATATTACTAAACGCGAACGAACGCAATAAATTCAGTAACGATGCTATAATCTAACAAACTAAGTGTGTAAAACTGGAGCATTTAAAATTTATCTTTGGAAAATATTACCCACTTTTGGGCGAAGGAAACCAGCTAACTCTGCAAACTAATGTTGCAGCCAACTTACCTCAGTATAAAAAGAAACGAGCCAACGTAATATTCCTTGGGGAATGTAATTTCTTTGTGAATAATATTTTTTTAAGTGCTCCGTGTCTAGCTAATTTTGAGATTGTGCTTCTTTGTTTATGCTTTGAAAGTAAGTAGTAAATGAGAGTAATGTGTGGTTTCTGTTAATGAATACGTAGGTTATATTTTAGTCTTGTGACAGTGTTAATAAAATTAGAAAATAATTGTTCTTTTTGAGAATAATTTGGTTCACTAAATCGAACTGGCTGCAGCATAATTGCCATGGATTATGACTGTGATTAACTTCGAACTAATTTCCTTTCATTCTCTATCGACTTTGAGGATTTATTAAAGCTGGCTCTAGGAATCATATAGGTACCTACTTGCACAATAAATAAACAATTATCTATTATTATATAATGACCGCATTCTTTTGTCATTTTATTACTTATTATCTTTGTAACTATGTACTGATTTCGGATGATCATCCATAATTCAAAGAATTATTATTTGTTTTTTAACTACAAACGTAAGTATTTATAAAATGTTTTTTCGCACAATTTGAGTGCAATAACTTCGTTTACACTTAGTTCTGAAGTCTCACGTACTACTCTAGGGATCTCACTCCAAGATAAGTGAATTGTAAACCGGCACACGTGACTGTGCACCATGGTGTGACTGCTATATCAAACAGACAATTTTCAAAGGTAATAAATATACTGCGAAAATTTCAAACATGAACTGAATGGAGTAGCGAACATAGGTAGGTAATAATTATAGAAAACGACAGCTACATTAAAATTGTTTTAAGTCTAACTTCAGAAAATAAATAGATTTATATTCAGTGCGAGTTTCACGTATCTCAGACTGACATTCCAGGGCAAGTGAATTGTCGGCAGGCGTATGACAGCACAGCCGTTTGCGTAGTCTGCGAATACCATTAGTCAGATTACTGGCAAATTGTAAATTAATGTCGCGACAAACAATTTAGCTGGCCAGTCGGTTTAATTAAAATACATTGTCATTTCAATTTGTGGCTAGAATTTAATTAAATCGTTAAAGTACATTAATTTTTGTACCGTTTTTTTTTCTTGATTTTAGGTAATTGTTCGAATACTGAAATTTGAAATATGTTATTTTTTCGGCATTATCCTAGTATACATATTATTCTTATTTGACTTTGACAAGCATAGGTGATACCTAAGTATATCAAAGCCTTCACAAAACATCTATCTATATAAATAAAAAGAGAAGGCCTGACTGACTGACTGACTGACTGACTGACTCATCAACGCCTAGCCCAAACCCTTGGACCTAGAAAGCTGAAATTTTGCACAGAGGTTTCCTTTATAATGTAGGCAAGGAATAAGGAAGGATTTTTCGAAATTCCACCCCTAAAGGTGTTAAATAGGGGATGAAAGTTTGTATGGAAAAACGTTATTTTTGTAGTTTAAACCATAAAAATTCGTGGTTACCATTCTGGTAAAAAATTAAAAACCACGTGTTTCAGTATTTTTCGAAATTCAACCCCTAAGGGAGTTAAATAGGGGGTGAAAGTTTGTAGGGGAAGTTCAGTATTTTTAAAGATGAAATTTCGTATACGGGTTTCTCGATAGAAATAAATAAAGACGTATTTCAGCGATTTTGAAAATCTACCCCCTAAGAGGGTAAAATAGGGGATGGAAGTTTGTAGGTATATGAATTGTGTAGTTTTCATAGATAGGCACATTAAATTTCATAGGATTATGAGTTAGAAATAAATAAGACGTACCTAATTCCGAGATTTTAGAAATCTACCCTCTAAGGGGGTGCAATAGTGGTTGGAAGTTTTTTTTAGGAAGTTCGTCATTTTCAAAGAGAGAGATGAGATTTGGTTTCATGAGATTTGGTATAAGGGTTTTTGGTTAGAAATAAATGAAAACATATTTTAGCGATTTTAGAAATCTACGCCTTAAGATGGTTAAATAGGGGTTGCAAGGTATTATATTGTGGACTTTATTTTTAAAGATAAGGCCATGTCTTTCATATACGGGTTTCTGGTTCGATACAAATAAATGACCATCTAAAACATATCTTTACGATGACATCCGTGTTCGAGTGGCGTCCACAACGGTTTTCAAGGTGTCGCCAGCTCTGAGGTCCCGGGTTCGATCCCCGGACGGGTCGATGTAGAAAATCACTTTTCTACATTATGTCGAGTCTGGGTGTTAGTGGTACTTTCGTTGTTTCTGATTCCATAACACAAGAGCTTTAGCTACTTTCTTTGAATTCGGAGCAATGTATGTGATTCCTCTTCATCTTTTCGTGTCAATGATTTTCAAGTTTCGTCTGACCAAAAAGCTGCCACCATTTTAAAAGTTTATCCAAACTCGATGTATGTGATGTTTTCCACATTATCTTATTATTATCTTAACGCCATAATCTTTTATGAAAAATATAATTGCTCCTTACTTTGAAAATCACAGAATACATCTATCTATCCTTTACTACCTACTACTCTTAACTTTACGCGCGTGCGAAGCCGCGAGCAACAGCTAGTTTACAATATGTGAGAAGTGTGTGTGTTCAAAATGTAAAAATAATGCTCAGGTTACCCACTGTATTTTTATGTACACAATTTGTCTTCATCTTTTAAGTATATAGGATAGAGTAAAACAATATACTAGCATTACTATTGCACAAGACTTCGAAAACATTTTTTTTTTATTTTGTAGCAAAACTTAGCTGAATAGTAAGTTATCACAAACGTTCTTAACTTACTGAGTCGTATTTTATTAGTGAAACTGTTCAACCCCCAAGTTTCCCTCTGATCCGATTTTACTGTCGAAATTGAGACCGACGCAACGGGAATTCGGAGGTGTCTAGATTTGTACGATTTTCGTAATAGAATTTATTTTTTATCTTGTATACATTATGTACGAAGATTAAATCTATGTTGTGATCTACTTTGTCGTCAACAGTTGCAACCTTGTCTAACTAATTACTTTTCAAAGAATTTACGTCGACAAAGATTCATAAGTAGGTATTTACTATTGGTTAAGTGCTTTAATTTAAAATTAAATTTTTGATGTTTTCAAGTAAAAAATTGCATTGGTACACAGAAAAACTTTTTCTCATCCATTATGTAGAGATGAATTCGGCTGCAAGAACTACTACACAGCAATTTAAAAAAAACTTTTAAAGTTTAAACTAAATAAAGTTAGCGCCAAACCTAATAATGTTCGGATTTTAAATTTTACGTGCCAAAACTTTGGTGAGCCGTTTACTTTTAACGACGAATCGGCAGTTTTGGAATTTCACCGGCAATCCGAAATCGATTTAATCACGGGAATCATGCAAAGTTTCTCACAAAGTTTGTTTAAACTTTGGAACTGGAACAAATTGGAACAGCATGGCTTGCGGCTATGTATTAATAGCAGATTCATGACACCTACAATTTAGTTATGATTATTCCAGGAAGTAGTACTTACTAGATATGATCACTGATCAAGTCGTAGAAACTACGAATAATGTGTTATTTGCATTTTTTTTCTTTTTTCCACACGTTATTACTTTTGCTGAGTATCCCCTTATGATCTCCCGAAACATGCTCATTCTACCGAGATTAGAAAAGTTCGATCGTAAAGACGTTACGACATTGCTAGCTTGCTGAAGCTATTTGCAGCTATCCATAGCAAAATTAACTACCACTATTGGATTTTATAACACGGTAAATAACATAAAAAGAAGAAACTAAGTAATTTAGCTTTAACCATTTTAAAACTAGAAGGAAGTTGTCCCTTCTATTGTTTCTACATCTTTCGATAACGATTGTTCAATGCTTTTCAACTAATGACACAATGCGAATATCAATACGACTTTCCAAAATCCATATAACACAGTGTCGTTCTGTGTCATCGACCAAGTAGACTAACGTTTACATATTACTTAGAATTATAGACGTAGATATGGAAAGCGAATGACAACCGAAATCTCTAACTGCAAGAACTCATGTCATTTATGATGTAGAATCGTGACCATTTCTGATAATTGCACTTGTGCTAAATCCGCGTATCTAACTCTAACTAACGTAGAGAAGTTCGACATTTTGCTTAAGTCCCTATAAGTTTTATTTAACAGAATTTTAACGTTAAAATAATATAGATATTTTTTTTTGTGGCTGCTCAGAAAATACATGCGATAATATAAAGAAAACAGAACTTATTTGATTACCATACTTCTTTATTTTTCAAAACACATTCTTTTATCCAAATAGCTTTCAAACTACAATCTTATAAAAGCAACTTGTGCTCTACTCGTATATCTTAAACTTGAGGATGCCATAAATGAAAGTACACTCAGGCTCCAGGTTTCACGTTCCAGTTTAAACATTTCAATGCAGTTTTATTTGCTGGCATGTGTGTGAACGCTTTGAAAATATCGTCGCACACGATACACGAAAGTAGCGTTTCGCCACATGAATCAATAATATAAAAGCCCACGTCACTCACTGACTCACTGACTCACTGACTCACTGATTCTGGAACGCTCGCACACTATGATAATTTTTAAAGAAAGAACACATAACAAAGAGTTTATCATAAAAAAGTTTCAAAAACAATATTTTCGCGAAACGTCAATGACTGAAGAAAAGTATTAAGTTTTGTTATGATTCAATCAATGTTTCCGGCAAGACGTTTCTATAATACTTTACGCGCGAGCGAAGCCGCGGGCAACAGCTAGTCAAAGAATATTATGTTAATAGTAAAGAGATCGGCTTTTTTTCACTTCCAACTTTTGCTGTGATTAAATTATTTAATTATGTACATTGTTTCATTCGCTACGGTGGTTGTTTATCTTATATTATATAACGCCGAAAACCCTTTAAATATCTTTATTGGAAATATAGTTTGCAAGGTTACAATTTTGTTGTTTCATTAAATTTGGTCAAATATTATTTTATCAATAAATTTCAAGTTAATTATTTAAATCAGTAAATATTAAATGCATGCTCCGTGCATAGTAGCTAGTAGTTAGTTATTTTTTTAATTAAATATTTTCCCATCAGCTCCACAATACTAAAACTATGAACTGCTTATAAACAGTAAAATGACAGATAAACTTGTCTGAATAAAATGTTTACATTCCAATGGTTGCATCAAAAAATATACAAGAAAAAAGATCTGCGTCTCAGAAATTTCATAGAAAACTCAATTGGGATTCCTACCGCGTTCGCGATACGAGATCGATAAACGAAACGACCCTTGCCTCTTGAAAAAGTAAGATTCACCGCTTTTGCTATTCAGAAAGCGAATCTTTGTCATTGAAAAAGAATACTAGTCGTACTTATGCAAGTGGTTGCGATAAAAAGGGATAAAATATGACGGTGGCAGGCGAATGGAATCCTGATGCAGATGCGTTTAAAACGTGAAGGTTTATGATAGCTTACAATATGGTTGTGAAATTGTTTGAGTTCCGATCAGCATGTTATTTTGTTATATTGAAAACTGTTTTATTAATTCGTCTTTTGCTTCAAGGATTTCCATGTACATACTAAAGCTTATACGTAGAGCTTATAGCTAGTAATAGGTTAAGTCTTTTTATAATATGCAATATCTAGTCAACACAATTCATAATTTCCTAAGAACTTTTTGCTATAGGTTGGTATTTAAACTTGATAATTTTATATTTCTTTTTTTTTCTTTTCTTTTTAAAAAAAACGACGCCCGCACTAAGGAATTTAATCCTTGTGTCGCGGGGGTTTCACAAACATTCAAATCACATGCACAAAGAACACCCAGACTTGGAACAAGCATTTGTGGATCACACAAATACCTACTTGTCCCATACGGGGATCGAACCCGCATGACGTCGCGCACAGTGGTAATCAGCGTGGTGACCTATACCACTCGGCTATCCGTGCAGACTTATTAATTCATACTAACGCATAAACAGACTGTTATCAAAGGTTATATCTAACCAAAGGGCACAGGCCTCTTATCATATAGAGAAGGAATGAGAATGAACATTGCGGGTTGGCGATTTCAGATTCAATTTTTTTTTTTTTAATTCTGGTTTCCTCACTATGTTGTCCTTCACCGTTTGTCAATGAAGTCTTAGAATAATTAAGAGAGTACATATAACTTTGAAAAAGTCACATTGGTACTTACCTCGATTCGAACCTGCAAGGGTGTGTATGCGAATCCTTTCATTGAACCGCTAGGCCACCACCGAGTCCGTTTAATAAGTAGATACGCATTAATTATTAGAAATTAAAATGCCTTACCAGACCACTAAAGAGATGTACCTTCCACATTTATTTGTGGCTCGTTTGTTATATTTGTTGGTGTTGTCAATAAAATAAATTTCTTACTAAAACACTTTTTTTATTTGTATATCAAAAACTCTAGATGTATGGAAATCATTGAATAAGATGTGAATGGGATAAATAAAACGAATAATAAGTGCATTTTTGCGTACATAATAATTTAAGGAATGTTATGGAATTTCGAACCTTAAACACTAAACTTAAAGTTCAAAGTCGATTAAAAGTTTCGACTCTTGTCGCCTGGATGGCGCTGTTGTAGGCTTTAATAACTAACAGTGAACAAGTCAAAAGAGCGTGATAAAGAATTTACATTTAATGAAGGAGTACTAAGTGCAGACGCAGACTGGCACGAATACGTTGCGGAGAAATTTGCATTTTTATGAAAACTCCCATGAATGACATAGCCGGTCACGTCGCGAGTCTTTCAAAAAGAATGTATTCATTTTGTTTCTGACAAAGCTTTCCTTAATACAAGTTTTGTGCGTGTTGTTTTCGCAATATAGAGGGGACGTTAGTGCATTCGTCCGACGTTTTATGAACGTCGAAATTCAGGAATCGAACGGAAACTGCTACTTGGCACGCTGCCAATGGACCGTCAGTTTACGTTGGAGTTAAATGCTTTTTTAAATTTTTCCTATATTTGTCTTGGGTAAAGGATTTGTCGAGATTCTTGTTGGTGTATTTTGCCAAATATTTAGTCGGAAATAGTTTGATGGTTTTCGCGGAGGTTGAGATATAGGTATTTTCACCTCCGCGAAAACAATCTGTTTATTATTATTGTTTTCTGAGGTTTATGCGACTGTTAGACATTAAAATAAAACTTCTTGTAATCGGATAGAATAACCGCGATAGAATTCGTTTTAAAGTAGTTTTTTTTCAATATATTTATTTTTGGATCGAAAAATTGTCTTTCGTTGAAATTTAAAGATATACCTTATTTTTAGAAATGTTTATTGTAATCACATCTTGAGGGGACTGGGTTCTAAAAATCTGAAGCCACCATCTCGCAATGAACAACCTTTGAGATAGATGTGGATGTGTAATTCCTTCTCAGAGGTTAGGTAAAATATTTGTTGTCTTGTAATAAGTATATTTATACATGGAATGCACTAAAAGCTTTGAATACTTATTGAAATCTGTAACCAATCCACCATACATAGCCCACGCATTCATATTATTATTCCGGTATTATTATGATTATAAGTTTAATTACTTCATTACATTACACAACTACCATTAAATCCGGTCTGCCATTGCACGTCTTCATTGATTCTTCAAAAAGTTTACTTCCTTTCACGAGTACAATACTAAATCACAATGCATTAACACCGTCCAACTACTAAATCGTATTTCCACAGTTTTAAATCCATCTTACCCAACTTTATATCGAAGCAGGAAAGTCTTGAAACCGAACCAAAATTTTAATTAAAACTGTTCATTGAATTCGCAACAATGGCATTCGAAGCCCTTGTTCACGTACCTACATGGGACTAACTAACTGAGACTGAATTCGTTAAACGTTAGGTAACCAGATTGTAACTTAAATCCAGTTAACGTGCCCCTGCAATTAACTGGCAGGTGAGGACGTGTGGCAAATAAGCTCACTGAATAATGTGAAGTTTAAAGATACTGCGCAGATGTACTGGTTTGTTGTCTTGTTCAAGTATAATTCGTATGTTCTAAGAGTAATTGTCCTATACAGCTTTTAACACAGAGGTTTGCAGTCCTTTGACGTAAACTATCTAATATATTTTGTAGCCTGTCCGTACAAAAAAGGAACACTAATAAATTAATACAAGGGAAATATAAATTTACCTTATTTGGTTGAAATTTATAATATCTTATCATAGTTCGTAATAGACGTCAACAGATGGCGTCGTCCAAGCAAATAATAAGAAAAATAAAGTCTTAACAAAAATAGCATCTAGTAAAAACATTTTTAACGAACATGAAATTAAGTAACTTTCAGAATATTTGTAAAAGTTCTACCAAGCTACTAATTTGAACCGCATCTTACATGCGACCATTGTGCTAAGCTGAGAGCTTGGTAGCTGAGATAACAGTTCGGCTTGTAATGTTAGCCGGTACTTACCACAGTATGTTCAGGGATATGAGACCTCTTACCTACACCCATTGGACGAGTTCAAAAACTATGAATGGAACAAAAATGCGTATTTTTTTTTCTGCACGTGTGTCACGGATGTATCAAGGGAAGCAATTGACGAGAATGGATCGTTACCAACGAACAACTTTTAGGCACAAAACTTTCGGACGGTTTTATGAGAAAGTTAAAGATTTTACAGAAACGCACAAACGTTTAACTACTATACTAGTTAAGTAGCTAAAGGTATACAAACAAAAATTACTTAATAGTTAAGATTAGAGTATAAATTCAAACCCTGTAATCTGGGAGCTAGATTATATGAAGTATTTTATAAATCTGTATTAAGGCTAAAATTTTCTGATGATATAGGCTAAAGTAAAATTTTCATAGCATCATCCGCTAAGGTGGAATAAGGAAATCGTAAAAGTCACATAATTTTAATCCAAGAAGATTTTACTGCGACAAAGAGCAAAATAAGCATAGCAACCCCACTTTATGCACCCATAAACTTTAAATGATAGTATGTTATCTTTATTTTAATGAAAACATGTTAAAACATTTTTACGAGTTAAAGTAACGGCCAAAATTTATATAATATGGGGTAGATACGCAAAAATAAAATAATAATAATGTTAACCCATGCCTTATACACATAAATGTCTGTAAAATCCCTCAGCGATAAAAGTTATTAAAAGCTTTACTAATATTTTGTGTTTAGTACGTTTAAAAGTTGTAGGTTAACAAATAATTATGTAAATATAATATTGTGTATTTTTAAGATTTTTTTCTATTTCATAAATATATTCACTGCATTGTACCTACCACTGCAGCGCTGATATAACTTTTGCAATTAAACTACAAACATAATTTCTTTACCTCTTAGATTATAATAAGGATTAACACACACATAACAAACTAAATCCTAAACAATTCGTTATAAATAATCTCAAAAATGTTAGAGCACATTTTCAACCCGTAAATGCTGCCTCAAATCATGCGCTAATATTCCCATTATGAAAGTGACCATACTATTGAAGCGTCATAATGGTAATATCTAATACAATACGGTATCATACGCGTTGGCGTAATGACAAAGGTAAGTGCATTTGTGTAATATAATCCATTTATCAGGGGAGGTCACGCGCCATAAAACAGTGATTAGTTATCTAGCTTAATGTTATTGTATACCGGTCATGTCAGAGTATATTGTCTACGTAATCATGAATAAAGGGCTTTAAAGGTTTGTTTAGAATTAGACGAGATATGATTTAACAAAAACTTTTTTTCTTTATTCCACTGCAATATTGTACTTAAATATTTAATATATTTATATTCATCTCATCCTTATTCAATCTCAATTTAATCATATATTATAATAATAATGGCCGGCCTATAAACATCCCACTGCTAGGCACAGGCCTCTTCCCATATAGAGATGGAATGAGCATTGATCACCACGCGTACTCATTGCGGAGTGGTGGGGTCCAGTTTTTTTCACGATTTTTTCCACCGTTTGTCAATGATGTCTTAGAATGATTAATAAAGTACATGCAACTTCGCATGGTTTTCCTGGTTTCGTTAAAACCTGCAAAAAGGTAAATTATTTCCGTTTATTTAATCTTTCTCCTGACATAAATACAATTATATTATCTCTTAAATTATGTTTTGTTTTGGTTGACAATTCTACAGGCTTTAACAACACTTTAAATCGCTCAAATGTATGAAAATGAAACTCGTTTTCAATAAGTCATAGCATCACTTCTTATCACTTCCATACATTTGACTAATTAAATTAGCAAAGGTTGTAGAAATATCAATTCTTGTTTGACAAGACTGACCCATCTTAGCAGGAAACAGAAGTCCCTGAAAAAAGAAACAGAGAGCTTTGACTTAAAGCGGGACAATTCTGGTTATTTAAACCTTAATACAATGTGTCTTTTCCTGCAATATATGACTCAACTAAATTCGATGAATTTCGAGTCTATATTTAGTAATAATAGCTCATCGTTCCCAATGATCAGTGGTGCATGGCGTGTGGCGTCGAACGGATTACAAGCGGTCAACGGATAATTTGAGGGGCAATATCCGCACTATTCCCACCAGCGCGGATAATGCGGATACGGATAACCGACAGACTTACTTACCCGGCTATACGGCTTTGATTGATGAAATTGACTCATCAATTGATGCTAAGTTAAATAAATTATTCGTATTGTCTAGAATAATTCACGATACTTTTTCCCAACAGATAGTAGGTAAACATATAGTCAGGTAGACAAGAGTTTTTGCTAAAAGATTGTATATGTGCATATTTGCAAAGTAAATCTTCCTTTAAAAGTCCCGCTTCCAGTTCAAGGCCTCTTATATTTACAAACTAATCGTAAGAAAACTTTTCAAATAATAGCTTATGCAGAACTAAACCTTATGTAGTTACATCAAGTTTCATGATCACATTAGCATCACATTTGCGAATTACTAAACTGTATACTTGTAATATTTTAAATAAGTATGCATTATATTGTTACTAGCACTCCAATTTAATATTCGTGTGGCTTAAGCAAGCAGGTGAAGCATGTGCGCCTGTCTGCAACAGAAATGAACTGCATTATATGTGCCCCTGATATACCTAATAAAAAAATACGAATTTAGGTTATATGGAAATTATTAAATTAGTTTTTTATTTTGTCTGATTTATATTTGCTCGAACATAATATAGACCTAGCCGACAATAAGTGTGTTATGTTCAATATTGATTTATTTTTAACTTTTACGTGGCTGATTATAATTTTAATATAATCATTTCTCGTTCAAAAGAACAGTAATTCTTAATCAATAAATAATACAAGGAGTATAATTATTTCTTCTATCTGTAATGTTTTTGGTTAGACTTCTTTTTCTGCTTCTATTTCTTCATATCCAAATAGCAACACATTTTGCCAATAGTAAGTATAATATTGTTTTCCTAACTGACACGGGTCCAGGAAAAAGAATAATATTACGCAAAGCTACATTACTGTTAGCCACTACTCGGTAATCCTCAGTGATATTACGTATCATGTATCAAAAACAAAAAAAGCAAAATGTTTACAATTATTATAGAATTAACCAATTTAACAAGGTACTTATGTTTTGGTAATCGTTCTCGCTTTGCGTTTACAATATACTTAATAATGCCGTGGGTTGGAAGAAATACAAAATTAGAGTACATATATTAGAAATAATAACAGCTTCAAAGACTAACATGGATACTGTCCGGTTCTGAATCGCTGCTGTCACTGTAGTTACTGCTGTTTACACCGCTCAATACATTTACAATTAAAGCTGTAATTTTTATCAATAATAAAATAATATTGTCTCACAAATATCCCACTGCTGGGCACTGGCTTTTTCCCAGTTAGGTAGAGAAGGAAAAAACATTGATCACCACGTTTGCTCATTACGGATATGCGATTTCAGATTCCAATTTTTGGAATCCAGGTTTCCTCACAATGTTTCCAATGATCATCAATGAAGTCTCACAATAATTAAGAAAGTACATTTAACTGATAACGGTTACATTGGTAGGTTACTTGCCTGTACTGGGTTCGAATCTTTAACCTTCTACACTCACAATGTAAATAATTTATTTTGCTATATTAACATTTTTCACAACATTTCTATTGAAGTTTTAACACTTTAAACGATAAGTCGTTCTGTATTTTCACAATAAAATAAGTGATTTTTCAAAACACTATTTGTAGCGTTCGATCCGAATACAATTCGGTATTAACTCACTAAAGGTTCTTTTGAACTCACTAAAATCTATTTCATAGTTTACCAAGTGTTTACTTGTTCCAATTCAATATAATATCTATATATATATAAATCAATGAGGTATCAAACCTTTTTTCGGTTCATTGTCAAAACCTTTGGTTTCTTACTTCGCTTTAAAATTAAGACAAACTTTTTCAATCAACAAAACAATTGATGCAACTTTTTGTATCGAATATCAATGCGAGGGTTGTTCTATCGTAACTTGGTGTATAGCTTATTGTTTTGTGGTGCATCGAGCAAATTGAATTTCACCAATCCACAAGATTACGTTCGAAGTAGCATTGTACGAACATCGGGATCCCGGTACATACTCGTAGTATCGAGTTTTAATAAAAATAAATTCTGTTTTAAATGAAATCAGGCCTTTTTATTGGGTCTTATACAGTTTAAGTGGGGTCCTCTAAATTGGGTATCTTATTTGCGAAACTTTTTTACCTGTTTTCTTTGAAAGGTAATTTGAAATTCTAAAGCGGTTTTGTCTGTGGATAAATTTGGATTACATTAAAAACGTGGTTTTTCTTTGCTTTTACACCTTTTAATTCAAGTAAATTACAAAGACAGTATTGTTGCTGCAAAAAAAATCATTATTTTGTCATTAAACAAAAGAAATTTGTGTTTAAAAATAATAATCTACAACGTAGATATAATACCAATGCATTAATGTTGATTGTAAATGCAAAAGCTGCAATATTGTATATAAAATTTACCACATATACCACAAAATATCATAAATTAAATTATGTATTCCATTCTACACTTTAAAACTAACCAGGTTTATTAATAGTACAAAAAGTGACAAAAACACTCGGAAGGCAGGTGTTTTTTCTATGCAAGACTTTTTGAAATGACTGCAATTCTGTGAATTTTTTGAATACGTATTTGAAACACAAAATTTTCTACCTTGGTTTTTTATTTGATTATAAATTTTAAGACCATCAAAATAAACAATAGATTTAAAAATAAGAGATAATACACAAATCTTATCTCACTCGAAAGGTTTTTAATTCAAGCATTCGATTCTCTTTGCAAGTTTGTTCCCGATTGCCATATAATGTGAGTAAGACTTCAAACTTATTCCGTTCCAGTCTTATCTGACGTACACTGGTTAGCAGGAGAACTAGTTTCAAATAATTTCTCTTTTATATTATAAGAGATAAGCTAACGTGTATCGGGTAACGCGTGTGGAGGAAATTTCGTTGTGAAACTTTAACTAAAAGGTTGGTAAGGTTTTATAAACTTTGCGGTTGAATGCCGTGGGTCCACACCCACTAGGAGAATAGAGCCTGAGCTAGATATCGGTTTTTTGAAACTAAGTTAAACGTGCCAGGATTCTCTTCCGTGTATTCTTTGAAAGATTTCCGCGTCAGCCATTTTCTAAATCAAAGTAATTTAGTTTAGTTTTAAAGGCATTTTAGAAAATTTAATTGAAGTCGTGACGTCAAAATGTTGAAATAAATCATTAAACTGAAGATATCTACCTGACATAGGTACTCTTAAAAAAAATATTACACTTAGGTGTATGTTTTGTAATCGTCACACATCCGTAACATTATGTTTTAGCTGACAAAGTCCATATACAAAATCATTCGTGAAAAATGTTAAAGGTAACCTAATCATAAAAGTAAGTCCCAATCAAAAATCGCCAAATGGTAAAATAATGATTCCGGATTATTATGTTCCATGCAGTTGCAACTTCAAAATTCCAGATAGTGTAAGGACACGTTCAGTCGAGGAAACGGGCATCGCAACCTCCCTTATCTCAACCGCAGGCGAATACCGGCAACTGAGCATAACTGTGTGCATACTAAGCTCTGCGCTTATTTTGCTCGTTTATGCATTTCCGTGTACGTACCGCAGTTTCTTAACGGTTTTATTTATGGAATTTTGTGTTAAGAAACTTTTTTAAATCTATACTTACTAATATTATATGGCTGAAAAATGTGTTTGGTTGTATGCCCTAATTTGAGGAACTACTGGTCCGATTTGGAAAACCTTTCAGAGTTAAATAGCTTATTTTTTATGGAGGAAGTCTCAGCTACTTTTTGCTAAAGTTAGCCGTTAAGCCGTTGGTCCCGACTGTTAAACGATCATCTTTGAGTCATTTAAGTCATTACGTTTAAGAAAATCTCTATGTAAACTGCGATATTGAGCTTAATCCTACGTCTACTACAAATACTAAGTCTAGAAGCATCTCCATTATAGCTTAAGAACAGGTTAGATATAAAAAGAAGAATAGCTTATTTTTTATGAGTTCTACCGCAGTTAGCTTGAACGCAGGCTTTTTCTGTTTCACCGGATTTTTGGCGAAACCTTGACAGCCTCCAGCCAGAAATATAGAAAAACTAATTAAGTTAGCAACGTCCACTAACGGCACCCTTCAATAGAAATTTTAAGGTCACTTGGAATTATTTCCACACATTTTGTCTCACTATTTGCACCTACAAGTATCAAACCGACTTACTCTAAATATTTTAGTCATCTACTCCATTTGAATACATATGAATAAACAAATTATTATGTTGATTGAGGGACTAAACTAAAGGAGACGCAATTTCATTTAGATTAATTTTATTATGATCTTTATATATTTTTATTAAACTTAAAAAAAATATTTACGTTATTGTTTTGTGTGGACTAAATTGACGATGTTTCTGTGCCTGAATGTATAATTATATTTTTTTGAAATATGTATATCAGTGGTCTGGTTGACAAAATAAAAGGCTCTGCCCAGTTAGGATCAGATGGCCATGACTAAGTTGTCCTAAGATATTATTATTATATAAATTAGTACACATCAGTGAAGCTACAGCATTTGTTAATTTTTTTATTAATCATTTTATCATAACACCTTAACTTAAACCGCAGAACGTAAGTATATTAAACTAGATGGTACATTAAATTAAATATCAATACCACGCTTGAGGGATCCGCGAACTCCCCGGTGTAACTATGTAATTAATAAGGTTTGAATACTTGATTTAACTATTAAATTGAATGTACATAATTTTAGTAGCAGTAAATTTAATGTTTGATCTTTAAATAAAATACTGACAATGGTCACTTTATGAACACGAATTGATTTTAAAAATGGAAAAAAAATTAAAAAAGCTGAATAAGTTTTAAAATTATTAAAACTTATTCAGCTTTTCAGATAACAGCTAACGCCGGATAAAATGTGTGTGTTATGAATCCGATAGAAGAAACAAGAAGAATGAAGCACGAAGTATACCCATTGACGTACCAATAAATTGCGAGTCTCCACGTCAAGATACAATAAAAAATAATTTGTCATAACTGGCCTCCAAACCGTGACCTATTCAATCAAATAATTTAATATTCCCCAGGGACCAAGGCAGAGGAGTAGTTCAACATTAGAAGCGATTTTATTACCAAAACCGATTGGCTAATGACATTCTCTTAAATGAAAAACTTAATTATATCACCCAACTCGGTGATCTTTCGAATAGTGCTCCCTCAGCATGTGATCAACAAATTTTCATTGTAATTACAGTGGTAGGTTCCATAAAAGTCCGGAAAATTAAACAGGAATTATTCGTACACATTTAATTTTAATTTAGCGCCTACCTAATAAACGAGCGTCCAGCGAAGTGTTTACACAGAACACTGCAAACACGACAATATTGCTTAAGGCCCATAAATAATAATACAATTAGGCTGAGCTACTGGCACCCGTGGGACTTGATTTATTACCAACTGCGCATAATTTGTGACTACCCAGAGGTCACTCGATTATTTGCAAGAATAAATATGAATTAGTATCGTCTTGATATTTTTTGTGTGGGTATTTTATTGGCCATGTGGGAATGAAGATAACACTAAAATGCTAATTGTACCTTCTTAGACTATAATTAAAAAAAGGTCGTAATATTATACTTAGCTTTAATAAAACCTGTACAATCCTTAGGTACCTACAAGCTTGACATAAAATTGCTCGTCTTGAAATAGAATAGCTTTGAGGATCATTCTTTTAATTTTATTTACCTCAAACGGAACCAAGCTACGTCGTGCTTCGTTGCATTTGAACAATCCAATTATCCTTTGGTAAGTTAAATAGATCTTAACTATTTTAGAAAAGACTTCGTTCGAAAAAAAAAATACCCTTATGTAGGCTACTGCGAAATTAATACTTATGTTAGTAAAATATTACAGTGCTAAGATAAATGTTATCTACTTAGTAACAATACCTTGAGCACCTGTAAATTAAAATTTTAATTAAAATAATACGTAGACACTTCATTAATAGGTATTATTTCATTAGCATTGTTTCTTTCTTATTAGTCCCACAATCCAAATTATACGAGGGTCGGCGTTAAAGGGACGCGTATATCGCACCGTAAATTGCCTACAATAAAATCGTAACATTGTCTTTGAAGGTAAATGACTGGATGTGGCACATGTAAAACTATCTTAAAATTATAATGATGTAACAAATTCGAAATCAAAAATCTAAGTGTTGATTAAATTTAATTTATTGACTTTGAATAACATTTTTAAAATGTTCAAATTTTGTTTTCCTAATTTATGTTATATAGTAGGTATCTAAAAATTATTACTATTTTGAGTATGTAAATTTTTATTTACATACTCAAAATAGTAATAATTATGAGTATGTAAATAAAAATTTACATAATGCTAATTAAATTAACAAAACATCAGTTACAATTAAATCGGTTCAAGTAGTTTTGTTAAAGATAAAGTGTCACATCTAGTGAACTTTATAAAAATGTGATAGCTCCCGCTGAACAAGCAAAAGGGAAAAAAGGCAGAAGCGGAGGGGGTAGGCCAATGTAATTAATGCTTACGTTTAATTGTGGCCCAAATTGGAGAAGACGGACCCTTACAGATGTGAAACGAGTCGCAATGAAAAATAAAGCGGATGATATTATACCGGTGTTTAGAGTTAAATTGGCTGATCGTTTTAGGATACCTTAGTACTATTTTGCTTGACAGTAACATATTTTTTTTGTGTAATTATTATTATGTATTAATATGCGGAAGTTTTTATTGCTGTAATTCTGTGTCCTGTAAATTATATATTTGTGGAGGAAACAGATTATAAAGACCTAATTAATGAAGAAATGAAAGATAATTTTGAAGCTAACTTTAAATAGGAATATATGCTAATGCATTTAGTTCTCCAAATAGAAGCCACCGCCTCCGACAACTCTTATTTAAAACCTCCTTTTCGAAATAATTTCTCCAGCACCAAAACCAGAGGTCGTGAAGACTGCACGAATAGCCGAGTGATATAGGTCACCACGCTTATTACCACTATGCGCGAAGTGCTGCGGGTTCGATCCCCACATGAGACAAGAATTTGTGTGATCCACAAATGCTTGTTCCAAGTCTGGGTGTTCTTTGTGCATGTGATTTGAATGTTTGTGAAACCCCCGCGATACAAGGATTAAATTCCTTAGTGCGGGCGTCGTTTTTTTAAAGAAACAAACAAAACAAGAAGATGCTGACGAGATGATGCAAAACTAAAATCAAATAGCCTAGATCGTAAACTTACAGTGACACAAACTTATTTGATCCGGTGACGGCTCATAGAAAAATGTGTTAAGTTTTTAAGAAGAAGAAGAAAGAAAAGAAGTGTTATTTTTTAGTTATCTTTTAATATTAACGTTATTAATTAAAATACACCACCAAGTCAGCATAATTAAGGAATTATATATTTTACTAAGCAAAATAAATACTTGACAACATTATTATCTGCACACGACCTATTTTGTATTACCTCCTGTACACTTAACACTTTGTTTGTATATACATTATACACTAAGCTTTCGTTTCGTGCATCACCCACGTAGAATAAGTTCCCGGTATGCGCCTGGGAATTTCTCCGGTCTACCGGTATTAAATGTCCTATGTTCTTCGTGACACAGGCTTGTTGTATGTAAAATATTGCAGGAAGAAGTGTACAGTTGAGTTAAGGAAAATAATATATTTTTTTTTTTATGTAAAGTATCTTTTAAGATATATTTTAGCGCATTATGTTCTTATTGATTGCAGTAATCATTTGTAGGTACTACTCAAAGCATTACCTATTTAAAGATAAGTTAACAAAACAAACATGTTCAACTGTGCGGTTACTATCAAATTACTTATAGCATTAACTTTGTTAGCAAAACTATATAATTTAGCAATCGCCTTTTTATAGATCAGTGGCTACGACGTGCCTACGAGACGCACGTCACATGCTACGCCACCTTGAATCTCGTAGACTCAATGCGGCTCGCACTTTTCTATTACTCTGTCGGAAAACAATGTGCTTCACGCCTAAGCATTCTTGTCATGTGAAAATAAAGTAAACTAGGACGTAAAGTGATGCTTTGTTGGCAGTTAAACCTACTCTGTTTTGTTATTTGTCTCTATGTTGTGTAGACAAAACGTCAACCTTGCAATGCCATTGCGTTGTGTAAAGTTGTTCTTAAGAGAATGAGTTAAACATATTACGAAATTGTCTCATTCAGTTTGATAACTGTAAAAGAGCCGAACAAATAAATCAACGTATATTATTTCAGTCGTATATTATTTGTATACTTTAATGCAAATAAACACATAATAGATTTTCAGATGCAAAACTGTTAGCTATTTCAACAGTTTAACAGCGAGTGAAATTAATATTTATAAGTAAATTATTTTGGGATGAACAATAAAACATAAGATTGAAGTAAAGAAAAATGAAAAATCCTATTATAATTCAATTTTCTTGAAATCAAATTGAATATTAACATTCATACTCGAATTTATTCCGAAGTAAGTGACAAGCCAGCAGACTTGTTAAACATTAATATTTTTAATCTTCTAACGCCGCGAAGTGGAAGATAATTCATAAATATACACCACAATTTAAATACAGAATTGCTTGAGAATAAGTCGCGGTGTAGTCCAAAGAGAATACTGAGCAATGATAAGTAACTTTACCTCGGAATCTGAATATAAATGCTAATGCCGTCTGATCCATACTTTCAATCTTAACGCTTCTTTTGAGAGATTATTATAATTTTGTCAGAATCCTTTGAGCTTAGCCGAGGTTTCATAGTTTGCTTGAATTTATACCGTATTATTATTGAATATTTCTACGTATTTTTATTACCTACGTAATATTTCAATTTACAACGTTTTTTCTAGTTAGTAATATATATTTTTTGTTCTGATTATTTACACAGTGTAATGGAAGTTCTATACACACTTTAAATGAAAAGTTCCTCACTCAAGATTCCCATCGAACTTTCAAGTTGACTAATAGTCGTTTTTCACACGAGACAGAGCGATAGCGTTTATAGCGACGCAGAGTAATAGCTTACATGTGATCAAGTTTAAATGAAAGAGAAAAAAATAATAAATGAACCGGGTGTCACCTAAGAGAGATTTGAAAAAAGTCGTTACTCTGATAAACTGCGACCTCCAGTTTTGCTTCAGTCTTCGCCCGTTTTGTGACAAATTGATATATTCGGAGCCTGATGTTTGAAGAAGATTTGTCTTTTGATTGATAGACTTAATCGCATAAATATGCAATAACGAACGGTATTTTGATTGATGATATAATGATATAAATATCTACGATTTGTAACATTTATGTTTCCTTTCTAATCGTAAAGGAACTGAGTGATATTATTTTTCAATTAAATAATATGGTTTAGGTTATTAGTATTATGGTTTATGGTACTATTTAATATTTTCATAGATGAAATAAGCACCTACAGGCAGGCAGTATTTTTATTAATGAAAACGATACACTTTTCTTCGATTGAATAGTCGTAACCGCAATTTACTGTTACATAATTATTTAATACTGATGACGTAATACACACAGATAATTTAAAAGTATTGTTATAACTATACTGTTTAGTATTCAGTGTAAATCTGAACTGATAAAAATTATATGATTTTTAAGGAAAATGAAGAGGCGCTATCTATTGGCGAAATCTTAACAACATTACATGCCTTCCATTTTTAATAACATATATATTCCTAGCTGTTTCCCGCAGCTCCACCCGCGGTCTCAATTTTTTTTATATATAATATAATTTTTATATAATAATTTGAGATGTAGGCTATCCTGTCTTTTAAGTTAGCGATGTGCAAATTTGATCAAAATCGGTTAAGTAGTTTAGGAGTTCGTCCCGGACAAGCAACGTGACGCGTAATTTATATACATTAAGATAAGATAGTATAATACAGTCTAAAAGCATTTTGCATTAAGCAACGAAACATTTTTGTATAGGTAAGCAAGTACAACAAGTATGTACTAATATTTGGGATATAAATAATACAACGTGGGAGTAGGTTTGCTTCAAAAGGCTAGACCCTGGCATTTTGTTTGATATTTAAAATTGAACAACACAAAATACATGACAGAAGCAAATTGAACTTTTGATTCAAAGCAGCACTCTTTTTACATTAATATTCATGAATATCAAAGATACAAAACATTTTTATAATAAAACTGTACCTATATTTTCAGTCAAAAGGTTAGGGATTTTTCGTATAATGTCTATTACGAGAGTAGATGTTGCTACCCCCAACTATGACCTTTAAAGATTACAATAGTATTACAAACGTGTTATTGTAGATCTATGACATTACTTCGTTACTCGGTAACTGTCAAGAAAATTGTTCAATCAATCAATAAACAGCCTATCGCGGTTCACTGCTGGACATAGGCCTCTCCCAAGTTGCACCACAACACGTATTTTAAGCCGCAACCCGTCATTTTCTCAAATATAATGGCAATTTTTTCCTTTGATCATAATATTATTAATATTTTTTGTCGTGTTACACAATTTTGAGCGCATTTTTTACAGCTACATATTAATGATTAAATTTTCGTAGTCGAGGTGACTGAACTTTTAAGATATGAGACAAATTAACCCAACGATGTGGTTTTGTACAATATGACGGTACGACGGTTAGTACATACATAGCTGTGCAAACAGTGACTGTATTAGTTTACGAACTAAGGGACTATAATACAATGTATAATACATATATATAGATACTACTTGTATGCTATACACAACATTATTAACAAATAGACATCATAGTCTACTGACGTTCAGATTAGTTCACAGCTGTTAAGGTCAGGGACACGTTAATATTATACTCTATTGTTTTTAATAATTATGAGATTAAATTTTGATTAAAATAATTATGGCTGACTTGAAACTGTGGCTAAGTGTTTCACCTTTTGCGTGAGGTTAAAGGTTCACGTAATATTTTTAAAGGATAATTTACATCATTACTTACATTTATAAAATTCCATCCAAACCCGTTGAGTCGTTTTCGCGTATGAAGGTTACAAACACAAAGTCGTATATTTACTATGCAATTTATCAATTATAACTATATAACACCGATCTATGAATGTCCCACAGCTTGGGACAGGCCTCTCCTTATATAGAGAAGGAACGAGCATTGATCACCACGCTGGCTCATTTCGGGTTGGCGATTTCAGATTACAATATTTGAAATCCAGCCGCCCTAGCCAAGTGACATTTCTACAAGCGATAACGATGATAGAAATCGCTTAAATGGCATTTAATGTATGGAAATGACATTTGTTTTCGATAAGTCACGTGACTTATCTATAAGCGTTAACGATAATAGAGATCGCTTAAATGACATTAAATGTATGAAAGTGACAAATCTAAGTCACGTGACTTAGATTTGTCACTTTCATACATTTAATGTCATTTAAGCGATCTCTATTATCGTTAACGCTTATAGAAATGTTCCCCCCCGGGTTTTTTTTTAACCGATTGTCAATGATGTCTTAGAATAATTAAGAAAGTACATAACTGAAAAAGTCTCATCGGTACTTGCCTGTAGGGGGTTCGATCCTGCAACCTTGTGTACGAAAATCCGTTCATTGAACCGCTAGGCCACAACAAGACAATTAAAAATGTATTTGTAACAAAACATTTCTGTACATAGTTAACTAATATAAGAACATAAAATAGTCTAGGAACTTTGACTACTATATAAACTGCACGTGTTACAATTCTAGTTCCAACATTATCTCGACTAAACGACAAAGGAAAGTTTTAACTTAATAAGTCTGATTAAAACTGTGTAACTTGCCAAGATAGTTTAAAACATACTAAAGGATCGACTGAAAAAAGGTTTTATTCAACTATTTTACGCTAGTTACGAAATTAGTACAAAACCAAGTACACAAGAGTATGTCTGGCAGTATTTTGCGTAATAAACGTATTTGGGTCAACGTCCTCTGTTCGTCATAAAAACCTCAGAAAAAACTCAAGGACTCCTCAGAATTTTGTTAAATACTGCTTCGCCTAGCATCTTCTTATCGACTACTCGACTAACAAGGCGTAAAAATGAAGCACTAATTAACTCAAGAAATCTTACAAAGCTTAATTATTCTTCAGATATAAATTTAATATCAAGTTGTATAAATACATGTTTGTATAGACAGTACATAAGTCGGGGACTATTAAAAGCAGGCGAGCGTCGTTCCGCGGAGCGTTTATTCCTCCGATGCTATAGAGGACTGTAATTAATTGTTCAGACTGGCTCATTTATTGTATATTTAATTGTAAATGCAATTATACTGTGGACTAATGGTATTTTTACAAGAGGGTCCAAGAAATGAGAGAACCATCTAAACAAGGCTTAGTTTAATGTGCTCTGCGTTTTTGTTTTTAATTACTGATATTGTTATTTAATGCTTAGCGGTTCAATGACCGGATTCGTATGCACTTAGTTGCAGGTTCAAAATCGGGCAACCAATGTGACTTTTTCAAAGTTATATGTACTTTTTTTATTATTCTAAGACATCATTGACAAACGGTGAAGGAAAACATCGAAACCTGGATTCCAAAATTAGAATCTGAAATCGCCAACCCGCAATGAGCAAGCGTGGTGATCAATGCTCATTCCTTCTCCATATGGGAATAGGCCTGTTCCCAGCAGTGGCACATTTATAGGCCGGTAATATATATATCAAAGATGAGATAAACACAATTGAGAAAAAAATATAGAAATTAGGTTCGTTTGGTATTCCACTATTATTTTCTGCTACGCAATACCTTTCGTTCAGAAGCTCACTTTTATACAATATTTAATATTCAAAGGTAATAAACTCAAACATTGATTAAAAGACCGGACACAAAAAGACCCAATAACCATTACTGTGATTTTATGAATTTTTGATGGTTCAAACGTGACGTTGATGCAAAAAATCACGTTTATTTTGTGAACATGAGGCAAGTGATAATAAACAGTTTAACAGCGTGTAACCTTGTAAAGAACAAAAGCCTGGTAAAATAGAGAAGTATTTTTCATAGCACCTCGCTTGGTCATTTTATTAAATTAATATACATTTTGTCCAAATGTCATTTTTGCAGCTGATGATGAGGTTGGAACTCGTTGAATAAAAATTAGATACAATAAATTTGACTGAAAAGGGTGCGTTGTTTATTTACATTTCACGAAAAGTATTTAGAAAGCAACGCCGGGTACAAAAAGGAAAACAAAACACTATTGATAAAACATTATCGAAGATACCTAACCTTATACGCGTGGGTCTAAACGAGGAATTTGGGTTCACCCTGAATTTGTCAATTTCATTCCACACGAAGCTCACTCGTAAGAAATGCTTAAGGAATAATGATGGCATCTGTTAAGGTAAATAGAATACGAACTGTATCCGTCCGGGATTCACAGTACACCTCTTTCTATAAACCTCACACGGCATATTTGTTTATGAAATAAAGCCGTATATCTAAAATATATACCCAACAATTTTGAACTTTATCTTATATACGTTAGGTTGAAGTTCTACTGCTTGGTTTGTACAGATACAACCAGTTTTTAACATACGTATGTGTTACTGTGAAGCTTTATTACAATTTAAGCGATGTAACAAATTGTAAAACGTGCTAACGCGAATTCTGTTCACGTCTGTACTTTGTTTAGTAGATACCTTCTTTCATCCTTTTGGAAATACTTTTCTGACATGCTGCCCTTAAATTTGTAACAAAACGTAAATTGTTTTTGTTTATTTAATTATGATGGAAAAATTGTCTATTTACTTATGTAATTTTATAAAACAGCGGTTATATATCATAACGCTCATGTAATACTGGTGAAAATATCATTCATCTTTCTACGAAAATGTATTTAAGTTTGAATTTACAGGAGTTGATAAATCAATTACCCGATCGAAAACATCCCATCTCCAACTTATCTTTTCACACCCATGAATTCTTTTCAAGTAGGTTAAGATATCGCGAAACATCAACAAAAATTGACCTCCTTTTAAACCTTTGCCAAATTCCGTCATATCCAAGTGCCCCATGGGCATATTTTAATATTACATTTTATAACAAAACCCGCTCAACCGGAGTACATTCAAGATGCAAATCCCCTTAGGTAAGTATTAGGAAAATATAAAGAGACTGATAAATCTCGCGTTGAGTCCCTGGAGTGTCCGACGTAGCGCGATATTTCACGGTATTTTAACAAATTTAACGAGCTACCATATTTACTTCAAGGAACCTCCTTTCGGATACATTACGTTTATTCATAACCCTTATTATATCTTATCGGGGCACGCTGCAACTCTGTGTGACTAAAAGTAAGATAGAGAAATGTGGATCTCGGATTTTTAAGCCGATATTAAAAAGTGGATGTTCAAATCCGTAACGAGTGCTTGCGTGGTGGCCTGGGCGTGCGGAGCATCGTGGAGAAGGAGAGCAGGTTGCGGTGGTATGGCCACATTAGGAGGTGGTCACCTGAATACGTGGGGAACTTGGCTCTGCAACTTTCCGACCCCAGTCGTAGATCCCGAGGTAGATCCGAAACAAGGAGGGCTATTGTGCTAAGGGACATGAGAGAGAGCATGCTTGATGACGAAGATGTCAAAGGTAGAGCGAAAGGACGAGAAAGAGCAGGAAGGCTGACCCTACCTCTATGTGGGATACATAGTCGGGAAGAGAGAGAGAGATTTATCATACTTAAAGTTATAGCTAAATCTATACCATTTGAGCAACGGCCTACTGGCAAGTTATTCATTAAATAAAATATAATCTGCGTAGTTATTAAAAGCGACTTTACACCCCGGTACTGTATTGTATTATATGACCATAAAAGCGCTTTAAAAATATTAATTGCCCCAAAATATCACCGTTTATATTAAACATTTATATACTAGAAAGTCGACATGATTTTAGACGACAATGTGAACAAACTTCTATGCATATGTTTGTATACTGTGTACCAGGCAGAACGTGTGGGTTTATGACGTATTAACTCAACTAACATGCTTTCAAAGATATTGGAAACTAATTATTAATTCATTCCATCCATTATCGTGAGGAAATAATGTGTACTCAATATTATAATGCTAGAACCTCCGTGAGGTTCTCGTATGGGCTTTTTGAAAAGAAAACATATTGTATATTGAAAATTTTATATTTTTGTGTGTAAAAATAAAATAAACAAAAATACGGATCAGTAATTCTCAGCTTCTTTAATACGCAAACCAATGCAACACAATTAGCATCGTACATCGATGCCAATTGTGTTGCATTAGTTTGCGTCCATCCAGTTTAATTCATAAACATAATTTCTAGTTTATTATATTCAAACAACAAATAACTAATTTCAATCAATAAACAAGGCTTCAAATTTTATTGTAAACGTAAAATTTCAAACTTAACTATAAATTGTTACTTCAGTAATAATACGAAGTTCAACGATACAGACAGTGAACCCTGTGAACTTTGAACTATTGTAGTGAAATTAATTCAACGTCATATAAATGCATTCAACTTTACTTTGAATTAAAATATAAAGATTTGTTTTAAATTCTCAGTTGCTCGTTTGTGTTTTCATGAAAGGTTAATTAGTAACTTTGTAAGTCCAACGACGATGTAGTTAATACAGCAAGTAACAAAGTTAGTTTTGTTTCATAATGTTTAGTTTTTTTTAATGCTTTGCTTAGAAGACAAAGCATTCTCATTTTTTTTTGTTAAACATCGAGTTGCCCGTTCATCTAGGTTAGGGATCCTGACTGCTATACCGGAGGTCGTAGGTTCGATTCCCACTTTTCAGTTTCAGTTCATTTGTTCTGTGTATGGGTGTAATTTATCTTTAATAGAGTATATATTTATTTAGAAATATATGAATATGCTTATCAGTTGTTTAGTTGTCTAATTACAGGCCTGTCTAGTTTTTATTTACAATGAAACTTACATGATTACAATATTTAACCGCAATCCACTACGTAATTCATTCAACGTCCAACAAACAAGTTATAAAGTACAAATAGCTCTAATCACACACTGTCGTAGTCTCTAACTGGTCCAAAATCCCCAAACAGAGGTAATAAAGAATATTTCCCAAAATTATTACAAGTCATAAGGCAAAAACCTTTGGCTGGGCACTGTGGCAATTTATCCATGGATCACCTGAGGCATAGAGGTCATCAATCCAATGCTCTGGGGGCTAGTTTCTACGAGATTCAGTCTTACCCCCCACCCCCCCTTTCATTGCGCAGCTGAACGTAATGTGTTAGCGGTTATAGATTTTTGTTGAACCAACGGTGGTGCAGCATTCCGTGAACAATTTTCTTATGAATTTCCTTACCGTCCTGTATATAAAAATATTATTATTTTTATAATGAAGTGGTATTGATGGAACACAGTCATAATAAATTTTATTTTGTTTTCATAGTTAGCTAAGTAACTTCTCATGAAAAGGCGATAATCTTCTCAAAAGTTTTATTAATATCCACAAGAGATGACACGATATTTAAAACTGAATATTAATTTTATTTTCGCCTCACGCACGCTTTCCGGAGTAGGGCAGCCATTTGATATATTAATTATTCCGTAAAATATAATAAAATATTCAGGAGGAAAAAACCATGGCAAAAACGATCCATTAGGCAGCTCACAAAATTAATAACATGATATTAAAATGAATAAATTGAGTCTTAACGTTTCGCGCATAAGGTCGAAATTCATAATAACTTTTTTGTTTTATTTTGTTCTGTCAGTGATGGGCTGTAAAATAATGGTCATTTACACTGCACATCACGTCATCTGCACTGGTTGACTCCTGGGGATTATATGCAGTAGTTGTTACAGTGACGCTTATTTTAGTGATTATAAATATGTATGTATTAGAACTTTTTGTGACCTTTTTCCTGTTTGCTTAATTTAAGAATCAGTGTAATTAATGTATGTCGTTCTGAATTTTTATGGATAAAATAAAACTGTTTATAATAATATTCGCCACATATTAAAAATAATAATTATGATGGCAATTATGGTAACGATGCAATTATTATACCTAATCCAAAAAAATATATTCGAAATGCCAACCAAAAAAAATAGCACAAGCAAAAATATTTCGCATTCTATGGTATCAAACGACACATTTTGGCAAACACAGTGAAACAGCATTGCAATTTTACAGAGAAAATAAAATCTAGGAGAATACTACGTCATAGATGTACTTTCAGTATGACTGTAGCTTTTCTAGCTCTATCCAGGTCACGGTGACTTTTCTATGAATATTTTGTTCCAATAACTGTTGCTACGACTCACCTTGTGCCAAAAAGATGATTGACTTTGGAAGTAATCAGAATACGAACAAATTAAATGTAAAAGTTGGACTGAATATAAACAAGTAGTGGTTCTGTTGGGCAAATTATTTAGTGAGATGAAAACAACAAAGTTTATTTCATCTTTCTAACCCTAACTGTCGTAAGCTGCAGTGGCTGAACAAAAATACTTAGGAAGTGATTTTCTATTCGACTTTTAGATACCAATTGATAAAACGACATTTTGTTATAGTTGTATTTATATTTTAGGTACATTACTAGTTGTGTTTTTCCTATGATATTGCACGTAATTTAAACCTATAGTCAGAGTTCTAGTCATTCTATATACCTTAATACGAATCATAAAAAAAACACCGACTTCAAAAACCCATAACCAATTAAAAGCGAAATATAAACTGAATCTTTAAATAACCTATTAAATTTATTTGTTAAGTTATCAACGGATTTATTTACATTAATTAAAAAAATACATACAGTCGAACATAGAACCTTCCCTTTTGGAAGTCGGTTAATAAATGGTCTAATGTTTACCAAATTAAATGAAATACGCACAAAACTGAATCGTAAATAAGCATTAACCCGGATTTTGTAGGTCCTAAGTTTCAAGACGATAGGCTGTAAAATCATTTAACAGTATTATATACTCAACCGAAAGTTCTAAATTTAAGGAAGGATAATCCTAGGCTTTCGCTCAAACGATAATAAAATATAAACATTTTACGTCGGAAACAGAAAACGATTGTTAACATTTCGAATTTAGGTATATTGCCTTTTTTCACTTATCACAAACAGTACGACACAGGGCTAAATAAAAATAGTTTTACTAAGTGTAAAAGAAAATATTGTTTTTGTTTTTCGCACTTATATTGAAATCGGTCCCGGTCCCGTCTTTCAGCAAATCGCAATTCAGCCTTGCCATGTTGACTCACAAGTATGACCTTAAAACTTGAAATAAAAAAGAAATAATCTATAATACGTAAATACTATTATACGTTCATAAAAATTTGCGTTGCACTTCTTCTGCTCATACGATCATATTAAAATGTTGCGAACGGCTCTATAAATTATTTATAACCTAAATAAAAGCATCACCAACGCCAGCAAAAATAAATCGACTCCAGACTCAATAAACAATAGGTTCAGAATAAAGGAGCATCTTGGCTAAGCTCGGTAAAACAATAAATGTTATCCCATAAAACACCATTTACTGTCCAATAGTTGTCTACGGTACTTCATACAATATTTATGCGGACCGAGTCTGCGCTCCGTTTTATTTTTTAAACTCGTATATTATTTATTAGAAGTCCGACAAAGGTTGACATGCACTCGGAAAGCAGTGAAATAATGCCGCGTTTTATGTGAATTGTATATGATTTGGTAAGGTGATTTAACCCTTGTTTAAAAGAAATTGAACTGAGCTTATACCATATAATAGGGAATTAAATATAAAAACAGTTTCGTTCATCTCATAATCAACAAAACTCTCAACTAATTAACTAAAAATAAACTTTCCGAAACGATCACTCAGATCACTCAAAAAACAAGCATACTTGTTAGAACACTTATTTCTCGAGTTAGCCTCCGAGAAAACAATTTATTTGTTTTATCTAAGAACCCTTTGTTGTTACAAAACTTGAAGAGCTAAGAATAAAGCAGTTACGATTTAAGTAAATGGACCATAACCGCTTTTGGAAGAAATAGTGATGGCAATTAAATTTACGCTTGAAAAGATAAAAAGAACAAAGAAAAGGTTCTGACTATATAACCGTGTTTATGTAGTTTGTATCTCAAACTTAATAAAATTAAATTTAGTATAACGTTATGATAATTGTAAACAATGAGGCGTAGACCCACTACTTACACACAATTACTTGAGGAGATAACGCAAACAGTAAACTTTTATCTAAAATAATTCAGTAGGAAAATGGTTTGATTCTTTATTTGTACAAAATAAAGTGTTTTGTCCTGAATGCCCCCTATGTAAATTATACCTTTATGTAAACCATAGTTTTATAAAAAACATTTCTGAATGTAAAATATAACTCTAAGTAAAACGTATGATGTAGGTATATGTAAAATATAGTTCAAAGAACAGCATTGGAAGTTTTTATGAGGAGTTTGTCATTTTCACAGACAAACTTGATATTTCACATACGGGTTCCCGATTAGATATAAATAAACCCGAATAACAGCGATTTAAAAATTAACCGAGTAAGAGCTCGAAATAGGGGTTAAAATAATAAGGAGTTCGTCATATTAAAAAATAGACACAAGTAATTTCACATTAGGGTTTCTGGTTGGATAAATAAATACGTATAACACTTTTAGAATTTTGGCTGGTTTTTTGAATGGAAAGTTCGTGATATTCAAAATTAGTCAACTATGCATATTCGAGTTTCTGGTTAGAAATAAACAAGTCACTTCCGCTGTTTTTACGAGTAGATCTTATAAACAACGCAACGGATTCATTAAAGAATTTAGCAATAAGTGGAGTGAAGAGAAAGGTTTTTGTGTATAAATATAAGCATTATTACTGTTCCACCCGTGCAAAGCCGGGGTGGGTCCGCTAGTTCAAAATTATTATTTTTTAAACTTTATACGGCCATATTAGATTTGCTATAAAGTAAATATATGAACATTATTATATTCTATCGGTTCGCTGACTAATTGAAATAGATAAAACTAATTTACTCTTTATTCAAAAAGTGAAAGGCTTTCGAAACGTTTCCCTCATCACAGTCGGTAGATAATGTAAAATCCGAAATCAACAGCGTGCCCAAAGCAAACTGTATTACGGGGATCGCTTCAGAATCCTATTTTCACAGGCCAGTTTGTTTTTATTGTACGAATTCCGCTGCCTTTTCTACTATTTGTTTTACGCTTTTCCGTTTTTTAATATACGACTGTACGGCTTTAATTGTTCGAAGTCTCTTGTTGACACTTTTTACCGTTACGTTTTTTATCGTTGTATTGTAATTGTACGCACGTTTTAACGTACTTTACCTTCGAACTTTATTAGCCTTTTTAAGAAGCTATTAAACAAACATGACAGTGAATTGTAATTTCAAAATTAAATATTATCATTTTTTAATTATTTATTTTAAAAACATGCCAATTAAATTATGTTGAACATAGATAGGTACAGTATCTTAATTAGACCTAAGAATAATAATTTTAAAAGCCTCGATATTTAATATTAATGTTGCTGAAACTTATTCCAAGCACTGTGGTTATCCAAGATACTCGACGTATGAACAAAAATGTCTCAGAGGTACCTTTGACAATTTCGTTTTAGAAAACAAAACTAAAAGTTCATGTGTAACTGGATATGTGCCCCTTATAAGAATGCAAATTTTATTGTTTTTGAGCCGAAACTGAGGCGCCGAGGTGCACTTTAACACTACCCTGATAACGCGGTAGTTTTGCAAGTAATGTACGAATAATACAGTGGTCAAACGTTTTCTAGACCCTTTTTATAACTTCACCGACACTTACCTATATTGTGAAAGTGGATTTTTAGGCTTGGATAGCCTCAAAGTATTTTCTTTTGTAAATTGGATTGTGTTGGAATGTTTTGGTGTTACTTATACTCGTTAGTGTTAAAATATTAATGGTAAATACAACATGTTGATTTCGTCTTCATTTGCATTCAAGAAGAAATATAACAACAAATTGAAGAGTTAGTAGTTATATATATCAGGAACATGAAAATTATTATTAATTTTAAATGGTACAGTAAAGTCTTTAGAATCATTTTAGCAATAAAAAAGTAATTAAGAAGTAAAGCTCATATTCTGGTGCGTGTTTGCATAATTTAAACATGAACATAGGGCAGGGCTTAATAATTAATTTTCTTTTTAATTTTATTCAACGTATAATTCTGGCTGTAATAATGTAAACAAATATGGAAATCCAAGTTCTTTTGTGATATACTCGACAGGTCGTACTATCGTATTATACACACATTTGTTTTTTAACAATTATCATTTTTTTAAGTGTATGGCTGGCTTTTAACCACCTTTATGCCACTAAACGCCATGGCCGTAAAATGTCCAAGTGAAATCGTTTGATCCGTTGAAAACCACCAACACGGTGCTAGTGACATACAATTTTAATAATATCATTTACACACAATTAATTATGCGGAGAATAGTTTCAAAGCATGAATCAGACATTGTGGCTGTGGGATATTATTGTGCGTTGTAATTTATTAACTGCGCCATATCCGTTTCCTGCTGTTAAGCATTTGAATAATAGAAAATATGGTCAGTGTTTCGCGATGCAGTAAATCTGGTTATATGTGTAAATTATTAAACGTGGACAGGCATTATTAATGAATTGAATGCAGCACAACTAGCGTGCTATAGTTCGTTAATTCGATGCGTTTATGCCTCATCATGCGTGGAGTTGCGTATCTCTATGCTTAGAATGGCTATTCATTGAAAAGCTGGGTTTAATTATTATGCGAGTTAGTACCTGGATTAAAATTTAGGTACACTTACTTATCTGTAATTAATAACTTGAAACAAACAAACAAAATCTTTAGCTTTATAATATTAATACAGCTCAAGACTTTGTTTGTTTGTTTCATCGCGCTAATCTCAGGAACTACTAAACCGATTTGAAAAATTCTTTCACTGTTAGATATCCCACTTATTGAGGAAGGTTATAGGCTATAATTTGCCACGGTAACCGATGCCTACGTACGGGTGGAGCCGCGAGCAAAAGCTAGTACATAATAAATCTGTCGGTTAACCCACCTTTCAAGCATTTTTGATAACCTTCAGGCTAAATACTTAGTTACGAAAACCATTTCTGTATAAAAACCTCCTAGAATATAACAAAGATGGAGATATTATAAACCGCTCTTTGAAGTAAGGACTTTAGTAAAACATAATTTTTCTAAAATAAAACATAAGTATCATGACCTTTCGTTTATTCGCTACACTGGCTACTGGGCTAAGTGGAAACTACACAATGGAAACCTTAAGTGGAAGCTCACATGTAACTAGGCCTAGTTCACGCTCCACAAATACTCCCTTAGTACTAGACAATCAATACAATTGGGACAATGTAACGAAATTAACTCCCACACCAAATCAAAGTCAATATGTAGGCCTGTATTAAGGAACTCAAACACGCGTTCGTGCGATAACTTACAGGTTGTGACGAAGCTCCCATACGCGAGTAACAATATTTACTTAGGCCCGGCCCCGGTTAAATTATTCACAACGTTATACCAACATATTTATGGCATGTCTGCGGTCACCCCATCATTCTTTGTTATTTTATGTGATCTGTAGGTTTTGAAACGCCAGCGGCTTTAAAAAGCGTTTTCAGAAAAATATATGTTAACAAAAGGGATGCCTTTGATATTAGGTACATACCATTCTTTGGAGTGCAATTATAACGTGACTTGGGTCTTTTGTTTGTTTGTATTTGTATTATTTGAAAGTAATCTGAAGTTGTTGCGGTTTTCAGGTGTACCTAATACAATATGACATTTTTATCTGTACAAGAAACAATGTTATTGAACATGGCAGAAAAGCTTCTGTTTTTCACCTTAATTCAATTACATATAGAATATAAAAAAATACTTAAGAGATTAGATTAAGCTTTTTCTCCAGACTATATTTAGACTAAAATAGTTTATATTTGTCTGTATACAACGTTAACGCTTAAATCAAGCCAGATCCAAATAAACAAAATATTTATTTATTTATTATTAAGTATGTATATATGTACCGATCAATACACTTTCAATCCCCGCAACACAAGGATTAAATTCCGTAGTGCGGACGTCGTTTTTTTATAAATAAAAAATGTAATAAAAAGTTTATTTCAATGCGACTTGATAATATATGTTAAAAAATATACGTTAGTATATTTTTTATCTGAAAAATAAACAACTAACCTTGTCACTACCCTGTCACATTGACGTCACTTGAATTATGTGACTTTATAGTGAATAAGTTTTTGTTCAACCAAATGAATCTCTCACACCCCTGTTAAAAAAACAACCCTTGTTTAAAACGATGCGTATTATTGCCGTTGTATTCTGAAACCATTTTTATCTGGTCTCCAACTCTGTATTCAGTGAGTAAACGTCACAAATAGGGTGACCATGACCCGTTGGGTTTGATATTTGCGGAAAAATAATGTTTTGGATTTTATTTTACATCTAGAGATCGACTTTCCTTTAAATCCTTTTAAGAATGTGAAAAATAATTTCAATTTTTTTTTTCAAACAGTTATTTTACAAACTTATTAGCGTGAAAACCCTATCGAACTCAACTCTATTCTATGCATTGAACATAAAAAAGCGATAACCATTACAGTCAAACAGAAGATTTCTAACAAAAGTCCCTCATGCGCCGAAGCTCTCAAGCAATTTTACAAATTTTGAGCGTCTGCATGTCCGATTGATTTGTAAACTCAACGTATATCTATCAACATCACAAAGATGATAATAAGATACGTATATTGCCTCAAATAATAAAAATTGTCTTCCAATAAAATTACAAATTTTTTTTCTTATTTTTTCGTTCAACCAGTATTCACTATCCACTAACGAAGTCCACTAATATACTTTTAATAAACGCCACAAAATGGTCACTCGAGTCGCAGCTTTCATTGTTCGTGTAATACCGGACGGCCTCAGTTAACCGCACGGCAATTATACTGAACGTTTTCTGTCTTTCACATCTACTGCTGGAAACTTAATTTCCTTCGGCTTGTTCATTGTTTCATTGTGAGCTCTGTGATTTTATCCTTTCGTAACTTTGTGTATTACGGTTTTTGGATTACTTTTATTTTTATATTTTTCACAAGAATCATGTAGTGTGCCTTCTTTTACTGTGTTTATTTACTTCTCCGTGAATTTATTGGAAGGTGGATTTTGGTTTTGTATTTATTACAATTTGGGGCGATACTCTAAGTAGAAAGGTATCTTTAGCCTTAGAAAAGGTGTATTTTCCTTTAATTACTAAAATTATTCTTGTGAGGAATTAAAACATGTACATAACGTACAATATTTATCACACTACAATTATATAAAAAATATGAACGGCAAAAAATGCGATTTTAATTTTCGTTTTTAATTAATTTAAAAAAACAGAGCAAAATAATTCATTTGTTGTAATGCTTAATCGCTGTCTGAAAATTCCTGCTTGTGTTAACTGTCTACCTATAAGGTCGGACGTATTCGTGGGAATGCACGTTAGCTGGGCACCTGAATGGCCGGAATACCTGCATTCATTTCACCTATGTTTTTCCTTTGTGCGGTGGTAAATTAGGGATGGAAACAATGTTTACGTTTTGCCGACTACCGAAGTAGCGCCTGCAGTTGGTAACGTGTCCACGCTTTGTAACTCGAATTGTACTAGATACCGTTTGTAGATACTGTTCCGTTGGTTTACCCTTACGTGCACTTTGCGAGGTGAGTAGTGCTTAATTCATTCTTAAGTATAGCTAGATTTGTATGAATAGATGACACTTTTCGATTATTTTCATTCTTATTCGATGAAATAACCTCCTTAGAACTAAGGAGGTTATTTTAACTGATAAGTGTAGATGTAATTCTAAAAAAAATGTGTCTGTCTGTAAAGTTGGTTCTCGGACGATACGTTTACGTGATAATGTCTTAAGAAAACATTGTCAATAATTGCATAATGTCTCTCTTCTACTGGGATGCATCGGCCGATGGAGAGAAAGAGATTCGTCACAGCCCGAACGCTTAGGCCGATCCTGCATCTCTATCGCTTGTTCCACGCTCTCGCTTGCACGCTCGGCTCAGGCTGAGCGTGACACTTTTTGGCGTGCACTCGGCGTTCATCGATTTATAAGACGTCAAAAACTAATTACAATTATTAGTAGTAGCACCTTCGATACTAGCAATTATTCAAAACACAATCTAAACAAATAACTATGATAAAAAAATAAAATTTCAAATAATCGTTTTGAGATACACGTGAAAACAATTAATTAAAAGGAAACAATTGCAATCCCGTACATTAGAAACGGAAACCGCGAAACGGTAACAACGGGTACACAATCCATCGTACAAGTTGCGATTGATTGAACAAACTACTGACTCCTAGGAACTGTTCGTCTTAAGACAGTCTAACCGAGGAATGTTTGCTCTACTTATCCGAATATCCGATCGGAATCAAACTGATCTCTGAATTTCTCGTGCACTTTGAACTTAATTTATTGTTAGTGATTAGATGTGATGCTGAATGTGAGTTAGTATTATGATACTGTATTAGTAAGCGAACAATGGTTTAAATAGGTTTAATGTACAAAAGACTGGACACGATTTTTTATTTTTAAGTATTTACAGACAAGTCTTCCATTTATAACAGAAGTCATTAAATCGAGTAAAGGAAAAAGAAAAATCACGTAATGCAAATGTAATATTAAACCTTTTATCACCATTGTCGTCATCTACGTGTTTGAAAGTCCACTGCTGGACTAGGCAATATGCATTGCACGCCAGTTCTTACGTTTTAGATAAAAACCTGCGCCGCTTCTTACAAATTTTTAAAGCACCTGCATATTTTTATAGCCATAAGATTTAAAAGGTATCTCAAATTTGTAAGTTTTTTTTTTTTTCAAATAAGTAACTCTATCCCTCTAAAATTTTGAAGCGGCGGCGGTAGGCTAATGGCTGGGGCATCGGACTTACGATCATGTGGTCGCAGGTCCGTATCCGACCCATTGCACAACCGACGTGAACCCAGTTGTTACACAAGCACTTAGCTGACCACGAGGGGTTAACCAGAATACTAAACACGATATAAAAAATACTCTAAGAAATTGAATCCCTCCATCGCGGGGGGTTTTCCAAACATTCAAATCACATGCACGAAGAACACTCAGACTTGAAACAAGTATTAGTGGATCACACAAATGCTGTCCCACGCAGGGTTTAAACCCGCAGCACGATGCACAGTGGTTAATGGCACGGTGACCCCGGTTAGTTCCACATTCAACCCACAACCCTATTGAATTTCAGTGAACAATAACGAACCTACTAACTGGTGAAGTCGTAAAAACATCACGGAACCACTATAAACAAACCTCACGTAATTGTTGCACGGTCACCTATGTAAGAGACCATAAAATTCTTTCCTTTCCCGCTAGCAAACCAGGCGGCATCATAAATATGTATAGTAGGAATCAAGCATGCGTCGCGTATAAAACGCCGCCGAAAATGCGATCTTGTGGGAGCGAAGGCTCTCGCCAACGACTTAGAGTTGTACTGGAAGTTATGTAAATAGTAAATCTGAATAATTGTCGCCTAAATACACAACGTTTGTACCCAAGGCATGAAGTAACCGTTTTGTAGGTACTGGTGTGGTTAATTGTGGGTCCTTGAATATTAATTAAATAAACTTCTACCCTTAACTACGTATAAAGGTGACAAATTGTTTATATTTTTAAACATACTCACTTGTTTCGATTCTATCATTTGTGATCAGATCTTATTTCACAAATGATATAATCAAACCAGATTAATATTGCAGATATTTATTAAATAAGTCTCATGTTCCAAGAATAAATTTCTTAAAATATCACCTTGACTATTAGTTAGTTAAGAAAGGAACGGTTTTAACCACGTTTGCTTATCGAAAAATATTGACAAGTTTCTAACAAGGGCCTATAATCATCAGCTCATGACGCAGCGATATTGCGAGATGTAACTAATTATAATACACAGAATAAAATATACCACATTAATTTACATATTACAATTTATAAAATGTAACCGTCCACTTAAAAAAATCTTGCTTACAGCTGGATAAGCTATGTACCATAATGCAGCATAATTAATACCTTACTAACCACATCCAGCCGCCTTACATCCAACCGGCACTGACTCACACACGGTTTATTTGCCCCTATTTGCATAGAAACGTTTTTTGTGGGCGTCCTTGTTTGTACAGAGGATAGGTGGAAAAAGCTTTCGTGAAGACTAGAACTTGAACGTACGACGCCTCAGACAGATTTGTTTGTATTGAATGTAGTTTGTTTATTTTTTTATTCTACTTGTCGTCACTGAAACCTCAGTGGTTCGATATTTATCTTTGGTGGGGTTGAAATTTATTTACAGACAAGAACACTTCGGCTACAATGTTCAATTGTAACTACTTTTCCTAGCTTTTTGTCTGTTGTGTTTGTTTTACAACTGTGTTATGAAATCTTACTTTTCTATTGAACACTACAGCTGTGTTATAAAATCTAAGCATAAAACCGTGTATAGACCGCGGTCTGTTAAGTGTCTTTGATGCTGCTCAGCTAAACGTTAATTTATTATAATTTTTTAAATAATCCATTTATTTAATTTTTAATTAAATAAAATTATTATTTTTTTAATAAAAATCTTTGCTTTACCTTTATCAAATGTCTTTTTGACACAATAATGTAATTTGAATGATTATGGGGGAAGGGACTGACCTCTGTAATACAGTTAACACTAGTTCAGAGGTTAGGAAACTCCAAATCTTTGTTTAAAACATTGGGTCAATAAAGAATTTATTATTATTATTATTTACCTAGGACCAAAATTTTTACTTAAACACGTCTTCTTTGACTTTTAAAATAAGCTTTACCTTAGAAAGGTTGGATGGACAGGTAGATAAACAACATCATTGAAGAAATAATTCTAGTCAGTTTTGCAAAAAAACTTGGGAAGAAAAAATTAAGGCCACATGGAATATTCCTTCCACGTCAACTATTTTAAGTAATACAGGTCATTTCAATTAAAACGAGAAAACATAATACTTAATATGAAAAATGATAAACAGGCAAATAATTACAAAATGGAGATACCTACTCAATAAGAGGTAATGGCTGAAAATTAGCGCTGAGACGGGTCGTGCTCGTCCTAGTACATCATTAGCTGAGCCATATCCTTTTGCTATTATTTCACTCTTTTTTTTGTAAGACTACTGTTATTTTTAACTGTTTTTTTTTTTTGTAGCCATAAACGTCTGTTTATTTATTTATTATTCAATAAATTATTTCAGTACTTTCACATGAAAAGCAGCACAAATGAATTCAACATTATATAAAAGACAGACATCTTTCATAAATAGACAAAATAGTTTTTTCAAGGTCTTCCTAGGCTTTATGTTCTTAATTACCTAAATATCTATCTTTTTTTTAATAGGAAATACAAAAAAAATAAACGTTATGTATTTTTTACACCACTTTTTTATCCACTTAGTTCCCAATTCTGTCAAGTTAACGGCCGATGAAAAGTTTTCGAAGTAATTCAGCTTGTAAACTAGGTATCCGCCTATTTGACACATCTGTGTGTCAAATAAGTAACATACGAATGTAACAAATTTCATGCAAATCATTTGTGCGAAAGAGTATTTCATCAACATCTGCAAATATCCAGACATTCTTTCGCGCGTCTAATAAAACGATATTTTCTTTGTGATTATTGTGCCGTGAAAAAAAACTATCGCATATCCTTCTTTCCGATTCAAATGTTTATGTAAAAGTGACTTCCAATACTCTGTGAACATGGTAGAGACGTTTTATTGGCGACTCATACCAAGAAACAGTTTTCAATAAGTGCCGAGTTCCTCTTGTTATGACGTCACACCTCTGCGAAAACTTCAAAAGGTTACAACGATGACGCTTGGCATTTTGAAGGAGGTATTTGAAAGCTATATTGCTAGCCAGTTCATTGGACTCGAAACTGACATTTTCAGTTCAGTCGAAGTCGAGTTGTAAATCATTTTAATTTCAAGACGCTTGAATTTTTTTGCACGGGTAGCCGAGTGGTATAGGTCATCACGCTAATTACCACTGTGCGCGACGTGCTGCGGGTTCGATCCCCGCATGAGACAAGCATTTGTGTGATCCACAAATACAATTCACATGCACAAAGAACCCAGACCTGGAACAAGCATTTTTGGATCACACTGCTTGTTCCAAGTCTGAGTGTTCTTCGTGCATGTGATTTGAATGTTTGTGAAGCCCCCGCGACACAAGAATTTAATTCCATAGTGCGGTTGTCGCTTTCTTAAAAGAAAAAAAACAGGTACGAATAATCGAATCAATTTTGGTTAATTTAATTTTCAAATATTTTTGAAAATCGTTGTCGTTACCTAATGTCGTAAAATATTTCACTAATTACCACAACATATTGGTTAAGTATGAAGCTTGTACACAAACTTTTTAATAATTCATCTGATTTGATGTAATTTTACTCCGCAACCACATGCCTGTGTAGTCTTCTTAGCAGTCATTAGTACTCTTGGTAATGACAGTGCTTTTGCTCTTTATTACAAGTATGTATGATAATAGTTACAGAATTATAGGAGAATATTTTTCTTGACTTATTTCAATGTTTTTTTTTTTTGAGAAGCAATAGTTAATGAAATGGTAAGTGTAATTAAAACTGTTACCCTTGCTGCAAGGGTGACAGTGTAAATAAGCATGACGTAGTACTAATAAAACCTTGCCATATGAAATAGTCCTCATAAATCCATCGAAACAGTTTTTCAAAAACATAATATTTTTGCACGTTTCTAATACCGTATCATGAACAAGAAGCACCGCGATCCGAGTCCCTGCGGATCTCGATGTCTGGCGAGCCTCTTAGAGGCTTCTGCTGTTGAAAGGGTGTGTGGTCAGGCGCGCAGCCCTAAACTTACCTTGAGAACCAATTTGTTAAATTATTTAACAGACCCCTCGAGAATGAGCGGAGGTCGGGCTTTCCATATTATGTCGATATAATACGGAGCACACAAACCGACCTTAAGCCAAAGGGAACAAACACAATATAGTGGAAAAGTGCTGCGATAAAGATGAGAATATAATGGCGTTAATAAATGGTGCAAGAGTAAAAAAAATATATATGAACAAGATTGTAGATTGGAACACAAAAACCGCAAAGCCTGTAAAATAAGTATTCTTAAAAGGCGATTTACATTATGTAAATACAATTCATAAAGTCGTGAAATCTACGTAAAGATAAATTACATTATTATTATGACAGTACGCTTAAAATAATGACGGCCTCCAAGTTTTTTAGGTAAAAAGCAGCTTTTACATTTAAGAAAAAACCTTCTAACTACATGAATTAAATTAAACAACTGCGCTATACGAATAGTAAGGAACCAGCGGAACTTATCCCAGTCCACCTGCCAAGCGGACCGAAAAGAAAAACAGACTTGAAAAAAAAAGTTAATTAATTACGTATGCAAATTGACGAAAAAGTCGTCTCGTTCTGAGTGGCGAGCGAGACGAGATAATGAGATTGTGCAGCCTCGAGTCCCGTGATTAAATCATTGCGATGGAAAATGTTGAATATATAATGATTCTGATGAACCACTGCACTGGAATTGGTCTTTTCTAATTTGATGTCGGTCATAAACATAAATCTGAAGATCGGTCCGTAATGACATCTATTCATAAAATATTAAAGCACTCGGGAATTAAGATGTATTTTTTTATCTTGTGCCATGTTAATCCCCATTTTATAATACCGGCCTATAAATTTCCCAATGCTGGACACAGGCCTCTTGTCATAATTATAGAGGAGGAACAAGCATTGATCATTCATATTTTTGGAATCCAGGGTTCCTCACCACGTTGACCTTCAACTTTTTCAATGATGTCTTACAATAATTAACTATGAAAAAGTCACTTTTCTGTAGTGGGTTCTAACCTGCAACCTTGTGTACAAAAATCCGTTCATTGAACCGCTATGCCACCACGACTTTTTATAGAAATCCCAATTTTAGCATGGATGAAATCTAACCTAAAAATATTGTATACTGTATCAGGCACCATCGGGCTTTCCATAGAATTTTAGGCGAAAGAAATCAAAAGATATTGAAATATAGGTACTCATAATTAATTGCGATAAATAAAATGTTAAAACTCGCTGTGTTACATCAAAACCGTATCTGTGAATAAGTTGTATCTACATAATTGGAAACCGTTTTCAATCGGAGCAGGATATTGAAAAAAGAGTTCATGAATATCCAATTATAATTTCTTTTGAATCTGTAATTGATATAGGGCGGTGAAGTTTCATAATTGTTTTCTCCAAAATTATTTTTTATTGATTTCCAATAATGTTAACAAGGACTGTTAATCTGTTACAGTCAAAATAACTTCATAGACTTCATTTTAATTCAGTTTTTTTCATATGTTAGCATAATAATCAACGCCAATAATATTTTTGTTTGGGTTTTGGTTACATAAATAAAAAAAAATATTATTATGTCAGTTTTATGGTATTGGATAAAGATTTTACCTACCTACGAAATAAAATATCAGGTTAAAGATAAAAAAAATATATCTAGAAAACAAACACATTTGCGATGATTTCTTTTCAACTAAATAAAATATTTAGTTTTAGCTAAATGAACCTACCTCTAAATTAAACAAAAAACGTAAAGTTTTGCATCAAAATTTTCTTAACATTAAACAAAATGTCAAAATGTATCCCAAAACATGATGCATTTTTATTTTCACAGACCCATAACGAGTATTCAAATAACCCGCGCGATGCTTCATACGGCAATTAATTTTTATTTTATCGTATTTTGGTATGTAACCAACCATAATTTATTTTCGGAATAATATTTTTTGGGGTCGAATGCGTGGACATTGTTGACAGCAAACATCATCGAAAACAGTTTTTCATACTATGAAAAAATTGTTTTTGTTTTGTTTGTCTTGATTCATACTTTATGGAAGTTTGAGTAGGTACTCATGGATGACCTCATAAACTCGACTGAATATGTTGCTCTCGTAACAAAAGAATGAATAATACTATATTATGATTGCCATCAAATCTAGGAAGAAGAACTCTGAAATAAAACTACTTTTAAACGGATTCTGTTGCGGTTTATTTTGATTTTAGTTCCTAAGCAGAACTCTGTCTAAAACCACAAGATACCTTTAGCAGTGATGGGCTAGTCATGGGATGGGTTGTGTCCCAGTAAATTAAAACTTGAGAATTAAAAGAAATATTTTAAGATATGTAGTGCTTTCTCCAATACTTTCCTGTACTATGACTAAGACCGTTTGACTCTACAAGTGTCTTGTTGGAAGAGAAACAGATGACGGTCTCAGTCTCGACCAGAGTTGAACTGAGACGATCCATTTGTGTGGTAGCTATTGAGTCATGAACTTTTTGAACTATCAACCAAGTCTGATAGTCTTTGATTCATCAGGTGGTTGGTTCACAGGTTCGACAAGACTCGCGTCTAGTATTATAGACACAGTTTGGTTTAATCACAAACGTTTATCTGTGATTTAAATTTTGTATCAATACTATTGAGCAATGAAACGCTAAAAATATACAGTTTATTATCTACATAGAAAAACAATAAACTATTTACAGGAATGACGAAATATATATGACAAGAACTGGTATACTTTGGTGAGAATTAAAATTTGTACATGTCTTGCCTGTATGCATATGTTGTACGAAAATTGTTCTTAAAATGTCACAAACAAATCGCCGCTTTAGATCCCTTTCATTTCGGTACTAGTCGGAAGTTTTTAGGGTTCCCCAAACCTATTATTCTAAAAAAACAAAACCTTAACCAAATGCCATAAATTAACTAATAATAATATAATAGCGTTAAGCCTTCATGAAGGCTGTTTTTAGTTTTAGTAGAAACACTATTTATGAAGTTTAAATGGTGACAGATATTTTGTAAAACTAATTAAGTTCACTTTTGTTGCTGACTGTACTTTTCTATCATACGGTCATAAGTTACTAATACACGAGTACAACATTGTTATGATTTTTTACCAATAGTTTAATTTCTATCAGATAATGATATATCAAGCCAATCAAAATAACAATGATAATTATTTAAGTGCTGAAACTATAATTACGTCATATAATGATAGTTATCAAAATGGAACTTAGAAAATTATGCAGATAATATAATGATCGAAGAAGATGACAACGTAAAAAAAAGAACATCGGAACTCGAAACTCAAAAGTTACGGTACGGTGCCCTACGTAGAACCGAAACATGCACTTGTCCGTTTTTTTCACGTACAAGCGACTGCTGTGCGGAGACCACGCTCGTTACACGTCATTAAACGATACTTTACGGCAGACGGCCCTCGAGACTGCCAACCCCCTACTCCCCGACTATATGCCTCCTACGTCACTACCGCACTAGATGTGCCATGAATTAGCATGTCGTTGTACACGATCACAGATCTGTTTTAATTTTCCTATGGAATCCGCTTCTGTAAAAACGGGATGGCAATATTACAATTTTAATTAAATTTTTACTGGTGCAATTAAAAACTTGACTATAAATTATATCTTGAAAAAGTGATATAATACGACTTATACTAATGGTTTAGTTACATAAATGGGAATATAATATTTAAAACAACATTATTAAATTTAACAAGGTACCTTACATAATGTCAATATAAAAATATTTTTTATCATGCATACAGTTTTATTAGACGCTTTCCGTGGAAAACCAGCACAGTTCATAGAAATATAATTAATCTTCGAAGCAAAAATCTACAAACAAAAGTCAGCACGTAAAATCTAAAATGCGCATTTTAATACTCATCTAGAATGTTTACATCGACAAACGTGTAACGTGATTTTTGTCAGACTACCGAACGCATAGCACTTTTAATAAAATTTTGCTGGTACTTAATTTCCACGAATGGAGTGTCGCCGCGTATTAATTAATCTCAACTTAAAATATTGAAATTCTCATGAAGAATTTATTAAAATTATTTCACATAAATTTTTTGTTTGATTTTGCAGAGGCGCGAAATGTTGTGAGAGCAGAACGAGTTTCTCTCGTTATTTTTATTTGTTTCTGTTAGTTGTTAAGCATTATTGGATGCTGATATTTAATAATCAAAGAGATTTACGATTATTTAGATTCAGGTCGGTGCAAAACATAGTATCATTTAAAAAAAAAATTGGGAGTTCACTACTACTATTAATTAGGTACTTACTGTAACTAAACGGATCTCAGGCATTTATACCTTTGAATCTGTTGTTTTAGTTTCAATCATATATTATACAAACTGATGTTCTATCTTCGCAAATAAATATTATAAGATTATATTCGTATTATACGAATCTGAAGCGGCGGTAACCTAATGGCAAGGGTGTCGGACTTGCGATCATGTGGTCGCGGGTTCGAATCCCATTCATTACACTACTAACATGAACCCACTCATAACACAAGAAATTTAGCTGAGTACGAGAATACTAGTAATGTGCGAGACAAAATATAAATTTTTTCACAAGCACGTACCTACACAAAATACTTAATCTACAATTATTCAAATACATTACCGAAGCTTTTTGGACAATTTCTTAATTTACTGAAGTTCCGTATTGTGCAGCCGGGAATTACTTATTTCGGCTAATTTTGTGCCTTGCATTCAAAATGAGTTACCGCGCAGCATATCAATGCAGATAATTCAGCAGGAAACTTTATCGAGTTTGTCCAACAATATACGTAGTTATGGTCTGCAGTCGAAATTTATATTAAAGTCGACGACAAGAGAAAATAAATTGAATATATGCTAATTTTACGTGTTGTGAATTGGTTTACATAATTTTCAGGTACTCAGAAGTGCATCAGCAAGTTTTAGAAAGTCTGAAGTCAAATGAATGAAGAAAAAACTTAAATTCAAATACCTGTCTCATCATCATCTACTAACTACGCCCAACGTTTTACCCGCAAATACGCAGATAACTTATATAATCTATGTGTCAAATACTGTGTGTCATCTATTCCAAATTTTATCAAAATCGGTCTAGCCGTTTATGCGTGTGAAGAGGTTTATTATTCGCCTTAATCATATTAGTGTGATCTCTCTGAATGAACATCAAATGTAAGTGTTACATACAATCTTCTGTAAACATATTTCGTCAGTCAGATCCAGCCTAGCACAGGATACGATTACATCATCAATAAGATCCGTGGACATTATAATTTAGGCTGGTATTCGATGACCCATTTCCACCAAAATAATTTAATAGGTCTTTATCAAATAAGCTAATTGCCAGACGCATTTAGAGCTCTGCAGGGCTAGGGTGCGCGACACGATAAAAATGTGTCGTTGCATTTTATCGAATCTACTCGTCAAAATAGCTTTGTTCTAACGTTTTGTCTTCGGTTCTAACATGGCTGCCTATAGCTATGGCTGGGTTCTAACGACGCGCGCAGGCTAGCCATGTAAGGGCCAAAGACAAAACGATATTTTGACATGTAAGACTCGATAAAATGCGCGACAATTTTATCGTGGCGCGCATGCTAGCCCTGCTGGTCGGGTTAGATATCATTCCACGTTCCATTTGTTATTAATACCTGATGAATCTCCGATTCAAAAATTGAAATATTGAGACAAAGTCTGAAACTCTTTGTTTTTACTTGGTCCAAATGTAGCTCAATCTTACCTTTAATTTTAAATTTTACAGAAGTTAAATTTCATCCCATTTCGCAATGCGCAAATTCTGCGGAACATTTAATTTAAACTACTTTCAGGATTCTTTTTCCATTTTTACCAGGATGCACTTGTTTATATGATGAAACGAGGTTTATAGGACAGGTTTTCCAAACCGTCGAATACAGTTTTAATGCTCGCCTCTTTTCTATTGAGATACTCTACAAGTTTATATCTTAATGGAAACTGAACTTTTTATCTTAAACCTAGAAAGCCTAAACATACTAGTAGCACAGTCATCTGCCATACCTTTTCACAAATTATTTTAAGGTCAGCTTACAGTTCTACCAAATTTAACATAGTATTCCATAGTAAGACTGGCTATCAGAATTGTAATGACTTAACGACCGTCAAAGAAAGATCACTGTATGACAGTTGGGACCAAAGGCTTAACGTGCTTTCCGAGATAAGCCGGGGTCTCGGTATATTTACAAATGATCACCCATCCACAGACCAACAGCGGCGAGCGCGGCTTAATCTTTAATATCGGACAAAACGAAGGACTAAATCGAGCCCCTCATACTAGACAGTTTAAGTAATATAATATAGACAGTGCTGGTAGCACGACTTCTTAAAAATACATGTTCGCGACGGGCCCTTACAGTGAATAAACAGTGTAGTTGTGACAATCGTTAAAGTGTTCAGATAGTGCTAATAGATAAAGACTATAGTTTAAAAATCGTGTGTGATGCCAGCGGGACAATAGAAAACGCCAATAACAGCCCTTAAAGGGTCTATATAGTAAGTAAATCATGTTTTAAATTGATGTTGTTTAATAGTTAAAGTCGTGTTTAGTGCCGGTAGTTTGATTTATAAAATGTTAAAATTATCACAGTTTCGGTGGGTAGTTTTATATTCACACAATGTACAACAATTTCGATTTTTGGTGTTTATAGTGCTTAAATTATATTAAGGTTGGCCGAAATATACTTAGAAATGTATTTAAACATATAGTAAACTCATATATAGTTATTTCTTTAATATTTGTAATTAGTAAACAAAGCAACATTGTAAGTTTTTTGTGTTTACATTTTTGTAACATAGTGTATCTCATTTGTTTTTAATAAAATTTAAATAACTTGGGTTTTATTGTATAGCCAAGACTGTAGCCTATCAGTTCCCAAAATAGTTATAGACCTAGGTCTTATAGTTTAATAGTTATTCAGTGTCAAAGTGGAGGGAACCGACTGAGGCGACAGTTTTGGTCTAGATTTGGTATAGGTGCCTAACGGCGATGGGTAGGTTGTTGAGACGTATATCAATGGATAGGTAATTTAATTGCCTATCCGGAGATGTATGTCTCATCAACCTTAACCCTATAGGTTAATAGAAAAACACAGTTTTATATAAAATTTCTAGTTCCTAGGTCTTAGTCATAATTTAGGTACACTGTAAATAATAAAATATAGTTCCTTTGTTTTTTATTTATAGCCAACACAGTCACCTATCGACCCCCACAATAGTTGTAGACCTAGGTCTTATAGTTTAGAAAATATTAGATATGAAAGTGGCGGGAACAGGAAAAAGTGACTGTGTTGGCCCAGTTTTTTATATAAAGGTGCCCTAAGGGCGAGGGTAAGGTTGATGAGGCATATAGCAATGGATAGGTGATCTAATTACCTATCCTGCGAGGTATGTCCCATCAACCTAACCCTAATAGTTTTAAAGTTACAGACAAAAATGTATGTAATTTATAGTGAAAAATAAACACGAAAAGTGCGAGGTTTCTGCGGCTCTCGTTTCGGTAAAGTTTGGAGGTACCTGACCGAGGCCGAAACAAGGCATAGTTGTAGCTAGCAGATAGCGGTCTACCAGCCTCTTCAAGCCTAGGGAACAATGGAGTGAGCAGAAACCTCAAGCCTTCGGGTACCGGAAGTAGTGTGTTTTATTTAATCTCCCGATGTGAGGAATCGGCCCCACGGTCGCCATATAAGAAGTGGCCCTGCCGTCGTCGTGCGCAGTATGATAGGGTACCTGTAACGGACCACACGCATAGCAAGTATGCACGCCGCATAACTCTTCGGGATCCACCGTCGTCATCATCATCACCTACCCACATAGAAGAATTCTTCAGCAACCTACGTGTACGCGATCCTACAGGTGCAGGGGCGTGAACGGCTCGTCGACGCCTATAGTATAGTGCTGTCTCTCTCTCGGAACATGGTAGTCGACGATAGACCGTCCGTCCGGTACAATACACTTGCATTTACCTTATATATTTTCTTGTATGATAAACCGTATCCATCATAAGGTAGAGTGTTACTATTAAGTCCACAGTTATAAGCAATGAAATAGCATATTGTCACTTTAGAAACACATCGCTAATAATGTGTTGCAAATTCAACATAACTTCTACGTTTGGCGTCTTCAGATGCGGGCGCGTAAAGCGCTGTCACTATAAGCCCTAAATTAATATGAATCTCTAATTTGAGCGTCACACGTGTTGCGAGCTCACAACTTTGCAGACTACGCCAAATTGGATAAACATGTGCGAGAAACGGGGGCCTTCGGAAAGAACACACGAGGGGAAATTCCGTTCGTGGCGCCGCGATTTCTGTTAGTTCAGAACTCATTAGGGATTTATATTGAGGGGATATTCGACGGGTAAAAGTAACCTACTAACTCATAAACATAGACTATCTCTACTCATGTTTCGTCCAGGATTCAATATGAAAGTATGAAGATGAACAAGGAGTTATATATTCAACCAAAATTTTCTTCATGCGATTAATGATTACAAAAATTTATATTTTTTTAGAATTAATTTATAGTTTATGCTTTTGTTGTTCATTTCTAACTCAATTCCTTTGCTTTGGGAGACTGATTTTCGTTTCTGCTAAACAATCATAGAATTCAAATAAGATAATTGTAGGTGCGTCTTCGAAACCCACCGTATGTTTTTGCCTCCGTATTCTCAAATGAACGTGGCTTATGGTAATGCTAAATATTGCGTTTATTGTTATTGTCATAATGGTATGATTTCAGTCCATTTTGAAATGAATTGAAATAATATTATACAATACAAAGGATTTGTAATTATCTTAAGTGTTATACAAAGGTAGGTAGAATACAGAAAGGTTATTAATGTTTAAATTAATAAAAGTGGTGTAATTTGTGTACGCTACAATAGCATTAATATAAAGTGGTTTGGTTTTTTCTTTTTTTAAAAGCTGTCTAATATTCTTTGTCCCCCATCGAGGTAAGCTAAAAGCTTCTTGTGTTAAATGTCACGTCGGTAGTGCAATGGGTGGGATTCGAACACGAGACAGCATGATTGCAAGTCCGATGCCCGAGCCTATAGGCTACCATCGTTTAAATGGGTAATAACAATATTTATAGCCCAGGTCAAGTTTTTTTCAAGTAATTACTTACCATATCTTGTTCCTCTAATTTGTTTGTAATTGTCACCCTACCATTGAAACATCAGACCATAATTAATTGAACTAACAACTGTACAAACATTATTAAATCAATTCTAAGGCGTTAATAAATCCAAGTTTAAACTAAGATAGATCGCGTTAAGGCGGGCGAGTGAAAAATGCACTAATTCTAAAGTAATGCTGGCTTCGCAGACGCCGAGTGCAATTCATTCTCATTAGCCCGGGGAGCCTTTCTCATAACACGATGAAACGGGTGCGATAGTTGATGAGCCGCTAAGGAATATTTTATTTGTCGTGGTGTAATACAATTCTTGATACTTGGCTTTTGTTGTTCTTAGCTTTGAACTTGATAGTTTATAAAAACTTTTTGGTACGTATACGTCTTGGGATACAAAATATTATTTTAGTATCATTTATTTGTTGATGGTAACATGTAATTAAAAATATATTTACCGTAAGTGTGAGTTTTGTTTAACTTACGATATACTTAACTTTAAATTTAAGCCCAATTCATATTGATGTAAAATGACGTAGACAGTCTTATTTAATACCTATATATTTCTACCTATCGAGAATATTTAGTTGTAGGTGATATTATTGTGAGTATTAGTAGTGAATATTCACTTAATTATTTTGTTACGTATAATTTTGATTGTTTCCAAGACAAATAATGTTTACCATATTTTGACTCGAATATTTTTTACTATTTTAATTGCTACATTTTATACCTATATATATAATAATAGATTATGTTGAGGTTTTCATCTAAACGAACCACAACTTGTGTGCCGCGTAGTAGACAATGCTTATGCGGGCAAGCATTGTGATGAATTCTCTCAGTCTTCTACATTGTGGAGAAATAGTATGCCTGCCTATTTTATCTCTTGTACTAGTTTTTCATGCTTCCTGTGATAAATAAAAATAATAATAATACATAGTCATTATCCATTAGAAACATATCTAAACTATGCCCATCCAAGGTTGGATTCGATTGGTTCTTACTCATCAATCTAAATAAAAATATATACTCAATAATACTTTAACCATAATATCAGCCTATAAATGTCTCACTAGGGCACAGGCCTCTGCACAATCTTTGTCAAAGATAATAATAATAATACCACCGACCTAAAAAATCTCCCACTGCTGGGCACAGGCCTCTTCTCATATGTCTCTTTTCTCCATCTCCGGAACGAGCATCACGCTGGCGCACTGCAGGTTGGCGATTTCAGATTCCTATTTTTGAAATCCAGGTTTCCTCGCAATGTTTTCATTCACCGATTATCAATGATGCCTTATAATAATAAGGATAGTACATATACCTACTTCTATCTTTATAAATTTACTTCCATAAATACATACATATTATTAACTTAATAACCTGCTGTTTAAAGTACTTTATTAACCAATTAGATTATTCAAATACACGAAACTCAATCAGACTTGTTTAGGACTAGAGTTAAGCTCTTACGCAGTCACGGTACAAGAGCAGCCACTGTTACAAGACTCTGTACCTCTTTAAGCCGTAAATCCCTTTCCTCCGCAGGTGCAAGAAGGTCTATCCGACTAATTAAGGTGGTCACGTAAATCGACGAACGTCTAAAGTCTGTTTAAGCCTACAATTTTCGGGACAAAGTTATTCTGATTTTAGCCGCATTGCAGTGCGCTCTTAATGTTCTTAATTAAGAACAGTATTATAGAAGATTTTAACTAAGAAACATAATTATTTGTAATTTGTTTACTAAAATTGCTTTTATATTTTCAGAACTAAAACTACGATAACTAATGCTAAAAAAAGATAACCATTTTAGTAATTGAGATTATCTAGTCCCAACTACTAAAAGGGTTTTCTTATTCATTAGTTTTTATTTATGCCAAAATTTAGCCATGATAATTTAATTTTTACTTCATATTCATTGATATAGAAAAAACTCTAGATAGTCTCGACCAAAAGTCACACCTTCAATGACACAGAGGTGGTGACAGTTTTAAAACGAACATATTTTTTTTTACAAATTCAACCCTAGCCGCATGGCAAAAAGTCTTTTTTTGCAATGCGAGATTGTAGAAAACCGCATTTTATGGTAATTTTTGAGGACGGATCTAAGACACTAATTGTGCATCTTAGGTTTTTTATAAGTATACCAATGCCTCAAATCAACATATTACCAAATAGAAATTTTAATATAGTGTTAAAAAGCATTTAAACTTAAATCATTAGCATACTTAAATAACTTCAATGGAATCTCCGGTCCGTCGACCGGAACCACAAAACGTCTTACACTGAAAACCGCAGTCAGGATAATTACCATCCGTGATGAATCGTTTGAGTCATGTTTTTCAAACGTTCCCTACATGATTGATGATACACCGTGATGGTTAAAAAGTCCAAATTGTTTTGTTGAGTGACTCCATATTAGTTCTTAATTACGCGTAAATTGTGGGGAGTGTGTTTGGATGGGTTATGGGTTGTTTAGATTAAATGTTTGATGTTGCTTTTAAGTTGATATTGATTATGATTTTTCTGTATGTTCATTGTGTAAATTATTCACACTTTTCACGTTTTTACTTACAGGTAGGTATCATAGATTAATTACACCTAGATTGATAAATAATCTATAAACAAGCGCTTAGCCAATAGCGAAGCCAAAAATATTGATGAATGCATCGGGCATTATGTATCTACTTTCTTCGTCGTCTATACAATTATTGTATTGTGACACTCATTTACTGCTCAAACCGGCACTAAACTTAAGGAGATATTTGCAGCGCTTGACCCTAACGACTGACAGTACGTTAGGACGTACCAATTGTGTTGATATGACACAATTTGAATGGCTTCACAATTCGTGCGCGTACTCGCCAGGTGTTATAGTTCTATGACAAGAATGAGGTGTAAATTGTTGATGCTATTTTCTGCCATTATGGCGTTGAATAATTAGAAGTAATTTTATGTTCAACACGTTTTCAGAAGATAAATCCAGGTTATGTAATTAACATTATATCTACGAACTAAATTGAACATGAACATCGGAACTGAACTTCCGGCTAGATTTACATCCAACAAAAAAACTAGTACAAACTTTGCAGCAATAAAATGGAAGACAACAGTCACGTATTGAAAACGGGCATTTTGCACATTGTATCACTTTCTGTTTGACAGAATCGATTCATATGAATTGTGAGAGCCGTTTGACATGCAAAAGGAAACATAACAGGGGTATTTGTCGCAAACACATGGAGCTTTTCAAACCTAGCGACGACGTTATGGACTAGTTTATTTTGGGATGCGTTCACACATGTTCCTTATAGAAGACTAGCAAAGTGGGTCGCAAATTACTAGTATTTGTTATTAACCCCCTCGTACTAAGCTGAATGCTTTGTTACGAGCAGGTTCACGTTGGTTATAGTGAAATAGATTATAAACCAGTAACTACGTGTTCACAACTCCGATGTCTGCTATAAGGTTAATAACCAACATTTATGAATAACCTAAATACAGTAACCATTATTTATTATGATTTGGCACTATTAGGACATGTTGTTGCAGTCATCTTCCGTCTGGTCTAAAAATTACAACTTGCTGTTACACGGTATTATGAAATCTTCAAGAGGAAAAAATTTATAATTATGAGGCGTTCTGAAATAAATAATATGTCGAATTCGTAGTTGTGGTATGTGGAAAATGTTGTGTAAATAAGCTAGCTGTTCACTTATATCACCGCTCATCATTTTCGGCCGTATTCCCAGAACGACTTTTGCCTCGTTTTGATATGAACCAACGTTTAAGTCTGCAATCAGCTTTATATAGGAGTATGAATATTGTATGAACTGCCCCGTGGGAGGCGTCTCGCGGATAAACGCCAGTTTTAAAACGTAAACGCGAAGAATTTTTCAGTGACAAAGCGTAATACGTATCTAAGCTGCAAAAGCAGTACGAGGACATTCAATTTTTATAACGATTCTTATGTTAGAAGAAGAATAATGAACATACTTAACCAGGTATACGAACAGAATATACTTAAATAAAAATATGCTGGGCTTGTACCTTGAACCCATAGTAACATTAATGTAAGTACGGGTTAAGTTCATTTAAAAAATATTGAAGCAGTTATAAGCTCTTCAAAGAACCGTTTTGCAGATTTGTCTATTTTCGTTTAAAATATCCGTTATAATCCGAATCTGGATAAAATAAAATTCGGGAAAAGTTCCTGGAATATTTTCCGATTCGGATGAATAGAACGCCGCGAATAAATTCCATTTTTTTGTTTGTGAGTGTTAAGTAAATTTATTATTATACTAGCGACCCGCCCCGGCTTCGCACGGGTGGAAATTTATTTCTTCATAGATGTGCACACATACACCTCTAACCATTTAGGCAGCGTTCGCGTGAATCGTTAACGTACGGCAGTTTTTTCGTCGACTTACTCCACAATTTTCACTACCACGAAAAATCCTATCTATTTTCCGGGATAAAACATAGCCTATACGGATTCGGAAGAATCCCTCTAAGTAATGGTAAAAGAAATTTTGAAATCGGTCCAGTAGTTTTTGAGCCTATTCAATACAAACATACAAAAATACAAAGGTTTCCTCTTTATAATATTAGTATAGAAATATAATGTTACAACTAAGTTATTTTGGAACAAACTAAAACTAACTGACAAATAGAAACAATCTGATTACAAATAGTTTACTAAACATTCTAATTTGTCACATACACCAGCATAACGATGCGTAACCTCTACGTGACCACAACATTATGTTACAAAAAGAATAAAATACTAAACTAAAATAATAATTATGCTTGTATTTTACTGAAAACAAAATGAAATACAGATAGTCCTTAATTGTCTGTCTGTTACCAATGTCTACAATCTCATTTGCCAGAGGGCTCTGAGTTATTTACTGACGACTCCACTTTATTATATTTTGATTTGAAAGCAAATGTTTCCGACAGGTTTGTTATACCGTAAAATGCTTTGAGTTGGTTGTGGGTTAACTTTAATAGTTTATCGTACTTTTGGTTGCAAAATTGTAAGCAATACAATCAAAGGGTACAAAAATAAAAGTTGGTATTATGGTTTTTAATAATCAGTACATAGTCCAAAACAAAGTCGCTTCCCGCTGTCTGTTCCTGTGTATGTTTAAATCTTTAAAACAACGCCACTGATTTTGATGCAGTTTTCTTTAATAGCAAGGGTGATTCAAGAGGAGCGTTTATAATATATGTATAATACACGTGCAAAGCTGTGACTGATTAATTTTGAAATTTTGACAGTTGTTTCATGCAAAAACTGTCAAACTTCAAAATTATTCATCGAATAAAAGTTATCTGACGACTGAAAAATCAGCCCTTAGTCACATTATTCCTCAATATAAAATAAATAATAGCTAAAAATGTCTTATCTCTGTGTACATTTTGTATTACTTCACAAGTGAATGTCTTTTATCTTCGACTAAAACTTCACCCAATTTATTTTGTTCAATGAACATTAACAATTTGGAATTAAACTTTTCGGCGCTACAAAGAAGCCATGACTACGTTGTATTAATGGCATTCTATGGGAAGAAAAACAAACGATTTTGTTAAAAGATACAGTAACTTTATTTGCCAATCAATTAAAGTTTATTATAACGCCTTTCAATTAATTAAAGTTTATTTCAAATATGAGAAATATTTGAAATCATATTGTATTGAAATTATACTTTCAAGGTTTTCAAAGCTTATTAAATTGAATGGAAAATGTCAACACATGAAAAATTTAGAGAATATTTTTAAACGTAGAATAGATAAGACGAACATAATTATTATATTTTATATGTTAATAACATATAAAATTCATGCCTGATATTTTTAAATCAAACAAGGTAAGCCAATATTTTTTTTAATTACCCCAATCGGAACTGTATCTGGCACTTAAATAATTTGTCCATTCCCAAACTCACTATTGTACTATTGCCTCATAGAAATGTTGACGTTTGCTCCAACTAAAATAGAAAACAGGTCGGTATGTATAAAAGTATTTTCTACAGTTTATTATGTTACGAAAACCGATATTGGAAAATAACTAAAATTTCTGGCTTTGTTTTATGGAATTGAAAATTTACCAAACTTTGCAGACCAATTTACTGTTCCGGATTTGTTCAACGTTAATATTATAATTAGAGCAGTATTTCGCAATATACATACACCTCAAATAGGTATGTTGTGTGGACATGTATCAGCCTGGCGAAAACGTTCATATTTGACAAAATGATGTACTTACGTACCTACTATTAAATATTTGTAATGGATGAAAAGTATTAGACTTTTCTGGATTCTAATCCTATTACAAATGAATGATTGTATTTCAAAAATATTATTAATATAATATAGCTATTTTTGTTTTCAATACAATAACTTAAATTTCACCCATGTGGGGTGGACGTAAAACACCTAACGAACATTACGTAATAATTCAATACAACTTTTATATTTTTATATATTTGAAAAGTACGTACTCCCGTACACTTTAATAAACTTCAAATAACACAAATTTTAAATATATATAAAAAATTCTTTTATGTTGTTAACAGGTAACATAATTTAAATGAAAGTATTTCAATTCCGAGTTCAATTCCTAGGCCTATAAAATAAAATAAAATATAAATTTATGCATTCAAATATCACGGAAAGTTTCTTAGATAGTTTACATGCATAAAGCCATAACTGAAATGCGGGCAGACGATAATGCTATCTAAATTCAGCAGCGTCAGTAAGCGAGCTTCGTCTCAACGCGAACTTGTATGTTTGACAGTAATAAAGGTACGGTCCCAGTTAAAGCGGATTTAGCCCTAGTTGTTTTAATAAAATTTTGTTTCGTTGTTTACATTTATACTAACCATACCAAGACATACCCGATTTTTATTTTTAATACATTATTTAGTTTCTATTATGAAATTTAATGCTAGAAGTTTTAGCGTTTTACTAAAGACATTTTATATCGACGTTGACTTACAAACCAATAGTTTCTTGGTTTTAAATAAACCCCTTTGTACATACCTATATTTCAAGTAAAAATAAAATATAAATACCTTAAAGTAAATAAGTCCTGTTTCCACTTACAGTGGAGCCCCAGCCTACACGTTTGACAGTAATAAGTCTCCTTCCCGGCGGTCCTCCAAGTTGTTCGCCTTCAACTTCTCATGCCTCCTTGAACTGGTAACTGCGACTACTCGAAGCAATTATACCAAACAACACACAGTCCACTAAGTTACTTTTAAAACTTTATTAATTTATGTAGTGAAAGACGTCTTTAAACATTTAAGAAAACTTTTGAGGTTGGTTTAATGGTTTTTAAATGCACGGAAATATACATTTTTAGTTGGCTGGATCTTTACAAACTTTTTGTTTACTTAAATTTAAAAACTACCGTTTACTTTACCTACTCGATTAATGAAAACAGCTAAAGTGACATTCACGTTCAGCCAGTGATACATCCAGTTATAAGTCTATATGTAACAGCTTTCCATCAACGTGCTTACCTATGAATTGCTTCCGGCGCCAGACACCCTTTTAATCTCAAATGTATACAGCCACAGTAATTTAGATCCTATCTGATGGAACCATTGAATCTATAGCGGGGCAAAGGGTCTTTAAGTGTTGAAGAACTTGGAAAAAAATACAAAATCAAAGTCTGCGGTGAAAAGAAAGCTCTTCAAAGTATATTACGGGAGGAGGATTTGAAGGTTAGATTTTGTAATTCCGTATTCACGCTTTTAATCTTATGGAACAAGCATTCAGTGGAGTACGCTAATGAAACGAATACCTGACTTGATGCAACGATAGTTAATTAAAACTTCGTGCCTTTGTACCTAGGGATAATTCGTGTAACTTATTTTTTGCTACTGTATCAGCTACCTCAGCAACGAAAATAGTCCTGGTAAATTCTGTGATAAAATGTACAATTACTTTACTTACACGTTCAACGTTGGGAAGAATCGCGTTTTCTTTGTTTCTTATCATAGCGAAAAAATTTCGTCTTCCTTTATCCATTATATAAAAAAAACTTTTATAGCTTGGAAACGGGAAGAACAGTCTCTATTTACATATTTTTTTATATCCCAATATGGACTAAAAACTTGGTTCGTATTGATTTTTTGTGACTGAATTAACAAAATACCTTAAACATCCAAAAGGCTTAAGCAAATTGTTATGTTTGCATATTATGTTATAAAGGTTTGTAAACCTAATACCATCAACAACTGACGAATGAAAAATATAAAGCAACCATCAATACAGAGACAAACGATCGAGTAAACCTGTTAGGGATCACATTCAATTTGCGCACCGTGGATTGAGGAGGGTTCGAAATGACGGCTGAATGTCGGCGCGACGGCCCAGGAAACGCGTCGATGGGCGACGAAATAATAATGTGAGCGATCACATTGATATGTATGTTGGATGACCAATCGCGAATATCCGGCCGAATTCGACAGGTTGAATTGAGTGATAGAATATGAATGTTGCAACTGGAACCTACAAATGAAGTAAAGACAGTAGTGTTTTGTACATTTGCTGAAATGGTACCTATACCTAACGTAAAACGCTTGAGCGCTTTATGTACTTAATTATTATGCCTTATTTTATTTCTAAACGTCAATAAAAATAATGCATAGATAAGGAATTTGCAACGGCAACATGCGAAAAATATTGGTACATTATTATCATTTTATTGTAAAGTTGAAGCAATATTGTCTGGAAATTAAATATAAGTTATAATGTATATTATTATGTACTTACCTTGCTTTTATATAAATCCTACATGAATACTGGTGGAGTAGGGTGGAATTTTTAATCTGAGAACTTTTGTGAACACGTAAACATCTTTGTCTCATAACGCGTGCATACCGAGTAACTTATCAGAAATTTCTTGGAAGCGTTATGACTTTTTTTTTGACCCAGTGGCGAAAAAGTGGGTAAAATACTAGCGTTATCTTACTTTGTGAGTGAAAAGGACTTTTACGTACCTAATCTCATAATTCAATCGATGCAATCTTAATCATAATCTATGCTACATCTCTAATATTATCTTCATTATAATTAGCTTAAATTAGCTGGAAATAGATCGCCTTTGAAAATTCAATGAATTAAAATAAAACTACTTTTAAACGGATTCTATCCCGGTTTATTTTGAAACCGGAAAAGATTCCAGCAGCAGCAATGTCTAACATTCGCGTAAACCTCATAAAACAATAATTCAATTAATATTGAAAATTTGACTTCCTAACTCACGCAACAGTCACGGAATCATTTTCCCTGACTGCTTTCCGACCAAGCAATGTGTATTTCGACACACACTTACGTCAATTTACTTGTATGTAATAAAATCATGAGCTCGAACCAACCAAACATTAACTAAGATAACGACGTTAAATAAAGTTCAAACTAAATGCACAACCACTTATTGGAGAACATCCGATGAACAAGCCACAGAATTGAATTAGGGCAGCGCAAAACTTATTCGGTGAAGTGTAAAACAAATATATAGATTGTAATTAAACATGTATGATGACAATGACTGCACGGATAGCCAAGTGGTATAGGTCACCACACTAATTACCACTGAGCGCGCGAAGTGCTGCGGGTTCGATCCCCGCATGAAGCAATTATTTGTGATCCACAAATGCTTGTTCCAAGTCTGGGTGTTCTTTGTGCAAGTGATTCGAATGTGTGTGAAACCCCCGCAACACAAGGATTAAATTCCTTAAATCGGGTGTCGTTTTTTAATAAAAAATATTAGTCCATTGAAAAGTTACATTTGGGGTTGCGTTTTTTAGAGGACGCAATTTTATTTTTTTGATGTGTAGGGGGGGTCAGTGTAAAGCTAAAACCAAGTTTGTGGGGTCGCCACCCTTGTCCCACGGCCGCCATCTTGAAAATAGGGGTCCAAATGGTTTTTGCACTTTATCTCTTAAACTATTTATCGGATAAAAGAAATTTGTTAACATTTTTTGTTGCAAATAAAATTCTCTACAACTTTGGTTCAGTAACTTTTTGTCGTAGAACTATAAATAAAAAAGTTATAAGCGAAAATGTTCAGAAATTCGAGATTTTTTTTATATTTTTTGATATAACTTTTTTTTTATCATTTTACGAAATAATTATATCAGACCATTTTTGCAGATCGTTTTTTAAGGAACAACTTTTATATACAACATTTTTTTATGAAGTCAGAGGCTAAGGTTTTACAGCGCTCCGAAGTGAGTACCTACTATTTTTCAGTACCTACTCTTAACTATACACATACGAGTATTATACGTCTGTACTAATAATGTGTCATCAGTTATTGTGACGGGCCTGTTGGTCTAGTGGTTAGTGACCCTGACTGCTAAGCCGGAGGTCGTGGGTTCGATTCCCACCCAGGACAAATCTTTGTGTGATGAGCACGATCATTTGTTCTGTGTCTGGGTGTTATTTATCTATAATATGTATGTATTTAGAAATATATAAGTATGTTTATCAGTTGTCTGGTTACCATGGTACAGGCTCTGCCTAGTTTGGGATCAGATAGCCGTGTGTGAGCTTGTCCCAAGATATTATTATTTATATCTCTTTTTAAATCACGGGCTATCCTCATTAATGAAAATACCCGGTCCTTTGAAAGGCTTGCATGGGGACACAGGTCCAACACGCAGAGGCCTTGTTGAGAACTTTACTCTAAAATGCGATGGGGCACCTACCAGGGGCCACGCATCCCTGCTCTATGAAAGAACAGGCATGAGCGGCCCAAGGTAGTTACAAAACTATTGTGAATATTATGGTGTTAAAACTAATTTGGCCTATTGATATGTATGGGTTACGTGGATTGGATTCTTATATAAAATCGGAAAACTATGTCACCTGCCTTTCTACACATGAAAATGTAAACTAATAGGCAGGTGGTGACTCGCCACTCACTAGATGGGCCCCCCAAACAACCGCCACTGCAGGCAGCAGGGGGCAACACCAGTGCGAGCGGCTAGGGGTGTCGAGCGGTGCGGCCCCGATTGAAATTATTATTTATTATTATTATTATTGTTTATTTTGTTATAATAATTTTTTAAATTATTTTTTAGCAATTAATAGTTAATTATTGACTCTTTTCCCCAAAACTCACGAGGTAGAGTCTGAAGGCGCGTGTTTTTTATGTGGTATCGCCAATAGGCATAATCCACGGTGATTTTCTAAATTTCAATTATTCCGTCCTCAGTATTTTCGATGGACAAGGCTGCGGCTCAGTATCTGATCGGCTTTCTGTATTAAATATTAGTGGGAGAACTGGAGAAGGAAGGGGTGTGATGTGTAATGTCGGCGGTTCATCATCAAACTCATTTTCATTAATTAATTCTGAAAGCCCCATTACAGCAAGTCTCTCCAGAACAATAGAAGCACACTGCAGAACATTTCAACCCTGCTTTTTGACATCCACACATGCTCAACAGTTTCCTTTGCATTTGCAAAAGATCAGTTTTAGAAGCTCAGGGGGTGCTGGAGGTTTAGAGCTCTGCTCAGGGATCAATAATTTTCCACATTTTTTTCAGCCCCAGTCTTCAGGATCATTATTGTTACCAAGCCACGACTGGACCTGATGGTAGACTCCGAAAGTATGGAAGCGAGCTGTGTCTTGTGTTGGAGGAAGTGAAGATAAATTAAAAGTACTTTTTGTCACTGCCTTGGAGGTCTTGCTTTTGTGAAGAGAATTATCATCTTTATTACAGTATTCTCGGTAACGGCCATCAGATTTCAAATTATTTTTAAAATCAATAATTGTAAAACTCTGTAATGGAGTGGAAAACAGTCAATAATTAACTATTAATAATATAATAACAAAATAAACAATAACTGATGACACATTATTAGTACAGACGTATAATATGTGTATAGTTAAGAGTACTGAAAAATAGTAGGTACTCACTTCGAAGCGCTGTAAAACCTTAGCCTCTGACTTCATAAAAAAATGTTGTATATAAAAGTTGTTCCTTAAAAAACGATCTGCAAAAATGGTCTGTTATAATTATTTCGTAAAATGATAAAAAAAAAGTTATATTGAAAAATATAAAAAAAATCTCGAATTTCTGAACATTTTCGCTTATAACTTTTTTATTTATAGTTCTACGACAAAAAGTTACTGAACCAAAGTTGTAGAGAATTTTATTTGCAACAAAAAATGTTAACAAATTTCTTTTATCCGATGAATAGTTTAAGAGATATATCGCAAAAACCATTTGGACCCCTATTTTCAAGATGGCGGCCGTGGGACAAGGGTGGCGACCCCACAAACTTGGTTTTAGCTTTACACTGACCCCCTCTACACATTAAAAAAATAAAATTGCGTCCTCTAAGAAACGCAAGGTTAGGCCTAAAAAATGTAACATTTCAATGGACTATATATATATATTCTATAAAGTAAGTGTAGTATAAAGTGACATTTATGGCTGTCACCTTTTTTTTCGTTTCAGGAGAAAATCTTCAAAGAAAACTCTTGAAAACTTTACGTTGGCATTAACAACTAATTTCTTAATTACAAGAACCTATTCAATTACACTAAGTGAATATATAGATTAAAACTACTTTTCAGCAGGCAGCCATTCCGGATGCGTTTAAGGAACGAACGTAATAGTTTATAGAACATTCTCTGGCCCCCAACTGTGAAAGGAAACTATAATGAAGTTAACTAAGCGACACTGCCCAAGTCCCGGGTGCAATACAATGCAAATTAATTTAGTTCTTAAATTCCTCCTTTATTTTCCTTAATTATTGGTTGCATTTTTTTACAAGTGTTAAGACCTTTTTCAGTTTGTCAAACATTGTTCTTGTTCTTTTTTCAATGACTATCCTGTTGGTCTAGTGGTATGTGACCCTGACTGCTAAATCAGAGTTTGTGTGTTTGATTCCCTACCAGGACAAATCTTTATGTGATGAGAATGATCATGTATTTAGTGAATCCAGCGCCGAATAAGTATTGACTTTACCTTGCGTCTCTACTACCGGAACATCAAACACTGGGTAAGCAGGATGGCAGCTTGTTGGACTCTCATTGTAGTATTTAATTGTATTATTTGTAACTTAGTTATTATATTAAAAATTATATAATATAAATGTATTGTCTTTGGTCTATAAATAGTCTATACATTTAATAATAATACAGTGCAAAGCATAAAAATCATATAAATAATCATGGTTTCTTAACAAAATCTCGTAAGTCCTTACTCCTCATAATAATTTAGCTTAGCACGAAGGGTTAACTGGGTACTGTTCGACCCACACCGCAAGTAAGCTTTAATTTTATTTTTGCGTTTTCTAGTTTTCTACTATCCATAATCCGAAAACACGGATATCTAATATTACAAAGATAACATGTCACGGCATAGAAATGCGTGGCATTGGTTAATGTGCCTCCATATAACCAATGTATCTGTGACAGCTATTATAAGGACTAGCAATAAAACACGTTTGTATATTACCGAGTATAATTTCTTTATCTCGAAAACGCAGCTCGCCTCCATTTGGTGAGCTCATCATAAGACGGAGGGCGATATGAATTATAACGGCTACGTGTATATAATATGTACTAAAATTCTAAGAGGTTATTTATTTTAATAACAGTATTGTGAATGTCCATTTTTACATGCAAGTACAAATAGATATATTCATTTTGTGGAAAGGTTAACACGTCGGAGTGCACGAGGTTAAGAATACAAAATTATAATTATTGTAAGAAGGAAAGGAAGAAAAATAACGTGTTTCTTTATGAGTTCCTGTTTATTGACAAACTTTTTGTTGGAACTCTTTTTAATTCCTAAACTGATTTTTGACATTTGCTTATTTCTGACAAAGTATTTATCTCAGTATTTGGATACTTTACTGAATTTGTTTAATGTTTTATATATAGATATTTTTCAAAGCTTATACAATTTCTGATATTTCTTATCTTCGAACATATTGTATAGTTTGTATAACTTTATTTGTATAGGAATTTAAAGGTACGTTATATACATTTACTGTGTAGTTTTTTGCAGAAATTATGCCTTACAATTTAATAAATTTATTTCAGAAAATGGATGTCCTTCATGTACCTACAGACATAATTGAAAAGCTTAACAAAGCGGCTTGGCTACCCGAAACACATGTACACCGACATTTTAGAACGACACCATTTATCATAACATTTAGTAAGTACCTAATTATTGTCCAAGGTTTTTCTCCAGTCTGCCTCTCAGCAATAAAGTAAATATTATAATTAATTTAAAGTCAGAAATTGCTAACAAAAATCAAAGCAAAAATAAACGTTACCATTGCATATGAATAATCTGTACTGTAATAGGTATGTGCAAACATTTCAAATCTTAAAATCGATTTATTATTTAAGAAGATTACCTGTGACAAACAAATATAATCTTTTGTATTGGTCTAACTGGTCTGTTGGTCTAGTGGTTAGTGACTCTGACCGCTAAACCGGAGGTCGTGGGTTCGATTCCCACCCAGGACAAATCTTTGTGTGATGAGCACGATCATTGGTTCTGTGTCTGGGTGTTATTTATCTATAACATGAATGTATTTAGAAATATATAAGGATTTTTATCAGTTGTCTGGTTGCCATAGTACAGGCTCTGTCTAGTTAGGGATCAGATAGCTGTGTGTGGGTTGTCCTAAGATATTATTATTATTTTGTAAAGTATAATATATAACTTTTTTTAGTTTGTATTGTTCTTAAACGTTGCTTACTTACTCCTCAGGTGAGACAGTTGTATCAGAGTTCGATATTCAAACCTTTATAAAATTAGGATTAAGAGTAGTAAGATTTAAAATGACGGACATGACTAAGTCAGATACAGTTATGCTACTAGATCTACTAGAAAGAGCCTTAAAATGGATCTGCGAAAAATATGAAGTGTCTGAGTGGCCAGTGGGCCTTTCAATTGATGTCCCTAATGCGATTATTAAAACAGGATTTCTGGAGAACGTTAGTAATTTTTAAAACATTATTTGTTAAAATATTTCTTTTTATTTTAAATGTTTATCGGACGTTTTATGATCAACGTTATTTCACAGACGGATTCTAATTTCATAACGATAAAAGAAGGAACATATCTTACTTTGACATGTGATAAAAAATATTGGACACAATGTAATGAAACTTTAATTTTCATGGATGATCCCTTCACTCTTCCTACTGTAAAAGTTGGTACTGAAATCACCATTGATTTTGGAGAAATAATTTTGAGAGTAACTGAATTGGTAGACGATAAAAATATAATATGTTATGTGGAGCAAGGAGGGAAAATGAAAGACCAAGAATTTGTTTGTATGCGTGGTGTGAAACATGTTAAGCCCGCATTAATGAAAAGGGATATGGATATTATTAATTTTGCGAAAGATCACAAAGTAAGAATTTTGAGTTTTAAGCAAAATAAATATTACAATACTTTGTACAATATTTTGCAATCTTATTAGGCTAACTGATTTGTCCCCAAATACTGAAACTCAATTTACTTTAAGATGTTCTTAAATGTCATTCTGTCGCTACTTCATGCCTTTAGGAGATAGAGACAGCATGAGACTTAACGTCGGCTCTAAACTGATTGACGTTTCAGTATACGGCCATTAGTCTTACTATACTGAATTTAAAGATCCTATGTCTCTGATCTTAAGACTGAATATTGTGAATTTAATAAACGCTACAGAAAGTTAATCATATCACTCTATTTTAGTTCGACACTATTACAATCCACTCAGTTCGGAATTCAAACACACTGCAGAAACTGAGGGGTTGTTTCCCGGAACAAGGGCCTTTATTAATATGCACTATATGTGAGCAAGAGGGTTTGGATAACATCGACGAAATTATAAAGGTGCCGCAATAATTTGTTACTAAGTAATCATTACAATTCATATGTAATGATGGGCCAATTAACTTAGTTCGTTGAAAGCTTTCTATTTTTACCTTGTAAAGTAACCTCTATGTTTTAGGAATCAGATGCCATCATCCTTGCTAGAGAATTCTTAGAACACGAATTAGCAGACAGGTTCAAAATTTTCACCATCCAATTGTACGTCAGTGGAAAATGCAAAAAGGTATTCTGCGAATTGAATTAAAATTTCGGACTTTAAATAAAATATTGATTAAAACTAACCGTTTTAAACAGTACGGCAAACCTTTATATATATCTGGCCACATTATGGAAGACATGCGTTACTCCAACCATGTTTCTGAATGTGACATGAACGACATCACTAACGCCGTGCAACAGGAAGCAGGTTTTGTGTTGCGTAAATACAAAAATCCTGCACATCTGATTAAAACCATGCAAATTCTCAACGACATTTGTAAAGCCGTGGAACCACTGTCAGATTGTCATCAATTATGGAGAAAGTCCTATGAGGTAAATTGAATATGACGCTTAAAATATGTAACAAAACCCTGTCCGATCCAATAAAGGCGTATTCGTTCATGAACCGTCTCGCATAGGCGGCTTTTTTACACAAAACTATAGGTAGTACGTGAACTTTGAGGACCGGTCAGTGTTCCTGTTGCCTTGGATCAGTTTTTTTTTATTTAATTATATTCACTGGAGAAATATAATAATCTTTAATCCGTTTACTGGCTACGTTAATGTGTTCGCAGTACGACCACCAAATAATACTCTTAGGGATCGGACAGGGTTTTCGTTACACGCTGTATACAGTATGTCACAGTCTTGTCAAATCTTTCATACCGTTTAAATTTTCTTAATCTAAAATGCAAGGGTAGCGGATGCATTCACTGGGTTCCCACAAAAACGTTCACTAGACAACCTACGGCAAGTGTAATTAATATCGGCATGCAACAGAAATTCATCTACATCATCATAACATATGTTTGTTTGTTTGTTAATTTTTAGGGTGAGAGTTCTTATTTAATTTATAAAGTACAAATAAGTGGCTATAAAACTGTGTTTTGTTTGTCAGTACCTAATGCCGGTGAACGCAGCGGAGGCTGCAGTGTTAGCTTCTGTATTATTGGCTCAAAGAACTAAGGCAATGGTCGTTATAGTACCAACTGTAACCGGTAGAACTGTAAAACAGGTGGTTCACATGAGTCAAGATTTGTTCATCATAGCAATTACGTCACATCCACTTGTCGCTAAGCAATTACAGCTGTATAGAGGAGTTATTGCAATTATTTATGACAGTAAGTTGAGAATGATAATTATTATATTATTAAGGTACCTACACCTAGAACAAATAAAATAAAGACCACGTTCAAGAAATTGATGAACCGTTAAAGAAAAAAGAGGTGACAGCTCTTTTGTAGGATGCTTATTTATTTTCGTTGCCGCAGTCAACATTGAGCACAAAACCACTCGTTTTAAAAAGGTTCTTATCTGCGGACAAAATATATTTTTTTATAATATCATTTCTTAAGAGAATAATAATTTAATTGCAGAAAAATGTATAAAGAATTGGAAATTAGACATGGAGAAGCGTGTAGATTTAGCAGTTCATTGCGGAACTAAATTCCAAGTCCTTAAACGAAATTCACGTTATGTGGTGCTGAGGAAAAGCAGTCAGACCAGTTCTTACAATGATCATGTCAGCGCATGGACTGTACTCACTAACGAAGAACTAGCATGCTTACAGTAAGTTTTTAATTGCACTTTTTTATACAGTATCTGAAAATACGTCCCATATTTTACCGAATTTCGTTTAATACAATAATTCCAACAAAATCCACAACTCTGATCATCAATCTTTTTAAGGACTGAGCAGAAATTCATTTAATTACTAACATCAAGATTTTTTTATCATGCCTTCAAAATACACACATCAAAAGTGTCTAGGGATCAACATATATTTTTGCAATAACTTTTCTCCTGATTGATATTAATTAAAATTTTCTTTAAGGATTCATCGAATAAAGTGTTTTCGTTTGTCACAGTAACGATAAACCAAGTCACCTTTGCATTAATAAAGAAATTTGCCATTTTCCTAATAAAGGGATTTTTGACATTTGAACCACTAACACAAAAGTTCGAAAAAAAGACTGAAATAACAGTTTTCTTTAAAATTTTATTGGGTAACTTAAACAATTAATAATCCGTGTTTCTACCGCGAACACTAACAACACAAGAACATCGGTTTGGCATACTCAAAATGAGTTCATCCAAATCACGCTGTGGAATGGCCGCCCATGTTCGTTGCAACAACAAAAAAAGGTCTTCTTGCGACTGGATACCCTCCATATTCGGCAGAGCTCTTCTCTGTAGCATATCCCATGCATGCTCAATCGGGTTCAAGTCTGGCGACTGAGCAGGCCAGGGCAGGACATTGATGTTAGCTGCGGCGAGAGTCTGTCTTACAACTCTTGCGGTGTGCGGTCGTGCATTATCATGCATTAACTGAAATAAGGGACCGATTTGCACTTGTAGAGGAACGATGACGTCTGATACAATCGTCTCAGCATAAATTTGAGCGTTGAGGTTGCTTCTGATCCAAATCAACTCAGTTCTTCCGCCGATCCAAATACCCGCCCATACCATGATGGTTCCACCACTATAAGGATGGACTTCCTGGCAGGATTTTAATCGCTGTTGGCGTCCAGGGGTTCTCCAGTGTCGTATACGTCTTGTATCCGGTCTCATACCAAAACGAGACTCATCAGAAAAGCACACGAAACGCCATTGTTCTTCTGCCCAATTTCTGTGTTCAAGAGCCCATTGATATCGAATCCTACGATTGTGCATTGCTATAGGTGGTACCCGTAGCGGTCTTCGGGAATGAAGGTTCACTTCATGCAAGCGGTTTCTGACTGTTTGGTCGCTAATTAAGTTCCCTGAAGAGTGATGAAGCCTCACGGCTAACATCATGGCGGTTATTGTTGGAGCTCTTCGAGTTAAGATTTGAATGTATCGGTCTTGTCTCCGTGTGGTGCAGCGATACCGTCCTCCATGGCGCTCAGCCACGGTACCAGTGCTTCGGTAACGTGTCCAAAGTCGACTGATAACACTCTGACTTGTATTCAGAGCTAAAGCCACAGTACGTTGCCGGGAACCAGCTTCTATCATTCCCACGGCTCTGAGTATTTCTTCCCTGCTTAAATGACGTCGCCGCTCCATAATAACGTTGGTTTTAATCAGTAGTAGGGAAACAGTAGCACTAATAATGTCTTCAATGCGTTGTATGTTTTTATAGGGAAAATATTGACAGCTGATTTTCATCTTTTACTCGAATTTGATTCACAGTTCCTGATTCGAATTATGAAATGCACCAAAAAGGATCCATATAAATTTATAAAATCATAAATTTATTACAAAGCCACATCTCAATCTCAAGAAATCCGCATAAAAATGCTTGATCCCTAGACACTTTTGATGTGTGTATTTCATTAATGATAGATACTAAGTAAAAAATATTTTAGGTTTTTATTAGATAGTTATACTAGCCTGCCACACATGTCCATCATTGCAACTCCTGTAAGCCAGACTCTACAATGATAACCAATGAATACCACCGAGACAATTAACCTCGGTATGTCCCGAAATGCCCAAAATCTCGTCGGGCACGAATAACAGTCTTCGAACCCTCAACGAAATTAATAAAAAAATTGTATCCACTTCCCCCCACTGCAAGCGGGAGACAAATTAAAAGAAAATAAAGGCAAAGAAAAGATTTTAGCAACGGGGTTAATCCCATTTGCACAGTATACATATTTTTTAAATTAATGGATCCTAAAAAATCTCTTAGGAATTGTTATTAGATAGCCATAAAGTATCTATTCATTATTTTTTATAGCTTAAAAACCAAACGGGCTCGCGACTAAAGTAAGCAATGGTGCCTTCGACGAACACCGGCAGACAAGAGTTACGTTGCCAACTATTTCTGGGGTTGCTTTAACCCCACAAACAAGAAGAAATGCAGTGGTGACGCTATATGTTAGGCGACATAGTACACTTTCCACGGGAGTATACAGTTCAGTGTAGAGCGAAGTATGTACTACTACTGCAGAATTTAAACATAAATACTTAATTATACTATTCTGTTATTCTTTCTTTTCTAATAAACCTGATTTTAGTAGACTGTAGTTTTATTGTACCAACCACTTTTACCTTTTGTTCAACAGACTCTTAGGACCACGACCCCATTAACGCAAATGTAAGAAATACAGGATTATTTTATATTGAGTATAAAACTGAACCACTTTTCCCAAGAAAGATGCACCTGATTACCTCGTTGAATATGCGCACTCCATAGAAAATAATCATGTATATTATTCCGGGTTTCCGCTAATGTTCAATGAATTTATTTCACATACAATCTGTAAAAGACGTTTACTTCGCGTTATTTTTAATATTTCCTCCTTCATAGCATTAACTGCATCTTTATTTTCAACAATAGCTTCTGCCTGCGATTTCGTCTGTATTTGACGTTCAGAATTGGGTCCAAAAAGAAATGAAAAATGAAATCACATTTTTACACGTAGTATAGCTTGCGCTGTAATAGAGAAAAATACCAAATTTCAAAGCTGTCTGCCCACGACTTAGCTCGGTAACAATTTCAATTTTCCCTCGGGAATCACTCAAGGAATTGGGATAAAAGGTAGCCTATGTTCTTTTCCATGTGAAATGCTACATGCATGCCAAATTTCATCCAAATCCGTTCAGCCGTTTTTGCGTAATTGAGTAACAAACTTTCAAACATCTAAACATCCAAACATCCACACTTTCACATTTATAATATTAGTAGGATAATATGAATGACTGTCTCAGAAATCGTTTAAATAAGTTTTCAAACACAACACGCGAGTCCAACCGCCAATGTCGCGGAGGTGCTCTAAAACCCATAGAAGCAAGTTTACAAGCCATTCCCGTCTTTATTGTAAAAGTTTAATAGAGAGAGGATCTGTAAATGGACCAATCAATACTTTATTGTGCTTTTGCAAGCGCTCCGTTTCAAACTAAACGAACTGAAGGGGAAGAGAATATAAGTACACAACCCGAACTCCCCTTACAATTGTTAAGAAAAAAGTTGATTTTATTTATAGAGGTTGTGTATGGAAGGAGATATCGTACTATTATCTTCTCACATGTAGGTTTGTTTGTTGATGAAAGACATTCAAACTTGTGTTCATTTTCACTATGGTTTTAAATCCAGTATAATTTGTCATCAAGCGCCACCAAGCCAGCTAAAACGTTGGTGAGAACTCATTTAATTACACCAAATTTTCTCAAAAACTACATATCTTCATTAAAACTGCTAACCGACACCATAGTTAACATAAAAAATTAACAGAACCGAAAAATATTAATGATTGCAATAAGAGAAAAATGCTGGCATCTTAGAAGGAATGAGCTTTGCGTCTTTCCAAGTTATAAAAGGTAAAGAAAGAGCTTGCATTTAGTGAATACCCATTCAGAGTTGGGGAAAATTCAGACCACTGCTACCGCGTATTCTCAGCACTTTACGAATGCAACCTCTTTGATGGAAACCGTATTTTTTTTCGACAATCAGACTTGAAGTAAATTTTTTTAGTAAGTCGACCCTTTAGAATTTTGGACAAGGCTTTTAATTTGAATGTTTTAACTTTTTCGGCTGCCGTATGGGTTTTAACTAAAACCCATACGGTTTTCGTTGAATTTTATGACGCCACGGGAAAATATTTTTTTATATTATAATGTATTTTAATGGTGTCGACGGGTAACGACGACTTGTTATTACGTAGGACCATTTGTTTTCGAGACTAAAGGAACATCAGAACTTTTCATGGTAATTATTTAATAGTATAAGTAAAAATACAGTTCTTGATAATATTTTCAGAAAATAAACCTTACTTGCGTTTCATAACGCATTATGACTATGACAAGACGAATCAAAATTATATGAATTAAATAATTATTTATTCTGCACATTTCATATGTTCAAAAAAAATATTATACGAAGCAAACCTTACCTGCTCTTGCATACCGCGCCCTTTACTCTTACCTATATTAAAACTTAAACCGAAACTTACGAAAGTTTCCTATTATGGTGCTCTAGCCTTTCACCCAATGTTTCAGTAAAATTCTCAAGATCAAAAGACTTTCCAAGTGGTTGCTCGAAATTTCCATTATACTACTTCAAAAAGTGAATTTACATTACCCTCTGGAATAATTTGTGATTTAAACTTCGAACCCGTAAAGTTTTTTTTAATAATATAAATTGGTTGTTGCAAGTTTATTAACCACAACTCCTTTTATTTTGTCGTGGTATTTAAAATTGGAATTACATTTGTTACATTATTTTTATTTATTTTTATTGAATCTTTAAAATTAATATTTTTACCAAGCATTCTATGATTAATTTATAAAACAAATTAAGTCCCATATTGATTTCACATCGTTATTAAAATGACTTAAAACATACTCCAGAATCTTTTTTAATCCTACGAAATTTATAAATATTGTTCGAATCAAAAATAATACTTACACAGGTATATTTTTAATAACATATTCTGTATTATAGACACGAAGAGAAACCATGAAATCATGGGAAAACACAGAAAACTAATCAGAATGCTTTCCTTTAAGATACCTTTAACCTAAGATTATGACAAAGTCAATTTAACTTTACGTACCATTCCAAGGATCACTACCTATTATTTCAACAAAGGTTCTAATACAAATAGTGGGTTTTAACCATCAAAAAACAGTAACATCATCGTTCAGTCTACGCTTTAATCAATCGTAAACCTTTTACGTCGTCATTTCCTCGTTCAAGAGTAGATAATAAATTCTTAACTAACCTTACATCTGAGTTCGGACACGTTTCTGTTTCGCAAATCTAATTTTTCTCCCGGGCGAATGCCTTTTTGAGAACTATCCGGGACTTGCTCCGGCTACGGTATTGGCAATTCCGACGAATGTTCCTATCTGTTTCGTTTGGAAACTTTTTGTTCGGCGTTCATGTAGGGTGCTGTGACGGCACGATATTTACGATGATTTGTAACTTTCAACGTATGAAACCATGATATTTGGTTTTGTTGTGGGTGATTATTATGAAACGTTAAATTGCTGAAGTGTTTGAAGCTTGTAGAGATGAAAACCCATGTCTGGTTACGTGTAAAAATTAAAAATACTTTAAATGATTTCGTTCACAAAAGTAAAGTCTATAAACTCAAATTCCTTAGGTACTGCTTTTGTAAACAGGACAATAAACGAAGTGAAAATACGTTTAACACGTAAATACATCCATTTATCTTCTTATTAAGCTCAGAGAAAAAAATATATAAAATAAAATATCTCATCACAATATTTTCTTGTATCGTAGCGAGCGATAATAACTTTATGGTGCGTGTAAAATCCCTTGCAATTTGTTTCGTACATGCCCGAGTTCTAGCGCTCATCTCCCAAATGTATCTGTATTTATTACGGCTTACTATGAAGGTATTTTTAGCAAAAAGAGGATAGGCGCCAAAAACCCAATTCAGGCGCCTTTCAACGAGGAAAACCGGAGAATCAACTTAACACACACTAAGACAAAGTTCGTGAAATGTGAATGAATAAAATGAGTCACTTTTTGTTATTGAAGATTGTTTTTTCTTATTCATCTCATTTTCGTACTTAATTAATGGGTTCATAAAAAAATATATATTTCACTCGAAAAATAAAAATATAATTTATTCTTCTATTTAAACATTAATTTTGTGACTCAAGCCAAAAGGGTCAATCAATACAACCAGATTGGAATAAAATATAATATTAAGTCGTCATTGGAGCGTATCGCTTAATGCAAAGTGGGTCGAGGAAAGAATCCTGATTAAAAAGGTCCCTTGTAAGTGTAGAACAAATTGGAAAACAACAACACAGAAAAACAAGGATTGATTCTGGAATAGAAAATCGTTTTATGATTTTGGGTTCGGCATCTATTGCTTGGCCGATATACTTGTTCAACCCAATTTGTTTCTACACACTGTCATCGTATATTTCTGTTTATGTTATTCTTGTTGAATTCCGAAATTATCAATCAGTACATGAATATCATGTTATGTGTTTGATGTCTCAAAGAATATTACAGTTAATCGGTTTTCGATATTATAATATTTCGTTGACTTTAATGGCGATTCACAACATAGGTATAAATGTTTCCGAGAATATGCACAAATAAAAAAATTATTGTCACAAGAGTCCTCGGATTCTAACGACAAAGTTTCACCATCACAAAGCGTTGCATTATAAACTTCGAAGCAAAATTTTGTCCAGAAACTTGTTGACAAAATAAATTAAATCCAACATTGCATTCAAATTGTTTTAGTAAACGTGCCAAAAACGTAACCGCATGTGTTAGTATTGTGTTGAATTTAAAGATGATATGTTACAAGAAGTGACAAGTGGCTGGCTCATCGCCTTAGCCCCTTTCAATTATATTTTAAAAACTCTCATCTAGAATGTCTACTTTGTTTATGAGAAATACTTTCGCAAAACTTAGAATAGTTAGAAACGAAAAGTCATTTTTGGGAAGCCATAAATTATAAATAATTAAAATATAAGTGATGCAAAATAAAATTTGTTGAAATGACGCTTGTTCAAAGTTACTTCGTCGGTCTTTAGGACTTTAATTGATTGTCTCACCATTACATTAACAACACATGACATTATAATATACTGGATATTTATTTAAATAATAATTCCACTAATGTCGTTACTGTAAATTGAATCAGAGAAGGTTTTATAATACAATCTTTTTTCATGAAAGTCTGATAGAGAATAAAACAAGATTAGTATTGGGAGCAATGAACTTATTTTCTTGTTATCATTCTGAAGCATACGCTAGGAGTATGGGTAACAATTTTTTGCTTAGAATGCGGTTTATAGAAAATAAGGTTCATATTTGTTTGTGTTTGTTATTCTAGATCTAAAAAGTCCCAGGTAATTGTTTTTTTTAAGTGAATTATAATTCAAATTAATATAATATGAATCCGTCACATATTCTTTAGTTTAACCACTATTTTACGAGATTTTAGATATTTAATTATTGGGTATCCAACGTGAGTTATTCGACGCACATTCTCCGTAACACGTAAACGAAACAAAATTTAGTTTTTATGTACTTAACGTTAAAAATATCTTTCTAAGCTTCTAATAAATCTAGTATATTATTTCCTTATTTTTAAGCTGTCGGTATTCGTACAAATACATATTTTCCTCCTGCCGTTCGTACCAATCACACACGGCGTTTATTTAATCAACTCGCATAAACCCAAGAAATCTCTTAGGCAAAACGTATTACTTAACTGAAAGAGCAACGGGTAAGCGGAAGTGAAGGTAGAGAATATAGTCCATAATTTAATACGTCTAAAGGGTAGATATCTTTTAAGGGCGAACGACAAAAAAGGCGCTACCTTATTGAATAGAAGGTCCGCATTATTCACACATTATATTTGGACGACAATACAAACGCGGACATAATGGGATTGAGTTTTATTTTTCTGATGTTACTCGTATTTTATAGAATGGTTCAATGCCGTCGTGTTGAGGGCATTGTTTGAGAAATTATGACTTTCCTTTGACATCATCACATTGATGAGTAAACAGTTTTTGTTTAATGTTTCAAGAATTGAATTGACTGACTGCACGGATAGCCGAGTGGTATAGGTCACCACGCTAATTACCGCTATGCGCGACGTGCTACGGGTTCGATCCCCGCATGGGACAAGTATTTGTGTGATCCACAGATGCTTGTTTCAAGTCTTAGTGTTCTTTGTGCATGTGATTTGAATGTTTGTGAAACCCCCGCGATACAAGGATTAAATTCCTTAGTGCGGGCGTCGTTTTTTTTTTTATAAGAAAATAAGGAAATTTAAGACCATCATCAATTGAACCCTTTTGCAATTAATAAAAATATTATCCATCATAGTCACATCAGTACTAACAGTTACTTACAAAATCGTCTTCGATCTTTTACAATGCGCTTTATATGTCCTTACTATATCGACTTTTTCTGGAACTCAGCACGTAATCCAAGCTTAGTAGAGTGAACGATTTTTCAATCACGATGGAAAATTGCATTTTTCTTCTTTGATGAAGCACCTAACTATTAATCTTACTATACGAAGACATAATCCGGGGAAAGGAGAGGTTAAACGTCACAGACTTCGATAAATAAGTGTCGCCGACTGAGTCTTTGAAAACGATATCTTTGTGAGTTTCTGTAAAGTACTAAAACATACTTATTTTTAAGCTTCTTCTTGTGATTACGGTTTCAAGTCACAAACTGCTGCCACGAGTTGGCTTTTAAATAAAGTACGCAAAAGGAAAATCTTTTTCGTCTAGAAGATGATAAATAACTATTAAATTTTTTATTTTTATTTTCACTGAATTTAATTTATTTTATGATGATATAGCTTTCCTGTTGCTCAAGTGTTTTATGTTTATATAAGATCCGTCAAAACTTGATTTGCAGAAGCATACGCTGGTGCTTTTCAGCAGTTTGTTGATGGTTGGTTTGGTTTTTCTGAGCTGATTGGGCCATTGTGCGGTCTATTATGCAGCTTGTTTATTTTATTCAATAACCTTTATTGGGTGCAGTAATGATTTATTGTACAGTCAACTGCAAAAGTACATGATCAGCTTCACAAATTCAATACTAATAAACGGAGTTCGTGTCAGAACCGTGTGGCGTCGTGACTTGCTGTCGACTGTATCCAGATAGATTGATAGATGGATAATAATTTAGAGATAGATATTACGTATAACACAAGAATGATTTCTTTATCATATTACAGAGTTCGAATTTTAGCACGTAACTTAAAGTTTGTAAAATGACGAAATCAGAATAAAGTGGGTCATAAAAATACCAATAGGTATATTAACATCGTAAAAACCTCGAACCTATCAAATCAGTGTGATTTTATGATTTCCATAAAAACACGGTCGATTGGTTTTCTTTTGCAATTTTATATATTGCACAAAGGAAAGTTGGATCAATTAAAATTTTACTTGGCCCGGTGTGAATTCCGAAAAAAACCTATTAACATAAAACATTCGTTATTTTCAAGGCGAAGAAGTTTTATGGTTTGTAAAATATTGAGGGCATAAATAAAGCGGCTGTCTTGTATAACAGCACGTCCCCACACCTCGGCTCTACGTAGAGTCGTATTTTATCTCGGATTCTCTTATTCCTGAAAATAAAAAAATATGGATATAAAATTGCCAACGTGCACAGTTTTGGATGCTGGATTGCGTCCCACGTGGCATGTTTTGTAATCGGACAACAACGTTTTGGTAGATCAACTTGATACTCGAATGTATCTACATTCCTGATAGCCTGGTAACCAGATTTGGATTACCAGAAATAAAACTAAGTACTAACACAAAAAAAATGTGCCAAAAAAAAAAACAATATTTTTTTCCCCTAAGATCTTCTGAGGTAGACATAATATGGTACACACGTCAGTATTTATAAGAGCCCCCAATAGTTTACGTTCCTATCCCAACGGGGTAGTAAATCGTTGCGACAAAAATAGGCAAGGTATTTTTCATATCTTTTTATTTCCAGTTCCAGTGGCAGCTTTGTTTAGTGTTCAGGCATATTTTGTTTTGTAATTACTTCCCAATATCCTCCATCCATTTTCACAGACAAAATGCATCATTTAGGCAAACATTTACATATAAGACTCGTATATATATAATACATACGATTGGCAGCAAACACAGTGAAATGCTAAGTCTCTCATAATGTTAAGGATCCGAAATATAAGAAATTGTTAGGTGTTTTGGCACTAGGGTCGGCATTTACGATTTAAATTGGCCGTCCTAACATAACAAAGGTCGGCTCGCAAGGAATTCAGATTTCATTTGGACAAAGTGATTCGCTTTTAGTTCGATTTGTTCAAAGATTACTGCACACCGTTCGTTACTTCACATGATTGATATCATACCAATCAGATATGTAAATTTTTTACACAAAAAAATCATGATTTCTTACATCGAAAATAGGTATGATACAATCCATAAAGATTATCAGCCGAAGGTATTTGTAAATATTTAAAAAATAAACGAATTTGACCCTGATTAAACCGATGACAAGCACTTAAGCACTTTCTTTTAATAAGAATTGAGCAATAAAACAATAGCCAAGAAGATGCGAGGGACCGGGATCGCCGGAAAATAATGGAAAGAATCTTTTGCCCAATGTGACGGTATAGCCTCGATGTAATTATATAAAATTATATAATTCTAAGACGAAAACTGTTCGTGCAAGTCGAAAAGGAAATGAAATAACAGTTCCCAAAAACGCACATATAAAGCCGAGCGAAGTGTAACAAACTCACTCTGAAAACGGGTCTAATGGTATATTATAATATGAGCAGTCCTAAGAAAACAAAGGGAGGGTCGCTAGGCATTCGGGTTACATTATGCCCACGTAATTTGTTTATAGTTTGTTTGATTTTATAACCAGATTGATTTTCAGAGATTGATTTTGTGACCATAATAATAATTTTAAGATTATGGCTAATTATAAACCTATATTAAAAGTACCTATGGTTTGACCGATAGTAAAGATTAACCCGCGCTTGCCTGGGTTGGTCCGTAGATGAGTTACCATTAGAAAACATACCTTACTGTCAATTGTTGATCTTTGAAAGTTGTTTAGTCATTAAATTTCTGACAGGGGTATGTATTGCCCAATAAATAGGGATAGATAGGCAAAGGCTCTATTATAAATACGGTATTCAGCTAAGATTGGAATAATACGGTATTCTGGTAAGATTGGAAGCCGACCCCAAAATAGCTTGGGAAAAGACTAGGCAGATGAAGATACACTTTAATTAATTAAATAGTTTTGAAGGTCTTGCAATTCGGCGACAAATCCCATAAAAAATCTAAGGTTTTGGAAGTAGAATAAGTGTTGCCTTTTTTCAGTCAATTTTCTCGGTCACTGCTAAAACAAATAATACAATATTATACCTACATAGAGATACAAATTAAAATGTAACAATACAACAATGAAAACTGCTTTCACGATTCAATCGTTAATTTCTGACGTAACACTGAGTTGTTAAACTTTCACGACTTTACGATCTGTGTTAATTACAAAACCTGTTTTGAGTTTACAATGTATATTATTATTAAATATTTGAAGGGAGAATAATTTATAAAACAATTTGTTATATCACATTTACACATTTATTGGAAGCCAAACAAAATATTCCATGTTAATAAAGTCAAGTAATTGTGATAAACCATAATTTTTATTTTTCCATTTATGAAATATCTTTCCGTAATTAATACTTTCATTATTTATGCTACTGAAAACAGGAAATAATTAGGGATATGAAGATGTTTTAATATAGCAATAACGTAGCAATGATAGCAAGCATTGTCACACGGCTCCTTAGATTTTATTACCTCAATTTTAGGATGCGAACTCATAAAGTTAATTAACTGCAAACGTACACCTTATGAAAGTAAATAAATTTGTGTAGCGCTGGAGCTTGTTCAGAGAATAGTGTCATAAAAGTTTTATGGATAAACAATAATATTATTACCATAAATAAGTATACTAGTGGCATAAATATTTAATCATAATGATTTCATAATCATAACAATCATAAAACGTCTGTACCTAAATGTCTCTTTGCTAGCCGAGTTAGTCTTTTCAAAATGTGACAACCTTTGAAATACCCATTATTGCTAGCATTTTAATAGCCGTGTTACACTTCTTGAAGTAATGAATACAATGAAAATTTGCTAGTAGGTAATGGGCTCAAAAGGTTCGCATCCTGTTTTAATTAAAAAAAACTAGAATTAATGTATTTTTTATGAAATGAACTTTAAAACGTTAAGTGCCATGATAAGAAAAACAAAACTTATGTCAATTACACTTCTAAGTGCCTTCCCGGTTGCAAAAAAAGTTGAACATTTGCCAACAGATGGTGTTTTTAATTTCAAGTTAAAAATATTACCAGGGCGTCTTGAGTCGAAACTTTAGTTTACCATTTCAAGTATCAATTTATTATAAATAACTAACTCATTAAAAAGTTTGGTAAAAATCTGTCATATGATCATATCAGTTGTTCTATATATTTTTCTGTTCGTCAACATATTATATACATAGTATATACATAGTATATACATAGTATACACATATTTTCATTTACGTGTAATTTATTTTTCGATAAGTGCTCCCATGCGTACAAATAATTTAGCAATGAATTGACGTTGTTGCTGTTCCAAAGTAGCCCTTGAGAAACCTCAAAGGTACCCACGCTAACACCGTTTACAGAGCAAGCTGAAGCCAAAAGGACGATGCGGTCTACTTTCCTTACCCTAGGGCTTGTTGCAAGTCTGAAAGCATTTTAAAAGCGTCCTCGTAATACAAGATCAAAGTGAAAATGTTCAATAAATAATGTTAAATATTTTGGGGGTCCTAAGACTCACCAATTGTTTATATAAACTAAAGAGTTTCTTATCATGTCATGGTTAATGCAGTAAAGCTAAAATGTAGTCTAATATCGTTTTTACTGTCATACATTATAAGGCATATTTAAATCTACCAAATCGACCTAAGTAATTATTAAGTGACCTAAAGGTCGGTTTAAGACATTACATAAAATTATCTTAACAATATTAAAATTTTAAGCTCCATCCAGTGTCAGCCTATTTGATTTTATTCTTAAGGAAAATGTTAAATTATTCACCTGCTTAAATAAACTATTTATAAACAACTTGCCATTTAATGAACTGGAAACGTGACTTCAAATAACTCACATGAAAAAATATATTTTATTTGTAATTGCACTTATATGAGCCATTGTCGTTTTATAATTTTTTCATGCTTGCATCAATACGAAAAGACCTGAACAAAGTCTGAAAATTCACCCTTATAATACTCCTTGAAGTTCCTTCCTTAGCAACAGACATGATAAGAAAAAAGAAGCAGACCGTATTTTTGTATAAAAATGTCTCACAACTTGTGCCTTTAATATTTTAGATAGCTAACAAAAAGTCTGATGCAAAAAGACACCTTTGTCATCATGTTTCATTGTATCAACCGCGTCACTGCATAGTCAAAGCGTCGTAAAAGTTCCAGCAAATGACATTATCTTTAAAAAGTATTTTAATTCGATGAAGAAAGTTTTGCGAAGTTTCCGCGTCGGTCGTCGGCAATACGTTGTCGGACGATTTGCATTTTTATGAAAACGTTTTACCACTTGGTCTGGAGACCTCAACAACGGCTTGTACGAAGCGAATTTGACTTAATATGTATAGACTAGCAGTTCATTCAACGCAGACTTGAATTAGCATTCTGTCATACTCTCCGTGCTCATAATTTTGATACTCGTATAGTGCAAAGGTAAATTTTATTTAAGTCGACAACAGTTGCATTTTACCTAATTATGGTTATAATTATTTCACTTCTATGAATTCTTAGGAAAGAGCACTGTTAATTCAGTATTTTATGGATGAACCAAACTATATTTGAAAATATTCTTCCTTATTTTTCTATTTAATTCAATAACTTACGTACATCCACGCAATCAAGGCAGAAATAATTGAGTAAATTTTACAAAAGTGCAAGTGTTTGCTAGAAAAATATTGTATTCATAATGTTTTCTGACATTTACGCGAATGTTAGACATTGAACAGTCTGCTCGTGACCATTGAGACCTGCAAAGGCGTTGAAATGTCGGACACTAAAATCAAAATAAACCAGAATAGAATCCGTTTTAAAAGTAGTTTTATTTAAATATTGTTATCACTCATAAAATGATAATACGAGTAGATCTAAATGTGCATTGAACCTTCCTTCACTCTTGAATATAAATATTCTCTTAGAGAATACTTTAATTACACAAAGGTAGAATCAGCAGTATGCAGCTGTAGAAAAATAATATTTAATTAATAGTGGCCAGTTATATATTACTAACTAGCAGCTGAATGTAATGAAAAGAAAATATTATAAAGGGTAACTGTACTACTGTAGAGTCTGGACTCTAAATAAACGTTTCTCTTGATCTGAAATGCTTGACTATTTTCTTAGTTCAACTTTAGACTCGCTACTAGATACACTTTAGCATTATTTTGTGCAGTAAATTAAATTAAATATTTCTTATTTCTCATTTTTTTTAGCACAATGTGTTGTACAATTTGATATTCTGATTACATAGGAAGTCATTACAGAAGCTTAGATACAATTGAAAACATCCATTGCTTAGATTCTAAGCTGAACAAAAGAGAATCAAAACTGCTTTCATGATTACTCCAGCTTTTGAATAAATAGAGTAATATGAACCGTCAAATTCTAATCACAGATCAAACTAAAAACACACGTTGCAATTGTATCAAAAAAGAAAGGAATAAATTTTATTATGTAAAGTATAAGTTCTGTATACATTTTGTTATTTTAGTTGGTGTGTAAATTGTAAATCTTCAATTAAAATTTAAGTCTCATTTGAAAGCGATTAAGACTCGAAATCGTATAACCAGCCCCACAAAGAATCCGTCCGCGTACTAGGAGCACCTGAATTCCCGCATAAAATGTTAAACATCTGGACGTCGCTTCTAGGACATCTCCTATTCATTCGTGTACCTTCCATCGTTTTTTCACCTTTACATTTTCGTGCTCGACCCAGTCACTTTGACTTTTGTGTTGTACACACTTTTTTTAGAAAATTCGTCAGAAATGCTTCGACATAATAATTATAAAAGCTTTTTTTCTGGCCCTATACCTTGAACTTTGAATTTAAATAATTTACAGTTGTCAATCTGTATTATACTATGCATTGATAATTAATATTTATAAACATAACTACACATACACACCTAGAATTAAACTATAAATATAAAACTAAAGAAAATTCAAAAATTGCGCCAAAAGCCTAAAATGGATATTAGTATGTTTAATAAGTGTTGTATTATCAGGTAGGTACTAGAATGAAAAAATATTAAAAAAGTCCAAGATAATGAACATTGTATTTTTGCCACGTATCACAAAAATAATTGAATTTCCCGTATCAATATTTACATCTACACGTACCATGCAGTCCCACACAAGCCGGGCTTATTAACAGTTAACACGATACGGAAATTAGTACCGCATTCACTAAAGTTGCACCCGACGCTGGCTGCAGTGATAAATCAACACTTCCGGAATACAGTATTGCAATTACTGCATAATAATAATTATAACTCTGAAATATGAACAACGTTACGATGACACGTAGCTTTTGAAAGAACGAATGAACGTACCTATAATTTTTATTTTGACCCATCAAAACAAATATTGATTGTACTGAATTCTAATAAAGTGATTTGTTTTGAAACAAAACCCTGTAGATTAATAAAATTAGGGACGTGACACTATGAAATAAACTAAAGCGTGAGAAAAGGACGAAAATAGATAACAACTAATTTAAAAATGTCAAAGTGCACACGTTTTTACTGGTCGGCAATTTTTTTTTTTTTTAATTTGTATGTTAGTCGGTACTAAATTTGACAAGCTATTATTTTTGCCTGTCCTTTTCGTATGTACTCTTCGGGCTCCGTATCTAGGCGAGCCTGAAAAGCAAACAAAATATTTTCGTCTCTTTCTCAACCACCGTTTAGTCTACTTGCATCTCACGCATAGCAAATAATGAATTTAGACTCCTGTAACTCATTTTTATAGAAATTTAATTCCAATAAATGGCCAAATTAAACTGTCGAACCCAAAAAATGACTAATAGCGTTTGCATTAATAATAATATATCACATACACATATCTTACTAAAGATCACCAAATTTTAAATTTAGATCATATTTTTATGAGATTTGAGATAGATTTGAGATAGAGAGAGTTACTATCTATCTTTTGGTTCCATGTAAATAATTTGAATAAATAATGAAATATGGCGTGGTGCCCTAATTCCGGTTCAATGTCCGGATTCGTATGCACATGGTTGCAGGTTCGAACCAAGCAAGTACCAACGCCATTGAGCGAGGTGTGGTGATCAATGCTCATTCCTTCTATATATGGAAGAGTGGGACATTTATAAGCCGGTATTATTAAATAGTTTGAATACAAAACATGCAGGATCTTGGATAACCCTTGTTTTTCACCGTCTACAAACTCATGCCCTTTGGAAAAATTATGAAGAGGAAGTTCAAAACAGTCTTAAGAAATTTTTACTTTAGTAGTAGTCGACTATTTAAGCCGAAGAGCCAAGAGATCCTGAACTTAAGCAATTAGTGAGCTCCAGTCAGACAGCAATTAACGGAATATGCTATTCGAAAGCAGAAAAGGTAGAAATAATTCAGCCAATAACAGGGTGCTTGACGACTTGACTCGTTAGCTAAATAATTCATTAACTACTAATGACCGAAATATATCAAGTACTTACTTGGGTGAAGTAAGTACTCGGAGAATTGGGTGTTATAATTAATACTTGAGTCGTATAATAACTTTGTAGAATGAAGATGTGTAAGAGGAAATTTGTGTCAAGTTGGGTTATGTTCCTAAGGGCTGCTTAATGTGTAACTCACTGTACCCATGTCCATTACCGCCGACGAAAACACGTGGAGGTACTTAATAGTTTCCGCAATCTTTAGTAAACATAAGTTTGTATATACAGGGTGTCCAAGAACCTGGCGTCCAACTGGATTCCCACGATGCCCCAAGTTCTAACAGTACTCAGAAAAATATTTTAAAAAATCCACCCCATGTACTTACAGAATTATACTGATTTCAAAAAAAAAGGGGGAAATGAGCACCCTGTGACATACTTTTGAATGCTGTGACTGCTAATGCTGATAATTTCGATATTTCTTGGAGGTTTTGTAATCTAGGGTATTGCTGTGTCTAAATAGAATGTAAAAATAAAGTACTTATTGTACCATTTTAAAATAAAATATTATTTTAACTAAAGGTGATATGGAAAACTATTGAATTTCGCAACTTTGACCGACTGTAGTGTAAAAAAAATGTACCAAAATAGTATGGCAAGTGACGTCAAATTTTGACGCGTTTATTCCTCTTTTTAAAAAGGTATAATACTTACACATTAATTTGAAAAAAAAAATTTTGATAATATTTTTACTCAACAACCCAATTTTTACGAAGTGCCTACCTACTAACGGTAACTGTCGGACCCTTTCTTATCTTAGAAACTGTTATGTTACTACTATTATTTACTTCGGTTCCAAGAGTGAGCAAGAAGGAAATACACACAGGTAGATGGGTTCCCAGTAGAATAAAAGCAAAGAATGTTAGTTTAAAGATATTTTATTACAATAAATGTTCAAAATGTTGACCACCCGCGGCAATACAAGCTCTCACTCTCCTTAAAAAAGACCGCTTTATGTTTCGCGAGTAACTTTTTTGACGTATCACCTGCACTGCTTGTGTTATCTTCTCACGAAGGTCAGCGATGTCATTAATGGGCTTCGCATAAACGAGCTCCTTCATAGTTCCCCAGAAAAAAAAATCCAGCGGATTTAAGTCAGGTGAGCGGGCTGGCCACGGGATTGTTCCTGATCGCCCAATCCACCTGTTCGGGTATTGCTCGTCCAAAAACTCTCTAACGGATACGCGAAAATGTGCTGGACAGCCGTCGTGTTGGAACCACATATCTGGTGGGGTCTCTTCTAGTAAGTTTGGCAAATCATTTTGAAGAAAATTTAAATATGATTCGCCAGTCAAATTCTCGGGCATCTCAAATGGACCAATAATATTTCCACAGAGAATACCGGTCCACATGTTCACTTTGAACCGGTACTGGGATCTATCTTCTCGCATCAAGTGCGGATTTTCCACATGCCACTCGTGCAAGTTGTGTAGGTTCATGTAGCCATCCTTCTTAAATGTTGATTCATCTGACCACAAAATTTTGTCGATAAAGTTTTCGTCTTCTCGATGTTTTTGCAGGATTGTTTCACAAAACGCGACTCGGCTCGGATAGTCTCGAGGTAAAAGACTTTGCACTCGCTGTACGTGGTACGGATGATATTCTTCTTTTTGGAGAATACTGTGTGCTGTGCTCTTCGGTATCCCCGTATCAGCTTCTATTCCTCGCACAGAGATGCTTGGATTTGCCGACACCGCCTCTAAAACTTCATCGCGTATGAAGTCATTTACGGGTCGTCCTTCACCAGCTACTTGATTGGGGAACCGCCCGTCACATAGTGATCTGTGCACATTAATGAAAACTCGATGGTCGGGATATCGCGTAGCCCTCGGATACCTTTCTCTGTAAAGTCTCGCTACAGCTCGTCCATTACCTCTACATTCTCCATAAATGTAGTGCATATTTGCGTATTCTTGCGGAGTGTAGGTCGCCATGGTAGCACACACAAAACACAAACTGTCCAAACACAGGCAAAGGTCGTCGTAAAGAGTTCGTTTCAAAGTCCAGAGCACAAAGAGTAATCGAGTCCAATAAACAAAGCTTTAAATCGTAGTACGTGATCAATGGTAACAATAAGAGAGAGGTGCGTAGTAACGGCAGGAGGCAGTGACGCGTACTGACCGTACTGTTATCCTAAATAGCACGATCCCAGATAGCGTCACTATCTATCCCACTCGCACCTCTAACCTTTTTCTCCCTCACTCTTACCTGAATAATGGGGTACCATAAAGAAGAACCAGCAAATCGCAAAGATAGTTTCTGTCTTGCTCCCTCCTGTTGTAATAACGAATCACTATGGTGAGATGCATGCACATACCGTCCCTTACGGTCTAACCTGTTTTTTGAGAGGCCTGTTGTTATTTTTATGAGCATACAATAGTAATTCTTTAGAGGTTAGATTCAATTCGTCGTAAATTTTTCTTTCTAAGAATTCTGTAAGACATCGTAAAAATTGGGTTGTTGAGTAAAAATATTATCAAAATTTTTTTTTTCAAATTAATGTGTAAGTATTATACCTTTTTAAAAAGAGGAATAAACGCGTCAAAATTTGACGTCACTTGCCATACTATTTTGGTACATTTTTTTTACACTACAGTCGGTCAAAGTTGCGAAATTCAATAGTTTTCCATATCACCTTTAGTTAAAATAATATTTTATTTTAAAATGGTACAATAAGTACTTTATTTTTACATTCTATTTAGACACAGCAATACCCTAGATTACAAAACCTCCAAGAAATATCGAAATTATCAGCATTAGCAGTCACAGCATTCAAAAGTATGTCACAGGGTGCTCATTTCCCCCTTTTTTTTTGAAATCAGTATAATTCTGTAAGTACATGGGGTGGATTTTTTAAAATATTTTTCTGAGTACTGTTAGAACTTGGGGCATCGTGGGAATCCAGTTGGACGCCAGGTTCTTGGACACCCTGTATGTGTTTTTATACATATATGTGTTTGTGTTGCAACTATACCTGCTCGTGTTTGGATTGTTGGCGTTTCCTTCGTGGGCTTACTGATATTAATAATATATATTTATGTTTATAATACTCATGCCAGTATTGAATCTATTTTTAGTATATTTCATTGACATATACCAAGAACTATCTGCCCCCATCCAATTTATAATAGTCTCACTAATCTACTTTTAGTATGTTTCATTGAGATACCCACAGCTACGCCCAACCTATGTTATATTAAAGTTTTTCTGCTTTGTGAAATAGATGTTACAATTAGGTATGATACAAATTAATATTAGGAGAATATGACCATAAAAAGCATTACTAATTATTCATATTTATAAGTGCATCTATTTAAAGTTGTTTTCTTAAATTTGAAATTCTATTTAATTTTTTATATTTTGAGCCTGAACTGTCCCACTGCAGGGCAAAGGCCTCCCTTTCTTCCTTCCATTTTTCTGTCTGAAGTGCCAAATGAGGTCACTCCTTGTTAAAGGTGTCCAGTTCGTCCGTCCATCTCCACCTGGGTCTTCCACCTGGCCTTCGTCTGTTGGGGTACCAAAATGCTGTGACTTTCGCCCATATTTCCACTGGCATTCGGCACACATGTCCGGCATACACCATGATAGTAAATTACTTTCTGATATACATTACAGTTAAGCTTGTATAAATTCTCATTTTAATTATTTTAGTATTGCAGTATTCAGTTGCTCAGTAACGCGGAGGAAAAGTTTGCTTACATAATTCACTCTGAAGACCATTGGAATGTAATTAACTACCGTACCGTGTACTGTAATTAAATAGAGCTCTATAAATCTTGTGTTTTTCTCGAATCCTATCTCTAATGATAACGGTTTTAATCGTAACGACTCCACAAATAACCAAAAAGTTTATGACGAAAATACCTTTCACATAATTTAATGTAATTTTAATTAATAACTTGTTTAGTTTAGCCGGTGTGTGTATCTAGTAATGTAGTGCTAACAGACAGAAATTTAGAGGTGTAAAATTTTTGATAAGAATAAGATGTTACCAAATCTTTTTATTCTTTGTAAATTCCACTTAAAAGTAATGTTTTTATACTTTGCTAACTTAAATTTAAAGAGTTCTACCAAAAATCACTTTTAAACGAAGCTTTCAGCATTTCTCTAGAAAGATAATCACGTAAAAATAACCTCTCATATCATCAATTTTGTACCGAAAGGTTTGGATATTAATATTGACATGGAAAGTAACTAAAAACCAGTGAACAAGAAAAATGTATAATGTAATAGACTCATTATAATATATAGATTAGTCTTCATTAGTTTGTTGAATATAAAATTATATCTTTACCTACTATGCGTAAGTTACCTATGAATTGTTCAGCTTGTGACTATAATATTATATCCTCTTTTTGCTGTGACTTCAACTCTATCGTAATAAATCAAAATTTCATATAGGTAGATGTTCTTAGTTTTGCACCGAATGATGATAAAATTATTTTTTATTATTCCTACAACTTATCGCTAAGTAATCATGAACACTTTTAAATATAAATCTTTTAAATATTTTCCACAACATGGATTTAATTTTATATGAATATAATATTCATATTATTTTATTATATTCATTATAAAATATGTATTGCGCCGACCAATGACATGGCCAACGATATGTATATAGGAAAAGGGCAGGGAGATGGTGATGATGGTATTAAGAGATAAAAAAAGTTTAGAAAAAGAAGAATACTTTCTATTCAAATGTAGGTAAAATTGCCATCAAACATTTAGATCATTCTTAAAACACCTATAGATTTTATTCTTTCACCACAGTTTTTATCTCAGATTTTTTCAGCACATAATATTTTAGCACATCTAATAAATATTTATTTGAGTCCTGGTGGGAAAAAGAAACGGCGATTTTATCATAAGTATGTTTCGGATAAGCGAATCCGAATTGAGCATTATGAGTTACATTGAAAAATAGAATATGTAAGTAGGTACTTAATAGAGCTTTATTTATTAAGATACAGAAATAAGAAAAAAGTACTTAGTAGATTTATGATTTCGTTTCTGGACTTTTCATACTGCTAAAAATGCTTTTATAAAAAGAAACATTAAACTCAGTTTTTTGGTGGTTTCTTATTGTGTTTACGAAGCTTCATTTAAATATAAGGTTATCGCGGCTTTAAAATTAATCAATTCGGAGTACTGTTGTAAGTGTCAGTAATTGAGTCAAGTTATCTTGAAGAGGAAACAATAGGATGTCTCAAGCGGAACGATACTTAGAGGTTGGACTAAGCGTGATTTATATTAGGCTCGGAGTTTCGCGAGCCCATGTCAAGCCTGATTCCAAGAGTTACAACCATTAATATTCATTAAAAACCTCAACTTGCTCGCGTTTATTTAATTCTATCAGAACTACTTTTCGCATAAACAGTAAAGTCTGTTATAATTCGCTCTAGTGTCTGTCAGCTTATTAAATACTGTGTGTTAGATTAAATATCACATGTTTCATTTCATTCATCAACTGTACCTATATAAAAATGTTAGTGGAATCTGGTACTATAGTAATTTATATTTAAGTATCGATACAAATTAAAAAATATATTTCATATTGTTTTAATAATTAGAAGTTTACTTACCTATTAAAGTTATAAAATCTTTAGTTCATTAATTTTGTTATTTTATGACAATGTTGTCACCATAAACCATCTCATTGAACAAATATGTTTAGCTGGTGTATATTTATCAACTTTTTTTTAAACACCGCATATCGAACATTCTTCTAGACATATGTACCTAGTTATTCTTTATGCATATTATATTGTTATTTTTGCTTTTAAATTAAATTATTGAAGTAAAACATCACAAAACTTCCTATATTACTTAAGCAATACCCGACAAGGCAAGCATAAAAGTATTTCTTTAAGCGCTTGACTTCGAGCTTACAAAAGTAAACGTTTGCATTCTTGGTGTTTAAAGTGGAAAAAGCAACGAAATAAAGTTTGAAATGCTTTACTCGTTACATTCAATATTCGCTGCACTTCACTAGAATTTTCGAATTTCATTCGCCACCGCAGATTCTCCTTCAGATATATTTCAAACACTAGAGATTCGCCAAAACCACCGTAAAAAGTATTGCAAAAAGTACTGAATATGATGTTACTTACATTAGTTTGAATACAGGTAAACTCGATATTGTCAATCTTAACAAATTTTTTTTGTAACTTATCTTTAAACAATAAGCCGAAATTTATGTTTTCATTATTGCGTATTTATAAGGTAGTTAAGTAAGTATTACAGCTTATTGTATTTTTTTTTTTATTAATTTTATTATTTTAGAAAAGTCTAGTATTGAGAAAAAATAGTCTTAGTAATATTTATTGATCTAAAATTCATGTCCTACAATATCCTTGAATAAAATTTGAACTTTTTTATGCAACAGTTTCATAATCCCCATTTTCTACTCTTTTAACCTTTCTTTAATTTAAAGAATTTTCAAACTTTCGACATTATATTTACCGTCAGAATTAAGTGTAATACCTGCAGCATATATAATGTGGTCCAGTCACTTCCGCGCGGTTTTCGCTTAGTCTTCAATTTAATTTGATCCGACCCCGACTCATCCTCCTTTAGAACCGCAACATGCAATGAACGCTTCTTATAAACTTCTTCAAATTCTGCTGCCTTGACTTTAAAGCTTGGAATAGTTAAGACTGCTTTTGTACCTTATTCGTTTTTATATTTTAACAAGCGACCTGGCTTAACACGGTTGTAGTTTACTATAATGATCATCCAACCATTTTATCCAAAACTAGCTGAGGCCCGCAATATCACCCGCGTAATTACCACTTCTTTTCATTGTTTTAAAAGATTACTAGCAATGTGGGTCGCACATTACTAGTAATCTTGTGAACCCCTTGTGCTAAGCTAAGATGCTTGGGTTATGAGTGGGTTCGCGTCGGTAGTGTAATGGGTGGCATTCGAACCCCACATTATTGAAAGTCGACGCCCTAGCCATTAGGCTAGCGCCGCTTCACACACATTGCATAGTTTAATAGAAAGCCTACGAGTGGGTTGCACGATATTTCTAAATCGGTCTAAAACATCAATCAACTCAGCCTATCGCGTTACATTGCTGGACATAGACCTCTCCCACGTTGCGCCCTAACACCTGGACCTCCGCCTTTGCAGTGGAACCACCGGGAACTGAAGGCCGTGTGCTATGGTGCGCCATCATGTGGTGCCCAACGTGGTGACCACAGTTTGAATTAGTTTTTAAGAAAACGCTGCTGCCTTACCTATATGCCTCAGTCCCTTCTTATGAAATCCACGGATAGAGGGGGGAGTTTTATTCTAAGCCGCAACCCCAACGGCTCTAAAACATAGGTACATTAGCTAAGCTTATAATTAAAAGTTTTCAAAAAATTTTGTACGTTATTTAAAGACACGCATCAATTACCGAAGTGTAGAAAAAAACAACAGTTTGAGAATAAAAATGACAAAAAAGACCTATCTCCCAAACACGGTGTCCCGTTCGTCACTAGGGAAATTATGGAATATAAAATATTTGTATGATCTCCGCCGAATTTCACGCTTGTTTTTTTAGTCACTGTTCCGATAAAAATGTGCAAGAACTTTATGTGAAGTTTTTTTTAATGTAATTAATTACATTCAAAATAATGCTGGCTTCTTGCAATTTTCAATATTATGTCATAATTTAAAAATATTTTTCATATATTTGAAAATGGAATGTTATTTTAGTGTCTGCCCCGCGGTTTTCCCTTTATTGTTCCTGTTTTTATTACATAATGAGTAAATCGTCAATCAATGTTACAAACTATTTGAGTATAAAATTATTATAATCCAATAATTATTACTATAATTTTATTCACTGCACTTAATAATAGTTACTTAGATATTTCAATTATTTTAAATTTCATTTTCATTCCATTTTTTTCAAGAACCTTTCACACAGACATCTCAAAACAGCTAGCTTGAGTTGAGTCGCTTACAGACAATCAGAGAAACTAAACTCAAAATTGCGAAAACTCGATCAGAACAGGCTGGCGCACCTGGCAGTTGACACAGGTGTTTGAGAACTGCCGTAGAGTCAATGACTTAACTTGCCCTTTCAAGCTTGAATTATTAAGATCATACCGTGTACTTACCAACTGTATATGTTCCATAAAGTACACGTAATTTTTGCTACAATTTAAGTGTTTTTCGTTTCTATTTTCGTGTATAATTCTACACACGTAACCAATTTAGCCACATATAAACCGGAAACATGTAAGGACAAAATCATTAAATTAGAACTAGCACTTTTACTAATCACTTATATCAAAGACAACCAAACAACTGTCGTTCAGATATACAGCAAACATGAAACAAATGGAACTATCGACGAGGTTAAAACAAAATAAACTAGTTTGAAAGTCAATGGCGGACAACACGCATAACATAGAGACTGTAAATTTGCATTTTTATTGGAACCGTTTAAAGAAACAATGGACGGATCGGTTAAAACGCTTGCCGTTTGGGAAATTCAACTGTTTTTCCTTTCGTTTCGCTCTCAGAGTATTCCCTTATCGATTTAGCTTGACATAATCTAAACTTTGATGTAGGTCTGAAACAGTGTTTGATTAAAGGTCCAGGGAATTTATGTAGCTTTATCATAGTTGGATCTACCACTTCCCATTTACATGTCAAAGACGTTCCAAATAAAAAAACAAATGAACCATAGAAGCTTCAACATAATGTATTGTTCCAAGTGCATCCAATTTATAGGTGCCTAACTAAATATGCACCGTAGGCCTGATACAGACACATAAGCCGAAATCCTCAACCTTCCACACTAAATCGTATACAAAAACCCTTGTTTACATGAGCCGGCTTCAAACAGTCTTTGAGTGACGTCAATAACAATGGGGGGACTCTCGACGTCACGTACAGCCATAGCTTCCCACTCTTTTTGGCAGCGCAATCCTTCAAAGGCGGATGAAATGAGAGCATCTTAATATCCACGTTTTAGTCTTATTTCGTGTGACATTAGCGAGCCCTCAGCGAATGAACAAAGATGTGGCGTATTCTGCAATACTTGATCCGAAAAACTACTATTTATAGTTGCTTCGGCTTACACAATTATGATTTTCCATACATAGCGTTACGTTAGCAAGCGAAAAGTAAAAGTCTCATGAAGATATTATAATAGAAAAAATAATATTGCATTTTTTTGTTTTACAATACGTCATCAATGTAAAATACTAGGTTCTTACTTTAAAATAATAAAAAATGTGGACAACATCACAAACATTGCTCTGAATCCAAAGTAAGTAGCTAAAGCACTTGTGTTATGGAATCAGAGACAACGAAGGCCACCACAAATAACCAGGCCCGAGACAATGTAGAAATGTGGTTTTTCTACATTGACCCGTCCGAGGATCGAACCCGGAATCAATAATACAATTTGCTTTTACTTTGATTTACCCTTTAGCGATTTAAATCATACCTAATGTTCAACATTTAAAAGGTACTAACAAGGTACATATTCAATATTCATTAACAAAATTCAATGCACTTTAATTATCGAATGAACAGCAACATTCTATCGACATATTTAAAGCCACCGTAAAATTGACAATATTGTAATTGACTGTTGGTGCTAGAATAATGGTGAACCAAATTAGTTATTTACCTAAATAAAATCTAACCTAGATACATATTAACACGTTTCGTAATTGAACACAAATTGTTAGGTATGATAATTTATGTCAAATTATAATGTATTTGAATTTACATCAAAATACATGATTTATACAAAATTGTAATGGGAATTTACCTATTTCATGTGTTTTTACAATACTAATCGCCACGAATTCGCTAAAAACATCATACCTATTTGAAGCAATAACTACATCATTCACATATCTTAGAATATTTGAAAAACTTATAAAACTCCGTCAACTCAATTGCCTTAGCACTAATCACTGTGAGATAAGTTGTTCAGTGCTCCAAATGTTTTTCTGTTATTGACACAAAAATCTGAACATAAAATGACGTACTTGAGAATAATAATAATAGTCTCCAGACCGAATTTTTACCTCGGCGGCCAATCTCAAGTGAGATCAGCCATGTACGCAAAAGATATCGTAGTGCACAACTGTGTGCGCAAACACAGGTGCACTCTCTGTTCCTTCACTCTCATAATCCGATGGGTTGAGATTGAGAATGATAGAACTACACCAACTCAGTGAATAATAATAATATCTTGGGACATTTCACACACGGCCATCTGATCCCAAACTAGGCAAAGCCTATACTATGGTAACCAGCCAACTGATAAACATACTTATATAATTATTTCTAAATACATACATACTCGTATTATAGATAAATAACACCCAGACAAAGAACAAATGATCGTGCTCACCACACAAAGATTTGTCCTGGGTGGGAATCGAACCCACGACCTCCGGCTTAGTAGTCAGGGTCGCTGACCACTAGACCAACAGGCCCGTCAAATTTTGAATTATCTTGGTTTTAAAATTATTCTTATTAAGTTTTATTCTTTTTTACTTTTTTGCAGGATTACCCACAAATTTACAATGGCGCATCCAAATGCAGAGGATTCTTGTAACAGGATGCGATATCCTTTGTGTGGGAACATGAAAAGCATTTTAGTTTCGCGTTACCTACGTTGTCACATGGTTGTCACTAATGAGGTCTTATGTAAATTGCACTTCATTGAAATGCACTCTCATGAATTTTATAATCTGTTTATGCCAAGTAATTAGTATCGCTCACGTTTGTATCGTCATTAGAAAGCGGCTTTTAATTATAATTCTTAGTGAATCGATTGTGGCCGTGAACTAACATATTCATATAAACTTATTAATAAACATGGTAAAAGTATATCTAATAAAATAAGCCTCATATTATATCATGCAAGTATTATTATGGACTATCGATGAATTAATGTTCATATCGATATAAAATGACTTTTCAAACCGATTCTATCGTTGTTTATTTTGATTTTTGTTCTCGACATGTCAACAACTTTGCAGGTGTCATGCAATATGTTTGAAATGTAGTTATATTTTAATACCTAACATTAGCGTAAACCTCAGAAAACAATAATGTTCATATATTTTAATCATAATATAAATAAATTCCCCAATCGCGTCTGTCCGTCTATATGAACGCGGTAAACTCAAAAACTACCAAACTGATTTTAGTAGTTTTGACCAATGGATAGCGTGATTCAAGAGGAAGGTTTTTGTGGATCATACCCTTAGGAACCGGGCCGGGTCCGCTGGTTACTCATAAATCAAAGCTGATTTAAGGTATACTTTGTTGGAAATTGTAACTACATTAAAATTTCTGTAGTCAAGTACAAGTCGTATTGTCTTTATACTATCACACATAAACATAGGATGATTTTGGTCGAGCATGAAAATTTATTGCATAAGTATTTTTTTTCTAAACTCACACACAGCCATTTGAATCCAAACTAGGCAGAGCCTGTACTATACCAGACAACTGATAAACATACTTATATTTTTCTAAATACATATAAATAACACCCAGACACAGAACAAATGATCGTGCTCATCACGCAAAGATTTGTCCTTGGTGGGAATCGAACCCCGGTTTAGCAGTCAGGGTCTCAACTACTAGACCAACGGGTCAGTCAAAATACAAGTTTATACAAATTAAATCAATTGTGATTTAATTGACCCCATCAGCGAGCATAGAATCACCGTTATTTAGATTGCTAAATAACGGTGATTCTATGCTCGCTGATGGGGTGCAAAACAATAAAAAATATAATTACTCTACATGCGATTATTTCTTGCATTAAATCTATACTTATATTATAAAGCTGAGTAATTCGTTTGAATGCCCTAATTTCAAAAATTACTTGGACGATTTGAAAAATTATTCACTGTTAGATAGCCCACTTATTGAGGAAGGCTTTAAACTATCATTTGCTGCGGTAACCGACGCCCACACAGGCGGAGCTGCGATCAAAAGCTAGTATTATTTACATACTTTGAGGACCCTAAATCACTATCACAATCACCTAAATCAATCAACCCAACTACTTATTAATAGAAACCCTTTGTTTTATCTACAACGATAAACCATGCTCACAGAAACTGTCAAACGATGTTTGTTCGTCAATTTACACTGTTTACACTCCCAATAGATGCATGATTAATTTTGTAAATATTTGTAATTGGAGGCGGCAATTTTGTTTATTAACCATCTAATAATTTTCGTAGTTCCTTTCCTACTAATTTAATACTACTTCTCCATTACAAGTGTATGCTAATAATGAGAAAAATCCAACTATTTGTTTAAAAGGTTTTTTTTGTATGTTTGTGTGTTAATATGACGTTTGTTTCCACTTTAAGTATAAATAAAATTGGCTCCTAGGTAGCTTATATCTAGAATATATTTTATTCACTTGAACTATTCCTACAACCCTATTTTTTTAATTGGTTTCTATATTCTGCCTAAATATCAAAAACAAGTGATATCGATAGCAAAAGTTAGTGGAAATGAAAGCTAACTATTAAAATACCTAAAGGTGTTTATTAGAGATTAATTAAATTTAATCAATTTCCATTATAAGTGTTCAATATTAAATTTCGATATATTATTAAGAACTTGTAAGATTTAGATGATGACTTATATTAAACACCTTCCAGGCATGTTTATATAACGAAGAGAATATCAAAGCCAGTATATAGTTATACATAATTATATTAGTTATTGGATACTGAAATCACAAGCAATATCATCTAATATATTATATTGATAGATAATGGAACCGACAGGTATTCCTGCTAATATCTAATATCAGATTAATCTACAACGATCAATCAATACAATAGAAACAGGTTATATATCATCATTTATTCAGCAGAAACATAATAATATTCGTTCTTAAATATATTATTTTCAATCGTTAAATTAGCACGATTCCACGTACGAGAACCCAATGGTACACTACGGCTGCTAAATCTTGGCGAGCCTAAAAAACGATACAAGATACTGTCGCCTCTTTTTCGCCCACCATTTATGCGTTCTTGCATCTCGCTCAAACTGTCTTGTATCTCTTTTCTGACTCGCCGTGATTCTTCGGCCGTATTGTACCGGGAATTAAAAAAAAATTGCTAGTGTTCCGCCAGAGTCGAGAATGCGCGAGCGATCACACGACTCTTGTCATTTTTTTGTATCGAATAATTGATTTAAATAAAATATCCTCTTTTCCTTCTTTTGGATATATTTTACCTTTTAGGTACCAACCCCTCATATACCTATATAGGTTAACCCTTTAAACACCATGGCATTGCATTTTCCAAGGCTCAGCATTCAAACGGTTATAATATGTTAACGTTTTTCCCACCACATTTATAGGCATGTACGATATGCGCCACAGTAGCTATTTGGAAACCGTTGCAATACACGTCCCCTTCCCTCGACGGCGCAAGCAGCACTAATTTGGAACCGAAGTTGAAAAGTCCAGTGTCGATCCCGAATTGTGTGCCAAAACTTATACGAGATAGGCGTTCTTGTCGCCAAGAGTTCGCGCGTCTCTCTGTAATTGCATCACATTATGCTAATACTGTTCTGATTTTCGACATTTTGGGACATTAAGGTAGTATAAAACGTACAACGTACAATATACGTAGAGGCAGTGGTGGAAATAACAAATATTTACTTAACTTGAAGATTACATAATATGACCAAATCTACTGCATATATTTATATAGGTACTTTCATATACAGAATGATAGGTAATTTATAGGCAATAACATTTATTCATAGGTAATTACATAACATTAGGAATACTTACCACGATAGAACAGCGGTATCACTTTTCTATACAAATGCATCTTCCGCGCAGTGGCCTCGTGTGCCGTGACGGCCAGTATTGGGCATGGCGGAGCTGAGCAAGCGATGACTCGGGCCGATGCACCCGTTGTTGTAAATACTATAATCGCACTCGATTTACTTTTAAGTGCTGCGAGAGAAGCGCCCAGTGCCACTGCAAAGGGCTGAATAACTGGCAATGGTATCTAAAAATAATGTAATACCAATATTAGTTAACTTCCTCTTAAACATTTAAAAGGGTCATCAAATATTTTCTCCAGTGTGTGTGTATATATTTATCATCAAAAGATAATTAATTTATTCAACTAGGACAGATAAAATATTTATCTCTTTAAAATGGCTCCTCAGAGTCATCACATTAGAAACCGTATAGGTAATTATTGTGTGCTTTATTCAGATGAAGAGCTGATTGAATTTGGAGGTATTTGTATACTTTGTCACCATTTCTTGCCCTCATTATAATACGCTTGATACACAATACATTTTATGGGTAATATTAATATAATTTAAATTTGGCCCTGATATTGAAGACATTATTGTTATTTGAACGTACAATCTAAGATATTTGATTTATTAATTTCTCTTACTTCACGACTCAACTTCAGATATTCTTCGGAGGGGTTACAAACATCATTTTCAACCACGTCTATAGCTCTTATAAGAGCTTGTATCAATTCTAGAGGTGATTTACCCTCACAGCCTCCAAGGAAAATACCAGAAAACCGATTCGCAACTATTTCATGTACTTGTACGAGTAACTGTCGATCAGTTGCCGTCTCCTTGTAATAATCTCCCACCATACTGGGAAACATGTAAAACACGGGTTTGCAAATCTAGAAATGAAGTTTAGAGCTATTTGATAATTCTTGAATCATTTTATGCTAAACCTTATTTTTATCCATACATCATTGCTAATACATTCACATATAAAATTTGCAATACATACCTCTTTGCATAATTTCAACAGACCTTCAAACTTGCTAAAGAAACTTCCCAAGCTGGGATCCAACATAATGCCTTCTGACATCTAATAAAACAGAAAAAAAACTTTATTACATTTAATTATTCGTCGCTCTTATAAATTTAATATCTTATTAACCTTAATTAATTCATTAAGGTCGTCGATTTCAAGCGATGGAGGCCAGAACAAAATTGGCTTCGAAGAGAATTTCTTATTTCCTTTTTTGAATTTACGCAGTTGGTCCGACGTAACGGCATCCTTTAAAATTATGATGTCAACCTGAAATAAACTTTCGTTTAGTTATTACAATAGCTTTATATAATACACTTTAGGCACTTGCCTAGAAGTGCTATTCAAAAAAATCTTTATAATTATTACTCCTTAGAAATAACAAAAAACCGAATTTAAGCTTCTCTTTCCTGTTTAGTTTTCAATGAGACAGAATATTTTATAAATATAATTCATTATAACTGAGTCTTATCAAAGGACTAATAATTAATAATTTATGTTATCAATTACCATTTTAGCCATACATGTGCTACAAGTATAGCCATATTTTTGCTAACTACCATGATTTTATGCATAACACTCGTAAGCATTATCACGAATCCCGTTCCCCGCGAATGATGCAATCGAGTTAGTTAGTAATCCATCAAGAGATAAGTACGCCAATCGGATGACCCAGTTTCAGTGCTTGCGTGCAATAATGTACTAGCAATATTCCTATTGTGTAAGAGTACACATCCCATTCATATTGACGTTCGGTATTTTACAAAAGCACTCACCCTATCATCGACATCAATGGGGCTGTTCACAGACATAGTTACTGACAGAGTGACTGGTGTATTATAAGAACATGGAATTAATTCAGGCATCTGTTGTGCTTCAAACAGACCAAATTTTATATTATCGTAATATTCGTGATCATTTTTTGTTAAGTCTATATTGAATATATTCACTCCTGCATTCTTTAGAGCGTTTAAGTCATAGGCATCGTAATGGCGGTGGTCTGAAATAGTTGTACATTATATATTGTTCCTGTATATGTATTCTGTAACATGTTAATTTTATTTAGTAGTACAACCTAATTTTATTGCTGGCCCTACAGGGTCCGTAAACTTTTCATCTCTTAAACTAACGGAGAGCAACAAAATAGTACTTACCTAAGAATTAAGTATAATTAGACGTGAACTGGTTTATAGCATCAATCAAATATTAAGAACTGCAGTGATAAAAATCGGTGTAATATTATACTTACAACATTCTAGCATTATATTAAGAGTCTGGTAAACAATATCACCCACAGATTTTATTCCAAAATGAACCTTAAAAATAATATTTATAGTGTTAAAAATCAAGACACACACAAATCAACACAAATCAGATAGTACGATGCTTCGTACACGGATGACGTGCACGACGGCACCTGCTGAAATGTATCTAATATGAAAACGTTAGGTTCGACGATTTACGCACGTGAAAGATTTCATAACAGTCGATTGTTCTATATTTTATGCGACATCTCACACACCTTATTCATATTATACGATCTTCTTATTCCAAAATAAGAGATCAAGTACATAATAATGTCTTAGATCTTTAGTATAAGCCCTTAGTTAGTTAAAAGTGTATAACTACTTACACCCCTGTTGTGTTCTGTTTGAATATCATGCAGCCACCAAACCATTTTAATGTTCTTTTTCTTATATTATATTGGTAGGCAGTAAGGGCCATAAACTAATGTATCCATGGCCTTACCGATTCTCGACAAAATGGATAAGTATAACAACAATGATGACAATCTATGAAATGGTTTTTGGACTCTTTTTAAATTCATGTAGGATTGTCCTTTAGTAGATTTTTTTTTCTTAGTCTATGCTGAATCATGACTATAACCTCAATTAGATATCCAAAAATCGAATAAAAGATCATTTTTAACTGTGTTTTTTAATCACTACATACTATAAAGCAAAGTCACTTCTGTTCTTATGTGATGCTTAGATCTTTAAAACTACGCAACGGATTTTGATGCGTTTTTTATAATAGACAGAGTAATTTGGGAGGAAGGTATAAATATACGTGAGCCGTGGCGGGTCCGCTAGTTCATAATAAACAACTGTTTGTTTTCACTAATTCAATAAAAAAAAATACCAGTCAGGTATTTGCCTGGAGTGGGACAGATATATATTATGTTAAAACAAATTAAATAAATGTCGGTGTTTGTGACACTTAATTTTATTATTTTTAAATATACCAATAGTAACCTACTTTTAAGTGATATTCTATTAGCAGGTAGTACGAAACATTCAGGTATTGACCAATCAATTCCAATGACATTAGCTTTAAGGAATAAACTGGTATACTTAGATTCAATTATCTACGAAAATGAATTTTGCTGTCAATACCTTGAAGGTACTACTTATAAGCTATACGATATCATGAAAAGGAGTTATTTATTGATACTTTTATGTTATTCTTTTTTCTTTATTCTTTTGGGAACCAATATTATTTGTGTTAGATTCAGCTTAAGTAGATTACATTTCATAACCTTTTTTGGGCCCACTTATTTTCACATTTCACAGGAATAACATTTTGCCATTGACTTTGAAATCAAACACACATAAGCCAGTCTTTAGTTTTCGTAAAAAAAATATGTTTTAAAAGATTCTTCCGTTTGATTGAAAATGCAATCAAAACACGACAGGTTTGGTAGGCAGTCCTGCCAGCACAAGAACTATTTCTATCTATAGCGGGCAGCTGTCACTGTACCACACGATCGCCTCGTTTAAGGTCGCATCAGATGACCGTATAGAGTTGTAGTCGACACCAGGTACGATATTTAATCTAACTGAATTTTAAACATTATTTTTTTTTTCATTAGGCTGAATCTCGTGTCTGCTAAATTAATTTAATTTTATATTGTAATTGATATTAAATCAAGAGCATCCTGCTGATATCCGTAGTACTGCTATAGATTTTAATTTTACGAACACAGGGTAGACAACTAAATATTGTACACTACCATAACTACTGACTTATAACTTTGAAGACGCTAGTAAAGCTCCAAACTTATTAAAAAATATTTTTTTGTTATCTTACGACGTTCACTAAATCCTTTAAAACCCATTTTCATCCTACATTTGCTATTCCTTCTGCATAATTTACAGTTTCTCTACGCCGTAACATAACCGCCAATGTCTTACCAATAGCGAACAGATTCTCAGTAATTTTAAAGAAACGATATTTTATGAGTTAAAATGTGGCTACATCCATCGTGTACGGAGAGCACTTCAATTTATGCGCGTAATTAAGTGGAGTTTGCGATGGGGCTTGGAGCTCGGCACTTTCCACCAGTAAATGGAATTTACGTACGCCTCCTTTCGAACGTATCTTAAGTTACTGGTGTAAAAATGTAAAGGGAGCGTATTGTCTGCAACCAAAAAAGTGCATACAGCTGATAGTAATTTTGCAACTTAAAAAAAACTGTTCTCCGACGAGGCTAAAATATTGTATAAGTTAGCTAGTATTGGTTTGTGTGGTAGCTAGATTTATTTATTGTTTAGTATGGAGGTTTTCAATGTTTTTTTGAGTTTTTCGTGTAGAGTATAAACCTATTTGTTGTTTTGTTATGAACGGTACTGTCGCTCAGAGGCAAAGTTCTGTTAAAACAAATAAAAAAAAAACTTAAAATAATATATAATTATACGTGTTTTGCTTGCTTTCATTGGCCACTATTTGAGATGATGTTGGTGACGTGAAATGGTAAATTGTGGCTGAACTTGTATGTGTATTTGATATCTTGTACTATAATTATCTACTCTTATTGTACGTACAATAATGATCTTATTTTATCTAATATTAAGTATTTATGAAATTTTAAATACCTCTCTTTAGCTTATAAGTACATTCATCAGATTGACATCAAGAAATTCGAGGCAGAATTTGACATCAACATGTTTTTAGAAATTCGAATGTGAACTGTTATAATTTTGTTTTTTTTTTGTTTTTTTTTTATTTTTCTGTCGTCTTTGTTTAACTGAATTCAATAGAAAGGTCGTATTAATAATCATAATTAAGGTTAGGTCAGGGTTTAGTTAGTTTATTTTCCAAACCGATCAAAACATCACCTGAAATAAGAAGACTGCTCAGTTCACAATAACCAACTGGATATTTAATAAATACACCACACAGTAGTTAATGTGGCCAACTACTGGGCGCATCAAATTTAAATACTTAAAAAAAAGTGTACCATCGGTTCGAAAAGAAAAGAAGAATACAGTACTTACAAAAGATACGCCATATAATTGCCCAGTCAGCAGTGTTCAAACGCTGTCACTCGTAACATGGTACTCGATTGAGGCTTTTACTTTCCAAGCAAGAGAGAAAAGGGTTGTTCAATGACGCTGACTACGCACAATTAGATTATTATAATAATCCGGGGATAATTTACAATATTATTATGGTTTATGTTTATTGAGGTCAAAGTCAAAAATATTAATGTTATTAATTTAATAAATATATATTTAATAAGATATAATTAATTTAATAAAATAACGATTAAACAAATGTGACATGAATACGTACTTGTCTTGGTGGGAAAATATTAATTTGATTAAAGGCTGTAACTTTGTTTAGTTTAGCGTATAGTCTTATCAAAGCACCTATTTTTTATACAATTACTAGCGGACCCGCTGCAGCTTTACACATTTATTATAATACATATAAACATAACGTTTCTTTTCCAGTCGATGTACACTACTTCCAAGAGCTGATTGTTTAAATTATATGCGCTAGTAGTTGGTACGTTACTCTAGGATCAATCCATCTATTAAAAAAACCGCATCAACATCTCTTGCGTCGTTTTGAAGATTTAATTATCCATAGGGACAAACGGACAGCGGCGACTTTGTTTTATACTATGCAGTGATAATCATGATCTTATGTTAATGGTTTTTATACAAAGCTTAGAATTACACATTATTTCTTTCAGTTATCATACACACAATACTGTGAACAAATATATTTTTTTATACCTAGCCCTTTCATATTATTATGATTTTGAATCAGTGTGGTATTCAACTCTTGTGTTGTCAAGCGTTTCGCTGCTAATTAATGATACGATCCCTTAGAGAAGCATTAGGATCTTTAGAAATTGTTTGTTAAAACATTGCAAAGGTCACATTAGAATACAAAGAGAAAAATAAACATTCATAAATGCTCATTAGCCGCTTATTAAAAACAAACGAATGTTGAACAATTCTAAACAAAATAAAGATCAAAAGCGTTGAGTTATGCGACCATTGTGCCTCTGTCATCACGTTTAATATTACATAAGGAGCGTACAGCAAGCTGTTATAATGAAGTGAAATATTCATCAGCTACCGTCTAGAGACCTGGGTAGCACCCGAAAACGTAGCGAAAGCACCACACTGGCTTATTATGATTTGAACGAAAAATCCTGCTTTCGAAAGACGAAATCCGTTTTTTTTTTTTAGTTTATCCACCTAAACAATCACTGTTGACAGTTTCAAAAAAATGATAATTATTTAAACATATTTTTATCTGACTTTAAAAAAGTAGGAGTCTCTCGAGTATTTGAAGTCGGTGCCAAACCAAAAAAGATATTCGATACCGACTTCAATGAGCACGGAGAAATCAAACAAATTAATTGGTGACATAACAATTATTGAGTAAATGAGGTAAGTTAAGAATTCAGTTTATTTTTGGAATAGGTATAGGTTTTTGAATTCGATGCTTTGCCAACTAAAAGTATGTATGTAACATACTTACATTACATAACAGATACATATTATTATCATAATCACAGTTAATGCAGCTATAAAATTTTCTAACAAGTGTATGTAAAAAAAAACAAGACCATGTTGATACCTGAAATTAATAACGCACTGAGCATGGACACAACACAAAATAAAAAATTACAGAACCTTAAAAGCATTCGTCAATCCCACAATACCAGACTTCGCACACATTTACCACTATACCAGTTTAAATTTTTTTGCGTCTCGATCAGTAATCACATTAATGCACTTTTTTAATTCGAAGTAAAACTAAAGTAAACAGAATAAGCCAACGATGGTCTCGCGTCGTTGAATTTTTGAGAGTCTCGTGTGAGACTGGCGCATATTTCGGATGAAAATCTGCTGCGGTGTCGTATGAAAAAAGAAAACTGTTCTGCATACAATTTGACGTAAGGTTGAAGCTACGAATTTATGATATGAGGTAACGAATTGTAATTTTGTCTAATATGAAGTTAAAATTGACGGACGAGTTGGACGCCTTTATCAAGGAGTGCCCTCAATTGGCCCTTGAGAGAGGAAAATGGAAGGACGAAAGGGGGGCCTTTGCCCTGCAGTGGATCAGTTCGGACTCGAAATTATAAATAACAAAAATTATGAAATTAAAAATTCTGATGTGTTTTGTTTACATTATGTTCTCCATAGTAGGTGAACATCGATGAAAATCACGTCGCCATTCGGTAAGTAACTCTTGTGTAAATCGAATGGGTACTAAAGTTTCAAAATGAATCACTTTAGTGTTTCGGTCTCGGTATTAAATGAATTATAATAATATGTTGATTTGGTCAGGTCAGGTAAATAAAATATTAATGAAAAGCAGCAGAATTCCTGAATACGAAACCTGAGAACTCGATATAGATTGCATTTTAAGTATTCATGCCAATGTCTATCACTGTAAAAGCGGAACTTTAAACTGAAATGCTATAACCAGTAACGTAAATATAGGTATTATGTTTTCCGAGTACACCACCTAGGCTTAAAATAAAATATTTGTATCAGTAACAATATAACGTGATTTTTAGTAGCCTGTAAACATTCTCGATAATTGGTTTATCAAACACAAAAGGATTTCTTCAAATCCGACGGGCAGTTACAGAGATTAGCACGTTGAAAATTATAACTGTATACATAAAGACATGTGATTCGCCAGCTTACGTCTTATTGATTTTTTAAGTACTTGAAACTATCGATATACCTATTCTGTGTTCCTAACTCTTAAAATGCTTTATTTATAAAACAAAGCAATGTTTGAAAACGTTTCTTTCTTTGCCTCGCCTATACTACAATATTCTGTGAATTATATGCAGGTAAAATTATTTCCAACGCCGAAAAAAAATTTATTTTTAAGCACATTATTGTACAGTATTCTAAAATTGAACTGTCAAAAATATTTCCCATTCTAATAAATCAGTTACTAAATTGAATTAAGAACTTTACGCGAGAACAGAAATGTAGTCTGCATGTTAATCAATCTCTCGTGAAAACGAACCACAAATAACGTTAGTAAGCTCGTAACTTTTACCTTACGCCATGTTAGTAACAAACTTTTAATCTCTTATGTTATCCAGTTAACGCAGTCTGCTGGTAATTGTATCACGTATAAGCACTTTACATTTTTTGATTACACTGCCTGTTTATATTATATGTCTGGGTGTACGAAATGTTTTTTGCTGACGAGATAATAACATTAATGTACTTGGGCTGGTTTAATTACTTGTGGAAGTATACAATTTGAATGATATGAAGAGGTGGATGGAATTAGTATTACGTTATTACCATTATAAATTTGAAAGAGTGGATGTTTGGATATTTGTTACTCAATCACGCAAAAACGGCTAAACGGATTTGGATGAAATTTGGCATGCATGTAGCCTTTGACATGGAAAATAACATAGGCTTATCCCGATTTCTTAAGTAGTTCCCGAGGGAAAATTGAAAATTGAAAATTACGAGCTACGCCGCAGGCAGACAGCTTTGAATTTTGGTATGCATGTCACCTATGCTATGGAAAAGGAGATGTACTTTCTATACCAACCTCTAAAATAGTTCCCGTGGGAAGATTAAAAATTGTTAACGAGCTAAGCTTTAGACCCAATTCTGAAGTCCACGCAGACGAAGTCGCGGGCTTCTGCCCGCGACTTCGTCTGCGTGGAAATTTATACATTACTAGCTTCTGCTAGTAATGTATAAATTTTAAGGTAATAAAAATACTATCGTGGCTTATGATCAACAATTTTTTTCCGTTATAATGAAATTTATAAAATTACATATCAACTTATATAAACTCTATCAAAAAAGGATTTGTTGACATCAAGATGATAAGGTTTCGATTTAGAATCACATAATAATTTGAGTAAGTACCTATTTGTTAAAGCCATACATCTGCCTAACCTTTTTCAGTTTAGCCAGCCCCTTGCCAAGTGACATTTTACAAGCGTTTACCGCTCATCGAATGGCTCAAATATATGAAAGTGATTAGTCTGAGTCACGTGACTTATCGAAGAGAAATGTCATTTAAGCGATTTCTATCACCGTTAACGCTTGCAGAAATGTAACTTGTCGAATGAGGCTGTATACCTACATAATAAATGTTTAAAGCAACATACAGCATAGCAAACGAAGAGGGCACAGCATTCTTATCTAAACTTAACAGAGGCAAGAGCCCATATAAGATTACTTATTAAGTAGATTACCGGGCAAGGCAAGTCGGCCCCGACTGCGGAACCCATTCAGGGCTCGTAGACGGGCGATGAATTTTTGAGAGGCCTTCACAACGTGTGTGAGACTGTCGACTGAAAGCTTTTTTTTTTCAGAAAAGGAATCGGCGTCGCAGATAATGAGCGAGACAGACGTCTTCTCACTGAGAGACGTAATGGAATGTTTTTGGTGTTACACAGTTATGTAGACTGCCAGTTTTATTGACTTTAATTAGGTACAGGTGAATGTTCTTAACTACTTGCTATAGAGAGGACTTTTGTACTGAGGGACGTGTCGCCTGATATCACGCTTCCTAAAGACACCCTAACGTTGGTGTAATGATACATTATGACGGTGAAACGTGTTATATTTAAAGAAAGCACCAAGCTTTTGAAAACAATGCCAAGAAATATATATATATATCATATAATTTAACATGTTTCATTAAATCCTACCCTTAAGTGACCTTAAAAATAAAAATATTTCAGCCTTATTGCAATACGTTTGGGAATATATATAATAATTATTATTTTTGTAATGACAATTTTGTGAATAATAAATATAACTAAAATTAGAATAGCAACAAATCAGTGAACAGAGTTCCTTTATTAATTGTATTAAGTTGCGTCATGTTCTGACGGCATAGTGCCGTTACTAATAATATTATCTGTATACGATCGCTTGGCGTCACGAGAAACGACTCTACAACCCCAACTCAGTTTGCTTGCCGTTGAGTTTTCGAAGATAAATTTATTTTTATTTTTATATTGTTTACTAGTGTTTTAAACAAAGAAGTTAATAGTATTTCTCGACAACTATTTTATATATTACTTTATTTGCTTAAAATAATGACAGGCATACCGTATAATCCGTATGTATGCATATCGCCGAAATAACGAGTTGCAATTGTTAAAGAAATACTTGTTATTTCGTTGACAATATTAATTATACAAAGACATGACGTATTAGAGTGTTTTTTGAATGATTACTAACAATAACGAGGGCTTGACAAGAATACTAGTAATAACACATTACTAGTATTCTTGTCAAGACCTTGTACTAAGCTAAATTGTCTGTGTCACGAGTTCACGTCGGTAGTGCAATGGGTGGGATCTGAACCAGCAACCACATGATGACAAGTCTGATGTCCTAACTATTAGGCTCCTTCGTTTATAGGGTGATCAAAGATTTGTCAACGAAATTATAATATCTACTTCACAATGTAGGTATATTAAACACTAATATGATATATCTATAGAAAGAAACATTGAAGACAACATTGCCTCCATGTATAATCTATGTTCATGTTTATCTATAAAACCACGTGAAATTAATTACGGGGGTCGGGTGAAATTAACTAGAACATGAATAATTATCTGTGTAAGACCCCTCTTCAATGCAAGTATTCAAACAGAAGTACAACATCAATATATTATTAACCTTTTGGGTTCATTTGTTTTTGTTCAAAACGTCAATATTTCAAAGTTATGTTAGTCCCACATTATCTAATTTGGGACTAGCGTTCTTGTTACCTATGATTTGCAATCGATAAATGTCAAGTTATCCCACACACAATATTACAAAACAGGCAAAATATTCTTAATAATGAAATAGGTAGTTTAGAAAACCTCCTGTGAAACTTCTGATGTATTTATATCTAGCCAGCGCCTTCATACAATTTGATCAACAAATAATTTTAAAAGTATTTATTTAGGCCCCTAAATATTTTGACGGATACAATCAGCAAATTTCTTTGAAAAAAAAGTAATTTTGACTTTAAAACAGCATGTTTACATTTAAATGTTTGTCTGTCTAAGTAAATACGTTGCTGGATAAAATCAATTGCGTCAATGTGTTTATAAAAGTATAATTATGAATATTTTTTATAAAGTAGAAAGTAATACGTATCACGCAAACAAATAAATATTTTTTTTAGAGAAAATCGTTTTAAACATTTGAGTTATTTTAATTACATAGATAACATAGAGATTTTATTTACATAATATATTTACTTCGTAATGTTTATGTGGCATAAAATAATTTGATTGGAAATAAATATTGACGCATCTTTGAATCAATAATAATAATATATACAGCGCCAAATAAAACAGTGTCCCAACAACGCAAAAATAAGTAATTATTTTTAACTGACAGTCACGTCCTTTCTTTTTCGACATTAATCCCGAAAGCACACACCAATGAGTAAATACTTACCTACGTCAATGGAGTCGACAGTGGTTGACATCTATTGACCCTTAGCCCATTCATCAGAGCACCATCTGTGAAAACGGACCAAAAACAATGGGAGGGTGACAATCAAACTCCTATCTTCTAACAATCTTTAGAGGCAATTCAAAAGTGATATCTGTCAGAAACAAGCGCACCGTTACCGCTATGAAAAAATAAACAGGATTCAATATTAATGTCGGTTATTGGTTGTTAACCAATTCGAAATTGGAGTATTTGATGTTAAGCTTTTGCCGTAATCATTTACTAAATAACAAATCGAAAACATTTAATAAGTAATAAACATTTAATTAAATTTAACAAAAGATTTACTCAGTATAATAATTATTTTTAGTTCAATCAATCAATAAATACGTTATTTTTACAAAATAGTTTTTTAATCAAGAGATGTAAATAAGTTGTCTAACTGACTATATATTTTTTTAATTCTTTTCCGTTTTAGAAAGAAACTAGTTCCCCTTTGCGCATTAATTCCAATGCCTAAAGGGATTCCCAGAGGTCGTTGACTTGTCAAATATGTATAAAAGTTGGCAGCAAAGCATCTATTCGAAAAACTACTAACTTTATTGACATTCTCTGTGAAACCTAAAATAACTTACTTTTATAGAAAATATTACTTATGACTATTGTTTTCTGATGCTTACGCGAATGTTAGAAATTAGTTGTAGTAGACAGTAGCACGTAACCATGACAAGGCGTTGAAACGTCTGGAACTAAAATCAAAATAAATCACTATAGAATCCGTTTCAAAGTAGTTTTATTTAAATAATAAGGCTACGTGAAACATCCCAAAAATTCCACATTTTCTATATGAGACGTCCATCGCACATTACCTTCATACCTTAAGACCTCAAGTAGACTCACAACATGTCTGAACATTTGTATGCATGGTGGTGAACTCTTTGCTGACTCGAGGACCCTTCACGGCATTTTTTCTTTTACATTTTATGCCCTTAACGTTTTGACGCGCACTTGCGACTCTGCATGTATCGTCCTTAACAAGCGAGGATTTCTTTTCGAATGAAGAATTTTGCTGCATCCGAAAATATCCTGCTCAGCTTGCGTATCTTTTGATATTTAAATTTAAGATGCCAACTAGAGGTTGTGTACGGAACTAGCTTCTACTTAGACGTTGATATTCATGAACGTAGTACCTATGTACGTAACTAAAGCATAAGTATTTCTTTCGAGTCTACACTACTTCAGCAAAATTATGTTTATATTACTAACTGTATGTATTACCAGCTATGGCCCGCGGATTCACTCGCCTAGCCTTTTTTTGTCTAAGGCATATTTGCCTTGCCTAAAACAAAAACGCATTTGTTTTTTATTATATCTAATAAGTATAGTTAATTGTTTGATTTGGTTTAAACAAGTAATGGCAATTAGAATATTCATAATTTATTGTAAAGAGAAAACATTCAATTTGTACGTACTGATTAATTGGAGCGGCGACGGTTAAGTACTTAGTTTTTGTCACAAATTAAAATTAATACCAGTTTCGGAACCCAACTAAAGTAGCAACATTAATCATGATTACTGTTAAACGGGTTATAGATTTTGGTAATTGGACCCTTCATTATATATTATTATCATTATATCGGCATAGATTTTATTTCGATTACAGCTTCCAATTATTAAAATTAATAAAATATTTATATCATAAAAATATTAAAATTTGTTTAAAGAGTGTGTATACCAATATGGTTAAGATTATTAAGAGCATAAAGCATTTTTTATGCTTCTTTGATCCAAATATAAATCAAATAATTAATTTTAAACCTACGTTCTAAATAAACTTGTCAATATTCTGTGACCTTTAAAAGTTTTAATTCTTTATTGATCAATTCGAACATCAAAGCCTAACTTAGATAAGTGACAGAAATAACAAACTTTGTAGACGAGGAGCAATGGAGCATTTAAGTGGATAGCTCCTTGACTAAACATTACGCGGGTATTGAAAACATCATTCAGTAAGTCATGTAAAAATAAAGCTATTCAAAAATATAAGCAAATTCAATTTGCATGTAAGTACACGAATCCTAGGAGCTGGTGTAAGAGTAAGGCTTGCTCGCCGTGGTTATATCGTGGATAGGTGATCATTTGTAAGCTTACTGAAACCCGTCCATGTCTCGGAAAGCACTTTACGCTGTTGGTCCCAACTGTCATAAGTCAATCTTTAAAAATTGTTAAGACATTTATTAACATTATACTTTCATACGATCACTTTGCGTGTAGGTATAATTTCTGATATCTGAAAACAATCACGAAGAAAAACTTTTTAACAGGCGTCTTCGCCTCATTGGTTGAAGTCGTTCCAAATTTTGCCATATTCATAACAATACATTTGAGGTATATTCTCGCTAATTATAAAACACTAAGGGACGTCATTAAAACAGTACTTAAGGAGTTACGATCTCCTCTAAAAGCTTTGCTAAAGCTTTTTGTGAGGGACTGTTTATTCAGAATGTTAGGCCGTCAAATAAAAAGTTACAATTAAGAAGCTAAGATTTTAATTGAAATGATGCTTGATTATGTTATTGGAATTTTCAATCTATAAGTAATGTCAGCAATAGTCAAATTGTGCTAAATATGGATCTGGATTGGCTCTAATTGGATATTGGAGCCATATTTTTTTTTTTTTTTTTTAAAGATTACTAGCAATGTGGGTCGCACATTACTAGTAATCTTGTTAACCCCATGTGCTAAGCTAAGATGCTTGTGTTACGAGTGGGTTCACGTCGGTAGTTTAATGGGTGGGATTCGAACCCGCAACCACATGATCGCAAGTCCAACGTCCTAGCCATTAGGCTACCGCCGCTTCTAGGTCTTAATTAACACTTACATTTAAATCTAAAACTTCTAGAAATCTCGCAAATTGTTTACGGTTTTTGCTATGAACTTCCTCCGAAACAGCTTAACCGGTTTTCATGATATTTGTTGTATTTGCAAACCATTTTTTATTAATTCAAAACAACGTGCTCCGGGCCAGTTAGTACAAAATATTTTTCTTTTTTTTAAGACTTCTAGCAATGTGGGTCGCACATTACTAGTAATCTAGTTAACCGCTTGCTAAAATGCTTGCTAAGCTAAGATGCTTGTGTTACAAGTGGGTTCACGTCGGTAATGTAATGGGTGGAATTCGAACCTGCAACCATATGATCGCAAGTCCGACGCCCTAGCCATTAGGCTACCTCCGCTTCTAGGTCTTAATTAACACTTACATTTAAATCTAAAACTAATAGAGTTAGTAGTGTAGTGTGTAATCCAAAATGAAAAATATAAAACTAGAATGCTTATTCAGCAATTGTAAGTTAAATTCCATAAATTGGTACGTCAATCTTTAACAATGCGACGCCAGCAGAATTTCGCTTAACTCTCTGTTCTCTGTCATTTCATTTTAGTTCAATTTGACCAATATGGCATTTCAACTATCAGTTTCTCGACATGGTCCACTTTATTGAAGTAACTCCATAATGATATCGATGTTAAAACGCCATTTATTTATTACACAATACGATATGTTCCTTTATATTGACAATAGTAATTGCAATACAAAATTATCTTGAAATGGAAATTAAACCCAAAAACGTACAATGAAATATTTGAAACTACAATTTTTGTTTAAGTATAGTTAAACGTTTTCCAACCTCAGTTCTTGGCTTGTCGATGTTGGTTTAGGCGATACATATTATTATTTAAGGAAATTCCCTACATCAACAAAAGTTTATTTTGGTGGTTCATCACAATGCATGCAATGCAATCATATTTTCACTATTTTGGAATAAAACATGTTGTACTTCACACACTTTTTTACATTTACATAACACTAACACACCTTTCACATACACCATACATTACACTACACAACACATTTACAAATTTCAAAATCACATTATACTTCACTTCTTACACTCATCATATTTTTATTTTTTTTCTTTGAATTACATTCTACATTATACTGCACTTTTAGAATTTAAAATTGTATAATTATCCATCTGTTAATTATGGCTTTTAATTTCAATGCCAATATCTAGAGGGGTTTGGCGCTGTACGCTGAGATACAGGACCTGTCCTAGTTCGGCTGCAGAGGCTCCCACGTTGTATTTTATTTAATATTAGCCTGTAAGATATTTTTAACACAAATTGTATTTTTGGTGAAATAAACATTATTATTATTAAAAAAATAATATATAGACAGTTGTAATGCTTTTAAAACGTTGTTTACAACTTACACTACTGTCAACATAATAAAAACGCCTTTATTTAAGCTTGAAATGATGCTAATATAAATTTTATATGCACAAATACAATCCCGTTTCTATGTCTACTCTTTAAAAGAGACTGATCAGAGAAACAAAACAACTCTTTACAAGAGCACAATCATAATAATAATCAACATTTATTCCAGAACAATCTACAACGTTATAATACAGTTATCAGCACACACACATAAAATAATACTTAAAGAATATATAAAATAACTAGCTATTGCCCGCGGCTTCGCTCGCGCGTCAAGTAAAGAGTAGGATGGATGTATTCTGTAATTATCAAAGTAAGGAGTATGAATAAAATTTTTCATAAAATATTATAGCATTAAAATAATAATTAAGTATAGTAAAGTAAGTAGTAAAGCACTTGTGTTTTGGAATCAGAGACAACGAAGGTACCATAAAAACTCAGACTCGAGACAATATAGAAAAGTGATTATCTACATGGACCCGTCCGGGGATCGAACCCGGGACCTTAGAGCTGGCGAAACCTTAAAAAACCGGAGTGAACGCCACTCGACCACGGGGTTCGTCGTTACAGATATATTATGTCTTAGATGGTCATTATCTTATCTACCTATCTTTTCATCTGTCTATCTTTGAGAATACCGTACTTCACATACCAACTATTTCAGCCCCCTAAGTAGATTTTCCTAAGAAAAGTAACGTATAGCCTTCCTCAATAAGTGGGCTATCTAACAATGAAATAATTTTTCAAATCGGCCCTGTAGTTCCTGAGATTAGCGCGTCCAAACAAACAAACAAACTCTTCAGCTTTATAATATTAGTATAGATCATGTGTCTATCTTTGAAAATGACACAATTCATATAAAAAGTTCCAACCCCTTAACGATATAGATTATCAAAATTGCTGAAATATGTGTTTATTTGTATCGAACCAGAAGCACGCATAAGAAAATTCATGTCCCTATATTTAAAAATTAAGTTTTTAATATAATACCTGGCAACCCCTATTTTACTCGGGAGAGGTTTCCAAAATCGCTAAAATCTAATTCAGGTGTTCATTGTACTTATTTTCGTGGGGGATACTCACACACCACGTGCTGGCGCCGTTGTAGTACATGCTATGAATCAGAGATGGCGCTGTATGTGAAAAATGATTTTCCCTTCCTGCTTTTTTTCTTGAAATTTTTTCCTGAATTTTCTTTACTATAAACCTCACGGAGCCCAAGACCTTTCCAACGAATGCAAAACCGTGGAAATCGGTTCGTGCGTTCTGGAGTTATAGCGTCAGGAAGGAAAACCCGACTTATTTTTATATAGTAGAATACATTACAATGAAGTAAATAAATACGTTGGTTCGAATAATGTTAATGCACCTACACTAACTTATACATTATTAGTCACGTTAGATTAGTTGTCATTCCATACAACACTCTGTATGTATAGTCAGCAACAAAATTTTATGAACACCAAGCACCTGAAAATAAAATTCTTGAAGTTAATTCTTATAGATATTATAGCCCTAACTATTCGTAAAATGATATTTTGCTTCGTATTAGCAACAAAAGTATTTTATTTTATTGTGTTCTGGTTTGAAAACCTGATTGTGTTCATCAACTTTCGTCGCTGACTGTCCCTCCAGACGTTCTTTTATTTGATTCTAAAAATGTATGCACTTGACTTTCACGTGACATGTTGGGATAAGTCGAACCCAGATCAAATTCACACTTGATTTAATCTTGAATAAAAATTCCAATGGATTCCCTTCCATCTCATGCTTATTTAAGGTCGTATTATTTTTACTCGAATGATTGTAATATCGGCGCTAGACTGTAAAATGTGTGGAAATGAATTTTATTACGTTTATATAAATTATAAAAAAAATGGAGATTATTTTATTAAACTTCTTCTCTGTTGTAGTAGTGATTTCAAAACTGCGTTTTCCCATAACGATTTTAGTATCATTTCTTTTATAAAGAACGTAATGAATGCAAAAAAAAAGAAAATGGCGTAACAAAAATGAAATGAAATTTAATGAATGTCTCAACAAACGACCTTCTGAATTGTTTCTCATTGAATCATTCTTTGTTATTATTTATTTAAAGATTAAATCCAAAAATAAACATTAATTTTCCTTATAATAACAATTACGTTGGTATTATATGCATGCATCCAATGTATTCATAATCAGGTCTTTGTTCTCGAGTTTGACAGAGTCGAGACATCCGCCCTCAGCTCAAGTTTGGCAAGATACTTCGTCAGCACACGACGCCTGTATGTACACATTAAAGCAGCTTACTTATTCTTTACCTTCATTTTTTTCGGCTAGAAATTATTTGTAAATATTTTAGTTCTAAATTATGATTAGGTTACTAATACCTTAATGAATTAGTGACGGTTCTATGGCCGGATTCGTATTGCACGTGGTTGTGGATTCAAAACCAGCAATTACCAATGTGACTTATGTAACGATCAACGTGCTCGCTCCTTCTCTATATGGGAAGGGGCCGTTGCCCAGCTGTGGATATTTATTGGCCGGTATTATAATACTTTGAATTACCAAATAGTATTTATTTACTTTTATGTTTTTTATGCTTAGAAATCTTGCAGTTGTGTTTAAATAAAAAAAACCAATAGAACTCGAGTAAAACAGAACTAAAGTATCATTAGCTTATTCAACGTAACTATTCTATCTCTATTCATCTTTATGTCAACTTCGCTTTAAATTAGTACAATAAGTACCTCTTTTAGATACATATGTTCAAAAAATAACGCGAGTTCCTCTAATATGATCGTGTATCGAGCTATCCCTGTTTGAGGACCATCTACACACTGTAGGGCACTCGACCTTCCCTAATGTAAAGGGAACTCTGTTTTAACTTCATCTTCAGGACACTCGCCTTATTGATTACATTCAGTCTCGCGCCGTTAATTTTAAGTAGCTTTTATAAATACACAGCGAACGGGTTTGGGTTTTAAATGTCAAGTATTTGCCAAGTTTTGACATTCAAAAACTTACATATAGGGCCACCAACTGGTCTGACCCGGTGGCCGAATGTAGTACCTACTAATATTGTTTTGCTTATTTCAAAATCAAAATTTTTTTATATACCTATATAGCCTAAATATAAAAGAATTGTAATTTTAAAAATAATAATAAAGCGACTGCGCGGTTAACCGAGTGGTAAGTATAGTTCACCACGCTAATTACCACTGTGCGCGACGTGCTGCGGGTTCGATCCCTGCATGAGACAAGCATTTGTGTGATCCACAAATACTTGTTCCAAGTCTGGGTGCTCTTTGTACATGTGGTTTAAATGTTTGTAGAACCCCCGCGACACAAGGATTAAATTGAATACGAAACCCGCTCAGAGCGGGTGTCGTATTAAAAAAAAACGGGAGGCATTTAATTGAGTTCTTGTACACTTAGGGTGAGGGCATTATTTTTACCGTTTAAACCACGAAAACTCTATTGAGTTGAAACACTCAATTCAAGAACAGCGACGCCATCGTCGGGGCAACAAAGATAGGTTACAGTACTGTTGGCTGCCCTACCCTTGTCCTTAATTGATGTCCGACTTCTATTAGAAAAATATAGAATTTACTGATTTCTAAGTATAGAAATCAGTAAAATATTGGTAGTAACCACGCATACTGATACGTTTCCTATCCGACTATAGTAGGGTACTAAAGTGAATGAGTCGAATGACGTTGACAAGTAGGCTAAACCTAAGTAAGCCTATTAAAAACTACGTTGCTTGTTAAATTGACACTTCTAAAAATGACACATAAATTTCTGCTGTCTATTCTTGTAGCTCCGTGATTACGTGCGTGTTATGCTGCGTACAGACCGGCCCAACGAACGCCCAACGATGGATATGTATCGTTCGCTAGCGTTGGCTTCCGCACGCTCGTTGGAGTTCGTTAATACGTCCAAATACATTTAGAGTTCGTTCAAATAGCTCGATTTCTTTGATGTTACCGCCACGCTTCGGATCGCCGGCACACGCCAACGAGCGATCGTTGGCATTCGCTAAGCCGTCCAGATTGCAGCAACGAAGGTCAACGAAACCCGTTCGTTGGCGTTCGTTTGGCCGGTCTGTACGCAGCATTATAAAAAACTTTGCAAACCTACATCAAACGAATGAAAGGTTTTGAAATAAAATTGGATGAGTATTGACACGTCTTTTGAGTTTTATTATGTTTTGCCTACCTCAACTTTCGATGGCAATGTCAAAAATAATTACGTGTAAAGGTTAAATATATCTATTATATTCAATGTAGGTATGATATCCTTTGTTTTGATGTTCATAACTCTGCCTACAACTTGCCAAAAATGTTCGATAGAACAATAAAAAAGTCGAGATATAGTCACGCTGTTGAGACCAATAAAGCAATAGCTACTACTTTAATAAAAAAAATATTTCATACACATTTTTGTAAATTCATAAATGTTTTAACTAGATGTTATGTCCGCGACTCGACTCTAATATAAACTTTTTAGTTTTCCGGTATGAAAACCAACTCTGTCAAGACCGCGCGGAAAAATTCATTAATATGAACAACCAATACTTTGGTTTTACATTAATCACCTCTGAATTTCGTATAGATGTATCGGCTTATACACGGCCCACTGGTGTGCTGGGCACAGGCCTCTTATCATATAGAGAAGGAATGAGCATTGATCACTACGCTTGCTCATCGCGGGTTGGCGATTTCGATTCCAATGTTTTGGAGTTCAGGTTTCCTCACGATGTTTTCCTTTATCGTTCGTCAATGATATCTTAGAATTATTAAGAAAGTACTTTATAACTTTTTAAAGTCACATTGGCTAGATCATGCGACCATATGCATGCGTATCCGGTCATTGAACCGCTAAACCACAACGACATTTTTTTTATTTCTTAATATGTAATATGACTATAAAAAACGAAAAAAAAATATGAGAAAATTAGAATCAGATTATATAAGTAAGGACATAATGGACATTTAACTGCTTAAAAATGATGATATTGTGATCGTTGGTCAGTTGATTATATATCTAACATATATAAATGTATGGTTGTAAGTTTTACGAAACTTTTAATATCATAAACTCCAAAATTTTACGAACTCTATGGGAGTTGAACCCGAGCCTTTGGGATTAACGCTCCTAAACCCCTTATCCATTAGACTAAGTGTACTGTGTCGCTACGCTCGTAAAATGTTGTACAATATACTACACAAGTATCAAACTACATGTTTCTTAAAATATGGGACAACAGATAATAAAATATTTAGTGTAGGTCATGTAAAAATATATGTAGTTTATGTAGAAATTACGAACAAATTCTGAGGATCCCGCATAAACACAAAATGGAAAAAAGTAATTCCTCAGTTTAGAACTCCATTCCCGCGGTTGTCGGTAACAACTGGGAACAACGTTTGTTTGTAGCAACAAAGTTAAATAATAATAACGCGGCCGGGACGTTTTACATTACGGCAACACGAAGTTACCGACCTGCAGTGAAATCACGTGGAACTACTAAAAGGGTAAGTTTCTTGTGTAGGAAGCGATGGATGTGGTATTATAATATTTTCGAAGCACTAAAATGTGTACAAGATTTTTAAGGGTTTTGTTTAGAAAATAACAGACTTTTTTTCGAAACGTCACTCCACTGTTCACAATGCAGCCACGATGATTACGTGATTTTCGGGATCGTCTATTTTTTTTTGGACCCAATATACGTCGAGACGTCGAACTAGGGGAGTTTTATTCGGGACACCGACAACGCAAATCATAATTATCGTGATTTACAAAAGATTTCTAAAAGAAATATCTACCAGCTCACGAGAGAAAAAATCATTTAAATAAAATCAATCATTTTAGAACATCCAAACTCTTCTAAAATCCATGTTTATGTGTAATATTCGAGTGCATTGCGGTGTAACTCATATTATGGCGTCTGGGCTCGTTTATGCATATGTTACGGCTGTTGAAAGGATACCGAGAATTGGTTATAAAACATAATACGGTGTGACACTTTCTCGTAAATAACTACATACTAAACCTTTAGTTTGGAGCCCCAATCCAGGTTTTTTTTGTGACGTATATTTTTTTGTTCATGTATTTTGAATATTATGAAACTTAGACCTACGAAAACCATTTTAATTCATAATTATAAATTTATATTATTTCATTTATATCAATTGAAAAAGGAGAATGCAAAATTATCATTATTAAAAGATAAAAAATCCCTAAAGCCACGACATATTTTATTTTTTCAATAATTATTTTTCATTCAAAACCGCCATAATTTGCGTAAATTAAACGAGGCGCTCGACTCATTATATCTTAGTACGTCAATCAATAGCTCTTGAATAATTGATACGCAACCGGTGTTTGAAGTGTTTCGTCTCCGCTTTGTTACTTATCTGTTCTTAGAGTTAGATAATTGGATCAAGATCTGTTGTTTAGGACAGCGTGATATACTTGCACTTAGATCAGTGAGCTTTTGTTATGGTAGATTTTTTTTACGTATTGCCGAAAATAATAACCGTTTGTAACTGTATCAGTGTAATACGAATTAATGTATTTGGACTAAAATGGCTATAATTTTTTTTACATAGAGCATCGCCTATCTGTGGGCCATTCGGCCCATTTACAAAGTCATCTGGTTTGTTAAGGGAATTTGCTATATATCATATTGAAATTAGTGAATAGAATAGAATAGAATATTCTTTATTGTGATGTATTCATTAGAGTTACTGCATTAAAATATACAAAGCAATGAAAGGGTATAATGGCGGTGTTGTCACTATCACACACACACAGAAAGGGTAACAGAAATAGAGTTAAGTAGTAGAGGGTAAAATGTAATGATCAAATTAAAAATATAAATGAAATGAATCGATCATCGATCTGACTATCTTATATACAACTCACATTGATCAAGTAGCACGTCCGTTCCGTTCGCCATCACAATGCAGAATGACCGATTACAGAAAAAGTTACAAATCTACCTTCATTTTTCCTTTTTTTTTGTTTTAAAAGAAACTTCTGCAAAGGCTTGTCAGCTATCCGTTCATGTTGTATGTATCAAATACTTAGTGAAAGTTGTCTTTACGCCGCCTATTGTGGAAGCAGTGAATTATCTCAATGAACGCTAATTAAATTTCTTTACGTCTTGCTATGCGGACGGCGCCCCACAGCGATATCGTTAATTCGCCAAACGAATTGCTTTGTTTGTTCAAGTGATCGTGCTAAGTGTGTTTCTTGTAATAGAATGCTTCTCTTAGATTTAATATTGTTCGATTACGTTGGTATTACTTTTTTTTTTGATCCGAAGATTAATTTAAAGTTAACGAATTTGATATCTTTCTATCTCTTATATTTAATTTCGGTTTAGGCATTTAATTTGTTTATTTATAAAATTTAGTTTCTTTCTACATTGATGAGATCTATTCTATTAAGTTGTGTGAATTAACAAGATTAAAATAGCTTTATTACATTTTTGTACTGTTCTAATCGGTTGTCGCTATAGACAATTTGTTTTAAGTTAGAGGACACAAACTTCTAGAGCGTGGATAAGTCTTTAATTTGCGATAGTTCAGTTGGTGAAGCAAATACAAAAATGTCAATTCCCGAAAGGTTACAGTCTGTGCTAATACCGTTAGAGTGCAACAAATTGATGTACATTTTACGATACCCGCGAGAGGTGTCGTTTCGAGCAATAAATCAGACTTTAAACAAAAAGTTAAATATCCCGCTAACCTAAACTAAACACATACGTATTTGACATTTACATTTACTGTCAACAGAATTAATATGACATTTTTGTTAGGTTGGTGCTTCTAGACGCTGAGATTCCTTAGAGAGTTCCCAACTCAGTCTAGACGCTCGTCTATAAATATCAGGTTTTCCACACGTTGGTAAATGTGAAACTAATTATTCGAAACCATTACCATTATATATACCATTCGGAATCTTGTCTACTCCCGACACCGGTTCTCTGATAACAACTGCATAATTTAAACAATTAGTTTAAAGAAAACACGGGTAGGTACTTGTGTTTAATACAAGCGATTTCAAAAGGCAAGCTGTCATTTGAAATAACACGTGAATGGGGGTTGATTATGACCGGACACTGCGCTTAATTAGCATATCATAATATAGCATCTACAAAACAGTATTTTTATCAAAATCTTAATTAGATTCAGCTCGCGTGCTTACCTATTAACTAAAGATTTTCGTACGCCGGTCACGACTTAAGCTTATAAGTCATTGCACCCCAGGATGTTAGCCGGTTAATTGCTATTTATATAAGAACATTTCTCAAAAGTATGGAAAGATAACAGCTAATTCAGAATTAGCGAAAATGTACGTGCCCAGTATGGAAATAATTAAACGTTCAATATTTTAAAAAGAAACAAATTAAATAAAACAAAGCGGATTATTCCTTTTATTTGTCCCTAAAAAAACATTATTCAATAATATTCAATGTTCAAACAAAGATATATGACCTCCATAATTGTGAGCAGTAATTTGCATCCAAGTTTAATCCTTTTCAAATCATGGCTATTCTTATAAAAGTACACCTTTGACCCATTTCCATAATGTCCTATTCAGTTCTCAAACTCTGAGATTAATTTTCTGCTGTGACAAGGGTTTTTATTCAAATATTGTAATGGCATAGCTCAGATATTTTATTTTAGGGTTAAGGGATTAGCTTCCATACGTATGTATTACGTACCTTATAATTGAAATGTGCTGAAATAATTTCAATAGGGAATTAATTTCAGTTTAAAATATAGGATTTGTAAAAGTAGAAGTTTTTTTTTTGTAGTTTTTTTTAATGAATAGTCTTTTGAAAACCTTTACTTTTCCAATTGTTCTAAAAAGAGTATTTAATAGTCTAAATTCATATAAGACCCATGATATTTATAAAAAGCTAGCGCAAACAGATTTTCTCACAATAGGTCGAAATCACAATCACACACACAGTCTAAAAATCCTACGTTTAAAACTGAACATCATATAGCAAAGCTACAGTATCGTAATATGGAATTTTATTAGCATATGTATTTTTGTTGAGATAGATTTGGTTAGAATCCCTAAGGGACACGATTGCGGCGAGTGACGTCATCTAATATTACCATTTAAACAAGTTTTATGGTAATCGCTGTGAGACCGAAAAGCTTATTTTCAACTGAATTTCGGTGAACGTTTTTCTTTCACAAGTTTAAAGGCGAAAAGTTACAAGATTTCTGATACCGACCGTTAATAGGCTTGGATGTTGTTTCAGAATAATTTAACATTAATTAAAGAAGTTTTGCGTTCAAATTCTTGATTGGCTAATGTTATCTGTTCGATTTATTTAATAAGGCGGATTATTAAGTTAAATATTTGTTTTAAATTGTTTACATGCTCCGGGATATTTAATTAATTTATAAATTATTTTGTGTCGGTGTAACTTTTATTACTGTTTGAAAGTAATAAATAAGTTCAAATATTTAACATGTAATTATATTAAACATTATTAACATTGAAAAATTCTATATAAACTTTATGTTTTCCAAATCAACTCCAAAATAAACATATTATTATTAAGAAAGGAAATTTCATATTGCTTTGTGTTTTCTATCAGTTCCTTTGAGAATAGTAATGGAGATTACACAATGTATGTTAACCACGTAAATATTCCCATAGGGATGAAAGCAAATGTTACAAAATATACAGGTCTAAACAAAACCTCTTATCTCGACTTAGCTTTACGATTATAGTAAAAATACTTTGATACATTTGTACGATAATTTCAAATGATATGAAATATTTTATAAACACGCAACGCGATAGTTTAAAAGTTAGGATATGAAATAATTAATTATTTATTACCATTTAACAAGAGGTGACAGTACTTTATATAAAATAAATTTGGACAACATCACATACAATGCTCAGAATCCAAATGGTTTTTCTACATTGACCCGTCCGGGGTTCGAACCCGGGATCTCAGAGCTAGCGCCACCTTGAACGGTGTGTACGCCACTCGACCACAGAGGTCGTCCGACTTTCCTACACATGTTATATTAGAAGTTCTTCAAATGATATTTATAAAAATATTTTTTTATTTTATATGTTTGACGTTTTTGTTAGTCCGATAGTCAGACATCTACTTTATTAGGTTAGCCTCCATTTTTATTTTAGTTCTATTGTACTTCCAAACGCTCTATTCCCCCTTGTGCTGTGTTCAATAGTTTCCATACATTCCCAAGTTTATAGTCTCGCTGTGGAACGTAAGTTAGCTAATGTATTAGGCACAATGTTCCTTGGGGCTTAATATATGTATGTAGAGATACTTAAAAGGTAACATATAGATGTCATAAAATGTTCAGACGAAGTAATGGTTAGTTAGATTTCATTGCGGGTTATTTCAGAGGTACCGTGAAAGGCCTGTTGGTCTAGTGGTTAGTGACACTGCTAAGCCGGAGGTCGTGGGTTCGATTCCCACTCAGGACAAATCTTTGTGTGATGAGCACGATCATTTGTTCTGTGTTTGGGTGTAATTTATCTATAATATGTATGTATTTAGTTTATCAGTTTACAAGTATGTTTATCAGTTGTCTGGTTGCCATAGCACAGGCTCTGCCTAGTTTGGGATCAGATGGCCGTGTGTGAGATCTGTCCCAAGATATATATATATATATATATATATAAAAAGATCACTTGATTTATAAAATGATGCTTTTGTTGCTTGGATTATTTAAAGAAGCAGTTAACATAACGTAGCATGAGTTTGTCTTGTCATAACAACTTTTATCAACCTTCAATTTTTTAGCGAATTAAATAGAAATTCAAATTTATATTTTTCTTAATTTGAACTCGATAAAATGCAAGATTATGATCTTTGCATAGAATATAATGCAGTCATAATAGTTAACAGTATTGCAATTTTAATCGAGGTTCTTACTTGTACGTTAACTTCTTTAAAAGCACTAAAGGTTCTACTCCCGTATCCTTATTAGTTTCAATAGTGCAATTAGAGGGAGTCTCCTTATAGACGTTTCTCCATTTACCCGAACGCTTCGAGTATTGCCTCGTGTTGTTCAAACCGTAATCGATTCCCTGCATCGAGAGCATTGAGTGTTATTGAGGTGTTTTTCTTTATCCTCGTAATGGATTTTTCATTTATTCTTTTGTTTTTCGCGCAATGTTTGTCGTTCCCACACCTTTGTAGTTTTGTTGCCTGTCTTCGGTTTAGTTTGCTCTTTTGCTAGCTTCCCAATCTTTCGCTACTTACGTCTTTCACATTTTAGCTCTATTTAAAAAATCCATTACAGATATTTACTTCCGAAATAGGTTTATTGATAAGAAAAAGAATTAGGACACAAGGTGCAACTTTTGTTTTCCCATGCCCCCTGTGCCAGAGGCAACCACGAGGTTTTTAATAATTCTGCGAGACGAAATTTACCTACATAGATGTGTAGATAAAAATGTGTTTTGTACCCTGCATATTTATTCATAAGGTTGATTATTCAAATAATTATTTTAAACACAGTTAGACTTAAGTTTCGACAGCATTGTTTCATGTGATGTGATAATTGGCATACAACGTTACACAATTGACATAAGATTATTAATTTAACATCAATTTAAGTATTTATATAATAATGAAAGTTGTTCTTGTTAAAAACAAATTGTACCAAAATACAGTCGTATTTATAAAATGAACTAGAGTAACTATTTATAAAATATATTATCTTTAAATTAATATAATAATAATCTTAATTAAAATTATAATAACTAAAATTATCATTAATTTTAGATCAATATGCTAAATTATTTATTCAAAATAGTTTGTGTTCCACAAAGCGTATGTTAATTTTATTTACGTTTCTCAAAGCTTTGTTAATGTTATAATTAACTAAGTTTCCACGAATTAGCTTTGACTCCAACGACCTTTGATATTCTTTGTTCTCTTTGTTCGAATATTAATCTATTGATTGTATCAATTTAAATATAATATTTTTATTTTACAGACATAAAAAATAACATAAAAAGACGGGTTGCAGAAATACTTTACGTAAGGTAATAACAGACAGGTTTTGTGTAAAATAATTCGATATTTTTAAACAAATCTTTGCTGACTTAAAATTATATATCTTTATTACAATTAACTAGATGTAAGAAAACGAGGAATAGTAAACATAAATAAGTATAATGAAAAAAAAACAATTAAAATACCTGTATTTAAAACTTGTATTATTTCTTACTGAATGCCGCTCTGTATTTAAACACAAAGAAACTGCTTTCACAACCTATTGTACTATGTAACAGTACAGTATTCCGTAGTTACACTAGTTTTCAGAATTGTAATGTCTCAGCGAATGTCAAAGATAACATTCGATTTTCACTATCGGTCCAACCGTTCGGCTTACACTTAGCCCCTCCTAGCTCTTATAAAATACGAACTCCTTTGATACGAAAAGGAGAAGACTTCATATAAAAACGACTAATAATAAAATAAATAAAAAACCCGTTCTAAATCAAGATAAGAAAAGGAAGAAGAGCAAACATCTCGGCTTAACTTTTTAAACGCCGGCCGCGGCACTCCCGTGATTTATTGAGGGACTCTTCCCTATCGGGCCCACAAACTATTTAAATTAGAATATTGTCCCCGATAGCATGCGCCAACCAACCTATTATCTATTGAGTTACGCTACTAGAACGAAATAGAGTTGTTATACACAACTTATATACATGTATAGTATTGAATATATCTTCTGGCGCTTTTGGGTAAATATTTGGCAGGTTATTTATTTTAGCCTACTATCAGAAGATCGTTTACCTTCAATAGAACATTATTTGACAATTTCTTACTATTTTACCTTTTGTCACTATTTTTTGTCTATTGTTGTTCCATTCATCTTAAGCCACATATTTTTTAAGTAAAACTTTTAGTAAACAAAGACTACTTTATCGGCTGACACAAGTAATTTCATTTCTACAACATCTAAGACAAAATTTATTGTACAATAAAATATCGAAAATATTATGTTATAAAGTGATTCTAAGTTAATATTACTTTATCATATACGAGTAGCATTTCTATTAATAAAATAAGGTATTTTTGTAACTTAATTTTTTTTTCTTAAAACGACGCCTTCCTTAAGGATTTTAATCCTTGTGCCGCGGGGGTTTCACAAACATTCAAATCACATGCTCAAAGAACACCCAGACTTGGAACAAGCATTTGTGGATCACACAAATGTTTGTCTCATGCGGGGATCGAACCCGCCGCACGCCGCGCACAGTGGTGATAAGCGTGGTGACCTATACCACTCGGCTATCCGTTGCATTCAATTCGTTCAATGTTTGTAATTTACTGTATATCCAACAGAATTCTGTACGTGGTCACATCACATTTACATGTAGCCTTCACGAAAAGTCCTTAAATGAAAAGTTTATGCGTTGCGTAATCCTGACAAGTAGGTTACGCATTATCAGCTCAGTCGTGTCACGCCAGATGACTCGACAGTTACAATATAAGCAAAACATAGAACCGCACTCACTGTCTACTTGTAGGTGTACAGAGTTATTGCGACAGCGCTCGTTAAATTAATAAGGTTACATTCCAAGATATTTCATAACCATGTTCGCAAAGTACAGGAGCATTTCCACATATCTAGTATAGCGGGTGTAATAGATAAGCAGAGAGACTCACTCATAACAAATATATACACTTTTTTACGTCCTTTTAACTGCTTTTGAATTAGGTATTGGACATTTATTTTAACCTTTTTTATTTTATTGGGGTCTGGCTATATTATTTCATTCGTAAAAAAACCTTATTAGTTATTGGTACATGATAATAGTATGTTTTAAGTACTATCTATTTTAATATTTTATAGCAGAAGTTTGTTTGCTTCGATTTGAATTTTTTTTTCAGTTTTAGATAGCCCATTTATACGAAAGCTATGGACTGCTTTTTGCCACGATAAACAACGCCCACGCATGCGGAGCCACGAGGAAAAGCTAGTATATATTATAATAAAACCCAATGAAGTTTCAAGTATCATGAATATGACAATATACATAAAATTTCGCTGTGTAAATTAGCTACGTTAAATTTTTGACGAGAAACCTTTTTTTAACATAGATGGCAAACTGCAATATTTAAATGAAATTTAAAGTTTTTAAAAGTACTCGACATCTTATCTCTCGCGATAATATCTCTTGATACAATAATCGCGGTTGTACCGTACGTGTTTCCCTGGGACGCAAGGAGCACGGACATAAATTCTGGGACGCAAACTGAAGCCAGCTGTTTCGCTGTTTTGGGGAAATAAATACGGATTAGACGCGCCACGGTAAAGCGTACTACACACCGAACGTTTGAATTATTGATCGTACAAGCTTACTAAGGCCTTTCGTACACCGGACTTCGCAAGTCTTCGATTCTCGACGACTTTAGTCACCCAGCATCTACCGTGATACAAACTCATATTTATACTCCTGCCGATGAACCGGCAAGAGTTTTTGGAGACAGAACTCGTCGGGTATGTGAGACTTGCGTAGCCTTGTGTACAAAGGGCCTAAGACAACTGTATCTTCTGTCGAGAGTTCGAAGTTTGTTTCAATTAGTAGATTATCTGTTCTAAGAAGTGAGAGCCGTTGTTCTCTTGTAGTTCCTAGTGAGTTAGCGCTGGCTCCCGAGTAACCTAGTTAGACAATTGTTTTAAGATGTTACGTTGTAAAAGAATTCAAGGGAATGTATCTAACTAAGTCTTAAAAGCAACTTACAATCGAAATAAACACTAATTTTAAATAAACAATATTTTATTTAAAAAAATGTGAGGGCCAAGCCGTGGGTTAGAACAAGTTGTAAATAAAGTTGTTGATAGGCCTTTGCGCTTGTGTATTCCCAGATGGTTTCTTCAGTGTACCGACAGCAAAATAAGCCTTTTATTTTTTCTGAAATAGCTCCAGAAGTTACGGTCAATGTAAAACGTCAATTTAATCTGAATTACTTACCTACTATCATATTATAACACGAAAGAATTAGAAAAATGTAAGAATAAAAATAAGTTATTACCTACTTTACTGGTTTTTATTGTATAGAACAGTATTCAAGACATAAGCTTCTTTAGTCACTGTGACCAAGACTCGAAGTAAAACAGTTACTAAACGCAAATGACTGAACAAGCTGACTTACTTACAGCGTTTACTACTTCTTTTATTCCAGGATCAAATACTGCAATAAAGTATTTTTTATGTAAAACTCTTAAAATACTGACAATGTGATATATTATAAAGTATTTCCCTTGTTATTATGCTGTGAAAACACCAATACACTCCATAATATTGTATCAACAGCTTACTCCTTCTTTCACTTAAGTGAATAAAACAAATAACGTGATATTTTATTCTCTAAAGGGAACCACTTTTACCGCCAATAAACACTTTATTGTGACAATTAGTGATACTCAATTCGATATAGAGCCACGAGCGTAGCAATAAATCTCATCGCCACGTAGCCGCGTAGCTCGTAGCACTTCTACGTGTCTACGACGTCTCAAATACTTAGTTTATTTTAACACTTCCGCGGTGAAAGCGGACCAAATAAGGCTCATTTTGCTGGGTACGTGACGTCGGAAAGTTGTGTAACTTTGCCTTTGGCTGATTCGGGAATAGGCTTTCACGTTGCTTAGATTTATGACTAATGTTATTATTTATGTCGGGTTGAAGATTTAATTAGTTAAATTTGAAGTTTTTTTTATATTGCACTTGGAATGTTAAAAAAATATTCACGCTACAAATGCAAGTTAGAATAACTAAATTACGTATTGCAATACGCTAAGTAATTTGAATTCTTAAACTTACAAATCAAACTGTCAATCCCTCTATTATTTAGAATGGAAAAAAATATTATTTATTGTACACCATTAGAATTACTACATTTAAATATACATGGCATCGAAAAAGTACAATGGCGGTCTTATCGCTTATTATTTATTTAATTATAATAAATTACTATTAACTCAATATCAGTCCATTCATAACTCTCATGGCTAGGATTAGATTGTAACCCGCAAACAGCACATCGAAATCAAACTATTAGAGACTTCGTTATAACGTTCCAGTGGAGTAACATTTTGTAGTATTACAATTAAATAAAATGGGTCACGAAATTCTATTACTAGAATTTGTTTAAATGGTTTAGCATTAGGGCGTTGTTGGTGCGTTGGAGCGTTTACTAATTTTCTTGTTCCCCAACGTGAAGACAGTGTAATTAAACTATAGTTGGTATTCAGAGCTGTAAGTCAATTTAAAACGTTGAACCTCTTGGACACCTTGGATGCATATTAAATCAGCCGATCTTGTGGTAACTGTGATTGGTATATACTAACTGGAAGTGGCATTCCATCTTCTAGAAATTTAGCATGAGAATTAAAAAATACAAATACAATATTTGAACGCGACACACCGTTCAAAGGAAAGTAGTACGTAGCTGTTTAATTATAATGTGCTTTCATTATATAGAAGTGGTATATCTTGAGTTTAAATTGAATCTCGATTATATTTCCAGTCAGTTCTTGTGATTAGTTTACATTCTTCCTTTTTTACAACAATACATTGAATCAACCTACCAAACTGCAGAGCAGTTATCGATCATTCATAATCGTTAATTTGATTCAAAAATATTTTTTACCGGAGGCTCGATTCCCGTCCAGGACAAATTTTAGTGAGAGTCATTTGTTCTGTGTCTCGGTCTCGGTGTAATTCATCTATAGTATGTATGTATGTATTTAGACATAATTATGTATGTTAACCAGTTGTCTGGTTATCCTACGCTCTGCCTAGTTTTTAATCAGATAGTTGTGTCTGATAGGTCCCAAGATATTATGACTCTTCTGGTAGACCATAAACACTTTACAAGTCTTTTTTGGGTTAGGATCGTCTAGCTAGTACATTAAATGTTTGGTATTCATATATTCATGGTGTTTATATAAACGTTGCTACTTTAAATCTTTCCGTAGTGGATCGATTTCTTCCATAGAGTACGTTTTAGACACATGAATTTAACATGAACGTATCCGAAGAAAAGAAACAAATATGTGAATGATATAAATATTTGCCCTTTATATGAGTCGCACCTTTCTTTATTATCCTTTACCTAATATAGGTGTACAGAAATTGCGTTTATGAATATGAATTAAATATAAACCTGCAATTAATTATTTATATTATTTTATTTTAAAATACTTTATTTCTTAAGAGGACCTTTTACTTGTCGCGTATGATTGATTGTTATAATAACCTAGATACTATTAATGAAATATGATAATTTATATCCTAAAGGGATATTTTACTTGTATTGCATGATTGTTTCTTTAAATTGTGGTATAAGTACCTATTAAGTATGGTAAGTATATCTGTATAGCTAATTGACAGTACTAAGAAGCATTCAGTCAGCATGTCAATGAAGAACCAACCACGAAAATGTAATTGAAATAAACAAGGATTTATGAATTATCTGTTTCTTTTATTCCACACTTGAACTTTGAAAAAAGTTCTTGAACATTAAAAACCATTTGGCATAAAAAAAACAGAAAGAAACTAAATTCTGTCGCTTCAATTGGGCATACATCTAGGAAATGGAAGGCTCATCGTCTTGCATAGCGAATGACTACAGAAATTGACATTGTAACGCAAGACATAGGTTCTGGCTATAAGTGATTTTGTGTAGATTTAACTATATAAATAAGTAAAAAGAGTAATTCGAATTTTTTTTTTTTCAAAATATCGCATAAGAACGTCCAACAGCAAAAGTAGATGATCAAATCAGAAATTCAATAATAATGAACGGGATTCGCGTCAGAACTGTGTGGCGCCGAAGTGATTCCAAAGTATGTGATTATAAATGATCTAAAACATTCACTACTAGTACATTTGCCATATATTCGTGATCAGTTTTGACTCCATTTATAAACTCAATTCATCATCTAATTTTGCTGATGACTGTACTTGTCTGTTTTTCATATACTATACCCACCAGAGGAAATAACTGTCTTGATCACATATTCATAAGGACTAAATCTCGTGCTTTGGCTTTCGTATTAGACACCACTGTTTCGGACCATTTTTCTACCCTGTTATGCATTAAAACTAAAATAGTCCAATATTTTACAAATAAAATCTACTCAAAAATTAACTTTGATGGGCTGGACGAAACAATAAAGTCGTTAAATTTCTCGTCAGTATATTCCATTGAGGATCCTAATGCAGCAATCGATAAGTTTATAACACTTGTCTCCGGTGCCATAGTAGCGAATACAGTGGTATGTAGGTCTTCGGCTAGGAAACGTACTCTCAAACCCTGGATCACGCCGGGACTTCTTAGATGCATTCGAAACAGGGACAACTTGCATAGACAGTCGAGCCACCGATCTCCCAACAACGCAACACTTAGTGTCACCTATAAAAGATATAGAAATTTTTGTGTAAAAACATTAAAAAAAGCTAAACGATTATACGATTCCGAACAACTAAAAAAAGCTGGTCAAAATTCTAAAGTACTATGGGACACAATCAGGAACATAACAAACACCTCTAAAATCAGACAAACTTCTACACAGTTACTTTCACTCGCACATTCACCGGCTCAATCATGCAACACTGTTAATAAATTTTTCACTGACATAGGCATTAACCTCGCCAGCAAAATTATAAATAGTCAACAAAGGACACAAACTACCGCACCTACATCAAAGTCTTTCGTCTTAGACTGTACGGACAATGATGAAATTATCTCTCTAATTCACTCTCTGAGATCAACTGCAGCGACCGGCTGGGACAATATCCCGCCTATAGTTCTTAAAAGGTACGCTACAACGCTCGCACCTGTTTTGTGCCATGTTTTCAATCGCTGTCTTCAAACCTCTGTATTTCCGAGTTCCCTAAAACGGGCTATTATTCACCCAATTTTTAAGGGTGGTGATGGAAGGTTGGTGAATAATTATCGCCCAATCGCAGTACTTAGTGCATTGTCAAAACTTCTTGAACGCTTGGTAAATGGGAGGCTAGTTAAATATCTTGAAAAATTCAAAATCATCTCTGATCAACAATTTGGTTTTCAAAAAAATAAATCTACCTCAGATGCAGTACATGAACTAACTTCCTACATAGTCACCAGTCTTAATAATAAAAAGAAGGTACTCTCAATATTTTTAGATCTAACTAAGGCTTTCGACACCGTCCCTACAGCCATACTTTTACAGAAACTTGAAGAAATAGGTGTCCGTGGACGGCAGCTGGATTTCTTTCAAAGTTACCTTACTAATCGTACCCAATCTGTAAAAGTAGGTGAACATATTAGTTCTGAACTACCTATAAGTTATGGGGTTCCACAAGGTAGCATACTTGGGCCAACGCTATTCTTAATATTTATCAACGACCTTTGCAACTTAAATATCCCAAACTCAAAAATTACTTCATACGCAGATGACACTGCAATCACTTTTGTCGCAGATTCATGGTCGGAACTTCTCAAAAATGCCCAAATGGGCTTCAATACTGCCTTCAAGTGGCTTCTCTCTCATACACTCACTTTGAATACTGCGAAAACCAAATGCATTACCTTCTCTATTAGTTCTGCCTCACAACCTAACACTTTAATCCAACTCAGAGCTCATTCATGTTCCACCAGTCTAGACTCAACTTGTCCATGTCCATGTCCTGAGATTGAAATTGTTGATAAGATTAAGTATCTTGGAGTTGTGTTGGACAAAACTCTTAGTTTCAAGCCTCAAGTTGAGGTTCTTACAAGCAGAGTCCGAAAACTAATATATATTTTTAAATCTCTACGTAGTGTTGCCAACCCTATCATAATTCGCAGTGTGTACTTCGCTCTATGTCGATCGATAATAACGTACTGTATTTGCTGCTGGGGAGGTACTCACCAAACTACCCTTAAACCTCTAGAAATTGCACATAGGGCCATCCTTAAAGTTTCCACGTTTCGTCCAATATTATACCCAACCTCAGAGTTATATAAAAACTATAGGGTACTTAATGTACGACAACTATTTATCTTCAACACTGTTTTATTACAACATCGCAAAACTCCTTACACACCAATCACCAAACGTCGTAAAGATATTATTTGTACGTTACCCTCAGTAAACTTTAAATTCACAAGAAGATTTTCTGACTATTTAGGCCCTTCACTTTATAACAAAATTAACAAAACTGTCTACATCTATAACCTTCCATACCATAAATGTAAAACGCTCATCCGAAATTTCTTACTTGAAAAATCATACGGGGAAACTGAAAAATATTTGTAAACCTAGAGTGGGCCTATTCACTGTTGCACTCACAGATCACACACACACATATACCCCTACCCTTACACACAAACATAACACACACACAAACACACATACGATTCCACGAACACTCTACCACACATGACATGCACACTTACTTAAAAATACACACCCACATTAAAATGAGTTACCTGCCAGTCCTGTAACGCTGTAGTACTCACAAAAAGTACAACTATGTAATAGTCTACTTAGAATTTATATAAATAGAGAACTCCACTTTGGGGGGTGGCAACTGTGTTTCCTTAACACAGGCTATATTTTAGCCTAGCGAGGGAAACAGTATGACATCCTTAATGTAGTATAGTGTCGATCTTAATCTTACTGCAATGTACTAGAAATTATTATATTATTATAAGCAGCTAATAGGCTTGACAGCCATTTTTGTGTATGTTTCTATGTCTTTGTTTCTGTGTACCGATGTATCAATTGTCTATGCATATGTGTCTGTGTGTAACTATGTATCTGTTCGTTAACTACAGTTGTTCTTGATAGAATGACAATCAATGTCACATCTTTAGAACCTACAGTTTTTAATTCAACAAAACAAGTATTTATTTTCAAAATGATTAAATTTAATTGATGTGATAGGAAATTGACTTTAATATTTAAATCAGTATATAATTATTTTAAAAGCTTTTCAGCAATTAGGTCCAAATATTGAATTTGAGTTAAGGGATGTGCAAGAGCTGTAGCGGTATTGCATTTGTAGTTTGGCGTCGAAACTTAGAAGTTGAATTCATCTAATTATTGCGAACAAGAAAACGAGACACAAGTTAAGTACATTAGCACAGTCTGGCAGAGTTTAGTGACTGGATTGTGTTTGTAAGGTAGAAAAATATTTACAACCTTCTTTTCCCAGATATGGTCGCATTGGTCACGGTAATCGTGATATTGAAGAAGCACTTTTATTTGAACTCTTAAGCTTTGAACTATTATGTTGCATGATTTTAATATAATTACGACACACTAGATCGTCGAAACTCGGTAGAAATATAAGCTATAAAAGGTAAACGCATGTGTTCGACTCTATATTTCTACTTTTAGGTATTGGACTCTGCTAATAATCTCACAGGAAACGGTTAATCTTTATATATATAACTTACGCGTCGCGTTGTTTGTCCGGGATGGACTCTTAAACTACTTTACTGATTTTAATCAAATTTGAACGCCGCGCGCAGTTTGATCCAACTTGAAAGATAGGATAGCTTTCATCTCAATTACATAAAAAAAAAATGAGACCGCGGGCGGAGCTGCGGGAAACAGCTAGATTAAGACAAATATCAGTGTGCTTTGAGCATGACATGATAAATCTTGATTAAATAAGAACTATTCTCGTAAAAATATAATCATGCACTTGACATTTGTTAAGTATTTCGAGATCTTTAATGAAACTAAAATGTTTTATTTAAACGATTCGAGATGCTGTGATCTAAACAGAGACGTGTATTGTCAACATCGCCAGTGTATTTGCTCTACTTAATTCAGTCCGCTCAATCCTAAACTCAGCACCTACGGGCTCCAAACAAAAGCTAAAGCTATATGCACAATAGTAATTAATGAGTACACACCCGCATGACAGTTCGCAACTTTATGTTGGTTTTGATCTCTTTGATTACTCTTACTTGCACAAGTTTAACCCTCCATGTATAAAGGGTTAACAACCCTTAGGTTATATGCTGATGAGAAATTGATTTCAACTTACTCCGTCATATGTCCTTTGTGGTTTCGTGGTGACATCATATATATAATAAAATTAAAATAAAGCAAATTGGTTCTTGTAGGTAATTTCAGAAGATAGGTTATATGGTGAGTGGAATGCAACGTAAAAATAATAATCAATATATCAAATTTTAACAACAAAAATAAGAAATCAATTTTAAGTTAGTATTTGAATAAATTTGGTAACATCGTGGCATAAGTACATTCACGAGCATAGATATAAATATTATGTATACACATAGCGAAATTGTAAAACAATAATTTAAAAGGAACTCACCATCAACTTTTAATCATTTATACAACATAAAATTATAACAGTGTTCAAATCATGTATATATTTTTGAGTTTCAACAAAAACTTCTCGCTAAATAAGTTTTACAATTTCGCTATGCGTATACATATTTATGCTCGTGGCTGTACCTACATTCTTTGAACTAATATAAAAGCAGTATTTAGTATAATCTCATGTGAAACAAAAGTTTAATTCCCTTTAATGAAGTTACCCAAACAGTTTAAAGAGCTTATCAGTGTTTTGCTTGCGGCCAGTCATATGAATGCGTAGTTTGTTTTTGATGCACAATATAACAGACAGAATGAAATAATAAGTTGTATCGTAGTTTAAAACATTTTGAATAAATCCTTTTAGTTCTCTGTTCTACTACTTAATGCGCTTGGCACTGTTTTTAATTTAAAGAGGTGTGTAGCGCCACAAACTTATCTGACTAGGTGGCCAAATCTGGAACTAATATAATTTTACTAATTACTTTTTTATAATTAGCTTAAAAATAAAATAATCGGGAAATAACATTTAATTTGGGCGCGGGCATTATTGTTACCCTAAAAACTACGAAAATTCGATTGAGATGAAACTCTAAATTCAAAAACTCCGACACCGATACATTCACACACACATGTTTACACTCAGCAAGTGGACATAAGCTCAAAACAAAAGAAAGTTTGTATGTATTGCGATTTTATTCCAAATTACAATGGTATTATCACAACCACAACCTGTTCTTACTCAAGATATACAGAACAATAGCTTTGATGACGCAAAGTAGCGAGATAGGTAGCATTGCCACGAACCGTAAATGATCTTAAGCAACTGTAGGTATTCATTAAAGTCTTAAGTAAACTGTGCGACACGAAGTTGATGTCACTCAGCGAACTGAGGTAAGTTCCCTGAGTAATTTGTGGCTTCCAGTCTGCCACGCTATGTCTAGCAGCCAAGTCCACCAACTTTACGTTTAGGTAGGACGCTAGGAATTTATTGGTTATTTACGGAATTAGATGTTGTTTTATGGGTAATTAGATGTTGAAGTTATTACAGAGTTTGAAGTGTTAATGAAAAACAAGTATGATAAACCATCACATTCTTTTCAAACATTTATCCAGGCGTCTTGTTGACACCTCATGTGACCCAAGGGCTGGTTCTTACCTTGGTCAGCGGTAAAGCATTGCCATTCAACGTGACAATGCTGCCAGTCCAGCCTTATGGGCACACTTCCAGTCTACAGCGATGTGGAAGAGTTTTTTGACGATATTTTTTAGTTTTAGTTTTGTTATTTAATATAGTTTAGTATCAAGAGTGTTTTTAAGATATTGCTTGCGTCCTCGAGTACAAAAAAAACACCAGATTACTCATCAAACAACAACGGTCTGTAAACCTACAGAATAATGTAAATGCAAAGAGCCTTACGCAAAATCCTGAATATTGCCATTCCTAAGTCCCTAATCAGGATCACAATCAAAACACAGGTTGAAAAACGCAAAGGGTAAATAAAATACCAAATGTTCCACCCAATTTGTAAAGGAGATAAAGTTTAAGGATATATTGCCTTCAAGGATAACACATGGAGCCCCTACAATGCAAGCTATACACTTGTGTAAGCTTCTTTAATGCGGTCCCCAGGACGCCCTGTTTGAGAAAATAAGACACCTCTAGTGGTTACGTAACTAAGTAAATCCGGTCTGGCGCTGCGCTATCGAGATTTTTTGTTTAACTAAGATACCACTAGAGTATTCAAGTTGGCAACGTGTGAAGATCTTAAATAACAATTTTAGGTAAATGTTCTTTTTTGCTTTTATTGTTTTTGTTTTTATAATTGTACATATTTATTTACCTAATTGCTTTGGAAATATTCGAGCCGTGCGACCTCACCTGTAATAAAATGGTAATACAATTTTAGTAATATTGTATATCATTGATTTTATTCTTTGTAATTACTGAAAATATGCTTAAGTAATTTTAAATGAGTCATTGTCACCTACTTTATTAAGATTTCCAAATAACAGTCTAGAAAACAAAAGTTAGAAGCTAATTTTGTAATGAGTAAAACCAGACACAGTGGATATTAATGACGTAATACATGTGAAATATAACAAGACGTTTCGTCGATCAGTCAGACGGGTACGTTACTAATCATTTCCACTGACGTATTTTTTTGTTTGGTCGGAAAAAGGGGGTTGTCCTATGCGTTATGTGTACCTATACATTTTGGTACATACTTTTCTTTCATAGCACATCTTTTTAAAAGCTTGAAATGTAGCATGTTCATGTTTAATTAGCCTAAATTATTATGGGGTGTTACAGAAATAAAATTATGTTTATGTTTATACTTCAATACGCAATACAACCAATGAGTTTTTTATTATATCTTTCTGTTTAAAAGACCACAAATATTTTGAATACCTATATCTTTCGAGGTGGCGCGGGATAAGGTTGAATGCAAGGACTTGGGGGAGGCCTTTGCCCAGAATTGGGACAGCATAGGCTAGTTAAAAAAATATATCTTTCTGTGTATAGGACCAAACGTATTTTATGTATAATTCATATTTCATAAACAGCGCATATCTTCAATAGTTAGAGAATCAATAAGAACATCAAAATATCGCACACGGCATCTATTTCAAACCCCTACAATGGCGCACATGCTACGCTTGACAAGAGAATCAAACCTGAATCGATGCGGCGTTTATTTATGCAGACTATAAATGTCTGTTTACACGTTCCGACCACATACCGCTATAACGTATGCGCACGTGCATTACGCCAACATATTCCCTTAGCAGATAGCTACTGGATATAGAAATTAAATCAGAGCTTCTAAGGTATTATTAATTATGGTAGTAATTTATATTGTTATTTGTGTTTAAGAACTTTTAATGTTCCTAGGTTCAGACCTGGATAAATGGCTTTTAACACATTGGATGGCAGCCCAGCAGTCGGTTACCTAATGATGATTTTTATACGAGTTTGAAATTTAATTCTCAATAATTTTCGCCTCGTATGTTTTGCTTCACATCACATTGTTAGTGGCCAGTCCCAAAACATCAATGTTGTATCAATTTTGCAGTAAACATTGTCCCAAAATTAACAACTTTTAGAACACACATCAAAGTGTGACGTCATAATATGACGATAAATTATAAAGCACTATTAAAGGGTCTGCACATAAAAGTTATGATGGGAGTACAGTCGACCGCATGATTGTTGTAACAGTGAATCGCAAAAATCAACTTTAGCGCGATAACATAAGGTGCTCTCAATGTAATAGTGTGGCCAATAATTTGCGGTTGGCTGTACATATCATCCGGGGGTAGTAATGACCCCTTTCCCTCAGTCCGTTTTAACGGCTCGTGTAAGATGCAGCTGAGACACTAGGTTATTTTTCATTGCGAAGTTAGGGGGAAAGTTTGGCAAGTCTGGCGTTTATTTTATCATAGGTAGAAAAGAGAAAATTTTTATTACATAGCTGCAAAAATTTGAACTAGATTTACTTGGTAAGTTTATAATTAAAGTCTTATGCACACTATCCCCAAATTACATCCTAGAATAAATACGAAAAACTTGATAAAAAATATTACAAACGATAATGAACAACAGACAAAACGTGACAGACCTATCAAGTATTAAAAAGGACAAGCTAATATCTGATCTAACTTATAAATAATCCATGATCAAAAAATTCACCTCCGAATATTTAAAGTCGAAAGCTACAAAGTTGAGATTATTCATATAACTTTCAAATTAACGTTAAACTGATTAACCCATAATTAAAAAACTATTAAGAGACAGAGAGAGAGAGAGATTTTTTTAATATTAAGAGGAAGAGAGGACAAAATTCATATTCCGAAATTATTTGCTTTACAAAAAATATAGTTCGCAATAAAATATCATATAAAAATACAAACACAAATCTTAAAAATTCAACGGAGCATGAAAATCTAACCACATCATAGTGCATAGTGGCAATATCTGAAGTAATAACTTTTAGAGCACGTTTTATATTGCCCGTTTGTAGAGACACTCTATTTGTGTCACTTAGAAAACTGACGTTGCGGGTCGCAGCCTGTTGCTAGAAATTTAAAAAAAGAATTGGTTTCCGTCCTTTCTTTTCAGCTTACAAGGTTATTTAAAAAACTGATATTTTTCGGTAAAAAAAACTCTTTAAATATAATGATTAAAAACATCTAAAAATAAAACTGGTTTTCTACCCTGTTGAAGAAAACACTAGTTTTTATACCAAGGTGAAAAGCCTTTTTGACCGTTTAGGAGAAGCCAACATAGAGAGATTTGTTGAAGAAGCTACTGATTCATTCACGTCAAAGGAACGATTAAATCAACTTTACATTCTACGTCGAATTTATTCTGCACAATGTAGCAAAACATAATAGTTAGCATTTGAAAGATAATTTATATTACACAGTGAGAGCTCCACTTTAAAATAAAAATCATTTTCTAAGAACTGAACATAAATACCCGCAAACTATTAACAGCAATAGCTGTATTTTAAGACTACAGTAATAAAAATAAAGTTTATCAGAACCAAAGTAAACTATGCACCCCGAAAAATGCAAAGGCTTTCTTAGTCCACTATAAGTTGACATAATAGTGATTTGTGGTCCAAGTTTCCCCAACTTCCCCTCTCGCCCGCTGACACCCAAGAGAAATAACTTGACTCGTACTTTCTTAACGAAATGATTGCCTACGTGTACGTTGTTAGCCCTATTTATTTTGGGGTGGGTTTTATTTACCCTCTCTCCCCGGTGGATAATTCAGTTTCTAAGAACTCCGTATCGACCAACAGGGACGCATAAAGTATTTTTGCTTCCACGAAGAAAGGAACTCTATAGTAAGTTAGTCATTATATTGCTTTCACCGTCTACGTAACTTTTAATGTTATAGAGAAGTGCTCTGCTCTTAACAAACAATATTAATTACAACAGGTAGGTAGATATTGTTGACATAATTATTGATCACCTACTCCAAAGATTTCTACAAAACGTGTTTATTTATTGGTGACTTTAAATGCATCAGGATTGAAAATTAAATACAGTTACTAGCAAAAGTTGAACATAACAAAACAAAATCACTTTTACAAAAAGCGCTAAAACACAACTTAAGGTAAGTAGCTAATAGGAATCAAAATATAAAAAAGTTTTAACGCTATGTGATTTGTATGAGTTAATCTAAGGAATTTGAATAAATTAGGGTGTTTGATAAGATTTTTGTTGCTGACTGTACCTACTAAAAATAACGTAGACAATTCATTCGCTGCTCCTACTCTACCTTCCAAGGTAAATAAGTTCTCCATGACCCATACACTGTTCCATTGCAGCGGTTAATTGACCCGTTTCGCAATGTATCTAAGTCATAAGTCTTATGGACTATGTACACGGATCTCTTAATGTAGAGACTACTCACTGACTACTTAGCTGTACTCAGGTAAGTAATGTATATCACAGTGCACTCGTCTTTAGAAGGAAACTGATATAATTATGTTAATCTTCTTCGTGTGCGAACCTTTTTCCCAAACTATGTTGTAGTCGACAAGCCACGTCCTAGCCTAAGTCGAAATAAGGTCGCGAAAAGGTCTCGGTGTATTCACAAATGGTCCTTCTTATGGTTGTGGCATGGTTTACCATGCAAATAAAATAATTGTATGTGTATATTATATTATATTCATCGTTTTAGTTTTTAATTCAAATATATAAAACTCTCGTGTCACGATTTTTGTTACAAAACTCCTCCGAAACAGCTGTAACGATTTGTATGAAATTTTGTGCGCATATCGGGTACGTCTGAGAATCGGCTATTAACATCAGTCTATTTTTCATACCCCTAAGTTATAGCGGTGACGCTCTCCAGATTTTTCGAATATGGCAGAATAACATTTGCCGGGTCAGCTAGTATAAAATAAAATGATGTTAAATACAATTATAGTTAATTGAATTTTTATAAGCCAATTGCAAACAGTGATCAATTATGTCTAATCATAACCGATACCTCATATAATTACATTATATTTGCTTGTGTAGGTATATATTATATTATGCGAATACTCTGGCAGCAATCTGTCATCGCACTATCAAACGATAGCATAACAATCGTGTAGATCATTAATCAGATATTATTTATACCTAATACATAATTTATAGCAATAATGTGACAAGATTGCATTACCCTAATGGTTCTAACGCTAATTAACCTTAATATTATTATCAGCCTTTGCTGTCCCACTGCTGGGCAAAGGCCTCGCTTACTTCCATTCTTCTCATCACGCCATCTTGACGAAAAAATGGTAATTTTATTAAAATTATGCAACGCGATAGCTTAAAAAGTAATATGAGAGAATGGTAATTCAAAAACTTAATATATATCTACAATATACATAGTTTAATTTTTATAATTTCCATAAAATTTTCCTCAATATATTTTAATGTAAGTAAATTTGATTGTAATCCAACTACAATTATCGAACTTGATGAACTGTCTATAACGTCCATAATTTATGACCTTCACACTTATGTCTTATACATACCTACTACTCTAATTGCTTTTATAGAGAAACCCTTATAAAGTAACATAATTTAATAATTTATCATATTTATTAGCAACATAAATATCAAAATATTAATTACACTTTTCATTATAGTAGTCTAAAATAAAACATAAACGTAAAATAGCAGGAAATCGAAACTGTATCGTCATACAACAAATAGTTTGTGAATATTCAATATTATTTCTCAAAGAAAATAACTTCACTACATACATACGCATTGCTTATGACTGCATCAAATAGGCTAAGTTATTTCAAGGAAGTTGAGTTTAGTTAGAGTTATACAACTCTGTAACAAGAATATTGTTACTCGTTCGAATGTTTATTCCGTTTATTTGTGCGGTGACATATTGACAGATCTTCAGGGACGTTGCAATACAGTTTACTAGTAAAGACTTACACTGAAAGTCCTGAAAGATAATACGATCAACACCAAAAATCAAAACCAACGACTGTGGTAATAGGATATTAGGATACTCGCTAATTTGATCGTTAATTAACTTGCTAATTTTTAAGCGGTGGCAGCCTAATGGGCGTCGGATTGCGATTATATTGTTGCGGGTTCGAAACCCACCCATAACACTACCAATATGAACCCACTCGTAACACGAGCCTCTTAGGTTAGAGTGAGGGGTTAGCAAGAATACTAGTAATATGCGATTCACATTGCTAGTAATCTTAAAAAATAGATATATATATAAAATGTATTGTCAAAATGTTGCTTGATTTTGACTGTAGATGTAGTTGTTTGTGATTGAATGTACATGAAGTGTTAGTTTAAGCGGTCTATCAATTTTGTTCATAATGAAATCATAATCATAACCAATGACGGGTATATTGTTTTCTGAGATTTACCCTAATGTTAGACATTGAAATAAAACTACTTTTAAACGATTCCATCGTGGTTTATTTTGATTTTTGTTCCCGACGCCTTTGCAGGTGTCATGGTCACGAACAGACTGAGCAATACGAGCTCACTGTGTCTTGAAGTCTTGCAGCGTTACTCATGGGTTTGGTTTTAATTTTGTAAATTATTGGGTCCCAAGTAGGTGTCTTCCAGCCTTCTTTCAATAGAGACGATGGCCTAAAAGTAGTTTTATTTAAATGACAGGTAATTACTAAGATAAAAAAGTATTATGAGATTATATATTATCAAGGGACACACCGTTCTACACACCGTTTTTCAAGGTGTCGTTAGCTCTGAGGTCCCGGATTTGATCCCCGGACGGGTCAATGTAGCACAACCACTTTTCCACATTGTCTCGAGGGTGTTAGTGGTACCTTCGTTGTCTCTGATACCATAACACAATTGCTTTAGCTACTAACATTTGTGATTTTGTCCACATTTATTTATATTTACATTTATTTATTATTTATTAAAATATAAATCTAATTTCAAATTCATTAACCTTATTAAAATTAGGTTGTGAGTTTGTGAACTTTAACTCTTAATACATACAAGATAAGCCATATAATTCCGAAACTTTGAATGTCATGACACGAACAGAAACCAACATTACCTCATGCATTTTATCCTCACAGTTATAAGGAAGCAATAACTACGACCCATTTCTCGGTTCGTAACAAAAATCTGTGCTCACTCGGTTTACAGAACAGATCAAATATGACGTATATAATAATCGGCACACACTGAGATTAGCAAACAGTCGGTGGTGTGGACACAGCACTCGACTTCTTCTATCGGAAATCCACAGAGTTCACGCATCAGGTACACTCGAAAGCTATGAAATATTGACGGGTAACTGGGATTTTGCTGAACCGATGTTTAGGTATTAGCCCCACTGATTCCTATTGTACAAGGAAGGATTGAATAGAAATTGTAACCGTATATTTGCAGAAACTTATATTTGAAAGGCCCATTTTATATCCTATATTTTTGGGTTGCATAACTTTTAAGCTAACTTAAAAAATTAAATATGTGTAGAATATGTCCATATTTTTTTTACCGTGGGGTTTTCGGCATAAAACACCTTGTTAAATAAAAAGAGAAGGTAAGAAAATAGTAAGTAAGAGACGACTAAGGGATATAGAAACAAGGGAGAAGCCTGTGTCCAGCAGTGGACTGCGATAGGCTGAGTTGATTGACACATTTTACAATAATTGGATTCCAGTGTTAAATAATGCTCATGTATAATTTCAACTGCAGTCTCAGTGGTTATGTTTATACGAAAATGCATTTAAATTCTAATTACAAAACTAAATAAAGAAAGTTAGACCTTAATTGGACGTAATGACCACTCTACTACTCCCAGTAGCATGTAAAATTCAATACTTATCGACAAACATATAATAAAAGCTCTGTAATAGTATTATAATTTCTGGAAAATGTACGTCTATCGCCATAATTGTCCATTAGTTTGCGAAGCAGCCAATTACGCGTCCATTAGGCGTGAATCTCTAATAGCAATTTCGTCGTAGAAACTCAAGAGGCGACGCGAGCCACAGTAAAACTGATGCAGTAGACTAATTGAGGTTATTTAATAGATTTTCCTCTTAATCATTTAATAATTACAGGTAAATTCTGGTCTATGACAAACATTTTTTGATAGTAAAAAATAGTAGGTACTATAATAATGTGGGTTGTTTTTAGACCTGTTGGATTATTGGCACACGAAATCACTAAATTATTTTTCCATTGCCATTTTAACAGCTCGAAAAAAAATTGAGAAGATAAACTGGTGATTTAATATTAAAATTAAAAGTAGTTTACTTTTTATTACCTATATTTTTGACTTACTGCATACATATTTTACAATGTTCAAAATCTACTAGTGTCGTATAATGGAGCAAGTGATGACCTAGATAACATATTTTACAAAAACTAAGTTTTTATAGATTTCTATCTAGTAAGGCATGGGTACAAAACAACAATAATACAATAAATTATTAAGTGTAATATTTGTTTTAACTGAAAGCATAATTTTAAGTCACATAAGTATTAATTACTAGCTGTTGCGCGCGGCTCCGCTCGCGTGATCATCGGTTACTGCTGCAAATTATAGCCTAAAGCCTTCCTCAATAAGTAGGCTATCTAACAGTGAAAGAATTTTTCAAATCGGACCAGTACTTCCTGAGATTAGCGCGTTCAAACAAACAAACAAGCAAACAAACAAACTCTTCAGCTTTATAATATTAGTATAGATATGAAATCAATGTATTCGTAGTAAAATCTTCTAATTAATAAAAATAAATTGTAAAAGTAATGCTGCCTTTACTAGATAAAACTAGAATAAAAATAACAGACTCCTTTAAGTAGTAACTTAGCTAACCAGAGTAATAACATAATTCTAAGGTGAGTAATCTAGCATTAAAAGAAAGTAGGTTTGCTCCAATAGTATGGCGTTTCCATAAAAAAAACTCTTTAAACGCGGTGCATTATATATAATCAAGGATAATTAATAATGTGTACTTGCAGTATTGCAACTACCAAAAGGATCCCCAAATAAAGCTTGACCTTAGTGTTAATTAGTTTTTAAATTAAAACCAATTATTCATATCATATTTTTACAAAACTTTCTCCACTTAGCAGACTAACTGCATGTATAATGAATTACATGAAAACGAGCTGAAACGAACAAAGCAAGTTTGAATTTAACGGTCGCGACGCCATGTTGTTCCTAACTCAACATCCATCCGCGTCAACCGAACGTAGTTATGCAATTGTTTAATTAGTTAACAAACAATGGAATATTTGAATAAAGTTGCATTGATTGGACCAACGGTCTAATTCTATTAGTGAGGTTATGGCTAGTTTGTGACGTAATTGGGGTTTAGTATGTTCGCAAGCAAGGCTGATTCAAATTAAGTTTCTTCCTTAGGTATGTATCTTATCGTGTTTTTTTAATTTAAGTATCTTTCGTTCAATATTTATCGTAAGTGTTTCGGAGTTAAACAAATGCGATTCGTTATATAAAAAACTATTGTTAAAAGTAGAAGAAATATAAATAGCTAGCTGTTCCCCGCAGCTCTGCCCGCAGACACAATTTTTTTTTAGCCTTAGCCTTTCACCCGATTACATGGTAGCTTCCCAACATTAAACGAATTTTTTAAATCGTGGCTTCACAGTCTATTCAATACAAACAAAAAAACAATCAAATCTTTCCTCTTTATAATATTAGTATACACTAATGAATCCTTGTGAAACATAATATATAAATATTATTTTTACAAAAAAATATACAACTAAAATTAAAATAACTGGGAGCTGGGAACAGACAACAAGGGATAATATTCAACCATACAACCCTTGAAGTTTTAATTACACAGTGTTCATACGAGGTTGTCCAGCCAAGTTCGGTAATAAACCTTTGGTCCCGTTAGCTCAATTGACTGTATGTTCAACCGGAGGCGCAAATGATACACGAACCGCGAACCGCTTTTAAGAACTTTAACGCGACAGGGAAGTGGTTTGACCCTTGAGAGTATATTGCATCAGTTGCGCTAGAAGAAACAAAGAAACATATTTTTTGTTTTACGTATTGTCTGACTAGAAATATTTTCGCTGTTCATATCAAGGTTGATGAATAAGAAGGAGTTATTTATATATTATATACTGGATAGTATATAAAAACATAACTATATACACATATAACTAATTATAATTAAAATAAAACTATACTAAACAATTATATAAGAAAGCTAAATAAAAATAGACCATTATCAACCAAAGTGATTGATTTACAATTGATTGGCTAACAAGCATAAAAAAATTCATCATCATCTTTGCCAATGTTTGTTTTTAAGCGGCGGTAGCCTAATGACTAAGGCATCGGACTTGCGATCATGTGGTCGCAGGTTCGAATCCCATCCATTGCACTACCGACGTGATCCCACACGTAACACAGGCATTTAGTTTAGCACAATACTAGAACGCTACGGCTAATGCTCCCTTCTTCTGGATAATACACATAAAAGGAAACTTATATTCAACGCTCAGATCTCGTACGATGCTGAATACTGTTTTTTTTTTTTAATTTATAGGTGTCTTATAATGTACGACCCACATTGTTAGAATGATTACGTGGTAAGGTCATTTGCACGTACGAACTGCTATTTATATGACTACCGACAGTAAATGAATGAACGCCTACACTTTTATATTAACACCAGTTGAGAGAGGACTAGAATCTGTTTAATATCTTCGACAAACGATGATCGATCTTAGCTATTCATCATTGTCTGTTGACGGATTACTTACTAAGGAGAACATCAACGTGTACTTCAAAGCCAAATAATATTATGTTATAATGAAGTAACAAGAAAAGATATTCCTAATCCTACTAATGTTATAAATATAAAAACTTGAGGATTGATGGATTTTTGTTATTTATACCAACGATTTTTTATTTTAAAAATATTATAGCTACGTTTATTTTCGAAATTTGATTTAACAAATTATATACGTTCTATCGTAAACCCGTGGGAAGCTGGTTGTCACAAATTATAAAAAATATTTTTTGTTTTTAGTTACATTTTTTTTTGTTGTTTGCTTAAAAGACATCCAGCTTAATACCTTAAGAGAACATTAGCAAATTGGTGTCGATACACATAAATAGTCTAGAGCACATTAGTGAGCGAAGTGCACAACTCCATTATTGCCTTACACGGGCTGACACATCCTTTTGACCTATTTCTAAGGCGTAACTGAATTATATACTTTGGCCTTCGTTAGTTTATGAGAACAACTTTTGGTTGAAGCAATCTCTGAGGTCAGAAAGTTGAGTGTAATTTTGCATGTTGGCTACTTCAGTTTTAATTAAGGTTAAAGAGAAGGAGTTGTTGTTTTTTCGCAAAAATAAGCCGGAACAAGATGTAATTAAGACGATTTTTAATTGGATTTTACTGTGTGTAATTAGTGAAAGTGCGTTAACCATGTTATTGGCATTGAATGTAAGATATCAATAATTAACTGATAAATTAAAAAAAATTTTTATCTATGTAAGCTAAACTAAAAAGTTAACCCTGAAAATTCCCTCCCAATATTTTACGCTGTATTTTCAAAGCCCATAAATATGAAGCATATTTTTAAAGCCAATGCCTTTGAAAACCATCCACAGGTCGTCAATTACTGTTATTCCCTCGGTTTCAGTCCATATTGGATTCAATCTAACTGTCACCAGCTGATTGAAAGGCCGACTATCTATGTAAACGAACAAACTGCAAATATTTTATATGCTACGTACCTTCGTGTATTTTTATTTATGTATGCCGTTTCGAGCGTGAAACGGTTTGGAATTAAAGTGTTTTACATTGGACTTGCTGACCTTTCTAAAATTTTTAAATACAAATGAGTTCTAGGGAACTTGATGCTTTGTAAATTCTTTTTATATCCATGACTGGGTTTTGCCACCCTCATTTTTTTGTAGTAAGAAATATAGCCGATGAAACTTGGGGATAATGTAGCATTGAAATCGTTTCAGTAGTTTATAAGTTTATTCGTTACAATCATACAAGCATATCTATCATACAAACTTAACAATAACATCACACATTCTCTAAGCTTTTAATAACAATTTTCACTGTGAAACAAGAACAAGCTTTAAAATGGAAACATAAAATCTAGTATTCCAGGTCCAACTCGCCTCGACGTTGTAAACCGCAAATAAAAAAGGTATAAAACTAGATACAGCCACAGAGAATGCCAATATAAGATGGAGACAGGACTTCGCCCAAACGTCCCATGGGCTCCAAACTTGTCCAGATCCCAAAGATATTGAACCGTTCCATTCCTTTAGGAGTATCGTCGTCAGTTATGGAAAAAAGACAGAGCCTCCTTTTGTAATCAAACTTTTCCAATTATTTTTCTTGGTTACAAAGCGCTAAAAGTTCGCCTATAAAATTTGTATCAGTTGAAAAATAGTTGTGTTGGAAAATTTTAGTTTTCTTTCCCATTGTATTAGTTAGTCTATGAGTAAAGGTCACCGGTTTTTTAACAATAAAACATATAAAATTGTATTAAAATTAATGTCCAGAGCAACTTTCCAAAATAGTGTCTCAAAAGTCGTTTCAGAAATAGATGGTATCAAAAGTAGGTATGTTACTTTACAGTGGTATACGCATCAAAGGTTTTTCACAAATTATTAAAATAAAAACTAACTTATTCTTGAACCCTCTTCTTGTAAAAAGGATTGTTTTTCCTAAAAAAATATTAAGTCTCATTAATAATCTCTTGTCTCTACGAAGCTACTGATATTCATAAATAAATATCATTAAATTAACATAAACTCAACAAAGGAGGATGCACAAAATCGTCCCCACCCACCAACAGATTTTAAATGTATCTCAGTTTACACGTCTTGGCAGCCAGATTATTTTTTACTATGACGACATTTGCCGTAGGTATGGGGTATTCATTCTAATTGAATTTGAAATCATTTTATTTGTTAATTTATTTTTTTCAATTTACTCTAAAAAGAAAATTATTTTTACAATTAATGGAAGTATTATCTGCAGAAACACAATTTAAAATAAGTAACATTACATTTTCTGCCACTTAATATACAAAATAAGTGTATTCTTTGATAGTTTAGTGAGAAAAACAATATGTAACTAAAATAATATAATAAACAGTGCCTACTAAAAAACATTGTAAAACAACAGAAGTTTTGGCGCATACGCAGAATTTCAGGTAAGAAGCCGTTATCGCCGTCGCTGCGCTCGCGCACCTTAGTCTTGACTAGTTCATTTCGCTGTGTTTACGTTGTTCACCTGTCTTTGTGTTTGTTACGATTATGTTTTGACCCCTGCTTGTTTATTGGACCATCTGATTGCTTTTCGTTAGACCCTGGTACGTTTACTGGACTGTGATTTACCAACATGGAGATTGGACGCCGATGTGTTATGTATCCAAGATCTGTTTTGCAACAGAGGCGACACATTTTGCAAAATACTTGATTCAAAGTGGTCCGGAGTTAGTTGCATATAAATATTAGTTTTTTTTTTTTCATGAACCCCATTGTTTTAGGTGAAAAAAATATTATTAGTCTTTTCATTGGTCGTCATAAGAATATTAAAACAAATCCCAAGTCTGTTGGTAGGTGGGGACAGTGCCCGTACAATTTTGTGCATCCCCCTTTAATTATGATATTTTTGCAAGCCTTCAATGCACTCTAATTCAAAGTAGGTGTTAAAAATACAAACTTGAAAAAAGATAGATATTTATAATTTTTTATTTCACGGTCATTAAATAAAACCAAGCAACGTAATTTTTTTTTATGATTATATAAAACCGTAAATATTTGCACTTGAACGTCACATTAAGTCCGTATATTTTAAATTATTCCAGCTTATTTCAACATCCCTCTGGAAGTTATCTATCCAAGCAGACGTCTGCGACGCAAATAAATCTTGGAAGATACAAGCGTTCTTGCACCGTCTAACTGAAAATCAACATTGGCCCGACCCTTGTTTGTCCATTAGCTTGCCGCTAACTGTACAAATAAGAAAAGAATGACCGAGAAACGTTGACAATGGTTGTTGGCTACAATTTTTATGTTTCGTCTGATTAACAAAGCCTCGAAACAGGATTTTAAGAAAACTTTTATATTTTGTTTCATTTTAATAACGTGTTTATTTGCACTTAGTTATTCGAAGAGTTTACGTTTTATATAATAATCATTTAGCAGTTTACGTATGGGTATTAACTTTTAGAATTTTTCAAACATAATGTTGCCCCTTCCTTTAGGTACGAATCTGTTATCGTCTAATTTTAAAATAAATAATTTAAGTTTAACAAAACTTCCATTATCATTTCCAAATACGATTCTTTAAAATCACCAAGGATAATAAAAATTCTAAATAATCCTTTCTGCATATCGTAGAATTTAATATTAGAACAAAAAGTGCCCACGTCAACGTCACCAGCTTTATGGTTAGCTACGTCAATTTTGAGAGTAATGTTGATACTTCTTTCTTTACATTGAAATTGTGATTAATTTAGATATTTTATAGTATAAGTTATTTTAAAACATTAATTATGGTTGATGTACATAAAGAGCCCGATATCATTGAATTTGAAAATGTTGACCTCTGCGATAAGAAGTATGTCGAGGGTCCAAAGTATCGACATAGGAGAAGCACCATATTTGTTACATTTGGTAAACAATAGCATCTTGTTGCGTCCCAATCCCCTGGGTTTACCAGATATTGTTCAAGGATACTCTCCAACCTTGTGAGGACTTGCCTCCATCTACATACTCTAAATCCACGAACATGGTTTTTAGCTTTATCTTATATTCCAGAGGTCTCTTAATCTACTAATTTCCTTCAGCTGATCCTACTATCACCCTAGTGGACGTGGAAAAGATGATGGAAACAGGAATGAATATTGCTCGATTCAAGACATCACATAGCACCAAAGGTGACAAAGTAAAATTACTTAAAAAGTTTGATAAAGCCGCAACTTTTTTGGCTCGTAAGTTTGGAATACTGGATTGGCCGTGCGCCACATGCATTGAGCTAAAGACGTGTGTTGTCAATACAGGAATACTCGAATCGGTAAGTTTTTTTCAGAATGAATATCCAAAGATGATGTCAAACGTAGGTATTCATGTAAATGTATTTATAAAATATGTATGTCAGTCCAATATATAATTATATAATTTATATAATATTATATAGTTCATCTCAATATAATATTATATAAATAAATAATATTTGTACTTTTTATTTAGTTAGCAGTTCGACTGCCATTATTTGCCACTTCTCCTGTCACAGCTTGTCGTTCTGATAGAAATTTCTCATGAAATATGTAGCCCTTTTATCATAGTATTTTAACATTATAGGTACGTGTACAATGTACACGTATGAATTAGTATGAATTTTATATATTATTAACATTTATGTACACTGTACATAAATGTTAATAATATATAAAATTCATACTAATTCATACTATCTTGCCCAAAAAATTAGACTACTGTCATTGGAAATTGGCAACTATATCTGCAATTAATCCAGCTGTACTCTTGATTGACATTTTAGGATCTTTCCGAAATAACAATACAAGAAAATACTGAAATAATATTAACATGCGACGTAAACTTATTCAATAAATGCAATGAGCACAATATATTCGTCGACAATCCTTTCTTAACATCTGATGTGAAAGTTGATATGGTGGTCAATATAGGTCAAGATGAAATAATAATGACGTGTACTGAAATTGTTAATGAAAGTACGATCAAATGCTTTGTCACTAAAGGAGGCCAGTTACAGAACATGGCGTATGTCTGCATGAGAGGAGCAACGCGAACTCGGCCTTACTTGACAAAAACAGATTTGCATCTTATCAAATTCGCTATAGAATATGAGGTACTATGAACTTGTTTTACATTTATATTTATCCACCACCTGTTTGTTGCTTGCGCGCATATATAAATAATATTATAGTAAAAGATAAATGTATGGTTGTCTGTGTTTTTCAAAGTTAAAAGCACAAAAATGAGCTTACATTCAGGTTAAAATAGCACTACTACCTTTTACACGCAGCTCCGAACGCGTGGGCGTCGGTTATCGCCTGTAGCCTTCCACGATAAATGGGCTATTTAAAAGTGTATGATTTTTTTTAGGCGGACCAGTACTTCCTAAGTTTAGCGCGTTCAACCAAACAAACAAATTCTTTAGCTTTATAATATTATATAGAACACACATATCTTCATAGATGGGTAGATGTCCCTGATCCGTGAGTCACAATGATAAAATATTCCAGTGGAAACCGCAAATAACAAGAGTACTGATTTCAGGTGGACATGATAATTATCAATTATGTACGCCATATCGAAACGTTAAGAAAAATTAAGCGATATCTCGGGACAAAAATCAGAAGACCCATTATACTGACTGGAATATCAACTGAACAAGGGCTTTATAATATTGATGACTTTATTAGGGTAATATTTATTTAATAAGATTTCTCCCTTAATATAATTTTGATAATCAAGTGATTTAAGAAGACTCATATTTCTTTCTCTTCAGCTTTTTTAGTACAATAGTTTAAAGTTATCTTTCTATTATTTCATTTCTCATTAAAACATAAATTTAAGAGATTTTTTTATGACAAAAAGAATTAAACAAATAGTAAATAACACAATTGAAGTTTAGAGCACTAGTGAAATCATCAAACGACCTAATCTCGGTGAGATTGTGTCTTTTCTTGAGTAAAGTATAGATCAAAATAATTAATATAACTTATCGGAATGTAATATTATTATAATATTAAATTTCCTTTCAGGAAGCCGATGGAATTCTGCTATCTAGAGAGTTTATTACCTATGAGGTTCCATATTCCTTATATGATAAAATGGGTCGTATTCAAAGTTGGGTTGCGGCAAAATGTCGAGAGGTTAAAATTACAATAGTACTATAATACTATAAAAAAATATGTTAGATTAGTCAAACCATTCAAAAAAATATTCCACATTGCTAATGCTTTATCACCGATGTCACCACTTCACTCTTGTAGTTCATAAGTGTCATTTTCGTTATTAAATGTTATCTCTGACACGCGGTCTACGCCTCAGAACTATAAAAAACAAATTGGTATTACCGTGCTTTCTTCACAACATTCATTTAAAATAATGTTTTTAGTTTTTGAGACTATATGTTACAAGAATTGATAATAAATTAGTAATCAATTTTATAAATTGCAGTCTGGCAAACCGTTTTACCTATCCGGTGGAGTGTTTAACGATGCTCTGTTAACTGGTATATTTCACGATCGTGAAATTTCTGACGTCACCAACGCAATATTACAAGGTGTTTCCGGCTTTGTTCTAAGAGAAACTTCAAATGTCGACTATTTAATAGAAGTAATGAAAACTATGAACGATCTATGTTCAAGTGTGGAACCCTTAACTAATGACAGAGCCGAATTCTATCGAATTTTGTCACAGGTGATAAACTGCAATCTTAAATCTTACTCATCTCAATTTTCTCGATTTTTTGTCAAACTTTTTGTTTTTGAACTATTTGGCGATATTGGGCTGGATAATATCAACCCTATTGTTGATTTTAGCTTAAACTGCCGTTGAATGCTGCTGAAGCTAGTGCCATATCTTGCGTTCTCGTCGCTAACCAGACTAACGCCCGTGTGATTGTGGTCCCGACTGTGACTGGACGAACTGCTTACCTACTAAACTGGCTGAGGCCAGTTAGTATAGTCCTCGCTGTCACCACTAAGATCAGGACCGTTCGACTACTCTATACACAACGAAGCGTCATTCCGCTTTTGTACAAAGGTAATATTTAAAACTATGTTTCATAATTTCGTAAATTCGAAGTTCCAAAAATAAAAAAATATTAAATGTTGCGTTTGAATATCAATAAGTGAAACTGGTGTGTTCTTGTAACATTACGAAAGGAAAATAAGCGTGGCCCAGAAGTTTTCGTTGTATTTAAATAGCCTAGAAAAGTCGTACGAGATGTATAACACAGCCTTACGTCCTCCGTCGGCGACAGTCCATGGGGACGCAAGGCATCCAGGGTGGTACAAAGCGCACGCGGGTCGGGGAGAAACTGATGGGATCGTCATTCAACTCATTCGGGTGCCGTCATAGAGAAGTAACGTCCTCCGTCACCCCCAGAGACCTTTGGAGTATCTCAAACGAATTTACCACGCTAAAAGTTATGGCCCCTCTGATGGACAAAAATAAATAATCTATATACATAATATGTAAAAGTTACACATCATGAAAGTTGATATTCTCTATAGGTGCTCCTCATAGGTCATGGTTCCAAACAGTACAAGCTCGTGTCAACTACGCTATTCAACATGCAGTAGAAAAGCATTGGATTATCTACGGAGACCACTATGTCACACTGGAGAAGGGGACCGAAGTCAGCTCATTCTGTGATACTGTCCGATTATGGACTGTCGCTACCACAAAAAAGAATACTATCGAGTAAGTTTAAAAAAAATATCATAAGACATGTTGACATTAATAAGTACTGATTGACTTGTTTAATTCTTGGAGGTCTGTCCAAGTCTTTCTACATGTGCAAATCTAAGATTCAACATATAGAAACGAATTTCATTGTTCTGTATTATACTTATATCTACATAATTTTGTTGTATATTTGAATCAAATTGGTGATTGAAGTTGAATGCCGTTAATGATGTTATAATGTTATATTGTTTTCAGGTGCCCTGAGTCTTATCATGACTTTGCACTTAATGATTATGTCGAACCCCCATTTTCACGGAAAAAGAGTATTGCAGTCAAAAAGACAAGCGTCGTTAAAACAGTTAAAGCGAAAGATCTGAATGGTATATTAGATGAAGCACTTCAAAAAGGAGACCTAGAAAAGGACTAACCAAGAAACTACTAGGTGGCAGTCTGTTTGTTGTGAAGTATATCAGAATAATCACATTCCATCGTTACATCTTCTAATCTGGGTCATCTGTTATCATTAATTCATAGTGCTACTTACAAATAGTATATTTCGTATAATGTATTTTAATATTAATATAATTACTGTTATGTTAAATGTTTTATTTATTTTTAAACCTACAATTAGTTAATCAAGAGAATGATGAAAGCTAGAAAGATTCTAAGAATGAAATTTCTAAAAATGCATTTCCTGAACTTTGAACAGATCAGTGAACAGTAGAATATATTATTTGACTTGAATATATTTTCGCATCACGATCGTGAATTTTATTGTAACACTTGATGTGGGCCTTTGGGAAATGGTGCGAGTCTAAACACAAAAGGTTTACGAATCAGAAGGATGAGAATTTTATACATCGTGCTTCCCTCGAGACAGTCGGATAACTACTAGTTGTAGCGACACTGTAGATACACTATAAGGAAATCAGTATTTGCTTACAGCTAGAATCCATAATCCAGACATATTTTTTATATTGCAGAATATACATTTTTTTTTTCAAAAAACTCATTTTTTTTTTGTTAGCCCGTGCTGTCCCACTGCTGGGCAAAGGCCTCCCCCATACTCTTCTATCCTTCTCTGTCAGAAGCGAGAAATATAAAAATCTCATTACATAGTGAAATAGCACTAAAATCTGTAGCAAGGAGATAGACGACAAACCAAATTAATTCCGGTCGTGGTCTGCCTGCTTAGTTCACTTGGGTGGCCCACGGACAAGAAAAACTAGTAGTCCACCTAGGTGGACTGAGGTGAACCACCGGCAATAAAACGTGGCCGGGATCAACCCGAGTGAACTAAGGAGGTGGGCCACGACCAAGGACTGATTAATTCTTGTATATTAGTCACGAGCATTTCATAAGGTTAGTTGCATTTTCCATGGTATCACGCATAGTGGGTTTCCTGCGGGCGATGGGCACGGCCGCCCATTGCCCGATCAATGCAGGTCCGAGAGGCGGCGGCCGTGCTCCGCGGCACCTCTCGCGAAGGTAGGGCTTAAATATATAAAAATTGAATGTCTTCTGCGTCGGTTAGGGCTTAGTTAGTTTCTAGTGTCGGGGCCCGCTGCTTCAGGCAGGCCGAGACCTGTTGACGGGGCCGCGATTAAGTATGTGAAAAACGATCGCACGGCCCCGTCGTGTTAGGGTAGCTTCGAGGAGCACCGTGGGGGTTTAGTGGGTAGTCCCGCCCTCCTTCCATCTTTGGGCGGGGAGTCCCACATAACCGCCAAGCCATGGCCCCATGGCGAGGCGGCAGACGTAAATAGTCTTACCCACGTTAAAAAAAAAAAAAAAATGGTATCACGCACGTGCATTTATGGCACATGTAATCATGCTTGTTATTGAGAAGAATTCATTTTCTCGTTAAGGTGCGACTGCGCTTCACAAGGTATTTCAATTCTACTTTCGTACGTATGAATTCTTTGCTTACAAGGATGGTAGCCTAGCCGTTACGGTATTACAGATCGAGCTTGGAATTAAGGGCGTTGAGCTAACAATATCAGGCAAAGAAACATTTGTTTGTTCAAGTTCTATTGTTCTAAGACGTAGCCCACCAGACCAATCTGAGTTCCCGCCTATGCAGCTATGTTGACGCGTTTATTTTATTTCTTTCCCTAATGGTTACACCACAAATAAAACTCGGCTTTGTTTGTCTACCTGAGCGTTATTTATTTTGTCGTCGTTGTTAGCAGCAGCTGTGGTACTTGTTTATCATTCAGCTTACCCCCAATTGGGACTTGGTACTGATCCACCTAACTTTTGTAAACATTCTAATCCTCGGTTTTCCCAGCTAAGGGGATTTGGATCATGGAAGATTAATCGCCGTTTTGTGCTATTTTATTAGCACAGATCAAATCAACAATCTTAAGGAGACTAAGTAATTCGAAACAATTGTTCTTGTATAAAGAAGACATGAAATATTGTTTGAATTAATTAGAATTATTACCGTTAATATTTTAAATTAATCTTCTAAATCAGCAGTTAGGGATATCCAAAGATAATTTTTTGTTTAAACTCAACCTTTTAGACCACCGTTTTGGTCCCGAAGCTGTAAACAGGTTAGAAGGAAGCAACAATTTTCTATCATGTCATTAACGTTCTGACGTTTGTCATACACTAATTTTATTATTTGCTTCGATTATTTGCTAAAAAAGTATTTTTAGGTATTTATAGTTTACATTGAACATACCAACATGGTTTGGCCGACAGATTTTGATGCCAGGCTCGGGGAAGTAAGTATAAAGCAGATTTCGTTACTAAAATTATTTTTGCTCATACACCATTTATCAACCCGATGTTGAATCGTCTTGGTTTCCCCAGTTCTAATACCGAAGGACTATTATTTGATGACGTGACTTAGTTTTACAGTTTGGCATATTATGCGAGATACCTATGATCAAATTTTCATTTTTAATAATTTGTAGTATGACGCGATGGAATTGCCTGGACAGCAGTTACAGTCAGCACATGCCTTCACTCCTCTAGACCACATCCTCAACTTGGACATCAAAGCTCCGCCTGCATGCCAGCGACTGACCGGAATTATAGTGACCATGGGTAACTTAATTTATATTGATGTATTTAAATCATAATAACACGTCGCCGTAAAGACGGAAAATATTATAGGGAACGAGAAATTTCAACACTCTGGCAGTGATTTCTGTAGCTTAGTTGGGAAAGTGACTGGTGCGTTGAACCTGGTGTCACAGGTTTGAGTCCTGCTGGAGGTTCAAAATTTTTCCTTCTTTCTGTTTGTATTTTTTTAATTTATAAATCATAATAGTCCAGAAAAACAATAGCGTAAAAATCTGGGAAGCCAAATGCGTATGAGTGTGAATTAAGCGGAAGTCTTAAGGTACTGACAAGTAGCCTTTACGGCATAGAAGAATACACTGAACTCGGTTAAACGGTCCTGGATTTAAATTTCTAACTTTGGAAGTGAATTAAATAATCCTTATCACACAATTTTTGATACCTTTTAACAGAAAAATTTGTTCCTAACTAGAACATTGGTACATCTTCATTTTCATTCTAGGAAAATCGACTTACGACATAGATGTAATGGAAAAGATGATTGGAGCGGGGATGAACATAGCCCTTCTAAACATGAACTTTGGACCGAGAGATGAACACGTAGAATCTATAAAAATGCTCCGACAAGCAGCTAAGAACTTTGGAGTTAGGATGGGCAAGAACTATCCTTTGGGTATTGCACTCCAATTATCTGGTAGAAAAATTAGAACCGGGCGAATAGCAGAAGTAAGTGATCTTCAAAGTTATATTACTATTTATAATTGTTACAAAATAATAGGTCGGTTTTGACATTTGAGTAAGACCCTAGAATGTAACTTGTTACGAAACTGGCAGAAACAATACATCAATAATCACACTAAAGAGTTTTTAAGGCGCTATAAATAACATGAAAGAATGCATTGCGAGTATTCTTTTCCCGTTTACTTCATATTATCAAGTAATTTCTGATTATTACGAAACGTCACAAAAACAGTCACGTTCTCAGTCCATTTTTTCTTAGCTTCATTCGATTTTAATAGTTATTAAATATTGTGTACTGATTTTTACTTTTGAAATTTGATTCCAATTTAAAAGAATGAGGTTGGCGCTCAAAGCCGTTAACGCAACACTGATATTTATAGAATGCATACTACCAGTTCAAAAAAAAAGTCTAGAAATTTGCAATTAATATATAGTCTTCGGATTCCTCGGCGGGCGAGTCCGACTCGCATACGTCCGGTTTTTTATTATTTGATTGAATGAACAGTAACTAAAATATAAAATTAAAGATAAATTGACCATTCGTACCATCATATCATTTTAAAATACCACAATATTTTTAGTTTGAGTAAGTTAAGTAAGAATAAGTAAAATTGTCTAGTCTGAACTTTAGTCCAAAGCACTTTACAATACATAATCAAATACTCGTAAAAACTTGAATTGATTTAACTTGAGAATCGAATACCGAGTCGCATGGTTATATCACTAATCACGACGAAATGACAAATATCAAAACGGGCCTATTATTTTTTAACAATTGTAGTAATACTAAACTAACTGAACATTAATTACCTTTTCCAGAGTTACGGTGAGGCAGTAGAACTAAAAACCGGTGAAATTGTGCGATTGACGACAGACGAAACATATAAAGAACGATGTTCAACATACACAGTCTACGTTGACTTTATGTACTTTGCTGAACAACTAAACAAAGGCGATTTCGTTCTATTGGATAACGAAAGTATTATGCTAAAGGTTGAAATAATCTCATCGTCAACCTTAACTTGCAAAATTGAAAGAGGAGGATTCCTAGGATCCTATAAAGACGTTTTCGTTCCAAATGTTATATTGAACATGCCTAACTATACAGATAAGGATAAACTTGATATTGAGATGGGAGTTGCTAACCAGGTACCAGTGTCGAGATATTATTTCGGATGTATCTATTATTGAAAATATTTTTTGGAACTTTATTTATTTAAACATAATATTTGTTTTTTATTTATTTCTAAAAATACTAAAAATAAATGGTTTTTATATTACTTTTTTTTTTCAGGTGGATATTATTATAGCATCTTTTGCTAGCTCGGCCGCTCAGATCTCAGAATTGAAGGTCCTGCTCGGTGATAAAGGAAAAAAGATTTCTATTATGGCAAACATTCAAACGATTGAAGGTTTTCGGAATTTCGACGCCATTTTACAGGTTTTCAAAAACTCATACTGAATAATAACTGGTAATTTAAATATGGGAACATCACCAAAACAAATTTGAATTCTACTATAGAAGACTAATGATCGTTGAGCTTTTATTTTTGTAATTCTACTTTTGTGTTTATAAGCGATTGAACTTTCAGTTGCGTTTTATATAATATTATAGTATTCTTATTATTGAATTTCTGATCTAAGCGAGAATTGTTAAGCGTTTCGAGGTACGGTGTTGCAAATGAGAAGGCGAATAACGATCTGTGTCATTTATTTGAAAACGTCGTTTATATAGGCAGTACAACATGATATGTCAAACATGTAGGGTAGGTTGTTTTAATAAAATAGAAATTAAGATAGGACGTGCCGCGCTCCATCCGATCTAGGAGCGCGATGATATGGGAGGCGCACTTGTCGTCAAAGCATTCCTTTCGCTTTAGTATGCGCGGGCGCGCGGCGGCGAACGGCCGTAGGATAGTGTCATTTACTATCTAACAATAAAATGTGACATAAAAACATTTTGCGATTCAGGTGACGGATAGTGTCATGATAACACGTCAGGAACTGGGGTCAGACATTACGCCGAAGAAATTGGTGATAGCACAAAAGAATATGATTGCACGAGCCAATAAAGTAAGAAGAAAGATTTTTTTTATTGCACAAATACTGAAACTGAATTATATTTGAATATCATTGAGATAAACTGTTTTTTCTCCACAGGCAAATATTCCAATAAGTATTAGCGCTCACCTTCTCAGCAGCATGCGAAATAAGAAAATAGCGCTGAGAGCCGAACTGCTTGATATTGCGAATTGCATCCTCGATGGTGCTGACAGCCTGGTACTCTGTGCTGAAACTGCTGTAGGTCTGCACCCAGTTGAAACAGTTACAGTCATGAGCAGTGCTTGTAAAGAAGCAGAAACGTGTGTCTGGTCAAAACAAGTGTTTTACGATTTCATTGACAAGGTAAATGTTACTTTAAATAATATCTATAATCTATATAAATATATATCTCAGAAAAATAACGAAAGCATAGAAGGAACCATAATTTAGTACTATATATTTATCCTACTATTATTTAAAACTGTATTAGTTTACGAGAACGGGTTGCTTGATTTTTTTATCTTTAATTTGTTACATTGTCTTCGTCCCGAATAACAGAACAAATTTAAAAAATTATGGAAAAAAATATGTTTCCGGTAACGAGGACAACTTACCCCGGTGAAACCGCAGGGCACAGCTGCTAGTTATCACTAAATAGTATTTCTTCTACTAAGTGTTAACAATCTCTTTTAATTAAGAAAAATGTATTTTCGTTACTACTAAAACAACAATTGTTATATTGTGCTCCCTAAATCTTTAAACAGCTCCTGTTTTCTGAATGTTATATGAGTTGTTTTGTTGTCCTGTCCTCAATAATTTAAAGAACATTACAATCTTTTAATCAACGATAGCGATTTCTCGGCTTATACAAATATTTAAAAGTATGTTCTAAAATGGAAACGTTTTAAATGAAGCGTAGCCTACTAAAAATCACAACAAAAAATAATTCGTTCTTTCCTTAAAGAACCTTAACGTTTTTACACGTATACTGTCGGACTTAAAATATCATCTTTCGGCAGTTTATATTTCGTATATCTTTATTTCTGTAGACACCTTTGCCATGCGACCAATGCGCGGGCGCAGCTATGGCGGGAGTTATGGCCGCCCAAAGATCTATAGCTGCTGCCATAATCGTCGTCACTACTTCTGGTAAATCGGCGCAGATGGTCGCGAAATATAGACCGCGGTGTCCGATCCTCGCGGTAACTAGATACGGCTTGATTGCACGGCAGCTCCATTTGTGGAGAGGAATCGTGCCTATTATTTATGAAGGTAAATTTTATCAGATTTATTTTTTATTGCTGCGCTAGCAAGACGTCGTACGTCACAGTAGATGCACGTGAAATGCGGGTGAAATGCGGAAGGTGGGTTGGACTTGACTTTCACACCACAACCAAGGATCTAGAGATAAGGAAGGAGGGTGGAGAGGCCTTTACCCGCAGAACCTTCTAGCAAAAATGGTAATAACATAGTATGATGCATATGAACTGTTAATGTGGTGTAGAATAGAATTGATTGTACTCTGTTATACACTGTGGTGCAAAAATACATTTAAAAATTGCACCTCTTAATACTTATACACTTACTTTCTTATACACTCGATTGAATATATAATAACTTAATTCGTTGTTAAACAGTTACAACAAAGCATATCCGCAGTCAGCACTAAAAAGTTTGAGTACTGACCTAAAAGAATCTATTTCTTTATTTGTTTTCTTAAGCAAATTCACCGTCGATATTTTTAATAGTTTTAATAATTAAGAGTTTTTTTTAGACGCACCTGAACCAGAATGGTCGACAGACCTTGAGAAACGTGTCAACTTCTGTGTGAAATGGGGAATAGATAGAGGTTTCATCAGGGTTGGCGACCCACTAGTCATCGTCTCCGGCTGGAGACAAGGTTCCGGCTTCACCAATACTATGAGAGTAATATATGCTACTGCAGATACGACTACAAACTTGTAATACATCCTTCGATTTCGTATTCCTTTGCGTTGTTAAACTATTTATTTGTATCAAAGGTTTTTATTTTCACCTTTAAGTCTGATTCTACAAAAAGTTTACGTTCAAATAAGTTATTCTGTGTATGCCCCAGCCTTCATTTCACTTCACATTTGAATTTCAGGGGTAGTCAGACGAGTTCAGCACGTGTCTATCTCGATTTAAATTTTCACTTTAACGGTGCAAAGCTGACTTTGACTGGATATCTGAAAGCGTCAGCATCTCACGTAATGTTCGGGTGACGGAATGACGCTAGCGATTAGCATCAAAGGGGTTAACTCTAGTTGCTGGACGACGGCAATTCGCAAAGCACTCTAAGGTGTCCAAATTCAATTTATGTAATCTCGCCTTCACACACCCACATACAGGTAGAGAACATTGCTAACATACCCCGGGAATTGTGTATTGCTTATTAATAATATATCCTGTTATAACTCAGTACGTAAGAACATATCTTTCACGCTCCAAAAAATAAAAAACACAAAATTCCCTACAGTTAATAGCAAAAAGCAGAATTTATTATAATAAATGGTTTTTTTTCACTAGCTTTTGCTCGTGGCTCTGGTCGCCTGGGCAATATTTATTATTATATTTTTTTCAAATCAAACCAGTAGTTCCTGAGATTAGCGCGTTTAATAAAACAAACAAAAACTTCAGCTTTATAATATTAAGTATAGATTACATTATTTTTTTATTCTCAGAAGCGCATAAGTACGTACTAGACTGCTAAAACTGCTAGAACAAATGTATCACGTCGAACAAGTCGCTTCTAAGTGTTGGCTGACCGCTGTGGTCGTAAGTACGTCGTTGCATACAGATAGCCAATATTGCCATCTACCGTCCACACGTAAACCACTACTCACGGCAAAGAGCACCTATCGACCGTTCCAATAGTCAGTTTACGACTTTGATACTAAATTCTCTCTAGTGTTATTTTTATTATTTTAAACTAAAAGGTAAATGGAATCGGTTCCGTCTTGCAATAAAATTCAGTAAAGATGACCATTTTGTATTTTATTTACTATCTAGCAACCTATTCATGCAAGTCATTTACATAAAAAACCCAATGATGCATAGTCAGTATCTAAAACCGTCCGTAAAGATTTGAACTAATAAATTCAATAATTTCAAAACGCCTCGCATCGAAGTGATGTCATAAAATATCGAAAAAAAAACAACATGCCATGCGGATAGGGTTGAATTTAAAAAATATTTTTGTTTCAAAACTTACCAACTATGTGTAATTGAAGTTTTCCCTTTGACTTTTGTTCGAGATTTTGTATCTAGTTTTTTTTTTATATCAATGATGCTATAATAAATCCAACTTTTATAATATTAAGATATTTTAGGTATTCACACAAAAGCTACAACATTTTTGACAATATTACTTTCAACCTCAATTTCCCAATTCAAGAACAGAAACCAAGCATAAATTAGCTAACAAAGGTCACTGATTGAAGCACATTGGACTATGTAGGAACTCAGTAACGGATGCAATTACACCCTTTGCTCCTACACTGGCTGAGCGTCGCACCGGTCACATTGTAAAAGCCCTAGATACAGGCCAATTTGCACAAAAGGTATTTCTACCAGCCAATATAACGATGAAGCCAGTTTTGGTAAAGCAAAATGGAATCTTGGTAATCAGTATAGCAATAGCGTTAAATCGATTGTTTTTAGTGTAATTAATATCTTTAAGTTTTGGTGGAGCTTTTACGATACCAAAGCCTCCAATATTGAACCACAATATTTTCAAATAGTGTCAGCTTTTGAGAAAAATAATGATAACCTATTTTATGAACTAGAATTATAAGAAATAGTTCGCAAAAGATCTTTTTAACTCAATAAAGAACTCTGGACAAATCGGAGCAATAAAAGTAAATGTTTCACACCAGTACACTGAAAAAGATTATAATTATTATACTAAAAATAATTGCGACTTCCCAAAATCTATATCTAAATCTGAAACGACTATTACAATTTCTTTTGAAGCATTCTTGAATATAAACGAAGTTACTCATAAAGAAATAAGAGGCGAACAAAAAGCGAGATACGAAATAAAAATTCTGGTAATAAAGGTAGCGAATAGCACTTTTGGAGGCATCAAGTCGAGATGGGCGACTAAATTGTAATGTTTACAAGTTAAATTAGATGAAGGCTGTGGAAGTTATTCATAATGGAGGAAGCTCACCTTTTTGTGGGGCGGTGGTCGCAACAAGATTACGCACAATTTGTTCGTCTGGGTGTTCTCTTGTTTCCTCGTAGCACAAGGATAGTAACTTCCCTACCTACTTGTTTAAATGCTTAATTTTATTTTCAGAGTTGGAGACTAGCGGAATTAGAACTAACTGTTTTTATGTTAGCAACATTTTCTCTGGTTCATTTTTCATGTCTTACATTTAGTACCCACAATGTTGGAAGAAAATTAAGTTATATGAGCCCTTTGTTGGATGTACCTTTCTTTTAAATTTTAATAAGTACATTGGAATACTTATAGTTATTTTGGATTTTTTAATACTCCCAATAGTGTATAGCAACTACTTAGCCTGAACCATACGTTATGTAGTTTAGTTTTCTAATTGACGCAGTTAATTTTCTTATCGTGTCGATAGCAATCACATTGTGTCAGCCCAACATTTTGCTACGCGAACTGCATTATCAGAGTAGCCTTCATAAAATCGGCCAACGCCCAACGTGCAGGTGTTACGGCACGCAGGAGAAAATAGCAGGTGTTCCATTGTTTGGGGAGTGATACCACCAGTTAATTTTATTATTAGTTTATGAAACGTTTGGGTTGATAAAAATATATTTTTTAATATACTACCGGAGCTTAACGAAATCAAAATGATATCTTTCAGTACAAACAAAATTTTGAGGTGATCCATCAAAGTAGAAAAGTTTGCCAAATATTTTACTCTAATAATCTCATAATAAAAACCATCAACAAAAGAATTACAAGCACGCGACACGTATCGCAACACCTTCGCATTCTAATACGCTCATCAAAAGTAAATCATTAAAGCAATCAGCTTTACTAGATTCGATACACCGAAACAGCAATCAAACGATGTGAATAATTACTAAAGTAAGCAAGTGTATTCAAAGGAAACTAGGATAATGACCCCTGTATCTAAACAGACTGACTAAACCCCCTAATGTAGTAATCAATTAGCTGATTAGAATAAATAATCACTTCTGCCGCTTAAAGCCACGAATGATTTAGTGAACCCATTCACGAATACATGAAAGCGGGGTCATGGTTGGTCGACATTCAAAACTCACAAATCAGAACAGGAATATTTGCGGCTTTTGATAATCTTGCACCGATTGGCACGGAGCTTTAATAAGCTAAGGGAGTGTTAGCTCAGAGCATTTAGTAAAGTACTGTATTAAAACGATCCATTATTTGGGAAATGTTGACATATTATTATGTTTAATATACACGTTTAAATACACTTATATATCCTTCTGTCACTACCATTTGCTAATGGAAAACATGGAAAACTAGATTCTAAGACATTTATTTACTTAACAATGTATGTAGGTACTCAATTGTATCGCCTCAGTTTTATGTATGAGGTGGCGCGGGACAAATGGAAGAAGGACAATAAAGGCTAGTAAAAAGTTTACCCATATGAAAACTTAAACATTATTACATATGCCACAGGATTTTGAGCTCTATGAGACAGGTGTAAGTGTTTTAGTTAGTAGTATAGTTTTATCTTTATATGTATCAGGTAAATATTACTCTAGTGTACGTCTTATAGCAAATACAATATAATTTATGCATTTTAAGTTTAATCTACCATCCCCTGGACTCTGCTAAAATGCTTTGAGCGAAGAAAATTAATCAAGTGGGTAGGGAATTATTTTAGGCAATTAGAAACGTTCTTGATATGATTTCCCAGTTGGATTGAAGTAGTCTTACAAATTCTTCACCTAATAATCTGAAGGTGTGTCCGATGAAGACTTTCGTATTTTTTTAAGAAATTACAAGTTCCTTGTTTGGCTTTAAAAATGTACAATGTAAGATTTATTTTCGGTACAAATAACATTATTAATAAGATAAAAAAAAACTTCAATAAACCCATAACGACAGATGCACAAATTTTCCAAGTCCAACTTATAACCATAATAAAATTAAGTCACGGGGATTTGCCAACTCATGCATTTACCTGCCTTTATAAACTTGACGTTCCGGCCGAGTTACACCAACCGCGGTCGCAAGTAGACTGATTAAAATCATGCAACGCGATAGTTTAAAAGTTAGTCCAACTACTTATTAAGTTAACTATCCTTCATATCTTTCAATATCTACATTTGTTTTTAAATTCTGTAGGTACTGTTCAGCAGTCTTCGTACTAGGAATGAAATAAAAGTTACAGGAAGTGCTCAAGCTAAGATAAATATGAAATCTGAAATCAACCACCAGCGCTGGCGGAGACTAACTATTGCTCAGTGTAATCAATACTCATCCCTTTAAGTTAATTTGCGTGACTTAATTACTAGGTGAATTTAATTATGCATTGATTGGCGGTGATTGATAAGATACTTGGCTTATTGACCTAATATCGCTTTGATCAACACACTGATTTATGTTTCTGATGTATGCATAATCCGTCTTCATCAATTTGTTAATACTTAATCATTTTTCGCATCCCACGGCTGAAATCACATTGAAAGTGGTAATGAGGCATTTTGGTTCCCTTCAATATTTTTTATTTAAAATAACATTATTTATTTAATACAATTATGTATTATTTTTTTAATTTAAGCTTCATTTAGAAGGAGGCACGTTAGATGTACCTACGAATAACAAAAAAAATACAAGCGACGGTTTACTGGGTAGTACAGTATCCTATAGTAAGACCATAGTAAGACTGCCACTTTACTTGCCACACTATACCACAGAAAAATAAATTTATAAAAAAGGCCCCATGAAAACATTATGTTGGGTAAAATATTCATAATAAAAATGGCTTGATCTTAAACTATTATGTAAAAAACATCGGCTATTCAAAGCAGACCCAGGAAATTGAATAAAATTTTCTCGAAAATGTCCATTATTTACGCGGTCGTAAAATAACACCAGATAAGGACAGCTCCCGAGAACCAACGACATTTTCTATCTTATCATATAATATTTAGGATACAACACTATTTATTTTGGTTTGCCTGTTTATCAAGTCAATATTGAAATTTCAGTGTACTCTATAAAAAGAGCTATCACCATCTTCCTGTGTTTTTTAAGACTGGAAGTCGCAAGAATAGACTAAGGGATTATGAGATGTTTTAAAGATTGACTCAGACTAGATGTTGCAAAAGGCAGGGTAACAGAAAGGAGCGTCGACTTTTATACAAAGTATGGTAGTTTAGAAAATTATACAATTCATATTTCACGTATTTCCTGAGCACATAATTTTTGAGGTCGTATCGAATTGGAATTCGAACGTTTTCACTCAGTTTAAAGTGAGTCCACAATGTCGTTTACATCAAACTTCCACGTTCGTGATCAATTTTAAATGTCGTTTGTTATTTGACCTCTATAACCTTCGGTTCAAATTTACATTGCTATTTCACATCTCAAAGCGAACCCCTTCTTATCCCAGACTTAGGACTGAGATTACACACGTCAGGGATCCAAATTCTGTGACTAGGCGTTGACGAATGACTAGGCTTAACAGGCTTATACGTCACTGACATTACTTACTCTAATTTATAGGTATTAAACGTTACGCAACCTTGATTTAAAAAGGTTTTATGGGTTTTCAATTACCTACTCGCGCTGCAAACAAAGGAAACGTTAGTAACGACAAGATTAAACTTTCCTAGATTTTTTGATAGATTAGTAATTTTTTTGTCGATTAAAGTAAATCAATTATTTATTGATTTTGTTACACGAAAACATACGAAAATCTGTCCCTCATGGTTAATAAATATAAATTCTTGATGATTTGGTTATTACAGCGTTCATATAAAACAGCACCGGTTGAAAAATTACAATCTATGAGACCAATTTAAATTCATAATTTGTATGTAATATTATTAAATAACATATAAAAATCATATTAGTTCTTTTCCCAACATTCTAAACTTTCGAAACTTTTCAAAAACAATTAAACAGCTTATCAAACAGCAGGTCTTTCTTAATTTGCATTTAATAATAGTAACGAGAACTAGTGTTCACTGTACCTTTGTTCGCTGTTACATACCACTGGGTACAGGTGTTCTACAAATTTCTTTTCCAGCGCAATGAACTAACAATGTACAGACGTATCCAAAGCTTTGTGCATAAGACAGATAGCTGTACCCACACTTACTAAAATATTCGTAGCTCTATTATTTGAAGCATTTATACAACAATATTTAACATGGGTAGAGATATATTATTATATTTCGGCCTAAACAATATAATTATTGTTTATGCTGAAATTAAATCAGAAATTAATTCTAAAAGTGCGTTGGTGTTTTTTCGACATTTAATTAAAAGCCTTTTTTTTTTCAATTTTAACATCAAAGCAAAGCTCATATAAAGCAAAGCTCTTTTAGGTTTTATTGTAGTCATAACAATACTCCTATTGCATTTTGTCGTTTTATCTAACAGAAAATACGGAACGTAGGTTAGCAGCTGCCACTAGATGTCGTCGTGTCGTGAACTGCAACAATAACTAATACCATAAGAATACCAACTGTAAAACTTGAGTTATACAAGCTATATGCGCAATGTACAAGTTTTATTTTTCATCTATACATATAATAAAACAGTAAAAAAACTGTGTCTGTACATTGAATATATTAAAAAAATAATAATTGAGGTGGGTTTACAAACAGTTATAGAGTACGAATCCAAAAAAAAAATTCTGTCTGTTTGTCTGTTTGTCTGTATGTCTGTTTGTCTGTTTGTTTGTACACGCTAATCTTCGGAACTACTGGACGGATTTGAATGATTTTTTTTTTGTTGTATAGGTATTAAGTCTGGGCAACATATAGGCTATAATTTATCTTGGAAATTTGAACACCTGATGCAGAACCGCAACAGACCAGCTAAACTATAAGAGATACAAAAATGGTACCATAGCAAAAATTGTTCCACGTGATGAGCATTTTCTGCTGAGATAATAAATTTGAAGATCTGGAACACCTGATGTGGAACTCCAAGAGCCCGGGTACACCATAACACATATAGGAATGACGTCTCAGCAGAGTTGTTCAGCCTGATGAGCACTCTCTGTTGACGTATAAAAATTAAAGATCTGGAACACCTGTTGTGGAACTCCAAGAGCCCGGCTACACCATAACACATATAGGAATGACGTCTCAGCAGAGTTGTTCAGCCTGATGAGCACTCTCTGTTGACGTATAAAAATTGAAGATCTGGAACACCTGTTGTGGAACTCCAAGAGCCCGGCTACACCATAACACATATAGGAATGACGTCTTAGCAAGAGTTGTTCAGCCTGATGAGCACTCTCTGTTGACGTATGAAAATTGAAGATCTGGAACACCTGTTGCGGAACTCCAAGAGCCCGGCTACACCATAACACATATAGAAATGACGTCTCAGCAGAGTTGTTCAGCCTGATGAGCACTCTCTGTTGACGTATAAAAATTGAAGATCTGGAACACCTGTTGTGGAACTCCAAGAGCCCGGCTACACCATAACACATATAGAAATGACGTCTCAGCAGAGTTGTTCAGCCTGATGAGCACTCTCTGTTGACGTATAAAAATTGAAGATCTGGAACACCTGTTGTGGAACTCCAAGAGCCCGGCTACACCATAACACATATAGAAATGACGTCTCAGCAGAGTTGTTCAGCCTGATGAGCACTCTCTGTTGACGTATAAAAATTGAAGATCTGGAACACCTGTTGTCGAACTCCAAGAGCCCGGCTACACCATAACACATATAGGAATGACGTCTTAGCAAAAGTGGTTCGGTCTGATGGGCATTTCCTGTTGACTTATAAAAATAGAAGATTTGAAACATCTGACTTGGAAATCAAAGCTATCACTAATTTCACTGTATAATTATAAAATAACATAACCTTTCGAACTGATTTTGGATGACGATGGTATATCATTTATAATTCGACTCTACTGGCCAAAACTCCCAATTTTTTTTTTATCGAATATATAAGTATGCCTTTGGGTTTATGTTATTTGAGCGTTTAATTTACTTTGCAGTCACTTAGATTTTAATTGATCAGGTATCTTCACAATCTTCACAATAAAACTATAACCATGATGTTCCAAAGGAGCTAAATAGGCTAAATAATAAAAAGGATTGAGGATCATAAGATCCCAAGAATCTACCGAAGAGCGTCAAGAGAGACTTGATGCTGTTTGAGAAGATCAGGCTGCAACTCGCTCCGTGGAAACCTCTTCGGATCGCGAAGCACGCCTGCATTCTCATCGTATTTACGTATCTACATCCAGGTCTCTAGAGACCAGTGAAGAATATGATGCGCGACTGACCGCTGATCGTGAGCAAAAGTTCTGATGGGCATTTCCTGCTATCTTGCAAAAATGAAAGATCTGGAGGTTCTCGAATCGTCTCGCGCATCACGTTGTTTTCCCGTCCCCGGGTTCTGAGAATTTGACATCAGACGTTTCAGATCTTTTATTTTGACGACCCTGTTGTCGCTGGCATAAGCAACAGGATCCGCGTACGAAGTTGCGGGCAGAAGCTAGTATAATTATAAATGCAACGGTATTCACTGCGTCACTAACAGCGACGCTTCTTACATTTTAACACGTCACTCAGCCAGACAGGTGCAAAAAGGTAAAAGGACAAAAGAGGATAATAAGGGGGATTGAAGTGGGGGCCACAGAGAGAGTGTGCCCTATCGTCGTCACGACCGCGACTCAAGAGCCCTGCTGCCACTAGAAAGGCATACCTCAAGGCAATTGGAAATGCTTACAGCACGTTTATAGTTTAGGACTTTACCAAATATTCCTGACGAAATTTTACTCAAGATCTACTGGGATTTACGAGAATATGAGGATTAAGTCTTATTTGATGGTGTTCGGTATTGTACAGTAGCGGTTCAATGACTGGATTTGTATGCACGTGGTTGCAAGCTCGAACCCAGGCAAGTACTAATGTGCCATTTTCTCTTAATTATTGTAAGACACCATTGACAAAATTAAAGGAAAACATCAAGCGGAAACCTGGGTTCCGAAAACTGGAATCTGAAATCGCCAACCCATGTTCATTCTTTCTCGAAGAAGCCTGGGCGTAGCAGTGGGACATTTATAGGCCGATATTATTATAGTGTTCAATGTATTTAACTTAACATAGTATTACTGAAAGGGTAGGTATCTATCCAAAGGAATGAAGAGTACATTTGGTATGGTCAATATCTTAATTCCTCTCGCTAAATGTTTACATCGCTTCAGTGGTCTGGTTATGATTACCCTCCCCGTGGTCCCCTTTGTAAATCAAAGCTAATAGAGAAAAAGTGGATTATAAGTTCTGAGGCGACAAACATAAAAAACTAAGTCGAATTGAGTACCTGCACCTTTTGGAAGTCTTTAAAAATGCACCTAATGCTAGTAGGTACACGGAGACTTTTATAAACATTAATTCAAAGATTATCCTTCAAGATAAACAGGCAAACTAGTGCAAAAAAATAATAAATAGCAGAAGCTCCATGAATGTGCGTACATGAATCCTTAATTATTGTGGTCCCGAGTAAAGCTACTCGTAATTTTAAGAGGAAAGGCGCTAATATTATCGCGTCGGCAAGAACGCGGTTTAAAACTGTAAGCACAGCTAAAGCGATGCTCTCATATTCGTTTTTGACTACGTAAAGCGTATAAAACTTTAAACAATGACAAGTAAGATAACTATTAGCCTAACATCATTCATTGTTATAATAAAACTAAAATAATGTTGATGATGTCGAGCCAAAATCTAAAAAAAAACTTTTAGCTTGAAAATATTTATTATATTTTTATAGTATAACTACATAATTACCTACTTATACATTCCAAGGGGTACATTGGCAAAATTAAATACCTACTTATTCTACTTAATGAAAACAATGCACACAGAATAACTAACGAATAGGTACTATGTCAGTTTCGCAACATATTCTAAGCAAAATAATTTACTATTATTTGTCAATGATTAAATAATTATTTTATAGTTAACAGTCTACCTACACTAATCAAAAATTCAAAATAGCAAAAAAATTACAGAATTTCTTTGATTAAAGATTAGCGCTCCTGTTCTGTCCCTGACCTAAACCTGTCCCTGAAAAGACCCTGCACTCAAGATTATTATTGTATACATATAACCATTTTTAAAAGAGTAACCTATGGAGTTTCTTGCCGGTTCTTCTCCATAGGAATGACACTTTGGAACCGCGCAACTAGCGTCATTAACGTTTTGAAAGTACCTGTAAAGGTCTACTCGAAATAAAAAAAAAATCGTTTTGTTTGTTTGTTTGTTTGTCCTTCGTATACGCGAGACACCGCTATGCGCATGTAGTACGTTGTCTCACTTGCACAACGGCAACATTATTGGAGCTCATGTTACAGGTACCTACCTACTGTTTTAATAAAAGTATAGCGTAGTAAATGGATGGCGAGCCTACCACTCGAGCTTTATACATTTTTTGTATAGCACGCGTGAATCGAGCGTCTGCCTAATGAGGCGCGTTACGATACATTCATTTCTTCGCGCCAACTCTAGTTCGTTAGTCAGCACTATGTCGACTAGGCGTAATGATACGCACAACTTCTGTTTACAGGAAAAAAACAGAAAAATGTTTACCGTATTTTTTCTAAAATAAACTCAACTAAAATACAAAAATAGTCAAACATTTTCATCGCATAAGCGTATATTCATGCACTTGATTGTAAAAATTTCCAAAAGTAGGTAATGCACAAATATCTAATACCTCATACACCTGTTTGTCATACCAATATTCAGATATTATTAATTCTACTAACCAATATTATTTCGTACTTAATTATAAATTAAATTCAGAACCCACAAATTCCACAACATATACAACAGCTGCACTGCAATCACTAGTTACAGTGATATTCTGTCCCTGCCATTATGTGGGATTAACAACTTGGAAGAGCGCGATAATAGTACACATTCCTCGCTTCCCGATTGCATCGCCGAACAACAACAATTGATGAAATATCAGGCCCGTGATACCAATACTAATAGGCGAAACTCGAAATATTGTAAAGCGCTTATTTTTGAATCGACTCAGTAGTGCGACAACATCGACGATCGTGAATGCTCTACCAAACTGCAATTGAGACTGAAGTACCTATAGTCTAGAGTATATGCTTGATACATGGAAAAAATACAAAAAACAGCTCGAAAATGCTGTCTAAACGAATTACCACTGTAAAGTAACATATTCCGCTCTATAACAACTATTTCTAGAAGCACAATAAAGTTAACGTAGGGACATTATACAAGAAACACAAAAGGCTGGCGGCGTAAGACTATTCCAGCACTAATGAGTCCATCTACTTTAACTTCTGTCCTCAAAAGGCCACAGCGTAAAAAAAATAGTCAATTAGTGTTCTACAAAACGTTCTTACTAATTAACTTGATCGACGCCTTTTATTCCAGAGTTCCTTTACTGCGTCTGCCATTGTTAGAATAAAACTAACGGATGGGAACCCGATTACGTTGAGACCCAGATTTTTCTTTTTCAAACATATTTTTTCGTTTTCTTTACGAGTTTTCGCACCTTTGTTAGTCTAAGAAAGTTCTGAAGGTACCCTCTGTCTGTTAACATGTTAGGTTAAAAACTTCTATTATTTTATAGGAAGGTACTTATTTTGTCCACGAATATTATCTCAATGCTGACTCAATAGGTTCTGCTTTGTGTAAATTGATGTGAGTTTTAACATCGTTTTGATGTAGGGCAGCGCGATGTTTGATTGATGCCCAATGTTTAGTGGGTAGCACTGCAGTAGATTGATAGAACGACAAGACATTCGCTTATCAGAGTCATAACATTTCACAACTCACTTAAACTGATATTCAAACAAAACCGAAACGCTTTACTTACTACTTTAAAAGTAATTTATTCAAACAATTGTAGGTACTCCTTAAAAATCTGTTAGTGAAACTCTATTTTTCTTATCATCTATAATTCTTTCTTATTGTACCTATCAATTAATTAATTTAAGTCCTGCTGTATTAGTGCACACACAATTTACAAATAACAGTAATAAAGCGTAAGGAATAAAATTATTTTAACAACAACATGGTAAGCGGGTAACAATTATTTATAAAAACAAGTTACTTAATATAATATCCTTACCTTTACCCTTTTGGAAAAGAACTAGATATTTTAGTTGGCAGCTCCCGTAATGCACAATCAACCATATATTATATCTTTAACAAAAATGTAATATTAGCAAAAGAGTAGGTAATAGTCTCCAACCAATCTAATTCCGTTCTAATACCAACAAACCAGTTTCATAACCCCAATCAATATATTGCTATTGTTCCAATCGTTCGTAGAACAAATGGATGTTACTATTGGGAAACAAACCGTTCGATTCCGGGTCGGATCCGATCCCGCAATCCCACGGATTGTGGGCGAATTCAATTTTCTTCGCGTCGATAACTGAAACAATAACATTGCCCTCCGTTGGCAAGAAATTGTGACGTATTAAACAATGTTTTGATAAACAATAGCATTGGATATGACACGTATAAAAGCGCTTTTTTATGTATGTACTCAATTACTTGGAATTTCAAGATACATTATGTATGTCTTCAATAAAACATTTATTCTGCTAAAACTTATTTCTGTGGGACTAGGACTGTGATTTTAAAAATACTCAGAAATCAGTAAGTAGTAGTCATAATAGTGTGTATTTATAAGTAAGGTTCGAGTCTGAGAATAGGTAGGTTTTATTTGTTAGCTCTATATAATTCTAAAGAAAAAACTTTACTTAAAGGACAAAGGTCAAGGAAGATTGATCTAAAAACTGCAATGTTTTATCCAGGTCGCGTCTCGAGCAACTTTTAATTACTTTAAAGACTTCCTTTTAGCGGCTTACACGTAAGAAAAGATACAACAAAGAGCCAGGTCATTAAAAGGAATAAGAATCTATTCCAGCAGATACTTTTTAATATCCACTCAGACCTTTATGAGATAATTTATCTTTTACTAGAACAATTTAATTTGCCTCTTCCTTGAGTATGGAAAACACAAAACTTGGATGTAAAACAATTTTAAAGTATCGATAGCGTGAGTTCGTTTACCAACTGTCTAATACTTCGAAGTTATTTAAATCCTTTATTGGTTTTATCTATCCCATGTTTCGACAAGATTACGAATTTCGTTCAGTAATTTTACAAACACTTGATTTTGCTCATACCATTTCTTAATACAATGAATGAGAATACCTTATAGCGAAATATTTGATAATGTATCTATAGGTAATTGAAACTGAACAAAATATTACCGATTGGGAACCTACTTATATCGTGTTTATTCATTTAAATTTCTATTCGGACCTTTCGATAGATTCCTTTGCCGAAATCATAGTCTTTCTTTATTTATTATTTTCAATGTGAATTCATATTTATTATACAACAACCAGACATCCATATATAAGAAACTAGCAAAATGCATCTGCTACATCATATCTAGATGGCTTTTAATATATTAATAAAGCAATTTAACTATAGGTCTAACTCGGTTTAATTACTTTAAACGCTTTGAGAACGGTCAGTGGCCCAGTTGTAGAAGTTCTGAAGCAGTATTTTGTTAGTTGGTTTCAGTAGTTAATGATAGCGGAAACTCTATCGCGTTACCTTACCAGTACGTACATAAATTACCAAACTTCCTGGTTATTGCGTAACAAACGAACGGTAAGTAAAATATTGTTGTTTTAGAAGAATTTAGGGGGTGTTTGTTATATAGGATCATTAGGAACTACGAACATGCGGAAGTTATCAAAGAGCTTTAAGTTGTCCAAGAAGCATTTATTGTACATTATTATAGAGTTTGTTTTCTTTAGGTTTTGAACGAGGCAGGGCGACGCGGGGCGGCGACGTGGTGATCACCGGTGACTGGGAAACATAAAATTTTTGACTGGCTAGAATTCAATGCGATATTACGTAATAGTTGCTGTAGTATTTATTTAATAGTAGTTATAAGAAGTATTAAAAATACTAATACTTAGCTTGATTGATATTCACAACTTTTATTCAGGCGCGGTCAAAAACTCGCCTCTGGTGATTTCCTTGGCATAGTATGGTAGGGTATGGTCTTTATTCAAAACATAAATAATGCCCTACAAAACCGTATAATATAAACGGTTTGACTGTTGCCTGCAGTCACCAATTCAAAATGTTTTTATTTACTGCCAAGATGCGGACACTTAATCTCATCTAGCTAACTCTTATTATTAAATAAGTGTTTGTCAATTACACTAGTGATATCACATATATTTTAGTTTAGGTACATACCGACAAATTATGTATGTACTAGCTGTTGCCCGCGGCTTCGCTCGCGCGTAAAGTAAAGAGCAGTATTAAAGGTAGATGTATTCTGTGATTTTCAAAGTAAGAAGAATGTATAAAATTTTTCATCTAATATTATGGCGTTAAAATAATAATAAAAGTAAAGTAAGTAGCAAAAGCATTTGTGTTATGGAATCGGAGACAAAAAAGGTACCATAAACACCCAGACTCCAGACTATGTATAAAAGTAATTTTCTACATGGACCCGTCCGGGGATCGAACCTGGAACCTTAGAGCTGGCGACACCTTAAAAACCGGAGTGAACGCCACTCGACCACGGGAGTCGTCATTATAGATATGTCTTAGATGGTCATTATATTATCTTTTCATCTGTCTATCTTTGAGAATACTGAACTTCACATACCAACTATTTCAGCCCTTATTTCACCCCCTTAGAGGGTAGATTTCTAAAATCTCGGAAATACATCTTATTTATTTCTAACTAATAACCCTTGTATGAAATTGAATGTGTCTATCTTTGAAAACGACACAATTCATATGCCTACAAACTTCCAACCCCTTTTTCACCCTCTTAGGGGGATGATTTTTAAAATCGCTGAAATCGTGTTTATTTATTTCTATCCAGAAACCCGTATACGAAATTTCATGTGTCTATCATTGAAAATACCGAACTTCCCATACAAACTTTCAACCCCTATACCACCCCCGTTGGGGATAGATTGCCAAAAGAAAAGTAGCCTATAGCCTTCCTCAATAAGTGGGCTATCTAACTGCGAAAGATTTTTTTAAATCGGACCAGTACTTCCTGAGATTAGCGCGTTCAAACAAACAAACAAACAAACAAACTCTTCAGCTTTATAATATTAGTATAGATAATATATAATAATAATAATATATTATAAAGTATAGATAAATAATTATAGTATCTTAGCCGTGTCACAGATTAATAAATAGTTACTTGGCCGTGTGCAGCGCCCCTTATTGAACGCCACTGCGGGTGACGTAACCTACGACAAACTTATTATTTGCGGTTGGTACAGTATTCGGGTCTAGGGATTGAACCGCAAAATTAAGTTTGTTTTTTTTTTGTATATACTTTTCCGTGATAAAAACTACCCAGTGTGGTGCCCAGGATATTAAAGAACAATTATACCAAGTTTCATCGAAATCGAACCGGTAGTTTTTGCGTGATGCCTGAACAAACAGACAGACAGACAGACAGACAGACAGACAGACAGACAAAAATTTTTTTTAATCACATTTTTGGGTTCGGTGTCGGTCTAGTAACACACCCCGCCATTAATTTTTTTGATATTTTCAATGTACAGAATTTTCACTTCTACAGATTTATTATAAGTATAGATGTATACTCATACATAATTATATAAACGCATTCGCACATTAAATAGTGTGTCTATTTCAATTGCTGTCATATAACTATAAGTAGGTACCTATATTACACTGATCATTATCTAGAGTTGTACCTACCTATATAAAACGACTGCTCTCCCGTTGTAAGAATGACATTGCCAAAACTATTTGGTGTTTAGGTAGGTCTCTAACATAAACTAGTTGCGTCGGTACTCTCACGGAGTTAGTAAAACTTTTAATAGTGTTCATGTCTCCAGAGTGCTTGCGAGACGTGCTGTCGATGTACATTAATGTACAGGTTATCTAGTGAGCTGTGTCATGTAAGTAAAGTAAGCTCCTCGGAACATTTTGGTTGTAGGTAGGTAGGTAAGTAGTGGAAAATATTGCTTTATCCAGTTACCTACGATAGGAATGGAGGGTTAAGCGACGGTAGCCTAATAGCTAGGGCATCGGAATTGCATCATATCGTCGCGGGCTCGAATCCCACCCATTGCACAACCGTCGTGAATTCACTCATAACACAAAACCTTACCCACATTGCCAGTAAGCTTCATGTTAAATTTTCAGTTTTTTTTTAATTTTATGTTATGAGACCTCTAATAATAAAAAAAACCGGCAGCTGAACAGAGACAACTTTATGAAAACATATTCAGATTGTTAGTGGGCTCAAATTCACAAATTGTCAGTATCCCAGTATATTGCATTTTCTTCCCTGTAATATCTACATAATACCTCGCGGCCTGATTCTACTATCTACGCCCGGGAGGACCCATGAGACTTCGTATCCTTAAATTTCCGATGAAAACAAAGAATCCGTGAATATAGGTCCGCGAGAGCGGGCGAATGGAAATTTCACATCCTAATTTCCCAGGTGTATACCCACTGAGTCTATTCGTCAGCGATATCAAAAATCGAATATATCGAAACCTGCAAAGTATAAAAGGATGACTAGAACGTTTAAGTACAGTCTAGTACAGAACTAGGAGCACAACAGTTCCAAGAAATCTTCGGATATATAGATAGAGCTCTTCATAACTTAGCTACGTTTTTATGCTTGTTGGTCGTACTAAAACCATATCCTTGCATTAATTGACTTTATCTACACTTTACAAAGTCGTGAATGATATGGAAATAGAATAATTACGTTACTTCTCAAAGATCAAAAAATAATTTTCTCTTTAAGAAAAAAGAAACAGTTGTTTTATTTCAGTAGGTGATTTCTATTTGTTCATAACCATAACAAGTTTATCGTTTGATATAATTATCAAATTATCTTTTCATCAACCATCACTTTCGAAGTGACTGTATAGAGTTTACCAAACGTAGTTAATAATAAATTAATAGATACCAACCGTGTGAAATGGGCACCTATGAGTACCTACTTGTCTTGTGGTAAATCAGAACCCACATCTAATTAGAGACAGCTATGACAATAATTAAAACCGCAAAATACAGTCGAAACTCATTATAGTAAGATCGTCTGGTAGGTACATAAAATCCACTAATTGCGAGCGACAGCTAAACTAAAGCGCTTTTCTGATTGCCGCTCCGTCTCGCCGCCGCTAGTGGTGCTCGAGACGCTGAATTCGTCACCTGTTGAAAATAATTAGTCAAAAAAAAATCAGTAATAAAACAAAAATGCAGGTGCTGCATAATGCTCAACATCTAGCTTTCTGTGTTACCCACTCGACGCGAGAACTCGAAATTTTCAGACGAATATTTCGGTGGCAGTTTTTCAACGAACGCAAAATATTCGAACGAGCGTGTTCGCTCGTCTGACAAAATCATAAGTGGAAAACAAACCCCTACGCAATCGACGCTATTTTTGAACCTAGGTAGGTTGTACTTCCATATTATTATGTATGCAGAATCGTCAATCAACTTAGTACATAAAAGCAGTCTCTACTAGGTAGGTATCTATTATTAAATTTTAGGGCCAATTTTGCAGTATCTTTTGAAGATAGACAATTTAGATAAATCTAGGCCAAACCAAGGCTTTTAAGTGAGACAGTTATAAAAATCTTGCTATTGTAAACGCTACTTAAATTGAGTACTACAGCTGATTAAATTAAAGCAAGGTTTCAATTCTTAATCTGAGACTGTGTTAATCCAATAAACTATTTATTCACCAGTCCAACTGTCCAAGGCCTAATAGTGGTCCGAGACCGAAATTTACTAGAAAAATCTACCTGGGGTATTTTAGCGGGAAAAGCAATGCAAATAAATCTACTAGAATAGCTTACTCGCTATGTATTCCTTTGGTTTTACCTTTTAAAATTAATCAGTAAATTCAGTACAATAATATTATTTAATTAATAACTTTTTTCAGAACGTAGGTACAAAGGACTGCCCTGAAAAATCACTTAGCGCGCCTCCTTAGAGACCTTTTTTTAATCATGGCGCCTTCTTTTCTTGTTTTTCGGTCTAGGTATTTTAGTTGCCAGTGTTAAGAATAGTTTATTACTTGCTCTTACTTGATTAATATTAAATCAATCACATATTATAATTATTTGTATGACATACTTAATTTAATTAAAGTTCAACATTGTTCACAATATTATTATAGCACCTCAAAACCAACGTATATTTATACTAGCTTTTGCTCGCGGCTGCGCCCGCGTGGGCGTCGGTTACCGCGGCAACTTAGGTTAACTTAGAGCCATATTAAGTGGGCTATCCGGATATCTAACAGATAATTAATTTTTCAAATCGGCCCAGTAGTTCCTGAGATTAACGGATTCAAACTAATAAAGAAATAAACAAATTGTTCAGTTTTATAATAAAACCAGAGCCTATGAATCTTGGTCTCTTTTCTGATCTTTGTTCTCTTTTAACGCTGTGATATAAGTAAGTATAGAAGTATAAAATACTACTATTTTATTTTCACCAAGGTCTTATCAGAATAGTCTTATTGAATTTGAAATCAGAAGTACAATTTTTTTAATTCTTTAAATTTAGATTACTTGTCTATCAATATACAATCAAACTATTGAACAATACCAATTTTTACGAACGAATATAATAATTTATTTTCGTTTTGTTTATCCTATGACGGTTAGCAAGCGGCTGTGCACGAGTCCATCCTGTCCTGTCACATTGACATAACTCGTATGTAAACATATTGATTGGTTGCAATCATTTACCACACTTTTATTTATGTTAAACTTGCGACGGGTTAACATAAAAAAATGGATCAAGAAACTGCGAAAAAACTGTTAGTAGAAGCTGGTACATTCGTTTTTCTTGGAGTACCTCAAGAAACACAATTTGGTATCGATATGCAATGTTGGAACACAGACGAAGATTTTCGCGGAATTAAAATGATTCCGCCTGGATTGCATTATATTCATTATTCCGGTGTAAGCAAAGGTACTGGGGATGTATCACCGAGGTATGTGTTTAACGTCTTCCACTAGTGATAAGAAAGTTTTCAATGTTTGAACTTGAAATTAAAACTCGCTATTGTAGGTACACCATCGAAATTCTTGACCAATTTATTGAGACTCAAAATTATGTCGTTAATTAAAAGAGAAATATTATTGACTTATTTAAAAATATATTTCCCTTACATCTTAAATACTTTTATTTGAAAACAGATTTTGTACTAAGTTCAAGCTTTTTCTATAAGGTATTGTAGGTATGTACATGTAGGTATGTACATTTATAACATTTTTTACTTATTAGATTCATTCTCATATTTCTTTGAGATCAAGACTGATAGTTTAATTATTGAATTAAAGTTTAATATGCAGTGGTATCTTACCTTATCAAATACTTAACTTCGCATTAAACAGCATCAAATAATTTTCAGGTCCGGCTTCATGCACTTTTTCAATAATAAAGAGTTTTTAGTTAAAATGTGGGACAAAAATACAGAAGACATGAGTAAAGAAGAAATAACTGAGGAAAGTATTGAGCGACTCAAAGATAACCTTTTCAATTTGGACAGACATCTTGGACCTTATCCTTATGAGAGTTGGCAGAAGTGGAAGCTGCTTACATCCCAAATAACAGGTAAACTAAGACTACTAAAGTAGTTGAATAATAAAAAATACATTTTAATACAATATTTTTTGTAGAATACTTATGCAAAAAATGTATACCATTCAAATTCTTTCCCATACTGGTGTTATTTGATAAAGTTCATTCAATTTTATAGTTTCTTTAAATGTAAATGACAGGCGATCCAATATCTGAAATGTGTTATCGTTCTTCTTGAGGTTGTAATATGCAATAACCACAGTTATTTTCATTTTAATAAACTCCACTTTACTTCGAATATTACAGCTGAATTAGCAAAAAAACTATCTCCAGAAAATGGTATGATTAGATCCTCAGTGGAACTTTTATCTATGACTGATGAGGAGAGACCAAGAGGAGTGAAATCTTCTGGGTCTAATGATCATCAAGAAGGTACAGACAAATCAGATACTGATATAGCAGAAGAGAAAGATGAATCTACTGCAGGACAATCAGATGCAAAGAGAGCCAGGAGAGTTACACAGGAAGAAAGAGAAAATGCAATGTTACCAGACTTGAAACCTGCACCAGGTATGTAGAAATCATAGTACCTACTTACTAAGAATTAGTTACAACTGCTAAGCATAAAGGTTGGAATAACTCGTTTTGAAAGATTCTAGACTGGAAAAAGAGGAGGGTGGGGATTTATGGAGCTACTTGAAAGATAGCCAAAGGGTTCTCCCAAGCTGGTGATGACCAAGACTGTTAGCCAACCGTAAACAAATGTAGGCTAAGCAGAGGACATATTTTATTTGTAAAATGTTTGTTTTTATATTACAGGAATGTCTATGAGATTTACGGAGATACCGCGCGATAAATGTCCTCCAGGTTCAACACCAGAAGAGATTACAAAACATTATTTGGATCAATCTTATTGTTTAGAACTAATGATTGCACAACATGATGAGTAAGTTAGCAGATAAATGATCAAATCGTAGTTATACAAAGCTTTTTTGGTGTATTTAACATTTTCTTTTACTTTCAGGCCTCTTCATATAATTGGCGAAATACAATTTGCCTACTTATGTTTTTTGATCGGACATTCCTTAGAAGCATTTGAGCATTGGAAGAATCTAGTAATTCTGATGTGTTCCTTTGATGATGCTATTCACAAATACCGGAGCGTTTTCTTTCATTTTATAAGAACCATCGAAATACAAATCGAGGAAATGCCAGAAGATTTCTTAGCTGACATTGTAATGAACAAAAATTTAGTTTACAAAAAACTTAGGGAATTTTTCCGCACAGCATATGTGAGCAAAGTCGATGGCCGTCTCCTGACAATGATTGAGAGATTTAAAGATAATTTAACAGATAGACTGCAATGGGACTTCACTGGCTTAGATGCTGACGAAGAAGACGAAAGGCCAGTTATAGTACAATTAGATGAAACGGCATAGAAAATATTTTTACATTGGCGAACATGTCTACAGGAGTATATTTCCTTTGAACTAACTGGTTGAGGCAGTATAGCAGAACCATTACTAATAGATAAACAAAATTTTAAATACTGACGTATGGAGAAATCTACAATAATAATGAATGTTGTTATATTTTCTCACTGAGTTACTATTATAATTATAAGAAGAAGAGAAGTTTGATTGACAAAAAATTACTTCAAAGCATACATAAAATGTCTTTAATGTCTATTTTCTCATAGGTTTTCTATTCATCTGGCTAGTTAAAATTATTGTGTTTTGGCTTAGTAGTGATATCTGTAGAGCTCGTGCCACGAAATATGAGACTTGGCGAGCTTCTGTAGTGGAAAGCTTGCGCAGATTCCGCGCGTCCCGTGCCGCATGACGCCCGTTCCCTTGCCTTGTATTAATCGTCTCACCTTTCGTAGCACGGTCTGTACTCTTCAATAGACTTATACTTTATGGTTATCGAACAAAGAGAAATTGTATTATGAATAATGAAATATTTTACATGTTTTTCGTATTAATAAAATAAGTACATAATAATATTTAGGTTGTAATGGGTTAGCTAAATATTAAGTTAGAAAAACTATAATATTATTTAATAAGTAATCATTTTGTAAGTATGTACATATTTTTCAATAAAAATAAATACCTAGATAGATATTTGCCATGCAATTTGTCAGTAGAACATGTTTATCCATTTTTCCCACAACTTCCAATAAATATTCATCGAATGTCAGTCAAACTTCTAAATGTTGGCTAATTTTGCAGTTGGCTAATATCTTGTGTAGGTACTGTGTACAATTGAACAATTCAATGAGGTTTCATTACCCTACAAGTCATTGAAGAAAAAATTCGTCGATAACTGTCTCATGGTAATTTTAGTGATTTCTCTTTTGCTAATAAGTCGATCACCCGTCGATACCTAAGTTCATAGATTTGGAAACTGCCACTTATTGTGTAAGGGTTTATTGAATGGATTTATCTACAATGTATTGCAAAATCTTAAACCAATAAATAGTACCTACCTGTAAATTTGAAATTTTTATTTATAAAATTTAGTTTTTCCTGTAAATAAATGTAGAACTTCAACAGTCACGCAACTTGACGCAACTATTTCGCTTATCTATCGCTGAAGAAATGACACCAATAGGCTGACGGGGGGATAAGTCGATTCAAAAAATACGTTAAACATTATGGAGGATTTATAGTAGACGGTGAAGGAGATGTTTACCAACCGGCCTATAAATGTCCCATTCCTGGACCTGTACCCAGCTGTGGGACAGCCTGTACCTCTTCTCATATAGACGAAAAATGAGCATTGATCACCACGCTGGCTTACCTACTGCGGGTTGGCGATCTCAGGTTCCTATTTTTGGAATTCAGCATTCCTCACGATGTTTTCCTTCACCGATTGTCAATGTCTTAGCATAATTAAGAAAGTGTGACTAGCATGCAGTGGGTTCGAACCTGCAACCTTGTACACGAAAATCCATTCATTAAACCGATAGGCCACCACGACATAAGTTACCTACTTCATTGTCTATTTAGAAATATTCGGTACAGTTTATTTTTTTTCTCATGAAGTGCGGCGGTGTTTAGACCACAGTGCCTCGTTAAGACTTAAGCTATTGGTCCTGCGCTCTCTCCGGTCGTGTCGTTCTACCGTCTCATCGGACTATGAGAGTGATAAACGGAGTGTACCTGTGTGTTATGGCACACACTTGTGTTGTGTACTATATCTCCTGCGTAAATGGCTGATCATAATTATTTAAGATACGACCTCCGTGGTCGAGTGGCGTACACACCGGTTTTCAAGGTGTCGTCAGCTCTGAGGTCCCGGGTTCGATCCCCGGACGGGTCAATATAGAAAAACACTTTTCTAAATTGCCTCGGGTCTGGGTGTTTGTGGTACCTTCGTTGTCTCTGGATTCCATAACACAAGTGCTTTAGCTACTTACTTTGGATTCGGAGCAATGTATGTGATGTTGTCCACATTTATTATTTATTATTTGCCGCTGTGGCCGAAATGCAGCCTGGAGGTTATTATAATAACAAAGAAAAGGTATATCTGACAAGACTTTAGTAATAAAAAACATGTGATAGGTGATAAATTGTTTATTACATACTTATAATATAAACAAGGTAATCACTTTGATTAACAATAGCAGTCAAGAGATACTGAAGAATTTACAGAAACCTAACATTTAAGAGTTATCATAAACAAATATGATTCACTTATTTCTTCTTAAACGACTTCTGTGTTTGTTTCTGATTTTGTTTCTCAAACTTCGGCTTCTTTGCTGTGACTACAGGTTCTAGAATAAGAAAAGAAGGTATGAAAATAGGGTAATAATAGTCAAAGTTTAAAAAAAAAGTTTTAGAAAAATGCAATAAATATGGCTGGTACAAACCAGCCATATTTATTGCATTGAAAGTATCAAGTTAATCTTTTGTCAAATCTAACCGCAAGTAACTCCAGTGATCTCGTATGCTTTCATGCCTAAGTTGTTTGACGTATGAGCACAACTAAACATCAATATTAGTAGAATTTGGAATGGAATTAGCTTCTTCGAACAACTGACAATTATATCAGAGATTTTTTTCTGATTAACCACGTCGACGGAATTGCAAGCGATGACTTATTATGAATTAATTGTTCCATAACATAATAACATGTAACTTACTCTTAGCTGCTTTCCTCTTCCCATCTTGCTTTTTTTGTGGCAGATTTTTCTTCGGCGGCTTTTCAACTTGCACCTTTTTAGATTCCTCTTTCGATTTATCAGCTGAGGGTGGTTTTTTCTGTACTTTTCTTTTAATAATTCTTCTTATAGGGAACTTTTCTTCTCCACTAGAAAAAACAAACATTGAATAGGATTGGAGAAAGTCCTTTGATGGAGTTCCCAGGTCTAAGGACCATTTACCTACCTATAGCACAATTTAGGAAAGGTTGTCCAGCAGTAGACCAATATAGGCTGATTAGATTGATTGATTAGATTTTTACTCAATAATGAAACAATAAAAGTGTACTGACAACAATGCTTAACAAACATTCAGAGGAAAAAATACCATAAATGAGTGATAGCTGAAAATATTAATAATAATTATATTGTAGGAATCAAATTTATATTATAATTATAAAGTAGAAAAAAAATAGAAATCAAAGGCTAATTTAGTACAACTGTTGCTCAACTGTATGCTACATATTATCTCAAACTTATTCATACCTTTCACTAGAATCATTACTAGTAGTGTCTCCAGTTCTATTACCAAGCATTTGTGTGAAATCATATTTAGCCTCAGCTTCTTCTTGTCTTTTATATTCTTCAGGGTCAAAAACATATGAGACATCACTTTCGTAATCAGATTCTGCTACTTGTATAAACTCTTCTACAATATCATCACCAGAAACGGACTGTCTCCTTGCTTTTTTCCCTTTCAAGTTCTTAGCTTGTGCCATTTCCTTTTTAAATGGTACCAGTGCATTTTTATTATCTGGTTCTGCAGGTTCCTTCTGTAATCCAAAGAGTTATATTTTATTACTGAAATTAGTAAGTAAATAGCTGGTTATTGAAATGAGTATTCCAACTTGAGCATGCATCAAATTCAGATCAACTTCTTGTGACAGTATGTGACACCAATCACACAGACCTAAATAAAGTTCAAAACATTAAGTTGGAATTCTCAATTCAGAACCTCATCATTGGACTACATCATAAATATATTACTTGGTAGATTTTGGAGACTATAATCTTTCTTTGTATTAGACCCAGCAGTTCCTACATCAAAATAACATACTAGATCATGATTCCTTGATCTTGTAAGTAGTATGAACTAAGTAAAATTTAAAAATAAGGATTTTTGTTTACCTTGGTTTTAACATTTTTGTCTTCACCTTTCTCAGCCTTTCCTTTTTTGCCTGCTTTGGGCTTAGATGTTTTTGTTTCTGTTGCATCTTTTTCTTCTTTAACTGGTTTATTAAGCAGTGCTTCTGGTACATCAACAGGAGTGAAAAAATCATAATTAATTCCCAAACCACTCAACCTCTTCTTTGTTTTTGTAAGACTGGAAAATTACATACATTTAAATTATATCATATCTATTTATCTGTTATTATATGTGTTTGCGCAAATGTATATGTGTGTGTGGGCTGCGTCCCCAAACCGTGTCTTAGACGTCAAATAAACAGTGTGCTTATAGCTGTCACTTGACACTTGTAATCCGTAACATATTTAACATTATCCATTGAAAGTCTTCCCTTTCTTATCTAAAGTGGTATAAGCAAGATTTAAAATGTTTTAACTATCACTAAGTTTACAATAGGTCCTGAATGTGACACTTACTTTGACAACAATTTCTTAGCCTTCTGAAGATCTCCTTTTTCATCTTTATCAGCATTGATTGCCTAAAAATATAATATTATTATTTATTAGTTTATTAAGAATATGTAATACGACAATAGTTAGATTACAACTTTTTTTTTTTATTTTGTTTAGCGGCTATTCTGGGACTTTGCAGCCCCAGTATCACTGCGACCGTTATCGATCTATTGTGATCGCCGCTGCTATCTTTACAGTTCGCCACTAAGTCCTACGTCCACCAGGTATCGCAGTAGCTTTTGGGGGGCGATATCTTTTACATCCTGTGGGCCAAGGATATGTTTGCCCAGGTGTAAGCTACGCTTGCGCATTAAAGGTCCACAGTCCGTCAGAATATGAAGCGGAGTTTCGTCTGACTCCTGGCACATTCTGCACGTTCTTGTTTCGGACAGTCCCATAGTGGACATGTGTCTGTTTAGACAACAGTGTCCAGTGAGGGCTCTAACTAGAATGCGCATTCTTTTCCTACTCAGTCCTATGATCAGCTTAGTGTATCTCTTGTCATAGGCTTTAACAAGAGTTTTGGAGTGAGTCAGTCCTGGCATGTCTGACCATGCCTTACAGGATTTGTTCAAATAGATGTTCTCCAGGGTCATTCGGGCGAGACTTTTCGGAATGCCACAAAAAGGTTCTGGACCATATAGTGTTTTTCCCGATCCCGCTCTAGCGAGTTCGTCGGCATTTTCATTGCCCACGACTCCCGCGTGACCCGGAACCCACCTAAGCGTTACTCTGTTTCGTTCTCCTAGACTATTTAGGCGACTCATGCAGTCTGCTACCAACTTTGAGGTTATTAAGGTGGAGTCTAAGGCCTTCAGCGCTGCCTGACTGTCTGAGTTAATGTAAATTATGTGGTTGGCATAATTTTTTCGTAGGTTTGCTTCCGCACATTCGATAATGGCGTAAACCTCTGCTCTGCTGCTGAAAGCTGCTCTACAGCTCTGCTGCTGAAAGATGGATGCAAATTTGCCCAGGCTTTGAGATAGCCGGAACTTTGGCTGCTCTCCATATACGCCAAAGCCTACGTCAGTGCCCATTTTAGACCCATCAGTAAACCATATTAGGCTACCAGTTTCACAGGTGACTTGTTTGTCCAACCAGTCCTCCCTGTGCGGTATTTCCACTTTGTAGTTCTTTTGGAAGCTACAGTTTGGAACCATGATATCTGAAGTCATGCAGAGAGTTGGTGTGCTTCTTACGTCCTCCAGTACTGTTCTCATTCTCTGGGATATGCAATTGAAACCCCCCTGAGCGTTAATCCTGTAAGCACTTGCCCCCGCCTCCTTAGCAATATGCATACTTAGGGGCGTTAGGCATAGTAGAGCGTTCAGGGCCGCCCCAAGTGTGGTGGACATTGCCCCAGTTGCCATGAGACAGGCTAGTCTTTGCAGACTACTTAATTTGTTAGTTACTGTCTTTTGATTGGCTTTGTGATGCCAGACCACAGAGGCGTACGATATAGTCGGCCTCACGATGGTGGTATACAGCCATAAGACAGCTCTGGGACTAAGGCCCCAGTTGTTGCCCATCATACGGCTACAGGAGCCTAAGGCAATTTTTGCCTTAGGCTCCTGATTTTTAGATTACAAATTGCACCAATAGTTTTTTTTTATTATATAGGTGTCTCAACATTTTAATGTAACAAAAGTGATTTTTAAGTTTGTATTCTTATTTTTAAAATTACCTTTTTCAATTTCAATCTTGCTTGACTGCTAGGATTATTGATAGCATTCCAATGCTTCCTAAATGCCATATGCTTTTGTTTTTCAGGAGGAATGTATACAGCTGCAAACGAAACATGAATAATAGTGGTACATAATGTTATCTATTTCAATAATAATTTAATATCTTTCTATTATATATAATTCCAGTGTCACGATGTTTGTCCGGGATGAACTCTGTACTTAACTGATTTAAATCAAATTTGCACACCGTGTGCAGTCTGATCCAACTTAAAAGATAGGACAGCTGGCACCTCAATTACATAAAAAAAAATCGCGGGTGGAGCTGCCGGAAAAAGCTAGTAAACATATATGTATGTACAAAGTGTAAAGTTACCTTTGATTAACCTTTTTCCCATGAGATAATTATTCATAGTTTCAGCAACAATTTGACCAACTGCTGGTTCTTTAAACTCCACAAATGCAAACCCTTTAGAATTACCAGTTCGCTTTGACTTAATAACTCTGGCATTGGTAACAACTCCAAATTGCTTGAAGTATTGTGTCATTTGGTGCTAAAATTTAGAAATTAATTATAATGTGCTGTAATGTATTACAGAATTTACTAAGCTTTGCTTTTGCTTGGTTTTAAAACTTCATAAATTTCGCATTGCTCTGAAATTCATTTTTAATTATACAAACTCAACATTGATTAAACAATATAATTAAACAGATGCAATTCCACAACATTGAATTACTAAGGGTATCATTTAAGCTATCACCAATTTAATTAGTTTTGTATTTCTTAAATAATAGGGTTTGTCCTCAAAATAGTAGATCTGTCACCAAAATGTAGTCACCAAACAATGCAAAATCAGTTCCACAATAAATCACCTAAAATCCTGAGATATAAGGTCTAGTACCAAATAAATGTTTTTGTATGTATTATGTGTCCTAATAAGTATTTAAGCAAACTAATTTAAAGAGATCACCAATAAATCATATTATGTTACCCCCTAACCTATCTGTAATGGACAAGTAAAAACATAGCAAGTCGCGTGGGGGGTCGCAGTTCTAACCTAACCTATATCTTTACTTGCCTACTATTACGAAATAAAATGTTACTAGAGTCAGGGATCGATAATCGATTTATTTGGTGACAGATCTACCATTCTGAGCACAGAGCTATTATTTAAGTAACAAAACTGTTATTATAAGAACGAAGTTTAATTCATGTAATGCAATATAATTTTATTGGTTATCGATCTCTTATTTTACACATATATTAACATTAATTTGATAATTCATACCTGGGAACAATTTTTGTTTATCTGAGAACGAAAATATTTCGTGGCGATAGATCTATTTATTAGGTGATACAACTTGATGACAAATATAAATTTTGGTGATAGAAAATATAGTTCCCAATTACTAACCTCATAAAATCCATGTGGAATATGAGCTAAGTAGACAAGACCTCTTTCCTGGCGTTTTTTGTGTTGGTGTTGAACCGTACCACTATTTAATCTCATACTAAAAGGCTTTGGTGGTACAATCTTTTCATCTTTCTTCTGAACCTCGGGCTTTGCTTCATTTTTCTAATAATTGTAAAATATGCATGTCAAAAAAGTTATTATAACCTTAAAATAATGCTGAATAATTATAATAGTACAAATACTACATACCTTGATAAGCTTTTTAATTTTTTTTATAGATTTAACAAAATTATTTTGCTTTTTTGAGTCTAAAGCGACAATCTCCTCCATTTTAATAAACAATTATTGTTTTAAAAACATGCAAGTACGCCGTACAACACGAACACGATTCACAATTTCACCAAATTTCACAAAGCACACGATGTCACGATCGATTTGACAATGACATATACATAACAAACTCAGATAATAAATAACACATTAGCACAGACCATAATAGAATAGCAGCAACTTGCGTTGCGGTTGCGAGATCAATAAATAGGACCACAGAATATTACAAGAAATAAACAGCACAGAAATCACATCGACTGAGAAATCGAAAACATAAAAGGGATAAAAATTGTTAAATCATAGAAATCTGATTGATTAAAAACGATAACGATGTAATTTTTACTAAATTCTACGACTACTACTATACTATTTAATTTTGAAAGTGATTATTAGATTTACAGAAAGCCAATCTTCCTGGCGATGAAGAGTAAAATTATTATTAATGCTGTCTCGCTGTTTCAACGTAGAAAAATGGTAGAAAATTACATTTTATACAAGACCCAAATTAGAATAGATTAGAATAGAATAGTTTATCAGGAAAACCAATATTGATTATTTTATGTTTATTTCGTTTACAATTTGGAACTTTAGAAAAAATAAGCTTTTGGTGCTTCTATTCTAAATAAAATGCATATAACAAAATATATCTTAGATCTTAAGAGTGCTTTCCATCAAGATTTCGAATAAACTTTTTTTTTTCATTTTATCTTATTATTGATTGATTGATTTCACATCACACGTACGGTGCGTATCTAACGCCTGTCAATTTTATACTTGATTTATTATCTGTATACATTTTGAGTTTGACAATCCTACAAATTACAATAAATTTGAGTGAGTGTTGGAGAAGAGATGTATTTTCTCTAAACATTTGTTCTATTTGCATTTAGATATCAATAATAGATTTTTTACTCAAATATAAAATTGTTTAGTTATTAACTACAGTTATTGTTACGAAGTATGTGTTTTTGATCCTGCAACATGTCGCTATCTACCGGCACTCTAAACCAGTACATCCAATTTGTGGAGCGTATGTTTAGGACCTCCCAAGGGAACATACTTGCCCGCTTACTGTGCCTACGAGATGATCATGTTGCTAACAGAAACTTGCTCTCTAGTGACATTGCCACTCTTGTTGAAGGAAACTGTGTCGCCCCTTTGGATGAAATTATCATCAGTCATCTCTTGTGTGTTAAAGTAAGTAATATATTTTCTTATTTAAATTTAGCACCTGAGGTGTCATTATTTATTTATTATTATAATTTTTTGAGTGGCTTCAGTACACTCCAGGTGACTACGCCAGCCTCATAAGTTCTTGCTACTATCTACCACACATTTAACTAAACATGGTTAACCGCTCTACATTTCACATTATGTATATTATAATATTATAGGTATCTGATTTAATTACAGTTACACATTAGCCTGATCTGTTGTTTCTTTTCTTATTCTCATACATACAAAGAGGAGTCATTATTCTTATGATTGATTTACACCGCACTCATGCGTCACAATTACTTGTAAAATAAATACAAAAAGAATGAACAAAAAATTTTAACCTCCGGCAGGACTCGAACCTGCGACCCCTCCAAGTAAAGGTGTAAATGGAGTAAATACATAAAATATGTGACTGACCATTTTGCATTTGCCTTTTGATGGTGATTGTTAGGGTCAATTGTGATTCCGCTTAGTTTGAAAGTGCTTTAGAAAGTTTATGTTTATTTATTATAAACAAGCAATACAAGTAAATGTACTTGTCTTGCTTGTTTATAAATAAAAGCAAGTAAAATGTGACTTGCTCTTCTAATAATCAATTATAATATAATAAAATTTGCCACATAAATAGTATTAATCTATCTGGCCCTGCGACAACCCGTTGTTACAACTCAGTACTTTATAACTATTTACAAGATTCAAAGATTAATTTGGATTCACACAGAATACTATCGCAATAGAGTAAAAAATAGGAACTGGTAGGTTATTAATAGATGCCTGTTTGAAAGATAATCAGGGAATATCAATATTTTTTTTATATAATGCTATGTTGTTAGTATTATATTGTCGTCCATCATTATATTGTCATGTATCCACCAATGGCCTAGTAAATCTTGAGTATCAACACTCAACCAATGCTAATGCATCTTACCTGTAAAATAATACCGGCCTATAAACGTCCAACTGTGTGGCACAGGCCTCTTCCCCTATAGAGAAGGATAATACTTGATAGTATTTTAATCAAAATTTAATTTGTTATAGTCACTGTACATGAAAGACTTCATAGATGCATACACCCATCAGAGTGCCTGTGTGGGTTCTGTAGTGCGGCTTCTGCAGGCACAGAAGGAGGTGAACTGGGGCTTGCCCCTCATGTACACAGTCTGCTTGGATCTCAGGCTTGTCGCTCAGAAAGCAGAAGCTCGGACACGTAAGTCTTACATACTTTTATAATTTGTAGAATGATATGGAGCCAAGAAAAACAATTGTACTCTGAGCAACAATTTGTATGATATATATACAGAACCTTCATCATTGTACAAATTATTAATTTTTTTAGCATTTATGAAGTTAATTATTATTAGATCATTGCTGGTGCTAGTGTTTAATTTTTTTTTTGTGTTAGGTACTATAACTTTTGCAAAGCAATTTTTGTTGTTATTGTAAATGCTTTGCTCGTCTTGAATTTGTGTGTGTGTGATTGGATTTCTTACGAGCTTCGAATCTCTATAGAGTAAATTTTAATCTTTTAAAATTATCTTAAAATTTTGAGTGTATTAAAATTATCTTAAAATTTTGAATCTTAGTTGGCCCAATTTTTATTATACAAGACACACGCAAAAAAGGCAGAATAACTGTTTCTTCCAAGCAAATTGGTTTGCAAAAAGTTCGAAAATAAAAAAATATATGATATATCACATAATGTTAGTGCTGATTAAGCTGCTGATTAAGATGAAAGTATGTCTTTTTTTTTTTCAAATTTCTAAATTATCTCATATTTCACTGAGGCATTATAAGGTTTAAATGTAACTGTCTTTTTAAATCTCTTTTTTGCAGCGCAAAGTAATGGAAAGATCCTCGAAAAGGCAGCAGAGAGTCTACTAGCCTGCTTTAGAGTCTGCGCCGCAGACAACCGTTCATCGGATGCCGACACAAAGAGATTGGGAATGTTGAACCTAGTCAACCAACTGCTCAAAGTATACTTTAGAATCAATAAGCTACATTTATGCAAACCATTGATAAGAGCCATTGATTCTTCACCATTCAAAGATCAGTTTCCACTTGCTCAACAAATAACATACAGATATTTCGTTGGACGTAAGGCAATGTTTGACTCTGACTATCGCTCTGCAGATGAGTATTTGGCGTTTGCGTTCCAAAATTGCCACCGAAATAGTTTAAGGAACAAGCGACTGATTCTTACCTATTTGGTACCTGTTAAAATGCTTCTGGGCTTTATGCCAGCTAAACATTTGCTGCAGAAATATGACCTGCTACAATTTTGGGATCTAGTTTCCGCCGTGAAGAATGGAGATCTACGAGGCATAGATAAAGTTATGGAAGAACACGAAAACTTCTTCATTAGGGCTGGTATATACTTAATTGTGGAAAAGTTAAAGATAACTGCCTATAGAAATTTGTTCAGGAAAGTGTATTTAGCTGAAAATACACATCAGATAGATATTGCTTGTTTCCAAGCTGCACTCAAGGTAATGGGACAAGATGATGTGGATTCCGATGAAACTCAGTGCATTGTGGCCAATTTGATCTTCGACGGTAAAATTAAAGGCTACATTTCATACCAGCACAAAAAAGTTGTTGTCAGCAAGCAGAATGCGTTTCCACCGTTGTCAAGTCTATATTAGTTCAGCGAGGGCCCTAGCGAGATGGAGCATGATGATTCCGAATAAGCGTTTTTAATTAACAAAACAATGACGAACAGTAGGCATTGGTTGTGTAACTGACTCATTCGATAAATTTTTTTAAACCATTTTCTGGGCTACGTACCAAGGTTTAAGTTTAACATAATTATTATTAACAATCCATGCTGTCCCCTTGCTGGGCAATGGCCTCCCTCCCGTCTTTTCATTCTTCTCTATTAAGAGCAAACGTGGACCATTACTGCATATTATAGGAATAGTGGTCGTTTGTGGTTTTTTGGTATTTCGGATGCGGTCCGTGAGTTTGACTCCCAGTATACTGCGCTCCATGCCTCGCTGGTAAACCGCGTATATTTTTTGCATTTTGTCAAATGGCAGGTATATATAACATACCTACATAAAATAAAAACTTTGATTTCGAAAACCTTTTCGAAAAAAATCCTTGTTTCTATTAATGCAAAAAACAAGCATCTTTCTTTGACACGAGACCAAAATGTTTGTGCTACTTTCGGCATTGCTTTGAAAATTGAAACGTATTCGGAATTACAATGTCATAAGACAATCTCCACTTGTTGTTTATTAGGGCCTACATTAGTTTTAAACTAATGAAACTTAGTTTTTAAGAAATTTGTATTTTTGCTAATCTGAATAAAACAGGGTAAGTCTCAAAGTTGGACTTTTGATAAAATGTGCCAGTGAAAGATATATTAAGAAATCGGTTTTGGTGCGTGCAAGCCGGGAACTAGCATTCTGTGATGATATCATCATTTTAGGTGGCGTTTAACGTAGCTTTTGTATGGTTTAAGCTCCCAACCACGTTGGTACAATGGACTTACTTCAGATAGCAACTTTGTGAAAACTTGATTGGACTAGCTATTCAGGCAGTAATTTCAGTGCATATTATTGGACGTAGAACTTCAATAGACGTTTTGTGTATTACATTTAAAGTTTTAAACGTTGTGTGTACTCTATTCTTGCATTTATTCGCATAATAGTAATATATAATTGAATGTCACGTTATTGGAAATAGTGTTAACAGGATGAATATTTCGTGCAAACACATTAGGTGTTGCCTGATTACAATTCTATTAGTTGTAATGTATATTTGTAATGGCAATTATGTGGAATATGTTGTAGTGCTCAAATGCAATTTTGACAATTTGTGTAATGATCAGATACATACAATTTATCCTTATACATATTGTGTAACCAAAGTACGTACTTTAAACTTATGTGCTATCCTTAGTACTAGTAGTATGGTACAAACCCATTACCAATTAGCGCTTGATTTATATTTCGGTTTGTCAGATGAAGAAACGGTTATGAAATAAAAACTCGAGGACATGAAAACATTTTTTATTAAATCCACAATATATTTCAAAGAATATTATAAATATAATAAATTTTGCTAACTCTAACATGGCATTATTGACAATGCTGAATAATATGTATGTCTTAGTTTAAACATCTTTTATTTTTATTTTGAAGACTGTTACGGTTCTAACGTTCTCATACAGTTATACCAATAGTAAGATTTGGTATGCAGTTGAATAGTTAAAGTTGTATGCAATGTGCAATTTTGTGTGTTTTCTTTTTAGCTAACTACAACATAGGTGAAAAAAAGATACACAGTCTCATTATTTTCACGAATGTGATATCACTTAATGATCGTTTTCGGTTTGATATTATATTCATTTCACGATATTCTACAGATGACCACGACAAATTTTTATATTTAAATATTTTCATTCTGAACTCCTAAATATATTTAAAGAAAAAAGAATGCTATTTTCATTAATAATGTAATTTGGTGTATTTTGTCCTGATGCTTTTATTTTTCACTTAAGATTCAAATACTTTCGGATATGTTTTTAACAGTGATATGCTTTTGTTTGTTGTTTGGCGATGAATTCCTTTAAGCTCGTTTTTTATGGTTACACAAAATTGCACATTAAATTAACCCTTTCCACCGCCATGGACGTGTATTATACAGATCTTTTTTTTATTTAAAAATATAGGTACTGTTATTCCAAAAATAATAATATATTTTTTTGTGTCCTAGCTCGAAATATAGGAGAATATCTTATCAGAATACAAACCGTAGGCGTTATGATGCCAAAATTTTTCATATGTTGAATATTAATTTATCATTTTTTTTAAAGTATACAGTGAGGTTACTTTGTGCGGAAATGGCGGTCAAAGGGTTAAGAATGTTTGGTAGAAAAATATGAAGGATTATACTAACTACTAAATATATTTCAATATTATCTTACATTTAGCACTTACGTTTTATCTACTAAACAAAAGCTAAACGAGAATCTCTTACACGCGAAGCTAACGACCAATTTTACCTTTACAAAGGTTTTATAATTATATTGATGTTTTACATTATGATACTGTAATAAGTCTCTTTCGGTATACAATATAGGACTTTCGACTATTCCGAAAAAAACTTCAATTATCAATCTGTGTCAACCAATTTCAATTTAGAAGTCAGTGTATTTATTTTTAACATTTGCGGAAATTTAAGGCGATGTACTATCGCAATTTTCGTAGAAATTTAGGTAGGTAAATTGTTTGTGAACTTTTAATGAATGAAATTGACACAGACTACCTAGTCTTTTAGACAGAATTATCAAATGAAAATGTTGGCATCATCGTCATCAGTTGGTCTATGCACTAGGCCTCCTATACTAACAAGACATTAAATGACCATTATTGCCTAGTACATCTTGGTTAACTTTTAGTTAACCTTATAGAGATTAAAATGTTGGGATTGGATTCACATAAAATTACTTACATTCAAAATAAATACTCGCCTACCTTACAATTATGTAGCTAATAATATCTACTAATTTAAATAATATTAATTTAAAGGTATAAGAGATCAAACAAATACTTGATTTTATTTGCTTCAGGTAATTTTATTATTATATATATTTTTTTATGTATACTCTAGAAAGGTTGAATAGAACTTGGAAGAATACTATGAGATAATACAAAGAAACATTTCTAGACTATTAGATTATTTATAGATATCATTTTGTTGTAAATAACTCCTCAGATATGACGGATTTATTTATTTATAATACATAAATTTTTATTTGAAGATATACTTTGCGTACTGCGGTTTTATAACTGCCTATAAAACCTAAGTAGCTACCTGGCCATATAAAGAAATTACCAATTCAAATAATAGAATGGAGCCAAAAAGGCCAACCTTTGTAAAAACATATCTTTGGAGTTAAATACATCTGTATGTTAATTTACTTTCTCTCTGGAAATTCCAATGAACGTTGCGATTGTCCTTTTAGAAGCTCGTCCTTGTAAACTAATAGCAGAGCCCGGGACATGCTCGGCTGAGATCCACTGGCGTCGTAGTATTGCCCCATAAGACTAGAAAATTATCATAAAGAACTGTTACAAAAACTGTTAGGTACTATTCCAAGCACGATCTAACTAATGGCACATGCTTATTTTCGGGCTTTAAATTTACACGTCGTAGTGTTGCCGTAAAATAATATAAATTATAATAAGTAACTGTTCTATGTAACTATACTTTAAATGGAGCATTGTTAGAATTTCGGTATTTATTCCGAAATGGACAATCGCCTCGCGTTTGTTTCCTTAAAACTTTTGCACTTATGCGATAACTATTATTTAACATTTTTTAATACATTTCTCTTCTGTAGGTACTTTATAATTCAGTTGTTGTAATTGGAATTTTCGTCACGGACTTCGTTTGCTTTTTTTTGCTTTTCTTTGTGAATGTTTTCTCTCTACAGTTTTATTCTAAAAATGGGTAAAATGTTTGCCTATTAGCGGGGTTGGCGGCGATGGCGTCACGCGGTTGCAGGAGCTCTGGGTGGTCGGTAATGGTGTCCGTTAGCGCCGCAATCATTAAATCTGAAAATAAGTAATTGTAGAAATTAAAATGCAACTGCGTATTTATATGATGCTAATCAGATTTAATTAAACTATTTTTTTACTCCGCAGAAAGTGTCTTTTTAAACATACAAAAAATAATCTTTTTTTTTAAAGTAATTTAATTGATTATGAGACAACAGATACTGTTATCTAAAACCTTTATAATTATGTCCTATTGGTTTTGCGTAGGTACCTACTGCATACTCCTGCATTTAAACGAAAATAGAAAAGAGTTTTCTATTCCTACTCAACATTTTTGGACGGGCCCCTTGGTTTAGTTGTTATTGACCCTTACTGCTAAGCCGGAGGTCGTGGGTTCCATTCCCATTCAGGACAAATCTTTGTGTGATGAGCACGATCATTTGTTCTGTGTCTCTCATGTATTTATTTAGAAATATATAATTATGTTTATCAGTTGTCTGGTTGAGATGGGATCCGATGACCGTGTGTGAGATTGTCCCAAGATATTATTAGTTTAGTTGAAAGGAGGTACAGCTAAGACTTACCCAGTACTTTCTTCTCAATAGTGCGCGACAGTTGTCCCCTCTCAGCTTGCATCTCTAAGAATGCCATGAAGCGCCGCGTGGCGGCTCGCGCTGACGCTGGGTCTCGGGACAAAGACTGAGAGAACATCATCTGTAAATAATATCATTCATTAGTGACTGGTGACTGATCGTTCTGTTGACCTTGGTTTCTGTAGTTTACTTTATCTTATTTTTTTATTTTAGAGAGATACTTATGAACCTCAAGCAGTTGTTTACTTGGCATGTTCCCTAAATTATTTATATTTTTTATATTCTAAATACAGCGTGCTGCTGGGGAGTTTGTTGCGCCGTTTCTTCTCCCCGGCTAGAGCACTTAGGAAGCTGTGGGGTGGGCGAATCAGGGGGCTGTCTGTGTTGATGACATTAAAAAAGTGCTACATGGTAGCCTAATTAGAATAAAGGATTTTGAATTTTTGAGGCAAATATTGCAGGAAAATATATTGTGGGTAAGGATGTTTATGAGATGCTTATGTCTTTTAGTAGGATAAGGCAACATAACCAATTGCATATAAAACAACCTGCAAGTGTGAATCGGACTCGCACACCGAGGGTTCCGTACAAAAACTATATTTTTTATGACTATACTTTTTCCTGTACCTAATGGTGAAATAAGACCATTTTACTTGCATTCCATAGTTCTACGTTTTTTTACGTTAATTTAGAAGTCTGATTTTTCACAGATTTCATGGAATGAAGACTTTAAGTATGTGGTTTTAATTTCAACTCTATACCTCCACGATTTCCCGAGAGATCTTGACGGTCTGGCTGTCAGACAGACGGACAGCAAAGTTATCCTATAAGGGTTCCCTTTATCCCTTCTGCGGTACGGAACCCTAAAAACAAATCCTACAAAACATTACAACACTTTGATCTCGAAAACTTTTCAGCCTCGTCCCATGCATCGGTATATCACTAACAACAGATTCTGCTACGCCGTAGCCGTTTCGTAGCTGTTTGTTTGCGACAAAACGTAGCCGACTATGTTACGATTACTCTTTATGATTTCATGTGGTCAATTTTAAAGTTACTTTTTTCTTAGACTATTATAGATTGCTATAGGTCTAGAATTACTTACTTTAGCCAACTGGTAAATGATTTCTTCAAGGGTGTATTCATTGTACGGTACATTGGTTGGCTTCAGTTTCTCCATCATCTCTTCATATTCCTCGTCTACAAAGGACTGGCCATCACGGTCGTAATCTTGGGCATCTGGAATCAATATTTAATGTTTAGTCGAAAGTACAAAAAAGGTTTTGGAAATTCCGTGTAAGCCCGCACGTACTTTATGCATATAAAAAAACCTAAGTGTTTGAAGCTGTAATGTATGTCTAACTGTAGTTATTACACTGTGTACCCCCACAGATACCCAACATTAAATTTACTCTCTAAATTGCATCCGAAACTAGTGTTATGTAAATAATAACACTTTTCCCCGAAAAATATAGACGTAAAGCACCTGTTTTTCATAAGACTAGAGTTAAAACTTTAACTCAAACTTAGGTAAGTAGATAGCGGTATGACCTCAATGCTACGCCGCCTATGCTTTCGTAGCAAATAACTGATGCGCTACGCGTGTAGTGAGTTTTAAATTATGGTATTCATGAGAAGTGTTTTGTTCGCATTTGTAGAACTTGTAGATGGAATAAAAACTTCATAATATATTCGTGTTAATGGATTTAATAAACTTTCCATGTTACCTACATGCTAGTTGATTTTGCTATCAGTTAGTTTAAATTTTTTAATCTATGATTAATTATTATATGATGCCCAATGCCCATAGTATGAAAAAAGCACGAAAAAAAAAGTATTAAATAACCCTAAGTCAGTCTTCAGGATTTTACATAGAACTACGGCGTTAGGGGTATGATAAATAAATTGGCTGATTTTCAGACCTACCCAATATGGAAAATTTCATATAAATCGGTTCAGCCATTTGGGGGGAGTTGGGAAACAAACATCGCGACTCGTGATTTTTTTATATTAGATATAAAAATCCCAGTACTGTATTCCGCAATTGATTGATATTATTTAATTCGATAAACAAAATTCTTGATGGTGAAAAGATACTAAGTATACCAAGTCGACCGTAAATTGTTTTTTTATCTCAAAAGTTACACTTACTTAGAACATTAGCCTGGAACATGGGATCATAGGTCCTCTTAACAGGCTCCTGTCGCAGGTCGCTGGTGACTGGCAGCACTGGTACGGGTGACAGGTTGTTGCTGAGATCCCAGTTCTTGGCGGCGATCGTCCGGATGATGTCCGGACTGTTGCCGAACGGGAACGACTGGAGAGCTGGGCTGCGGTACTGGTAGTCCTGAAAAGTAACAAAAAAAACATAGTCAAGAAGTATGTTTTAAATCTAATTCAGTAAAATATCTTCATCAAAAATAAGTAGGTTTATAGGAGTTGCTTCTTGTTAAACATTACATAAGTTTTACAATTTTCTCAAATATACTACCAAATTTTAACTTTATTTGTACATCGTGTGATTTCCTCCCCAGAATTCTATCGTATTGGCCATATGATAGAATTATAAATCAATCTCATGCAAAAAAAATATGCACTAAGTTTAATCTACTTACTTAAACATTTAAAAAAATAAAAATATCTTTCCTTGCTTCAATTTCCCGGTGGTACAGAATTAATATTAAACTTTAAGTACTTTCACCGCAATTGGACAGAATAAGCTAAAAATAGACATTAATAACAAAGAAACGACTTTGTGTAAGTAAAAATTATCTAACATTTACACAGTACTAGGCAGGTACGCAGTTTTCTTTTAAAACTTTGTCATGTTATATTGTAGAAGGTTGAGTGACATTTAATTACGGCTGAAGCTCTGGATAAAGTGCCTTTCACTCCGACCACATGTGAACAGACTTCAAATTAAGCAATTTAAAATGCATATAATATTTAAGCTTTCACTATTTCACATGTTAATCTGATTTTTATAAAACCAATTGATTAAGTAATTATCTTCCAATGAATCATATTCTAAACTATGTTAACTTCATAAAATGATCTTCTTAAAATCGTGCCGACAAAGACTGGATTATTCCAGTAACGATCCATCTAAATTAGGAAACAACTACCTTAACGATCCACGTGAAACGGTAGGTAATATACAGAACCAATTCAGAACACGTGCAAATCAAATTAAAACATTTCAATTAACTTCGGAACTTATGTAATACACAAGCTCTGGTATTATTCTATAGGTATCTAGGTGCTTATAAACACCTTCATCATCTACTTACCTTAATAGTGAGTAGGTATCATTTAAATTTAAATTATAAGTATCATTTAAAAAGAACAAGTTTAAAAATGTTTTTCATTAAAAGTTACAACTTTCTTTAACATAATTTTATTCAAACTACGGTATTCCAAAAGGGAATTCAGAATTGGTATACGAACTTTTATAAAAGGGATAGACGGTCTAATAAATTACTCGAATACTTTTTGCGCCCCCATTTTGTTTTGGAATGTTTCTTTATTCGTTTGTGGTATTAATCACAGTAAAATCTTGTTTCAAAAGGGATCGGAAAATTATTTGATACCAATAATATTCCAGCTTATAGAGTCACGGTTATTGCTCCCGAAAAATCATTCAAGTCTGATTTCAGTTGATAAAAATTTATTTTTATATGCCTGGAAATACTTATCTTACCTACTACCTAAGATGTTTACAAGTATTAGCGAATTTCCAATTCGATTTTCATACTAATAAACCGCGACACATAGCTAATATTAAATACTAGCTGTTGCCCGCGGCTTCGCTCGCGCGTAAAATAAAGAGTAGTATTAAAGGTAGATGGATGTATTCTGTGATTTTCAAAGTAAGGAGTATGAATAAAATTTTTCATAAAATATTATGGCGTTAAAATAATAATTATTAACGTTAAGTAAGTAGCAAAAGCATTTGTGTTATGGAATCTGAGACAATGAAGATACCATAAACACCCAGACTCAAGACAATTTATAGAAGTTATTTTCTACATGGACCTGTCCGGGGATCGAACCTGGGACCTTAGAGCTGGCGACACCTTAAAAACCGGAGTGAAAGCCACTCGACCACGGGGGTCGTCATTATAGATATATCTTAGATGGGCGTTATCTTATCTACTTATCTTTTCATCTGTCTATCTTTGAGAATACCGAATTTCACATACCAACTATTTCAGCCCCTATTTCACCCCCTTAGAGGGTAGATTCCTAAAAGGCTAAAATCACGAAAATACATCTTATTTATTTCTAACTAATAACCCTTGTATGAAATTAAATGTGTCTATCTCTGAAAACGACACAATTCATGTACCTACAAACTTCCAACCCCTATTTCACTGTCTTAGGGGTATGATTTTTAAAATCGCTGAAATACATCTTTATTTATTTCTATCCTGAAACCCGTATACAAAATTTCATGTGTCAATCATTGAAAATACCGAACTTCCCATACAAACTTTCAACCCCTATTGCACCCCCTTAGAGGGTAGATTTCTAAAATCTCGGAAATACGTCTTATTTATTTCTAACTAATAACCCTTGTATGAAATTAAACGTGTCTATCTTTGAAAACGACACAATTCATATAGGTACCTACAAACTTCCAACCCCTATTTCACCCTCTAAAGGGAATGATTCATAATTGCTGAAATACATCTTCATTTATCTCTAACCCGAAACCCGTATACCAAATTTCATGTGTCTATCATTGAAAATACCGAACTTCCCATACAAACTTTCAACCCCTATTTCACCCCCTTAGGGGATAGATTTCCAAAAGAAAAATAGCCTATAGTCCTCAATAAGTGGACTATCTAACAGTGAAAGAATTTTTCAGATCGGATCAGTACTTCCTGAGATTAGCGCGTTCAAACAAACAAAAAAACAAACAAACTCTTCAGCTTTATAATATTAGTAGGTATAGATAATAATGACCAGATCAAAAGCTGGAACATGCGCTATATCCTGTAAGTATATTTATTTATGCCAGCTGCTAAAGCAAACTGCTAAAGTTTGCCATCAGATCTCGTCACACACAGGCATTAATCAGTAGTGGATGCGAGATTCAAATACCGTCCGTTCAGTTTAATAAAGACAAAAATATGAATAAAGTAACCTTGATGACCTAGCTGTACCCGCGACGTTGTTCGCGCTGATCAGTCGTAATAGGTATGCATGTGAAAAATATTTTTGACTGACTGAATCACTGAATGCGCTTTAGATGGCTCAAGTCGCCTGATACGGGTATTTGACAATTTGGTTTCTTTTATGTAAGTCGCAGAAATTGCGGGATTTAGATGATGGACTTATCAACTGACTGACTATGAACTTCACCTGTTTAACAGTAAAGAGTGATTGTAAAAACTTTATGCATTTTTGTTTGTCTCGATCAGGCATCAAAAATTACATGAGCAGCAAGCTATCTAAAAAATTAGCCATGTAAAAAATTACAAACTAAAAAATAATACAAAACACAAAAAGGGTTAGCTCGATATATTCGTACTTCTGTAAGAAAGTCGGTTCTAGAAATAAAAAACAAAATATGTAATAACATCAGGATTTGAACACGCAGCAATATATTTCACATTTCCTATCGTATAACCACAGAGCTGTTTAATACTGCTGTAAGCATCTTAAATAGTTATTCATACTTCAATAAACTGATCGCTATGGCAACGTTATTTTCGCCATGGTTACTTTTTTGTTTATATGTCAAAGATTACGTGTACAGATGAATGGAGATTATGTAAATTTAGAGTTTGATCCCTATTTAATATGGACGACCATATTGATGAGAGCTCATCCTAAATTGGACTTTGTGTCGCCGATATCGCTTTCTATTGATTCAAATGTACATAACTTTTTTGTTTATGAACCGATTTCGATGAAACCAAAACTAAGTAATACCTCAAGTTACGTATAATTTTTGTATATAAACATTGTCTGCATGGGATTCATAGATTTTACGTGATGTGCGCACAAACAAACATATAAACAGACAAACAGACAAACAGACAAAAATTTCAAAAGTAATGGAAATGGGTTCTGTTAGTTATCTTTTCACACGCTGGCTATTTTTTTTTTCAATTTCTTCAATGTACAAAAATGTCTTTTCTACAGATTTATTATATGTATAGATATGCTACATACCTACTCTGCTACGTGTTATAAGGTCATAATATGTACTTTATATTTTTGCACGCCTCATAAGCGAAGCGTTGAGGTGGGTATTACTGTCAGTTTACGCACACCGAGTGATTCTCCAACTTAAAATGTCAGTTTTTTTATTCTTTAGGTATTGCTTTTATAAGTGCATACAAATAGACAAATGTTGAGAAAAAACACTATTTTTTACACTCATGATATTTTTAAATCTCTTTTTATTATTTAAACTACTTAAAAAATTGGTTAAAAAAGTTCTCTCTTGGACGTCCGTGTGTCTGTATGTACGGATCCCGTATCTTGTGGTCACGATAACGAGCGAAATACTTCACTTATCGAGTTGCTTTTTTTTTATAGGCTTCAGTATTTTGAGGAATAGAAGCCTATTACTTTTCAAGGTATAATTCGATGTAGTTTAATTATTATTTACAAATAATCTCAATTTTATTGTAATGAATAAGATTATGAGGCGTGCACTTTTGGATTTTCCAACTATTTTATACTTTATAATGAGTGTGTGTGTGAATATTATTAAAATAATCATTTTAAATTCTGTTCTTCATAGAATAGGCATGTTGACGGACTAATTAGAATTACTTTTTCTTTACCCAGTGTAAAGAAAAAGTAATTCTATTTAGTCCGTCAGTTAGGTAATAAAAAAAATATTACACCCATTTTTTTGTTTTATCAAATTAACAAATAATGACTTAGTTAAAACGCATTAAAGTTGGAGAATGGGGGCTCACTACGTCATGGCTCAGTATAAATTTTACCAAGGCGTGACGTCATGTGACGTTTCAACTCAATATATCTCCGTAATTTTTTGAACACGTAAAAAATGTAAAATTACGTGTCCAATACTTTTCAATAATCTACCTGATAGACGAAAAAAAAAACTTAGTTCACACGCCTATTTCTCTACCTGGTTGGCCAGGTCGTAGTGAAGCTATTCCGTTTTTATTTTCTGTGTTCCTTACCTTGGCTTTGGCCTGTTCAATCAGTAAGTTCCTTAATTTCTCTTGTTGAGCGCTTTCTTCAGCAGCCTTCATGTTCTGTGAGTAATGCGCTCGCAGATAGTCGATATTAAACTTAATCTCTTGCAGGAAAGCGATCGCTTCTTCCTTAGTCATCTGAGAATTTAAATGGGAAAAGTTAAGATTTAATTGCCTAATCTGTCGGAATCAATTGTAAGTGGCGTGCTCTAGTTCACTAAGTTCTTTGTGTCGAGAAGAACTAAGCTCTACGATCGAAGTTCAAGGTTTTGGAACTAACTTACAGACATTAGCTTGTATATTACACACCGAGGACGTCGTTTTGGACTTAATAAAAATGAGTAAGTGTACCTCAATTAACTAATTTTAGTTTTTTGGTAATTAAGCACTTAATTGAAATTGTTTAGTAAGGTAGCGTTCATTTAAACATTTGTGTTGAGTTCTTGTTCACTGTTTGCTAATTTCATACAGATAGCTTGTTCGTTTGAGACGTAAGTGAATTGGAACTTACCATTCCCTCTTGAAGAAAGGTCTCAACCGCTGTTGTCACGCCTCGCTCATCGCCAGTCCAGAAGACGTACTCGGCCATATCCAGCGGAGAATATTGAACACCACTGTATGCGGCATAATGGTCCATCTGCACCAACAAGAATTAATGATGACGTATTTCATAAATTGATTTGACTGTTCGTATCAAGGTGTTAATTTATTTACGAAACCCAGTTATGAATTTAGTCAGGTGGTTCTACACGTGCACGTTGTTTTCCATTCGTTTATGATTGATATAATGTTTACATAATTTGTTGTATTTACATTATATGTATATTCATTTGTTTGTGCTAATTTCTACACACAGACACGGCAAAGTGTAAATTTTAATATCAACTGACTGACCCGCAGATATAGGAGTAAATAAAAAACAAAGTAGGTCACGTGTTTGACCCCATCGTTAATTACGAAACTGAGCTGCGGGAAAATTGCTTGTTTGAAAATGTTGTTGAAACTTCACGTTTCGGCTCTGCGACGGACATTTTTTATCCTGTTTGGTTTGTCAACGCTCCTTAATTAATCAAAATAAACGAGATTAATATTTTCCTGGTGGAACAGTCGGACTTGCTGTTTATTTTACATTTCTTCGAATATTTGAACATTATATTAAAGTAAAAATAAATTTATAATTTGGTTAAAAAACCATTAGTAATGAGCTTATTATACATTTTCGTTTGACTGATTGCTTTAAGTAATATCAACTAAGGTAGTTTTCAAAGTCATATACTTAATTCAATACATAGGTAGTCATTCTTACGTTATTTTTAGTTTCTTTGGTGATGTCAGCGTTGAAGGCTCGTCGGACAGCAGTGTGACCTGTCGGGTTGTTAGAGGCTTGGCCTGGTTGCACCAGGCGCGCAGCTCCATGAAACACCTGCATAGAAACACTCGATTAGGTTGGAGAGCAGCATAAGAAAAACTTTACCGTGTTTTTTTGTAAGCTTTAATTAAAAAAAAACACAGATTACTCTCGTCTATGATGAAGTTTTTTTTTTCTCAAAATCATTCGTGACAGTGACATTCTATTATGAATGAAAACACCATTTTTACTTTCAGCACTTTTTGGTGTCGTTGTATATTGAGTGGATAACTGTCACAGCAGTTGGCATCTAACCCGAAAAACTATTAAAAAGTGCGCTAAAAGCTTTTGTATAAATCCTAAAAGCCAGGACAGCTGGATTCATAACTAACTTATCTGTCCCTGAAACTCTCGAAATATGTATATTATTTTCAAAACTCAACATCACTTTCCTTGTGCGGTAGGTATACATGTTCTTACGTTACGTTCAAATTACTGCGAAGTCTGTTCTTTTAAATTGTTTAATTAACAGTATAATTTAATGGTTATGTACTCAATGGTCCGTGTATACAACATCTATTGCTTTATCGAAACACAAGTAAGTGGTCCATAAAGTTTAATAACAAAAGACGCTCGTCGTTGCAGTTATACAACTCCGTTAGCAATAACAAAAGAAATAGGAGTTGGTATCTCGTATTTCTTCCGTGAAAATACAAAGAAAAATAGGTCGGAAGAGAAAACTATTGTCTATTTTTCTCTCACTTCGTCACTGTCTTATAGCTACATACCTACGTGTTGACACGAAAATATCATTGTATCGAGACGGCGATCGTAATCTTTTCGTTCGTGATCTTTGATGTTTAGATATTTGAGATTGAAAAATGACGCCCATTTCTGAGCTCAGGCTACATGCGTCTTAAGCTTATCAATAATCCTTTAATACATTTATCAATTTACACGAAAAAAAAACAAAAATAAAAAAACAATTTTATCTTTACCTTGGTAGGTTGTTCGTCAGTCACTGCAGTAGTAGGTACAGTTGCGTCGTGAACGCTTACGTGGCTTCCATCTTGTACTAGTACGCGGTGAACGCCTTCAGACGGCACGTCTAGCTGTGCTTGAGCATGAACGCTCGGTTTATCGCCATCCACCGCATCAGCTGACGCGTGTTGTTCAAGTCGGGAAACTAGTTCGCCGTTTGCTTGCACTGCATCTGTATTTTAATTGAAAAGCAGGCATAAATAGAGGTGTAAATAAACGTTTATTTAGATACGGTATAAATGGTTTTTTTTCATCAAGTTTAGTGTTTGACAAAATTCCAAACCTTCGTGTAAAATAGTATCTACCTATTAGCTCAAAACACGTAGGTACCTTTCGAACCTCGTATTAATTACCAGTACCTCAATATTAGTTACCCAAAAATAGACATAATATAATACATAAATGTACTGAAGATAAAAGGAAAGATTTAACATTTAAGGACTTAATCAGGAATGACTTCAAAACCTTTATCCAATTACAAACGGTTCACGCGTTTACTTTCAATTCTACGTCGCAGTGTTATTTCAAAGGATGTCGTTAACAAGCTAACAGTTTGTTTGTAAACGTAGATAAGGGCTATTAGTTGGTAATGCTTAGTTATCTGGTCCCTCGCTGATATCCCTTTGAGTTTTGTTCGTGATAACGAGTGAGTGCTTCGGAATACATGTCGCATTTTCATATCATAATGGATTAAAGGCGTGAAAAAGTGGAGGATATTCTTTCTATACCGACCATAGGTATATCCTTCTCCTCCATCCATCCACCTCTTACAAAAATTCTAAATGCGAAAATTTCGATGTTTTTAGGTACCTCAATCACGGCAGAACGGTTGGTCAGATTAATGAAATTTGGCATAGGATAGTTTACTACCTTGAATAACGCATAGGCTACGGTTTATCCTGATAAAGCCTCAGGAATGGATATTATAATAAGTGACAATAATAACAGACAAAATAAAGCATTGATTACATTTTTTTTAAGATGTAGTATGATGAAAACAAACTTCATTTATAATTATATACGCACTAGGTACTATTTAAAAGTTTAATTGTCTGCACTATTATGATGTTCTTTTTATGCGGTATTTGTAATGTTTGAGAGAAGCTTATTAGAATTGCTATTAAGCACAAAATGTATCCATGTACTTGGTTCGTATTAATTGCGATCTGAGAATAACTCTAGGGAATCTAGCTGTTGAGGTATACCGACATACTGCGAGGACTAACTCCATTAATAATTCTGCTTTCCGACATAAGCTGTAGTACTTAATCTGCATCCATGTAATAACAATTACCTACATCATTATCTAAATGGTTTAGAATTCTACCAAAATATCGTAGATAAAAAAAACAAATAAGTAATAAATAATCGATATCAACTAATCTTTACATCTCTACTTGAATTGAAGCAAAAACAAAACATGACCAAGATAAAGAGGTTTAGTAGTTCGTGTTTTTTATTGGATTTATTTCTATACTAGTTGGGAACAATTGTTTGCGGTATCTTGCCCATATTTCACCCGTGCAATAATTTAGCTCACTACCTAATTGATCATTAAATACATTAGAACAGCATTCGAATATCGCTCTACTAAAATGAAGTTAAACCACAAAACAGAAAACAGGTGGTATAACATTATCGACGTTTACTATTTGATCATTAGAGGTAAATTATTCAGAATGTACTAGAATTTCGCTTTATTAAAGTGAGGTTAAACGTTGTCAATACTCACCTAGTCTATGATACTCAACATGTTCGCTCTTCATTTCACCCTCCTTGCCAGATTCAGCTGTAAAACGATTAAATGTTAGTTATACTTTGAAAATGTACCACGAAAGTTTTCAATGAAAAGCATATAAAAGATTATGACGACGAACGAACTCTAAACTTTAATTAAATGACCTTTTTGTTTTAATTATTACTTAGTCTAAATTTGAAACTGAGCCTGAGAGATTGGATTTTCATTGGAATGAAAGAAATCTTTTAAATAAGCACCCATTATTTTTGTACTTGTATAATAATTATGTATATATCCGTATCTAAGATACGTGAATTTTACATCACGCATATAAAATACTAGCTGTTGCGCGCGGCTCCGCTCGCGTGATCATCAGTTACTGCTGCAAATTATAGCCTAAAGCCTTCCTCAATAAGTAGGCTATCTAACAGTGAAAGAATTTTTCAAATCGGACCAGTACTTCCTGAGATTAGCGCGTTCAAACAAACAAACAAACAAACTCTTCAGCTTTATAATATTAGTATAGAAAAGAAGTTATTTTCGCAATATTGTTTCACGGCTCTACCCAGTTAATATTTTGTTAACAATTTCATTAAATCTATTGTTCAAACACACATATCTTGTGAAATCACAAATAAAGTCATTTGCAACTTAGTTGTATCATTAGTCTAGGACTCTAGGGTTGGAAAGAGGTTGTTAAGCGTGCAATTTACTGACGCTCGTCTACTCCTAAGTGGAAAACCTAGCTATTAAGTTTAATATAGCCATAGTCTTGGAGTTAACTGCCAATCTATGTAACCATTACATAAATCTCATTTTAGACATTTCAAACTTCATTTAATTGACGACTTTTTAGAATTAAACTGTTACTAACTTCATTTCTGAATTATTTATTTTCGTTTTATTTATTGAAACCGTTATTTATTATGATTGTATTTCATCTCTCTGCAGAAATTATCATTTATATCTATGGAGTCGGTGCAATTTGTTTGCAAGAATTGTATAACCATAATATACAGGGCCAGTTTTTTAGTTGAAAATTATTAATTTAACATTGTATAACAAATACCAACCATATTGGCTATCGATTTAATTTACGTTATTTGCGTGCCTTACAATAATTTTTTCTCTTTTAATCTCTTTTAATTAATTTTGAAATCATTTTATCACCGGGTCACGGTGCCCTTGAAATGAAGACAATTTTTGTTTACATGCGAAAGGCCCGTTGCCCTTTCGCTTTGGGCTGTGCCCATGACAAGACTGAGTACCCATCAGTTAACCCCTCTAAAATACTTCGACCAGTGTACTTGACAGTTGATAGCAAGAGTTTAAAGGGACCGTTTTCTCATTTATTCTCTATGGGAAGCCCTTTTCCAGGACAAAAGTTGAGATTAATAACCCGTTTCGTATTTAATTAAGCGTGAAATGGTTAAACCCATTAATAAAATACATTTGGCAAATAGATGATACCAGCTTTATTGTTATCGATACAGTTTAATTATAATTACTTTTTCGTGTGTTAGATATGTTAAAAAAACTGTTTCAGAAGTTTCATTATCCTTGCCATAACATAAAAAATTTACAGCGTAGCATTTTTTAACGTATCGGCTGTACTTTCTAAGTTAAGGGTGAATAAGTGAACGGGCTCCTGAATCAAATTATCTATATGTTCTGGAAATTTTGGATTTGTTACGTAAGCTTATCCAAACAATGTTTCAATAATTCAAACTCGTTATGAAACCATTGTAATATGAATAAATTGAAAACAATACAAATGTTCGCTCGAACATGTTTATTTTTGGTCATTAACTCGACGAATACCTAGTAAGAACCATTTTCTAATTCAATTAAGTATTGTTCGAATCAGATATTGTGCCTTTATTATTTCCCTTTCTGTTAGCATTTCATAACGACACGTGTAATATATGCAAAGCCTGAACGTGTTCAGTGAATAAATACAAAGATTTAACCAATCAGTAGATTTTCCAGCAACATAATTTCAAATTCAATTGCTTATCATATATTATCTTATTTACATATAGGTACAGTATGTAATCCAATGTATTATATTGTAAATATTCCTTTTTATAATCGTTACAAATGTATATAGGTAGGTATATTCTGTCGTAACCGATATCGTAAATGTAGATGAAGCTCATATTAGATACATTTGATAAACGATACCTCTATCGGCTCATTTTAAACAGTTTGACGTGCAAAGGTCAACACGGTTCGCCCTCCGACCTTTTTGAATATTCAGTTCTTTATATAATATACCTACAAATAAGAGAATAATTTACTGTCATCAATTAATTGCATGGTTGAATATTAAAGCAAAATTAATTAAAGATTCTGTTTTATTTAGTTCGCTTCTGTATTTATTTATTTGTCCAATGGAATGTTTTACTTTTTTTAACCTGACATCACGGTTCATAAAAAAGGGGAAACTATGAGCGGAACAAAATTATGAGTAAATCACATCACACTTTATGACTGTTTCGACTTGGTTGTTCTTTGGTAAGTAAACGTAAAGTAAATTTTAAAACTTAGTATTTTTACATTAAGAAATAGCTTCATCCATTTCAAATTATTCTATAACAAAATGTTTACAGTTCAGCGTAATTAAATAAATAACACTGGTCGGTAAAATGAGCCTGAATAATGCGCTATTAAACATCATCAATCATATCAAATCAAAATGCTATTAGGAGTTGTATTCAAGGGTATACAACTTCTAATAGAATTTTAAAAACAATATCGTGCTAGATTGCTGAATACGTACGTAGATCTTACGTCATTCGAGAACGCTGTGACGCGACATAGGTTTTCATATGACACTATAGTTCGACGACTTAACGTGCTCTTAGTGGGGTCTCGACCCTTATATGCCTTAGAGTACACTTATGTCAAGGAAGGTCACGCTTACTCGGCAAAATGACAACAACCTATATAAAAAATACGTATAAAAACAAATGTAACTAACTAGGGTAATGTTACTTGCCAATTACGAATCGATTTTCATTTGTTGTCGTGTCTCTGATATTTTATTTCAGTAGGTACTGTTACCAGTTTCAATAGGTCATGCTATATTTAACTCGAAAGGGGATCGGATCGTTATTACGAATTGTTTGGAACTTGAAGCGGTCTATAAATAAAGCTGGCGTTTATTATTGTTCTGTAGATTTTAGATTCGATTTCATTCATGATTTTACAGCTACACGCTACTTATAAGGTTGCTAGAAGGTATTGCTACTTTCAACTTGTTTTGAAATACAATTTAGGGTTTAAAAGGTTTCATTCGTATTAATATTTAACACTAGCTTATATTGCCTGCGGTATTGCTTGCGGCTAGGTATAAGTTATGAGTGTTATGACATGTCTTGTAGTTTAAAAAGCCTATGCTACTCATGGATAACTAGGCAATTTAAAGGTATAGAAAGTTTTGAAATTATTCGTTTTTCAGTTTATTCGTAAATAACAAGCGAAAAACATACATAAATCCTTTTTGTAATATTAGTATAGATGACCTTTATGCAATTTAAAGTTTCTACACCTAATTGGTACCGTTGGGTAATAACAAACAATTGATATCTTAATTTGAAATGTAAATAACCCTTTTTAGGTGTCCAGTATAAAGGCCTAACTCAATTTAATAAGCCGTAAATTTTCATTAAATCGTGCTCATTAGTGAAAAACTGTTTGTTTTATGTATTATTTGGCTATATTATTATTGTATTATTATTATATAAATGTATTATTGTGTGGTCGACAAACATACGATCCCGCGGGTGTAGTTATGAAGTTAAGGTTGGAATCAAGAACTCTTGCGGAAATTACATCCTTACTTATAGATTTTTTTAGTGTTAAATATTTTTTCAAGAAAATCAGAGCAAACTGGCAGTGGTTTTCCATCAATGGAAAGAGATATAATATCCCATTGTTACCGTTCATAACTAATATTAGAATTTCCGAAAAATAAGGTTTACAAAAATTATATATAATTTTATAAATTCCTCAACACATTTTAGATACACCTAAAACGATTTTAACTCGAAAATCGCTTAAATGTTTATGGAGATGGAATTTAAGAGCGGTATGCGTAACACGAGTGAGGTATTTCAAATTACACGCTAGGCTTCGTACATACTCTTATCCCGAATAAATCTTTTCTATGAGCCGTAAAATTCAGCGATACTTTCGTTGCTATACAAGATTACACGCAACTAAACAAAAGTTCACGTGCCTTTGAATAAAAGGGATGGGTTAAATGATGTTCTTTTTAATTTTATATTATTTTAACGATAATTAGGATGGAAGTTTCCATCAAAATACATTCAGGACTGCGAATCCAATGAGTACCTGGGTCTAGGTAATGTAAAAAATATTTAATTGTAATAATTGCCTTGTACTCATTGGTACTTAGTAGTAAACCAGAGACTTCCAAGAATTACCGTTTTATTAGGTACTAGCTGTTTCCCGTTACTCCGCCCGCAGTATAATTTTTTTTAGTAAAAAATTTAGCCTTTGTTACTCAGGGTGAATGTAGCTTTCTAATGATGAAAGAATTTTTGAAATCGGTACAGTAGTTTTTGAGTTTATTCTTTACAAACATACACACAATAATACAAATCTTTCCCCTTTATAATAAAATTGTAGATATAGATTAGTTGTGCCCCGTGGTATAATCCACCTAAGTTATCTCCGTTTCTGTAAACATCAAATTTTCAATTTCCATTGTTTTTAGCATTTATTCTGCTATACGGAGACAAAGCTAACAAATGAAAGCTCATGAAAATCGTTCTGTTTTTGTTTATATAGGTAGTAAGATAATAACATGTAGGTACATTATAACTCCTGAAATAATAAATGTAAATAGAGCGTACAAGGTGTCGTTGTTGTTTTAAATCAAGTATTTTTTACAGAAAAAATATATAGATAAAGAATAGATAACATAAACACTTTTAAGATGTTTAGAAATCTAAAGTAAAATGTCAAGATTAAAAAAATTTTAGAAAGCGACCACAGATTTCAGTCTAAATCTGCAACTCCATTGTTTTCTTGTAGGCTGTAGGTAACTACTCCACCTCGCTGGATTTATCATTCAAAGCCCCCACGCTGTAGGTACTTTAGATATTCAAAGGTAGAATCCCATTTGTGCACGTAGAAGATGTACCTCGGTTCACTTGTACGAATCCACACAAAGTACATTGTTTCTATACACTATGTCAGAAAGAATTCCGCGCCAGCCGTTATAAAAAAGATGAACTTTATTCCACTTTCCTTTAAAACTAGGTCAGAAGTTTCTTGCATAGGTGAAAGCTTTTCTACATACTTGGATAGTTTGAATATAAATAATATTCCCAGTACCCCAACAAACTTCCTAGCAAATTCGAATGAAGCGGATAAAATATGTATCCACATACACGCCACAAGGCTAAGTCTCGGCACGAGAAGCTTCGAAACTCAGGCAATTTACTACAATATACAATTTATTAATAATTAGGTGGTCTTGTTTCAGAACAATGGGTAAGATACCTATTGTAACTTACCTGCTAATAATTTTGTGAATAGATGTGCGGAGGTTTGTCTATTTTCTCTAGGTTATATCTATTTAGTCCGTAAGTTAGATCATATAAATTACGAATTTTTCGAAACAATAAAATTTTACGAAGATAAGGCACGTTAATGTTCTGGAGAAAATACTTCTAACGTCATAAGTAGGTAAAAATAGTAACCACAATGATCGTGGCGAGCCACCACAGTAGATATTGTGACGCATGAATGCGGTTAAAATCAATAAGAATAATAATTTATACGTACTGGAATCATAGGTATTTAATTATTTTGGATAAATATAAATTTTGAAAAAAGAACATAAATAAAGCCTAGGTACCTACTTATTTTAGAAATCGCAACAAATAAACAAAACCGAAATTAAAGATAAACTTAAATTATAGGCCTCAATAAATGTTTAAAAAATCGGATTGAAGATTAATCTCGAAAAGGGTAATACAGTACCTACCTAAGATTAAAAGCACGTGAATAATAAGACCATTCGATAAACACTGGCGTAAATAAAGTAATTACGCGCCCATAACATAGACCTAATTATATTTGCCATATTAATTACACGCCCCTGTGTTCTAGGCTTCCTTCTTGTAATTACGTTAATAAATCATGTATATTTATTAGGTACGTTATGTAACATTCAAATAAAAACAATTTCCTATAATAACAAGGTACCTATTAGCTACATCAAATTGATTGAAACTTTAAGGTATAATCATTATCTTTTCTAACAATTCAATCACCTTTCAGTACCATTATTGAATCACACCGACTCCCATAGGAACTACATTTCTTCTAGTATTTCAAAGTCCCGAGTGGTAACACTTGCACTTGGCAGATGTTAAAAGTATTTTTGTTTACAAATCACAAGCCAGAAGCTAACTGCGGTAGACCTTATCCAAAAATGGCAGGAGCTCGTCTCTTGCTTAGGTTCTTACAGGAAGTGTGAGACTAGACGAATTTTCCGGTTTTTTTAATAGTGATAACCTCTGTTTACATAGTACACCTAGTTGGTTTTATTATGATAGAGCTCCAGATAGCAACATTTAAGTACTTAAGTTAAAGTTCATCAATATTAATTAACACGCTGATGTCCCATGAATAAAGTAATTAAATTCAATTCATTTATTTTTTATAAATTTGACTAGCATATTCAAGACACGCTAAAAATAAGTTTAATTTATGCGTTGTGGACCCAACATTAAAAGGTCAAAGGTCACTTTAACTCTGCTTTGTAATTGAGTAGATAAAACACTTATTTATCGCAATTCTCTGAAAGACTGAAATAACTTTTTGGCGTCAATGAACGAGATCCAATGAAAAAGGATATCTTCCATCAGTACCGCAATTTAACACGGCCTTTTAACCTTTAATTCTACTTTGAAACCAAGATAATAATGCTTCATTACGATATTATAATTAATTTTAGTAGCGAAGGGAACGCTTCTAAAATAAATTTATTGTGCTAGTAAAACTGCTATAGAACATTGTCGTTATAAAATATTTGTCAGTTCTAAATTTGAATTATTTAAGTCAAATAAAAACCGAGTGACAATGGATGCGTGCTGTAAAATCAGGAAAGTCTTCTTACATAACATTATTATATAACTAATAAATAAAGTATTTTATGTTATTTAACCACCGTGTGAAATCCTATCTGAATGCAATAAAATTTATTAATTTGGTAGAATCAAATTGTTTGCGACTTATTTTCAGGATGACCAAATAGTTTATTGTATTAGACATACCTACACATTTTATGAAAGTAGCGTTTTAAATTCATTGCTTACGCTTCTCCAATTTTTTTTATTGTACTGGGATTTCCAGAAACATTTAATTTAAATTAACTAACCGGGCTCGAAACATAATTAACAAAATTGAGTCCATTAAAGAAACTTCAATTAAAATATAAGTACTCACCAATTTTGAGTTTTTCGAGTTGTTCCACTGGCAGATCCTGAAACAAATATATCTTATTAGTTATTATTATTTTTCATACATTTTTCATACGAAAAATATATTTCTCAATATTGTTTCTGTATTCAGGTTGTTTAGGACTATAGGACTGTTTTAGAAACCGACCAAATATAATTACTATGTTGTAATCTCTCACCTATTACTTTTTGATTTATAATATTTTTGCATTAAAAATAGTGCATCAGAACGTCCTTAGCTTTGTAATTAAGAAAGCTGGCAAAGTTTTGATTAAATAAGACACTTTATCCAACGCTACTTTTAGCTTTAGATTTATATTAAAGCGATTGAACGCATAAAGAAATCCAATTACAATTTTAATTCTTGATTAGTTCTTATTTACTCGTGTCTATTGTACTCGTACTTCGTGCTATAAGTTAACATTATAAAAGTTGAATCATAATCTGCGTAGCCTTTTCCCTAGCTATAATATAAGACTTCCAAGTTCCAGTCTTAGCGGATCTTGCTGAAGATATAAATGTTGGAATAAAAAATGAAATATATATGTATATATTATTCTACATTTCAAAAAACCCTGGGTGTTCAATATGACAAGACCTTTAAGCAAACATCAAAACAAAAATAACTTCGCTTTTCCTGTTGGCTTTCGTAATACGACACGAAATCTATAATCGGATAGGTACTTATGCCAGTTTTATTAGAAACCTTGAAACAACTGAAGAAGGCAGTGAGTTTTAGATTTCATAATAAATATAAATCTCCTATTTATGTACTTAATGTACCTGCTTTAGAATAATTTTATCTAGATCTTCTGAAAGACGTTTGTCCTTTCATCCTTAGTAGGATTAAAATTATATTATTCTCCTATGCTTTAATGCCATATATACCCAGCTACTTGTGGAATTATTGAGTTATCTAAGTGAACCATAACCATATAATATGATATTATATATCCTCAATCTAAGCTGGTAGCCAAAAAATATATTTTGTAAGTTAAAAAATCTCTAAATTTATTCAATATTAACTCAAGTTAAGTTTTTGCTTCGCAAGTTCTTAATCCGTAAACGTATTCAATCTAAACTTTTCTTGATTAAAGTAATATCAAATCGTCAGCAGTTTTTGGCGGAGAGAAAGTCAGTCAATCTTAAAAAGAAAATAAAATAATGGAGTTTTGGTTATTATATTTTAAGATACCAATACAGTAAGAAATAAGACAACGTTACTCTATTATTAGATTGATCATTTACACTGACTTCAATAAAATCAAAACAAAACACAACCAATATTTCAAATTAGTCGATAAGCCGGCCGGTTGAGTGATATTTAATTCTTGCCTTTGTATAAATAGAGATAAAAGTCGGATTTAATTAATACAATATATTCGTTCCTATTTTATTCAACCTTGTACTGAGCCAAGGACGATGACCAAGCAACATGTGTCCACAATCTGAGAGCCAAGGTTAAGTATCACTACGGCGTACAAAATTATTTTCGGTTCCTTTGCGATATAACGTATCGGTAAATATTCGCTCAAAGCTTTTATTAAATGCTCACATTACATTATAGGCACATATTAAAATTGTAGATCTGAATAGTCTTCACGAATTTCATAGTTCTCTATACATACCATACATAAATGCCATTTTAAGTCCAAAAAACTGAAAAAGAGATGGATGGATTGTGTGTAAGATGATATGAGAAAAAAAGGAGTGGATGCTGTGATGACGAGTAATAGAGATAAATGGAAGGATAATACGCATTGCGCCGACCATACAAATGGGAAAAGGGATATGACATATAGATAATGTCTTTATTCTATTGTTATATTACCCGGGTATACTGCAGTATACCCGTGTCAGCTATACTGCAGCGCTTGCGACCGGGTCTTTAAAACCAAACTCGGTCTAGCCAGTCACATCAGGGCTCACGCTAGGAGGTGAATTGTCATGGGTCGCCGTTATCGAAACCGATAAGGAGGACTATATATACTCTACTTGATAACAAATATTATGATAGGTTGGTTGAGTAAAAAAAAAATATAGAGTGAATGAAATTGTAGATAATACCAATCCTCGGTTTCTGAAAGTGTAATCAAAACAAAAATTTGTTAATTACTTGTAAACGAATTTAGCTATGTAAAACGAGTCACGATGCTCCTTCGATTCGATTTACGATTGCCCGGTACAAAGCGTATTTCAAAAATCTATGAATGCATTTTTATTTCTTTTAAAAAATGTTTCCTTTGAGAATAAATTCCCTCCAGATGGCATTATAAAAATCCACCCTGAATATACTCATCTGAAACTAAACAAAAATTATAAAAAAAATGCTTCAAAGAATTCATTCACATCGTCGTCTTTTAAATTCGTTTCAAAATAGCGTTAGATTAGAGAAGATATAAAAAAAAAATAACTTTTCAAACCTGTAATTAGTTGTAACACTTTTTTTCAACCAAGTCATCAATCATGATCAGTTGATTTGTTCAAAAACTGGAAAATACTATCGTATAATTTTGATGCTCAGACTACCAATTACGATTTAAAATAATGTTACAGAATGTTACTTTGATAAGATCATGTTTATTTATTTCTGACGTAGTAACTTAACAAGTCTGTCACAGCCGTCTATCTAGGACAATATTCATCAAAACATTTATATTCAGAGCCTATCTTTATACAGCGAAAAATAAGTCTTCTTTCCTACAATAATACGAACTCTGCGTTATTGAATACTCGTACATACGCATGTACATCCCATTAATCTAATAACAAAATGTTTCGTAATTGCTGAATGATGTTTATTGCTTTTAGCATGAAATAAATTCCATATCATAACATAGGCAATAAATATTGTTTACGTCATTCATTAATGGGGACTTAACAGTTGCTAAGTGGAGCTGCCATAACTACCGAGACAAGGTAGTTCAAACAAACTCTTCAGATTTATAGGTGATATTAGTATAGATTTAAACTATTTTCACTCTTTTCCAAACAGTATTCACAAAAATAATACTCACTTATGCACATTAACAGATCTATGAAAGACCTACGTAGAGTATGCGTGAAGAACCATTAGTAAAAACTGTATAAAAAGAACTGTCCTAGAAGAATAAATTATATATAATATCATGTTACTGAAGTAAATAAGATAATTGAGAAGGGAAAATTTTGACACCAAAATATCCCTCGCAAAAGTACATAATATAATCGTATTTGCATATTGTCCGAAACGCTGCCTTGAATACTAAATATCTTTGCTATTTATAAAAAGTTATCGCTTGGTCATTACTTGAAGGTCTTTAGTAAGTATTTGTCATTTACAGCGAGCACATGCCTTGTTGTTGTTATTCATGTTTCAGACACTCAAATAACTACACTTGAAAAACAAAAATCTTACAATGTTTTTAATTTCGAAAAGTCGATTTTCAATCTTTTTATCTAATAGACTACAATCTACTTATTTGTTCGAAGGTATTCCGTGAAGCCCTAACAATTTTGATAACACATTAATTGCAATTAATTTGTTATTTATGAATGTAGAAATAGGCCCCTATCAGAATATTCGACATTCCATGTCGTAGCATTGTGCTTAGATAGGAGCCTTTTTGGTCTCGTACAGGTTCCTTAAAGTGTTTTTTTTTGCTGTGTAACTTTTATCTTGTTTTTGTATTTACCTGTGCAAAATTCCAAACAAATCATTGTTCTTTCTTTCTTTAATGTGTTATGTCATATAATTAAGTACTTTTTTTATATGCTTTTAGCTGTCGTCTATTCTGTGAGCGTCAGTCGAGAAAAACGATATAGAATAAGCCATGAACGATTGTGCTTTTAGGCCTTTTTTTCTATAATTTTATGATAGCTGTCTAACCTAAATGTATATACGTATGATGTCCAAATCCTAGCCATTTTCAAACCTCAGACAGAATAACAGATGTAACTATAAATAATATGAACGGAGAAAGGCGAGGCAAATCTTTTGAAAGAAGATCCCTAGCTTATTCCAGTTCATACGTATCGTTAGTTCTTGTATCAAATCGTGTGGTTCAACTATATTACGTTTCACATTTGTAACTAGAAGCTTTATATAACACCACATTTTAATAAAACAAGTAGGTAGGTACATCAGTTTTTTTTATCATAACTTGATTCATGCGTTAAAATATGAGCTGAAATTCAACTTGCTTAGTTTTTAAGCCTATGTTTAATTTGGTTTCGATACGTTCGTGGCTACAAATTAAAGGAATTATGTTAATCCTATGTATAACATGCGACTTTGTAGGAGCTTTAAGTATTAGATTAAGGCGCGAAAGGTCTCCAATGGGCTTTAGTATCACATTTAAACAATCTCTTATTTCAATAGCTTAGTATTTCAATTGAAGGGTTTTGAAACCGAAATTGCCAATTCTTTATTCGCTTACTTTAATCCTACTTTACAATTCACCTGTTTTAAATTTCAATGAGCTGTGATCTATCCCAGTCTTAATTTATTCCCAAGTATAAAAAAGGAATATTGTGGGGTGGTGTCATGTTTATTTTATTTTGTAGAAATAACTGTTTATTATACACTTATATGAAGTCAATAATAATTATACATCGAGTACAAAAATTAAAATTGAAAAGTTAGTCCATATAAAAAAATATTACCTTATAAGGTAAAAATGGTTTTAATCCCGTAGTGTTAAAATTGTTTTATTTCCTTAAGTTCAGACAGAGAAAGTCTTTACTTAGAGATTTATTCCTTTGAAAATATTTTTTAATAATGTTCTTTAAGAATTGCCTGAGCGACTGTCTGGAGATAACTGGGTGAGTTCCTTAGTTATTTTAAGTGGAAGAAACTTTTCAACAACACTGGTATTTTTCATTTAAGCAAGACAACAAGGAAGTTAAGTTCTTATTGTAAGTCTAACGGAATATCTTTGTATAGAGTAAAATACTGTTTAGTCATGTGTCTAAACTGTACTTTTTTATGTACAAATCGATATATTGTATACATGAATTTTGCTAATATGAATGCAGAAAGTGATAAATATAGACTTTTAAACGAAAATCATTTCACTTTTCCTATAAAGGGTTTTATTGAGTTATGACTGTTCCATTACAAAATGTTCTAAATCGTATATTAATTGTAAGTTGTGGGTTAAGTAAAGTCTGCGGTTCCAGGATCAAATATCATTAAACTTGAAATTGCGAGCTATTTTGGGAAATACGTGACTAGCATAAAATGTATGGACTTGTACCTAAAAAATGTGTTCGGAGACTATAAAGTACCTTACACGTACGTAATCGATAGTATTCTTTTAAGATTTCGGGCAATATCTATCAAATTGTAAAGGAATGAAATACGAAGCATATTGGGTAAGCCTCCGAGGCGATTAATGTTTATATGCATGAACTGTAATCTGCGCTCTGATTCAGGTTGATTTAAATTTAGTTTCTGTAACCTAAATCGAGCAATAACTGTAACTGAAATCTGTTGAATTTCTAACAAGAGTGATAGTATATTATGGAGCTTAATGAAAATAAATGTGTATGTATATAATTATATTATTGACAAAATAACTTCAAGGAAGCATAGCTTTCTTGGTTTTAATTATATTACGTTATGTAACTATGCTAGCTGTATAATGTTATGTACCGTAAACGAACATGTGAATAAATTATAAAAATGCTAACAAAGGTAGTAGTGATTAAAGGATGTCTTTATTTCTATAAGAATCACCGCGTAACTTGAAGGCTGTGTTTTGACATAGCGGAACGTGCGAGGATGCGTAGCGGGCTCGTTTGAGATGCGCACGGGGTGAGCTACCCGCTACTTGTGTCTCAGTTTAAGTCACTCGCAACACATACCTACCTCGAACACATCTCTATCAACACATACCTCGCACACACCCTTCCCTTGTTGTGTATGTACAAAAATCTCGCTTCGCTTAGCTGTTTCCACTAGAACTGGACTGAGAGTGATTAGGTCAATGACGTAATTTAACTAATTTTAAACAAACACATCCCTCGTTCGTTATGCGTCCTCGTACATCTCTTGTGGAAACACTACCTTAATCTATCAGGTGATATAAATGTTGTTTTTGGAGGTACTTAAAAATAAAGGTATATTAAGTACTCATGTGTGTGTAAAAATGTTAATCCATACCTATTTACAAAATTAACGATATACACACCTAAAACTAAACAATAAAAAATAAACAAGAAAGTTAAAACTTGCATCAAAATTGTAATTGATATCAAAATAAACACTTTCTTGAAATAATTCATTTAAAATTACACATTTGCTGTGAAACCTTTTGAAAGAGCAATAAAGTTGTAGATGTGTGAGTTGTTCATACGACGTAGTATATTAAAGTGCTATAAAGACAACATATACGTATATGTACATTAATATACACTTCACTTAAATTGCTCTCTCAAGTACTATTAACATTTATAGCAGAAAAGATTGCACACAGTTAAAACCTTTGGTCCAGACGTCCCAATAGACGGCACTCAATGCATTTCAGAGTACTCGCGGTATAACTATTCTTGTATAATAAATTATTTTCACAGATAGATACAAACAAAATACCTATACATAACTCTTCTATAGATACGATCTTTGTTGAGAAATGTTTATTGTTATGTGAGTTTTATTTGATTTGTAACATAATATCTTATTTGTTGATAAAATAAAATTAGTTTTACTATTTCAATTTGAACTACAAATATTTCGGCTCATTTGTTCGTCCATTCAACCTTACTAAAAGTACATCGACTTATTTAGTTTAGCTTAGAACTTTTGATAAAAAGTTTTCAATTTTATGATTTCGACCTGTTCCTTGACGAAAGTTGTTCAGTTTTATGCACCTGATTACCTCGTTGAATATACGCACTCCATAAAAATTTATCCTGTACAAAGATAAATAAATAAAAAAATAAACCTTCTATATATATTTACTATTAGTTACGATACGTTTACTATTCTATTTACCGGTAAAATGGGGTGAATAGGGATTGAGAGGTGAATAGGGATAAAACCAGGAAAATATTTCGACACTCAATATTAATTCTAAATTCGTTACAATTTCTTCCATTTTTTGTGGTGTAATAGTAGAATATTGAAAGTTCTCGTTGCAACAAAGAATATGCATGAAATTAGTTGCAAACTATCAAAAAAACACATTTGAAAATAACTTTTAGTGGCGGTAAATATTTAAGTGTTACAAACTTTGCACTCTTTAATTCATTTCTTAATAACAGAAGACAATTGTGATTTAAAAACGTTATTTAGTGTTTGGGCCATCATATATATTGAAGGTAAGTTTTAGTTGTTAATTGATTTTAATTTATTTGATAAATTAGAAATAGATGCAAAATCTGTTGTTTTTGGGGTGAATGGGGACGTCTCAAGTATGAATAACAACGAAAGAGAGGTCATTTGGGATAAGAATAAGTTGAATAGGAACGACTTAAGTATGAATAGGTACAGGTTTGTAGGGTTGTCACTAAGTAGTTATAACATTCTTTTTTATATGTGTAGGCAAGAATTCAGTTTAGTCATGGTGTTTTTTTTTCTAAAACTTTTATTTCATTATTGATGCATGTACTTGTATTATGTGGCAAATATTTGTATTAATAGTTACATATTGTTTTCCATTTTCAGATATGTCTCGCGTGTACGTATCAAATTCACATGTACTATTTTATTTTATCATCTGATAACAAATTCAAACAAAATAATAGCATTTGATTATTACAATCAAGGAGTGCCAGCCCTAGCCAATTTTTCTATTGACCTTACTTTCGTCCCCATTCACCTCAATTTCAGGGTGAATAGGGATAGCATATATTATTGATATTTTTGCTTAAACTGGAATGCTTATTGCATAGTTTTAAAATAGATAGCAAAGATACCACCAAGACTCAATAATTTTGATCCTGTTAAAGCAATATATCCATCAACAACTATCTTAAAATTGTTCATAAAGTTGTAACTTGTCCCTATTCACCCCGTTTTACGGTACTTACAGACTTAGCGTCCAATCCATCATGGCCTGAAACAAAAATAAAAGCAATTCAATATCTTGCCATAGAATAAAAAGTTAAGAAATACACATAAATATAATATTGAAATAATCAGTTTAATTCAATCAGGACATTTGACGCAAATATTATTGCATACCTCACAAACTGAATTTAAAGAGACCAGCCATATGGACCAAAACCAAGGTCTTTGCTTGAAACATTTAGTAATTAAACTTTACGGCTTAAATAAATACTACACATGTATCTAAATACTAAAACTCAGGATAACTAGGACAATATATGTAGAACATAAAAACATAAACAAAACTCAAACACGAGGAAAATATGTTTTGTAACTCATGTTATCACCTCTTTTTATTTACGTGGTCCTCAAAGTTTATAACGTGCCTGTTATACAACACGTTTTTCTCTTTTTAATAATGTTTACATAATCTATCAAGGTGTTGAGTCTATAATTATAGATTTTGTTTTGATGCGTGCACGTTTTCCATTACAGTGAGCCCGTGAGTCCCATGTTTTCAGTCCACTGCGCAATCGCGGCGTAAGCTTTGATCATACACGTGTAACTAACTTTCAAATAGTTTGATTATACACTATTAATTTATTCATGAGTTAGCTATTTTAGTATATTTTTAGTTTTGAATATTAGACGTTATACCATATCGGTACCATAGGTTGCATACTTAGTATCTGATAATAATAAAATGTGTTTAAACAAGGTTTTAAGATCGCTGTTTTTATTCATTATACAATTATTTATAATTCTACTGACTTTAAATTTTAAATGTTAAGGGGTTTTCATGCCAGTTAGTATAGGTTATTTGGACATTTTCCTGCTGGGAATCGCGATAGTATTGCGAAATGCGTTCCCGTGTGACCCCGGCAAAAGGGAATGGAGAAGCACTCCGGTGGTTTTAGCCGGTAGGAATCCGGCACGCCCCTCCGTCTTACCAAGGGCGGAGGTAGTCCATGAGGATTTCCACCGGGTAACAAAAAGTAACAAAAAAAAAGATTATTAAGACATTAATTATATTTCTTTTAGGATTTTGAGAAACTTCGTAAAAAATATTTATTTCTAACTAGCTTCTGCCCGCGACTTCGTCTGCATCGCAGCCGTTTTTGCGTGATTGAGCAACAAACATCCAAACATTTAAACATCTAAACATCCAAACTTTCACATTTATAATATTAGTAGGAAGTAGGATTTAGTCAGTGAACAATTATTCTATGTTAATGAACCACTTAATATTCCAAGGAGTAGTTCTTACTAGTTATATATTCCTTTTTACCCAAATCTAAATGTGGAATACATTTTGATTGAATGGATTTCATGAATTCACTAAACCGTGTACGATAAGTAATATTGTATAGATTCTTACACCCACGAGTTTTGTACCGTGCTTGTATATTTTTATATTTCCGAGAATTATAATGCCTGTGCCACATTCACAGTTTATTTATATCCGTTCGGTTTGTCCCTTGGCAATAAACATGATGTAACAGAAGTAACTATTTATGTTAAAAAAATATAATATTCTTATAATAGTATTATTTTCTGTTTTGTTAAAGAATAAAAAAACAGAAGCCTGGCAAACAGGGCAAGCCTGGATGAATGCAAAATTAAAAAATATATCTTTCGACGATGGTCAGTCTTTGTTGAAAAAGGCTTTTACGAAAGACTTTTACAGTGTTTCGGCCATTAAATATAAATTATATGAAAAGTTTAATCGTTGTATTTATTTTGCCGACCTTCATTGTGCTGTTTTCCTAAACGTTTTGTATCGGCATTCAAAAGGCGATGCCTCGTGGCTGTTATCTTCGGCGTGGGCGTTCCTATTATGTTCCACGTCAGTCTGAATAATCTACTTACCGCAGCGACAACGACGGAATAATATCGCGTGCCTTATGGCCGACCGTACTAAAAGCTAAGGGATTTTATTTATTACACGTTTCTATTTGTAATTGTGTAAGTGTTTTGCCATTTTGTTTTGGAAGGCAACTGCGAAATTTAATTAAAATAATTAAGTAAGAACCTCGGTGAGAATATTAAGGTGACATTTTATAGCTCAATAATGGAGTTAAAGGTCATATGGTTGACTTCACTATAAATATTAATGTTGTAGGTACTATACCTAAATTGTTGTACAGCGTAGGTGGAGGTAAAGGTAGCAATCATTAAAAATGTCATGCATACGTTTATTATTCTCGTATGTACTTAAATATTTCTAAGGTGAATGGAATTGGTTTTCCTACTTTAGGTCTATAGACTCTTTGTGAATTGGGATTCCGATTTCACAATGCAATTAGTTCGATTGTAGGTGCGTTGTTCGTGAACTGAGAGCCAAAACAATAGACAACAGGGTCCACCTAACAATGCTAGGTGACATTGCAGACGACGATGAAGATGACAGCATGGCTAATACACCTATCTAAGACTCTATATCTATTTCCTAGATTTGTATCCATTATTTGTAATTATTACATTAGTTGTATCTAAATAGTACCTTATTCGGTAGAAGGCCAATAATGTAAAGAAAGAATTAACTTACAAGTTGTGTGTTCTTCTGACACAATTTGTCATTCGCATAATTTAGAAGTCGGATCTTTGTTTACATTATTAGCCGTTTCTAAGTGGTCTGTAACTTAATATCATTACAGAGTGTAAAAACTTTGCAAATTTCAGTGTTGTTAAAATGCATGGTATTATACATTTCTTTGCCGTGGGGTTTTGGCATGGAATAGAACCTCACCCTCTCTGCCCGTGGGTATCGTAAGAGGCGATTGAGCCTAGGGATATGGAAACAAGGAAAATAGGCAGCGTTCTTCTAAAGAACTGAAAGTAAATTGCGGTTACCATCCGGCTTGCCCAGCGCGGTGACTAGGGCAACAAACCAACCTTAATGATGGCGCACCACAAAACACAGCCCCTGTATGGAGGACAGGGTATTGTAGGCTAGCGCATCATGGGAGAGGCCTATGTCTAGCAGTGGACCGTGGTAGGCTCAGTTGATTGATTGATTGACACATTACTTGCTTATGATACTCATTTGGAACAAGGACATTTAGCGCGTGTGTTATTAATAGATGAAAATAGCTTAAGTAATAACTGTCTGCTTTCGTAAACTAAGTTAAATACATATAAATCACGCACAAAAACCTTTTTTGCCTATATTAAAAAATGATAAGAATTCCGAGGGGTAAAGGATATCTTCAAGTATATCGAAAGACAATATCGAATGTAAGAAGCTATCATACATGTATGCATGATGGAAAGTAATGAAACAGTAATGAGATCAAACTCGAATGTTTCTAAGTCCCATACACGATGTGTTCTAACTAAATTATATTCCGACTCAAGTTCGCATTATAATACGAATACGTACGTGAAATACCTAGAAGAAATAATAAATACTAAAATTATAAAGAGGACAGACTTGTATAAAATATTACTAGCAATGTGGGTCGCACATTACTAGTAATCACGTTAACCCCTCGTGTTAAGCTAAGATGCTTGTGTTACGAGTGGGTTCACGTCGGTAGTGTAATGGGTGGGATTCGAACCCGCAACCACATGATCGCAAGTCCGACGCCCTAGACATTAGGCTACCGGCTTCGGCTTCACCATTAAAATGCTACATTACATCGAGTTATATTTACTATACTTAGTAAAAGGCTTTACAAGTAAGCAAAGACATCGTCAATAGCTAGAAATAAATATTATATAGTAAAAAAATTGTCACATCTAGAATTAATTGAAGCACATATTGGTGCTAATTCCTCTGTACGCAAACTAAACTAAATTTTAAAGATTGCTGTCTATTACTAACATAAAGCGTAAGAAAAGGACGACTAAGTTAGAAATGTCAAACTAGTTTTCGCCTTGAACATCACAATGTTTTTAGAGCACACGTTTTTACTTATCGCCCAATTTGTATGAGAATTTTAGTGGGAACTAAATTTGACAGTTCTAATTTTCGTCAGCCCTTTTCTAAATATGTACAAGTGAAAAAAATACCGTTGGACTAAAATTAGTTTAGTACGTGTTTAACGGTCTTAACGTTTAACGGGCCAATAATTATGTACCTTCATTCACATTTCTGAGCTCTGATCAAGTTTTCTATTCCGATTCATACTTATCTACTTGGCAGGTAAAATCATTTAACATTGCATTACAGAAATACATTATATAAGCATAAACTCTTAATGATCTCTAAGATAGATTATATACACGTATCGCTTTTATCACCTCTACCAAATGGACAAATTTAACAAGAATGAAGTGATATTGCTCACATTAAATCGAATAGCTGGTAGTCTTTAACTTAATTAATCCTTCGTAGAAATAGCACTAAAATCTTTGAGGATCCTTGAGCAGAGATTGGTTTTAATTATATATTACAAGTAGAGGTAAATGTTCACTAAATAAATGGATGCTAAACTAACAGAATTAGTCAGACACTGGTGTTGAAACGCAATCCATTAATTTAATTCTCTCCGAGTTGAAATTATGCTTACTACTGTTTCTAGAGAATAGACTTAATTTGAACAGTTCTGACTGAAGGACACTGCGCCAGTCACTAGTATATGAATTTTGAACCAGTTTATTTGAATTTAGTTCCGTCGTTTTCGACATAAGCCCTAACGGGTTTTTATGGATGTAATGCTCATGGAAGAAAAGGTACCTTATTCCATTATATTGTGATGTTCAGAAGATGGCAACAAAACATCGAATTCTGTTCATTGATTTGTATAATATGATTGTATCTCAGAAAAGTGAATAAATGCACGGCTGGCTTGATATATCGACATCGACATGTCATGTAAGCCGAAGAGATTTTTGTAATCCATTTTTCGGGTTACATCAACCAGATATTTTATTTTAGTAGCTGACAAAAACAACTTTGCTTTGTCTTTTCTCAACCTACATAAAATATAGAAACACTTTCTTTGTTTCGAAAGTTGCTTTACTTAAACACAACTCACTCAACTATAGGATAATAAGAAATTCAAAAGAAACCAACGTTTTAAAAGTTAAACAAAATTTTTGACACGTTCTAAGATGATGCACTTACTCGTACACCAGCGAATAGCGTTGCAATTTTATTTATATCGATAAGATGATCAATATCGTCATCAATCATCAAAAGCTAAAGAAGAAATTAAAAAGTAACGATATACAATACAAACTTAGGTCCTCGTATCGATACGATATCGATAGCAACAATACGTCTTCGTCGTCCTACATAAAGTTTATTGCAAACCATAGGGATAAAGTTTCGTAAGCATATGTGCTGTTTGGTGAACTCGTACTGGTAAATAACAACTCTAAATAAACGTGTAAATGTCACGGCACTGACGTCACTCAACCAGGCCTTAATGAAAGCTTTGTATTAAGCCCATAATAGGGTATAACGCAGTTTACATCACGTGTACATCACAAAGAGGAATTTATTAAAATACATTGAATTTAAAAACTCGTAAAACCAAATTGGATATACTTACTTCGTGTAACAATTTGGTTTAACATTCGAGTTTTTATGCTTTTTATTCAAGATTATAGCATCCTCTTTTGGGGCTCGTGGCTAAGTGTAAGCCGTACGGTTTGACCGATAATAAAGGTTAAGCCGCGCTCGCCGCGGTTGGTCCGTGGATGGGTGACCAATTGTAACCATATTGAGACCCCTCCGTGCCTCGGAAAGCACGTTAAGCCTTTGGTCCCGACTGTCATACAGTGATCTTTGATAGTCGTTAAGTCACTACAATTCTGACAACCAGTCTTACTATGGAATACTGTATTACCTAGCAATAGGTTGTGGAGGTCAGATAGGCAGTCGCTCTATGTAAAATACGGTATTCAGCTAAATCCGGTAAGACTGGAGGCCGACCCCAACATAGCTTGGGAAAAGGCTAGGCAGAAGGCAGAAGAAGAAGCATCCTCTTTTGCATAGTTTTTTTTTCATAGCCGATTTGTGGTCGGCCTTTAATGTTACTAGATTTAACTGGATACCAATTTACATGGAGGGACGGTCTATCTGATCTCCTTTATTGAGTAACACTGCATTCTATATTTAGTCTGGCTTGTCAGAATTGAAATTACATAACGACTGACTTTAATTTTAGGAAGCATCAATTAAAAAAACACATTAACATAAGCATCCAACATTTAAGTAACTAAACATTTAAATAAAGATTAATATTTTAGTTTCCTACGTTTTCTGTGTAAAATTATTTAAGAGATGTATCACTAATGAGATTGCAACAACGCGGTATATCTTTTCAGAAGCGCAGCGTCTTATGGAACAGAACCCAATAGGCTCTCTCTCTAATAATATTAAATACTATCAGCTACGCCCGATTTTTCACGGGTGGTATAGTAATAAATGCTTATAATTATTCACCAAAAAAAAAAATCTAGCCATTGCTGAAAACTGCATCAAAATCCGTTGCTTAGCTTAAAGGATCTAAAGACAGCGGGAGCGAATTTGTTTAATGTAAAGATAAATATTGTTCTTCAAAAATCTAAGAATCCGAAATAAAAATAAATCTTAAAAGAAAAAACTGTGAAACAATACCTGAACACACCGAATTGCAAGTTTTCTAATTGAACCATTAAGTATACAATTATTCCCAAGAATCGATAAAGTAACATAACGAAAGAAGTAATAAAATTTTGCTAAGTGCACGTTGGAATATACACTCAAAAGTATATTACAGTTAGTTACAAAGGACAATTTATTGGGTACCACAAATTCCTGTGTGGGCGTACATTTCACGGCGAATTCATTATGCCACGTTGTGTAGCTTTGAGCCTGAATCTCAAAGTAATGTTGTTACAAAACATTAGAAGCTTTACTTCTCTTTAAACGGAATTTTCTCTTACATTAATAATTATTATCATGAACTTACAACTGCACATTATTACAAATTACTTAAAAAATAATCATGTTATCCATAATATTTTCTATAATTATCAGGAAATGGCATGACTGATAAGAAGGTTGAATCAATGACTGAAGACAAAAAAAATATTTTAATAATATAGAAACGCCTTTCATTAACAAAATGAAATAGCTAAAAGGATTAACTTAAAACACGAGTTAAAATGAATTGGTGTTTTGGTAGACTATTTAATTGTTTAGTGACAAAAGTAACACGGACCTCAAATAACTTCCTCTTTTGAAAATGGTACAACAAAAAGTATATGTACCTAGTTCTTTTGCCCAGCTATGGGACTATAAAGGGTTTTTAAAATGCCTTAACTTGGCTATCTTTTAAAAAGAGGAAAATAAAGCTAGGGCCGCATTTTATTTGTACAATAAATTCAATAGATTGTGATATATACAAATGTTATGGGTTTTTGTGGCTATTTTTCGTCTTTGTTTGGGATAAAATATTATTTTTTATTTTCTCGTTATTATAAATTATTTTTTCGTACACGATTATATCTATTCCTTTTAAAATAACATTTTTAAATTGCAATCTGTAAAACTTACATTTAAAAAAATTCATTTCTGCGAAAACTCAATGATATAATATTTTTTAATTAAATCTATTTTCTGAAAATGTTTTTGGAATATAAAACGTGAAATTGTACGTAACTGAAGGTACTAGTATGAAAAATTAATCTAACATCTCATCTCATCTTATTAGACGAACGAAAACTCAGGACCCTACAAAAAAATATTCTTTTTACTCCGGATTTTTTTCAATTTAATAATTACTTTGGAAATAAATAGAATTACGTCGTGGAGACTGGATAATTCTTTAATATTGTTCTTTAACTTATTATCCGTCTAGACTCTAGTAGAAAGTTATTGTAAATGTACATAATTATATTACTTTCAATCATGGATCATACGTTTTTTTACTGTTATGGAATTATCAGCTAATGGTACCTAGTTAACAAGTCACTTACTCGCCGATACTTTTATATTCATGACCAGAAATGCCATTACTTTGTGTATGTATTTAATTACTCACATAAGTAGATAGAATGTAACTGAATTGTAAAATCACAGTATTTTCAGGACTTGTCATGAAAGCTATTATGTATGTGTTTCGGAAAAAAAATATTAATTGAAAGTTTTACTTACTCACTCGTCTACTTTATTTTCCTGAAACTTAAACGTCTTGGTCTGGATAATTAGTTTAATTAATTTTGTGAGTTAAAATCTTTTCAATTCTTAAATTAAATACCTAAATTTTATCAAAGCTTAATTTGTTTAATTTTTATTATCACACAATAAATAAATAATAAATAAATAAATATCTTGGGACTATCTCACACACGGTCATCTGATCCCAAACTAGGCAGAGCCTGTACTATGGTAACCAGACTACTGATAAACATACTTATATATTTCTAAATACATACATATTATAGATAAATAACACCCAGACACAGAACAAATGATCGTGCTCATCACACAAAGATTTGTCCTGGGTGGGAATCGAACCCACGACCTCCGGCTTAGCAGTCAGGGTCACTAACCACTAGACCAACAGGCCCGTCAAATATTATATAATATTATAAATACTCTTCGTTTAATTATATGCATAGCAACGTTACGGCTCTAGTAAGATTCCGAAATTGCTGTACTGCCAATAAATCTACAGAGAAAATAAAAGAGCGTAGGTATTAAGATAAATGGAGTTCTACTTTTTCTATTTTAGGCATCCTGAGAGGATCATTAATCTAAGATCGGAAAACAGTGAATCTGATTATTATCCGACTCTTAACGTGGGCGGGAATTGTGGTATAACGGCTTATTACCCTTTGAGATGAGACACGCATATCCTGTATATATTATGCGATCTGAAGTAATCGAATAGAATAGAATATACTTTATTGATATTGTACAGCCAACATTTTACACAAATTAATCAAATAATTTTGTTTGTTCCTAACATAGGTTGGAATTATAGTAAAATTGCTATATTTTTATCGGAAAATAAATTAATACAGGTGATTTAACTAAAGTTCGGTTTGCATATTTTTGAAGTTACTGTACGATCTTTATTAAATAACTAACTATTTCAGGAACTTTCACACAATGAGCGCCAAGCAGACTACTGTTCTTAGGACAAATATTTTAATAATTCAACAATTGAAAAATAACTTTTAGCTAACATTTTAAAGATAACGAATTCAACAAAATGGAAATTAGTAATATGATTTTACTTGTTCCACCAAAAAATGGTTCACACTGTATAGTGTGAAATAATTTCTTCAGTAAAAAAATACTTGGCGTGCAATTTTTTTCCGGAAATTTGTCTTTTGACGAAGATAAACATATCAATGATTTTAGCATCTGAAACCGAACTAGGCGACGCCTGTATTTCGAACCTCTATTCTCTTTGGCTACGATTTCGGTTATCAACGTCAAAACCTCTAAACTATGTTAGCCAGAGACAATGTAATGAAAGTGAAATTTGAGAGTATTATGTAAGGTAAGGGTGGACGCGCACTCATCCTTGCTTATATAACCTTCTTGAATTCGTCTTCCTAATATTTTCTTATGTATCTTATAAGTCTTGTCTACCTAAAAAGAATTATCTTCAATTAGAAATAACCTATTTATTTTAATTGAATTAAATGCAAAGTTTATAATTCTTTATATCCATATAACTGCGTACAAAAGCACGATTTATGTCGTATAATTTTCACGATACTATACCACTAAAAAATTAAGTTGTTAAAACAAAAGCTACGAGTACATACATTGACAGATTACGAATAAGCAATTTCCTGATATATTAAGGACGAAAATGAATATTGTTGAGAAGAATTTCTTCCAAACCATTTTCCAATTATTCAAGTTGGTGTCTTTTTATTCGTTTACAGTTGGCCTTGACTTGCCTCAAGGTTGGATGGTGAAAATAAAATTTTACCAGACGTCAATTTTTAACCTAATTATGACCTTTCGATGAGCTTGGTGATAATTTCTGGGAAAATAGGTATAATAATTTGGATTCTTGTAACTCTCCCCAAATTAAGGTCGTATAAAGATAGATTTTAAAGCATTCTCTGAAAGAAAGTTATAATGTAATAACACGACGAAAACCTAGCAAAGATTGAAGTAAATATCTAACTACCATACAGATACCTTTTTGAATGAATGGAACTTGGGGTTGAAAATAGTTTTTAAATTTCTTTTTTCTTTTAGTGACGATGTTATATTTAAAATATTTAATACCTAAATGCCAGATCCTAAAAACATCGTGTAATAGGATATTGCGTTATTAAACATGACAAAGAGTACCAAACATTAAAGCCATGTTCAAAAAATCCCGAGGCAAACAAGGCTGTACATCAACTCAGCAATTTGAGACCATAAAACTTTATTTTCTATTAACGTAAGCTCAGAGGTCTCAAACGTGCCTGGCCTCCGTGATGTACTGAACCAATATGTTTGATGTCACGTAGAACAGGCGTAGGCGAGCCTTTTGTCACAGATGCTGGCGTAAAACTTGCTACATTATCTACCCGATACAACTGCTGCCGATACAAATGATGTCACATATACACAAGGAAATATTTAGATTTCGAACACACCTCAAGTGTGCCCTCGATGTTTATTACGCAATCAATTCCAAAGTCATAACATTTTCTTGCCTTCATTTAAATGAGAACGTTGACAGTTAAATTGTAGAGTGTTTATTAAAAGAACAGAATAAGGAAAATAAAGAATTGATTTTATATGTGGAATTACTTCTTATGTTTACCTATTGAATTGGATGGAAGTAGTCTAAGACGTGAAACCTGAAGGAGGTTCTACTAAACTGCCCCCTAGCCAAGTGACATTTCTACAAGCGATAACAATGATAGAAATCGCTTAAATGACATTAAATGTATGGAAATGACATTTGTTTTCGATAAGTCACGTGGCTTAGGCTTGCCACTTTCATACTTTTAATGTCATTTAAGCGATTTCTATCATCGTTAACGCTTGTAGAAATGTCACTTGGCTAGGGGGGCTTGTTAGAAACGGCGAGGACTAACGATTGACTAACGATATCACATTTTCTAAATAAAACATATTAAACTTTTACAATATTATTAAAGTTATAATGAATTTGCATATAGACGGTATGTCTGTGCGCACCTGAGCCAGTAAAAAAACCTTTTCATGAAAGTTGCCTAAGAAAAGCAGATTTTAACTTTCAGTACCACTGGGAAATCTAAAACTATACTAAGTATTTTCACCTCTTGTTTACTTGGTTTTTCCTTTTACACCACATATCGATCTTTATCACATCACACAAACATAAGGCTCTCACTATATTCCCCTAAGAGAAATAACAGTGTGCACTCGTTACACGTTTACTTACCACTTATTTTAAAATAGTTGTAGTATGAAAAGATATTTGAATGTGTCGGATTAAGACGAAACAATTTTTGTAAACAGCAATTGATAATAATATTTATAAACTATCTTTAGTTTCTTTTTTAATTTTGTTTCCTTTCATAGTTCTATATTATAATCTATATATTAACCTTTGTGCCTACTTAGTAAATAGCTAATTTGTTTATCTGTTTACGTAAGTATGTTTATGCAGTACGTACGTAAACAATTATTGCTGTTGTTAAAATATCAATGAAATGCCAAAACAATTCCAATGCATAACAATTAGCGATAGTGTTTTCAATTCATAGAGAAAAGTAAATATGAAATAGTGCTCCTAAATTTAGCGCAGCCAACTGTTGCCTCTACACACACAAATATTTTGTTACGGAACTGAACCCAATAGCCATTCAGAGTGAATTTATGTACATAATGATAAGATTACGACCTTTTTTAGGAAGTTTCAATGTGGTTAGTCTGTAGAGGCGACAAGTGTAGCACTGTAGCTTAAATAACGTAAGACACAGTCAGTCACCTGTAGGAACATATGAAATAACATTATTTTATTATATGGTACACACAAATGAGTGACTGGCCACGAATTTGGTCCGCATTCATGCGACTGTGAATGCGAAACGAATTTTTATCGCAACCATTTACATTCATGTTTAAAGCGATCCCACAACCGCAGTCTGTTTAATCGTTTTGAACAAAATACGAAAGTAAAAATAACCCTGAATATTTTATCACACATGGCTACATAGAACAGGTTTTTTGCTTCGGGATACACAACTTAACTTTTTAGAATACAAATTAGTTTGCGCCAAATTATTCTAATAGGAGTATTTAATACGTATGAATAAAGACAAAAAAAAAACAAAACCAATATTTATCAAAATACCAATGTTTTATGTTTGGGATAATCGACCCGAAAGGTTGGCCCCGGTTTTGACATTAGTTATACAGCAACACATTCGAACAATTTTCATTTTCACCAAATACCAAACTTATCAAGAAATGGAAACTATTCGACAAAAATGGTGGGAAAGTTCAACAATAATTTAAATGTTATTAGGGAGTAAGTATAAAAGGAAATGTTGGTTTTAACTGAATCAATAACTCGATTAGGTACAACGGCTCCAACGAAAGGGTTGGATCGCAGAATTAATCAAACATCATAAATTATCCATACAAATATTTGTTCTGAGTCAGATTATTTTGGGGCGGGAGATTGGTATCCGTGAATGTATGTATGTGCGATTTAGTAAATTCTAAGGGATTTTGTGACTATAGGTCACAGGATGTGACGCAACTGTGAATTATATTTTATATAAAGGCATTCGCTTTCCAGAAACTTTATTCTTATTCAATTACCAAACATATTCACATCAATAATGTTACCTTCGTTTTATAAATTCCTTTAGTTAATACTTACTTCAGTGTTAGTTTTATGAGTTTCATTCTTTCCACTCAAAATACGAGCACTTTGAAAAATATGGAACGTGCTAGATCTTCAAATAAATCGAACGGCAGACGTGAAGTGCTCAAACATTTAAGTCTCAGTAAAGTGGCATTTAAAATCTGGTATCACTGTGAACGAACCATCTATATAAGAGCAATTTTAAATTGAACACGTATTTGCTCAACTACGAGTGTGTACCTATGAAGCACGATTCCGATTCCGTGCATCGGAAAGCACGTTTTGCATTGGTCTCTACTGTCATACTCCGTACATCTTTGGAAATCGTTGAGCTATTTCAATTCAACAACCAGTCTTACTGTGATCCCATAGTAAGACTGGTCGTCAGAATTGAAATAACGGTATTATCCAGTAAAATGGGTTCTGGAAGTCAAATAGGCAGTCACCTCAAGTAAAAATAAGGTATTCAGTTAAATCCGGTAAAATTGGAAGGCGACCCAACATGTTAAAAGGCTAGACAGATTTATGAAGAATTTCAGTAGGTATCAGTCATCATTCAGTAAGTAGCGTGTAGACTCACGATTTTATAAAAGTATTACGTTATTCCTGTAAACAGTCACAAAGCATAATTTATGTATATTACACAGATTAAGTCGCATGACATTATAATACCTGCAATTTACGCTTAAATAACAAGAACCGTCATACTACATATGAATATTACATCAAATTAATACTTGCATATTAGACGTGGCAAGGTAACCACCTGTCACTCGCAAGTTAATGCTCATAATACCAGACAGTTGAAATTGTCTTGTATTAACCATTTCACTTATTTGGTTCACAATGAAACAGATTCAACGTCTATGACGGTATTATATCCATTTCATATATCATCATCTCTCTTTATTAATACTAAATAGAAGACAAAACCTAGCATTGGAACAAACCCATTCATTAGGAAGATAGGGATATATATATTTAAACCATTCATTCGTTTCAGTTTTACGTGTATTTAAATGACACGGTTCGTGTTTTACTAGCATTTTGTGTTCGATCAACATCTCGTTTTCACGTGGAATGACACCACAAATTGCATTCTCACAAGTCTATCTATAGTATAGTGTAGACATGTGCGCCGTTGCTCATTTTATCGGCGGCGGCGTCTTGCATCTTATTTGTCGGCGGCGGCGGCGTCATCAGCGTAATCGGCGTGGATGGTTAAAATAAGTAAATGACGCCTAAATACCACTTAAAGTTTTTATTTATTCACTTTTAATCCACATTATATAGCACGCTTATTAGAGATCAAATGAATCATATTTTAAATTATGACGAGACATATTTTGTCAATAGTAAATACAATTATAAAATCAAAATTTTAATAACAAAAAAAAACCTCTATGGCCACATTCAAACTAGTACAAAAAAGGGAAGAAAATGAAAAAAATTAAGAGCAAGATGCAAGTTATTTTAGCTTTTGTACTTGCTTCTTACACAAGTCATAATTATCATGTATAAATATAATTTTGTCTACTGAAGTAGGACTTAACCGATGAAAATAACGTCATCCAGTGTTGCCACATAAAAAACTAATTAAGCAAAAAATACAAACCACTTTTGATAAATAAAGTGCATTATTTAATCTAGAATGTTATTTGAATTTTGGCGCCGATGACGCCGATGAAAACTCCGGCGGCGTCGGCGTGGGTAAAATGACCGGCGGCGTGCGCCACGCCGATCGGCGCACATGTCTAGTATAGTGACGTTTGCGATTGAATCCTAATACCGTTCGATTTATCGATGATGCTATCGGATAACTTGATTACTGTTGCGAGCAATAAGCACATCAATTCATAAAAAGACTTTAAAATATTTCAAATGCAATTTATTTTATATTTTTTCTGCAAACATTTGTAGAAAATTTTATCTAAATATAAATGTTAAAAGTGACAATATATTTAAAAACGGAATTTACAATAATAGACGCGTATTATAATTATCATTTTACGTTGTTTCAGAATTAAAAACCACGAGTGAGTAATGAAAGTTAATTTTACTATTCTATGTATTTTTAAAGAGCAATAGAGTATCATTAACAATAGCACTTAACCTATATTTCTAGGTACTCTTTGAACCGTAAGCAGAAATAGTGCCTTTGTTTTCCAGAACCACAATTAACGTTAGGTGTAATCGTTTATACAAGGTCAAGCTAGTTTTATTAATAGGTAGAAAGGTTCAATCCAAAACAACGAAACTATCATTCAACTAGAATTTTAAAATATAAATTCAGAGGTTAAAATTTTGTTCGAATAATAAATTACACCCAAAAATAAATAACCTTTATTCATACTTAACCTATACTTTATTCAAAGACTAGCTGAGCCCCGCGGTTTCACCCGCAAAAGTGGTCCCCATTCCCGTAAAGATCATGGTTTATAAACTATTTTCCGTTGTTTTAACATTTATTCTGATAAGCCACACGGAGGTGAATCCAACTAATCAAGGATCTTGAAAATATAACCACCCGTTCTCGAGATATATCTGGAGAACGGGTGGTTCTATTATATGTATACATACATGCCTAGAGGCGTAACAAAGTCTCCAACCCACTTTTTTAATTAACGTAACTAAATAAAACTCCCACACATTTCAGTGGCGAGTCCGTTAAGCGACAATTACGTAGAGTTCTTAATGAAGGCTTCATCCATCATTAAGGGCAGAAAAACTTTCGTCATTTTGACGGTTTTAATTTGACCAAAATTAAAGAAAAAGTAACTTGCTGATTTCAGAACAAGTATTAAAAAAAATTATTTCTAAACTACTAAAAGAAAGTTGAAAGTTGGTATAATATCATTCATCTCTTGATGACATTTAAATCAATATTTTTAAATCTCACGGTAATGAAAATTCTCGTAGCGCAATTTTGGCATGAAAATGAATTACAACCCTTAATCTCAAGATACAGATTTGACTCGCATGTTTAATGAATCCCACGCAAGCCAGATATTTGGTTCACTTAATAACGCTGCCTTTTTGGTAAAGGCATTTTCCAAAAATAGAATGAAGATTACTTACGGGAGAAGATTGTAATTTAATCCTTAAATAAACTCCTTTGTAAAGATACCGAAATAGATTGTAATGAGATACATTTGTAATTAAACACTGCTTGTTCTTTTTTTTCATTCTTCATACCAGGTTTTGTTAATTAAATTTTGTAATAAATAGTATACCCGTAATGTTGCCGTTACTTTACATATTCTTCTATATAACACAAAAATATCCAAATGTGATATTCCATATAAGGCTCTACAGTATGTCTTAAGTTTTCTTTTGAAAATTGGATATCAACTAATCACTTATATGAAGTCAATTAGTTGTTCAATAAATTCAAATTAATTTGATAAATAAAATGTATTTTTAATGTTTAATTAAAAAGTGAACAATTTTGACACGCCCACTTAATCTATTTGTAACAAGTATAGTTATCTAATTGTACAGAATGTCATGTATAATTTTAGTATAGGTACTGCATTTCTAATTTCTAGAAATAATTAAAACCTTATTCGTGTTGCGTGAATTTGAAACCTGAACTTTAACTATGGTAACCAGAAAACTATGTGTGACGGAAGTCAATAAAACACTAGTTTTTCTTCCGTGCTGAAACTAATAAAATTAAAAAGTATCATAAATGGATTTTCAATTAATACCTTGGCAATCAAAGATACTCTCGATTATCTGTGTTGGTTATTTTATTATACCTAAAATACCAAAATTATTTTAATGATGTCTGTGAATGTGTTATACGATATTTAAGTGTATTTATATACTTACTGCGAACCAATATTTTCTTTCAATCGTACTCTTTGTTAGTTTATTGGTACATAGACACATAAACCTACTCACTACTATATACTCACCTATACATATGTATACATAATTACATTTACATAATATACCTATACTATATAATATACCTATATTCATGTAGTTCCATTGTCATTTCTCATAGTCTCTGGTACTATTATTGTTAAGCGTCATGATTATATCGGACAAATACTATAATACCTTAACAGACACGCTTATGGTTAGATGAGAGCTTAGGTGTTATAAGTGCTTAATCTGTTTGTTCAAACATTTATATTAACAAATCCGTCCCTCAGTTTCTAAAAGACTAATTTAATCTGTTGTTCAATCTACAGGCAAACGGCTGATTGGTAGGCAAAAATCTAGCAACCAACCACAGTGCTTGACAAGAGGCAGGTAACGAACTATTTATATTATACTATCACTACATACTATAAAACAAAATACTCCGCCTTTCTGTCTGTTTTCATGCTGGTTTCACTAATGGAAACATTGGTTCTCGAGGAAGGTATATCATTTGTCAAGTTTCAGTATACATTGGCTAACCGAAATCCACGTGCGCGAAACCGCGGGCATCAGCCAGGCGCGGTCGCAGCCTAAAATTTTGGAGGGGGTCACTCATTACACTAATAAAAAATAGGTATCTCTTTATCTTGAATCTTTACAATAAACCGAAAAATTACATTATTACCAAAACTACGTAGTTCGGTTCCTTGTTTCTAAACTAGGCTTCTAACATTTTGGCCATTGTACGTACTTCATATAACAACACCACTAGATGTCAGCAAACTATAAATTTATCGCTGTTAAGGGATAGCTAGAAATTTCCTTTTCTTATTCGGCAAATTGTTGAGATTTTTCAATTGGACCTTAGATTTTGGAGGGGGTCATGTCCCCTGTGACCCCCCCCTTCGGACCGCGCCTGGCATCAGCTAGTATTACTATCGTATATTTATGTGTATGCGTTGTTCAGCCTCTAGAAACTGGGAATCACTAATCAGACTGATAATTCACCAAAATCTTTCCTTCAAACTTTCCGAAATTATTTCACTTCAAACTTAGATAATATTGCTTTCAGTTTGACGGTACAACTAACTTAAATGTCATTAAAAGGTCACAACACAAATTAGGGTCTCAGAATTAACTTACTTGCTTCAAAGTTACTATGGTTTGTTTATCCATGATTGATGGAACGGATTTCAAATTTCTAACAAAATTATTTACAAGTTAATAAATCATTTGACTACAGACATCAAAACAATATTATTATAAAATAATTAACTATAAACTGTAATTAGGCTTAACTTTAAAATCGTGTATAACATCGAATCCTAAAATACATTTTAACTACATATATTTAAGACTGAATCTGGCCTACAACACCGGCCTATAAATGTCCTAGTGCTGGGCACAGGCCTCTTCTCATATAGAGAAGGAACAAGCTTTTGTTACCACGCTTGCTCAGTGAGTGTTGGTGATACCAAAGCCAAATTTTGGAATCGAGGTTTTCTCACAAAGGTTTTCCTTTATCATCATATCATTTCATTTATATGTCGTCTTTATCGCATTGGTACTTGCATACCTGCCTCGAATCTTCAACTATATGCATACAAGTCCGGTCATCAAACCGCTAGGCCAGACTATAAGTAGAACATACAGAAAAGATTTACACGGAATATATGCAAAGAAATTCTAATAATAAGTACCTAGATAGACAGCTTCAGGATACGCAACCGAGCCAGCCTTTTGTCAAGTCGGTCTGAAATGAGGACAATAAGCTAGCCACACAATAGGCTAGCTGAATGAGCTAGTTATTGCTCTCATAGTAAGCACACATACATAGAGACCGCTTAAGCCGCGTTAACCCAAGCAAGAAATGATTTCATGCGTTATTAATTTGCCGTCGTATGTGGAAAGTAAAAGACTTGATATAGAAAGCAGTTAATATCAAACCATCTTAGAATCCATCAGTTTTGTTTTAAACCAGAAAAGCGTGGAATGGGAAGGTCATTGCTTGGATCGAAAGCACGTGTAGAACTTGAAAATTACGCAATTATAATTACAATTATGTAATAACGTTTAATTGGCGTGTTTTAAGATTTACTAGAAACCGTAGTCTGGGTGAAAACATTTTGAATTTTGAGAACCCTTTGTTCTGTCCAAAGTCATTTGATGCAGACATCACACGTGTGTGTACCAAACATGTGACTGTTGATTTACGTTGAGTGGATTTCCAAACCCCTTTTACGTCGACATAATATCGGGAGACAGGCAAAGGATCAAACGTAATCTATTTTCATGTCATGTAAACTTGTTGTTGTACTAGTTTGAGTTTCAAGAGAAATATACTTAATGCAAATATAAGAAACGCTACTATTTGCAAAATATTTGTACCACATAGGGTTCGATAGAAAATAGGTTAATTGTATGTGTGGGTATATGTAATTAACAAGTATATGAGGATTAATCATGTTGTGTATAATGACTGGCATTACCCTGGCGCCAGTTTGATCATTACTTTACGTGTTGTGACATCATCTAACAGAATGCCTACTAAATTAACTCTTGTGTTCATTAATAGTGTCTAGCTGTGAGGCTTAAAACCACGTGAGGTTCTGAGTCACAGAATTAATTAGTGACAGTTCGGTTTCACGGTAGTTGGACTACAAAGTTAAAGTCTTGTGACAAACAGGGCTGAGAGATAGGTAAAGGTCTGTACAGTGTCATGGTAAAGATCAAGTAAGAGCTTGTATTTGTGTTAAGAATACTTTGGTTAAACGGCATTGCAGTTGACTTGGTCGAGATCTGTGACCTAGTCGTATAAGTTACACATTACTTATTTATGTTCTTTGTATAACAAAGAAATCTCTTATAAATAAAAGTCTCTTATAAATAAAAATAACTGTACATTCCATTATTAGAATATATGTAGCACAAAATTCAAACGTATAATTAAATTTTACTTCTCAAAGGAAAGTTGTTGGTGATGCCGGGATTATATAATTTATGTAAGAGACATATATTTTCGTAGTTTATACCTACGGCATATTTCGTCGCATTGACGTCATATACATATGTAAAAGCTCAGCCTCCCCAGATAATAAAACAAGTCGCTAAAATATGCCATAACTTTAAGTAGACAGTTTTAGAAGCTGCGTCACGTAGCATTTTCCGGTATAAAATAGCTTTAGAACACACAAACTGAATATTTTATGAATAAAATACAATATATTATACAGTACATAAATAAAATACATGTATGTATGAATATGTACTACGCAGTTATTTTTTGTGATTTTGCTATTGTGCCTATCTGGTAAAGAAGTTTGATTTTAAAATACCTTTCTTTTTATACATTTTATGGTATTGATTTTGGTAACAATTTTTAACCCCTCGTGCTAGGAATGGGTTCAAGTCGGTAATGCAATGGGTGGGTATTGAACTGGCAACCACATGATCGCAAGTCCGACGCCCTAGAGATATTAACGCCGCTACATTATACCTGCTATGCTGCTACAAGCTACAGGTGTGTCCATTTAGTTTAAAAAAATCATATTAAGTATATTAGGTACTTTTATCATAAATTTGTGTATTAACTACAAATTTATGATAAGAGTACCTAATATACTTAATCATAAACGCTATATTTCGTAATATATAATATGTATATATATATTTTCTTTTTAAAACAACGCCCGCACTCCGTCCTTGTGTCGCAGGGGTTTCACAAACATTCAAATCACATGCAATAAGAACACCAAGACTTGGAACAAGTATCTGTGGATCACACAAATGCTTGTCCCATGCGGGGATCGAACCCGCAGCACGTCGCGCGCAGATTAGCGTGGTGACTTATATACCACTCGGCTACCCGTGCAGTCAAATTATGCATATTTGGTAAATATATCAAGTAAATAATGAAATTAATATAGTTACAGAAATAAACAATAATTAACAAGACGTATATTTGACTTACATGTAATATACAGGCGTATAGGTAATGTGCTGCCCACGTCTTGTTATTTCTTATCTACCTACGCAATACATTTGTAAGAAACACTAGAAGTCTACCTATAATTATAACAAACAGCTCCAAAAATATACTGCTTTTATTATTTTATGTTTAACTACAACTGAGGAATCTTATTGTTTGATGCATGTGCTCAATGACGTTAAATTTATTTAAAAGCGCTTGACGATTCATTAACTTGAAACTATGAACTTATCTTACTAAATGAATAATAATCTATCTGCTGTAATAATGCTTCATTGAATAATTGATTACTTCATTAAGCCTATAAACACTTAATATTGGTATTTAATGTAACGAATATTGATTCGAGTAATTCTAATGTTTACTTACGGACAATCAAGGACTCATGGCTAAGTGACATATGGTTTGACCTATAATAAAAGTTAAGTACGAATGCCGCGGTTGGTCCGTGGATGGGTGACCATTTGTTGACTAACGAGACCCCTCCGTGCCTCGGAAAACACGTTAAGCCGTAGGTCCCAACTGATATACAGGTCATTACAATTTTAATAACCAGTCATACTATTAGATGATTGTGGATGTTTTTATTTTTTTTGTATTGTCTTTCTTACAATGATTTTTGAGAATTGTAAAATAAAGTTTTGAATAAAGATCATACCAATAAATGTGGAATATTGTATTACCTAGCAATGGGTTGTCGAGGTTAGATAGGCAGTCGGTTCATGTAAAATACGGTATTCAACTAAATCCGGTAAGACCGGTAGCCCAACATAGCTTGGGAAATGGCTAGGCAGATGATGATGACTTACGATCAACCATTAGGTTACTCAATGATTATCATCTGCGAACATAGTTAGGTACTCATAACAAATCAACAATCAAGCATCACTACAACAATGAATAAAATCTTAATATGACCCATCAACATAACATTAATGCAAGAAACCCATAAATTAGGGCTACAACTCGTAAAGCACGGGCTAGCGACGAGACGATGACGTCATAACATCGTTGTAAGTACATATGCAGGGCGCAACAGCTTGGTAAATATTGTCTCACCCTTTATGCTGACGTATGTGAGATATTACTTTAACACATTTTGGTGATGTAGTGTCGCTACGTGTAATGGTCTTGTATCATGTACATGGTATGTGTATGGGATGTGTAATATTTTAACTGTTTCCTTCTTAAGAGTTGACTATTATTTATATATACATATAAGACTTACTTATTATTCGACTCTTTTATAATGGCATTATGTAAGAATACAGGATTAAAATTGAAAATCATCTTTTCATACAAACATAAGTCACGTGGCCTGTAATTCTGTATGAAAAGTTCAATTTCCATTTTAAGACTTCGACTTACGTTCCTTGGGGAAAGTTGTTCAGTTTTATGAGCCTGATTACCTCGTTGGCTATAGGCACACCTTTTAAATTAATCCTGTATAAAATAATTCTTTTAAAAAATATTTAGATTTAAATAGTTTATTTTTTAAGTCTAGTATTATGTGCGCGCGTATATAAAAATAAGTTTTTGGTTTAAGTACTGTTTTTTAAATAAGCACATTATTAAGTTATGGAAAAGGCAGTAAAAACAAGTTTATCTATAACTATTAATAGTGCAGCAAGAAATCTCAACTTTTCTACTTTGATATCAAATCGAAGTTAGCTCATATAAGGAACGCTATACTTCATTATCAAGGTATGAATGAACAATAAACCAGAAGTTTAATTCTTAGTGTGGATAATTCATTTATAGAACTAACAATTATAGTGTAGCTCTTTTGTTTTTAATAATAGGCGACTGTTATACTTAGTTAAAGAAGTAAAGTTTCAATTAATCACAAACAAAATGGCGTAATCAATTTCTTCATTAGCTCAATTACAAACAAGGGTACAATTAAGTTTGAAGAGTCGCGGTTTCCTTAAACCTTAACGAATTGGTAAACAACGTGTGTTGCTAACTTAATCAAGTTACGTATACATATGGTAATACATAACACCCAGTAAATTTATTCATTAACCTGCAAAATGGAAAGGGACTGTTTGCCATTAATCAAAGTATTTATATGACTGTTTACTTATGTACTATAGGAGAAAACTTACGAGTCGGTAATTGGGAACAAAATATGACTCTGACTGTCAACGGTCAAAAGAAAAAAATGGACTGATATTACTCGTTTCTATTATTATTAAAATGCTATGTGTATTAAGTTCGAATACAGGCAGACTCGTTTCATTTTAAATTCTACAAGTTGATTTAGTTAAGTGTAAGCGGGCTTTATACTGAGCACATTCTATTCGTCCTAAACAAAAAGAAGAAATAAGGAAAAAAAGAAGAAATAAAAAAAAAAACATTTTCAGGCGACAGCTTTGATACCAGCGAAAACGATGGAAAATTATAAGCGTTATCAGATATAAGAGCTTAGGAAGTACTGTTGTAGTGACCTACCTTTATTCATTTACTATTTATATACAGCTTAGTTATTTTCTATGACCTTGTGAGGACCCGAGTATGCCGGCTTTAACCACCAGCAGTGCAGTCCCTAAGGAACACGTGAGTGGAAGATGATAATTCCTTATAAATAAAAGTTTTGTGTTTGCCATTGTGTCTGGCTGCTAGTGATGGTTGTAGACTCCGAACAATACTCCGAAGCCGTGAGAGGTAGTACGTCGTGTCGACAGTCTCATCAACCTGTGGGTCGAAAAATTCGCCTGGAAGGCGCATTGGCTGGCCGTACACTAATTCGGCAGCAGAAGCCTCAGCGTCTTCTTTGTAGGCGCTGCGAACGCCCAACAAGACTAGAGGAAGAGATTCTACCCAACTATCATTTGTATGGCAGGTGATAGCGGCCTTGAGTTGGCGGTGGAATCTTTCCACCAATCCGTTACAGGCAGGATGGTATGCAGTCGTTCTGCGATGATGGAACCCAGCAATGGCAGACAAAGATTTAAAAAGTGCTGATTCGAACTGCCTACCTCGATCGGTTACGATGTCCGATGGGCAGCCGAAGCGAGAGATCCATCCACTCAACAAAGCCTTTGCCACTGTTTCTGCGGTTATGTCCGCTAACGGTATTGCCGGGCGTCTTATGTTCCTCTTTTATCTAGGACCACAGGGGTCGTATCTTTGAACTACGCGTGTAAGGTGTAGCAGATGAAAGGCGAATGACAAAATGATATTCGAATTACGTGTCAAACGCGTACCTAAATAAAAAACGTATATTCATACCTCCCGACTGACTACTCATAACACAAATCTGTTAAGTATAGAAAACTTAAGTATGGAATTGTATGGAGTTCTACGAAAGGTTTTCATTTTTCATACGTCGCCACGTGTAAAATTATGGGGTTTCTTGCCTCCCCCAAACCGGAAAGAAAATATTTCGTGTAACTTGGGCGTGATATACATACATATTTATGCAATCTTCAAAGAACAGTCGATCGTTTGCGGCTCGCATACATAAAATGCCACAAAGCCGACATATCTACATACATATAAGTAAGGCGCTAAAGAAGGTTGCGGACTTTGCGTAATTTAGGATGTGGACTACCTTTGCTCGGGCTTCCTAAACATGAATGAGAAACAGGTCATATGCTCTGTAATGAAAACTCTTTTGAAGAACACGGATGCTAGTTAAGATCTTAAATATAGGGCATAAATGGAGGTCTGGAACATTTTAATACAGGATTGAACTACGTGTTAAAATGTTCCGACATACATTCTAAAATCTATAAAAGAGGACAGGAAGAGAAGTACATACACATAATATACACAGTGCTAAAAATAAAGTGGTAGAAAATAACGAATACAAATAATTAAGCTGTCAAAAGAAATCAACTTCGAACAGGCTTTAGGTATTCATCGCAAAAAAAATGTAATATAATCTATTCAATACCGTTTCTACTCTGTTCTATATTTGGAATTTCGATGATTACTATATTAACTTCAAACATGAATGATATGAAATACGAAATTATTTCCATTTCAGTTCGCTTTATCGAAGTTTAATATTTCCAACTCAAACGGAATATTTTCCGTTCATCAGAATTAGGCGATGGTTTAACGAATATTACTTTTTGACTAAACATTTTCAAAGACAGTATTTACATGACATTGGAAGTCAATCCCAAAATAGTTGGAGTACAAGCTTTTATCTTATTGCTTTTAAGAATCAATTTTGTAGTTGTAGCTTTTTCTGTTCAATCTGTTATAATCTATTTGAACAGTTGTCTTATTCTGTTACGTAAACATGTTTTATGAGTGTTCAACAACAAATAGTGAGGTATTTTCAAAATGAATTGCAAATAAGAAGACACTTCGCAACTTGAATAATTTTCTTTTATAATCATTACATTATAAATTTCTGAAAGTGAAACTTTGAACAGTAAGAATCATTTTGTATAATAACTACATAAACAAACGCGTGCCTAACTCCTCAAAATGTACCTTTCTTAGGTAAACTTACGGTAGAATGAACATTATCTTAAGTCTTTACAAAACTTATTTACAAGAGCTGAACGATTTCAATATCAGACTTTCCATTAGTTTATATTAGTAGTTGTCATATACATGGACATTATAACAAAGGGCTTTTACGGGCTTAACTGTCAACGTTCGTTATCGGTACACGTAAGCTAACTAATGGCCTCTCGAAAATCCTCCTAGTAGGCATTGTGTAACAGAACTAGGGATAATGGATCATGATAGCACTGAACTGTCCAATACAAAAGACAGTAGATTCTTTTCGTACCAATAGAGTTTTAATAATCTCTTAAAACTCTTCTTCTGCCTAGCCTTTCAAAAGCTATGTTGAGGCGGACTACCAGTCTTACCGGATTTAGCTGAATACCGTAATTTACAAGGAGCGGCGGCCTATCTGACCTCTACAATCCATTGCTGGGTAATATAGTATGCCTTAGTAGGTCTGGTTGTCAAAATGGTAATGACTTAACGACTGTCAAAGAACACTGTATGCAATCGGGACCAATGGCTTAGCGTGATTTCCGAGGCAAGGGACTCGGTATGTTTACAAGTGATCACCCATCCACGGACCTACAGCGGCGAGCGAGGCTTTATCTTTATCATAGGTCAAACCGTTTGGTTCTTATACACGAGTATCTCTAAATGATTAATTAAAATTAAGTTTTAAGCAACTCTTGTATGTACCACAGAGTATAGTACCCAAGTCGTAGGCAGGTTTTAATAACATTAAAACGCATATAGACGCTTTGCGCAAATTTGGTACAACTATCTATACACCGCACTAACTTTAATCAATCAGGATTTAAATAAAAGGCGCACCTGCAGACGATGTAGTGACTTTACAAGATCACGGAAAAAACGAAACGTGTTTTTAATTATATACCCACAATTTCCCTTCTAATTTATTTGATTGCAGGTTCCAAGGTACGTAAATCAATTTCCAGGGACATCGCCAGCGTCGTTGCTCGATTTACACTTTTTCCCGTTTGAATCGAATCCGCTTTAGTTGGAACGGTCACTAACAAGCTTATGACCTAATATTTTACGCCACGTGATTGCCTCCTCAGAGACTTGGTTACCTGTTACGCCGAACCATTTGTTTTTGTACTTTGTACCTACAAACATTTTCATTGAAACTAAGGACCTCACTCTAACACATAATTACATTAAATAACAGCGTTTTGCTTGTATAGTATAAGTTAATAAAAGTCCTCAAAATTGTATGTCATAGTTTGTTGTATGACCTAAATAGCATTCTGGAAGCGTTGAGGCGTTAAACATCTAAAGTCAAACTCAAATTAATCTTCATTTTTGTTTGTAATTTTAAAGAAATTCTCTCCTATCAGTTTAAGAACTGTCCTAGTTTACTTATCACGAGGGAATTGATTTTTCCATCTAACTGAAAAATGTTATATGAATGCAAATTTGCAAAGCATACGAGTCTTTGTAAACAGCTTTCCAGAAAATAAGGATTGTATCAAACGAGTGTAACTTGAATATCAATCGGAATCAATTGACTTTCACATTTTGCTGTGTATCAAATGCCCCATGAAAATTTAACGACTATTGAATCGATTTTATCAATGCCATTACAAAACCTTGCTCTTCAAGAATTGTTCCACATGAGTTATTAAGTATTATGTTGAAGTTCGAAGTTCATGAATAGGTACTCGGACTTAGGTGTTTTTTTACAATCAGTTCTTTTAAATATTATTTATTTATTTTATATTTCATTCAGTGTACATAGGCGGACTTATTACCAGAAGGCTTTTTGCCAGTCGACACTACACCAGAAAGGTGTAGTAGATGCACTGAAATTCTTTATTTAGATTAATCTAATAATTTAAATATAGATATTTATTCAAAAACAAATGTTATATTCAAAAGAAAAATAATATGGCACTCAACGCCGGCAACTATTTATTTATTTAGGTCCAATTGTATTGTAGAGTCTCAATGATCAACGAAATAGATGTGTTTATAAATTTTTATGAACATTATAAATTAAATCTCAACACTAAATTGCGATAACGAACAAAACGGCGACGTAAAACAAAAGATACCTAAATAAATATCGTCCCATTCTCTATATCTCTGTTAAAATGTAAATACATTATCATATTTATTTTTGATATAATACCCATTTATGTTTATAGAATGCAACATTTTATCATTCTGACTGTCTTGCGTCTATGTTACAGGTTTACATCTGTAATAATAAAGGTAGCTTACAAACAAAACAACAAAGCCTTAACTGGCCTTGATGAAATTAAACTTTTTTATTACATTGCCTGTAAAAGATACTGCTCCAAAAGTTAGTATGTTTTACGAAAAAGAATGGCCCGTAAGGTAAAATAACTTTTTTCTACATTCACAAAGTTAGTGTCAGCTTCTGCATACTCAATTGTTTCTGATATATTTCCGCTCGACCGACGCTGCCTACTAAGGGACGATGGAAATCTTAATATAATATGAATCACCAATGAATTAGGAGTGCCATTCTGTCACCCGTAGCCGGCTTTATAAGTTACTTGGTCATTAAAATCGAACAATATGTATGGTGCATACTTAGCAACAAGCCCTTCAGTACTATGATTAAAGAGGTACGTCAACATAAAGGGATAATAGCGTCAGAGAGCAACCTACGCGTGGTGAAATTTTCCGCAGCTTTCACGGGATAAAAAGTAGTCCTTTGTCTTCCCAGTAGGATTAATCTATAACTTTATATTAAAGTGTATGCAAATGTAGTTGTACTAAGCTTCTTTATGTTAAGTAAACTTCTATTAAACATTGGCCCCAATTCTGCTAAACACGAACTAAACTAATTTTAGTCCAGCGATGTTTCACTTGCACATATTTAGAAAAGGATAAATGAAAATTAGAACTGTCAAATTTAGTTCCGACTAAAATTCTCATACAAAATCGATGACAAGTAAAAAAATGTGCTTTATAAACACTGCGATGTTCAAGGCGAAAACTAGTTTGACATTTCTAAGTTAGTTGTTATCTGTTGCCGTCCTTTTCTTACACATAATTATAGTAAAAGATAGCAATGGTTGAAATTTGGTTTAGTTTGCGTACAGAGTTAGTCATAGATACTCTACTTCTGTATAAGCTCATACTCTACGAATTTTTATTCGCAATGATACTATGAGTTTACATATATATAATTGCTCAAATGTCAGCTTACATATTGCCACGATATTTTTAGAAGTGTGCGAAAGAACATTCGCTACACGTGGCGTTCTATTTTCATTTAGCCCTATGGGAATGTGTATGGCATATACAAGTAAACAAGACAAGGTTAGATCGGTAGTTAAGATAAATATGTAGCATGATACTGCATTTATCGTAACGACTCTTTTGATCCTTGTAATTCAGAGATGCTATCAGACTCATCAATTGGGTGCATTACAAAAATTGAAGGAAAACGTCACATGGTACCTTGTTGAACTGGTAAAATGGTATCTTTTTATAGTATGTCAGTGGACATGAAATAATGGATAGGACATGGATAGCATTTGAATGATATCATGTTATTACAGATATATTTATATATCTATATTCAGATTTTGGCAAGTTTAGATTAGCTTTAGACCTAGTTGACAAATTAAAAAAAAAAAAACGACGCCCGCACTAAGGAATTCAATCCTTGTGTTGCGGGGGTTACACAAACATTCAAATCACATGCACAAAGCACACCCAGACTTGGAACAAGCATTTGTGAATCACACAAATGCTTGTCTCATGCGGGGATCAAACCCGCAGCACGACGCGCACAGTGGTCATTAGCGTGGTGACCTATACCACTCGGCTATCCGTGCAGTCAAAATATTTAAATTAACAATGACATTTATTTAATAATCAGCAACATTTATGAACAGCAAAAAAAAAATGCCAAAAACATTTTCACTTTCCATATTTATTAAAAAACTTAAAGTACCGTGCATAGGAGGACCAAGGATTAAAGTTTTTCTAGAAGTATATATACGTGAATTCTGAATATCCACTCACATCTAAACTTTGATGCGACATGGCGTTTCCAAAGTTAATTGGATTTCCCTAAGGATTGCGTAGGTCAGCCAGCCGCGAAAAAACGAAATCTCGTTATATCACGGGTGAAAAATCACTGGGAACGAGCCAGAATCAAATGAAAACGTAAAAAAAACTTATTTTATAGATTGTTTTGATTGCTTATCGTTATGTTTTTGCTGCCAACAGTTGTGTATTTAAGCAACAAGTTGAACGAATGCCAAGTCATTTTACGAGTCACGCAATAACATTGGAGTTTTCATTGTAAGCACTTAGTAGATTCTTTGACAAATATTTGATTGTCAGTCCATCACACGCACAGAGCATTAAATGTTATTACCTATTCAGTTTATTTGGACAGAGTTAATATTTTATTATTTTGCTACGTACCAACATTGATCCTTTAGGTAATTGACGCGTTGAATCAACAAATTTGGACCGATTTTAAAATGATTGGATATCTTTTTGACGTAATAACGTCTTACTCGTATATCCATGAACGCCGGCTGCCCGAAAAATTGTCACGTTCCGCCTGTCTCGAGCGTGCAAGCGAGAGCGCGGAAAAAGCTATAGAGAGGCACGCTCAGCCCAAGCACTCGGATGCGTTATCACGCATCTATCTTCTTCCACTCCATCGGCCGATGCGTCTGAGAGACAGCATGCAATTTTTCATCAAAGATTTCTTATGACGATATTACGTAAAATTATCGGACGGTCAAAATTGGTTGTCTTTAAAGTCGGTTTACCTAATATGTATATTTTTTTACTTAAATCCTATTCTCTGAAGAACCAAGTAATTCTTAGAGCTGATTTTTTTATCAGTTAATCCTCTTTCATTAAAGTACTTTGTTTGCAAGGTAAAAATAATTGAACATAAACAGAGTTATTTTTCAATCACGCCTACACACTGTGTTTTAACTCGCAATAATTATACAAATCCCTGAAGAGAAAAATAGATTACGCGTACAATATCAAATTATTTACAGAATAAACGAAGTAATTCGTAACACCTTTATTTAAAGTAATAACGAAGTAAGTAAATATATTATAATGTTAATTTAAGTAATATCTAAAGATGCAAAATACGTAAAATATTAAACGAGAAGAATTTATGTAACTAAGGTATAACAAACCTGAGCAGAAAACTAATTGCGAGAAGAATTTTGATTCTTTATACCTAAAAGCAATTACTTAATTTTGTAGGACTGGTTTGAACTAAGCTATTTACAAAAAAAAAGAAAAAAAAACCTTGAGTATTTAATACAATACATAAATATCATCAAGAATTGTAAATAGCTTTTGATCCCGACTAGCTTTGTAAAAGCAATTGCCAGAAAGGGTTAAGTACAATCTTAAGTACGGTAGCAACCGTAGTTTTATCGTTAGAGTAAGTTTATTTACACAGTGTAGGTATGCGTATAAAGTCAAGTTCAAAAAACCTATCTCCATTGAAGAACACTTAAGTTTTATGCTTAAATTAATACGTGGATACAAAAACTGCAATGCATAGGTAAGCAAACTTACTCGTATTTTTATTTTTTATGAAACCCCGACAGTAGTTTGTTTAGAATCAGTAACTGAAACGAAACGTGCCGTAGGCGCGTGAAAATGTTTTTTCGCGAACAACGAGGCGAGGCAACAAGCAGTGATCTATTTGAGTTTTTGTCATACAGGTTTGAAATTTTGTGTATGCTTTCTGCACATAAAAATATTTGGCTTATATATCAGTTTTATTATATACTGAAAAGGGTATTCGATACTAATACATAAATAATTAATTTTAACCACATTAAACTACGTACGTTTGACATAAACATTAATTGTTGGTAACGTCAGTAAATCAAAAGTATTTCTGATAAAAACAGATGACAACGTCATGCATAAACCAATTATGTTTATTACATTTAGATTTTGTTTTCGAAATAAACTTGGCCATGACAAGGTTAGTGATCGAAATAAAAATAAAGGACTAGTGAAAGTCAAACAACATTCACACTGATATCTGGCATAGATCAACTTGATGCAGGATTTGTTATTATAGCTAATGGTTATAGTTACCACGAAAGTAAAACTTATGTCCCCTCCATTTGCCTTTTACAGACGGACATAAATAGCAGAATGTGGGTGTTCACAACCATGTGGGTTTCACAACTATGTGGGTTGGTATGTCAAGAATTTATGGACCTTGTCTGTTGACATTGTATGTGGCCATTAAACTTTGAGAGAGTGCTACTGAAATAAAACTGACATCACAGTTGTACTAAGGTTTACGTAGTTCAAATTATTATTATTTATGCATAGCAATCTGCAGATCAGCCTTGACTTTTCATAACAGATATAAGCCTGGGTCTGTTTCTAGTGTTACTGAACTTTTCTAAAATAATTTCTTTTGAACACTTTATTCTTTTTACCAGATACAATTGACCTTTCTAAGACTACCGTTAATATTAAGAGTATGACAGCTGTAACAATTTGTTTTACTCTACTAATTAACAAAACTTGTTTGTTATTAATATAGAAAATAATGAAAAGTACTCATTTTTGAGATAATAAATTGTCTTTTATTAAATCCTCGTACAGACGTTGCTAAATTTAATGCACCCAACTTTCAACATCGTAACTTTTTAATATCTGTTCTCAACTGCACAAGCTCGTTAGACTTTTAAAATATTTTATTTAAACTAGGTTTACGTCCAATAAAATTGTGTTATAATATTGTATTTTAATCTTGATTTGTAATATTTTACTTCTAAAATGATTAACAACTATCTTTATTGATTAATAGATAATTCTGACATGAAGGTATTTAAATCAAAGTATACAATCATTATTTTATAATACATTTGTTTAACTCCAATTATAAAACAATTTGCAAAATCTAGGTCTAAGAAAACATAAATAATCAAGTAAAAACCATCATTTTTACACATTAGTATTTCAGATCTACATAAAGATTTACCAAAAATATTATTTAAATCAACTTAGAAAATAAATCTGTTTACGAACATAACATGGAGATAAAAGTTTATTATTTTACTCACGTAGTTATATTCAAAGTTATGAGTAAGTGCAGACTCGTATTCATATTACGTTATTTATTTATTTATTTATTTATTACACTATGGAAGACTTACAGCTATATAAAAAACATAACAAAACTGAGATATCTAGACAACATAAAGCCAAGGTTATATTATTCTTTAGTAATAAAGTTATGGATGTTCAAATTACAAACTCGAGGTTTTAATTTGATTTCAGAGTGAGCTCGCAGAATAAAATTTCATTCATAAAACAATAATCAGAAATTTTGTTTTGTTGTTAAATATAATAAATGTACTCAAATTTAGGATAAAACAGACATTTAAATTATTATAATCGTTCGTTAAGATACAAGTTCCAATATTGTAAAGGGTTTGAGCTGCGTAATGATCTACTTGAATAAACCTGCACAGAGGTAAACTTAAGGTAAAAACAAAAACAATAATAAGTTTTTCTTTGCATATTTTACTTTTGATATTTTAGTTTCGATCATAGATAAAAGAAAGAAGTGATATTTATAGTACAAATTTCTCGTACAAAGTATCGCATGAGATACATTGTGGGAATAATATGAGAGAAAGTCTTGTAAGCAAGTAATAGGCCTTACAAAATAGTTTGACCTAATAAGTAAAAAAATATTATTCTCACATTGAAGTCTACAGAAACTGGCGGGCTCCTGGCTTATTGTAAGCATACCGAGACCCGTGCCTCGGGAAGCACGTTAAGCTGTTGGTCCCGACTTTCATACAGTGATCTTTGACTGTCATAAGTCTTTACAATTCTTACTATTGGATTCTGAATTACCTAGTCAAATGGGTTGTGGAGGTCAGATAAGCAGCTTTATGTAAAATACGGTATTCAGCTCTGAAGCCGACCCTAAAGTACCTTGGGAAAAAGCTACAGATATGAGATGAAATTGCTGAAATTGTAAATTCACGCTATGGTCTCCACAGCCTGATTGCCGTGTTGACTTAGAAATATAGGTAACTTAGAAATAATTCAGGGAGCATTACCTGCTATCGTTGTCATGAATATTATACGACCACGCAACGCACGTGCTCTGTGAAGTAACATTATTTTTATGCTGAAAGTGAAAGCTTCAACGTAATCTTGCTCAATTTTATATTTCAAGAGTAAGCATTAATTTGATATTGTTAAGGTTGAAAATTGAGTGACATTGACAAAGATATTAATAGCAGATCTTAGGACAATTTGTTAGGTTTTCTTTCCGCACCTTTTAATGCGAGATGTCCATGATAAGTGTTTTTTTTGCCATCAGTTGTTTATATTATTTGCATGAGATGTAAAAAGGTATATATACCTACAAGAGATTATAAAAGTATGAATATGTAAATTGAAAGCCGTGCAAAGTGTAATGATAGAACAGATTTTCGTATAATCACAAACTGCTCCAACACGAAATACGGCGGCAGCCTTATAATTGGCAATTTCGTTTTACATTATAATTTTAACAGAAGCCTTTCGCAAAAAATTAACTGATTCATGATCGATAGTAAACAGTAATATTTAATAACATTGAAACACCAAACAGGACCAAATGGTTTTTATTATTCTATATGATATAAAATGACCGAAAATATAGTTAGTTTATATATATATATAATATAGTTAGGTTTAAAGATATCATATGAATATTACTGAAATACACCTGTTCACTTGTTTATGGTATAAATATAAAAAAGTTCTTTAAAAAAACATTCTTTATGAAGTTTAATACGTGACTTTTTGCTAAACCTACCCAAAATTTCCAAGCTTTCTGAACTCAACAGAAATAATGCGATAAAATCTTATAAAAAATAAGAAGGTCTCTTTACATTGAGCTCTCTCATTTATTCCCTTTGTCGTAAGTGCTATTACGATCATAAAATTGAGAGAAGAGATATCTGCGCGTCGTAAAAACCACGGCTGCCCTTTGGGTGATGGTAAAGCGTACAAATATAGAGTGTACATAATTTTATATCTCACATTTCTCAGATTAATCTAACTTAAACATGTGTAAAAACATTTTCTTTAAATCCCAATGTAAATAATTTGCAATGAATATTGTATGTCTCACTTGTTTCAAAATAAGAGATACGTCCTATTATCATAATAGAAAACAGCCGAACAAAAGATGCTGCAAATATTGTAATGTTAATGCTCCCCTCTTCACACATGACACTTCACAGTAACAGCCCCTATGTAATGTCCATTAAAATTTATAACAAACTACCAGACTCTTTAAAAAATGAAACAAGCGAAACTAAATTCATACGCGCACTCAAGAACATCCTCATCAACAAAGCCTACTACTCAATACATGAATACATGAATGATAACAATATTGCCCATACACAACATAATACACAAAACACTTCACACTTTCCAATATCATAGTCCTGTTATGTTAGTCCATATGTACCAAATGCCTGTTATTTCATATATTATAATTATAGTCTATTGTTCCTATATATACAAATAAAGATGTTTAATTTCTAGTTGTTAAATTTTATGTACCTATATATATATATTTTTATTGTTTTAGTAATTTTAACGTCTAGATGTAAGATTAATTTTATTTTGCTGTGCCCTACAGGGTCCACGATTGTACTTAGCTCTAAGCCATTTAATTCTGTAACATCTTATTATATACATTGTGGAATGCAAATAAATATGAATAAATATTACACGGCTGAAATCCGGCTACGAAACCGTAGAACGCCTACGCCGTAGCAAAGAGGGCTTGATTCAAAACCGATTTAAAAACGTAGACAAACGAACGTTGTTTTGCATAAATCGTATAGTTAAGTGGAAAGTGGTGTCCTAACATTAAATATGCGAAAACAGCAGTTGTTTGTTATGGAAAACAGATAATTTGAATGTCTCTCTTTCTCTCTTTGCTTTTCCGACAGACACTTTTTAAGGTATCCAAATTTTTTCAGTCATTTGTATACGAATAAAAGAGCTACTTGTAACATAACGCCATCAATAAAAATCACCGAGGATTCGCCGAACTACAAAGTGTAACTACATATTGTTTAAGTCATAAACTCATTAAATTAAGGACTGTTAATTAGGATAAAATATATCTTATAGTGAAATATTTCCTTTTAAAACTTTCGGTTAGAGAAATACACTTCAGAAATGGGTGCAGTGTTCGATTCTCTAAGGATCAGTCAATATTAAATGTCACTGCATTTGAGATCTCTCCTGACGACGATTTCTATAAAATATTTGAGGCAAGATCTCGGTTAAATTCAATATTGACTTTGGAAAAGACTTAACGTTTCTTCGAAGAGATTGATCTCAATATGAACATTGAAGTTTTCATCAAAGTGCTTTAATAAACTAAAAGGTATATAGATATACATAATTTGTATAAGTATTTTTTCTTAAATGTAGTTTTTTTTAATAAACCACTGTTTAGTACACAACTAGCATTTCATTGCAGTAATTCGTAATATTAGTAGGTAACTGTCAAACTGGCATGAACTAACGATTAACCATTCAATTATGAACGCAGATAATCTTGTTTACATACATAATTATGAAACCAATTAATTAGATATTTTAGGTACCTATAATCAATTCGTGTTAGTCTCCGTAATAAATAAGAAAATAACCAGTAAATATGAACCACAATTTTAATCGTTTAAAGAATATCTTTTCCAGAAGTAAATCGTTTTAATATAAACGTATAATATTTATATATATATATATATATATATATATATATATATATATAACATAATTTAGTTATATTATTTATAATATACGTTTGTACGTACTACTACGGACTTACTCGCATGTAATTTTCGACTCCAAAAACTTATCCAATTTTTTTTCCGGACAGACGTCACAACTTTCAGTAAACTTAAGATATCTTTCCGAGATAGAGTACTAATCTGTATATTTTTCATCAATATTCATTGTGGAACTATAGAGCTATGAGTTATAAAATCTTACTCGTTTCTGCAAAAAACATTCTGATGTCCGTCGTCTAAAATACCATAGGTAACCGTTTCTTAGACAGATTATATTTTTCTATGACAAGGATGTGTTACAAGATTAGTGAACATTTAAAAGCACTTTAATAAAATAATAAAAGTATAAAAACTTGTCTTAGTGTCAGTTGGCAATCATTAACATGCATTTTATATAAAAAATTCAGACGTAAAAAGCAATAAAACACCCGTTAAAAAAATATTTGACACCTGGAAAACTATGTTTCATAATAGATACGTTATACCATTTTAGTTATCAGGCCGCTGTATTATCTAAAAAATCACGTGACCTATTTTATGTAATAGGTACATAAGTTATTCAACTTTCCACAAATATGTAAGACAATATATTCCTAAGTTACTCCTACCATTTTGATTGCGGAATATATTCAGTATATCAACATCTGTAATTCACTGTGTATGCAAAGGTAAGTGAACGTGAGGTTGACTTCTCTTTTTGTTAAAAACTTTTTTGTAGCAGAACAAGGTTTCTTTACTATTTGTATTCGCGACAACTACCGTGCCGCGTACCGTACGAGTACCTACACTGTTCAAATAAGAATAGATTGATTTCACGATGAATCAATGATCAATATATTACGTATATCATAGATTTAGCGGCAATTTCTGAGAACTACAACTATAAGAATAATACGGACGTCATGTAACATCTATTGACATGTCCTTTTATCGTTAGTTGATAGAATTCCATTCACGTCAATCTAGTTATTCCTTAACAACCATTTACGCTGGTTTACATGAAGCGAATGTGCTGGCTGCCAGTCAACAAACAACCAATGCTGGACTGCACATTTGCACATTTTGTTTACACATTGCTAGTACGCTGGCGCCAATCCTTCAAGTCACCGCTGGCCGTAAGAAAACTTGTACCTATGCACTTGGGTCAGACGCCAGCAATTGTCGCGACTTGTCTACAAGAGTTTGCAGCGCTGGCTAGCAGGCTGCGGGGCAAGAAGAGGGAGATCACTGACTTAAAAAATAGTAACGTGGTCTATTTTTGCCAGCACTGACTGCCAGCGTTGACATGGCCTTAAAAACTGTTTACACTGAGACGATACCAAGTCAACCTTTGGCTCAGTGAGATTGGCAGCCAGCATTGGCCCTATATAAACCATACTTTACATAATACACGATAAAATACTTGGAATATTTACATTTTACATTTGCACTTCATAAGCATATTTACAATATTTACACTATTATTTTCGCGAATATTCAAATTGTAATTTGCCTAAGTGGGTGCGAAGGCGCTTATAAGACTTTAAATAACAATCGACCTTGTCAGTGGCCTTAACCCTTAAACGCCAATAGCATAAAATGTTTTCTTATCATTGCAAATAGGAAATTGTTTTTATTACTTAGCTAATTTAAATATACGCTGAAGCTGTATTTGTGCAGAACCAATGATAATAAAGATATAGTCAACATAGACAGTATTGACGTAACTAATAGTGGTCGTAAATCGACCATAATTTGTTTAAATTTCAAGTTAAAATATTAATAAAAATCTTTATTAAAAATATATTATCATTTTCCGTAAAAGGGGCACAAAGATTTTGCTTCAGGTATAAATAATATTATTGAAAATAATATTTTTGAAAAAATGCATGTATGTACTATTTTAAAATAATTGTGCATATTTATAAAGATGACTGTCATAGTTTAGATAGATTTTCATAAAGCGTGTGAAATATGACCCCAAAAACCTTATAATTGAAGGATTGAGTTTACAGTATAGTATTACACATATAAACTGTACAAGATCATAAATACCCTAAACTCTATTCAGCATGTACTTACAAACATAATGATAATAAAAAAATACATTATTTATGTCGCAAACAATTTCTATACTAAAATGGAAGCCATAAGCTAAATGCAGCAGTCGAAGCAATAAATGAAAACAATTGACATTCGAATCAGTATGACAGGACACGTTATCTTGGCAACCGTTATTCTGACTTGAGTTTGACTTCACATATATACAATATACTCATGACGATGATGTCCAAACGTCAACAGATCAGCTTTAATTGTTTTATCGTAAATTACTTACGACGGTTTATTATAGAATGCAAATAAGGGCACACTGTAAAAATAAAACACCCTTTTGTTATATCATTTGCATTCGACGGGAAGCGATATTCCATGCCACAAAATTGACGTTTTAATTACCGTGTCAAGGTTTTATATAATAAACCTAGTTCGTTAATCTAACTGTGTACAATCTAATACATACTGAACTGTTATTCTGTTTTACAAGCGACATTAAATACGGTTCCAATAAAATATATTCGAATAGAATTGAGAATCTAAGGTAATAAAAAAAGGTCTAAGCGTACCTACAGAATACGGGAACGACTTATACTATGTAAAGATGAAAAAGACGCCTGAGAACGTGTTAGTTGCATAACAATAAAAATCAACGAACATTAATCGTGCATATGGAGTTGTCATGACAGTTACGTAAACAAAAAATAAAAATATAACGCTTTTATATATTAGTTACGTATAAATTTAATTGTATGTACAGAAAGGGTAAAACTCTAGTGTTCTAAGTAGGAGGAATAGGAATGAGAAGATATGCTGAAATATGTCAGCATTTTTATAAACAATATAGCTTTTTCTCTAATTCACAGCAACTGAACTGACTGAACCTTTAGTAAATAGCTTGCCCGTTCTTTTATTAAGAGTGGACCTTGATGATCTGCGATTTGCGTATAATTGTTGTTGAGAAGAGTTGCGTATAATGCCCACTAGGCAGCACTGATCTTAAGAAATTAACACGTTTCAGTAAAAGGTCAGCATTCATTATAGACCAAGATCCGAGATACATACTTTTGTTAATTTATTAAAGTTATTGTTGCAATAATAAATTACAGCAAAGTAAAACTGAGCTGTCAGCAATATGCCACAATAACTTTTGCTCACTTAGACCTTCGTCGTCATTTGAAACCTGTATTGACAGATTCTTAAGTACCCTACCATCAGAAGGGCCTTTGTAAGTCAAAAGTACAACTTTATGAAAAGAGACTGTCCCGAACATACAATAATACTACTACTACAATATAATTCAGAGAAGGGCGAAAATATATATTTAGTTTACGGCTTGTTGAATAAAATGAGAGGAATACTTAAAATTCTCAGAAGCATTTACCGCACAAAAAAAACTTGCATAATCATTAAAAGTATTTACTAACGCGAATTAGTTTTCGCCTTGATCATAACAGAGTTTTTAGAGCACACGTTTTTACTTGTCGCCCAATGTGTAAGAGAAATTTAGTCGGAACTAAATTTGACAGTTCTAATTTTCGTCTGTCCTTTTCTAAATATGCACAAGTGAAAAAGATACCGATGACTTAAATTTGTTTAGTAAGTGTTTAACAGAATCGGGGCCATTATTTGTCGTATAAATGGTATGTACTTAAGCTTTCTTCTGTACATTTTTTATAACGCCATATTTTCTATCCAGTTACTGCCAATCACATACCTGTATGTGCCGGAGCTGCGAACACGTGGGAACTCACGAGGAGAAGCACGAACGTGGACAGAGTAGCTGCCATTGCGATCTGTGGACAAGAATTGGCTGAAGTTAGTTATAAAGTTAACATCTAATTAGAGTAGGTATTCCATATTGTATAATGTTATATTGAAAGGAGATAAGTGGAATCCGCAATTGTTTATATGCTTTTTTGTCTCGAAACGATTCACAAATATTGTTCTTCGAGATGAGGTAGGCAAAATCGTTGCTTTTTAAGTTTTTTTTATTGACCTTTGAAAATACTAAATAGTAGATACCTGGAAAGTAGAAAAATAATGCATTTATTTAATATATATTATCATTCTATAGACTTGTTCTAATTTTTATCATGTCCAATTCACGAGTAATGATCATCTCACAAAAATCTAATTATTTTAAGATTGGCGATCAATGTTAATTGTGCTTTTATACTTAATCTAAAATAGTATTTTAAAGAGTTAAGTTTTATATGCTTGTAACTCTATATTTCATACATTCTTTCACTATCAGTGCTACATTAGACAGTGTAGCATACATTATCCCTGAATAACATACGCTATATTTCTTAAAAGAGAAAATAGGGACCGCGGACGGAGCACATAACACTACAAAAGTCAATATAATCAATAAATACCAAGAAAATATGAAGGTGTAATACATAAGGAAATCTAAGAAGCAGTCACGGTTGAAGACGTATAAGCGCACAATTGCGCAAGTGTTGCCAAGGGCTACAGATTAAGATCGTTACCGACTTCCTTGTTTCTCAGTACGCATTCATACACAATATTCGTGGTATGTATTTTACTTCTCCTACATAAACATTGCAGCAATATCTCTGAATTATAAACAAATGAAAAAGTTTACAGAGTTAAACCGATTCGAAATTCCTGATTAAACAATGAGTGTCTGACAGAAACATCATATAAAAATCCAATACACAATCAAAAGTAAACCATATTCCACCTATTTAAAAAAAATCGTTAAAATAAATTTCGTACAAAATTCAAAAGGTACATGAAAATAGAAAAGGCATTTATTCGCACCAGACGCGACGTATAAAAAAACCTAACTTAAACAATAATTTCTAAAATATTAGGGGAAATATGCGTCACATCCGTTCGAAACTTCGTCGAGATTCCCCCGAACCCCAGCGCAGATTTCAGCGAAAAAAAAATAAAGTAAATAAAAAATTGACGTAAATCCAAATGAGGTTATGGACCCAATACCTTCTAAAAAAAACAGAATACTTGTACGAGTCTTCATTATAGGTTTTATAAAAGAGACGTCGCTCAAAAAGATTCACCGAAGTTGACTCGTTAAAAATAAAAATCAATCAAAGTTTTGATGGATTTTGCTGAGTCAATTACCTCCAATTTAAAGTTGTTGACGAAGTTAACTTGAAAGCACTAGTGGATGACTTCTGTATGTCTTGCCAACTTTGATTAGACTACCATTAGTTGATTGCTTCGCCTAATACACACTACTCGCGGGAATTAAATTGATTATAATTAGCTTTATCAACTTTAAATATTCACGGATTTATTAGCGTTTATGCCAGGCGAATTGATATTTGAGTTCCTGCATTGAATTATTAACGATATACAGGTTCTACGTAGACGCGTGAACAAATTGAAAATACTTCGTCTGTCCGTAGCAATCATAGACGTTTCCCAAAATCAAAATCCCTAACATACAAAACAATTATTATGATTATCAGCCCCCTTAGACAATGTACATTTCGACAAGTGATATCGATGATAGAAATCGCTTAAATGACATTAAATGTATGGAAATGACATTTCTCTTCGATAAGTCACGTGACTAAGACTTGTCACTTTCGTACATTTGAGCGATTCATCATTGTCTAAAGAGGCAGGATCTCAAACGAATACGGCGATATTTTTTTTTAATTTGTTTATATCATTTTAACCACGAATTGCTATATAATAATACTGGCCTATTAATGTCCCACTGCTGGCCACAGGCCTCTTCGGAGAAGGAATTAGCATTAATCACCACGTTTGCTCATAGCGAGTTGGCGATTTTAAGATTTCAACCTATGTTCCTTGGGGCAAGTTGATCAGTTTTATGCACCTGGTTACCTCGTTGAATATCGGCACTCCTTTCAAATTAATCCTGTATGTGAGTTTACAATACTTACAAAAGAGATTGATATTTGGTTTTCAGAAGTAGTAAGTTACGTTTATCGATAAAAATAGCAAAGACCTAACCCTTTGTATTCAAATATTATACTACTGTCACCTGTATAACAAATTGCTTTCATGTATGTAATGTAGGTACTGCCTTTTTACACAATAGGAGTGGTTCGCCACGTTTACAGGTTGTTGACATAGTAAGGCTTACCACGTGTGTGCTTAGCCTTTTAAACTGGACTACTTAAGTGATACATAATCGAAGACATGTAGGTCCGTTGTATGTAGGTTCTATCTACCTTCCTGTTCATTTTATATCTTAACTTACCTTTTATGGCAAGTTTACTTCATTTTTTCTAGCTAATTTGTTGATAGGTTTTTCGTGCAAAAAGTTTTTACAGAGATATCTAAGTTACATATCTATTACCTGACTATTTACTAATCTCGACTGTTGGTCTAGCGATTTCCGGGTCGGGCGAAAAATATTTACTGAATTCAGAAATCCTCAGTACCTCACAATTCTCGTGACCCTGAGGTCAGGAAGTGTGGCGATGTTTACACCCCCGTGCCTCGGAAAGCACGTAAAGCCGTTGGTCCTGCACCTGATCTCTCTCCGGTCGTGTCAGTCAACCGTCCCATTAGACTATGAGAGTGAAGGAACGGAGAGTGCACCTGTGTTTGCGCACACACATGTGCACTATAATATCTCCTGCGTACATGGCTGATCTCACTAGAGATTGGCCGCCGAAACCGAAATTCGGTCTGGAGATTATTATTTACTAATCTATTGAGTTAATCCTTTGATCTGAACTATTTCCTAATTCTTTTGATGTCTATATTACCAAGGTAAACTCCTAAGGATAAGAAGTAGAAAATACGGGAGCCTTAATAGTAAACTTCAACAGATCTGCTAAATTTAGGTTTATTGGTTGTACCCACTAGGATTTCGGATGAAACCTTTATAGACCTAAATTCGAAACGTTTCCGTACAGAAACAACCCACTTGAGACCACTAAGCCTTTAATGTTTCCGTATTTGCAATAAACTGAAACAACAGTAGTCAGTGTACTACTTAGGGACCTACCTACTGAACTGTGTAGAGGTCACCTTCTAAATAACCTCTAAATAATTATACATCTTTAGACAAATGCAAAATAAAATAATGCAAAGCTGTGCTAAGAAAGATATTTACGAAAAGAATACATTAAATTGAGATTAAAAATATGATAATTCGAGAATTTTAATGTGAATTTGAAACAAATAGACTCAGAAAGTTATTGGTATTGCTTACATACGTATACATAAATAGCATGCTCATGTATAAAATTCTCAATTGTATTTTATAGATAAATTAGCACAGTTAAACATAGGTGGTAACCCACACGATACATCCCAAAATTAATTCGCCATCAATAAGTATATTTTATTCATTAAACTCTCCGAGGACCGAATATTTAATGTTACTGTACGCAGAACAAACGATTTGATACTGGTTTATATAAAGAATCCTTCTTAAATCACTTATACGACGTGTAACCTATATAAAGTAGGTATTAATAGACTTCTTACGAACTAGTAGGTATTTGCCGATATTAAGGCGCATTGTTATACACTGAATGAAAAATAAACACCTCTGTTTTAGTTTTCTTATGAAAGTGTCAATTGCTTTAAAAATAATTAAGTTTGACCAATAAAACTTTAAGGTGAGCTTAAGCGGTGGTAGCCTAAATGCCCAGGGCGTGGGACTTGCGATCATGAAGTTGCCAGCTCGAAATCCACCCATTATTATACTACCGACGTGAACCCACTCGTAACACAAGCATTTAACTTAGCACGGGGCACACTTAGCACAGGGGTTAACAAGAATACTAGTAAAGTACGACCCATATAGATATCTTGATCTTTGTTTTTAATTTAATTGTCAGGGATTAGTCAAAACTCTTTCGTACTCAATCATCTATTTACTCTCAACTACCCTACTTAGTTCAAATAGAATTTTATATAACCTTAGGTATACCGTCGAGATGTCATGAAATTTTAAGCTTTGGTATTGGACCCTCGTCACCGCGAGTGCTCGACCACGACCCTTACACTCGATATTTACTCTTGTATTTAATTGAAATACTAACGTAAGATGCGACGTAGATAAAAATGTAACTAAATAATAACAACATTATCCTTTTATATGTGGTATTTTAATATGTGGCCTGTAATGAAGAACTTCAAAGCGAAAGATTTTAGTTTTATGTTCACCATACCATAATTTGCAATTTTTTTATCTAAATCAAACGAGCAAAATTTTAAATAATAGCATACAACAAATTTATAAATCTGATGCTTTCCAACACCGCCTAAGGAATCATTGACGATATCATTTATTCTCTAAATAACAAGCCAAAAAGAGCTTTGCCTTAAATTTATATTATTTTACACTCAAGAACGTCAAGGCATTCCTCGCAATCTAATTTCTCATTATCATTTTATCACGAGACTCTCTCCTCTAAAAACGCAATTTTATTGAAACACGTACCTTCTTAACAAGAACCTGCTACGTCAGCAAATTAGTAGTAGAATTTTCTCTCCTGTATCTGTTTATACCTTTTAGTTCCAACATTCGCGCAACATGCATATAAGGGAGTTTATATACCTATATTCATTTATTTTTGTTAAGAGTTAGGTACTAGCAATGCAGGTCGCACATAACTAGTATTCTTGTTAACCCCTCGTGCTAAGTTAAATGCTTGACTTAGGAGTGGGTTTACGTTGGTATTGCAATGGGTGGATTTTGAACCACAACCACAATATCGCAAGTACCAGGCCCTAGTCATTAGGCTACCGCCGATTCATTTATTTGATTTATTAGAATCATTCGATGAAACGAATGAGAAATATGAAGCCTATTAATTAGTATCTGCAGTAAGATAAGCATCAACATCAGTGTAAAACCTAATCGTAAATACAAAATGCTGAATTAAAATTACTATAATTAAAGAATTATAAACTAACTACATTACTTATACACTTATACATAAATAGTGCAACGCTCTACTTGCGTCAAACAGAATTGGGTCACTCTCACTACCCTACATTCAGTACCGAGTATTGCTAACGCATAAACAGGAATATCTACACCTATTCAGTACGAAAATAACGGTGAACGAAAAAAAAAACCTGTAAACATATGTAACAGGATACTGAAAAACCCCAACCGGATTCTTCATTGAAGCTTATATGATTCATAACGTATTGCGGGTTTTAATCTCGATATGATATATTCTCGATAATGGCTTCATAATCTTATGTAGAACAATAGTAAACAGTTATACACAAATAGTATATTTCGGTAACGAATTATGTCTACAACGTTTTCATTGCGACATATCTGCATCGAAATAAAAGTTGAAAAAAAAATTAAAAAGTCGTTTCATTCATCCAATAACTTGAAATTAATATAATGTAATGGTATAATGCAAATATAATTAGAGAGTTAAATAAGAAATAACGAGTGAAGTCAAGCCATGAGACTTGTGTTATAAACAATTGATCGGCTTATAAATTCTGGTCTGCACCTAAACCAAACTAAAGCTAAATAATTGAAGACCTAACCGCGAAGTAAAGTGGAACTTTGCGGTTTGTCTTACCACAGGTATAGAACTCGGTAACATATGACCTATAACACTTTAAATCTTGTACCACCAATAACTGAATTGATAGGCAATACATTTATTTAAAGGCACAATACATTTATATTGTATACACCTCAAATAATATAATAATATTTACAAACCATTATTACTTTTTTAACTCGACCACTAATAATAAAATATCACTAAACAAATGTTCATGAAACATTTCCCTCATAGTCTTTTAACGCAACTTTTATTCGTATTTATGATTTTTATAATAATTTTGGCAAATGCTTACCATTAATAAACAACTGCAAACCACTTTCACTTCACACGTAAATACAAACTAAAATACAGAGTGAAAGCGTTCCCGGCAAAGCAAAGTTCAATGATCGACTGAGCGACTGGGAACAGATTTAAACACGCGTCCTGATATTATTTGTAGGTCCCGTGAACTGGTCTAGTGACCCAGTTCACAGGTTGTTCCTCCCTCCCCTTCATCCCTCACCCCTGTGCCCTGGGACACGGATCCAGCCCCTGATCGGAACAAAATTAAAATTGCTATAATGCAGTTACTAAATAACATTTTTACCCTTCATTCTAGGGAATGTTAAGAATTTAATATAAAAAGAGACTTATGGATAGCTCTTGTCGTTATTTTCATAAATATTCACGATATAAAAATTTTGTTATATAAAAACGGATTGATTAAACTTTTCATATTATATCATGTAGCTATAATCAGTGTCCAATTTATCAAACTGTTATTAAAATTAAATTTTATATAAAATTATAAAATTATACTACACCACTAAGATGAGTTGAACTTAGATGTTAAAACATGTTTTAAATAGGTATAGCAACTATCAGAACTCCAACAAAGTTGGAAAGTAATTTACGTTGTTGATAAACAAGAGTCGACTTACTACAGATTGGGACCATTAATATTAATTTACATGCTAATTCAAACTAACTGCATTACATTTGTGCGATGCAGAAACCAAATTAACCAGGGATTCGTGATTTCCCGAGCTTGTTATTAGAGTTTAAACATATGGGCAACATCGTCTTTCAATGGTTGGTATATTTCTATACGTACTAGCTGTTAACCGCGATGGTGGATTTTCCTGTTTTGCACAGAACCCTATATCTTTTTCTTAAATAAAATTTTCCTATTCATTTTAATATGAGTCATTTTATCATATTCAAAATAATATATTTTTAATACGACTGGTAGTTACAGATAAGCGTGTTACAAACAAAAAACATTTTCCGGTTACTTATTAATATAAATTTATTATTTGCTACTGTGACCTCTCTACGCCATAAAAAACAATATCAAACGCATAGTAAAAACTGTTTTAGTTCAAACTACGTTTCCCTAAACCCAACAAAAGAAACCTTACAAAACCTAAGTTAACCAAAAATCAATACCTAACCTAAATAAGTGTAGGTATACCTAATGCATAAGCTATGAGTATTTTGTACTTGGTTTGCACGTAGCTACGTATATCTCTAGATACAGTCAGCGATATAAGTTGTTGACCATGATTTTTTACAAAACACCTAAACGCAATAATAACTTAACAGTCCCGCCTGTTGACAGTTATACAATGGAACTGTGAATTCATAAACTGTCTAATACAGATATCGTTAAGCCATCGTGATAAGGCTACTTTGTTTTCTAGTCACCGTATTAATTTATAGATTTATAATCAGTATCCTAGGTGTTTTGTAAAACTGATTGAGTACATCAACTTTTGTAACTAACTGTACATAAAATTTAAGTAAATTATTTGTTCTTTACGAAGATGTAAAAGTAATAAGATACATTGGTTCAAGTAAATCTTATTTATATAAGCCACCGATTGTAATTGAAGGGGAGAAAATCGGATTCTTTTGTTAAGCATAGACTCAGACACGTATTATCTGTAAAATGAAATGGTACTTACGTACCGTGACTTACATGATTGATGTGAAATAAAAGGATATTACATTATAAGACGGGATTTGAACTTATCACCGTGTGTATTATATTGAATGAAAACAAATAACTTGTATATTCAATTCTTCATGTACTGAAGATATCTTAGCTTTTTTATGAAAAAGTTTCCAATATCTCCATAAACATCGATTACTTTTGAAAAATTGGTAATTCTTTCAAGTGCGCTTAAATTATTTCCACGATAACACAAGTGATTTAACTTCTTACTTTGGGTTCAGAGCAATGTATGTGATGTCGTCCACATCTATAATGGTCATCTAAATTTGGAAGTGACCTAGCAACTACTAATAGAATTTCAGAAATTAATGCGTCATTCGCTAACATAAGACGTTGAGACGATTAATATCCTTAACTGTACTATTTACCACCGAGATTGCTTCCATCCAAAGTATCTACTCAAATATTAACATAGATGACACAGGCTTATTAAGTATTAACGAAAATGAACGCAGTTAAGTTCTGAACAAGGATCTTACAAACTTAAGATGTTGTTGGAATTTCGAAATATAATTCTTGCTTTGCAGTGAGAAAGCTCATAAATTGTTAATGAAAGCATTGTTCTGAAAGTTTTGCAACATTAACTTTCGTTGTTTGACGAAAAGTCACTGTGATACCAAGTAGATATTATTTGACGAACAAAAATGATTTTTGTTCAATTTGCCTCGAATTTGCCTAGAGTAGGTACAGCGAGTGGATCGGGAAGTAACGTTTTTTTTCGTAGGTAAAGATAACCAATAATTTCTCGGTTTCGCCAAATTTCATTTACTTGTTAATTTTATATAGAAAATTTAATTTTTAATTATGAATTAATTTTTATCGATTATGGCATTACAATTTATGAATGTACATAATCTATTATATGATAGCCCTTGTAGTCTAATGGCACATTATTTTGTCACAAGCATCTCCTCAAACACAAGAGGGTTTGCCCTTTAAATCTTGTCTCAGACGTTTTGACATAGGTCCGTAAATTAATAATGCTAACGTCTACATTTCAGAATATTCGCCAATATTAACTCAAATGAAATTTATTATTTATTTATTTATATTTAAATACTTCAATTGAGCTTAATTAGTTAAAGATACGTTAGCATAAATAATTGTTTAAATATTATAGTTTAGTTTTAGGTGCCTATCGCGGGTTCATTGCTTTACATAGGGGTCTCCCAAGTTGTGCCACAGCTCGGCATTCCTCATTGGGACTACCACGAACCGGGGGCCGTGTATGGTGTACAACCAAGGTATTTATTGCCGTCGTCACCACGCTGGGCAAGGGCACTACGCCTTCTACGACACCCACGGTTAGAGAGGGGGAGGGGAATAATTTATTATCAAATAAATTATCACGTTAGCATTGTAAATTTTCATCACTCAAGTCTAGATTTAACTAGGTTCTAACTAAAAAGGACCTTTTATACAGTGCATATATATTCTAGCAAAATTTATCATCATCTGCCTAACCTTTTCCCAATGTAAGTTGGGGACCCCAACATAGCTTGGGAAAAGGTTAAAGCTACCATTTCTACCCCATTTTAACTGAACACCATATTTTACATAGAGCTTATTAATATCTGACCTCTACAATCATTTGCTGGAGTAATATAGTATCCCATAGAAAGACTGATTGTTAGAATTCTATTCTAATAACAACAACACCAACAGCTTAACGTGCTTTTCGAAACACGAAGGGGTCTGGGCATGTTTAGAAACGGTCACCCATCCCAATACCAACCGCAGTGATTGTGGCTTTACCTTTATTATTGGTCAAACTGTACGGCTAATAGTTATCCACGAGCCCGTCCATTTGCGCCGAGTTTTAGCAAAATAATTAAATCAAATTAAATTATTCTACTATCTTAAATGAAATTCGTGAAACAAAACTAAATAAAATTAAATATTATGGTCGGTTTTAAATCCATATCTTTATTATTCACTGGTCTTAAGCCTTGAGTAATACAGGCTCGTTATGAAATTACAATATTCCGAAGAAATACGATTTGAAAAACATGTTTACATCGCTTGTTCGGAATTAATATTAGATACTAAATTAGAAACTTTAATAAATAAAGTGTAAATTTGTATTAATTCAAGTGTAGACACGTATTAACATTCTAAGTTTATTACGGTTTTAAGTTACTTTAAACAGGTAAATAAGATTCAATTTTACTTGCGTAAAATGTCAAATTCTAATATCTTTATCTCTGCTTTTTTTTTTTATTTATTTTGAATTCGTTCTTCGTTATATGAACGTAATATTAAATATTAACAGTTTAAAGTTAGTATATATCATAGATTATTTAGTAAATGGGTGTTTTTACATGGCTTTTTAACACTACGTTTCCTTTATCACTTATATGAAAAAACAAATAAGTAGTAGATATAATATGTCTGACATTAATCGTTTGTATTTTTCTTGTTTCTGAATTTCCGAGATTTTTAACGCATCAGTAATAGATCCCACACACAACATCACGAGCAAAACTATTCATTTAAAGAGCAGAAGAAGGAAACATGCAATTTAAATAATAAACGGTAGTGGCTTTAAGATTATCCAATAATAGACACAAAGGCCCGGTTCAATTGAACCTTACAACCTTAATTGGAAGATTCAAGCGATTGTGTTTCGGATCATTCACATTGAAAGGTATCGAGGTAGGGTACCTGTGGAGATTGAAGACATAACTAACGTACGAAGGCATGTAACACTTTGTGTCCATAATTAGTTTATGTGCAAATAACATACAAGTGACAAACATATTCAAATATAATAGGTACCTATAAAGTAACTGCTAATCTCTTATTAATCAGCTCATAGCATTCTTCCAATAGTATATTTATGAAGATACGGTGTGGAAATTAATTTAGAAATAAATCTACTGTTAGTTTTGGGTTCGAATTGAGTTCTCAATTACATTACTAGTCACGTGTCACCTTGTTACAATATTTTATATTATTTCATCATAATCGTAATAGAGGCCAACACTTGCATAAGCATGAAATATGTCCCTAAACATGAAATCTAGATTGCCCTGTCGTGGTGTTTGCATTATTAAGATTGTTTGCAAGGCTCTAAGTCGAGGTCCGATCTCCGCAGGGGTGCCCTTAGTGAAAGTAGTTTTTCTATAGCTCTGGAGCAAACAAAATCTGGCGTTGATTGGAATGAATCTTTTTTTTTTAAACTACGCCTGCCCTATGGATTTTTTTTTAATTTAATCCTTGTGTCGCGGGGATTTCACACACATTCAAATCACATGCACAAAGAACACCCACAATCGTCGCATGTCTCTTTATCAGCCTACTGCATTTTATTTATAATTCTCTCGGTGACCTCACCTTAACTTATAATGCAGTATCTTTGATATTTGAGCTTCAATGGACTAAACTGCATAATGGTGGTTTTATGTACCTGCCCCCTTAGACAAAGTACATTTCTAAAAGCGTTAACGAGGATAGGAATCGCATGACATTAAATGTATGGAAACGACATTTCTTTTCCTTAAGTCACGTGACTAGCCCCCGAATCTGAAACATTTATCAACTTTAACACGATCTTAAGTGTTTAACTGTCACTACTTTTCACCCTTAAGCGAAAGCGACAGCATGAGATTTGACGGTAGCCTCAAACTAATTGACGTTTAAGTATTCGGGCATAAGTCTTGTCACTTTCATACATTTGAGCAATTTGATCAGCGATAACGATTGTAGAAATGTAATTTATCTAAAGGGGTTGAACTAATGAAACTTAGCTCTGGCTGGAACTTATGGTTTCGCCAAAAAGTCCTGTGAAGCAGCCACTAACTGTGGCAGTATTAAAAAACCGTACATATAACCACACGGTTCATTATAGGCACTGTACATTTTGTTGTGCTTTTATTAACTGTTGTTGTTTGGTAGTTATAGATATGCGCACTCGCTCAAAAAATGATTGATGGGCAAGCCAACCCATTTTCCAGTGAATTGGGGCAGCGTTTATAGCAAAAATACATTAGCCTGTTGCGTACCTATGGAGCAGGTTCACCATTTTTATTTAAATCAATAAACTACGGAAAAATTTTAAACGTTGTTATACTTGTATAACTACTAAAATCTTTATGCAGATACAGAGTAGAAGAAGATAGTATCAGAATACAAAAGTGCCTAATACAAGAGGTTTCAGACAAAAGATTTGTTAAGAAAAATTTATACTTGTATGTTAGGATGCTGAGAATAATAATTGCTTTAGTTATTGTTTTTTGAGATTTACGCGAATATTACACATTGAAATAGAACTACTTTAAACGGATTCTATCGTGGGAACTAAAATCGAAATAATCCGCGGTAGAATCCGATTATAGTAGTTTTATTTTAATTGCTTTAGTTATTATTCTGAGGTTAGGATGTGCCAGGTGACGTATTCATTTCGTCTGTCACTCATGCAATAGCTATTGGTCCCAAGAGGAATGTTAGGTAGGACTAATTGAATCGTAGATGAGAAATTCTGACAGGCAGGCACACATCACTTCATAATTGTCATTGTGATGGAGTACCTACTAATAGTAATATCACCAGGCCCTTAAGTCAAATTAAAAGCGGAAACTGAGTGCGTTTTTATCAAATCGTATTATAGTTATAAGTAAGAGGTAAAATACTTTTAATATATCTACCAGATTTATAGGATACTAGCTGTTGCCCGCGGCTTCGCTCGCGCGTAAAGTTAGGAGTAGTAAGTAGGTAGTAAAGGATAGATGGATGTATTCTGTGATTTTCAAAGTAAGGCGCATAAATTATATTTTTCATAAAATATTATGGCGTCAAGATAATAATAAGATAATGTGGAAAACATCACATACATTGAGTTTGGATAAACTTTTAAAATTGTGGCAAATTTTTGGTCAGACAAAACTTGAGAATCATTTACACGAAAAGACGAAGAAGAGTCACACACATTGCTCCGAATTCAAAGTAAGTAGCAGGATTGTGTTATGGAATCAGAAGCAACGAAGGTACATACCATAAAAATAATACCTTGCAACCCCTATTTCACCATCTTAAGGCGTAGATATCTACAATCGCAAAAATATGTTTTCATTTATTTCTTACCAAAAACCCAAATACCAAATCTTATGTATCTCTGTTTGAAAATGATGAATATCGTAAAAAAACTTCAAACTCCTATTGCACCCCCTTAGAGGGTAGATTTCTAAAATCTCGGAAATACGTCTTATTTATTTCTAACTCATAATCCTATGAACTTTAATGTGGCTATCTATGAAAACTACACAATTCATATACCTACAAACTTCCAACCCCTATTTTACCCTCTTAGGGGGTAGATTTTCAAAATTGCTGAAATACGTCTTTATTTATTTCTATCGAGAAGCCCGTATACGAAATTTCCATATAAACTTTCATCCCCTATTTAACACCCTTAGGGGTTGAATTTCGAAAAATCCTTCCTTATTCCTTGTCTACATTAAATAGGAAACGTCTGTGCAAAAATTTCAGCTATCCAGGTTCAAGGGTTTGGGCTGGGCGTTGATGAGTCAGTCAGTCAGTCAGTCAGGCCTTGTCTTTTTATTTATACACAACATGTAACAAAAACCCTGTCCGATCCCTTAGACTCGGTATTATTCGGTATCGTACTGCGAACACATATACGTAGGTATTAAATGGATTGGAGATTATTTTTTTTCCTAATTGAAAATAATTAAATCAAAATAAAAACTGATCCAAGGCAACAGCAACACTGACCGCTCCTCAAAGTTCATGTACTTACTACCTGTAGCTTTGTGTCAAAGAAGCCGCCTATGCGAGACGGTTCATGAACTGTACCACGAATACGCCATTATTGGATCTGACAGGGGTTTTGTTACATGTTGTATACAGATATACCATTGTCATCGAAAACCAGTCCTAAACTGTTACCGCCTTCACCGCGTGAAGGTTATGCTATTTTATAATTATACAGTATAATTAGTGATAGCTTTGATTTCCAGGTCAGATGTTTAAAATCTTCGATTTTTATAAGTGAACAGGAAATGCCCATCAGACCGAACAACTTTTGCTAAGACGTCATTCCTATGTGTTATGGTGTAGCTGGGCTCTTGGAGTTCGACAACAGGTGTTCCAGATCTTCAATTTTTATACGTCAACAGAGAGTGCTCATCAGGCTGAACAACTCTTGCTAAGACGTCATTCCTATATGTGTTATGGTGTAGCCGGGCTCTTGGAGTTCCACAACAGGTGTTCCAGATCTTCAATTTTTATACGTCAACAGAGAGTGCTCATCAGGCTGAACAACTCTTGCTAAGACGTCATTCCCATATGTGTTATACTGTAGCTGGGCTCTTGGAGTTCCACATCAGGTGTTCCAGATCTTCAAATTTATTCTCTCAGCAGAAAATGATCATCACGTGGAACAATTTTTGCTATGGTACCATTTTTGTATCTCTTATAGTTTAGCTGGTCTGTTGCGGTTCTGCATCAGGTATATACTTTTCCGGGATAAAAACTACCCAGTGTGGTGCCCAGGATATTAAGGAACAATTATACCAAGTTTCATCGTAATCGAACCGGTAGTTTTTGCGTGATGCCTGAACAAACAGACAGACAGACAGACAGACAAAAATTTTTTTAATCACATTTTTGTGTTCGGTCTCGGTCTAGTAACCCCCCCCGCCATTTCTTTTTTTAATACTTTAAATGTACAGAATTTTCACTTCTACAGATTTATTATAAGTATAGATTAAAATTTTAAATTTGTAATATCTTTTTAATGAATTGTCCGATTGGAATAAAATAAAAAGTAATTTATAGCTATTGAAACAATCTTGCTCAATAAATAGTTTATTTGGATAAGGATTAGTATTCGACGATAATATGATCAATAAACATGGGCTAATAATTTTAATTACTTTTATTCTATGGAAAAGTGGTTATAATGGCTAAAATATAAATGTTTGGTATATACTATCGCGGACTTTTTTGTAGGCATTATTGAGTTCTACAACTTTTCTATAGAAGTCAACCATACATCTCTAACCATTTAGGCAGCGTTCGCAAGAATCGTTAACGTACGGCAGTTTTTTCGTCGACTTACTCCACAATTTTCACTACCACGAAAAATCCTATCTATTTTCCGGGATAAAATATAGCCTATACGGATTCGGAAGAATCCCTCCAAGTAATGGTAAAAGAAATTTTGAAATCGGTCCAGTACTTTTTGAGCCTATTCAATACAAACATACAAAAATACAAAAATACAAAAATACAAAGGTTTCCTCTTTATAATATTAGTATAGATATAGTTATATTTGTAAGATATAGATAGTTGGGAACGTGTGACGGTATCGAGTTGGAAAAAAAACTATTTAAGTTTGTACACTCTCATGAAACTGTGTAAAAGTCAAACTTCTTCGTTAACACAATAAAATATTACAGACGTTTATACCGAAAAATCTCATATTTCAAGGAATCAAAATTTATAGAGCAGAACTCTATAAATTTTGATTCTAGAACTTTAACATTTGGAAGAAATATCGTCTTACACTACAAGTACAGGAAACAGTCTTATAACTATACATTTATTTTTAATCATCAAAAAAATATTTTTTGTCGATGGGCTACTTAGTCCGGCTTACACTTGTGGTTTTTTAAATAAACACAAAACGTTTTCAGTCATTATCCACTTCCTAATTCCAATATAAAACAACTCTACATTGTTCTGATCTCGATTAGATATTGAACATTGCGATGTCTGTCCCTAATAAGCGTATTAAATCCACCACGTGATATTGTCGTATTTGACATTCATAGCCTAATTTTCGACAGCCTGATCAACGATGTCATTTGAATTTTATTGAATACTAGCTGTTGCCCGCGGCTTCGCTCGCGCGTAAAGTAAAGAGTAAGTAGTATTAAAGGTAGATGTATTCTGGGATTTTCAAAGTAAGGAGAATGTATAAAATTTTTCATCTAATATTATGGCGTTAAAATAATAATAAAAGTAAAGTAAGTAGCAAAAGCATTTGTGTTATGGAATCGGAGACAAAAAAGGTACCATAAACACCCAGACTCAAGACAATGTATAAAAGTGATTTTCTACATGGACCCGTCCGGGGATCGAACCTGGAACCTTAGAGCTGGCGACACCTTAAAAACCGGAGTGAACGCCACTCGACCACGTGAGTCGTCATTATAGATATGTGTTAGATGGTCATTATCGTATCTATTTATCTTTTCATCTGTCTATCTTTGAGAATACTGAACTTCACATACCAACTATTTCAGCCCTTATTTCACCCCCTTAGAGGGTAGATTTCTAAAATCTACCCTCATAAATACATCTATATTGTATTTCTATATATATAAGAAATACATCTTATTTATTTCTAACTAATAACCCTTGTATGAAATTGAATGTGTCTATCTTTGAAAACGACACAATTCATATGCCTACAAACTTCCAACCCTTTTTTCACCCTCTTAGGGGTGATTGATGATGATTTTTAAAATCGCTGAAATCGTCATTATTTATTTCTATCCAGAAACCCGTATACGAAATTTCATGTGTCTATCATTGAAAATACCGAACTTCCCATAAAAACTTTCAACCCCTATTTCACCCCCTTAGGGGATAGATTTCCAAAAGAAAAGTAGCCGATAGCCTTCCTCAATAAGTGGGCTATCTAACAGTGAAAGAATTTTTCAAATCAGACCAGTACTTCCTGAGATTAGCGCGTTCAAACAAACAAACTCTTCAGCTTTATAATATTAATATTAGTATAGATAAATAATTATAGTATCTTAGGCGTGTGCAGCGCCCCTTAGTGAACTCCACTGCGGGTGACGTAACCTACGACAAACTTATTATTTGCGGTTGGTACAGTATTCGGGTCTAGGGATCGAACCGCAAAATTAAGTTTGTTTTTTATTGTATATACTTTTCCGGGATAAAAACTACCCAGTGTGGTGCCCAGGATATTAAAGAACAATTATACCAAGTTTCATCGAAATCGAACCGGTAGTTTTTGCGTGATGCCTGAACAAACAGACAGACAGACAGACAGACAAAAATTTTTTTAATCACATTTTTGGGTTCGGTGTCGGTCTAGTAACACACCCCGCCATTATTTTTTTTGATATTTTCAATGTACAGAATTTTCACTTGTACAGATTTATTATAAGTATAGATAATAAAATTAATTAAGTCTTAAATGTTTTCAATCATTTTGTTATTTGAAATAACTTAAACACTGTTTATTATCTAATAAATATCTAACATCGAAAAACGAAAAACATAACAAATCATGCTGGTAAAAAAAACAAATGCAACGGTTAATAAGTTTTCTATTTTTCATTTAGCATTATTTATTATAGGTAGTTTAGTATAGTTTTATTTTTATTTTTATTATAATTAGTATTATGTGTATCGTTATTAAATAAAAAGTGCAGAAGGCAACTCAATTTTAAGTCGACTATTTGTCATTTTGTGGTTTATTGCGAAAGAAAGACAGTTGAAAACGAGGGTAAGTCAACTAAAAATGAAAATTAGTCATAAGTTAGTCCCAGAGCCCAAAATTAGCGCCCAGATTATTATCTGTCGTTTTCTCGCGTTCTTATCCGGTGATAATAACTTATTAAAAAAGTTAGGGCCTGTCATTCATTCGTTATCGTGGTTAACTTAGGTATATAAGTTTTTTCCTTGAGTAAGTTTAATGAGTATTTGAAGATAAATATTAAATTAATCGGATATATTAACGTAAGGTTCAAAATAATCATTAAGCCTCTACGCGGTGACAACGTTAAATATTTCCTTATTTCCTAGTTTCACGCGCTGACACCAAATGTAACAAGATTACTGTTAATAAATCCGTTAATCTCGTAATCTGGTAATTAAATAAGAATACCTACCTACATTTACTTAATTAGGAAAATACTGCATTATCTGTTTAAATAAAAAAAAAACTATTTTTAATTGCAGCTCTATGAAGCTTGATAAAACTGTTTTATTATTAATCCAAAGTCACGTTTTTAGTAATCATAAGTTTTGTTTAAAACTGCGTAATTGACCCAATTAGTTCACGTTTGCAGTAACTGTCTAACAGCGTATATACGTGAACAATGTGTAATTATGTAGGTACCAACTTTTGAACTAATTTATGTTGTTTCTGAACTTTAATTAAAAATAAAATAAGCTTCATAAAATGGCTACAGGATTATTACACCGGACAATTAATTGATTTTAGATGTATTCATTGCATATAAACAACACAAGTATGTATTATTATATTCGTTCATGTTAAGTGTGTAAATGTTTATTATTTAAAAAAAAAAACTTAAATTTAAAACTTAGCCCGAAAGAAATGTTAATATTATAATTTCCAAATGAAAAAGATTAATCGAAAGCAAATCAGTCTTTAAACTTACTTAAGAATTATGACTTAATAAAATATTATAAAGTAAGTTGCACAAATATAATTATAGCTTGGAAAAGTATATACCTACAGGATTAATTTAAAAGGAGTACCTACGTATATTCTACGAGGTAATCAAGCGCACAAAACTGAACCACTTTTCCAAGGAAAAGTGAAATCGTAAAATGAAAAATGAAATTTTCATACAAAGTGACAGGTCACGTGACTAATGTTTGTATTTTGTTTTTCAATAAAATATACGTACTCCTTTTAGTTATATAATCTTAAGTTACTTTTTAAAATTATTAATTTTATTCAGAAAAACCTACTCCTAAAGTTAAATTAAATAAACATGAACCGAAAATTGCTTTAATTATAATAAAACTGACAAAACTCTTAGATACCTATCTGAAAACGGGTCTTTGCGATAAAAAATATGAAGTTAGACGAATTTAACGAAAGAAGTACGAAAATCATCCAAATCTCCCTCAAAGTTTTACCTTGCTAAAGTCCTTTTATCTTTTGATTACTCAACAGTTCATTCAAACGTTTTCAATCTCTTTGGAAAAAAGTACAGACTCTTAAAACAAAAGCTTTTTAATTACCTTCGATCCGATTCGCAAGGATAATGCCTTTATTCTAGCGAGGTGATAAAAGCAAAACGGTATATTACAGGTGGGTAAATTATCTTCGAACAAAACGTTCAAACAAAGCATATTGCGTATTATGCAACGGGCGAGCTAGCAAAGTTAATTTGAGCATTTTGAGACGGACGAAAGAGATTTTGTTTGTTAACAAGCGTTAATCTCGGGAACTGCCAGTCCCATTTAATGAGACTGTTACTGACAGATAGCTGGGGTTAGGGGCATAAGATAGGAATGACTTTCATTTTAGAAAAATTATGACTAGCCAATGAAATTAAACACGCGGACGAAGTCACGAAAGACTGCTAGTTATTAATAAGGGTCCCCATTAAATTTGTAATATTATATTCTTAATATAAACTGTGGTAATAGAGTATAATATTGCAACAAGTTACCTTCTACAGCTGTATATTTATATCCCTGTCAGACTGAAGCTACCTAAGTCATTACGCTCCGGTTAACTTCGATTAGTGCCTTTCATTTCCAGTATGATTAAAACTCTTTGTACAAAAGCAGTTGCTCGTGTATCACGATTTAGTCGACAAGTTAGAATAACTTCACTTCTGATTCCATTACTGATATTGTCTTATACTATCTCATTTACGTAAAATAGGTACTACAAACTATGATTTGGTACAAAATTATGAGTGTAATTAACTACTGTTAATACAATTAATTATTAATTATACTTTAATTTTTTCAGCATTTAAAAACATTCTGCACGTAATAACACTTACGTAATTTGTTTTAAGGTTAAAAGCGTTGAAAAGGATAACAATTATCATGTTTAATTAAACCGTTTTTTAAATAAAATAATATCCCTAGTTTCAATCTTTATACATAAAAGGCAAAAAAAACATGAATGAAAAGGTTTAGGACAAAAACGTCGTCTGCCTCAGGTCACAATACCCAAAGGAATACAATATGTTCATATCGGTCTTATAAGTCTTCCCTTTCAACCTATTCGAATGTTCTTAATAAAGACACCACGCTCTGGGGAACATCGATTAATTTTTTTTATCTTCAGTATTATTATGAGCGTTTGTTTAATGGAATAAGTTGAATTTTAATTAGGAATAAACTTAGACAGACCACGGGCATTTTGATATCAGGCCATTTTTAGGCATACGGCCTTTTAATAAATAAAATAAAAATATTGTAAAACAGGAAAATTTTAATTTTAGCATCTCGCTACGATCTAACTGTCTGGATAAACTGGGCGCAATCCTTTTTTGAAACCACTAATACGCTCTTTGCTGACGGAAATATGATTCAAAGTCATTCGTCAAACGTCAAATTATCTCTTGACAATAAAACAGTGATCGTTCACGCGAAATCATGAGACACCACCGGATCGATGAAAATGATGGAGTGAGTTGAAACAAAACTTTTATAACTGATGAAATGGACGTAGGTATTTATCGATATTTATTTATTAATTAGTAATAAAATATTACAGTAGACGACAAACCCGACTAAGCATCTAATGCTCAAAACATTGGCAATAAAACTCTTAAGTTACACTCTCCCATCTCCCCTCTAAATTTAGTAGTAATGTTGGCCCAAATATGTTCCCCCCAAGAAACTAGCGCCCAACTTGAAATTAAGTTTGCAACTTGTAAAATGTTTATAGCCCTTAAGAATTTGTTTGAACATGACTTGACTAAGGAAATGTTAGGTATTCTTGACATTACTGCGTATGTTATTCAGTCTCAAATAAATAATAACCTTGATGCAAACTATAAAATGATAAAAATGTTTTAGGCCAACAATGCCACCAAGTAATCTAAGATAACAAGGGATCGTAGAAAAAGGATGATTTGCAAAATCAAAATCTCTAACTTGTACTTATATTTTGATAGTTGCTCTATAATAAGATCAAAAATTATATTATAGTGCGTTACATTCTATAATTTTGGGAATTGTTCGAAACATGTCTTCAGAGATTACCTTTTACTTTTACCAACAAATATACTTAGGACAAGGCTCTATCGGCGAACATGCGTATATCCATTGTCATTATATTTAATACATAATTATATATTGTTTTTATTTGTTTATTTACTTATCGCTACGATAAACAAATGAAATAAGTACTTATGTCCAGTCCACTGCTAATTATTAAGTACGTTTCAGATCATCGTAACTACAGAGCTTTGATCAATCGGCTTGTGTTTTGTCGCCCCTAATGTATTGTTCTATCTGCGTAGTGGAGAGAAGTAATCGTTCATGCATCTGGCGCTGACATGAGAATCGAAATACAGTTCGACTAAATCATTTCCAAATGTTACTTCATACTGCGAAGTATTTCACCATTACCGAAATTGATTGTCGAAAAAGCAAATCACGGATTTTCTAGATACTAGAGAATAGTGAGTACCGTATCCCGTGTTCGTTAAACAAAATACGTAGATACCGATAATACACGTGTTCGAAGGGGTTACACTTAGGGAAAGTGGTTCAATATAGACTTTGCAAGCCATAACCCAAACAAACTTACTTTGCTGAAAGCCAAACATTTCCTATTACTAAGGTAATAGCCACAAAGGCTTACCTACGAGTCTACGACTTTCTCAAAATGTGAATATTTTGTTAGATAGGAATGCCAAAAGGGCTATTTAGCTATACCAAGCTACTATCTTAGTTTAGTACGTTTCATTTAATGTCGTATATTTACAGATTGAACTTTTAAGTCGGACACAGCAGAGTTAGAGTAGAACTAAACTAATGGTTACACGTTTACAATCGTCTATTCCCATTTGTTTGCTTTTTAAATAAGGATGATGAGTATAATGTTTGCTCTCCGATATATAGAAGGTTAAAAGCTTATCTCCTTGTATCAGGCGTTTACACATTTATTCATTCATATTAAGCACGGTGTAAATGAAAATGAAGAAATATGACGCCTCTCATGTAACTACTTAATTGCGTCTCTTATGGGACTTGTCTCAAAGACACGTTTCTTCTTTAGACGAAAGTTTTCTTAGCGTATGTTTAAGTAATAATTTCTTACAGGAAAGTGCTACTACAATATGAAACTCGTAGGTAAGTTGAAGGATCGATAAATGGGAATGCTAATCTATGAGTTGGCTTTAAAACAAGTAGGTAAGATCACGCAAATTATATAGCCTATAGTCTTCCACAATAAGTGGGCTATCTAATAGTGAAAGATTTTTTCAAATCGGACCGGTATTTCCTGAGATTTGCGCGTTTAAACATACAAACACTCTTCAGCTTTATAATATTGGTTTGAATAATGACCTAACTAGACGGAAGCCGTTCCATTTTTCATTGCGTAGGCACTTGTGATAATTACAAATTAACTAATCATTATTTAAACACAAAACTATAGCTTTAATAATCCAGTTAAATAATATTACATTAGAAGTAAAAAGGCTCCCGCTAAGAATTACCTCATCTCATCCCGTGGGTGCCGTAAGAAGTGACTAACAGAAAACGAGTTGTTGACGATCGTAAAAACATTGAGGATAAACACTTTTTACAAAAGGATAAACACTTTTTTATACCTTTGCCGACCAAAACCAGATCACAAAGAAAATCCGTAAGAAAAACCAAAATAATAAATGGGGACTTATCACCAAGCCACGCTTTTTTTTAAAATGATCTACCTTGTTTTTAAGTACAGTTTGATGCTACATGAAAGATGGATTATTACAAAAAATTGCCGATTATATATATAAATAAGTATATTTTGTTTGATATAAAAAAAGTTTGCTGTAACTAAGGACATAACTGATGTACCTACGTAAATTTGTGAATTAATAGTCTCATCCTACTTGATCTTGTACTCTTCCTTAGTCCCATGTTAAATAAAATTTATTTGACCGAACACGAGTTACTAACTCTTCCGTGAACATTAAATGTTATGACCCATTATGACCCTAATTTAGTTAGAAAACTAAATTTAAATAATTTGAAACTCTCATCAACGGCGTGTTAATACACTAAAGTCATCTATACAATATTATGTGGCTAAGTCCTTAACGAATCTTTCATTTTAAATCGTATTAATTATAAATTAGAGAATAAAATACACACGTCATGGTATCTTCTGCTACTCGTATACTAACTATTGTGTTTCTAAGTGATTCAGTACCAAAATACTCATTTATGAAACGAAACTGAATGAAATCGCCCATTGTGCGACGTAGTCATTGAAAAAAAAGAATGATCCCCTTTAGCAATAGATTAAAATTCAAAGTAAAAAGTAGAGTCAACACTACTTAATTTGAAATATATATTTCTATTCATATTAATGTTTAATAATTAGTACATTACAATGATCGAAACATTTTGACTCATTTTTTCTAAAATAATTAAAACAACCTTAAAAACCACCCGCACTGGCCTATTGAATCACTGTTGTCAATTATTATTTGCAAATTTGATAAATGTCTAATATATTTATGTATTATTTTATTTTGTTATAAAGTAGATGAGATATTCTAAAAACCACTAAAAGTAACGAAAACATAATTCAACGCGATTAAACTTATCGAAAAGCGCAGTAATTTAATTAAAAAGCTTATTTTCTGGAACGTACGCGAGTAAACACTTCGAAAACCAGTTTACCAAAAATATTAAATTAACAAGAAACAATTTCTAGAATGAATGAATAAATTCACAAACTCGTTTTAAACATGTACTAATAAATACTGTAAAACATAGATGTCCCGAATAAATAAAAAAAGTTCCAAAAACTTTCCGCTGAAATAAGCGGCAGGTTGACGCGTTAATTTTATCTCTTTAATTATTATTACGTCGTTACTTACCGGGTCTTTTTCCCGCGTTGTTTGGCTTCTGGCTTGAACTGGGATACGCCTGCTCGCCGTGACAGCGTGCCGCGTTCTGTATTCCACCCCCCTTTGCGACCGATGAGGAATAATGGCGACGCTTCCTAGGGCGCCTGCGCGACCCTATGACGTCAATGGTTTCGTTCAAAAGCATACAGGTTGTAGTTTCAAATACCGCAGTTGGCGCGAGATCGTGCCTGTAATACATTTATTAGACCAGCAGTCCTTTTTAGACTTACTCTACGTCTTTTACTTACGACTTAGATAGAAATATTTTGTAACCGCTATTGCCCAACTTTAAATTATATTGTTAATTTTTTTTTGACGCATCTAGTATTTCGATTTCCATTCTAGTTTATTTTAAATTTATATCAGTAGTTTTGTTATGAATGGGACTTATAAAGAAGTTTTTGTGACTCTTGTCTAGTTATATCTATCGTTTTTTTTAAGATGTCTACCGCAGTTTCCTTGCATCGCCAGACTTTGGGATCTACCGATCTATGTGAGCGGGCAGTTATCACATAACTGGCAATTAAGTTATTATAGTCTTATTTTCCTAAGGCATAGCATTCAGTAATTACTATGAAATATCGCAACTCTGTCTAATACCTACCGTGTTTTTTAAAATAGATCAAGTAGATCTATTTTACGAGCTTTTATAACTTAAATTCTTTTCTACTTAAAGCAGTAACTATTTATTCAAGATATAAATATCTACAATATCTCATCAAACTTAACTACTTAAACACATGATGAAAAAAACAGTCAATAAGTCATCCGCATCGCTGTCGACCGGAAGAGTGCCCAGTGTAAATTCCTTTGTTATTTTTTTTTTCGATTCTTAAGGTTAAATTCCTTAGAAGCGAGAGAATTTGAAGAATAAAGGGGTCTTTTTCCAGCAGTGGTATCTAAATTCTAATATAGGCTAGAACCTTAATACAGGAGTTATTGTTTTTATAAAAAAAAACTACCTTAAGACCTGACTATTTGTTGTACTATCTCTGTTGCTGCGCACAAAAGAAAGTTGTAAATATCAAATATTATTAATTTCAGCAGTTCTTAGTGGGGATTGGTCGTGGGTAGATAATAATTTGGTTTGTTAGGAACGAAACACATTTTTGTGGTCAGTAACACAAGTGTAATCTCATTTTTTTAAAGGTCAAAGTTAACCCAGCCGAGTTCGAGAGTATAATAAAATGTTTTATGATCGCGTGTTGTTTGATATCCTTGCATCTCTAGCAAAACAAAAAAATACAATATTTTTCATTAATTGTAAAATAGTAATATCGCTTGAAGCAAATATATTCCTATTACATTGTCTAACCATTTCTATACTTACTGATATTATAAATACTAAAGTAACACTGTTTAAACCGCTGGACCGATTGTGATGAAATTTGATATGGGGTAAGTTAAGATCCCAAGAAAGGACGTAGGCTACTTTTTGCCGCAAGAGCCAACAACCACGCGGGTGAAGCCGCGGCCAACAGGCCAACAGCCAGTAATCTAATAAAGGCCTTTATTAGCCATGTGAGCAAACCTAAGATGTAATATGTAGACATAATTAACATAATAACATTAATTGGTTAAATCATCTCTATCCTCTCTTAAAAATAATATCCAGTCCGTTTCTTTTACGGAAATAACAGGTCTCTTTAAAATAACATTAAATTATCGTTTCACTTTAATGGTATTTAGATTATGTTATAAGTATTAGAAACACCAGTTGCAAACAATAAAGGAAGATTAGACACACTCGTTTATCATTATTAATAGGTTTGCCCTTTAAAACCCAACACCATCACTGTAATGTGTCTATGTTAAGCGGCTCTGTTAGATTATCACCAAAAAGAGTAAATATACCAAATATATCAAGTGCTGAACAGGGGTTGAAGTCCTATAAAACGTCTATGCAAACGTGTTTTTACTTAAACGACGATTCTATTTATCTCCACTCAGTGGCGACTCAACAAGTAATATTCCTTCGGGCGACCCGCAATTTCTGAAAAGAAGAAAAGTATATACAACCTGTACCTATTTATGTACCAAGGTAACTACGGTAAGGTAAATACGGCAAAAGTTGTCGCAAGAATGGTGGACCCGTAACCGTGACTTTTAATGTTCAAGTTTGTTTTACAGCATACTTTTTAGTACAGCCTTGATTATAGGATTACTTTAGTTAATTAAGTAGAGACTCGGAATGTTAACCAGACCTGTATCATTACTATGGATTAATCTAATGTATGTACCAGTACATATACCTTTATAATATGATTCAAATACAGCCGAACACCTGCCACTCTAATCCCTAAACAACTCATTCCATTACGAATAATCACGATAGAGGTTTAAGGGTATAAATTGGATTGCTACCTACTTGTTTCTTTCTTTGACAATTTTAATTTTGAATCTACTTGAATCTACTTCTGTCTTAGATGAATAACCAATTCTGTTAAGGTCTATACTTTATGATCCCTGACGGTTGTGCTAAAATATTTTTTCCGGTTCATGTTTACATTTGTTGTATAGTTTAAAACAACGTAGAGTATCTTGTAGAGCGCATATTATAAATTCGCAGCGTCTTTAAAATTGCGAAAATAGTAGGTATAATGTGCATTGTGTCAAGATCTATTCGCAAACGGACAAATACACTTGGCTTTATTCCCAAATTCTTATCACAAACACAAGCCAGTGACTTGGCTAAATTCAAACAAGATTTAAAGTCGGCCAAAGAAGTTGTTGTTTTATCTGGTGCCGGGATTAGTGCGGAATCTGGTATTCCAACATTTAGAGGAAAGGATGGGCTGTGGAGGAAGTTAAATGGACCGGTCCTTGCTAGTCCTTCAACTTTCAAAGATGATCCTGGTTTAGTTTGGGAATTTTACCATTATAGACGGGAATTAGTATTGAAAGCAAAGCCTAATGCGGTAATATTTAATTTTCAATAATGTATAAGTACTTACAAATTAGTTATAGCTTTGTATCTTATTGCTTTAGATAGGTACTTTATTAGCATAAAAATTATGGGCTGCTTAGCTTCGCAAGTAGAAAAATCTATGCTCATAACTGTTGGTTTTAAGCGACTTTAAAAATCCTCACTTATACACGTATGTATGAAATCTTTTCCTAAGTATGTATGTATGTTTGTTATTTAGAACGAGGCTCGTTTATACTTAATACTATTATTTTTATTGTTCTAGGGTCACATAGCTGTTGCTCAGTATGAAGCGAGACACGCAAATGAAAAGAAAGTCACTGTGGTCACACAAAATGTAGATGGCCTCCATGCTAAAGCTGGCACCAACAGAATAATAGAACTTCACGGCAATCTCTTCAAGACGCGTTGTACAAAGTGTAACGAGGTGTTAGCTAACACCGATAGCCCTATATGCCCGGTATACAAATCTTTATTCCTCACTGAAAATCAATGGGTAATTAGGTAATATTAAAAAAAAACTAAGAGATAACCGTATTCCGGTTAAGGATCGCTGGTGCCTAGTTACTGCAGCTTAGCACTTCTAAACATTATACAAAGGGCTACGAAGAGACACAGTAATTGTACAAAGTGAATTTTTGAGTTGTTGTTTAGTGTGTATGTGTTAGACTAGCACACAATTATAAGTACTAGTGCGTGTTCGCGTCTGTGTGTAACTGTGTTTACGTATTTTGTAACCCCTAATCATAGGTGACATCTATGATAAAAAATATTTACATATAGGTATAGGTACCTACCTAATAATAAGATAACGTTTAAGGCACTGGCTGGTCGTGGATCTCCTTCTTCAAGCCAGCTGGTCTCTGACATCCAAGAGAAAGATCTCCCGCATTGCAAAAAGCCCGACTGCGGTGGTTTACTGAGACCACATATTGTCTGGTTTGGTGAAACTTTAGAATTCGCTGTAGTGGAACAAACAGGTAATAATATAAAATAGAATTTTAAAAATATCATATTGGTTAAAATTATGGTATAGTAGGAACTAAGCATCTCTACAAGATTCATTTACTTAAGTACTTATATCCGCTATCTAAATTAAGCGGCAGGCTAGGGCGTCGAACTTGCAATCGTGTGGTTGCGGGTGCGAATCCTATCCATTATACTACCGACGTGAGCCCACTCGTAACACAAGCATTTAGCTTAGCACGAGGGGTTAACGAGATTAAATAATGTCAACTCATGGCTGGTCAATTTGGACTACTATCACTACTATGCTAAAGAACAGCTCCTAAAACCGCAATTGTAGTAGTAACACAGTCATACTTACATGTATTATTGTACACGCATACCTACTCAGCGGCTACTTACCGGCTATCAGCCTATTAAACGATTGTAGATACTAGGTGTGAGCTATGACCAATAAACCAAGGTAGGCAGACCCATAGATTAGAGATAATAGATACATAATTATGTGAACAATCGTTAAATAAAGTGATGGGTTTTATTGTTTTTGTCCTAGATGCGGTCATATCAAAGTGTAACGTGTGCCTAGTGGTGGGAACATCATCGCTAGTATTTCCCGCAGCTGCATATCCATCCGTGATGGCCGCAGGAGGGACAATAGTGGCTGAATTCAATATTGAACCCATAATAACATCGCATAAATTTAATTATTATTTTGAAGGTCCTTCTTCAGTCACCTTGCCACAGGCTCTTAGCAAGTAGTCTAAGAAAAATACCCACCTAGATAGTATAAATATTTTTATATTATTTCGATAAGGTATTAAAATAATAATATAAGAAAATAAAGATTTTTACTGCAATAGTTGTGAGCAAAGTAGTCTGCTGCATGCCTTTCTTCATGCATTTTATGATAGAGTACAAATAAAGTAAGTGGGCAAACTCTCGGGACGATGCATCAATCAGGATTACAGGGCAGAGCAACGAGCTTCGGCTTCTGTGTCACAATACAGATTAGTGTATACTACATAAGTACCCAGAATATATGTACCCTGTATTGTAATTCAGTTCTGTATGTATTTTGTTATCATAGAGCATACATTTAACATTGACGTGGTGCAACCGTAATACCTATTTACATGTACATATATTATTCGAGAACACAGATTAGAGACTAGTAATATTCGAGAACCCTATCTTTATAAAACTACATTAGACTAAAACAGTAATACAGCTGTTGTGTGGCTACTTGAACTGCAACGTTATTTTTATATAATCTGTACCTTATACCATAGACTATTTCAACAAACTGGAATATCCTCTGTAGTCTGTGTGAAAATTTCTATTCTCTACTGCCTCCGGCGTTCTCCGCTGTAGTAGCTTGGCTTGATTGTGTCTATTTTGTGATCAATATCCAGGTTTATGTAACTAAATACGTTTAAAATAGTGCGCTAACTGTATTTTTTTGTTATCTCATTAGTTAATTCATGTTATAAACTAAGAACAAGTGATAATATGCAATCAGGAAGTGGTCCTAAAAATCCACCATGGGCTCGGTCAAACGTGAACACAAATATGACCGGCATGAATCCGCAAATCATGGATCCAAATGCAATGATGACGCAACAAGGTATGATGCAGTTTCAACAAACTCCGGCTGTGTTTAACCCTAGTATGATGCAAGCTCAAAGTGGCATGGCTATGCCAATGGGTGGACAAATGCCAATGAACCAAATGACTCAAGGTCAAATGTATCCTGGCAATGTTGTGGCTTATCCGACGCCCCGAGCTATGAATCCGGGAATGTATCAAAATACCCAAACAAGTCAGTCGTCCAACAGCTCCGATCAACGTGTTTTCACTGGTACTGTAACAAAGACTCACAATGACTTTGGTTTTGTTGATCATGATGTTTTCTACCAAACATCTGTATGTGCCAAAGGTATCATTCCTAAAGTCAATGATCGAGTCCTTGTTGAAGCATCTTACAACCCAAATATGCCATTTAAATGGAATGCAACCCGTGTGCAAGTGTTACCTAAAGCTGGACCAAACCAGAAGAATGCTCCTAAGCAAAACAATTATAACGCTGTACCGCCTCCTGTCAAGAAATCAATGCCGTCCCGTCGTGATGAGAGGCCTCCTCGTAGAGATGAGAGGGTGAGAATCAAAGCCTACATGTTTTGCTTGAATAAATTATTTAAAAAAAAACTTAATATAAAATGGCTTACAAGTTGCTGTTATTTATGTTAAATATTGGTATTTTGTTTCTTATTTTATGTTATTAAAATGTGTTTGCATCACCCAACAGCAGAAGAGGTCTCGCTCTAGAACTCGTTCTCGCTCCCGCGATCGCCGTGATAGCCGCAGTCGCCGTGATTCTCCGCCCCGCAAGCGCCCAATCATACACCAGCCATCGCCCATCAAATATGTTGTTCGTGTGCCAAGGATCCCGCTGGACATGTAAATATATTTGTTATGGAATTACCTAATATATACATTGAAACCATAAATATTATGCAATACTTTTTGAAACATGGTTTTTTAATATTTTTCAAAATAAGTATTTATCACTGGATCTTTGTTAGAGGTTCTAAGTTTATCATAATTCTTAGATATGAACTGCTGTCATAATCGAGTTTCAGACATTACTTAGTTCTAGTGCACTATGATCCTACAGACAAACTACTAAAGAATTGTTCTTTGGGACAATTATTATCATAGCTCTGAAGTTAATATTCTGTGTTAGATAAATTATATTCTTTAATATTTTGTGTACTAGTAATTAATGCAAAAAAAAAAACTGAAAATATGGACCATAAAATTTTTGTGTTGCACAATTTGCCACATTGTAAAAAATATAATTTCATGCAGTAACATATAAATAAATTTGCTATCTCTAGGTTAATGTTGACAATAATGTTATTTCATTTTCAGCCAAAAAATGGATGTTCCAGGTCTATCTCAAAGATACACAAATCTGTATGTGCCTTCTGACTTTTTCAATGCCCAAGTAAAATGGGGGGAGACATTCCCACCACAAACTCCATTTTCCATTAACAATCCATGTGCTTATCATATTATGAATAAAGAAGTAGATTGTCCTGTGCCTAATGACTCGATTTTAGAGCCATCAGATGCTGATTACAGGTTTTCAGCTAAAGTAAGTGATAAAAAAATATTTTACTTATCTATCTATATATATAAAACTCTTCCGTTACTGACTGACTGACTGACTGACAGACAACGCACAGCCGAAACTACTGATCGTAAAGAGCTGAAATTTGGCATGTGTGTTTGTTGGGAGGAGTAGGCTACCACTAAGAGAGGATTTTTGGAAATTCCCCCCCAAAGGGGAGAAAAGGGTGGTAAATGACAGACAACGCACAGCCGAAACTACTGATCGTAAAGAGCTGAAATTTGGCATGTGTGTTTGTTGGGAGGAGTAGGCTACCACTAAGAGAGGATTTTTGGAAATTCCCCCCCAAAGGGGAGAAAAGGGTGGTAAATGACAGACAACGCACAGCCGAAATTACTGATCGTAAAGAGCTGAAATTTGGCATGTATGTTTGTTGGGAGGAGTAGGCTACCACTAAGAGAGGATTTTTGGAAATTCCCCCCCAAAGGGGAGAAAAGGGTGGTAAATTGAAAATACTACTCCACGCGGACGAAGTCGCGAGCAAAAGCTAGTTTTCTTATATTTGATTTTAAATGTCTGAATTATAAATTTTCGTTATCAGTCACACTATCCTTATTTTTCAGGTCATGTTAATCAGCATGCCAACATTGGAGACTTTGTATCAAAAATGTGGACTCACCAAAGTTGATGAAAAAGAGAAACGCTCCAACACCAATAAAACTCCATTGCATCCAACCAGACTTATAAAGTTTCTCGTGGGACAAAAGGGAAAAGGTGGTGAAAACTTCGCTATAGGTGGACCCTGGAGCCCATCCTTAGATGGTGAAAATCCTCAGTCTGATCCAAAAGTTTTGGTAAAGACTGCAATTCGCACTTGTAAAGCTTTAACAGGCATTGATTTATCATCATGCACTCAGTGGTAAGTGTCATTTTGTAATAATTTAGTGACTAACGTCCTACTTTGCCAGTACTTTGCTTAGAATCATGAGCTGGGCTGGGAGTTTCTTCTCGTCATATTTATTTAGCAAGCAGCCATGCACAGGGTTATAATTTTGACATTACGGCTAAGAGACAGAAGAAGCTTTATCCCACTATTGATCCTCGTATTAGTCATGGTACACACATTCCTTAAGTGAGAGTATGGAGGCGTTCGTACATCGCGGAAGGCGCAACTGATTGGATGCAGACCCGATGTACCACGTACCAAAACAGCAGTATTTTAACTCTCGTAGCGGATGTGTCGTGTCCATGTCTGCAGTCGGGTGGGCGACGCGAGCGTTGCGCTTGTGAGTATACTATAACTGTATTACCCATGCAGGTACCGAATGGTGGAGTTTTACTACTGGCGCGAAGGCAGCGGCGGCAAGTCGCGGCTCGAGTGTGTGGTGTTGTTCCTGCCCGACGTGTGGTCGGCGCAACCTTCGCGTGTCGACTGGAACAGCGTACAGGAGCAGTATAAAGCAGCCTGCGATACCGCCGTGCAAAAGCTCGAGAGCGACCAACCGGAGTCCAGCAAGCCTAAGCCACAAGCGCCGGCGACTGCGGCAGCGGTGGCGGCCGACACTTCTGCGGCGGACAAATCGCAAATTGTTTGTTCCCAGTTTTGTTTAGTTATGTTTCCGGCTGCGCTCTCCTAAAATATTGGAAGGACAACGTGTTCGTGCTGCCGACTTCAAACAGTCCTGTTGTAATGCGGACATCGCCTGGGCATAGATAATATTATAATAATCAAATCGTTCTCACCCTTCACAGAATAAATAATTTAGTAAAAACCCTCCTTCAATAGTTAAATCACAAGTTGAACACCCTAAAGTTAAATAATTAATTATATACATACTGTCCTTGAGTTCAACTGCTGAGAAATCGATACAAATACTCATGTGCTATAATGTTTTCAGGATAAAGAATTGGATAGTAGCACTATAACTATTGATGAAAATGATGATGATGAAGAAAAACCAGAACCTACCCATTATTCAAAAATAGATCTGAGGTCTATAAAAGTGGACCAGTTAAGACAAGAATTACGCGCCCGTAACGTTAGTTGCAAAGGTAAGAAATGTAAATGTATTGTCGGTAAGCTTGCTATTTATTTAAACGAATCAACGTTTAAACATGCATATTATTGAGATTTCGACAGCCGCGATAGCTCGTTAAGGCCTCTTGTTGAGCCCGAAAGAAGTCGGGACGATTCCGATAATGCGCGTGGGTAAACCGTTGAATCGTTTTAACAGTTATGAATACGTTTCACGGGAGTATTTATACAAAGCTTATTGCTAATTCCATTTAAAAAACAAACTTAAAATTTTGTATATCTGCATTAGGACTGAGATCTCAACTTGTGTCTCGGCTTTCTAAACTATTGAAAACTGAAGAATCCGAGGACAAAAAAAGCGACGATGTCATGGAGTTGGAGGATGATGAGCAAGAACAGGAGAAGAAAGAAACTGAGCCAGAAAAAATTGAAATTAAAGATGATAAAGAGGAGGAAGTTGATAAGAAAGTCGAAGTGAAAGCAGATGAAATTGAAAAGAAAGATGAGAAACCTGAAAAAGTTGAAAAGAAAACTGAAAAAGAAATTGAGGAAGAAAAAAGAAAGGTACCCACAAGTTTTTATCAAGTGGTTTGTTTTATGTTCATACTTTGAATTATGTAAAATCTGTACCCATTGTTTATGTTCTATAAAAAGGTTTCATAGATTAGGTTTAGCCAGGACGTTGCTGCCAATATTCTAGGAAGACAATGGTACAAAACATGTTCTTATGTATTGAGTAAAATATTTATTAATTTGCTCAAAATTGATTACAATATTAATTAAGAATCCTTTAAAATTTTACCATTATGGAATGCTAATATACCAAAATGTATTATGAAATTATAATTTATTTTACAGTTGGAAAAAGAAAAGCAGTTACGAAAATCTCGTTACGATATCCCGCCAACACCTCACATCATCGTACACCCGTCGAACACTGCAAAGGGCGGAAAATTCAACTGCAGCGTCGCTACACTCTCACTGCTATTAGATTATCGTATCACCGATAATAAGGAACATAGCTTTGAGGTATGTATAAATATTATAATTGATTAAAAAAAAAACAATATAAAGAAAAGTTTTATTTAAATATCTAATATTCGCATAAACTTCAGGGAGTAAATAGATATGAATATGAATTCTGAATCTGAATGACCTTATTAATAAACTTATTTGTTACAATAATTATTGCAATATTTATTTCAGTTGTATTAGAACTTTAAAAAAATATGTGTAATAAAAGATATATTTGTTCTAGTTGTTCGTATTTGCCGAGTTATTTAACGAAATGTTGATGCGTGATTTTGGCTTCTACATTTACAAGACTTTATACACCTTACCGGAAAAGACGGAAGAAATTAAAGAAAAAGAGAAATCCGAAGATAAACCGGAAAAGAAGGTTGAGGAGAAAAAAGACGAAAAGAAAGATGAGAAAAAAGATGATAGGCGTGAGGATAAACGCGAGTCACGGAGGCGAGATAGAAAGGTACTGTGAAATAAATATAATTAATAGTTTTATTTTTATTTATTACTCATTTATCACATGCGGTGAGCATATCTATACATCTATACATATAATAAAATCGTAAACGACCAGTGTCTGTACATTGAATATTTTGGAAAAAAAACTACATACACACGTTCTATTCATGTTCCTGAAGCCGAAAATATAGTTTTTAAAATTTTTGTCTGTTTGTCTGTGCGTTTGTACGCGATGATCTCAGAAGCGACTGAATTGATGTGAATGCCGTTTTGACTGACGTATTGCTCTAACCTTCCCATAACATTTAGTAGTTATTTCATCGAAATCGGTGCATAAACAAAAAAGTTATGTACATTTGAATCAATAGAAAGCGACATCGGCGATACAAAGTCCAATTTAGGAAGAGCTCTCATCAATATGGTCGTCCGTATTAAATAGGGATCAAACCTTAAATTAACACAATCTCAATTCATCTGGACACGTAATATTTTACATATAAACAACAAAGAAACCATGGCAAAAATAACGTTGCCATAGCGATCAGTTTATTGAAGTATGAATAACTATTTACGATGCTTACAGTAGTGTTAGACAGCTCGGTGGTTATACGATAGGAAATGTGAAATATCTTGCCGTATGTTCAAATCCTGAAATCCTGATCCTGATGTTACTACATATTTTGATTTTTTATTTCTAACACCGACTTTATTACAGAAGTTTAAATGTATCGGGCTAACCCTTTTTGTGTTTTTGTATTATTTTTTAGTAGTAAGTAATTTTTTACACAGATGGTTATTACAACAATTCTTTAATACGCTCAAGATAGCTTGCTGCTCATGTAATTTTTGATGCCTGATCGAGACAAACAAAAATGCATAAAGTTTTTACAATCACACTTTACTCTTAGACAGGTGAAGGTCATAGACAGTTAGAAGATAAGTCCACCATCTCAATTCCGCAATTTCTGCGACTTACATAAAAGAAACCAAATTGTCAAATACCTGTAACAGTCGACTTGAGCCATCTAAAGCGCATTCAGTGATTCAGTCAGTCAAAAATATTTTTCACATGCATACCTATTACGACTGATCAGCGCGAACAAAGTCGCGGGTACAGCTAGGTCCTCAAGGTTACTTTATTCATCTTTTTGTCTATATTAAGCTGAACGGACGGTATTTGAATATCGCATCGACTACTGATTATAATGCCTGTGTGTGACGAGATCTGATGGCAAACTGCTAAGCTGGCATAAATAAATATACAGGATAAAGCGCCTGTTCCAGCTTTTGATCTGGTCATTGTTATTATTTTATACACTATGGATGTATTTATCTAGACACTATTTACGGAAATCCATGAGATCTCTGATTTTCGTAAATTCAGCTTTGGTCAAAATGTGCACGTCAAAATTACAATCTACCATTTCCCAAGCTATGTTGAAGTAAACTTAATTTTTCACCGGTTACAGTAATTGTAGATACCCTGAATAATTCAGTAGGTAGATATATTTTGGTAAGAATGGTAATCAGGATCATTATGACCAACAAACATCATAATATAATTATGACCATCGGACAGTCGTGTGGATGTAAACCCGGCAAAACTGCCTGACCCTGAATTCCGATCTGAAACCTCGCTCACGGTAGTCGCGATTATGAACACTAGACTTACGAGGCAACCTGTCATGAAAATTGCATAAAATACAGGCCTATAAACGTCCCACTGCTGGGCACAGGCCTCTTCCCATAAAGAGAAGGAATTTAATGAGCATTGATCTCGCTTGCTCATTGCGGGTTGGCGATTTCAATTGGTAATGGTTTAAAAAATGGTTGGAATCCAGGTTTCCTCACGATGTTTTCCTTGACCGATTGTCATGTAAGTCTTAGAATGATGAAGAAAGTACATATTACTTTGAAAAAGTCACATTGGTACTTGCCTGGGTTCAAATCTGCAACCACGTGCATGTGAATCCGGTCATTGAACCGCTAGGCCACCGAAACATGGAGACATGAAAATTACATATTTAGCTAGAAATTGTTTATACGCATTTAGCGTTTTGTTGCCGCTTTCTATCTCCCGGCCGCCTACAGTGATCCTCCCTTTTGCTCTATTCCAGTACCGTAATGCAAAGTTATAGGCAAGGGTAAACAGGACTATCTGGTATAACACAAAAAGAAAAGAGCCTGGAAGTCCAAAAACGACCAAAAGAGAAGTGAATGCCCTTCTATAGACACCATAGTAATATTTTGGACAGTGGACATCGAAAAATGTAATTCTTATGAGCTATTTTTGCTCACAGCTATATTGACACTTGGCTAAATATCAAACTCAAAATAAATATCGTCGAAACAATCCTTTAAACGTTCAAAGGAAGCTGCAATTACACAGACGAATTTTGTTAAGGCCATTTGAAGGGAACTCTAAATACCTACCTAATGGAGATACCAAACGCGATAAGGCGATAACGTTTCTTTATTCCTTTAACATATAAATTGAAATCTATTTCATTTTCAGCTGCATCCATGTTTTTCAAAAATCGCGAGCTAATACAAACATGTAACTACAAATATTTCTGACTCTAGGTCCCGCAATCTTATTTGTGTGTAGTAGTCTACAGAAGAACATTTATCTAAAGAACAAAAATACATCAAACTACATCCTTCGTACAAAGCCTTCATAAAGTTTCAAAAACTTTTAAATTTCAGTCATAGAATAAACATAAGTGTAAATATTTATCTTCTACCTACGTACAATAAGCAACTTTGTTCTAAGATTTTGAAAATCAATGTTGATGACATAATTATGGTTTATGGCCACGTCTTATGTTAACCCAAACGATACAAACATTTTATTGAAATTGATCAATTATAAAATTTCCGAGGTATCGCGTAACAAACGAAAAGAAAATATCAGTCGACTTGAGCCATCTAAAGCGCATCCAGTGATTTCAGTCAAAATATTTTTACACACTTATACCTATTACGACTGATCAACGCGAACAACGTCGCGGGTACAGCTAGTTTGTAATAAAGTACAAACAAACTACAGATTTTACTACATGCAGGACTAAGCTAATAAATGTTTCCCTGATATTTAGTTGCTATAGGCAGTTTAAGGCATATACTTACCTATAGCCTTTTCAGCATTTAGTCTTCATGTTGTGGTTTTTGTTGGCTATATGCAGAATAGGGGAAACACTCCCGAAAACGAAGAAAGCAAATAGTTATGTAGTCATTGTGAAAAGAAACAATGAAGATTAATTAAAATGGTTTTTTTTTAACATTATTCATGCTAAATCATGTACACTACACATTTCATCAAGTTAATTGAACGTTACCAAGACTATTTTGTTTTCATCCAGATTTTTTGTTTCTGGCCATCATAATTATTGGTATCATGGCTACAATTGCCTGTCGTTATTTTCGGGAGTTATCCCTTTACACCTGTATACACAATACTTAGTTTCATATTATTATAGGAGAGTCCCAGTGATGATGAACGCAGCGGCTCTCCGAAACGTCGCGGCCGTGGCGTTGAGTTACCGCCAGACCCTTACCTCTTGCTCTCCCTTGTATACTTTGACACGTCACGCGGAGGTAGCATGACCAAGAAGGATCTACAAAACCTATTCATGAGCCTTGGCCTACAACTGTCTCGCTCCCAAATCAGATCTGTACTGGAGAAAGTCTGCGTAAAAGAAATTTTCAATTACAAGTAAGTTACACTTTTAAAAAGATGCTAAAATAGATATGTATCGGATAATTTATTTCGAATTATTTAAATTAAATTTAACAATATTTTAGGGCACTTATACAAACCATCAGAGATGTTGCATCTGGGGCACCAGAGGCGATACAAGATTTCCCATTAGACAGCACAATCATAACTAATGATGTACCAACACATGTAAGTATAACAGTAAATAAATAAATGTGAACCTCACATTCATTACTCCGAATCCGAAAAGTAAGTAGTAAAAGCACTTATGTTATGGGATCAGAGATGACGAAGGTACCATAAACACCCTTACCCGAGACAATGTAGAAAGTGATTTTCTACATTAACCCGTCTGGGGACCTCAGAGCTGGGGACACCTTGTTTTTGTTTTAATTTTTGAAAAGATTACTAGCAATGTGGGTTGCACATTACTAGTAATCTCGTTAACCCCTCGTGCTAAGCTAAGATGCTTGACTTTACACCTTGAAAACCGGTGTGTACGCCACTCGACCACGGAGGTCGCCAGCAACCAGTAAACATATTATTTACGTTTCCACATATCTAAATTTTTAGTTATGTCGTACATGGGATAATAATGCGTCGATACATTTTTAGTGCCTATTTATAAACAATATTATTCTTATAGATTGCGGAATTGGAGGAGGCTATAGCTTCAGGCAACAGAAACTTGTTGCCTTTGTTCCAACCACTAGGCGATGACTCCGAACATAAGCCTGGGGAAACAAAGGATGTTACTGATTCAGGTATAAAAGTCATGCTTACTATGAAATGTATTTGTGAAATAATGAAAGATATGAAATAAAAAAGCGCTTTTTAAGTTCGTGGAACGGCATGTGACGTGACACGGTGGCAAAAATTGGTCCGGGAAGTGACTTATAATACACTATTTTCGTATTTTTTGTAAACTGAGCAAGATATCCATTTGTGTGTACAGGCATGGTGATGTACAAGTCGCGGCTGGTGGATGTGGGCGCGCTGGTAGCGGCAGAGGCGCGCAGTGCGGCGGCGCGCGCTCGGCTGGAGACGGCACTCGAGAGCACACGCGGCGCGCTGCGGGCCGCTCGGGCCGCCGCCGCCACCACGCAGCAGGCCGAGCGCGGCGCGCAGTCCCAGCTCAGCGACCTCAGCGCCAGCCTCACCGCCGCGCGCGCCAGGATCGCCTCGCTCACGGTTAGTACACACGCAGCAGGCCGAGCGCGGCGCGCAGTCCCAGCTCAGCGACCTCAGCGCCAGCCTCACCGCCGCGCGCGCCAGGATCGCCTCGCTCACGGTTAGTACACACGCAGCAGGCCGAGCGCGGCGCGCAGTCCCAGCTCAGCGACCTCAGCGCCAGCCTCACCGCCGCGCGCGCCAGGATCGCCTCATACATTTATCTTTTCAACATCCTTTTTTTCTGTTTTGTGTTTCTTCCAATCATACTTAATAATAATTTCGTATTTATTTTATTTTTCAGGCTAGCTCTAAGATATTCCATTCGGCTTTGAAGAGCATTCAATCAAAGGTAGAAGCCGTTGTTAACATTAAATATGAAGATGACGACGTCGTAGAAATTGTCAATGGACCTGCACAGTATGTACACTATTTTTTTATAGTACTTGAACTTATCCCATAAACAATATAGTAATCATCTGTTGATATGTAATCGTATTATTTAATTTCTAGGAATGATAAGGATTCAAAGAAAGATTCCAAAATAGAAAAACAAGAAAACAAGGATTCATCTGCCACTGAACAAACTTCAAGTGAGGCGAAAACTGAAGACAAAGCAAAAGGAGAGTCACAAAATGAGGATAGTAAGGCTCAGGAAACTGACTCTGCGGAAAATATGGATCTCGATGATAAAGAATAACATTCATAAAACTTAGGCATTTATATAAATGACCTTCAAAGACATAGTTATATAAACTGACTATAAACGACCTCTTGCAACCTTTTTAAAAGTCCTAAGAGCGACTTTTACCAATACATACTTTAAAAAACTTGAACTTGGTGATTAAGGTATCTTCTATGTTTAAACTTAAGATTTATGGTAAATGACTGTAACTTTTAGGAGTAATACAATAACTATTAATATAACGAACTTTATTGACCAAATAAAGTTGTTTGTCTCAAATATTTCTCAGAATCAAGTATTCCTTTCCTCCAAAATTAATTATTAGTTTCATGATGTCTTAAATTTGACGTGCCAGATTTCTATATACGTATGGCGCAATCCTGGTCGATAATTACCTTGTTTAGTTTGACCGCTAATGTACATGTTCAATTATATTATATGTAACGAGGGTGGATTCAGAATTATTTGTTCTAACTAAGCTTACAAAAAGGGCTTACTGGTAATTATTCCAGTAAATCAAATCAAATATTTTCTATTACGAATTAGAATTCAGAAAGCAGTCTTCACGTAATATAAAAGAGTATTATACTACTTTACTCAAACGATAGTCACTAATCACATATTGATTGAGCATGTTTGGCTAATAATTCATGGACTAATACTAATCTATGTTTATTGAACTTACATAAAAGGGCCAAAATTTTGATTTTTTTTTATGATAACTGAAAGAGAATTTTTGATTGTTGGACCAGATTATTATTATAAGGTAACAAAACAATACAAAATCACACTTATGAATATAACTTTAGTAACACAAAAAAGTGAGAATTATACACATAAGATTGTCAAATCTAGTTTATGTATTGGTGTGAATTTTATAACAAATAGGTTACTTGATTCGAAGCATTCTTTTGCATTGTTTTGTCTAGATTTAAGTATTTCTGTGCATTTAAATGCAATAAAATAGATTCGTGAACCAAAAGGATTTTTTTTTATTTTTCACATACGGTCATCTGATCCCAAACTAGGCAGAGCCTGTACTATGGTAACCAGACAACTGATAAACATACTTATATATTTATAAATACATACATATTATAGATAAATAACACCCAGACACCGAACAAATGATCGTGCTCATCACACAAAGATTTGTCCTGGGTGGGAATCGAACCCACGACCTCCGGCTTAGCAGTCAGGGTCACTAACCACTAGACCAACAGGCCCGTGGAATTCTTATTTTATAGAAATTAAAACAAACTTTCATGTAGCTAATTTTATTTATTTTACTATTAGAATAAACTGTATTAATAAAGTGCTCACCTTTGAATCTCAAGTAAGTATTATATTAATTTTTGTAATAAAGACAATTTCAAATACACAGATATGCTACACTAAACACTTAACGTAATGTTAACTACATAACCAAATACTTGATTGAATTTGATTATATTTTAGCTTAAGAATAATAAATTTGTCTATTCTTCTAACATGGAGAGTATACTTAAAAGAATATTTAAATATCAAGAAGATAATTATAACATACTTTATGCTTAATATGAGTAATGAAGTAAATACACTTATTATAAGGTGCGTGTATAGTGAATCAGGATTACACACAAGGTTCGACATAGTTTCCGGGGAAGAGACCTGTTACGCCGTCCATAACGCCTTCCCACCAACCGTCGTCATTCTTCTTCAGCACATAGATCACAGCACTCTCTTGGAATGATAGCTCATCTTCTTTGTCAGCATAATAGTCGTAGATTGCTACCACTATTGAAAAGAACACAATTTTTCATGAATTCATGTTTAAAAAAAAAACAAATCATATTTTAAAAATCTTGATATTTTACCTTTTTCGAGATAGTTTTTGGGCACCCATCCAGGTAAGTCCTCTTCATCAGGCACAATAGCAGGAACTGCATTAGTGTACTGAGTACCAATCTTGTTCTGTAAATTAAATACAAAATAATTAAAATGATCTCAAAACATCCAGCATAGGTCACAGTCATGTAAATGAAATCTTACATTCAGATGGTGAGGTCTGCCAAATGCATCGTGCGCTAGTTCGTCATCCATGGGCGGTGGCGGTAACGGCGGCGACACAGATCCACCTCGGATTGAACCACCTCCTGCAGATGACGATGAAGCACGCTATAATATAAACAAAAAAAAAACAATTTTAAAAGATACAGCATATATTTGCACATCACCAGACGCCGCCACTGTCATTTGAGATCGTCAATTAGGTCCAACTAGTCAAAAATAGACAAGTAAATTATTGAAGCCCAAATTGATCACAAAATAGTTATAAATTTACTAAGAAAATAACAAAACAAACCTGTCCAGGTAGACTCATGGAATGTTGGCTGTGTTCACCATCAGAACCAATCAATGGGGATGGTGGGGCTGAAAAATGTATATATTTATATTAGCTTTCATCTAACAAAAAATACCTGTCATGTTTGCTTGACGAAGGTGACCAAGGTTAACAAATCACTATGGATAATGGTAAATTATATACTAACGTGGCATGCTGGAATGCAAATCTTGTTGGGAATAATTGGATGTAGCTTGATGTTGATTTGGGTGTACCATTCCAACCTAGAAATAAAATCACATACAACAACTAGTACTTGCACAAATTATTATAATGGATTATATTATGCTATAGTGATATCAAGAACAATAGTTGTGGATTACTGTAATGTGTTATAATTAAGACTAGGAGAAGCATGCAGTGAAACATAATATTAATGGTATATTATCTTCATCTGTTCTTAATTTACATTTTACAATATAATTGTACAAGAAAATAAAGCAGGCATAAGATACAAGTATGCATACAAACAGAATAATTTAATACAGGACTTTAAACATCAACTAAAAAATATTGTAGTGTGTACTTATGTGATTGTTGTGTTAAAGCTAGGAAAGAAAAATACACATTAAGTTCCCCTGTCATGATATTATTGATTAATACTTTTGTTAATGAATAATGTAATGTAGCAGCTGTAGTCTTATGGCTAGGGCGTCGAACTTGCGATCATGTGCTTGCAGGTCCGAATTACAGTTACCCCACCCATTACAGTACCAATGTGAACCCAGTTGTAACATGAAGCTTATCACGAGGATAACACGAATACTAGTAATGTGCAAAGCTCCCACATTGCTAAAAAGCTTATTTTTTAAAGACATTACTTTCATACCTGAGGTTGAGCAACAGGCAGTGTGGAGTATCCTGGCGGGCGCCGTGGATAGTTAGGCGCGTAATGCGACGGAACCTGGGGTGGGGCCACTGCCGGCGGCGTGCGGTATTCGCGAGAAGATTTACCTGATTACATTTTACTTAACATCAATACATAATAAAAATAAGGTGATAATATAAATGTAATAATTAAAATACAAATGACTATGAGACAGCCAATGCTAGTCACCACACCAATTAGCACTGTGTGCTCCATGCTGCGTTTAATTTTATAGAAAGTAATTAATACTATTATATCACCAGAAACTAAAAGGATCACAATAATTAAAAATTAGAAACAAATCTTTTAAAGAATGTTTCACTTAATAAAAAAGTATTCACACAAGAATACCTTTTAGTTCTGCAATGCAATGAGTAGAAAGAATAATAAAACATATGTTTACCAAGAGTGCCACGCCCCAGGGTCCCAGTATTAGCAGCAGCTGCAGCACGTACGGCAGCTGGTGGTGTTGGTGGTTTAGTAGTTGGTGCTGGCAATGTTGCAGCACTTGGTGCTGATCCAGAGCGGCGTCCCCTGGGTGTCCCACTTGTAGCTCCATTCCAACGAGCACCATGACCAATATCATCCAATGCTGATAAAGAATAGAAGTGTATTAAATATTCAAGTTTAAAATACAAAGCGTAAATTATTTATCGTTTCCTAGTATTACCTGTGTAATCAATGCTCTTCCTTACATATTTGATAGGTTTCTCTGGATTAGCAGGAGCAATAATTTTGTACTGCCTGTTAGTCACTTTATTTGCAGTCAAAACTCCAATCTCTCTGCGTGCCACCTTCTCCTTGTGAATGGAGACAGTTTGAGCTATATGGTTCATTTGACCTTCCATTTCAGCCAACTGCATTGTTTGTAACTCCAGCAGTTGCAGGAAGTTATAAGCCAGAGTATTTATTTGATATGCTACACTTGCTAAAGACTGTGTTGTGTAGTTTTTGGTGCTCTCCAATGCAAGCCTCTTATTTTCAGATTGAAAGTAATTTGCTTCGCAATAATCAGCCACTCGTTCGAGGTTTGTGTGGCTATCCGTCAGATGACTGCGCCCTTCAGGGATCTCAGTTTGTAGTAATGCTGCTAATTCAGCCATTTTGCTTCGAGGTACTGAAAATAAAAACCGCAATAAAAATACAAGTCCCTTTCATTGTAATTGACATTAAAATGATTGTAGGACAAAAAAAAGCGACAGTTGTAATCAATCAGGATACAATAAGTACGATCTACAGGAAATAAATTAATAAACTTACATTTTCACAAGATATAGAAAAAAATATCAATCATCAATATACACAAACTAACACATTAATTATTATACCACTAAAGATAAATAATAATCTGTATATACACAAACAGACGAATAAATTGTTCAACTTGGGTGGGACGTCCAGTCATTCACAAAATAATTGATAGGTAGCGTTTGATTTTGATATGATAAATTACTCTACCATAGACACAGACATCCGCAATCCAAAAAAGTCACAAATACTCAAAGAATGACAGTGACATCTGACATGTTATGTGAGTCAGAGACAAAGACATTGTACTCTACTAACTTGGTCAGAGAGTACTGTGCGAGGTCAATGCGAGGTACGTAGTAGAATCAAGGAGTTTATATAGTATAGGGAGTGAGCGCTTTCTGTAAAAAAGTGTTCCTAATTTTTCTTAGAAAGAGAGGCACCCAAGTTAGTATTTCGTACTCTTCTGTCAATTCCCATGTGTTGACCATGCATAAAAAAAAAGTCCCACTTTAATGAAATAATATTTAATTTTAATGCTAATTTATATTTTGCAACCAAATAAACCTAATGAAAAATAAAAATTAAATAAATGCTCAACCATTACCAAAATAAATTTTAAATATAGTGTCGGAAACAACAACAAAGGGTAGCATGTGTGTGTTCAGGATAGCCGACATCAGTGGGTTTTTCAATGAAACACTAGATCATGTATCATCATCTTTTACTCTCTTTGTTATCATTACATAAGACAGCTCCCGAGATTGCCCACCCATCGCCGCTTACTAGTGCCAGGCCAGAGAGAACAAGCGGCGGAACAAACTCTCCAGCGGCACGCTGTCGTCTAGTTGCTTTACAATCAATTCACTAACATCAAATCACATGGCTCGCTAACACATTAGTAAACGCATTATTCACAGAGATTTGCAGACGTGTCCTTCTATTATCAAATTTACCATTCAACAACCATATTCGTGTCATTTTCACAACAATTCTCGGTAACACACCAATCTATTCCAATTCGACATTAATTCACCACACGAACACTAATACTTTTGGCGGGAATTAACCACACGTCACAACTTTGGTTTTATCTAAGCATACTGCTTGACGCAAGGAGTTTATATAGTATAGGGAGTGAGCGCTTTCTGTAAAAAAGTGTTCCCAATTTTTCTTAGAAAGAGAGGCACCCAAGTTGGTATTTCGTACTCTTCTGTCATTTCCCATGTGTTGACCGTGCATAAAAAAAAGTCCCACTTTAATGAAATAATATTTGATGCTAATTTATATTTTGCAACCGAACAAATCTAATGAAAAATAAATATTAAATAAATGCTCAACCATTACCAAAATATATTTTAAATATAGTTATAATAAGTCACTCTTATTTTTTTTACGAAAACTCAAAATATTTTTTCCCCAAAAACAAGGAGGTGTAAATAATCATTTAAATGGCAACACTATTTTAAATGTCATATTGTGAAAATGGCGTCGTTGTGACAGTTCTCAGTTTTTTTTTATAACACTATTTTATTTTGGGTAGGGTGACCAAACTGTTCGTAAAATTTAGAGATGTCTTCATACTAGAATTAAAATAAATAAATTATTAAATCTATGGCAAATCTAAGTTCCGGTAAACGCAACAATATCAAGCTTAGTTTATTGTAAAAGCTTTTTTTCCTTGCCACTCCATATTTTACGTAAAAACTTGTTGATATATATTATGTGGTTATTATACTCGTAATCGGGTTATTGTATGTGATTTTATTACTTTATTAGACAATTTTGTTTAAGCACACTTAATCTGACAGGGGTTTTGTTACATGTTGTATATATATAGTTTTCCCGAAACTAGGCACTTAGCAATTATGACAAATCCAAATTTAACAGAGTAGGTATAAAGATTTGAAACTCCAAAACACTTATCAAGTTATTTTTTAACATTTTAGAAAATATATTTGAGGATATTTATTGATTATCCTTAAATCCATAAGTATACAATATGACTAAATGCCAGAGGCTATCTGTCTCAGAATAAAATATATTCCTTCGAACGGAGTTCATTCTTTTATAGTATGTATCACGTTACCGTATCGAGCATTTTCTCGAGAAACATTATTTCATGGACACCTTATTAGAATGAGACGAAATACCACACTGGGTGCCTTTCATTCATTTCAAGGTCACAGAAATCGGACCGTTTTACTTGTACGAAGCGCTCACTCCCTTAGTATACAACCTCCTTGGCTTGACGTTTACCAATGTGCCAGTATTAAAACAATTTTATAACCAAAGAGGTTTCACAAACAAGGTTGAAACCTATTTTACAACAAATAAGTTTGTATTCCCCGACAATAGTTATAATAAGTCACTTATTTTTTTTACGAAAACTCAAAATATTTTTTCCCCCAAAACAAGGTGTAAATAATCATTTAAATGGCAACACTATTTTAAATGTCATATTGTGAAAATGGCGTCGTTGTGACAGTTCTCAGTTAATTCTGTTATCACTATTTTATTTTGGGTAGGGTGACCAAACTGTTCGTAAAATTTAGAGATGTCTTCATACTAGAATTAAAATAAATAAATTATTAAATCTATGGCAAAACTAAGTTACGGTAAACGCAACAATATCAAGCTTAATTTATTGTAAAGGCTTTTTTCTCTTGCCACTCCATATTTTACAAAATGTTGATATATGTGATTATTATATCGGGTTATTGTATGTGATTTTATTACTTTATTAGACAATTTTGTTTAACACACTTAATATATATTTAAATATAGTTGTCCCGAAACTTAGCAATTATGACAAATCCAAATTTAACAGAGTATAAAGATTTGAAACTCCAAAACACTTATCAAGTTAATTTTTAACATTTAAAAAAATATATTTGAGGATATTTATTTATTATCCTTAAATCCATGTGTATTATTATGACTAAATGCCAGAGGCTATCTGTCTCAGAATAAAATATATTCCTTCGAACGGAGTTCATTCTTTTATAGTATGTATCACGTTACCGTATCGAGCATTTTCTCGAGAAACATTATTTCATGGACACCTTATTAGAATGAGACGAAATACTAAACTGGGTGCCTTTCATTCATTTCAAGGTCACGGAAATCGGACCGTTTTACTTGTTCGAAGCGCGCACTCCCTTATCATACAACCTCCTTGAGTAGAATATTATACATTACAATGTCTTTGGAGGTACGTTATTACCTCAGTTATTACTCTGAGTTACTAATACTTTATGGCGTAGCGTACTGTATCATAATTTTTCATTGAGATCGATTGAGTTAGAACAAAAAATAAATGATAATATTGCAAGCAAGCTTACAAGATACTTTTGACATCGTGACAAAAATAAAATTATAAAATATTGGAACTTTATCAATAACCTTTTCTATATAAGTAATACCGACAGTGATTGATCTACAACACTTTGGGTTCCCAATAACTTTTGTAATTTTCTAAAATAAGGTATTTTTTATTATTTACTGAACAGTATTTTTACTGAAATGATACACCAATCTACTGTAATTTTAATTACTGTACTAAATCATTCCGACCTGCCGGGAAAGTCAATTTTATTTCGTCCCCCATGCGCGACAGTTTCGTCACATATAGACTTGCTTGATAGGTGAGACAGATCCTCAATAAATTCTAGAGTGACACAGTCCTTCGTGCGCGCTAAACCTTAGATTTTTAACTACTGGTTTTATTTAGATTTTCCGTAATAAAATAAAAATACCTTTTTTGGTCACATTTAGACATTTCTATTTATTATAAAGGGCGTCCTAATACTATTCCACATAAACAGAAAGTACTCAAAGTGTGAATAATTCTCAGTGAATTCAAAGTGTACACGCAATCACGCACGCACTGTGCACCCACACTCATCGTCACCTGTCGACCTGTATTTCGATTTGTAAGGTAGTCTTTGTAAAAAAATGACGCAACAGGCCTAATACCACGTGCAGTCTTAGTTTTAACTTATTTGATGAAAATGATTAATTTTATTTGTTAATAGGCAACAATTCACATAATAAACAACATGTAACAATACCCCTGTCAGATCCAATGAAGGCATATTCGTGGTACAGTTAGCACGTGATTGAATCTGACTGCTTAATAGTAGTCCTGGGTTCGATTCCCACCAACATCTAAATATTTTTGTTCTGACCATTATCATTTGTTTTGCATTTGGGCGTTATTTATCTTAAGGTGCTCCCTCACTAGGAGCATGCGCGTGTAATGTAACGATACAGATTTGAGCATTACATCAGTGAAGGAGAAGAACCGAACATTACAATGCACCTTGTAATGATACAATGTGTTCAATATCTTGATACAACTACTTGTAAAATCAATGCGCTCCACTTCGACTGACATTATGGAATCAACTAACCAACCAATGCTCAAAGTCGAATCTATAATATTACAACACGCGAATGCTCGTCGGTCAGGAATGTATTATTGTAATGTAATGCTCAAAGACGAATCTATAACGTTACAGTACACGTGAATGCTCCCGGTGAGGGAGCACCTTTAAGTATGCACCTTTGTATTTCGAAATGAATATTGAGATCGGCCATGTGTGAGTTATCAAGTAATATTATTTTTTCCTTAAATCACATAGGCCAATTGAACGGCATCTGAAAGTCCAATGAAGAAGTCAAAGCCCTAGGCTAACTATGGTAACTTCTTAAAAATAAACTGACCTTACAATAATCAGGCAATGTAACATATAAAATAAAAAGCATGATACCAATACAATCATTACAATTTATTTAAAGATAGCTATGTAATATAGGTTTAAACTGTTGAAAATACTTAAACTTTAACAAATCCTCCAAATTCATCACTTCCATGCAGAAATTGCGTCACAAATAAAGAAATTTTATTGGTAAATTCAGTTCTGGTTTATGTGGTACCACTAGTTACTAAATACATGATTTATTAGAATTCATTATCCACAACTCACAAGCTCTAAAATGTTTACTACATTAACATACATATAATTTATTTTTAATCTAGTGAGACATATATTATTTAAAGGTAGGTATTTAAGATTTATGTTTAGGTAATTGTGTAATAGGTTTTTACATAAAACTGAGTACCTATACCATGATAAAACTAATTACAATATATAAAAAAAAAACAATACTAAATTAATAATGTAACTACGATTATACAGATTTATAAGAAAACATATTTAATATGTTACAACATTTAAATTATTGTTGTGTTAGACAAGTTTCAGCAAATGAGCTGGCACGGCCAGGTGTACCACCCTCCAACAAAATAATGACGAAGTTGTGGCTCTGCCACTACTTTCGACATTTGGGGGATCCAAATACCTAAACACAATTTTAAAAGCTGGTAATGTACTTCCACAATCTCTTGTGTTCAAGATGTTTACCATTTGCCAGCTTTCGCCAATGCTATAAAAAACACTATTCAATTAAACACCTTTCTAAATGATTACATTAATAAGAGATTTAAAAATTATAAAGAAACTGTACAAAATTAGATATTTTTCTGTCATGATGAAATACCATAAACCCTCACGGTTTATGGTATTTCATGCAGTTAATAAGACATCCCAATTTATTTCATTGTTATACACTTCTTGTTCAAGCCATAGTTCATAGTTTTCCTTGAATTCATCATCAAGTTCAATATTCATCTCTAATACGCTGTTAATATCTGTTTCCACAGGGGTCAAATCTATTTCTTGGTCACCACCAGTAACTCCAGCGCCATATCTTCTGTGATTAAAGCGATCAATGTTTATTTTCAGTGCACATTCCTCATCTTGGAAGTCCCAAGGTCTTGCATCAACATCATTGCCAAACGCCCAGTCATCATTTAATCTATGACGGACTTTAGAATATATTGCACTGATTGTTTTCATATTAGTCTTTCTCCATTGGCGCCCTAAATATTTAGTTTGCATTTTCAATAATTTTAATACATAAAATTGCATCAATGCATGCCTTACTTTCAGTGTGCGTTTTAAGATAGGTGCACTTTTAAAAACAACAAGCATCATAATCCTTGCATTCTTCCATTTAGTTAATTTGTTTAGTATTCTCAACAGATTAATACAAGAAAATACATTTCTCCATGAGTATGGAACTGTTGAATCTCCAATATCTAGACATTCTTTTGTCAACTCCGGTTGTTCTCCAATAACACAAGCTGGAAAGTCAAATATTGGTATTGAGTTCTTAGCTCCAACATATGACAATATGTTCTGATTAAAGAATTTCAACACTAATGGCATACAATTAGCATAAACAAGATGTTGTGACATAAACTCAAATTGGTACACATGATTTAACTTCAAATGTTTCAACAAGAGCAATAATATTGCTGTGACTGCTTTTACTATGATCTCTTTATGTCTGTTCACATCAATCCCAAGTTTTAAGGACTGCAATACTGTCATGGGCATCTCTTCTGGCAATAAATCTGCCATAATGTTGATAGAATATGTCTTGGCAGTAGATGTAGGTGCTGCTGCTAAGAGGATTTTCAGTAGTGCTATCATGTATTGTGGCAAGTTAGGTAGCATTGCACGATACAATATTTCAGCTTCAGTTTCTTCAACGTCTTTTTCCCCTTTGGTTAGAGGGCTTCGAGCTATTTCCAATTCTCTTTCTGCTTGGATTTCTGATAGACTAGTGTATACATGTTTCTTGAGAATATCTATTCCCTCATGAATTGGTTGGGGTAGACCTGCTACTGTCTGGCGGTCACCAGGAAGAGAATATCCAACAAACTTAACCCTGACATTATCAAGAAACATGTCAATATCTTTTTGGCGAACTTTGGACTGCCATGGAAGACTCCTGGGAAGTGGGGGTGGTGGAGGAGGACTGTCAAACTGTTTAAAATACATGTAATAAGGGCAGTTAGGATTGTTCTCAGATTGAGATCCTTCACTAGGTATAGACTGAAATTCCATAGAGTAATCTTCAGATCCATTACCTGTTTCTTCTTTGTCAACAAAGATTTGTTCGTCAGATTCATCTAAGGAAGTTTGTTTCATAAAAAGGTGCCTGCGAATCTTCCCTTCTCTTTCATTGTCTTTCAGTTTTCTTTGCCCCGGGTTTTGATTCTCCAACATATCAGCAGCACTGGGTGGTGGTGAGCTTGCTCTCATGCCTTTTATGATTTCAATGGTATCTTCAGATAAAGGAGGTAATCCAGATTTTTCCCTAAGTCTAGTTTTTCTCTCTTTTAGTTCTTTTGAACCTCCCAAATAAACGAGAAGCACTTTCCACAGAAGCAATAGTACCTTTTTCATTGGAAAATGTGGAGTTGTTCCAGCACACAGATGTGTCACCATACCTAATAGTTTGACAGGTAGTAATTCTTCTCCAAATGGTGCTCCCAGTTCTTCCTTAAAGTTTTTTACAAGATGTTTAAATTCAGATTCGGGATTGTCTTTCTCAGTTCTCATATATTCTGTGATGAGATACAGTACTGAAAGAATAACTCTTAAGTTAGTAGAGTCGGCTAGAGATTCTGCTAGCTTCCTGGAAGCTATTGCAGAACTGCTTCGTACTATTTCGAGATTCAGTAATTCAACAAACGCCGAAAAGGTTCCCATGTCGTACAGCATCATAACGTTTACGCGAGCCCAATGAGCTTGCTCTGCATCAGACTGCATCTCTGCCCAACATCCCTGAGCTAAGTACAGAATACACCGTGTGGCACGCATACGTATTTCACTTACTGCAACGTCCAAATGCTCCAATAACGTCATTATCACAGTGCGCTGCTGTTTATTAGTCAGCCTTTGCCAACTAGGTAAATATTCGTACTCTTCCATAATATCTTCGAATGCAGCTACATTGAGCTGATACTCCGGATGTTCGGTGTAGCTATAAAGTTCAGCTATTTCATTTGCCTGGGTGTCACAGTCATCATAAATAAAGTCCAGTTCGGGGCTCTCCATGTCGTTGATACAATCCCCTTCTTCCATGGGGCGGCGAACATCAGGCATTTTGGCTCCTGCACGACGACCATTGCCGTTAGTGCCCATTTTGAAACAATTTCCAAACTAAATTTAACACTTAATATAATTTCACATTTTAGACTAAGATTTTATCGAAATATTCGTTCTTTTTTGCAATAAAATTTATAGTTTTCTTTCGCCTTACTTCGGCACCATAGACAATGAATTGATACACTTGCCACAGACTAGTATTAACTGGGGCGAGAGAAACAGAGATAACATGTTTCTTTTTTAACAAAATTTAATTAAATTCGATAAATACCTTTAGATTTTTTTTCCTACAGATTTACTATTAAAGTATTATTATTGCCGAAATATGAAACGTTATCGTTATCATGTTTTTATATGCATTGGACTTTGTCTAAAAGTTTGGCGTGATATTCTCGTAAGATAAGAACCGAAATCATGGAAAACGATGACGTCATGACTGTACAACTGTATAACGTCTGTTTTGTCTGTTCTGATACAATCTGGGATACAATACTTAAAATCTAATTTCAACGGTCATGTTGGTCTAGTCAAGTCTAGTGGTTAGTAGTGACCCTGACTCCTAAATCGGATTTCGTGGGTTAGAATCCCACCCAGGACCTCAGAGGACCAATCTTTGTGTGATGAACTCGATCATTTGTTCTGTGTCTGTGGCTGTCGTCTAAATTATCTTTAGACTACAGGCCCATGTCCACTTTATTATATATATTTTTTTTTTTATTGTTCCCGAAATAAGTTGAGTTTGATGATACTTGTTATGTACATGTACCTAGTAGTGATGTGGTTAAATGAAGAAAGGCATGACGAGATGTGTAAAATTTTATTAAAATTAATTTGTCATAGTTCAAGTTGTGAATGGTGTTATTCTGTTTGTTCAGGTTAGATCTGTCTGGGACAGTCAGATATCAGAATGGCTGAGTTGTAGGAACGAAATGTTATGTATGATAGATGAGTGGAATGTAACGTAAAGATAAATGACAATAAATTGTGAAAATGCATGTGGAATGAAAGAGATAAAGTATGAAATGGTCTAGGAGTGAAAGAGGAAGATATTGAATGCTAAATAAGGAGAAAGAAAGGAGACTGGGATACGTTGAGAAAAGACGAAGCACGAAGGACATACACGTAGTGATAACTTTCTCTGTGGGACATACGGGACATGAATAAACTTGGGACGATAACTACAAAGACGTATCAAAATAAAATTCAAGTTTAAAAGAAATCAGTGCTTATATTTGACCTATTTCGAAGTAATTCCACATATATTTATTAAGTATGTATTAGAACCCAATGGTTTGGTACGCAGCGATGGTAAGAGACCTGACGGTATGTCATTGTTGCCTTGGAAACTGGGTCGGCCTCTGGTGTGGGACGCAACATGCGTCGACACCCTTGCGCCATCCCACGTTCTAAGTTCAGCGGCCTCACCCGGCGCTGCTGCTGGAGCCGCGGAAACCCTTAAACGGCGGAAATATAACAACCTGATAGGTAATTATATTTTTGAGCCGTTTGGGGTTGAGACGCTCGGGACATGGGGACCAGGTGCACGGGTTCTTTTTAAGGAACTCGCAAAACGTTTGGTCGACGCTACCCGTGACCAAAGGGCTGGCATGTTTTTGGCACAGCGAATCAGCATTGCTATTCAACGTGGCAATGCTGCCAGCCTTTTGGGCACGTTTCCCGTCATAGACAAAGATGACGATGAATTTTTTGATGCTTGTTAGCCTTTATTTTGTAATCCATATTACTTAATATTGGTTAGCAAGTTTTCTTTTTATAGATAGTTTTATTTATCTTATAAGTTTTTAGTTTAGTTTAGTATAATTAATATAGTTTAGTATAAGTTGTGTATAATATAAAAAATACATTGAAATAAAACTAGTATGTATTTATAATTATATATATACCTACAGCGTGTAACAAAAACCCTGTCCGATCCCTGAGAGTATTATTCGGTAGCGTACTGCGAACACATAATACCTACGTAACTATTAAATGGATTGGAGATTATAATTTTTCCCCAGTCAAAATAATTAAATACAAATAAAAACGAATCCAAGGCAACAGCTAAACAACTGACCGCTCCTAAAGTTCACGTAGGTACTTAATACCTACAGATTTGTGTCAAAGAAGCCGCCTATGCGAGACGGTTCATGAACTACCACGTATACGCGTTTATTGGATCTGACAGGGGTTTTGTTACATTTTGTATGTTTATCACTTGGTTGGTTGCCATATTACTTGTTTTGGAATCAGATGGCCGAGTGTGAGGTGTCACAGGACTCACAGGGTGTTATTATTATTAATAATTGATTGAGAAACCTTTGGGTATAATATAAAATAATTGTTCCAAAAGTATCACTATAAATTAATAAATTCTGAACACTGTGATGCACTAAGTATACCTTGATAAGATTTGTAATTTATTTGACAAAATCTGATAGTCATAAAATGGTTAATAATTAGTAGTGACCGACCGAAACATGTTATTTTGCCGAAACCGAAACCGAAACCGAAGGTTCGGTTTCATTGTAGTTTCGGCCGAAACCGAAACCGAAACCGAACCTTTTATAAAAAAATTGGTTGCCTGTAAAGTCGGTATACGGGCGAAAGTTTTACGTGACAACGACTTTGAGTGGTAAAATAATTTTAATGTGAATATTCATTCGTATAGTAGGAAGAAGGATGAAATAATAGTAACAATTTAAAACATTTATTTATACAAAGAATTATATTTAAAACATTAATTTATACAAAGAATCTCGCACTGAATTTCATATTAACAAAATTTTATTTTTACCTTTACACATACATACGTATTTATATACAAATATACATACAATAACTTGCAATACACTTTTTATGTCTGTCTCTCTCGCTCTTAGGTGGGCTAACCATGCCCGAGTGGAAGGGACGCGTGCCTCTCACTCGCTCTCATTGTGAGCGCATAACGTGAGCGGAGCGTAACGCAGTTTCTTGAAGTGTCACCCGGCAAACCAATTTATAAGACGTTGTCACGTCAAAAAAAAGTCCTTTAAATGTCGAAAAAATTTTAGTAAGCCCGTTTTTTTTTAAAATTAATATCTCGCCAACCTATAATTACAAGTTTCTACTTTCAAAGATTTATCACAATGAAATTTCATCACAGTTACAGAGGTTCTGTTTGAAAATTTAACTACCCTATAAAGTGAAAAAAATACATTATTTGTAACACAAAGTTAGCGATTTTTTAATGGTGGTATAAAATAAAACAAATTTATTATTAAAATATGATGCTCTTATATTATGTTTATTTATTTTCAGTTACATACATTTTGACTGCACGGATAGCCGAGTGGTAAAGGTCACCACGCTAATTACCACTGTGCGCTACGTGCTGCGGGTTCGATTCCCGCATGGGACAAGCATTTGTGTGATCCACAGATACTTGTTCCAAGTCTGGGTGTTCTTTGTGCATGTGATTTGAATGTTTGTGAATTCCCCGCGACACAAGGATTAAATTCCTTAGTGCGGGCGTCGTTTTTATTTAAAAAAAAATATATATATACTCACAAATATCACAATCAGTTAGCCTCGAATGGCTAATTCAAATATAATTAGATAATCAAAATAATCAAATTGTTAATCATATAACCAAATCGTTAGCCGAGCGCGACCCGAAGGGACGATGTTGTAAGTTTCGGCGCGGCCGAAGGGTTCGGCCGTTTTTGGCCGAAACCGAAACTCGGGCCGAAACTTGATTTTTTGGCCGAAACTGGCCGAAACCGAAACCGAAACCGAAATTTCGGTCGGACACTAATAATTAGTGACCGACCGAAACATGTTATTTTGCCGAAACCGAAACCGAAACCGAAGGTTCGGTTCCATTGTAGTTTCGGCCGAAACCGAAACCGAACCTTTTATAAAAAAAAAAGTCCTTAAAATGTCGAAAAAATTTTAGTAAGCCCGTTTTTTTCTAAAATTAATATCTCGCCAACCTATAATTACAAGTTTCTACTTTCAAAGATTTATCACAATGAAATTTCAGCACAGTTAAAGAGGTTCTGTTTGAAAATTTAACTACCCTATAAAGTGAAAAAAAAAATGCATTATTTGTAACACAAAGTTAGCTATTTTTTAATGGTGGTATAAAATAAAACAAATTTATTATTAAAATATGATGCTCATATATTATGTTTATTTATTTTCAGTTACTTATATTTTCACTGCACGGATAGCCGAGTGGTAAAGGTCACCACGCTAATTACCACTGTGCGCGACGTGCTGCGGGTTCGATTCTCGCATGGGACAAGCATTTGTGTGATCCACAGATACTTGTTCCAAGTCTGGGTGTTCTTTGTGCATGTGATTTGAATGTTTGTGAATCCCCCGCGACACAAAGATTAAATTCCGTAGTGCGGGCGTCGTTTTTATTTAAAAAAAATATACTCACAAATATCACAATCAGTTAGCCTCGAATGGCTAATTAAAATATAATTAGATAATCAAAATAATCAAATTGTTAATCATATAACCAAATCGTTAGCCGAGCGCGACCCGAAGGGACGATGTTGTAAGTTTCGGCGCGGCCGAAAGGTTCGGCCGTTTTTGGCCGAAAACGAAACTCGGGCCCAAACTTGATTTTTTGGCCGAAACTGGCCGAAACTGGCCGAAACCGAAACCGAAATTTCGGTCGGACACTAATTAATAATGGTTTTTTGCGGGTACATCATCTGATTTCTTAGTAGAGACAAAGTCGTTTGACGATAATTTTTCCATTGACTGCACGGATAGCCGAGTGGTATAGGTCACCACGCTAATGACCACTGTGCGCGACGTGCTGCGGGTTCGATCCCCGCATGAGACAAACATTTGTGTGATCCACAAATGCTTGTTCCAAGTCTGGGTGTTCTTTGTGCATGTGATTTGAATGTTTGTGAAACCCCCGCGAAACAAGGATTAAATTCCTTAGGGCAGGCGTCATTTTTTTTTAAATCAATGAGAAATAAATAAGAAAAAGTAGGTAGTCCAGTTTTCCGTTCAGGCGCATGAAATAGCGCCTTTTTTCAGGTACATACGTCTCGAATTGGTCTGGTCTTAATTATTTTTAAGATTGGTTGGTGTTTAGGAAATCCGCCGAAGAACTAACGTCATTGACATAGCTCTCAGAATATGCAAGGTGTGTACTCAAAGTGGCAATGGGCTGGGAAGGCGACATACCTCGAAGATCCAACAATCCACGGGAAGAAAGTCTCCCGAGTGGCGAGCACGAACTGGAAGACGCAGCGTTGGTATGCTTCCCACCAGGTAGCCCGATGACATGCACGATGCAAGCGGCATGAATGATACAACGAACGACAACTTTCGTTCGTTGTATCATTCTATGGGGGAGGCATTTGTTCAACAGTGGACGTCTTCCAGCTGATGATAGTGAAGTAGGTATTTACGAAAAAAGCCACTCACTTAATTAAACAAAGTCATTACAAACATTTACAACCACACCTTTCTATCTATCTATACTCTATTTGAAATCAGTTTGCCCTAAACCCGTCGCAGATAAAAAGGTTTTTAATGGTGCGGGAGCAATATGGTTTGTTCTCACGTCAAACGTCTCTGATATGACATCCGAACATTTGTAATACATACAACAATGGATCCTTTTACCCCTGAGAGGCATTACAGAGCAACAGGGGGTGGGTTCGCGAGCTTTATAATAGAGCATTGGTTAATGGTAACACACGATTACTTTCGTCCCACGCAATTAGGTTTTTAGCCTGACGTTATCGATTTTAAAGTAAGTAGGTAGGATTTTATAGGTATCTGTGTAGCACTATAAAGCAATGACGTTAGTTACTTTAGTTATTATTCTATGAACGGTACGGATTGTGGTTTGACCGAAAATTGTCCAAGTAGTTGCACTTAGCTAACTACTGATTCAACCGCCCTTTGTTCGACATTACTAACACCATATTTTTTCGAAATTCGCGGTACAGTTCATAGATTAATAAGTATAAATAAGAAAACTAGCCAGCTTTCTTTATATATAAGTACTTTTAGGCCTATAGATTTGTATCGTCTGGTGAGTTGGAACTGGACGCTAACTTCAACACAATTTAGGAAAAAGCTTTCCATTAATTAGCCTTTATAACATGAAATAAAACAGACTGATAGCTTGTAGCTAGAAATCACTAGATGCTTATCTGACAAAGGACTTATGTAAAGATCTTATGGTGGTGCTTCTTGTCCTCAAACACCGTCAGCTGTATGCCATACATTTTAGCAAAATTCCTCTATTTTCACTCTAGATATGATCACGCGTTTACTTACAGTTACAAATCCAACTTACATCTTTAGACCATTTTCCGCTTTATAACTCGTATAATATTTCACGCGAGATACTTATATAGGTACCGTGACATTTGTTTGCTTACTTTGTACCGTGTAGGACATCTTTTGTCTATAAAAATGCATGAAAAAATATTATGGTGTTTGATTTTAAACAGTTTTGCTAAATCAGCGACGATGTTTGATGGTGAATTAAATGTTAATGATATTCTTCGCTCTGATCTGATGCCGACGTATTTTATAGTAGAAGGTGGAAATGAAGGCACAAATAAGACAGTGATGGATGCGGTACGACCATCAGTAAATGGATCAATAGATGCAGCACTCTCAACTTTGGCTTTTCACAGGTAAGTGACAACTTAACTAACTGTAGGTAAAATTAAAATCCTTATTCGTAAAAAATATGAGAGCCGGACTCGCCCCCCGAGGGTTAGGAATCAGACTATATTTTTTGATTTGTTGTCATGATACCTCCCCTTAAATTTTGATTCCCTCATTGTTTTGTTATTTTCATTGCAATTAAATGAAAACTTTAAGACAAAAAGTATTGTTATAATTTCTTTAATATAAAAAAATAATTTTAAGTCGATACTTCCACGCGTTACCCAGATTGAGGGCCTTGAAAGACAGACGGGTAACAAAGTGATCATAGAACTGTTCCGTTTTTTACTTTTGAGGTACGGAACTTTGAAATCATTTAAGGTAGGTAACTGATTCGTCGCGGGGGAGTTGGTAATTTTTTTTTATCCTATGTTTAAGTATTAATTGCTTACAGGAAAATGATGAATGAATACCAATGCCGAAATTACATAGCTGAACAAATACTGGAAGAAATGGGTAAGAATGTCCTGCAAGATAGACTTGGAAAACCTTTTAGTGACAGAAAAGAGAACAATAGTCTTATGCGGAGACAAGACATGAGGAATAACGTTATGTTTGACGTCGGGTCCGCCAACTATCACGAGTGGCTAGCCAAGTAAGATCCTTTTAACGAGCTACGATTTGCAATAGCCCTGAAAAAAACCCAGGAAACAGAACTTCAGATTTCAATCAACTCAGCCTATCGCGGCCCATTTATGGGCAGTATTTATTTGGTACCTATATCCTACTAATATTATAAATGTGAAAGTGTGGATGTTTGGATGTTTGTTACTCAATCACGCAAAAACGCTGAACGGATTTGAATGAAATTTGGCATGCATGTAGCCTTTAGCCCGATTCCTTTAGTAGTTCCCGAGGGAAAATTGAAAATTGTTTAAGAGCTAAGCCTCGGGTAGACAGCTTTGAAATTTGGTATGCATGTCACCTATGCGATGGAAAAGGGCATGTACTTTCTTTACTGATTTAACAAATAGTTCCCGTGCAAAGATTAAAAATTGTTATCGAGCGACGCTTTAGACCTAATTCTGAAGTCGCGGGCAGAAGCTAGTATAATAATATATAGCCTATCTTTATATCTAGTTTTTAAATTAGGTGTATTTCCACTCTGCTATATCCACAATATTACTTCACGAACAGTAGGCAATTTTCACTTATTCATTTGTCTCATAAATGGCCGTTTCAAATTATCAAGCTAGCTTTAAGTTTTGTATACTTAACAACTTCAGTGAGACGAATAGAGGTAATCTCTGCACACATAGTACAGATTTTCATCAATTTTCAATCAGGGTGGCAGCGCTCAACGAGGTTTATAACACAGCTAACACCAGCCCTGGTACTACCGGGTTAGGAAATACTTCAGAACCTTTAGCACTATCTTCAGCACAAACACCTACTCTGCAGACTAGGGATGGCTACGAAGTATATGAAGGTGCAGAGCCGTTTACAGGCTATGCCAATTCTGGAGTGCCGGCGCATGATGTATCTAAGTATAGTAAGAAAGATAATTTGTTTTATTTTATTAATACGACCTGCGCCACGCATATTACAATAACTTACGCCTTTATAACTTATCTTCTCTCTAAATCTCTTCTTTTTCTGATATTTGCGACCTAAATTCGTCCAAAATCAATCCACTTTGGAATGGCAATATCAGAATAAAAAATTAGGCATCTAAATAAAATTGCAATGTTTAATTGGAGTCGTAAAGTTAATATCAACAGTTAGTATCTTTACCTAATAAATTAGGTGAAAATTCCAAATTTCAATACATTACAATATTTAATCTTCTATCTCGATGTTGAAGTCTCGCTGCATGAGCGTCGCGCTCTGTTAACGATCGCTGACTTATTCTTTCTATAGCTATGAACATTAAAGTCTTCGGCGTTGGCTGTTATTAATTTCCCCATTTGATTTTCTTTCTTGTGTGTTCCTTGTCAATAATCCAAAAACATAAATATACCAGCCTCCACAAAATAAAATAACAATACATCGATCGGTAAAAGTGGAGCGTATCATGTATGGCAGCTATGTATAGTATATAGCCACACGTGGTTGGTTTAGTCGGTTCCATGCTAGGCTCCTATGCTAAACTCCTTTATCACATACTGCTTGACGCACAGTTCCTAAACAGATTTTAGGTATCCATCTAAACAGCAGACTGTCTGCCCTTTTTGGTTACCAATAGCCAAAAATCTTACTGAAGTTGATTTCGAAATGACGCAACTAGGATGCTATTTAAAGCGGTGTAATTATGCAAATTATTCTTAAAAGTAATTTTTTTATTAGGTCCTCAAAACTGGTTCGTGGTTTGTCTGTTCCGCGTTTCTTCCAGGTGGTGGTTACGAGTACTCGATGCCGCCGCCCCCACCGCCGCTGCACCACCACGCGGGGCATCAACAGGCCCACGTGGTCGAGGAGTATGGGGAGCATGAAAGTCACGGCCTGGGTTTAGCAGACCTCTTTGACATATCTCTTACTGGCATTGCCTTTTTGTCTTTCGGCATGTTCGTACTGCAGGTCCTTATGTGTATTACGATGGTAAGAAAATTAGGAGTCCCTTAGATTTTCAAGTTGCATTGTGTTACTATGCTTTTATAAATTTTATGGACTTTTAGTAACATAAAGCATATTGAGATGCTACATCTATTTCCAACCCAAAATACCTGCATATTTTTATACATGTTTTCGACACAGCAGTAACCACATAAATTCATAATTATTTCTGTGATTCGATCTTAACTTGACCATACGAAAACTAGCAATAGCCTCTACTAAAGAGTACATAAGTGTCTAACAAATATTTTATGTTTGCTAGAATCCTCAACAGCCTCAAGTGATGCAAATGGTGGACAACAGCGGCGATACAGTGAACGTTGATGACGGGTTCCGGTTTAAGCGAGACACACAAGAACAGCTGCCTTCTCGGCCTTCGGTCCCGGCAGTCAACATGATGGCTCGTTACGCGTTGCTTGCGTTGCGACCGCGATCGACACCCTGTTTGTACAGGACCCTATGTGTGGGGAATAAGAAGGCGAGAGATTTTCGAGATGGTAACTGGTATTGGTTGCCAGTTTGGCAGTAAGTGATTCTTTCGGATCTAAAGTAAAAATATAAGCTGTGCCTTTTTTTAAAGTTTACTAGGTTCCATTTGGTTCCTATATTACCTAATAGCATTTTTTGTAAACGTCTCGTGCTAAGCAAAATGCTTGTGTTACGAGTGGGTTCACATCGATAGTGCAATGGGTGGGTTTCGAAGAAGAAGTCCGACATCCTAGCCATGAGGTTACCGCCTCGCTTCTCCCATTCATTATATAAGAAAAAATAAACGACCTAAGTAAGAAAAGGATGCAACAGCAACTCATTATTGTGTGACGTGTTTACTCGAACCGCGGTGATTGAGTTGCAAAAATGACGTCTACATTGAAATGTATTAATTGTAATATAGTGATTGATGAAATGTTAGCATATGTGCAAAATAAAATATCTATTATAGATGAGGACAGTTTAGTGCGAATATGTGTTGCAACGTTTACGAGTGAACAGATACAAAAATCGTATTCGTTAATGTTTGAATCGCTACCGTCCGATAAACGAAAAACAGTGCGTAAAGGTCAGGGAAAAGAAAATCGCATTTTAAACGATATCATCCACCTGTTCAAAGTCACTGACCTAGATGTAATGCCTGTTTTTGTGGCTCGTAACCTGGAAATGTTACCACCCATTACCTTCGATCACCTTGACGTGTCGAAACTTCTGAAGGATTTGACGTTGGTGCAGGCCGAGATCAAAGGTATGAAGGATACGTACGCTACTCTGGAGCATTTAGAGAATCTTAGGAAAGAAATCCTGGATCCAAAATTCTCCTCAACATCCTTCTACAGTAGTAATGTCAATACGACGAGAGGAGGGAATATTGAAAGTGGCCCTATCGATTTTTCAGATAGTCATATTATGCAAGACACAGAAGATGATAAATCCAATTGTACGTTCGTTGAAGAATTCCCTCAAACCGAGAAAAAGCAAAATAATTTGAACATTTCTTTTGCGGAGGTAGTTACAGAATCAGTGCGTAGTAAAAAAGTGGCGTCGAGCTCTCAAGGCCGGCTCGATGCACCGTTAAATCTGACGTCACTGCGATCTACTGATAAGGAGACGAGTGAACAGCTGTGCGGATCGGTTAAAATACGTAAACAAGCGCCGGCCGATTTTACGTTAACTATGCAGAAGCAAAATGTAACAGAAAACGATTGGAAGCTAGTACAATATAAGTCCAAATCTAAGAACCGTCTTGTAGGTAAAATTGGTACGTCCACAGAACAAGGAAACTTCAAGTCAGCCGACCGAAAAATACCGATTTTTATTACCTACGTGCATAAGGAGACACTAGAAAATGACATAACTAGTTACATCTATAATAAAACGAGCGAAAAAGTTCAATTAGAAAAGATCTCGATTAAAAGAGAGAGTGAGTATAATGCGTATAAGTTTTTTGTATCGGAAAGAAAATTAGGCATGTTTCTGAACAATGACTTATGGCCGCAGGGAGTAATATTCAGACGATTTGTGCATTTTAAGCCAAAGAATGTGAACAGACAGCGTATTTCTGTTAACGGCTCTAAATAAAATAAAAATGCATGATAATAAACGGTACAGATTTGTGTCATTTAACTGTAAGAATATCAAGCGTTCACTTGATGATATTCGACGTTTATGCCAGACTGCAGACTTGATAGCACTTCAAGAGACGTGGCTACTACCAGAAGAGTTGCCATACCTGAATGAAGTTGACAGTGATTTTGGGTGTACGGGGACGTCGGCTGTTGATACTGCTACAGGTATGCTGAAGGGCAGACCATACGGCGGGGTTGCCATTTTATGGCGGCGTAGTGCTTTTCGGAATGTGTCGATAATTAAGTGTGATAATCCGCGTATTTGTGCAATTCAAATAGTATTGGACAAAAAGTCGATCGTAGTGATAAGTGTGTACATGCCTACGGATACGCCTACAAACTTGCCCGAGTTCACGGACACTATCAGTACGGTGAGTGCTATTATTGAGAGTAGCAGTATTGAAAGCGTGTACATATTAGGGGACTTTAATGCGCATCCTACAGAGGGTTTTTACAATGAACTGTGCCATTTTTGTTCCGAGCAACATTGGACGTGTGTTGATACGGACTGGTTAGGTGTTACGTCAAGTACATATACTTTTATAAGTGAGGCGCACGGCTCTAAACGCTGGTTAGATCATTGTGTTGTAACCAGAGCTGCACTATGTTCAGTAGTGGGGGTGTATGTGCATTATGATGTTTTATGGTCGGACCACTTTCCTGTCTTTGTTGAGTGTAATTTGAACCATGTCTTACAAAAAACTAGTGATTGTGTATTTACACAAAATAAAGTAGTGTGGGGTGAAAGAAGCCTCGAACAGATCGATGAATACGGGAAGGTTTGTCACGACAAGTTAAAGCTAATCGATTTTCCGCGGGAGCTGCAACAATGTGCTGATAAAAGTTGTAATTTATTAGAACATAGGTCTATTATTGATAAAATGTATCATGACATTGTTGTAGCCTTGAGTGAATCAGCAGCCATCGGCCGTGTAAATAAAAAGTGTCAGAGTAAGCGTCTTGTAGTCGGCTGGAATAAACATGTAAGAGGGGCACACAGGGATGCTAGACAAAAGTTTTTAACTTGGATTTGGTATGGTAAACCAACTGCTGGTCTCGTATATGAGGAAATGCGTGAATCTAGAAGAATATTTAAATCCAGATTGAAGTGGTGTCAAAATAATGAAAACCAAATTAAAATGGACATCCTTGCTTCACATCACTCGCGAAAAGATTTTAAATCATTTTGGAAAGCCACAAATAAGTTAAATAAAAGATCTGGGCTCCCTGTGTGCATAGACGGAGTAAGTGATTCAAAAGAGATTGCTAATATCTTTATGAATCACTTCAGTGTAAAATCGCCTCTGGGGCCGTCGTCATGGGGGCTCGATGCTGGGACTGGAATGGAGCTTGAAACCAGATTTAGTGCCAAGGATATTAAAAAAACAATATCTTCAATGTCTAGAGGAAAGTCACCCGGCCATGATGGCCTCAACATTGAGCACCTGCGATACGCGGGTCCCCATCTGCCCAGGACTTTGTCCATGTTATTCGCGGTGTGTATGAGTCATGCATATCTACCTGCCGAGATGTTAAGAACAGTGGTTGTACCCGTAGTTAAAAATAAGACCGGCAATATAGCCGACAAGAATAACTATAGGCCTATATCGTTGGCGACAATTATCTCGAAGATATTGGACAGTCTGCTTAACACACAATTAAATAAATATATAAAACCTCATGATAACCAGTTCGGGTTTAGGCCCGGATTGTCTACGGATAGCGCTATCTTGTGTCTTAAGCAGACTGTCAAGTATTATACGGATCGTAAAACGCCAGTGTACGCTGGATTTCTCGACCTCTCGAAAGCTTTTGACCTGGTTTCATATGAAATACTATTTAAAAAGCTAGATAAAGCAAAATTACCAAGAGAACTAATTAATGTCATTAAGTTCTGGTATAGAAACCAGGTCAATAGTGTCAGATGGGCAGGGATCGAATCGAACGCATATGGGTTGGAGTGTGGGGTAAGACAAGGAGGGTTGACATCGCCCACGCTCTTCAACCTATATGTGAATGAGCTGATTGAGGAGCTCAGCAGCACCAGGTTAGGCTGCTATTTAGATGGAGTGTGTGTAAATAATATAAGCTATGCGGATGATATGGTGCTGCTGAGTGCGTCGCCCTGTGGCCTCAGCAAGCTGTTGGGGATTTGCGAGACATATGCATTGCAGAATGGACTCGTTTACAATGTAAAAAAGAGTGTAGTTATGATCTTTGAGACCGGTAGCGGTAGTGTACCTATTGAGATGCCTACCATTAAGCTGAACAATGTTCCTCTACAGAGAGTAAACCAATTTAAATATCTAGGACACAATCTGACTGCCGGCCTCAGGGATGATAACGACATCGAACGGGAGCGAAGGGCGCTGTCTGTACGTGCTAACATGATGGCTCGCAGGTTTGCACGCTGTTCGAGTGAAGTCAAAGTCGCATTATTCCGTGCATATTGTACTTCATTCTATGCGTGTAGCCTGTGGACTCATTTTACACTTAAGGCATACAGCGCCCTTCGAGTCCAATATAACAACGCCTTTAGGGTGCTGATGGGGTTGCCACGTTACTGTAGTGCCTCAGGGATGTTTGCAGAAGCCCGCGTAGATTGTTTTTATACAGTAATGCGTAAAAGATGCGCATCCCTGGTACGCAGGGTGCGGGGCAGCACCAACAGCATCCTAGTAATGATCTCCAGCCGACTGGATTGCGCGATCGTGAACCGGTGCTGCAAACTATCTGCTGGACCAGCAGTAGTGTAATGATGTGGCTTGTTATTTATATGTTTATTTAATTTAATTGTATGTTATACTTGTTTTGTTGTATTGTTTGTTTACTAACATAGTTATAAGTGTTACTAACAAAATGAGTTGTGTTACTCGAGTGAATAAATAAATTATTATTATTAATTATTATTATTATAAAGAACTACTTATAGTTAAATATTATTATCACGATGTTTCAGTGCAGGCGTGGCGTGGACTCGCGGCGGGGCGCTGGGCGCGCTCAGAGCGGCTGCTTTAGGGCTGGGCGGTGCTAATTGTGATGAGTTTTACCCGCCGGCACACTGCGCACGAGTGGACGACATTTAATTGTTTATTTTGTATGTTTGTTTATTTATTTCAAAGTAGGTACATAGTCGTCATATTTAGTCGTCGTGATATTTTCTTGAGAGTATTGTTATATTTTCTTGAAAATATTGTCGTGTGTATCGAAACCTTGAAATTGTTGTTTATGTAAAAAATATTCCCGTAAATTTAGATACGGTATTGAATTTTATTAAGATTTAATTCAACTGCTTAGATCAATGACAAATAAAACATATTTTTCATCAATTTACATTCATTTTTCAACATTGAAATAGACACCTGTGAGTCTTAATTAAATTAACTTACACAACACTTATTTTTGAACATAAAATCAATGATAGAAGAAAAATAAAACACGAGTGAATATATTATAATTAGTGCTTTATTGCAGATTGTATTGCTTTTAACGTATCTAATAATTTCTAACTATTTACACGTAAATACTGGACATTTATAATACCAATTGTCATACTACGTTAAATCCTTAATTTACTGCGTATAATTAATATTATTTTAACCTGATCAGCTGTTATTGTTATAAATACCGGCCTATAAAGGTCCCACTGCTGGGTACAGGCATCTTCTCATATAGAGAAGAAATGAGGATTGATCACCACGTTGCTCATTGCCAATGGCGATTTCAGATTCCAATTTTGGAATCCAGCTTTCTTCTCGATATTTTCCTTCACCGTTTGTCAATGGTGTCTTAGAATAATTAAGAAAGTACATATAACTTTGAAAAATCACATTGTTACTTGCCCGGGTTCGAATCTGCGACCATGTGCATACGAATCCGGTCATTGAACCGCTAGGCCACCACGACATTTTTGTTATTGCTGTTTTTTTTGTAGCAATAAGTGTCTTTTTTAAACAGGCCAACAAAGAACAAGTAAAAAAATGAAGATTTTTTTTCCAAAATAGTTATAAGAGCTCTTAAAGACCCTTCCACTGGTCATTAATATTCGTTGCATGTAGTATTTCACACCATTGATTTAGGACGATACATATGGAGTGACAAAAGTGGCAAGTTAAGTAACTATGTGCTGTTCGCACAGCAAACAAAATAGTTAACACGCTATTAAAGTGACGAAAATAGAACATCATTGAAGCAGAACTAAATAACAAAAGAATAAAATGTTGTACTAATAATAAAATATTTGTTTTCCATAAAGTCAGTTGAAATTGATATTTACATAAGATGAAAAACAATCTGTTTTAATATGGTCTACTCTTCGCAGAATTTAACTATCGGATATAATAAGGATATCTTTACATTATATACCACTTAACACTTAGGTATACAATACTCCAAAAAACATGTTTTTCTAACCAAAACAATGTACCTATTCAATTGTATGTATCCAATGTACATGCCCCCTTAATTTCGAGTCTAAAATCCGTCTGCGTCATAAGCATAGCTTAGTACTTAAATGTTTCAAATTACTATTATTTATACTTACAAATAATTATTTAACATTTAAGGCGGAGAAGACGGCAATGTTACTGGTGTAAAAACACAACCCAGAGGAGTGTACGCATATGGGTTTAACAAGGAGTAAGCCGGCGGAGTATGTCCAAAAATTTGTCCTGGAAACAATCCTTGCCGCTGTGCGATTTTCAGTCGAGAAGTCAGTTGCTTCTTCCATTTGGTCCGGCGGTTCTGGAACCAGGTCTTTATCTGCACCTCAGTGAGGCCCAAAGCTTTTGATAGCTCCAACCTCTTTGAAACGCTTAGGTATTTGTCTATCTTAAACTCAGCTTCCAGTCGCTCAAGTTGCTTTGCACTATACGCTTGCCGTGGCTTTCGTTCCGGCCCAGCTCGACGTGGTCTTCTATTATTTTTATCGTCTGCAATAGAAACGTTGTGTTAGTTTAAAGCAGTAAGTATAAAAAGTGTGAAGTCATAGTTTTTAAGTTCTGAAAGCGTCCGATTCCCTTCTTCATTTACAAAGTAGCTGCTCTCGCTTAAACAAATACGTAGTAAAGTTTTTTCGAACACTAATCGGAATTATCACAGGCTCTTGTTAAGTGGCTATAAACACAATCAGTCTGTTTGCGCTTCGCCTGCGCAGTTTGACATCTCGCGTGTCAATATCGCATTGTGGTCGATGTATGTGCGATGGCCGTGCTAACCGACTGCTAACTATTTACGTAAGCGTTTAACGATCATACATATTTTCCAGGTCATATTTATTATAATGATTGAAATAATAACAATGAAGTACCTACCTATTAATCTTATGTACCTATTTATGATATCGAGTAAGTACACAGTTATACATATAACTATAGGTTAATTATTAAATTATACTACATAATTATTTATAAAAATAGTTTACTTTAATTTTACATGATGTACATAAGTATTTTTTCAGATAAACAAAATTTATTGTAATAACATAGATCAGAAACTATCAAAACAGAACTCAAAGAAACAACTTTGATAGTTTCTGATCTACCTATGTTTTACAACTTGCTTGAAAAATCAGCAAATAATACCTTCTTATAATTGTTATTTTTTTTACTGAAATTTAATTAGGATTTCACGTAATACGCAGGTAAGTAATAAATCCGTTCCTGGATTTTATGGAGTCTACTAAAATGTTGACTGACACTATTTCCAGGTATGTTCTGCATAGAGCCTTGGTGTAAACTCGGTTTCTGAATATAGTTCGATCACAGCGGGGTCCGCGTTAAGGCGATGCACAAACACGAGAGCATTGTTGGTAATTATCGTCGCGGCAGCTGTTTGCCAACACCTCGGTGCGAAGTCGCGACCACCGTCCGTCGGCTGGCGACATTTCGACGAATGTGCCCTCGTACTAATCGCGCGAACCATAACGCTATGTGTGACTAACTTGTTGAACGTTACAATTAGTTAAAACGGTCAACACATCGTGTTAACACCAGTTTTTAAGATTGCGTGCAGCACTGAATTAAATCTTCACAGATTTACAGATTATTATCAACTGTTATTGCCCATTTCCTGTCGTAATCATCTCGCGAAGTGCTTATTATATTTCGTAATACATACAAATAATTCTTTTTTTATATTTATAATAGCCACTTCTCACTATCCGTGTAGTTAATGATATAGTCAAGTCACGAATGTCAATTTTGGAAGTTGACTTTTAAATGTTGAGGATTTTATTTGTTTTTTATTACTACGTGTTTTCCTAACATGACTAGTGGGATTATCAAGCTATAATTATAATTTTCGGTAACACCTTTAAACATTAGGTAGGGTGAAAGAATGTCAAATGTCAACGTTTCTGTCGTGACGAGTTGACATAGAAAGTTTGTGCAAGGAGGACCCCCGGGCTATTCCCGGAAGTTGCACACTCACACTAATTTTATAGCCACCGAAATTCCTCCTAGCTATCGAGCCAACAAACATGTCATGACAAAATTGTTGATCTTACACAAATTTACGTAAACGTGCTTCTATGCTGACTAACGTATGCGGTATGATTCATCACATACACTAAGCATATGCCAACTTCCTTGTAAGAGAAATTACAGAACTCGCATGTTATTGTGCAAGTTCTTACGGCAAATTTGTTAAATTAAATTTAATACCCAATACGTTGTACAACCAAACACAACATACTTACATTATTAAAAAAAGATAAATCACTTGTAATACACAAAGTTGTTGTAATTGTAATAAGATTTGATGGTTAACAATCAGATTATATGTATTAGAGGGTTGATTGCGTGCGAAAGAGGCGTGCGAAGTGTAACACCGGACGCGTTAAGCGCACGCGATTGTAACACGCATGCGGTGTAAATAATTATAATGTAATGCTCTCTGCTCATTTCTGGGGTGTCACGGACATTATTTTTACAACACAGTCTACCTATGTGTTGCAATCAGCGATCTGCTACGCGACCGCCCTTGTTAGTTTTTTAAAATAAAATAAAAACGTCCCGAACGTCACTTTTGGAAGCCGAAATCTAAATGTTAACCGACACATTTAAATTATTTTCTGAAAGTTTGGACTCGAATTCATTACCCTTTTGTAGGATGGCAATGTCGCGATCAATGCAATGTGCTTCAGGAATTGAATATGCGCATGGGTGAAGGTAAATTGCACTTCAGCACTTATATGTCGCGGAATATTATAAAACAATTCGGTTTGACGGCTCAGCAAAACAATAAATAAATAAATAAATGATGCTCTTATTCCCTTGTAATATGGGTAATAACGGATAGAAAATATGTATGAATTTAACAAGATAATATTAAATTATAAATATCACTGTCAGCTTGTTAACGTCTAAAAGACACTTTCAGTGAGCAGAATTAAAAAAATATATATAAAATTTAAAGACTGTTATTGAACTATCTTACCTAACAATTATTGCGACTATGGTTGAGGTGAGAAGGTAGGTATTGAGTCTAGGTACGATAATTTCGAGTTTTAAAGGTATATTATCCCACCTCTGTATTTATTAAGAGAGCCAGTAGACCATCTTCTTCTTTTCGAGTCGATGGTACCTACTCTTATTTTCAAGCTGTGAACATTTAAGTTTGATGCGCCCGGTAGTTGGCCACATTAACTTCAGATCTCCGGACTCTTTGGGCACTCCAATAAGTTCGGCGTTGTTTGGTCGGGAAGGCCGCACTCACACGAGTATCCGAAGGTTCTATGACCTTAGCAGACCATACATTACCGATAGCTTAGTGCTTCATATCTTCAACACCAAGGTGAAATTGGCCAAAGAGTTACAGGGCCAGTGAGTTGATTATGAAAGTATAGAGGGACAAGAATCCGTCAGATCCGCTAGCCCTCAAATACCCACCTAAATACGACCCCATTTCAATTACTTATTTAATGGATATAATATGTTGCTACTTTACTCCTTAAAGTGACAAATATGGCATTATACGTAAAGGTGACATAAATAGAGTTGAGTTTGAGTATTCGGCTCTAAGACATGAGTATAATAAATAACCTTTATTTTCTCAACTTCACAACTAAATACAGAATCACTGGCGAGCGACTAGTGCGTTAAACCAGGAGTCGCAGGTTCAAGTCCTTCCGGACTCCGGAGGTTCGAATTTTTCCTTCTTTCTATTTGTATTTAATTTACAAATAGGTATAGTGACACATGAAGGCGGTTAAAATCAATAAGAATAGTAAATACAACTAACTAACTTAAATCAAAATAAACCGCGATATAATCCGTTTAAAATAGTTTTATTTCAATGTCTAATGTTCGCGTAAACCTCAGAAAATAATAGTAAATACAGATTAAAAATTACAATTCGCACGTAATAAAGAGACTGGTGTCTAAATTAGGTTAAACCTGTGTTACAGATCCTTTAGTGATTAACCGACTTTGAAAGGAGAACGTTTTCAATTCAACTGTAAATTTTTTAATGTACCTACCTACTCGTATTTCTGATATCTCCGACAATTGGGCCAAGGATGGCTAAACAAAAAAGCTACAACAATATTGCAATTGTTTTATGCGTAAAATGTAAGTATGGTAAGATAAACACAAGACAGTATTTTCAAGGAGGAACCGCGGACGATAAATTGTTTTTATTTGGTGCCGTAAAACATTTTTGAACTTCTATAATTCCTTTTGTAGACAATCTACAACAATCATCTTTATATTTTTACTCAATTCGAAACAATTGATAATGACATATCTGCCTGTTCTGCCTAGCCTTATCCCAAGCTATGTTGGGATCAGCTACCAATCTTACCGAATTTAGCTGTTTACCATGTTTTATATAGAGCGACTGCCTATCTGACCTCCACAGCCCATTGCTGGGTAAAACAATATCCCATCTTAAGACTCATAATTACCACATATATGATATAAAAATCATAATGACCGTAAAGAGCGGCTGAGGGTTGATGCGTCGCCAGCCAGTGCGCGTAGGCATGCCCAGCGAGCAGACCCGCATCGCTCAACGCACTCAGCTCCGGACACGTTGATGTTGATGACACTGAGATGTAAAACAATGGGGTATTAGGTAAGACTCGAAATTAAACCTTATGTTACTGTTTTAAACTCCAGTACCACATTAAAAAGGCTATCAAGGGTAAGTTCTGTGTATGAGCGTATGCTATTTTTTCATGCTCGAATTGGATTTAATCTAGGGGGTTTTTAGCTTTATTTCACATGTCATTCATAAAAACTTATTCTCTACATAATATGAATTGAAATGTTTTCGAAAGGAAATTGACGGGTAGAATTTTTTCTGATTTTAATTTATATGCCAATAAACACTATTTTCCTACCAAAACTATATTGTGTGATATTTTTTGCAAACATTATCAAGCACATATCCTTTCACGGGAAGGTTTTCTGGTCGCACGAAGAGACAAGTTCCTAGTTTTAGTTTTTACCCGTGAAAACCTGACGCAGTTTCTAGCTAAAGGAAGACGAAGGGGTATGTTATCTTACTGCTATAGGAGTGCTTAACTTTTCTCCATACCATGGACCAGGTGGAGGCACATCTGCAGTATATAGCTATACTCATTGCCTTCCATTATGTTCATGGTAAGTATTTAGGCGACGGCCGCGAAACAGTCAATTCATATTTTACAAAACTTCTTTACAAAAAAAAAACTAATTAGAGAGCATAAGTTTTTAATTATTATGTGGGCAAATTCAAGTGAAACATGCGAGTCTTTTTATAAACAGAAATATGGTATTTTATACATTAACAAATAAGAGATCAAACACTAAGTATCTGATGCTTTTTTAATTTATTTTAACCAGTAATGATATCCAGAATAAGACTTGGAATCTTGTAAAATTCATGAAAACAACCGTTGGTTACTGTATTCGATATAAATTATAATGGAATCAATGTATTTTTATTATCAGTTGAAGTTGAAAAGTATATTATTAGGTACTTTACTGATTATAAATGTGTGGGGGTTTGTACATATTTCTTGAATAATCTTACCGTTATGTTCATCTGCAGTTTCCTCAACGTTGTCAGAATCTTCATGTTGTAAATGATTAACTAGTTCAGAACTACTACTTTTATTGTTGCCTAATATACTATCAATAAGGAAGGTTTTACTTTTTCCGTGAATCACACTATTCACAGCATATTTTGTACTTTTCGGCGACGTATCACTGTTATTGCACAGATTTCTTATATTGTTAAATGACTTAGTAGGAAATATCACTTGGCTTTGCTCAAAAAAACATAATTTGTCAGAATTTAACAACGGGTTTAGTACATTTTTTATGTTGTCATTATTCCGTCGAACAGAATTTTCACTGTTGTCACAAATATCTATTGTTTCGTTTTCGCTATCGTACTCCGTTTCTGATTCACAATCATAGTTAGAGTCTTTTTCAACACTACACAAGATTTTTTTCACTGAGTTTTCCACTACAGAAATTCGCTCATTTTCACATGTGCTTGAGATATCATCAGTCGCATCCATCGTTCTCGAAACTTGTTTTATTCCATCATAATATTAAAACGTTGTATACTTAATACAGTTATGATCACTCCAAATAACATACAATCGTTTGACACGCAGCTTAATACTGCGACTAAATTTCTTTGCTTCGAGTTCGCTGGAAACTGATAATTGCATCCGAAAATAGGTGGTGCCAAGAGATCGTCCGCGGTGGCTGTAGGTATGAACAAGATGAGATCCTCTCACGCTACTGGCTGCTCAGTCAAAGGTGGGGATAGCGCCATCTTAAGTAGGTGGGGCTTCGAAAACCGCCTGTGAAAATTCACACCTTTCTTTTATTTGATAACACGTTATGTCAGAGCTCTTTAGCTCACAAAGGATCTCTAAAAGCTTATGATGAGGTGCGGATCTTATTTCCACCAGTTATTGTTTGATTAATGTCGCAGATTTAAGTGATTTATTGGTAAGCGATCTGAGATGCTTAATGCGGTGTGCTTTAGGGCTACACTTCTAAAAGGGTCTCTTTTATTAAAACAACATTGTGAACCATCTTATCGATGTAGAATTAAAACAGATTACCAGTAACTTAGGTTATTCTACTACTGTTTTACAAATACTAATTATCCTTTTTTTTTGGTTTTCACGTATTAAACGGTCGCTAGCGAGAACCTAATACGTTTTTTTATATCATATTTTAATAATAATTATCCCACCTGATGCTATTATATAATTTAACGTTTATACAGTTATATAAACTTGCTATTATTTGCCGTTGAAAATGTTTGGTGTATGACGTATGATTATCAGCCAGAACTGATTCAGGACTTTAAAAAAAAATATGATTTTTGTTCCGTTCCTTTTTACCATCAGCTACACACTTGCGATACAGTCTTAAAGAAAAAAAAGAACGATTATTTTGGCTGGGAAACACTGGGAGGTCAGCATGGGAGCTCAGGGCTAAATGTAGAGTCTAGGAAATTACCGTACAAAATATATATAGTTTAAATTCAATTTTATTAGACATATTTACCTAATCAACAAAATATAAATAAAATATAAAAATACCCATTTACATACCTATATAATTATAATAAAAACTTTGAGAGGTGTCAAGGGACACCCGGATGGAACGAAGTTCCTTTCGATTAATTAGTGAAGGAATTGTAATAAAATTTTATTTTTTTTAAGTTATAATAAATTATAAATAATAATTTATTATTAATAATATTAAAATTTTTAGGTAATAAGACAGACAGACAGACAGAGAAACATGCGCACGCCGCACAGCTTACTATAGCTTACTATAGCAAAAAGTGTCGTGACAACTTTTCGTAAGAATTTTTTCCGTCTAGCCCCCTTTCACAACGCGCGATAAGGAACTTCGTTCCAATAAATACAAGAAAACTAGATGAGTATGTATGTAGTAAATGTACTCGTAGAAAACATTACCGCATGTGTATTCATTATGAAGACGGGAAGATGTATAAAAAAACCGTTACTTCTTTCATAATTTCACAATAATGCAACGTAGAAGATTTCATTAAAGTAAATAAAAAAACTGAAACAAAATATAATCGATTCAGAAAGTATCGAGCTTTATTCTTTTGAAGAGTTCTGCTGCTGTTAGCCTAGGAAAAACTTTGTATATGCCATCCATTGTATAACCTAAGGGCTATCCAGGTAGCCTCCTAGATCAATAGAAAAACTAACTGCCTTGGCAAAGTTTCATTCGGACCGCTTTTCGGGGGTTTGATGCTTTATGTAATAGGTACGTGCAATTTATACTTACATAATCATTCAATTTATTTACCTAAGAAAAAAACATTTTTTTTTTTCAAAGATTCATCAATCAATACCAATATACTGAATGATAGGTGTCAGGTAAATTACGAATCACTCTTTCTTACCTTTCTATCACAAAAATAACCTTTTGTAGAAACCTAGTTAATACTTTTAATAATAACTGCAGTACCTGGATCTCGCCTTGTCAGACATTTTCTGAAAATGAATCCTAGCTAGATCGATTTAACGTCTCCGAAATCCCCTGCATACTAAATTTCATGAAAATCGTTGGAACCATTTCTGAGATTCAGATTACGTATATACAAAAATTGCTCGTTTAAAGATATAAGAAACAAGTTTATCGGAATATTTGACTAAGTACCCATGCGAAATTGAATTTCTTTACCCCATTACTATTTTGATTAATTTCTATACAGCAGCACTCCTCAGCGCTATCTCGGCGTTATCTAAAGAAGTAAGTTGTCTTTAGTAATAGGTGGAAATAGCAACAGCTCTCCCTCGAGCGCTCTGCTTCATAGCAAAGCTTTCCTTTGCTTTACCTTTTCCACCGCTAGGTGTCACTGAACAAAGTTTCAAGTCGTCGACGTTGCTCTATAATTTGCCCATGTTTCTAATAGATGTCGCTGCCTTATACATTCTGTAACAGAATGAGTTAGTATTGAAGTTTTGGACGCTCTGTTCCTCCTGAGTTACCTTAAATAAAGTATTTTAAAATGCATATAGATACTCTGAGATACCTACGATTTGCAATTAGTCAGTATACTACTTTTCAAAAGATAATCACATCGTATGTTGCTTTTTATACTTACATACGTACATAATGACGCATTTTATAGTTCCATATTAAACTTTAAAGTTCCTTTTATAGATTTTCTTGATATATCAGTTTTCAAGCAATATTTAGAATATTGGTTTTAAAATCTAAGATTTTATCAAACGTTACTTGATGTCTTTGTTTTATTCCAGCGGTCATCGATCAGCCATCTGTGTTTAGCGCCTCATTAAAGTCGATCAGTTACTAAGTTTTAATGAGGTGTCATGTAATCACTGTCCTTGTCTATGGTACCTACTTCCCTTAATGGATTTACTTTTGACGTTTATCAATAAGGAGGGAGAATTATTTTTTTATTTTTAAATCACCTCTCCTCAGAACTACATAGAAAAATGTAGCAAGTCGTAAATTGTAACCATGTTAACTAACCGTGATATGCTGCATGTGTCTAGTGGGTTCGTTGCAAGCTGAGGGTTCTAACCCAGGCTAGTACTCAAAATTATAATTTAAGTACTTTATTAGTTGCTGTAGTGTCGTATATTCGTATCGTATATTGGCGTGAGATTGGCGCGTTCAACCAAAAAACAAAGACTTATTCTTTATAAACACTAGCTGAATGAGCATAGATCACCACGCTGGCTCACTGCGAGTTGTCGATTTCAGATTCCGATAAAATAATTTATTAATATAATAGTAATAATAATAGCCTACGTCCATCCAGGCAACCTCCATACCAAATTATCAAAATCGTAAAAATTATAAAAAAAAATCGGTTCAGCCGTTTGTGTGTGTAGAGGTAAAAAAATACACAACAATCACATGTTTTCGTCTTTATAATATGATATCGCTACTTAAAAATATTACCTTATATTTATGCATGTACCATTAGTATTTTTGTATTATTATTTAGTGTGATATGAAGAGCGGCGCATCGCAGACTGACTTAAGTGGGTGGTTATCGTTTCTTGCAATCACACTTAAACGAGACCACCGACCGTTTTGCTAAGAGAAAACAATAGCGATACCATCTAGCACTTATCATGTTGTTACGATATGTTTATACTATAGAAGTCATTTGTAGAGTTACTAAGAAGGTAGAGTTTGTCTTTTAATTTAGATAATGTTTTTTTATAGCTAATAATACCGGCCTATAAATGCCTCACTGTTTTGGCATAGGCTTCTTCTCATGTAGAGAAGCAACGAGTACATACTGCCAGAAATAATAACAAAGTGATTTTTTTAAATTTGACGTACAAGTAAGTACCCCTACTTTCATTTAAATATTGGAATAAATAAAATAAAATCCTGTTGGAAATATAAAAGTGTAGGAAGACTTGATTGAATAATAAAAAAACACATAAAACGTATAAATATTTTATTCCCGCACTGTAAACTCCCAGGAACACTAAAATCTAAATCTCTTGTAATTCCTTCGATAGAGAAAATAAACAAGTTTTTGCGTCACATCCGTCGGAAATAAAAATGTAATCTAATTTTAGTGAGCAACGTAAATTAATCGGATGGTATCCATATGGGTGGTAATGGGTAATAAATGGCTTTTTATTTTTAGCCTAGCTACGTATGTGACGTTATTTTTGATAAAAACGAATTTTATTTGGAGAAGTATCAAGCAACTACCTAAGTGAATTCTTACATCATTTTTTTTTATATGTGACCTGTACCTATGTTCAACAAAGCACAAAGCATAGTTTAGCTAGCGTATCGCATCTAAAGCATTTAAGTTGATTGAGCTGAACAAAGATAAACATTATAAATCTAGTTTTAAAACGAATTAAAACAAGATTAGAAAACTGTTTTGTAGAAAGAAGATTCTAGAAACATTTTAAGGAAAAAATATAGCTTAGCTGTGTCAGTGTCGAGAGATAAAAAAGATAGCTTCACTCCATCTCCTGGTTTAGTTTGAAACAGCTAATAGAAACTGTATCTTAATGACAGCACTGTGAACACAACGGCAAAGAGCTGACCACTTGTACCTGCAGTTTGTTAAGTGCATGTTAGACTTTTTGAAGGTATTCGGTGAAATGTACCAGGTACATACATGTTCCGTGGTAAAGTGGCCAATGTACTTTGTACTGTCTTGTTTGCTCCATTGATTAATATTGTTGTGGTTTAAATCTTAAATGTCGGCGGGTGCTTAGGATATATTCTACGTTGCAAAATACATTTGTTTTGTTGAAGGGATACTGTTCTATGATAAATAGTTATCTGTGCTCTTATTGTCGCATTGTTGTTTTTCATTTACGTTTAAAAAAAGCTTGCCTGACAAGATGAAAAAAGTTCGGGAAATGCGTTCTATACAATATTGTGAACCTAGTTTACTTGGAGAAGTATCAGTGAATTGGACACAGTGTTTACCAAATTAGTTGTATAACACATTCACTCAACAACAAGAATAATGTTTGTGAAATTAACTCTAAGGAGTTTGCAAAACACACACAAACACAGCATTCTGTGCATGTGATCCGGTTTGAATAAGTTCAAACCGGATCACATGCACAGAATGCTGTTTCGTTAGACGGGCTATCAAAACTTTTAGAATTAAGTTGTTGAAGTAAACAACTAAACATCCAGTAACATCTTATTGGGTTGGAATCTTACCCCACATAGTTTCCAACTCTAATAGAGCTTGGGCCATTAATTAAACCCGCTTAGCGCTGAAAAATCATCAATATTAATTAGGTCTAAACTACGAAGTTAAACGAGAAGTTGACATGCACCATATTAATAAACCATATTCATGTAAAGGACATCATCCATAATTGTTTTCTCATTTTGTTAATATAATAATTTGTCCTTGACCGTTCGGAAACGATTTTTCTTATCAAAGGCGTCGCGTCGTCGGCAAATACTGTTATTTAGAATCCCAACCCGTGAAAGGGTAAACCGCGGGTAGCGCCGCGAAGCGTAAAACTAGTCGTTAGCATAATGTAGGTAGTTACGAGAGACACACAGAATTTTGTATTTGTTCGCAATTTTCCTTCGAAGTTCGACAGTTGAAAATTTGGCAAGATTGTATAAGACGGTGTTTGTTTCCTCCTGGAGTCTGATAGTGGAGATACGGTTAATCAAATGATTATTTGACTTGACAACAGGAAATAAAATTTATTTCTGTTCGGTTCAGTCTTAAAAGTCTGTCTAACTGCTAACGACATTCTTAAATATTTTGAAAATAATCTAAGAATATCCAATTAAATTGTCTTGTGAAAATATATTTATGAAATGCGCTAAACTTACTTAAGTAGTTTGAAACCGGAAACCAAATAAAAAAATATTTTTAATTTCTTATATTAATATTACAAGATATACCTATTAATATTTGGTAAAAAAAGATGCCTAGTAACAAAAACGTTTCTAATAATTCTATAATTATCTCTAGCTACTAATACAATAAATAGGAAAGGTTTGTATTTTTGTATGTTTGTAACGAATAAACTCTAAATTACTGAACCGATTACAAAGATTCTTTCACCATGAGGATGCTACATTATTCTTGAGAAACATAGGCTTATAGTTCTTACCGGGGAAAAAATAAAGACCTGGGACAGAACCGTGAATTTATAAGCTAAAGTTATTGATACTGATTCATTATAGCATCATAACCATATCAGTACGCCGCCGTCAAGCTTAGCATTTGTCCTAGTATGGACGGCGCGTCGGAAATGTTATGATTCATGGTAGGTATCTGTAGTCTCGGTATTGACGGCGACGCATTGAAACACGACGACAAGGAATTTTGCTATGTATTGCTACAGAAACTCACATATTTCATATTTGTTTTCCTATTATACTGGGTATTTGTAAAATGTCTTAGTGCATTTTTCGAAAGACTTCACTATGTACCATCAATATATTTCCAATTGATATGAAAATAAAGCAACATAATTGATTAAGAGGGAAGAGAATTTTTGTGTCCCAAATTTGGGCACTGACTCAGAGAAGTTTGTAGCGCTATACGCACTATCAGTCAGGTATATTATACCCTATCTGATAAAAGAACATCACATCATAACAGTGGACTATCCAAGTCAAAGTTATTTCAATGGGCAGGTAAAGTCAGACCCTCTGATTCAAAGCATGTCCAATTCGACGACAATGCGACCCATGTCACATCATGCCACAGAATAAAAATGTGTGTGACTGTATTAGATTTTACTTTATGTGTGTTCGTCCTCGCTTATATTTGTATTTATAAAACATTATTTATTATCTGTAGTGACTAAAAATAAATAATATCCTAATTGGAATTAGAAAAAAAAAACGCAAATGTTATAGATATTTCGAAATGATGGTGCTAGAGCTTAAGTATTTATATATATGTAGTCTTTTGGGATAAAACATAGGCAGATTCTTCTTTTAAATTCATCAATATTCAAATGTGTTAAATCAATTGTTTTACATTCCGATATTGGTAAACATTGTGGACAGAATGAAAGGAAGTGAAGGAATGATTGAATGCCTTTAGTGACAGTATTCAAGGTGTAAGCTTCGGATGGTGGAAACTTAAACGATCGCAACTCTCGCCGGAAGTAAACCAATGCTGAAATGGTTTTTCTTAGGAACTGTATTTTTTTTTTCTTAAAACTTGCTTGAAAATCTGTTACCAGATTGGTTTCTTTCTATCTCCAATTTAAGTTTAGTTTAATTCTGTAGCAGTTAAGTATTAATTTTAATCGTATGTTTCAGTTGTTTCCTTAAGTTCAAAAGAAAAGCTTATGAAGGCTCAATCTAAGCTTATTTCTAACTATCCCGTCCTGCAGTAGTAGATATAAAATCAATAGTTATGTCGAGACATTTTAGTATTAAAAAAACAATTTAACATTGTAAAAAGCATTTGTTCTAAGTAAAGTGTAACTTGTCTAGCTAAAATGTAATTAGGACTTACAGTTTATGATCACTACTACATAGATATCACGAAGACACTGGCTTCTTTTTTACCAGTTTTAACTTAAATAACAAAGTTATGCAAGCCGCCCATATTTTACTGTAAAATCTAAATTTCTAAACGTTAATGTATGTTATCTACAGTTGTTTATATAACAGTATTAATTAACTTGTGTGTAATAACAGCTGATATTGCGTTCATTAGGTATTACATAACCTTCTGGCATAAATTATGACAGCCTCAGCACACATGAACTGTGTTCATTGAATGAGCTTTATTGACACACATTGCCTGCTAACTAATTAATTTTACTTACACGTGAACCTCTATCGTAATTCGGTAATTAAAGAAATAATTGGGTGTTTACTATTATTGGAAAAATTAAAATAAACAACCACTTCATTAAATCTATTGTCCATGTCGAATAAACATGTTTACAGAAAATACCGAAATAATATTATTCCATTTTTTTTCTAAACTTATAATTTGCACTTAAACACCAGTCTAATTTCGTAAGGATGAATTAACATATTTAAATATTAGTTCCTATGGTCGGTTTTATCAAGCCGTAAGATACTTTAATGGTGCTGATTCCATACTTTACATTTAAACCATTGCTGTCTTTTACTAACATAAAGCGAGAGAAAAGGACGGCAAAAGATAACAAATAACTTGAAAAGTCAAACTAGTTTTCGCCTTGAACATCACAGTGTTTTTAGAGCACATGTTTTTACTTGTCATCAATTTTGTATGAGAATTTTAGTCGGAACTAAATTTGACAGTTCTAATTTTCTTCTGTCCTTTACTAAATATGTACAGGTGAAAAAGATGGCGATGGACTAAAATTAGTTTAGTACGCGTTTAACAGAATCGGGGCCATTGTTCTGGGCTTTGGTTACGTTACGCTTACTAAATTTGCACATTAACCAATTTGATATTATTTGTAACGCAGTTCAATATTTTACAGCTTAAAATGAGAATGCAGTTTTATCGTGACGATTCATGGCAATTGATGTTACCTTTTTTCGGAACAGTATTCCGCCATGGCTTTATTCAGTCCTCGGGTGAACCGTACAGGCGGTGGGTCACGCTGAGCAGCTCACCGAGTTACAATGCAGTACCTACAAACTTTTACATATTATCAAATGAATACGTAGTAAATAGATTGTTAGAAATTGCAATTAATTTGGTTTAGTTCAGTTATGAAAAAAAAAAACATAGATGATAATGGCCGTAAAGGAAATAAAAAGAAATAGGTTTAAAAAAAACCCTAGAGCTTAACCTTACTTGTTAAATAAGGTTCCCCAATTAACGAATATTTATTGTTAGCTATTTGATACTTTAATTTGCGATATACGAGAAATATTGCTTTTAGTACCTTAGAAGTTAATTTTCGATATGGATTTTCGTTGCTTATTATATCAGTTTAAAAGATATTTACTGATATTTAATATTTCTATTTTTAAATCAAGCAGCAGAATTTCAGTGTATTCACGTTCGTTTTCAGGATTTCTAATGTCAGGTGTGGTGAATGTTCTATGCTGTAAGCTTATTAGTTTTGCTTCTGAGAATTTTGCAATGCAATCTAGATACTGTATTGAATTTAGTCTGAGACTCACTTTAGTTAAAAATTTCTCCTAGAATATCGCGTACAGCCCGTCGATTCCGAAAATACATTAGACAAAGTCACGGCGAATTCGTCGGTGAAAACTAGATTTCGTATTCCGAAATTAAGGTTTATTTGATGTTACTAAAGCTAGACCCGTCTAAGCCCACCTCTAAACTTTTCACCTGAGATTTCGACATCACTTGAACTTGAGTGCAGTTTCAGAATACGGTGAAAAGTACAAGTGATGTAAGCAGTGAAGTGAGTGTGAGAGGTGAGGTGAGTTTGGTCATTTTCGGAATCGCTCGGCAGTTCGCAAAAAATCTGAATATTCTACTCATATACACCAAATAAACTTAATTTTAGTATCCATAATAATTATGCATGCTTACCACTGTGGGTCCATTATAACGCAGTAATAAATTCTTAATATTAATTGTATTTGATTATGGCTTGGTAATGGGCTGAGGGCGTTTGTAAGAGATGCTTATAAGGTCTCTCGCTTAACTCTGAGCGTATTAAAGTGTTACGGAGACTATTTGATTCCATCCGGGTTATGTTAATGGAGGGATATTCGACAGGCTCTACATGCCCCTGGAGAAATCCTTTTGGGAGTTTTAAAAGTCAGTATTTGAGTATTGAGTCCAGAGAAAAGGTTCATGATTAAGCTTTTTGCGAAAAAGATCCATTAGTATTTGTCGTCAACATTGTTATTTTACACAAAACTAGAGTCAAATTCTTGTTCGCATTATGAATAGAATCTTAAACCTGTTCACATCTACAGGACAGCAAATACCAAATGTTCGTTTATGTGATTTATTACAATTAATAACTTATGTAGTAAATGACGGATTTATAACAATGTAATTTTCAAGTAAACAAAACATACATCAAAGTATCCAATAAATAAATGTTTTAAGAAAAACACTGACAGTAACATGTGAAGGTTACTTTTATAAAAACAAAAATATGCATATCTTTCATTCCATTACCTTACCCGTGTTGTCGGGAAGTAAAGAAAAATTATGTATCAGGTTGTTTTCCTCAAAATTTACCGAGCAAACGTGAAGATAATCCGAAACATGCTTTCAATTAGCAAAATTTTGTCTGCTTATTTCTTCGTTGAAAGGCATTGAATGACGATTAAAAGTTTTTGAACTATTGGAATAGGTACCTACCTGAAAAGTTGTTTCGAGAACAGTAGGATAAGTGGTCAAATAAATTGTTGGAAAAGTTTGAAACTTTATTCGGACCTTTGTTCACGTACATCATCTAATTTATTTAACAAGGACAAGGTATCGTACCTAGTAGGTATAGACTAACCTAATATAAGAATAAACAGTCTCCCTACATAGTATAACACATTGTCGCTTCCCGATGTCTGTCCCTATTTATCTTTAAAACAATGCAATTTTGATGAATACTATCACGGTTTATGCACCATTTTTTCCTAACAATTTGTACGCCACGATATGCGGCTAAGCATGAGAGAACTTTTATATCTCATTATTATCTTGCATGCCATGTATCATGTTCACCATGTTAAAACAAATATATTACTTACTTACTTAATTTTTTTTTAATAGATAGAGTGATTCACGGCGATGTTTTATACGTGTAATATACCTACGGGCAAAGACGTAGCAGGTCCGCTAGTATGAGAAAAATCACAAAGCAACAAGTAAAAGGCTAACAAAACAAACAATATAATAGAAAAGGCAGCTTTACGTTTATTAATATATACTTTTAATCTTCGGTGAAAACATAAATCGTTGGCAAATGACAACCGTCGCCAGTAGAACACGGCAAGGGCCGTTGGGCTTACAAAACATGAGTTTTAAATACACAACCCAAGAGGATAATTGTGGGCTCGCAAAGGAATCAAAATATTCCTTTAAATGCGGGGCGTTCCAACATTACTTTACACCTGGGACGCTTTTAGTTACCAATTTGGGTATGCGAATTCTGTTAATTTAAATAATTTACTTTTTAAATAAAGCGGAAGGACAGTTTTTGAAGTTTGAGATAAACTTTATGCAATAAAAATGTGTTTATGTCTATTTTATCGGATGGGAGTATTTTTCGTTATAAATATGATTATTTGTGGGAGAATGGAATTTGCCCTGCAGTGGGACTAAAACAGCTAAATAAGCGACGATAACGTAATGGATAGGGAACGCAAACATTTAGTTTAGAACGAGGTGTTAACAAGATTACTAGATAGTAATGTGCGACCAATTTCGCTAGCAAGCCTAAAAAGAGTATAAATATTACAAGTAATAGGAAAGTTTTAACTGATACGGTACCAACATGTATTTATGCAACACTTTCCCTACCTTTACCCAAGGCTTTTAAGACCGTCTCATTATTCAAGATTGGGTATAACAATTGCTCGGCTTTTTAGCATCTAAAACCAACATTAATATAAAATTATAATACATAGGTAATAATATCTCCATTCTGTCTTTTCATTTAAAAATGTATTTTATATTCTTGGTCGGTCCTATATATAATATTTTTTCTTCGAAAGAACTCAAATAGCGATACTAATAAATAGAGTGTTCTCGGAGAATGTTCAACAAGTGTCACATTACGAGAAACTTTTGGTGTTTTAACAGTTGTACCTACTATGAAATAACAATGTACGTGAAATGTGCGAGTGAGTTTTGGTAGTATAAAATATTTTAGTATAAAATCAAAAATATACATGTTTGAGTGGTGGACTAAGATTTAAGCTCCGATTGGCCTTAAAGGTTCATGTTATAATCAAGCGACTGGTAGATATTTGTTTCGGGACCTTTTAAGTCATCCGATTATAAGACTAAATCGTAGGAGGTAGGTACATTACAAAACAGTAGAGCAGTCGGAAAGGTATTATAAAAAAAATAAGTTTTTTTAACTGGACGCAAGAGAATATTAAAAAATGCAAGTTTCTTAAAATATATTTGTATGTAGCTTTGGTTTTCACTCCTTTTCTGAGTTAATTTACTTTTGCTCATGGCTCAGCCCGCGTGGGATCGCCTATTGCGGCAAGATTAGCTTTTATAGCCTTTCTCAATAAATTGGCTACCTACCACAGTATTTTTTAAACCTAAGATTAGCACGTTCAACCAAACTAACAAACAAACTTCAGCCCTATAATATTACTATAGATACGCCAGATACACACTTGTGAATTTGATTAATTGATGTCTGGCTTTGAACTACCTATATTAATCCTAGAAGACGTTTTATAGGAAAGGTAGGTACCTATTTAGGACGTAAATAGCTCACGAATATCGCAGTAATGCGAGATAGAAGTCCCAAGAGTTTACCTCTATATTTCAATTTTTATTAAAAAGTGCCTTTGTAGCTTGATTAGATTTGTTATATTAACTAGTAGGAATTTTCTCTTACTTTTATAAAAATTAAAAATACAACCCTTTTTCTAGCGTAGGTAGCAAAAAAAAAACGACGCCCATTTTAAAGAATTTAATCCTTGAGTCGCGGGGGTTTTATAAACATTCAAATAACATGCACAAACGACACCCAGACTTGGAACAAGCGTTTGTGGATCACAGAAATGCTTGTCTCATGCGGGGATCGAACCCGCAGCACGTCGCGCATAGTGGTAATTAGCGTGGTGACCTAACACTCGGCTATCCGTGCAGTAAAGTAATTTATTTCGTTTAAACCGATTGAAGGAAAGTATAAGCGTCAAAAATGTATATAACATATTTTTTAATAATCAGTAGGCATGTCATAGCTTTTCTTGAAAATAATCTCAATATCACATTTTTTAGAATTGTCTTTATATTAATGAGTTATTTTCACAATTTTGTCATAACATCATCATTTATCATCATTGCAGAATACTAAACAGAAAATAACCCTGACCTAGTAGGTATTCATTTCGCGCTTCATCTCGTATCAATAGAAAACGATACATCGATTGTTCATATCGAAGAATTGTTCTTACAATTGTAAAAAAATCGTACTATCAAGACCATTAACAGCGTCATGTGTACTTAAAAAACAATAAAAATATAAAAAGTATGAAACTTAGTTATTTAAAAAAGTTTTAATTAGTTTAAAACAAAAATATGCAATATACTCAAAAAAATACACTTTGATTAAAGTTCATTACACAATAGAAAGTTAAAAAGTATTTCGAACGTAAAAAACACAGCCAGTGCTAGTACACGTATCTACTGAATCTATAAACAGTAGTTTTATTTTTAGCCTTTGTACCAGTTTACAAGTGTAAATAATGTCATGAATAATACACAGTATTTTATATTGGAAACGTTGTGGGGCCTACCGTCGTGCATGTTGCAATGAAGTGTATGGTAGATATTAAATTCCTTCGTAGGGATTGTAAATTGAAATACCTTTAACGTGTATGTCTCATGTACAGCTGCAGATGGATTCGGATCTGTTTAATAAGATTTTAACGTGATTGTGTCTGCTTCAAGATGAGCTTTTTGAATAACGTCGATAACTTCATATCTTATTACGTGGTATTTGATCTTTTATATCTTTCAAATGTGTGAAATAATAATTATCAAGCCCTACATCGTATTTTACAGTATCGTCTATCGTAAAGTTATAATTTTAACAATGCGCAACCGCAGTTCGATTATTACTTTTGTTAGTTATTTCCATGCTTGGTTTTTATTTAAAACCATGCATAAAAGTTACCGAATCAATGCAGATGCACTTTACCTTCTGCAATGCCATAAGGTTCCTACTTCATTTAGTTTCCAGATGCCCCTGTGTCGGCTCTACAGTTATCCGAGTATTAAAAGTATTTCATTTTCTTTGAAGATTATTATAATTCCCATACAACATTTAATGAAGTCCGTCCAACGGCTAGTCACACAGACACAGTTACTTTTGTAAATTTAATTGTATGGATTTGTTTGTTATCGTTTCAACTTATAAAGTTCAATATTGCTTACACCTCAACAAGTGAAGTACGAATCGGCGTAATACGACATCAGGAAATTGAGTTACAAAACAAATCGTGACAATATTCCACAAATTTTCAGCGTTCGTTTGTTTAAAAAGAATATTTTATGTATTAAAAACATATTCATACGAAAGTTATTTAGGTTACCTTTATTTTATATCTTTTTCAAACGAATCTAACTTCAATGCGGGCTTAGTCATAGCTACTGCTAGAATTATATGAACATACGTATTCATATGCTTATGTATCCTCATAGTTGAATAATACTCGCGTAAACATTACGTATTGTAGAATTCACATCGAATTTGATAAATCGGCCTGCATTTAAAATCTGAAAAATAGTTACACCTGCACTCGGTGTAATACGTAACAGTCGAGTTAACTGAGCAAATATTTAACGTGTGGAGGTTTTAAATAACGGGTATTTTTCAGTCTTCCGCCTTCCGCTGCAAAATTTAGAAGAGGTAAAGTTGGATTCTCTTCACATGTCCCGTGAGAGTGTCACAAGTATGCCCGGCCGCAGACGACGTGAAATATATGCTACCTGTTTTATTTGATACCTCTTTTTATGTTTGGAAGGTACCGTTGGTTAGGTATATTAGGTGAGAGCCTTTCGATCTCGTTTTGCCGACCGCAATACCGCCACCGTCTTAATGAAAAAAGCTCTACGTCTAAGATGATGATAAAATTTAAAAAGGTATTCTTTTTTTCTGCCTTTGAATTTAGAACGTTGCCCGCTTGTAATTTATTAGACACATCTTATTAATTATGTAAATCGCTGGGGTTAATACACTGACAGGCAAAATTAATGAATGTATCAAAAAGAAATATTGTAGGTAACCATTAATTATAACTGATTAACACACACAGTCGTTTTAAAACCTAGGCATTTACTGTTTACATAACTCAAATTTATTCTATGTAATTTGAAATTAGGTGGTACAGTTTAGAAAAAAAAGCGTCTCTGATTGAAAAAGTGCCCAGTTTTTTTTGTAATAGTTCTTATGTCACAATAGTAAAAGCTGGTTTATTTAGTAAATATTCAGTAAGTGGTTATGACTAAGTCAAATATAATCTAATTTATATGATCCAATTTTATATTATTATTAATTATTAAAAATGCATGAAATGTTGTCATATAAGTGCATGAAATGTGGTAATTAAATATAAATAAGTTTTATTGTAATATATTGAAAAATTATATAATACAAGAAACCAATGAATGAACTATAATGAAATTTAATGTAATGATATTATCAGTAATAAAGGCTAGTTTGATTTTCATTTTCGAAGTGGTTATTCGTAAAGTCCATAGGTTGATCTTTTGCAGATATGTTATGAGCTTAAAAAAAAAACAGTGCTTAATTAATTAAGTGTCATAATAGCCTACTGCCCCTATCAGGTGAGGCAGCAATTAGTGCCGGAACAGTATGATGTTACAAATTAAACTAACAAACGATGTGTAACCCGCAGGGAATGCCTCAACAAAGCATTTTGTTTATGTAAATGGCGTTTGAGAGAAAAGACACATAGAGAGGACTAACTTCAAATTAATTACCACTAAATTGAAATAAATATTATGTTTTAAACTGTACTTACATTAAAGTATTTTTTAGTACATTTTACGAATGTATTATAAATTAAATGATAATTAATTTATAGAACGATAGGTAGGTAGGTAAACCTATTTTTACGAGAATTTCAAAACAGCGTCTTTTCAGGAAACCTTATGCTAAATAGAACAAGAGAAAAATATTACTATAGTTATCATATTAGTTTAAAAGTAAAACAATGAATGAAGTAACTTCTCTTTAAAGTAGCTGGCAGTGGATTAAATTTAAAATCAAATTCTCTGTATTCTAGACTATATGAAAATAAAGAGCTTAAAAAAAATCTTAAAACATAGTTCGGTAACAAAGATGGATTATCTTCCCTTATTTATACAGATGTAAATAAATTTTGTAATAACTATCATAGTTGCATTATAGTTTAGACTTGCAGTGAATGTTTACGTTTGTAACATCAACATACAGACTCAACGTATACAGAAATCATGTTATTTTACGAGTGTCGGCGTACCATTATCCTAGTTTCGAAGACTGCTGGAACATAAGATACTTACTCCTACAAATACACTCAGAGTAAACAAACTATTTGTACGTGGTTAATGATGCGATAATCTGAATAGTCGATTAAAGGGAAATAAGGACGTACGTGTGTAGATACATTAGTGATATCTCCCATGTTTGGCAACCCGCCATATTCTTTTGGGGAATTAATAAAGAAGAAAATGTGAAGCATTACGTTCGTTCTTAGAGAAGGCGTAGGCTGAGAGTATTGAGGCAAATAATGCCTTTATATCGTGTTATAGTATTTCCATATGATCGCTTAAACAGGAAGGTAAAAAGTCGATCAAATGAACTTATAATTTAAGTAATGTAGATTAAGTAATGTTTATGTAATTGGTTTTAGAAGCCGTCTTTTTCTGCCTAGTCTTTTCCCAAGCTATGTTGGGGTCGGCTTCCAGTCTTACCGGATTTAGCTGAATACTGTATTTTACATGGACCTGACATCCACAACCCATTTTACTGGGTAATACAGTATTCCATAGTAAGACTAGTTGTCAGAATTGTAATGACTTAACGACTGTCAATAATCACCGTATGACAGTCGGGACCAAGGGCTTAACGTGCTATACGAGGCACGGAAGTTGGTTTTAGAAGCAGTGTAAATCTAATAAAATAAACAAATAAAAATAACCTATTAACTTGACTATAATGTTTTATATTTTCACCGTTTGTGCTGAATCAATTTGCAGATACTTGAAAAAAAAGTACTTAGAATAGAAGATAACCGTAGTTCCATAACTGTTTCAAACCACTTATTTACATTATAAGTAGGTTGGCATTTTTAGCGAATCTAGGCAAGAGCGGGGCTTGCAGCAAAACTATGTACCTAGACCTCTTTTGTTTTGTCGAAGTAACATTACTCAGACAGCGTTGCATGATGTGAAACGAAAACGAAATGAACGTTTTAGCAATGCTTTTAAGTCGGCTATATTTGGGTTGCAAAATCTCTATTGTTTTTATGACGCGAGCATTGTTAATTATATGACGTCGTTGCTACCGTTCGCCGATAACGTTTTCAACTACTCATATAGTGAACAATAAAAAACTTACCTAGGTAGGTATATGAACTCTGCTCCTTACCTACTGCCATATTGAAATTTGTAATAGGATTAAATCCGCGAAAACAGGTTCTGTATTGTTAGACGTCATTTGTTTCGTCGTTCAATAACAGAATTTAGGAATTGCTTGCAACAGGCTGTGTTCATTTACTGTCAATAAAATTTAATTAAAAATAACTTGCATGTTGATGTTGGTAATGATAAATGATAAAATGGTATCTTGGAAACGAATACCCTTCTCCGATCGTACGATTTCTCAAATTGACAATATGAGACATATTTCAGTACAGATTGATAGTAACTCTATCATCCTTTATAATATTAGTTTTACGTTTTCATGACATTCCAGTCTGTAAGGCGAGATTTGGATAATGTTCGATTGGGCTGCTCGATAGTGGCTGTGGTAAATTGTTAGACATTTGATTAATGGTTTGCGGACGACACCACGAGTCTGCTGATAAATTTAGGTCTAGCTCCCAAACTGTGCAAATATTAGTATAGAATGATGAACCAGCTCAATGGTTCATCCTTCTATACATGCCATTATATGTCACCGTACTGGATGTCATGTTACTAGTCTAGTAGATAATAAATTATTGTGAAAAGTTTCTTGGCTCTGATGGAACGATCTCCTCGCTTACATAGCTGTATTTAGTGATCCGAATGGCCACAAGCCCTCGCCCCGGCACTTGGTAACAGATTTCCCTTGAGTTCGGCAAGAAATATACCATCATATTACCATGATGTACTTTTTGAGTTCTCCGGGACTTGCACCTTGCATAGCTAGAGCATCGGTCATTTGATTTCAGAGATTAATCTTAGTGCACTTCACACGATGAATATTTTACAATGTTTTTATTTTTATTTAGATGTTTAAACCTTAATAACACTAACTTATGAACTTATTTAAAATAATACTGATGAAGATTTAGAACGATTCATAGTGTGTTTAAGTTAGACATTTTTATCATAGATACCTAATTATTGTTCTGAAAACCAAAGTAGAAAGTTCGCAGAATATGATAGTAGTTTATTTCAGAAAGGTTTTTTAATAATCAGACCAAAACTATAAACACAAAGTCGGTACTTAGTACCTAATCGTTTTGATATTTTATTTAATGTCATACATTGTGTTAGATCCTTCCACAAACTGCGGTAGTGCGGAAGTCCTTTATCGACCCTTGACGAAACACTGTAGTTCTCTTGTTCATTAGAAATTCGTAACTACTTTAAGATTATTTATTTAATTAATTTCAACATTATACACTAATTTGTGCTCGACATTGTTTTACGGTTGTACGTAGAGCTAGGGGTTGGATCACGACAATGGATGCACGTGGCGTGTTCCCGGATTTGTTTGTTTTTACTATAATCGCAAAGCTTTCAGTACGTACCAGTGTTGCAACCGCTCTATTGTTCTTGTAAGGTGGAACTATAACTACTACAAACATGAATACTTTTTAATTTTACCACTCAACTTCTAAGTGCAATTATGTTAATAAAAGGCTCTGAATAAGTAAACTTACTTTTAATTTTTGTTATGGATAGTCTGACTACCTATTTCCCATTTCGATTCACCATATTATTATTATTTGCTCGCATATATCGTTTATTGGTAAAAATATCTACGACATAATATTTTGCTTGTAGCGAAATAGCGGGGAAAAGAACGTCACATTATTATTATCGGTAAGTAGAACAGTTTTCTGGTTGAGGGGAAACTATCGAATAACTTACATTTTTCAGCGTCCTCGTAAGCAGAACTTTAATGTCGATACATCTAAGTCACGGCATTCCATAAATTGTGTCCCGTTGGGTTTAGAATATTGCAGAAAATTATTCCAAGTTTACAAACCTTTCCATTAAGGAGAATATGCGGTAATTATTATTGCGGTTCCTTCCCTGCTTTGGTGGTCACATGATTATGACTGATTAATGTAAGGGACTATTTGATTGACATACATACATCTTCTAAGTTACAAGGGTCAATTAATCAATGATTACAGTTCTCAGCTTGTATACGTTAGCTATTCACACATACATTTCTGTTGTTGATTTTCGCAAAAAGAGGTGAAGAAACTTTGACTCGGATATTTGTGTGTTGTTTCGACTGTGTTTTGTTTGTCTATGGCATCAAAGCTTTACGCCATGTTGAGTGGAACAGTTTTGACGCTCGTGTTTTATTTGACGGCTTTATGTGTGTTTGCGAAATGGTCTTATTATAGTTGTGGTCCATCACGATGCCAGTAAATTTCCCTGTCCATTGTCGGACACGAACACAGTTAAAAGTTTCATGGGCAAGGTATAAGAGCATCCGAATCCACATACGTATCCATATTAAAGATACGAGTGTCGTGGCAAGAAGACATTTTGAAAAGCAAATATTTGGGGCAATGCAAGTTAGCCAAGAGTTGGAGAAATAATAGAAAATAAGACAAAATTAATATACTTAAGTGACCGGAACGATGAATTCAAGCAAAATCCATTCACTTTTTAAGGTGTCATAAAGTAAAGCAACATTTTTCATAGAGCAGTTACAAAAGATAATACGTTCGAATATAAAAGTAGGTATATTAAAAGGATCTTATATGTATGTATATATAGACGTAATTTCCGCAACCAGAAGGGAACTTTGACAAGGATCTGCCGCGCCCGGTACGATTTCTATTGTTGAATTGTTGATTGTTGCCGCACTGTATCAGTTTGCATCATCAAAGTCGGGAAGCTTCCCCCGAAGGAAGCAGATATATTATATATCTGCAAGAACAGGAAACAGGATGGAAAAGTACGAATTAGAGACGACTTTTAGGTTTTTTGATATTCAGGACGGTGATGTGTTCATTATATTTTTGTGCTTTCAAAACGCACCCGTTTTAATCATACAAGTATCTTTTAGTACACGTTTACCTACGTCGTTTTGTTAATTTTTCAAATCCGTTTAAAATTTATATCTTAAAGTATTTTTAACTAATTCAGTAAGTACAATATTGTTTCCTGAGATTTTACGCGAATGTTAGACATTGATGTAAAACTACTTTTAAACGGATTCACGCTCACGGGCAGAATGACACTGCAAAGGCGTCGAAACGTCGGGAAATAAAATCAAAATAAACCGCGATAGAGTCCGTTTAAAAGCAGTTTTATTTCAATTATTTTAATGCGTTTCAAATTATTCGGTATATAAATATGTCCCGCACTAACAACCCAATGGGCCCCTCGCAATGGCAACTCATCGTGGCAGGCCCAAATGGCGATGGAGGGTTGTGCTAGACTCCTTCGATAAAATTGGTACACCAGAGCCCAGCATAGAGAGAGATGTAAGAAGGGTAGAGAGGCCTTACCCCTGCAGAAAGACAGATGTAACAAAAAGTGTATAGGTAAGTAGGTGGAGTGACGTTTATTTATCATTTGGAGAAACCTCAAAATATTAACATTGACATTTTTTAAAACATCTCAAATCCTAATCTACCAACTTAAGTTACATATATTTTACCTACGTGAGAACCAAAAGTTCCAAAATCGCTCTGGTAAAGTTCCGGCTGCCCACAAAACCCATTAGTCTTGTGTCTAATGCAAGTAGTTCCAATTTGTCTTCCTTGAATGGTTTTTTTATCAGCATTTGATTCCTTGATTAAACGTTTAAACAAATGTTGGCGGTCTTTTGTTCGATTTGTGTTCTTAATCTAAAACAGTTTTACAGAGTAATTTATTTTACTAGATGATGATATTATATTAAATGCTACGAGTGCATCCAGATGTTTAACATTTGCTAATGGATTGTGTGAAGAACAATGATGAAAGCTTTTTTTTGTTGATAAGTTTAAATTTAACATTTAGGATGTTGGTCTTATTAAAAATAGTTTGGCACACCCGAAATCTGAAAGGGCTAAACGCATAATTTGTAGCTTAATTCATGTCTAGGCAGTAATTCTCTTTATTCATTGCATGACTTTTTCATAGTATAGGTTTGTATAAATATGTTGTATGAGTGTTAAATAAAGTATAAGGTACAACGGGGTTGACGTATCTTTGAGGATAAAAACCGTTAAAAATAATTAAGAATAAAAAAAAGAGTGAATCAAGGTAGGAGAAAGGAATAGGTGATTATTTCTGCAAAGGTTTCTTAATTTATTCTTCTTCGTCTGGTGTCGTTCCGAATGACGAAGTTTAGCAGTCAGCAGTTTTGTGATGACCAAGCAATATTTAGATGTGCTAAAAACCGCTTTAACACAGCAAATTTGCTGACTGGATTTTCAAAGCTATTTAACTGTGTCATCACAGTAAATATAAATATACAGATCATATCTCATGATTTATTTCTGAACTGATTGTACATTAGCCAATAAACATTCACAATAGATAACCATCAAGAAAAGTCTGAACGTTGTTTATATATTTTCCTTGATACCTTTTGTGGTCGACATTCATGACTGAAATATTAGTATATTTTATTCACATTTGATGCTACCACTACCACAAAACACTAGTAAATTTTCCGTTTCCCAAAATCATATTATAAATTCGTTTGATAAAACAGTTTGAGAAAACCTAAATCTAAATTTGTTTCTAATGAAATAAAACAGTACAAAAAGATGTATTTTGCAACGTCAATTTTAATCAAAACATAATACATATAAATATTTGTTCCATTGCAGTAAAATATTATATAAAATTCTCGTCTTATAACGGATAAAATTCTCGTGTCACGGTGTTTGTAATTAAATTCCTCCGAAATGGCTCGACCGATTTTCGTAAAAAATTGTGTGCATATCGGTGAAGTCTGCGAATCGGCCATCATTTATTTTTCATACCCCTAAATGATAGGGGTCGCCCTCTTCAGATTTTTTAATAAGGCAGAACAACGTTTACCGGGACAGCTAGTAGGTATCTAATATAATATTAGAAAAAAATGACGAACGATGACCTTTAGGATCTGTAAAGTTAGACAAAACATAAGATAGAGTTTTACGCTATGACCGTGTTTAGATCACAATATTGTCTCGTGGAGAGCTCATGATCATGAATATAGACTTGAATTAAGTCCAACACTAGTCGAATCAGGCTTACTCGTGTATTCCCGTTAGTATTATCACACTTTAGTATGCATCCTCAATAAACTGGCAATTCAAGGGAATTATTATTCACAACTTGTTTCTACTATTTATTAGCTTAAATTCAAGTCTCAGTATTATATTTTTTAACTTTTATTATTTTTAAATTACTAATAAGTATAAATAATGGAAGAATAGGAGGGTGGCATATGCCCAAAGTGGTACAAAAATGATAAATATAAAAAAAAAACAGGAAAACGTAAAAATAATATTGTACTAAACAACCAACATTTTTAAACTTTAAATGGTTACGAAAATTGAATTCAGCAAATTAGACTTAAAACAATGTCTAAATCTACAACTTAGGATAAACCGAAACTTGCCGGCACATACGTCCGTAATTAATCTAAAGTCTAAAAGTAATTTAAAATATGTAATTAGGTAGGCAGAGCATTATACACAGACCGATTGTTGATTTATTTATTCAGATATCAAGCAAATACTAGACGAACAATTTTAATGGACTCAAAGACTTAAGTAGGATATTAAAACTGGTCTAGTAGCTAAATAGTAGTTATAATAAAAGTATAGTCATGGTTAAATATCTTCATTTAGTTATTGCCGGGAGATGACATACTGAATTCTGGAAATAATCGCAATAAATTAAAACTAAATCGGCTAGGGCGTCGGACTTGCAATGATGTGGTTGCGGGTTCGGATCTCATCCATTACCCTATCGACGTGAAGCCACTTGTAACATATCTTAAGTAGTTTAGCATGACGGGTTAATAAGAATACTATTAATGTGCGACAACATTCCTAGTAATCCATATAAAGAAAAAAAAATACCAATTATAGTTAGATTATAATGCCATTGATCTTGTGTTGACGATGAACATATAAGAATTTAAGAACTGAGCCGAGATTATTAGGAAAAAGATAATAATATGGTGAAGTTCTATCAAGGAATACATTAGACGGGTCTGTTAGTCTAGTGGTTTCGATTCACACCCAGGACAAATGTTTGTGTGATGAACATGATCATTTGTTCTGTGTCTGGGTGTTATTTATCTATAATAGGTATATGTGTATTTAGATAATTATATATAAGTATGGTTATCAGTTGTCTGGTTGTCATAGTACAGGCTCTGCCTAGTTTGGGATCAGATGGACGTGTGTGAGCTTGTCCCAAGATATTATTATTATCATCATAAATAAAAACCACCACCAATGAACCAGAGAGAACCAATGAAACACAACTCCTATGATCAATCGGATTATATCTTGCAAGGTATAATTTGTTAGATATTTTTGCTAATGCTATAATCAGGCCTAGTATATATCAGTTATCAGCAGTAGGTAATCGCCTTATCACACTTTAAGTTCTTTCACAAAGTATTTTGGAGAACTTGTTCGTGACCATCCTGGTCCTATAAATCTCTCACAAATCCGGACGCATTGGAGATCTTTATCAGTCGATAGTTCAGTTTGTTTCTCATGTTTTTCAAGTATTCGTTGTAATCTTGGTTCGATCAATATGTTATATTTTTTCGGCTATACAGGATTAAAAATCATCTTTTCATACAAACATAAGTATGTCACGTGACCTGCCACTTTGTATGATAGTTAATTTTCCATTTTAAGATTTAGACCTATGTTCCTCGGGGACAGTTGTTCAATTTTATGCACCTGATTACCGCATTGAATATGCGCATTTTTAAATTAATCCTGTATAAAACCGGCTTAGGGATCAGTACTTTTTTCTATATGCATCATTATAATCCTTCGAATACAACATCAATACTAGTGGTGTATTGTCTAGTAGTTCTATATTTATGTACTAGCTATCATTAGGTTTTTTCTAGAGAATTCAAGGGCATTGTTCAAATATCTAAGTGTTGTGGGCGTTATAAGATGATTGGTGGCTACTTGACGCCATCTCCTTTGCCACTTTGTTTTCGTTTTATCTAAAACTAACATTTTCACTATAATATTCAATTCATTATTGTAACTATTATTATATAATATTTGTTCAGAGTATACTTACCAAGTCAGGGATACTTACTCTTCAAAGTTTTTCATACTTATTTTTATATACTCGTATCTCGGTGCTCCCAACATATCCCGACAAGGTAGGTACTTGTGGTATTTTATAATAAATAAATAAATAAATGTGGACAACATCACATACATTGCCTCGAATCCAAAGTAAGTAGCTAAAGTACTTGTGTTATGGAATCCGAAACAACGAAGGTACCACGAACACCCAGACCCGAGACAATGTAGAAAAGTGTTTTCCTACATTGACCCGTCCGGGGATCGAACCCGGGACCTCAGAGCTGGCGACACCTTGAAAACCGGTGTGTACGCCACTCGACCACGGAGGTCGTCATAATAATTTAGATTGTAAAATATGTGAATCTTAATTATGTAAATTGTATTTGACTGGCCTGTTGCTAAGCCAGAGGTCGTGGATTCGATTCCCACCCAGGACAAATGTTTGTGTGATGAGAACGTCATTTGTTCTGCCATAGTACAGGCTCTGCCTAGTTTGGGATAAGATGGCCGTGTGTGAGCTGTAAAAAAAAACTAAAAGTTTTTGACTTTTATAAACAGGATCTAGAAAAGCTGTCAAGTTTTAAAATCACCAAACTTTATATTGATGTTGAAATGGCGTTAAATTAAATCATAATCCTGTAAGAATATCTGTGTCTTCATCCTCATAGCAGATTATGTAGGTACATAGACATATTTGCTTCCCGGTTCTGTTATTATTAGCTAACAGACATAATAAACTAAAATTGCCCGTAATTTCTTAACTCGATTATTAAATATCAATCTGGATTGTTGAGTCTGACGTTCAACATGTTTACAGTATGAGATTCCTTTATTAGAGAGGCGTTTGCGAATAATTCTAGGAAATATTTACACGTTTTGGTCTAGCCGTCGCCTTACATAAACAACCTTTCGAAGCACGTGCCCTCATACCCGTATAATTAGTCTCAAATGATTACGTGACGCCCAATATTGATAGTTCGGACTGGCCGTTCTAATCTTGGAATATTTCCAAATAATCTTTCTCGGATAATCACAGCTCACGACCAAACATAATTTGTAAGGGTTGACTTTGGGATAAGTACATACTCATGTAGTTAATATATATTAGATTTAGGGTACGTAGTTTCTCTTGACACACTCGAAAAATCTAATAACACTTATCGGGATATACGTAAGTAGGTACCTATATTATTTAGTGGTATCTATTAAATCATAAACTGGTATTTGGGATTTTCTGTTCAAGTGACAGTAGATATTATTCCGTTATAAAAGATAACAAAGAGAATGCTGTATAGTTCCGAGTTTTAAAGTTATTAAGCCACATTTTATGAAATTTATTTAAATCTGTTTTCTTTTCAGACTGGATTATAATTAACATTATTATGTTTCTAAATATAAATGTTGTTGGAGTAAAAAGGTTCTGTTGAAAAAAAAAATTCATTAAAACACCCACCCTATGTAAATCATTGACATAATATTATATCAAGAGGCGAAGGTTTTACCGTACACACTTAGCCCTTTTCGCCTCATCTGTGGCTTGAACCTGCACCATCACGTAGTTGTCAGTTGACGTTCTTCTACTACTGTTCTGTGTCCGCGCAATGAAGTTATAATAAGTCCACACCAACAAAGAACAAACCTATTTTAATCTATAAAAACCGTAAATATTAAATTATTTCTAAAATGATACCTCTGATTTTAATCAAACTAATTTGGGATAATGATTAATGATATAATAAAGTGGCTTATGGTCCCCGATTAGTCTCATTAACAGCGTACAATGGGTGGTCGGCGGAGCGGAATTTATCTATCAGTCGACTGTGAACTGCCCTTCGCAAGTATCAACCTCGATACTTACCTATGTAAGGGTTGATTGTTGCTTGATTGCTTACTTTTCACATTCCTATAAGTAGCATTATCAAGTATATAACATAACATATACTTACGAAAATTGTATACTTACATACATCATTGAGTAATTTTTAATCACGAAGAACACCGAAGTATACCTAAGCCTATTTACATTACACCTTTCAACAATACATTTTTAAATACAGTGACTGTTAAAAATATTGATTTAAGTAGTGTAGTGTCTGTGACGTGGCGAGACAGTTAGTTTGTTTATCTTAGATATAAACTAAATATCTTAAGAATATCCGAATACATGCGTGATACCACGTGGAGATCTCAACATAGTTTCATAACGTTTCGCGTAACATAACGAACGGTGATTCACTATGTATTTTGCGAAAATATTGTTCTACGTCTGGATAAACTCTCCCGGCTTACTTCAGACCAGTTTTACCTGAGTAACTTCACACCAAGCGACAAGGACCGATGTCATCTCGCCACACTCTCCTCCACCTTACACTTTTTAATAGCATTCTTAATTTCGATGCTCAACTTTATTCTGTAGGCAACTCTCTTGTTTTGAATATCCATAACTATGTCTTAACATCCATTCTACGTTCTCAATTTATAAGTTCGGCAAAAAGGGGTTGAGTACGCTGTTTCAGATACACTTCAGATCCCAATAAATGTGCCCGCGGCTTCGTATTACTTATTTTAATAACCTTACAAGGGTTGCGGTAATTGGGCTCTTTTCTTATCGGCGCTTATTGTAGTCGGGCATCACAGGCACAAATACACCCACTTACTTCTAAATATTATACGAGGCAGACCCTTCGGTTAAGGAAATGTTGGAGAAATATCACAAATACCTTCGAAATGTTGAAAATACTATGATATGTGGATTAGACATGAGTGATCAGCGCACCCCATAATTAAACATATATTTAGATCTAAAATTCTAGTAGTGAAAGTGAAAATCAAACTAAAAATACGTAATACCATCTAGCCTGTAACTTTCCCACTAAAGAACGATAGTTCTTCTTCATAAAAGTTAATTATATTTCTCGCTTAGTTAGTTCCAAATTACTGAGATTGAAGAATTTCTCATTTTATTTCCCTTTTACTTAATTAATTTTCCTTTGGTGCAGCAATACGACATAACATGAGGGCGTTCATGTAACGTGAAATTAAGTCTTCATAGTTCTGAGTAATTATACTTATTCAACTGGAAATGTAGGAACTTAGATACAGTACATTAGAAAGCTCATATTTTCGTAAAATGGAAGTCATGTATTTAAATAATTAGATAATTTGAGATATCACAAAGTTTTAAATATCTCCTAAAATAATTTAATCTTCTGACAAATAGTCATCAAAAGCCTATTTTAGAGTAGGTATCTATTAAAAATAACTCTGAATGAATGGTTTAAGATAAATTCGATTTCAATGGTGAAATTTTAATCAGCATTTTCCTTCGACGATCTTATTTCGTATTTCAAATCATCGCAATTGTCAGCCTAACCAAATAAACCTAATTTTACTTGCGACAGATCTGTGCATACATAGATGAAGGGACTTGAAATCAAAGATTGGTCCTTAATTGTATAGCGTTCTTTAAAAGAAATCGAAATCCCTTTTAGAGACTGTCAGACAAATACACTTTCAAGTTACACACAATTTAATTTATGCAAGTTTGTGAGGATATTGTAGTTCTAATTATGAGTTTTAAACACTTTTATTTCAATTCCCAGGAACTCGAAAGATAGATTGTCGTACCTATATTATTTTAAGTAATAAATCAAAAATAATATATAATTACAGGGATAGCGTGATTATGTTATCGCTCATATATTATAAAACGTATCGTTGGCGCAATTTTAATCTCTATTTTTAAAGTGGTTAGTAATTATCTAAGGACGTTAAATTATGGCCAACATATGGCTATTGTTTACTACAGCTATTATTCTAATGTTCTAAGTTTGAAATAAAAAACAAAAGACAGGCTACACCTAGTAAGGTTCAAGGCTCACGGAATAAAAAACAAAAGCGAAATTACTCTTTTTTGCTTTTATTTATCTACAAATACTTATGTCGTTAAACCCCTGGTTATGTTAGTAGAAAATGTTGATTTGATCATGTATTTTAAACACGTACTCGCAACAACTGGAATACCTACGAGTATCTATCAGTGGCATGAATAGTTTTGCGTAAATACATTTACGTTACTTTTATTTTAGACGGAACCACTAAGTAGGTGTAGGTATGCTTTCAAACTGTCTAGAAGGTGCTCAGGTTGTATGGATTGAAAGTTTCCAACCTTACAACAGGTTCGCTGGGGAATGGCTATAAGTTAGGAACTTAAAACAACTTTTAAGACTCGTACTCGTATGTCTGAAAAACTACAAGACGCCTTAGAACATCGAACATAATGAAAATGCTTGTGTTTCAAAAAGAAAATTTGTTATTAATTATTTATCGATTTTATAATTTCAGGATAAAGAATTTCTTTGGAAATAAATATAGAACTCACGTACCTGCCTATAATCAAAATTTCACTTACTAAACTGTAAAGCATAATGTCATAAGTTGTTAGAAGACTCCTAAGCATAAAATATCATAAAATATTAAAGTTCTCGTATGTATGTAATGTATTAGGAAATTAAGTACAGCTTAAACAATGGTTATTAATAAATTTAAAATATCCAGTCAAAGGTGTGACCGTGCACCTTAAAACTAAATAATGGACTTATTGTACTTATTCGATGGTAAGTAATAGTATGTTTGTGCTAGTAAACTCAAAAGTACGGTGAAGCAGTTTAAGCCTGTGCTCAGGCTACATGCGGTAAGAAAAAACCTCTTCAATAGAAGTAAAAATAAAAAACAAAACTGAAAATAAACGCCCATGTACAAAATACACAACAACTTAAAACTAGCACTAAAATAAGTACATATGAAATACATTAAACAGGAATTCTATCTCCCAACTTCATGCATTCGCATTAGCATGTAACAAACTTTCTTTCTAGCTAAATGGGAATACAGAAGTAGAGATGAATTCGTTAGCTTTCATCCAACTCCAGTCTAAAAACAATAAGCTGTAACTGACGTTTATTTCACGTTTAATCCACTTTGTGGTGTAGGAAATTTTAGTTTTGACACTGTTAGACTTTGTTTGACATGTACTTCACATTATAGTAATGGCCTTCTGACATGTACATTTAAATTGATCCTAGTTACACGAACTTTAGTGAGAATAATTTGGAGAATGTACTTTTATTAATGGAATAGCGATAAGGTAGGTGATATTTCTATAATGTTAATTACCGCGCAATATACAGCATTAATTTTTATGGAGTACGTATATTCAACGAGGTAATCAGGTGCATTAAACTGAACAGCCTTCCCCAAGGAACATAGGTCGAAATAGGAGGATCCCATTGCAACCATGGCTGATAATATAGAAGCATCTTATATAATATGACAAACTTATAAAATATACTTTTATTTTATTTTATTTTATTTGGAATAACAAACAGTAGTACAACGAGAATATATTATAACTACGAGCTTAAAAAGTAACGCTTGTTGTACAACCAACACCGTTATCCACTGATTACTTAATAATAATTATGCTACATGACTTTACACGGAAAGAAAAGGACTTTTAATGTAAATCCAGATATACTGGTTACAAAGATTAAATACATGAAAAGAAATTAATCAGTGTTAAACTATATAAAGCAAAACAGAAAATACATATTACGGATCTAGGAGACAATTAAGCACACGTTTCTTAAATTTGTTAACGTTTAAATAAAATATATCAATGTTCTCAAATCTGTGATTATATGAATCCACAAGTTGGCGTAGCGGAGCGCGAGAACCAGCATTAGAGTGACAAACATGGCTGGTATTTGTAGTTAGTAAACGGTAAGGACGCGCCTGCCTACGCATTACAGTCCTCGGAACGAGGTAACAAAGTTTATTACATAATATAGAGCAATCATATTTGTTATGCAGAAGGCCGTGAAGAAACATAGCTCCGAGAAGCAATCGTCTGGATTCTAAGGAAAGCAGGCCATAGTACTTCAGTAATTCATTATATGAGCCGTGGCTGCGACTACATCTCCAGTGCATGCTTCGCAGGAACTTTCGCTGAACGCTTTCAATTGCGTCCATATATTTTTTATAATAGGGGTTCCATACTAATGTCGCAAACTCCAGACAAGGTCTAACTATAGATATAAATAAGTATCTGTAAGTTGATGGGCGAGTGAAATCTCTGCTGTTGCGCATAACAAATCCGTACATTCTCAGTGCTTTGTTTATTATTGAGTCCACGTGTAAATCGAAATGCAGTTTTGAGTCTAAAATCACGCCAAGATCCCGCAGCGAATATACTCTATTTAATAATGTATTACATAAAGAATAATTATGTGTATGTTGTTTTTTGTTTTTGGAAAAGGTTATATAGTGGCATTTGTTTAAGTTCAAAGAAAGTTTATTTTTGACACAATACGTAGAGAAATACGTCATGCAATTTGTTGCTGAGTAGAACTTGTCATTTTATCTACGAGTAAGCCCTTCTCGTACCTTTGATAATGTAAAATAGTTGATGTCAATATCCAGTAACTGTTAATATATTCATGAATATGTCGCTTCTTGGACGTTCATGAAATCGAGTTACGTCGTAACTTTTCATTTATTTTCAGTTAAATCTACGTAACTATACCTTCTTTTTGCATCTAAGAATAACAGTTTATTAAAGAAAATTATAACGTTGAAATACAGTATAAATAAATCGATTTATCCATATCTCAATCATGAACTAAACCTGTAATAAAAAAAAATTACGTCTGTACCTGTAATAATAATCACATAAACAGATGCTGACCTCGAATATACCAAAGGTAGAAAAATGTAAAGAGCAGTATTGATAGTGTTAGTATTACTTAGCCGTATCTGTTACCTTATGAGGATTCTGTAGGTATTATTCTTAATTTTGTTAATTTTAGTTAACACATTCTGTACGACAGCGAAAAGGCCTTGGTCGTGTGCGTGGTACAGCTACAAAGGAACTTCTTGTTATGTAAAGCAACACTCCTAATATATATGTATAATTAAAGTATATACCGTGGCTTTACTCACCGTGTAATCGTAACCATTACATTCATTATTTTATGATGTATTTCTGTACTTTATAATAAAGAAACAAATGTTTCAGTTGACTCGCTACGCAAAGATTCTTTTTTAATACTTTTAATAATTCCGTTGTTAAAATCTATTATTTGTACAGTCCATACAATAACATAGATCGTTATTAGATTTGCTGGCAATATGACGTTGTATTTGTTTACTAGATCAAACAATACAATACCGAATATAGTAGTATTAAATCAAAAAAGGAATAAAGCTTCATGACAAAATGTGTTTTTATTAACTTCAGAGCTGACGTTTAATGTAGATTATACCCATCATCATATTGTTATGACGTCAATATACGGGATTAGCAAAACAAATTTATTTCTTAGATGATCGAATAGTATTTACGTTAACAATAAGTTGTATAATTATAATTATCTAACCACCATGGCAATGGGCAAAAGTTAAAATAAAAAGGCTACGCGACTTTTTTCCAAACGCAAAGTACTTGACATTTCAAAAGCTATAACTAAGTAAAGATTAAACTTTCCCATAACTCCTGTTTAAATAAAGTAAATGTAGTTAAAGGTAGCAGTTCTATATTCATAAATTGTTAATCCTTACCTTAACGTTAAAATTATCTTCACCAACCATGGTACTGTAAGCCGATGCTCAATTTCATATTAACGTCTAAGGGATTATTAAAGTCTATATTACAAACTGCTTTTATACCTCTTGTAATACTCATAAGCGATGTTCATAACTTTCGCAATTAAGCGAATCACAGCCTTCATAGCAACAGAGTCATTCAAATATCATTAAAATGCGAGGTGTGAAGTTAAAAACAAATATTTTAAGCTGTCAAAACTTGTATGAGAACAGTAACGTTTTGAGCCGAGTGTAGCAAGTTTGAAATACAAATTGTTTCGGAGCATGCATGGTGGCATCGCGAGCGGCTCATGAGCGCGGCCGCATAGTTCAGAGGGCGCCCCGGGAGGAATGCCTCTCTCCCCGCTTTTCCAAGCCCTACCTTTTCTCTACACAACTTATAGGTGTACATGCACGCTTTTAGGCACACACTAACTTAACATTGAAACCCTCTGACGCCTCTCAAAAGATATATTATCAGTAATTTATAAAGATGTCTAAAGGTACTACTCAAAAATGATACAAGCATTTATTTTATAAAGATATTTTATTAAACATTTTTCTGTAAAATAGTTTAATTATAATTAAAACTGACATTTACAACAAACAACTATAAAATTCTTCGTATCCTCCTCTAACACTAATTACGTTAATAGGTCTTGTTTAATATTTTGGAATTGATCTCTAGTATAGCCAAATGAATGCATTGACAGTTCTCGCACGTCGGCGATATCTTAGAGATAATCAAACGATAACATTTGAACACGTAGCATATCGTATCACACGAGGATGGGAGGGGATGCGGATCGCAATTAAACTAATACGTACATTTAATTGTCGATACACATAATTATTCGTAACTAGTAGCACAGCGATAGCTTCACTGCCTACATAAGGTGGATTTGCATCCTGCCGCAATCTCTGAATCCTTTCGTAATATTGTGCGGGTGGTCTGTTTATACATCGAAATATTAGTTGCCGAGCACTTTCGCGGGGACGTAGCTGTGCTCTGGATTCGTAAAAATATATTTACGAGGCTAGCAGAACGATTAGCGACAGGCTGAAAATTAGCAATATGTAGGGCACACACACGCCTAGCTCATATTAAACATTATATTCGTAACATGGAACAGCAATGTTCACTGAGTGTTTTCCTCCTACCAGCACTGTGGTTTGATCTACATTTTCATTACAGACTGTCATTTTATGAACGTTGTTTTGTATGTATAATGAGAGCTGATGTATGATATCTGAGAGAGGAATGAATTAAATTAGATACAAATTGTATCCCAAAAAGGGAAAGGTTGTATATTCTATGTTTGACTGTATGTATCTTTTTTTAAGAACTTTTATTCTGGGATTATAACAGGCTCTTAGATTCTATACAAATTGAAATTACAAGGACTATCTAATGAAATTAACAAATCTTTATAAATCACACTAACACCCGCCCTGGCGTATAATACTTAAAAGTACGTTTTTAAAATGTGTCACTCTAAACATAGATTTCCGAGGTGTATGTAACAAACGAAAATATCTATTACAGTTGTTAGTAGCAACTTTATGTTTGAGGATATAAAATGCGAACCGGTTTCTCGTAATGAAAAATTTCATCCATTTTTTTTCTAGCAGAGTAAGGGGCAATTTCAGACAAGGTGCGTACTTGTATGTAGCACATAAATACTATGGACGGATCTTAGTGAGTCTCGGAATTTGAAGGTTGAATTCCATAAGTATCTTGTATGTAAAATCTATACAATACACATGTCACTATTCCGTTGGGATAGTGAACTAAGGATGGGTTTCACTTCAAAACCAAGTAAATAGATAGGTATTGTGTTAGGACTTGTAACTAGTCTAGATTGTTCAAAAGATGTATTTTGAATATTATGTAAAGCTGGGTAAGATTATGACGTCAATTGAGATATCTCTACATATTAGTTACCTTGTTATACAGGATTAATTTAAATCGAGTGCGTATATTCAATGAGGTAATCACTAATCAGGTGCATAAAACTGAACCGCTTTTCCAAAGGAGCATAGGTCGAAATCTTAAAATTGAAAATCATCTTTTCATACAAACATAAGTCACGTGACCTGACTTTGTATGAAAAGTTCATACAAAGTGACAGGTTCCTTGGAGAAAGTTTTTCATTTTTATGCACCTGATTACCTCGTTGAATATACGCACTCCTTTTAAATTAATCCTGTAGATATACGAGAAATCACAGTCTTATGCTCGTAGCGTAGATAATACTTACACTTCGAGATTATTTTTAACATGATGTAGGTAATAAAAACGGTTCTACAATAATAAAACCACTGTGTTGGTTGGAAGAAAACACTTAGTTTCAGTTAACAGCCCGAGTCTACTTCAGCCTCTATCACAGATTAAACAAAGTTATAAATAACAGACAAGATTATCAAGAACAATATAGTGTGGAGTCGGTGAAACTAATAGTAATGTTATTTGACAGATAATCGATATTGTACGTAATTAATTATTAATAACATTTACTACGTAAATGAAATTAGTCATTGTTCTGTTCACGCGTGTATAACATTCAAGTAACATCTGTAACTAAATAACAATATTACATTTGTATTAAGCTACGTAATATGTAAGATGTAGGTTCGTTGACACTTATCAGGTGTGTTGTTAATCGCAGCGATAAAGACTGAAGCATGTGCTTAGAGCACCGGGCTGCACCAAAGAACGCTAACATATTTATATATAATCTACCTAACCGCTCCTCGCATCATGAACATTGATCTCGATGTTCAGTAACGACAAGCCATTGGAGCGTACGACACTGATTTTGCAGCTCTATTTACTGTCAAGAGTATTCTCACCTTAAGAATAATCTACAACAACTACTATACAAAAAGCTCTTATTTTTAACAGATCTTTAAACGCAGTTTTGAAGCTCTTGGTTAAAGGCTGAACAATTTGGAGTGTATTCACAGTTTAACTCAAAATTATTGTGCTTAAGCAACTTTTGTGTAATACAAACTGTATATAAGAATAGAAAGAATATAATAAGTCAGTGTTGTACTGTGATGAGATAAGTAAATAATACTAAGTGCTTATTGATAAAATGATAGGCTTTATAGTTTATTTTGTTACAATATTAAGGTGCTTTCTTTAACAATGCCCATTACGTCAAATCATGTTTGATAGCTTAATTTTTTATCTATAACTTTTCTTAGTGTGGGCGATAAATTACTTCATTGTGCTTATAATGACACCGATTTTACACCACCAAATATTATGATTAATGTTATAATTTTAAATAAAGAAAGAAATCTAACTTGACTTATATGGTATGGATGATTTGTTCCCGTTTGAAAGTTGGTACGATTGTGTCGCTTGTAGCCGCTCCACACTTTTGCTACCAATTCTATAATATTCTAACTGCAGCCTCTTTTAAAAATCTTAGAGACACATCATAAATGAGCATCAAATTGTTATTAATTTAGTTTCTTTTTGTTGGTGTGCATACAGGTGAAGTAGAAATTGCAAATTATATTTCTTCCTTTAGTCCTATCAAAACAAAGTCTTATACATTTAAGACATTTGTTATAAATTGATTATTTATTGACATTCTGTCTTTTTCGTCCTATCCAATACTTTTTCAACAAATAACATTTTCATTCTTTACTATTTGTTCACAATTTCACATTGGCTACCTACACGTCCTTTTCGTCACACTTACTTTCTCAATTCGCGATCGAATAGCTTATACATATGTCTATAAATATTCTCTCAGTTCACATACCGTTGTTTCACAGCTGTGGTTTCTTGTGATGCAGTTCATGTCACAGTGGCGAGGAGGCCGTGAGCGCGGTCGCTGTGCTGAGTGGGCCATGGAGACGAGCCGGGGCTCACGCGGGGCCCGGCACGGCTGCGCTCACCGTGGCGGCGGTGGTGTCCGGCTCCGGCGGCTCCTCCGGCGGCGCGGCGGCCGGCCGCACGTGGTCCAGCCGCGGCCGCGGCGAATAGCGCGGCGTCAGCGCAACCCCGACGACTGGGTGCGATTTAAGACTCCCGCCTGGAGGACGTCGTGCATCATGCGCTCGTTCTCCTGGCGAACTGCGGACAAGCACAAGCACGGCTTAATCATGGTTCTGATACTAACTAGGTGAGGACGGAACTTGCAAGGGTCACATTCCCTACACCTTCCGCTATATAGCATACATCTGTGGGTACCTACTTGGGTCAGATCGGTTGCCTACGTTTGTCCACAGGTCAGTGCGGTTTACTTATGAGTCAAGTCACTAAGGAATAACTCGATCTAATAAGGAAGGTACACACATGGAGTTGTGATTATATTTGCTAGTTGTTTGAGGTCCAATGCTCATGGGGTGGTATGTTTACAACTACAACATCTTATATTACTGCTTATAACGTAATGTTAAGTTTGTGAGTAGACACAGGCTGGCGCAGAAAATTAATAACGTAACAGTTGTTATATAACCAATCATAGTCAAGTTAGTCTCGAAGGAATTTCACACATTATCAATGTTAGTATTTATCACCTTTACTTCGAAGTCAATAACGTATTACAGTGTAATTTGTAATATCCTAACCATGCAAAATGTTGCTATTAACCAAGAATATGCATATTCTCTAGACATTATCACTGAAGCCTCCTTTAACGACATCCACGTCAGAATGCGGGTCCTAATTATACTGTAAAAACCATTTCAAAGGTAGTCAAAAATTTATTCTAAAACTGTACATAATAATTACGAGTTAGGACCAAAACCAAAATTCCTTTCAGCCCGAAATAGAACGTCAAAGGTATAATTATGTAAAATTTATAATTAGTCTGCTCTCCTCTTTTTTGTAGAAATATTTGAACTTAAATAATGAAAACAATGTAACAGTTGTTTAACTCGCATTAGCACTTTTACACCCGTTGATTCAGTTTGGTCCGTATTCAAAGTGTTACGGAACTTAAACCATGGTCCTAAACAAATAGAGGGTATGAGACGACTGTGGCGGCAGTTAATACAGCAATGGATAACACTGTTAAATCCTTCTGTTTTAACGTGTATTTGTAATGTCCTAACTAAGTGTGATCTTACCTGCTTTTAACTGCCTTTACAAGTAGGCTTTTTGGCAAGCATGAGTTAAAAATCCACAAGTGAGAATGAAATGGCAAAAAAATGTGTATTGATTTTTCATGAAATTTTCCGAGTTAGTATTGCAATGTATGGTGTGATTAGTGTAATTTTTGAAAGCTTACTAGCAATGTGGTATTCTTGTTAACCCGTCGTGCTGAGCTTACTGCTTGTGTTACGACTGGTTATGTGATTGAACCCAGTCGTAACACAAGCAGTAAGCTCAGCACGACGGGTGACGCCCATTAGGCTACGGCAGGCGCGTTAAAGAATTATTTTTTAGTAAACTGATTTTAAAATATTTAGGTAGGGACCTTATAAATCCATCTTTACATCTTACCCCTGGTAGGTATATATAACCCTAAATAGGCTTTTTGTATTTGAGATTTTCTGTGCTACCCACATTTATTAAATTAATTAAGTTTTTGAATTGGTCCTAATTTGCCTTTGGAATCTCGTTTAAGGGACCGTGTGTAATGCATGCAAACATATATTGAACTAGAACCGTAATTTTAATAAAAGAAAAATAAAATCATCTTAATGAATTATACTTTATTATTAATTATTAAAGGTGTTCTAAAACTAGCCGTTTTAAACACCTTGGTTGTGAAAAGACTTTAGCTAATTACCTACGCGAAAAAAAAAACAAATGAAGACCTAATTTCACTCAGACGAATCCGGATGTATATGACTGTGTACATTGTATGCATATGCATACAATTATTTGTATAATAGATACATTATTTAATTTCTCAAATATATATATTATTATAGAGAATATAGCTCTTCGCATATTTTCGTTAGGATATCGCAAAAAATAAATTGTGACCAAAAAGGTATCTTGACAAATGAGGTTGCGTATTGTTATTCCGTATTTATATTTAAAACATCGTAAACAAACATCGTTTGAAACGCGTCTTGTTACGAAATGCCAAAGTTTTTTCATGCAAATGACAAATCTTACAATTCACAAAGTTCCACTTCGCTTACGGAATACCTTCTCAAAGCGTATACTTTTTCAGTTATGATTATTTTTCGTGGCAATAATTCAAATGCAAATCGTGTTTTGTGTTTGTACTACTTACATATTTTATTGTTATGAAATTATTATGCTTAACTCAAATTTTGGCAGAGGGTTCATTCTGAAATTTAACGATCTATGTTAATTCATTTTACTTCAAACTTACAACACAGTTAGATGAACTATATAATTTATATAACTGTTTATCAGGCTAAAGGGTCTTGATTTTAATTTAGTTTTATGTTCATGTTCTTCAGGATAAGCCGATTGGATAACAATACATTGTTATAAAGGCCTCTTGGCCTATTAATGAAGAAACAGATCTTTGGCGATCCAGTAAGAAAGCCGTAAGATGGAAGTTTCAGGTGATTTCAGATGCTATAAACAATAATAATAATTGTTATTTTTGACGATCAAAACTTTATTGTGTTTTTTATTTAAAACGAAAATTATTTGCTCATTGAATTTAATGTATTAATAGAGGAAATACAAATAGAAAACGTTGATAAACAATACTGACGATCTATAGGACTGCGAATAAAATAGACATTAGAAAAAAATGTTTTTGATTGTTGAATCAGTTCGAATCCTAAGCGTGCTAATGGCTATCCGGTAGTCAGTAATCCATTTGCCTGCATGTGTAGTGTAGGTATTTCATAAAGGAGTATAGTCGAGACTGAACTACTTTGTTTGTAAATAACCTTTGTAAACCCATGTGCATAAAGCTCCGAGCGCCTTAAGTCCTCGTTTTTCAGGATATCTACTACCCTATATTTCATCCAAATCCTATTAAGGATTGAGTTACGTATAAACAAAATTGACCTTTGTTTTATGAGTAGGATATTACGTGAGAGCTACGTATTATACCTCTTATATGTTAACAATGTTTGGCCTTTGTAACGGCTCATTCTATGAGAGAAATAAAAAGTGAACAAAACTGGCTGGCAGAAGGTAGCAGGAAATTATGCAATCGTAAAAGGCCGCAGCTAGTTCTTTTAAAAAATAATTTAGTAGTAGGTCGATCCTTCCCCTTTCTCGGAAAAAGAGAAACTATTTTGAATTTTTAATACAGCGCGCTACACTAAATTGTGGCTCTTTTTTACTGACTACTGTAAGTACTGACCACTTCAATTTGTAGGTCGCGATGGTTGTCTATTACGTATTAATGAAACATTTAGTAATATCCGGCACTATTTATTTGTAATATCACTTTGAAATTAAAAATGAAGTACAATCGAATCTCAACTTCTGAAAACAGAGCCCGAAATACTCCAATTTATTATCTAACTTTCTTTGACCTGTCTTAAAAGTTACAAGCCGTTATGTAATTGCATCGGACATAATCATACAACTTTTACATTTTCCAGTTCTTACAAATAAATTCATTTAAATAATTTTAAACCTGTATAGGTACATTTAACGTCGGTTTGATAGTATTACGTTTGATTTCTAGTTTATATCCGATATACTTTATTATGATTAGATGGGTGTTTATTACAAGAAGTAAAAGAGGTCGAATATAAAACCCGAACAATAATAAAAAAGTAACTGAATGCGAAAAACTCTTCGCATTAGTAAATAGAGTGCAAACAAACAAAGAAATAAATTTCCACCAGCATTCTTGGTTCATATTTTTACTATTGAAGAACTGAATTGTTTTGAAATTATCATTTGTTATCTGCGTTTGTGTGGAACTGTGTCACGCTTGATCCGGGCCTTATAAATTACTTGTATTCTTGTAAACAGTCTTGTTGTTGTCAATACTATTGAGATAAGTATATTTCGTTTTAAATTAGAATGTTCTTGTTTTCATTTGTCTTCAAGATGAAAATACAATGTGTAACAGACTAAACGCAATACCTACCTCTTGAAGAATCATTATGGACAACTTTCACTATTGGACTAAAAACGATTGTACTATACATTTATGAGCGCATAACTCGATAAAGTGTACTGAACAACGATTTTGGGGTTGGTGTCATAGTATATATACCTATTCACAATTTTTACAGTTTTATATTTTGCATTTCTAAACAATATGATTGCCAAGATGACAGTTTCATACTTATACATTTATCTTTATACTATCTTATTTTATATTAACTTTTCGGCAACTTATAAATACCTATACTGGTATTTGATAATTGAGTACCGTATAAACAATTTTCAATATTTTCATCCCACTCAAAGCAATGACGCGTCCCAACCGTCTATTATGTTTGTATTTCTTCTTTCATGACATAGATTGATACTTGGCCGTAACGGATCAAGATTCTTAATTACTTAAACGGACCATTGTGTTCTTGCTCACACATAAATAGTCTTCATACTTTTTGCTACCGTTAAAGATAAACTCTTAGAGTTGGTATGATATGTTTGTGTAAGTCTGATCGCCAACATGACAAATGGCAAGCTTGTCATTAATCACAAAATTATTTACGTTTAGTGTTTATTGCCGCGAGTTTCCTCACAATGTTTCTCGGCCGTTTGAAGCTGGTAATAAATTTAAATTGTGCTTACAACACATTGGTGTAAGCCCCTCTACGATTCCTCCTGAGCTATTACCGCGCTATAACAATAAACTTAGCAAAGAATATTTATAGTCATAGATTAATGGCTAGGAGGATTATAATTAATCATTCGAACTCCAAAACAAACCGCGAGAAATTGATTATTTTTAAGTTGCCAGAGAGTTGTTTATCATTGTATCAATCAAATATATGTACATTTGTTTTTTGTAGTAATTAAATTATCTTTATGCAAATATTCATTAGTAGTTGACTCTCGTACGTCTAGTGCTATCTGGAGCAGCTCAACGACGTGCTATTATATGAAGTCCTGGGAATACCGATATTACTGACCCTTGGAAGCTAGTAGGGGGAAAGTGGATACTGACCACAGTGACCACGTGTTAATATAATAGAGACGCGTTGACGCTACAATTCTGTTCTTGAAGAGAATGAAAGAAAAGTGTTCAGTTCTTTCTTTTCATCATTACCTGATACTGCGAAAATAAAGAAATAAACGGAAATAAATATAAGTATATTGATTTCCGTGTCTTCATCCTTAGAGAATTGTTTGTAGCACAAATGATCCCGCTGTCGGATTTCGTCACGCAATTGTTATTCACTCAATAAAAACGGTGGAATTTCATAATAGGTACGCAGGGATCTGAACTATTTTCTGTTTATCTATCCACAAAGGCTATATGTATGCAAATTTCATTGAAATCGATTGAACATTTGACCCGTGAAAGTGTACCGAAGTAACTTTTGCATTTATTATTTATGTTGTCATCATGGGAAAGCGAAGAAAGCCTTTCCTAGTGATCGTACCTACTGGCTGTGTTCGGTAGACTTAAAAATATCTTAGTGATTTAGCGAAATTAGAACTTGTAAGTTGTCGTTGTAAGTACTTACGTGCTTTATTAAGTGTTTAAGATCCAATTTGAAACTGACCTCTTTAAACATAGGGGTTCAACACCTCGACGAAATTCTGACAGCGTGTAACGATGTGGGTATGTATAACATAACCTGTGTGTACCTATAACATAACGCTTAAAACGATCGTCAAATTGACAGCCGAGGGCAATAAGCACTTCGTAATTTAAAACTTTTCGACTATAAAATTTTTGATTCACAACATTTTTCTGCACTTTATGTTTTATTGTAAGTATAATAATAATAAAGCCCTTTATTTCCGAACTATTGACAGTTTTTCATTGTAAGTATACATAGTGTCAAGCAAAGTCTCTACTGACTTAGATCTTTTAAACGACGAAAGATATTTTGATGAATTTTTCAGCAATAGACAAAGTGATTCAAGGGGAAGGTTTTTAATTTAATCTTTAATTATGACATTTTTTACTGAGCTCTGCACGAAACCGGGGCAGGTCCGCTAGTTATATTATAAAGAGTAAATATATGTTTGTAACGAATAAATTCAATAAGTATCGGTAAGATTCCAGAAAACTTTTAACTACATGGCCACAATATTTAATATTTCTATTTTCATATTCTTCCTCCTTATTTCTTATATCTATAAATGTCTCTACTAAAATCTACGCGTGAGCGAAGCCACGGGCCATAGCTAGTCTGGAATAAAATAGTCCATTTTCCTTATATCATGATTCAAAGTAACCATTCCTAATTCAATAGAAATCGGTAAAACGGTTCGTTACAGAAACTTGACCGATAGGGATATCTATTCTTGTATTTACAACACATGATAGTCAGATATATTCAACGAAAAACGAGATCGAATATTTTTAGCTACTATGTGGCTTTTATAAAACATTTACGAATGACGGTCCATCTGTAATACGAAATTATTTAAAGTATGATCAGAAGAAACGCGTCTTAACACATCAAACCGCCATTCGCTGCCATGTTACGAGCATACAATATTAGAATGATATCTTGAAAATTCCCTCATGTACTTTGAATAATACGTGAATATTCGATAGTGTATTAGGTGAACACGTAGGTGGATAATATCAGCCGGATGTTCATGTATTATTGGACACGCGTGTAAGCGAGGCTCAATTTCCACCTGAATGCACTGGCGGTTCTCCAAACTCTTTCAACTGGTACACCGTGCCTGCGTCGGACAATATTACGTCTCACTATTCCCCGGGACACAGATTTATGAATATGGATTCAGAATGTATGACGTACTCAGGAGAGGGATATGGATTCTGTATTACGTACATGCTTCAACATAAAGTATCTAAATTATACATACTCGCATCAGCAGCGCTGCCAACTGTGAAGTTTTTAAAGCATTAATGGCTTAATTTTGAAAATATACCTACATAGGCCCTGTAGAAAATGTGGTAACATGGCTAGCATATAACTATGTAGCTATTGCCGTTAGCAAAATGCAATAGCCCGTTGTGACTTTCCCTTAAGTGGTGACTTTCCCTTATTCGGATGATGTATCTTGGCGAGCCTAAAAAGCGATACAAGATATTGTAGTCTCTTTCACACCCACCGTTTATGTGTACTTGCATCTCAAGCAAACTATCTTATTACTCTTTTCAGACTCGCCAAGATTCGTTGGCCGTATTGTATTCATTAACTTGAAAATCGAGACACATGAATGCATAGTTTTTAAATTATGTCGTTCAAAGGATTTTAACTCGCCAATATTAGTAAACCAGTTTTATTTGTTGGCTAGGAGAATATTTATATCCCTATGAGCAACTGCGTAGAACATCTATTTGGTAAATAAAATCGAAACAAATCGTATTACCCATGAACCTTTGAAATCGAATCGCCTGGTGACACCTACATCCCATAAGAATAAACGACCTCCAATTGGTTAAAAGGGGGAGCCATGACACATCCAATAAATGTTTACGATCTTTAATATTTTTTCAATGCTAGTCGGGTCGCAACGATAGCCGTGATACCAATTTTGGAATCGGATATGACAAAATTGTATTTATTTGAAACAAGTATTTTCTGATGAATACAGGCGTAAAAAACTGGGCCTTAAGGCCCAGTTTTTTTAATCCCGAATTATATGAACCAATGGTTAAATATGCTTACTTATAGTTTCAAATCGCGTTTTTTCTTCTAGTGTTAGTCTATTGAATGATCAAATAAGTTGTAGAGTTAATTATTTAACTATTTCTTACAATAATAATTATTGACGAATAAACACGTTCTACTGATTTATGAAACCATTAGTTAGCATTTTTAACCATTGGTTCCGTTAACTTGGGATAAAAAAACTAGGCCTAAAAGGACTTTTCTTTAATTAGATGGAAATGCAAGCTCGATGGCCGTTCTGAAATATGTTCGTAGTCTTTTGGGATCAAATATTGTGGTTTTATATTCTCACTATGCGATCATAATATACAATAAGTAAATAAATAATGATACCGGCCTATATATGTCTCACTGCTGAGCACAGGCCTCTTCTCACATAAAGAAGAAATGAGCATTGATCACAACGCTTGCTCACTGCGGGTTGGCGATTTTAGACTACAATTCTTGGAATCCAAGTTTCCTCACGATGTTTTTCTTCACCGAGTGTCTTAGAATAATTAAGAAAGTACATATAACTTCATTAATAAAAGATATGACATTCATAGAAAAAGTCACATTGGTCCCTGTCTGGGTTTGAACCTGCAACCTTGTGCATATGAGTCCGCTCATTGAACCGCTAGGTCACCACACAATCGATCCTAATATGATTTGATGAAATGGAGAGACTGCTATATCTAATGGTGTGTTTTAAAGACAGAGTTAACTTATCTAAGTAAACGTACCGTGATTATAATTTAGGTCTTAGTTGCAGGCTTGTTGTTTTTGTTAGTGACGTAAGGTTCAAACGACGGAAATAAACCCGCGAACTGAATGATCTCGGTGTGTTCCTCATTAGTGTGCAAGCTGCATCGTTGTGGTCTGTAAACCATCTAATTGTGCGAGTATGTTATTCTAATTGAAAGAAGTTTTAATAAGCATTCTATTTTGCAAAAAAATATATATATGTTTGTGAATAGATATTTAACCCCCGCATTGGGAGATTGTCAACACGTATAAAACAATTGAAAACTAGAATATATTTTTGAGCATCTTACAATAGTAATTAACATGGTGATCTAATCCAGTATCCGTGCAATCATATGCTTTTAAAAAAAGTTTCAAGTTTTTAAATTAAATATAATCGAACGATTTTGAATATCAAAAGTTGAAATTAGCTGAGAGTGTAAAGTGAACCCAATCACAGAAAACGTGATTGCCCTGGCGGCCTGCCAGCCTCTCCGGTAGAAACTGTCGGCCTGTGCAAAGACGATTCAATTACAAGTGCGACTAAGCTGGAACGTCATCTACACTTATGCTCCCATTTTTAACTTTAAAAAACTTCGTACAGTACGAATTTAATGAAATTTAATTTATAACTTTTCGAATTTTGTAAAGTTGAAGTGTCATTTGATAATAAAATATATATCCTGTGTAGGTGAATGTACAATAAAGAGAAAATAAATAAATAATCTAATTCGGTCATTGTCGTAGCCACCCTATTTTAATATTCATTTTGGTATTTTTATTCTTTACAATCTTTGAGACACGGTCAAAGAGCTTTAGAAAAGAGTGAAACTGAACATCTTTACCACAACAACGCACTAAGTCGCTTTTGTTATTAATTCAATGATAATAATACAGAATTATTCAACCCTTAGTAATTCGGGTCAAAACGCTTTATAATCTTATTTATAAGCCTCTTAGGAACTGATTACATTATTTTGTTCAATTAACTCTAGATTATTTTATGAAAAAATAAACCAACTTTGTTGTTTCAAGTTTCTTCTCTTCTTATACTAAATGTACTATATGTAGGTATATTTTTTTCTTGATATAAGTACACAAACTATGCAGTATAAATACTAGGTTTTAACAGGGGCATCACAGGCCTTTCTGGATAGATAAAGCAATGATTCCTATGAAGTAAAACGTGCTTATACATAAAACAATTTGTAGCTTGAAATATATATTAAATGTCAAGTGATATCACTTCATGAAGAGAAGAACATTTAATATCCTTTATTTTACGTAGTCAGAGTAATATATCAAAGCAAATACATACTTAAGAGAAGTTAAGAGCACTGTTTGAAGATGTACGTTAATTTCATTTGTTATATGAATGATGTTTTGTCGGAAACCGCATTAATACGTGGTGTTTGCAGTGTCAATTAATTAATTATACTTAAATTAAATTATTCGTAACAGAGTTTTTCAAAATCATTCAAAAATGGTCTTAGGTATTGGTGGATAAAGTTTTATAAACATTGTCGTATACTACATAGTATAAAAATATAAATAGAATGTTGATCTACGAGGTAGGATAAAAAAGTTCCTTTCTAATTCATGAAGCTATTTTATTTACAGATTTTACCTATGATTCGACCGGGATACTGTATCCATGTTTTTGTGCCAGATTATTGTCTCGTTAAGAGTATATATTATAGTATCGCTTTGTGCTAGTCGCACTCCAGCTTGGAAACAATGACTGATAACATAACTGCGTTTACTGCTCTCTTGGAAGACAAACCTGTTTGCGACGTGTGATGAAAATATACTTTTGACAGTTCGCTTGAAGTTTTGCGAATTAGGCGTACAAATGTATAAGAATTGTGTTTTTATTTTTTGTTCGTTTGCCATACCTATGTCTCTTTTTTCATGTATGTATTCAGATTCTATAGCATTGTATTATTATGATTAAAAATAAAACAAAACAAAAGACCTCATTTCATTTCTATCGAAAAGTTAAAACACATTTTTTTTAATTTATACCCGTTATAAAGGACTACTAATAACTACAGCTAATAGCATATAACAAGAGTACTTAGTGTTTGCCTGCAGGCAAAATGTTAGTCATCTCTTCAGTAGATCTAGTTACTTCAAGTTCTGTTATTTATTTGAAATGTCTTGAAACTTCATTAGATAACCGTAACTTTTATAATAATTATTGTGTACAAATAATAATTAGTAGGTTGTATACCGCAATAAAATAATAGTACCTGGATGACCAAGCTTTGCTCGTGTTGTCAGACATTTTCTGAAAATGAATCCTAGTAATACTAGCTAGATCGATTTAACGCCCCCGAAATGAAATGCAGTATTTCTAAAACAAAATTTCATGAAAATCGTTGGAGCCGTTTCCGAGATTCAGATATAAATATAATTATACAAGAATTGCTCGTTGAAAGATATAAGATTATATACCTTAGTAATTTTAACACCTATGTAAGAGACACCACCATAATACAAAGTTGATGGTAGTTTATTATACGTTAGATTTAATTAACTGTTCGTTATATCGCAAAGTTGACCTCGTAACAAGCCCGCAGCTTAGATCATATAACAGCAGCTAAACACGGGCATTATCTGCATACGATACACATGAGAATATGTAATTGCTTCAATTAAACCTATAAATGTCACTCGAATATAACTCTGAGTTATTGTAGAGACTAGCCAGTTAATGCGTAAATTGAAAAACCGTATTGTCTTATAATAATATCGGCCTATAAATGTCCCACTGCCGGGCACAGGCCTCTTCTCATAATATAGAAAAGGAACGAGCATTGATGAAACGAGTCTTAGAATAAGAAAGTACTTATAACTTTAAAAAGTCACATTGGTACTAGCCTATAGAGGGTTTGAACCTGCAACCTTGTGTATGAAAATCCTTTCTTTGAACTACTAGGCCACCATGACATTACTAGTTAGTAAAAAAGCTAGAGAGTAAAAAATCACATTGTTCCAAGCAGGTCCAAAATCAGTTTACGTTACTCATTTGAAAAATATAATAAACATTATTAACATTTGACATTAAATCTTTATGTTAACATCCACTTGATGGCTACTCAAATCATCCTCGCGTTAAGGTATTTGTGCTGTACCCGACAGGGTCCATATTGAGCTTTTACCTTGTTACACCATCTATAATACATATGGAATGCAATAAAGACTTGAGTATTGAAATACATTTGGTATCATAATATAGACTTTAAAAGTTATCTATTTATGGCGAATTATTGGACATTACGTACTGTATTTAATGGGATTCCATTGGGATAGATACAACTTTAAAAGAAGTCTTTCAGTGGTTTTGTTTTAATGGCTACTTGTAACTATATTAGGTAAATATTATCTAGCTACATCTAGCGTAAATATTATTGTTTAAGTCACAAAAGGGATGAACGGAATTTCTAAAACGGGTCAATATTGACAGTAATAAATTATGAGACAACTTAACTCGAGAAATCAATCCGGTGATTTCGAAAACTTCATTCAAGTTATAATTAAAACTTTGTTATCTTTGGGTTTGGATTTGAGAGGTATAGCCGAAGTGTTTTATTTCAGAGCAAGGTTTGCCTTTCAACCCATGTTATCTTTAAAGTGCTGTTAGACAGGTGAAGTGATATCTTACTTATTTATTTATCGAAGATACTAAAGGTACTATAGAAAACCGGTAATAGACAATTATATTCCTATTTATTCCTTCTTACTTCTGTCCTGCCCATCCTGTACTCTCCAGGACGTCCAGCACATCCAGATTTCAATTTTTGGGCAGTTGGAGTTACGGGTAGAAAGAAATAAAAAGTAGATTATGAAAGAAAAGAAAATACCTTCATTGTCCCACCGTAAGAGAACGATAATAATAAAAAAAATATATATATAGCAATAACTTAATTATTATAACATTTCATTGAAGACAGACAGTGAATGTGACAACGAGGTACTCACTCAGCATAAACTGGCAGTGACTACCATCACAATATAGAACTAATATTCCGTCGTTTGTAGGCATCTAAATTCTATAGAAATAAACAACCACTTTCCTTCACTTCCAACAGCCATTAGCCCCAGTAAATAGCACAGATATTATATATTGTAGAACAAAGATATCGATCTTTAGAAACATTTCACAAGCTTCCAAACTACTTTAGAACTAATTAACACAATAACGGATTTACTCTATTAATTTTGAATCTTGCTCGTGGGCTCGGTAAATTTTATTGTTTGTGTATATTAACGATATGGAAGTTCCGTATTCTGAGAAAAATCTTTTATTATTCAAGCGCTTCCAGGAATTTGCGGCCAATCTTAAAGTAATGGCCATTAATTCCACGATGTTTCTTCAATTCAGAGAAACATTTGAGACATTTTACGTTTAATGTGTAAAAACACCTACATTTGTATATGTTATCGTGAAACATAATAGCTCCAAGCTACCACCTAGCCATGGAATTTACCTTATTACCTAATGCCATTTTTTGATACATTAGTTTGGGTATAAATGAGTTTCTCTACTAATTACAATAAATCAACAAAAATAAACGTCTAATGAAAAAAATGAGCACGTCGCAAAATTTGACTTAAACTACTAATAAATTCACAGAATTATTGAGTTCAAGAATTTTACTATATTACTCTACAGTTATTAAAAAATAAGCCATTTTTAATTAACATTCGAATGAATCTAAAAGTCTGGGAAAACTAGTTCTTTGCTTCTTTTAATAAAACATTTTGCAAGTTCCGTAACTACCGGAGGAAATTACACTTAAAACAAAAAAATCTGTTGACGGACTTTCATCCGCTTTCATAATGACTAGGAATTCAGTTCAAAGATTTTTAATATCAATTTTCTAAACAAAAATTTATTCAACAAAATATATTATTACTTATTTCAATATAATTGACATTAATGTTTCGGTAGGTACGTGGAAAATCATTTCGTTGAAACAGAACGTAATTTCTGAAGGTAGTAGTTATCACTCTTACGTAACGTCAAATAATGGAGGGGCGGTCATCTTGGGTTCAAGGAACACCATTTACTAATTATTCGAAATTGAGCGAGCGCGCACGCATCCACGTGTTGGGCGGACGTCACAGACTCATAATTCCTTTTTTTTTATCTAGAAATATTCATCAATCCTTTGTGATTTTGTGATTAAAATAGTAGCACTATTTGGTTGATTGTTAAACTAGTAGTATCTCCTCCTTGCCACATAATTCGCGCCGCGTTGTGAACCCATCTATATATTCGTTAAGCAGAGTAGAAACCCGGTTGATGCGAGCGAAGTTCCTTCATCGGAATAGGGATTGGAATTTTGAAGAGGATTGTTGTGAAAGTAACAGGATTACGATTACAGGTTACAGTTTCTTAGGGTTTGTTGGTTAACAACTTGATTGTTATACAACTAGTCGAGGGTCATCGACAGCTTGCCGCTGGAAAAATTGGTCCACCGCTTGTTCTCTCTGGCCTGGCACTAGCAAGCGGTGACGGGTAAGCGATCTTGGGTGCTGTGTTATAAAATGATAATTTTAAGAGAAAATGAGGGTAAGCATGATCTAATGTTACATTAATCAACCCACAGATGACTAGGCTATCTGAGCCCATCACGCCTGTGTGTCGTCATAATAAAAAATGAAATAATTTGTCAATAATACAATGATTAATGTTATTTTGCGTGTGATAAGTATTTCAGTGTCAATCTGATCTGACTGCTAAGCCAAAAGATTATGGACTCGCTCCCCATGCAAGACAAAAGAATATCCTGATGATCTTAATATGTTTAGAAAATGAAAGAGTAGGTATCTGTAAATTCTATTTGAAATCAATAAAAAGAAAAACAAACTTTTAGATAAAATTCGGGTCACGATGATAAAATTCAAATACAAAAGAGACTTGCTAAATTTGCCGCCACTTTTCGTCCTAACTTATTTCAATTTATTTTCTATTCTATATAAAGAAACTTTCATAAACCAATTGAGTGATGATTGGTCGAAAACGATCCAAAACAATTGCATATTCGCTTACCTGGAACCCAAGACCCAGTGGTATGAAACCCGTGTATCCAGGTAATAACAGTTTGTCTACTACTATATTTGCTTCAGGGAAATGTTGTTTTACCGTACTTTATATTTTTAGTATAAAATCGGAGAACATCATACATACGCTTACGCCCGAGATGAAAGCAATTTTTCAATATGGCTTCTATGTTCTGGTATTTATCGATTCTTTCAGGTATGTGAAATTTTAAATATGGATGTAAAAATAGAATTTGAACATTTCTGCCGACTTTAAACTCAAGCTCAGGCATAGATTCGATTCGGTTAGCTAAGAGGACAAAAGAGAAGATTCAATAAGGTTGCGGTTCCACTGAGGCGGAGCGGAGCAGAGACGAGCTGTGGATTCACCAATCACATGGCTTGAAATTTACATCTCTTCTCCACACTTGTTGAATTTAGAGTTTCAATTCAATAAAAATTGACGTGGTATTCAAGGTAAAAATAATGCCCTCGCCCAAGCTCTTTTCACAGCTCAGCCCCGCTCCGCAACGCTCCACTCCGCCTCAGTGGAACCGCAGCCTAAGTCTTCCAGCGAGGTTTCTACTGGTTTCGTCCCGGAAATAAGGCTCCCGTCGGCCACAGTCGGCCTCTCAACACTCAGTCTAAATGAAAAAGGTCAACTCCCTTGTCAGCACATTTAGAAGACGTGTGTGTAATGGTGCAGTTGATAACAAATTATAGTCAATAAGGGTCTTTTATAATAGGGGTCAAATCTCCCAGTAATATGCTGTGGTTTTTGAACGGTTATAGGAACAGGATAATTTTAACAGCTGGTTTATATCTATTTATTGAATACGTAATTTATGTGTTGTTTAATATGTTTTAATAATTTTCGCTTATAATATAATTATCGCATCTTAATTTTTTTTTAATAACATTGCTCAAAGGTCTAGTAATATCAGGCAAATCTATTTCACAATCAGGAATTAATTATCTTGCATTAAATATAAAGTATAAAATTAATGACGTCCAGTCGGATAAAATTAGCGAAAGAGTATCAAGGCACTGTTACTTTGGCAAAGTTTGATAAAGCAGAGACGGTAAGTAGCTCTAGTGATTAAATGGGTTTAGAACTGAGAGAAACTTGGCACTTCCCTGTGCATGAACATATAGATAATTTGTTAAAATATTGTTTGCCGCTAAGTCGAGTCACTTTCCAACAATATTTTAACGAAAGTTTAGATAAGTATTTGTGATGGACTTGTCCTTTTCAATTACATGAGACATGGCTCCAGCTTTGTTTGTTTAAGCGACCCATTACGTAATCTATTATTTTGTTTTATTGGTGTCGTTAATCTTGCGTTTTATGACACATAAATAAACCTCGAGTAAGCCTTTGCAGGGAATAAAACAAGGGGGAATTTTGTGTAGCAGGAGGTCAACATTAAGGTAACGCTTTCTGAGTAAGGTGAGAGTTCACAAAGATTGCAACCTAAATCTCTAGTTATTTACTAAATGGCAATAGAGAACATCAGGATATTACACTATTATAACCTAGGTCATAACCTCGCTGGATAAACATTTCGAAACGTTGAGATAACGTTATGCTATTTTTATTTTCATATAATTTAACTTATAACATGTAATCATTCTGTATTTTGTAACTTGGCAGCTGGCACATAGTAAGTAGTGTAAGTAAAAAGTAAATCACTGCATTTATGTAGATTTTAAAATTACGCTTCGGTTTTTCAGTTTTTTTTACTTCAATTTTTTTTTTAATAATATTGATGTTAAAATATGAAGGTGACATACATTTAATTACCTAATTTAATTAACTTTTATGATCCACTTTATTTGGTTTATAAGATACTTATACATATAATATACTACTATCGGTAACGGTCCAAAGAGGTAAAGACCCTTTTATGTTGCCTAAAAAGTGGGTTATACGAATACCTATAAATGAACCGTACGACATAAAACATAGCAACAATCCTATACTTGGGAAACCAGAAACCTTAATTGATAATTATTATATAATTACGCTTGTTTGCAAATCAGACGTAGCTAGAGCATTACAAATGTCTGCATTAGTATCGGAGACGGCTTTAAATCCGTATCTATCAAGTAAAATTGCGAGAAAAACGACGTAAAATGTAAGTACTTAACGCTCGTGTCACAAGCGAGTTCAAGTCGGTATTGCAGTGGGTGGGTTTCAAACCGGCGCCACATGGTCGCAAATCCGACGCCGTAGCCATTAATTAGGCCTTTATAATTTTTTCTTCTTCTTTATAATATTTACTTACTCCGCCTTACAGTCGACCCAAAACCATTCCTTTTTACGTAATCACAATATAAAATATCGATACCATTAACAATATAAGTTCTATTTCAGTTCAAATTCTTTTCCACAGAAAATAGAAGATAAATTTTGATTGAATTTATACCAATTTCCGTTCACCGTCCCTTGGTAGTATTTAATAGTTCATCAGCAAAAACGTTCTTAAAAGGTTTTTAGTTAACCTTGGTTCGTTCAGTTTCGTTTTAACTAAACCCCGTATCTGACGAGCCGTGAAGCAATGAGTTTTGTAAAGAGTTAAGGTTGAATAATGAAGCAACGATAATTTACTGTAAGTAATTAATAATCTCCACTCCGTTGTGGGAGCGGCAGTCCCTTAGTCCCGAGACCTGCTTATTATGACGGCACAGTCTTTAAAAAGATTGATTTTCCACAGTTTAAGGCTGCTTTTTGATTTCTTAGCAAATGATGTCACTTTCGAAACTTGCAATCTCTTTATTAGAAAAATAAAATATATAAATAAATAATACTACTGCTACCTCAAAAGATCATGTCCTATTAAAATCAAAATAGAAAACGTCTTATAATTACAGTATGTTATATTGCGCTGAATTCTATCGAAAATTGAGTTCTAAAGGTTACGAAAACTGTGTGTATTTATATAAGTCTTCACAGCTTCTATCTGTCTCGACAGCTAAGTGCTAAATGGATTGTAAGAGTCCAGCGCAAAGTAACTTTCCTATAAAGCAATATCATATAATCTCGTGAGCTTAAGCCACGGACTGACGCCAGCGTACAATACACTATATATCAGTATACTCGTATAAATTGACTTAGCGTATTAGTTGAAAGCTTAAAATTGGTTGTAAAATTGGTTGAAGAATATTATGAAATCTTTATCATACGAGTATAACTCTCTCGGCATTTGTTACTTTCTAAACAATAAATGTAGACAAGGCATATTATCTAACACGTCATTACCCTAACATTCATATAATGAATACTGAAATAACAGTTAACAACTAATTTTATAACAAAAGCTTAGTTCATTTATCAGCTCTCTATGCTCTTTCGATTCGTTGAACACGAACAATCATTCCCTAAATTAGGTAATGGAGATACATAGTGGATAGGTGACTGTGTTCTCTTCAAAGCACCAAATGTAATTAATTCAGTACACAAGCCCTCTCATAACGGTAATATGAAAGTGTGTTTTAACGAAATTTAATTGTCGAAAGAGGCCACGTATGTACAAACAAACACATACATTGTAAACGTTACATACACTTACAACGAACTCGGAAAATACCTGCAGGCCAAATAAATATTTATCCAGGGTTCGAACTGGCGAACTTTAAATCAATTTATTTTGGAATACAATGTAAGTGATAACTGACAATATAATAATATACACTACCCCTTTACAAAATGCTCAATCGACCAGTTTAATTAAAAAACTCGGTCTAAAACAAAAATATTTATAACATAGTAACTAGAGTGTCCAGACTTTTAAGGCTCTTAAAGTAAAAACCATTTGTTTACATACAGTTTTTATAAAACCTCTAGTTAATTTGTAACAACATCGGTCAAAATAATCTCAGAGTTAGAGTTTTATTTATTCATAGAAAATGTTGTATTTCGTCAAATTTCTCGTTATAATTGATTAAAATCATTTAAATTGAAATGATATGATAGTTATGTACAGTAAAGTGCCGGTTTATTTTAGCTTTAGAAGTTTTTTTTTAATTCTCATTAGTAACAGAATTCATAACAAGGCTTCTAAGTATGTAGATTCCGTTTTTTATGTCTCTATGTATATGGTTAATGCACTTTCCAAGAGTTATTTTTGGCACGTATTCGCATAAGTAGATATTCCGCAAGATGCTACCCGGATATATTTTATATTCAGGGAACACTCACTCTTTCAACATAACAAGAAGTGACTCCCATCAGCATAATTTTGATGGTCTTTATTTATCAAGGTATCGCAAAATATGTAGTAAGCGTAATAATAAAATTGACTTTGCAGCAAAAATATAGGGAATATTGTAATAGAAAATAATAAAATAAAACATAATTAAGTGTATCACACTAATGCAACTAGTATAACATAAAATCATCTTGGCGCAAATTACACGTTAATCTACTTTAAATTATACATTGTGTTGAAAAGCCTGTACTCCGTTTTCATTCGATTAGCGTTACGTATCGGAATAATAATTATGTTATCTTAAGTCAAGTATCTTAAGTACTTAAGTAACACAGATGTGTAGTAAAAGTATTTCCTCGATACTTCTCAACTCGCGTTATACACTCGAAGTGTTTCAACGTTGTTACAGATTTTAAAAAGCTTTCATGTCATTTATCGTTACGGAGGTGAGAAAAGCTTTTATTCGAAATATTTTCCACATTTCGATTTAAATTCTGTAACCCAAATATGTACTGTTCGTACGTTATAATGTGTTATGTAGGAATATTGAATTTTTAGGGTCTAATGCTTAAACTTAAGTATAGAAAAACAAACAATTGTCTCATGTCAGAAATGAATAACGTCCTCTTTTAGTCAATTCTCAGTGTTATTACCTACCAATTTTTACTCTGATTTAATCACTCGTATCAGGCTGAGCAAACGAAAAAGGAAACTAATAAGATCAAACATAAAAAAAGAGGACAGTAATATCTTATTCCCTTCGATAACTGAAAAACAGGTATCGCCACAACTTTTTCAATAGTTCGTACATTTTCCCGACATTCATACAAATTTATGGCGCCTCAAACGATAAACATGTATATACTCTGTTTTACAGCCCCGTCAAGGCACGTCTACGTAGATGCATGTTATAATAATTTCTCGAGCTACTCCAGAATATTAAAGTTATGGCCTAGATAAATGCCAAGTGGTAATCATAACTATTAATATTACCTCTACATCTTGCATCTTCAGATTAGAAATAATTCTCAGCAACGTAATCTAGATATATTCTAGCCCATTAAACTCAGTATCTGGTTTTATATTACCGACACCATCCGACTCCGAGTCATCTTTAACAGTAACATACGACACCGTACATCTACAAATTGCGTAACATTTATTTTCTCAGGCACCGGTCTCTACTGGCGTAATTAAAAATAGTCCTGTTGTTAACTGATTCATACAAAACGTTATAAACTTACTCGTCAACAATTTGGACGAAAACGGATAACATAATTACACTTCTAGTTTGTTTGAAGCTAATTTAAATTAAATTTGAGCACGGCCCTTACTTGGGTTTTTAAATGAGAGCTTGACAAAGGTAGACGTTCAGCCAAATAATAGGAGGGAGAAAATTATAATTTTATAAAAAGAAGTCGTTGCATTGGTCTTCGGTCTTTGTGTCCACAATTTTTAATCATGGCAGATTCGCAAATTTTACTATTGATTGTCTTAGAAGCTGACAAGCAATTTTCATTAACATAATATTTAAAAAAAACTTAGGTAAAAACCAGGATATAGTCATAATTCTCGAAGATGGTTAACTCTAGTGTTTAATTCTGGAAAACGCTGATGTATGTATGTCTTGTAAAACTCTGGTTTACAACCGCCTGAAACTACCTTTATTAGCTTGCTCTTGGTCCGAACATTTTACATAATGGGTCAAAGTTGCTAAGCAATTCATCGTGAAGTTGTTTGATGTACGCCAAGGCGACAAAACTAGGCTAGGTGTTGTGGTAGGTACCTAGAACTTGTGAGAAACATGCAAATTACTTTAGTAGGTGTAGTGACGTGTTAGCGCTTCAAAAGTAATGTAATTATAAAATCCATTACATGTTATTATTAGAAAAGATGGCGTCGGCTCGCTTCGTAAAACAAACACCGGAATAGATCACGCGTAAAGTTATCTAAACAGATTTTTCTACGCTTCATTAATAGCATTTTATATTATCTTGATTAAAGTAGTGCTTGAGAACGATCTCGAGAGTTCAGATTTAAAAAGACTAATGGCCGAATACTAAAAAGTCAATCAGTTTGAAGCTGTCGTTCAGTATCATGCTCTCTCTGTCACTTTAAGGTGTGAACTAGCGACAGATGGACATTTAAGAATCTCTTAAAGTTAATTTGCGTTTCAGTATTCGAGGTAAGTTAATATAGTGAAGTGAGTTTACAAAGAAACATCCTACCTGGTCTCCAAGAATTCAAAAACTGTATCTATCTGATGAATTCGGTATAGATAGCACTTGCGGTAAAATTTTGAATAAACGATAAAATTACAATAACAATATCAAGGATAATTGTAACACGAGAATGTACTAAAATAGAATGATCATATTTCCGTAATGTTCACATAATCTCCTGGTTATAATAATCTGGCTTGAGTTGAATGAGTGGTGGATTGGGGAGCCACTTGTTGCGGGTCTACTTGTTTCTGTCAGTATTTGCGGAGAACTACAATCACAGATAATGTTCAACATCGGATTTGTATCCCGAGAGAATAAGATGGAGACGTTGGTATCACGAGCGTTACGCTGACTACCAACTTAGTGCCGTAAAATAGAGCTATATTATTATATATTTGCGTAAATCAAAGAAAAATCGGATTTGTTGTTTTAACATTATGTATTAGTTTTAAAGAAAACATTGCAAGTGCATTATGTGTTGAATGACCACCCCTTTAGTTAAATATACTATAAGTGACCGCACCTACGTTTCCGTACGAACGAGAACCCTTTGAAGTCGCCTTTGTCGTGTGTACACGCGAGTACATAAATGTATGCTGTGGGTACCACGTCGGCGTGATAATTAGATTGAATTTAGACTAACACGAGGGCAGTCGGCCCACACAAATTCTTTATTACATTTTGCGTTACTAAAATACTAAGTACTTTTAAGGTATTATTGTCATTAAACCTTTTTTTCAAAGACCACTTTAAGGTCACCTTGCCGCTTCCATCCATGTAATCTCTCGGTTTTAAGCTGTCGTTTCAAACAGAAAGGTAAATTATTTATAATTTTTAGTAGAAAATAATTAAGATTCAACAAATTGAAGAATAGAGACAATTAATTTACGTCTTGACACCATAAACCTAGGTATATGACGATTTGGCAATGTAGAAAGATTGCGTTTTCTTTCGGACTAATAATTAACTCTATGTTTTTTCGTATCAGATTATTGTTATTTTTTCAAGATGATGTCCTCGACACAAAATATCATAATATATCACGCGAAGGCAGCCTTCAAGTGAATTTTCCTGAACACGACACGGCTTATATAGCTTCGTCATCGCCGATAATACGCTTTTATTTTCCTCCATTATTGCTTACTCTTCATGTATCAATCTCATATTTTACTTGAAATATATGAAATCTATTGAGGAAAAATAACAAGAAAACTCGGGTAGAAATGCATGCCAAAACAATCTTGCCATCACTTTTTGTTTTTTTTTACTTTAATGCATTGGTATATAAGGTGAAAGTAATAGATATAGCACTCTCTATATATATAGTTATTTTAGTTGGTTATAGTATATTCAAATATTAAGTTATCAAAGAAAAAGCAATTCTTTAAAAATAAAAGGTGTAAATTAAAACTTCAGAAACAGTATTGTTATTAGTTACTAAAAAACTACATCCATCAAGACTTTCACAACACGAACATATTTTTAATATCATCATGTTATCATTCCCCTATTTGAGACAGTTAAATTTAAGCAAATTTAACAAAAGGGCCGGCACATAACTAAAATCCCGGCATTAGGGTATTAGCATGTATTAGGGACGTAGGTACAATATTCGTTGAGCCAAAGCCGGCTTAAATGTCGCTATCAACAAGTGCCTCATAAAATTGCTCCCCGCTATTGTTAACTCCAGCTAAATTGATTCTCGGTACTTTGACCTACGTAACTGACATGTGTAAGTTTTTAAAACGTTGCATAGTAAAGATGCATAGAAAAGTAGTTGTCTCTCGATTGAATCTTTTAATGAATGCTTGCTTATATTATTATTTTACCTTGAACCGAATTGGTTTTCTTAAAACAATATTGAAGCTTAGTCCTGTTTTGAACGTAGATTTATTGTTTAAACAAAATGATTGATTGCGTTTTTAATTATCTTACGCAAACGTAATTTATAAATAGAAAACTGGAATAACGTCGTTTTCACGTTTATACCGTCTCTATTATCTTGGATTAGCATATAAATATTCGATTAATCAATTTGGAATCGAGTCAAAGTTGATCCTGGTAGAAAACATTGACTATTCTTCGCTTGACAGTTGCTTTATTTCCACATGGATGCCGTGAACGAGTCGACACTGATAGATGAGGCTAGCACGCTCGATCACACTGTATCGATTATAAAGAACACACCTATGTTGTTGAGTTTACTTACGTGGTGATCGACTAGCATTAGTATGTTCGGCCCATTAGCTACACGAACATGATGCGTAGGCGTGACTTCTCTCAGAAAATAATACAGCGCGTGTTTGTTTCGCTTCACGTAACTAGTAAATTTAACACAAATTGCAAAAGTGATTTCCGAAAGACTACAATGTCTATTTACTTACATATTATTTTAAACTAAATATGTAAGTCCCACTGTTCGCATTACATGCTCGTCCGGGCTTTCCAAGACCAAATACTGTCCCGTGCACGTGTTTTTTATTTGTGGGCTAACTTTTTATTTTTTAATTTCTTTCAAATTATACAACGTTAATCAGTCTTTAATAACACAGGACTACAACTTTCTGACAAAATGACTAGGTACAGTGTAAGAAAGAAGCAATGTCTCAGTAATTAAAAACCTAACTTAAATTGAAATCACAATTAAATATCGCTAGTTTGTGAACATTATTTTTAAATTGTCAATATTTTTGTGTATGTATAGTCTATAGCCTTTGGAGGCCCTTAAACAAATAAATGAATAAATAAATAAAAGATGATGTACCTATGTACAATCAACGTTTACTTGTTTATGTTTCTTTGTAATTTGCAAGTAGTTTTCGAGAAGAATTCATCATAAATTATAAGCGTGAGTGACAAGAGCATGTAAAATAGTTTGTAACTACCATGTTTAACATTTCAAGTAAAAGCGTGGCAAAGCGGCACTCGCAGGGGCGCGCACAACGCATCAAGTTACACAGGCGGCCTGCGGGTCCTAATCGAATATAGAACAACGAACACACCCCTAGCCATAAACTAAGCTTAGTTCTTTGTAGAACATTTCCATAATACTTGTGCTGCAAACATGACCTAGTTCCTATTAGACTGCTACATCTATTAGTTCTGAACGTGTACGATGCAGGAAAATGTATTATAGGCTTCGTGTAATTAAAGTAGAGTTTCCTTTGTTCTTAATGTTGCTGGAAAGGGATCCTAGTTAATAGTTGTTGTGTTTATTAATTTTCAGACCTAATAATTAGTTGATTAGAGCATATAAACGAACTATTTATGATGATCCTTCTCTACATGGGGAGAGGCCTGTGCCCAGCAGTGGGACATTTTTAGGACGTTTTTAATATTGCATTTAAGTATGAATGAATAAAAAAAATATTTATTTTATTAAAATTTAAAACATTTTTTTTATAATTATTTATAATTTGTATAGGTAAAATAAATCTACAAATAATGAGGAGTCTAATAAACAAAAAATTAACTAATAATTGTACGTATACGTAGTTTAAAAATAAAAATGTAAAACTAAAATAAAACTGAGCTAATAAATAAAAGTTACATAATTATGTATATTATTCGGGCTTTAGTTCCATGATTGATATAACTACTTATTATTAAAGTATGATCGCCAAATATTACTTTAGCTAAAACTTGGTAGTATTAAACTAACCATATACTAAAGTTTGCTATTACTTACTCCGAAAATTGTTTATGAAATGAATTTCTCAATATAGATAATATACAACAGAGGGTTCTTTTGATGTTTATTATACGAGCTTTTGGTGGTAGGACCTTAAGTGATCGTCGGAAAAACTTACCCTTAATAATTTTAGGTCAGTTCAGTGAGCTGACGCAATCTTCTCTCCCCTTAGTCATTTTTAATTGTTTACTCAAAATAAATGTGAGAAATAAAATAAATAATGTTTTGGATTGACGCAAATCATTGGTCCATGAACGTATGTTGAGTGACACAACGTCGAGTTCTTGGCATCCGTTCCTCTCAGTCGCGTGGAAGTTTTCGAATCAAGCGTGAAATTAAAAAAGTTCCATATCCAGTATGTGTATAGGCACCTATGAATCTATGAGTGCCGTGGCTCACTAGTGTCTGCTTTCCTCGCCTCACTGGTTGCTTGTTAGTGCTTTTCAGTAAAAAGTTTCGCATGAATCCGGTAGACGGGCCATCAGCGCGCTCCACTAAACTCGAGTGTCCAACTTGATTAATTTATAAACTCCTGTCACATATCATATTTAAACTTATAACACAATTAATTCCAAAATTTTAAAACTTTTATGAAGCCAATTTTTCGTCGCATTTGTCAAAACGGTTATATTAAGTGAAGTTATTCAGTATATAATGTTTACCCTAATTCCACTGAATTGAGAACAAACAGAAACTGTTGTAAATAAGCGAGAGTCACCTACTTATTTTTGTCGAAGGCTCATAAAGTAAATGTTTGTCTCAGTATAAATCCGAGGGGTGAATTGCCCGCATTTCTGTACTACGCCCCCCCCCCCTGTTCAACATTCATTAAACAATCATTTTCGTTAGATTTGAGCTCAAAATCAGAACAGATTATCTAAGTAATGTATGTTTGTTTAATATCTAATGAATATTCTCGAACAACTTGAAATAAGTTATAATTAATCTTGAAGTCAATGCCTACGGCACGCTGGATGGGTATTTAAACCTAAATTCGCTGTTCACCAGAGTTGCCTTTTATGATTTATAAAAAGAGTGAAAGAAGGAAAACGCTCTCAAGTTATTATGTGCGGCAACAGAAATTTTAAAATGATTTTTATTGCTAACCTCTTTCATTGTTACGATTTTGGGACCGTTTGGTAGTACCCTTACCTTACTGTCAATGATTTTCCGTTTTTTATTTCATTATATATTCCCTAATCATTATTCACCATGTTTTAAGATGATATGCAATTTCAACAGGTATGTGGGTCAACGCACGTATACAAAAGAAAACGATTTCTGCTATTTCGTTTATGCTTTTAGATTACCTCTATGTTCTTACTACCACTTTCTAAGTTTCTCCAAACAAGGAAAATATTTTTTTCAGTTTTTGTTAAAAATGTCTTACTTTATGTGAAGGTTAATTTTAGCATTGTATAGGTGCATACTGTTGGCCAGTTCCTAATGTTTCAAGCCGCTTGTGACTCTTGCACAAAGAGAGAAATAATATAAATTTGCTAAGATTAGTTTCTGCAACTACGTGAAATATAAATGTATCTTAATATAATTTCCTTTTGTTCTAATGGTTTTCAAACAACAAAAGAAGAATTTTCTTTACCCAGAGCAAAAATGTCGAACTCTCCCAAAACATTCCAACAACTTGGTAAGAATTTGAGATTTTGTAATGTAAAATAAACGTACCTACCTTAAGGGCCCAGTTTAACAGCCCGTGCGAGAAAATGTTGGTTATTATAAATTAAATATGTAAGTAGACGATATAGGCCCATTAATTTAATTAACGTTTTACTTCACGAAATATTTTGAATAGGATAAATTATCTCGACGTGAACTCGTTATCAGAAATGACTGTTCTAATACAGAATCGGAATGTTATAATTAATATTGCTTCCGCAACAGATCATTCTCAATCTATAATGGGAAAACAGATTCTAAGCAATCTGGATTGAAGGACGGGGTTCGACCTCATATCATCGTATTCTGTACATTGTTTAAGTTGAATACTTGTTGTTAATACTGTGAGTATTTAGCTATAGCAACGCATTGTCAGAGTGACCCAGCGGAGTCCACAAACCGCACCGAACACTTCAGTTATTATTGGAAACTCTCAATACTCGTAGACTGGACGTCATGCAATAACGTGGTCTTATTTTGGTTTAGCTGATTCAGACATTATCATATAGGTATTACGCTACACTGGAATTCGATTTTTGAACACTTTGAACTGCTGTTGTCAATTAAATAAATGGACTGGCTAGTATGGTGTACTACAATGAATGCTGGAATATTCTCATAGTTTGTATTTATACCTTTCTATATTTTTGATCTCAAAATCAGAACAAATTACCTATGTAATGTATGTTTGTTTAATATCTAATGAATATTCTTGAATAACTTGAAATAAGTTATAATTAATCTTAAAGTCAATGCCTACGGCACGAAATGTTTTCTAGTGATCAATTAAGGGCACCACTTATTGAGTTCAGTGTTAATGGAATATAAACGGGAAAAATCTGATAATGAATACAGCAAAAATACAAAACTATTCTAATCATTTACTTCCATTATACATACTGTGCAATATAAAACCTAAGACTATTAATAATTTCTACTTCAATACCTGCTGCAAAATCTGTATCAAACTGCCAAATTTCCTCTCCGTCTATCGAAAAGGCGTCTCTAAAATTAAATTTTCCTAAATCACGCCATTCGTTCTGCAAATAAATGTTCAAATGCTCTTTTACACGTCAATAACAAATTTATGGGCTTAGCGACGATTCCGAATTATGAGTGCTGACGGGAAACATTGGGAATCATAATGCTGTTCAAACATACGTCAATTGACTGGGGAACATTTGCGTACGCAGTATGGAGCACTTTGCATATTTTTTATGTTCTTATTTTTGCTTTGCTCGATTGGTTCTGTCTTTTTTCTGAACTTTCGGCATTAAGAATTTCCACAATCAGTTTACAAAGGGGTCAGTTTGAACACTGTTTAAACTAACACTCTGTCTTAAGTTTGATTTTAGGTACCTAATGTCTCATATTATGTTAAAGTCAACACAAGGTGACACAAGATTTTATCACATATCCATTACATACATAATTTGAACATATATATGATTTTATATTTTATATTTTATTTTGTTAGAGATAAAGAATCTTTCGAAATTGTTGTAATTTTTTTCTGGTACAGTTTTTTTATTGATTTTTTCATAGCCATCCTCTATAATATATATATATATATATATATATATAATATATATATATATATATAATATATATATAATATAATATATATATATTAGGGATGGGCCGAAATTCGTTTTACATTCGGTTTAACCGAACTTCGGCAGCTTGAACCGAACTTCGTCATTCGGCCGAATTTCGGTTAAAATGCCGAACATTCTGCACTAAATATACTTGCACTATCATAATAGAAATTAACCTATTCGATCATGTGGTTGCGAGTTCGAATCCCACCCATTACACTACCGACGTGAACCCACTCGTAACACAAGCATCTTAGCTTAGCACGAGGGGTTAACGAGATTACTAGTAATGTGCGACCCACATTGCTAATAATCTTTTTAAAAAGAAAAAAACTAAAAACTATTCGTCCCCGAGCGGCGAACGGTCGCCGCATTACAATAAAAAATCAATTGTGTCTCATTAGCGGTGATTAGAGAGATTCAAAAGACAAAGTTTTACTGCTCTTCTCAACAAGTCTTAGAAATCTCTCTTACCTAGTCAGCACACACAATGAAACTGGAAGATCTTAATAATGTGTTTTAGAAATCTTTGCATAGGTAGGAACTTAACTTAATAAAAATACTAAATTATATTGGTCTCCTTAATACCTAGTTGGTTTAAAAAAAATCTTTAACCAGACAATAGCACGTGACAAGCTGCTGGTGAGTGACTAGTTGGCTAACGGCCCCGCGGGGAAGCGCGAAGAGCGGGCGGGGCACATCTAGCAATATTTGCAGTAAGTGCGTAAACAAGTCACAACACGAAAAAGCGCGGCGAAATTGAACCGAAGTTCGGCCGAACTTCGGCCGAATTTTTAATTTTTACCGAATGTTCGGCGAAGTTCGTATTCGGTTCAAACCACATTCGGCCCATCCCTAATATATATATAAAAAATCAATAAAAAAACTGTACCAGAAAAAAATTACAACAATTTAGCAAACTTCCCGTTCACTAAGACATAAAAAGCGTATAAAATAATACGCCTATTGGCACATAAAAATTGTGGTTAGATAAACAAACAATAAAAATTACCACATCCGTAATAGACGACGGTAATCTACAAAAAATTATATAAACAGAATTTAACACGTTTAGGTACATCTTGAATGACATAAAACGGAAATTCTGTAAGAAATAAAGAGAACGCGAAATTTTCGTGGAATTCATTGGCAGATATGACAGATCACTCGAATCCTTATTAGGTATTTGTATCCATTTTCAAATATCACCTGAAGAGAGAACGACGTCTTGATATTTATGAATATTAAATGTATTTATGTACTCGTATTTAATGGATTCGTAAAAAACTTTAGTTTTTTGTTTTTTTGTTTATGTTCTCGAATAAAAAATCTTAAATCACTTATTTTTCTTCCGTACGTATTTTTTACTCAGCATATAGGATAGACTTCGCGAATACTGCTAAAGGAATGTTGTTAAAAACCTTTGTGATAAAATCAAAATAATTATAATTTAAGGAGACATGGAGACAAAAAAATAATTTCCATATGGTGCATGAATAGTTAATTTGTTTAGAATACAGTAAGTAATTTATGATACCCGAGAAAAAGTTCGAAGTTGCGTAAGACGCCACAATTTGTGACCTATTTACCTTATAATAAGTTTTGACACGAGTGATGTATTCCCCCAAAGTTTACGGTCGAAAAATAATCATGATTGAGTCGGAATACATAGCTAATATAGGTACCGATAAAACACAACTACAACCCTTAGTTGAAAAGATACAGAAAGATTTTTTCTTGAATATCATATTCTTATTAAATTGTTCTTTGAGCCGAAATCATACATTTTAAACCATTTTAATATACTTTGACATCGGATTATTGTAGAAACAAGGCGTCTGCCATTTTATACCGTAAAAATTATTTCACAAAAATAATCCTATGAATTCCACTTTGTCTAATAGGGTGTTTTGGCCTTTGCGAGAGGAAATCAAAACGTTTTATAAAAAGAAAAGATGTAAAGCTTTTAAGAGAGTATACTTATTGTTATTGCCGTTTATGTATGCAAAAAGCCGCGTTAAATTTGGTGTTCTAAAAAGTATCTTATGATCATTGTTCGAATAAAGATCGAGTGGGTAAATATCGAGGTTTCCAAAGGCAAAAAGGAATTTGATCTTTTAGGAGCTTACCATGGGGACAAGAGTCAACATCGAAAGGCGCTTTAAAGTATTAAGCTTCTTCAGGACCGCCTTATAGTAATAAAGTATCGGATTATCGTCGTAGAGTTAAGGGTTTTGTTGTCCTTCATGGGCATGGAAACGCCTTGAGAAAACGCCATCTGCCACTCGTTCACCACTCGAAGTATTTCGACCACTTGGGTTTAGAGATTCAATGTAAGATGAATGTCGGTTATGTAATGGGATTAATGTTTAATGGAGTGATACATCGGAAACTTTAGTTACAGTAAGCCCTTAACTAAAGCTGTGGAACTAACACGTAACGTCTGAATTTTTATTATTAGTTACCCGAGATTATAGAGAATTGTTTGATTAAAACTTGCGTTCAGATTAAATATAATTATACATTATTGTAACTAGATATGAAGATGCTCCTTTACAGCCTTTATCCTGTTTAGCGTGAAAAGTTACGTTTGTTATGAAAAATCTTAGTGGTGTCTATTTTTATCAGCTGATTAATAAACACCTACGTTACGTACTTTCGTTACATGGAGCATAACCAATTATGAGGTTCTCTATGGACACTTTATGCCATCCAGTCGCTGCAATGCTTATTTATAACAATAAATTATATACGTTTATAACGAAATTTATAATAAATAATAAAATATCCGTAACATTAACCATCACAAACACGTGACATCTATATTATACAATAACTAATCATGCAGAAACGGGGTTGCGAACGTGCGTAGCATGTGTGGCCTGTATGTACTAAAGCCTAATTTGACAAAAGCCAGCAATATTGTCATAAGCAACCCACGCAATAATTCTCTGATCGTATTTCCAAAGTTCTGTTCGTCAGCGGTAATTTTTTTTGGAAAGTAGACAGTGAATCATGCGTCATATGACAAGACAATTTTGCTCGGCATATCGTCATCTTTGACCTTAGTCAGTTGTTTATGTGTATATTACAATATTGTATACCGCATAATAATATGGTGGCGGTGATGTGCAGTCGAGCCGCCTCGGCGACGTTCGCAGCCCCTGGCACTCAGGGTCGGAGACAGTCGCATGCGAAGCGGGAGGGGCGACGGTGGGGCAACATGAACGGGGCTCACTGAGAGGATGGTGCGGCGGCACGGAGAACGTGTAGTACTTGGCCGTTTGGTTGTGTGCGCGGAGCACAGAGCTGTGGGTCAGCGTCACCACCACCACGAGGACTGACGCCAGCGCCAGCGCGAAGAACGAGGCTGCGACGGCCGCCACGACGCGGCGTCTCCGAGCCTCCTTCCCGGCGTCCTCCGGCGGGACTTCAGGCTCTGGCGGCGGCGGTGGCGGCTCCGGTGACCGGCTGCGGACGCTGGGCCCGCGGCTGTTGGGCAGCTCGAGCGTGTGGCGCCGCGAGCGGCGAGCACGCTCGCACTCCGCTGCTGAAGAGTGGTGGCGGCGCAGGCGATGGGGCGCCCCTGGAGCTACGCGACATGACGCCGATCGTAGCGTGCGCACGGGCACCATCAAATCATCGCTAGCTACTCGCGGCACGCGGGCCGAATGTACCGAGCGGAAAGAGTGGTCTCGTGTCGAACTACTTGGAAAAGCAAGATCGACAGAAGCGCGGGAAGAATGTCTCGAAAATCGGTCGCGATCGCGATGGTCTACGCGCACCGACATGGTGCGGGCGGAGCGCGCGGCGGCGGCCGCCCGAGTGCCGCGACCCTCCCCGCCAGGCACGGCGCCGCGCCGCGCACCCGTGTTTACACTCGTTCCCGATCACACAAAGAACGCTTACAAATATTCCTCCACATCACACGGTAACGTCGGCGTAACGTCTCACTCGAATGTCGTACGTATTTGCACGATTAAGGGTGTTTGGACTTCCTTTTTGACGCTTAACTCCAAATAAATGTCTATTTGAACGATTTTCACGGTGTCCAAGATTTGCTAAATTTACATTTATGTACATTATTTCAAGATGAAAGTGGAATAAGATTAGCCGATTACTTATTTTAAATTTGTTTTGTACCTCATAATAATATATTCCTGTTATAAAACTACAGAAAAAAATTGCAAGTGAAAACTAATTTGTAGACAAATAAAAGTATAGATTAATTTTAACTAAAACAATGTTAACTTCAGCGTTAGGAAATCGTTTACCGTGAACGGTCCCCCCATTGGCAGAGGCTGAGCGCTAAATAGAGCGCGCAGCTTTTGTTGTAGAGTCCACGTTGTCAAGTTAAATTGTCTCGAGGCGGGAAACGAAACAGATAGTAGAGAAGTTGTCGCGAGGCCGCTACATCGACACTATTCAATAGGCTGAATAACAACTATACATAGCGCTCACACACACTATACTTAGAAGCTGCTCCTTTATAACATAACTCTTACATGTAGAATACGTAGAGTATTAATACCTTTTTTTTATTTTCATCTAGTCCGTCTTGGATGTTCGTCGTGACGTTAATCTACTTTATTAAAGTTAAGCTTCGGAGCTCAACTTTTTAATATAGTACAATATTACAAGTGTACAATATTACTAATACACTGACTCTCTTTCTTTTCATAAAATATTATACTTAGGTAGACTTCCATTTATAGGTATGTTCTGTCTTAAAGATCTTCTTTTCCTAATTATATAATTAAATGTAAGGGGTGGGGGCTTGCCTCGGTACTTGTGGCTACTAATTTCTCCAACCTATGACGTCACTAGCCCTAATATTTTTTTGTTTTGAAAACAATAAAAAATGTATATCATATTGTTTTCTCTTATCTAACTTTCGGATTAAATACATTTTTACTTTGATACATAGTTCGCATCACTATTAATAATATTATATCATTTATTAGTGTGGTAACCAAGTCGCAAGTTTTCGCTGTCCTCCGATGCCTGTTCGCGATTGAAAAGCAACTGACATACAATGCCGTCAACACAATGATGACACCATTCTATTGGACATCCCTTAGATAAGATACGGATGTTTCACTTCAAACCTTTCGCCTATAGATATAGACTAGATAAATTAACGGACGCTTTTCTTATAATAATCTCACGAAAATATATACGGCGAGTCTAAAATTATTCCGCCAGATGTTTTGTTAGAGATTTCAAAGTTTAATAACTCACGTGATGATAGCATAAGCAACTAAAGATAATTTGTTTCACTCTTGTGCCTTTGAGTACTTCAAATAAAATTGCTTTGCGCTTATCCGAACTTTTTTAGTAGGAATGATGTATGGGAATGCCTCAACTGCACATATATAAGATAAAGTCTACTAGAAAAAATATAAATAACCGTAGTTAGTAAGTACTAACCTTACTAAATATAGAAACAAACAGATATTATATTTATTACACATCTTAGATTAGTTCAAAACTGCTGTTTAAAAGTTTGTATAAATAAAACCCCACACTGCTTACGTTACATTATAATAATAGAATTTAGCGGAAATCTGGACAGAATCATTTAGTTGCGTAGGTATTCAAATTTAATGAACGCTGTTTATTACAAGCATTGTTCTAAATACATTTTGAATTATTCATTGAACATCGAAGACTCTAATAATGCTAAGATCTTACTAAAACACACATTTTTTTAGTATCCATGAAGCAGCAGTAGCCTAATGGCTAGGGCGTCGGGCTTGCGATCATATGGTTGCGGGTTCGAATCCCACCCATTACACTACCGATGTGAACCCACTTGTAACACAAGCATCATAGCTTAGCACGAGGGGTTAACGAGATTACTAGTAATGTGCGACCCACATTGCTAATAATCTTTTTAAATCAATAAAAAATAAAATAAATTGGAAATTGCCCTCTGCTTATTATTACATGTCTTAAGGTATACTGCGTTGGATCAATCCATCTATTACATTTAATTTTTTTGAGATTGTTTTGTTGATAAGTATATCTATCAGTCATTCGAAATTATATCAATATCAAAATTCGGCGGTAAAACGTTTTAAGAGTACCTACATCGTAACTTGTTTTTTTTTATTATTGCCAAATATAGGTGCTGGCTGTAACGTGACGCTTTTTTAATGGACTGTCACTTTTACTAATTAATTAGGCACTTTACAACACCTTTGTTGTACAAACACTCCCCAATATAGGATTTTCACTAGTAATTTTCTACAAAACCTATTAGAAATTACTTTTAAACCAGTTTTAATTTATTATATTTATAAAAATGTATAATGTACTACTTACATACTAGAATTCAGTGGGGTAGGCCTATTTTGATATGATGAAGATGATAATATACTTAAATTATTAAAAATGTAATGATTATTTTTTTATCATGTCACAGATTTTTATTTTTAGGCAATAAAATTTCTTCAAAAAAACTTGCTTTGCAATACAAAATAGTCCTACTTTTTTTTATTTTAACGAGATGTTTAAAATTCGTAATTTAGTGAAATGAGTTTATTTGATTGCCTGCATAATGCAAGATCATAGATACGATTAATATCCCGAGGGTATTAGTATCTGGGATCTAAAATTGGTTTCGAAATAAAATAGACTCTCACAAGTCCTCATTGGGTCTTCATTATGTAAATTGCAGCCTCTGAGTAGAATACAACGGGTCGAAGATGTCACCAACGCACATTGAGAGCTTTATGAATAACTTAGTTTCTATTTAACTTCGCTGCCAAAACGCACTTCAGTATTTACTTATTTTACATCCGAAAAAGGCAACATGGCATTTGCATAATTTCAGTCAAAAGCGTTTTACGATGCATCTTAAATTAAAATATGCGAAATACAATAAATTGGTTCGCAATAATTCTTACTGTCCTGGTAGTTATATAGAGTAAAAGAGATGGTATTTATTATGACTCTGTCCCTGTCTATCACTAGAACTAGCAGGGCATTAAGACGGCATAATAGGAAATCTACAAAGAATAGTCAATTGTTTTACGCTTTTGCTCACGAAAACTAAACCTTTCTTTAAAAAAAATGTAGAGTACAGGTGCTGCCCATCCACTTGAAGTAAACCCTCAATGGTCTCTCATGACTTCGCTGGGAAGAAATTAGCAAGCTGTTTTTAATTAAGTGCGACCCAAACTTATTAGTTTTACTCTTCGAAGATTAGATATATTTGAGTTATAACTTTAATTAATAGCAATAGCCAATAATGAAATCAAAGATTTGACTTTTATGTATGAGTATGTGATTGATAAGTTGTGTAGGATACTACTCATAGTCTATGCGTAGTGTCCTTGGGCGTGCACGCCATAGGGGCAAATAAGCCTTGCATACCCTGTAGCCCCATAAATGACATACACATGCCCTTCTAAATGTTATAGGGTAGGTACAACAAGCTAGTCAAATCTTTTTTTAAATAATGGCTTTTTCTATTAATTAGGGGTAAACAAAATGGATACCGATAATATCGATATAGTACCTTGAAATTACACCATCTAGTTATTTAGGTAAATTAGTTCTTAGTTAAATATTTTCTACTGTTGACAATTGAATTTAATCACTTTTGCTTGTTAATAGATAAGAAGAAGTTAAATTTCAAAAAGCTTAAGCGATTTTTTCGTAAAGATTTAGAAATATGACGACCGATATTAATCCTCGTTTTATTCCGTACAAAGTGTGTCCGGTACAAATATAGGCTGTTTATTTAATATGATTAAATTCTCAAGACGTTGTGCAAACAACTCTTAATAATCTCTTGGATGGTCATATATATTGAGAATTAGATATTATGTTTACAATCTTCAATAATTACAGTTATATTATCTCATGAATTTCGATTTGATTTTATATTTCGTTTTTATAAAATTTCTGTTTTTATATTTTATAGAAATACATAATTATTAGAGGCCGACGAAGAAATGTTATCGTGTTATTTGTTATTGTATAAAATTGTCTTAAAAAAAGTCTACATTATAAATTGATAATATCTAAATTGTAATAGAGTGGCTGTTTTATATTTGTTTGAAAACATGAGAATCAACTTAAATTCGTACCACACTAAGTTTTTTTTACGACAAACTTTTAGAAAAACTCATAAAATAAATTACGTCAACATCAACTCGGAACGGTCAAGAAAACCTTAAAAGCTTTTACGGGTTCCTTCGATAGGAAGGTATAAAGGGACAAGAACACACTACTTAACAATACGCCTATGAATATCAGAGCTCAGATTTCTACATAAACTATTGAAATATATACCAACATGCACTTTTTGCATGTAAGTATTTGAGTTTTAAGTAAGTATTTAGCAACTTCAGCTGCCTATTTTTATTATATTTATATAAGAAAAAAAATAGTTTTTTTTAAAGCATCATACATCTCTACACTAACACTTAGTAGCTATTCTTGTAGTTTTGTTTGATCAATCAATTTATTGTTTCCAACTGGCAATAATGCTTTATTCTATTTAGATACTAAAAATCTTAACGATCTATCCATGGTAAGCATTACACAAGGTCCCAAAGAAACTTGCTTCTAAAACTATGCACATTGAATACCATGACATAAAGGGAAGAAGATCAAAAGAAAATAATGGAAATTCCTTTTTGTTCCCCACTCAGCGCTGCGTCGAGATGCAAAGACACTGGTTACTTACAGCAAAATACGAAATTATCCTATGTTTTTACTAGCACTCGGTGTTCGACAGCCTTACAGAATGTATTTTACTTAAAAATCTATTATTTTGCAAGACCTCCAGCAATATTAAAGTAACAAAAAAGTCGGCTCCTTTTACTTTGTCATTAGGAAAAACAGAACCCAATAGGTGGGACGACTCTTTACAAAGTTCCTTCGATTAGGATAAATGTCACTTTCTTTTACATAAACCGGTCACTTTGGAGGTGCTAAAAGAGCTTATTTAGTTTCATTTGACCTTACGGCAAAGTTACGGCTTGTTGGTCACGAATTAAAATTTATTACTCAGGTATCACGTATGGGAGAAATGGGTTTTTAGTGAACTTGTAAGGACTTTAACAGCTTTATAAAGCCCAAATAAAATATGTAATTCAACCTTGACATCGAAAGTGCATGTTGAGCTAGAGATCTCAGGTAGACATTCAAATGTTTCCTATTTTAACAAAAAAAAAAAGAATAAGTAACAAGTTCCGTGGAAAATAATTACCTTCTACTTCATTGTCTTTTCAACAGTGCCCCTTTTCTTAAGCAAAACTTTCTGGAACTAATTTTGTTTATGTATCAAAAAAGTATCATAAGTTGTACGAAGATCTCATACAGCTTTATTGTGGAATCCTCTGAATGAATTATTTTCTTTTTTTGTGATTAAATAGGGATGATATTCTTTGTAAGTTAAATAACACCCATGCAGAAACTTTTAACAGAAAATAAGAAAGATTCCTTTTCTTATTAAACTTTAGGTACTCGAAATATCGTTAACAACCTGAGGTTGCAAGTTCTTGGCAATTTAGACGAAAAAACTCAAAACCACTCTGAAATAAGTATTGGAATTTGAAGTCTTTTGAAAACAAGAAAGTATGTTCATCAAAGAGTCCAAAGAAATTCTTAGTAATCGCTCTTTTCTGAAACCCTTTGCCCAGTTACAAAGAGCCGCAGTATGCATAATAAATGAAGTAAATCCGCAAACGAGTTTGTTTTGTGTCGTACTTATCGACTCAACGTAATAAAGATTTAATTTGAAAGCTAGATTTTTCCGTGGTTACAATTAAAAATTGTCACTGCGCTGGGCAACGAGGCCACATTATCTTACAGAACTAAATGAAAAGCTGTGACGTAGCTAGCCGTTAGGGTCTGCGACAAGACAAATAGGTATGTAAACTATGGTCTTAATTAATTTTAGCTCATTCTTATTTTGTCGGCATTCATCTAACATTATTATATGTGTACTCACTCACCATTCACAGTGCTAGAAAACTACTGAACACGTTCGGAAATTCGTTCTCAACGAGCACTTTTGCTCCAGTGACCTGGAGTATTAAGCTGTCAAGTTGCCCGTTGTTGAACAGTAAGGTGCATTGTGTGAAGTTGATCTTTGAGGAAGCCAAACGTAGTTGAATTTTAGGTAGCTACCATAAAAAATTTAATGAATTTCATGTTTCGGACTGATTCCTACATTTTTGTCAAATACTTTTAGTCTCAAATTTATCGTAAAAATTTTACCTAAATTTTCCATAAATGTTTACTCTTAAAACAATACTGACTGTTTTATATTTCGCTAAAACTGTGTGAAAGATAGTCATAATTTAAATGCTACTTAAATTTTCATGTACTTACCTATACTTAAAAAGTATTATCTAATTGTTTGCTTTCCGGCTTGAAACCCGGTAAATGGTACAGAGTAAGACTGTTTATCCCAGAAGCTTAAAACCTTTTTATAGAGACATTGTTCTGAACACAGATAGGATAGGTATCGTATTATCACATAGCCGTGTAGGTATATTACGATCGTAAAATGGCGGCTTTCGAAGATCATAAATAACGTATGTTTTATCTGGACACGTTTCGAATGATGTAATTTACATAAAGGTCCATCAAATCGATTACGAGCTTTATTTGATTAGTAGTCTTTCTAGACTGACAAGTTGTAAACTACGCTCGCGCCGATACACTGTTTTTCTTTGGTCCAAGAATGGCACGAAATAATGGACTTCAGTATTTATTTTGACAGATTAAAAGCTGCATTAGTTGAATATCGAAACAATGAGCAAACAACGAAATCTTTTTAGAACGAGTTGTTAAAACAAATAAATATGTAACTAAACATTGTTTACAAGTGCATATTAAGAAAAACCTCTGTAAAGTGAATCAAAACAAAATATTAAAACTCATAGCATTCTGGGACGCAAGCGTTTTCAAACAACTAGTTTACAGTGCAATAAAACGGGTTCGATTGTACTAAAGGAATGCCAACAATCGGAAGGTATTTCATTAGATCAATGTTCAGAAACAAAAATTGCTCTTTACATTGTGGTACACAATTTCAATTACATCCTACTTACAACACATGAACAAATCTCGGGACTTAACTTTGACAAAACCACAAATAAAAATCCTTTTTGGAACATTGATATTGTTAATTACATTTATCAGCCTCAATTATTTCTTTTGACATCATAAACAATTTTCAATAAGAATTGAAGAGTCCGATATCCGATCTCAATTTTACAATGAACGGGGAAAATTGGTAACAATTGATTGGTGTTCAAGTTACATCTATTTAAAGATGCCAAAGCCCTTGCCCCACAAAATTCTGTTAAGATAATAGTGGTGTAAGATTAGCAATTATGTCAAAGAGTGTTTTTTAATTTAAATAAGAGGAACTTCGTTGCATTGAAAATTAAAAAGGAATTCAATATCCGTGCTCATTGTATGGGCTAACTTGGCTGACAGATATCAAATCTACAAAGGTTGCTTTGCTTTTAAGAAAAATACGTATAGAGGTATCTCTCCAATTAAACGGAGTGCCAGAAACACCCGCTACGTGAAAAACTGTCGAGCTCAAAAACTGTTTGTTTTAAAACCATCTGTGAATGTAATGCCCTTAACTGCTGCATATTTATATAGAAAAATGTCTTTTGTTATTAGAACAGGATATTGTGTAGAATTGTGCAAAGGTTTTTGAAAACTGGCAATATTATTCAAGCACACTTTAGCATTTTTTTTAATTAATGTTTTCTTTAAAGTTATTTTACGTCCTCTCTAACTTAGTATTAGTCATGTTATATTTCAATGGTATTGAACTGGAAGAAATAAGTCCACTAAAATCCCTTGATAATGAGCGGAATTAAAAAATATATTACTGTTAATACTAACGTCATACGACTAAGCGACTGCTATGATCAAGCAGGTGCAGCAAGGTGTAACAAACCAGAAAATGAACATGGATGATAATTGAATTTTCACAATTTGTAACAAAGTTTTATATTATTATCCTCTTGCCTCGTGGAATTACAAAGAAACTGAATTTATTTATGGCTATCTCGAAACGGGGCACTGCTGAATACATCGCTTCCAAATGTTTGACTACGTTTTTGTTAAAAACTGTAATTAAATTTCGATTAATTACTGATTACTGATATTGAACACGTCATGATGGCCTAGCGGTTAGATTTGGATGTACAAGGTTGTAAAATCGGACTCATTACAGGTATGTACTGATTTGTATTAAAAAAATCCTGGATTCCAAATATTTGAATCTGAAATCGCCAACCCACAATGAACAAGCGTGGTGATCAATGCTCGGACCTCGTTAATATGAAAGTCTGTGGGACATTAATAGGCCGGTACGATAGCTTACGGAAGTCTCATAAAACAAATTATGTTTTCCAAAATTGATGCTAGATTAAGCTAACAATTGCTAAGATTAACGATTTGTTTATAACCAATAGTAACCCAAAACCGTCAGCTATTTCCGTTACGGCGGCGGCATAATGTTAAGGGAAATAGGGTTATCCCGACCGCAGATCCCGTAAGCCATTATATCGTTGTAAACATGATCTGAATTTATAATATCTTTCAACAATATTCAAGATTGCTTTACAATTCAAAGCGAGATGGTACATACGAAAAATTTCTTCGGAACACAGCACGGTCAAAGAGAGTGGAGTAGAAAGCCGACTTTATCCTCATTGTATGTGGACATAGACTAGAACGATTGTGGCCTGGCGTGCCCCGTCATGTAACAGGCGCCGCGAGCTCCATTAAAATGTGCTGACTACGACAGAACCTTCAGCGGGACTAACTGGGTTTAAGCACGCTTTTGAATATATTTACATACCGTATGCAAAACGACTACACCGAATGAGAAATCTATTAAAAGTTTAATTGCTTTAATATTTTGGCCATCAGTTTGAGTGAAGCCAATATAGATCTAAAAAAGATATGGACAAAGTAAAATAATCGGCGCTGTCTAAAACTGTATTTATGTGGGATGAAGCACCACACATTGTTCATAAATGTTTACTTTTTAGTCACGGGTCATCAAAGTAAGCCAATAAATAATCACTAACAAGGAAAAACACTATAGCGCCAAAACACTTTAGGGACGCTGTCGTTAGTCGAATGTTAAGTGTGCAGAAACGAACCTCTTTATTACAGCCGTAGCACATTAATTCAATGTAGCCGTATTCTGTAGCACTACTTTTTTATGGAATTGTTTCAAAGAAAAGAATATTAGGTTTTGTTTCTAAAAATCTATTGTTGCTAATTATGACATCGTGAATACAACTCAGCCTATTGTGTTCCACTGTTACTGTGCCATTAAAATGATAAATTAAATTACATCATTTCGTAGTTTTTTCTACAAAGATATCATACTTAAAGCAGAGAGAAATAAAGGGAATGTTTAATTTAAGTTTCTGTACATGGCAGACACGTAGGTATTAGATTATCTTTGCGATATCGTAACATTAACACTATTCTGATACATGCTGTTTACAGCTTTAGAGCTCTGATAAATTATCTACTATGGTTAATATTTCATTAGTCGACATGGAAACGGCGATTGAAAATAGCACAGATCAGAATAAATCATTTTCCTACTATAACTTGATGCTCATATCAAACTAGCTTTGCTTATAGCCTAGCGTATAGACTATCTCGGTAAATGTATATATGTGTGGTATAGATACGCTTGAATCGACATCAAATCTGAAATCGAATATATATAATACTTAATCGAAAATATATTCAAGATAATTACGTCACGGGTTCCTAAGTTATTCAAAGCAAAAATTGTTTTAGATTTTTATTTAAAGCAAGAGTGTGTTATACAAAAATGTCTTTAAGACGTCGATGATAAATTACAAGATCGGGAAAAACAAACACAATGACTATGAATTACTATACTACTATACTATACTACTAAGTTGTTAAAAAACCAATTAAAAAAAATACCTACCTCAATTTTTTTGGACTGCTATCCCAAATAGGATACAATGCCTAATCCATATGAATTACGTATGGGATACATACCCTGCCAAAAAATAAGAGGATTTATCCCGCAATAATTTTCAACGCGCCTTGCTTCCGAATGCAATAGCCTAGAGATATACAAAAGAATCTATTTAGTGTTAACTAATTGTAGAGTCGTCCGATAAATAAAAGAAATAACATGCATTTAATTCGTGAAACTAGAGTAATTACCATCGAGGCAACAATACGCCTGGGGCATATCCTGGTTTTACCCTAGATATATATAATTGATATACACATATTATACACAACAATATCATTGGAGATGTGGTACGTGGTACTGCAAACTTTACAATACAATGTTGCATGCAAGTTTATTTGCTAATTGAAATTTGTAACTAATCAGAATTTCCACTTCCATAGAGCGCTTGTTCTATCTATCGATTGTACATCACTTCAGCATCTAAGTAAATAATACTTGAATTCTATGTGACAGTAGTTAATTTTTGTTCGACAGTCAGTGTTTATTAGCACGAATCTTAAAAGCACCTTACGTTTTAATAAACTAATTAGAAACTCATGTTTTAGATTACGTAACACTATTAGATTCATTATTGGGGTATCGGCTTCTATACGCGAACTCTAACTAGTCTGAATGATTTAATTTAAAGACAAAAGCCTGCCCTATATTGAAGCAGAGAACTCAACCTTTGCCTGCCATAGTTGTCATGTATAAATTACCAGCTTGTCGGAAACTCCACATTGATTACTGCAAAGGGTGATGTGAGCAGGTTTTCGCGACACGTAAAGAATTGTTTTATTCATGAGGGCTCAGCTGACGAGCTGTATCGCGCTGCAGACACCACTTAACCGCTTGCTTGCCTCGTGCTTCAGTGGCTTGCATAGTTCCACAAGAATATTATTATCTTAAATTAAGTCCCTGAAAACTGTCCTGAATTAAAAGACGTTTATGCCTAATACCTATTCTCCCAAATTCTACTATTATTAGTGGATAAAATTATCATTGATCAAGATCTTTTAAATTGAACGAAATTGTATTGCCATCTTGTATAGCATCTCATGTACTTGTATTAGCGTACAAACCATTTGTTATCAAGATAAATTTCATTTATCAATTATTTTTCTTGACAACATATTCTACCCAATTTAGATATCTTAAATCTAAACAAATACCATATTATGAAGTTTGCAGTACAAGAAAAAACTTTTATCAAACATATTTATAGACATAATAATATTTTCGATCTAGATACATGCCATAATTTAAAAGCAAGAAAACTTTCCTACTTAATGATTTAAGTTTTCTAATTAAGGAAATTTCGGAAAATTGATTTCTAATAGGGTCGTGAAGATCCTGCCTACTTACACAAGAAGACATAAAACTTAACTTTTTATCATAACTTTGCAATGTTTGTATGCAATTGTAGTATCTTTAAATAAACACCAGGAAAACTCACTAGTGAAAGATCGTCGAGTAAAATATGAAGTTGGTGTTCAATTATGTATGCGCATGGTAATGACTTGCTATGATCAATTTTATCCCGACGTTGATCGACTTACATAGTTTAACCCGTATATTTGTGCATCAAGCTTCTCGTTTGATGTACGGCGTCGCTATGTCGCCCTGGTAATGGAATACGCGACTCGACTCAAACTCGTCACTAATGAGAGAAAAATAGCTGCCGTTTGCGGCGCCAACTGAAACTTCTAGGAAACCTCATTTGCTTGAAGAAAAAAACCTTTTACAACTTAACAACCAAAGAATAAAATCTCGTGAAATGGTCTCGATCTTGTTATTCGAGGAACGCGACGTTTATTCAGACATAATTCACTAACTATATTATACCATACGGTTTCAATTTTCTTTGTAATTGTATCAATATTCCAAGTTAAATTATACGCATATGACCCACGTTTAACGTTTAGGGTTTTATAAAAAAGCCTTGCCAGAAACTGAGTCATTATAAATCCAACGGTGAATAATTTAAATAGTTTTTATTACAAAGTACCTACTACTGTTATAATATTTACTTAGGCTAAAGACAACAGAGTTTCTGATATTTAAACTACGGGTCCTTTTTTAATTCGTATTGTGGCGCAATAAGTTCCTAAATTTTCGTTTTGGCTTTTCTTTTTTGAGATTTTCAAACTGGTGATCAGTAAATCGTGTAGTCAAGACATGACTATTATACAAAAGGAACATAATTTCTTCTACATTTTCTTCAGAAAGGAATGTGTTGTTTAATCTTTTCTTTGCGCTTTGTGCATCGTTTCAAAGTTATCCATTACTCAAGTATTTATGAACACTGAAGCGAAATGCCATTAAGGTTTTCTAGTTAGAACGGGTTATTTTTTTAAATAACACTCAAGTAATAGTTCTTACGTCCAAAGCTCTTTAGGTCTCCCAAAGCCCTCAAAGAAGCCGTACACAAAGTAAAGTACAAAATATTCATAAAAAAATATAATATTGCTCCAGAAAATATATTTTGCATTATCACTTTCATGTCAAATAAAAGATAAAAACAACTAAACTAAAATTATGTTGCGATAAAAATGAAAGGCATTTTTTAATTGCATTATTACCTAGTCACACCAATATTCGCATTGATGAATTAAAATTGAATATTATTTTATTTGGCAAATTCAAGGCTGTGAATAATTACCTATGTATTACAAGGAAATATATTTATGTATGTTCTGCAGATAATAGAATTTATTAAATGTATAAACACATGTATTCAGAAAGGGTGGACAAAGCATTGAAGTGGTGTTGCTATTCTATAAATACCTACACGTAATAGGGGTGATTCCATTGTCATATTAAAATCAATCTTTATAAATGTTCAATGCTGTTATAATTCTACCTATTTATAGTTAAATGGGGTACAAAACAGAACTTTCAATGTCGTCTATATATTGGGTATAAGTTTCATGTTTTTTGCATAGTTTTTCAAAAATGAATCAATCGATTTTAATATTTTTTTAAGTTTTACTTGATTAGTAATTTCCCTAGCTTTAAAGAAGAAAGATCTTATCTCCCTTTTAATGTTTAGTGGGTTCTTTAATTCTCAAATTATAGTTATTTCAACGAGAAATGCGTGATTGGTCCTTTGTACGTTGGATTTGTCTTGTGTATACTGTTTATTACAAGTAAGTCCAACAGAACGGCATCCAGGGCTCGCGGGAGTCGTGACTCGCTTGACGTTCTCGAGGATTTAGAACACGTTCATGAGATTAGCACCAAAATATCGTGTTTTTTGTATTCACAATGTTTACACTTATATATTTTTTTTAATAATGGTTGTATGTTTGTTCCATATGCTTTCCTGAACCAATGACTAGATTGTGAGGAAACTTACTTAGGGTTGGTTTGGGTCCTTTTTTCTTGAACACGTGGTTTAATCGTGTTGAAATTTATATCAAATACTCAGGTCTATTTTAGGATGTAATAATTAAACAATATTTATCATGTAAAAAAAATAATCAAAGAGAAAATTCTATTTGATTTTTTTTTTTACATGATAATGAAGAATTTTAGCTAAAGTAAAATAATTAAGACTTATGATTTACCAACAGGCACTTTAATAACACATTTTAGGGTACAGTCCGATGAGTAAATAATTTCTTGCGTTAATTTTGAATCCTCAACGTTTAAAAAAAGTAAACAAGTGCTTGGTACGACAGGTTAGTTTCAGAAGGATTGCTCAACCACGTTGTTAACTATGTGTCTGATTCCTGCCATTATTAATTCCCATGAGACGGCTTCAGCATGGCCTGTTCATCGTTCGAATACTTTACGATAACGTTTCAAGAATTAATAACGTATGCAGTAGCCGTAATAATCGCAGCTAGTTGATACTTGACATGTTTGGACAATTCTCTGGCTACTTATGTAATCTGGATAAATAAAGCCCGGTGAATAAAAAAAACAATAATACTATGTCATAAATTTATAACATTAATTCCTTTAAATTTGATATTAAGATTAAATTTTCAATCTAATTTAAAATACTTATTTTCTGATATTTTACCACTGAAACACTTTTAGGTTTTATCATAAACAACAATAATTTTCGTCATAAATGAAATGTTTTAACCCTGAACTGACTTTTTCACACCAAGTCTTCAAAATTCAAAAGTAACAAATTACTTGCCGTCGTTGTGGTGTCGAAAAACGTGTCTGCGGAAAATAACAGCCTATTTAAATTCCACCGAAGGATCGCTTCAATTCCTTTATCTACAGAACCCCAAAAACGTAAGTGCCATACTTAGTTATAAACCCTCATACTTAATCTCGTTCTTAGTAAAAACGAGTGGTAAGCCGAGGCAGCCTCAAGTGTGAGTGACATTATCAGTGGGTACCTCCAAGCAGCGGACGTGGGCGACGACGTGCCCCAAATAATTTATCTACCTAACGTCTGCTCACAGAGGTTTTAATTACCACAATTTGCCCACTCTCCCTTTTTCAATCACATTTTTTTCAGACATGGCATATCCTTTTACTCGAATGAGATAAATAGCTTAAGACATTTCCAATATTTTTTGACGTTTTATTATCGGCTTATGATAAGCTTCGATATGAAATGCGATGTAAATCATTGAGCATGTGAGTGGCGTCTACACCTTTTTTTACTTAGGTATGTTTATTATATGGTACTGATTCGTCGTCAAGTATACTGAGTGGGTCCTTATTATAAATCAAAATACTCTATAATACAAAATAGTTTATCTAGCCACTATACACTCTCAAATTTTTTAAATTTTTGGTTGAAGAAATGTATGAGTTTAAACTGTGGAGGTCATCCACTGTAAGAGGAATATTGGAGGAATTCATCAAAAATGAAATGAAGGTTGACATGTGTTATTTTTTTAAATATAATAGGTATTATTAAATATAATAGGTATTATTCCTAGATTACATTTTAAATTAAATACACACTGTAATCTAGTATCAGCCCTGTTGCATAGGTGTTATGGATAGGTTTGTAGTTTGACGCTACAATTTTCTAAATAACTCAGTATATTAGACTTAAATTCAAGTTTATCTCTATAAATCAGGTTACGATCTTACTGGGACTAGCGAACCCCTCTATTGACTTAAAAGAAAGACCAATCTCTGGGTGGAAATTGTATTGTAACGGTGGCCGGTCGCTGCTAGCACGTTTGTCAAACTCAATTGGCTCGTGACAGGCGGTGAATGCACTTTTGCCCTAGCCTAACGTAATCTGAAGGAAGGTACTTGGTCAACACTACCAAGTTAAGCTGTTTATTATTCACAACAACATTCGTAGGAGCAAAGACGGTTAAAAATTGAGCTCTGAAATGGTAAAAATGTCTAGTAGATGTTTTGTATTAATTGAGTGCTCTATTTTATCAATACTAATGTTATAAATCTGAAGTTTCGTTTTTTTATTGAACGCTCTAATCTCAAAAACTACTTGACCGATTTGAAAAAATATTTCAGTGTTACATAGCATGTTTTTCGTCAAAGGCTACTATTGCTTCGATAACCGACAATGACTTTGATAAACGACGCCTACGGGGGCGAAACAACAAAAACCTATTCCAATTATTTGGACGACACATGAATACAATGTAAATTCATAAATATTGGATATTTGCTCAACAGTTGTATTGTATACTTGTCATCACAAATACCAGTGCTTAATTAACTCTGAAATTGCGATATGCTTTGAATGGTGGAACAACTGTCGTCTGCTCGAGACACCCGACATGCCCTTGTCTGCGATACCGCTGTTTATTGTAAATCTACTTACGAACAGCATTGTGAGCTGATTACTAGAGCAGAATTAACAATGATATCAGCTGATAGCTGGAATCCCTACACAAACAAAAGCTGTATTTGAATTTAGGCACTAGATTTGGGTAGGTACAGGTACATAATCTTTACCTAGCTGCTGCGTGTATTTGGAACTGTCTACGACACTACTTTATGGTGAAATTGTGCACTTAATTCAGTTATGGTACAACATATATTTCTTGTGCCGCTCTATTTAGATAAATAAGGGTTTTAACTTAATTTTAATTTCTATTTACTTAATTATAATCACAATTGTATTTTCTAGCAACATTAGAGGGAGCGATTTATGTACAGTCAGCAACGAAAGCTGATGAAGACAATCAGTTTAACAAGACATCTACAGCAAAATCTAAAGTCAATTTTTTGTGCCTTATCGCGGAATTTAGATGGCTCTATGTAATAGAAAAACAAAGGATCAGACGTAAGGCATTCCATTCAAACGAAAGGAAAATGCTCTGAGAAACGCTATCAGGTATACAAAGACGATTTCTCGTTTTATTTAATATATTTCTTGCACTTGTAACTCGAAGGCAGCTTGCAATTCCGCTGATGTTCCTGAAGGCTATCTTCCAATGTCTTATATACCTGGATGCAAAGGGCTCAATACGACTGTGAGTGGCATATAAAAAAAGTTGGAAATATATTTCAATCATAAGGCGTTTATCTCACACAAAACTCCAGCGACTCGTAAATATCTTATTTAGAAGCTTAACGTCAACAACACAGTTCACAGAGTATCTCTCGTCAAAAATATAAGCCAGGTACGTGCCCCATCCATGCAAATAATTATACGTCAATGACTTTTTATCGAAAATATATGCATAAAAGTCGCTGCCATTTTGATTTGTATGTAAATACACTGTAGTGCATCCCGTCGGGAATGAAAGTTAAATTAAAAAACATTCTCTATATTTATAAAGAAAAGAAGATAACAACGTATGACGTATAACAGAAAAGAGATGTAGCAGTATGTTGAAGCAACGTTATTAAGTAAGATTGAATGACAATATTTGAACTTAACAATACGATCGATAGTGAATGGAGTTTGCATTGGTGCTTCCTTCATATAACCACGTGGACACATATTACATTTTCCGTTTATTCTTTTCTACTTTTTATAACTTCATATGCAGTTAGAAAATGCATAATCGTGGATGTATATAGAGGATATTAATGACAAGAAACGATGGATGGATTGTGTGAAAAACAATATATCTAGAAAATATGTTCCTTGTGTGATTACGTCAGATAAAAAAGTTAAAAAAAAATGGGATAAGGGCAGGGGGATGAGATGCAGTTAGAAGGTGATAACGAAAATAAGATGAACATAATGAAAACCGAGAGGTATGTTACAGTTGTTTCAAATATTCAGTCTTGTAAAATTGTCGTGATTTTTTTTAAGTCAGATGCCCTTGCACTACACAGACCAAGCGCTAGTTGCAAGCAGACCTGTTTGATTTGATTACGAACATGTAAATTTTTCAGTACCTACTTTTGTTGGCATTGTACACGTTATAAGGACGCTAGAGAAATCCCCCAGAGTAAGTAACAGCGCGTTGAATGGAGCATGATTACTCGGCGCGAGCGATCAACCAGAGTATTCAACTATGCTGCACAATATCTTGGCTATATTAAATATATTAATTACGTCATAATAATTTCATTTTTCGTAAAAATAAAAAAGTTTTAGACAACTACTACCATATATATCTTCGGTAAATATTATTACTCTTTGTTCTTGGAAAAACTTTTTCAAGAAGATTGTACTTTTATCTAACTAACACGGTAGGTAAATATTACTTCGTTATATTTATAAAAACAATTAATAATAATTAAAAAAAAGGAGTCTAAGTAGCTCTAAAATGCGGTTTACTTTGACAGTTTCTCAGAACAGATATGTATGAGAATGTTTAAATGTCGCAACATTGTGAAACGTAGATAATCCGTGGTCTTGTCGAAATAACCTATAGCATACCGTACATTTATATTGTTGGTTATACTAAGTGTGATAAAATACTGTGTTCAACTGAATCCCGAAAGACTGGAAGCCAACCCAAACATAGCTGGGAAAAGCCAGCCCCATTAGACAAGGTACATTTATCGAATCGCACAAATGTATGAAAGTTAAATCACAAATAAATGATTTGAATTTGAATTTGAATTTGAAAGTGACAGGTCTTAGTCACGTGACTTATCAAAAAGAAATGTCATTTCCATACATTTAATGTGAATGAAAATTTAAGCAATTTAAATAATCGTTAACGCTTGTCGAAATACGCCTTGTCTAAGGAGGCTGAGGAGAAGAAGAAAACTAAGTCTAGTAGTTAATTAGGTCACTCTTTATTGTTGTCCTAGTATTAGGTTACTCTAAGTAGGTACCTATATATGTTTCTAGTGCACATTTAATTTAGAGATCAATTAATAACGACGGATACAAAATTATACCCATCTCCTTTATATTAATATAATGCAGCTATATCGAATCCCCAGTTAGTGTCCTGTTTCATTTTAGATTTAAAGCATTAAGAGCACCTCAGCCTTTTGGGACCCATGGAAGCCTTTCAAAAGATCAGATTCCTCCTTGCGGTGAACCCTTGAAAGCGACATGTTAATATCTGTACTTACTTAGTTAAAATTAACGTCTACAAAAGGTTTACTTCATAATTAAATTATATCATCCATTAAAATGTTCTAATTTTGTTTATTAAACTAAACATATTTGAACATGCTTTCAAACAATAGTAAATTAATAAAAGATGCCTTCAGAATTTCCATTATTTGGCGTACTAAGTGAGTTCTAAATTTAGAATTTGCGCCCTTTATATTCTTAGGCGCAATGTGTTTGCCTACGTAAGACATGTAATACAAGCCGTAAAGATTTATTAGGTATGTATCATGGTTATTTTTTTATTTTTTTTTTGCAACTAACAGTCATATACAAACATAATAATTCTAAACATTGGTTCCTTACAATAGACCTATAGTGCCAACAATGCGATAAATTACAAAAATAAGTGGGTACAATAAAACTCCTATGTTACGAACATTTTTAAACGACAACCAAAACTGAGACCAATTTGATGTGTTGATGTTTAATAAAATATTTTGAAACTGCAAAATTCTCGAAAACGATAATCCATGCATACGGAAACTATATTTTTTTAAATTATTATAATTACTTAAGCAGTGCAAAATACATCAAAATCGTTTAGTTTACAAGACGCATAAAGAATATAGATTTGTCACTGTTTTTCAAGGCGTAAGTGACTAATGGGACGCATGTCTTTACATAATTAATTACAAGATAACATTCCTCAGCTATGGGTCGCAACCCCGTCACCTGTCTCCATCTAGGATTAAGGCGTTGTAACACATGATTAAACGCTACCCCCAAAAGCCCAGATTGACGTTTTACCACACGCAATTAGTTACACGGCATCATTAGAGTTCTTTAGAAAATAGTTTCGTTAAGATAGAAACTGATTTAAATCAAAGAATACTTTTATAAATCTATAACAACGTAATCATAGGTATACGTATATAAAATCTGAATCTCGGAAATGACTCTTCTTGAAACTTAAAAAATGTTTAGTTAAATGTTAACTGGACTAAATTCCAATCTAATAAAAATACCTTATTGTTTTAACAATATTGTATTATTTGTAAATTAAACCGCAATTTATAGCTAACACTGACTTTTTGACAGCGTTTTTTTCCAAGATATGGCTTAGTTTCGTCATTTGAGGCCGTCGCACGAATACTGTTGACAAAGTACGTAATCTAAACGTTACAATTGACAAGACATTTTGAATTTAAAACACTGTTCTCCCTAAATTACTAAGGTGCTACAACCATTGTGGCGCACGTGGAATTCTACGCTCTGTTGTTGTGTTTTATACGTAGCATGTCCATGGGTGCAGTGGAGGGTATCACTACCATTTCATGTAAGTGAAACTTGACAAGTTGACTTATGTAGTCGCCTTGCGCCGCTGTAAAGATACGAATACATTTTCAATAGCGTTCGTGTTTCGGCCTTAGTTATTCGTGCTAACGTGCGCTTTCATTCGATTTTGTTTTACGACCTGGATAATGTAAACTGATACACGTTTGGCACTGAGGATTATGGTTATTAAAATTTGACTATTTACTGGCACTTTTCCAACCAATCAATAGTCTACTGTGTAAACCATCACATAAGCAATAAATATTAATGATCTTAATATCTGTTAAACCCATATCAAAATTATTATAGTACATAATTATTATAGCCGTTTAAAGAAATTTCTACACAAGTTATTAAAGTTTATTTAATAAAAAAAATGTTGTCATCATTTTTGTGCTTAGTACTAAAAAGCCCTTTTTGTGTATTGCTTTATTAATATTTAATTGTTCTAGTATACCTAATAGATAGATGAAAGAAATATTCGGGATTTTGAGCGTGGAACTAATGAACCTCTTTCTAAGTATTCCGGTCAAGGCTGTATAGTTTTTTCAGTGTATGCGTCCATTAGTATCGTTGCACAAGCACTGGGCAGATAAAAAAGATGATCTAAAATAAAACATCAGACTATCGTGAAATAAGAACAGTTACAGTTGACCAAAGATCCATAAAATCGGTAATTATTCTATAAGTTAATAGATATTTTATTTTGTTACCATGCCTTTATAATGCAGTCTGGCATGATAATTAATGCATGTAAAAAAAAAACAAAGGAAAAAAGAACTAAAAGTGAAATTTATATCTATCGTTGCTATTCCTATAACTATAGTAATAAATGTAATTTTTTAACGGTAGTGTTTTTACCTACCTAGGTATGTACGACTAATTTTGTAGATCATTAATCTGTCAAATGACATGAAACGTCAACATTTTAACTTCCCAGACAAGGATTATTTAATTAAAACGTGTTTAATCTTAATTGAGTACTAAGAAACACATGATACGAAGACACGAGGCATTATCAATCCTCTAGTGAGCAGAACCGTTGCCACATATAACATACATCAAATATATTATCTTGCTTTCTCATACGTAGCTCGTTGGATCAGACGCGAGCGCCTGAATAGACTGTAATTACAGAACGACACAAAGTCGAACATAGTATTTCAAATAACCAAGCCTAGTAACAAGTTAAAAGACACCAATAGACCCGCTTTAGAATTAGGCCATATAAAACGTTGATTAAAGCGCTATAACTAATTATCCTGTATTTCCAAAGTTATATGTTCTTTACTAAGGTACCAATGATAATTGGTAAAGGTAAGGTAAAACAATGTGTCGAATTGTCGATACCCAGGGTTTTGAAATTTCCAACCCGCAATGTGCAAACGTGGTAATCACTGCACGCTCCTTCTTTATATGTGACGTCTTTTCTCAGCAGTGGTACTATCAGATAATAATATTATTATTACTAGGTATGTAGTAGAGCAAATCATCTCTATAGAGCAAATTATGTATGGATCGATCATTAATATGGCTGAAGTCAAGATCCAATAATAACAAAAAATATGATTTATTGTTTACAATCACATTTTGTTGTTATACACACAGTGATACAGATAACAGAAGATTAAAAAGTCATGTTTGTATTTGTGGCAGGATGGCTAAAAGGGTTACGTACTTGTTGAGAGTTAAATCCGTTCATTGTTACTCGTGCTGGCAATGTTGATAGTGTCATGTTTTAATCCAAAATGTCTTCCGCATTTTACTTGCAGAACATTATTTTATTACAGAACACACAGATTTTCGAAGAGCTTTTAATTTTAAATACGGTATGGATGGTGTTTCAGCTTAGTGGTCAATGGTTTGATAGCCTCTTTATTAGGCTGGTTGTATCGTGCAAGAGAAAATATAATCACCGACCCATACAGTTACACACAGATACGATTATTAATCCTACTATCCTACTAATATTATAAATGTGATAGTGTGGATGTTTGGATGTTTAGATGTTTGGATGTTTGTTGCTCAATCACGCAAAAACGGCTGAACGGATTTGGATGAAATTTGGCATGCATATAGCCTTTGACATGGAAAAGAACATAGGCTACCTTTTATCCCGATTCCTTAAGTAGTTCCCGACGGAAAATTGAAAATTGTTTCCAAGCGAAGCCGTGGGCGAAGACACCTATGAAATTTGTTATTTTTCTCTATTACATCGCAAGCTATAACACGGGTGAAAAATTTAATTCAATTGTTCATTACATTAACATTTTTCATTTTTTTTGGGACCCAATTCTGAAGTCCACGCAGACGAAGTCGCGGGCAGAAGCTAGTTATTAATAATTTTTTGTTTGACAAAATAAAAAAAGAGAATGGTTAACAAATAAGGCTTTATTTCAAAATATTTAAATAACAATATGTAGTAACTGAACAATATAACTCTTTATTGAAAATGGTTGAAATAAATGCATTTCCAACCAAGTTCAAATATTTGCTAGGCAGTAGCGCGTACTAGCCGAAATTCCATTTCGGTTCAAAAAGTACATTTTATTTTAAGTCCAGTTCAATCGATAACTATATATTTACCTTAAAATAAATATACTGAACTCTTTTATACAACCTACATATAAAGCGGTATTTAAAATTATTTTTGTTTATTTTTAAGAATATTCTAACTATGAGTTTGCGAATAATTTTCTTAGGTACTTGTGTTAAATTTCAGAAATATAAACACACAAACGTGACAAGCTTCATATTAGAAATCTATTTGTGTTGACGCGTATATTATACACGGTTTATTGGTCAGTGAGCAGATTGATTCAAATCACACCATTGAGGGGTCCTAGGAAACTGTCACTCTACGCACTGACTATGTTCGTAGATATATGTTGGTTATTGCGATTGATAATGGTAGAAGAAAATAATTTGATATTGTAATTAATATGACAATATCACGTTTTTGCACAATATAAATACAAATAACAACAACTAAACAGAACTCATTAAAAAAAAAACCTAGAAACCCAAAAATAAGACGACGCACCAAAAATTCCTTTACTTCATTATCTCAGAGTTGTCAAGATCATATCTCACATTGTTCTTGTCACCACAAAAGAAAGATTAACAAAAGGTTTCGAAGGAGATTTAAATATAATCATTTATTTTAATCTGTGTAGAAAGATGAATGTCCGCGAAAGCCTTTGGAAAACTTAATTGAAAAGTTTTACAGCTAAATTAGACACTAATAAGGGAGTAAAAGTAATCTTTGCTAAGTCTATAAGAACTCGTAGTTTTAATGTCTATAATTGGACTCCATTAACTCCGCAAAAATGTTCCCGTTAATGCTACGCCAAGGTCTTGCTACGAGCTACGATGAACTACGCGTTTCCATGTCCTAATGGCCACTTTGAGCTCTACGAAAAATGCATTATTGTGATTATCTGCTACGCGGATCTTCTAACACGTGTATAAGTGCACGAACGGTACGCGAATAATTCTTTGTTCATGTTTATATAGCTACAGCTCAGTTGATATTAAAAGCTACTCTACCTCGAAGGTAATCGAAAACCGGCATGATAACTATCAAGGGAATGGTTGCATTGTTTGTAAAGAAAATTGCTTCAATAGGAAAAGTTTATCAAAAATACTGGAGTACATTTTTATTTACTAGTGAGTCCTTGTGTGTGTCAAGTAATCAATGTTTTATTACTATTGTGTTATTTAAAAAAAGAACATGTTTTGCTTGAAAACTTTCAATTTTAATAGATATTATTTTTATTTTCCGTACCGAATGCCCATAAACATAGTAGGCTTCAGCGAGGCAGACCCAAACGGAAATAGTGGGAAGACCTGAATCCGTTTTAATCTATCTGGTCACTCTCGGCTTTTGAGAGAGACAAGTGCGTAAAGAGTGGGAGAACTTTGCTCCGCAGTGATACACTTTAGGAAAGAACTCTACTAATTACTACTCCGCTAATTTCTCAGCCCGCATCACCGGCCAATTAATTAGATTAATATTCGTCATATTCTATTACTTTCCTTAAAAAAAAATAGGTCAATACTACATGTAAAAGAATAAACGCAAAACCTCATACATGATATGGCGTCATTGTATTCATCATTACGTTCAACTTTTACTGTGGGCCTAACCCTAAAATCACAAAAAACCGACTGCCCTATGCGTTTATGAGCGCATAACTTGAAAAAGTGTACTGAACATCGGGTTTTTCTCACATATTGTGAAGCCAGTTTTAATTAATCTATATATATATAAAACTCTTCCGTTACTGACTGACTGACTGACAGACAACGCACAGCCGAAACTACTGATCGTAGAGCTGAAATTTGGCATGTGTGTTTGTTGGGAGGAGTAGGCTACCACTAAGAGAAGATTTTTGGAAATTCCCCCCCCCAAAGGGTAGAAAAGGGTGGTTATTTAATAAACGGTGGTACACGCGGACGAAGTCGCGAGAAAAAGCTAGTCTTACATAAAATAATAATACCGAACGAGAAATAGCTTACTCGTTTAAATTTTTCGATAATAACTACTTGGTCAAAGTACGTTCTTGTTTATTTGAGTGGCACTTGACCCGTTCTAGTTGGTCACTCCATAGCAATTTGAAACTTCGTACGGTATTAAATACTTGGTAACTAACGGAGGAAATATCAAGGTTATTGTTAATTGGCAGTTAGTGTTCCCATACTAATAGTCATTTGTCTGGTTTATGGATGCCTCTGTTGTAACCTTAGACCGTGGTATAACGAGACAGTTTGTGCAATGACATTGTAGTTAGAAATTTAATAATAGTCCGAGTATCCAAGGGCACTCGTCGGGTTAAAATGTTTATCTACAGAACAGGATTTTGACGTCGTCAAATCAAAATTACATCATTATTTTAAACTCCTTCAAATAAACCACTCTTTAAATAATTAGCTTGAGTAACCAGTATTTTGTAAACCATTTCAAAATACGATTTCAATTATTTCTTATTATAATAATAAATATTATTAATTAGGACCATGTGTGTTCAGGAATATCACAGGCAAATTGTAATCAATATCTTTTACAAGTTAAGTATATAAATATTTTATTTTTCCTTAACTTACATAACATACCGTAGTCTTCGATGAGGGTCACCAATTTGAAGCGTACAGGATTGATTATTTTTAAGTACCTACTTTTATTTTTTACAATATGAATTTCATATGTCATAATTGAAAATCTAGTATGTTCCAATGTCCAAGCTTGTTTATTGTCTGTTGATTTGCCAGGTTCTATTCTTTATTCGGAATTCACATATTTCTACTTAAAATAATTTACTGAAAAACAAAAATTCCCTCTCTGCTTCAAAATTTGAAAATATACAGCTTATAGCAGGTATGTAAGTACATAATTTCCGTGGCATAATAATTATTCTATCAATTTGGTAAAACTATTAACCCTTTTCAAGAGTCGTCTCGGTCTCCAAAATAGCGCTTTATCGCTTTAATCTCAATTTGAAGTAAAGCTAATGTGATATACAGTCCTTTACGTATAAATTTAATCTATAATATGTATGTATGTATTTACAAATATATAAGTATGTTTATCAGATGTCTGGTTGCCATAATACAGGCTCAGCACAGGCTCTGCCCAGTTTGGGATCAGATGGCCGTGTGTGGGTTGTCCCAAGATATTATTTATTTATAAATATAAATCTCGTAAACTGATAATTCGTGACCCTGGTAAGTCGGAGTTCATTCTCAATCACGGATTCAATTCCAACGCTTGTAAACTATCTTACATTTTTGTATCTACAAGTTTATTGTTGCCATAATACAGGCTCTGCCTAGAGCTATCCCAATATTAAAACCATTGTCATTTAGTTGAAAGCACTGTTATATTTTTTATTTAGGTATGTACTTACCCATATCGTCAATGAGTGGTGCCATTCGTAGAGTTACACCGACCAGTAGTAGGCAAAGGAAGAGAAGCAGACAGGCCGTCACCATGATGGTGTAGCGAGCGCGACGCGGCAGCTCATCTGGATCCAGTACCTGAGGTATTTTCAATCTATAGTAAAGTATTCAAAAGGGACTTGTTGTTCTGTGGTTCAAAACGATGCACATAATGCGGTTCTCATATTTGTTTGCTGTACTCAGATCACAAAGCGTATCAGCGCCCGGTCTATTATTTTCCAAAATGATTGAAGTAGGTATAGATTTTAGATATTGACATTTGTTATAAGCTCTTATCATTATTAAGAATCCCTTTTTTACGAAAAAACCTTCCTCTTTTGCTCGCACCTATTCCCCTTCAAAAAAAGAAGAGAAGAGAAAAAATACATTCGAAACAACTTTCACAACAAGTAAAGATTTTATATTAGTTTTAGATAAATTTCAAGGAAATGGAAATTGTTTGTTAATTTACTTTCCTTGTTCGAATAATATCTGAATAATAACCAGGTATACCTAAATACTATATTTAAAGCATTAATCAGTTTTAAGTTTTTCACATTGTAGCGCCACCTGTCGGCTTGTATTAGAACTGAGAATCTACATCATCCATTTGTCGCCAGACTTCCCAGAGTGAATAACGCCATCTACCGGGTGGTAACGAAAAGTACTAGAGACTAGATGTGAAGTTGACGAAACTTCAAACTCTTGTACCACTAGATGGCACCACTGAAACCGTAGTAAAGCAAAACAATACCCGCGAGGATGTAAATAAACTAACTTGAGTACAAACACACAACGAAATACAATCTAAATGGCTAGTCTTTCTTCCTGGTCTATATTATTATTACTATGTATTTAATGTCATTGATAGCAAACATGTTCGTTATGCTCCAGCATTGATTGGGATTTTTGAAGTGAAAACTTATTTAGCGGCACTGTGCAAAAATGTATGTAAAATTCGTGTATATTTATCAACTTTATCAATTCCGTACCCATAATAGAAAATATTAGCTGTTTTTTTTTTTTTATAAAAACGACGCCCGCACTAAGGAATTTAATCCTTGTGTTGCGGGGGTTTCACAAACATTCAAATCACATGCACAAAGAACATTCAGACTTGGAACAAGAATGTGTGGATCACACAAATGCTTGTCCCATGCGGGGGTCGAACCCGCAGCACGTCGCGCACAGTGGTAATTAGCGTGGTGACCTATACCACTCGGCTATCCGTGCAGCATTGACTTTATATTGACAAGTGTTCGTTTATTCCTCTTTAAATATTGTATTTAGGTTTATTGATATTATAATTATGGTCTTATGGCGAAGAAGTGAAACGCTTAACAACTCATCTACAAGTTGTCTTTTTGCCTCAATTTTAAATCTGATTTAACGCCTGTTCTGTAATGCATTATCTACATTATACTTTTTATTAGTTGAAACTTACATGTATAACTTTAGCCTGCTCGTCGATAGCTGACACAAGTAATGTGCGATGTTTCTTCAGCTTCTGGTTGTGGTCGTGCGGGCTGCGCCTCCGTCGACGGCGTCGTCTCTCTAACTCCAATTGCTCCGGGATTTGCATCTCTCTGGTAGACAATAGAATATATCGTAGTTAACTAGCTGGGTCATTATCTAAGTCCGAATAAGTTAAAGTAATTCAAGAACCCCATGTCGCCAAATATTTTTGTATTCTGAGTGTCACCGGGTAGTGTTATGTTAATATGGTATTATATACCTACGTTTTAGGCCACTGAACAGATTTTTTACTTAAAAGTATCGTAAGGCGAAAGAGGCAACGCCTCTCTTACCACTTAGTAAACTGCTTGAACTTAGTGAAAAAGGCCCCTGATCCACGCGACTTTGTCCGCGTTTTTTAGTAACATGGGTTTTCCTCTGGTTTCCCTTTCTCATGACAGCCCGCGTGCGCGTAGAGGTATTCGGTGTTAACATAAAGTCTAAATACAAAGAGACTCCTCGGTGTCCACAGACAAACTGTTGAATACATTTTGTTCGATTATAGTCTTGATATAAACTTAACTGTAATTTTTGATATTAAAATAAATCATTATTATTTTGTAGCGTTGTTATTTTAATGACATTCATGGAAATCAAATTAAGTCGAGGCATTTTTTTTAATTATATTTATGGTGAAAAGCTTATGTAGATATTTGGATAACTCCTTCTACTCCTCGATACATGGATTATCCTACACAAAAAAAAGAGTGTGGTGAAGCTATTATAAATAAATCTAAGTTAGGTATATAGATAAAAAATGGGAAAGAATATTTTTGAATGAATCAATTAATACTTCAAAGAACATTTAACAAATATCTGCCCTCTTGAATGAATGTTACGATACATTTCACTCTGTTAAACTTATAACTTTTAAGTTCTTCGTAAATGTAAGGACTAACAATAAATCTAAAGAAAAAGTTCGTAAGATTAATGGAGTGAAGTTGTGGTAGACAGTTTACAACTTATTTGATATGTACTTAATACTTTAACATACCTACTCAAAAAATATTGTTGTACAAAAACATCAACACGTATTCGGTAACCATTAAAATATGTATTTAATTAAATATCCATTAAGTACTTATAAAATATATTATGATGTACAAGTTTAATAATCTGATTTACTCGTCACTAATAATTAATGTGATAAAAGGATTAACGCATTAGATAAATCAGCAGATATAGATCAAATTAAAAACATCAAGATAACATTTATTTAATAACTTAAAATTAAAACGTATATACCTTTAAAACGAAATCGTTGAATGTATAGTCGTTACTTCGCTAGTTTAAGTACAGAAAACAGTACAAGTTATAGTTGTAACTACTTCCACATGTCTGAAAAATCTTTTGATAGTTTACTTGTACGAGTTCGTTAGTATGACTGTACGAATGTACAAGTGTGCTAGTACCTACGTAGTTTACGAGTATAAAATTGCAATAGTCAGTAACCTATACCCTCTTTCTTATGATATTAATATAATATTGTTATATCCGATAGGGTCCATAAATGTCCTCAACTTTAGCTTTAAGCACACTACCACCTCTGTCCGTTATGGAAAAACAATAAAAATAGTATTGAGTGCGTTCAAAGGTTGCCCTTAAAACAAAACAAACTAATGGGTGGTTTGACTTCTTAACTGGGCGCTAACATATCATAAACTATTCGAATAGTTTGTAGTAGTATCGTGACTCGAGTAGAATTGCACGACACGTTCGAAAACAACATTTATTATTTGTTCACGTAAGCACTGAATGGCTCAGTGGTCGTAAACACTGTCGCTTTGGTGACAAATGTAGTATCCCCTTTTCTTGACAAACTAGCGACTATGTGATTTTACATAGGGCAAAAGTCGGATATAGGTAGTTGGCACACTTTTTTGGATTACTTTAAATCTCTCGGTATAGTTATAAAGCAAATTTAATGTGTAAATAGGTTGGTACTTTGGTTTATTATCTTTTAATTAATAATAAAACAACATTTTCTTTGATATTTTAAATGGTGATTTTTGTCTAAAAGCTAAAAACCTCCCGATAAATAAAATTGTGGATTTAATTCGCGAAACAAGAGTAATAACCATCGAGAAACTATACCCATGGTGCAAGTATCCTGGTTTTTCCCTGTCTTTTTTATAGAGTTTTATTTTATAAAGTCTTTTTGAAGTGTATTCTGTATTTAACACACGGAACAGAAACTATTTCCTGTTCCGTGATTTTACACGTATTCATGTTTTTCAAATACTGTTTCGATTGTGGTGGGACTTAATTTGATGAGAGTTTTTTACCTATGTCTAGTTTGAAGCTTAAGTTTCTTGCGTTTGTGCCTGGCGATCTCATGCTCGCACCAATGCGAGGGCAGTTCTTCACCAGGACTGCCGATCATTGACGCCTCCTCTGAAATACGAGAAACAATTATTCCTTTATTAAAATAAATAATCTACTTACTTCAAATAACATTTGACAAAAACTTTAGCTCAACACAACTTTAGCTCCTACATCCTCCAATTCGCAACTACAAAAATGTTTGTTATAACCAAATCAGTTGATTTAAAGATAAACCATGAATAGATACTCTATGGGATATAAGGCAAAAGTGGATAGTGGATAGGAGAGTCTTTTGAAAATCAGTTAGATACTATTGCTGTCACGCTGTATACATGTGTATATGATAAGGAAAAATGTACACCTGGCTTAATATCCCACGTAAAAACGACGTTTGGCTCTCGACTAATTACTCCTCCAATTTTAGACCAATTTAAAAACTTTATTTTATTTTTGTTTATAGTTACCAAATTTACACACACACACACCTGTGTTTCCTTTTATCAATTATTTTATTGTAGCACTGACCGTCTGGCACGGGGTCTCTCAGCAGCAGCAGCAACGGGTGCGTGCGCGCGCGCCGGCGCGACTGCTCGGCGTGCAGCGCGCGCGCCTTGCGCTCCACCAGCGCGACCAGCACGGCCTCCAACCGCGCCGCGCCGCTCTCCTCCGTCCATACTGCTTTGTCGACCGTCTGGAATTAAACAACAACAGTATTAACAATCTTGTGTGAATGACAGACTAGTAGTGGCTCAAATGGCATAATCATGAACTCTTGACGCGTCAATATCAAGCCACGTCTATTCGCTTGAGTACAGTCACGAGCATAAATATGTATACACATAGCATATTGTAAAACTTTATAAGCGAGAAGTTTTTGTTGAAACTCAAAAGCATATACATAATTTGAGAACTGTTATAATTTTATGTTGTTAAATTATTAAAAGTTGAATTGATGGTGAGTTCCTAATAAATTATTGTTTTACAGTTTCGCTATGTGTATACATATTTATGGTCGTGACTGTACAGTCGTTACTTGTGCCGCACGATACTTAAGTTATTATATTTTTTATGCGATCAATCATATCGATTCTTCGATGACGGGTTGAGGAGAAATGACCGTAAAATTATTAGCAGACATCATTTATTATAACTGATGTCTGTTAATAATTGTACGGTTTATTTGTTGTTTTTTATTTTTAGTTAGTTGATAAGTCTTAATGCGCGCATAATGGTTTTTCCTTTCTTTAAAATCGATATTATTATTCGATATATTATTTAAAATTGATCCGTTGAGGACTGACCATTCTTTTGACTTGTAGGCATTAATTTTTTATTCTTCTAGATACTGCCAAAAATCTAAACGGCATTCAAAAAACATGGTATTACGCAATGAAGTATGTGAAAGACAATTAGGCAGTCAATCTATGTAAGGGATAGATTTGCCTTACGTTTGGAAAAAAAACTAAACCACATTTTTTGGGCCATTGTATTATTGTACTAGCTGCCCGGACAGACAGCGTTGCCCGGGCAGTAGTTTTGACAGTTGTCGCGACAGCGACAACTGTCAAAAGTAAATTAATTAAGATAATTCCCGAGTTTAGGAACAGTTTTTTTTTTACTAATTATTTATGTTTTACACCTTTTAAACCTTCCCTGGACCTCCACGAACATTTCAAGATCAAAATCAGCTAAAGCCGTTCAGCCGTTTTCATGCTATGTTGTGACAACGGAAAACGGGTTTCATTTTTATATCTATAGATATATTGCAGATATTTTTCAGGTGACACGGATATTTAAAACATATACCTGAGAAAGATCTACAACCAAAGCTTTTGTTCTTCTACAGAAATAGATACGATCAGATAGTGCAACAGATCTTTTGCCAATATATAGCGCAGAGATGCAACAGTTTGTATATTCGCAGTTTGCGGACGACAAATGAAAGCCAGCTCCACTTAACTACGGTAGTGGCTTTCAAACCACTTCATATTTAAAATGTCGCCACTATAACAGGTCCATTAGATTCATTGTTTCGCTGGAACTTTGGATTTAACACGACGCCGAACATTTGCTGTAGGTATTCATTGAGATTTGCTCGTAGCCATTCGAGTCGAATGCCCTGCTATTATTTTTTTATTTTGAAGCATAAGTAATATATGTTATAGCATAGCGCATGATTAGTTACATAACAAAAAACATTTAATTTCATCAAAATATATATGATCACAATTAGGGACAACTTGTCTCAAAATTGGGATACAAGGGTTATCATAATTAAAATTCATAAATAAAAAAGAACAGGACAATAAATTAACGAAACCAAAATCACTAATTACCCGTCAATTACGTAAGTCATTGACTTAATAAACCAAATCTTAAGTAGGTACTGATGAATCATACTGTCACATCTACAATCAAACGTACTTATAAGTAAGTAAATATTTATATCAAAATCCTAAAATAGAGAAGTCATACCCACGGAATCCTTCAAGTTTGAACACAAGCTACGTCATAGTGAATATACATATAAACCCACACAATTCCCGAGAAAATTACCATTTCCTTCCTTGTTTGAGAGAAATGATTTATGAATCGAGAGTAGGTACATGACGATATATGTTCTCATAATAAATAATAACCCTTTCGAAATAGATATACCATTTTGATACGATACTTCAAAAGCAGTGCAATTAGATCAGGGTTAAGTACCAACCCGAGAATGTTTGCGCACTAATAAATAAATAGATTGGTGTGGATGTGAGTAGTTTCCGATAAGTATTAACTAACACAATTTAATGCCAAACTAGACTTCCTTAATGTTATTTTGTACACCTCTAGGCTTTTTTGGTTTTAAAAATTTGGCTTTTACGTAAGATGCGTAAGTAGATTTATTTGAACATACAAATTTAATAGCTAATACGGCCAAACATTTCACTAGTCCACCACTTAATATTGGCCTCTCCAAATTTATGAGACGCAGAAACACTCTAAATATGAATAGATTAGAGTTTTAAATGAATGTGACGTATTTTAAGCGCATAAAATTATCACTAGTCTTTTCATAGTCACTAGGGTGAAATTTAACTAGAGACTGAGTGCATGTTTTCACACGGACCGAAGACTTCCAGTAAATTACAGATTGATACATACCACATACCGAGGTTGTCGGACTTTGTAAATCTAATTTAATTATGTAAGCTTTTACCTGCAGTGTCGTTTGAATGGAAATTAGTAGAATCAGTTCTAATTCTCATTTGTAAAATTTTAGGAGAAAGCTTTTTACTAAAGTTTTTAGAAACAGCTGAAACGTGACGCTCATATTGGTTCAGACTAAATTATATTAAAGTATTTCAGTATCTTTCTTATTTTGAAGAACATAAAAACCTATTTAGAATTCGATTACATTCTTCAATTACAGCTCTAGTTAAGGTTTGGTACAAGGCCGCCGCCCACGTCCGAAGTGCCTTAGGCGTGACTACATTATGATATTGGCAAACCTTAAAATAATCCTCCATTTTATATCCTTTGTGTAAACCAATTATATCCCATATTTAAGTTTCCTAACTCGAGTGACTTAAATATTAAGTACCTTCCTGTCTGATTTGATAAATTACTAAAGTACGAAAAAGCTTATTGTATAATTAATTAATATCGGAAAGATATAGGAGAACAGTGTCGTGGTGGCCTAGCGGTTCAATGACCGGATTCGCATGCACATGGTTGCAGGTTCGAACCCAGGCAAGTACCAATGTGACTTTTCAAAAAGTTATATGTACTTTCCTAATCATTCTAAGACATCATTGACAAACGGTGAAGGAAAACATCGTGAGGAAACCTGGATTTCAAAGTATTGGAATCTGAAATCGCCAACCCGCAATGAGCAAGCGTGGGGATCAATGCTCATTCCTTCTCTATATGGGAAGAGGCCTGTGCCCAGCAGTGGGACGTACATAGGCCGTTATCATAGGAGAACAATTACCTACTTTCAAAATTTCTATCTAATGGTTTTGATGATAATTTTTTTAAGCAGAAATCTTAAAGAAATTACACCGGCTCATGTTTTTCTACGTAATTGCGCAACTTGAGGTTAATTTTCAGTTTCAGGTTACTCATATCACTCGGATACTTACAGTTCTTCATTCCTTCCCCTACGATTAGGGGATACGCAGATAAGTATGCGACAATTGTGTTACAAGTATGTATGGTACTAAGGATTTCTCCCCTACCGACTCGAAACAGTCGTAACTTTCAATTGGTAGCACATGCGACTCGGCTTTGATTGTGTTACATGTCATCCACTTCTGTTACTTTCCAGATAATTGTTTATGTTCTCAGCTTGTAGTATAGGTACTATTTATTTGCAGGATTGGGTGTCAAACGGGCATCATAAAACGATTTAGTTTTGATGTGTAGATAGGTATACATACCTATTAGGCCAGGCTATTTCTTTATTTTTGACACGGCGATTTAATCTGCGATAAAAACTGGTAGCTCTCACTATTAAGGGAGTTTGTTGGTTTTGGGACATAATGGGACCATTAAAATACTTAATTTAAATGTTTTGAAGTGAGACTGTTTGGCGTATGCAAGATAGAGTTACTCACATCGGTCGACGGCTGTCGCATGGTGAGCGCGCGGCCGACCCGTGCGGCCGATCATCGCCTCGCGCCCGACGCTACCCAGCGCCTCTCCACGCCTGAACAATCGATAACAACCGATTAATGGGTACACTCCAATAGAATCGAATGGAAATGTTTTGTTGCTCGTCCCTAATCCGGGTGACAAAGGGAATACCTGTGACGCATATATCTTTTGTGAGGGACTGCCAAAATTGTCGGTGACCCAGCAAGCGACTACAATTTATACAGTTAATATTCGATTTTAGAGGAATATCCAAACTTTATCAAGCGATAATTGTTTCAACAGGCAATATGAAAGATCTACAAATTGAATCACAAAGACTAATTAACAAATTATTTCTTGATATTCATTGCCTAAATATATTTTTATTTATAACAAGGTCGTATTCAATTCATTAATTAGGTAAATACGAAGCATGGAGGCATGGTATGACTTTTAATTAGAAAGTAACCGTCGAAAATCTCGTGTCACGATTAAAGGAATGAAGTGGAACACGAGTATCTAAGTTATGAAAAACTACAAATTGTAAGTCTTTAGTAAGGTTACAATCTTTGTCCAGTTGTAGGTTTAAATACCAGTTGTAGGTTTAAATGATTGATTTTCTTACATTCCATTAGTTTCAAATAGTTATGTAAGTCCATATTTCGGTCTTACAAAATAATTATGATACTAAGACTGTCCTATTGGTATTTAATAACTATAGGTTCACTTAAATAATCATGACATTAACGGAACACTTGAATAGAAAGACGATTAAAAAAATATGAGCAATATTTTAATTTAGTTTTCGTGTAATAGAGACGTTTTATATTTTAGTGACATGTAAACCTATAAAAACCAAGGAATTGGTTCCCAGAGAACACTATAATTCCTATCGTACTCTCTGTTTATTCTTATGCATATTTTGAATTCCTAAGTTGACCTAAATTATTGTTTTATTTAATCCAATGTACTTACTCAGCTTGTTGTATTAAAGTAATCATCTGTAAAATTTTCATAAGCTGTGTAATTCTTTAGAACCGTTATTAAGAGTTTTATTTCAATGAGATAAAAAACCAGAGGCACTCGACACAATTTATGTCTATATCTGTGTCGAGAAGCGAATTGTTTAAAAGTAACCATTCTCTACGTATTGTTAATTTTTCCTTCAAAAACGGTATTTCCATCAAATATAAAGTTTTGATGCGGATTTTTAATAGTTAGTAGACAAACACTGATAATTTCAGAGGTTTCTAATGTGATCCCGTGCGAAGCCGGGGCGTCTCTGTAGATGTGAAAATTCGAAAAGGTGATAATTGGATTTATATATACAGGATTATTGTTTACGGGGTGCGTAAATTTTACGAGTTTTTTTTAGATTACCTCTTTGAATATACGCACTCCATTAAAATAATCCTGTATAACGTATTTTTCTTATAAATTGTTTGTATTACTTATTAATTCACTTAAAAAACCACAGACGAAATCTGACGTCAAGAATCAGGACCAACTTTTTCTACATCATGTAATATTTTTCGTACCTACAGGAATAAACAGGATATATAACATTTTTTTGTAAAGCCGTGCACGTGACGTCCTTATCCGTCAGGTTTCACGCTAGTACGCATATGGTTTATAAGGAAAACTACCATTGTATCATCTCGAGAACCAATGACACGAAATTAATCCTAATACAGAAAGGTATGGTCATGAATATAGTAAATAGAAAAACTTTTTTTAAGAATACGATATCAATTATAATTCAAATTTAAAGAACCTATATTCTCAGATTCACTTAAAAACTAATTTACATTATTTTTTATTTTTGAAATTGTAATATAATTATCATGGAAATTGAGATTGTGTATTAATTTTAAAATACATTTTAGATTATTTATGTAACTTACTAAGACCTGCAGCACTTGATTTAATACACAAATATTTAAAGGCTAGGGAACTAACTAAGGACAGATGTTTCAGACAACATCTTCGTATTTAAAAAAATAAAATGTCTAACTAAAAAACAACGATAAGTTAGGGCGGCCGACTACTGACAGCAGCTGAGCTCAAAGCACAGGTCATTAATTACACAGACACACAAATATCTAACACAAAAACTCATATAAGATCAAAATGTTTTGAGAAAGCTAACTAGGTCAAACAATAAAAAATACAAAAATCTAAGTATCAGAGATCTACAATATTATTACTTGACAAAGTTGCAAAAGTTCTAGGCCTTTATAGAATAACAAAACCAAGACTAACGTAATCTAAGTTGAACTAAACCTTATTTCTGTTCAATGGTTCTAAGCCCGTTGTGACGTAACTAGCTCTCTTCTAGTTTGTAAAGAAATCTGTTTTCGTTCCCAAAAAGTTCGTCTCTATTATTCCAAGAAAACTGTACTTTTAATAAAACAACCTCTTTGTGTACTTATACGGCACGGCACTGTTTCAACTAGAACTAAATAAAGATATTTAAACTGCGTTAAAATGTTTGTGAAAGAAAATGTTTTAACTGAATTAAATGTTTTCTAGAGATTCCTAATGCGACGACCAACGACTTGAAATATAAGAGTAACTTGGAAATGATTTGATTTTCAGAACCAAACCAGTTTCGGTAGTAAGCCTGCTGAATTGATTATACCTGTGAGCTGGTATGACACCTGAATAGCTTTTATATTATATAGTAATATATTTATTAGTAGCATGTATTTATATATATATATATGTATTTATTATATATCTATGTATTTATATATCTGAAAGACATACATAATATACAGGTATTATTTTAGTTTTTTTTTCGTTTTTTAGCCTTTTGTACCCCCTTCAATATGTTTTTTTTTTTCTGTTTTTCCAAAGGTTGACTGGCGGGTAAATGCCTAGTGGCATATAAGTCCACCTTGTGTACCACTTTGTACCTACATAAAGTTTGAATAAATAAATAGCTGTACAGACAAACCAACACGGCAAAAGGCACAAAATAAATAACAAGGGAAATATTTTCAAAGCGTTCAGCTGAATGCAAATATTTATGCCGTGCGAGATCGAACTTGCATACCTCAGCATATATAACAAAAGCTCTGCCATAAAAGAGACATGATACTAAAATTTTATTTTCTGCTCATTTCATTGATTTAATATTTTGTTTTTCTACCTAGATTAAAAAGACATGCACTATGAAACACTACGGTTATGATGTAATGTAGAAATCAGGATAAAAAACGTAGTTTTTTTAAACGAAATAAAAAATAGAAAAAGGTTTTCAATTCGGAGTATTGATTTTTAATTAGATTGTTTTAAATATTACGATAACAGATAATAACTTCAACATCTGTTTGTGTATGCATAAGCAAAGTCCAAAATAATTACTGTCTCTATAATATAAACATAGGAATAATAACTTGAAACATAATTCATGTTGCTTCACAGTACTTTCTTTGTAACTAATTCAGATTACATTCAACATAATAAAGGTACTACATTATGCTGTAGAGAATTAGCAACCAATTAGAGGTGAGTACTGGCTGAAATAAAAACCACGGCGCATTTCCTTTTGTTGAGCATCCACTGAACGTACAGCTCTACTACCGCCCTCTGTGTACGGTCCGGTGGGCTTATACACCCTGGATGCAAAAAGCCGCTGCATTTTATGCTCTTCCCCAAAATATAACGTCAAAATCAAACGTACCTAACTCTAGTATATAGCTAATTTGTGAACCCGCTTTATGTCAATCGCAGATTTGTCAACTATTTTATTTGGTTCTATAATTTTAATGTAGTTATTTACTTTAAGAGACAAATAAGTCAATAAATTATTTTAATGCTTTTATGTAAAACGACCGTCGAATAGCTAATAAATTTGTATTCAAGGGAATAAAATATTCGTCAGAAGTCTCAAGATTTTCGAAATCGACAGATATTCAAATTGGTAGCCTGAATTGATTAATTCAAAGTGTAGTAGACAAGAACATTTCTCAGGAATTACGATAATATAAAATACTAAAATGGTCTAAATATGCCCTTTTCTACGTATGAAAATCAAATATTCGTAATAACGAATATTTGATTTTCACACACACACAAAGACCTAAAATATGTCTGGAAAACTTTGATTGACCTCATGGTGAAACAACGTCCTGATCAATCGTATTTTTTGGCCGAGGCTGACTTTACGATATCTTAATATATATAAATCTCGTGTCACAATGTTTGTCCTCAATGGACTCCTAAACCACTTAACCGATTATAATAAAATTCGCACACCATGTCCAGTTCGATCCAACTTGAGAGATAGGATAGTTTAGAATACAATTAAATTAAAAAAAATTAAGACCGCCGGCGGAGCTGCGGGAAACAGCTAGTATAATATTCATAAATACTTAGGCCTTTCATATAAATTTAAGAATTCTAATGCATAAGTCTCTCTATGAATCGAAGAGATCATATAGTATGAACTAATCTGGAGAACAATCGTGCATTGTGCGCCGTGATTGAAATCCTCTGTCTGTTCTCACCAGTCAGTCGGCTTACGTTCTATTCGGATCTTAAGACTATACTAACGATCTGATTCGGATTCTGTCTTTCTCTCTCGGGTATATTTAACTAACACAAGCAGATGAATCTTTGTAAATTAGCTGTAAGTAAGTGTAGGTACAACAGTTTTTGCATAAATAATTGATTAATTTGCTGTCTGCTTATAATTCAAGATGAAGCTTCAAATTTTTAATAAGGATGCGAATAATTAAAATTTGAACAATATGTCTGAATAATATTATACGGTTTAAGACATTTATTTCTCAAACAGAATACAATTATTCACTTACTGAGAAACACTAGATACATTAACAGGTAATACAAGGAGCGAGAAATACAAAGCGGTAGGTGTGAAAATAAAATAATGTTAGTGGTTAGGGAGCTTATAAACTAATTAAGTGTGTTAGTAAGTACTATTATCTATTTTATTTGTTAACGTTAAGGATTGTAAAAGTATTGAGGATTAAAGTATAGTTACAAATTTGTTTACAATGATTTTTTTCTAATGTAGGTAATACAAGAAAAACTTTGAAGTGTACGTAAAGCAGTAAAGGAATGCAGAGTCTTCATTACGTATCGAATGCGTAATATTCATATAGCAACTGTTAGTAGCACATGATGGCAAGTGTTAGCAATTTTTGGTAATGTAAAATTTTAATTTCTTTTTGAATAGGATAAACGATTGTATGTCTTTAATATCTCTAGGAAGATTATTATAAATTTTGGCACCCTCATATTTGATATTCCTAATGCCGTAATTGGTGCGTGGTTTAAATTATTATTACAATTTTAATATCATAATACCTGACATTTAGAGCATTTTGAACAAAGTTTTTAATCAAAAACCCACTTCCATGTTTCTCTTTTGATCAAAAAGTTTAATAATATAAAACAACATTTACGGCATCAATTTACATTAACACAAATTTCTATGTAAACCTTGTACCACGCTTGTACCAATATTGTGTAGGCGGATCCAGATCTGATATATTTTATAAGTTACCTACTATGTATTAACGAAATGTCGTGTTGGCCTGGCAGATTTTCGTTCACATGGTTGCAAGTTTGAACTCATAACTGGAAGAAAACCAACTTTTTTAAAGTAAATGTACCTTGTTAATTTTTCGTTTAATTTTATGTACTTTCTTAATTTTTCTGACATCATGTACAATCGGTATTGAAAACAACAGACAAACTGGGTGAAAAAACGTGGATACCTAAAAATTTTGATTTTCAATGCTAGCTCCTTCTCTAAATGAGAAGAGTCCCAGGCCCAGCAGTGGGACATGTAAACAAAAATCACAGCACACATAAAAACCAATGATATTAATAATGGGTTAATAAGTGGCACAAAAGATTCCTTGAACTTCGGCGAGATGAATATGGGTACCTGAATTTTAAACTCCGCTTTTCTAGAGATTATTCGTTTTTTTTTATTTTATTTTATATACTTTTTCCATAATAAATGTAATTTTTAATTAATATAAAATAATTGTTATGAAGACAATTTTTATGAGTTGATACCAAAGCTACTGTGAGAAATATCATACATGCTTAAAAATATCAACAATTTACCTACTGCTTGGCTGAAAAAAACCTTTAGGAATGCGACTTTGCCAGCCCTCGCGGGATGAGCCCTTTTAAGGGGTCCATTCAACCCGATGAGCATGAGTACCGTCCATCTTTTAGTTTAAATATTATTATGTCTCTACGACATTAAAAATGTGTAATACACCTACATAGTTATTATAATGTAAAAAGCTATACTAATTATTTGCCTACTTGCTTACACCGTCAATAAGTAATTAGGTACAGACCAATTACCAGTAGGTATACTACCTTTACATAAACACTAAGCCCCTAAATTAAATATTATTACTACAAATGTATCATCGAACGTCGCGTGAAAATCGCTAACAGCAAACAGTACTTCTACACCACTTATAACTATTTGACGTAAAATGTTACATGAAAAATAAAGTCGGCAGCTAGTTTTCTGTTCAACACATTTCCTCACTCTGTGCAACGAAGTGTACCGCATTGTGTCCGAAACAGGAGCGCGGTGGCATTGCGGTTTTATCCATTATGCAAACACCAGGTCATCCTCGCGCGAGATTCATTTGCATGAAAATTAGCCAACGCCGATATCTGTAACCGCCCAATGTGCTGAAGCCGGATTAATAAAAATCATAAAATTGAAAAATACATTATTTTTTTATTTGATTCCAGAGCGAAGCGTTAATTACTGTTTTGTCTAACTCTAAGCGAAGTATACATCGTAATGATCATAAACATTACAATAAAAGAAATAACAAGAAAGAATTTTTGATTGTTGTTCTTGTAGAGATTTGCTACTTGGACATACATTACAAAGAGGACGTGGTTGTGCGACTAATAACTAAGTGAAAGTAAGGTAAAATGACACACATTGGACAGTATATATTACTTACTTTTTTAGTCTTAATGTTTACCAATAATAATTATGTAGGTACAATAAGCAACAAAATTTGATGAACGCAATCAGATTTACTAAACACCTCAAAACAATAACATGCAACAATAAGATGGCTTTTAAAGATATCATGGCTTAACAAGGTATTCGCAAAAAAGCTTTTTTTTTCTAGTAACAAAAACTTTTGATATTTTATCGTGTTATCTGATATTTTGAAAACACTAGGTTTTGAAAGTCGAATGTGGTCATGAACTTTTGTTGCTGACTGTACCTGATATCCTGATAATGTATTATTCCTTTTTAATATAAAGCTAATAAACTAATTTATCTTTTATTAATGTCCACTATTCATAAATTCTTTCCTTTCCGACTCGGAATGGCAATAAAGGATTATCCAGCAAACGTGCGAAATTTTCTGAATGATCGAACAAAAAGCATATAAATATCTGAACGTATGAAATATTAGAAGGATATCGCTTTGCGAGTTCGCACAGAATCATAAACAGATTACGTAATCATGTTTGCAGCAGATTCACGAACTCGCATCAAATATACAAAGTGAGACTCTTCAAACCTAATACATTATTTTAAGGAATACGGAACTTTGGTAACGATTCCTCAAACAAAATAAAATGTAACACACTAAAATGTTAAATAAAAAATTATGCGATTTTTACAATGAGATAGGTAGGTACAAGACTTTTTCAATACCAACATTGGATTTATTCATATTTTTGCTACTTGAGACTTTTTCAATTCCAACATTGGCTTTATTCATAATATTTTTGCTACTTTTCATCGAATCCAATTTTTTTAAGGTTCGTCCATAATACTTTATAGTGTAGGTGAACGGAAATATCCACGTGGCGCCGATGACGTTATTTTGTAAGGGCCGTGTAATACGAGGAGAACCTAATGCTATTTACCGGGCAAAATTGCAAATGGGGCCCGGTCGGCTCCATAGAGAGAACTAGCTATAGTATTAGGGACAAAAGAAAAACTCCGAACAAGTGCAAGTTGGACTCGCCCGAGGGTTTCGTCCAAAGACCTTTTTTCCATGTTCTAATCACAAATGTGTAGTTTTCAGAGTTTTCCCTGTACATGTGGTATATAACAATATTATGTCAAATCTCAAAGATCTAGGTCAATAGGAAGTACCCTATTAACTTTGATTCCTTTTAGAGTGTCGAAATATACTCTTTTGCGGTATAAACGGCCGTATCATTCTTTCGTTAACTTAGATATTGGTTTTGTCACAGCATCAAGGGACTGTAGATCTAAACGTATGGTTTTAATTTCAACTCGATACCTTTACGGCCTACGCGTTCCCGGGAAAAAGTGTTTTGACAGACAGATCACAAAGTGATCGAATAAGGGTTCCGTTTTTCCTTCTGAGGTACAGAACCCTAATAATGTAAAGTTTTTTGTAGAAAAACATTGATGGGGTGTGACGTGCATTTTAAATACCTATCTTTAAAATCCCCATGTTAGGACCGAAGACACAACGATATTTTGACGTGTTAGGTTCGATAAAATACCACGACATTTTTATTGTGGCTTGCCTGCTAGCCCGGCCTGGAATAGGTAAGTATAAATACGAAAAAGTCTTAGCGATAAAATTATGATAAAACAATAAGATATGCTTTAAAATGTTTTTGTTGTTAAATTTATAGTTCAGATTTCGCCTCTAGAAAAAGAAAGGCGAAACTATTCGATAAGAAATTACTGACTAAAGTACAAATGTATTTTCGTCAAGGATGTGTCAGTGTTTATCGTTAAAAAGAAACGGAACCTCAGAATAATAACTAAAGTAACGGAACAAAATGTATGACACGATATCGATCAGCCACGACATAGATCTACTTAATTCCACTAAACAAATTACACGTAGAGCCTCTTCAATCATAATATTCGGCGTAATGATTCCCATTCGGCTTCAACAAAGGCCCTTTAATTATAAGTAAGCTTTATTATACGCTATTTCCATTTAGCTCTATTTATAAAGGAACAATTGATCAAATAATGCCTGAAATGTTTTTTTATTAGCTTTTTTGTTTGATTCCACGGTCAATTAAACGTTTTTAACGTAGCTTGCGTTTCGGAAAGTTCGAAGGCTTGGTCGAAAGTAAACACAGTTAAACTTTGAGGTTGTCCTTTACTTAGCAATATACCGCGCTTTTGATTTGATATTTTGGTCACCATAACTCGATTCCTCTTTCAATTTTGAATCATTCTATCTGTTCAGAAATAATTTATGGAGCGTTCGCAAGAAATTTGATAATGGACTAGACCAATTAGGCGGCACTTATACAGTTCGAAGGGTGCTCGCCAGTTGTGGTATGCTCACTTCTCTGTGGTCATAGCTCCAAGTAGTCTTGATCAATTATGAATGCCGTTCGAACGATCATTGTCTTCATTGCACTAAATCCAGTACCTGCAGTATTTTGACAATATGTCTACGCAGCAATGAAATGCATATCGACTTGATTGAATACATTTTCAATCTTGTTTGAGTAATCTATTAATTAAGGAGATAAGCTACAGAATATTGGGTTCCCACACATTAACAGAATGTCATGAATTTATAATTTGCAAGATGGTGGAATACACGCAGCTTCATCGTATGTACTAAATACAATTACATTAATAATTTAATATGACTTTGAAAACTCAGCTAACTTACTAAGCACGGTCACAGATTATTAATAAGTTAACGTGAATACAGTACAAAAAAATAGATATGTATTTACTAGCAGACCCAGCAATCAAATGTTTAGAGAGACAACCTTGTCACCTAGGGGTATATAAATAATAAAAAGACCTACAAATAATACACAAAAGAATCAGTATTATAATGCACGATGAAGCCGTTTTGCAGGAGCTCTATGACAAACACTGAGACAGAGATTTTCATATACAGTATAGATATCAACACATCAATTATTTGTAGACCATCAGGACAATTGAAAGCACCTATATAGTTTAAACAACTATTGAAAATCAACCCTATTGTATTGACATAAAGGAGCTACTGTAATGGCATTGTACCTTCTGCAGCAGCCCTTTGCGAAGATATCGGTAGTATAACACAAGCTTAGCAGTTCCACTAACATTAAAAGCATTATTGCTGGATCACGCGGGCACGGAGGTCTCATTTTGTACATTATGCCCGGCTCGTGTGCACTTCTCGACTATTCTACATCAGACTAACGTATAGGTAATTTACTTAAAATAATGATTATTATAAAATTTTAATTATATTAAGGTGTATATTTGCTACAAAAGAAAATGGTAAGGCAATAGAATATAACCGTAAAATTGATGTAGTGAAATTAATGTCATTGTATTATCTAACTAGCTTTTGCTAGCGGCTACGCCCGCATGGGCGTCGTTACCACAGCAAATTATAGCCTATAGCCTTACCCAATAAGTGGGCTATCTAACAGTGAAAGAATGTTTCAAATCAGACCAGTAGTTCCTGAGATTAGCTCGTTCAAACAAACAAACTCTTCAGCTTTATAATATTAGTATAGATTGATTATACATAGATTCAGATATTCCACCAGCAGCTTATTTTATTTAATACTATTACTCCAAGCTTACCTGAAATCAGTTCCGCAGCATATCAGCTCATCAGCTAACAGCTGTGAAAGCGCGAACTCACCCTATTATTTAAAACAATTAATTTGAATGCCAAAATAAAACCAGGGATTTCAACTTTTCAGACATTCAACTGATGAAATTGAACGAAAACATTAATCACTTTTTCATTTGGAAATTGCTATTGTTTAATGGAAACTTAGTTGTGGAAGAGGTTCAAGAGACGATCAAGTAATGGTTGTTCTGACGCTACTTCGGAAAGGCCTACGAGAATGTCAAGTTGTACAGTCAACAGCAAAAGTAGATGATGAATTGAGTTTATAACTTTTCGAGTCCAAACTGATCACGAATATATGGAAATTATACTAGTAGTAAATGTTTGGTATAATTTACAATCACATATGTACTTTGAATCACTTCGACGCCACACAGTTCTGACGCGAACTCCGTTCATTAGTAATGAATTTCTGATTTCATCTACTTTTGCTGTTGACTGTACAACGATTCAAGATTAATTTAAATTGTTTTGATTTTGTTTGAGTACATTTATATGTTTATAAACCGTATTATGTAACCATTTTGAAAATAAGTAATGTATAAGTTACATTAAAGCTTGGATAGATTTCAATAGTTTGCTTAATTGATTAATTAATTTATTTGCAAACTTGGATCTGGATTATCCAAAATATACAATCAATAGTAACATAGTTAAACATAGCGTCTAAAAGTCGTTGTTTTATTCATTTTGAATTGTACCCAGGCTTCTACAAACAATGAACCACAGCCTAAATTCAATTCAAATCTCGCCGGTTAATCCCAATTAGGAGTATTGTTAACTCTGTACCGACACATAATATATTAGCAATTGTTGACTTTGTCTACCTACACAGGGACCTAGGTCACAGACGTAGTTTGAACACGAAGTATTGTTTATTTGGGTCAACTCAACGGCCGGTAGCGGCTCCAGTTCGAAAGGGAAATAACAAAGGTGTCTTCCCGTGGCTCATTTGTGGTTATGCGAGAGGTCACGCCGTCATGACTTGCTTGTTTCTTTTATAACCGGGAAAATTACGCCCGAACTTTCTCAAACTGTTTTGATGACGTCAGCAAAATTGAGCCGTACATAGGTAATCACGTCTAGTATGTTCATTTATCAAATTAATGTCTCCTTTGTATCGTCTCAAGTTTAATTGAACTGGTTAATATCATTTAATTGAAATTAAATATATTATTTTATGTTGATCAAAAGGATATTAATAATGTTCTTGAACATTCAAAAACATCGGAACCCTAATAATTTATTCAGCTGTATTCCCTAAGCAATTTGGATACGAAAATTGGATATATAACGATGTCTCAGTCATTTCAATAACACGAGCATGTGATAAACAGACTGTAATATGAGTTCAGAAGTGTTATTACAAACTTTGTTTCCAAAGGCCAATTGTAACGAACTACATTATTAATAGATACGCATCGGGTATCGACACACGACGGGCCGACTGACGGTAACTAATCGAAAAATACGCTATTCTTTTGGCATTTGACGGATAGATGAAACTTCGCATTGTATGATGTAAATTGAATAGATAATAATATGTTTGAACAAATGACAAAATTATTCTGACGATCGTATTTATTACCTTACAGGTAGGTACGTAACAGTTTGAATCTAAGTAGGCACCTACGTAATTATACGTAGTTGTATTATTCTATGCCCTTAAAGTTTCTATTTATCTTAGTTCTGCGTATTTTGCGAATGTTAACAGAAAATTACATTTCAACCGGAAGACCAACTTTGATATTTCACTTAAAATTAACAGCCCATTTATATTCGGTTGTTCCGAGAAGGACTTTCCGCTATATTATCGAAATACAAGTGTAAAGGCAATAGAAATGTTTCTGTAATGCTTAGAAAACCCTGTTACATTAATACAGATTGAACATTTAACAATACCGTCTTAATTATTTAGTTTCAAATAATAATCAGTATAATAAAATATTCTTTTTATAGTTCTGATTTTAATAGTAGTGAAGTTATTCCATCTAATACATCTTTAATATTTTAAAACGAAAGCTCTCGGCAACGCGATAAATAAAAAGAAAACTACCTAACGTATTTTCTAATGATTTTCAAAGTTAACTAAAATGTAAGTCTCTTAAGTAATACTCGGTATGAAAATATGATGAGGGTGAAATTTTAAGATGCGCCTACATAAGTAACTACACGCACCCATTTTTATTTTAATCACACGTTTGCGAAACTATAATTCAATGACCAGATTCGTATGCACATGGTTTTGTATGAACCCAGACAAGTACCTACCATAGTAACTTTTTCAAAGTTATAATTATGTACTTTCTTAATTATTCTAAGACACCATTTACAAACGATGAAGAAAAACAAAGTGAGGAAACCCGGTTTCCAAAACCTTTGAATCTGAAATCACGAAACCACAATGAGCAAGCGTGGTGATCAAAGCTCGTTCCTTCTTTATATAGAAATCGGACATTTAGTTTGTAAGTAATTTTAAGATGTCGGACTGTATGGGATCTTAAAGCCAAATTTTCCACACTTGCTTTATAAAAAAAAATTGTGAGTGAATAAAAAATCGGTAATAGACTTTAAGAGATCCCCGGACAACTGCGCCAAAAGAAAAATGCACATGTAATATTTAATTTAAAAGTGATTTGTTATTTAATTAACCATCAAATAAATATATATTTTATTATAATTAATCCAGTGGGACATTTATGGGCTGGTATAATTCTATTCGCTTGACAAGTACCTATACCTATTTAAGTAAAACGATAGCAGCCTACAGCGTCGCGAGATACATCGGCACTTCAAAGACCTAATTGGTTATGCTGGTCGTATTCGTTTAGGTATGTGTTAATACCTACGAGGTAACCCTCGTTCAATATTCATGTATTGGGTTCAAAGATCGCAATTACGTGCGAGTACCTACTTGAAAAAAATCTATGTTCTGTAGAGCATGTACTTACTTACAGCCGTCAGTTATTTTTTTAAGACAACTTCTTTATACTATTATTGCTTTCTTTGATCTTGTATTCGTTTTATAAGTAGGTCGATGGGACATAGGTCTTGTTTATAGCTGTAATGTAGGAGGGTTTGTTATTAGAAAATGAAAACAAATATTGCAGCTTCGAAGACTGTATTGTAATTTGTAATCATAAACTTACAAGTTGGTATTATATATGTATAAATAACAGAAAATAGTGTGATCCTAACATAGCTTTGCCACACGTCTTTTTTCATAAAAATCTTATAAATGCGTGTATATCTCTTAACGCACTTATTTGGATTATGACTAAGCTACGTTCCATAACAGAAGATGAAAAAATAAGACGTAATGTAGAAATTGCGGGGGACTGGCTGTCATTCGTTAAAGATTACCGATCTTTATCTTCGGAGCGCTTTATCAGATCATGACAAAGATTAATGTGATTAAGACGAAGCTGAAACCGAAGATTTTTAAAGTTTATCAATTTTTGTTTGAAAACAATTTCATAAAAAGCTGGAAGTTCTTCATTACACCTACAAATTTTTATATAAAGTATACAGTTTTTTAGGTTTAAAATTCAATATATTAAACCTATTTTCCTTTGCTTCTACTTATTGGAAACAGCAGTTTTTACAAAATTGTTTCGGTATAATACCTACACCTTTATAAAATTATAGAGATACATTATAAAGGAAAATTATAATCATAGCTAGAAACGAAATCCATAAACCAATACAATTAAAGTTTAAAAAGTAAATATCATGAATCTATCAACTTCTGTAAGTCAGATAAGAAGAATTTATATTTTTTTTCTATCGGCAACCTAGTTGGCAGAGAAGCAAAATGTTTACCTTATATGACAAGTTTAGAAGCAACCACTTGATATATTTGCTGAAAGAAAAACACGAGAAGTCAAAAAATACCACGAAATGTTCAAATTAAAATTAAAATTGGTTTTATTTTGCTTATACCATTGCGCTACTTCACTTCACTTCATGTGTTCTGAATCTCCAAGATGTCAGAGAGAATCTATGAACAATACAAATAGTATTCTATGAATTTAAATAAAAAATAATAACAAAAAACAAAGTAAATAAAAATATATTATTAAGAGTAATAATTTTGCTTGACTAAGTTAATTAACCAGTACTGGTTCCAAGATTTTGTGTTTCCAGCGGTGCCGCTCAAAGTTCCGGCCATATTCCGGTAAATTAAGCATTCAACTGATGCTAACAAAGGAACTACTTAGTTTATGGTACTTGTATACACTATTTACTTATGTGAACTTAGTTTCCGTACTCTTTACTTTCAGCTTGCTATAAATAAATAACATTTCATTAAGTCAAGCAGTAACTAATCTGAAAATTAATAATGATGTGAGGGACGCATTCGTTTGTTTCGTCGAATTTTGAATTCGGTTGTACTATATTTGGATTATATGGTTAGAAGTTAACAGTAAGACAAAACATAATACCTAACACAAATAATAATAACTCTGTATTTAAAATTTCCACTCGGGTTTTTCATTTAATTATTTATTCACAGTTCCGTCGATCTTTGAGAAGATTTAGACGGGGAACATGGGTTCACAGAAAGTCAGACCCCTTAAAGCTTTAAATCGATAATAAAGTGGGACACTAACCGGTACTGAAACGATAGTCACTAGATCGGGATACATTTGAGAAATTTCATGATTTTATTCACAGAAGTTATGTGAAATGTGATTCATTATGAACATTTCATTGACAGATGTACAAATGTGGACTTTATATCTAGGTGCAATAAGTACACCTTCGTGTACAGTGGTACATTAATTTGAAACAATTAATTTGGGAAGATTTAAATTTCTCGTAAAGTTGAGGCAAAAAGTGCTTGCTGAACGATGACTTCTTAAAAATAAAATATGTACAAAAGATTCTTAGAGGTGAGGTTAAAAGTAATAGTCTATCGTAGCTAGCAATCACCAATTATGTTTTGAATAAATGTCCATTCGAATCTTATATTTTATACAATTAGAGGTACATGTTAATAATTACAAGATCAGCATTTTATTAAGAAAATATTAAAAAAATATTCTCGCTGTTAGTTTATTATTATTAAAAACGTTAGCAAAATGGTGTCCGATCTCCGAACACAATGATAAAACTTTTACTAGCAGGGCAATGTTTTCAGCGTATTCAGCGCTGAACTTTTAAATAATACGGAGTTAGGTGAAGTATTCCAAACACGACGTGCAACAAACTGATAGTCAGCTCGATACTAATTAGTTACTGGCGTAGAGGAAAAGTAGGAGGTGTGCGATGGTAGTAACTTAATATAAAAAAATACCTATAATTTTTTTATAATGTTTTAGTGAGTATCGAAATCATTTAGCTAAATATAATAAAGAATTTTGTTTGCATTGACCATAAATAGTTTTAGCTCAAGAAAAGCTCAGAAAACTTTAGCTCCTACGGTTTTGTAGAGCTGTTTGTAATTAAGATAACTGTTTTTTGTTTGCTAAACACGACCATACTCTACCATTCCAACCTGTTCATTTGAAACTTGCTTTAGAAATATTTTACTCAATCTCTACCTAGTGTAAAAGTAAAGAAAATATGTATAATGAGAAAGTATGTAAGTAAAGTATGAGAAATAATATGTATAAAATAGGTACATATTAAGTATTTTTTTGATAAAATCACCTTTATTATGTTCGTATTCTATGTTCGTGAAGGGTTAGTTTCGAATGAACTCTAAGTTGCGTACATCATCTGCGTCCTATCCAACAATGGCGGTGTTTGATTGATGGTTTCCTAGCCCGCCATTATTATTGTACGGTCCGCCGCCGAGTTACCAATCGTTAACATCGGAAATAGCTGTAGTATTGATACGCTATTCAGTAACCATAACATCAATATCGTGTATAATATTTTTATGAACTGATCAAAGTTACGATGAGATGTATGTATAAAAAAAAATTAAACCTTACCTAAGTACAAATGGTCGTTTTTCTTTTATCTTATGTATTACTTGCTGATGCCTACGGCTTCGCCCGCGTGGATGTTGGTTAACTCATGTATAAAAACTTAACAAATAATATACTAAAATTTTCCTCGAGAACCACACTATCCATCGGCGAAAACAATATGATAATCGGTGCAGTCGTTTTTGAGTTAATCGCGAACAAACACACAGACGCGGCGGAGGGCTTTTTTGTAGTGATGGGGAATAAAATATTAAGAATTAATTAATAAATTACATCGTCATTTTCCATAAAAGTTAAATAAACAAGTATGATGGGCTTTTCAAATTACATCACAACACTAAAAACATTAAAACATACTACAAACAAGAATAATAAAAAGGCAAGGAACCAAAAAAAATGTTTTTTTTTTCATGGATTTTTGGAACATGTTTTTTTCATAGTTTGAACGTTTTTTTTAAGTGAATAGGATAACAATATCCATATCTAGCAAACATAGTGAGGTATCGATAATTATAATACAATATAACATATATTAGTTTGCAATTCTCTAGGCACATGCATAGGCATATTATACTTAAATCATTTCACGAACTTACAAACTCAGAGATGACTAAGTTCACCTATTAGGTCTATTCTCCTAAACGTTTGTTGAGCGTAATTCATAATATACCAACGTAATCTTCAAGTTCTATGCTGCACTAAAGTGCCTTCTAACCAGGTTTATCTTTTATTACTAGGCCCTATGATAATAACATTTGTTTTACACGAGCGTGTAATTAACATTACGACTGTTACAGACCCGCACGATCTACCTTTTGTGTGTTTCATTACAATTTATTAAGCTTAATTTGGGTTTAACTGGGTTATTAATTTATCAATTTCTGTGTCCACACTTAGTATTAAAATAACAATTAAACAGACTTATAAATGTAGTCAAAACTTTCTAATAATTACCTTATTTGATAAAATTGTATTATGTAACTGTGACATGTTGTAAAAACTATTATTTGGTATGTTTATTTATTTGAAATGGAAGCAAACAAACAAGGCGCATTACATTATTCGGAAGTAGCAAGGACCAGTGAGTTTTCCAATCCTTGTGTAATTAAGTGCTACTTTTAACCCGGAAAAAGTATTTTCTACCACAGTAAGTGATTTAATGTTTGAGTTTTAAAACTTTAGACTATTTTCAAAGCCAATATATGTCCGTGATAAAAAAGTTTCCTGGATTAATATGTTTTATCTCTTTTACTTGTCTCATACATCGCCTTCGATTTGAATCGGAAAAGTATTTATAACTCAATTCTCTTCAACCTTCATTATTAAAAAATAAATAACATTAGTATGTATCCATTAGTATGAATGAATTACATTAAAACAGTGACAATGATATTTTGTCTAGTGTCGGTCATGCTATCTATCTTCTGACGTCATATTCAGTCAATAAGCATTTGTTATTAATGGAACTATTCCGACGTTCCGAAGGTCGTTAGACAAAACATTTTCCTTTTGTCTAGAATGTTATAACCAGGAGCTCTGAGCAAACCTCATTCCGAATTCAGAATTTACATTTAGGATACGAATATTTTGTATATTCATAATTTAGTTTCATAATCGAAAAAGCATTACAAATTGATATAACAAAATGATGTTAATCCAATGTAACTTCGTTTCTTTATCGTTTTACAATTAAGTCAGGCTTAAGCGAATATAAGTGCAGTCCCAACATTAATTATTAAGTAACAAGCTTCAAACAGTATAGAGCTTACTGAAAATTTATTGGCAGCATAATAGGTGGGCTTATATACCGATACTCCCACGTTAAGAGCTCAGGTTCCAATTTAAAGGATTTGGAGCATACTTTGTGAAGACTGCGGTAGTTAGATAATGGAGCTGAATAAGCCCTGTTTCACTGTACTTCGATTGGATTCGAAGTCGGTCAGTGTATCGAGAGCTTGCCTTTGATACGGAGCATTCAATGTTACTCTTATAAATTGAGAGTATTTGTACATCAGAGAACTCTTATTTTTATGGGTAAACTTTACATACTCATAAAAAATAACACTATAATCACTATTTAATGGAGACAAGGAGAGGGGGTTATCGAATGTCACAAAAATTCAATTTTTTTATAATATTTTTTTTATAAAAATTAGATTTCTGATGTTGCGAACACAAAACACACTCTACTTTAATATAAAATTATACGTCGAGATTTTATTAAGGGAAAGTTTCTATAGATACCTACTTTTGTTCAGTAAATTATTCATTATTACTATAATCAATGAACCAAGGGCTCACAATGGAAACACAGACGTGTAACAAAACATGCGTGTAACGAAATTACTTTTAATACGATCATGATAGATCAATGTCTCCAAAATGTACCTACAACTGAACATCATTCACGTATCCACAGTTAAAAGCTAGCGTTACACAAAAGTCCACATAGTTTTACAATGTGTTTTACGAACCGCGGCATGTTAAACCATGTAGTTTTCATAAATTGATGTTGTTTCATACAACTTCGTGCGGAATTCATTTTACATTCCGCAGCAGCACATTTCCATTAACAATGTTGCTGTGCAGTAGAGTGAAAATACTATTAAAATCCTGTTTTAAACATAAATTCGTAAATGTTGGATAATAAACATTTTAACATAAAAACGTAGCAAACATCTGTTTTGAAGTTAAATTATTATAATAGTATGAAGGTATCCAACATGTTAACTTTGTGTACCAAGATTGTTTTGACTTTAATATGAAGCAGACTGTGGAGCCACAATTTCCAAAAATCCACGAGAAATTTTATTTGGCTTCTTTTGATGAGCGGCTGAGTGCCTATGTACACGTAATTGCTATGTTACGTCAGTGGGACGGCTTTAAACAGAATAAAGAAAATAGTAAATATTTTTTTTTACAATTATTAAAGTTGCATAAATAAAGTTTTTGATAATTTATTGATTTAAATATGTGAATGCATTTTATTTAGTTAAAAGCATCATCATTATCATATTATATATTTTAAATCATAATTAAATTGGATTAATTAATTAATCATATTTTATATCAGAATAAAAAAAAACCTAGTCGTGAAGAGTTTTAGGTTAAAATGAATAAATGATATTAAAATATTTAAACAAAGTCACTTCTAAAGGTTAAGATAAATTAATTCGGTCCTTAAAAAGTAAGTGACTATATTTTTGACGTAAGCAAATTAAAATCGTGTTACGAACTTTTTTATTAAGTATATAAAATGGCTTGAGTACTGAGATTTGATTCTTAATAAAAGAAAAACGACCTCGTTCAGCTATGTGCCTAATTGCTCCGGACAATACAAGAAAAATAAAAATAAATGAAGAACGGTATAAAGCGAAATTGTCTCAGAATTCTCAGAGATATTTTTCATGAGCCACGATGAGAACGCAGAGATTGTAAAGAATTTCTCTTCATAAAGGTAAATAGTACTTACAATTTGTTAAAGAAATCTTTATTGGCATCTATAACTAAATTCCCTGTTTTGGCACCGCACTTACAAAGTACTTTATCAGTATCTTAGTATGCCATAAAAAATTTATTCATGTTCCATAATTTTATTTTACGATACTTTTCTGATATTCGTACCGATATTTTTTTATTGAGTTTGTTTAAATAATAATAATGTCTTTGGAAGAACAAACGTGTGAATTAAATGAATACCTCTTCACATAAATAATTATTTCATAAAGTTGTTCTTTGAATATTTCTTGACATAAGCGATTCGTTTAATTAATCAATTTGAGTAACAGGAAATGTATACAGTTATAAAAAATTAATATACCTACAATATTGAATAACCATAAACAAAAAACAATCATTTGGCCAGTTACCTGTAAAAACATAACCATGAAATCATTCCAGTATGTGATTCGAAAAATCTCATACTACAGACAAAGTCGGGACTTTACAAAATAATCGATGTAGGGTAAAAGGAACATGACTTCCGACTGAGAAAGCTTTCATATTTTGCCTTTTTATATAGGTAATCGTTATCAGACTCTATCCGATCATTTAATTTTGCACGACGATCTCCAACCCCGTTTAATCTCGTTTACATTTGTTGAGCGGACCCAAAAGGATACTTTCTCGAACGTTCATACGAAAATAATTTAATTTCTGTATATTAAAAACGATTATCGAAACTTATTGTGTAATGTTATTTAATGGATTAAGGAATATGAGTCTCCAGCCTAAGGCGGTCGTAATTTTGTGTAACTGTGTAAATACCCATAAAGTAGCGTATTCATTTTATGTATTTCTAAGTTAATTTTTCAGTACCTATGAATAATTTCTCTATCAAAAAATATTACATACACAAATAATTCTACTCTTAAAGTGTTTCAAGGATTCCCATAGTTATATTACAAAGTAAACTCTTAATTAACTTTTTGGTTTCATGTTTATGTAAATGCTGAAATATAATGTTACCTCGCAAACATTTGGTAAATACTAGCCTAACTCTGAAAGCAGACTTTTCAAATAACAAAACTTATAAATTCCTTTTGAAACAATTTCATCTCACATGTGGAGTGTAATATTTATCTCACAGTCATGCAAAAGCGTATAGAGCTCTACTTTTTCCACGCCGGGATTCGCTAAAGCACTAAAAGGAAATATAAATACAATCGAATGTGGTACACTGCTGGCGAAGTCGTCGGTTAAAACGTGTTGTACCTTTTATAGAGAAACAAGATACAATTCTCTCTTTAAATAGTCTAAAGTGTGGTTTATATCCTAAAATGTTGAATTTAGATATTTATTTCTTTAAATGATCTCGAGTGTTGTTTTTTTAACCTAAAATGTTGTAGTCAAGTAGTAATTAAGCTACAGAACCATTTTGTACGTCAAACTTCGGTATCGTCACTGCACATAGTCTCCTATGAAAAACCAATAAAGTTCAAAGACTCCTTTACAAATTCTTTATTAACTTTTTAACAAAGAAGTTTAGTTAAAGCTCATACAGTTTGTGTATACTTCCCCTCACACTATCAAAAACTCGTTGGAAATACGGTATGAGTATACAAAATAAGGTAATTACTATACCCAGCTGACTATGGATGTATATTAATACTTTGATTATTTTTTACCTTTGAGCATAACATAAATAGATTAGGAAGAGTATTATTTGCAAACTTATATTTTTATCACACTTTCATATTTATACCATAATCATTTTAAGAATCTAAACCTAAGCTTTTCGTATCTATAATATTTTTAAACGGGTAATAATTAATTTAGAAAATTTTAATAAAATTATCTTAAAGTGAAAAGGAAAACTTAAAACAAAGACCTTATAACTTTGTGTCATCAAAAACATCCCAGCAAATAACCAATTTACCTTTGTTTGCTTAAATAGTCTGAACATAAAACCTTGTTGATGACACGTCCCTTAGAACCACTGAAAGTTTCAAGATTTTCATGCTAAAGTAACTGAAACTTGAGTAAGCTTTCTCCCGAGAATATTCGCCCCTTCTTTAAACTACGTGACCCGAAATGAACCAAACAAATTAGTGAGATATTTTAGCCGGAAAAGTTGTTGATATAAATCTCGTTGCCACGGCTCGCTTGCTAAACAAACACATCACTTTATTTCCTAAAACGGTAATAGCGGTCATCATTTTTAATTTTGTTCAAGTATAAAATTGAGGGGCGTTTTCATACTGTACATTATATGACTTTAACAATGATTGATTGCGACATAATTTTGAGGGTGATTAACTCAGAATGATTTTAGAAATTGTTTGGTACCTATTTTATAATTATCGTTTCTTATTTTGCAGATGCAGAAAAGCTAGCGAATATATATCGTACCTATACCGTATCCTACTTATACAATTGTATTTACCTACCGACTTCATACTATAATTATAGCAGGACAAAACAAAAGCAATACAAATAAGCAAAAATAACGAATGCACCGAATGTTTATTACAAAGCATAATATTAAAGTAAGAAGCACTAAAGTTACCTATATATTGACTTGCTAGTGCTTACCAAACAGTAATATATTATACCGACGAAGTAAACAAGTTGACACATACCTACTTATCATTAACTTTCAGAACTATACTTAGCAATAAAAGGCGAAAAATAGTGAGTAAACATCCCTGTTTGTACAACAACTAGGACAGAACCCAAATAAAACTGTAATTTACATATTTTTATATTTAAATGTTGTTTGGGATATAAACGGGTTATATCGCATAAAGTCTGCATATCATACTTAATAATCAAATTTATTTATTTACACACACGTAAAATTATTATTACTGGTTCTTACTACCAAATGCAATAACATATGTATATGAATATTAAATAATGGTTACTTAATTTATAAACTAAATAAACAGCACAATAAGTGGATACGTATGAATTCGTTCAGTGTACGCAAAAATAGACGTATTTTGTGAGCAAACGTGTTGAGTGTACGCAGCGAAAAAATGAAAATAAAATATCTTATAAGATACCAGTTTAATTATAGTTCATTAAAGGTTGTGCAGTTTTTTGGCTATCTACTCGGATTAAATGTAGGACGCTTATGCATTAAGCTGTGTGTCGTGGTTTTAAAAACTGAGTCTAGTAAACAGAATATTGTCTGCATATAATACGGCCTTTCATTAATTATATTTTTGAGTTGTATATACAGTCACGAGCATAAATATGTATACACATAGCGAAATTGTAAAACAATAATTTAACAGGAACTCGCCATTAATTCAACTTTTAATCATTTAACAATATAAAATTATAACAGTTCACAGATCATGTATATATTTTTGAGTTTCAACAAAAACTTATCGCTAAATAAGTTTTACAATTTCGCTATGTGTATACATATTTATGCTCGTGACTGTACACGCATCCTCATAAAATACAACAATATATAAGTATAACGTGATATGATTATCTAACTAAATTAAAACATCAGCCGATCAGTCATGATATAATATTCAGTATAAATGGTCATTATATAGAAGTACTGGCAATTAGATTTTTTTATCGTATACCTTCAACTTATAAAAGTACAAACTACTCGTAATATATAGGCGCATATAACTAAATACACACTTACTTAGAGTAATGACTAACCAGCGTGGGTTTACGATTAATTACAAATGAATTACACACGTTATCTGATTCTATACGGAACAGTCTCGTATAAATAGTACCCAATTTATTTCAAGACATAAACATAAAGTTAACGCTATGGCCTGAATTCTCTCTTGTAAGAGGAAAGTGAGATGATCAATTAATTCTCTCTCTTTATAGGAACGCATTTACGTCAAGTTTTATTATTTTACAAATTAAAGAATGGTAATGAAATGTTAATTTTGTAGAATATAAGATTTCAGATATTTCCAGTGAGACTTGCGATCGATTCTAGAGTAGTTTGGGAAAAGGCAGAAAAAAGTAAATAACCATCGATTATAATGAATGTTTAGTACCTAACTACCTATTATTTTACTTTTATGGATAAAAAAATAGATTAACAAAAATACATATAATATCCAAATATGAAAAACAAATTTATGGAAGTACTACCTACATAAATCTTTTAATCGCCATTTTGTGTATTATGAATACATGAATAAAGGATTATAAAAAGGTATTTGTAGGTACATTAAATGTACATTTAAATGCTGGATGGGCACTGAGAGCCTCGGCGTTGATGTCAAACAGGTCAGGACAGCAACCACAACTGGAGCGCATACGTAAAACATTAATTTTAGATGTTGCTACGTAATGTAGCTATCCTGCGTACATTTAGCTAGCTAGGGCTGGTACCCTTTTACACATATAACATAAATTATACCAGAAAAAGTATAGTTTAATGCACTCTCTAGTTTTAAAATAATTATTTTATTAATCATTTGTATATTAGCCAGTTGCTTATTGCAAGTACCTATTCAAAAACAAACAACGGTGACCTACTTAATTGAAGCCCGCGCAAAATTGGATTCCAACGCTAATTAATAAAGATTCATTTCGAGTGCACTTCGATCGATACGTTGATATACTTATTTATGAGTAGGCGAAATCGAGAGGCTGGAGAGGTGGATGACAATGCATGCGGCATCCCCGGAGATCTGTTCCGTTTGAAACTCGGCCGCAGTCGGCGGAAACACAGCCGGCCGAACACCACTCGTGATATACGCCGCAGGCAATAAATATTGCCAACACCCGCCTGCTATACACACTCGCCTACTTCCAGTGTGGTTAAAATACAAATAATCGTGCACGTCACATAATTATTTGTATTCGAAAAGCGGCACGATATGTTGAGATAACACGCGAAATTAACTATAATGGTGAAAGCATTGGGTGTCGTGTCATAATTATTTCAATTATTTTATTGATTTTCTACTGAGCCGCAGTCACAGACCACTAGACAGTAAAATGCTTGGTAAGCTTTAGAATTTGAAACGTTAATTGGTGTATTATTTACTGATTATGCCAATTATTATCGGTATCTTTGTCTTCCTTATACAGAATTTGTTGTACACGCTTGAAACGGTTATAGCTAGTTGGTCTCTCTGAGTCAAACATACATAATTGTATTAACACCCCAATTATTTTTTTATTTATTAAACAAAGTCCAAGATAGCGTGTCTAACTAAGTACAATTCCTACACTGAACTACATCGCTTTAAGCATAAATTTACTTCGCTTAAGACTAACTGCAGAGTGACTTCTTTATTGTAATTTTTCATATCTCACCGGTTGCAAGGCGTCGAGTGAACATAATACAAACTTCGTAAAGGAAAGAAGGAAAAAATCATAAAAAACAAAACAGAATGTAAGCACAGTACGAGTAAGTAATGATAATTGAATTAAAAAATAAACACAACGATATAGAGTTCACTCAGTTCTCTCGCAAAATCGAAAACATTCTAACATAATCGTCTTCCATTAATTCTATGAATGAATATTGTATTTTGATAGTTCATCGCTACATTTTTGTTTACATTCAGTAGGTAAAGAAACTAAACGCTGTACGACAAAGGAGCATCTTTTTAAACCCGTGTGAATGCAAGAGACTAGCGCATAATACTGGCTCGAGTACTGTATTACGAAGGAAGCTGTCTCGTAACTGCCACAGCCATATGGCATGACTAAGTATTGTTTAGGATAAAAAATATTTTACTGTGTGGTATCAATTATACCGAATAAGGTATTACAGGTTTTTTGTGATTATAATGTTAGTATCACAAATAATACACTTAAGGTACCCAAAAAGAGTCATATTCTATATATTTATTATACCAATTTGGATGCAAAAATAAATTATCTATACTTTTATATAATGAAGCTGGTTTGTTTGTTTGAACGCGCTAATCTCAGGAACAACTAAGCCGATTTGAAGAAGTTGAAGGAGCAGCAAGCAAAAGCTAGTGATATAATAAAATTCGTATCTGCTTACAAAATCTGTATTATTGCTAGACACAAAGTGTTTAAAAGTAAATTATTACTTTAAGTCAGTAGTAACTACACTAACTTCACTCACATAGTTATAAGCTACTATTGTAACTAACATACTAACCATATTTAAAACGGATTCTATCGCGGTTTATTTTGATTTTAGTTCCCGACGTTTCGACGCCTTTGCAGGTGTCATGGTCACGGGCCGACTGAGGTGGTATTTGTCTTGACAGGGGTATATATAGTGTTGCTCGTTGCTCGTTCTACCTTCATTTATTAATTATTTTTGTTCCGACCTACGCAATATGAGCTCACTGTGTCTTGAAGTCTTGCAGCGCTGCTCTTGGGTTTTGTTTTAATTTTGTGAATTATTGGGTCCCAAGTAGGTGATATCTTCCAGCCATCTTCTCTATTGAAATTAGGATGTTTTTTAATCTCAATAGCCTCACGAAACATCCTTGGTAGGAATTTGGATTCTTGCACTTGCTTGGTGACCATGACACCTGCAAAGGCGTCGAAACGTCGGGAACTAAAATCAAAATAAACCGCGATAGAATCCGTTTTAAATAAAGTAGTTTTATTTCAATGTCTAATATTCGCGTAAACCTCAGAAAACAATATACTAACCATATATTTGCCTGTAATTTTTTTTCTATTCTATAGTGATCGACAGCAAAACAAATAGATATTGTTATTCGAAGACAAATAATAATAATAATAGTCTTGAAATAAATCTTAAATTCGGAACATTCTGTTGAAATAATAATGTTCCGAATTTGAGATTCTTTACGAGAAGGGTAAATACAGTTGAGAATAGGAGAACCCTAAAATGTAATGGAACGTAAACAAGACATAAAGATAGTTGTTATAAAGTCCGACCTTTCAAGATCGTGGTCTTTTATGGGCCAGTGAATATGTAACGTCTGATACCAAACACATTGGTATGAGGTACTTCAAACTTGTGATATTGACAACAGTATTCTACATAAAAATATACAGTAATATTTTTATAAGTTCCGTGGCTGGATTTTTCTTTATGGCTGGATTCCGTGAGTGGATTCAACGGCTTAATCACGCGCATTCTCGAGATCTCCCGACTAGTTTCAGACTCAATAGGACTCCTTAAACATGACGCCCGGACAGTTACGACTGTAATGTGTCCACTCCAGTCTTCCAAGGACAAAGAACCTTTAGTGATGACACCTTGCGACTGTGGCCTGAGCTACATTGGGGAAACCTGGCGCAATGTTATAACCAGGCTCGATAAACATAAGGTTGAATCTTTAAATAATAAAGTGATATCTTCTATAAATTATTGGCGTGCTAACTCCGTTAAGATTCTGGGTAGCGATTATAAACCCCTTCAAATCTCGGCTATTTGAATTATGGCTAAATTCCAAACGATTTTTAATAGCTATGTTTTGAATTCGTCCCATTAAAATTCCTAAGGTAGCTTAGCGACTAGAAATGTGGCTTGGTATAAGAAACAAGAAACTTAAAAAAATAACTTTTAAATACGATAAGCCTTTTTCTAAGTGCGCCATTAGCAATTATAAAATCTACGTACTAGTTTAATAAACTACTTATCTTATGTGGTATTAAATTATGCTCTCGACTATTTGTATTTAATAAAAAAAATACCATTATATTAAACTCACATCACAAGAGTATGAGCATTATAATCATTGTTACAATTTTCAGGATAAAAATATACTTTCACATTACTAGATGGAACTCAATGTTTTATCCCCCTCACTGTTAATATTGGGTTCAGTGTTTATTCATACGTTGGTGGTAAAAAATCACATGCAAATATAAAACAGTAAATCATCTTGAATAAAAAATTAGGCAAGGAAGGTTTACTCTTGGGACGTCCGCTACTCTGAAATTTATACAAAAAATGTAACACGAGATGGTTCAAGCAATTTATTTCTTACTAGGAATGTTAATGTGGTAGTATTTTATTTTTATTGCACTACTAGCTGTTGCCCGCGGCTTCGCACGCGCGTAAAGTTAAGAGTAGTAAGAAGTAAAGGATAGATATGGATGCATTCTGGGATTTTCAAAGTAGTTAAGGAGCATGAATTATGTTTATCATAAAATATTATGGCGTTAAGATAATAATAATATTGATCAACTTTTTGGTCAGACAAAACTTGAAAATCATTGACACGAAAAGATGAAGAAGAATCACATACATTGCTCCGAATTCAAAGTAAGTTGCTAAAGCTCTTGTGTTATGGAATCAGAAGCAACGAAGGTACCACTAACACCCAGACTCGACATAATGTAGAAAATTGATTTTCTACATCGACCCGTCCGGGGATCGAACCCGGGACCTCAGAGCTGGCAACACCTTGAAAACCGTTGTGGACGCCACTCGAAGACGAATGTCATCGTAAAGACATGTTTTAGATGGTCATTTATTTGTATCGAACCAGAAACCCGTAAATGAAAGGCACGGCCTTATCTTTAAATATAAAGTCCACAATATAATACCTTGCAATTCCTATTTAACCATCTTAAGGCGTAAAATTCTAAAATCGCTAAAATATGTTTTCATTTATTTCTAACCAAAAACCCTTATACCAAATCTCATGAAACCAAATCTCATCTCTCTCTTTGAAAATGACGAACTTCCTAAAAAAACTTCCAACCACTATTGCACCCCCTTAGAGGGTAGAATTCTAAAATCTCGGAAATACGTCTTATTTATTTCTAACTTATAATCCTATGAAATTTAATCTATGAAAACTACACAATTCATATACCTACAAACTTCCATCCCCTATTTTACCCTCTTAGGGGTATATTTTCAAAATCGCTGAAATACGTCTTTATTTATTTCTATCGAGAAACCCGTGTACGAAATTTCATGTGTCTGTCCTTAAAAATACTGAACTTCCCCTACAAACTTTCACCCCCTATTTAACTCCCTTAGGGGTTGAATTTCGAAAAATACTGAAAATCGTGGTTTTTCATTTTTTACCAGAATGGTAATCACAAATTTTTATGGTGTAAACTACAAAAATAACGTTTTTCCATAAAAACTTTCATCCCCTATTTAACACCCTTAGGGGTTGAATTTCGAAAAATCCTTCCTTATTCCTTGCCTACATTATAAAAAAAACCTCTGTGCAAAATTTCAGCTTTCTAGGTCCAAGGGTTTGGGCTGGGCGTTGATGAGTCAGTCAGGCCTTCTCTTTTTATTTATTATATTATAATATAATAATATATAATATATATAAAGTATAGATAAATAATTATAGTATCTTAGCCGTGTCACAGATTAATAAATAGTTACTTGGCCGTGTGCAGCGCCCCTTATTGAACTCCACTGCGGGTGACGTAACCTACGACAAACTTATTATTTGCGGTTGGTACAGTATTCGGGTCTAGGGATCGAACCGCAAAATTAAGTTTGTTTTTTTTTTGTATATACTTTTCCGGGATAAAAACTACCCAGTGTGGTGCCCAGGATATTAAAGAACAATTATACCAAGTTTCATCGAAATCGAACCGGTAGTTTTTGCGTGATGCCTGAACAAACAGACAGACAGACAGACAGACAGACAGACAAAAATTTTTTTAATCACATTTTTGGGTTCGGTGTCGGTCTAGTAACACACCCCGCCATTAATTTTTTTGATATTTTCAATGTACAGAATTTTCACTTCTACAGATTTATTATAAGTATAGATTATACCGTTGTATAGATTATATGTTTGAACTAAAGAAATAGTTGAATTAAAGATAAGTAAGAGCTGAACCAAAATATCTCTGATAGAGATTTGATTTTTCTTGACATCTGAAAATAAAGAAATTCGCTATCATTTTAAAATAGCTTTGCAACCTTAACTTGTGCCACTTGAAATATCTTAGCCAGCGATCAATTCATATTGTTATGAGTTTACTCGTCTACGGTCTACGGACTACGGTCTACGGCGTAGACAAACTCGTAGTAAGCGATTGTATTCACATCTACAGCTACGCAATTAAAATGGCTTGCATACTTTTCTATTACGAATTTAAATTAATTTCTGAGGACTATAAAAAGCCTACACCGCGAACATGAATCTTTTATTTTACAATCCTAATAAAAAATGTTGTTTATTAACTCTAAATGTAACATGACCCGTATTTCCAGTGAGATTTAACATGAAATGAACCTTTTTACGCAACATAAACGGTGACACGAGATCAGAGAGAATGTTATGCAAAGCCAACGTATCGCCAGAAAAATGTTGACGATTTTTCTTGTTCGTTGAAATGGGAAATTCGTCCTCTCCATTGGTTCCGATAAGACGTCAAATAGCTACTTAATCTTGCCAAAGTAAACTAAATCTTGTATCCATTGAAACAATAATGGAGAGGAAAGTTAATCCGAAACGATCCATCACAGACGAAAAATCAGTAGTCGGCTAACAGAATACGGGGGAGAAAAATTGAGTGAAACTTTCATACGTTTCTATTATATTGTGTTCAAGCAAGAGTTTACTGTAAACGGCCTCAATTCTTTTTGTTTTTAATTTGTTTTGTTGTTGTAAAAATGTAAAAGACTTGTAGGCATTCACTTAAAGTACTAAATTTATACACTATTTTAGAGTAATGACAGTTTTGATAAAGTTTTAATACTCTTTAATTGGACAGTTACATACTAAAAACTACAATCTCAAATAATTATATTTTTTTTTCTTTATAAAAGTCGAGGCCCGCACTAAGGAATGTAATCCTTGTGTCGCGGGGGTTTCACAAACATTCAAATCACATGCACAAAGAGCACCCAGACCTGGAACAAGTATCTGTGGATCACACAAATGCTTGTCAAGTACCATGCGGGGATCGAACCCGCAGCACGTCGCGTACAGTGGTAACTAGCGTGGTGACCTATACCACTCGGCTATCAGTGCATCAATTAAGCGACACTCTAACACTAAGACAATGAGGACGACACGGTTACTAATAATTACCTTAAATGAAAAAAATATTAGTAAGTAGATATAGCAGTAGGAATATAATATTATATTATATCTGTCACCTTTGAAGAGATAACGACACTCATTTAAGATAACTTTCGTTGTGCTTATAGAATACCTAATAGAAATGTATACGAGCGGGTTTCCAATAATACAATTGTATTATTTGAAGCTCTGCGTTCCTGTACATTAATTACAATCGTACCCAGCATACCTGTAAATCATAATGTACCTAAGTATCTGTAACGGCAGAGCTCTGGTATATTTGCATATTTCTGGTCTAATTGTATGGCGAGCAGTTATATATTATAGAATCAAGTAAATAAGAAATCACTGTAAAATGCTTCAATATTTATTCCTCTTCTACTACTTCATATTGGGTATTTGACTACTATCGAAAAATTGATTTCTGACAAATGTTTCTAAAAATAGTCGTAAATTGAAGCAAAATTGCGAAAAAATAACAAAATTATATACGTTACATGCTTTTAAAGTTAGTTGATGTCGCATGCTCTATCTCTTTTTCGCAAAACGACGACTTGTACGTGGCAGCCCCAGACTAGTATGGAGAACTGAATATTGACGTCACAAAACATTATCGCTATCTCTTTCAAATTAGCAATATTGGAATGTTTGTAACTAGCTCAATATAAAATTAATTAGTGTGTCGTTTTTAGAATTCGTTATAGTTTGAAGTATTTTTTTGGTTTTTTAAATAAAAAAAATTTCAAATACCATGTTGAATTAAATCACGCGATTAAACGTATTGTCAATTCTTAAAAGAAACTCAAGTGCCATTAAGATCTCTAAAATCTAAAATTTCCTGGACGACACAATGAAGCTGCCACTAATCTTTATTTATGGGTCATTAAACCATCTAAATTATTGTTGGAACGGCTTTCTTTGCTAATATATTATCGACTAACACCGAAGACTTACAATATCATTGTCCGAATCATCATTTCTACTGAAGATTCAGTTCAACAATCATATTGTACTTTAAAACTTAAATTTTTAAAAGGTAGGTATACCATATTGGTTCTGTATTGTTTCTGGTTTATTTTTCACAGACAGATCAAATCCTTTAAATTTGGTTCTGAATATAAAACAAACAACACATTGTTTCTAAAAGAGAGGACAACTCGAGTGAAGCACGGGAGAATTGGAACGACGCCGCGGTCACTACTCCAAACCACTTGAAAAGGACTTCTTTTGCCCCGAAGCCTGTTTAATGTTCAGAAAAAATACCTACTTACGCTGCCCACTGTAAATATTTAGATTTTATCATTGCGCACTAAGATTCAAGTTCTTAAAGGATGTTTGCTTCCATTACAAAAATAGGCTCCGAAGTTTTAAATACCTCAAATCTAAACCATTCGCCCCAAGCGCAGAAAATGGACTCAATAAAATTAAAATTTTCTTTATAAAATCTAAAATTACTAGACTTTTAAACTAGATAATTACATGCAGAGCGTTCCCTGATAGAGTGTAAAGCTTCCTTTTACAACTTATGTACTGCAGAGAGTATTTTATTCACCTGTAGACAAAACAAGTTTCAAATTGCTTGGGACGCTTCGTTCGCGATTCTTGGCTACTAGATACAAAGTGTTCAAGGTAGAAAATGTATTTTAACGTCTTATTTCTTTTTGGAATGAAAATCTTGGCTTAAGATATAAGTGAAACAGATGAATGGGTAGAAACTTGACTGAGTTTTTTATTCATGGAATCATCTGGATTATTTTGTAATCTTATATTACGAAAAACGGTTTTTGACTTTCATCTTGTCCTTCGAGAATTTTGCTTACTGGATTAAAATCCAAAAACCTATAAGTAGCAACATTATAAAAAAACATGCTATTTGAATTTCGAAAACTTCACCTCAAGTTTAAATATACAACGATTAAACTACGTACATATACGAGCAAAAGGAATTCGCAAATTACCTTACTCTTGAAAAAGGAAAAAAGCAGCCAACTTTTATTACAAATAAAATTGCGAAGCATCCTCTCGCCTGAATAAATTAATGCAGCTTGTTAAAAAATCATCTCTCGTGCTTCTATTAATTATTTCTACTTTTAAGGTGCAAATTCTGCTAAATTATAATAAATAGAATACTTTTGATTTAATTTACTAAGTTTCAAGTTAATGAATCTGTCTTAATTAGAGGGCCAAGGCTTCCGCAGTGGAACCTTTAAGTTAAATTAACACTTTTGACAGCAATTTCGCTGTTTATCATGGCAAAAAAGTAACCCTCATAACCCTTCCTATTATCACTAAAGAGCATGTGTTTAAGGCCTCCAATGTGAATGATAATTATTATATCATACGGTCATTAAGCTTCGTATTTCTAAACTTAATGGTAATTTGGCAAAGGACAGGCCATTTTTTTGTTCCCTTTGGGTAACGTTAAAGCTAATTAAGATCGCATGTCTGATCGCAAGAAAGAAAGATCAATGAGAGGAATCGACTTAGTTCGTAGCCTGGCTTTGATTGTTAAGCAAGGAACATACATTATATGGAATTATATTAGCATAGAAACATACAACATAGAAAAAAATACATTTCACAGAAATTTAAAGACTACTTTGTTTAGGTAACTTAATAAAAAAACTCTCGTTTAATTGCTTCTGAGCTTTAAACCTAGATTAAATGCATACAATACGATATGTAATCCAACCTAAACTGATTGAGTTAAGAACACACCAGTCTTTCGTTTTATAAATTAAGTTCTTTGTCTAAGTTACGTTGAGCTGAGACTCGAGCGAACATAAAACAAAACGACGTCATTCGCAGTTACCATCCCTTGTGAATACCACGCAATCCGATACCTTATCCACCCCCTATAGGTCAATCACACCTACACTAAACATATAGGCAGAAATGTACCATCCATCATGTCTAAAGAGTTTAGGAATACTACAAATAATGATGGCTAATGTTAGTTGATTTAAACACAATCTAGGAATTTATGAGTTTATTTTGGAACAGTAATGGATTTTCGATCGAACGGTTTAATCAATAACATCTTGACATAAAGTAAGTAACGCCATTTATTTCTGCCTTATGTCAACTAAAGTTAAAAGAATCCTGATTTGAAACATTTCTAAATAACCTATATTAAACAGGTATAGGTATTCGTATTGGACGAACAATAAATCAGGTGGTTAAAAATATTAAATGACTAGCTGTTCCCCGCGATTCTACCCGCGGTAGGTACCTATTTTTTTAGTAGAATATAGCCTATGTTACTCAGTGTGAATGTAGCTTTCTACTGGGGAAGGAATTTTTGAAATCGGCACAGTATTTTTTGAGTTTGTATATTACAAAAACACACAAAATTCTAAATCTTTCCTCTTTATAATATTAGTGTAGATAAGGTCTTATGTCTCATGCAAGGAAGGAAAGAGTATTTGACATTTCAAAAAAACCTACTTGTCGATGACTAAGGACTTGCGCTTTGTCCGAAACTAATCGGCCGATCCCAAAGAAGACGCGTGAAAAAACCGTTAATTCACAATTAATTCTGGAAACCATACAGTATCTTAATAATATATTTTCGTATTATTTACTGTTTTCTGTTTATTCCACTTCTAACTAAGGCCAAATTTTTTGATCCCGAATTAACACAACCAATGGTTAAATATGTTAACTAATGGTTTCAAAACGCGTTTTTTTCATCAATTCTTAGGCTATCAAATGGTCAAGAGAGTTAATTATTTGAGCATTTTTTAGGATAAAAATTAATGAATTAACACGTTGTACCGAAGTTTATAACCATTAGTTAGCAAATTTAACCATTGGTTGAGTTAACTCGGTATCAAAAAACTGGGCCTTAGCCGTCATCGGCGCATGGCGTAACCTTCGTCTGACTGGGATGACAGGTGAGGTTACCTTAAGTGACATGTCAAAGAAAAAATATGAATAATGTCAACAGTAAATTGCGAGGCATAGGTACAGTTTATGACGACTCACTCCTTTTATTGGTACTGGGTTCGTTACACAATTTATACGGTGAATGAAAATATTCAATTTGATTTACGACCAAAAATTTCAAAGCAGATTTTCTTTACAAAGTTATAAAATAAACTACATTTAAACTCAAAACATAAAACAGTTTAAATAATACTTCAGACCCATTAATAAGACCTCATAAAATTGCATTTTAATTTGCCACAAAATCGCATTTTTTATCTGGTTAAGTTTCAGATTTACTAAATAACCTATTTAGATTTCGTTATAAATTATTCTTGCAGGTAAAATAATTTTGTGAGTTGCATTATGTTTCTAAATTACGTTTTTTTTTTAACTTATTAATAGTTTTTTGTTAAATATGACCTGACTTACGGTTTGTTAAATAAAAATAACGCTTTCGGCTACCTACGGTTAACTACGGTTATCAACTAAAAGCCAACAATCTTAAAACGAATCTGGTAATCACATCAAAAATCTTCAAAACTCTGAAGAATGAAAGTTGAGATAAAAATGCAACGTTATGTTAATTAAATTAGGTGCTTACTCTTAATTAATTACGTATTCTGCTATTATTAGGACTCGGGCTCCTTATTTTAGATGGCGCGATAAGCCGTCTTAGCATATCTTTAAAACGAAAATGTATTGAGCGTAGTTGCAAAATGTTTAAATCGTAAATGTATCATTGCTAGTAAATGTAATGAGATAAGCTGAAACGAATAAAAAAAAACCCCAGATAGGTAGATACTAATGCCAACTTTTTTTGTAGACAGTCCAGTTATAGCCAATCAAGCGATTTTTTCCCCTTAACCCTATACTAGTCGCAATAAAATCAATTAATGAAGGCCATACAACATTTTTTGCTGTTTTCATCAGTCTCATTGCTTCATATGTTAATTTATGTCGTTTCTCGTAAACCGCAAAGAACTATCTTTTCTAAACATTAATTTTCATCAGTAGACAGTGTTACCGGCGACTTTATTATTACTGGAGGCCCGATAGTGGTCGAAAATCGACTATAATTCGTTTTAATTTCACGTTTGAAAAGGGGGTTCAAAGTTTTGCTTCACATATATGTATAAGAGTATGTATTGGTCATGATTGACATTCAATTAAGACAAACAATAATAATATCGCAATTTGACCAGATTTGACCAAACCAGTCTTTTTGATAAGTTATTCTGAGGATAAAAGACATGTATGTGTGAGTCAAATACACGGTAGTGTGCGTAATGTTAGTTTTATTGATTTAATGAATTCTAATGCATTTTTTTTAATATTGTTTTCTGCACTCGTTCTCTATACAATATTTTTTTTTAAACTAAAATAATATAATCCCTTTGTCATCTCTTTAATGAAAAGAGATGAGATGACTCGTTAATGATAATTGTACGCGTGTAAAAACTGCGGATTAGATAGGTGCAATAGTGGTCGGAACTATAAACAGGATTAATTTAAAAGGAGTGCGTATATTCAACGAGGTAATCTCGTCGAAATCTTAAAATTAAATTTTTAAGATTTGGCCTTATGTTTCTTCGGTAAAGTTGTTCAGTTTAAAAAACCTGATTACCTCGTTGAATATACGAACTACTCATATACATTATACATTAATGAATTGAACGTTTCTCAATGAATTTCATATAACAGGTTCCTTGGCCGTACTTATTAGATATTTTATTATTTTACAGTTAGGGATTATCGTACTTATACTATACCGATAGCAGTGTGGATAGTCTTGAAAAGTATATTATAATATGTGTATATAGAGTGCAGAATACTTTTCTTTAAAAAAATTGTATTTGATCTACGTTTAATGCTCATGCTCGTACTCACCGACCGTTATCTGCAAACTTACTTTTCATATCACTTCCTATAACTCGCACACCCGCTTTGTTTATAATTTTTTTTAACACCTTTCCGTTCAGCACACGTTAAATAAGTTAAGAATGATATTTCAATTACTACAATAACCCCTTAATACTTCCAATTCTATTGTTGCTAATGGACGCCCACGTTTTTTCGTTCCAACAAATTAAAACAGCATTCAAGGTTTCGTAATACACCCACGGCAACACAAACAAAAGGACTGTATAGAAACACGCAAATTTTTCTATATTAAAAAAATTAAATTATCGTCCATTCCGTACGGTTACAGCGTAAATAAATAATGAAAACATCAATGAAATCATCACTGAAAAGTGTGACGAAAGTTTGATTTATCGCAGTTTATGAAGTGTGGGGGTATTATGAGTCGAGGGATGTGTCGCGGGGGTGATGGTAATAGTTAGTGCTTACCATGGGGCATGATATCGCGGCGTGGTCTGGCGAGTCGCGAGCCGCGGCTCACGCGAGCAGACTGTTGCTCGCGGCCGGGCCGAGGCTGCGCGCGCACAGCCTGCTCGAGAGCGTCCCCCGCGCGCCCGCCGACCCCGCAGATGATGCCGCCATCCCGCCAACACGCCACGCGCCATCCTTACACCGACATGCTCTCCTTTGTCTCCAACTTAATTGTAACATTATATACGAATAAAGCTTGCGCTCAGCTGAGAGGAACGCGACAGAAACTTATTGCTACGGTAATTACTGTAGGGGTATATGCCATACTTTTCGGTCGGTAAAATGTTCTTGGTTTCGATCATGTCCATTAATTTCCTGATACTTTTTAAACAATCCTGAACTAAATATTCTAAAGTGACAATACTTAGTTCTGAATAATTATCATTCTCAGTTCCAATAGCGCTTTGAGAAGTTGTAGTCATTATAATACATTTAAATTAGCTTATATTAAAAAAAAACAATACCACTTGGTTTTTACGCTGACAACCTCCGTCTCTGGCTTTTGTGTTTCTGTGACCCCAAATTCGGGTTTTTCTTTTTTTTTATTCTGTATAATATTTTTAAGGTATTGAGTTTATAATCCACTCAATACATTGGGATAATCGAATTGCTAGATACTAAATTCATCCAAATAGACAATATATTTAAGGTATTGTGTCGACAGTTTCTTTAGCCCATAAACCCGGGCAAGAGAAACACCAGCACTTACCTTACGGTTTCTTTTATTTTGTCTATTAGTATATAGTGCCTTAAATATTTATACGTAAAGGTATATACTGTATAATGTATATAGTGCCTTAAATATAATATCTAATTCGATAAATTTGGTATCAATTCGTTATCGTATAAAATGCAGTTTAAACTCGATACCATGAAACTATAGTCTACAATAAATAATAAAGAACATCCCGAATTTTGGGTCAGAGAAACACAAACGCCAGAGACAGGGGTTACAAAATACGACTTCACATCAACAGCAACAGCAAAAACCTCACACATTATTTCTAAAATAAAGTGATTTTCTCTTGCCCCATCTGACTCTATATTTATTTATTATTAGAGTCTTATCTAACAAATAAAGTCTCAGATTGAGTTATTCATCTAAGATTAAAGTAGTAGGAAGAATGATTAGTATGTTTGTCCTATAGATGGCACCACCATACCGTAAACATAACCGCGTAATCTGAAGATAACACTGACGGAGTTCTACTTAGGTATATTAGCCCACACTAAAAAAAATTAAAGTAGTAGTCCACACTAGTCTAATTCACTCAGTAGGTACCTGAACATTCACACTAATCTACACTTTAATATTATAAAGCTGAAGAGTTTGTTTGTTTGTTTGTTTGTTTGAACGCGCTAATCTCAGGAAGTACTGGTCCGATTTGAAAAATTCTTTCATTGTTAGATAGCCTACTTATTGAGGAAGGCTTAAGGCTATAATTTGCAGCAGTAACCGATGATCACGCGAGCGGAGCCGCGCGCAACAGCTAGTTCATAATAACTGTTCTCTATTTAGTTGTTGAAGTGCGTAAGATTAGACTGCTAGGTTTGACTGAAAGTGCTAATTCTTGGTAGGTAACGCGGTTACAATTATTCTTAGCAGTCACACTGTATTTCTCGTTGTCGTTATGTTAATTTATCATATTATTGTGTTCGCGCTACATATTGGTACCTACTAGGACTAAATCCCACGGCATGTCAGTGAGGTGACGATAACAGTGTGGCATACACCTAACCACAATTTATCACCACTTCATAATAGTGAAATCCTTATACCTATTTGATATGATAACTTTGTCAACTTGGAACCAATATCTTTAACTTAATAAAATTAAATGGCAATTTTTGGTATGGTATAAACAAACAACAATTGTTTATGTAGTTGATTGGTTATTTGGTAAAATTAACAATGTATCGATGCAATCACGTGAAGTACCTATCTTTGCCTACTTAGGAACCTATTTTAATTGAGATGAACACAATAGAAAACACAAATAGGTAGTTGATAGTGTAGTACACAATGCATGTTCTATAAAGGTCATATTTTCAAGCAAATCGTAGTTACTTCGCTTGCAATATAAAAAAATAAAGGCTTCTAATTTTAGAACCCAAAAACAAAGTTTGATATTTATTTCTAGTTAGATTTCCACACAGCTGTGCAACGTAGTTAAATTAAGTAAAAATCTTTTTAGTGGCTATTTGTTCAATTTTACTCAACTCGCGTTTATTTGTATCTACCTAGAAGCATGTATATTTAAGCAATTTCTAGTTTTGAAAGATACGAATTACGGATACAATATTACAACCCCTTCCTTTCACCTTCTTAGGGGGAAGATTTCCAATAATCTATCTTTGGAAAATACGGATTTTCCTACAACCGTTCATCCTCTTTTTCATCCCCTTAGGGGTGGAATTTCCAAAAATCCTTTCTTAGTGGATGGCAACTTATTAGAATCCATCAACTGTCAATATTTTAAGATTCTAACCCCTGTAGTATTTAAGCTCTGCGTTGTTGAGTCAGTGAGAACAAGCAATTTTATATAGGAGGTATATTATAAATAAATAAATAAATTAGAATTACTGTCTTTGAATATAGTAGAAAAGGAGTTGAGAAACAATAAAAATAACATTAAAGCATGCACTTCTTTTATTTATTATATAGAGTTTAATTCTAAATCATATTGGTGGAATTCGTGGTTCATGTCCATTATCACTTTTTTTATTTTATTAGTTGTCATATTATTACACATCATCTTATCCCTTGGATCACTCCAACCGCCATTATTATCGACGTAATCAAAAATAACGAATTCATCATCTTCCAATTCTACATTGAGGTAAACTTCTAAATAGGGTGGAAACAAATTAGCTTTATTTGTTTCTTGCATGTTCATTATGTTGTAAATCACATCTTGAATATTTAATTCCTCTAAATATTCGTACGCATTCAAAGACTTTGTTTTAAATGCTCTAGGCATTACGCTAGACATCACCTTAAATCTCGCTCCATCTTTCCTATTTAGAGACAAGTAGAATAATGATCGAGACCACGAATAATCGTCAATGTAACAAAACAGATAATAATGTGCGGCTATCGTACTCCACACTGACGAATCAAAAGATAAGACACTGGAGTGATCCTTAGGATCCCAGGTATTAATGTCGACAGTATATGTTTTCATTTCAAAACGCAACGAAGGATTTTCCAAAGAAAGGAACTCACATTTTGTTACATAATTGCTTATAGTCTTCATAAGTGAATTCATGTAGATAAAATCTTCTGTTAAGTAAACGTCGCTTTCTAGAAAAGTAAATATTCCTTTATGATCCTTAATATAAGGTAAGTTTTCAAATATTTTGTTTAAGGTCCACCACCAATAATGTTTGGTTTGTGCAAGTAACGGGTCTCTAAATCGACCGTGTATGTCTGGCGAATATGCACCCGTGCAGTTTACAGACAAGGCAGTGTCTATATCCATATCTTGTAGACAATCACCAGGTTGAAAGCCTGGAAATTCATTAGGACTTATCTGCACTGAAAACGGGTAAAATATTTGTAAAACACGAGTAAAATCAATTTGTTTCACCAAATTGTTAACATTTTCATCAAAAGATGAGTGTGAAAATATTAGTAACGCATCTTCTATTCCCACTACTTGTGTTAATGAGATCAATAAATATTTTAGGTTTATTCTGTAGCTGTCAACAAATATAACAAAAATCGGTGCATTTGGCTTTAGGGGTCCATACAAATCCAAGTTTATTATCCGCTCTTCTGCATTATACTTTGTTATCATTCGTTTAATGGTTTTAATGTGAAGATTAGTTAATTTATGTTCTTTGAAGTTAAAGTATTTCATAGCACTCTTAGGAATCCTAGCTACCACCTCATCTTTATGAGATTTCTTTACGTTGTAAACAAGTACGATAAGAACAACAATAAATAAGCACCAACAAATACGTAACGGTGATAAAAAACCACGAACTCTTCTCAGTACCATAATTTGATAAAATATTCGAACATCACTAGAAAACTTACAACAAACACTAAACGATTGAGTAACATGTGTCAATTTGCATATGTCATCATGCATAACTCTGAGTCTCTGAGTGCATATCATTCATTCCTGTGAAGTCAGATCTCTGTGTCCGGTCCGTAAAAAAGTACTCTTTGATAACATTTAAGAGTAGTCTTTATTACTAACATATGCTCTTTGGTCTTACTAAAACTTATGCTATTCGTTTCTACTCTAAACTGTTACAGGTCGATCATCTTTAGCCCTGTATAACCAGTGTCTTGCCAGTCAAATCCATACTTAGATATGGGTCAATACTAGGTAGGTGGAGCTGGGTGGAGCCGAAACTAAATAAATACTTAATTATATAAAAAAAAAAACTAATTGTGGCCAGGACTTAGATGGTGAAGATAGGGAAGACCGAGAATGATAAGGTCACGTGTCTTACAAAAGATGGCAGGAGTAGATAGGATCAAAGACATTGTAATGTAGTAGGATAAATGCGGCTGGCAAAAGAGCAGTTAGCTCGGAAAATCTGAATTTCAGGCACTTCTGAACGTTACCTAATAGTAGTTGTGTCTCAGAGTTGCGTATTTCCAAAATGTCATTACTATGGAGAAGAGCAGCGAAAAAACGCTTAGGTACTTATTTAAAATGATAAGGTTTTTTATATATAGCCGACGATGGAAAATATGTTGACAAAATAAAAATCTGTAATCAGAATGAGTATTCAGCGCCTCATAAGGGGCATTGAACCCCAATAACATGGCACGGAAGTCATTCTAAGTTTCTTTAAGTATGATTCGATGTGACGACTGACGGTGCCAGCTTAGTTCAGTAGTGAGTCCGGTGCATCAGGACCACTACAAAACCTGGGCAGACAAACTAGCTACCATCAGTACAGTACCATCCTTGTCGGTTGACTAATCTCTACACCGTGGCGTGAAGTTACGTTACTCAGTATGCATAATACTAGCTAACCCGCCAACATTGATTTGCAATAAAAAATAAAACTGGAAGATAGCCACGCATATCACCTAGGTGTAGTAAATATTTAACGACCGATTTTAAGTATTTGATAGGTATCAGATCTACATAATGGGTAAAGAAAATTCGTAAAAATCGTTGAAACCGTTTTGGAGGAGTTCGATAACTGACCAGAGATTTTTATTAGACGCCATCGAGGTCTGCGTTCGCAGCGACGAATGAGCAAGACCGGTCCGCGGTCAGCTAGATGCCCGCAGCGATCTGGTGCAGGTGCAGCATCTTATTGGTATTGCAAAATATGTCGAGGCCACCAACACGCCAAAATAGATCCAGATTACTCAGTTAGGTACTAGGCACTTACCTACTTAATTTTCACACTAAGTACTATCCAACGGCGAACACAAAATCAATTTAAACCTGCATTTTAATCAATTATAGATTCTGTGTATGATCTGCACTGAGCAAACGTGATAATTATCTTTACGAGAGGTCGTTAGACTTCAGTGGAATAGTGAAGACTGGTACCTAGGCATAATTTTATTGCTCTAGATATTATTGTACCCCTGATTTTGAATCTGATACGACACAAATTTTAATGTAAAAAATAAAGAAGGAAAAAACGAGTATTTAATAAATAAAAGCCTTTATTTATACCAAAAATTTATTTAAGAGTAACGTTAAAAATACATTGGTCCAGTCAGGCACCTACAGGTACGAGGAAAAAATATGTTACAAACACTCGATTTAATTTAATATAATCTAAGTATTTACCTAACTTATTCAGTTTTCTTCCTAAGACATTAGCTGGCAAACACTTAAATTAGGTACAAATAGTGTCTGAAAGAGTAAGGTCTAGATACAATTAATTTAGAGTCAAATTCAAATTTATTATTTAACTAGCTTCTGCCCGCAACTTCGTCTGCGTGGACTTCAGAATTGGGTCCAATAAGAAATGAAAAATGTGAAAGTAATAAAAAATGGAATAAAATTTTCACCCGTGTTATCGCTTACGCTGTAATAGAGAAAAATACCAAAGCTGCCTAAACAATTTTAAATTGTCCCTCGGGAACTACTTAAGGAATCGGGATAAAAGGTAGCCTATGTTCTTTTCCATGTCCAAGGCTACATGCATGCCAAATTTCATTCAAATCCGCTCAGCCGTTATTGCGTGATTGAGTAACAAACATCCAATATATATAAAGTTATATATTGGTATAAGGATAAAGTACCGCAAACTTATCTGAACCGGTGGCCAAGTCTGGAACTAATATAATTTTCCTCATTTCATTTTGTGTACCTTTTATCAGATATAAAATAATCGGGAATTGAGATTTAATTTACGCCTTGTACACTTGGGCGACGGTATTACTTTCCCTAAAAACCACAGAAAAATAATTATTATACCACTAATTAATAAATTCAACTACAGCGACGCCATCACCGGGTCAGCCCCCCTAGCCAAGTGACATTTCTACAAGCGATAACGATGATATACGACGATGATAGATAAAGTATAAGTGACATTCAATGCATGAAAGTGACAAGTTTAAGTCACGTGACTTATCGAAAACTGTCATTTCCATACATTTAATATAATCAATAATGGAAGTGATTTGAAGTGATGACAAGAAAAATCTTTGACCAGGGTAAGTGCGCCAATTGTCGGTCACCCCCCAATGGTACGAGAGCTGGCAACATTTTCGAGAAGGCATTTTAGTATGGCTGGATATTTAATATGTTATTCGGCATAGAATGTAGCATAGAATAGGTCTGGCACCTGGGACCGGTTGCGTTTACCTACTAGTGCGCATCCCATTTATGAGGGTAAAAAATCCAGTTCTAAACTCATTTTACTTAGTATAAATTATTTTTGTTTTATATGGTTTGGCGGTTCCTTAGGATATAGAATCGAATTGCCAAACACTTTGGGTGTTGGCGTGTTGCCGACAACGTGCCAGACGCGATCAAAGTATTAAGAAAAATAAAAAAATAAGTAATTTTAGGCTAGATGAAATTTTAATATGTTATAGTTCAAATACAACATATTAGAAGTATACAAATAGCATATTAAAAAGCCAGACAAAAATTCCGGTGCAAAATACATGCTAGACCACGTTATATTACCGAAATCGGGTGAGGAAAACGTGCATTTTAGTTTTCCTTTGAGATATTTAGATATATATTAGTTGTTATAGCTTAAGAAATACACAACCGGATCGAATAAAATAATTACCAATCAGATAAGCATTTGTTATGTAAAGCAGTAAAATCACGATGTTAATAAAAGTATGATAAATTATGTCGAAAGTGTTAAATACTACCAGTACCTACATACCTACAAGAGCAGAACATGGTTACCTATCTAAATACATAACAAACATGTATTAGACGGATTGAACATGGTAAATTGGTAAGAAGAAGTAAAGGTAAAATCAGAACATAATTATGGTGTACCTTTTCTTTAAAACTTTTCTTATTTTGGTGTCTACAATAATTTATTACTACCTACTACTTCTGTTGGATATAGGATAACCCAGAAAAAAATTGTTCGCAGTAGACTCGTCGAAATACGTTAAAATAAAAAAACCCTTATGTAATGTTTTTTTTTCATTATTTACACGGAAACACCTTGGTGGCATACATACCGTTGTTGATAAAAAATAAAACGCGACGACCCAATAAGAGATACGCGTTTAAATTAAGGGTAGACCAGGGACAGTTGTAACATATCTACCGAGATATAAGACTGTATGTGTATTAACAATTGTATCTGGCTGTACCTGTAAAATAATAAAATCACATAGTCATCATAATATAAAAACAAATAAAGTTAAAAAGATTTTTCCAAGCTTTTTGTCGATTATTTAAAACTTATATAGGGGATTTCAATAAAAGTTTTAGAATATTGTCAAAATTATCATATTTTAATAATAGTTTTCACTGTCCCCCATGATGGACCAAGGCCAACATTAGATTAGGGTTTGTTCGCACTCGACACATTCAAACTATCAAACTTTTTTCTGAATTGCGTATTTATTTACGTACCCAGTATAATATAATAATATATTAAGTTACCGCTTATAATATGTATTACGTACGCGGTTCAAACCTGATACCTTTTATTAGTACTCATTGTAAACTGATGGCGACAGAGCAAACCAAGGTTAAAACCGTTAAGGGGCCGACATTTAGCGATAATTACCCTAAGTTTTACCAAAAAACAGTGTAAATTTCACGCAACCAAATCAACATTTTTTACTTGAGAGACAAGACCCTCAAACGACACAACAAACCTGGATCCTGTTCAGTTGGGTTTGGCATCTCCAAAAAATTGCTTTTCATAAGTATTTATGTAGCAAAGTCGGTAGGTAAAAACTTAATCCGCAAGGTAGACAATTATTACTTTCTAATGATTATAGGAAACAATAATAACATTATTAGGTGCATGTTCAATAATGGAATTAGAAATTAATTATTTTTTCATAGATTGTAGTAATAGCATTCATGAAATTGCTAGCATTATACACAAGCCTTCGCCAAAATATTAATGTTTGTTTTTTTTATTATATACCTACCTTAACCATTCCATAAGTACCAACCATGATCAATAAGCAGCTTTACAAAAGTCCTACAAATTTCAACGAAATCTTAAAAATATGAAAAATAAATAAAGAAGATAACAAATAAATTAAATTAAAGTTACTCGTACTCGGCCAACACGCTTTACCGGCATACGTACTTACTTACTTTTACGGCTTACATACATACCACAACACATTTTGTAAATGCCGCGTTTCGACCGTCAAGCTGGCAGCTTCGCACTACCAACACAAAGAAGCGTTGACCTATCTCGATAACGCCGTTAAAAAGTGTCTTTTGCAGTTTCAACTTAGTCCAAATAAATTTTATTGAATTTAGCTAATAGATACAGTCATTTTATGTCAATTTAGTTCAACAGTGTCATTCCAAAACATTAATCAGTCGTTCAACTGTACTGTATCCGGTTGCTTTATTTCGCTACCAGGCGGCGCCTCTAGTACGACGTCACTCGTGTATCTATAGTTTCCTTCTGTTTTGAAACCCAAGCTTAGTGATTTAGTTCCTTGAGAAATATTAAATACGCGAAAAGTGTTAAAAAGTGTGATTCTACGGTATCATAAAGATGGAAAAGAGGGTCGCCTTGGAATTGAGAGGAAGAAATCCGTCACAGGTAAATGGAATCAATTTTTTCGGGATATTGGAATGTTTTGTCGATACGTATTTCATCAAGTACATAAATGTTACACTTAAAAATTTAGATTATCGTCAATGAATCACTATAATTTTCGGTTAGTATTCTATAAACGTGCCGCAGCACGAAAATCCACTTCCTAATTAAAGATGTGGCATTATTATGTATAGAAATTAGCCATTGCCGATTGTTACGTTTCATTCATGTGCACATAATTATTACACGTTCTAATGAAGTATCTGATTATGCTACTGTTTCCCGTGCATCAATGAAGTTATTCGTGAATTATAAAACTGACCATCGAAGAAGATATAGCATTTTCGATGTAAATATTCATATATTGAGGTTAAGTGTCGAAACTTATGGATGTCGAACCGCGGACGTGTTGATTACCCTTATTGAAGACTAATTACGGCAAAATAGATAGACCTCGCATCTAATTTGTGTATAAAACTTTAGTTGCACATGTGTATTAGGTAATATTTATCTCAAAAACTTAGCGCTTCGAATAGAAGGCTCATTGATTGTGTTGTCAATGTCAATAGTATTTTATGAAATTTACAACTAAGTATTACGTTCGTTGTAATTACATTGATTAGAAAAAAACTAGATATTGCAAAAGATTAATGTTTAATTCTACTACTTGGTTCTATTCTTCTGTTACCTACTGCTCTAAGTAAACTTTACGTGGTACTGTAGTTAGAAACCAAAATAATTTCGCGCCCTTTCACCCGAGTAGTTTTTACTCATCGGTAAGGGTTGGAATGGCTAGTTATTTATAGAAAACTGTGTTGAAGGTTTCACTGCAAATTCTTATATTGCTATTTCGAACTATTTACACTTTAACTGCAGTCATATTATTGACGCACGCCTTACCAATATAGCGGCCATTTTTATTGCGTCGCGATGATTCGTGTCATCCGCCATTGCAAAGTTTAAAACGGATCTTATTTCTATTCGCAACTAAAACACCGGGAATACATATTGTGGTCCAAACAATAATACGAACACATCCCTTTCATGTTCCAATGAATATTTCTCGGAAATAATCACTCATTTGTTAGATTTTACAAACTACGCCTGTGTCTCTGACAACTAACACCATTTTGACGTTTTGGTTGAGTTGACTTTGCTTTCAATAAATGCATATCAAGCCAGTATCATTACTCATTAAATGAATTTCTTATCAATAAATATTCTACAAGGTTTGACAGGATTTAAAAATAAAGTCACGATTTTCTATCACAGTGCAATAACACCATCATCTTTGCAGCATAATACTCGAAAATGTATACCTACTCTAACATATCAATCTAATAACCTTTATGTAGATGGCTCGGCACTTGCGTTAGCTAGGGGTTATATTATTATTGTATTTCGCAAATAAATTAAGTAACATTTTAGTAAAATAAAAACACAACAGGCTTAATTTTTTTTATTTAATAAAAATGAAACTTCATTAAAATTACTATAGGTACTTATTAACATTTTTTTTTACAGGTGAAAGAATTAAACCTGGACAATTGCAGAAGTACTAATATAGTTGGACTTACAGATGAATATACCAATCTTGAAAACCTCAGTCTCAATAATGTGGGTCTCACCACACTTAAAGGGTTCCCAACACTGCCTAAGCTCAGGAAACTGGAGCTATCAGACAACAGAATATCTAATGGATTAAACTTTCTCAATGGTTGTAAAAAATTAACACACCTCAACCTATCAGGCAATAAAATCAAAGATTTAGAGACACTGAAACCATTGGAGGACTTTGAGAATTTAAAAAATCTTGACTTGTTCAACAATGAAGTCACAAGTATCGAGGATTACAGGAGTAAGGTGTTTGCACTACACCCGTCACTAAAATACTTAGATGGGTAATTAACTCATTTCTTCTTGTTGCATGAATAAAATAAGGATATTAAATCAACACATTATTGTTTTTTATTTTCTATTTTATAGATTTGATAAAGAGGACAGAGAAGCAGAGGACAGTGATGCAGAAGAAGAAGATGAAATGAATGGCAACAATGACAGTGAAGAAGGTTAGTATGTGGACAATATTAATGATCTATGTAAGCATATAAGTATCCCTTAATTTAGGAGGGAAGACCTTAGATGGTTTTCCATTCTAATTCTTGTAAATCATAGAGGATGATAAAATAAAAAAGGAGTCTTGAATTTTATAAATATTTCCAATAAGACCTTCCAAATTATTGGGTATCTAAAACTATTTTCATACAGTGTAGAGTAAGTTCAATATGCGTTTTGGATCAGTATAATCCAAGTTTTTTTGTCATTTTAAACAATTTGATTCCAATAAGTACCAAAATATATTAATACCATGTTGATATCTTGTAGTCCCATAGGAAAATGTGATCATATTAGAATCCTATACTTTCTTAACATTTAGTAAAGGATTGTATCTACTCTCTCATTAGTATTCATTACATACTCCTATCAAATAAACTTGTCAAGTAATGATTAATCTAAAGAAGTAATATTACCAAAAATAATATTATAAAAAAAAAACATTTATTTGAATTACGCTACTATGTACCATTTTTTCAATATCAACATATAAGTAGACAGCACACTGATTTATCCACTCTACCGCTTTCTAAGTGCTCTAGCTAGGGAGAAGCAACAGCGCAACAAACTCCCTGAGAAACTATCATCATTGGCATCATTGACATTTCACAAACTAATACAACTCATTGACATTTATAATTAACAAGCCAGGTTACAAGCTTCATAACAGCTAAATACTGCCTTACAGATTTGGACATAGATTTGGGTCCATTGGTGATAGATGATGATAGTATATCAGAAAAGCCGGCAGAAGAGAGAACCTCTCTACCAATGATATTGTACACTGTTTATGGTCTGCTATTCCACATGGGTTTCCTTTTAAAGAGTAAGCATCATTTTATTTGTTGGTGATGCTCATATATTATTTTTCCTATAATCTTTCAGAAGCTTCATAATTAATGTATTAGTTTGGTTTGGTCTTTTCTTGTGCTGGCTGATATATTATTTAACTTGTATATGTTACTTTTTATATTATGATGTGGTTGAAATATAGTTTGGTTGTTTCATTACTTATAGGGTCAGAAGTGGAAGATGAAGACGAAGAAGAGGAGGATGTGTCACTCAGTGCAGTCTACAATGATAATCTTGGTAAGTTTTATATTACTTACAATCTATGAAATATACAACCATGAAAGTACACATCAATACAAAGATCATCAAATTGCATAAAAACAATGCACACGACGCTTTGCCTCGTCGAACGACGAGATTTCTTTGCATTTGTTGGAACATGGGCGGTGCGACGGCGCAACATTGATCTAATACACTGGCATAAAGTAGTCTTATAGGTTACATCGTCACAGCGCACCATGTGCTCGCTACCACTTATTTGAATGTAAAACGGAGCGACAGCGCAGAATCATCGTGTGCTTTTGCTATTAGGGATATTACAAATCATATTATTTAAATCTTACAGAGGAAGAGAGTTCAGCCAGTTCTTTGTATGATGGCAGTGACGTAGAGGAAGAAGAGGATGTAGATGATGAGGAAGCGGAGAATGACGCAGACAGAGAGCATAATTCTAAAGCACGAGGTGAGTGCAGTTTTCTATGAGAAAACAACTTAAATAAAATAGGTTTTAATAATTGATAACACTTTTAACATTTCTATTGTATCTTGTATAGATGGTGAAGAAAACGCTGACGGCGAACCAGAAGAAAGCACTCGAGGTAAAAAACGAAAACACGAGGATGATGACGAGAATTGAGTGTTGCCTTAAGCGGAATTATCTTACTAGTTTGTAAGTGTACAGCGCTCCGATGCATCGGACAATAAACCTGTTCACAATCACGACACCCGCAGTCATCCCCGTAGACTAGTTGTCATTCGTGAGATTGATACCGACACCCAATGAGGCTAGACTCGATCGCTTTTAACCTAGACTTAGGCGTCCTGAGGACGTCGTACAATTTGATAATGAAGTTATTCTATCATTGATTAATGTTGATGTCTCAATAGACACATATTGTGTGAAATCTGTAGTTTGTTGTCCGACAGTTAATGTTTCAATTAAATTGTTTATGTAATAATCATTTTTTATTCTATTGATATGCTTAATTTTAGTCTAATCATTGAAAAGGAAGTGCATGATTTAAGGATTTTAATAGCTCTCATTTGATCTACAGTTATGGTGAATTGTATTAATTAGCTATAAGTAAAGGAAACATGACTAAATTGTTTGAATAAACTGTTCCATGCCCTTGGAATCAATTACAACTATTCTGACATGGGCGCCGCCTGTTTTTTGATGACCAAGTTAGACTGATAAAGACATACTAAAAAATTAAATAATATGATGACATTGATGTCAATTTTCATGTAGAGAATTATTTACTATAATTACAAATTATGATAATGTATAATATTCATCGACATCCATGATTTCGAGTAATAAGGTATAAGAGGGATATAAATATTTTTACAAGAACAAAAGCATATAAGTACCTCTCATAATATTTATGGAAAATTTCCGGTTTCTCAAGACTAATTTGCAAGATATGTATTTAACATTATTAACCTTTTCTTCGCCAGAAAATGTTTTATAGAAGTCAACTTTGGAAAGCGATTGTGGCTACGACAATGTCAGAGAATGGCATAATACTTGTAAACAAATTAGCTTAAGACTTCGTTGGCAGCTGATATGTAGACTGGAAGCGGTTGGCTTATCGCTGTAGTTAACCTCGTAAAATATTTGTTGAATCATAGTTTGTTAATTATAAATTTCAATTAAGTGTTGTGTTTAATAAACTTGAAATACATTAAAGAAGTTAACATATTAATAGCAGAGAGAACTAATGTTTAAGTATTCTAAACTGAAAAACCTCATTAACAGTAATGGTTACTTTAAGATACACTCAAATTTCGTACAACGCCTGTTCTTGGAAGGTTTTTTCTGGTAAATATGTAATGTAAGAAATATTTGAACTAAATGGTCCAAGAACACAAAATTTATAAAATAATACCATCATAACTAGATCAAACTCTTACTTAAAATAAACATCAACTGTTTTATTATTCATTATGTTTGTTAAATTAAATTGACAATAAAATGATGGGTACATATTTTTATTAAAGTTGCATTTTTTTTTTGCAATTGTTGTAATTGACTATGGTCTATAGGCGTTCAAAAGGTTAATATAAATTAAATGCTTGATTTGTTTGTGCAAAAATTTTACTATTATCATAATCTCTTCACGGGATTGTACAAATGCAATATCAAAATATTCGTAATCTCACTAATGATAACTGAAAATGTTCAGTAAAACAATAAAATTTCAATGGGCGTAGTAAAATATCTTAATCCGATTAATTAGATCAAATCTTTGACGTCTCATAAGTTCAGAGAGTATTTTTCTACAATCTTTTTAAATTTTAAATAGCAATTTATGCACTTATGAATATCAATGAAATGTTTGGTTGATGCATCATGGTGTACGTGCCAGATATGTTGAAGAGAATTTTAGTTAATAATTTTATTATATTGTGTAAGTCATTAAGTTTAAGTAATTTACAACTTTGGCCTGTTGATATATATTATATATAATCCTATTAAGACTTTATTTCTGGGATTGTAAAATAAAAGCTAAACATAATAATTTGTTTATTTTATCCTTACGATTTTATTTGAAATCTTTTGGATTTGATATATAATATTCTACGCAATTTTCGTGTAATTTGAAATCAACTACTCAACAAGCTGGGTACGGGTTCTAACAAAATTACCCACTGTTCTTTCTTTTAATGAAACATTTGAGAACTTTTAAGATTTAATTACGACAAAAATCACAAAATAACAACAACACTAGTGTCAACTAATTTGTGGTTCCAAAAATTGTTGCAATAGTACATTATCAATAGGTATTACCAGATTTTCACTGCCGTCGTAAGTCCGTTTCATTTTTACCAGTTTATGATCCAGGAATTCTGTGAGTTGGGCTCTTAGTGCGAGGTCTGAACTAACTAAAAACTGTTCTCTGCATTTTGAATACAAATCCTTAAATGGCAAACCTGTAAATGGGATAGAAACAGATATGAAAAAAAAACTACAAATCGAAACATAGATACTTGCATAGAAAATATTAATATCAAAAAGCTTTCGCTTTTTTTAGCATAGATTATCTAAAATTTCAAGATTATTGTTAACTAGCTGCACCCCGCGGTGCTACCTGCGGCTTTTAAGATAACATAATTTTTCGAAAAAAAAAATTCAAAATATACTTCGAGTCAGACTTGCGTACCGAGGGCACAAAGACCATAATTTTTATGTTTTAATTACAAATGTATAGTTTTCAGACTTTCCCCTGTACAGAAGATATAACGTGCCACTAGGTCAATGAAGTACTTAACAAATAATGATTCCCTTGAGAGTGACAAATGTACCTACGTTTATTGCGGTATATATGGCTGTATCTTTTTTTACGTTACGTCGTTCCCAGCTTCAAGAGGCAGTATGGTTTTAATTTCTACTTTATACCTCCACGCGTTCTCGAGATAAAGTGTCTTGACAGACAGACGGACGGACAAGAAATCCGTCCTATACGGGTTCCGAATCTTCCTTTTCAGGCATGGAACACTAAAAAATTACGTACTGTCGAAAATAGAACCTCCTCCTTTTTGAAGCCCGTAAAAAGTACCCTACATGTTAATCCAAGGTATCGGCTACCTACATACCAATTTTATCAAAATTGGTCCAGCCATTCGAGCGTGAAGAGGTAACAACACAAAGGAGGATGCACAAAATCGTCCCCATCCACCAACAGATTTAAAAAGTATCTCAGTTTACACGTCTTGGCAGCCAGATTATTTTTTACTATGACGACATTTGACGTAGGTATGGGGTATTCATTCTAATTGAATTTGAAATCATTTTATTTTTTAATTTATGTTTTTCAATTTACTCTAAAAAGAAAATTATTGAAACAATAATTAATGGAAGTATTATCTGCAGAAACACAATTTAAAATAAGTAACATTACATTTTCTGCCACTTAATATACAAAATAAGTGTATTCTTTGATAGTTTAGTGAGAAAAACAATAACTAAAAGAATATAATAAACAGTGCCTACTAAAAAACATTGTAAAACAACAGAAGTTTTGGCGCATACGCAGAATTTCAGGTAAGAAGCCGTTATCGCCGTCGCTGCGCTCGCGCACCTCAGTCTTGACTAGTTCATTTCGCCGTGTTTACGTTGTTCACCTGTCTTTGTGTTTGTTACGATTATGTTTTGACCCCTGCTTGTTTATTGGACCATCTGATTGCTTTTCGTTAGACCCTGGCACGTTTACTGGACTGTGATTTACCAACATGGAGATTGGACGCCGATGTGTTATGTATCCAAGATCTGTTTTGCAACAGAGGCGACACATTTTGCAAAATACTTTGATTCAAAGTGGTCCGGAGTTAGTTGCTTATATAAATATTTTTCTGTTTTTTTTTCATGAACCCCATTGTTTTAGTTGAAAAAAATATTATTAATCTTTTCATTGGTCGTCATAAGAATATTAAAACAAATCCCAAGTCTGTTGGTAGGTGGGGACAGTGCCCCTACAATTTTGTGCATCCCCCTTTCGAATTTATAACATTGTTGTGATTACTGCTCATACTTTAATCTAAGTTAAATAAAACGTAAGTTTTTTGGTTGCTTACATGATCTCTGAAACCACCAGTCTGATTGAAAACTATTTTTGGTGTATTGGATAGACTGATTTTTGAGGAATAGTGTAGGAATCTTTTATTTTAGTAAAGGAATTGATAAAACACATAATTCGGGTCGCAGGGGACAGCTTGTGTTTTATGTAGTGATTATTAATACTTTATGCAAGAAACCTAGTCAAAGCGACTGTACACCTTTAACAGAATAAATACCTTGATAATGCGCCTGCTTTTGATTTTCCAGCTGATATTCGATGATGATTTTAAATATGCCTTTAGCGTTCGAAGTAAGTGATTGATAAACACTCTTGAGGGAGGAAAGCTGAAGTGCGCCACTGCGATGTGTCATCAGGGAGTTTTCATACGATGTCTCTTCAAGGTAAGGCATAAAAGTTGTGACATCCCACCAAGTAAACTTAAATTTACTCAGTTTCGTATGGTCCCACACTGAAAAAGGAATAATATCGAAAATTTATATACCTATAGACACTGCAGTCACTAAAAGACTGGAAATTTTAATATGTAGTCAAAACTAGTGTAAATGAATATGATTGGATAACCAAAAGACCAGCAACCAATCATATCTCATCCAACAAATTTTTATATTGAGCGCCCGTTCGAGATCCAGGAGTGACTACAGCAATTTTATAAGAATAAATAAATTTTTAATGCTTAAATAAATCAGTAACTTATTAGTTGCTAAAATTCAGAAGATATAATAAACGTCATTGTGCCAAATGATTCTTGCTCTTCAATTTTATATTTCGTTTAAATTTATTTTGTAGCTACTGTTGATTTCTAGTTTTCTTTCACTCATCAATCACTTAAGACATGAATAGATATTTAATTATTATGAGCACTTCCATATCATACACAATAATATAATTATAATACTTACACAATGGTGCGTTGATATGATCTATAGTCGCAATTGTGTGAACATTCTTAATTTGCGATAAACTGGCCAATGTTGACTGGGCTTTCGAATTTCGCAACATAGTCCCATCTATATTATGAACAATAAGAAACAATTCCATTCCATTCTCAGTCAATTGAGTATCTATCAAGTTGACTACATCTCCTATGTTTGAAGGCACGGTATTATTTTCTAATAGATCAATTACAATTGTTTCCAAAATACTTTTCACTGTTAAACTTGGAAAAAACCCATTGATTACAATGCATGGGAAGTCTTTAAGCTTCTGTTTTTGAAACTGTTGAAGCAGTGATCGTTTTGAGCCAATCCCATATAGTATGATGTTAAAATTTTCGCTCATGACATACAACCATTTATTATACAGTTGTTTGTGTGTCTCGCAAAGATTGTTAATACAACTTTTATGTTCTGATGTTAATTCAATATTTTCAGATTCATTTTCATCTATATTCAAGTTTTTGAGTCGCGCTAGTGTATGGTCAGATGTTGCTATCTGTAACAATATAAAATTGTAGTCTGATGACATAGATTAACCTTGAGGTTTAAAAGTATAGTATATAATTCTTCTTTTTTGCCCTTATTCCATTCATTTAGGGTTGGCGCAATGTGTATTTTCCATCCATTCATCTCCATTACTCGTCATCGCAGCATCCACTCCTTTCTTCTCCCTTCTCACATCATCATTCACACAATCCATCCATCTCTTTTTCGGTCTCCCTCTGCTTGTATTCCCTTCACAGTCATACAGACATAGTATGTAAAAGTATAATGTCTTTATAACATTATGCTCTACAGTGGTGAAAAGTCTCTTTTATTTATTTATACCTAACATATTCAGCAAACTAGCTTGATGGTATAAAATATAATCCATACCAAGGATGGTAGGTATGGATTACATTTTATATTAATTTTTTTGTAATAGAATAAATATTACCGTGGCTATAAAATATTTATAATGTCTTATTGCCACACCACTTCCACAATTATCTCTCGTACATTTTAAGCTTTAATTTGCATATTGCTATAGGTATTGGCAAACATATAAGATCTACCTTACAATTTGATCTTACTTCAATTTGTCTGTATGAAGAACATAATAAATAGATAAGCCCTTCATATTACAATATAAATTGCATAATTTATTAGGATCCTTGAGCTATTTTTTTTTATACCATTCTAAACATTTCCATATAAATTTAACTACATGTTTTTATGTTATATTTATATTGATATGATAACATACCTTTTTACTAGAATGCATCATGAAGTAATTGTCAGGAGTAACAAAGTATTCTGAATCATTCACTTTTGTTTTATTATTTTTGATTTTGGGAACTTTGCCAACAGTTTTTTTCATTTGCTGTGTTTCTTCCACTTCTTCATCAGAGGAAGCAGATGAAGATGCAGAATCAGTCTGAAAAAAGTAATATCCATAATACAGTAGCAATTTATTGAGTGCATGAAAGCTTATTACAGTATTTATAAGTAGGAAAAGTCTTCAGCATATCCATTTTCCAAGTTATGTTGGGGTTGGCTTCCAGCCTTACCTGACTCTGAGCAAAATACTGTATTTAGAAGTAGTAATATTTATAAGTAATAACAATATATTATTATTTTACCTCATGATTACTTCCTTCAGGCACAAAGTCACTGCTGCTGCCACCAGAAAAATCACTGTCAGCACTATCAGAATCTACTTCATTAATAATTCCTGGAAAAAAAAAGTTCACATTAATACATATATATTATATGAGTAATGATTAGTTTCTTTTTCAGTAATTAAATAAAACTTTATTTTAATACTTACTCTTTTTTATTATGTCTTTGACATGTTTAGGTGTTGCTTCTGTGACTTTGGTATGAGGACTATTTAGTAAGGCTGAATGTATCAGTTTCCTTGGTGTTTTCATTGGAGATTCAGCAAGTTTTGGAGAATTACTGATGGCTGCTTTAACTTTATTATGTAAATCATGCTTAGTGTGCCGAGATTTAAACTTGAACATATCTTGTCCTTCCACATCATCATCACAGAATAATGCTGTAAATACATTGAAATTGTGTGTTATAATCATTGATTTTAATAGACTGATAAGACTATTACTGACCATATTATCATAATTAGCTGGTTATTTTAACCACAGCTCAGTTGGCTTGATATACATTTGTCAATTTATTTAGCAGTAACTGACTATTTTTTTAACGTGAAGTATAATGAACCAAGAATCACTATAAATTTATTTAATTTTATCATAGTTTATTGAAGAACCTGCTGATAGATACCTGACAGAGTACTTGTCGCAGACCATGTTTTTAACCAAACTTTTTGAACTATGTAGTAGTATGTTTATCAGTTCTCTGGTTACCATAGTACAAGCTCTGCTTAGTTTGGGATCAGACGGCCGTATGTGAGATTGTCCCAAGATATTATATTATATTATAAAAAAAACTCATTTGATTGCAATGTTCTTACAGATTTTGTAGGTTTAAGGCATATAATCTTGCAATCTACAGAATACATACTTATACTAAATAATTTCTCTATAATGTTGAATACATCTGAACATTGCAATTGTTTAACTATTGTGACAACTGGTAGGAGAGTTGAGATGTTATAAATAATAGTGTAAGTAACTGTTATTTATATTATACCTGTAGGTTTCTGTGGGGCTTCATTCTGATCATTGTCACTGTCCTCATCAGAACTAGAGATATCTTTGTAAGTTTTTTGCTTAGTTGGTGTTAGGTCAAGGAAATCACCAAACTTCTTTGGTTTTACTCTCACTCTAGTAGTTCTCCTTGATGGTGATGAAATATTATCTGCATCTGTAAATCACAATTATTCGAAAAAGTCTCAGAAAAAAGTGTATTCAGCAAAAGAGATCCTAGCAAGATTGTTGTACCAAAGTGCAGAACCACTCTGTGCCACAAAAATTGTATGTTAATGTGTGTAAAAAATTTTTACACACATTAACATACAATTTTTGTGGATATAGATTTTTACTAAAAATCTATAATAAAATACCCCAAACTATCAGAGAACTTCCATTAAGATTATTTAAAGTAAAAATAAAGCAATGGTTGGCACAAAAATGTTATTATACAATTAAGGATTTTTTTAAGCAAATAAGTAATTAGAATTTATGTCATAAATAATATCACAACTTCTACATTTAATAATAATTTGTCATTTATATTTTATAATTTTGTAATGAATAATAATGTAGTTAGACTAGTCTATGTTCTGGGTCACTCAGGCCATCAGACAATTTCTTTCATGTTAATGTACCTGCCCGACTGGGCCTTAATTATTGTATGCCCAAACGGGCTGATTGTTGTACTATATATATACCCAGCACCTGTAACCAACACAATCAACACAATAAAGATAACATTACATTACTTTACATTATTTTGCTTTAGATTGTTTGTGTAAACAAATTTCTCAGTGCTAGAATACTGTGAAGTAAACAGTATAAAGTGAACTGCACTACTGTAATAGGCGCTTGACACAACTTAAAAGCAGTAGTTTCACTAGGTACTAATATCATATTATTATATATCCTAATACTTAACTATGTACTTTCATAAACATCTAATAGGGTTATAGCCCGTGACTATGGCTTTTTCAACAGATCAACAGCGTTATTATTTATTTATTTACCGATTAAATAAAGAGGTACTAATGTGTAACTGTGTGTGTAATAAAACACTTGAAAGAACGCTGCATTATTTAAATTAAATTTAACATAAAAGGGTACTCACTTGAACCAGAGTCATCAACTGAAAAACGCAGGCGAATGCCAGAACCACCACTGGTCATTTTTAAACAGTATGAAAAGTTATAAGAGGTTATTTTATCAAAGTCAACCTTAGAAATAATTGTGTTTAGAAACGGACTGTATTTAAAATTAACCTGCCGCCAAAATATCTCCCTTCATAAATGACAGCTGGGGCACTTGCTTGCTTCAAAGTTCAAGTACCTTCAATCATGTAAAATGTACTCTGTGCCTTCAATTCAATCAATCAAATCAAGTCTTGACTTGCTAAATCATGGCTAAATCCACAGATTAGAGACTAGTAATACAGATGCGACAGTCACTTTTCAACCAGTTTCCAAGTAGTCCGTTTTGGCGCTAGTGGCGCAGTAGTTTGACATGACGACTAGGTAGTTACACACACATCTACAAGGCTTAGTGATGTGATGATGCCTTGATATCTGCTATCGATAACTAGTGTTGTGCTGATTTGTCGATACTAATTAAATTTATCGATATGGTCCTTTATTATATGGTTTTCCATTTTAAATAAATTTATAACAGGTAATAATTAAATAAAACAATTTTGAAGTACTTGTTGTTTATTAAAAAAAAAAAAAAAAATTATTTGGTTAAGCATTTTTTCCTTAACCTGAAGGTTTTATATTTCATTAATGCTAGTTTTTGAGGCTCACTCATCTTTATTACATATTTCTCCTCAATAGCACCATTCAAAATTTTATTGACAATATTGCACCAGTTGTGAACTTGTAATCTTAATATAACGTTAATAAAACTATTCACCGCTTGTTTTTTGTGGTTTGCACACCCCAGCCAGGAATACCTCGAACTCATATTTAATATTTGTTTTTTTAAAGTGCTTTTTATATTATTTTTAAAGCAGTTTTGATTTAAATACTTATGAGTTAAAGTAGCCACGTCTCGGTATAACATTAAAAGATTTTCAGTAGGATATACTAAATTTTTATTTTTTAGGTTTGTATATTCTCTGAACTGAATATACAAATGTATGTTCTTTTCATTTCTGGTGGTATATGTCTGCAAGCAATTCGCACATTGAAGATTTTTTGACATTTTTCTGCATACATAACCAGCAGTGTAAGCTGAGCAGTGAACTTTTATTTTTTCCAATCTTACTTGATCTAGCAACTGCTGCGACGATGATGGGAAGTCTCCAACCCTTGAAATTGATGGAAGTTGTACTTTATCGCCCAATAGGGGAAAACTCTCATCTTTTGCAAGGGCGGTGTTTTCAAAATTTTCATTTTGAAACAAACATTTTGCCTTTAGTATAGCCTCCCCGTCATCTTCTTCGCAGTTGGCATATTTGGAATGGGGGCTAAGCAAATTTGTTATTAACAAAGATTTAAAAGCATAAATAAATGTCATTGGATCTGGGTTATTATTCCTAGCATTAAGTGCTCTAATTCGACCAAAAAAATTTTCAAGAGGGTCTTGATTGATATTCCTTGGATAATAAAAGTTCACGTCATACTTATTGAATAATATTTTAGATATCCTCCGAAAACTTTCGAGGGTGGTGATCCAACCCTGCAGAGACGGCACTTTTACCTTTCGAGGATTACCTGACCGCAATGCATGCTTACTACAATTGTCAATAAAATTTAATGATTTCAATTTCTTAATAGCATCAGACCAAAATAAATGATGTGGTGAATCCACTTTTACAGCCCTTCTGAGCTTCCCACTTATTGAACCACCAGGGTAACCATTGACACTGTCAAATAGTTTATCAAAAAACTCGACAACTTCTGCAGTGGTTACCATTGTCCCTTGGGATTCAGAATTATGTAATTGATCTGTAAATAAGAAAATATCCCATAAGATAAAAACAAATTGAATACCTTACTTAAAAATTGTATATGGATAGATTTGTACTTACTGACTGCATTTGTGAATTTCAGCATGGCTGCCATTCGAGCACTTAGTACTTGAGCAGCCACACTAACTTTCATTTTTTTCATTTTTTTAGGATCCACATGATGCGCTGTTACTTTTGGCAATGCTTTAGTGTGCCCTAATTTGCTGTCAATATCAAAAACAAATTCGATGTCCTTCCATGATGCTCTCTTCCCGTCATAAATTATGTCTTTGGACATAAAATTATTTCTTAATCCTTTTAACAGGTGTGGAGGGTCATGAAAAACGCTCATATCATGTCCGCTTATGCTTATGGATCCATCTAGAACAATGAACAGCAAATAAGACAAATAATAGTATTACTAAAACTAAGCACATTTGTAAATAATAATTATTTGTATATTACCATCATGTACACCTTGCACTTCTCTTGATTTAATAGTGTCTTCTCTTAATTTTCTTATTGCTGTCCGAAAAGTGGACCCTTGATCACACACAAGGCCTAATGGAATTAACCCAGTTAATAAAAGCTGTGGTACCAATTGTTTTAATATTTTTTGAAGTTCAGCTGCTGAAACTGTGCCTTCACAGAAGTAATATGCTACGCTCTGTCGCCAAGGCGAGCATATTCCTCTAAGCATAAATACTAGTGAATGGTCACAGTACCTAAGTTTTCGTTCCTCAGCTAAATCCACAAACCCAACAATCTTTTCTTTTTTCTCATCAAAAGTAAGACGTGGTGTTAGGGCAACTTCATCAAAAACAATGGTGCACAATTTTCTTTGGGTATCCCAATTCTCGCAATTTCGTGTGATGTGGTCAAAAATTTTCGGATTTAGTCCTGGTTCCATTGATACCTTTTCAGAAAGACGTATCAATGTCCTCTTGTTGGGTAAAGCAAACATTTTTTCTAATAATTTATACCCTTTGGGACTCTGTTTCATTAAGAGCAATGCTAACAACTTTTCGTCCAAAGTAAATCTCCTGGCCATTTTGCTTTTTTGCACTTGTTTAAGCTGCATAAGCATAAACGTCTTTGCTTGTTTATTTAATAAATCAAACTTTTCAAGCAGTCTAATGTCAACAGCAAGTGCTTTATTCAGTCTTTCTGCAGTTGAGTGACTTAAACTTTCCTGTGCCATCTGTTTGATTTGATTAATAAACTTCTTATTTTTAGAGCCAATCTTTCTACGTTTAGAACCTGAAAGAAAAAAAGATTTTACAGCAATTAATAATTTAGTATTGAAACAAATACATTAAAAATAGGTTGAGTTCTTTTGAAGGGTTCTTCTACTTATTTATTTCAAATAAATTTGAAACAACAGTACAAAACCAAAACACTTACTATATTATACACTCACTAAAAACGAAAATTAAATACTTCAACTTTTAAGAATCAAATGCCACATGATTTTGCTACCTAATAAAATGTTAATTTTTACAACAATATTATTATACTTACTATTTGGTGTGGGTGGAATAGCTGTTTGTATTCTTTCAGACTCTCTTTCAACATCTAAGCCTGAACATGATGGTTTTTCTAACATCACATCTGTAATAAGCAATCAATTAATTAAAAACTCAGTTATTCTATTAATAAGTGCAACAGTATTGAAATCCAGCAAAGTATAGCAGTAATAACTTATTTTTACTGCCTACATACCTCTGTGTTCTATGTTTGAAGCAACTGTTGGACATTGTGAACATGAAGGACGATCAGTTTCTGAAACTGAAACACATAAAATACTATTAATTCGCAAAATATCAGCGAGACTTGACACAGGTTAATTACATATAGCTTAAACTAACCTTCATTTCCTAGCATGACCGTTCCTGAAGTTTTTATATTAGTGTCAACTTGTTCCATACAGTAATTGTGATCATCTGAAAAATAAAAGAACTTATCAATTTAGACTCTTGGCTACGCCTAGCTAATGAGAATCATTACTTGCTAGCGTCATTCTTATTTTGGTAGTATTTATTTATAATAAAATATATAGTTGTCTTTAATAATAACTAAGTTACAAACAAATATCCTGTAATGATGTGAACAGTTTGTTTGACGTCGACTTTAAATTGAATTCTAAACAAGAATATTTTAATTCAATAAATATTAACTGTAGAATAAGAGAAAACGGAACACAAATATGTAAATAATTTAACTTGTGCGAAACAAAGTCTTGTGACCAGTATTAAACTAAAGTAAATCCCTTGCTATCAAATTATGAAAGTGATTTAAACACATACCAGTTTCTTTAATGCATGAGTGTTTATCCACAGCATCTTGTTCTTTAAAATAATTATGGTCAAGTGTAATATTCCACCCTGAAAACGTTAAATAAAATTGCTTAATAATAATATAAAGAAGTTGCAACACAATTAGAATATGTTTTCAGCAGACAGAAAGTATTTCTTTAAGTAAGTACTAACCTGCGGCACCAATAAGTGGAACTCCGTGATCTATTTCAGCGTTAGTTAGCAGGCACGGGTAGGAGTATCGAAGTCTACGACCATTATTATCAAACTGATGTCTATCGAAATGTTTTACGCAGACACGTTTTCTTAAAAGTTGCATCTTGGAGAGTCCAAGGAGGGAGGAATTTGTGGGCACTAGAAAGGACATCCACTGATTTCTAAGGCTATCGTTCTTGGGAAAGCTAAAAAGCTGATGCGTTTCACTTGTTGCATTGCAACCACCAACGCAGCACTTACGGGTTCCCATAATTATCTATGATGATCTATTAGATCAACCGATATTGTCTCAAACAACGGATAATAATTTGCGTATCAAGGATCTCAACTCAATAAATGCGAAGAAATACACCTGCGACGCAAACACTCGACTCGGAAGTTTTTCGACAGTTACGTAGTAAATGTTTTGAAAACTCACGACTTTGACAATTCAAATTGACATTGACATAGGACTTGATAAGCCAAGCATAAAACACACACTCACACACGCACAAGCTCAAATCTCAATATGGCGGCGGTATCACGTGATCGCTCGATGGCGACGCTAGCGACAAAACGGCTCATTCGGAACTAAAGCTGTCACAGGCCTGGCTAAATCCATGCTAAATCCATGAAGGTATACCTTCATGGCTAAATCGCTAGCTTGACAGTTGGCTGATGTCAATGTCATGTCATGTCATTGCCCTATATTATATCCCAAACTACGATCCCAAAGCATTCCCAAAGCGTCCCAAAGACATTGTAATGAACGTAGATAGAGAATGGTAATGAAGGTATTTGACGAATACCCAATTCTTAATCTGAGCATGTAAAATGTACTCTGTGATCTGACCGATTTGAGCCGTAGGCCCATTTGCCCAGTTGGTTTCCTCTCAGGGTTGCCTGCAAAATGTACTTTATGTTTGCTACCGTAAAACGAAATGAATAAGCAAGTGCTAGTTAGAAGCATGTGTGTAAAAACGTTACTAGAAAATGTTAGTTTGAATTATTATCAATGAGAAAAGTATGCTAGTATCGAGCATGCCAATCAGTTAACTAAGTTCACTAGTAATTCATTTGTATGCAGACATACTCGAAACTAGCACAGAAGCATGCTATAAATGAATTATAAGCATCTGTGCACAGACTGCTAAAAACGGGCATGCTTATTTTGAATGAAATTGACAATATGTTTATTTACTAGCATTTGTTGCATCTGAAATCTTTAGTTTTACGTATACATGTTTTTGTACATATATACCTACGTAAAACTAGAGCATTGTGTGCTTGCTCAGAAATAGCATGCTTTTCAAAGAGATACTTCCTGAGTTAAGCAAGCCTTTTAAAGCCTGCTTTTGCATAGTCTTGCTTTTTAGTGTGTTTCAAAAATAGATCATATTTCGTGGGTATAAGCGAAGAAAGTTAAAAAAACTCAGTTGATTTAAAATTTAAGACTATACAAAATCATATTTAAAAAAAATATTCGTTCCAGGAGAGGTGGTTATACCCGGAGAGGTATGATTATAATATTATTATCATACCTGCTCACCGACTACCTTTATTACCTGCCCTGCATCACGCCACTAAATACGACATTGGATAGTAAGGGCCGAGTCAAGCCTTCAAGTCAAGCAAAGTATCTTCTTGACTACATTAGTTTCTACACGCGCGGCCGTTCGCGTCACCGCGGGCGGGTGGCCTCTCGACCTTTTCAAGCTATACTGGTTTTTTAAGTATGTAGGTAGTTAAAGTTTAAAATTATTTCACACTGAAAGTGCTCGCCGCGTCGCTTCCGGCCGCTGCCATTCCGGTGTATTAATTAATCTGTGTTCCGGTGTGACTCAGCCCTAACGGCCCGTTCACGACCTTGCCGCTGTGAGCGGCAGCTAAGCGCGGGGCGGCGAGCGGTAAGATCAAAAGTATGAAAATGTTTGAAGCACGCCACGAGACGCCGCTCATAGCGAAAACGCGCGCGGTTTTATCCGAGCGAATCGCTACGGCGGCGCGCGGTGCGGTGAGCGGCAGGAACAAAAGTACAAGCGAATGAGTGCGACGCACGGTGGGCTGAAAATCGGCTTTCATGGACTTAGGGATTTGAATTCGCAAGTGCTTGTTTTTATGCCGGATATCGCTTCTATTAGTCATTACTATGTACAAAAATGACACCCGAGTTAATTCTGCCAAAAAACGAAGGAAATATATTTTTTTTACGAAAAATTTGTATGGAGCTAGTATGAAAAATCGAATTATCTCGTAAACGGCATGTTTAACCGTAATATCCTTGGAGGTGGTCATAGTGCTAATTATTTATGATTTTTTGGTTGCCGATTTGACGAAAAATTTAATGCCGTTTTTTTTTAAAAAATCGTCAAAATATTTTTATTTATTTTTCCATGTAAAACGGTCCCTATTAGTGTCCAAGTTAAAAAGTTCGATATGTTATTAACCCAAATATTAAGAACACACAAAACAAGAAAAATAATAATAAAAAAAATGCTGTTTTTGACACATTTATATTAATTTAAATAAAAAAAGATTATCCAATTATTATTTAAGTAACATTTATAGTTATATTATATACAAAATAATTTAATTTAAGGAATTAATACTAAGCATTTGTAAAATAAAGTAAAATAATAAAAAAATAAAAAATATCATTAAATATTCCAAAAAAAACCCAAACACACTTAAATACAAATTTACAAATATGTACATTTATCAAATTTTCCTTATCACTCTCGTTGTCAGACTCCAATTCTGAGTCAGCATCCAGATTGGATATATCCAAAAACTCGAACTCAGTTTCTTGAAATTGTAATTCAATTTCAAGAAACTGAGTTCGAGTTTTCAGCAAAAAAGCTCTGCTTCTTCTTGGCATCTTACTTAGGCCTTTGTGCACTTAGCAAAGGATCCGAAGAAACAACAAGCATATTTAAAATGTCTTTATTGGAATCCTGCCTGCTTCTTTTCCGCGAATGATGTTCTCGAAACCTCCTAAAATCTTTGTTTCGAGACTCAGAGGCTTCTTCCGTGAGAGTCCCAATCGGCACAATATTATTTTTCTCGATTATGTCAGCCCCATGGATTAATAACTTATGAACGGTTGACGACATATAGTACCAGTCGTAAATAATACGTACTTTTCTGCTGTTTTGCGAGCATAATCTCGAAATTTTATTATATCGACCTGCTCTCCAGATGTAATTGCTTGTAAAATTACAGCAAATCTTTTGATGAGGTCTTCATCCAAACCGGTTATAGCTGCAGTTTTATTAGGAAACTCAAAGAATTTTCTTGCAGTATTACCGTCATTGGTGGTTCCCGAGCCTTGTTTTACTATATCAACCAACAGATTGAGCTCATCTTTGAATTTATTTTGAATTATTTATTTTTTATTTAAATTAATATAAATGTGTCAAAAACAGCATTTTTTTATTATTATTTTTCTTGTTTTGTGTGTTCTTAATATTTGGGTTAATAACATATCGAACTTTTTAACTTGGACACTAATAGGGACCGTTTTACATGGAAAAATAAATAAAAATATTTTGACGATTTTTTTAAAAAAAACGGCATTAAATTTTTCGTCAAATCGGCAACCAAAAAATCATAAATAATTAGCACTATGACCACCTCCAAGGATATTACGGTTAAACATGCCGTTTACGAGATAATTCGATTTTTCATACTAGCTCCATACAAATTTTTCGTAAAAAAATTATATTTCCTTCGTTTTTGGGCAGAATTAACTCGGGTGTCATTTTTGTACATAGTAATGACTAATAGAAGCGATATCCGGCATAAAAACAAGCACTTGCGAATTCAAATCCCTAAGTCCATGAAAGCCGATTTTCAGCCCACCGTGCGACGCCACGAAACAGAGCGGCGTGGACAGCGGTGTAGAAGTGGACGTACTCAGAGGCGTAATTAAAAACAAAAAAATAGACAATTTTGTGGCGGTTATGGATACCGAGGCATTTATTACAGACATTTTTAATCGACTGCCTATATTGATGTCAAAACATCCCCAACAAAAATATAAAAATATCTTATAAGAAGGTTGTGGGAAGAAATTAAACAATGTTTTAATTTTTATATCTCTCATATTAATTATTATATCTCTATTTAATGTTTATATCTCTCATATCAAGAATGTCTTGTTTTAAAAATGTACTGCTTTCTAAACATAGAAGGGATAATTTTGATAACGCCATGATTTTGAGCACGATTTGACTACCTAAATACGTCCACCGCGGCCGCTACAACCTGTATAATCTATGGCTACCGCTACTGAGGTACGTGGCGTGCATTTCGCACCGCTCACCGACGCCGCACCGCCCGCCGCGCCGCGCGCCGCTTAGACCGAAGTCGTGAACGGGCCGAGGGTGTCAAGAGTCAAAACAGGGCCAACACATAAATAAAATTACTCAGGATAATCAAATAAGATTTATTACAATCACGAATCAGTATACTAGTTTCAATGCATATATTATTTTAACATGATATAAATTCACCGGTAAGAGAATATTCTGATTAAAGCCAAAAATTAACTATAGCGTAAATTATGGCACTTTTATAAAGGCCAACCATATCATGCCATGTGATAATTCCTAAGTAATTTTTTATCTTTATTTTACTAAGAGACTTAATAATAATTCAAGCAAACCTGTTTATTATTTTTGCTGTGGAAGAATGTCTGGAAGTAAATTAATCATCGCTGTGTTCACGAACGTCAGGTGTGACGCAATGGGGGCTATCGCGTATCAAAAATCCGCTAGGGTTGCTTTTACTTTTGTTATTATTCTATGGTTGCTTGTGTCGCATAAGGTCTATCTGTCATTATCTACCAATGAGAGACAAGCTACTGGCCAGGAATTGGTCGAAATTGTCAAATAGACCTTAAGCGACAGTAGCGACCCTAGGGGATTCTTGACACGCGATATCCCCCATTGAATTACAGGTGTAACAACTTTTTTGTTTGTACTTTTTAGTTAGAGCAGATTTACGCAAACATAACAGTAGTAACTTAAATTATCAAAACATTCACAATACATTTTTGACGTCGCACTTCCATTACATTTGAAAGTGAATTGTAAATGTATTTAACAACCTAACACACATTAACAAGATTTAACCTACCTGAATAATTATTGCTTCAGTTCATAAATTGTTGTAATCTACATTATTCAATACAATAAGTAAACAGTTTAAGGTAAAAAGACATAGTACTATTTGTGTTTATAGTCCCGATGATTCGCAACTAAAATCTGTCCGAAGAAAGGTAATTTTTGTCGATTTTCCAATGAGTGATAAAGAACTACTTTAATCTAGTAAAAAAGTAGTACCAAACTAGAAAGATCAGAAAAAAAACAGAGGTCATACAAAAGAAATAAAAAACGATAGGGTACGTAAACGTTAATTATGTATCCTTATTATAAAAGTCTATGTACTGTTTTTTCATTAGTTAAAATCAGTATAAAGGCAATATTTTTAGTAACAAAAAAAGGGAGTGCTTGTTTACCACGCTTTGTCTAATTCAAACTTGCCTATATAAGATAGGAGCGCATATTTTAGTAAATCTAGTCAGGACCAGGCTCACGTAACAAAACGTACCAAAGCAATTTCTTGAAATTTATTATGAATCAAATAATTAACAAAAATATTTTGATTTACTTTATGTGTATATGTTTTTCTTTATTTCCCATTTTCGCATATTTTTTGTCAGCTTATCACATTAATAATATTTTAACGATGATCCAATACTTAATAATGTATTATAAATAAATTCTTGTAACCTATCCAACTTATTTTGGTATAACTATACTATGAGACAGAAACAATATATATCCTAACTTATACATAATTTTTCGTTTCGATCCTTTACCTAAGCAATTATATTCCCTGATAATAGGATAGTAATAACTATATCTAATACTATAACAAAACAATTCAACAAACAATGTCATCTATTTAGCACTGATAAATGTTTCTATTTTATTTTGGTGTAAAGTCTAGTACATAAAATCTTTATGAATACATCAATTCCTTATTAAATTTTACTCATATCATTGAATTCATTATAAAAATATTATAACATGCAATACAATATTGTTGATCCATGAACAACTATTGTAGCTATTTCATTGATATTTCTTACGAACTATATGTGAAGTATATTATAAAATTATTACTGTATTCTTAGGAATGTCCACTGGTCAGTCGATGTATCTTCTAATAACAGAGGCAGCTTCAGGCTGACCAATGTCGTCCAGTATCAACGCCAAAGATTTAGATGTTATATCGTCTCTGGAATCCTGAAAACAAATAATTATTGAAGCTCATGGCAATAAGGTACTTTTATTACATACCATTTAGATGTCATCAATTTGTGCACACAAATCACACTAATATTTAGAGGCGAAAAACAATCACGTGCATGTTTGTTACCTCTTTTTGCTAAAAACGGCTGGACCAATTTTGATAAAATTTGGTATGAAAGCAGCTAACTTTAAATTATCTGCTTAACTACGGTTACTCCCGCCCGCGGGGCGCAGCTAGTTATAAATTAATTAAATAAGACTGGAAGCCGACCCCAACGTAATGTTAATACTTTGTTTTTTATAAAAGGTTGATCTCATTTGTCCTGTGCGTAGTTTATGAATATTGCTTGGAAAAAGGCCTCTTCTTCTGCCTAGCTTTTTTCTTAAATTATGTTGGGGTCGGCTTTTAGTCCTACCGAATTCAGCACAGATACACTGCCCATCTGACTTCCACAACCTATTTTATTGAGCTTTACAGTACACCATAGTAAGACTTTCGTGTACTTCACGAATTTCGTTAAATTGACAAATAGTCACCCATCCATAGACCAACCGCGTCGAGCACTTAGCCACAAGCCTGTACTTCGGAAGCTCAAGCTTGAAAAAGGCAAAGCGGAAGATATAAGTGGTATGATAGTATATATGAACGTAAGCTGCACATGCAATTTTGAATTTATTAAAGGTGCGAAAATATTAATAAAAATCCAGATTATGCTGAGAGAATTTGTAAAGACAATATATTAAGTGTACTCCAGAGGAAAAACATTATTTTATATCCATTTTTTTTGTATCTCATTTTAAGTGAACTTTGTATGTTCTTATCTATATATATAAAAATGAAACTCATTTTCCGTTGTCACGACATAGCATGAAAACGGCTTGACCGATTTGGCTGATTTTGATCTTGAAATGTTTGTGGAAGTCCAGGGAGGGTTTAAAAGGTGTAAAACATAAATAATAAGTAAAAAAAAAACTGTTCCTAAACTCGGGAATTACCTTAATTAATTTACTTTTGACAGAACGAAGTCTGTCCGGGCAGCTAGTGAGAAATAAATGTATTTAAACCTAACCTTGAGATGGTTGAGCAGCGTGAACGTGGGGCTGGGCTGCGCGTTGTACCAGTCGTGCAGCGCGTCCAGGCGCAGGCGGCGCGCCAGCTCGCGCCACGCGCCCGCCGCGTCCACCAGCCGCGACACCTCGCGCGCGAACACGCCCAGCTCCTGCAGCCCGCACTCCGCCTCGTCCTGGACAATTACCATGTATCAACATTTTATACCAAGTCATTCTTAAGAGGTAGGGCAAGCGGAGAGACATTTGAAGGTTAAGTATTTGAAGTAACTATCTCTGTAGCGCTGTGTACATGAGTATGTGATAAGAACAACTGTACATCCGACTAAATATCCTACGTAAAAACGACGTTTGGGTCTCGACTATTTACTCCTCCAATTTAGGACCAATTGAATGAGACTGCACAATACCAAATTTAGCGGAAGTTGTGGTGGAATTTGTCTTTGGTTAGGCTGTGAAAACAAAATAGAGTTATTTCTAAGGTTAGGTTAGAATTTTTCGAAATTTTTTAGTCACGACTATATTCTGCGATAAATTACCATTCCACCCAATCTCTCTCTGTTCGTCTAGAAGAGTAGCCGAATGAACAAGTGCTAACACAACATGGTTAAAAGTTTAAAAATTTTTAACCATGTTGTTTTTTAAAAATTAAATCTACACAGATCTCCCTTGAGAGCCAATCCACATATGTTGAGAGAAGACCGAAATTCGGTCAGAAGGAAATTATATTTCAATACTTACGCCTTCGTCTGCTGATTCAAATTCGTCCTCTGGTTCGGACTTAATGTCGTCTTCGTCCATAAACTCCACGCCAACGTATGCTTGCAACAGCGCCTTGAGCTCTGGCTTCTTTCTCGCTAGACTCCACGCAGATTCGTTGCAATCTTCATGTTTTAGAGGATACGCCTAGAAGACAAAGTATATAGTAAGTAAGTATAAGTATATTGACCTATAAATGTCTTAAATTCTATCTTGATTGCTGCTAATCATAGAAAAGTAGGTATATTTCGTGATTCGTCTCATGTGTTAGATTGTTGCGCGGATAAATAATAATTTTAAGCTTATTCGTGTAACTAGCCTAGCTAACGCTTTTTAAACATTTACCTTTTTCTCTAATAGAAGTCGGGCGATTTCTACTGAATTCTCTCTGACTGTTGCACCGCCACATACAATTTGTAATGCTGTGTTGCCAGCATCATCCATGACGTCGATCTCGCTCTAGAAAAAATACTTTCATAAGTATGCTGTACAATGCAAATTGGTGCATCATATATCTTCATAGGTATTTTTATATCGCCATAGGGCTATAAAAATAGTTTTATTTAGCTGTACGATCATAATGGAATTGAATAAGGTTAATAGAACGTTTAAAAAAAAACAATTTCTATCCCATCATCCCTTTCGTTGCTGGGCGCGGTTTTAATGTATAGCATCAGCGCCAAGCGGTTATCAGGCTTATTAGCTAGTACAAAAAGAGGTTGAAATAAGGAAAAAATATTTTCATTTTGTTTATTTGTGTTTCGATATAAATATATAGCCCTCGATAATTATAGGTAATAATAATGATATTGGGACAGCTCACTCACGGCCATAAACTGATAAACATACTAAAATATTTCTATATACATACCCATGGACCTATAAAAAAGGATGGACGGACTCTCCAGAACAAACAAATGAGGCACTCAAAAGTCAGCCAGTTCGCTGTACGTATAGCCCGTACTCACACATAGACACTAATAGTCAGCCATAATTTGTGTAAACGTCACTAAAGTCGGTACCGCGAAAAAAATTTGAATTTTTATGATGTCTTGTGTCGTTAATTTTTGTAAAAACCGTAGCGATCAAATGAAAAAAAATCCAGGAATCACTTTTCATAGGTAAGTAAACAATTCCATCACTTAAAGTTCCTTATTTTATATAATAACATCAATTTTCTTTTACAAAATCCATGAAAACGCCAGTGTTCCCAAAAGTCAACAGGGAAAATTACCCAAAATATGGGGAATATTTTTTTTTTAATTATAAAAAATATTTAACTATTCGTTTTCACCATATTACAAAATTAGAGGAAATGTCAAGAACCTCCCAAAATAAAAGACAATTTTATAAAAAACTTACCCTGCATCAGGGTTGTTGAGCAGGAGGTTTAAGAAAAATAAATTGTGAAAAGAAGCGACAACTTCTTCAGTTAAACTGGCGTCAGGGGTCACGTGTCTGATCGAAAATACCTAAGACGCGACGCAAGGCGCTTGCGCGTGTGTGAGATGTCATCCGGTGTCAGCATAGAAAAAAAAAACCGGCCAAGTGCGAGTCAGACTCGCGCACCGAGGGTTCCGTACAAACCTGTAGGTATATAAGTAAAAGTTATGGTATTTTTATTGCTAAATGAAATCCATAACACAAGATTCCAGGTCGTCTGGAAGTATCCTTTAGGTTTTGATTCCCTTGCGAGTAGTTGCGAGTTTCAAAATATGCGGCTTTAATTGCTGTATCTTTTGATTGCGTTGACGTAGAAGTTTGATTTTGTTACAGCTTAAAGATATTATAGACTTGAGTATTTGTTAAGAATTTCAATATAATACCACTACGCGTTCATGAGTAAAGGGGTAATAAGTTTAAAATTATTAAAAATATTTTTATTATATGATGTAACTAAAAATTTATGCTTTTCGCAATTTTTCCTTTATCTGTGTTATAAGACGTTGCTTCGTACCAAATTTCAAGATTCTGAGTTCACGGGAAGTACCCTGTAGGTTTTGATTCCCTTGCGAGTAGTGGCGAGTTTCAAAATATGCGGTTTTAATTCCTGTTTCTTTTGATTGCGTTGACATAGAAGTTTGATTTTGTTACAGCTTAAAGGTATTATAGATTTGAGTATTTGATATGAATTTCAATATAATACCACTACGCGTTCATGAGGAAAGGGGTAGTAAGTTTAAAATTATTAAAAATATTTTTATTATATGATATAACTAAAAATGTATACTTTTCGCAATTTTTCCTATATCTCTGCTATAAGACGTTGCTTCATACCAAATTTCAAGATTCTGAGTTCACGGGAAGTACCCTGTAGGTTTTGATTCCCTTGCGAGTGTCGAAAATTTGCGGCATAAACGGGAGTATCTTTTAATCGCGTTGACTTAGAAGTTTGATTTTTTCACAGCTCCAAGAGACCATAGACTTGAGTATTTGATATGAATTTCAGCTTGATACCTCCACGCGTTCCTGAGAAAAAAGGTCTTGACAGACAGACAGACAGACAGACGGACAACAAAGTGATCCTATAAGGGTTCCGTTTTTACCTTTTGAGGTACGGAACCCTAAAAACATGTCAATGGGTGTCAGTGTCATTGTTTGAAGAGAAAACTTCTTTAGCGGGGTTGTGTACTTTTTGAGGTGGGTAAAAAGCGGCGCAGGGCACTTGCGCGTGTATGCGTGTGTGATTGTAATACAGCCTGCTACGCACATCCACAGATGGTGACTACTGATGGTTGCATACTTGTAAAATTCGTGTATATAAAGTGTTTAAAATATGAAAATTGAATTTATATTTGCTAGTTTTCACTTCTGCCGGCAATCTCGGAGTGCAAACCGTAGTTTTTTTAATGTTTATATTTAGGACAAAACGTAAAAACTTGAGAGGTGTCAAGGGACACCCATGGATGGAACGAAGTTCCTTTCGATTAATTAGTAAAGGAATTGAAATAAAATTTTAATTATTAAATAACACTGTCAGGATTCATTATTGTTATGATTTTTATTATTATTTATTATGTACAAAAAACCTGTATACACTCAACAAAAATAATCGTCGCGACACCAAACTGTTCAATGGGAAATATGAGAAAGAGAGAGAGAGAGTTAGACAGAGAAACACGCGCATGCCGCGCGGCTTACAACTATAGCAAAAATTGTCGTTACAATTTTTCGTTTTAATTTTTTCCTTCTAGCCCCCTTTCCCAACGCGCGATAAGGAACTTCGTTCTTAAAATCGTTATATTTATTTTTTATATAATATTAAGTCCCTGTCCTAATCTATTCTAGGGAGGTTGTTGTAGAAATCTTATTATTAATAGTTTTATTTAGCGTGCTATTTGAAAAGCTTTTGAGCTTTCAAATAGCACGCTAAATAAACCAAGAAAAAATGGGGAAATTTTGCTAACATAGCCACCCTAAAATTCACTCACACATTATTAAGTTGCCGCCAATACTGGGAACAGTCTTGTCTTAGATAGAGTTCCGTCCGATCTTTTTTATAGGTCCATGATACATACCTATATATTATCTATATTAATAATTTCGTTCAGGGGTACGGTAGACTCGATCGAAACCTTATATGAATAACAAAACATAAAAAAATATTGATTTCGAGTCGACAACATATATCCGCAAAATTCGGATTATGGAGAATTTCGTTAAATTCTAATGGCACTGACAAACAAAAAAACCGCAGTCGCCATCTTGGGTAATTAATAAGGCCACGTTCCGTAACAGATAATTCTGCTTCGAAGTGATTCAAGGAGTTTATTATCATACAACCTCCTTGAAGTGATTACAGTGCTGACAGGGCGTATGACAGTTGCATGATAGTTGGGACCAGAATCGTTTCGGAACGCGATATTTATTTCGCTTTTTTCACGTTCCGTTGCATAATATACGCCTCGCCAATTAACACATCGCGTACGTCGCGCCAAAGAAGTAGCCATCACAAAGAACTGTGACTCATTTGACTGTGTAAAACGAAACGTTTATATTAATAACACAAAATGTACTTAAAAAATATATGTGTAGTCTGTAAGGTATATATCTATGGGCCTAAGTAGCCTGAAAATGCCGGCAACATGGAGTTAATCATAACAAAACTTAATACTTTTCTTCAGTCGTTGACGTTTCGCGAAAATATTGTTTTTGAAACTTTTTTTATGATAAACTCCTTTTTTATGATAAACTCTTTGTTATGTGTTCTTTTTTAAACCTGAGATTGGCCAATTGCGATAACAACCATAGAAAAAAGAATACTAACCATAACAAAAATCAATGCTGTCAGTCAGCGGTAATTTTATTTCTTAATTACATATTATTATTATTATAGAAACGTCTTGCCGGAAACATTGATTGAATCATAACAAAACTTAATACTTTTCTTCAGTCGTTGACGTTTCGCGAAAATATTGTTTTTGAAACTTTTTTATGATAAACTCTTTGTTATGTGTTCTTTCTTTAAACCTGAGATTGGCCAATTGAACCGATATTATAGAACCGATGACTACAGAATATTTGCCTACATTGTGTATCATGAGTCACATTTAAACCGAGCGGAGCCGGGTTTTCATCTAGTAGATAAATAAAACCAAGACACAGAACAAATTATCGTGCTCATCAGACAAAGATTTGTCCTAGTTGGAAATCAAACCCACGACCTCCGGCTTAGCAGTCAGGGTCACCATCCACTAGAGCAACAGGGCAGGGTATAAGATGTAGGTATAAGGTGTAGGTACCGGGTCGACGTGTCGCAGCAGCGCTTGCGTGACGGCGAGGCGGTCGTCGTAGGCGGCCAGGTGCAGCGGCGTGCGGCCGTTGGCGTCGCGCACACCAGCGCGCGCGCCCGCCGCCAGCAGCTGCGCCGCGCCCGACGCCCACCCGCCCACCACCGCCATGTGCAAGGCCGACTGCCGCTCTGTACCACACACACAATTATTATACACTTAACTATTTTTAATGCCACCTGAAAGGAGAGTATGGCGCAAATCAAACTTAATGGCGACTGTGAAGTTAGTTACACACTACGCAGTGTAACCTCTGGTTGCACTCAACAATTCAAAAAATATTGTGGCAGAGGCGGACGGGCCTCTAGCACATCATTATTTTTGCTATGCATCGACTCGCCTCATGTTCACAGTCACCATTAAGTTTGAATTGCACTTTACTCTTACGTCGTCCATTTTTATTTCAAGGCCTATTTAAAAAATCATAGAATGCAGTTTTGTTCCTAAGACACAGGGTTGTTTACTTTACATAATTTGATATCTCCGGTAGTTAGAGTCAGGGCTCGGAAACCAGGTCAAATTCTTAACCGTTTTTATATAAATGTAAGTGTATTTATCAACTTTTGATGCTAACTGTACCGTCCTTACAAGCTATTTGCAAAAGTGCCTAAATTAATGAAACAGTTTTAAAGGTAAAAAAATACTGGGTAGGTACTACAAAAAAAATACTTATTTTTATACTTTTAAATTTCCCCAAATACGTTAGCCTCTTTGCACACAGGTCGTAAGCGTAATCCGCGCTTGATGGAATAAATATATTGTAAAAATTACCATTATTGTACTCATTCAAATCACAAGGCACGTCGTTCTTCTTAATGGTATCCAAGAGTACTTCTAAACAAGATTTGTACTTCACAGCATAATGGATTGCGTTTAGGTCTTCATCATCTTTGAGCATTGGGTTAGCACCTAAAATTAAATTTTAAATAATAAATTATCTAATTAATATAATGATACAAGGTGTTACTAAATTAACCATCCGAATTTTTAAAGGTGACTGTGTGATTGTTTATTTTTAAAAAGGATTCTTATTTATGTAACTTTCTTATTGCGATTTTTTAATACAATGTTTTAATTTTGTTACATAAAAACCGATCTCGAATATTAACATTAACTGTAGAATAAAAAATATTACTTTAATTACTTATTTTAACGCGAATAGTTTTTTATTCTAAAGTTTGATTGTAAACGGTTTTAATAATTGTATTTACCTTTAGCGACAAGCAAAGCCACCATCTTTGGCATGTCATTTGCAATGGCCAAATGTAGTGTGGTCTGCTGTTTATCATTCACACAGTCAAGCAAGTGTGTCGCTTTGACTTTGTGGATTATTTTCACGATGTATTCCAGGCTCGGCTGGTTACTACACAAGGTCATGTGGAGGAACCTGTAAATGCAATTTTATAAGATTAAAAGCCCAAAAGTTGTTAAGCAATTATAATTGCACAGTACATAAACTGACTCGATTCTTTGTGACATTGACTCGAATAAAATTATATTATATTGACGAGTTATAACAAGTAATATATATATATCTATACTAGCTGCCCGCACAGACTTCGTTCTGTCAAAAGTAAATTAATTAAGGTAATTCCCGAGTTTAGGAACAGATTTTTTTACTTATTATTTATGTTTTTCACCTTTTAGACCTTCCCTGGACTTCCACAAACATTTCATGATCAAAATAAGCTAAATCGGTTCAGCCGTTCTTGAGTTTTAGCGAGACTAACGAACAGCAATTGATTTTTATATTTATAAAGATTTGCCGCTAGTTTAATAAAGAATAATTTTAAATAGTTCTACTTTTGTTTTTGCAAGGTTGAACTGCACATTTGACCACCAACCACGACTACAAGCGCTCGCGGCGAGAACCTCAAGCTGCTCATACATGTGCCTACCGTTCTCAATTTGATGCGCTCACTCTAAACTACTGTAATTCTATCTCTAAGATCATATATTGTTCAAAAAAGTTTACAATGTAAATAAAAAGGTTTCATAACAACAGACAAAGGTAATTAAGAGTATTTAATTACAAATTAGCTTTTTATCACTTAGCTACACAGTCATTACTTATCAACATCATTATTTAAGTATTAATACACTTAGCAATTGGTTCATTATACTAACGTACTAAAAAACATCGTCCTAATTAATTTATACTATTACAAACACATTATGTTGTTTTTGTTTGATACTATTATTAGACTATGTTAAAAGGCCTTCCTGCCGTTCTATCTATTTATTTCTAGCTGAAGGCGGCAGTGACGAGGTTAAGAGCATTGGATCAGGCCTTCATGAAAAAAGGACGAAGGACGAGCTCGCCATCTTTGCCTGAAACTACCCCGTGGTCATCTGCGATTCTCAGGTATCCATTCGGATTTTCTTTTCGCCCAACAGTCGGACGAATATTAAAAAATACAAATCTTGTTTGATTATACAATAATAAAAAAAATACTCACGTATCCCCGTTTGACAATCTTATTTCGAACAACCTCTCCAAACGGTTCCTGACTTCTACTTTCTTAAAACCTTTTTTGTCTCTGATTATTTCACACAAATCTTTCACTATCTGTAAAGAAATAAAACAAACTTTAGAGTAATTACTCGAACTACACTTGGGACCTCGCTAGTTTTAAAAATTGATTTGTATTAATAATTTTGGTTGTCCTTATTTTTGGCTTAATTTCTAGTAACCTTTGTAGGGACTGTACTTAAAGTACACATCTTTTTTTGCATTTTTATTCCTTTTAGTTTTATTACTATTTAGAATCATATCTCTCAAAATAAAAAAACACAATTAACAATTATGAATGAAATTTCAACGCAAAATACACCTTATAGTACTGCACACTGAGTTCAAGTCGTAATGTAGTTAGTAATATTTCAAAATTTGTGCTGGTAAGAGGGAATATTTAATAATTAATATGTAGTGACAGTGCTTCCTGAGTTCTTACAGTGAAAACATGTTTCAAACTATTTCCGATTAAAAAAAAATATTAATTATACAGCTAAATCTAACTGAAGAAACAAGTAAATAGTTATTGTAAAAAAAAATGTTACAAATGTTACACGAAGAGTTGTTCATTTTTTGTATTTATGATGACACTATGTAAGTCCACTGATATAATGTCCAGGTAAGGAGTTTGTATTTTCAAAGTAATACAAATAAATTTGGGAAACAAGTAAGCAAATAAAACTTTTTTTTTAAATTGATATAATTACATACTCTGATTTTATTGTTACTTTTTTCTCAGATTAGGTCACTACATGATCCGAGAGGTTACCATTTTTGAAAATTGGAATCATCGATCAGAAATCAGAATTTGTGTTTAAAAATCATTACTATCCCTCATTTTAATGTCTGCACCATCGTTTTGACTTTTTTTTCTTTCTTTTTAATAGCCCGTCCAAATATTTTTACGGGGTTAAGCTTCCGTTCTTGTTAAGTATCCAAAATATATGTACCTAGATATGTTCTGTCAACGTAACAAATATGCTATATTTTTAGCGACTCAAGATAAAATAAAAAACAGATCTAAAAAAAATGGCCAGTGTATTCTTGAGCGGGTGTACTATAGAACTCGTTAAGAAATCAAAGGATTTTGTAGAGATTAACATAGCTTGTGTTTATCATTTCCCTTTTCAATCTTTTTAAAAGAACTTTCCTAAGCTTAGTAGACACATTCGTGAAACTTAAATACTTGTATGTTCAACTTTCAACTTTGTGCAACTTCAACTCTACTGAGTGTCGTAGATCAGTGTATGCACATACATAGATAATGTATTCGGTCAAATGTTTACTTCAACGTTGTTTAATTATTTCAATGTTAGGCAATTTGTTTAATAAATAATTTGGCGGTGCGACACTCAATAGGTCAATAACCCATTGCCATCTTCGATGTAAAGACAATACATGAATGCCAAAAATGTGTCCGTATCACAATGTGTGTGGTAATTTGTGTTTGGCTATAAGCCAACTAATGACTTAAGCAATCTTTGAAGTAGCACCTATTGTTATCAGCATTAAATAAAAATTAAGTATTTTTTCGATTTCATTTATCGATGAGTACATATGTTTCGACGCTACGTTTAATCGCTTAACTTGTTGTACGAATAACGTATATCTCTGTGTGCACAAACACGCAAAAGTATAAAATGTAATGACGAATGAGAAACTATACTACTGCAAAGAAAATGAATCTGTTTTTTCGAACTCTTGAATAGAGATTGAAAGAATTATCTCTATGTGAACATTTTAAAATAGACGTTTGTTTTCACAGAATCCTAGGCGATATTTCTGTCACTGGTTTAGATATGGATTTATTTATTTATTTATTTAATTGTACAGGGTATAAATAACAAAAGAACATTCTAAAGATGCAAACATAAACTGATGCTTTTTATCTTTATAAGTACATAGTTTTGAAGCACAATCTATGTAGTTTGTGCTTTAATTTTTGATGAAATGAATTCAGTAAATTTTAATAATAAGCTTTTATTTGGATAATACAATCTGAATAAAGTAAAATTGAATAAAAACACATTTATAATAGAAAGAAATCTAAGATCGTATAGGATAAATTATAAACAACGTTTAAAATTTTCTTTCGCGATTTTAAACAACGTTTTGCAAGTGGAAATTGTTTAAACAAAAGTTATGTAATTTGAATAAGTCATAATTTAGGTAGATGCAAAATTGGTTTTCATTTGATTTCAAAGTTATTATTTCATACTTGCTAAGCTGCGCGGTAGTACCCGCTGTTTATTAGATAACTTCATTTTTCGGGTTAAACAACAAACTTACAAAAATAGATCAGTTGGTCACTTAACAGTAGGTTAATTTGGTAATTGTTTTTATGCCCAGTTTTTCGTCACTGAAAAAATATTACACAAGTATTCCAAGGGTTCCATACAATAACTATATTTTTTATGATTGATTAGAGCAGCTTATTAAAGAATTTATGACTAAAACCTTATTAGTTATACTAGACGAGCAATAATCAAAATTAATTTTAATTCACCTTTTTCACTTCAATGCCGTCCTCAGTTTTATAGAACGCTGGATACTCAGCCACTTTTGGCTTCTTATTGTCATCGGTTGGTTTATTTCTACGAACCACTTGGTCTGCCCCTTGTCCTGGCTAAAATAAAAGTAAGTATTGATTTTCATGATAACTTAAGATTATCTGATTAGAAATAATGTGTTTGTGTTTTTATAAACAATATATTTCGCACAATATGAAATTTTGTGCTTAAGGTTTAGGGTGGTTGAGGACAGAGTTTTAGGACATATTTATCATGTAATAATATTAATATAATATCTTGGGACATCTCACACACGGCTATCTGATCCCAATCTAGGCAGAGCCTGTACTATGGGAACCAGGCAACTGATAAACATACTTGTTTATTTCCAAATACATACATACTATAGATAAAAAACACCCAGACACAGAACAAATGATTGTGTTCATCACACAAAGATTTCTCCTGGGTAGGAATCGAACCCACGACCTCCGGCTTAGCAGTCCCCTGACTACTGTCCTGGGTTCGATTCCCACCCTTCACTAACCACTAGACCAACTTTGTAATTTCAAGATGTCATTTACAGTGAAGAAAAACATAAAAGTAGTTGAATTAAAATATTTTTGTTATGTGTTTGTGAGAGTCGTGAATAATCAATATATATCAGAAATAGATTGGTTTGGTTCAAGTTAGTTATTGCCTGTTTTTGAGATAGCAGTTGAAATGGAAAATGTTTTTTTTAAGTTATGCATTTGAATAATATGCATGTAATGTCTATTTAATATAAAAGTCACCCTATTTTTGGTAAAATAATGATGCAACAATATTTTAATGTTTACATCTTTACACAAACCTTTGCTCGTCCTGAGTCAGCTACCCAAAGAGGTTGAATTTCCATGCTGTAGTTCTAAAAACAAAAGCAGATCATCAGTAAAAAATATCTATTTCATCATACTTATATGTATGTAACATTGTACCATAAATGTTTAATTTTCAATTGCCTTGTACTTACTTCATCTGGAAGATTTTCACCATAACTCTTCATGTACTCTGCAAAAAAAAAGATAGTGAGCCTTCAGTTTTCAGTTAGATTATTGTCAAAACCATTGTGTGTGCGGCTAGCCAAATATATTTATCGTTATGTTTAAAATATCTCTTACCGATCAAAAATTGTTTCATGTCTTCAGGCACTTGACTGACTGGCTCAGTATTAGTAATCTGTTCAAAATCAGCCGAGTTCAGATTCAGGTCAACAATTGGTGGTTCAATTGGGATGACAGTCTGCGGTTGCGCCCACATCGGGCTAGAGATTGGAGAGTGGCTGGACTCAGATCGAGGGGCTGGATACAACGCACTTCCAAGGTCGCATTGGTTCAGCGATAATGGATCTTGCACCTATTTATGTCAAATACTATAATTACACGACTGTGCAAAAGAAGAGTTATATCTAAATTCTTTAAGGCCCAGTTTTTTGATACCGAGTCAACTCAACCAATGGTTAAATATGCTAACTAATGGTTTCAAACTGCGGTAGAACGCGTTTGAAGAAATGGTTAAATAATTAACTCTCCAACTTATTTGACTATTTGATAGACTAACAATTGATGAAAAAACGCGTTTTGGCCCTAAGAAGCACAGGACATATTTAAATACGTAATGATATTTATCTGTGATCGTCAATGCATGCTAGAGGTAAGGATGTTGTGTATGAGGGTTATAATAACTAAAGAGTGTCATAACCACATTTGAAGTTTGTTTGTAAAAACAAAAGTTCTCATGCCTTGTTAGTATTATAATAGATATTCTAAGCACTGTCTAATCTTTATTACTGCAATTTACGTTCATATTAATAAAAAATAATATAATATGTACTTTGGTAAACAGGTTAAACACTGACCTGAGGTAGAGCGTACAGCGAAGCAGCGTCAACATTACGCTCTACGATGTCTTCCTGTGGTTGCTAAAATAAACAAATAAAATTTAAATTTTATTTTTCTGTTGATGCTAGAAATTTGCTCTAGTGCAGATAGAACAATAATTATAATCAGCAAAATAGAATTGAATATATACTTACACTGTTAATAACAGTCACTGGAATATCGCAATTACTCTTTAGCGATCCACCTGTAACACAATAATTCAAAATCAATCATCTTTTTTTTTTTGGAACGTCATCGTATTCATTGACAGCATCCAGCCCGTTTAGCCAAATGTAATTTCTACAAGCGTTAACGATGATAGTAATCGCTTTGATGACATTCAATCTATGGGGTATGACATTTCGTTTCGATATGTCACGTGATTTAAGACTTATCTCTTCCATACATTTGAGCGATTCGATCAGCGCTTAATTCTTATAGAAATGTCACTTGGCTAGGAAGGCTGATTTGTCTACCCTTCACCGTTTCCTAAGTGCTTTAGCTAGGGAGAAGAAACGGCGCGCAAAACTCTCCAGCAAAATTTTAAAATAAGTAGGTTATACTTAACTTGCAAGTATATACTAATATTATAAAGCAGAAGAGTTTGTTTGGTTGAACGCGCTTATATCAAGAACTACTGGTCCGATTTGAAAAATTGTTTCTGTGTTAGATAGCCCATTTATTAGCGACAACCAACGCAACGCGGGCGGAGACGAGAGCAAAGGCTATTTATTATATAAAATACTTAAAACAAAGACCGCTACAGACATGCGTTAGTAACAAAGTTTGATGCTTACTTGATGAACTGCCGATCGAACAATACGATGAACCAGTTTTCCTCTTCTTGATTTGTTTGAACGCTTGGTTTGCTTTATATTTAAAATCTTTAGGTTCACTGGTGCGTCCGTCAGATGGACGAACCAGTTCTATGAAGACACGAACGTCCTTAGGAGTTTCCGGATTCTTATAGGGAGGTGTCCTGTGTGACAGATAAATCGATAAGAATATACGTACTAATCCGTATATATAATAAAATATAGTCTTAACTATACTAATATAATAAAACTGAAGTTTGTTTGATAATAATGTTTTGTGCAATATCAAAAAATCAACAATCATTGATTTTGATTTAGGTACTACAGAAAATTTGGTACAAGGACGGGTTCGCTCGTAATACCTATAACTAGCAAAGTAATTTTATTTGCTTTAAAACTAAACAAAAACTTAATTTGTTACTCTAAGCAGCGAACGGAAAAAAACAACTATAAAGAGTTGTAAACAATGTCCAAGTTATTTTTAGCCGCGATTTCTATAATTAACACTGCCTATTTTGGACCACTGCTGAATATAAGCTCCCCACTGCTTGGTATGCTTGTACTTGGTTGCTGGAATTTATTTGTCTTGCGGGCATTTAAGTTTTCATAATATAAAAATTATGTATATTGTTTACAAGAAATAAATAAGTTGTGTATGGATAAATAATAAAAAAAAAAGATTTCATAATAGGCTTTCCAGTCTCGTAATAAACGAAAGCGTGACGTATCTTTCATATGTGGTAAAGATCTAAGAAGAGGAACAAAAGATTTAATTTTAACAATAACCATTTTTTAAGTCTCTAATAAATAGATAATTATAGAACACATAATAAGGTACTTACCGGAACACGATTGCGTATTGATGATGAACATCGCTTTGCATAAATTGTCCAACACTGGTCCAACCTCTTTCCCCGTTTTCGTCCAATTCGAAAAAGCGAATCAATATATTCTCTGGTAAAAAAAAAACAATTTTAATACAGCCTGTTCAATTTATTTCTGAGAGTAAGGAATTATCAATATACTCAGTATCAGTCATACTCAGTTTTAAAGACAAGATATATGGTATATTACTTACTTTTGTTAACTTTTTCTACCAAAATAAATACGTCATCTCCGCCAGAAGCGCTTCCAGAGGATAGACTAATACGACAAATCTTTAAGTCGTTAGTTGCAGCACTTTCTACAAGGAAAAAAAAGTGGTTGAGTCGACCCGCAAACCAACAGAATATCTATTATTATAAGGGCTGTAGATGTCAAAAAAAAGACGCTTCACATTTAAGTGGCTTTAGAGGTCGATGTATAAGGAGTGGCCTTTATAAAAAAAATCATGTAGGTATGTATGACACAAATGTTTGTTTTTGGTCATTGAAAAAATACTTTTACTTTTTTTTTGTTTATTTACAAGACACAACATAGGTAATAAACTTCTAGATGGATTTATATTTTTTAGGCATGTTAAACTTACTCATATTGTGAATAGGTTCGGAATAAACAGGTTCACAAATTTCTTTTCCAGTTTCAACGTCGTGAGCGCTGAATTTTAGCCGCACGATATTTAAATTGATTGTTTTCGCCATATTTTCGCATTGAATTTGTAGCTGGAAAAATATAGAACACATAATAATATGGACTCACCACAGTCTCTGCAGAAAAACATTTCGCAATATGCTGCATCGATGACTATTTAAAAATATTAATAATAATGTAATTTAAATGCATCACAAGAGTCGCCCACTAACCGCGCCCACGTCACGCACATAAGTGGTTCAAGCTTATCGCATTCGTGTGAAGATTTAAACCCCATACGGAACCATAGCCCTTTAGTTTTTGTACTTATAAAATTGCGGTTAAATACAACCAAATACACTCGCCATTGGCGTCTAGGTCCAAACATCGAACTGGGTGTGTGTGATTTGCCTACCAAACGGCTAATTATTAATAATATACAAAGGACTAGTTACAAGAACCGTAAGCATTCAAAACAATATAACCCAAACACATCCGCTATAGAGTTACTTCCCAAACTATGCGGGTGTGTGCATATCTTACAAGTTCAGATGTGGCAGTATTTATAAAGGGAAACAAAGAAACGTTTATATTTTTATTCTCTATGATATTATTATGAAACAAAAAAGAACAAGGTCTAGTAATCAATGAGTACTTACGTCTTTCATGTTGACATTCGAGTTCTTACATTTTTCTGAAAACTTCTTGAATAAAAGCGCTGCTACGTCTTTTTTCGCGGTATGAATAATTCCAATACCGCCAAACCTAGTCAAATAATAATAATATAATAATAAATAACGTTTATTTCGCCATAAAAATACATAACTTATAGCATAACTAGGCTAGTATTAAATGTACAACATGGGAGCATCTGTAGCCGAACTAGTAACTAAAATAATATTATTATTTTACTTTGAATACTAAGTTTATGTTGACTGATATCATCAACCAATAATAAACGCTAGATACGGATGAGAGGGCAAACCACATATACGATACTAGGCCTTCGCCCAACGTAGTACCTAGTAGGCTAAAGATCGTTGGGTGTATACTATAAAAATATACTACTCAAGCTACATTTGATTTATACCTTATATTCTATAATAACACTATTATAAAGTTAGTGTGTTTGTTTGTAGGAAGTCATCTCTGGAACTAGTGATCCAATTTTGAGAATTCTTTCCCCAGTAGAAAGCTACATTATTCCCGAGTGTCAAAGGTTTTGGGAATGTTTGTAATATACCCAGCGAAGAAGGAACGGGTCAGCTAGTACCTAAATATGAATCCTGGTAGTTTGTTTATTCTATCAACAAGAATACTATTGGAAAAAAGACTACAAAAATACATATCTAGACAAGAGCTCCAAACGTTTAATCCTAAAAACGAAGGATAATAGTCTGTCAAGATGAGACTATGTTCCTAAAATTACTCAGACAGGACGCCCAAGACGAGGTTTATAGGCGTGTCAGAATACGTCAAATTCTTTTCCAATGATCATGTAGATATTAAAGTTTCTGATCGCTATTTAATATTATAGTTTTCTTTTTAATTTTATCCCTGGCAGCTTTAAACATTCGTCGCTTTTGTTCTGTCGTCTGTTATTATTCTAATGCGTGTATTGAAATCATAAGATAATTTAGTAACTTACCCAACTTTATAGCTTCCTTGATCAGGCACTATGTAACTCATATCTCGGTCCTGTTCATCTTCTAGCAACTTATGAGGGTGTTCCTCAGAGTTGTTATGTTGCGCCAAACGACACCTTATTAGGGCTTTGCCACTGTAGTTTACTAGCTGTAAAAATATATATTTTTTAATATAGTAATCTATCAAGACTATAATATGGTAAGAGGAAAAAGCATACATAATTACTTAGTTGCCGACGTTTCAAGACCTTTGCCGGCGTCATGGTCACGGGTTACCTGCCCGCTGTCTGCCACGTCTGCAGTCTGCCCGTGACCATGACACCGGCAAAGGTGTCGAAACGTTGAAAATGAAAATCAAAATAAACCGCGATTGAATCCGTATAAAAAGTAGTTTTATTAGTAATATAATTATAATATATGTGAGTAGGCATAAGTTTAGTAATTTTCTGTTTATGCATGAATATATCATAATCTGCGATTACTTACTTCAACAGTTGGATGGGTCTTCAATTTATTTGTACCGTTAGTTTTTCCGAGGAGACAGCCGTGCGTTCCAACCATTTCACTAACATATCGAAACCTAAAATGGTTCTGAGGCTGTTCAGTAATATAAAGTTTTGGCACCATGGCTGTGAACAAATAGATATTATTAGAAATATTATTTTCTTACGTAAGTGATAGGTACAAAACCTTACTAAGGCATGTGTTTGGTGTAGATAGGTATGTAATTTTGTTCATTATTGTGCAATCAAAATCAACGTGTTGACTCTTTACTAAAATATTAATTAAAAGGATTTTAGATATTTGTAGTTGTAGAAGAAAGGTATATATTATATAGCGTCGAGCGTGAGAGGGTAGTGCTCAATGCTTACAATTGCAAAACTTCTTTGAAAAATTGTGAACAGTTAACTGGGAATCCGATATCCTTTTCTGCTGGCGCAGGGAGTCCACATAATGCGTTGTCTCCATTCCCTTCACGTTGCGATAATGCGAACTCCGTAGTACATAGTAGTCGCATAGTGACCTGATATTTGAAACTGTCTATAATATTAACACTAGCTGTTCCCCACGACTTCGACTTCGTGGAACTTAAAAACAGACTTTGTTAAGAATTCCATGGGGTTAATTATTTTTGAATAGAACCTTAATTTTACCGTAATGTTACCGTAGTTACTTTTAATAAAATCAGCAGATATCTACTAGTGAAAGGATTAGCCTTTCAAAAACTGGTTAATTGTTTCGGAAAATGACCGGAAAAACAGACAAACGAGTTTTCAAAATATAATAATAATTGCAAAAAAATCCACAATAATGTCTGGCTTTCCATTACGTAAGTTTTCAACAAGTCATATAATATCACGCATGACACATACAATTTGCTGAACTGGATTAGCTACTAACATGTTATATTGTGTGTCAACAAACATGATAAGAGTAAGCATTGGGAAACAAAGTAATATCTTCCATTGCATAGGATAACCATATTATGTTTATTATGTACTAGCTTTTGCACATAGTTTTGCCTACATTCAAATTATACCTACATGATAGCAATAATACAGCTCTCAGGCAGGGTACGTTTTTTTTAAATATAGGTTTCCATTATTTTAAGATTTCATTTTTCAACCGATCAAACTTCTTTATAATATTATTATGAATAGTAGAAGATAAGCTTTTATTCAATTTTCGGGTTATCATTTTTATCTTTACTTACTAATGTTTTGAGATTTACGGAAATCCCCTTCTTCTAGTTGTTTTAAATTTATCAATGTTTAGTTTCTTTTTAGATTTGATTTTGAAAGATATGAATAATAAATTTTATTAAAAGCTGCTCAGCAGTTAAATGCTTCCTTTTTTACGAAACTACGGCGAAGTGAAAAGAATGGCTAATGTTTGGTAATGCATAGGTGCAAAAATGGTCAAGATTAGGTTGCACCCACTTTTTACTGTATACACGCCATGTCTCATTGTACGTTATATGTTGTACATTGTACGTTCCTGGCACCATAAAATTATTAGGTAGGTATACAGTAAGTGCGACCACGGCTCTGGCTTGACTTAAGTACCTATGCATTTCTGAACTTGTTTCGTCCTTTTGAAAAGCCTTTTATACGTAGTCGAGTTGTAGATTATAACTAAATTTTTTGTAGGTACATCTGTTCATCTATATTTATAGAGTCAAAGTAAAACGAATAAGTGATTCCAATCAGGATTTTTTGTTTGCACAGTAAAGAGTAGACTGGTTTCAGACAGTAATTGAATATATAAAAATAATATATATCAAATTGGACTCTATTCGCAAGAGCAAATGGCAATTTACTGCTTCCTTTGCATTTCAGCTCAGCCGCTAGGGTGATACAATAGGTACATGCTTTGCCTGACTGCCCTACAAAACCTATTTTATAGTGAAACATGGTATCTTGGTTCACAATAACACGTACTTGTAAATGTAATGTGATAGTAAAAAAAAATGTTCTTTTGCTAGTGTTTTACTCTTGAGTAACTATTATTAATGATTTACAAGAAAGTCTTTATATTAAAACTGTGTGTTGCTTAATAGTCACACTAATATTTAAGAGTATTTGAAGGTATAGTGATGTATTGGTATAATAATACAAATTCACATTTATTTTCATAAAAATATTATGATGCTAATTAGATTAATCATTAATTGCTTTAAATAGGTTCTTAATTACAGAGCAGAGAATTATGAATGATGATAATAATTTTTTTTAATAATTGTGAATAAATTACCTAGTTACTAAATTAGACCTTATTGACTTCTATTTTGGCTTTTTAGGCTAAATTCCCTAGCACCAGATTATGTCATTGCATATTATGTTTTAATAACATAATTTAGATAATTTACATTATTAATAATATGAAGGATACATCTTTCTTTGCTATTTAGTTTAATTCAAACAGGAATTTTGAATGATCAACCCACATCAGCAGAGCAAGCAAAAGTGATCTCTAATCCTATCGCAATAAGAACTCTCAATGTATTTAGACCAATTTGCATTGACAGCAGTATTTTAATTCTGAGAAATCACAAACACAAACAGAAACAAGTAAGAGATAAGCCTTGCTATTATTATATTTAATGCTGTATTGTAAAACTTTTCAAATATGATTTCATTTTTAACACTACTTTATTATTATAAATTGAGTAGTGGAAATTTTGAATGCATTTAAAAAAAAAATATTTATAACAAAGGAAGTAGGTAAGTAAATATGTTGTAATAAATCGCAACAAAATGCATGTAAGGTTAAAACTAGGTAACTTTATTCGTAAGTCATGTTGACGGTAAACATTGACCCATAGTTTAATCTAAATAAGTACTGGGAAAACCCAATTTTATCAGCATGGCGTGCAAAAATAGAACAGTGAAGTAGTAGACTATAGACTTACCATTTTTAAAAAACTGTCGTTTGTTATCAGCACAAGTTAGCTCAGTCAGGTCTGTCGTGAGTTGAGGAACTTGTTGCGATGGAGAACTGTGAGGCGAATATCTGATGAAAGACATTGGAGAGCAGGAGGAGTCGCTCATATCGTGGTCACTAGTGCTTGTCGACATTGTTATTATTCACACAAACTGCAGTTTAACTTCTTACACTTAACATCCTTGTAATTAAAACAACAATATACAACAATTTCTTGACAATTTTGCAATAATAATTGAATAAATGCAATGTTGTTCTTCTCACAATGAATGTAACACGGCAGACGACGACATTGCATTGCGAGAGAATGTTTATCTGTTTTGACATGACAGTGTTATAATGTTGCCATTGGGTAAACTTCTTTTACCCGATTTTTTTTTGCTGATACTAGACTGCATCGACCGCAAACATGGTGTTTTGGCACGTGTTCAATACTGAGATAGCGTCAAAAATCAAAATTCAATCTGGAAACCGTAAACAAAATATTTTTTCAGAAGTATCGCCAACCTGCAATGAGCTAGCGTGGTAATCAATGCTCATTCCTTTTTTAAATGGAAACAGGCCTGTCCCCAGCATTAGGACATTATAGGCCGGTATTATTATTAACATTCTTGTATATTGTTAGCGAAACCTCCCCACACGCTCTCTACCGACTTCTAATATAACAAAGACTAGAGTTAATATAAACATTTTGGTTTTATTTTTTGGATAAAATATGTTTAGTTCCTCGCTTCAAACTACCTCTAAATATTTTTTGATCATTTAAATTACCTTGTTGGCGCTCTATTGCGAATTGAGTTCCATAATAACAATTAAAAATAATATCCCAAAATCTTATATTTGGAGAAGGTTTCATTAACGTTGAGGATTTAGTCCAACATAAAAATTTGCCCATGAACCTTTGCTGTTCTAACAATGGAAGAGTTTTCTGTTCTAAATTAGTTAAAGCATTGTTTATATTTATAAATCTTTCCAATTTCTTTTAGTATAAATAAAGGAACTTACTGGACAAGTCAAGAAATACTTATACATTTTGAGTTCAGCAATAGTCTATGATGGAACGCACTAATCTCTGTTTACTGTTTAGGTTGTCTGATAAACTGTGCAGGACGCGATGGAGACAAAATTGTTTCGATCAAATTCGATCGGACGATAGGTTAGTAACTCATGAATCACAATAAATATCAACTACTGTCAAGCAGCGGTATCCAACCAGTTCAAATCTTCAAGTCATTTTGTTCGTTTCCCTCAATAAGCTTTTTTTGAAGAATCTATCTCTTTTCCACTGTGGCCGATGTATCCGAGTAAGAGAAAGCCAATACGCATTTTTCATCAATGTTTTCATTTCATGTTATCACGTAAAACTGTCGTCCGTAAACCGACTTTATCTTTAGGATTTATTTTTATTACTAGTCTGTCCGGGTAGGGTTTGCTTAGGTTTAAGGACGAGAAGGTCCCTCAATAGGTCAAACGAACGACATAACTACCTAAACTAACATCGTTATTTATGTTGCAATAGTACCAACGTAACTTTTATTGAAAAATTTCCCGTATTTAGGGGTAATTCCATTTGGCTGGTGTAAGTATAGGAAAACATTGACGTTATCATTCAGGGGAAGAACCAGTTGAGTGACTCACAAAAATCCCCGACTACGCTATTACGTTCATAGCTATAGTTGTATTTATTATATTGTACACGTATGAATTCGGTCGTAATTATATTTCAAGGATACAACGAGATGGCGTGTGTGGTCTCACGTACCTACAATCGAAATAAATAAATTAATATTTAGTAATTTTAGACAAGTTTTTGTATTTAAAATTGGCCTGAAATAATTAATTAAGTTTACATAAGGTTAGGATAGCTTAGATGATAGCAAGAAAATAGTGATAATAAGTTTTCGTGGCTATTAATTGGGAAGCCATACACCTTCCCAATAAAAGTATGAACGTTGTCTGTTTGCATCAGACTACAATAATACATGTTTATAACGAAACGACTACATACCAACTGTAATAATTATTTTATTAAAGGCTTAAAGGAATGTGACCTACGGGCCCTATGGCATTCTTAATAGTATTAAAGGGTTAAACGGCGGTAGCCTAATGGCTAGGGCATTTGACTTGCAATCATGTGGTCGCGGGTCCGAATCCCACCCATTGCACTACTAACGTAAACCTACTTGCAACACAAGCATATAGCTTACCACTAAGGGTTAACAAGAATACTATTTAGTAAATTGCGACCCACATAGCTCATAAAACAATAGGTATTATTGATGAGGAAGAGGATTACTTTATAGCCAGATTATTTTTATTTGTTAAACTTTAACAGACAGAACAACGACAGATCAATTTATTAGCCTTATTCTAATCTACTATATAAAAATAAGTCGGGTTTTCCTTCCTGACGCTATAACTCCAGAACGCACGAACCGATTTCCACGGTTTTGCATTCGTTGGAAAGGTCTCGGGCTCCGTGAGGTTTATAGTAAAGAAAATTCTCAATTACATAAAAAAAAAATTTAGACCGCGGGCGGAGCTGCGGGTAACAGCTAGTACTTATTAAAAAATAATAAATTGATCTGTCACGTTTTCCGCAACAGTCTTGGTGTCGCTCACAGACTAAGGAAAAAAGTGTCGCTTAAGTCTCAGACACATCAAATAGGTTGTGAACAATACGACCTAGAAGAGTTCCTAATCTTTAGATTAAAGTCGTAAATCAAAGATAATTCAGGTCTTTTATATAAATATTTATATAGGCATATCTAGATTTTCCAGGAAATTTAACAGTCTGTTGAGTTTAATGACTGAAGTATTGGATTTTCCCGTTACTCATATTCCGGGTAGTAGAGGGTTCTCAATTGATGTGCTAGTCGGCAATATAAGGTCATCGCCTCATGCATGCTGTTAAGATTTGGTAACCATGTTATGTTTGTATGTATGTATAAATTATGTTATGTATCTTTTTTTATGTATGTCCATCGATATCTCCGTGATTTGTGGACCGATTTCCAAAATTATTCTTTGTTTGAAAATTTAATCTCCCAAATAGTTTTTCGCTTTTTAAGGTATTATGTTAGGTAGGTATAGGTATGGGTTTATGAAACGGATGTTTTTTTTTGTTAAAAAGTTTGTTTTATAAGGGGTTGTCTGGCTAAAGTATCACTTCGAAACTATTCAAATCAGAAACTGAATGCTGGTTTGTATATCCCTAACCTTTTAAAGAAATGGAAAATAAATTATATTTTATTGTTCTAAGAAAGAAAGATGAAATAAAACAAATAAGAAATTTTGTGATATAAAATACATTTTATTAAACAAAACACTCTAAAATACATGTCTTACATGTAAAAACATTACAACTCTGGAATGATTACTGTAGAAAGATAATATTAAATCTTAACTTTTTGATCAACATGATTAGAATATGAAATTTATAACTTTGATTTTTTTTTTACTTAAACATATAGTTGTCTTTATTTCTTACTCATACACATAAAAATATCGCAAAAACAGTTAGAAACTGGATTCGCCGATTCAATTTAATGCTGGCTCTTTTTCATTTTACATTATTATAACATTTCACTGTATTCTTACTTATATATACTTATTTTAAAAATATGGAGGATATAGTAGCTTATTTATAATATATTCGAGATGTTTATATTTTAATTCAAAGGTAGACAGTTGGTCTTATCAGTGGTGGAAAAGCCTGAGGTTGGTGTGTGCCAGCACAATCTTGTGTTCATTGCATGCCTCAATGACCTCTTTGTCGTTGTTTGAGCCTGATGGACTGCCGATATATTCAACGCCGCTCTGTAACACACAATTATATATTAAGCAACTATAATAAAATAGCTGTAATCCATTCAGACCAAGGAAAACCACAGTCCAAAATGAAATCAGCTTAGCGGATTACATTAATAAAGACAAAAGAGAAAATAAATTAAGTATTCGAACTGGCAATGGAGCGCACAAATGCGTTTAGTTTAACACGGGAATTTTACTATCTACAGCCTGAACTGACTCAATTTTTTTTAGTAATCCCGACCCCTCGTTTTTTCTTGTTTCTTTTCATTTCATTTTAATTCTCATGAAAGGACTGATCCACCAACTATTTCATTTATGCACAAGCATGCGCGGTTCAGTTCATTTTACAATATAAAACTGTCTGATTTATGAATATTCATGATATATAAAAGTGAATGTAAAATGTTTACTAACCTGTACTGCCCTATCGATATTATCACGGAATGGGAAGAAGGCATCGGAAGCGAGGGCGACGCGGTCCATCTTAGAGATCCATTCATCGCGTTCCTTCTCGGTGAGCAAAGCGGGCGCGTTGCCGTCAAACAGCGACGTGAACTGATCTAAAGGTAGATCAGAACCTGTGGAAAAATAAAATTTATGATGGAATAAGTCTTTCTTGAAGAAAAAAATATATCTTTACTTTTCTTTCTTTTCATTAAACCTCTGTATATAAAAAAAAGCTAAATAGATATCAAAAAATATATTTTCTTATTTGTGTTCGAAAGTTTTTGTTAGAAATTAGCTACAATAAATAGTAAGTCTAAATTTTTGCTAATAAGCATAGTAAGTACATGGACAAGAGATAGAGGATCTTATGCATCTGTACACCATTATGTTGGTGAAAATGAAATAGACTTATCAAATAAGAAGAAATCTTGAGGTCTCAACAATTGTGAACGTTGGTAGAATTTCTTTAAACGCGATTCTAAACTGTGTCTTTGCCAGTGCCCGCCATTCAGAGGTAATAAATAAATACTTATCAAATTAGAATTGATTGGGATTGGCCTAGTCAAATAACGTTTGTAAAATCGTCAACTTGGGTAGAATTCCTTCAGAAGCCCTTAACACGAATATTATCAAAAAAGCATTTTTAAAAACATCTGTATGGAAAATTCATTACATACATACAACTATTATTACACGATTAACCCTAATGCAAAAGTGATCTAATATTTACAACGTATGTTTATTTAACATAATACATACAAATTCCTATTTACTGTACAAATAAGTGTACCTTGTTGAGATGTTTCCCATGCAAACAGTGACTTTAACTACACAATCACTCCTTTAAATCTTTAAATATTATTCACTTAATAATTCTTTTGGAGAACGGCAATCTAAACAAAATCCTATACCTAATATAATACAGCTAAAGAGTTTTATAGCCCAATACTTAGGCCCAATAATTATATATTTCTAAAACCATAGATAAATAAAACCCAACCTGACAGAAAAAATGATCATGCTAATCACACAAATACTTGTGCTGGGTAGGAATCGAACCCACGACTTCTGGTTTAGCAGTCAGGCTATTTTTTATTGAGTCTACCGTAACTAGCTTGAACGCAGGCTATGACTGCTTCACCGGATTTTTAGCAGTCAGTTTCACTAAACGGGCCAGTCAAGTGTCCACTGTTCTGTTTTGTCCAGCCTTTTTGTTATGTTGAGGTGGCGTCCAGTGTATTGTCCACTAAACTAGGAATATAGTTTCATGAAGGTCTCGTAGCGCGTATACTGACCGACGGTGCCGTTGACGTAGTTGTCGACGGCGTTGGCCATGAGCGCGCGCGTGGTGCCGGCGCGGAAGCGCATGGCGAGCACGCGCGGGTGGCGCCGCAGCCACCACAGCGCCGCCTTGCCGCCCGCCAGCCGCGTGCAGTGGATGCGCGACTGCTGACCCGCGCCGATACCCACCACCTGTACGAAACACTCATATTATACGCATTCATTTCTATTTTTAGTGAAAAATTCTATAATAATACCGGCCTATAAATGTCCCTCTACTGGGCACAGGCTTCTTTCCATGTAAAGTAGGGATGAGCATTGATCACCACGCTTGCTCATTGCGGGTTGGCGATGTCAGATTTCAATATTTTGTAATCCAGGTTTCCTCACAATGTTTTCCTTCACCGTTTGTCAATGATGTCTTAGAATGATTAAGAAAGTACATATAACTTTGAAAAAGTCACATTGGTATTTGCCTGGGTTCGAACCTACAACCACCAATGTGCATGCGAATCCACCTGAAAAATTCTAATCATATTTATTTAAATAAAGCTACAAAGTGGGATGAATGAGTGCAGAGACAGATGGCGTAACATCGTGAGGCGAATTACTTCTGACCCTGCCTCTACCACCACATCGGGACGATCATCAACATCACCAATCGATTGTTTTTCAAAAGCGTAACGATTATGAAGACTAAGTAGCATTTTTCAAACTTCAATGACAGGGACAACACCATGATTCGCCAAACCGCTTCAAAAGTGCTCTAGCTATTTATTTTGAGCCTGAGCGGTCAGTTGTTCAGCTGTTGCCTTGGATCAGTTTTTATTTGTATTTAATTATTTTGACTGGGGAAAAATTATAATCTCCAATCCATTTAATAGTTACGTATATGTGTTCGCAGTACGATACCGAATAATACTCTCAGGGATCGGACAGGGTTTTTGTTACACGCTGTATATAATAGCTCTTATACATATAACTATCTTATATAACTAACAGCTCTTTCTCTGCAACACAGCTCAGCAACAAACATGTCAAAAACGCATGCAAATATTTACGGCAGTCGTTTTTGATTTGCGGTCAGCTGACGTATAGACGTTAACCAAGTTCGCCGCTAATGAGATTATATAATGAAAACTAATATCTTGAGTTATCTGACCTGTCCATCTCGGGCGTAACAAACAGAGTTGCTTTGTGTGTATTTGAGGGCGATAGTGGCGACGACGAGATCCCTCACAGCGTTCGCAGGGAGATCGCTCTTCTTTGTCACGATATTCTTGAACAATTCTGGTGTGATCTTGGCGTCGTTCCGTCTTTGTTCTAATGTTAGGCCGAAGATTGTCTTCTGCTCCAATAGGTCTGGCTCGTAGCTGGGATCCATCTTGGAAAAAAAATTAATTGTTAAAATTGATGTTTTGCATGCAACCACGTGATCGCCAGTCCGAAGTCAGAGCCATCAGGCTACCACCGCTTTCAAAATAAATTATTTTTAAATGCCAAGTCATGACATTGTTTATTAATAAGGTACCTGTAAAACGCAGTAGTTGCCACCCTTCTTCTTTTTGAGGATATCCAGTGCTTCCGCACTGTACCCAGGAGCTATGATGCCGTCAGACACTTCCCGTGATATGATGCGGGCGGTGACCGCGTCGCATTCGTCTGACAGAGCTACGAAGTCACCAAACGAACTCATTCGATCAGCACCGCGGGCGCGAGCGTACGCGCATGCGAGCGGCGTCAGGTTCGGAAGTAAATCAGCTACCATACAAACGGATGCCTGTTCAACAAATAGGTATAGCATTAATTAAGTATTTTTAAACGTTTTCTACTTGCAAGTGTGTATTATTATTATACAGTTGCCAAATAGAAGAGTACCTACTATACAATTTTTAGTCCATTCAAAGTGAAAAAAATATATATTAATTTCAAAATCAGGGGGATCGCGATGAGCAAGGCTGTACCTACTATTAAATAATACATATGATAATACATTTAGCACACGAGTATATATAATGATTAAGTTTATAGATAAGGTAACAATTAACCCGCAGGGCACCGGTAGTGTTTGTATACCGTACCTCTTCCTCAGTGAGCGGTGTTCCCACAGCAGCACCGGCGGGTGACACGTGCTTGAAACTTGTAGCGGCGGGCAAACCCAACGCCTCCTTCAATTCCTTCACCAGCTGCCAAGCGTTTAGGGCGTCGCACAAGTTAATGTAGCCGGGAGAACCATTCAAAGTCGTAAGCGGCAACTTGTCGCGGGTCGTGAACACTTGCGCTGGCTTCTGATGAGGGTTCATACCTGTTTATCATATTTTTTTTATATCAGTTAAACGTTATTCCAACAAAGATACAGATCATAATCTGAACGATATTATTTTAAGTATTGTCGCACTAGTCTAAACTAATATTTTAACTTTGAATGTTTGTATGTCTCATTGTTTGCTATCTCAATATATATGGGTTGGAATGTTGTTTTACAGAAAAAGGTAATTTTGGAGCGGTAACTATTACACACTTATTATAGATAAAATAGATACAAAACTATTACCATATCTCAAGGTCAACTGCGCTTCTCCCGAAGAATACTGTCTGCGGAAGTAATCTGAGATGGCGAGATCATATTCCGATGTTTGTGTGAATGCTTTCAACGCCAATCGCTTTCTGTCAATATAAAAAATATTTATTAAAATATATTGTAAACCAGTAATATTTAATTGATGGCTTGAAGATTTATCGTTATTTTACCTGTTGGTTTTCTTAAGATTAAGCTAGACCTGATAACGAGAATTAAATAGTACAGTTAAAATAAATTATAACGGAATTAAATCAAGTTCACAGTGATATGAAAAGTATTTGTAAGCACAATACAAACCTAGTTTCAAGTGAGGTCTGGTGGTCCTTGTTCTGTTTAAGTTCGGTAATAACGGTATCGTAATCATTAGGGTCGCAGATAATGGTGACTCTATCGTGGTTCTTGGCAGCAGCTCGGAGTAATGTCACGCCACCAATGTCAATGTTTTCCACGGCGTCAGCTATGGTCACGCCGGGTTTGGACACGGTTTGAACGAACGGGTACAAGTTGCAGACGACAACGCTGATCATGTCGAACTTCTGACGTTTCATGTCTTCCTGGTCAGAGTCTGTAACTCTGGGAAAATAAAATGGTAGAATATAATTATTTTTGAACAAAATATTCCAAATTTCCAACTGTTTGGGTGTAGAGTCGTAAGAGAATTCGAAAATATTTGGCACGATCACTTCTGATCTAAATAAAATAGCATTTTTAGTAGAACCTGTGCTCAAATATTTAAGTGATATGATGCACATTATATACCGTTCAATTTAATATACGGAAGGCAGAGGAAAAGGTTTTGTGGCCGCAACTTAGTAGAGGCCTATGTCCAGGCGGACGCCACAGGCTGGCTTGATTTATTAATGAAGTACGAATATGGCACTGTATTTAAAACAATAAGTAACTTAGATACACAAGTAATTTAATTCTTACCTAGACAGGATACCAGCGTGCACAGCCGGGTGCAAAGTTTTCACACGTCCACCAAGCATTTCTGGAGCCTTGGTTATGTCCGAAACTTCTGTGACAGCGAGGCCAGCATTCCGCAGAGCTGTAGCAGTGCCACCGCTGGCCACGAGACCAAGACCGATTTCTGACAAGCATTTGGCTAAAGGCAGTAAGCCTGTCTTATCCGACACACTAAGAAGAGCTGTAAATAAAGTTTAATATCATTCGGAATCCATGTAAGTAGGTACAAATGTGTAAAGGGGCTTATATAATAATAGCGATGATAGTGTAAACTATATCCAGGATAAAACATCGGTTTTGCTGAAAAAATACCATTTAATACACGACACGACAAGCAATTACTTTACACAACATTATCACAAAAAGAATTTGGTGGATTTAATATAATAACTTTTTTTTTACATAAATTGAGGTAACTTACCTAATTTTCCGTTAGCGGCCATGTTGTACGAACCTTGTGAATTGGTTTATTGTAATGACGATATGAGATAATTGTTCTCAGTGAGCTTATATCAGCTTCGTATGCTTGACCTTACGCAGGGGTTCCTGATAACGAAATAAACTTGTTTACCAAACTGGTAGGGTTGTTACAAACCATTATGGGCTCTTTTTCCTACGTCAGATAATTTTTATTCGAGGAATAAAGTTATTGAAGTTATGTCTGACAGTTTTTGTATGAAACAACTGTCAAATTCAAAATTATTCCACGAACAAAGTTATCTGACGATGGAAAAATTAGTCCGAGGATTATGGTGCCATTTTTATTAAATTTTACTTATAATTTTAAAATGTTACATCAAAACATTTTGCCTTTTCATTTTGGTACATGTCTGCCAAAAGCAGCAGATTCTTCAATTAATAAAAATAAAAGCTGCAAGTGAACGGTATGCCGTATTTGTGACTATAATTTTACAATAACAATAGTATTTCGAATCGCATAATTATAAATTTTCATGGCTTTGTTATTTATAAACAGACGAATACTTACCTACATATTATATTAAGTATACAGTATTGTAAAGTAAATACCAACCTGAGTTAGGTGCGGCTTACGTCTACGATTTTATGTCATCAAAGACAATATTTACAAAAATATGATTCGTTTCTCAAGGGTGGCTTGCATTGTTGAAACCTTTTATACATATAATAGTTTACGACGTATGAGCAAACAGATGAACATACATATATACCTACATAGCCTGTTAAAAACCTAACCCTTCTTTGGCTTTGCCGTAGTCGGGTAAAAACTATTTCCACGTCCGCAGCCGCAGCCAATGAGCAAGAGTTGAGCTTAATAGAGAAAACTTTATTTTGGACAACCCTATCTCAACAAACAGGCCACGTAAATATCGTGATGTAAATAATATTTTTATTGCTATGTGACAACACAACAGCTAAATTAATGAGTCGTAATCGAGTATCAATTGAGAAAATGTGATCAGAAAGTGGCCAGTGATCCAGGTCCTTTTTTAAAGTTAAATTTTCTAATGTTTTGTTGGAAAGTTATCATCAGTAGGTAGGTATTGGTTAGTTGTAGAAAATATAGTCCAGAATTTTCGTGTGTTAAGTCTAATGGCTTAGTAAATAATAGTATTGCTTATATAGAAGGTAGCAAAATCATAATAGTACCTATAAAGTGATATAAGCAGAATTATTTAATAAACCTACATATTTTTTGGCATTTTATCGAAAGGTCATGAATTATAGTTACGAGGGATATCATATCACCAAGTGAGATTTAAGCCTTCAGCCTAATACAAAACAAGACAGCTGCTCAGTCTTCAGTTTGTAATAAGTACAAATAAACTATCTGAATATAGGTATCTTGCATGAAAAAATAAAACAAGCCAAGTGCGAATCGGACTCGCGCAGGTTGGGTTCCGTACCATTATCTATATAAACGGAAAAAAACACGCTTGTTCTATGTGAGTCACAGACAAGATTGGCTACATCCTCAAGCGAGCTTTAATTAAAACATAGTTCAAGCCACCCAAGAAGATTATTCAGTTCTTACGTCACATACCTCTATAAGATGCAGGAGTTTACAAACTAGATTGTGACTGTGGTCTATCTTAAATCGGTCAAAAAAAGCGCAGTATAGCTATAGGGACCCGCGTAAGAAGACGTCATGATGATGTTAAACACCGCCGCTCAACGAAGTCTAATATTATATTTGATAAACCACAGATCCTCGCCAATGAATCCAAATTCCTACCTAGGATGTTTCGTGAGGCTGAGATTAAAAAAACCGGCCAAGTGCGAGTCGGACTCGCGCACTGAGGGTTCCGTACAAACCTAAGTTTAAAATTATTAAAAATATTTTGATTATAGATATGATGTAATTAAAAACTGGCCAAGCGCAAGTCGGACTCGGGCATCGAGGGTTCCGTACAAATATAATGTTCAAATATTTTTATTATATGATGTAACTAAAAATTTACGGTTTCAGCAATTTTTCCTTTATCTGTGCTATAACACGCTATTTCGTACCAAATTTCAAGATTCCTATTTCACTGGAAGTACCCAGTAGGTTTTGATTCCGTTGCGAGTCTAAAATTTGCGGCATAAACGTCTGTATCTATCGATTGCGTTGACTTAGAAGTTTCATTTTTTCACAGCTCTAACGGAAAGTCGGTTTGAGTATTTGATATAAATTTCAGCTTGACATCTTTACGCGTTCCTGAGCAAAAGGGTCTTATAACAGACAGACGGACGGACAACAAAGTGATCCTATAAGGGTTCCGTTTTTTTCTTTTGAGGTACGGAACCCTAAAAATTACCTACGGTTTTAGCAATTTTTCCTTTAAGAATTTGTGTTATAACGTTGCTTCGTACCAAATTTCAAGATTCTAAGTGCATGGGAACTACCCTGTAGGAATTGATAACCTTGCGAGTGTCGAAAATTTGCGGCATACACGGCTGTATGTATTGATTGTGTTGGCATACAAGTTTAATTTTTTCACAGCTCCAAGGGATAGTAGACCCTGAGTATTTGATATAATTTTCAGCTTGTTACCTCCACTCGATCCTGAGAAAAAGTGTCTTAACAGACGGACGGACAGACGGACAAAAAAGTGATCCTGTAAGGGTTAGGTTTTTTTCTTTTGAGGTACGAAACCCTAAAATCATCCTAATTTCAATAGAGAAGATGGCTGGAAGATATCAACTACTTGGGACCTAATAACACACAAAACTAAAACCAGATAAGAGCTGCGCTTCAAGACCTCAAGTGGGAATATAACAAAGGAATAAATAAAAATATGAAGGTAGAATAAGCAACATCTCCTGTCAAGATAGACCACATATCAGCCTACCCATGACCATGACACCTGCAAAGGTGTTGAAATGTCTAGAACTAAAATAAAAATAATCTGCGATAGAACTTGTTTTGTTATAATTACTAACATTCTTGAAACCTCAGAAAACATTTTTTTTGTTGTTTCAATTGTGTTGTAATAAAACAGTGCTATGTAGATTAATGAGCCTTTATTTTATAATAATATTTGCACAAATATCAAGTGTAGCTAAATAAATACCTAACCCGTTATAGTCGATATTGCGTAAGCTTTTGATAAATTATAATAGGTAATTATTACAATTGTTTGGTAAACAACCGCGAATATGACGTACAATATGACGTAAAGCATTAAATACATCATTATATTTCCATTATTGATGATGAAAAATACATGAGATGGGTATTCATCTCAGATAGTCATGTATTTTTAGGAGAATTGTTATCTTTTTAAAACAAAGTTTAGACAAAATCTCAGAGAATTAGCTTCAAATAAGTGTAATCATTTTGTGTATTCTATGCCTTAATTAAAATCAATGATCCACAACAAAGATGATCTTTTATTAATCTTTTTTTTGACTAACAATTTAATTAAGTATATTTATTTAGTGGGAACACAAAAAAAACTAAATAGTAAAGGCGACCAAACTAACAAACAAATGTGTGTTTATTGTACTTACCAACACATTCATTATGTAACAAAAGAAGACACATGAAAATATGATGCTTGAAATTTGAATATTTTTGTCAATCAATTGCTGCAAAAAAGTGGGTTCCAAAGGTTATTTTCATAATTTGTTGTGGGTGGATGGGTGGATGAGATGTGCCGAAAAAAAAATGCAATTTTTTTTTTCTTAAGTTTATGATTTCTAATTATTATTATTATGCCCTGATTGTAATGTGTGTGAGGATTAATGGTAGAATGATTATTATGATAAACAAATAAGAACTGGTATTTGTTTTTAATTGAAAGCTTTAATTAATTAAAAGTAATTATAGATGGAAAGGTTAATATGAAGGTACACTAAAAGGTTGTATCAATAAAGCTAGCAGCTTAGTTAATCTTATCTAGTTTGGATACAGTAAGGATTAATAATTATTCGATCATTGCTAACATTAATAAGGAACAGTTTGTTACTAATATTGTATAATTTTGCATTGACTTAACAATATTATTTATCTACTTACCAATTTGTTATGCTTGGAATTAGACTGCTATTGAGTAATGAGTACTGCACCGTGAACGAACGTCGAACCGGCTAAACGGGCTAAACTACCTCTACCCTCCATAGGCTAAACAAACAATTTTAGGTTAGCCACATAAAGGTATAACTGTTTCCATAGAAAGTAGAAGTACAATTGTTATTGTAATAAAATGTACTCTGTAGTCTGTGAGTAGAAGTACTCGGTGTACAGGTGACAGTCAACGTCAAGTCAAACACGTGTTTAATGGACGCTTGTTTTTGTTTACTTTCAACGAAATAACGAAATTAAATAATTATATATACTGCTTTTCTTAGCGTGTGTTACATATTATTAAAAAAAAATTAGAATTGTTTGATAAAAAATGACAACCAAACGTTTCATTAGCGTATGGAGGGTAGAAGTAAGGAGGGCAATCTGCGTACATGAAAATTGTCCGTCAAAATGTATTAAATTAGGATGGCGCCACATTTGCATCAGGGTAAATTTTAAAGGAAGCTAATAAAAAGTCAATCAACGTACTATTCACAGTTTACGAAATAAAATCACTCCAGCTACAAGTTTTCTCATCAAAATTCTTCAAGGTTATATTTACTACATTATTTTGAACTACGCAAGTAGTTGAAATTTCAATAAGTAACTACTTTGGTCGATAATAATATTAAATTGTTTAACTCGACATACTTCACTTCGTTTACAAATTGCTACATTCATACCATACCCTTTGGACACACCAGCGCCATTCTGGAGGATTTTGGAACTGTTATTTAGCGCATACAACTGGACACTTTTTCAACTTTTCTCCCATATAAGATTGCCCTCCTTACTTCTATTCTCCATGCATTAGCGTCGTCGTCGCCGCGCTTAGCAAAATCCAACTGTCAATGTCAAAGTCAAGTCAAATTCAAGCAAGCATGGGAATTGGGAATATGGATGGACTTCAATAATTCAATTTTGTGATTACAGCTTTGGTTATATCGTTGTATGTACTATAAGTATTATTTATCTAAAAAATAAAATATTTCTATGAAGAATGTCACAACTAGTAGCTAAACCTTCTGGCAAAAGTTGGAGAGAAATTAATCAAGAAAGAAAAGCGTTGAAAAGGCAGCGAAATGAAGAAAAAATAGTGAAACGCGAGAAACGAGTTGCGCTTGAAATTGAAGCTGAAGCAAAAGTTAAGGAAGAGGTAGAATGGGAAAAGAAATGTTCAGAGATTTCGACAGTGAGCATAGCTATACCAGGATCTATTCTAGAAAATGCTCAGTCAGCTGAATTGCGAACTTACTTGGCCGGTCAGATAGCAAGAGCTGCTTGCGTGTTTTGCGTGGATGAGGTTATCATTTACGATGATGTTGGAGACAGGATGAACACTAAGAAAGCTAAGTTAGAAGACGCTGATGGAGTAAAAGTAGCACGAAAGAGTTGCGTCCAATTAGCAAGAATTTTACAATATTTAGAATGTCCACAATACTTGCGAAAACATTTCTTCCCAATTCACAAGGATTTGGAGTTTGCTGGTCTTCTTAATCCTTTAGACGCTCCACATCATTTGCGGATGTCAAATGATTTTCAATTCAGGTAAAATGTATATCAATATTTGTGTTAAAATCTGTCTTCAATATTTCAATAAATTACATTGTTGTAATATAATAATAATCTTGGGACAATTCACACACGGCCATCTGATCCCAAACTAGACAGAGCCTGTACTATGGTAACCAGACAACTGATAAACATACTTATATATTTCTAAATACATACATATTATAGATAAATAACACCCAGACACAGAACAAATGATCATGCTCATCACACTAAAGATTTGTCCTGGGTGGGAATCAAACCCACAACCTCTGGCTTAGCAGTCAGGGTTGCTGACCACTAGACCAACAGGCCTGTCGAAGTTGTAGTTATTGTAACTATATGTTAAATACATTTACTTTATTTTTTGTGTCATTTTCAGAGAAGGTATAACAATGAACAAAAAAGTAAAGCCAGGTCGAGGTTCTCAAGTCAATGTTGGGCTTCTTCAGGATATTTCTACTGACAAATTACTTAAACCTGGTATTCGAGTAACAGTTAAACTGCTTCCTACGCTAGAAGGAGGTAAAAAACTGAAAGGGAAAATTGTTAGTCTAACTACACCAAGGGCTGAAACTGGTGTCTACTGGGGGTATACTGTACGTATTGCTAACAACTTAAGCCAAGTGTTTACACAGAGCCCCTACAAGGATGGGTATGTAATCAAATACTCTATTTCTAAAATAATAGCTTGCATGTATTCATTACAGTCTATGTTTTTAGGTATGACTTAACCATAGGAACTTCTGACACTGGAACACCAGTAGATGACTTACCAAATAAAGAACTGAAATACAATCATGTACTAATTGTCTTTGGAGGACTGCATGGGATTGAATCGGCTTTAGAGAGTGATGAACAGTTGAAAGCTGAGGATGCTAGTTTACTGTTTAACCATTACATTAATGTTCTGCCAAATCAAGGCTCGAGAACAATTAGAACTGAAGAAGCAGTCCTCATTGCCTTGTCAGGACTGAGATGCAAATTAAAAGCAAATAATGAGCCAATGGTTTTCACAGGTACTGGTATTGCCCAAAGTTCATCATTCCCTACTGCTAAAATGGAATTATCAGATTCAGGCACAGATGCTAATTTAGATTTAAGTAAATTTGATTAAATAAAAAGAAAAATCTTAACATATTTTGTTGTTTTTATTAATCCTTAAACTTTGTAGAAAAATATAGTGTTGAATCCTTATAATAAAAAAATGGAAGACTTAATGCAATTTTATGAATTATTTATCGTTTGTCAATAGCCTGTTGTACAGTCTCTCGGAGAGATCTTATGGTTGCTGCTTGGTCAGCAGCTCCTATTACAGCTGTTCCGGACACTATCATGTTTGCCCCAGCCTGACAACAACAAAAATTCCATAAGTTAAAGATGAAAAATGTATGTATGTGTTACAATGGTTTAAATGGTACTAAACTTACTTCAGCACAACAGCTAATAGTAGCAGGCCCAACTCCTCCATCAACTTCTATATTCAGTAGTGGATACTGGTCTCTTAAGTATTTTACTTTTACCATTTGGTCCTCCATAAACTTCTGTCCTCCAAAACCTGGCTCTACAGTCATTATAAGAACCATATCCGATATTGAAATATATTTTTCTACTTCAGCAACAGGTGTTCCTGGCTTGATTGCAATTCCCACCTAGAGTATTATAAAAGATGTGTCAGTGTCACCTATTTTATCTATAAATGATTGTTTTTTTTTTAATTATATTTAATCATTTAATTTATTATTTATATTGATCTCCTCATCTTGTAATTATTATTATTAAAATTTACATAAATAATACTGGCCTATAAATTAGCCCACTGCTGGCCACATGCCTCTTCCCATATAAAGTAGAAGGAATGAGCATTGATCACCATGCTTGCTTGCATTGGTTGGTAATTTCAGATTCCACTATTTGGAATCCAGGTTCCCATTCCAATTTAACATGTTTTCCTTCACTGTTTTACAATGGTGTCTCAGAATGATTGAAAGATATATAACTTAAAAAAAAGTCACATTGATACTTGTCTGGATTCAAACCTGCAACCATGTGCATAGAAACCCGGTCATTGAATTGTTAGGGCACCACAACCAACAATTTTGAATTTCCAACAAATTTGATTAAATATTTAAATTACAAGATAAATTTTAATGTAAGGTAAGAAATTTTTAGTTAGTTTACATACTTTCATTCCATTTTCTTTAATTTTCCTGCATACTTCCACAACATTATCAACTGGTTCAATGTGGAATGTATATTGGTTTACCCCGGCTTCTGCCATAGGAACAATCCACTGCAAAGGAACCACGGTTAAGGAACAAGGGTTAACAGTCTCTATAAAAATATATATTTCACTTTGTTTAAAACTAACCTGTTCAGGTTTGGAAACCATCATGTGAGTCTCAAAAAATACATCTTTAATTTTGTTGCGTAGACATTTCACCACAGGGTGCCCTAAAGTTAAGTTGGGCACAAAGTGCCCATCCATCACATCCAAATGTAAATAATCAGCTCCATTATCCAATAACTTTTGTGATTCTTCGTATAATCTTGATAAATCAGAGTTTAATATTGATGGGCCAATCATTGCCTTTAAGTGACGACTCATTATGATGATTGAAGTACTGTTTGAGTTTAAAATGAAAATAGACTGACGATTAGTTTCAAGTGTTTCAACTATTCAATATTCATGTAAAACTAACCAAAACCGTAACCAAAGGTGACTGAAAGGTTATCTTACTGCCCGCCGCCGCCGGCGCGCAACGCAATGTATTCTATGAGCGCGACAACTTATTAAAAAACAACAATCAACATTGACAAGTACTTATCAACGGTAGCTAAACAACATAAAATATGTAGATGTAATGTACTAGGTACAGTAGGTACCTACTTCACAGTAAAAGAACTAAAGAAGCACTAAACGGAGTGGTCGAATATAAAAAAAAATCTGTTTTCATAATTGAATAAATTACGACGTAGGGTAATAATTCGTAACATTCATTACATATATTAATAAAATCAAATAATAAAATTTTAAATTCATAGTTTGATATTTTAATTTCAGCAAATCAGCATGTATGTCTGTATGACGTAATGACGTTGACGTTTATTAGTAGTTTCCAACTACCTTCATAACTTAATAAAAATCACTTACTAAACTCTTTACTCTTATCTTATTATCGTTCAGATTTTCTAAAAGAAAACAATACTTAGGTACGTAAACATTGAGATAGAGTTATTACTGTAATTACATCTATATTGCTGAGATATGATAATTAAGAGATTAATGAGCATGTGACCATGTGTATCGAAATAAGCACGTAACTAGCAGTTGCTCATTACTAGCATGCTTTCGTGCTAGTTTTGAGCATACATGCTCAAAACTTATACATGTATATCTGTGCCATAATAGAACTCAAGGAACAGTAATGTCACTATTTTACTTAGATTATATTATAAGCTAAGCTATTTTATAAGTCTCCTCAACGCGTTATGTTGGCGCCCCTGTCTGACAGAAGTATCCCACTGAGAGACAGACCCAGACCACTAGATGGTCTTGAGGTCTATTCTAATCACGAACACTATATCACTACATAATTGTCTACGTAGTGATTACATGCTTTCATTTCTCTCTGGAACACTAGTAAACCTTTCTGCATTTTTCATTGTCCTATCGATATTTTTATTGACCGATTGACTTTTTATGGTAATATTTTACGGTTTTCCTTTCATGTAATTAGGCATGTTTTTTAGAATAGGTACCTAATACGTTAATTATCTTCATCCTACACAAATAACATAAATACTTAGTTATAACATCTGGATTAATTATTTGGTAAAGTTTGAATCGCATAGTACTGAAAACAATAAAAAACATTAAGGCTGAATTCAATAAGACTGGAAGCCGACCCCGATATAGCTTGGGACAGGCTAGACCGAGTGTTTCTAAAGAGTACATTTTTTTGTCCAACCAGGGTGTCGTACCCGAGACCTCTCGCACGGCTGTCGCGCATACGACTACTATACTAACGAGGCAGTCATACCCTACGTAGTACGGATTGATAGGTCTAATTGCAAAAGTATTTTAGAAAGTTATGCAATGTAGACTTGTTTGCATTACAGTCTGGTCGCCTTTAAACTTGAAGTAAAAAGGTAGATCGTATGTACAGAACACCGTGACATCCATATCCTGTCCGGCGAAGCAGTGAAAGCCTGACCTCTTAAAAAAATTAAATCTTATCGTATTAAAAATCTGGTGTAAGGAATATTACGTGGCGGTAACCATGTTTGAGAGAATATCTGGTTGCAACACAAAAAATCCTGACCATCTGGAATATGTGCATTATGTCACTTAATTTGGATATATTATTTCTACATCTAAAATATGTTAATCTTGAATAATTTACTAGTTCTATTTGTTTTGACTTTATATTTATCGGAAGGCAGTGCAAAAGACTATTGTAGTGCTGAATATTGCAATAACAGTAAACAACATACATTATGTAAATATAAAGTGAGTGTGGAATAACTACAGCTTTTAAAAAAAATCTAATATATTTGTGTTTGGAAATTATTACATTACCGTAAAAGTATTTCAAAGGAAATATCAAGAATAGACCTTATACAAAATTACTTAGTTGAATTGAAAGTATCTAAGTAACGTAAAGTGCTTTACATAAAGTAAACTTAATTTTCTTAATTGTCACAGTCAAAGGAACCGGCCAATCAATGTTCTGCCTACGAAAAATCTATTTCAAGTGACAATGAAAGGCGATTAATTCTTGATAAAATAAACAGCCGAAGAAATAAAGTAGCTTCCGGTGAAATACGGTCGTATCCACCAGCAGCAAGTATGATGAAATTGGTATCTAGATTTTTTCCATCTATCTTCTTCTATAAATCTATATCTATGGTTGTAATACTAAAATAACGGCGTTTTACTAAATGCGTATGAATGTATGAATATATACACGGTGCATACACCAAAATAACATTTTTATAATTTTAGTCTGTCTGTTTGTTCCGGCTAATCTTTGTAACGGCTCCACCAATTTTGACGGGACTTTCACTGGCAGTGATCTGATGTAATATGGAGTAACTTAGGCTATTTTAAAAACTTAACTTTGGTTAAGGCTTCGTTTTCGCAAAAATTAAAACGCACAATACGGCGCCAGGGTTGCGTAAATTCTACTATTAGCTGAAATGTTTGATTCTCCTTTAATTTATGTTCAATGTAGGTCATCAAATATAATTTTAAAATATAATAATATAGTATTTCATTGGACATTGAATGTATTTAACTTCTAAGTACATTTCTTATAATTATATTCTTAATAATTTTAGACTTGGAACAGAGAGTTGGAGGAGTCAGCACAACGTTGGGCCGACCAGTGTGTTCGATATAGCGTGCCCGATATAAAAGATACCTGTCGAAATTTGGGTAAGTATGTTATAGTTTATGCATATAAATTAAGAGTATTAATTATTTTCACTCTAGTCACATTACCTAAATAAAAAAAAAACATTAATTCAGTTGCTAAGTTCTAGGAATCAATTAGCCTTAATAATTAAATTAACGCTATATGGGGTCGGCTGCCAGCCTTGCCAGATTTCGCTGAATACCGTATTTTACGTGGAGCTTCTGCCTATCTCAATACCAAAAGCCCTTTTTCTGGTTCTCTATAAACGCCAATGAAATTCTTATAAATGAAACTAAGAAAGATTATGTTTACGTATTTTGTAAATCTGATTGCGTTCATCGAGTTTTGATGCTGACTATACTAATTTGTTTAGTCGTTTGATCGTAGTTTTTTCCTTGTAGGTGAAGTACTTGTCGGTCAGAATATAGCGACTATACATGGCGATGCACCCGGCTTAACACCACTAGCCCTAGTAGATGTTTGGTATATGGAGCTACTGAATACTAACTCTTCAATACTATCTCGATATGTGCCGTGAGTAAACATTAAAAAAATAAATCATTCTTACCAGCCAAATGTCATTAAGGCCATTGAATTAGTTAAGGTTGTAGTGCAGCTATGTTCAAATCGCCACCTTAGTTTTTTTACATAGGTAATTAACAAAATTAACTACTACAATTAACACCCTGTAATTTTATATGTTGGTTTACTATTTTTGATAAATAATGTTGCAGGTCCTCTGAGGCTGGTCAATCACATTATGATTATTTCACGCAACTGGTGTGGGCGGAGTCAAAAGAAGTCGGTTGTGGTGGTGTTAAATTCAAAGTATGAGGCCTATTCTACACTTCGGCCGCTGTATCTTGGCGGGTCTGAAAAGCGATACAAGATATTGTCGTCTCTTTCTCACGCACCGATTATGTGCTCACACAAACTGTCTTGTATGTCGTTTCAGACTCGCCAAGAATCGTCGGCCGTAGTGTACATACATATTTTTATTTATGTTGCAATAAATAATTATTTCTAACAATAAAGTTTTTTTTAGGAGCGTTTAGAAGATCATAATACAGTCAACTACAGAACAATTTACAGGCTTGTATGCAATTTTGCTCCTGCTGGAAATGTAAGAAATAGAACGGTCTACGCAAGTGGTCCACCTTGCTCTAAGTGTCCTATTGGTGGAATTTGCGATAGGGTGAATACTGCTTTATGTGGTAAGTATGCTGTAAAAAGAAACTACATATCTTATTAAATTTTTTAAAGAAATAAATACACCCGGAATACTGAAAAGTGATTATTTCTTTGCAGCTCACAAATCAGAAGAATGGAATCATCTTGAAGACGATAGTATTAGCATTCTGACAAACGCAATGGATAAAAAAACATCTCAAAATATATATCACAGTGTAAATACACTTATGATAGATATGCCTGACTTTGCCAACATATCAACCACTGATTTAGTAACGGATAAAGAATCTTCAACCCAATTCGATTTTTTTTCTCATTTGTACGATTATACAAGACAAACTATTACTTCACGCACAAATGCAAAATTTTGTAATGATGCTATGGAATTAGATGACTTGGTTGAATTATTAAAAAAGAAACTAAGCAGTGATCCTGCGATACAAGAACTATTGGTGACTTCTAAATCAGTTTTAAATAGTGGCAATACAGAAAACACTTTTAATGATGCTGGTGTAGCTGCTTTTATCAACCGTGTTTATAGCAAAAAAGATTCTTCAACAACGAAAAATACTATAAGCAGTGATTATGTTAATTCTACTTTCTTGGTAGATTTGATTGAAGCAGTAATCTTTAGGAACGGGGGTACTGTATTACCTGAAAATATTCATTCAATTAAATACTATACTTGTATATTATTATATAGAACACTTGCTGTTCCCGCGACTTTCTCCGCGTTTTTTAATTTTATGACTTTTCCTGTTTTGCGGAATGGATACGGATTTGCCAATATGTCTTATACTACACATGCAAATAAAAAAAGTTATAGGGCAAACTTTCTTTGTAAAATTGTCTTGATGATGTTGAATAAATGCTTTTTTTGTTAAGTGCTGTCAGATAATAATACTCATAAATAGCTGTCAATAAAAAAGACGCTAGAATATGGTCCTCTGACTTATTTTTTATTATAGATTACTTACTTGTATTTATGTGTCTAGAATGTTGTATTAATGTTTCACTAACGATGACGTCAGCGCACGCGTATAAAGCTGTTCGGCAGCGTTTTTGCGGCCAACTTACTAGTTGTGTTATTCCGCCATATGTTTTTAACTTTTTAATATATGTATGTTGTAGTTTAAATTATTTCTTAAGTTTTTTTTTTAAATTCAGCTATTTCGAATTATCTTGGTCTATTAGCGCATTAAAAACATACAAAAAATAATCTCCCTTCAAAAAAACTTTCGCTTTTATGTTATCTAAGTAGGTACTTATAATAACGTTGTCAGAGTTGTTCTTACGTTTATTTGTGTATAAGAACCTAATTGTACGAAAATGCATGGTTTGTTTCAGATAAAATGCCAAAATCTGAGGACTACCGTCAACATACTCGACCCATGTCCACAGTTAGACCAGTCAAGATTCAAGCTGAATTAGCCGAAATAAAACAAAATGAAGACTTTACGGGGCACTACTTTTTTCCAGAAGATGATCAGGGAACAAGCAGTGAAATGACTGAAGCATATTATGATCATACAAACTTTGTTGCATCTGAAGAAGTACTTGAAGATTTAAAAATGAGAACGATAACAAACGATTTTCTGGATGATATCCTGGCATCTGATACTACTTCAGAAAGTACGACTGCACTTACTTTATTGTCTCCAGATAATGTTATAAACTTGTATACAGGCGGTCATGGTCTGTTGAAAAAATTTCTACAAAATATTGCGGAAAAGACCCCTGATCCGCAGGTTTATGCCTGAATTTACATTTGGCTTCATAATAAAATAATTTTGGTTTAAATAAGATACAACGTACTTTTTTGACATAGTATTTATCTGTTATTTCAGAACCTCATTATACATATTCTTTTAACTATTTATCTGCCAGAAAGCCTATACGAAAATACAAGAGGAAGCGCAGATATCACGATTTTAATCGCAGCGAATTAATTTATCAATCTGACAAGTTATTAAACAAGAGAAGTAAAACATCTCAATGGTGTAGTTATGATAGCCAAAAACATAAAATAACATACAAGCAATTACTAAGAAAAATAACCCATGATTTGAAAAAAGTTAAATTTAATGAAGTATTTCAATGTACGCAAAATAGTTCAATCAGGACTAAACCTTTTAGTCGAATTTTTATTATGCTTCTTGGTTATTATTATAAAACGGTAGCCGATATATTAAAATAAAGCTGGTTACAGATTGATAAACGTTTACTTCTATTTCTACAAATTTCTACATACATTGAATATACGAATAAAATATATTAACAAAAAAAAGAGTATTATGGTACTACTAGTGCTAGATCCGTTACATGGGCATTCATTGTGGTATAATTGTTTCTCACTTTTTAATCCATACATTTTATTTAATATCATGTAGTAAAGTTCACCGTAAGAGAAGGATGTTTTGGAGTCTCTATAATGCATATCGACTGGAAACATTAACTTTTTAGAATTAGCACATTCTTGACGCTTTTTTCTAGCATTTGTTCCAACACAAATACAATCGTGAGTGCTACTAGCACTTGTTGTTATACCATGAGTCTTGGAAGCAATATCTACCTCATTTCCAAATTTTCCGCTTCTTATTGACAAACCTGTATCGTCTTGATTCTTTAATTTAGAAGGTAACATTTCTTGGTAATCAGAATTTCGCCTTTGTACGTTAAGAGATCTACGTTCACAATAATCTTCATCATCTGTGACTGTGCCGAATTGACCTGTGCCATCATCACCGTTACCAGTTGTCGCACCGTCACTTGACAGAGTGAATACTTTGTTTCGGTCCGTATTAGGTCGGGTACAGGTAAAAGTTCGAGTGCATCCCTCAACATAGCCCGGTGGAGTTCGGGAACCGACTTCCGGTGGCCCAAAAATATTTTTACCGTCTCCGCCTGGCTCGTTACCTGTATATGCTGTCCACGTACATGTCAATTTTCTCGTGCAATGTTTAACACGTTCATATGGTGTATTTGTTGTAAAAACAATTCCTTCTGTTTCTGCTTCTTTTTTTTTGGTCGTCGTCGCCTTTTTAGTTGTAGTCGTTTTCTCTTTTGTTGTTTTTTCTGTTTTTATGGTGGTCGCTTTAGTGGTCTTTTCAGTCTTATTTGCCTTGGTAGTACTTGATTTGGTGGTTTTGGATTTTGTTGTACTATTCTTCTTTGTCGTACTTTCTTTCTTTGTCGAGTTTTTCTTTGTCGTACTCTCTTTCTTTGTCGAGTTTTTCTTTGTCGTACTATCTTTCTTTGTCGAGTCTTTCTTTGTTGTTTCTTTATCATCGCGCCTGAAGTCATAAACTGCATAACCATCGTTTATTTTTCGAAGGTGCATCAACTCATTAAAAGATAAGTATTTTTCAGTAACATCCCCATTATCATCGTCGTAATCCGCTGTATTAATTGTTATAGGTTCAGTGCTAGATAACCATTTTGCCAATGCTGAGTTTCGTTTTGCATTTCTGATATTTTTATTTGGTATTGTTGTATAACGCATACTTTTCAACTGCGATGGTTTTTTATAATTACCTTTTTCTAATTGCCAAAATGGTACAAGCGTAATGTGATCATCGAGTTGGCGTTTTTTTCTCAATCTAGTATCATAAGACCGGTATAAGTAGTCATGTTCTTGTAAATTGTATTTTGAAATAGCAGTTTCGTCTTTTTGCAATTGGTCTGATCCTTCATAAATATGTTGGTGAGAATGGCTGGCTTTTGAATCATCGAATAACCATGTCTCTTTTTTAGGAGAAAAACTTTCTTGTACTCTTTTATTACCACTACGAACCACTACATTTGGCATCATGTCATAGTTTTGGAATGAACCAGACTTTCTACACTCGTTGCAATGCATTTCGCGACATCGTGTCGTTAAACAATTTGTCGTAGTTGGGCAAGGTGGACTTGAGTACTGACAACGTGTATAACAATTGCAACTGCATGCACTAGGTGTTGGACAAGTTTGTGTAGTGCATGAACATAAATCAAGAACTGGATTAGTAAACTGTTCTGGACAAGGTGTTGGGCAAGTAGTTTGTTGGCAACAATCATCATGTCCTTTTGTGCATTGGTTATTTGTGCAACAATTATTATTTTCGATTTGTGGCCAGCTACGGGTACATTGCGCATGTTGATAAAATTTTCTGTAATTATTGTTCGATACTAAACTGACAGTTGGTGTTGTGTAATCATATCTTCGAAAATCTTGCTTGCTATTGTAATTGTTTTCACTCGTAATTGGATAGCTATACATTTGTGGTGGATTATGGCCATGATATAGGTGGGAATGGCCTCGTTCATGTTGATAATGGTAGTCAGCATCATTCCTTGTCATATTGATGACGCTTTTCCAGGTGTTTTGCTTTTGTAGTGGCATGACGCGTCTAACAGGTGCTGTAATTATAACTTATATATAAACATACTAAAAAAAATATATTTTTTCTACATTTTTTTAATTTGGACTTGCTGTTGGAACGTAGCGTGACGGTGTCAGCCGAAACGGATATTAGTCTCAATGGTTTGGATTATATTGAGTTGTTATTTATAGTACTTCTTATTTCTATTTGTGTCGAAATAAAATATAAGGAAAACAAGAAAGCTTACCATAAGAATTGTTTAAATAAATATGTCTCGTTTTTTGATTCCTATGTTCATCGTTAGAACTGCTATTAACAAGGGTTTGTTTATAGTTATTTCCTATGGGATCTATTTCATGCTTGATGGAGTTATTGGATAAATTAAGTATTCTGAGTAAACTGTTCATTGGGCTGTTCTGTGTTGTTAATATTCTCACTGTAAGTTGTAATGGTTAAAATCAATCTTTAGGTGATATGGACTAAAGATGACCAATACAAGTGGATTCTTGATTATGACCGAGGCCAATCTCGAAACTGACCAGTTGCACTGATCATAATTAACTACGAAAGTGAATACCTACACTAGTCTGTCTGGTCATAGTTCTTTACCTTTTATTGTCATAGTTTAGTAGGCAAAAAGGCACAGCTGCAGTAATAAGCAAATTTTTTTTGGTGCGGGATTTGGATTAAAAAACTCTTGATTGTAAGCCGTGCATAGTAACAAAATCAACGACTATTTAACAAATTACGATAACATTTGATTTATTCTATATATATACTACTTAGATAACATGAGACTTTATTGCTGTAACATTGTAGAGACGTCATTTGTTACAATGAGCTACGTAATTCAGCCTTATTACTTTGCAATAATAAAGATGCTGTCTATGTTAGTGTGTTACCATTGATGTACAGACCACTGCACTAGGAGTATGGCAAATCTGTGGGAAATGGTAACACATTTTATAACTAAATAGATATTTGAGATATTACAGAAATGATGATCTTCGTAATCACACAGTCCTTTGTAAACATTATCTGGTATCATTTTGTTTGAACATTGAGTTCCCGCATACCCTATAGAATATATGGGTTTTCCGTGCGTGTTTCCTTTTGGAGCAAAATTACACACAAGCCTTTCCAGCATTGATTTTTTTTCATCTACCTGAAAAATGTTGATGCTTAGGAACCGATACTAAAAATAAATAATATGACTATTTAAGGTTTTCATAAATACGTAGAACTTTGCTTTGCCACATCCGACAGATTCGGTATCAGCCCATATTAGTTGCGTAAAGAAACTGGTTTTGTAATCTTGCGATCTGTAAGCAAAGAAAGTGAGTATTGCTGTAGAATTTCAGCTGTTTATGTAAAATAGTGCCAAGCCCTAACCTTTACTATCTAGTGCTTTCCTAAGCACAAAGCGGTGCGAATGAATGTGTTTTCATTAGGTAGGTACATTGCTATTACATACTCGTAAGCAGTTTGGCTTAGATAAAGTTATATAACAGCTTATCATTTTCTCTTTAGTTAGTTATGGCGACTTGTGATAGACGCAATTAATATTAATCTTCTCCTGCCTAGTCTTATGCTAAGTTTGTTAATGTTGGCCTTCACTTATGCCGTATTTCGTTGAAAACCGTCTTTTACATAGCTCTTTATCTGACCTTGAGTTTCACAACCCATAAAACATTGATATAATATGAATAAAGAATTCGATTAGGTGCTTATTGGTGCAAAATAACCGTTCAGGTCTTTTAATATTACCTACTGCGATACCGTTCGTTTGCACAGATGGATATACGCACTTACTGATTGTAATAAATAACACTGCCGGAGTAATTCAGTATTTGTATAAACCACATCTCCACGAAGCTTTTCACGTTAAGTTTGGACGATGGGTCCAGTACACTACTTATCACTTGGCCCACATTAGTATTTTCTGAAATAAAAAATGTATCACAGCTGAATATGTCCACGAGCATTTTATTACACGTGTATATTTACACTATAGGTCCGTATACGGTACGACTACGTACCCTATGTAGCAGAAAACTGTCTGGCCTCTACATAAGTGGTAAAAGGCAGTGACGTCACTTTTTCCATACACATTTTCACATCATGACATCATGTTTAATTCACATTAATATATCGAGGAGACATATGTCGCCTCTCGCCTCTTTTGTATAAACCACGTCTAAGAAATCTTTTAAAGTATTGTACTATTTACCTAAATCCCTACATAGGTCTTGTTTTTCGGGGTGTATTGAAGGCACGCATTGGTCCACCCAGCGCTGAGCAATGAATGCTAATTCAGATGACCAGTGCTGCAACCAGTCAAGAAGTTAACTAATTGGAATGTTAAATATTTATAGATTTGAATGAATGATAATATGAAATCTGTTTAATGAGCAAAGATAATAAATAAAAATAGTAAGGATGACTAAGAATGTATTTAGTATTGTTTAAGTAATAGTAGGTTATATTTATTTTGTCAGCGAGGTCATAAAAATATTAGATTATATTAAATATTTTTCTTTTTTACGTTAACAAACAATGACGGAAATATTGCGTGATTTCTAGGCACTACTTCTAGTTGCATTTTTATCATCGCAAGTCCCAACTTCTGAACTTTATAGCACTTTAACTTTGTTCACTTTTATTATTATACTTTTTATTATGAAAATAGCAGACGAACTAGTTAATTTTCTTTTTTGTTTTCAAATACTTAGTTTAGATACTTGTTGCACAGGAATATGAATGTACTTACAATTTTCTTCATGTTAGCAGCTTGCGGAAGGATTTTTGAGTAACCTAAAGAAACGAAGTTCCTTCTTTCATTTATTTTGTGAACGATCTCTTTGATATCTTGATCTTTTAAAAGTGCCTTGGTATCGTACGATTTGCACGACAGACTGGGTCCTGGTATCTAAAACAATAACAAAAATACTTATATTCAATAATAACACTGATATTTATCGAAGAATTCACACTATCATAACCATACATTGTATTTGCAAAGGGTATGGTTGAGGCATATTTTGCAATAATTTGTTTGACACACACAAAATCGATTGATACAACCAATCAATAAAATAAATTTAACAAATATCATAATAAATAATAATAACGATACATAAATAATTATTTTAATGTATAATCATGACCAACGTGGCCATACAGAGTTACGTATTTTGATTTACGTGACAACGTCATGTGGGTAAAAATGCACTATTTTGTATCAATTGGTTATGTTTTTTGTATTGCATATTTTACTACTTATCATTTATGTTTCCGAGGCAAATAATTTCGACAGGAAAAGGGATAGCGGAGACGTTATTTTGGACGAAAAACAAAATGACAAGCGTGTAAGCTTTCAAGGTAACAACAAAGTTAAATTATGCAAAGGAAAATGTCACTTTTTTATCTTATTGTAACATGTACTTAGGCGACGATGACTTATTTAACCAACTTTAAAAATCCCCATATTATATGAAGTATAGAATACATTACTAAACATAATATTAAATTCAGTATATTAAATCATATTTTGACAGAAAGGTTGAAGGGGTCATAGGATTCTTATCTGTTTGATAAGCACAAATTTAACAACACGGACTATTGGAGACAGTTTGAGAATGAATTATTTTATCAACGCGAAAAACAAGAGAAACTAAAAGAATAATTATAAGTGGGAATGGTAATTTTATAATATTGCTTTGAAAAGAGAGCTTGCTATTGCTATTTTAATGTGTTTTGGTTCCAGATGTAGCTGTAGAGGCACCAATGACTTCAACATTACATAATTTGAATCACACCGGTACAAAGAGCTTGAACGTATTAGACAAACAACTTTCTGAAGAGATATTATCAAAAAAGCGTCATATTCAAGAAAAAGATTTTGACTACGATAAAATATCACTATTTAAATCATCAAAGTTTAAGAACATAAAAAACAGCATGTCATCTCTGTCCCTGAACTTTGATCCAAAATGGCCAATCGTAAAACTTTTATCTGAAACGGATAACCTCGAAGAAAATCATAGATATATTGATGACTTTGATAGTATCCATCGGCCATTTTTCGACGATACTGAAAATCAGTCAAAAACAAGTGATCTAACCAAATCTGAGCTCAAAGTTGACATACATGATGTAGACAATAATCATTCTAGTTATAAATCTAAATTGGTAACAGGTTTGAAAAGTTTATCTGCCCGTGCTCTACCAGATGCTCGTAGGCAATGTAAATGTATGGGTCATGAGAACACACCACATAAATGTACTCCTCTACCTACTGCGTATATGGAGTGTACAAGAACAACGGTGTCGTTTACAATGATGCCTTTTTATATGCCGTACCAGTCTTATGTATTTAGTTTTGAACCAATGATGCCCTCAGTTATGACAACCACAACGACACCCACTACAACGACAGCTCCTAAGACAATGGGTTTGCCAAAAGGTATTCCGTTTGGTTTTCCGATGGGTATTCCAATGGGCATTCCCGCACCTCCTCCAATTGCCATCCCAGCAGTTCCTCCAATAGCCCTACCCCCAGTTCCGCCGATGCCAATGCCAGCAGCTGCTCCAATGGGTTATCCTATGGGTATTCCACCACCGCCTCCGATGGGCTATCAAATGGGTGTACCATCAGGGGTCCAGAACTTTTACTACCCTCCAAACGGTTTTCCAGGTATAACAAGGCCCAAAAAACCACAAAATGAAGAAGAATATTACGATGATGATGATAATGATGAAAAATGGTTTTATATTTATAACGATAATCGTGACAAAAATAGCAAAGAAAAACAGCAAGAGAAAAATCGTCAAGATAGGATCGTAATTAATATAGATTATAGAGACAAACCAGATAATAAAATCAAATGGAACTCTATATTCCGGAACGAGAAACCAGAACAATTTGTCAAAGAAATAATTGAAGATTTAGACGCACAAGGGGACACTTTCGGTAAAAATTGTTTTTGTTTATCATCTGCACATAAAGCTAAATTTTTAATATCATCATTCTTAGTCATCTTGTATGGTGCTTGTATTTATTTATTTTATTAAATCATTTACGTCTGATTAGTCTATCGTTTTATTGCACAGAAACTTTTAATGTTTCTAAAAGTTTTCACTCGGCCTTGCGTATTCAAAGACTTTTATGGGTATGTAATATAACTACCTGTAACACGCGACTCAGCATGCGTAAGTAAGCTCAGTAAGCGTAAGTGTAAGCGTAAGACTCAGTAAGCGTAAGTGTCGGTTATCGCGGCAAAAAGGTGCCTATGTACTTTCTCAAGCTCTAGGAGTCTAGACTATCTCTCTGACACATGCATGTTTCCCATAGAACTTTCACCATCCATGATCTAAAATTTGTGTAATCAGTTTTCAATGAATTTGTCTATACTACGCAATGACTAAATTCGTTTAAATGTTTTTCAGACCGAAGTGAAATACGATTGGTTTGGATATTGTATTGAAAATAGAGGTTCGAATTTTTTATGAATTACTGCAGAATTTGGTTTCCCCCAAGCTGTAGTTATTCCTTTAAAGTTCAGAGATGGAACAAATGCCTGCTTAAAATTCGTGATTATATTATTACGCCTGTTAAGTAAATTTGGCATTCAATTATTTTGTGTTTTGTCATAAACATTCAATCTTCTTCTTAGCGTGTCGATCAATGGCAAAGTCAAACTTTAACGGACCAGTACTCAGCCACGCGGACAGCATTCTCAGTGGCGTTATACAGATCAAACATTACAAACATTCAATGAAAGTTTGTAAGATTTTATGATCTCGTTTAATACTAAAGATTTTCCATAATTTTGAAGTGATGTCGATCACTTTAAAGGTTTGTTAATTGATATTTACCAACCATTGAGGGATAATCCTAAGTAATTAAAGCTTGAAGTGATTGTTATTTATTCAAATCATAAAAATAAACAAGTCTAAGTTGAAGATTAAGTAAGTCAAACTCAGTTGTCTGTTGCTTAAACAAAGACAGTTATTAACTTTTATAAAGAGGAGTCACTCTGTTCAAATACACTGTTTTTTTCACATTTTTTTTAATGTATACGAAATAGGAAACTTGTGTTTATTGAAAATCAGCTGTAATAAATGCTGGTGATATCCCTAAATACATTCTGAAGTATTTTAATAATAACAGTGATAATGTTTAAGGCTCGTAGCTAAGTATGAGCCGTACGGATTGACCGATAATAAAGGTTAAGCCGAGCTCGCCGCGGTTGGTCCGTGGTTGGGTGACCATTTGTATACATACCAAGACCCCTCCATGCCTCGGAAAGCACGTTAAGCCATTGGTCCCGACTGTCATACGGTGATCTTTGACAGTCGTTAAGTCATTACAATTCTGAAAACCAGTCTGACTATAGGATACTATACTACCCAGTAAAATGGGTTATAATGGACTGAAAGCAGACCGGGAAAAGGCTAGGCAGAAACACAGTGTTAATGTTTAAATAGATGGCCAGCTTTTCTATAAAGCCGAGGAAAAAAAGGTAGATCTCAAGATATTCTTTTATTTACTTGCTTTATATACTTGTAATTGAATATTTAGTGTTTTTTTTTGTAGCGACTACCAAGATTAATACACTCCAATCAGATTTTATGAAAACTATCAGAGACATAAACAGTGTATGTGTAAATCTATATTTTTTTAAGTGGGTCAATAAACAAAGCATATCATAGGCATAGCTTAAGCTTGCGTTAAAAACGTACACTTGAAAATTAATCTTATATTTAATTTATAAACGTTTGAGAGCTATAAATCAAAATCAAAATCAAAATATTTATATTTCGAGTAGACCCTTTCAGGCACTTTCAAAACGTTAAATGAATCTAGTTACTCGGTTCCAAAATGTCATTCCTATGGAGAAGAATCCGGCAAGAAACTCCATAGGTTACTCTTTTAAAAATGGTAATATAGAATTATTTAAATACATCACTTTTAAAATATGCGATAACAACGTAAGATAGCAAAAGCATAAGATTATTGCAATATAATTATTACCTCAAAAGAGGAGAAAAAAAAAATGAGAAAATACATGCATTTTACTAACATTTCGTTGTCAACACATTTACAATTAAAAGAAAAAAAACTGATACACAATGCACGAAGAAATAAAACAATTTACATACATTAATTATGTAGTCCTAATCAAATTCCTAATCGACCCTAACAGGAATGTCAAGGCATGTCAAAAGCCTTCTAAAAATAGAGGCTATGGGGAATCTAATTGCAGTAACAAGGTTAAAACAAAAGTATGCTGGACCGCCAGGGAAGCCACATGTGCAGATGATTACTAAACCCAAGCCCGCCTATCTCCTAAATAATCGCTAACCTTATAATACGCTTTCTTTATTAACATTGATTTCACGCACTTTTTAAACTTTTTGTTGCATAAATTTGTAATTTCATCCGGTAATTTATGATAAAAACGAATAGAATTTCCTAGGAAAGATTTAGAGTTAGTTTTAGTGAGTCTAAACCGTGGGACTACTAGTTTATTTTTATTTCTTGTGTTAATATTATGGTAATCACTATTAATACTAAAACTAGGTAGATTTTTACGTATGTACATTATATTTTCCAAAATGTAAAGACACGGCAACGTTAGAACATTTATTTCTTTAAATTTATCCCTTAGAGACTCACGAGGGCCCATGCAGTAGATTGCACGAATCGCTCGTTTCTGCAAAATAAATATTGAATCTACATCGGCTGCTGAACCCCACAGCAGAATTCCATAAGACAATACTGTGGAAGTACGCGTAATAAACTAATTTAGCAGTGGGAACATCAGTAAGCTGTCTAATTTTCCGAACTGCAAATGCAGCTGAACTTAATCTTTTAGATAATGTTGTTATGTGTGCACCCCACTGCAACCTAGAAGCTATTGTTATACCAAGAAATACCGTTTCTTTCGTAAAATCAAGTGATTTATCGCCAAGCCTGAGATTGAAATCTGATTGAGACCGAACATTGGCAGCGAAAATTTTAAACATTTTGTTTTAGACGCATTTAAAAGCAGATTATTAGCAGTGAACCAATCCGATAACATATCAAGGCCATTGTTTAAATTACAGAAATTCTGTGCTTTCCTATTAATTTTAAAAATGAGAGAGGTATCGTCCGCAAATAAAATAATGTCAGATAAATTAGCCATCATAAAGGGAAGATCATTAATATAAGCTAGAAAAAGAAAGGGGCCAAGGATAGAACCCTGAGGCACGCCCATTCTAACTAAGGACCCCGACGAGGTAACTCCGTTCACACCTACTTTTTGCTGTCTAGTTGATAGATATGACAATACAAGTTTTGATGATTGTCCTCGTAATCCATAGTACTGCAGCTTAAGGATTAGAGTATTATGATCAACGCAATCAAAAGCCTTGGAGAGATCACAAAAAATGCCCATAGCATCCTGTGAACCCTCCCAAGCTTCCAAAATATGAGACACTAATTTGGCCGCGGCGTCGGTGGTAGACCTTCCCCTAGTAAAACCAAATTGACGATCGTGAAAAATATTATGTTTGCTAAAATGCGACATCATTTGGTCAAGTACCATTCTTTCAAATATTTTACTTAAAGCAGGAAGAACTGACACTGGTCTATAGTTTGAAGGATCATTCTTGCAACCAGATTTAAAAATAGGTATTATATAGGTATTTAAAAATAGGTATACCAGTGTGCATATCAAATATGTATATACAGATATAAAAAAACTTTTACGTTCAGCAGTAAAGTAAACAGGCTATCAAAGTAAGATAAGCCAGAAGTGTGGTTGAACAATTTTTAGTACCTGATGCAAATAATGTTTAGTAGGATCGGTTCACATAACGCAAATTGACACCCTTATTATTTGGGCCCTTCATTCGACCATAAAAAAGTTTTACGGCAGGGACTGGCCTCTTAGAATTTATAATAAAGAAGGGAATTTTAAGCGTTTGTAACCTGAGCGAAGATGGAAAGAAAGGAGATGTTTCATTTTTGTAGGCTGAATTTACGAAAAATACTTATATCCGTATATTTTATTAATCCCTTTGTCGTATTTACAGATTTAAGTTTCATAATTATTGCTATTATTGTGGTTATCGGAATCTATGGCAGCGCTGCCAACATGCGTTCTGAGAACGGGACAGATCTGCCCCCTGCTGATCAAATTGCTCAAATGTATGAAAGTGACAAGTCTAAGCCAACAGACTTATCGTAGAGAAATGTAATATCCTTACATTTAACGTCATATATGCGATAACTATCATCGTTAACGCTTGTAGAAATGTACTTTGTAAGGGGGGCTGAAATGGATGTAAAACCTCAAAAATGCCTATTTAAGACGGATAATATATTTCCAATTTTTAGTACCCTTTTTTATATTATGCTCAAGTGCCACCTGAAAGTGAAACATTTCAATTGACAAGTTTAGGCGAAAAATATTTATTTAATTTGAAATAGAAGATTTTAATTCGATTGTATGTTTTTTGTTAGGTAGGTATGGTTGCTACGCGATATATCCGACAATAGCTGTTCGATAAAAAAAATATTCCTGTATTGTTTCTGTTATGGATAATGTTACCAAGAATGTCTAAACGAAATTGCGTACCCTATTAATTTTCGTGCAGTTATAGTCGGTTTCGAAAAACTTTAATTTTGTTTTGTGTAAGTCGTCTATTCTAATTTAAGAAACATGATATCAAAAAATAACTTAGACAAAATATATTGAATTTACTTTTCTAGTACGATTTTATGACCCAAGATTTTTTCTATTTTGAAAAGCAAATGAAATCAGATATATGAAAATAATTTATCTTGTTTGCAATGCTTGGTACGTCTGGCAGCCTATGAGCTGAGAACGTTAGCAAGCAGGAGCTCCAACTGTTGTGAAGTCAGTTTATGGTTATTGCAAATTAATAAATATTTACCTTTATCATCATCACTATATCCTTCAATGATCAGCAGCAGCGAAAAAGTTTGAGGTGATTATTTTTTATAACGTAAAATCTATAGTCGACTTTCCGCTTTTGGCTAATCTTTTCGAAGTTGAGGTTTTAGTAATAATTAGACCTAATCACAAAGTAAGCCCTTAAACACCAGTAAACAAAAAACGCTTTAATGGTAGAAACCCGGCATGATGCGAATTTATGAAAGTATTACCCACAAAAGAATTAAAGTAACTTATTTAGTATCAACCCATCCAGACCCAACCCAAATTTTTAACAATATAAGCAAATAAAATGTCAAGTTATTGTTGGACAAAGGTTTGCCTTCACCTTCGTCCAAAAACGGTATTTTTGAATAGCAACCCATTATAAAAAAAAGAGAATCTTGAAAATCAGCGATGCCTTACGTATACAGTGTTACAAAGCAAGTTAAAACAATAAAACGTGTAAATTACGCACACAATAGACAAAACTATATCGAAATAAATTTAATCGTCATTAATAACCTTATGTTTGTGAATTAAATTTCCTGCGTAAAGTTATGCAAAGTTGTCTCCGAAGGTTAGTTTTGAGGGTTTTGAGGTTGATGTGACAAAACCTGCTTGGAGTTGGTTCATGCACTTTTTGCCTACCCTTTACCTAAGCTATGGAGTTGGTTTATTTTAATGGATTTAGCTGAAAACCTTATTTTATATTAACAGCTGAAACAAAATATGAACAAAAATTTTGTCGTGGCATTTTATGGAATCTACTCATCATAATATCTTTGTTCTAAGGTTTTGTCTTCGGTTCCAACATGGCTGCCTATAGCAATGGCGGGTTTTAATGACGCGCGCAAGCGAGCCATGTAAGGCCCGAAGACAAAATGATATTTTAACGTGTAAGACTCGATAAAATACCACAACAATTTTATCTTTTTTTAGGGTTCCGTACCTCAAAAGGTAAAAACGGAACCCTTATAGGATCACTTTGTTGTCCGTCTGTCTGTCTGTCTGTCTGTCTGTCTGTCAACACCTTTTTTCTCAGGAACGCGTGGAGGTATCAAGCTGAAATTCATATCAAATACTCAAGTCTATGGTCTCTTAGAGCTGTGAAAAAATCAAACTTCTAAGTCAACGCGATCAAAAGATACTCCCGTTTATGCCGCAAATTTTCGACACTCGCAAGGGAATCAAAACCTACAGGGTACTTCCCGTAAACTCAGAATCTTGAAATTTGGTATGAAGCAACGTCTTATAGCAGAGATATAGGAAAAATTGCGAAAAGTATACATTTTTAGTTATATCATATAATAAAAATATTTTTAATAATTTTAAACTTACTACCCCTTTCCTCATGAACGCGTAGTGGTATTATATTTAAAATTCATATCAAATACTCAAATCTATAATACCTTTAAGCTGTAACAAAATCAAACTTCTATGTCAACGCAATCAAAAGAAACAGGAATTAAAACCGCATATTTTGAAACTCGCCACTACTCGCAAGGGAATCAAAACCTACAGGGTACTTCCCGTGAACTCAGAATCTTGAAATTTGGTACGAAGCAACGTCTTATAACACAGATAAAGGAAAAATTGCGAAAAGCATAAATTTTTAGTTACATCATATAATAAAAATATTTTTAATAATTTTAAACTTATTACCCCTTTACTCATGAACGCGTAGTGGTATTATATTGAAATTCTTAACAAATACTCAAGTCTATAATATCTTTAAGCTGTAACAAAATCAAACTTCTACGTCAACGCAATCAAAAGATACAGCAATTAAAGCCGCATATTTTGAAACTCGCAACTACTCGCAAGGGAATCAAAACCTAAAGGATACTTCCAGACGAGCTGGAATCTTGAAATTTGGCATGAAGCAACGTTATAAAGTACACATATAGGAAAAATTCCGAAAATCTTAAATTTTTAGTTACATCACATAGTATATTTTTTTTAATAATCATAAACTTACTAGCTGACCCAGCAAACGTTGTTCAGCGATTAAAAAAAAAAAACAGTTTGTACGGAACCCTCGGTGCGCGAGTCTGACTCGCACTTGGCCGGTTTTTTTTTTCGCAATTCAATCCTGTATCGAATAAATCTATTTCCACTATCTCCTTTATGGGCTTGTGCGGCCCCATTTCTCTATCTTACAGCTCCAGGCCAGTGCAGGGTTTACGACCCGAGCAACATATAACATAATAACTGCTGTAAATGTAACAATATTTAGTGGCATTGTAACAATTTATTTGACACGCAATTTACATAGTGCGTCTATTTGATCTGTAGTTTATTAGAGAAGTCTAGTCTCAAGTTTGGATTAGGTGCGAGCAATTAATTGGTACCACTGGTACAATAATAATTCAATTACATACTTACACAAACTTGAATATTAGTTAGGTAATATACGCGGCTTCTCTCTTAATTAACGTAATAGCTAGCATCTCCTCTCGCATCTTACCCGTGTGTCAACTCCAATTTCTCATTAACTGCACAGAAACGACTTTTGTAAGCGAAGACGACATCTTTTACGACCAGTAACATGGTAAAATTATCTGGTATGCCTTACACAACCTAGAATATTATAGTTTTTCTGCCTAGTATTTTCCCATTCGATGTTGGAGGAAGCTGCCAGTCCTATCAAATTCAGCTAAATTGAGTGACTGCCTAGACATACACAATAGTAATAATAATAATCTTTATTTTCTCATCATCACAACAGTAAATACCGACTAAAAATTGTTTGCGCGTGAAATAGAGACTGGTAAAACAATATATCAGATAACAAATGTACAAAGGCCTATTGTAATGACGTAAAAATTGCCAAAGAAAGTATGAAAGTCGAACCAATAATATGGCTTATTGGCTTTTCGAGGCACGGAGGGGTCTGGTTATGTTTACAAACGGTCACCTATCCATGGACAAACAGCGGCGAGCGCATTAACACTCTGTGCAACGAGCCTCTTCAACCTAGAATATTATTGATGAGAAATTTTAGATTGGTTAAATAACCTAGATATCGAGGTTAACGTTAGCAGAGTTGGTTGACTCGGACATTTAGGATAAGTCATATTTTCTTAATCCGGCAGTAACTCTAACTCGGAATGGCGCTAAAATAAAGTCCGTCGAAACGCTCCTGGCTGAAATGAGGTCAATTACCTGTAACTTAAAACGACCGCAACATAGTCACATATTACCGTAACATAGTATACAGTCGTGTAGATTGCAGCAAAGTCTCTCTGAACTGCGCCATTTAATGTTTTGTTTGTCTTAATTCATAACATGTTAAGGTACGCCAACCGCAAAGCTACAATATGATGTTAATTACACTTTATAATATAAGAAGTTATTATTAGTTATGTGTTCTGCATTCCAAATCATTCTCAATTTAAGTGGAGTTCGCCCAGTTTGCACAGTTATTGCTGCTTCGCTGAACTAAGTTGGCAAAACTATAGATAAACTTTCAGCCGGAGCAATTAAGTAACATACGGCGGTATTTGAATTGAGAATTCCAAATCCTCACACGCTTGGTTACTCGTTACGTTACTGTTAAAATTACGTTAGACGTTTTGAATGAAATACTCAATTCAGAAATCTCAAAGCACAGAAATAAAAATATCATTATTTTGGTCCGTGTCTCAAAGTCATAATTATCTTTTTAACCGACTGCCAAAAAAGAGGAGGTGCAATGTTAAACTGAATGCAGTTTTTAAGATACATAATATACAAGTCCACCATAAAATGATGTATGGTAGAATTGTGTATCTTATGAAGGTCTAAAGAAAGTAATTGGAAAAAGAAATAAACAGAAGAGAGTTTGATCTGTATAGATCACGTAAAAAACAAAAACACGTGCAATTCTAGCACGCTCGTCACCTCTCCACGAAGACATTTAGTAATATCGAGTATAATGGCAAATCGATGGTGTTCATGACACTCGTAAATAAATATTGGGAATGATAGTTGATACGGATTTTACGATGACGGCCTGTAAATACAACACCCACTGCTACGGGGCTACGTCATTACGTTTATTTGGCGGAGTATGTTCAGTATTCATTTATATGACGGCAAATGATATTGACACAAAACTGTGTCATTTAGGTGTACTAAAAATATTTTTGATAATTGTGACGCGAAGTAATTATCTTTATTTATTTATTTTAAGAAAAATCCTGTTGGTTATAGATGATGTGAAATAACAACAAAAATAGAAAACATAAAGCCGATTACTGGTTTCCTCGGATATCTACAGCACAGCATGGGTTAGACATATCAAAACTTAAATATTTGAGGAAATAAATATCATTACTACATTAAATTAATTTTGGGAAACAATTAGGTTGTATGCACTTCTACCAACAACCTAACCTAACCAAAACTTTAGGGATATAATATAAAATACTTTATCGGTATCGTATCATTCTATTACAATATAAAGTATGCAAAAAAACCACAACCTGGTTGGTCCATTAGCCTTACTATATTTTATGTGGGTTCTCACAACGTCAACGTCGTTGTGTTTCAGTTTATATAAAATGATACGAGATTGTTCGACGGGAGGTTTCTATTTGTTTTTTTGAAGGCTCAAATAACGCAACGAACAAATTTTAACATTTATGTATCTAATTTAATAATCAAAAAGTTCTTTTAAATTATTTAGAGAGACTGAATGTCAGAGAGTCAACTAAGAATGGTTGTTTATCATAATAAATACATGCTTTGAACATAATTTTTGGAATCACTGAAACATTAAAAGGCTTCAATGTGGTTTGAATCAAACAAAACGAAAAAGCAGTTTAATAAATATTGTTTGATGTATTACAAGCGATAACAGATGAGTGGAATCTGTTTAGATAAAAATATAGTCATAATTAGTTTCATTTTCTATTTTTGTTTTTGCTACTTATAATCCCCAACACAAACTAATACATTACATAAAGTAGCAGAAGAAATATATCATTAGAAATATTTTCAAATCATATCGTATAATACAATATTATCTATGTATGTGGTATCCGAAAATAATGAAACTTATTTTCTATGGCATTGAATTAATCGTCAATGTCAACATGACAGTCTATTATTATCAACGTGGCTGATGTGTATATGTTGTGGACCAGGTGATTAATGCGGGCATTATTTATAATGCACGAGCATTATGAATAATGTCTAGCTTTATCGGGCTAAGTGATTAATTACTATCTTAACTTCATTATTTATCACATTGCACGGTCATTATTATGTTGCTACATAATACACACATCAAAAGTGTCTAGGGATCAAGCATTTTTATGCGGATTTCTTGAGATTGAGATGTGGCTTTGTAATAAATTTATGATTTTATAAATTTATATGGATCCTTTTTGGTGCATTTCATAATTCGAATCAGGAACTGTGAATCAAATTCGAGTAAAAGATGAAAATCAGCTGTCAATATTTTCCCTATAAAAACATACAACGCATTGAAGACATTATTAGTGCTACTGTTTCCCTACTACTGATTAAAACCAACGTTATTATGGAGCGGCGACGTCATTTAAGCAGGGAAGAAATGCTCAGAGCCGTGGGAATGATAGAAGCTGGTTCCCGGCAACGTACCTACTGTGGCTTTAGCTCTGAATACAAGTCAGAGTGTTATCAGTCGACTTTGGACACGTTACCGAAGCACTGGTACCGTGGCTGAGCGCCATGGAGGACGGTATCGCTGCACCACACGGAGACAAGACCGATACATTCAAATCTTAACTCGAAGAGCTCCAACAATAACCGCCATGATGTTAGCCGTGAGGCTTCATCACTCTTCAGCGAACTTAATTAGCGACCAAACAGTCAGAAACCGCTTGCATGAAGTGAACCTTCATTCCCGAAGACCGCTACGGGTACCACCTATAGCAATGCACAATCGTAGGATTCGATATCAATGGGCTCTTGAACACAGAAATTGGGCAGAAGAACAATGGCGTTTCGTGTGCTTTTCTGATGAGTCTCGTTTTGGTATGAGACCGGATACAAGACGTATACGACACTGGAGAACCCCTGGACGCCAACAGCGATTAAAATCCTGCCAGGAAGTCCATCCTTATAGTGGTGGAACCATCATGGTACGGGCGGGTATTTGGATCGGCGGAAGAACTGAGTTGATTTGGATCAGAAGCAACCTCAACGCTCAAATTTATGCTGAGACGATTGTATCAGACGTCATCGTTCCTCTACAAGTGCAAATCGGTCCCTTATTTCAGTTAATGCATGATAATGCACGACCGCACACCGCAAGAGTTGTAAGACAGACTCTCGCCGCAGCTAACATCAATGTCCTGCCCTGGCCTGCTCAGTCGCCAGACTTGAACCCGATTGAGCATGCATGGGATATGCTACAGAGAAGAGCTCTGCCGAATATGGAGGGTATCCAGTCGCAAGAAGACCTTTTTTTGTTGTTGCAACGAACATGGGCGGCCATTCCACAGCGTGATTTGGATGAACTCATTTTGAGTATGCCAAACCGATGTTCTTGTGTTGTTAGTGTTCGCGGTAGAAACACGGATTATTAATTGTTTAAGTTACCCAATAAAATTTTAAAGAAAACTGTTATTTCAGTCTTTTTTTCGAACTTTTGTGTTAGTGGTTCAAATGTCAAAAATCCCTTTATTAGGAAAATGGCAAATTTCTTTATTAATGCAAAGGTGACTTGGTTTATCGTTACTGTGACAAACGAAAACACTTTATTCGATGAATCCTTAAAGAAAATTTTAATTAATATCAATCAGGAGAAAAGTTATTGCAAAAATATATGTTGATCCCTAGACACTTTTGATGTGTGTAGTTGGGCAATTTGATAATAAAGCTATATTTAACGCACATAAAGTCGTGAATCGCTTGAAAGGTTTTCCAGCACGGGGCGGTCGCTGCCGCGACTCCGCTCGCTCCGCTCGCCGCCCTCGTGCACGTAAGGGTCACCATATTAACCTAACCTAAACTTACCGGACGTTGGGCACAAAGTTTTCAACACAAAGTCTAGGTTGAGTAATGGAAATTAATTAAGTTTAGGTTAAGTCTAAGTTATAATTCCCCTTTAATATTTAGTTTATTTTAAGTTAAATGACAATAACAATAAAAAAATAGTAATTAAATATGTTTGTATTACTCTGCCCAAAAGGTGATGGGCAATATGTATAGTGCCCGGTCAATTAGATTATTTGAATAATTATTGTCAAATTGCACTCTCATATTGGGCATTTTTCATAATGACCGGGCATAATGTATACTGCTCAATTTATCACTTGGTCCATAACATATACACTAGGCAAAAATAAAAAAGCAACTTCTGGTACATTTTATTTTCCCACGAAGTTTTATTCGTTGCTAGGATATTAAAGTAATAGCACCACTTTATTTCATTCTTTGGATGACACAGAAGTGTACTAGAAATATCATCTTAATATCGTTTTGAGGACTGTGATTTATAACAGTAACAACATGGTGACAAAACTATAAGTAAGTAAGAACCGTCTTTTTGTTGGAGGGACCGTCAACTGAGATAGAGAGACGACCTGGCCGTCTTTAATATGGAGTGGCCTCGATATTAGCCAATGACAGAGAATAATAGAAAGAAGAAAGAAAGATTTTCGCGCTACATTTGGGGCTCATAATAAATAATATGGAGTTTGCATTAAACTATGTTCATTGCATATTGATATTGTATTCCCTTACACTAAATTGCCTCGAACTTGCCTCATATCTTATGAAAGCACATTCAAGCAGGTTGCTACTATGGTTCAGACTAATATCGAAAAAGCTGTACTTCACAGAGTAAATCTGCTTTTTGATGCGGAAAATTGACACGACGAGGATAACAAGCCAGCGGAGACTAGACTACAGACTGGTAACCCGAGTGTTGCTAAAAATAACGCAAATTGCCCACATTGACGATGATTAATGAACGCTGAAGTACCTTTTAATGATGTTTATTTTCCTTTCATTTGAGTCTGTGTGAAATTAGCCGTGGTTTGTGCCATCAATTTAATTTTGATTCAGACGTATTAAAGTGGTTTCGATGCTAAAACCTTTTCACTTAATTATTTCTTGGGTGTGGGTCCGTAATCCTTAACGCTTTGCTTGATGCCTCAGATACGAATTCCAAACTGAACAGCTTTGATTGGATTTTCCGATCTAATAGCGATTTGAAAATCGTGTCTCATACCTTTGTGGTGAAACATAAACCTTTCTTGGATTTATTATTTAAGAGGCATTTATATTTTGAAATACGGGACTAGCTCCCGAGCGTTGAAGATATGATGGCATTAGAATGTGCAAACAAGTGGGACGATGACGCCGCCATCCAAGGAAATGTTTGTTGCTTATACCGGATACGTATCAGAACGTCTATTCTTTCTCAGTGGAAAATTTTGGATGAAACTAAAATCGCAATTTCACTGATTCTGCTCTGAGCTATCTCTTAATTTTTCCCAAGAAGTAAGCATATACCTAAACATTAACGGATCTTTATTTTATAACGAAGATGTAATTAAGAGCAAAACTCTTACCACCCTCGCTTTTAAATTAATTAAATTACTAACTTGAAAATTCGAATTAAGTACAGTAATTCTCGAAATTGAAATAACAAGCAGCCTGCGCTCAATAAAAAAGAAAACGAAGCTGTTGATTATTAATTCGAAAGGGCTACTATTTTTTTATGACGCCTTATTTCTGACACGTTTGATTGGTGTATTATCATGTGAAATATCAACCACTTAGCTTTAAAATAATGTGTATGTGTAAAGTGCCTAAGGTTAACCGCACAATAGTGTTTTCATTATACACGGTAATCTACCGAAAAGTTTTTGAAATAGTCTATTAATTAGTCTCTTAATTATGTTTAAGTTCATCTTTCATACACCAAATATATTGCATAAACGTGAATAATGTTTTTATTTCTAGTGGACATAATAAGTCCTTTATTATAAGCCCGATAGTAGATATTCTATATAAGTGTTTTGACTGGTACAAAGTTAGCTTTGACGACTAGCTGTCGTATTTCGACTGCGACCCTAATGCTTAGTATGAGTTCGTGTCGTAATTGTACTCAAGCACCAATGTTGGACGTTAGTTTGGTTTGAAAGTTTAGTTTTGTTTCATGTAGTCTGCTAGCCTAGAAATATTACTATATTAAGGAGCTTGCTGACTATTTAGGGCCCACTATGTTTATTGTGGCGTTTACATATCGACTAATAAATTATAGAAATAAGCATATTCATAAAATTAATAAAAAGACCTACATCGCCAGCTTATTCTAGTTTTAAAATACTATGGTATCACGTCTGTTTGGTTGTCAGTCTTTGTAGACAATATCTTTTTAATAGTACGTACACGTCCATGGACTTACATCTTCATGAAAGAGAATGAGATCGGTAACATAATATATTAAAGTAGTGACTACAGGCATTAAAAAAACAAGATTTTAAACAAAATACAATATAATACATTAATAATTTTGTTAGGTCAGATTTTTGTCAGACGGGTTTCTTTTAGTGGAAAATAAAGACTCAATTTAAATAGAAACTTAAACGCAGAGCATTCGACTTGAAACAGAAAGTCATAAGGTTATTGTCAAAAGAAGTCACATATTTGAAAGTTCTAAATGAAAAATGAGATATTGCTCTTATTATGAGTGATATGAATGTAATAACTTGACTTTGGGATTGCGTTAACCGTAAGGTAAACGCACTTTGTTTAAAACACTTGTACGATAATTCATTGGCATTGTTTTACGCAACAGCATAAATTATACCGTTTAAATAGGCTTGTATATAGAGCAATTACATAAAACACAAGTATTCGTACCGCATGATGATAAAATTACGATTGCTAAATATTTGCCTTTTTTGGTCATAATTTGTAGTGACCTAAGGAGTGGTCAATATTATTACTATAAAACTACTGTAAATTTAATTGTTTTCGCTTTCTACGGGAACTGGCCAGCATTCGATATCAATGGGCTCTTGAACACAGAAATTGGGCAGAAGAACAATGGCGTTTCGTGTGCTTTTCTGATGAGTCTCGTTTTGGTATGAGACCGGATACAAGACGTATACGACACTGGAGAACCCCTGGACGCCAACAGCGATTAAAATCCTGCCAGGAAGTCCATCCTTATAGTGGTGGAACCATCATGGTACGGGCGGGTATTTGGATCGGCGGAAGAACTGAGTTGATTTGGATCAGAAGCAACCTCAACGCTCAAATTTATGCTGAGACGATTGTATCAGACGTCATCGTTCCTCTACAAGTGCAAATCGGTCCCTTATTTCAGTTAATGCATGATAATGCACGACCGCACACCGCAAGAGTTGTAAGACAGACTCTCGCCGCAGCTAACATCAATGTCCTGCCCTGGCCTGCTCAGTCGCCAGACTTGAACCCGATTGAGCATGCATGGGATATGCTACAGAGAAGAGCTCTGCCGAATATGGAGGGTATCCAGTCGCAAGAAGACCTTTTTTTGTTGTTGCAACGAACATGGGCGGCCATTCCACAGCGTGATTTGGATGAACTCATTTTGAGTATGCCAAACCGATGTTCTTGTGTTGTTAGTGTTCGCGGTAGAAACACGGATTATTAATTGTTTAAGTTACCCAATAAAATTTTAAAGAAAACTGTTATTTCAGTCTTTTTTTCGAACTTTTGTGTTAGTGGTTCAAATGTCAAAAATCCCTTTATTAGGAAAATGGCAAATTTCTTTATTAATGCAAAGGTGACTTGGTTTATCGTTACTGTGACAAACGAAAACACTTTATTCGATGAATCCTTAAAGAAAATTTTAATTAATATCAATCAGGAGAAAAGTTATTGCAAAAATATATGTTGATCCCTAGACACTTTTGATGTGTGTAGTTGGGCAATTTGATAATAAAGCTATATTTAACGCACATAAAGTCGTGAATCGCTTGAAAGGTTTTCCAGCACGGGGCGGTCGCTGCCGCGACTCCGCTCGCTCCGCTCGCCGCCCTCGTGCACGTAAGGGTCACCATATTAACCTAACCTAAACTTACCGGACGTTGGGCACAAAGTTTTCAACACAAAGTCTAGGTTGAGTAATGGAAATTAATTAAGTTTAGGTTAAGTCTAAGTTATAATTCCCCTTTAATATTTAGTTTATTTTAAGTTAAATGACAATAACAATAAAAAAATAGTAATTAAATATGTTTGTATTACTCTGCCCAAAAGGTGATGGGCAATATGTATAGTGCCCGGTCAATTAGATTATTTGAATAATTATTGTCAAATTGCACTCTCATATTGGGCATTTTTCATAATGACCGGGCATAATGTATACTGCTCAATTTATCACTTGGTCCATAACATATACACTAGGCAAAAATAAAAAAGCAACTTCTGGTACATTTTATTTTCCCACGAAGTTTTATTCGTTGCTAGGATATTAAAGTAATAGCACCACTTTATTTCATTCTTTGGATGACACAGAAGTGTACTAGAAATATCATCTTAATATCGTTTTGAGGACTGTGATTTATAACAGTAACAACATGGTGACAAAACTATAAGTAAGTAAGAACCGTCTTTTTGTTGGAGGGACCGTCAACTGAGATAGAGAGACGACCTGGCCGTCTTTAATATGGAGTGGCCTCGATATTAGCCAATGACAGAGAATAATAGAAAGAAGAAAGAAAGATTTTCGCGCTACATTTGGGGCTCATAATAAATAATATGGAGTTTGCATTAAACTATGTTCATTGCATATTGATATTGTATTCCCTTACACTAAATTGCCTCGAACTTGCCTCATATCTTATGAAAGCACATTCAAGCAGGTTGCTACTATGGTTCAGACTAATATCGAAAAAGCTGTACTTCACAGAGTAAATCTGCTTTTTGATGCGGAAAATTGACACGACGAGGATAACAAGCCAGCGGAGACTAGACTACAGACTGGTAACCCGAGTGTTGCTAAAAATAACGCAAATTGCCCACATTGACGATGATTAATGAACGCTGAAGTACCTTTTAATGATGTTTATTTTCCTTTCATTTGAGTCTGTGTGAAATTAGCCGTGGTTTGTGCCATCAATTTAATTTTGATTCAGACGTATTAAAGTGGTTTCGATGCTAAAACCTTTTCACTTAATTATTTCTTGGGTGTGGGTCCGTAATCCTTAACGCTTTGCTTGATGCCTCAGATACGAATTCCAAACTGAACAGCTTTGATTGGATTTTCCGATCTAATAGCGATTTGAAAATCGTGTCTCATACCTTTGTGGTGAAACATAAACCTTTCTTGGATTTATTATTTAAGAGGCATTTATATTTTGAAATACGGGACTAGCTCCCGAGCGTTGAAGATATGATGGCATTAGAATGTGCAAACAAGTGGGACGATGACGCCGCCATCCAAGGAAATGTTTGTTGCTTATACCGGATACGTATCAGAACGTCTATTCTTTCTCAGTGGAAAATTTTGGATGAAACTAAAATCGCAATTTCACTGATTCTGCTCTGAGCTATCTCTTAATTTTTCCCAAGAAGTAAGCATATACCTAAACATTAACGGATCTTTATTTTATAACGAAGATGTAATTAAGAGCAAAACTCTTACCACCCTCGCTTTTAAATTAATTAAATTACTAACTTGAAAATTCGAATTAAGTACAGTAATTCTCGAAATTGAAATAACAAGCAGCCTGCGCTCAATAAAAAAGAAAACGAAGCTGTTGATTATTAATTCGAAAGGGCTACTATTTTTTTATGACGCCTTATTTCTGACACGTTTGATTGGTGTATTATCATGTGAAATATCAACCACTTAGCTTTAAAATAATGTGTATGTGTAAAGTGCCTAAGGTTAACCGCACAATAGTGTTTTCATTATACACGGTAATCTACCGAAAAGTTTTTGAAATAGTCTATTAATTAGTCTCTTAATTATGTTTAAGTTCATCTTTCATACACCAAATATATTGCATAAACGTGAATAATGTTTTTATTTCTAGTGGACATAATAAGTCCTTTATTATAAGCCCGATAGTAGATATTCTATATAAGTGTTTTGACTGGTACAAAGTTAGCTTTGACGACTAGCTGTCGTATTTCGACTGCGACCCTAATGCTTAGTATGAGTTCGTGTCGTAATTGTACTCAAGCACCAATGTTGGACGTTAGTTTGGTTTGAAAGTTTAGTTTTGTTTCATGTAGTCTGCTAGCCTAGAAATATTACTATATTAAGGAGCTTGCTGACTATTTAGGGCCCACTATGTTTATTGTGGCGTTTACATATCGACTAATAAATTATAGAAATAAGCATATTCATAAAATTAATAAAAAGACCTACATCGCCAGCTTATTCTAGTTTTAAAATACTATGGTATCACGTCTGTTTGGTTGTCAGTCTTTGTAGACAATATCTTTTTAATAGTACGTACACGTCCATGGACTTACATCTTCATGAAAGAGAATGAGATCGGTAACATAATATATTAAAGTAGTGACTACAGGCATTAAAAAAACAAGATTTTAAACAAAATACAATATAATACATTAATAATTTTGTTAGGTCAGATTTTTGTCAGACGGGTTTCTTTTAGTGGAAAATAAAGACTCAATTTAAATAGAAACTTAAACGCAGAGCATTCGACTTGAAACAGAAAGTCATAAGGTTATTGTCAAAAGAAGTCACATATTTGAAAGTTCTAAATGAAAAATGAGATATTGCTCTTATTATGAGTGATATGAATGTAATAACTTGACTTTGGGATTGCGTTAACCGTAAGGTAAACGCACTTTGTTTAAAACACTTGTACGATAATTCATTGGCATTGTTTTACGCAACAGCATAAATTATACCGTTTAAATAGGCTTGTATATAGAGCAATTACATAAAACACAAGTATTCGTACCGCATGATGATAAAATTACGATTGCTAAATATTTGCCTTTTTTGGTCATAATTTGTAGTGACCTAAGGAGTGGTCAATATTATTACTATAAAACTACTGTAAATTTAATTGTTTTCGCTTTCTACGGGAACTGGCCAGCACTCACTTAATAAGAATAAGTTTATAAGTGTACATCGCTGCCTCTAGACATTGTCGATATTGAAGGTAAATCTTAATTCGGCATGCCAAGATGATTAGTATCGCGGGTCAACCCGCACGGCTGACGACCAGTGACAGTCGTGCACCGTGCGCCCTGGACCGTGAGTTTTGATAATTACACCCGTTTTCTACCGACTTAGAGTACACTTCACAGGAAAACTCGTATAAAAAGACCGACGCAGACGTATTTACTCAACCAAGGACCTTCTTCCTGTAGTCTTCCCGTTCATTCGTCGTTGCGGGCTGGTCTGCGACGGTCAGCAATATTATGTACCGTGGGAAGCCACCTTTTATGCGAAACGAATTCATAGAAACTGTGACTATACCACTTATATTATACTTTAACTTATTTCTTTCACTGTGTCTGTGTGTTGCAGGTTTTTCCGTACCAATTTCCTTCCGGCATTTGCGGGTGTCATGTCAAATTATTTATTTACTATTCATATCATCCACTGTTGACTTATTTACCTTTTATCTTACCGTTCCAACATTACCCGTACTCACGTTTTATCTTTTCCAAGCGTGCCGGTGTTTGTCAGAATATAAGGGTAGGGTAAATTAAATACACAAACGAAACTCTTTTGACAAGCATGAAAGGTGTTCGTGAACTAGTCAGCGCAAACAATTATGTCGCCAAAAAATATCGTGAAAAGGAGGATGGTCACATATGACCTGAATGCGAACATTAATCATCAGTGTATGAAAAAATAGTTATTTATGCGTGCTTTTACTAACGGGGTCTAACTAATTTTTTTCTGGCCGGGAAAATGTTATGTATTAATAATAAATAAACTCAAATTCATCACATTTTTCCTTAATTTGAACGCTTCCAAACCTCTTTCATTTTTATCTGTGGTGTGCGTTTCGTTTTCACAGCGCAGCGGGATTTAATTAAGCGATTATGTTTAAAAAAATACTAGTATAATAATTTATATTTTTTTGTTTTATATCACCAATATCTTTTATAAAAAAACGGTAAGAAATATATAATTAATAGATTTAAAAAATAATTATTACCTTAAATACATTTAACAATATATCAGAAATATGTAAAACGGAACGTATTTTTTACCGGCATAATAGTGATGAGTGAGTGATGACAGATGACACGGCGTAGCTGGCTTGCTGTTAGCGTCGTTGTGTCCTAAGCGTTTTGATTTTGTTTATTACATATGTCACGACAGTGTTGTTTTGGCTTATATAACAATCAAATAAGTAACATAGGCTACCTCGTCCACCTTTACAGTTTAGTTATGGTTGTAGGTATAACTATAAATCATATTCATTATGTGCGTAGCCATAACCTCAAAAATGGCAAATTATGTAAAAATTCTAAGCTCCTCCACTTTCAAATAATATATTTGTAATGTGGGATTGCTAAGGGTGGTTAGGCGAACCATTTAAGCCCTATATTAATCATGGTCGCGATATTTCATAGCCAGGTCTTGGTATGTATGGGCAGTGGCCGATGTTCTTTACGTGTATACACGCTTATGAAAAACCGAAATTCACTTATTTTGCAACCGGTTTTATTTTTAAATTACATGGGTAAGAAAAATAATTTTTATTTGCTCAAACATTGGGTGCATATGCAATGTTTAATTGACACACTTAGAATATTTCTATCTAAGAAAGTAAAAGTATACATATATGCCTGTTTTAGGCCTACCTTGTGGATATATGCTGATTATATGCTGGCTGAAATATATTTGAACACTAAACGGTACTGATAACGAGTGCTAATATGTACCTATCGTAAATTGATTGTAAGCTTCATCACTCATTATTATAGTACACCATAAATTATTTAATAATGGGGAAATAGGAAAAAAATCTTAGTAGATAGCATTATTTATATTATATTTGAGCATTGCCAATTATATAGTATATAACTTGCATAAATCTTTACTATTAATATTGATATAAGTAGGAACTTACTAGAAACTAACATTAGTTAGCCTTTTTGTTAGAATACAACTTTTTAAAGATTTAATTTCTATCACATAGTTAGTATAAAAAAACAATAAAACAAAAGAAACATAAAAATGAGTAATTAAGGTGTCGTCAATATTTATGAGGGAATAATTAATGACTGTTTACGCGACCATATTTTTAAGACACAATGGGAGGAGAACGAAATGGTTTGATCAGAATAATTTATGTATCAACTTTTATGGCTTTTGTGAATTCCCTTCAACTCGCTATATAATTTATTTGACATTGCCATTGATATGGGTGTGACGGTTGAAACAATTTGTGTTTTTTAAATGTCTCGCAAATGAAACCTTAACAACTCCTATGCTAATAATAAAGTGATAATTTAACAAATTATGTAAATAAATATATTACCTAATATTTAACTCAGCTCTGTGTTTCGAATAAGTATTTAATGGTTCAAAACTTAAGGAAGTCTGACCCAGTTCTTAGTATGACGTGATTCAAGCTGCAGACAAATTTGTCTCGGAGCGATCTCTTCCAAATTACTTGTTCTTTAATTATTTAAGAAGATTGAGGTTTAAGTTTTGAGTCGCTGATTTTAAACCAGAAACAAATTATTGATGACATAAATGAGGTATTATTTTGAGGCTTATATATTAGGTAGATGTGATAACCACTTAAAAATCTGTCCAATGTGAGTAATTTTTTTTTCGATTATTTCAGGAAATTTATATAGAGGAGACGTAGATATAATAATAAATGAAATTAATACTCAGAAATCTATTGGTAATTTCCCTCATTAGATTATAAAATTAAATATGTTGCAGTACACTTAAATGTATTATAAGTAAAAATATAGTTTACGAACATAATATAGTTTGCTTACAAGCTAAGTTAACTTATTACTTAGTCTTCTTTTTATAGATAGTTTTATTTATCTTATAAGTTTTTATTTTAGTTTAGTATTAGGTGTGTATAATATAAAAAAACCGGCCAAGTGCGAGTCAGACTCGCGCACCGAGGGTTCCGTACAAACCTGTAGGTATATAAGTAAAAGTTATGGTATTTTTATTGTATTCTTTTATTATTTTTTAATAAAAATACGATATTCAAAATTCCCGCAATTTTTCCTTTATCTGTGTTATAAGACGTTGCTTCGTACCAAATTTCAAGATTCTGAGTTCACGGGAAGTACCCTGTAGGTTTTGATTCCCTTGCGAGTAGTGGCGAGTTTCAAAATATGCGGTTTTAATTCCTGTTTCTTTTGATTGCGTTGACATAGAAGTTTGATTTTGTTACAGCTTAAAGGTATTATATATTTGAGTATTTGATATGAATTTCAATATAATACCACTACGCGTTCATGAGGAAAGGGGTAGTAAGTTTAAAATTATTAAAAATATTTTTATTATATGATATAACTAAAAATGTATACTTTTCGCAATTTTTCCTATATCTCTGCTATAAGACGTTGCTTCATACCAAATTTCAAGATTCTGAGTTCACGGGAAGTACCCTGTAGGTTTTGATTCCCTTGCGAGTGTCGAAAATTTGCGGCATAAACGGGAGTATCTTTTGATCGCGTTGACTTAGAAGTTTGATTTTTTCACAGCTCCAAGAGACCATAGACTTGAGTATTTGATATGAATTTCAGCTTGATACCTCCACGCGTTCCTGAGAAAAAAGGTCTTGACAGACAGACAGACAGACGGACAACAAAGTGATCCTATAAGGGTTCCGTTTTTACCTTTTGAGGTACGGAACCCTAAAAATTATGTATATTGTTTACAAGAAATAAATATTCACTTATTACTGTATTAGAATTTATGTAAAAATCACAAAGTACTACAAATAATTCCAAAGTTACATTTCGTTACCTATTCAGTCTGATATAATAACTTGTAACTTGCGTATTTAGAGAAGACGTAGATATAATATATGAGATTCGCCTTTATGTTTTGGTGACCATCGATTTTCACTTAATATTAATTGCTATGTCGTTCAAGGTTAGGGCTAACATCCTCGGATCGTGTAGGCTTATCCATTAGGCCTAGAACTCGTTACCGAAATGAAATTGTTCAGTAACTACCGTAACTGGACCTCCAACTGTTACATTTAATTTGATATACAATATTTCTGATTTATAAACGTTATTTTTCTAGGTTCATTTAAGTTAGCTCTTATAACCTTATTATTAAAGTAGCGATTAGAATAGTCTATTCCCTACAAATGTAAATCTAGGGGCTAGTAATTAAGGTAGTTTTACGAATGTTGTTATTTATATGTAAGCGTGTTGTAACACAAAGTAAATCCGAGTGTAGAATGTAAATTTGTACTTTACGATCAGAATTCCAATATCAGAGAGCATAAACAAAACTTTATATCAAGAAAAACAAGTAAAATATTTTAATAACCATAAGTCTCAAGTTTCGTATTGGTTACTTGCAGTAACTTTTCTCCTCGTAAATCATGAGTTTTGATAATTTCAATTTAATCACACTTGTATCAAATTTGTCTCACATTTGTATCTGTTGACTTGATCTTATACAAGATTTCAATCAGAATGAAATTAAATTCGGTATAATCCTAATTATCCAAGGCTTTGTTTTACGTTAAATTATTTGATACTTTAACGTGAAGCAGCTTAAAGTGTTTGATGGATATCGTCGTTTGAATTTGTTTTTTTTTTGTATAACTAGTTTATTTTATATTTATAATTATCACCGAAATTCGTCAACTCATAACACAAGACAGCAAATTTATTAACAGATATTCTTTATTTAAATATTTTCTGAACGTAAATTGGAAGCTAAAAACTAGCGACGAAACATACTCGAAGAAAACTTTCAACTGTTAGTTAAAAGTTATAAAGCTAAAGTCATACTTATTATACTTTTTAAGTTACTTTCTAACAGACAACATTTTATATAAAAACATTAGTTTACGAATTTTATTTATAGTTTGCTTACAATCTAAGTTAATAAAAATCATAAAGTACTACAAAAAATAGTACATATTAAAAAGTCACATTTAGGTACCTATTCAGTCGGAAATAACAACTTGTAACTTGCGATATTTATCTCAGCAAGTTATTGTGAGACTTGTTAGACGGCTCTAAATTAAATAATACGTTTGCTCTTAAGTGTGCGTTCATCAACTCAAGCATTTTCTTTAAAATTTGAACTTCAGAGTAAATATGTTCTAATTAGTTCTAAATTCGACAAACTAAGAAAAGTTAATTGGGAAACAGCCACTTCATTTTCTTTTACTTTGTTGATACACGTTTTGTGTGGGATAAGCTCAGTATTCACATCTATCCTTGTAAGCTTTGTAAGAATTGGACAGAAAGCAGATCGGATTTCAGGAATTCCAATTAATTGTCTCTGAACCTTAACGATTACCTGTTAGAACTAAAAAGAAATGTATACTTTAGGCACATAGGACATATATATATATAATATATGCGCATAATATGCCTGTAAAACTTTTTTATTTTTTTGTAACCTTGTTTGCCCAGTGTCCCACTGTCGGGCAATGGTCTCCCCCGTTCAACTTCGGATTTTCCAGTCTTGAGCTACTTGACGCCAATCACTCAAGAAGCGATCGATTTCATCCCGCCACCGTCGCTTCGGTCTACTCGTTTGCGATCAGGAACCCAGTCAGTGGCATTTAAGCCCACCTATCCTGAGTTAAAAACATATAAGTAATTAATTCTGGAGGGTTTCAAACTGAATCAAATAGTCTTATTGACATACCATTTTAGGGTTTATTCGCTAGCTTAATTGCTTTAATTAGTGAAATAATAAAACAAGGTAATTTCACTAGGATACACCCCCGGGGATAACAACGCTGTGTTGTTGTGTTTCTCTATGCGATGAGTTCTGTAGTGCCTTATTCATAGTTAATGCGAACACTTCACCGCGTCGACCCTTCATTAAAACTTTTATTGCTTTAATATAAACATGGAAAATGTTTGCTATAGAACATTAAATACTTATACTAGTTTGGTGTAACTCAAATGGAATTTGGTAAATGAATGAACAATTCGGATTAATAATTAATACTAGACATAAAACCTTGTTAAACAGGCACATCTTTCATATATTTATTCGTATATATACTGTAGTAGACAAGTAAAGCTTGTACTATCGCTTTGGGTCGATATCTTTACTATGTTCTCTAAATTTAAGTTCGTACAGTATCATAATATGTGTGTGATCAGCGCGATCATTCGTTCTGTTTCTGGGTGTTATTTATCTATAATATGTATGTATTTGGAAATATATAAGTATGTTTATCAGTTGTCTGATTGCCATGGTACAGCCTCTGCCTAGTTTGGGATCAGATGACCGTGTGTGAGTTTTCCCAAGATATTATATTATTATTGATAATGGCATATAGTTTGTCCTCACTTTCATGTATTTCAGAATAAACAACGCAACCATATTTTACTTAGATGTGGATTTATGATGTTCAATTTAATTTGTTCGCCACATTCAAGTGTAAACTCTAGTCCTAATTAGTTCTAAGTAGAGACAATATGTGTCTTATATCACACCATCTACACAACCTGAAACTCGACACGAAGTTATTAACTAAACGGGGTTAAATATTTAGCTTCTGTAATGGAATTTTCATTTTGCACATCCAAACATAAACTTATAATTAAATTATTCTTCTCGTCGTTATAGAACTAATTAATTCCATTAATTCATTAATATACAATGTTTTACTTATTGGGATACATGCACCGCCAAAAAAAACGCAATTAAAAAAAGTTAAATTAAAAGGCGCGTGTAGTTTGTCTTTGTCAAAATATTATAAGGTGTTATTTACGTTCACATAGGTACTTGACTTTCTACACTATGTGACATCTTCAAATGAAGAGACAGCCGAGTTAAGGGTGGCTTGAAACTGATTGACGTTTCGGTACTCGGCCAATAATACAATCATCAAGCAGCAGTAACCTAATGGTTAGGACTTGCGAGGATGTGGTTTCCCCTTCAAATCCCATCCATTGCACTAGCGACGTAAGCCCACTTGTTACACAAGCATTCAGCTTAGCACGAGGGATTAACAAAAACTATTAATGTGATATCCACATTTTCGAAAAAACAAAAAAGATGTAATAATGCTTTAGTCCTAATCATAATTTTTCCTTCGTCAGTTAACTTAATACGAAGAATAATTTTGAAATTTGATAGTTGCTTCATACAAAAACTGTCGACCGCCAACTTTATTCCTGGAATAAAAGTTATCTGACGACGGATAAATCTGATCAGGCTTACTAGATAATAACTTAACCATTATCCCCATATTCGGATCCTTAAAACAAATTCCTTGTAAAATATTTCTTCAATAACAAAATAAGTTGATTCTACTGGGAATAAGTTTCTAATTCTATTATTTGAATAATCTTATTTAATTTACTACGGATTCAAAAATAAACAAAATTTTAAGATCAATATCTGTACTTTATAATTATACTATATATAACTTTTTTTAGCTTTTCTATAATTATTCATAATAAAAGAAAAAGTTCAACCTTACTTAACTCAAACAAAATAGTTACAAATTTTAAATAAAAAAAAATAATAAAAATTAAAATATTTATATTTACTAATTCTAACCTAAAAAATTGTGTCTAAATATTCATCCGCATCACTGTCGACCGCAATTACGTATGTATAAACAAGGCTGGCTGCATTGCTCCGTTATATAACAATGCTTAATTTCTGGCGGAGGTAAAACCAGTGTCACGCGAAGTGTCAAAATGCTTTGACTAAGGCTTTGACGTGTGAATTTTTCGTAGAACAAAGACAACATAAAGTTATAAACGTTATAATTTCCACAAACGAATGTATCTGATAAGCACTATCCACGTATACTACGTCTTGTTTTAATAATCTAATTTATATCATAATTACGAGATCACAAAGTTAGAGGTTTCTCGCTCTAATTTGTAGGAAATTGTCACAAAGGCGGAATGTGCCTTGAATTAGTACGAACGTACTACAAAGGCCTACGTTCCACGAACCTTTGTAGAGAAGTACAAGTTATTTAGGCCCTTTTCAAACTGGATTTAGTTTGAGTAGTCTTATGCATTCACCAATTGATTAATCTTTTTGGATTTAAGTACTGCGTGTCTTAAGCCCCGTTAATCTATTCGCACCTCTTATCCGTATCATTTATATAAAAAATATAGAATAGTAGGTAACTTTGGGGCAAACTTCTCGTAACGCTTTTTTTTAGCTAAAAGTGTCAACTATTTAATCCCTTGACGTCGAATGCACTTTTAAATAACTCGATAATTTATTGTTAAGTTTCTTCGGTCTGTTTTAATTTATCGTAAAATTCAAAATTAATGTTTATGAGTTCCTTTAAAAATAATGAGTGAACAAGTTATTTTGTTAGCACTAAAGAGATTGTACGAACAGAACGATATTTGCCTACTCGGCTAATATTCATTTAGGTACAAAATATGAAGCAAACAACGTAAAAAAAAAAATATTGGGTTCATGCACATAGTCGAAATGGCTTGTGAAAAGTTCGCATGGCAGGCTTATTATATGGCAGAAATATAAGTACTAAAAAATTTATGATTTTAGGTTTGGGCATATGTTCGACTTGCACCGACTAGAAACACCCCGGTCTCGTCCTTGGTTTTGCCGGAGCCTCATGATCGCTTATGCACGCTCTTTAGGTCTTTAGTGGACACTTTTCTGAGGCGTGGTTTAAAGTGCTCATCTCTCAATCTCCGTGGCTTGCGACCTGATCGGGTTACTGACCTGACCCGGCTTCACGTAGACCTGAGGTCTTAAGAGTTGATATTTATAGATGACTTCGTCTAACATGTCTACATAGCGAGGGTTAATTAGAACTTAAAAGGTATCTAAAGAGCAGGTAAATTAGGTTATCCGGTTTCGGCTTGGTTTAGCGAAAACTCCTAATTGAAGTTAACATGTTCTTACCCAATCGTGTCACATAACGTATTGTTTTTGTCTTAGAACCGATAAATGAGTTTTCTACCGAGGGAGTTACGAAACTTGTACGCGTGGAAATTATATTGATGAGTTCCTTTTGAAGTATAAAGTTTGCAAATTTTTGTATTCGAGGATCTTATTACGTGGTTTGAACTTGAAGTGAAAGTATCATTATTTTAAAGTTTTGGCACATTCCCTCAAATTTAGGATCAGACACTGACTGTAATTAATTTAGCAATTCACTGAAAATAGAGCGACTATGACTTATTGTGATAACGGCAAGATCGCGTTATCCCACGTTTACTTACTAATATTTTATAACAATTAACCTGTTGAATAAAAAAGCACTTGTAAGTACCTAAATCTCAATCTTCAACCCCTACGACGGTTTATTTTAACTAAAATCGACAGCAGTTTGACCTGCATTCAGAGGTTAATAGGGGTAAATCTCTTAGTACCTAAATTTATAATGGTTTCCATTTACCGCTTAAACACAACATCGTGGGTTAAATCTTGAATATCGCTCAATAATCGTAAATGGTAATCCATGTCTATAGTGAAATTCAAAATGCGGACATAGGTGTGGGTTATACATTAACTTTATTAAATATACTTTATCTTATAATGTAATGAAGAAATGTATAACTGTTATATGTCCCATTCAATAAATAAAATGGTTAATATGTGCTAAAAGTCCATGAATAAAGGTATTTTTACTAATATTATAGAGAGGAAAGATTTGATTGTTTATTTGTTTGTTTGCATTCAATAAATTCCGAATCTACTGTACCGAACTTTCAATGTTGGGAAGTTACATTTTCCCCGGGTGACATTTACGGTATATCATATTTTCAAATATTATATACTATTAGTAATTGCCTGGAAGTAAAAGGTATGTATTTTCGTTTCGACATCGTTGGTAAAGGTTTCCAATAATTTCTGACCTAATAACTATTGATTACACTGCTGAATCGATTTTGATGAAGTTCATCAGGGGTAGAGAAGTTAAGGTATTTGTAGCAGTTTTTCCACTTTTACGTAATATGTGTATAATTATATGACAATATTAATATGTATTAACGTCAATATTCACAACCCTTTAGTTCAGGAAATAAAAAATAACACGAGTTTTTCTTTCATAAAATTTCTCCGAGTTCATTTGAATGAGATTTTCGAATAAACGCCAACGTCTGTCAAGGGAAATAAACCCAAGTAAGCATTTGAAAAAGTTTCCCTTGGGAAGTAGTTAGAAAAATACAATAAACACGGGGAATTACAGAAATAATAAAGTTACAGGAATATAGGTAAAAAAACAATAATAACAAAATAAAAAACCACTCCATTGTACATAAAATGCTTTTTCAATTTAAAGGAATTTGTAAAATCCCGTTATTAACCGACTTCAAAAAAAGGAGGACGTTCTCAATTCGTCGGTTTTATTTATGTTCGTTCCCCGATTTCTCTAAGACATCTGGACCGATTTCAGAAATTCTTTTTTGTCTGAAAGGTTGCACCCTTTATGTGGTTCCATGGTCACGAAGTCAGGATCTGATGATGGGATCCCAAAAAAATCGAGGGAAGCCCTCAAATTTTATACGCACGTATAACGTGTTTCATGTTTCTAAAGCTACCCAAAAGTATTCGCGACTGGGGGTCCTCATGTTGATAGAACTGGATGGAAGGTATAACTCCATAACGATTAGGAGTTAGAAGATAATTCTTTAACAAAACATTATGGGGACGAATAGAGAGTTGTATTCTTTGGTGTTATTCAGGTGAGCTGATCATGGGAGGTGAAAAATACTCCTAAACGGTCAAAAGTCAAAAGCAAATTCAACTGTTAAGTTACCAACAGATCTGTTTGAAGTCGGTGTCAGACAAAAAAGGTATTCGATCGATACCGACTTCAATTGCCACGGGCACCGACTTAAACAAATAGTTGGTAACTTAACAATTGAATACCTAATGTGATTCAGTTTTTCGCTTTTATTTTAAATAAAAAGGTCCATCAAAGATAACTTTATCTTAGGTACGGGTGATAAACTTAAAACCATCTCAACTAAATCAAAAGAAGACCTATCCATTAACAAGCAAAAAATCATGTTTAATAAAGTGTAAAAAGCACCAATTTTTTAACAAGCATTATAATAAATCAAAGGATATAAAATCAATCAAAATATATAGCCTCGGAAAAAAATCACAGCCAAAACTATGTTCAATTACACATCGGCGACAGATTTGTAGCAAACTATTTTTTCCCAAATTCAACCTTATCTGCATGTTATGAAGTTGTTATTACAAAGAAACATACAAAAAATAAATACGAGTGCACTTTCATTAAATGACTTATCATTTCATGACTGCTATATTTTATCTACGATGCACGTTTGAATATAAAATATAAATAAATTTAATTTAATTAAATTTATCACGTTTGAATATATAATATAAATAAATTTAATTTAATTTATTTATTTATATTTTATCTACGATGCACGTTTGAATATATAACCACATTCAGTATAAAATACGTTCTTCAAGTTACAAAAAGCTTGGTCAAATAGCTCTGGTTAGCAAATAGCAATTCATTTTCTGAAGTGAGTAGTTGTACCTAATAATAACCCAATGAAAGGTTTACTATTGAGCTACTATGTAAATAGAAATGCTTTAATTCAGGTCACTTTATTCAATGAATAGAAATAGAATTTGAAAACGTAAGATAAAAGCTAGTTTTAAGTAATTTTATTTTGAAATTACTTAACACAAAAAATATATTTTTCATAGACATGTACTCCTCGTGTTATTATTTGGGTTCTTGTTATGGATTGGATAAATATCAAAATATTCAACATAGCAGATTTTATATGCTTGAAATAAAATTGGTTAGGTAGGTAATTAAAATACTAACAACACTTCCAATGGGTATGGACGCGGGAATCTCTTAAAAGGGCGTATGGGTTCAACATATTATTATTATGTTTCAACAAATTTAGGACCCATCAATATAGATACCTACTTATTGGCGATAAATGTAATAAGTAAAAGTAAATTAAGGAGATGAAACGTAGATAGTAAAAACTTGATATTATGTTTTTATTATTAGATGTTACATTATGGCCTTTATTGCAAAGTAATAAAAATAATTGTACTTCGATGCTCCGCTGCCGTGATTACTTATTGTTTTTGCAAACAAATGACTGATTCTAAGAAAATAAAAATACTTAGCGATTTCTACTCGTTTCCTAATTCAAATTGTAAAGATATTTTATTCAGGCATGTGACCACTCTATCCGCGCCATTATCCTTACTCGAAATAAATCTGTCAACACAATGTCTTCCTACTTGACAGCCGCCTTACGAACATGCTAAAATTTTGGAAATACAGAAATAAAGAATGTATTGCGTATTACGTACGTTTTTTTTTTTTCAATTAAATGAAACGAATGTGCGGATTAGATTATATTCTATTATACAGGATTAATTTAAAAGGAGTACGTATATTCAACGAGGTAATCAGGTGCATAAAACTGAATCACTTTCCGCGGGGGACATGGAACGAAATCTTTAAATTGAAAATGAAATTTTTATACAAAGTGACAGTTTACGTAACTTCTGTTTGTATGAAAAGTTGATTTTCAATTTTAAAATTTCGACCTGTTTCTTGGAAAAAGTTGTTCAGTTTTACACCTGATTACCTTTGAATATGCGCACTTCATAAAAAAATATCCTGTGGAGAATTATCCTTAAGCAATCTTGTTTTTTTTTTGCGTTGAACAACCAACATTTTGAATTTCGAGATATATTTTTTAATACAGAATTATACTTTATTCGGTTTTTCTTATGTGTTTCGATTAGGGTTAGGATCGTTGTTCCGTTTTGCTGGCCTTAAATATAGAATTATCGTCACTATAGTGTAGCGTAGCAGGAATGCTGACGCAATGTTTTGATTATCGGTATTGTAGTGTGCTGGGAACTTCACCACTTCAGTTGTCCCGTGGTCGCACAGTATACTGCACTACAGTCACATTGTAATTATTGTAAGCAGTTCGTAATTAATAAATTTCATTAAGTAATTTGTGGACCTATCATTTCTCTCTGTACACACACCAGTGAACACGCAAAGTCACCACTACAAAAATAGTATTAATTTTTTTTTTACCTGAATACGTATAGTTTTGATTATATAAATTAAGTTAATAGAAAATATGTAATACCATTAAGTGTTCCTAAGAAAACCATCCAATAAAAACACACATATTCTTATTTTACTCATAAAATTACATCACACTATCCTCACTGCTTTTATGATTATTAAATTAAAGATTAGGAATCCACGTTTTTTTTACAATAAAGTTAAATTTTAAAACAAATCTCGTTCAAAAGAGAAGGAATTTTGGTTCAAATATTAACATAATGATATTTATTCTACAAACGTATATTTGGCATAGTTAAATTCGAACTCACGTATAAGTAAAACAGGAACAGCCTGTTAATAATATATTAAAAGGATTTTAGATATAGCATGTAGTCGTGAACCAGTCAGGAAATCTTGGCTTGAAATACAAGTTTGAGCCATTTTAAGTGAGATTTTTTGAATATAGTGTAGATTACAATGATACTTTTTTCATTATATCTTCTGATTGGTTAGCATTTAATACAAGAAGACAACATGAAACAGATGTTATAATTTTCTACTTAATTTATTTTACTGATATCGTGAAAGCTTTTATTAATCACAAACCTAACCTGCATTTGATTCTCAGTTTTAATGAGGTCCTAGGTGGAGCTGAAAAGGGTCCGAAGAACAAACGTTTTCTCGTTTGCATTCTAATCTAAAATTTAAAATATTATTTAGAAACAAATAAGAAAAACTGAATATTCGTAGGCCGTTCGTAGATGCTTCGTAGCGCTACGGTTGACGGTTACATTTTAGCGTAGCACATTATAGTCGTAGCTACTGCTGTACTTTATTTTATTTCAATATTTGGTTGTTGTGTTTGTGTTTAAGTTGATTATTGTAATGATGTCTCTATGCTGTGTCCAAATTAAATGTTCTTTCTTTCTTATTTATTCTTTACTTTAGTGCAGTGACCCTGACTATTGCTAACATATGTGTAAAATACATTAAATCCCGGATTAGATATCTATATTCAAAGATTTCCACGTACCTATTCTACGTAGTCCTTTTAATGTCACTTTGAGGATTTTATCCTGGAATGTAATTTGTTCCTCCGTCCCTGAGAGATAACATAATTGCATTATTATACAACAATACGCGTTTTTGCGCATTATTATCGACGCGAAAAAGTTCGACTTACTTCTACCAAGGTCAAGGTCGCGAAGTATTATCACAAGATCTGTAAGCAAAATGGTGTCTTTATGAAAATTATAAGGGATATTAGCATGGAAATGGCTGAATAATTAAGTTGGACAGCAAAGAACGTCACGCAATCGTATCAAACTTTCCTTTTTATTTATTTATGTTTTGTTTTATATTCCTTGGATACTTTATTTCAAGAAACAAGAATATCATCATAATAGTAAACTGAGCGGTTTATAACACTTGTAAAATAACTGGCTGTACAGTTTAAATTTCAGAAGGAAATCTTCTTGTTCTTATAAGAAAAAATAAATTATAAAATATATATTTTTTTTTTAATATCCGGCTACATGGTATGAACGAGAGGTATATACTTTGTCATCTGTGTTAATTTTTCTTCTAACTAATCGTGGCACACTTACCTACTTACTGTACTGTTACTATGTCTTGTATCATGAAAAAAAAAAACTAAATAGAAATAGTTATAATGATTAAAAAAGGCGAAATTATGCAAGCGTAATAATATTTCTCAATTATCGTGTTAATTCAACGAGTAAAAATTCGTTGAATAGACTTCATGTGTATACAAATATCATGCGAAAACCAACCACCGCCGTGGTGTTATTTGGGATTTTTTCTGCAGAAAATCAATTTCAAGAACAATTTTGATAAAAATAATATTGTGCATACTACTCGTCATGTCATTTTAGCCAAGAAACCTTACTTTATTGATAAAGTGTCACCTTCTAAGGCCTTTTTTTTATAAAAATTAAGATTAATGTAAAAAACACTTTAGGTGAGTAGACTCTAATGGGAAAAGATAATGGTTAGCCGTTTAGGTATGTATAACCACCTGTTTAGTTATACTTTTCTCAAGAAAGCTAACTTCAAAAGTTACTAGATTAATTAATAACATAATTCTCAATAATGTATACAACTTTTATTTATGTTATGTAAGTTTGAAGCACCAATTTCTAAGCTAACAACAAATAAAATTTAATATGGACGTTACGAGAATGGAAACCACGATAAACGCAGATGGGTCCCATCGATCGATTGATTGCGGTTCTTTGCCACGAACTCCTCGTGTATCAAAATTGTTTTACACAAGATATAAGAGTTTTCTGTGTTGTATCGAACTCAGAATCTATAAACAACGAGGTGAAATTAATATAGCCTATGATTATAATAATATTGTGATACCCTTCGAAGTCGAAAAGTGTTGAAAAAATCGAATTTACTTCTGGAACGTACCGTAACGTAAAGTATTATGTTGATAATATATTGTTAATTATCATCTCCCTGCGCTTTTCCAATTAATAAGGAGGCACACAATACGTATTTTTCTTCGACATCGCTACATCTACCCCTTGCTTTCTCATAATTAAGATCATGCATACAGTCCATCCATCTCTTTTTCGGTGTACCTCAGCTAATTATGTTTATTCACAGAAACGCAATTTAGAAAATCTTATAAGTAAACAGGCTACTCATTAAAATTTCAAAGCTTGTGGTGACGATGTAAGATACTGGTCAATTATCTCAGTATAGAAAAGTCATCAACATTTAAAATAAATAAACAAGTTAAGTGATAATCTTTGTATAAAATGGTAGTAATACTTCGTAAATGGTTGATATTATAAAAATGAGTCAGGGAAAAAATGCGAAAAAAAACTATCAAGTGGTAGAATTGATGTCTCGTAGTAATAATATTCAGAGATACGTTGGATAAAAAATGAATTATTAAAGTTATAGTGTACATATAAACGTAACTAGTTTCATCTTTTCAAGAATAACTTGAATATAAACCTTAATGATCCATTCAAGATTTACTAGAAACGACCTCATTTTGCTGAAAAGATTTTCTACATATACGTTTTTACATCGTTAAATGTTTAGATAGAACATGATTGAAAAATGATTGAAGAAGCAAAATGCTGAAACGTGCACGTTGCACGGTAAAGTCGTTGTTCGAGAGCGGCGCACGGAGACAAAATCAAGATTCCCTTTGTATGAAAATTGTAGCGTATGTAACGTCTACTACATTCTCGGACAAATGGACACATAGACCGCGTGTGACGCAGTAGAGGAGCGCCTTTACATGTTCTCAAGCTACTGGGGTCTTACTCACTAACCGACACCTTATTCACCTATCAATAGAGTCGAGAGCAAATCACCGGTCAATAGAGGCGTTATCTTGTTCGACTTACTATACTTTAGGGTAAAAAAATTGTTTATTGGTCTAAACCGACTTTCAAAACATAAAAATATTTGGCGATCCGGGACAGTTGAACTATAATCTGCGTCCTGCCACGTTACATGCACACGTTTTGTTTGGACTTAGACCCCTGTATTTTTGTAGCAATCGCGGTTGATAACGCCCTAAGAACTGTCAACGCTCAACTCAACTTTATATTCTGATACTACTCGAGTTCCAACTATTAATGTTGCAGCGGTACTACTCGACACAAACTTTTAAGACCGCACGGTCTTGAGACTTGTTTAGTAGTTCCGAACATAATTTAATGGTAACAGGTAGCGGTTGCAACGGATCATGACTCCCTCTAGACTTGTGATACGCTAGATATATGGGCTGTCTGGAGAGTAGATAATCTCTTGTAGATCTTTTTACTGCATATCAAAATGTAAATAATCTATACTTACATTATGCAAAAATGAAGAATGCATACAATCTGTGTGTATTTGGACGAAGTTGGTGAATCATAATAAAAGTTACACACATTCTTTCTCTTGTACATTTATTTTAGCTTGTAAATAAGACAAATAGATTGTTGATGACTGTGTGAGTGAATAACCAAGACAGAGCACGCTATCATTCCTAGTTTAATTCGATAATTTTATAACTAAGTCAAAGGCAATTTATTTTAATCTAGTTTTCGAAGGTGCGCTGTCAGTACAAAGCTTGGTGCCTTTGTTGCACTACTTAATTTCTCTTCTATGGCATAAGCTTGAAACAGACACATGTCGGCTTTTCGGCGTGCCGGTTCTAGTAATGAACAAGGTTAATGCACGTTCCTAGGATTTGAAAAACTAAATTTTAAAGAGTGAAACTTTGTGTTCGATCACTTTGATATGAAAAAAGTATATTGGAAAACGTAGGGTCGAACTGTATTTCATTTTTTAAAATTAATTTACGTGTATTTACATTTGTAAATTTTTAAAACGTCGAGGTTTTGAGTCCAAGTATTCTGATATTAGGTATTAAAGTTAGCTATCAATCTCTTTAGTAAGATTTACGAAACAAATTGATTAAGATATCGACAAGTTACAACAAAAGCTGCTGAAGTTTTGTTGGCAGTTAATTTGTTATAATACTTTGAGAAGTTATTAACGTCTAAAACAACAATGATTACTAAACTGTAATAAATTTAACTCATCGTTTATAACTAAGTAGTTCTTTGAATAGCGAAGTAAAGGAAAGTTTTTGTAGTCCTCAACAGGAAACGAATGATTAGAATTTAAATAAAGTTTCACGATATTTTGACAATACCCTTTGATAGAATAATACATAACCGTCTTTTCAGCGATATCCCCTTTCATTAATAGAAGTGAGGATGATATTCATGAATCATTGTATCCACCGATGTTATATAAACGTAAATATGAACATAATGTGTTTTTATACTGAATAACTACCGCTTTTGTGTTCAAAGTAGTGTTCTAAATTGCGAACTTACATTATAGTTAATCATCTATTCTTTTATGTTTAGTCTATGGTATGTATTACACATAGATCATATTTTTTTAAGATTACTAGCAATGTGGGTCGCACATTACTAGTAATCTTGTTAACCCCTCGTTCTAAGCTAAGATGCTTGTGTTACGAGTGGGTTCACGTCAGTAGTGTAAAGAGTGGGATTCGAACCCGCAACCACATGTCCCAAGTCCAACGCCCTTGCCATTAGGCTACCGCAGCTTCAATATTCTAAACAATATATATAAATATGCCATTTTGATCTCCTTGTCTTGGCAATTTCACAAACATTTAAATCAAAGGCACTAAAAGATATAATATCCAACGTTTTAAAAACATTTATCTTCTTCAAGACACATTTTTTTCGTTGTCTCGATAAAGTATGTACATTATCCAAAAAATTAAATAAGGTCAACATTTGTAGTGCTATTAAAACACAATAGAAAGAACACGTTTTCAGATTTCACTTTTTCCTTCTATTGAACATATTTGTTTTGTTTAACGGTTTTGTTGCTTATGTTTGTAGTTTTGTACTCATTGACGCCATAAACACACATGTGTTTATTTTTCGCATACTAGCCCGTTCAATAGCCCTGTTTAAAAAGCAAATAAAAAAAAACCTGTTTTGTTTCTTTAAAAAAATAACGGAATGTTTTCTTTGATCATAATTTGCTATCCATCCAGTATTTAGAGTATTTTTCCTCCAGGTGGCATTAAATTCCTTCCTGTATATCTACGCATACATCGAATCGTTATAATTACGGAATTTATTATACAAAAGAAAATATATTACAGATAAGTTTCGACGATGCGTGATGCTCCTTAGCTTCCCTCTTGGAATATTCAACAGAAATGTCTGTCCACATTTCAAGACTTAGAATACTAACATTTGGTTCACGCGCATTCCTTGTAACGTTACTGCGTATTGAATGTAATATGTAAAATCTATATGTCTATCTTTCCTATCTACCTTTTCCTAGAAAGGTCGCCTAAAGAGCATTTAACTACTATAGATTTATCTTTGTAATATGACGTTCGCGCCTTATTGCGAGTTACAAGTGTCCTCTAGGTACTTAAATTTCTTTGTTTATAGGCGTAACTATGTGGAACAGGACTCTTAGAATTGTGATTGCGGTTCTTCTAAATCTGGTACATCCCTTTAATGAAAGTGTAACAAGCATGAAAGAGAAAAACGGTTTATTTCCGAATGCGATTTCCGAAGCGGCTTACTTTAATAATGCTGGGTTGTGCTACAGTATTGCTTGTACATGTTTTACGTGCTATATTTGTCTAACGTAAAAATCCAACGAGGAAAACTTTTACAGGTAGTTTTGAATTACCAAGTTGTAAATGATGGCAAAATATTATGTAAATCAAGCTTTAAAAATAAGAGCCAATCGAACACCTGCGTTCGACGTTTGAGTGCAATATGTTCAATTAATTACCTGCCTCAGGCTACATACTAATTATGGCGAGGAACATATAAAGTAAAACATATTCATACTTTATTACAGTGTTCAGCGTGGTCCCAGCGTAATTTATTTTGCTGTGGCAGTTGTGTACTAAAAATCCTGTTTTAGTTCAGGTTAAAAACCATCTGCTTGTATAATCTCGTCCATATCCGTAAAGTAGGTTTTGATTAAAAGAGTTACAAAAATCGATACGTGCTCAAACAGTGTCATTTATAAAGTAGGATTTATTCTATACGTTACATAGGTAGGTACTTATGTTAAAAACATAATTATTAGGGTGATGTGTGTCATAAACTAGCATGTACGTAAGGTACTCAAAATCCTCCAACTTTAGGAATAACTTTCAGTCTAAGTCAGCTTAGTATAGTTACAGATATTAACGAGTTCGTTTCGGATGATACTTTGACGTCGGAAACGCTCTTATCTCAGAGTAGTAAGGTTTATTTTCGTAAATCATTGTACCCTTTGACGTGTAGTCGACACATTATCAGTAACACTATCAAGCAAACAAAGTTCATTAGAAGTGGTAACTTAGGCTAACCCATTATAGTGTCGTAAGTTTTGTGGTATACTAGTGTTACATAATATATATCTAGTAGGTACACCACAAACTTCAAGTATTTCCTTGTTACTATCTCACCAATGTTTAAGGAGTCGTTTTCAAGCATTTTTATAATATTTGACTGCGAACGAACGAGTTTTCAAAAATATTTAATGATTAAATTGAATAACAGGATTATTAACACCTCGTTTTTAGTGGCAGAATCATTTGCAGAATGATAAAATATTTCTCGACGATACCATCGCTCCCTTGAACCATGGCTTTAGCTAGTGTCGGTGTGCGGGGTAGATCTCATGGATCTATAAATTCGCCCAACAAAATCTCAAGCCATGATCTGTCTTCACTGACACCTTTATCATTTGAAGGTGCTGTAATAGCTCAGACTAATAGTGCAAAGACTTAGGCGTTTGAGGTTTTAATGGACTCTCATCTGTCGTAGCGCAATCAGGTTAATGAGGTTAGCCGAAAGGTCATTTCACCTTCCATTCGCTGAAATACCTCTGGAACTTCTTGCCCTTGGGTACGTAAGTTTTACTTGCTCAGTCACTCATTCGACCTATCATTGATATTGATTACGCTGATGTTTGCTATTTGGGTGCCACTGAGGAGCTTTTAAATAAACTATAAATTTGAGGCATGTTAAACATGAGTATTAGTTTTCGGCCTCAAATAAATAATTCATCATGTTTCACATCTTCTCAAGAGACTCAAGTGGCTCCCGACCCGCCTTCACACAGTCCATTATAACCTTACGTCCTATATCATCTGATGTCCTTTGCAAATACCACCTCTAATCCAAAAGCTAATCTCAAAATTTAAACATATTCGACCATTTTATTCCTTTTCTTTTTCCGCACATGCTGTAAGCAATAGAATGTGATGTCCTGCCTAACAGACGCGACTTTTATTCTATTTCTAAAAGACATACATAGTTTCTTTAGAATTTGAAGTATTGGCTTTATATTTAGTATACGTACAGTCAGGAGTATACAACATTGTAATTTTCTAAAATATCTTGTCTTGTATTGTACTGATTTTTATCGTTGTATCTTTTTGTAATTTTCACATATTTTCGTACACATTTTTTTAATAGTAGAGTAACGGTACTTTAGAATCGCTTCGTCACGATCATTAAATTTGTTCTATGTCTGGGTGTAATTTATATAAAATATTTATGCATTTATAAATGAAAAATATTTTTATTTTATCTCAGACATTGCTTTCATAAAATAAAATATAAGTATAAGTACCTGCATTTAGGTACTCTGTTTTTTAATCCTAGGGACTAAATTGACAAGTGCAAATGTCAAAACTTAAGTAAAAGCTATTGAAACTATGTCATTTTGGCATTAATACTTGTTAATTTAGTCCCTAGGATTAAAAAACAGACTATAGCTTGGAATCAGATGACCGTGTGTGAGATGTCCCAAGATAAAAGAACTACCAACTACTACCGCTACAGTTATGCAAATTCAACAGAATAATTCAGAGGTTATATAAGTGCTTAGGCACGGATGAAATCGCACTCTGCATGAAATTAGCGGATTAAAATTATGCTGACAAATGTTAAAAGCAAGACTTAAAACCTGAATGAAGTAGTCTTTGTAGTCTTTTAAGTAGATTAACAATGTTTTGATGTAATTAAATTATTATTGATGTAGTGGCCTGGTTCCTTATTAGTTCTCGTTGGCACGGTGTCTTTTATTAAAGAACAGATTCTAAACTCATGAAATGAAATTACTCTATTTCTTGTGTCGATTTACTGCTAACTTTCATGTATCTTACGACGACTTCTCGTGATGAGTTTTGATGTGATGAGTTATGGTGTGATGAGTTATGGGGTGATTAGTTATGATGTGCTTAGTTATGACGTGATGAGTTATGATATGGTGAGTTATGATGTGATGAGTTATGATGTGATGAGTTATGACGTGATGAGTTATGATGTGATGAGTCATGGTGTGAAAAGTTATGATGTCATGAGTTATTTCGTGATGAGTTATGATGTGTTATATATAATGTGATGAGTTATGATCTGATTAGTTTTAGGGTGATGAGTTATGATGTGATGACTTATGACGTGATGATTTATGACGTGATGATTTATGACGGATGAGTTATGATGTGATGAGCTGCGTCGTGATGAGTTAGGCGTGATTTGTTGTAATGTGATATGAAAACGTGATATAATATTATAATAAGCTGGTTTGTTATAAAATATTGTTTACAATGTATCAAGCTTTAACCCGAATTTACTAGAGAAGCACTTGATTTTTATTATGAGATATTTTTATGTAATCGTCTGTGTGTCTTGTTGAAAGCTTAATATAAGCGATGCCGTCGTGTCGTTCACGGGTAATACATGTTATGTGTAAGACGCTATTTGTGAACTGAGGCATTATGTCGTTGGATTTGCTTACGAGATTTTGTATTGTAATATTTTCAATTTCGCAAATTAAGTTAATAAGTACCACCTGCTGGTTTTACAAAACGTAAGGTTTTAGTTTAAAAATTGGGTGTCAACTTGTTGTATCCATACCTTCGATTTATTACCACAACTTGCCATTAAAAAAAATTAAAGTAGTAAAGACTTCAATATAATTTAATGAAGCGGGAAAGAGTTTTGTTTCTAGAGTTTTCTTTGAGCAACGGCGGCCAAATACTCCACAACTCTATTGCTAAGCAATAGCCCATTGGTCTACTATCACTGAAAACCCAAAGCTCTATAACACGTGAATCTAAAATTACATTATTTTATGTACGACACATTTTCTAAAGAGCCATTTCCTCGGTAAAAGTTAGACCTGTTTATTTGAGTACTCACTCATATATTTTTGGATGACAGTTTAACGTCGACCTTTCCTTATGACCAGTCAGTAGCCTTAAATCTGCGGACAGGGTTACACAGGAAAATAAGTATTACTAAGATTTGTACTTCATTCAGGGAGGTCAACCCTTACTTTGAAATAATAAGCTGAAAACTACGTCGACTTTGTAAAACAAAGTTGCTCTATTTTCATTCTAACATTTATATCAATACGTCCCCGGGTGCCTACATAACTCCAATTGTTATTTTCATACACAAATTATAATACCAATTCCCGAACAACCCGTGAACTTTCCACAAATCTTGTTGACAATGTCAACTATTAGCACAACAAAAACAGCTTTTGAGCATCGCTTAATAAATTAATATCAAATGAAAATATAGCAGTGCTGGGCACAAGCCTCTATTACTACAGAGAAAGAACGAACACTGATGAATGATTACGAAAGTATTGAAATGATTAAATTAAGTAATTTTAACAAAACCAATATTACGTCATCATCATCGAACAACAAACACCAAACGAGTAAAAAGGCTGTGATTAAAAAGGATCAGGATCAACATAATAATTAGTAGAGCCAGCCAAGGGATTCCTGGATTCATTATAAATTACGCAGCCGGACATTTAAAATTGACTCGTTTTAGATAACATTCTAATATTTAGGTCACCGTGTCTAGGGAAATGAAGGTAGTCCCTGCGATAAAACTGGAAGTTTCCAGTACCTAATTATCTGTTGTAAAGCTGAGCAACTAGATCTGGCAAAAATGAAGATTTAAATAGCGGTTAGGGGGAATCAATCTCCTAACATTAAGTATAAAAAAATGTTTTAAATTTTTCGTACTTCAGTATGTTTTGTATATTTGTCCTTTATGCTTATCTTCATTCATCAGATTGTCATAAAAGGTCGGGCCTTCTGCGGACACCCAAGAGAATTTTGGTCCATAAAATCAACATAAATAAGAAAAAAACAGGATTTATAACTAGATACAACACACTTTTTCCTAGTAATACAACGATTGTCAATTAACGACAATTAGTGTGGTTAACTCTCTAAGTCTACATTACTGCATGTTCAATGAACCGTAAAATACTTTGAAAATGTTAGTCATCTAATTTTGGAGGATGTCGTTATTTCAACTATCTGTTTTTTTAAGTGTTAGATGCACGATATTGCCATAAATTTTTAGAATTAGTAGTTTCTCAAATTAAAATATAATCAAGAACGTCAAAATAAATTACGAAGTATTTTCAGTAATGGAATGGAAGGAAAATACGCATTGCGCCGACCCCATATGAATGGGATAAGGGCAGGAAGAAGAAGAAGAGTATTTTCTGTAAATGACGTTGGTCTTTTTTTTTAATTCAAATTCAAAGTATTTATCTGCAATTAGGATTTTTACAACCACTTTAAAACGGTAGATTTTTGGGCGCGCTGGAGCAGAAATTTCCTAACTGCTACCCTGAGAAGAAGAGCCTCTTTTAAGTCCAGACAATTGATAGAATAATAATGAGAAAAAAATCGCCAGTTTGCACTAACTATGACTTAGACTAAATTCTGAACTATAAATAAGAATTAAATGCTATTTATAATGCTTATAAACTTACAATTATAATAAATAAATTAAAGATTTAGATTAAATTTATCTATGAGTGTTTAATCAATTATCTTATTCGCTTTGAGAAACGATATACAGTCCTTAGGTACCTGATCTTCTTGTAATTAGCTATTTACGTACAACTCAAATTAAGCTTTTGAGAAAGAAAAGATTAATTCGGGATGAAAGGTTAAATGAGTCACGTGCCTTGAAGTGTATGCCTAAGAAATAGGCTTTCCTTTTTAGCTTAGTAAGCGGAATAAACATCAATCCTACCAACACTAAATAAAGTTATTTCAACAGCTGTTGTGCTATTTATACAGGATTATTTGTGGAGTGGGAGGTATGTGAGAGGCGTATATTCAACGAGGTAATCAGGTGCACATGTACTTTTCATACAAACATAAGACACGTGACCTGTCACTTTGTATGAAAATTTCATTTTCAATTTTAAGATTTCGACCCATGTTCCTTGGGGAAAGTGATTCAGTGTTATGCACCTGATTACCTCGTAGAATATACGCACTCTACAAAAAATAATCCTGTAAATAACTCATTTTTTTATTTTTTCGGGTAAAAAAGTATTCTATGTGTAAATCCTGGGTGGCGAGCTACCAAAAAATAGCTCTAGCCGTTTGAGTTCGATACATACACACAAAATTATATAATAATAATTTTTATTTCGTTCTGGGTACAACACATTCACAACATACGTATTACAAATAAACTGGTTATAGATTGTACTATAGCATATTTACAATGGACTACCAACTCCCAAACTAAGTCATGCTTGTATTTTGGGAGTCAGTGATTCTCAGAATACAGGACTTACATGCACAACCTTGTAGTTTAACAATAATCGTATATAACATGTTCTGTCAATTACAAGCAGGTGCTTATATCAGATCCTATGCAAACAAGTGATCATAGCTAGAAGAAATTATTCATTCTCCACTAATATCATAAAAAGTTAAAGTAACCCTATCTGTTTCATTGTTAGGTACACTGCCACATCTCAACTACTCAACTGAGTTTGATGAAACTTGGCATAAGATTGGATATCATGAAAGGACTTTGTCACGAAAACCGATACACACGCTGGTGGAAGCGCAGGTAACACCGATTTACAAAAAAAAAAAGTATTTTTAAAGTTACAAATTACAGATTGTAAAATCAACGGGTATAAATACATATATTCAAATTATTACTCTTTCTATGTAATCATGAATTTATACTCATAACAAAGAAGGCGACACTAGCTCGTTCATCAAAATAAACCGGCCGTATTTTATTCATGCGAGGTAATTTCAACACGTTAAGTTTATTCAGATATAAGTAGTATGAATAAAATGCTTGTATGCTTACATTACTATGATAACAGAATTTATGCAAAATACTGGTTACCTTTTTATTTTATGAAATTTTTGTATTAGGATTATCATTAAATATTATGTATGTATGTACCAGAGAGAAATTTATGATTAGTTGCATTGAGACACAACCATAGTAATTTGAAACTTTATGAAACCTTGATAACATTATAACATGTTTATCTATTTCTGTGAAACGGGAAAGTTCTTAGTATACGTAAATATTGTGACTTACGTAAGTTTAGATAAGATATTTATTTGTAAAAAAACATGTGTAACATTATACACTGCAGATGCAAATGTGGAGAACTAAAATTTAAAAATAACGTTCTTAAAAAGAGTAGGTACATCTACAGTATATACAATGTAAACACTAACCACAACCCCTTTCGGAAGATAGATAGGTATAACATTATAGGAAATAGTAATCTACCTTACAAAGCGCATATCACATAAATGTCATCGTTTAACTCATCTGTAAAATAGATACGTCATCGTACAGTTTCGGTTGTCGGTTTTGTTGACGCGAGACACCTGACAGCAAGAGGATCGTATTTTATGATGTCATAGAGCATAGCTGTGTAGTGTCTGACAGCCAATCACAGGAGATCGAATACTATCGATAAAATGGCATATAACGCCACTCTCTATATAAACTTTTGTGACAATAAAAGAATATTTTGTCGAACAATTTATGGAGACTTTGATTTAATTCTTAATTAAAAAAAAACGTGGTGCTGTAAACACGCTCCAGTGCGAGTCTAACTTAATTAACGACTAGCGTTTTATTTATAAGGATTCAATGAGGTTTCAAAAGGAAAATAAGGAATTCAAAGCAAACGATCAGACATTTGTAATTTAAGACGATGAGCACAGAATCAATCTGGCTTCCAAAAAGTATGTTTCATCAAACTCTTTAAATATCAATGGCTTTTAATTCTACTCTCTAAAAACACGGAAAGCTTCTCTTTTATCTTCCTGTCATCGTTTCTAACAAACTTCGTCTCATATACACCATTTAATATATCCTTTCAATAGCATAATATGTGTTGAGGAAATTCTGTTTCAATTAGTGTGGATGAGGCAGTCTGAAAAACAGTGCGGAGGCGTGTCGAGACATCGACTATGTCTGACTATATGTGTGAAAGTGAAAGGCCGATTAGTCACTATCTCGGGACCCATCGCACCCTCTATGTGATATAAGCTCTTCACAATTTTAAACCGGTATAAGTTTTAACAAAATTTTCGTCTGATACTTCTGTCTGTATATATTTATATATTAAGTTTGTACACTGTCGTATTTATATTCTGTCCATGGTTACCTGGAATAAAATTGCCGTGTGCAATAAGGCCGCGATTTGTACCACTGATTTATATGATAAGAAATTTTCCGGTACTCTTTTGTATTTGGTGTACAATAAGGGCTATAACCATAGGTATATTAGTCATACAGATGTGTTACCTTATAATGGCTTTAGTAATGCTATGAATATCTGCATTAGAAAATGTGTTTTTTCTGCAAATATTTTCTAATTTCATACTCAAACTATGCATGCAAACATTAATTTAACCTTTGAAAAGTTAAATTCATCAATGTAACTAATTAGTACTCTATTTACATCTAATATACTAGTGTGCTCGTAGGTGTAATATGTGGTAAAAAGGAGCAAGCTTTTACATTATTATGATGGAGCTATAATATTATGGTTTGTTTTTCTACTGGAATATTACTAACGTAGCATTCTGTTTTAGATGATATAGAATACGGATCGTTATTGCTAATGATAATTTGATCTAACAGACAACCTTGATAGCAGTTTTAGTTACCATTGTTACACAAACAATTACTAATTGAACTAAGTATGAATAGAATATTTGTATAAGACTACAGAACATTAATTTTGATGCTTTGAGCCATAGACTGGAAATACCTACAGTTGTGATAGACATTCGAGACATTTTGTGTACATTAAATTTACATTTATTAATTATTATATTTACATTTTATTTTATAAAAGGAAATAAAATCATAGTCAAAATGAAATTTTCGTTACCTTGATGATTTTATGTATTAATTAATTCAGTTAAAAGGGTTTTTATTGTTTGTGATTTAAAATAATACTGGTTTATATAATTTGAAACATGTTCTTAGAAGATGTTTGAAGCTGCGGTAGGCTAGGGCGTCGAACTTGCGATCATGTGGTTGCGGGTTCCGTCACACAAGCATCTTAGCTTAGCACGACGGGTCAACAAGAATACTAGCAATGTGCGACCCACAAAGTAATCTCCAAAAAAAAACGTTTAACATTTGATACGACATGACGAAAATGTATTTCGTACCTATCCGTGAATAATTAGCACCGCAATCTAACGCTTCGTTGGTACATTCTTTGATCCACTGATTCATATTGCGTTACGGTTGATTGATTACATACGGCTCACTTCAATATTGAGGTAGCCTCTAATATGGAGTATTGGTTCACCTAACATTTATCGCTCGTTCACACGTCATGAGATTCTTGTGCTCTCGACAGAATGGAATGAAAGATTGATTGCAGACCTGAAAGGGTGAGAATTGTTACGAAGCTATCGCAATAAAACCTTTTTATTGTAGAACGAGGAAGCGTGTGGTTAAGTAATAGTATTTACCTGTGGTTTTAAACTGAACAAGGTATATTAGACCCGGGTCTCACTTACGTTGTGATAATGTCGTGGTGGCTGTCACCGAATTTTGTTGTTTTGTAGACAGTTTTCTTAGTTAATCTAATATACCACTGATTGACGATGAAGGAAAACATCTTAGACTCAGACCGGATAATTTTTTTCTTTTCTTTTTTTTTAAAGACGACGCCAGCTCTAACAATTTTAATCCTTGTGTCGCGGGAGTTTCACAAACATTCAAATCACATGCACAAAGAACACCCAGACTTGGAACAAGCATTTGTGGATCACACTAATGTTTGTCTCATGCGGGGATCGAACCCGCAGCACGTCGCGCACAGTGGTAATCAGCGGGGTGACCTATACCACTCGGCTATCCGTGCAGTCATACAAAGGCAATAAAAAAACACAAAAAAACCAACAGACCAATTATGGTACCTCCTTATTATGAGAAGTCTATAAACACAGAGATAGATCTTTAAGTATTTAAGGTTATCGCTTGTACTGCGTTATAATTGTACGAGATTAATACTCAAATCATTTCTTAAGCTGCATTTCTTTAAACGAGCTTCGCCTATAATAATTTAACTTCTCGTAGTTTAATTTCCAGAGTGGTCCCGTTGGTTAGGCGTCCTAGCTAGGGGTCGTTTTACTATGGTTTTACCCGAACAAGATTCCCCATTAACGGAATTCATTGCTTTTAGTATAGTTTGACCGACTTTTCTTGCTTTTTTAAGGAACTTTTTATCACTTCTTATGGTACTCGATTTTCATCACAGTTCACACTTTTTTCCCGATTGAATTTGCTTGGGTCGCGATAGTTTAAACTCAATTTCTATAAATATTGGTAGTTATACAAACTTGAAAAAAAAAAAAATCTTTTAAAAGGTTTCCATTTCGTGATCTTAAAAAATGTACTCTGGCATTTTGAACGCCATGTTGTTGTGAGGGTCTAGCATTTTGCGATAAGGTAAATGTATTAAAAACAGATTGCGATATGCAAATAGGGACCGGCGACCACAGTGACATCGTTCCTATCGGAATCAGACCTCAAGGGACGAAATGGGTTGGTCGGGAAGTTGTTCATAACGTTTTGACAGTGTTTACGCCAAGATTAATTGCTTTATTTGCTATGGTTTGTTCCAAAATTTATGTTTTGTCAAAAACCTATAACGATTTGTATTTAAATAGCGTATAACACTCGAGGGGTTTCGCGTTGATATACTATATATATAGCTATAGACTATACCGCTTAATCGGACCTAATTTAGCCTGTTAAAATACTTTGTAATTTATGTTTACGTTTCTGTAAATAAACATAATTATTATTATTTTATTCTCTAAAGGCAGAATTAATTAATATCTTTCCACATAAACATTGGGTCCTAAGGTTTTTTTTAATTTTCCAGTAAATACTCAATTGTTGCTAAAAATATTTTACATTCATAACGTTTGTTGTTGCAATTTATCGCAGAATATTCAGGCATTTCTTTAAATCCTTTAAGACTAAACTAACATTTTAAACAATTTACAAATCATCGCAAGTTTTTAATTTAAGTGCAAGGCGATAACGGAACTTCTGAAGAAGGCCGACATTCGAAAACTATATTACGATTTTACCACTAATATAAACCATATTTTTCTTTGATAAAACTATGAATAATTCCGTCTCATATATGATTTATTGGAAAGTTTTTATCTTCAATACCAAAATGTTTTTGTTGATAGCTGGTCTCCGTCGACGCTATTAGAAAGGTTAGACTTATTTATTGACGAGCAAGAAAAACATATTTGTTTTAGGCTAGGTAATGAAAACTTTTTTCTATCCTCACGTATATTGCCAACATCCTGATGTTATGCTAGGTAAACTGGCACATATTTTCAGTAACCTAATTTACTAATTAGGTTACTGAAAATATGTAATACCAAGGTTTACTAATTCACATGAATGATAGCTGGTGGATACCAAATGAGCTTTTGGCGTCATATTCTCCAGATTCCAATACTAATATCTTGAAAATGTGCAAGGAGGGAAAAATTAATTTGTGAAAAAAAGGGACTTTCAGTATCTAGTTCTGAACACCAATACCCACCATATAATAGTCTTATAATTGATTTCCAGAACTGCATAATGTTTGTATAAAATTGGTGATATAATATTTTTACAGCTAGTTAATAAAGAATACTTATTGGAAGAAGAACTGCTCAAAATAATAATCAACTTTTTTTACAAAAAAGACTTAATTATATTTAAGATCAATGCGTCATGTCAATTACACTTGAGATGGAAAAAATGTGTAAAAATGGAAGTGAATTAATTTAAATTTAATGTAATGTTCGACGGTTAATTAGTTTGAGGGACGGCGCAGAATAATAATGTTTCGGCATTATGATAACATACCCCAAAAATAATGTGCATATTTAATTACAAAATCACGAAAGATTTAAACGCATAGTTGTAATTTTATGAAAACCTAGTGATAGAAGAAAAAATATTGTGTCAAATTATTTTTATAATTCAAATGTGATAATATAATAAAAGAATAGTTTTTGTTCGTCATGTGCTTTTTAATCCATTTTGGACAAAAAATATTAAAATTTTAAATATTCCGTTGCCGCTCCGCTCGTATTGCGCTCGCGACGCGAATAATTAAATATTAAGTTCGTAGGTAATTGAATATATTGTTTTAAAGAAATGGAGTGTCTTAAGTGTAGAAAAGTACTTTCTAAGAAAGGATCTCATTTTATATGTCAAGGACAGTGCCAGGGTACCTTTCATAGAAGCTGCGTGAAAGGTTTGGCGGCCGATTTGAAAGCGGGTAAAAACCGAAAATATTGCAATAATTGTGAAGAAGATGAGTCGGATAGTGAGGACCAGGAGGAAGACGACCGAGAGCCAGACAAGATCCTAAAGGATATACAAAAAAATGTACGGGCAATTCCTGGACTCATCAAACAACTGGAGTCCATAAAACATAGTATGTCACTACTATCCGATAAATACGACACCCTACTAACTGAACATGAAAAATCGAAAGATAAAATACATAAACTAGAAAAGACGGTAGACCACATTAACAACAAGTGTACGTACCTGGAAAAATGCAACGTCGCATTAGAACAACGTGTGCATGATTTTGAGCAAAATACACGTAAACATAACATCGAAATTGTAGGTATAGAACAGATGCCGGATGAAAACGTGAAGGAAATAGTTAACAAGATCGGAAAGATGATTGACGTCAGCAGCGATGATATAGATTGGGTGAGGAGAAATCAACCAAGAAAACAAGGCGTAAAAACTGCTTCAATAATCGTCGGATTTAAGACCTCGGGAACCGAATCCCGCGACGCCTGGCTGACTCAACGTCGAAAACTTTCGGATATCACGAGTGACAAAATAATCGGTGGTACCAACAGTAGTAAAATATATATAAATGAAGATTTGACTAAGGCTACTAGAACACTGCTATGGAAAACAAAGAAAGAACTGCACAACAATTACAAGTACATATGGATTTCAAAAGGTAAAATATTAGTCAAGAAAAATGAAGATGAAAATTCGATCTGGGTGAGGTGTGATAATGATATCAACGATCTACTTAAAACAAAACCAACGGTACATGATTAATGTATTATTAACAGGTATATATTCATAATATTCACGTAGTAAGTGTTTAAAATTGCATCAAAATTCACTATCTTAGACAACATCGATATAATTAGTGATAATACAATTACAACATCCGAAATAGAAAATTTAAAAACGTGGATATCATCTATTAAATATAAAAATGACCTTTGTATTCTACACTTAAATATTAGATCTTTAAAAAAGAATTTTCACGAATTAACTGTTACTTTACATGATAATTTAAAATATATCGACATAATTATAGTTACAGAACCAAACATTAATTATTCTATGGTAAACTTCTATAAGATTAAAGGATTTAATATCCATAGTGTTACAAGAACGGGGCGAACCGGGGGTGGCGTACTAGTTTACACGCGCGAAACTTTGAAGGCACGAGTGAATGATACGGAATGTATACAAAATATGAAATCGGCAGAGTGTGTTTCCATTGCGCTCGACAGCGAGAGTGATCCGATTTATTTGCTATGTATTTACCGACCACCAAAAATTAACAAACAAGATAAAACCAGACAATTTCTCGAAGAACTAAGAAAAATATTAGAAAATTTACCAATAAAGAGTAACTTAATTATATGTGGAGATATAAATATAAATTTATTAAAAAGTCAAGATTGCCGGGTAATGGAATATGAAACTTTATTAGCTGAATTTGGATTAATTAAATGCATAAATAAAATAACACGTAAAGAAATCATGAAAGGAAATGTTGTTGAATCATGCCTAGACCATATATATATTAGGGCACCTTCTGCACAAATTAACTCCGCGGTAATACGGCAAAAAATATCGGATCACTTTTTAGTGTCTGCCGCAGTGCAGTGGAACCGCACCTCACAAAATAGCGTACGAGCTGGCAACAGCGCATCGCGCGGACGCGGGCGATCGGCTGTCGATCGGAGTGGGAGAAACATGCCTACCGGGAGTCGCCGCCGTGTTCTTGATAATCGGCTAGTTCGAGAACGATTATTGAATACGGACTTTAAAGCATTGTTATCTATCGAATGTCCAATAGAATTGTATAACTCGCTTAAGCAGCTATTTATTAATATTTACAATAACGCTATAAAACTGTAACTGTTAATGTAAGCTCTAGAAATAAAAGTTGGGTTACGGATTATTTAAAAGATTTAATAAAAGAGAGAGATAGACTGTTCAAGGTTTGGTGCAATGATCCAAAGAATATGATAAAAAGATTAGAATATACTAAATATAGAAACAAATGCTTTAAAACCATAACTAAATGTAGCAATGAATATGATAAACAAAGTATTATTAACTGTAATAAAAATATTAAAAAGATTTGGGATAGAATAAATATATTGTTAGGAAATAGTAAGCAATCGCTAGATACTGTGATATTAAATAATATGCACATGCATGGAAACACGAAAAATATAGCGGATGGGTTTGCGACTACTTTTGATGAGGAAATCCAACGAATTAAACATATATGTGACGACAAATGGTTAAGTAGACACAATTACGTACAAAAACCTGACAAAAATATGAGGTGGCAACCAGTGACTCATAATTACGTTGCGAAAATTATCAAAAACATGGACGCTAACAAATCGCCTGGAAGCGACCTCATACGTATGTCAGATTTAAAAATAATAGCTAACGAAATAAGTCCTGTTATAGCGAAGTTAATTAATTTATCCGTAGAAAAACATAAATTTCCCGAAAAATTGAAAGAAGCAGTAATACGTCCTATATATAAAAAAGGCAACCGCAAGATTTACTCTAATTATAGACCGATAGCAATTTTATCCAGTATTGACAAAGTTATAGAAAAATGTATAATAAATCAACTAGGTACCTACTTACGCACACATAACATAATAAATAAATCACAACACGGTTTCCAAAAAGCAAAGAGTACTAATACATTACTGTCTAATTTTACCAACGAAATTAACAACTATTTAAATGAAAAGAAGTTTATAGTCGCAATATTCTTCGATTACAAAAAAGCTTTTGACACATTAGAAACAAACACTTTAATTTCATCTTTAGAAGAATGTGGTGTGGAGAAGCCTCTGAAGGAATGGTTCAGAGATTACCTCACATCACGCTCTTACCGGGTCAAGATAGGCGACACGTTGAGCGATGAAAAAATGGTCCGATGCGGGGTGCCGCAGGGCTCAGGAAGCGGTCCTGTATGCTACTTAATGCATGTAAATAGTCTGTGTAATGTGCTACAGCATTGCTCGACGTATATGTTCGCGGACGACCTCTGCGCCATGCGAGCCGGCACGGACCTCGCTGAAACATGTCGGATGGTGCAGCACGACGTGGACGCCGTAGTTAAATGGTCTCACGATAACGGAATAGTATTAAATACGGAAAAAACACAATACATAATTATTCATTCACCATACTTACCATTAAAGGAAAATCCTCTACCACTATACACTCATACTTTTGATTGCATTCATGGTAACCGTGTCAATTGTAGCTGTAAACCTATCCAGAGAGCTAATTGTGTAACTTATTTAGGAGTTAAAGTCGACGAGCATTTCTCATGGAAAGAACATATAGATTTCTTGTGCAATAAACTTAAAACTATACTAAGTAAATTTTACCACCTAAGTTATCGAGTTCCTACTAGTACCCTAAGAATATTATACTTATGTATGGTAGAATCTATAATCGATTATGCTCTTGATTGCTATGGACTTACCTTCAAATCTTACATGGAAAAATTAGAAAATATACAAGTTAGGTTCCTAAAACTAATAGTGGATAAAAAAACTAAAAATAAACATAAAAAAGATTATTATAAACTATATAAAATTTGTAAAGTATTACCGGTCAGCATAAAACACAAGTACTTACTCGCAACTAATAACCATGGTAAACAGGAGCATAATCCATTATTAATAAATGTATGTAACAAATATAACACCCGAACGATGTCGGCTGGTAAATATGTAGTACCGAGAGTAAATAATGTTTATGGAGACCGGACATTAGACAAGCGTATCCCTTACATACTCAACAGCTTACCAGACGCAATCAGAGACGAAGAAAAGAAAACTAAATTTAAGATAAATCTAAAAAAATACCTACTTAATACACTGCCTTAACTTTATATTGTATTACATATCCTAAACTACTGTTTTACATAAGCAACTCTTAATATCTATACTAATATTTAATTTACGATATTTATACTTACGTACTTAATATATCTAGCTACTAATGGAATATACTACTAATAAACCTAGCTTACATTATATAATTCTACTATATGATAGTTATAAATAATAGAAATACACTATAATTACTATATGTCATTGTAAATTTAGTTCATAAGATAATACCTGAAGAATAATAGTTTTGATCCAACAGACAAACTATGTGTATAGTTTTGTTGGACATTATGTAAGTTATAAAACCTAAAATGTACCTTTTGATAAATAAATAAATAAATAATATTAAATTCATGTGTACTGATATTGATCCTTTCCATTTTTGAGCATGCAGGAGCTAAAATAAAATAATTCACCAATCATCTGGCGGAAACTAGGATTGATTGGTAGTGTTGTGTTTTTATTATTATTAAATAAAAAACAGTACGAAATAAGATACATAATTGTCGAATAATTAAGCATTTGAGGACCTGCTTTTTAATGGTGATTGGCAAAAAACACTCTTTTGTTTTTCACCTTTCGTTGAATGAAGCTATTTACTTAAATACAATACTGAAGGTTAGTCTAGAAACGTTTTCATTTTATCTTAGATAGCTGGGATTTTACAAACACTTTCTTAGTACAGTTTTAAGATAAAATAAAGTCTTGAGTAAACCTGTCTCAGCGAGAAGCTGATCGATAGGCAACTACGTAGTTAATAGCTTCACAGTTATAGTGCAACATGTGATATATCATTCAAACCTATTCTATAGGTTTTATAGTTAGTTTTATAAATAATAAGTAACAAGTAGGTACTCTGGCAAATTCGTACAAGTCACTTCGATGGTCTACGGGCGACGGGGGAAGGCAGCAGAGGCGGAAAAACGAGCGCGTGGGTTGGGTTTCAACTGTTGTGAATGTCATTCGAATCATTCGGGCGCGAATTGAGTAGTGAGAACTGAGTCCCGCGCGGATAATGAAAGTGTAACGAAAGAATTTTCCAGACTATTAGGTGGCTTTCTATCAAATTCCTTTTCAAACAGCCAGAAAATTATAACAATTTATTATTTTAAGTCTGAACTGTTTGTCGCTCTCCAGGGGAAATGCCATTTCCTATTTCCAAAAGTTTATATTGACTGCCATTACAAGTATTTCAATCTCCTTTACGCGTCCAGTTCACCCCTCATCACCGCATGGGATTCCCACGCGGCCTTTGTCTATTGGGAACCCAGTTCGTCGAGAATGTCACTCACTATGAGTGACATTCTAGCACCTGTATGTCTGACATTCGGAGCACCTGTTAAACAAATAAATACTCGATCGGTTAACTCATTTGGGAGTTACGATACCACAAACATACACCGACACAGAGATACAAACATACAAAACAATTTATTTTTGCATTGTCGAACACTGGTGTTTTATTTAAATATGGACAATGCCTTGAAGTGAATTATAAAACTCAAACAAATATACAACATACTTCAAAGGAAAGAGTAATTAACATTCGCTAAAGATTAAAAGTGGAGGAAAAAGTCCGTAATAACCTCAAATGCTTTGTAAGAATTTACATTACAAACGAATGCATTGAATTGAAGATAAATAAAATTAACGAACTTTCCATTCCGCTATTTCCTGACGTTATGAAACACGTAATTTTAAAAATAATTAATAACTTAATTATATCAAATTAAATATAAACAATTTAATAATCTCAGCCAGAATATAAATGTTTAATAACAATAATCTGAATACTGAAGCGAAAGTAACACTAACAATCAGTTATTAAATACACAAATACCAGAAAAAAATAATAAGATCTCATATATCCTAGCGCTACAAAAAACAATTTAGTATCACAGGTAAACAATATAAAATTTTGCAAACAAAAACAAGTTTTATTTTTATGGAAGTATAACCGTGATTATTTAAGTGTCTACACTTTTCAAACATCCATTTTTATTGACAGATCATGTGTCATTGTTCTAAAGCAAAAACTTTTAGAGATGGTATGCAAGTAGGTAGTCATAAAATCCGTCAAGTATTTAGAAATTTATATAGAAGAAGCTTACTTTACTTGAATAGCTTACCTTATCAAACCCCGGGTCTTACCGAAACTTACTTAAACAGACGGGTCTTATTTAAACAGATCGGGATCGAACTTCATCGAACGTCTTTGAGAATTTATCTATGTAATGCTACAATTTTTTTTTGTTTTAGAGCATTGACACATGATCTGACAATAAAAATGTATTTTTGAAAAATGTAGAACTGTAGACACTATTTTAGTTTTTTTTTTTTACGTTTTTAAGGTAAATTTACACAGTTTACCCATACCATCAATATGAAACTCATTGCGAAACACTGTCTTATGAGACAGTTTGAAACTCTGTCTCTTAAAATATTAAGAGACAGTTTTATTTATTGTACACGAATCTTTGTAGCATCCAAAGGATATTTTTGAGAAATAAATATTTTTTATTAGTCGGTATAATGTCTTACATATTAAATTGAGTCTGTAGGAAAAGTAATATTAATTTGTAAGTTGTTTTCATGAAACCTATTTGCTAACTTCTGGGTCAACGAGTTCTTGTCGGGATTTACGTTACAATCAACTACAGCTACCTTATAATCAGGACATCCATTCGCCAGGGTCGAAGTTACGCCCCAGAGGGTAAAACAGACGACTTACTACTTATATACTTTGCGCTTACTTAACGACTACCCTTTTGAATGAACACCATTAATTGGCGTGGGTTCGTAGTTATATTTATAATAGTAATATAATAGTACCATAGAATTATCGTTTTGCTTTTTATATTGCAGCTCATCGAGCACTTCTCGGCTTTGTTTAATAATACCTCGCATATCACAACTATACTTTTAAATAAAAACAAACCATACAAAGTTGTGCTTCTTCTGCATAGCTTTTTCCAAAGCTTTTTTGGGTCGTCTATCATTCTTATCGGATTCAGCTGAATACCGTATTTTACATGGCGCAACTGTCTATCTGAAATCCACAAGCCATTCTCCTGGGTAACAGAGTATCCCATAAATAATAAGACTGTTCAAAGTTAAGCAAAGTCATAAAAAAAAAGTGAATAAGTATTATTTTAATGTTTTGGAGAAATAAAATTAATAATAAAAGTAAGCACCAAAACTTATGTTGTATGGAAAGTCAGAAAAAACATTAAATAGAATAAAAATACTTTTTATCCCTTTTTATATGTATATAATAACATGTTTCCAAATTTTTTTTCCCTTCCAACTAGGTTCAGTGGTTTGTCTGTGGGTGAGTTTTACTTACATTCATCAAATATTGATATTTATATTATATTTACAAACTAAACGAAGCGTGGACGTTGACACTAAAATAAGACATAATAACGAAACGCTTTACGAAAATTACAAACTCTACAAAAAAGCGTAAAAAAAGCGCGTCATCATTTCCAAATGTTAGTCTGTTGCGTGTTCGTGCGAAAGTGTCCGGAATGAAGCCCGCCCGCCTTGGCATCCCGCGCGCTTCAGCTACAGCCAGATTAAAACACGCCGCGCGTTGGACGCCCGCCTCACGATCACGGTCCCTCTTTACCGCGACTATAACGCCGCAAAACCATCAATTATAAAACGAAAAAGTTTATTTTTTATCAGTCCTTAGTGATCGTTTTTTTGTGTAATTTATTCCTACTTTTATAAAAACTTATGTATAGAAATTATGTTTAAGTTACAATACAACGAAAGTTTCCCGAAGTGACAGAAAGTTTTATTTTGTTTTTCATCTGTGTTTTTTGCGTGAGTGTACTACTGGTTGAGGACAAAAAATACTTCACTTATCACATCGCGACAAAGAAGTGACAAAGGTAATTAATATCCATCTGAATTGTGTACTTTCAAAAGCTTGTATCCATATTCCGCGTCACAGATTATCTTTTTTGTCAATTACTTTTTACACTTACTTTTAACCTCCATCTGTTTAATTCATATATCTACTGAGCAATTTAAATATTACTGGAATGCAACTTTTGGCTATAATTCCACCGCAGAACAAAAAAAAAATAAGGCGCTTCTTTAAACTAAAAAAAAAACTGATAACAAAATAATCTTATTAGTCTAAATACGTTTTTAATATGCTCAAAATATATTGAGCTAATAGGTATATATTTATTATCAAAATCGCAATAGGTAAAAAAATAATATCAGTCAGATCATGCCGAGGTAACATAGAAAGTATTTCGGCTCATGGAATAGTTTGAAAAAGCCTTTGTCTAGCTAGATTAAAATTTGTTGTGACTAATCCCATCGGATTTCAAAGTTTATGCACATAACAACCTTTCTGGTAGGTACATGTTATCTAAATTCGGAAGGAAGCCAATAGATAGGTAGGGTAGGTATATCAATAAAATGGTCGTATTTTAATAGATACTTTAAATTTTATATATTTTTTAAACTTTCTGCTTAATTACGATTATAAATGGTTTTTATTAAGTGAAGGAAAATCGGTGTTGATTAAATTCTTTTTAACCAATAAGATTTAATTTCGTATCAAACAATACAGCTATAGAATATTGCGTTTTTTAAAGATAAATAGCGGCAGAGAAAAGTATTGACATATGAAGTATTTGAGGTTGTGATAGATTGACTTTGTCGATTCACATTTATTTTCTACCGTCTAACGATAAGGAAATCCAGTGAGGATAAGAATACCAGCTCATAAAAGTTTAAAGGGAAAAAAGGAAAATGTGTGAAATCCGATTTGTTCTTTATAAATACAAGAAGAATCTTTCAGTGGTTAGTCGTTCTTCGAATTATCATTAATGTTTGTTTTCAATACAGTATTTAAACGAAGCTGTCATCATTAAAATTAAATATAACTATAGTAAGTAAATAGACTTTCTCGCTCGGTTGCTATTAAACTGCCTTTATACAAATATTATGATTCGCAATTTATCAATTAAGTTATGTTAATTGGATTCCTGGCCTATAGCTTACCAATAGTATAATAATTAATATAGTAGTAAAATGAAGAGCCTGATTGTGGATTTCGTACATTTTCTGATTACTTTCGTCAGGATGACGTTTTCAACTGTTTTTCATTGTATTAAGTGTATGACAATAAAATAGATTTACTAATTTGTTTTATACTATACTATTTTGTTTTATTTGACCATATGGAGATTACTCTTAAAATTTGTACACTTATTAAGGTATAACATGTAGAACTAACATTATCTTATAAAATGTAAAGCACACATGTTTATAATAATACATACTATAATACCGGCCTATAAACGCCCCACTGCTAGGCACAGGCCTCTTCCCATATAGAGAAGGAATGAGCATTGATCAACACGCTTGCTCATTGCGGGTTGGCGATTTCAGATTCCATTTTTTTGGAACCCACCTTTCCTCACGATGTGAAAGTACATATAACTTTGAAAAAGTCACATTGGTTCGAACCTTTAACCATGTTCATGCAAATCCAGTCATTGAACCTCTAAGCCACCACGACACTACGCACATGTTTAATATGAACAAATTATTTTACTTTGATTTGAATTAATATATTAAAAAAAAAACAATAGGTACCTACGTACATTTTATTCATATCGAGCGTAAGAGGTACGTCATGAACATGGTTTGTTTGTCTTTTTCCTAGTTGCTGACGACACAAGACTGTGTCCAAATTAACACATTTTAATTACATGTTTGTCAATATTTTTCATTAGCATTTCGGACACCATGATGTTATTGACGTTTTGTATTGCACTAAGAAGAAAAGATTTTAGATCATAATAATGAAGTACAATACCAGATTGCCAAAACTATTTAGGGTGGATTTAAGGTGTCATCTTTCGGAAACAAATTGCTTTGTGGGCTTGTATAAATAATAATTTCAAACTAGGTAACATAACCTTAAACTGTCACAGTAATTTCCACAGGATTTGGCGAAATGTTCTAACAACAACCTATAAAATTAAACTATTATATAATTTCTGAAGAAATGTAGCATTGGAAGTTTTTATCTGACTGTGAAGAACAGCTTTTTTTAGTAGAGGCCATCACTGAAAAAAATATTGAGATAAAAATGTGCCGATTCGAATACTGTTGAAATAATTGTAACCATGTCGACGGCAAAATTTTTTTCTTTCTACCTAGACTTGTCCCAAGCTATGTTGGGGTCGGATTTCGTCTCGTTGACTTCAGATAGACCAGTATTATATATAGTGGTTTGGAAGAGGTCTATGTTCATCATTGGACCGCGATTGTCTGCCTTCGTGACCTTGACCTTGTTTTTAGAAGGTCTGTTATGCAGTTTTATTAAAAAATACGTAAATAGGACGGTTATTTGTATCTTCGTGACTCACGCCTTCTTATTACAAGCCTTAAAAGCTCTACTTTCTTCGTTTCAGCATGTTAAATAGTTTCTTATACAGCTAGAAATATATCTATTATGAGTTTAATTTTTTCTTCCTTTCATTCTTATTACGTGCACTTAAATATACTTGAAACGCCAGGCCGACTAACAGATTCACTTAGAGATTTCCTTGAATCTGAAGCAATTATGATGCAAGGAAACGGTTATGGAACTGTACAGAAGAAAATACTGTTTGAATTATTGTTTGTTTACCGTTTGGAAAATTGTAAGAAATTGTTTTGAATTGCCAAGGAGGATTTTGCTTTTTTCATAGTGCTTTATAATTTATTGATAATGTTTATTTTAGATATAAATATTTTTATTTTTTACTTCCTCGGCTTTATGTCAGATATATTGGTTCCGATTTTAGTAAACCCATGTCATTGATTTCCCTGTTGGCTGGTACTAAAATCTTTGTAGGTTTTGGGTTGGTGTCTGGTAAATGACACGAGTATAGCATAGCATACGCGTATGTACCTGCCGTAACTTGGGGTCTATCGATGTTCTCTAATATTTACATATCTCCTACCTTCATAGCATTTTCTGGTAGTGTCTACTTAATTTTATACCTATACTTCGTGCGTCACTTTGTTTATTTAATAAGAAATACAAAAAAAAGAGACCTTTTTCTTTGGAAGTAGTAAAAAGAAAGAGTACAAGCTCCACAATAAAAGTACAACATCTTATCTGATCCATTCACCGCGTCGCTGTTGTTGAATTTAGTGTTTCAACTCAATAAAAATTTCTTGGTTTTTAGGGTAAAAATAATGCCCGCACCCAAGTGTTTCAGGAGAGCATGAATTTTCGATTATTTTTAATTTATGCGATACAAAATGTTAAATATCTCATTTTATAATAAATTCAATCCAGATTTGGCCACAGGGTTAAATAAGATGGCCTTTATTTGACTAAAGACATAGACATTGAGTGTATCCGAAAACCCGATGTGCAAAGAGATTTAAGAAATTCTCAATATCAAATTATTTTCCCTGACCAGACAAAGGAATCACAATACAAAAGTATTATTCAGAAATGCGTCAAGGAGGTTGATCCCATTGACAAATAAATATGCTCATTAAAACGAGAGCACTTTGTTAATCGTGCGTCCACTTTTAAAATACATCAAACACGATGTCAGTAATATACCTTTGACCCTTTGCCCTTACCTATATCTTTAACGGCTAAGAGATTCCTTATGAAACAAGTAGTAGATACATACGGGACTGAGGGAGGGATGTGATTCCACTTGAAACATTATCGTCTGACTAACTGCCTTATTAGTCTACTCTTGGATGCACAGGAAAGCTATCGCACAGAGTACTCAAGTACAAAATGGATTATAGTACATAGGTAAGTCGATCCAGTAGTTAATAAGTTTATTTTGCAAAACTGTTTATCTCATATCCAATTTGAAGGTGAAACACGATTCATGAAACAATGAATAAATCATACACCGTCATGAATTCTCTTTTCAAACACACACAATAATGAGTAGTATTTTATAGGTTTCTGTTATTTGGGAGAGTATAAAACGAAAACTAAGTTCATAACCATAGAGATTCCTACCCGATAAATAGATATAGTCTAACATGACTGTGTGGAGTAAGGGTTTCGCTTACCGCGTGGGTTTTAATAAAACTTTTTAATTCTATCTTGTTTGTTTTACATTATATTTTTACGAGTATTGGATCAGTCTTTACCAAATTTTGCTACGTAGTTGGTTTAACAAAAAATACTGAAAATGTACCAACTCATTGTTTGGTGCCAGGGGTGTTAATTCCCCACACGAAGCTGTCGTAGTTTGTAACTCCCAAATCCGAATAGAAGATAATTTGAGAGTGAAAGTTAAATAATTACGGATTCTGAGTAAAAAGTTGCTTTAAATAGTGACATGCGAATAAGTGATGTCACATTGGTGACAGTCGTTTTCAGAGAAAATTAAACCAATTAAAGTGGGCCAAGTGTTTTATTCCACATAGAGATCAGAAAAAGAGTGAATGGAAATAACTTTAAAAATAAGGTTGTCTAAAAATACGGAGAGGAAACTTTAGTTCGAAAAGGTGGGATATAAAATTTGGTTATAGGTAAGGTACCTACTTACTTTGTTGGCTCAGCGGTGACCCCAAATTTGTCTTGTTTTCCAAGTGGAGAAAATGACATTAAGGTCTTTGCTTAGCAAATCTGTAGCTCTGAGGTCCCGAAGGTAACACTATTGTGAACATAAAAATTGTTTTGGTAGGTACTAAAAAATATAAGGAAATGTCTAATTCGCAAAAACATAGACTTGATAGCAGCCCTTTGTTAAATAATAACACGTATACATATATCAAAAAGGTATTTAAAGGCGACATGATTTGTAAGTAGATTAAAGTCTATTTGGATTTGTACCATACATATGACAGATTCCAATATTTCATATCGGCTTTATAGGATTATTTCATTTTTTCTTTCGTTTTGTGATGTAAATACTACATAAAGGCACAAAGTACAATCAATTATATAAAATCAAACAGTTTTGAAACTGAAATAAAATTTTCTAATCACAAGAAATTATGATGATTTATGAAACGAAAGGAGAGACTCACAACAGACTTTTATAAATCACTTTGTTACCTGCAAATGTTCGTAAAATTTTATTTAAATTTAAGTGTCGTATTTAATATGTTATTTTTATTCAACTACATGCTATATTATTTTAGTTTCTTTAACTAATTTCGAATAGCTGTGTGTGAGAACACAAGAGTCGTATACAGAACAATTAACCATCACCTCGACCTCGTTAAATAATTAATTAAGATACAATAGCATAACGTCTCGCGTGGCTCCGCTTTTCGGTATCAAAGGTTAAAAGAGGTAATATTCAAAACACTTAAGGGGCAGAGCGCAGTCTGACCACGTCAGCGAGGATACTTAGGTCCGAACATAATTAATTGTATGCTTTTATATGAAAATGCCTAACCACGGCGGACTAGATTCAGTAGTGACGTTGATTGATTGTCATGGGACTCTCGCATCAAAAGCTGTAATGTATATAACGCCGCTTAATCTAAAATTAATACAAAGCAACAGTCCAACTCAAAGGCATTCATTGAACCGTGTACAATGGGTTGAGTATTACAGTTTGTAAGCGAACCGTTTATTTACATGAGCGATATTCCGCTTAAGGATTTCTTGCCGTCATTAGCACAACAAGTATCTACGTGTAAAATAAATAGGTCTGTTGACAAATAGGAAGACTCCATTAAAATTTATGTTCTGCAATAGACTTGCAACGCTACTAAGAGTACATACTCTTAATTCATTCATTAAAATATCTATGATATACATATATCATAGATATTTTAATGAAATGTTTGGATTAAAAATTATATATTAATTTACAAGCTACCAAGATAGGCATTTGCATGTTTGCCTAGATTAACAAGTGTGAAATTTTCTGTGTTGATTATATTTCATTAGAATGTGTTTTGTGGGTTATGTATTTGGCTTTTTGATTTTCGTGGGTGAATAAATATGTGCCATTCACAAGCTTTCTTCGTCTTTTTTTTTTTAATAATATTGATGCTCCCTGTAGCGTGCCACATGTATCAGTCGATAAACTAAAGCTTTGGCAGATACTCTTAGCCGAAGAATATTGGTCAATTTTATAAACGTCACGTGTCACAGGTTTCACAAATTATCTCTAAGTGGATTTTTTTACGTTAATTTGCTGTTTCTATAAGGTAAACGCAGCTATTACCGACCCTGTTAAGGTAGTTTTGTAATCGATGATAATTATTAAGAGTTTTGATTGCTTTCACATGCAGTGTTTGGTTTTTATATGAAACTCTTACTTATCTAGTTTATAATGATTACCTTATAAACCCAAAATTAGAAGATTTTCTTATAAATTTAAAAAATATTAAGTGGACAAGTCGATTCTGGTATTACCGACCCATAGGAGCAGCTATGTAGCTATTAACGATTTTGCTGAAGCTATTACCGAGTGTAACAAAACTAGAAGATTAATATTTTGATTAATATTATGTGATTTCGTTAAAGATATTAGCATGGATTAAGAAATGTAGGATAGATTCAAGTTCTTACCTATTTCATACAAAAAATTGGGTGGCTAAGTGGCTTTTCCTATGTATAGTCTTCAACTCAGCCTATCGCGGTCCACTGCTGGACATAGGCCTCTCCCAAGTTGCGCCAAAACACCCGGTCCTCCGCCTTCCGCATCCAGTTCGACCCAGCCACCTTTTTCAGGTCATCGGTCCATCTGGTTTGGGGGCGTCCTACGCTACGTTTGCCGGTTCGCGGTCTCCACTCAAGGACTCGTCTGCTCCAACGGCCATCAGTCCTTCGACAGACATGACCAGCCCACTGCCACTTCAGCTTACTGACTCTGCAAGCTATGTCGGTAACTCCGGTTCTTCTCCGGATAATCTCATTCCTGATTTTATCCTTCAAAGATACTCCGAGCATAGCTCGCTCCATAGCTCGCTGAGCGACTTTGAGTTTGTGGACTAGCCCTATTGTCAGTGTCCACGTTTCGGCGCCGTAAGTCATGACAGGCAGGACGCACTGGTTGAAGACTTTTGTCTTCAAACTTTGCGGTATAGGCGACGAGAAGACTCGACGAAGTTTACCAAACGCTGCCCAGCCCAAACGGATCCTCCGGTCGGTTTCTTTCTCGAAGTTGTGTCTACCAAACTGGATGGTTTGTCCTAAGTAGACATACTCCTGCACAACTTCGAGAGCCACCCCTTCAACGAATATCGGTCTCGGCACGATATGAAGGTTAAACATGACCTTGGTCTTGGTCTAAATTCATGCCAAGACCGACACGTCGAGAAGCTACGTTGAGGCTAAACAGCATCTCGCCCAAATGTTCCAGCGACTCTGCCAACACAACGATGTCATCGGCAAAGCGTAGATAAGAGATGTACTCGCCGTTTATATTAATGCCCTGTCCAGTCCAGTCCAGTGTCTTGAAGACGTCCTCCAATGCGTTGGTAAACAGTTTCGGGGATATTACATCCCCCTGTCTTACCCCTCTGCGCAATGGAATCGGATTAGTCTTGTGGTCGTCGATCTGGACAGTCATTGAAGCGGCGTTATACAAGCATCTCAACATCTCAACGTAACGTTAGTCGATTTGACATCGCTGAAGAGCATCCAGAACCGCCCAAGTTTCGATGGAGTCGAAGGCTTTCTCGTAGTCCACAAACGCCATACACAGCGGCTGATTGTACTCTTCGGTCTTCTGCACAATCTGCCGTACAGTATGTATGTGGTCTACGGTACTGTAGCCTTTTCGAAACCCGGCTTGTTCCGGTGGCTGGAACTCGTCGAGTCTTCTGGCGAGACGATTCGTGACAACCCTCGAAAACAACTTGTAAACATGGCTCAGGAGTGAGATGGGTCTGTAATTCTTCAAGAGGCTTTTATCACCCTTTTTGAAAAACAAAACCACCGCACTCCCACTCCACGCCTCCGGTGTAGTGCCTTGGCGGATGACGGAATTAAAAAGGCCCTCGAGCTCCTTCAGAACTGGAGTACCACCTGCTTTTAAAAGTTCTGTCGTAATTCCGTCATCACCCGGAGCTTTGTTGTTTTTAAGTTGCTCGAGAGCCACCCTAATCTCACCCTGGTCAACGTCCGGGAGATCCTCGGTGTAATGGCGCGTGAGTCGGGCTCTTTGGTCATCGTTGCTGGAAGCTGCTGGTCCCACTGTTTGCGCTGAGTATAGGTTCCTATAGAAGCTTTCGACTTCATCGAGCATCTCGCTCTTAGAGGTAACGACCCTGCCATCCGCGGTTTTAAGTTTCATCAGATGGGTCCTCCCTAACTGCTGAGCGAAGACTTTTGGCCCCCTGTTTTGCTCAATCGCAGCTTCGATAGCGCGGGTATTGGAGCGTCGGAGGTCGCGTCGCATCAGCTTCCTGAGTTTAAGGTTTAAGGACCTTCTTTCTGATGAAGACACCTGATCGGATGGCATCTCCCGTCTATTTCTCATAAGGTCGAGAGTCTCAGGCGAAAGCTTGGATACTCTACTTCTGCGCTGCAGCGGAAAGTGCTTACGAGATAGTTCCTGCAACGTTTTGACCAAAGTATTGGTCTTCTGGTCAATGTCTTCCGTGGTTTCCAACGAGTCGAATCGATTTTGAAGTTCCAGTTGGAACTTTTCAGAACCTGATATGATTTGGGGCAGTGTAGGCCTAAGAGTTGATCTTATCAAGCGCGATCTTTCAACTTTCACATTGATATTTAGAGTGCCTCGGACAAGTCGGTGGTCACTTCCGGTATTAAACCTGTTGATCACGGAGACATCTCTGAATATATGCCGCTTATCCGACATGATAAAGTCAATCTCGTTCCTTGACACATTATCGGGGCTCCGCCAGGTCCATCTCCTCTGGAGCTTCTTCTTAAAGAATGAGTTCATTAAGATGAGCCCCTGAGATTCTAGGAAATTGACCAGCATTTGGCCCCTGTGATTTCTCTGCCCCAAACCATAAGGTCCGACTTTCGATTCGCCGTGTTTTTGTACTCCCACTTTGGCATTGAAGTCCCCCATAACAACGTTGTAATGAGCCTTAGCCGTACCATTGACAGCCTGAGCGATGTCTTCGTACATGGCTTCGGCTATTTCATCTGAGTGCGTTGAGGTCGGCGCATATACCTGTACTACTTTCAGCTTATACCTCTCATTTAGCTTTAGTACTAGGTACGCTACCCTTGTCGACACACTACCGATGTCCACAACGCTGCTAGCGAGGGACTTATTGACCAGAAAACCAACACCTCCTTGAGAGAGTTGATCACCTTCGCGGAAGTAGAGCAAGTTGCCTGACTCCAGGGTTATAGTGTCCTCCCCCTTTCTACGGACTTCAGATAACCCCAGTATATGCCAGTTAATGTTACTTAGCTCCACTTCTAGTTCGGCAAGGTGATGGTCCAGCCTCATCGTTCGTCCATTATACGTTGCCAGATAAAGTCGTCGGTTTTGGTAGCCTGCCGTAACCCGGAGATTCTTAGCACCCCCCGTTTCACCGTGACCGCAACCGCTACCGTGGCCAGGAATAGTGGGACTACCGGGAACTGGGGGCCGTGTGTTATTGCGCACAATCATGGGGTGTTTGTTGCCCTAGTCACCACGCTGGGCAAGCGGGTTGGTGACCGCAGTTAACTTTGGTTATTTAGGAGAACGCTGCTGCCCATTCTCCTTGTTTTATATCCCTTAGTCGCCTCCTACAACACCCACGGGTAGAGAGGGGGGGGTTGTTATTCTAAGCCGTAACCCCACGGCGAGTATGTATAGTGCTATGTATAGTAGTATGTATAGTGCTGCAGAGGAAAAGCCACTTAGCCACCTATTTTTTTTGTCTTGAACATCGTGAAATAACTTCTTCTACTCTGAGCGGAAGCAGTTATTTGAAGTTATAGTGTAAGACTTTTTCTGACTAATACCTACACATGTTCCTTCAGATACCTGTTGCCAGGTCCACAGTAACTTTTTCGAATAACCCGCGAACCTAGCAGGCATCGGCCCTAGCGGACATCCATGTTTCTGCAAAAAGTTATTTTATGTATTTCGTTTGCCATATCTATATTCATAATTATTTTTGTTATTAGTTTATAAGCTAATATTTTCTGTAACCAGTTAATCAGTGTAATTTAACATTATGGATAATGATTTGTATAGAATCGGTGATAGGCTCCCATACTTGCTATCACCGACTCACATGGATCGGTAATAAGCGATGTATATACAAATATAAAATCGTTTCACCGACTCACAAAAACTAGATAATATGTATTGATTTGATCTTTCTAATTATAACAGGGATTTTAAACAATTGATTAAGCAAATAGTATTAATGAATGCACACATTGTTATACAAAGAAAGGTATTTTAATAATGTTTCTTTAAAATAACAATTAATGAATAATTTTACAAAACGTGGTGAACACAAAATGATAAAACAAGTAAACTAGACAAAATAGTATAGGTCGCTAATAGTGTGTAACAATGGCTGATTATTTGAGATTATAATGTCATATTCATATTTTTTCTTTGTCATCGCATATCGACGGGAAAGCATTTAAACTAAATATTATGTGCAGGGTAATTACCGACCCATGGATCGGCAATAACTGCCACTATTAAAATCATTGAAGCTATTACCGCTCTATTTAAATTTCAAGTTTTATCCTATTAAATTACTTAAACTTTATGAAATACTATACGAAATAAAGAATTCACACTCAAATGAACACATTTAATAATACACAACCAGTACAGGTTTCGTAAATCGATGTACAAAGTCTTAAGCAAAAATTTGATGTGCTTACCTATTAGGAACAAGGACTTGTACTACACGGCCGGCGAGCTCGCTGTCTTCACGGAAACTAACGAATTTTGTGTCTTTACCGGGATGCCACACACACAAACGTTAGTTTTTGCGGTGCTCAAAGAACAAACATGCGTGTTTCGTCAAGTGTCTTCAGCATGAATCGTTCCAGTAGCGTAAAAATTACAAATTAATGGAATGGATCGGTAATAGCTGCGGATTTTCGATGGGTCGTTAATAGCTGCATTTACCTTAATTAGAAATTGGAGGCGTGTAATATAAAAGTGATGATTATACTTTTGCAGATTAACTTATGACATCTGTAATGTCCGCTTTGATGAACGGGACTTAATTATAACGGACATTGCCAATAAGGTGCCAACTCTAAGAATTACAAGGAAACTGTACCTTAACAGAACGAGATAAAGACGGCAAATTAACCTCAAATACCTAACACATTATTACAGGCTTTTTTCTCATAAAAAATCCAGCTGGTATATTTTACTTGGTTGGCTTTGGAGACAGATAATTGGAAAAGGGAATGACTGAAAATCACCGCTACGATGGGTCCTGCTCGTCCCGGTACAGCATTACCTTTTGCTACTATTTTTGTAAGGCTGATGTTAATATTTAATGTTTTTTTTTGCGGTACCAATAAATGTCAAAAGAAAGGAGAATGGTTGTTTAAAATTTGTAAAAACATCATCCTTAGGAAAGCTTAAATTTTAAGATAAAGTCTGGCACATTGTAGTGTAGTCTGTTGCGGTGGCCTCGCGATTCAATAGCCCGATTTATTTATATGCACATGATTTCAGGCTTGAACTCAGGCAAGTCACCAAGTTTTTCAAAGTTATTTGTAATACTCACTTAATTATTTTGAAACACTATTGACAAACGGTGAAGGAAAACATGGATTTCAAATATTGGGATCTGAAGTCGCCAATGAGTAAGCGTGAGATCAATGCTCGTACCATCTCAATACGAGAAAAGGCCTGTGCCAAGCAGTGGGACATTTATAGGCATTATTATACATCGTAGGCAAATTTCAATTTGTGGCTTGTGACGAACGCTTACGAAATTAAGGGCACAAATAATATAATATATCAGCGTCATCATTAGCCTTATTCCATTTACAAAATATGATTTATGTAGCGTCCGTAAGTACATCCTTACATGAGTTGTGAAAATGAATATATATACCTATATATGTACCTCTAAAATGACTACCTAATTTAGTTATTTTATCATGTATGGCTAAATGAAATTACAGATATAGTTAACAATCCCGTATTTTGCGATGAATTAAACTACTTTTTATGATTCTCACAACTAAAAGGGAGAAAATGTGAAAATTAGTAGACGATGTATTCGACAAGGTTCATAGATATTTTGTTATTTAGTTTATAATTATAGTTTATTAAATTAATACTAAATCAGTAAGTATGTAAGTAAATATATTTATAATTTTAATGTACCTTGAAACGTAACCGACTGGGGTTTTAAAAAGAGATTTTACGTATTAGAAGAAAAGCGACCACAGCAATTGAAGCGGCGTGGCGGCGGTAGGCTAATCGCATCGGATTAGCGATCATGTGATTGCGGGTTCGAATCCCACCCATTACACTACCGAAGTGAACCCACTCGTAACACAAGCATCTTAGCTTAGCACGATCATAAACGTTTATTATTCATTATCAATTGCATGATCTAAAGGATCTTTATAAAACGAGCCAATGTACACGCCGATAAGAATTCCTCGGTGTTTGATGAAACGATAAAGCATGTCGTAAAGGATGGTAGTTATTAATACAGCGGCCATACGTTCGGCGTTCTTAAAGGTGATCTCTCACCTGGAAGATTCGCCTGTAATGTTACGCTACGGATTATAGCATTAGATCAGGGCAGGAGGAGTACCGAGCAGTACAGCGAGCAATCTGTAATGTTACAGATTCGATTATTAGGTGCTTTTGCGAGGCAAGAGTGACAGTGTACAGCTTGATGATATAATATATAATATTTTGATAGAACTAGTAACATTATGCTCGTCAGTTATACCCAGGATTGTAATGTACGTAATGCAGATAATCGAATCTGAAATATTAGTTTATAGGTGAATGGTTCAGGTGAAGGAGCACCTTTACGTTCTTTGTACCAAATGCCAATAAGAGACGCCATTAAAACAATTCTATTAAAAAGTATATTGGTCATAAAATTATATTCGTCGTAAACTGAACATCAGTAAGTCCTGTTTATTGACAATTTTTGTTCTGAGAGGTATGTTTTTGTGACACACCGAAAATGTTTTGGACGTTTATTTTCCAGTAACGGTAATACTCTATGAATAATAATTTTTATAGGCGCCATTTTGGCATTCATGTCGTGAAACACAATAACAGCTGTAACTGGACGACTCATTTGGCTAGTCAGAAATATGTGTTTTCTTGGTAAGTCAGTACCTATTATGTTTATTTTTATATTTTGGAAAAAAATCAATTACATACTTTGAAAGAACTTAAAATAAACATGCGTTTATAATATGAGTGTGTGTGAAACTTACGTTAACGTAACACTAAGTTATCCTAAACTAAATGAGTAATAATTTCATTTTAAATTTCTAAGATTCGGATGATTTTGGTTACACCATGATGACTGGAATAGGCGTTGTTCAGGATTTATATAATATAAATTAAACTTTGAAATAGAATTAGAATCTGCGTTTAAAAAAATAACATTATGCAAAGAATTCTTTAAGATGAATATTGATGAATGTAAAAGTTCTGCTTCTAGCTGGATACTTTCAACATGTGCACCATTTTACAATAACATGATAGGTATCATATTACAGCGGCAGGATTCTTACGAACCTTCTCCAGTTTTGAAATATATCCTCCGATAGAACACGTTTCACAGACACGGGTAGTCCATTTTATTTACAAGTTACCTAAACAATGAATGTTTACTATATTTTTTGGAGTGCATATCGATGGTCCCTACGAATAAACCCTTATCTGCAAATGACAAATTTTACAGGAGAGCGTTTTTAAGTTTCAAACGCGTGTGTAATGAGTTCTATTTAACTTAGAGTCTTGAAATTTTGTATGACCCTTTATTGTAATAGATATTTTATAAAAAATGTTAAAGTAAGATGTAAAAGTCCTTTTAAGTGTGTTAATTATCACTTACTTACTTATACATCGGAATCATCCCTATCACAAATAGATTAAGTGGCACTTAATAACTTTTACGTGGTAGTACTTTAATGATTTAGAGTTGTAATTGCCATTTATGAAATTGTACGTGGGTTAAATAATTTAAAAAAAAAAATGTTAGCAGTATTTAAGTTGTTTACGTACTTACCAAATTGCGCAAATTATAGGTTTATCAGTTTTACGGGGATTATAAAACATTTTATTCAGTTGTTTTTTCAAAATATCCTTTTCTTTAATAACCAACAGCTTGAGACAGTATTTTATGTTTTATTAATTTAATTATTCAGCCTTTTTTCAGTACGACATATTGTATATTCTTTGTAATAGTAACGACATCCAGAAGATTTAATAAGCGTTAATTAAATAAAATATAGATTAATTAGTAGTAGGTATCAGTAAAAAAAAGTAACCAAATCACATTTTCCTTAGTGAAATGACTAGTAATGGTTTGTCTAATAAAATCTAAATCTTTGACAAAATAAAATAAATCAAAAACCTTTTTCTCTACTAATGAACATCCATTATAAAACCAAAACCACTTCTAAGTCAATTGAATTATTAAAATATATACTTTTATTATTTCACCAGACTTAAATCTATACTTAACTGAGAAACTACTCCTCTTCATCGGAATATGAAACAATTAAATCACCAGAAGCAAGAGACTCATAAAATCCATGATTTTGCAATATTTATTTAGGGGTTGATAAAGAGAGCCTGTGTAAGCCTGGCTCACTTTATCGTGAAATAAAATATATTTAATTTTCTTTTGTAATAATACATAATATGCTGGCTTCTGTATGAGGAGACGAAGGTACTTTTTGAAAGTCAAATGCTGCAGTAACGATTGTGCTAGGCAAGTTAATAGCAGATAGTTTATCTATATTTTTTAGTCTTCAAGCCATGTCCTTATTTCGTAAATGTTCAGTCAATTGTGATTGAATATCTTCACTGGTTTTTATGGGCAATGCACACGTTGCATTGATCTTTCTTCGAACGATGAAACTCAATTTTGAAGTTTTAATTGACAATGTCGTTGTATTGCCTCAACGTTATAGCTATGTTCGTTTCTGCCCATGGTAGCCTCACTTTGTAGAGTCTAAACATCGTAGTCATGTTCAATTCACTATCTAAATATAACTTTGACGATTCTTTCCGATTCTAATGTGAGTCCATTGGGTGAATGCTTTTACATGGTCTCAAACGTTTTTAATCATTTCATCTTTCTTTACTTTAGGATGATAATCCCCTCTCTTATCACGACCTGTTGCAAGTTCATCTGTCTTATTAAACTTATTCAAAGCTGTTCGTAGGCCGCCTTCCCCAATAGCTAAGGTGTGCAAAAACATCTTTTTACGCACAATACTCTTTCGTCTCTGCCGTCTCCTAGACTTTTTGGTAGATGGCTAACGAGTTACTGTGTGACAAATAGTCTAGAAGACGGCGGAAATACTTGACAGAAAATAATCTTTTTGATGGGCCCTTTAGTTGTAATCCTTCACTTACTGATTCTTTAACACCAGCAAACCAAGAAATCCCACAGCTGGAATCGACCACCAAGAGACCAGAATTGCTTAAAAATCTGTTTCCTAACTTCTTATATTTTTTCTTTGCACTTTAATCGTCACTCATCACCGCAAGCAGGTAGTAAAGTCTTTTCGGATCGTACTTTTCCATTTCGACTAACGCACATAGGCCCTGATTTGTAACTGTTTTCTCTTGCTATCTATCCATACAGTTTTGTTCACTTTGCGTATTCTTCTTGAGTCAGTTCTTTCCTTCACTCTCCTTTTCTTTTTTCTTTGTCTTTGATTCAACATTTTTAATTATAGTCAATAAAGAAGGAGACCCTAAGGGTGTTGTGTCTAAAGGTTGCTCGGCATCGGACAAGACATTAATTTCTTCTAGCATTATGTTTCTTTCTGGATCATGCGATGCTCTGACAACAGGTCAAGTCTGATTCAGTAACTAGAGTGGCTAAACACGGGCGCGTAGGCTGATACGAAAGAGTAAGTAATTCTGTATAAGCTTCAACCTTGTCGTCTATTTCAGATCGAGGAGTTGGATTCGAGTATAATGTAGATGAAATAATGTTACGTTGTATAATATCTAATAGGTAGAACCTAATTCTGGCTGCGAAATTTCATTCGAGCGAAAAATGTTTTTTTTCGTGGGATAAATCTGTTACAGAAGCTTCTTTTGTTTGTTATGATCAAGGTGTTCATCTTCATTAGGATCCCTTCGATGCGAAGCTAAAAAAGGAAACATGATTTACTTTATTTTTATCATAAATTCACAAGTCGTATCTCGTAACTGACGGGATAAAAGTAACATTCCGATGTAAACATACGTAAGTAGTAGATATGAATAAAATCTATTTTTTTGTTCCGGCGTAAAATCACCTATTTACCACTCACTGCATTTTAGTTTTAATTTATCCAATGTAAAACAACCTAACTACCAAATACAAAAAAATACGTTGGAATTCTAAAACTATCTTACCTGAATGAGTTCTGGGCAAATCACTTTTCCTTTTTACACTTGAAACTGTTTTCTTTGTTTTACGCGGTTGCCCATTGCGATAATTTGTATTATTTACCTTCCGAGATGCTTAAATTTGTTTGATATTCACGCAGCAAAACAAAACTTGACCGTTTTTGGCACCGGTTTTGCGTATGTCCCGCAAGTGGCAGTTACGGGGGAGCCGCGGAGTGATACGACAGAGTGTTCAACGTAAACTTACCGAACTGCCACTATTGTTGTTCTACGATGGAAATTATAGTAAATATTGTAGTTATGGGAAATTTCGTGTGTGGATATAAGGTTGAATTTGACAACTTAGACTGTTTTTTATTAAACTAAATGATAGTGTTGGTGGTCCTGAAGGTCACGGTAACAAAACATGCAAATCACGTATCTACCACTTAGGGGAATGTACGTAGGGACCGTCGATATAATCGTTATATTTCAAAGTTCTTTTTTATGAGTTAACAGAGAGCCGACATATACCTTATTTATGTACCTACATATAGAACGTCTTAGGAAAAAAGTTAATCGTACTTCAAAATGAAAATTCTGGTCCCTATGGCAACCTATTTAAAACAATTTTGTTCGCATTGTTTATATGTACCTCGATAATTTAATGATCGCGTTAATATTGGTATATACTTTAAAATGCATATTTCTATGGATGTAATAAACCAATTGGATTGATGAAACAAAGACTAAAATTAAATGTAGCCATGAATGAACACGCAACATTTTTTTATCAAACAACCAAACAAACGAATAGATAAACAGACAAACACTTCTACATTTATCATACGTGTCTTTAAATAAAAGATATGTTATGCTCACGCCTTTCTCTGATTCTGTGGTTGGTGAAAAATAGTTTTACTTACCATTTATACTGCTTCGTAGGTAAAGGGCTCATCCACAAAGACACTCCATATTATAGATTGTTGCTATAATATGGAGTTTATATAGATATTAATACCTAGCTATTTGTCGTGAATTTGCTTGCGTGTAGGTATAATAAAGACATTTATTATAACTAGTGGTCCATTCTGCACTCCTTCTCTATATAAACAATAAGAGTGCCAAATTTCATACCTACTCTCCCGTCCGCGCAATTTTTGTAAAAAGGGGTACAAAATTTAACTAATCTATGTTACTCGGGGATTAGATAAAGTATTCTAATGGTGAAATACTTTTTATTATCGGCACAGTAGTTTATTCGTTATCCATACATTATGCTAACAATAACATAACGTTTTGATAGCTACGTTTGTTAAAAGTCATTGAAAATTGTCTAAAAAAGTTAAAGTTGGGTAATTCTGTTTCAATGCAAATGACATTGCCAATTGTTGTTATAATAACTATCGTTGAATGGTAACTAACAAGACTAGTATTAAATTTTACACATAATTTTGTAATAGGAACTTGATATATTTTGTGGTTGGCTGGTTTTCTCAAAGTTCGTTTATTTAAAACGCGAGTGTAAAGTGTAATAAAACATATTTGTCAAAATCTACGTACGATAACTGCTGAATGACAGCACTTAATAGTTTTTTTGATAGATTTGGTTTTTGTTTTGTCGTTAAATGAAATTTTAAACTGGCTAACTTTTCTGTGTTACCTATTGTTCACTTTTTGTGGGTTCAAAAGTCAAAAATGTTCCTTTTAAAATTGATAATGATGATAAAATTATACATTAAATACTTATACCTACTGTCATCAAAATAAACCTTAGTACTCAACGAAGTTCTAAGTTTCATAAAAATATCCCGCAAAGGTCAGGATAGAATATTTTAAAACTGTGTGAAGTTAAATATAAAATATTGAGGGCGTTTCTTTGGAATACGACTACGTTAGGCGGGGGCGAGAATGAATATAACATACATAGTTGGGTCCTTTAACAATTTGACTGATTGACTTTATTTTGATGGGCCTGTTGGTCTAGTGGTTAGTTACCCCGTCTGCTAAGCCGGAGATCGTGGGTTTGACTCTCACTGAGGTCAAGTCTTTGTGTCATAAGTACGATCATTTGTTCTGTGTCTGGGTGTAATCTTTATGAACGATATTTACCAGCTTTCGGGTTGCCATTGTAAAGGCTCTGCACGCTAGTAAAATAAAAGATATAGAATTATAGATATAAAATTAAGGTATGTATTGTCTGAATTCATTTCTCCACCAAATATTTTATGTTCATGGTTTAGAATAGAATAGAATATACTTTATTGTACACCGACATTTTAGACAAATTAATTACACAAAGAAATAAACAAATCTCATTAAAGGGTACAACTGCGCGGCGGTCTTATCGCTAATAGCGATGTCTACCAGACAACCTTAAGATGGACAAAAAGATGATACTTTTTAAGGGGGGGTTGTCTATTGCGTACAGCGTGGTTTAGTTTGCTTTACAGGAAAGCACGAAACGCTATTGAGACTGCAAGATAATATTATTTCTGCAAAGAAGGTCTTTCCGGTTTTATTTATTAATTGGGTCTCCGTAAAGCCTTTCCGCTTTTACATTTAGAGAGGACAAGCCCAATTAAGATTTAGGAACCAAAACATAAACAACGGTGGTTCTTGTACATTAGAGACTTATCGCTCATAAAGAACTTCATTAGACTATTTCACACCAGAATATCTTATCTGTTATGTTTCGCTGAAACCATGTTAAACCCAAGTTATTAATCCAATTAACATAACATAAATAAGAAACCAATTATTTAAAGCGGCGGTAGCCTAATGGCTAGGGCAGCGGACTTGCAATCATGTGGTTGCGGGTTCGAATCCCACCCATTGCACTATCGACATGAAGCAGCCGAGGGGTTAGCAAGAATACTTGTTCATAATGTGCGACACACGTAGGAACTATGCTTTTAAAAAAAATAGAAAACAAAATTACAATTGTAGTGTGTTACATTATATAATTAATTAAAGCAAGTACTTCAAATTTGTCTATTATGATGACAAAATTGTGTAATTGAACGTTCCGTAGGCGGTCTCATATTAAAGAGAATTAAAGTAAAAGCCTAGATGGGCTATCTAAACACGATTGTCAATTTCCAGTTTAATTAGAACAAAACTGTTTAAGACCGAAGCTCTACAAGTAAATTAAAAGTTTGATTGGTGTAGTTTGATTTACTTAGGTCAAGTGTCATTAAAACAAGTTTAATTGAATTGCCACTAGATAAATATTAGTGCTCGACTCGCTCGCGACGATTGACAGTACTTACAATTTTGTTAATGAATAAAATAATACAACCAATTTTTTTGTGAAGCGTGATTTCACTGTAAATGTAAAGTAAATGCGTGTTCATTCTCTAAATGAGGAGAGGTTTTCGCCCAACAGTCGAACAACAATTTGTTTAAAAAACAATAAATTATATAAAATATATAAAAATATAGTTATTAACTTCTAACGAAGTCTTTATTTAGCCAATGTTTGCTGATAAAAGTGATCCTGAACTTTTAGCTTAAACAAATTTCTATTTTTGCCATCCATCAATTATCATCAGCCGGTTTTTAATTGAACATTCTCCTTATCCCTAATTACTTTATAGGCCGTTTACATAAATTAAGTGCCTTGCAAACTCACGTTATATATTTAACGTGAAGAAATTAAAAGGTCAGAAATTTTAATGTTAAGTGTTTAGGTACGTATCTATACCTGCTAAAGTTGCGCAGAGCTTGCGTAAGTGATCCCGTGGCGCCAGCAAAGGCAAGGACGGAACCGGGGTGTTTTAGTCGGTGCAAGTCCGACACATTTCCCTCAGCGTGCTGTGCCCCCAGCGTGGGTTGAAGTCATTAGCGTTTCACCCCGCCAAAAAAAAACAAGGTATCTGTAGGCGTTCTTCCTTCTAAGCATTTTTTTAAACCCTTTTAAAAGCAGTTATGTAAGTACCTATGGGAAGAAAATAAAATCAAGCGTCTGGAAAATGTGCACTATCGACATCATATTACCCATCTTGTACAGATTTCATGAAATTTATGAATAATGCTTAATAGTTCGAGGTTCATAATAATATTTTTCCTCTATTACCGATTCCATAAAATACTATCGACTCGATAACTTTCCATCTGAATGAAGATGATTGGGCAAATCGTTTTCTAAAATGTATGTTACGTATGATTACTGTAATAATGGTGTCAGATGTCAATTGATATTTGGTCTGCCGCATATTAAAATCAGTTTCTGATTGCAAATTAAATTTATTAGGTGAAATGAATGTAATAATTATGGCAGTTCAATTACAATTTAATGAACATAGACCGAACGTCCGAACCCAACATTCAATTAAATTAAATTATAATTCAAACATTGACTGCACGGATAGCCGAGTGGTATAGGTCACCACGCCAATTACCACTGTGCGCGACGTGCTGCGGGTTCGATCCCCGCATGGGACAAGCATTTGTGTGATCCACAGACACTTTTTCCAAGACTGGGTGTTCTTTGTGCATGTGATTTGAATGTTTTTGAAATCCCGCAACACAAGAATTAAATTCCTTAGTGCGGGCATCGTTTATTACAATAAAGAAAAAAAATAAAGAAATATTAATTCCGGATTGTGCCACTGGATCATCTAAGTTTATGGCATAGACTTATCAGATGGACTTGGCATACCTACCAAAAATACGTGACATGCCTACCGTAAATGGTTGAGGGGATGGAATGGTGGTTAATATTTTAAATTTATCATGTCTCATGGCAAACATTATTATATTCAGTTGATCATATAAAAGGATAATAGAGATGTAGGTATTCAACTGCATCAATATTAAGTCTGACAGAAGTGACAATTATGAATAAAATACATACAATCCACAAGCAGTCTACACACGCGACGTGATGAACGTGCATAAAATTCGTTTGATTCTCTATTTAGCAAAGTAATTAAATTAACATATAATTTAATTGATGTGCTACCTAACTATCAAAATCGACACTTAATCGAAGCTATTTTGTAGAAATATCGATAAGGGTAATCCTCTATTAACCACCATTTCATCCCCTCAACCATTTACGGTAGGCATGTCACGTATTTTTGGTAGGTATGCCAAGTCCATCTGATAAGTCTATGCCATAAACTTAGATGATCCAGTGGCACAATCCGGAATTAATATTTCTTTATTTTTTTTCTTTATTGTAATAAACGATGCCCGCACTAAGGAATTTAATTCTTGTGTTGCGGGATTTCAAAAACATTCAAATCACATGCACAAAGAACACCCAGTCTTGGAAAAAGTGTCTGTGGATCACACAAATGCTTGTCCCATGCGGGGATCGAACCCGCAGCACGTCGCGCACAGTGGTAATTGGCGTGGTGACCTATACCACTCGGCTATCCGTGCAGTCAATGTTATTAATTGTTACTAATTTCATTAGGTGTATCTTAAATATAAAATAATCAAAAATGTTGATTTATAGGGATATATTATTATATTACCCTAAAACCACGAAAATTCTTATAAGTTGGTACATTGACGACGACGCTTTCACCGGGTCCTATAAGTTTGTGGTACGATACGTTAATTATACTAGGTTAGAACTACTTTACAACGGATTCTATCGCGGTTTATTTTGATTTTAGTACCCGACGTTTCGACGCCTTTGCAGGGACCATGACACCTGCAAAGGCGTCGAAACGTCGGGTACTAAAATCAAAATAAACCGCGATAGAATCCGTTGTAAAGTAGTTTTATTTCAATGTCTAATATTCGCGTAAACCTCAGAAAACAATATACTAGGTTAGGTTAAATATCCATTTATTTGTCATCATAATATAAAAATAGCATTACCGATATGTGTTTACAAAGACTTGTTTAACAGTAGTTTTAATAAAATCAGTGAAGTTTTACGAACAGCGTCTACAGACTGCGAATTTTACTAAAATATTGAAGATTTTTCTTTCACCGTATAAAAATTTTCAATTTCTGTGTAAGTTTCTCGTTACAGTGTAAACTTTCTGTTCCTAGCCAGACAAGCGATTTAAGTTTGAAAAAACGTACGTTATTCTCTACAGAGTTTTGAGCTTGATTCACTGTAAATTATATTCTTAAAATAAAAATCTACAATTTTTTTTTTGAGTAGATTTTTTTGTTTAGGCTCTAATGATGCAACCTGGAGTTTAAACAAACGAGTTTATGCTTTTTAAAAATAACCATAGCTCATCAAGTTTGTTTTAAATATTACTTTTTCAATAGTTGCTTGATAATTCGGTGTAAAGGGTATAATATTAATATCATGACTACTTCAAAAAGACATAATATTCTGTAACCTAATTCAAAAATAACTCTAAGCAAATAAATGATAAAAAATGAAAATTATGAACTCTCGTAGCCGATGTTTTTTGGGTTATATTATCCATAAATACCAATTAAATATCATTATGTTTCATCAGGAGACAGTAGGTAAGGTGCATTAAAAACCAATATTTATTATCCTCGGATAATTTAATAACCTATCATGCAGTGCTCCTTACAGAAGAGCCAAGCAGGTTTGAATTTATTATATGTGTAAGGGATAATAGTGACGTAGGATCTTTAACAAGAACCTACAAGAGCACTCAATTTTCATAGCACTTTATTATAGTTGTATTAATAAAAACTTACACTATATTTGTAGCATATATTTACAGCTTCCGCTATCTTGATAATATCGTTATTTTATGAGGTTAGCGTAAAGTTGTATCGAAAAGTACTCTCTTCTTGATGTAGGTACTGCAGTTCGTGTTGATACTATACATTGAAGCATATTCATAATTCATCGTTACCTCATTATATTTTTGAGGACATAATATGTGACTATAGGTCCAATATAAAAAAAAACCGTAACCTCTTTATCAACTAGTATTATTGTTAACTAACCCCTCGTGCTGCTAAATGATTAAGTTACGAGTGGGTTCACTGTGGTAATGCAATGCGGTCACCACAAGATCACAAATTACACACTTACGTACAATATTTACCACTTCTGGAATTTTCGCGTCAGAATTTTACCAAAAACATAAGTATTGATTTTTTTTTCAGTATCAAGGCGAGCTCATTTAGCTAACACAAATTTAAACTGCCAGTTAGTCCGGTATTTTTAATTAAAGCTTAACCACATTAAACAGTTTTAAATTACATAGTTTGTGTTTGCGGTTGAAGATATTCATTCTTTTTAATTTATTATGCGTGTTATCTAACTTGTACGAGGGGCTCGTAGCTAAGTGTAAGACGTACGGTTTGACCGATAATAAAGGTTAAGCTTCAGTTGCCGCGTTTGGTCCATGGATACCCGACCATTTGTAAACATATCGAGACCCTTCCGTGCCTCAGAAAGCACGTTAAGCCGTTGGTCTCGACTGTTATACAGTGATCTTTGATGTCGTTAAGTCATTACAATTCTTATCTGAGGTTTACGCGAATATTAGACATTTTTTTTTTCTTATACAAAAACGACGCCCGCACTAAGGAATTTAATCCTTGTGTCGCGGGGGTTTCACAAACATTCAAATCACATGCACAAAGAACACCCAGACTTGGAACAAGCATCTGTGGATCACACAAATACTTGTCCCATGCGGGGATCGAACCCGCAGCACGTCGCGCACAGTGGTAATTAGCGTGGTGACCTATACCACTCGGCTATCCGTGCAGTCATTGAAATGAAACTACTTTAAACGGATGTTGAAACGTCGGGACTAAAATGAAATAAACCGAGATAAAATCCGTTATATTAAATGAAACTTATTTGCTGCGTCCTACGACCCTGACGATGTTATCGGTCCACCTGGTGGAAGGTCTACCAACTCTGCTTCTTTGGTTCGAGATCGCCACTGATCACAGCTCTGAGAACACACAGGTAAATGTGTTTTGAAACCACCAATTGAAACCACAACAATCACGGCTCACTACTGTAACAAAACTTCAGCAACGATCTGTTCTTGTCCGCCTTTAGCAAACGCTCCCTGCATTCGATATTTAGGTGTTATGATTGACGAAAGATTAAATTGGCGCACTCAAATTGAAACTCTTACCGGGCGTGTTAGGAGACTACTTTATATCTTTAAGAATCTTCGTCATTCTGCTGATCTATCAGTTATGCACACTGTCTATGTCGCCCTGTGTCAATCTATTCTCAGTTATTGTATTCCTGCATGGGGTGGTACCTATAAAACTTTGTTTATACAATTTGAAAGGGCCCAGAGATACCTCCTCAAAGTTATACACTGCAAACCTCGTCGCTACTCAACTACAGATCTGTATAAAGAGTGCCAGTTATTGACTGTTAGAAAATTATTCGTCCTCCGTACCATACTGCGGCGACATTCTCAACTACCCCTTAGTAATCAGATTTTACAAAAAAGACGGGGAGCTCTTGTGTGTCAATATAACGCACTGAGTTCTAGAATTTATAATAAAATTAATAATAAAATCTCGCTGTATAACCTAAATAAACATAACCTGAAGATTAAATTAAGTAATTGGCTAAAGTCTCTAAATTATACTGAAACAGAGGAACTCATAGTAATTGTTAAATAAAATATAAGTACCTAAATAGATTTACTACAGCTAGTCAATATTGCACAAAACTTTTGATGAAATTGAAATTGTAATAGCATTAGAGAGGAGAGCCGCTGATTCCTGAAATACGAGCTCGTCTCAGTTTGGGAATCAGTGTGCTATTTTTACTGACCCCACTGTACAATTAATATGTATACTCATCTTGTGTTTTGTTGATTTGCTTGTTGTACTTTTTGAAAGAAATAAATTATTATTTCCTTTATTTCAAAATACACATATAAATTACATTTTTAAATATATACTACTAAAAAAAATATACCTACATTTAAAAATATAAAAAATAGTCCCCAACCGGCATCGGGAACAAGGTCCAAGCTGCCGGTGGTTAGGGCTCCAGAAAGAGGAACCTCCTCACGATACGCGCCGTGTCGAGAAGTACCGCTTTCTGAATCAAACCCTTGACCCAGACGCCTAACGAGAGCCTCCTGAGGTGTTGGTCGAGGCTCTTGGCTATTAAGCCGTTGGCTGTCACGACTATCGGGACAATGATTGCCGAGTCCACCTCCCACATGTCGACAACCTCGTGCGCTAAGTCCAAATATTTAATCTGTTTATCTTTTTCTGCTTTCACGAGGTTCTCGTCATGAGGGATAGTGATATCAACAATCATTGCCCGGCGCTCCGATCGATCTATCACCACTATATCAGGCTTATTGGCTACAATAGTCCTGTCAGTGATGATAGATCGATCCCAGTACAATGTGAAACGACCATTTTCGAGAACTGGGTCGGGGACATACCTGTAATACGGCACCTCAGATTCCACAAGCTTGTATTTCAAAGCAAGCTGCTGGTGGATAGTCCTGGCTACTTGGTTGTGCCTGTGCAAGTATTCGCCGTTAGCAAGACGAGAACAACCCGAAACTATATGCCTTAAGGACTCACCCGGACAGTGACATGCCCGACATATGTCAACTGTACCATCCTTCACGATATATTTTCGGTAGTTATTCGTCATGATAACTTCGTCCATAATTGCACATACAAACCCTTCGGTTTCTCCAAACAGATCACCGAAGCGTAACCAGGCCACAGACGCTATGAGATCTACATCGGACCCATGGAGGGCCCGATAGTAGCGACCGTGTAGCTCCTTGCTTTGCCATACATCCATGCGATCCTTGACGCTTAGCACGACAGGTTTGTGCCAGTTCTCTTTGCCAAGGGAGAGCGGAGTGAAGCCCTTATCCACTGCTACCACATCTCGGTGCACTCCCACGTTAACTTGGAGAAAGTACTCCCTGAGGTTATATACCTCGCGATTATGGAGGGTCTTAGCATTCAAGAAGCCTCGACCCCCACATTTTCGCGGGATATATAACCTCATTACCGATGACCGTGGGTGGTGCATGCGATTTGCAGTGAGCAGTGTGCGGACTCTCCGATCCAAGGCGTCTAGTTCAGTCTGAGTCCACTTGAGTATACCAAAGGAGTACATCAACACTGGCATCACCCAACCATTAAAGGCACGCACCTTGTTGCCGCCTGACAAAACACTTTTCAGTACTTTGTTCAAGCGGCCAAAGAAACGTGTCTGTAATGATTGTTTCATGTCAGTAACGTTGATGCCTAACGCCTCTGACATACCCAAGTATTTGTAGGTCTCCGTTGCGGACAGTGACCTTAGGTTTATAGAATCCGAGAGCTGTATGCCCTGGGATTCCATAATCCCGCCTCGTTTTACATGCATGACCGCACATTTGTCAACACCAAATTCCATTCTGATGGAATTACTAAAGCTTTCTGTGATCTTTAGTAACTTCATCAGTTGCAATTTGTTGGAAGCAAATAACTTAAGGTCATCCATGTATAACAAGTGGGAGATTACCTGGCTTCCTCTTCGCAACGAATAGCCTAACCTTGAATTCTCAAGCAAAGTGCTAAGAGGATTCAAGGCCAAACAGAACCACAGGGGACTCAGACACAACATAAAAGTGCGTAGAGTTGTATTAATTTTATATAACTCCAGCACTCTCATGAGCCATGTATGCGGTACCGAATCGTAGGCCTTCTTATAATCTATCCAACATGTCGACAGATCTTTTTTAAAGCGGCGAACCTGTTGGCATATGGTCGTGTCAATAAGGAGTAGCTCCTTAGTACCACGGGATCCATTCCTACATCCATTTTGAGAAGTAGACATGATAGAAAAGCTATCTATATGTTCGTTTATTTTTGTTCTCAAAATGGATGTAAGAAGTTTATAAACCGTCGGCAGACAAGTGATCGGCCTATAATTCTTTGGATCCGTAGTACTACCAGTTTTATGGAGCAGATGGGTAGACCCTGTTGTTAAAAACTGGGGAAGCGACGCTGATTCTATAGCAGATTGGAATTGAATTATTATTATTATTATTTTAATCCTGAGGACTTGTGCAAATGCCAAAATGACATACATTACAATAGTTTTTACATCAATTTTGACATTTTCACGTCTACAGCCTCTACAGGTTCAAAAAATGGACTATAAGTTATGTTACTTAAAAATTCAGAAGCTTAAACACAATTCAAAAATAACAACTCTTTGTTCAGCTCATTCTATATGAACATGTACAGATTGTGATGGTAAAGTATAGCTGAAAAGCAGTGTATTTCTCAATACATATTCCAGACAGAAATCCATTCAATCTTTTCAAAATGTCGTATCAATGTAAGTCAACCAACACTCAATGCTTTATTAACTCGTGAGATCAGCTTTGTGTGAGTACAAGAATTGATGTCAACGAACCCTTATCACCAAAGTGATGGAGAATAATATTTTTTACATTTTACCTTGATTTAAGTGACGGGTAGTAGTAACTTCACACGTAACCAAAGTTAGTGTAAAGTAATAATTTGTTGCATTGTAAATATATATATACTGATAGCTAACTGATAGTAATCAATCTACAACTATATCTGCGCGTTATAATTACGACAGACGTATACGACAAAAATTTAAAATTTTAAACTTAATAATTAATATTTCTAATAGCAGAAAACTTTATAATGCTACATGTAAAATATTCGTTTTTAATGTTATATTGGAAAAATTATATTTAATAATATATAATTAATATAAATAATATATAATTTTCAAATACAGGAAGATTATATTTGTGGTGTCTTGTCCCTCACACGGGTAAATAATAAAAACACACAAATATAATTTGAGATACACAGCACTCGGTAGGCATAGTGTCTACTCGGCACGACGGTTGGTTCCGAAGTGAGCCGCGGGCGCCTCCCACTCAAGTGCAGTGCATATATTATTATTTACTAATCATTTTATATACAATATTTAAACATGTAATTTAATTATTTATATTAACAAACTATTATAGAAATAATATTTGTTTTATTAACTAATTATATAGACCAAATACCACAATATTAATAGTATATAATAGTATTATAGTAATAAAGGGAAATAAAGTCTTTTAAAAATATTTCAAATTCTGTATATAAGTTTTGTATCAAAGGCTTATATTATGACACACGGAAACAAACGTAGTGTTTGTTTCTGAGTATCTTAAGCCTTTACAAAACTATAAAATCCTTATTTTATTTTGTTACCAGCATCTACAGAGCTTTAGAGGTCATATTTCAAACATCAACGACTAGTGTATCTATATCCAACTGTATTTATTACTATCCATATATATATTTTTTTAATTTCTTCTAAGTCAGTATATGAGAAATTGTTTACACATATCCATCATTCTATGATGTAGCAACTGACAACCCTGCAGAAAGGGTTAAGTGCTTGGGACCAAAGGGTCAGTATTGTTTGCCGCGTGGGACAGATATCTGAATTAATATGCTTGAAACTTGTGTGTTAACATTCGTCACACAAATATCAACACAACTTATAAATATGATTTGTGTCGACCACAAGTCATTTTGATGAAAATGGGCTTTTCCACTTTAACATTTATCACGCTGTCAAAATGCTACAACTGATGTGCAGTCAAGTGTACATGTATAATAGGGCTGTTACTTTGCGCAGTTGCATAACGGCTTATTACGAACGCACCCTACAATCTGATCCCATGCGGTACGTTCGGAACATTAAAAAAAACTACCATTCTGTTCCGAACCGGTCCCGCTTAAAAAGCGATCCCACTAATCTCAGCACTTTAGTCGTAACACATGAAATTCCAAGTATCCGCCAAAGCTTTCACACTCAGTCTTACCTAGATACGAACTAAAGCAAAGCTCGTTTACTTTCATATTAGCATTTATATTAAAGTAACAGCGGTACGGGTAAAAAGTCCGCCATTAAGCTTTAAAAACTGCAATTCTGATAAAATATCACAGCTTCCCTTACGAACGATAGATATTTATTTTCCCCTTCATTTACAGTCTTTTTTTTGGTGGTGATAAATTAATGCTCTTAACCCACGCCGAGGGCACGTGGGGATGTGTGTCTTTCAGCGACCAAAACCACCCTAGTGTCGTCTCTGCCTTGGCCATAATCGTAAAAACGGCCGGATACGTCGGCCGTCTTGGGTGATACCATAATTGGTATCATACCATAATTGGTTTCACCCCGTTCAGAAAGTTGTTAAATCGTAACAAGCTAAATTAATTGTTTGAGTAATGTTTTTTGCATGATATATATAAATTTTATATCTGTAGGCGCCAAAAGTTCACATGCAACATTTATGCTGTGCCATGCGCTGTTGCTGCTCTTATCACGACTAGTGTACCATTTATCAATTCGTATATGATTTATTTCTATTTGGACAACACAGTTTTTTTGTGTTAAAACGTTTGTTTGATTTCCAATGAATTCCAGTGTGTGTCAGTGTTTATTGTGTGTGTTAGTGTCACTTTGCATTGTAAATAAACTGGAACACAAAGGCGAAATAGGTATTTTGTTTCTTTATAGGCACTAATCTACAACGAAATACCGGTCAGATTAAAAATTGGATTGGCATCGAATTGTATATAAAATGAAGGTCTGTTTCATAGGGAATCGTGTATAGGCTACTTCGCGGATCCCTATCATCGAAAAAAACAAAACATCAAGATACTAAAACACACATACAAAGTTGCAGGTGATTGCTAGACTTTATTATTATTATCTTTACACAAAGGCGCTCCTGCTGTCTGTAAACTTAGATATTTTTTAGCTACGCAACTCATCTTCATGCAGTTTTCAGCAATATTATTTATTTATTTATTTAAAAATTTATGTACACAAGAAGTAATAGGACACAAATAAACACAATAGTGTTAACTGGTCAGTTATTCAAGAGGAAGGCTATTGTGTATAATACATCCATATTTTTGTAGTAAAGAAAAGCCGATTTGATATGAGATGTTTTAACAAACATACTTTTGTACGCTTACACTCAAACGCTGGCTAAACTTGACGAGATAGATCAAATTAATACCGAAACTACGGAATCTTTATAAAGTTCGCGACGGAGATAAACATATAGTTTATCTCCTAAGCCTAACCTACTTTTTCCTGTATATCTGTACGTATGGTGGTTTGAATATTAGTTGCCAATTCTTCAAAAGTTGTTAGTTTGAGGCATAAACCAATGACTTAACATAGCCTAATAAAAAGTAACCGAGGGCGTCAATTCAAAGACCAATTCTGGAAATAAAGATGTCACCAAATTTATTTTGCATTGGAACCAAATGTCGTCAATGTTTAGCTGAAAATTTTTGGAAACAAAAAATCTGTCTGCCTGATGATGCTGCAAGCGCGTATACCGAACATTACGTATACAAAACATTAAATTTTAATGCATGTTATGGTGACTCGTTAATGGTGTTAAGATTGTCGTCGCTCTATACACGGCAAGATTGCTTATTGACAAAGCCTTGAGCTTGCCAGAAATGAGCGACATCACTATACACAATTCTTCAGTAAAAATGCTCTATGTACTTCGCGAACAGTTTTTTCTTTCAAAGTAAAGTTCTAGCATTTAACGATTCATGATGAATTGTTCAATCTTTCTGAATAGAAATGTCAACACAGTTTGACATTTTCAATTGATAACAAGTTAAGACAACAACCATTAACACTTCAAATGCAGCTAAAAAAACACCCAATATAATATAGAGATCCTGTCATATATACTAATCGTAACATTATTAATCACTCCATACTGCCGTACATTAGTCATATCATAAACTGTTTTGGCTTAGACATATCTGTCGCTTTGAGTTTTACATCGATGCGAACATTTGCTTATTACATCATAGAAGCCACAACTTCTGAGAAGAAATGAAACATGTAAATGTCAGTTGCAAAACTTTTACATTTCTTGTTTCTGGTCAGTTACACAGGCAGGAATTTTTAAACATTTTACGAGAAAACAATTGCCCTTTACGTCGACTCTCTCGAAATCTGTAAATTAATCTTGGTGTTCGTTTGTTTTTTGGAGGTCCTTGGCAAGTTGTAAATAGTTGTGGTTGTAAATTTTCTTTGTGTTGACAAGTGGACAGTAAAATAAAGGGTATATTTTCCTTTAAATGTCCACTCGTTTCGCGTTTGAAGTTTTCCTCGTCGGATTCCTAAGAAGATAAAGCGTCATCTTCAGTTTTCAGTAGGATACAAAATGTACAGAAAAACAGATAGCAGCAGGTATCATAACTTTATCCTAAATTGAATCGGGCGATATCTTGTTAGAGTTATGATTTCGCAATTTTCCGTTGTTTGGATAGCTGTATTTTTCGTGATCGTTATTGGTATAAACCATAATATTGTGTACAAAGTTCAATTGAAAAAACACGTAATCAAAAAATATTTTTCTTAATCTATACAGTATTAATTTAAAAGGAGTGTCTATATTCAACGAGGTAGTCAGGTGGACGTAAAGACGACGTCCTTTTATTTAAAATACCTTACATCGTCACACCTAGTCTAAATAGAGTTCGCGTTTCTTACTTTGTAGCCACTTAACTTACAAATTCTTGCCAACAACACACCAAAAATACAAATGTTTCCATGAAAAAAGTTATTTAGAGTAAAATCATTTTGTTGTCGTTCAGATTGTTGTTTGCTATATTTGAAAGGTTTTCTGAAGGTTTTTATTGACTTACTTTAATAGAAAAGACTATAAATACTTAACAGAAATATTTCGGCTCTCAAATTAATGAAAAGTCCTTTTTGTTCTGCAATCACCATCTTTAATGGGATCGAGCAGCAATTTATCACTATTCTCGTCTGCCAGCCGGGGGTGGCCACACATTATCTCATAGTTTTATTACGATGAAAATCAAAGATTTTTAATCTGCCAGTGACCACGACACCTACAAAGGCGTTGAAATGTCGTGAACAAAATTTTATGTATGTATTACCTACATTACATGCATAAATAATTTATTCTTCATTTAATTTCAGCGACATTGTTTCATAATGAACTTTAGACATTCACAAGAAATCGAAAAGAGCTAAAATAGTATTCTGAAAGAAATTTAGGTCAAATACTTTTTCCGAAACACTTTAAATATTTTAGTCAATTTCAACCAACGTGTACTTTCTTCTATTGTATAAAATCTTTAATGTATCTTAGTCATGTATAAATTCAAACTACTAATGGCTATGCTAAATTTATAATATACGTTTTTAAACCTAGCATCGCATGACCATAGCCTTAAATCTTATGTACAGCCTGTACCTACATTTCTAGAGAATTACTTATTTCAAAAATCGACTATTTTCGAGCCCTCGTCCATTACTGTAATTGATGGTGCTGCAAGCAATGACACGCTATGTTGGTTTCATTCATTAACAGATCGGGACTAATAGATCCTTTAAAAAAGTTTGCCTAAAATCTTTTTGTTTTAATTGCTGGTGATTATTTTTATGATTACATTTTTAAAAGCGTAGGCTTATATTTGTACTTGTAGTTTAAGTAGAAAGCGCTGGATGCAATTGGCGAGTTGTCGGTCAAACTGGAGGTGTAAGGGGGAGGCCTATGTTCAGCAGGGGACGTCTTTAGGCTGATGATGATAGATGTTTATTTTTTCACTATCTTTATTTGATCACCTTAAACAATACATAAGTACAAACACATCACAAAAACATTTATAGGTTTGTCCTGATGCTGAGACACTCTAATAATAAATATTCTAACAAGTAAAACATAATTGAAATTTTATATCACTTTGAGAGATGTACAGAGAATTGGTTTCCGTTCAAAACGCGTTGTAGAATGGTAAAGATATTTGTTTATAATATTTTATATACCTTACGGTCCTACTAGTGTTACTCAAGTAGAGACTAACATTTTGCATAGAAATACTTTTGACATCCACAACCCATTTACTGGGTAAACTGGTGCGTGAGATACGTACTTAAATAAAATAAAAATATTGGCCTACTTCTCTAAAATACGTTGAGAAGATAAATGAATGTTCTCTGTTCCTGTCGATTATGTAGATTCGGTGTCGTGCAAATAAACCGACGTCCCGCTAATCCAATAGTACCTTCGACATCCACGTTTGGGAGATCCATGGTACGAATTTTAAATATTCCTATCATTTGGTAAAACAAAAGTTCTATCCAAAACGAATTATTTCTAAGTAATAACCACTTCGAAAAGTAATTAAGGAGCGAAAACGTAACAACTAACTTTTAGGTTCTCGATAAACAAATTAAAGGCCAATAAATTATTTTTTCCAATAAATGAACAATGTAATTAGAAATTAATTTGCCTTATATTTTGTGGAGAGTCACATATAATAATTAGGAGCACATTTTAACGGCGTTTTAGTTACTAGGATAATCGCACCACCTAGCATATTTTCTTGTAAAATTACATCTTAGGAATAAATTATTATGTAGAACTAGAAAACAACTAATGAAATCTAAAGTTGTGAACTTTAAGTCTATTTTAATAAAAGCGGCCTGGAAATGTCCCATTGCTGGGTACAGGCCTCTTCCCACGTCCAGAAGAAATATGTCGTATACTTAACTGTTGTTTAAATTTAAAATGTATAGATGATTGAAGGATCTATTAAAATGATCCATAGCTTAGGAAAGACCAAAAAGTAGGTAAGCTATAATTCGTGATATATAACTCAACTCAAGTGCTCAAGTTCACGCAGTTCGTTCGAGATACATAGGTACCACTGAAAGCCTTCGCTTACTTAATGAATAGCGTTAATTCCCCTAATTGAGGTTGGTGGTTGAGTGGAAGATATCTATCATCATTTAGTGAAGGGTGAAGGCAGAATTGAATTAATAAATAAAATAATGAGAGAGATTTAGGTGCTTACGAGTTCATAACTAATACAATATATCTTATATATGATCTAAGATATAAAGATGAATCTCTATTTCCCTTGGTCACGGCATCACGCGTGAATGGCTGGGCCAATTTCGCAAATTCTTTTTGTCGTGTTTTTTATTATCAAGACTTTTTTAGTAGACGAAAGAAAAAAATAAAATAAGTTGCGCGAAAATAAAATAAAAAAATAAAGAATGGAATGACTATTTTTGGTTCTCTGAAGTAACTTTTATAGCGTTTGAGATAACTGTTAGTTGTGTGACGGGACAACCTTTTTAAAACAAAGTTAAAGTTAAAACCTCTATCAGGTCAGCTAGTTTTTTATAAATTAAATTATTTTAAAATCCTCATACACATAGATAATTTGTAAATACACTAAATAACACTTGTTGATTTTCACACATCGAGATTCACAAAGCAAAACAACAACTTTTCATTTATCTGCTAAATTCATTGTATAATAGGGATACCTATTTCGATTCTCGGATCAGACCGCAGATTACTTCAAGAGTATCCTTAAAGAAAATCCTCTTATCTCGACACTCGATAACGAAACTCGCGAAATCTTTTATGCATTTGTTATATTGGTCTTTTCATCTAGTTACATATTGCCTATGTAATTAGACCAAAAATACCAATATCTTGTTCAATATCTTATGCATTTTACTGAAAAATATTATGTCTATTAATTATATATAATTCCAGTGTCACGATGTTTGTCCGGGATGAAATCCGAAACTACTGAACCGATTTTAATCAAATTTGCACATCGTGTGCAGTTTGATCCAACTTAAAAGATAGGATAGCTTACATCACAAATGTAAAAAAAAATTGAGACCGCGGGCGGAGCAGCGGGAAACAGCTAGTATAAGTATATAATATCATTAAATTTATGCCAATCGGAATTTTTATTGACAGGAACAAAATAGTTACGTTACTAGTACCTCCTCAAAAAATTACAACGATAACAATAAATTTAATAATTTGGTCGAAAATGTAATTCGTCAATTTATGCTAGTAGCATCAAGTGTATACAACTATACATACCTATATTATATACTGTAATTTTGCAATAATTACTATCATACAACGTAACTTTTGGATTTCTCTGATGTAGCTTTTTTAATTTCGACATGAGTGGCGTGGCCTTCCGACCGATGTAACGTTAAATAAACATTTATTTCTACAGCTTTCTTTGTGGTTGGACCTAAATACACACGCAAATAATACTTTCCTTACGCTAGAGTTTCCCGCTTGTAAATTGTTTATTTTGTGTTTTTTTTTATACGCGATCCCGGCTTAATGTATGTAGGTACCTACTCTCTTCTACTATGTTGTCAGTGGCTACAGAAAAACGTTCTTATATTACCCATACTTTTTGAATCTGTGGTACGATTAAGCTATGGTACCATCGAGCTCACAATGACATACTTCGTGTATAAAATAAAAATATAAAAATCTTTTATCTTCCTTTAATTAACAGCAACACATGATTAAGATTAACTTGTAAAATGTAATGTTTGGTTACGAGTATTATTTTAGTCTGTAAATTGAAGGGTAATGTTTATATAGGTAAACCGCGATGGGACTTACGAAGATACGCCTTTGTTAATAATACCTTCTGTTTAAAACTGGAACTCAGGGTAGCCCTGCATACTAAACAATTTTTTTTCAACGTTAAACATGTAGTTTTAAGCTACGTATGTAAATAACAATTAAGGTAAATTTACATTAAAATAGAGCTAGAAATTTTCGCCATCTTAATTTTACGCAAAAATTCTAAACATTATATTTGTATCACACAATATTATAATCAAAAGATACCAAATTATGTTTGGAATGTCGCCCACTGAATTGTTGAGCAGCAAGTTGAATATTAGTTTAAACGAAAATTAATTGATCTATGTATCTAACATATTAATTTGAAATATGTTAGGTACCTACTTTAGCAATTCACAATATTTTGATGGCACTTAATCTTGAGCTGGGAGACAAGTACTTAAGTGTAGTATCGAGTAGGTACTACGAAACAACGTCCATTAGAAAAATATGATCTCTGCAAATATTTACAGCTCCATCGCGAATTATTTGTTTGTCACATAATATAATAAAAAAAAAAACAAGCAAAACGGTCAAGACAAACTATGAAGTCATGCCAGGAACAAAAAGCGCGCTTCGGGAGTAGGTAGTTACAAAACAGTTTTATTTTGTGTGTAATTTTCGCGTAAATTTCAGAACTTCCTAAATAGAAAGGGTTTATAATTGCTTTATTTTACACCCACATTTTATTTTACTGAATTTTACTTGCTTCAAAACAAATGAGTGTTCAAAAATCTCTAATATAATGATAATAGGTAAGTATTAAAACATATATATTCTGATATAAGACAGGTGATGCCCGAAAAACTTATTTAAAATTAAAATCTGTGGGCCATAATTTATCTATTATTTGCATGATAAATCATCGCTTACAAGCCGTTTGGCGAGTACTAATTCATAAGATTTTGATTATCCCCGTATAATAGTGTCATGTTATTTCTGGTTTAAATCAACATCAATCTTATTTGTACCTGAGGTTATTTTTTAAGATATTTTTGCAAAAATTCTTGTTCGATTTCAAATATTCTAAAAAAGTTTACTACGATTATTTTTCATCGCAGAACTCCGCAATCTGAAATATTACTTTGATGGTTGTTTTAATGGTAGATTAGAATCATAAAATGCTTGGCAGACGTGTTAATGTGGCCGTCTGTTAAATCCGTTATTCCATGTTCAACTCAGGTACATTAGCAGTATTACAAGTTCAAAATATTCTTTCTCTTTTAACTCTAACAATACAAGAGCATTTTGTCTTAAATTTTACTTAAATTATGAAATAGAGTGTATTTGTTACCTCTTCACGATCAATGGTGTTTTGGCACCCATTTTGATAGGTTTGGTGGTAGCTGACAGGTGATTAACACAGAGGCTACTTCTTATCCCAAAAAAGTTATCTAATAACCTGCGGGAAGCACAGCGGGGAGCAGTTGGTAAACTTTTTATTACAAGATCACGGGGTGTTGTTATTATATACCTATATTTTTTTATCTACATGCATTCTTCACTCAGACACTAGTATAATTTATTATCTATGTATACGTGCAGAATATTTGTCATTTCGAAATGATAAAATTTTCAAAAGGTATGAGGTAGTACATCCATGTACTGTCTCGCCGCTGCTAACTTGATCTATAGACACGTGGAATTGAACTTTATATAAACTAGCCTTTATATAACTAGTTTATTTCCTTAGGAACAGATTTACATTGTCAAGTAACTTTTATTCGCGAAATTAAATTATCTGTTTTTGTATGGAACGACTGTCAAAATTTCAAAATTATTCCTCAAATACATTATAAAGACGATGGAAAATCAGCCCTTAGTTCAATTGTAACTGACATTTTGCGCCACATATTGCTTGATATGAGATTGCTGTCTGAATTATGAAAAAAGTCCCTCGTTTTCTCTGCTCCATTTGAACTTGATATCTGTCATCATCTGTCAAGTCAAATAGGAAGAAAGTTACGATTCATGTCGATGTTGGAATTGCATTTGTATATCAAAAGCTATATAGGAAAATACCTGAGTTTCTATGTTTAAGTAGGTAGGTGAAAACATAATTATATTCTGTTTCACGTAGAGATTATTTAGGCGACACGCTAAAATTGTCTGTGTCACAAATTATTATGTGATTTTACCCAATGATATTATAAGTAAAAAGGTGTAGATAGGTTACCTACACAAAATTCGATCTTCAAAAACGGCACACTAACTCACACATAAATAACTGAATATTGCAAAGCACACTACATTACGATTAGACGTCAAGGTAGGATGGCATGATTCGATTATCGCAAGCAAAAAAGAGACAAATGTAATTGGCGACATAAATAAATCAGAAATGACATTTTAAGGACGCGTTCTCCTTGATGATCGGTCAAATTGGCAAGAGGAGAGTTGCGTATAATGGCCACTAGGCAGCACTGAGCTTAAGTTATTTTGGCACGCTTCAGTATGACGTCAGCATGCATTATAAACCAAAACCCGAGGGACATACTTTTAGCAAATAATAATCTATCGAGCCATAAAATGCAGTTTTCACCAATAAAGTGATTGAACAGGAAGATTTTTTGAAGTGAAATCTTCTTTAGCTGCGATGTGCACTTTTTGGGTTGGGTAAAAAATTAAAACTCGCGTCGGGACACGTGACCCTTATCGAAAATTCCTAAGACGCGGCGCAGGGCGCTAGGGCGGTGTGAGAAGTCATCAGTTACTATGTATGTCAATGGGTGTCGGTTTCATATTTTTTATTATATTTTATTATTCAGGTAAGGTTTCGATCGAGTCTATCGTACTCCTTGACGATTTACGCATTATAGATGTAATATTTGTAACATGTTTATACTTTTATAATATCACAATAAGCACACGTGCGGAGTAAGTTTTAAAATTGTTTATTTAAAATTTATAGAGGTGTATTTTACCACATAAATGATAGTACTTTTATACTGATAATTAAAGCAGGTCATGCGAAATTATTCCCTAAACATTTTAAAAAATATCAAAAATGTACAACGTTATGGAATCAGAGACAAAGAACGTACCACAAACACCCAGACCCGAGACAATATAGAAAAGTGTTTTTTTCTACATTGACCCGTCCGGGGATCGAGCCCGGGACCTCAGAGCAAGCGATACCTTGAAAACCGGTGTACACGCCACTCGATTACAGAGTCCGTCAAAATAAAAATAATGGTATATACATACATTGTTTGTTTGTATGTGTCCTCGTGAGTATGTAAATTTGTAATATTACTACACCATTTAAAAGTACTTCAAAGTACGGTTTTATTTTGTCTGACCCTAACAATAGCGAACACGAGCCAATTTTAATTAAATTTTATATGTAATGGCACCTTCCAAATGTATTAAAATCGATTAATCTCACTATACATTTAAATGAAAAAAAAAAAATGTTTCTGCAAGTGGCATAATATGATCACTTTTACATGACATAATTATATTATTATATGTATTATATTAATTTGTGAGCTCACTGGAGTCGACAATGAGTGGAGATTTAAGAATAGTTAGAAAATTCAAAAGTGGACGCCTCATAATCTCATTCATTACAATAAAATTAAGATTATTTGTAAATAATAATTAAACTACATCGAATTATACCGTGAAAAGTAATAGGCTTCTATTCCTCAAAATACTGAAGCCTATAAAAAAAAACCAACTCGATAAGTGAAGTATTTCGCTCGTTATCGTGACCACAAGATACGGGATCCGTACATAAAGACACACGGACGTCCAAGTCAGAACTTTTTTAAACAATTTTTTAATTAGTTTAAATAATAAAAAGAGATGTAAAAATATCATGAGTGTTAAAAATAGTGTTTTTTCTCAACATTTGTCTATTTATATTCACTTATAAAAGCAATAAAGAATAAAAAAAGTGATATTTTAAGTTCGAGAATCACTCGGTGTGCGTAAACTGACAGTAATACCCACCTCAACGCTTCGCTTTTAAGGCGTGCAAAAAAAAATAGAAATGACAGAAGTATTATATGTGTGCAAAAACGCAAAATATGTCAAGTTTATTAACTTATAAGGTGCAGTTAGTATTATGAGACTATCCGGAGAAACCGGAGTGATCGACATAGCTTGCAGAGTTAGTAAGCTGAAGTGGCAGTGGGCTGATCATGTCTGTCGAAGAACTGATGGCCGTTGGAGCTGAAAAGTCCTTGAGTGAAGACCGCGAATCGGCAAATGTAGTGTAGGACGCCCATCATCTAGATGGACTAATAACCTGAAAAAGGTAGCCGGGTCCGATTAGATGCGGAAGGCAGAGGACCGGGTGTTATGGCGCAACTTAGGAGAGGCCTATGTCCAGCAGTGGACCGCGATAGGCTGAGTTGATTGATTGATTTAAGCAAGTACTCTACTACTCTAAATACTGGAGATAGCAAATTATGGTCAAAGGAATTATGCCTTTATTTAATTAAAAGCAATAATTCTACATTAATTATATTTTGAAATTATGCGTTGAATACAATGCGGAAAATGAGCACCTTGTACTTTTATGGTATTAATCATGAAGCCCAATTCTATCTTACAAAAAAATAAATTAATTGAAAGAAAAACAGTCAAATATGAATTAGGATTATATTTTTTTCAAAATTTATGCGTTTCCGCAATACCAGATGTCGTGTGTGCATTATCCTGGCTAAGACTTACGTAAAAAAAACGCGCAAATCGAAACGAAAAGTTTACAGTTGGATAGTCTGGTTCATGTTTGAAGCAGCGAACTCTTTAATGAATGATACCAATTTTTATTGCCTAGAGAGTTTTCAAGGTTCTGAGTAACTTGCCTTACGATATAATATGTACGAAAGTCAATGCCAGTAATATTTCTAATATATATGTGCACTTGCTAATTTGATATGTTTCTTTACCTAACTTTAACTCCGCTATCTTCCTTTAAAAAAAAAAAATATAGTGTTCGGTAACTGGTCGGCCTATAAAGTTTTAATTTGAAAACAATATTAGTCACAATCTTTCCCCGGATCTCGAGCTACACATAAGACAAAAATTTTGAAATGAAAATAAATAAATTACGTCCTCGATTTACTTTTATCCAAATTATGGTCGAAGAAGCTATAAAGTAATAATGATTCACAGTTTAATTCATTTCTTTTGAAATTATTCACATAACTGCAGACGATAATGTGCGAAAAAATTTGACATAAGCCCTACCTCGATGACGTCCCGCAGGACACTGACAACTCTGACAAATGGCTCGTTTATCGAAATTTCATAGAAAATCACATAAAATGCTCGATATTTTAATTACGGACGTTTAGAAATTGGAATCATCATTGAGAACCCTCCTAAAATGAATTATCTACTAGTTGGTACTAATTTTAAAAGAAATGGAGTATTGATACTCGTATAAAACGAAATTTAGCTTGCGAGTCGACTTTATTTTCGGATTTTTTTTTCATCAATAAAATTTTATTTAATCGTGTTTCCATCCAGTGAAAGCCTTCAGGAAAAGATGTATCTTTTACATATATTTTTATCAAATCATGAAATCGGTTCTATAACATGTAAAAACGGCTTCCGCGGGTCCGTAATAGAAAAATGTGTGAATAATTTAGTTTCAGTTTGTATTTTTTCTGCGACTATTTGTGACACTTTTACATAATTTGTTCTCCCAGATTTAGAATTAACTATATCTGCCTTCTAACAGTATTTTTAGAAATCTTAAAATATGTAATTTGTAGAACAAAATATGTACCGAAACACAACCTAGTATCGTAAAAAATTTTGAAAATGGCAACGGAAGATCGTTTTTACTATATAAAAAACTATAAATCTTCATAATGTTTTTCCCAGCGTTTGAAGATAAAGAACCAATCTATACGTGTGAGTTATCAGTTATATTTGATTTGATTTAGTTTAGTCACAATATGTACCGAAAAACAGCATAATTTTGACAAAATTGAGAACGCGTCCTTCGTGTCGCTTGCTGAGCGCCTATAACCTATCTACACCTTTTTACTTATAATATCATTGATTTTACCACGTATAATTTCTAATGGACATTCATTTTGTAATTGGCAAATTATAATGGATACGGATAATGTAATTGTTTACACATTAACGTGAAAAAAAAAACTAATTAGGTACTTAATCGATTTTGATGAAATTCATATGAGACCACGTCGGAGCCTATCGATTACAAATTGATATCGATTTTAAATAAATCTTTTTTTAAATCGATCCACAATTGCCGGAGATGTCGCGTAACAGTGTGTATGTTACTCAATAAAAGATACAGTAGAAGTAAGAACATCGTCCTTTGCAGTCGGTTTAACAGAAGATACACTTTTATGCTCAAAGTAAAATAAATTATTGTAAGAAGCTGCTGTAACGTAATGTCCCGCATACACCACGTTTATCCCAAGATGTATACAAAATAAATGTTCACCCGTGCGAAGCAAGGCCGCAAGTTACTACAACAGTAACTGCAATGTTAGTGTTGTCGTTTAATTTGTAGTTTTTATAATTGCGTTTTCTTCGGCATTCACTTTTTAACTAAACATTGAAATGTGTCATAAAGGTTTTTCCTTTTTTCTTTCAATTTTACTAAAAATGAGTGACAAAATATTACTAAGACATATTCTCATTTACCTATTCTACAGATTGTACGTACTACGTACCTATAAACTAGGACCTATTAAAAATAAGTTAGAATTCATGGAGGGATTTATTTAGTGAAAGTCACATCATTAAATGTTCCGAGTCCAGTTCAATGATATTCTAGAATCTAGATATTATGGACTCAATAGCTGTTTCAATGAACTCAGTACAGTACTGACGCAAAACTTTTTCTATAGTATGGGTACAACGGGTTCACTTTATAATTCAGGTCCTTTGTGTGTTCAGAAACTTGAAGGTAACTTGGGACTAACAAAACAAATCACCGATTGCATTTGTAAGTTTTCTTCAGAAAAAAAACAAACAATAGAAAACAACTAATTTTAGTTTAGGATTGTCGAAACAAAATACACTAATAATATAAAGCCGAAAATTTGTACGGATATTTATTTGTTCATCACGTTCAAACGGATGGACCTTTTTTGATAAATAAATAAATGTTTCGGGGCACCTCACACACGGTCATCTTATTCCAAGCTAGGCAGAGCATATACTATGGTAACCAGAAAACTGATAAACATACTTATATATTTCTAAATACATACATAATATGTATAAACTATTATCATGCCCTATGATCATGCTCATCACACAAAGATTTGACCTGGGTGGGAATCGAGCCCATGACCTCCGGCCTAGCAATCAGGTTCACTAATAACTAGACCAACAGGCCAGTCCATAATTTAAAATAAGATAATATTTGTTAGGTAATAGAGGTAGCTGAAACCCTGGAATTAACACACAAGCATTTTCGAGAATAAATATCTGAAAACAGATACCTTAGATAATTATAGTTGACAAGAGTTGTTACTATAAAAGTCGCCCAGTAAGGGCCAATAAGGTCATATATATCAAACGTATTGATTTTTATTAGTACCTAATAAAACTGAATCGCAGAATTATGACCTTATCGGCCTTTGCGGCGTTAGGGTAAGCCCTTAAAAGCTAACGAATGTCGATATCATCATTTCTATCCACGTGGAGAAAGTACACCCACTCCATACGGTAGGAGTTCAATTTATATACACAATTTTATAATATTATTGTCAAGGGCCAACTATGCGAAAAATGAAAAAAAGAGTCGCTAAGAACATTATATCTGTGCCGCTAACTCTCAAAAATAGGGTATAAAAGAAAACCTAATATTTGAAGGGTACATTGTACCTTATTGTGTACCTTCCAGCTAGCAACCACATATGTACAACAATAGTTAAGAACTGCCTGTGAACTCATATAACCTTTTTATTATAATGGTAAATGTTTGATATTATTATCAGGACAAAGAAAAAAAATGATTGATTGAATCAATGATTCCTCACTAACTAACCTTAAGCATATTAAATCGTAATTTCCGTCTACCGGCGGACTTATCGGCAATTGCGATTGAAGGCTTAAGGCATTATCATTACGCACCAATATTGGTTAAAGAAGCGGCGGTAGCCTAATGGCTAGGGAGTCAGACTTGCGATCATGTTGTTGGGGGTTCGAATCTCACCCATAACACTACCGACGTGAACCCACTCGTAACACAAGCATCTTAGCTTAGCACGAGGGTTTAACGAGATTACTAGTAATATGGGACCAACACAAAAAAAAAAACGTATCGGCCAACGTCAATGTAAAACTAGATCTGTTTTAGAAGAAATTTGAAGATTGACGGCAATTTGAATCCAAGCTGTTTGGCAGTTGTATTATTTAATTAGGAAAACATTCAAATTTGGCTTTGATACTAAAACGAATGATATCTAAATCACAAAAAAACTTTAATTAACTTTTTTTTTGTTATTCTGTAAATTATAAACTTCATAAATCAATAGAACAATAAAGCTAAGGGATACATTCGATCTCTAATAACTCTTTATCAGGCGTTAATTCGAACAATCGTGTATCTTTTCTTCGGTCAGTAATCGAATGGGAAATGGTTCTCTCGGTCGGCAGTAAATCGACCAGTTCAATTTCGAGCGAGCAAGCGATTAGGCGAGTACAGGACTTGTTTCCTTAAAATTGTTATTTTCTTTCAACCTAACGTGTATGGCCTTTAGCGCTTGTATTGTCTCTATTTCTTCATACAATAATTGTATCGAAAAGCCAAAAATAAAAAGTTTTTGGTAAAGTTGCCGAGAGGGAAGGTAACAAATGTCATTATTACTCATATCGAAAAGCCTAAAATAAAAGTAGTTGGTAAAGTTCCCGAGAGGTAAGGTGACAAAATATCATCTGTGGTCATCCAATTTTACAAGCAATTGACAATATAATTTATCATTCTAAGCCTCTCACTATCACCAACAAAAACGAATCGTTCGTTACCAAACATTATTCACTAGTTATTTTTCTTGAAAGGAAGTTTATTTATCGGGAACTGGGATTTGAAGTAAGAAGTAACGCGCTCAGAATAATAATAAGGTAAATATCGTTATCGTTGAACCGAAACAACTTAGTAGGGACTGATCGTTACTGTCTTTGTAAATGTATATGAAAAGAAACAACAAAACTGGGTAATGTTTAATTTATATTATATCATATATGATGAACATATGTAAGATAAGTGTGTGTATAGTTAATAATTTGTGGTAGATATTAGAAGTTGTGAAGGCTGACAGTCCCCTGGAGAGTATTGGAGCCTCACAAAACAAGAGAACCTAGGTATATAATCGATATCCATTTGCTACCTACTTTCAAGTAGTCGATTTAGCATGATACATTAAAATTAAGACTGTCCTTATAAGTAGAACGAAAGTCGGAGTATTAAAAAAAATAATTCAGATGCGACTAAAGTAATATAGTAATAACATACTTTCATTTCAAATATGCTTCAAAAACCCAGCTCACGTACGTCTCCTTGTCTCAAGGTTGGATTTGTAACCGTTATCTGTTCTTAAATATTAACCACTCAGTTTATTACTACGTATCTGAATGATACGTTTTAATTAAAATATAGTAGGTATACTACTACTACATAAGAGAAGCTCGTGTATAAATCCAAGCCGAACAGTTTGACCGATGATAAAAGTTCATTCGTAAATAAACCGACCCCTCCGGTGCGGTCTTACTATAGGATACTTTGTTCTCCAGTAAAATCGGTTGAGATCAGGTAGGTAGTCGACACCACCGTCTCACCGTGTACTGACATGGTAAGACTGGAATCCGAGCCCAACATAGCTTGCGGAAAGGCTCTCTTCTGCCTAGCCTAAGATTCCTAAATCAAATTAGCCGCACAACTACATAATATACGCTAGAAATTAATTACTCAGCTTAGACTTTATCTACTCAATATCAAAAATAAAATAATATTTTAGCCATTGTTATATTAATATGCCACAGATATTAATCGATTACGCTGATCACTGAAATTAGTAACCATCAGCTGATTACGATTTAGTTCGACCACACCCAATAGTCATGTACGTAAGGTACTAATGTACAAACAACCCAATAAATAAAAGAGAAACAAGAAATCCGTCTCCGTATTAACATCAGCACCTAAACTCTCGACAACATAGATTATAAATATATATAGTTGGCGATATAACTAATGGAAGGAAATTAGAGCTAATAAAATTATAAAACAAGAAATAAATGGCACATCAATAATGTTAAAGTACGTGATAAAACGTATTTCAATAGTCATTATGGTTGTAAACACAGACATTTATCACATAAAATTACTGTTTTTTTTTTTTATTTAACTGCGCAACCGATAGTCATCGAGAGGTACACAAAGGTTTATTTTATAAACTAGCTGTTGCCCGCGGCTTCGCTCGCGCGTAAAGTAAAGAGTAGTATTAAAGGTAGATGTATTCTGTGATTTTCAAAGTAAGGAGAATGTATAAAATTTTTCATCTAATATTATGGCGTTAAAAATTTAAAATAATAATAAAAGTAAAGTAAGTAGCAAAAGCATTTGTGTTATGGAATCGGAGACAAAAAAGGTACCATAAACACCCAGACTCCAGACTATGTATAAAAGTGATTTTCTACATGGACCCGTCCGGGGATCGAACCTGGAACCTTAGAGCTGGCGACACCTTAAAAACCGGAGTGAACGCCACTCGACCACGGGAGTCGTCATTATAGATATGTCTTAGATGGTCATTATCTTATCTATTTATCATTTCATCTGTCTATCTTTGAGAATACTAAACTTCACATACCAACTATTTCAGCCCTTATTTCACCCCCTTAGAGGGTAGATTTCTAAAATCTCGGAAATACATCTTATTTATTTCTAACTAATAACCCTTGTATGAAATTGAATGTGTCTATCTTTGAAAACGACACAATTCATATGCCTACAAACTTCCAATCCCTTTTTCGCCCTCTTAGGGGGATGATTTTTAAAATCGCTGAAATCGTGTTTATTTATTTCTATCCAGAAACCCGTATACGAAATTTCATGTGTCTATCATTGAAAATACCGAACTTCCCATAAAAACTTTCAACCCCTATTTCACCCCCTTAGGGGGTAGATTTCTAAAATCTCGGAAATACATCTTATTTATTTCTAACTAATAACCCTTGTATGAAATTGAATGTGTCTATCTTTGAAAACGACACAATTCATATGCCTACAAACTTCCAACCCCTTTTTCACCCTCTTAGGGGGATGATTTTTAAAATCGCTGAAATACATCTTTATTTATTTCTATTCAGAAACCCGTATACGATATTTCATGTGTCTATCATTGAAAATACCGAACTTCCCATACAAACTTTCTACCCCTATTTCACCCCCTTAGGGGATAGATTTCCAAAAGAAAAGTAGCCTATAATAGCCTTCCTCAATAAGTGGACTATCTAACAGTGAAAGAATTTTTCAAATCGGACCCGTACTTCCTGAGTTTAGCGCGTTCAAACAAACAAACTCTTCAGCTTTATAATATATAATATATTATATATAAAGTATAGATAAATAATTATAGTATCTTAGCCGTGTCACAGATTAATAAATAGTTACTTGGCAGTGTGCAGCGCCCCTTATTGAACTCCACTGCGGGTGACGTAACCTACGACAAACTTATTATTTGCGGTTGGTACAGTATTCGGGTCTAGGGATCGAACCGCAAAATTAAGTTTGTTTTTTTTTGTATATACTTTTCCGGGATAAAAACTACCCAGTGTGGTGCCCAGGATATTAAAGAACAATTATACCAAGTTTCATCGAAATCGAACCGGTAGTTTTTGCGTGATGCCTGAACAAACAGACAGACAGACAGACAGACAGACAAAAAATTTTTTAATCACATTTTTGGGTTCGGTGTCGGTCTAGTAACACACCCCGCCATTAATTTTTTTGATATTTTCAATGTACAGAATTTTCACTTCTACAGATTTATTATAAGTATAGATAATACAAGAAACATAATAAATCAAGGTCAGTTAATATGCTCTCGCAAATAAATATATCTTTATTGAAATTTACATTCTATTTTAATTTGACTAACAATATCTCAAAAGTCAAGGCGATAACTATAACTCAAGGCGGTATACAAAAATAAATCAGGGAACATAAATATAAATCAGTATGAATAGGTATATAGGTTTAAATTGTTTTAATATGGTACAATAATAATAACCGTAGAGGGAACGCTGCCGCGAATAAAACGAACGTTTTATCAAAGATTCAAAGGTTAGAAGATCAAGGCGACACCAGATTTGAATGCACCAAGTTGCATAGTTATATACTATGTACTTTCTTCTGACATGAAAACAACGCGAAGAAAAAACAATAAGCAACCCTGAGAGAGCAAGTAGAATATTTTTCAAGCTGGTGGGGACAAAGGTGGGTCGAACATTACTAGATTTCTTGTTAACCTCTTGTGCTAAGCTAAATGCTTGTTTTAGGAATGCGTTCAAGTCTGCAGTGCAAAGGGTGGGATTCAAACCGGCAATGACATAAACGAGAGTCCGATGCCCTAGCAATTAAGCTACCGCCGCTTAATAGTAGCTACGATCAGTGTTTGTACCCTCTTCATAAATAATTTTACCTACAGTGAATCAGTAGGTAGTAGATATAATAAGCTGGCGGTATGCCTTATATGGAATTTGCTAAAGACAGTATTATCTGATATATTTTTAGCTTTTAGTTAACCAGCCACAGTACATGAATGAGCAACATCCTCTCCAAACGCCAATATATTTTGGGCCTAGAATCCCGATTCTACAAACAAAAATAATGTAAAAATATATTACGATCAATCTCAATTACTTGAAAATATTTACTGTCTCGATATCTGAATTGAAATATCTAAATTAAAGGATGGCATCGTTATAAAACTTTTGTCGAGCTGATATCATCTTACCTTACATAATGGTTCATTATTTTTACCCGAGTATTATTTTTGCAATCGGAGCAAGTGAGTGTAAAGCTTGTATAAATTGTAATGAGATATTAAACCGATATGCTTGTAAATATAAAGTCTTTGTCTAGATAAAAAGTGTTTGTAAACGTAGAAGAACTTTTTAGAAAGATTTTTAGTAACGCCAAAGAAGTAAAACTTTTTACGTTACGTTTGTAGAAAAAAGTACGCAAATAATAGAAAAAAAGGTATTTAATACATTTAAAGTTTTATTATAACGCATTATCTAGTAAAATAAAATGTATTTCAATATCTTATAATAGATAAAAATCTACGCCAACATAATTATGTAGATGACTTTACTTTTAATCTGTTGGTAACTTTTGTGAAAAACTATAATGCCTAGCTAATATCGGGGTGCCCGGTGTGCGCGCGTATCATAAAAAAATCCCATCATTTTTCTCGACAAGTCATAGCACCAGAGAAAATACACCCCAAAAATGTATTTTTATTAGGCACAAAGTATTTATATTTCTGCAAGGATGGATTGCTTTGTTTTGACAGAACATTTCCATTACTTAATTGATATGTTTTAAGCATTTTACACAGTAGAATTTAAAGTAGGTAGTAGTAAGTACCCCATTCTGATATAATTTAAATTAAATCAGCCCCTACTTTAAATTCTACTGTGTGTTCATAATAAATTACACTGAGTGGAATTTTTCAATGCCAGCTGAAGAGAAAGTACTTAAGTACTCTTTATACACGAGATAGTCGATAAATTTAATAGATATAAATGCATACTTAACAGCTTAATGGTAACATCTAACAAATACTTAATCATTCATCATATCAATTTCATTAATTACATTCATAATAATCATAACCATGCATCAATAGTCAAATAATCAATATGATTATGAAATCATAGAATCAATTATAAGGACAAAACATCTGGTACAAACATGGTAAATGAAATGAAAGGAAAAGCATATGGGTCAAGAAAAATCCTTTTTTATTCGTGTAATATTACTGCAATCAATAACTTTGATAGAATATGATAAAAAATGGCGTATCTAAATCTCGTGAACTAAATTTTTAGAATTTCTTATTCCCAAATTATTGTTACTTAGAGAGGGCCTAATGTTTCTTTGGACTTACTTATTTTAAATTTAATTTAAGAGAAGAAATGGTATTGGGATTATAGCTCAAAGGCTTTTAAATTATTACATAGCGCTTTCCTCTGCATTTCAGAAAAGTTTTACACATTAAAAGTTCCAAGCAAAGACGTAACAACAAACTGTTTGCAACTAGAAATAGATTCCTAAAAATAGAGTTACCCAATTCAAAAGATTATAAATACAAAAGGTTATTTAACGGAATGCGTGCTTTTTAGAGTTAAATGTATCTATTTGAAATGCAAATAAAAAGTTTGTGTTATATGTGTACTTGATACACCTACTCGTAAAAAATACATTAAGAACTAGGTACGCCAATATATCCATTAAAACCTTACGTATAAGCATTATTTTTACCTTAAATTCAATCATAAAATCAATTACTTTGAACTGATTAATACTACGCAACGCTTTGAAATAACGAGATGAATAAATACGTTCTGAAAACATATGGCGACAGCTATACGAAATGTCTATTCATCCGAATTCATTCATTACATACTATGAAGCTCACTTTGCGGAATGAAAAAGAAACCGCGCTACTGCATAATGTATGAGCCTCATTCAGGATAAGCTGATGATTCAAAATTGTATCAAAGTTTCGATTTCAAGAAATAATGGTTCTTTCAATAGTACAATACTGAACTATGCTCTTTTTATATAGACTACCTTACGCATTAACGCATGCGGTGCTAATATTTTATATCTTAATATCACATGATAGAAGGCCTATAATAATATGATATAATAATAAAACGATTTAAATTACTATTACAAACGAAAACTTTTAAATTAGAAAGAAACAACCGATTTAATTGCACTGTAAATATACTTTGCGCATTTTCACCATATTTTCCACAGTAACTTTCAACCACACAGATTTGTTTGAAAATAGTAGTGCAAAAAATAAGCTATCGCAGTCAGGTGGCGATTTTGATTTTTTTTTTAATCTCGTTAACCCCTCGTGCTAAGCTAAGATGCTTGTGTTACGAGTGGGTTCACGTCGGTAGTGTAATGGGTGGGATTCGAACCCGCAACCATATGATCGCAAGTTCGACGCCCTAGCCATTAGACTACCGCCGCTTCTTATATAATTATGAAGACATGTACGGTCTACTAACTGTTGCTGATATGAGTGAAGATATGCTGTCTATCGTTACTAATATCAGAAAGCAATAATGGAAAAACATGCTTAATTTATGTACACAGAATCTATTAAAGGTTCAGACGAACTGATACATAAATTGATTTCATGTTGAACACGTAAGAAAACTTTCGATTTTGTACCCAAACATGAGAATCGTGCACAAACAGGGCAGGTTGTAAGGTGAAGGCACACGCATTAACAAAACGAAATATAAGTAGGTACTAACAAACAAAAGTTATTGTAATACAGAAATCAGAATTTCGTATAATTTAATTTATTTGTGGAAAATGTCCCATTTTCCCTGAATACAATTTTCCGCGTTGCCTTCTTACCACCGTGTCGGCTTCATGCGTGATTTATATATTTCTAGTAGCTGACCCGGCAAACATTGTTTAGCCATATTCTGGATAGGGTCACCCTTATCACTGAGAGACATAAAAAATAATCAACGACCTTTATTCTCTGACGTAACAAATTTAAACAAAAAAAACCTGTAAATTTTTTTATAGGGTTTTTTAAATATACTATGATTTCGTAGCTCTTCGTTCAAAACATACCACGTGCTTCACCGGAAGAAATACGCAAGAGCCTTAATTTAAAACAGCTTCACTAACCATTTCCTGGCTTGAAACAGTAATTAGGAAGCGGAGTATAATTTCCGTTTTTTGCTTCATCTAATTAAATAGGATGAGATTTTTCAGTCAATCATAAAATTAACACGTTTTAAACGTAATCTGTTTTTGCTTTACTGCGAAGAAAAAGAAAGATTAAGTTTTGTATTGCGAAAATTATATATTATAAATATGCTTACAGGAAGCAATAAATGGTGTCATGGTAGATATATTGCACAATAAACCTTTAAACCAACCCAACCGCTTTATAAATAACACCCGCCAAATCCCTAATAGCTCATTCATTATACGTAACGTATGTGACCGCTAGTATTGCCGAGAGTAAATAACAATATGTGTAATAAAGGAGCGTGCTCTATTTAGATACATATATTCTAGAATACATCATACATACATAAATTTATTTGATTAAGAGTATATCTATTAATTATTTAAAACCATTTATCTTGATAACAAATAATAATAAATATTAGCAAACTTAACCTAAAACTAAACTATAATAATTATACAAACAACTAAAAAATTGCTTCAATATACTCTTCCATATCGCTAAAACATACATTATATGCAAATACAGAACTCAGCGAAATCAAACTTTATTATCGTCGCTTCAGCCGATGGATATCCACTAATAGAACTAGTCCTATTTTGCATGCCTAGCCAACGGCGTGAAGTCCCACAATAACAGTTTTATTATGATGATTCTATTTTATTATGATATTCTTTTTTATTATGATGTGTCAACCTAAATATAAATGCATGTATGTTAAATATCCTCTAAGCAACCAGTTAACAAAAATGGTACCAATTATAAAAAGCTGTGGTCGCGATAGTTTAGTTTTTGTTCGGTTTATTGTTCACCGGATTAAGGTATACGTAGCTATTCCACTGGACATAACATTTGTTGACCTATAACAAAAACCTTACTCTTATCTTGAACGTTTGTGTACAATATTGCCCACAATAAATTGTCTTCGCAGTGACCTTGAATTTATACTCTCTTATACCGTTATAAAACTGTCCCAAAAATGTATGATGACTAAGATCAACGACGTTTAACCTTTGTTAGTTTACGGTGATTTCTGCCTTGATAAAAATAGAACGAAAACATTTAAGTCTTGTACGAAACCGGTCGCAAAAAATCGTAGGTACCTTTTCAAGTATTTGAGGTCGCGGTTTCGTTGGATGGATGAATTAATTTAATTTTCAGTTTTAATTTGCCCTATGTCTCTTTTATACCTGTCATTTTGATGAAACCTTTCTAATAATTAATCAAAGATACGATATATATTTAAGTAAAAAGATAATTTAATTCGCAGTTTTAAATTGCCTTATGACCTTTTTATACCAGTACTAGCTTCTGCCCGCGACTTCGTACGCGGATCCTGTTGCTTATGCCAGCGACAACAGGGTCGTCAAAATAAAAGATCTGAAACGTCTGATGTCAAATTCTAAGAGCCCGGGGGCGGGAAAACAACGTGATGCGCGAGACAATTTGGGACCCTCCAGATCTTTCATTTTTGTAAGATAGCAGGAAATGCCCATCAGAACTTTTCCTCACGATCAGCGGTCAGTCGCGCATCATATTCTTCACTGGTTTCTAGAGATGTGGATGTAGATGCGTAAATACGATGAGAATGCAGGCGTGCTTCGCGATCCGAAGCTGACGCTCTTCGGTAGATTCTTGGGATCTTATGATCCTCAATCTTTTAGCTCCTTTGGAACATTGGGAAAGATTTGACCTCTTTCATCATGGTTATAGTTTTATTGTGAAGATACCTGATCAATTAAAATCTAAGTGACTGCAAAGTAAATTAAACGCTCAAATAACATAAGCCCGAAAGCATATTATTCGATAAAAAAAAATTTGGAGTTTTGGCCTGTAGAGTCGAATTATAAATGATATAGGTACCATCGTCATCGAAAATCAGTCCTAAAGGTTATGTTATTTTATAATGATACAGTGAAATTAGTGATAGCTTTGATTTCCAAGTCAGATGTTTCAAATCTTCGATTTTTATAAGTCAACAGGGAATGCCCATCAGACCGTACAACTTTTGCTAAGACGTCATTCCTATATATGTGTTATGGTGTAACCGGGCTCTTGGAGTTCGACAATAGGTGTTCCAGATCTTCAATTTTTATACGTAAACAGAGAGTGCTCATCAGGCTGAACAACTCTTGCTAAGACGCCATTCCTACATGTGTTATACTGTAGCTGGGCTCTTGGAGTTCCACATCAGGTATTCCAGATCTTCAAATTTATTCTCTCAGCAGAAAATGCTCATCACGTGGAACAATTATTGCTATAGTACCTTTTTTGTATCTCTTATAGTTTAGCTTATATTTTAGCGGTTCTGCATGAGGTGTTCAAATTTCCAAGATAAATAAATAGCCTATATGTTACCCAGACTTAATACCTATACAACAAAAAAAAACATTCAAATCCGTCCAGTAGTCCCGAAGATTAGCGTGTACAAACAAACAGACAAACAGAAATACAGACAAACAGACAGAATTTTTTTTCTGGATTCGTGCTCTGTTTGTAAACCCCTCTCATTTTTTTTTTATATTTTCAATGTATAGACACAGTTTTTTTTACTGTTTTATTGTATAGGTATATTAATTGATGCCAAAAAGTACACAGTGCTATTTTTTCGAATTTTAGCCCATTCGATTCCCGGTCCGCAAAGCGTATTTTTAAACATCTATTTCTTTTCAAAAATAAATTGAGTCTAATTAGCTATGTATTTAGAGTACTTTCTCTCTTTCTTTCTGGTGGCAATAAAAAATCCATCCTGTTTATCATAATTATAACCTACGACCGACTCTCAGACTTACCAAATAGACAAACAAAAAAAACATAAAAGTCTGCGAGCCTGATATTTTAAAAAGAAAACAGTTTTAATATCATTGCAAGGAGTTATGACAACCTTGTTTATTTAATTGATAACCTCTATGGAGGAAGATCTGGAGGATAGTAAATCGTACTAAAAATAACGAAATTTGGTCGTCATGGCAACTACCTACTTACCAATTTTACCGAGGTTACCAAGGTTACCGCATTGTTTATTCGTTTTTAATGTCAATAATCGCGATATTTTCCTTTCCTGCTTTTCTCTTTTAATTTATTGAATTTACTGAATTTTCTTTACTATAAACCTCACGGAGCCCGAGACCTTTCCAACGAATGCAAAACCGTGGAAATCGGTTCGTGCGTTCTGGAGTTATAGCGTCAGGAAGGAAAACCCGACTTATTTTTATATAGTAGATTTTTCATAAAAGCTTTCTAATAATTAATTAAAGATACGCTATATTTCTAAGTAAAAACATGAAATGGGACTAACATAGAAGAAGGTACGTAATGCAGCAACAATTAGACTGACTACAAACAAATGTGTTTAATTAAAATCCATAGAATAATTTTGATATAACAATATGTGAATAATACGAAATAGAACGCATTAAAAATATGAAATCATTTTCAATGTTGTTGGGACTCGTTAAAAGTTTAGATTCAATATTTATTTATATCGAAAGGTATAATTATTCCCCAGATTTATTCACAAGTTCGCCAAAGTATCTGATATCGATTAACACATTGGATGCCGCGCCTGTACCTTCTTTTATGATGTATGTGATTGCTTACAGAATAGTTCATTTTAATTTTATGTCTTATGCCTGAAATTATAAAGACGATTCTACTTAAGCCGCCGTTATCGATCTGACAGACTGACAGACGCGGCGGAGAACTTTGTCGATAAATGTAGTGACATTAGTGTAGGTAATATTATAATACAAGCAATACCTATATTTATTTGTTTTTATTATGTTGTTTCCTACAGTGTTGCGTACAGTCAACAGCAAAAGTAGATGATCGAAATTCTAAATTCAATACTAATAAACTGAGTTTCTGACAGAACTGAGTGGCTTCAAAGTGATTTAAAAGTATGTGATTGTAAATTATACCAAACATTTACTACTTTCTAGTACAGTTGCCATATATTTGTGATCAGTTTTGACTCCAAAATTTATAAACTCAATTCTTCATCTACTTTTGCTGTTGACTGTACATAATTTATTCGTGAATGTAGATTAGGTTTGGTAAAAATGCTGAGTTTAGATGTGAAAACGTGTTGTTATTTGTGATCACTAAGCTGTTAATGCGCCGTCTTCACAGGTTTGGCAACGCCATCCTGAATGTAATAGTCAGTTTGGATTGACCCTTCCAAAACCAATAGATAAAAATTGCCATAAGCCATTGCCATTCTACTTACAAAGCTAAGCTAAAAATACTGTATTTCTTGTTAATAATACACTAGCAAACAAAGTTATCGTTATTTATCATAAGTTTTAATAATGTTTTATGGATGTTTAATCTGAACTGAATAACTATCATTTATTATAAATTTTGTGCTCTTTAGAAACATACGTTATATTATATACCTACATATATACTATTTGTTATATAGTTTCCTCCTTCTGAACATAACGTGTTTGATGAGACCCATGATTCAACTTTCCTCAAATTTTCTATTTCAGAGAATAATAAATCACGCCGCTGTTACTTAATTTCATTTCTTTGTTGGGCACATCAAAAAACTCCTTCTGAGTACGCTTAAATTAAAATGGATTTTCGTATTTATCAGGACGGTTTATTTATTTAGTAACGTATAAACGCTTAGGGAAAAGATCCTCACTTGTATCGTCGCTTTTGGAGATTACTTGTGAATCGGTCCACGTAGTAACTAGTCTAGTTGTCTCATCGGCCATAAAAACAAGTCCAAGACCCTTGGCCGCTTGACTTATCTTTATAATAAGTCCCCAAGGGAAAGATAAATTGGGTACGGTTTTTGAGACACCTGACAAATTAAACATCGTACTTCTTGGGGCTTAATTACGTTACATAAGTAAGTATAAGAATAATATTTCATTAATTTTCTTGAAACTTGATATACAAGATATTACATTCAATTATAACACATGACATATTTCACCCTTATTGCAAATTTTACAAATATTTGAATTAGGTAAATTTTAGTCGATAACTCTTAAAACATAGCTTTTAAAAACAGAAAACTTATGTTTTTTGCTTAAGGCACATTTAAGCTTCACCGTTGAATCACAATAGTGTTATTTTTTTACCACATCACAGAAAGTCAACCCACAAAACGGCTCACATTATTTGAGGCGAGAGAAATAAAATCCCTGCAATGAAAACCATATTACTAGAATAGCTTCTCCAGATTACTTTCATTTTATCTAAATTGTTTTTACGGATGCAATCATTCTCAATTTTCGTAAACATCGAAACAAGGACTGTCGCACTTTGAGATCAAGAGAAAGTCCTTGTTTTGATATTTTGAAAGGGTACATGAATTAGTCAACGTTTAAAAGTTTTTCACAGGCTTTCAAATATCTTCTGAAGTTATTTGTACTTAAAACATTTTCATCAACAATCTAGTTTTATTATTGGGAAATCTTACAGCGGATAATCAAAGTGGTTTAATTTACCGATGGTATGTCGGTTGAAACAAAAATCATACAAGATTGTGAACAAAAACATGAAAGGAAATGTTAAAAACATTTTGAACATAATATCAACCGTAACAATAGTGCTCCATATTTTAGTGGAAATGATCAAATTTATTTGACACGAGGTAATTTTGTTTCAAGTTGGTAAATTATATCTATTTGTTTGCGTAGGGTACGCCACGTAGCTGAGCATAAAAATATTATGGGTATAATGTCGAAAAAATAACGTTTAACGTAAAAGTATTTGCTGGTTAAGTACATTTAACTAAAAAAAAATAATGTTGGAAACAAAAGAACGTTGGTGTTTATTTACAGTTTTTTTAATATGTTTGCGACGCAATAGATATACATTATAGATAAGCACTCATTACAGATTGACTAAGGAAATGATTATGCAGTTCTATTAAATTGGGCTAAATTCTCCGAAATCGATAGCAAAGCGTTCTTGTACAACTACTTTACTCCAAGTAGGAAAGTTATAAACGCAATAGGAGCCTTGCTATCAAATATTTCACAGAACCATTACAGGCACTTAGTAGCATTAAGAAAGACAAATTTACTCGGAGTGCACAAAATGAGGAATTTCTATCATCTATACAACTAATCCTACTTCCTACTAATATTATAAATGTGAAAGTTTGTGAGAATGGATGTGTGGATGTTTGTTACTCTTTCACGCAAAAACGACTGGACCGATTTGGTTGAAATTTGGTATGCATGTAGCCTTTGACATGGAAAAAAACATAGGCTACCTTTTATCCCGATTCCTTAAGAAGTTCCCGAGGGAAAATTTATAATTGTTTACAAAATTCATTTGCCCGCTGTCAAAATGTAAACAACCAAGTAACCATGGCAAAAACTACGTTACTATAACGACCAGATCCGATTGAAGTATGAGTCACTTTTTAGGAAAATTAGCTGTAGTGAAAACAACTCGGTGGTTGAACGATTGGAAATGAATGTTCTTGCAGCAAGTTCAAATCCAGGTGTGACGGCGCCCTTTTTTTCTTTTATAATCCAGTTTCTTTTACAAGTTCAAATATTTTGATACTCCAAGTTCGAATCCCAGTCGAGCTAACCCTTTTTGTGTCTTTTAGTTAAAAATCATATTTTTAAAACTTTTCGCTGTTGTCTTTTCAATCAAATATCATTTTTGTCCCTAAAAAAAAATGAGGTTCAACATAGTTTACCTATTGGTCGTTATTGATATTATTATTCTCACGTTTTCTTCTGTTAATCTGTAATATTTCTTGGATAAAAATAATAAAATAAAATTAAATTTATATTTCTTTTGCTGTTTGTGACAAGTGTCCTATGGCAAGCTGAAAAACTATGGGACCAATAAATATACGGTTTACAGCGCCGGCGCCAACTTTTGCTTAGGGCAATTGTTTTTACTTTCTTTACAAAATTATTAGAGACGATTTACTAAAATTCACAGCTTCTTCTGTCAATTAATGGACCAGATTTCTGTTTTTATTCAGCTTTAGCATTAAATGGTACCTTCAAAATTAAATGTATACCAAGCTCCGTCGATGTCGTATGTTCGTATTTCTGTCTGACCTACACAATCCATTTTACTGGGTAATTCGGTATATTTTGGAAGCACGGGTAAAGCAATAGCAATGACCAAAGATCATTTTTGACGGTCGGAACCAACAGTTTTACATACTATCGGAGGCGTTGGACATTGAAATAATAAGTATTAGTTTTAGCCTGCCTGTCTCAAACCAATACTTAATTTTTGACCCGACACTGGATTCCAACCTCAACGATACTCTTGCTGGTCACACTCAGTCTCAACCACCAAATCAACAAGCAGATGTTCCGCACGGATGAGACGCATAATTATTACCTCTAACATTTTGGAAATTATTGTAGAAGTTAGTTTTTCTTTTGTATTTTTTGCGTCGCAAGTTGCGCAAGTAAATGCATTTTCTTTCTTTCAGTCTGAGAACAATTAGGGAATTTTATACAGTGCACTTGAGTGGACTTCGGAAAACCTGCATGCTGTCTCTCTGCTGATAATCAATCTAAAACAAGATCGAAGCCTATCCTCAGAGTTAAGAGGCAGATTTGTGCTGGGGGTGTTACAACACACCTATGCCATATGAGTTTGCATTTTGACAAGACAGTCAGTTGACCCCCGTCCCGGTTGCATGATTTACTACTTCGCTGCTTTCCATCCCCCATCGCTTGCAGATCATGCGTCTTCGTCGTCTTTCATGGATCATGATCCTTTTCGTTAACCGATATGTCATTTCTGGTTACATTTTCCATTTGTTTTGATTTAACAACAAAACTACTAAATTGATTGATTGAAATGTATACATATGAAACCACCTCGAAGACTTACCTACTCTATAAAAACTATTGAATTAGTCCACAATTATTTTCGGAGATAGACGGAGGGGTAGAGGGCGAATTTAAGAATAACAGTCGACTCCAGTAGCCGTGCGCCACGCCGCTACGAAGTCGCAATACCGCTCAACTATAGCGTCACGACGCTTCAGCTATAGCGTAGCGACGCGGCTCTTCTATGGTGCTATGACGCCTTTTAGCTATAACGTAGTGACGCCACTCAATTGTAGCGTTGCGACGCCTCGCGATTGTAGCGATTTGAACGCCTCCCAGCTATGGTGTTGTAACGCCGCTCTAATATGGCTACACGACGCCTCCCATCTATGGCGTCGCGACGCCTATCAACTATGGCGTTGCGATGCCATACAACTAAAGCGTCGTGACCACTTAGCTATAGAGTAACGACGCCCGTTAGCTTTGGTGTCGCGATTCCGTTGTAATGTGGCGTCGCGGCGCCTTTCTACAATGGCGTTGCGACGCTACTATGTTATGGTGTCGAGACACTTCTCAGCTATACCCGCCTATAACATGTATTGCATTTATATGGGCATAGGCCTCCACCCATATAAAAACGAAACGAGTATTGATCACCATGCTAACTCAATGCGGGCTGGCAATTATTTCAGATCTTAATTTTTTGGTTTTCCTTCACCGTTTGTCAATAGTGTCTTACAATAATTTAGAAAGTACACGTAACTTTGAAAAGGTCACATTGGTACTTGCCCGGGTTTGAACCCCTGTTCATACGAATCCGGTCATTTAACCGCTAGGGCACCACGGCCACTTTAGTTATTTCACTTTCAGTTATTGACGGCAATAAATACACTTTTCAACGCGAACAACGTCGCGGGTACAGCTAGTTCATTCATATTTTTGTCATTCTTCTTCTGCCTAGACTTTTCTAAACTATGGGTCAGTTTCCAGGTTTTTACCGAATTCAGCTAAATACTGTTTTTTACATGCAACTACATATCAGATACAAAGATCACTTCAAAATTTATTTCGCCATTTAAAAAATACAAATAGAAACTGACTGAACTGAACATGATCAGATTTTATATCATTCCAGGGAATTAAACAAGTTCAATAAACGCCCATTATAGGCCATGAAAGCCTAAACGATTGATAAGTGGTAAAGTTATATTCAACTAATACCGGGTCCAACATTACTCCTCCGGGTCGAGGAGTTTCTACCGCGAATGTTTTAAAACTATTGCCTTTGAAATACTAAAGGATATAATAGTATTGACGTAATAGTATGCTATGAGCTCTGTGATTGAGACGTAGGTACTAATATAAAAAAAAAATGTACCTAAATTAGATTTGATAGACTATAATAAAAAATTGTTTAAAAAAAGCTTTAAGTTATTTCTACGTAGGTATCTATTGTTTTTAAATACAGTGATTTAGGTAGGCCATGTACATACTTTCTTTCAAATTTAATTTGTCAACTATGGACGGTAAGAAATTATGATGTAAGTACGCCTTTAGTTATAAAATTTAAATGCAAATTAAGATTTGCAAAATGTGTGATTGGTGTTAAATACTACTATTCCATCTATTGTAGGTACCACATTTTCTGGCAAGTAAAGATATTTTATTTGATTTAAAATAATTTTCTGACCCGGCAAAATTATCATATTAAAATCACCATATCCTCACCAAGACCTAGGCGTATAAAAATAGCTTGTACAAAATATACAAAAAAAAAACATAAATGTTCTATAATAGGCATTTCTTGAGCAAGCTAGACAAAAATAAACTAGAAGCCTTATTTCTACATACGCACGATAATCTACAAAATATACAAAAAAAAAAAACATGAAAGTTCTAAAACACTTCTTGACTAGAAGCCTTATTTCTTGCACGATAATCTAGCAAAAGTAGTCTGTGTGAACAAAGCTTATGTGTTCGCTAAGTTGGTTACGAACTATCCTATTGAGCCTGTGTACATGTGTGTATGTAGATTCCGTGCACACACACTTAACTAACAAGGTAGGTACTTTGTTTGATTAACAGATTCGGATTACTGTGCGTACCTACAGTCAGCAACATAAGTTGTTAAACAAAAAAAAATTTTCAAAACACCAGTACACGATCAAATACCATAAGTTTTTGAGGCTGCAATGAAACAAAATGGCCTTTTTGAGAATAACTATTTAAGCCCAGGATATCTATGAAAGCCAACTTCTAGCATGTTTTGTTGTTACGTTTTCATCTATACCTATATCTGTTGTGTTCACCAAGTTTTGTTGCTGACTGTACCATAGCTACATGGAGTAAGTATATAGATAAGGAAGTCGATAACCTTCCAGCTGAGCCCCACGGTTACACTCTGCTTTGTTTTTCTTCCAAGAAAAGTCGCGTGATGTTAAATAGCCTAATTAGAACCTTCTTTTAAATTTTTCTTCCCTATAAAGGTACCTTCGACGGTAATTGGGCTACCAAATAAGTACATCCAAAGAATATGATTTTACGACCGTGCGTGTAAACATACAGTTTTCTTGGAAATGCAAGGGCTCGTCGTTAAGTGTAAGCCGTACGGTTTGATAATAGAGGTTAAGCCACGCTCGCCGCGGTTGGGCCATGGATGGGTGACCATTATAAACATATTGAGACCTCTCCTTGCCTCGGAAAGCACGTTAAGCCGTTGGCCTCGACCGTCATAGTGATCTTTGACAGTCGTTCAGTCATTACAATTCTGACAACCAGTCTTACTATGGAATACTGTGTTACCTAGCAATAGGTTGTGAAGGTCAGATAGGCAGTCACTCCATGTAAAATGCGGCATTCAGCTAAATCCGGTGAGACTGGAAGCCGACCCCAACATAGCTTGTTAAAAGGCTAGGCAGATGAGTCACGCGATCATACGATGCGATCATAGATTTTTTCATAACACAAGCTACGACAATGGCCTTACAATCTTTAGCTTCTCTATATTAGTGGGCTCTTTATGGCATCATGCATATAATATATATTAATGGCATAGCAAAACTTCTTTAATATATAAAAATAAGTTGAATTAATAAATTACAATGGTCATCACAGTAAATACATACATAAAATATTTTTAAAATTATTACTATTTATTATATATAATGCATAGGTGCAATAATATTTATAAGTTGTATTCAGGTATAATATTATTATTGTTAATTATAATGATAAATGAACATAAATCTTCGAGTACAATTTGAGAGCGTTCATAAATCGAATTCGTATAACATATTGTATCGGTTTCGTCATGCTTTTTAAAAATATACCGATTCACCGCCATTTTATTTATAGCATCAATTATTAATTTCATTCTACACCCGAACGTCATACTGATCAAAGTCATGGTCATTTGCGCAGATGTTTAAAAATGAAATAAGTGTGTAAATACTAGAATTTATATTTGTAACATACCGTTGATAGCCTGAATTTGAAAATGCACATGGCTTATAAAATTGTTTAGAATCGAATTTAAATGAAGTTTCTGGCTAATAAAAATATTGCGGAATAAATAGAGCTTGCTCATAATGCTAGGAAGATGAACGGAAAGGCCCGTCGATGTGCCAATCATTCGAAAATAATAAAGTCTGGTTCTTTGATTTGGTTACGAAAAGTAGTTCCCGTGTTATTGCGAGTACACATTTGGTGAAGAAAAATAAATGATTATTCTTTTATCATTTTCGAATGAAAAAAACCTTTCAACCGCGTAGATCTCGAAAAATACCTAGGCTATATTAGATTTAGTCCATTTTTATTACATCCTAATGAAGATTTATACTTGGAAATAAACCTAAACGTCGCCTTGTGTATAAAACAGTCGTATAGCCGCAATAAACAGACAAAGAACATTCACGTATTTACTCGTAGATATGTAATGTATGTACGAGTAAATAACACTAACAATAATGTTGTTTCCACGTTGGTTTTGGATTAAAAAGAAAAACATAAACGCATCTGCTATTCGCGTCGTAAAAGTCTCACGCAAGACATGTTACGCAACACTAGATGTACTTTTTGTACGTTTCGCACTTTTGGACGTAAATGTGATATAGAATTTAAATATAGGTACAGCATATACTGACGTTCGACGACTCATGATCGTAGACAATATGCTCAAATAAAATGCTAAACGGACATCAATCCAGTGAAAGAGTACTGAAGAAATAAAAATCCGTTTATAACTGTGTAATAGGATGTCCAATATGTAAAGTTTCCGTGTTACACAACGTAATTTGCAAAGTTAGTAGAGAGCGAATTCTCTTTGTACGAAATCTTACTTTGGTTGCTGTTCGGGATACATAATGTGTTTTACACACGCACCAGCAATAAAATATAGTAAGTTACTTCGTATACTTATGAGAAGGTGTTGCAAACATAATTTATTAGCCTCTTTCCTCTAACCAATTGTTATTTGTACTCCCTAATGGAGTTTTAATACAATAAGAACTAAACAAGAAAGATTTATGATGACCGCACAAACAAATCTGCAGGAGAGCTATCATTTGGCACAATACCTTCATCGTAAAATGTGCGAATGTGCGAGTATGATTAATGGAGAGATCAATTTCAACGCAAATATTTATGACAAAAATAGCTCATCTGAAGTACGTTCAGTCACTTCGAGCTTATACGTGAAACTCTATGAACATTGCTCTTGAATGAAAATGAAATTCTAGAGATCAATGAATAACTTTTGTATAGCACTTATCTAGCATGATATGTTAGAATCTAAACACACATACACATAATATTACAGAAGCGAGTGACTTTACATTTGGATTTTATTGTCTTAGAACTCTGTTCAGCTAAATATTTCTCATAGAAAAGACTGACACCGATTGATTAAATTTGTGTATTGTTTTCCGATGACATTGTTACTTTGAATTCTATTGAAATAAAGAAGGTACAGTAGCTAAATATGAACAAAAGGTCAGGCGAAGAACAGAACAAAACACAAACAAAAGATTGGTATTTTGAATAGAAATGTTTAGTCGAACCAGTTGATTTTGTACCTGAAAAACTAATTAGACCACGCGATATTCAGTCTTTTTTAATACACGCGAGACAGTAAGGGTGACTGTACGAAACGAGGACGCCTAGTGAATGAGTCACTGGACTTAGAATATTTTTTATTAATTTAGTTAGTTATATATAGATAAATAAGCTTCTTTAACACACACATTCTCGTTATGCTGAAGGAATTTGCAGGGTAATGACTAATAACACCAATATTAAAAAGGCGACAGTGTACGGGTGTTTGTTTGTGTGTTACCAATTTTGATAAAGTTAAGTTTTATAAAATTTTGTATCCGACAATCGGGTTTAACACAAAGGCTACTTTTTATCCCAAAAAAAAAATATCAGATAAACCGCGAGTAACACCGTTGGACGTAGTTTGTTAAGTACCCATATATTATTTTCATTGGGAAAAAGTACGTGTGTACTTACGCCTATAGAGGAAAGTTTAAAAAAATTGTGGAAGTAATTTAAATAATCTTAATAGTGAAAAAAGGTGATGCCAAAAGATTTCATATCGTATTAATTTGACTTACATTTAGAGGTTACAGTTATGGAGTACCTAATTTAATTGTACTCAAGCAGTGTTTGCAACGAAATTGAAACTATTGCAATAATGGAATTGAGAGGGTGTCAAATAGCGCGTATTTCAATTTCATGCTTAGTTCGTTTGTAATGGATGAGGTGTCTTATTACAAAAATCGTATTATGGCTATTTATAGACGCAGACAGATGTGGTCTGTCCCAGCTTTGAACAAAATATTTTCTCGTATTACATGAAGTGTTTACAATTGGTAAGGATGTTTTGGAAAACCGCCAGGAAGGGAGAGCCGGTATAGCTAGCTAACTGTATGAATGTGACGAGAACTTTAGAAGAAAAATTGGACACAGAGCAGATACAATATAAAGTGACCTAATTTTCGCGTTCTCATTCGCTTTAAATGAAACAAAAAAAGTAGTAAATAAATCTATCATGGTTATAATAGACTAACTTTTGCTCGCGGCTCCGCCTGCGTTTGCGTTATGGCAGCAAATTATAGCCTATATATAGCCTTCCTCAATAAGTGGCCTATCTAACAGTGAAATATTTTTTCAAATCGGACCAGTAGTTCCTGAGATTAGCGTTCAAACAAACAAACTCTTCAGCTTTATGATATTACTAGCTGTACCCGCGACGTTGTTCGCGTTGAAAAGTGTATTTATTGCCGTCAATAACTGAAAGTGAAATAACTAAAGTGGCCGTGGTGCCCTAGCGGTTAAATGACCGGATTCGTATGAACAGGGGTTCAAACCCGGGCAAGTACCAATGTGACCTTTTCAAAGTTACGTGTACTTTCTAAATTATTGTAAGACACTATTGACAAACGGTGAAGGAAAACCAAAAAATTAAGATCTGAAATAATTGCCAGCCCGCATTGAGTTAGCATGGTGATCAATACTCGTTTCGTTTTTATATGGGTGGAGGCCTATGCCCATATAAATGCAATACATGTTATAGGCGGGTATAGCTGAGAAGTGTCTCGACACCATAACATAGTAGCGTCGCAACGCCATTGTAGAAAGGCGCCGCGACGCCACATTACAACGGAATCGCGACACCAAAGCTAACGGGCGTCGTTACTCTATAGCTAAGTGGTCACGACGCTTTAGTTGTATGGCATCGCAACGCCATAGTTGATAGGCGTCGCGACGCCATAGATGGGAGGCGTCGTGTAGCCATATTAGAGCGGCGTTACAACACCATAGCTGGGAGGCGTTCAAATCGCTACAATCGCGAGGCGTCGCAACGCTACAATTGAGTGGCGTCACTACGTTATAGCTAAAAGGCGTCATAGCACCATAGAAGAGCCGCGTCGCTACGCTATAGCTGAAGCGTCGTGACGCTATAGTTGAGCGGTATTGCGACTTCGTAGCGGCGTGGCGCACGGCTACTGGAGTCGACTGTTATTCTTAAATTCGCCCTCTACCCCTCCGTCTATCTCCGAAAATAATTGTGGACTAATTCAATAGTTTTTATAGAGTAGGTAAGTCTTCGAGGTGGTTTCATATGTATACATTTCAATCAATCAATTTAGTAGTTTTGTTGTTAAATCAAAACAAATGGAAAATGTAACCAGAAATGACATATCGGTTAACGAAAAGGATCATGATCCATGAAAGACGACGAAGACGCATGATCTGCAAGCGATGGGGGATGGAAAGCAGCGAAGTAGTAAATCATGCAACCGGGACGGGGGTCAACTGACTGTCTTGTCAAAATGCAAACTCATATGGCATAGGTGTGTTGTAACACCCCCAGCACAAATCTGCCTCTTAACTCTGAGGATAGGCTTCGATCTTGTTTTAGATTGATTATCAGCAGAGAGACAGCATGCAGGTTTTCCGAAGTCCACTCAAGTGCACTGTATAAAATTCCCTAATTGTTCTCAGACTGAAAGAAAGAAAATGCATTTACTTGCGCAACTTGCGACGCAAAAAATACAAAAGAAAAACTAACTTCTACAATAATTTCCAAAATGTTAGAGGTAATAATTATGCGTCTCATCCGTGCGGAACATCTGCTTGTTGATTTGGTGGTTGAGACTGAGTGTGACCAGCAAGAGTATCGTTGAGGTTGGAATCCAGTGTCGGGTCAAAAATTAAGTATTGGTTTGAGACAGGCAGGCTAAAACTAATACTTATTATTTCAATGTCCAACGCCTCCGATAGTATGTAAAACTGTTGGTTCCGACCGTCAAAAATGATCTTTGGTCATTGCTATTGCTTTACCCGTGCTTCCAAAATATACCGAATTACCCAGTAAAATGGATTGTGTAGGTCAGACAGAAATACGAACATACGACATCGACGGAGCTTGGTATACATTTAATTTTGAAGGTACCATTTAATGCTAAAGCTGAATAAAAACAGAAATCTGGTCCATTAATTGACAGAAGAAGCTGTGAATTTTAGTAAATCGTCTCTAATAATTTTGTAAAGAAAGTAAAAACAATTGCCCTAAGCAAAAGTTGGCGCCGGCGCTGTAAACCGTATATTTATTGGTCCCATAGTTTTTCAGCTTGCCATAGGACACTTGTCACAAACAGCAAAAGAAATATAAATTTAATTTTATTTTATTATTTTTATCCAAGAAATATTACAGATTAACAGAAGAAAACGTGAGAATAATAATATCAATAACGACCAATAGGTAAACTATGTTGAACCTCATTTTTTTTTAGGGACAAAAATGATATTTGATTGAAAAGACAACAGCGAAAAGTTTTAAAAATATGATTTTTAACTAAAAGACACAAAAAGGGTTAGCTCGACTGGGATTCGAACTTGGAGTATCAAAATATTTGAACTTGTAAAAGAAACTGGATTATAAAAGAAAAAAAGGGCGCCGTCACACCTGGATTTGAACTTGCTGCAAGAACATTCATTTCCAATCGTTCAACCACCGAGTTGTTTTCACTACAGCTAATTTTCCTAAAAAGTGACTCATACTTCAATCGGATCTGGTCGTTATAGTAACGTAGTTTTTGCCATGGTTACTTGGTTGTTTACATTTTGACAGCGGGCAAATGAATTTTGTAAACAATTATAAATTTTCCCTCGGGAACTTCTTAAGGAATCGGGATAAAAGGTAGCCTATGTTTTTTTCCATGTCAAAGGCTACATGCATACCAAATTTCAACCAAATCGGTCCAGTCGTTTTTGCGTGAAAGAGTAACAAACATCCACACATCCATTCTCACAAACTTTCACATTTATAATATTAGTAGGATCGTATTTTTTCCAGCTGATCTCATTGGAATTTATTAAGTTGACTAATCTATTTCTGCATACCAAATTGTTAAATAAATTAATTACGAAACGCAAATTACTGTACTCAAATCAAAATGATGAATGAGCAATAAAAATAATAATTCATTCCGACGATAGACAACATGACTCTGTGAAATTAGTTCTTTAGGCCAATTAGTAAACACTTTTAAAGGGTAGATTTAAACTGATTATTGAGCAGAACCTCTATAATTTTCAACAACTACTTATACCACCTTTGGGAGATATAATGCTGATAAACAAAACTTGAGATATTTTGAGACGACAGTACCTAAAACTTTACATGTAAAATTTTCCTCCAAAAGTCGTAAACTGCAGAATATTAAACATAAAATGTCAAATTCTCGCATATCGGTGGCCCCACAAGGAATTTAACGCTTTAGTTGTGGGTACTTTGACACTATCTACACATTTTATATTTTGTGTCCTTTAGTTTCTGCTTAGCCTTTTCACAAGCTATGCTGTGGAATACCGTATTTTACATAGAGCGTAGCTATGCCCATCTGACCTCCACACCCTATTTTACAAGGTAACACAGTATTGGTTATCGGAATTGTAATGACTTAATGACTGTCAAAGTTCAACGTATGATAGACGAGATTCACGGTTTCACATCTCCGAACTTTCTAAGTTCGGAGGCTTGGTATATTTACGAATGATCACCCATCTACAGCGGCGTGCGCGGCTTAACCTATACCGTACGGCTTACACTTAACCACAAAATTCTCATTACGACTCGTTTAGCTGAAGATTCTACAAATAAAGTATTAAGGCTAACGTTTAGTATGAGAAATTCCTTAACAAGAACGAGCAACATACATAGCGCTTGACAGTGGACATTTATAAAATGTGTCACATAGACATTCATTCCAAGCCTTAAGTCGGCACGACTCATCTACGTAAACGCGCATACGGCACTGAAGAAAATCCTACGAAGAATAAAATAAATACATCAAGTTGAACACGTTCAGGTGAAATTCAGAGCAATGTTTATCTCACTTTGATCTCGTGCATATTTTCCTTACAGACAGTGAAAAATTAATGGGCAATAGAAACGTTTTCGATAAAAGTTTATGTTAATAGCGTACACTTAAAGAGATAATAATATAGAAAAGCACTCTACTGCTATAAAAATTTGCAAACATTCACGAACATCAAATAAAACGAACAAAAAAAACAAACGGCAATAAATTGGCAAAACGATTTCAATGTATAGTGTGCCTAAAGTAGAAAAAGTAACGATGTTGTGAATTTAAATTTTGTAAGTGGCATCGAATGCATAAATATTCAATACAATGGTTTTTCTGTTGGTTAATCCTTTATCATAACCAAATATCTGTACAAATATAGTTTATTTTCATACCTGAAATACCTATTATTTTATCTATTCAAGCTAAGGTACGGAGTACTAATTATATTCAATTCCTTTGTTACTATGAAACATCGCAGTTCAAAATATGCAAATTTGCAGAAATTTTTAAAGACAATTTTTGCGTAAATTTTCCTCCTCCTGTCAATTATTTTTATTATACGTCACTGAAAATTGTAGCAAAAGCGAAAATATTTACGAAAAGGTTTTGCGTCATCTCTTTAAAAAATATGGCTAACATAAAGTAGGTACCTACCTATATAATATAGTTTAGTGTTATTGAAATAGTCGTTTATTTATTTAATCTAGTTAAAGAAAATTGTGAAAACTTAAACTTTTTTTTAAATAATTTGTAAAAATAATACGGCGGAACTTCGGAACATTCTGAAAAAAGTGAGCAACGCACACTTTTAAAAGTAAAGGCAAATTAAATTCATTATTAAAAAAAACTAATCTTTTATCATTCTCTTTTTTTTTTTTACGACGCCCGCACTAAGGAATTTAATCCTTGTGTCGCGGGGGTTTCACAAACATTCAAATCACATGCACAAAGAACACCCAGACTTGGAACAAGCATTTGTGGATCACACAAATACTTGTCCCATGCGGGGATCGAACCCGCAGCACGTCGCGCACAGTGGTAATTGGCGTGGTGACCTATACCACTCGGCTATCCGTGCAGTGTTTCTCATGCAATGGAGAGGAAAATACTCAATACTTTATCTGCTCTCAAAAATGTATGAAGGTCTTATGAAAATAGTGTGCCTAACAATTTGTGGTCAGTACGGCAAGAGTAGCAGAATCTTTAGTAAATACAAATTATATTTGCACCGCAAATACATTTAAAAACTACAAACATGCTACAAACCGATAATACTTATGTAGTTTCTATAAGACCCATTAGGTTTTATACAACATAACCCCTTTCCCGCCCTTTATTCACCTTTACAATGATATTTCCTTTAACTCATAAACTGCCAGGAATTATGATGCTGCAGTTTAATTCTACGATAATATTTTACCTTTTAAGAATAGTATATAGCCCACTTGCAAATGTATTCCCGCCCTGATAATGACTCCAACACGAGCGAACATGGTTTATCCTGTCCACCTACTCAGAGATAAACAAAACAAAGAAAAATGTGAAAGATGATATGAGAAAGAAAGGAGTGGATGCCGCGATGACGAGTAATAAAGAGGAATGGAAGGAAAATACGCATTGCGCCGACCCCATATGAATGGGATAAGGGCAGGAAGAAGAGGAGAAAAATACAAAGGGTAAGTAGAAAATACAGCCATTTGAGAAGCTATATAGATAAATGAAGTTTTCTATGAAACCTTGAGCTCATCAAACAGACTTCATAAATCCGCTTAGAAGAAAGTAAGTCGAATCGAAACTTACTTTAATTCAATTTGGAAGTAAACTAAATTGTATACTCGTGTTACGTTTTCTGCAAAACTTCTTATAAAGTTAACCTTTTCAATGAATGTAGAGTGGATACCCTAAAACGGTGGAAATATAGTAACGTCATCGGAAAGTTATTTTTTGAGCCGTTGGGGTTGAAACGTTCAGGCCATGGGGACCTGATGCGCCATTTTTTAAAACTTTTGGCTCTACGTGTTGCCGGAGGGCTAGCATATTTTGCATAAAAAAATAGCATTGTTCTGCAACGTGGCAATGCTGTGAGCCTTCTGGGTACGTTTCCCGTCATTTACATAGATAACGGTGATTTTTTTGAAGCTTGTTAACTATTTTTGATTAGTTATAGTTAAACATACTAATTAGAATGTAGTAACGTACGTAAGCGTACCAATTCTACGCTAGTTTTTCGCGAAGTTCTTTTCCATATAGCCAAATCACGATTTCTCCCCTTCATAAACCCTAAGTAAATACGCGCAAATAAGTTCTTTGAACGTTCTGAGAGCGAGTAACTTCAAGCTTATTACGTATTTCTTAACTATATATCTCGGACACTTGTATAGAACACCGCATTTTCGTATAAAGCTAGATTATCTAAAATTCACTCAGAGTAGTTTTAAGAATAAAAAGTATAGCTTCCTATAAGATAATATATCATATTGTTTTCTGAGGTTTACGCGAATATTAGACATTGAAACATTGAAACCCTTTTGCAGGTGTCATGGTCACGGGCAGACTGACATGACACCTGCAAAGGTGTTGAAACGTCGGGAACTAAAATCAAATTAAACCGCGATAGAATCCGTTTAAAGTAGTTTTATTATAATGTATCATTTTAAAATTGCAAGTTTCAAAGAGAGACTATTAAAACTAACATTTGAGTGGTTTGCTCATTGATTTAGAAAAATAATTTACACAGTTCTCTCAACTTGTCCTCTAAAATTTACTAAAACAATTCAGTCATTCCCGTTATTATTATACAAAGTTCGGTCGTAAAATTTAATTATTTTTGCTACTTTGGAAAAGCAGAAAGTTTTATGCGGATAATGTTGAATTAAGATTTGGATTCGGTTTTGTACGAGACGGTGTTTGTTTCTTTATTTATGAGCTCACTTTAAGTTTTCGGGAGTATATTTATCTCGTGAAAGTAAGATCGGTCTTTAATCTACCTCCATAAATTTACGGAATATACCTCCTTAAAAAAGTAGAAAATACTTAAGTCGAACATGAATAACCTAAAAACACAATTTATTCTGATTGCTTGAGGATGTTTTTTTCCTGGCTCATTGAGCATTTTACTAAGTTTGAAATATGGCAATTAAAGCGCTTATTAGCTAAGTGTACTATGATTGATGTTAATAAGACTGTTAGAGTGAAAATCCAATAGCGATGACGTACCCCTAGCGTCTGAGTACTCAGAGTTAGTAATTCAGTAAGATTGACTAGTAAGTGCTTAATTCTGATTATTGCACGTACGTGGCTAACAAATGTGATTTCTCATTTTCATTGAAATTTAGACTTATTAGCGTTCTCTATGTACACCAACACAGTACCTACATCATTCTTATTTTGCTAATTCACATCGGTAGAGTTGTTTGTAACGAAAACCTTCTCTGGAATCTCCGATGGTATGCCAATATGATGTTAGCACTTAAAATTCTTTCCGAAATTAACTTACAATGACTTTCACTTTGTTTAAATCACTTTGAACACATTATTAACATACCGAACCCTTAATTTGTTAACGATGAAAAACAAGTGACTTTATTAGTCCGGTCAATTTAAACATCCAAGGTTACAAAAATTCCCACTTGGCCGAATATTGGTAGGATTGTTCAATACACTATTATAAAGGAAATGTGAGAAGTCCTCATCGATCCGGCCCGTGCAAAAAAATTTACTCGGGGTCAAAGGTTCAAAAACAGGTTTATCGCGATTTTCAGCAAAATGGTAAGTTTTATCATAAAATTAGTTCAGACAAAAATTGTAGATCAGATAATTATCTACAAAAAATGTCTAAATACTTTTTTTCCTAAGAGCCACCGTTTCAGAGATATAACGATTCAAAAAGTTGAAAGAGTTGTAATCGTCATAATATGCACACGTTTCCACGCCACCTTTGAGGTAGTGTACTTAGCGCGTTTTTTTAATGTGGTTTCCCTCGATCGTAGGGACTTTTCACATTTCCTTTGTAATAGTGTATTAAACAATCCTACAAATATTCAGTCAAGTGGGAATTTTTGTAACCTCACCCCTATTTTTTAGTCTAATTTGACCGGACTATATACGTAATTTATTTTTTGTTACTCTCGTTTTCAAATAATCAATAAGTTACAATACACAATTTACTTTTTAAATTGTGGAAAGATATATAAATAATCTTCTGAAATTACTTATGTTCGTGCAAAAGTTGCTTTAATTTATATCTTTCTAAATACTTTTATGACGGAATGCTATGCGTCACTCAGTCTACGTAATAACATATATAAAATACAGTACACGGCAATTGCTTATTGCATTGCAAATTTAATACTGAGCAAGATTAAAGGAGATTCAGTGCCAAGACTAATGGTAACAAATAACATTCCACATGATGGGAAACAGTTGCTATCCATAATATGTTCAAACAATAAATGCAACTTCTCTTGCAAAAAAAATATTATGACTTTTTTCTCCTATATGTATGTTTAAATTAATAATAATATATAAATGTGGACAATATAATACACATTGCTTCGAATCCAAAGTAAGTAAGTAGCACTTGTGTTATGGAATCAGAGACAAAGAATTACAAAGGTTGAACTACCATAAACACCCAGAACCGAGAAACTAAAGAAAAGTGTTTATCTACATTGACCCGTCTGGGTATCGAACCTCAGAGCTGGCGACACCTTGAAAACCGGTGTGTATGCTACTCAGCCACGGAGGTCGTCAAAATGAGAGCAGTAGTATTACTTTTAATTAGTAGTATGTACTGAGTTCGAATGGTTTAATTGGGTCAATAAATTGGCAAAATCAGAAAATTAGGCGAATTAAATTGAACTCATGTGTTCAATTTCCTGTTTTCACCTTCGTTTCGATCTGGTTGCATCGCATCTCCAGTATGCCTGCGATCACGATCGGTGCAACAAGCTTAAAACCTCAAACCTTTAAAGATAAATGGATAAGTTTGTGTTAATTTCCATCAATTGATTTAAGTATAATCTCGCAACTTTATCAATTACGAGATAATGACCCAGGAATATTATGATTCTTTGTGCTTACTCTCTTTTGTGTAAGTAATAGATCAAACAAAAGAACAATAGTCAAATAATATGGAACAAACTAGGGATTAATGAACGTCGAACCTTTTGTCAACTAAGCGGAGTCAAGTCTCTGTGACACCGACCTTATAATAAGCAATCTTGCCATTTCAACAAAACCCAATTACGGACGAGTAGGTACCTTTTTAATTTGACCGCGGCGACAAAACCAATAAGTAGTTCCAGACTTCGATAATTTGTTAGCTTTGTTTTCGTTAAGGTAAGGTATGAGGTTTGTGCCTATCTCCAACCATTTTATATACACGTTGAGTATGAGTCTTTTTACCTTAAAAATGTATAATAATTTAATTTTTTTACCTGGAAAATTTAATTAAAATATGAACTAAATAAATAAGCTGCATAATTCTGTTATTAATATCTCTTCTCTTTTGTTTTTACATTTACCTTGTGAACCATAAATTGCTTCTGTTTGAATTTAAATAAATTGATTACCACCCAAAGGCTAAAAGGATTATTTAAAAGAATATTCATATTCATTGAATTTAATACTTTCTGTGAGTTTATTCATTACAAACATACACCCAAAAATACAAATCTTTCCTAATGATATTAATATAACTATATACACATATTACTAATTATAAAAAAATAACACTATACTAAACCAAACCTTATAATATAAATTAAACTATACTAAACTACCTATAATAAACAAAGCTAAATAAAAAAATAGGAAACTTATTAACCATTATCAACCAAAATTGATTGATAATGGCTAACAAGCATCAAAAAAATTCATCGTCATCTTTGTCAAAGACTTGCAAGTGAATTCTGACAGCTACAGCTCAGTACAATTATTATCAAGTAGAATCATGTCATTACATAATTGATTAATTTTATAATTAGCCAATGTCAATAAATTATCTAAACAAGCAAATATCGTACACTATTTCAGTTTCACTTCAGACTACTTTGTTCTTTTGTGCCCATCCCATCGCAACCGTGGGCTCCATTATTTCTTCGTAGACAAACTTGGCCACCATTGAATAGCTGCCTTTTCTGTGACTGCTCAAGAATATCCCCATATTAGAGGCCGAATCAAAATAGAAATTAATAACGTCTACTCACTATCACATTTAGCAGACAGAAAGATATTTTAATACTCAAACATGAATATTAGTTGCCTTGAATTCTTTCCAAGGACCAGGTGTACCTAATTTGAATTAAAGTAAGTTTTATTACACCCTGGTTTCGTACAGTTTACCATCATATTAGTAGTAACTATTCGTTTCTAAAAGTGGCGTACTAGTTGGTCATTGTTAGTCGTTGTTACTGATGACATGCAGGTTATGTCAGATTAGGGAGCTCTGCTTTCTGTTTTGATATGGTTTTGATAAAGCTTATTGCAATTATTTTTACTTTTTATTTATTTATTTAGGATCACCAACAAAGGATGTACACTATAACTTACGAAATAAATAATCGACAAAAGTATCACGTAGGTGTACTCCTTTACTTACAGGAGACCACAGCATGCATAATAGAATTAATTTAACTTACTTCATGGTAATATATGGTCATAAATTAATTTACTTCATGGTTTGTAAAAAGTCACGATTTGGATGTGTAGGTGGTGTTTTTAATAAATTGTGGAAGATGGCTCGATAATCTGCGACTTGAATGGCAAAATTTAATTAATGTTTGAAAAATATTAATGTTCTTATCGTTGAATATTATAATGCCAAGCCTATTCAGTAACTTCATATCTAATAAAACCCTCACTTAATATAAAGAACCAAAAATAGGTTTCTACGTCAGTGTGAGAATAAATAAAAATATATTTATAAGTCGGTAAATAGTTACTCGCAAGAACTATTCCTTACATTATTTTATTTACAGTAAAATATGTTATTATGAATGATACCGATATAAATAGTCGGGATTTGCAGGCAGTTTATCTATTGTGTCAAGCGTTAAGATTGGATGATATTGTATATTTGTCATTTCCGAATTCCTTTCGTTTCCAATCGAAATATAATTCAAGACAAAATGTGACAAATTGTTCAAGACAATATGTAAAGTCACATTTTCGGTCCTCGAAATCATCATAATTTGAACATCGATCTGTTTACCACGATCATAACAAATTAGCTTTTTAGTCGAGACATGAAAGCATTTTTTTGTAACAAGGAAGTCGTTTAACGATTTTTAATTTATTTTCAGGTAACATCAATTGCAAAGAAAGCAGACGCTGAGGATGTTGAAATGAAACAAAATCTGGCGCATAATGTTAGATGACAATGCTTATGGAACGACTATTAGAACTCTTAACGACCAGTTCGATTTATTCCCGAACACAACTGGGGTGCAAAATGTAAACACAACATTTTCCAAAAATTCAACGTGGACGGGCCCAGCTTACGATGTGTGCGATCCGCGTACTTACCCAGAAGACTTTATTAGCTCCTCGCTATTCCATAGCTGTGTTTACTTTATGTACAGCGCCGTGTTCCTGATAGCGCTTGTCGGCAATGGCTTAGTATGTTTCGTGGTACAAACTTCGCCACGCATGAAGACAGTGACGAATTACTTTATTGTGAATTTGGCCGTGGGTGATATTCTAATGACGTTATTTTGTGTTCCGTTTTCGTTCGTATCCATGTTGATACTGCGGTACTGGCCGTTTGGTACAATAATGTGTAAAGTGGTGAATTATTCACAAGCAGTGTCGGTGCTCGTGAGTGCTTATACCTTATTAGCAATATCTATAGATAGATATATGGCTATAATGCAGCCTCTGAAGCCTCGGTTGGGGAAGACTGCGGCAAAGGTGGTGGTGGCAGCTGTGTGGTTTGGTGCGTTCGCTACTGCGGCTCCTATTACCGTCGTCACACAACTGCAGAGGCCTACACCTTGGCACGAATATTGTCAAGCGTAAGTAGAAATATTAATTCATCAATCATCCTTTTACCATTTATCACTGCCAAGCATGTCTTATACTTTCGACTGATGATAGCTTCATTAGGCATACGTAATTTAGGAGGTCGGAAGCCTTGCCGAAGCTTTCACCGCTACGATTAAATATGAAATTGATTTTAATTAGTGAAATTACGTCGATTAGTCTAGACTCAACCTAATTAATGGAAACGGAGGCTAATGAAAACGGTATTACCGCTAATAGAGTCGCTTGATTATAATGTATCATAATTATGGACAGGTTGTCATTTGTTCAGGCTCATTTGTTTTACAGCAATAATTTAAACATCGTATTTTTAAGATTCCAGTTTTGTAAGTTTATGTAGGAAACATGATTCGATCGTCAACAAATTGTTAGAAGTTCTATAATAGTTCGATCTATATAAAATGTTCATTTAAGCGTTTAATCGTCGAATACCATCGAAATCAATCGAATCCATAGTTTGAATTAAGGAATTTAATATGAGACTCATGTGGCAGGACTTTGATCTAGGCAATTTGTCTTCTAGAATTATACTATTTAGCTTAAAACTTACAATATAAATTAATAAAACTAAATTATTACTCATAATTAATTAAATAAATAAAAAGAAGACTGGTTTACCATTATTCTAGAAAACTTTTTTAATATTGGTTAACATCAAAAAAATACCCATACCCATACCCCAAAACTAGCAGCATTGCCACGTTGAATGGCATTGCTAATTCTTTCCACACAAACGATTTGGGCCCTCTGGTCACAGGTAGAGTGGACCAAACGTTGGCTAAGTTAAATAAACGTATTCCTTTTTAGACTTTAGTCCATTAACAGTTAGCTTTTGAAGATGCTTAAGCCATCTTCTTTAATTTCCAATTTCCAAACAACACAAACCACAATTTACCATATCTCAACAATTCGCAGACATAATCAAAGTCAAGCTCAAAAATAAAGTTTAGACTATGTATAGAATATCTGGTACTCATGAATTTGGAATGTTCACAGCGACATATGTCTCGAGAAGTGGGACTACCCTGGTCAGAGCAGTCAGTACACTTGCGCACTACTAGTGCTGCAGTTTGCACTCCCCCTGGGTGCACTCATCTGTACTTATGCGCGGATCGCGCATGCAGTGTGGGGCGGACGACCGCCCGGCGAGGCGCAAGACGCTAGAGACTCGCGTCTACAACATTCTAAGCGAAAGGTTTGTATTATGTTAACTTTTAATACAAACATTGAAAAATTTTACCTAATTCGTTAATTTTCGGTGCGAGTAACACAAAAATATCTACCTCTTTTTTTTAAGCGATCATTAATCTTAAACAACTTCCATTGCTATACTTGGTAAATACAGGCAACTCGTGTCATAGCAAGGATTTTTTCATTTAGAGAGTGAACGCGCATAATTCCAATGCTGAGTCACTGTGGGACATCAAAGTGCAAAGCCTAATTAAACCTTGCCTTCTTCCTTCAGAAACTAAAGGTGGCCCTGAAGCAAGAACAATGGTGTAAAAACTTCAGCAAAATAATAAATAAATCTAAAAAGTCACGTCAGCGGCACAAAAGATAATGAAAGAAAAATCAAACATACCGAACATTCACTATGTGTAAAATTCCAACTTAATAATAGAACACAACTAGGGCTGAAACTTCGTTCAGTTTTCAATATTTAATTTAAAGTTATAGATCCGATGATCCGATATTTAATTTAGCTTGTATTCCTGTGATACTAATTAGCGTAGTAAACTTATTACTAGCTGCTTAAGTTACTGTAGCAGGTAGGTTTCCAGGATTTTCACGTAGAAGAGATAGAAATGAACTATTTATAGGAGTATATATGTAATTCAGTACCTACTTACACAAATATAATATAGGTAATAAATATTATTGTATAGGTTACTAACCTATACAATAATATTGCATAGAAAATGAAGTATCATTTTTAGATAAATGTCATGAAACAGAAACCTATTCAAAAATATTTTTTATTTATTTCTTGGCATATGAACAATAACTAAAAAAATACCAAGAATAAACGTTTGTGCCTCACAAACGTTACATTATCCAGCTTCCCATGACGGGATTCTTAGGATAAGCCAATGGCCTGAATGGGCAATTTCCTGTCTGTTAGAAAACGTAAATATTGGCGATACATAATTTATAGTTTATTTTAGCCACATTCTTATACGTATTTTCTAACGACAAATGTACCTAGTTTATTTTTCAAAGTATTAAAAATGAAAATAAGTTGAACACAATAATAAAATTTGAACACTGATCATCAAAATAAAATTGAAGTCCTAGTCACACTAAATCTTGACTAATTAATAGAGCCAAATTATTTAAAGGATCATGTTATGGCAATGTATAATTTATGTAGTCTCATTGTCATATTGTATAATCCACAGATAGTGCGACTTCCAGTGTTGTGACTTACAAACAACTCATTTAACGTAACAACAATATCATCAAAATCGTTATTTATTTCATATATAGAGATATATTTTAGAGAGATCTTTTATTATTACTGTGTGAAAAGAATTCGTTAATAAATAATTCATAGTAATACAATTTATCCCACTTTCGAACTAAAAGAAATATCGTTTACTCAGAAAATACGTTTGTAACTTGGCACTTGTAACACAAATAAGACCTTTATTAATATTTTAGAATTTCGGTTTGCATTAATACTATTTCATAGAGTATACAATCAACAATTCTTAATACTTACTTGAAAATTGTGCAGCTGGTAGTGCTGGTACTATCTTGTGTTAGGCAGCATGTTGCTGTCTAACTCAAAACAATACCAAAGTTTCTAATTGCGCAATCATTATTTCTGTCTCGATATTACATTTTAGTTGTAAATTATATACAAATAGAAAGAAGGAATAATTTAAACCTCCGGCAGGACTTGAACCTGCGACTCCTGGTTCAACGTACCAGTCGCTTTCCCAATTAAGCCACGACGTGTGCACAGATGTCGCACACGTCGCCGTAAGACGTTGATTGAAATAGGGAAGGAAAAATTTGTAAGCTTAAAAGGGTAGTGACCTCTTTAGCTTAGATGGTAAAGCGACTGGTGCGTTGAACCAGTAGTCGCAGGCTCAAGTCCTGCCGGAGGTTCAACTTTTTACTTGTCTCTATTTGTATTTAATTCAAAGGATTGTGACGCCTGAATGCGGATAAAATCAATTTATAGATATAGATAAGAATAATTACATTTTCGTTATTTAAATAAACTTTGAAACTTGTACAAATAGATTTTACCATAATTTAAGTAGATAATATTAAAATTTATCTAGCCAGATCATAAAGACGTCGGGATTACAATTTATTACTTTATTGGAGTATTAGTTACTGGGTTCCTTCACTCTATGAGTAAATAGACAAAAGGGCACTGAGAAAAAAACTGAAGAGTTTTAAAATGTTTGTCAGAATTAAGATTTGAATAAAACTGATGTTAACTACTTAGTATTAGTTTTATTGGTTCGAGGTGGCGCGGGATAAGGGTTAATGGAGGGACTTGGGGGGGGGGGGGCTTTTCCCAGAAGTAGAACGGTAGGGCTTATAAAAAAAACTACTTAATGACTTTTTTATATGTTTGATTTTGGTAATGCCCTAATAAACACTAAAAATATATTTTAAGTTAATTATAAGTCTTAAATTTTCATTATTTAAATGAAATTAAAACGGAATTTAAGGCGATTAAGTTATTCGTGAATAAGATTACAAGCATAGTATAGACTAACTTTATTTGTGGCCAACGGCGAGTGCCACGTGGCTAAAACGTCAACTAAAATTATGCGAATCTTAACTATTAGTTTCTTTCCAGATGATCAAAATGATGGTGATAGTGGTAACAATCTTCACAATTTGTTGGCTTCCGCTCAACATGTTCATCGTAAGTATAAGTTCTTACTTTACTTTGAATTTCATTATGTGCTCATCGAAGCAAATTAAATAAATTAATAAATAAACAATAGGTATAAAATTTAAAAAGGTTTAAAAAAAGTGACGGTCATCACTGAACACGACACACGACGGGTCGTCATTATTAATAAAGTTTTGGGTCGTACGGGATTTAGATTAGTTCCTAACAAAGGAGGATGGCATTCAAACATAGGAACAGGAATTATATAATACGATATTTAAAATTTCAAAATATGTCTTTTAATATCCAGATACTATAAGTTTTTTTTTTCTAATTATAAAATATAGGTCTACTACTCGTATTGCCGGAAAATGATGACTATGGAAACACCTGGTAACAACTAAAGCAATCCGAGTTTAAATATTTGAAAGTCGGTAGTTACCTACAAATATTAAATAAAATATTTCGATACATCAATAACCATTGTAAACTCGAGTCATGAATTAATATCAGCAAAAAATATATATATTATATAATTAAAATGTCTAATTGTGTTCAAAAATAACTTGATTTCAGCTATCATATTCTACTGAGCAGTACTGAGCCACTTGTATTCAATGAACTTCATTAATAAATTCTTAGAACTACGTAAAATAAGCGTAGGTGTTTGCTGCTAAAAACCGATCTTTAGTATCAGAGGTTATAAACATATCGACGACAGATGATTTTGAACGCTAGTTCTATATTTATAACGCTTAATTTACTGGTCGTGGTTTTTTCTCAGTCGATGTATATTCGTGTATTGATTGCCGGATACCATCAAATTCCATAAATAAAAGTCCAACTCCCTGAGACAAAGTACATTTCTACAAGCGTTAACGATAATAGAAATCGCTTAAGGGACAATAAGTAAATGTATAAAATGACATTTCTCTTCGATAAGACACGTGACTTCGACTTGTCACTTTCATACATTTGAGCGATTCGATCAGCGATAACGATTGTAGAAATGTACTTCCTCTAAGGGGGCTGTAATAAACGAACGAATCGTATAAAGTTACGTAATAACAAAAAATCCTCATATATTCGTAGAAGATAGCTTTCCTCAATGAATGGGAGATAGCCCAATATGCTTATCTTTTTTCGAATTGTCGAGTAGTTCCTAAGATTAACACGTTAAATCAAACAATCTCTTCGGCTATATAATACAAGTCTATAGCTTCTCATACTCGTATTGTTATTTGAAGTTTTGTTATGAGTTCCGATTATTCGGTACTCATAACAAATTACGGTACAGATTAGTCAATTTCTTTTTTTCTGTACATACATTATGTAGACACACTTAACTTCAAAATTGGTGTCACGTCGTTATCATTAATTTAGTAGTTTATTTCAATGAGCTTTTTTGACACACTAGAGAAGATTATGTTTGGGTAAATGAAATTAGTAGGTATGTGATGAAGTTAGCTGTTTGAAAGTCTAGAGCTTCGTCTCAGTTAGCAGCAAACGCTAAGTCAAAACAAATTAAGTTCTGATGCCCGAGGCAAGCACCCATTTCCGGACACACAAATGTGAACATACATACACAACTACCGCTCAAACTCTACAGAAATATTAATTAATTTGCATTCCCTAAAAGAGACTTCCAAATCTTTGAAGCGTCTTTTGTGGGTGAATCTTGTTTTCGGATCTTAATATCGGAAGTCCGGAAAATAATACTTACCACTAAATTATATTATCATAGAAAAAGTTCGCTTCTTTTTATCAATTTACAAATGCACCAATAATTAAACAACTAGCATTACAAATATTAATGGCAAAATTAAATGCAGCGTAGGTAACAACTTTTTCTAAGTATATATAAATATGTATAACAATGTATAAACGATCTCGCCTTACTATTTATAATTATGTGTAATTGTTTATTTATTTTTTCAATTCTATTCATGGATAAATTGCATTTTCAATTATATTCAACAAACAGAGTATATTATTCGATGTTACAATAACACGTGTCGTACTTCTGACATAACCTATTATAAAAGCTAAATGTAGTTCATACAATAATATTGTCATTTTCCGCTGATTTTTAACATCAAATTTATTAATATTTCTTTGTGCCAAAATGTATCGTTACTTAGTTCAAAAATTAAACAAAGTAAACGAATGCTGAATAAGTTATTAACCTAATTGAAACGGAGATTATTAATTAACTCAATAGTAACACAAGCTTCTTGCTTAGTTAGTTTAACAGGAATACTAGTAATGTGCGACCCACTGCTAGAAAGTAAAAAAAGGGCTTTGCAGATAACATACATCAGATATTTTTACGCAGGTCTTATGGACGATCAATGAAGCTGACGAGAATTGGGCGACCTGGCCGGGCATGCCGTACGTGTGGTTCGCGAGTCACTGGCTAGCGATGTCGCATTCCTGCTACAATCCTATCATCTACTGCTACATGAATACTCGGTACAGGCGCGGGTTCAAACAGGTAACATAACTAATATATTGTAAGATTTTATTTTTACTTTTAAAAACTAAAAGATTTGTTATTCTATTCTGTGATTTCTAGAGCTTGTTGGATGTTGCATGGTTTTCATTTAATGGCCCGACAGTTAAAGAACATTATGTTATTTGTATTTAAGACATTATTGTATTGCGTAAGAAATTAGCGAAGCGAGTGAACCCACTGGGTACCATAGCCAGTTTAAGTAAAATAAAGGCTCGTTTGAGTAAGAATGTAATCAGAGTTATTATTTACTTTGATTGCATGTTATGGCTTCCAGCGTACTGTTTACTATTTACCTCAAAGCTCGTCGACGATAAACCAATGTTAATATTATCTACGATTAAGAGAGTAATTAGTAGTGACCTATCTATGTAGGTACATAGAAAGGTCACAAATTTCGTTTAAATTATTTGTTTCATTTATTTACAACGTTTATTCATAAAAGATATTTAACGTAGCGTAGCTAAGTTTATTACTTTTAATAACTTTATTCCGCAACTAACTGCATAAATTTACATTTAAACTCCGGTCAGATGCAATGCGGGTTTTCATAAAAGTTCTCTTGTTTCAATTGCATTTAGTTTCTACTGAACTCAAGGAGTATTTTAAAGTAGTTTAGGATAAATTACTTTTTGATATAGTTTATCCTTTTTGAAATATTAATACATATTTACCTACTTATAAATACATTATTGCACAATATATACCTAATTCAAGATCGTATGGGACACATATGTAAAAATACAATAATAGCTGTTTAATATTAAAAACGATTGTTTTCTTTTGCATTAATGATGGTAATATGATGTATTAACACACTCCTACTCATTATAATTATGTATTTATTAAATATTCAGGAATTTAAAACATAAATGATGTTTAATATACACGTCCGCTTAAAATTGTATGTATTAAAAGGCAAACTTATCTGATAAGCAGAAACACTCATGCTCGATTCTACCATCTAATCGCATAAATGTCAGTCTCGTGTGAAGATCAATCCGGCATCAACAAAACTGTGACAAATAAGTCGGTTCTCCCCTTTAGAAGAGAGTCACTAAAATATACATTAAAAGCCTAGAAAAAATTTGGTGCAATCATACGAACCGGAAGTCTGCGATCAATAAATATCCCATAAGCGCGCTGACTTGCATTCCCCGCAAGACCATTTGTTTTCGTTTCCCCTATATCTTTACCGATTACGGATTTTCGATCTTTATGGACGCCCAATTTGTGGAAATCCGACATTGCGCCGACCTCCTTGCTAATTTGTATTTTTTTCTTTTTTGACATTTCATTATTTGTTTATCAGAGTTTATGCCCATATCGTTAACGTATCATAACGTAAACTTGTTTTATAGCACTTGTTTATACCTTGCATGACTCATAAATTATTTCCTAAATACATTACGTTTACGTCGTAAATATGTGTTATTTTTGTTGTTCAAAATTATTCAAAATAATATCTTTGTAGGTATGCTTAATTATTTATTTTATGAGTGTACACCGCGAAATAATCTTTGTCACAAACACATATTTGCATATCACAAATTAATTTTTTGTGGCATACGAAGATCGCAACACGTCACGTTTTAATTGACGTGATAATCGTAGTGGTGTAGCTAATAAAGTTATACAATACATACTAAGATGCACGTTTCTCCATATTTTACGCTGTATGAATCTTAATTTATTTTCATAAGCACTTTGTACTTTATTACGATATGATTTATTTGATTAAAATAACAGATACCGTTACCAGATGCGAAGTTCTGAAGACAAGGTAAACAAGAGAAACATTAATCTACAAATCGGGTCTCTAAATTAACGATATTGTTGTTGTCAATTCGGTATATCTAATTACCAATTTCCTACAAACGGGACGACGTGGCTTGGGATCGCTGTTTTGACAAACGATCGATACGTGTCACGTACGTACATGTGATAGTGAAAGGTAAATTTCTGGCAACTTAATGTGATAACTAAATGATGTTTGCTGGTTTTTTTTTTCGTTTTCTTACTAGTCTGTTGCTAATTACTGTACGTTAAGACGTATGTTGGTTCTGATAAATCTAAATATTAAGTACACAACCTAATTTAAGACCTAAGACTGCACGGATAGCCGAGTGGTATAGGTCCCCACGCTAATTACCACTGTGCGCGACGTGTTGCGGGTTCGATCCCCGCATGAGACAAGCATTTGTGTAATCCACAAATGCTAGTTCCAAGTCTGGGTGTTCTTTGTGCATGTGATTTGAGTGTTTGTGAAACCCCCGTGACACAAGGATTAGATTTCTTAGAGCGGGAGTCGTTTTTTAAAAAAAAAAAAATTGGATCGTATTATAATTCTGTCCTAATATGAAATAATACAAATCAGGGCAGAGTTTACTTTAATCGACTAACATAAATATAATATTGAGAATTTTCATTCTTAGTATTAGATACTCGATTACCCAAGAGCTGTCATCTTTTTACACTGTAATAGTACAATCTTCTGTCATCTTTTAGACCCGTTAAAAAAGCAATTAGCGGCGGTAGCCTAATGGCTAGGGCGTCGGACTTGCGATCATGTGGTTGCCGGTTCGAATCCCACCCATTACACTACCGACGTGAACCCACTCGTAACACAAGCATCTTAGCTTAGCACGAGGGGTTAACGAGATTACTAGTAATGTGCGACCCACATTGCTAGTAATCTTTTTAATAAAAAAAATTGTGTATATTTTCACCGTAATTTTTTATGGTTTACGTGGTTACCACAAAGTTGTGGTAACCACGTAAACCATAAAAAATTGTAATCACTCACAATTTATTAAAAAAGTTTTCATATTACAGGTTCGGTAAATTAATAATATTAGGTACAGTAAACGAAACATGAAAGGAACACATTTGTTCATAATGTATTTGAGGCAAATTCAGATGAAAAAAAATTCAAACTCCTTAGAAACTTTCAAAATTAATTTTGAGTAGTGTCCGACCGAAATTTCGGTTTCGGTTTCGGTTTCGGCCAGTTTCGGCCAAAAAATCAAGTTTCGGCCCGAGTTTCGGTTTCGGCCAAAAACGGCCGAACCTTTCGGCCGCGCCGAAACTTACAACATCGTCCCTTCGGGTCGCGCTCGGCTAACGATTTGGTTATGATTAACAATTCGATTATTTTGATTATCTAATTATATTTGAATTAGCCATTCGAGGCTAACTGACTGTGATATATTTTGTGAGTAGGTACCTATATATATATTTTTTTTAAATAAAAACTACGCCCGCACTAAGGAATTTAATCCTTGTGTCGCGGGGGATTCACAAACATTCAAATCACGTGCACAAAGAACACCCAGACTTGGAACAAGTATCTGTGGATCACACAAATGCTTGTCCCATGCGGGAATCGAACCCGCAGCACGTCGCGCACAGTGGTAATTAGCGTGGTGACCTTTACCACTCGGCTATCCGTGCAGTCAAAATGTAATTAACTGAAAATAAATAAACATAATATATGAGCATCATATTTTAATAATAAAATTTGTTCTATTTTATACCACCATTAAAAAATCGCTAACTTTGTGTTACAAATAATGTATTTTTTTCACTTTATAGGGTAGTTAAATTTTCAAACAGAACCTCTGTAACTGTGCTGAAATTTCATTGTGATAAATCTTTGAAAGTGGAAACCTGTAATTATAGGTTGGCGAGATATTAATTTTAGAAAAAAAAACGGTCTTACTAACATTTTTTCGACTTTTTAAGGACTTTTTGAAGTTATACTTCTTTTGGCGCGTTTGGTTGGATGAGAGTGAAATTTGTGAGCTGCGCGCGCACGATGTCCCAAAAAAGCGACATGATGAAGTTAGCCACAGAACAGAATTAAAAATTCTGTTCTGTGGCTAACTTCATCATATTATTGTCGAAACAATATTAATAAAAAAAAAATTGTCACTAAGTTAAATAATAAATAATGAACTACTTTATAAGAATTACTAGATGAAAACCCGGCTCCGCTCGGTTGTAATGTGACTCATGATACACAATGTAGGTAAATATTTCTGTAGTCATCGGTTCTCAAGGAATATTAAAGGTAAGCAAGCCATAGATTCGTATAGCTTCGTTCATTGTGTTTAATAAATATAGTAAATAAAAACTGCAATAGTTTTCACACAAATATATATATTTTTTTTACGCACAAATAATATTAATATTTTCGCGAAACGACAACGACTGAAGAAAAGTTTTCAGTTTTGTTAAGATTCACTCAATGTTTCCGGCAAGACGTTTCGTTTTACACAGTCAAACGAAACGTCTTTGGCGCGACGCACGCGACGTGTTGATTGGCGAGGCGTATAATTATAACAGCTAGTATGCAACGGAACGTGAAAAAAATGAAATAATTATTCTTGAACTATTATTTCAAACGCGTTCCGAAACTATTTTGGTCCCAACTATCATGCAACTGTCATACGCCTTGTCAGCACTGTAATCACTTCAAGGAGGTTGTATGATAATAAACTCCTTGAATCATTTTGAGCAGAATTATCTGTCACGGAACGCGGCCTTATTAATTACCCAAGATGGCGACTGCGGTTTTTTTGTTTGTCAGTGCCATTAGAATTTAACGAAATTCTCCATAATACGAATTTTGCGGATATATGTTGTCGACTCGAAATCAATATTTTTTTATGTTTTGTTATTCATATAAGGTTTCGATCGAGTCTACCGTACCCCTGAACGAAATTATTAATATAGATTTATTTTAAGTCAATAAATAAAATATTTTATAATTATCAATTGTAAACAATTGGTACTTTACAACTCCAAAATTAAATTATTTTTAAAAATCTTAAAATAATATTGAATTAAATCGATGTGATAATTTTTAAATTTTCACGGTAAAGCTATATTTTTACTGTAATAAAACCTCTTTGATTGTTTTTAAAATTTTCAATCAGTTTTGCTTTTTTTTTTCTTACGCCAAACAAGTATAACTTCTAACGCGTGTACATAAGTACACACACCATTTTTTATATAAAAGGTTCGGTTTCGGTTTCGGTTTCGGCCGAAACTACAATGAAACCGAACCTTCGGTTTCGGTTTCGGTTTCGGCAAAATAACATGTTTCGGTCGGTCACTAATTTTGAGTAACTCCAATAAACCACGTCCCGTATGCTACAATTCAAATTGAACAGTATTATAAAAGCCTAAAATTTAATTTTACATCAATAGATATTATTTTACCAAGGGCGGATCCAGGGGGGGGGTCATGGGGGTCATGACCCCCCCCTGGGCTGGGTCCAGGTCCTAGGTGAACCACTAAGTAAATTTGTTAAACATACTGATTTTATATATTTTTTATAGATGTTATTTAAGTACTTTCAATATTTAATTAATTTAATATACCTAATACTTTGTTTGACGGCAAACGCATGACTCGGGATCGAATGCGTCGAAAACTTTAATTTTACCGCGCCACCGCCACTGCCGCCACCTTTCATATGTCACATTTCGTGTGACACTTGCGCGCGCTTTGTTTCAGCGGAGTCCGAACATACCGCAGTCAGATATTGAGATGTATCCTAATATAAGAAAAAAAATATGTATTATGGCTACACTATATACCTGTTAGTGTAGCGACAGCGGAAAGATCTTTCTCTACGTTACGAAAAATCAAATCGTGGCTAAGAGCTTCCATGGTTGAAGAACGTCTAACCGGACTGGCACTTCTCCACGTCCATAAAAACGTACCCATTGAAGTAGATGAAGTGATAACGCGTTTCGGGAGAAGACGTAAAAGAAAAAAATTTAGCCGTCACGGGACGCCTGGCAGATGTGAAACATCGACATTATTTTGTAAAAGTAATATGCAAATAAGATTGTGATAAGAACTAAATATGTCGTAATGATAATTTTTTTTTTCCTGGTAACGATAACTATTTATTGAATAAACATTTATTTTCATTGCATACAAAAATTTACGAATTTATTTCAAATCGTGACTACTTAATTCGTTTTTAGCGACCTCAGGAACGATGAAAATGACACCCATGACGAAAAATTTGCAATTTTTCCTCGGCGCCATCCTGGGTTTTAATTTCGACCCCATAATCGTTTTCAGCGACCTCAGGAACCATGAAAATGACACCCATGACGAAAAATTTTCCTCGGCGCCATCTTGGGTTCTAATTTCCACCCCATAATCGTTTTTAGCGACCTCAGGAACCACCAAAATGACACCCATGACGAAAAATTAGCAAATTTTCCTCGGCGCCATCCTGGGTTTTAATTTCGACCCCATAATCGTTTTCAGCGATCTCAGGAACCATGAAAATGACACCCATGACGAAAAATTTTCCTCGGCGCCATCTTGGGTTCTAATTTCGACCCCATAATCGTTTTTAGCGACCTCAGGAACCACCAAAATGACACCCATGACGAAAAATTTGCAAATTTTTCTCAGCGCCATCCTGGGTTCTAATTTCGACCCCATAATCGTTTTCAGCGACCTCAGGAACCATGAAAATAACACCCATGACGAAAAATTAGCAAATTTTCCTGCCATCTTGGGTTCTAATTTCGACCCCATTATCGTTTTTAGCGACCTCAGGAACCATGAAAATGACACCCATGACGAAAAATTAGCATATTTTCCTCGGCGCCATCTTGGGTTTTAATTTCGACCCCATAATCGTTTTCAGCGACCTCAGGAACCATGAAAATGACACCCATGACGAAAAATTAGCAAATTTTCCTGCCATCTTGGGTGTTAATTTCGACCCCATAATAGTTTTTAGCGACCTCAGGAACCATGAAAATGACACCTATGATGAAAAATTTGCAAATTTTCCTCGGCGCCATCCTGGGTTTTAATTTCGACCCCATAAACGTTTTCAGCGACCTCAGGAACCATGAAAATGACACCCATGACGAAAAATTAGCATATTTTCCTCGGCGCCATCTTGGGTTCTAATTTTGACCCCATAATCGGCGACGACGCGCCACACCGTACACACTACTGCTTAGAGACTGTATTTATATACCATCATATAGCGTGGCGACGCGTTGCCACGGCAAGCGTCGCCACGCCAGAAATCGGTTTTACGTGCGGCTATAGATGTTTCACATCAAAATTGATTTTGTTATTTAAATATACTTGTATCTAATAACGACAAAATTAAATTATAAGTTCTTGTGTCTTGACCACGACTATGTGACCCCCCCCCTGGCGCCAAAGCTGGATCCGCCCTTGTATTTTACGATATCTGACTTAATAAAAACGATGAATAAACGATCTTTTAGTTTTGTAAATAATACGTACAAAGTCTTCGTTCTTATGAAACTTAAAATGCTCAGAGGTCCCAGGTTCGACACGCGGACAGGTGAATTTAGAAAAAACACTTTTCAACAATTTGTGGGGTCTGGGTGTTTGAGGTACCTTCGTTGTCTCTGATTCCATAACACAAGTGATTTCAGCTACTTACTTTGGATTCGGAGCAATGTATATGATGTTGTCCACATTTATATTTATTACTAGCTGACCCGGCAACGTTGTTCTGCCATATTAATAAAATCTGGAGAGGCCCACCCCTTTTACTTAGGGGTATGAAAAAAAGGATGTTGGCCGATTCTCAGACCTACCCGATATGCACACAAAATTTCAAACAAATAGGTCCAGCCGTTTCGGAGGAACAAACACCGCGACACGAGAATTTTATATATTACACGAATTATGATTTTATTAATTAATATTGAATAATGCTCTTCTTTGAACCAAACTGAGTGCACGCGTGTAAATAATAATCTAAAAAGAGAAATTTTATTTCGGAACTAGTGTCGCAGTGTGAAAAGTCAATTAATGTGTCTGTCACAATCCAGCCGCAATAAATGTCCTAAGTACTTGTTTTAAAGTACGTTACTTGAAAATTGAAAATGAAGGTTTTGTTCTCCTGTTTCTATACGTGAGTTCACAGAAATATGATGTGATATGATACTGGCACATGAGCTCTGAAGTATCTTGACACATCGAGCTCTTTTTTTTTTACCCCGGGAAGTCCTCGTGAAGTTCCTCCAGCCAGCCGGAAGGTGGAGGAGTATGCCGGACTCTTACCGGCTAAATCCGCCAGAGTGCTTCTGCTTTCCTTTATACTGGAGACCATGCGGAGCCGAGGTGCAAGCCACCGTGATATCGAACTTCGAACCTAACCTAACCGATTCTATTCTATTATCCATGTTAGGCTATTATTGTTTACTGTTATTTGTATTTCTATGCTCGCAATCATAATACGGTAATCAAATAAGTTCGCAATCATATCCAAATTTTCGTCAGCTTTTTTTTTATGAACTGGCAATGGTCAAAGTCATATGGTGACAGATACATTTCTTACGACGTTTATTGTTTCAGGCATTTGGGTGTTTATTCCGGATACGCATGGATGCTTCGTCGCGCCATCGAACGAGCATATGCGAGGGTGTGCAAATGTCAGGTAAATTCTAGAGCGCCATATTTTAAGAGTAACTACTTTTCAGTCCCAACAGTTCACTTTGTGTTAAAGCTACGAAACTTTTATTCTTACTGAAGATCCTATTTCTGCAGGCAAGCTACAGTTAGTGTGGACTAAATAGTCTGTGAAAGCTTTTAGTATTTCATAAAATTAGATTTAGTAATTTAATATTATGTATAGGCATTTTTTTTGTAAGAGTTTAAAATATGTAAAACTTTTGCTATTTTAATAAGTAATAAACAGCTTATATAGCTATCTTTATCGAAATGGTATATGTTTTAATTATTTTCTTGTATCTAATTTAAATGTGATATTATTTTTTAATAGTCTATACCCAACCTCGGTTGTTAGTGCTAGGTTAGTGTACCTGGATTCTTAATACGAAACAAACTTATCTATATCAATGATAAGACTAAATCCTTTTATAATACACGATGATATTAGAAACCTTTTTATTGTTCGCTCACTGAAAAAATAACCTTTATTATAATCTGAGCATAAAGACCTCGAGTATATCAAACTTGAAACACATAAAAACTTGATGTATGTGGTATTAAGTAAGCTCGGCTCACCGTATATATATATATAATATTTTTTCACAGTATAATATTTTTGCTTTGTAACTCTTGTTTGTAAGTTTGATAAAGCTTTCTCTCTGCTTTTGAAGATATATGTTTGAAAGAAGTATTTACGGTTTTTATATTCCGACTGGTTGAGTCACTGTGTAAAGTAGTGTCTGTGTTACATTGTTCTTATCCACAAACAGTGTCGGGCTTATCCCTTTTTATTGTCATTGAATGCTCCACCTTGTTCTGATTGATAAAAAACATCTCATATGTCTCGTTATACATAAATCCATTCTCAGCTCGAAGCAATTCAAGAACAATATTTTCAGGACCAGATTTTATTATTTATATTACGTATTCATGCGAAGCAATTGCAATTTGCAATTAATTACTGTTCTAATTCAATAAGAATTTATTTCTAGTCCTGTTATAAATTATGTATGAGTACATACAAACGTGTTTACTATTACGTAAAACTAAAAGTATTCACCTAGTTACTGCAATTGCAATAGTGGTGAGAATAATCCGATGTTAATAATGGACAGTTGGACACAATGTAACTTTTTCTTTAGCTCGGTCCTGCAGCTCTACGCCGTAGTTTTAATATTCAGAGTGCTACAGAAATGTGTATTCATATTTGAAACAATACATTACTTCTATAAACACCACGAAAAAACTATTCGTTAAAAATAATTGGAACATAGCCTTTGTAAATCAAATCTCTGTTTTTTGTAAATATTATCATGAGTACAATAAAGAATACATATTTTGATCAGGCATGATGGTATTTTTTTATCGTAATCTTAATACTATTTTTAGGAATTGACTTTAGTTTCCTCAAAGATTGTTTTTTCAGTTCACTGTGCAGAAATAGTATTTAGAATATGACCAGGCATGTCTTTACCACCCTGTATAACGGGAAGTTCTTGTTTCTGCATTATCTTGTTTGTATATTCTGTCGTTAACCGCTGCTCCATCATCGCTTCTCTCCTGTCCGTGAAAGAGATATCCCTCATGAATAAACAACGAATTCTTAAATAAACTTTGCGAAGACAGATGTGAGTTGCTAAAGTTGTATTGGGATTGTATCTCTATTGGAATTGAACTGAGATAAAACAAATGTGTCAGCAGTTTTATGGATAGGAGGGCCGTGATCCTTAAATCTATAGTACTAATATTATAAAGCTGAAGAGTTTTTTTGTTGAACGCGCTAATCTCAGGAGCTACTGGTCCGATTTGAAAAATTATTTCACTGTTATATAGGCCACTTATTGAGAAAGGCTATAGGCTATAATTTGTCACGATAGCCGACGCCCACGCGGGCGGAGCCGCGAGAAAAAGCTAGTATAAGATATTGACACAACGGTCGCTACTGATACACTAAGGTAGGTAACTAGATAGTTATGAGAAAGTTGTGTTTATTATTTTTATCATTTAAACGGTCAAGAATTTCGGAAAAAAAACCCGGTGTGTGATTTCTAGCTTAAAATATGGATATAAAATATTCTGGCGGCCGCGATAAACTTTAATAAGTATAAATAGTAGAAAGAACGAAAAAGTATTTATTGCAAGAGAAGAAGAGACGCACACAAGCAAAACATAAAAAAAAACAAGTAAATGAACCTACCTATGTTATTATTTGAGAGATTATATTCAACCAGAGCACTTAGGCAGTGGTGAAGGGTTGGCGTTTCAGGGTTTTTCTGCTACGTTCAAAAAGTGTTACGTGCCTTATTTGAATAAATTAAATTTGAGACAAAAATCTTTTTAGAAAGTCTTATTTATTTTTAGTCGTTAAGAAATTCCTTCCTTTGCGCAATATTCATTTGTACCGTAGTTATTAATAGGTAGGTACTTATAATGTCACAAATAACGACAATCCGATTAGAGCGAAACCGAAGCTCAAAGTTCTCTAAGCGGGTTTAATATTCGCTCATGTCAACAATATCTTTGATAGGTCATTATTTATGCTTTACAAACGACTCTGGAAATTTCATTTTAAATTATAGGCGTACGTATAACATACGAGTTTTTTTACAAAAGTGTTGATAACAATGAATATTTTCAATTCACAGCCTTATTTATATTATAATCTCTAGCTCAACAATAATGTGTCATACAATTTAATATTTTTGGTATTTTTTAATATAAAATTAAAAATACCACTTCGCAAAGAAAGACTGTCAACATCGATATAAATATAATTTTTAATAATATTCTGGCTGTTGCGTTTTGTTACTTGCTTTGAAGTGACTAGGGTGAATAAGTTAGAAGTACGATGACTTAAGAATACGTATAGCGACTATGTGGTTTATATTATTTCCCTTATGAAGAACTCTCAATCAATCATTCATGCGGTGACTGATTACTACGGTTACGTTAATATTCGCAGGTTGAAAATAGCAGCAGCATTGAATCATACAACAGCAAAAAACTCATACTTTCAAAAATAAAATAATTATTTACACTTATTTTTAAAACGCAAAATTACACGTCAGAAGTACGAAAAGTTTTAAGGTCGTTATTCCATAAATTGTCAGGCATTTGGAAAATACGCACATTAGGCATTTGATCAGTACGTACGACCACAATAACCACTCAAGAAAAAAAAAACAAAGAAGGACTTCTGAATACTAAAAATAAACTTGGTTTCTTGGTACTAAGATTGTTTTTGGAAAACACTAGCCCGCGTGGTTATTTGTTAGCCAATGTATGCAAAAACTTGACAAATTTTATACGAAAATCACCTCGAGAACCAGTCTAAAATCTCATCGAGTAGTTTTAAGGTTTATCGTGAAAGTCGCGGCGGAGGACTTTGTTTTATGTAGTGATTTTCAATTTAAATTTCTTTGATTTCTACAGAAATAATAATATTCTTTTTCTCTAGAAGTCAAGGCAATTTAGCACATCAAAGAGATTTTTATGTTGTAAAAATACGCAAAATATCTCAAATAACTACTTGTATAATGTTATTTGCGAAAATAACTTACGTGTAAAATTGGGTATGAAAAATGTTCAGAATTCAGAAACAAATTTTATCAGAGTATGGCTTATAAATCATTTGATAGAAATTATTTATTATTTTTACGTTTACAGGGTATAAGTCATACTCAATAATATTTCGCATTTGAATTCCATAAATTTTTTCCTTTAACATTAAAATGAAAGCAGCCACTAATTGTCTTACTACATATATTGCCTTTGATATTTTTTTTATATAGACCAACATTAAGTCTAAGTTAATAATTAATCGTTATTTCAAACGTTAATATGTATCTTGTTCATATGAACTAAAACCGAACTGCTATTTCACATTGAATTTATTTGATACGACGCCAGAGGATCAAATGAAATTGATTACTACTTGAAAATAAATTCTTTATAACGTGTGTCCTTAAGCAAGAACTCGATTTACTCTAGAGTTTCAGTAAAATACGACGACCTATTTAAAATTTACAGTATGCTAAGCGCAGTCGTTCAGCGTTTTTTTTGTAAGTCGCGCTCGGAAAAACTTATTACTTGTCCTCTTTCTATACATAAAATTACGGATATTATTTCTGCCTTCGCACGTGTTTTTATACAAAGAAAAACTGATCAGTTGCGTCTGGGCCGCTGTAAAACAGTAACATATGTGATGTGGTCGCAAAGTAATTGTTTTCTGGTATCACTTTCAATGTCTAGCTTCCTTTTATACCTGCTAGCCTAAGTACTCAAACCAAGTACACAGTGATTTGTATTGTTCTTGTTTACTGGGGCGGATTAACCTTTCATATCGATATGCTACTCAAATCTAAGCTGGTGAGTCATCTGAGAAGAATTCAAACGGATGGGGTCCAAACTAAAATATTAATCTTTAGGTTCAATTTAAACCTTCAAGTCGGCTCTTTTGGAAACAATTAAAAACAAGATACTCGTAAAATTAATAAAAGCAAAAAAATATTACTTGCACAATTTACCATGCGGTACCTTCACTTGGTTCTCATGTGGAAATAAAATGTTTGTATGCAATGGATATCCAATTCCAAAAACCATATACGTGAAAACAGATCTGTCTTTATCTCCTATAATGCACTATGGTTAAACAGAGTCACGGCAGAGGACTAAAAAAACACCAATTGTAGTATCACAATATCATCGCACGCATGGCACGAAATCCCGTCGTATCGGAAAATCCTTGCATAAACGATTGTATATCTTGTCACGGTTACACGATCACAATCCCGAAACTAAAAAAGGGGATGGAAAGCAATTTGTTCTTGAAAAAGGCATGTAGGCTGTAACTTGTAGTCTTGTAGAAAAGGGAACTTGTTTTACGCCAAATTACGCCATTACAGAACTTCCTCTCTGAATTTTACTGCCATGTCGGTCCATGATGAGTATGTACCATATTCGAAAATTAAGGTGTTTGGCCGCCGGGTTTAACTGAATTGCTTGTTAATTATGCCTGTGGTCTTTCTTTTATTTTCTTAAAGTTTCCAGTAGAAAGGAAGGTAGGAAGTGGACACTATTTTTGCTCCCTCCTACTTAGGTACTACTTCTAATTAATTTCGTTGCGGGTTGCAATTATGGGTGTGTGGTGGGATTGTGAATATACTCGTAAATCCCATACAGATCTATCTATCAACAAACAATTCTAAAGAAGAGTTCTAAAGAAATAAATTGTGTAGGATATTTTACGAAGTCGTTTTAGGAGTATTTATTGAAAAAGTATTTCAGTGATGTATCTTGTTTCTGACAGTCGTATATGGATTGTAGGAGTGTTAAATAACATCTGGTAATGTTCCTCCCACGCTGTAATAATGTGTTAGACGTCGTAAAACCGGTTCTTTTGGAATCCTTGCTAGCTTTACACGGTCGGGTTTTCTCGGCCTCTGTTGTAAGCTTTAAGATAAAATTTTCCTTCTTTATTAGTAATTGAGGGACACCTCGAGTATTTGCTTTATTTATTGCGATTGTTTCACGTTATTTTTAACTTATTTGTATTTATTTTTGTTGTTTGGTCGACTTATCGACGACTTAAATTTTTGTTTTGATTATTTAATGAACGATGACGACAGCTGGGAATTAATATTCTGAAATACGTTTTCTGAATATCATCACAACTTTTATGTATCTATTGGCCAATCAAAAGTGGTGGAAAGTTTTACCTAAAAGAAATGAATAATTTACAGACGTATCTCAATTTTGTTTCATAACTCAATCGTGATCAACCTGAGTAAAAACAAACACTCAGCGTGTTTGATTTTACTGAGTAGGTACTGTTTTTCTAGTCTAAATCAATAAACTCGTAAATTCACTTTATTTTTTATGGATTTATAGGTACCTTATGCAACATTTTTCCATGAACTCACAAGATGAATAAAAATATACATTTATTTTTATGCAACAATTTCTACATTTTGTACAAGTTTAATACAAGGGTCCAAACATCATATTTATTAAAGAGAACAATAGATGCAAACAGCGATGAGCTTACAATAGGTAGGTTCTTATCATAATTAACACATCAACAAGGCAAAGCAAAAGCTACATTGAACAATAAATATCTCACGTAAATGTTGAAACAAACTGCATCGCATGAAAGTATACAAATCCATTTAATTTTAATCAACAAAAATAAACATAAAAGTGCAATGTTAACTTGTTCGTGAGTTAATATTGTAGTGACCTTTAGAGTTTCAGATTAAATTCTATAAACACAACTACCCTTATTTTACACTTTGCAAACAGTTAAACAGAAATGGAGCCACTTGGTTTTAATAACCACTGCTTCTGAAATAGTTTTAATGAATTCAAGAATATATCTACACAGACAGTACAGAATGCTTGAATTTTAAAAAGCTATCTTGTTACATAAAAAGAGTTTTTCGTAGAGCGTCTCAATGAGATAAAAAAAATAAAATTTTGTTTCAAATGCTTTGAAACTGAAAGCCTAAAGCTCTAACACATAAAAATTTCAAGCAAACACATGACATTTCAGCGGAAATTTCTACCTTAAAATCAAATAGTGGCCAAGTCCGTCCGACTTCATAATAGGTACAGCTGAATAAAAAACTCGTCGCCTCGTCATATTTCGTCATAAAGCCTTAAAATCAATACATCGATTAAAACTGAAATAACGTTTATTTTTTTCTATATGCAGAGATAGTGGGAGTGAATGGCATCGCTCGTCGCGGGACGAACAGCAGCTGCCTGAGTCGCATACAGCGGGGCCCTACATGTTCGTCGTGCACCTCTATAAGAAGAGGGGGTCTGAATGGTCCCCGAGCGAGTATGCTCACACCACCAGTGCGCGCGCTCTCCGTCACTCGATCACATCTCAACTAAGTATTAAAAAGAATTAATGGTACGCTTTCACAAACAATTTCGATCGAACCGGAGCAATTCGTGAAAAAAATCTGAAACAGTTTATGCTGTAGATTTCCCAAAATTGTGAGCGCCTACTCACAGCTAGGTTTCGGATTTAATGCCCTTGTCTATTCATTAATCTCCTTGTTCAAGATTGGTCGGCTTTGACCGCGAATCCATAATTGTTATAAAAGCTTTCTTTAAAATACTAAGAATGGATCAATTTTTAGTTGTTTGAATAAGCGCACTGTAAGTACTAGTTGATCAGGCATTTGATCGGATATTCCCGACAGAAGATCTAATGGTTTCTATAATGAACATGAGCATTTATATGACAGGACTTTGAACTTGCTAAATAGATTGAGATATTGATATACCTAGGTAGTTAATAATTCCAAATGGACTTGAATCTTTCGACTATAAATATGTACATAGTTAACTTAAATAAAGGCTAAAAGCGAGTTTTATAAGAATATATTAGTAATGAATAAGTGTATTTAAGTGTAGATATGTCAGTTTCAGCAATTATGCATTTATCTGTTTACTTTTGTGTGCCATATTTATGTAAATTAAAATACATTATAAATAAAAATATGAAAAAAGATATTTAAATATTTATTTATTTCGTTACCCTCAAGAACTATTCAATACTTCATTTAGGATGCCAGCAATATCATCATCCTCTGCTTAATTTTTTTCCACAATATGTTGGTTCGGTTCCAGTGTTACCAGATATAGGTGAATCCGTATTTTACACTGCGCGGCTTCCTAACTGACCTTCAAAGCCTATTTTACTAGGTAACACAGTATCCCGATCCCATATTGAGACTGATTGTCAGAATTCTAATGACAGAACGACAGTCAAATATTACTGTATGACAGTCGGGACCAACAGCTAATCGTCGGCTAATCGGTCACCCATCCATGGACCAACCGCGACGAACACTACTTAAACTTTACTATCGTTCATTCCGCATACACTTAGCCACGGGCCCGGTTGCCAGCCATGTATCTATTTTATATATATTTAACCTTTTATGTGTTCCACGGTTGGGCAAAAGTCTCCACCAACTAGTTCCAGGCCCTTCGGTAACTTACGCCTATTATAATATATAAAAATCTATTATTTTTACGCTGAGTCAACGCTGCATACAAAACTGTATCGTTAGAGCTTAGCTGGCTCGGATTTACGACCAAAACGAAACAAAGTGAGTATTTTTCATGCAAATTTGATGACCACAGATTTGAAGCAGAATTTTAAATAAGAAACCAATCACAGGATTTTTTTTAAGTGTGAATGTACTTATTTAACATCAAGACATAACATAACATTATTAATTGGACGTCACGAAAAAATATAAACTTAACAATATCTATAGGCGGCGGTAGCCTAGGGCGTCGGACCTGCGATCATGACTGGCTACCGGTTTTAATCCCATCTATTGCACTACCGATCTGAAGACATTCCTAACAAAAACAATTGAGCTTAGCAAGAACACTACTATGTGCTAGTAAACTTAAAAAAAATGCGCTTATTCATACAAATGTTATACAAATAGTCAAATATCAAAAGGTTCATAAAGCGTTTGTGTTTGTGGATCTGGACAGGCCCGGAGGGAAAGGTCTACATTTTAGAATTCTAAAAGGACTTATGCTGACCTCTGCGACAGGCTTCAAAAAGATTACCATGAGTACCTAGTACACAACTGACATCTTTAAATGCTCTATGAAAGCTTGTGACGAAGTACTTTAAGGTTAGAAATAAATAGTTTTGCTTTTAATTGAAAACGGTATATTGTTTAATGTAAATACATAATATGTTTAAAAACTAGCCACTAATGTTGCAACATACTAAACCAACGTTATATAATGCATCTTTCTACCAACGACACGAATAGAAGAAGAAGCTAATCTGGTAAATGTTGTTTATGCATATTCTGGAGGGGGCCACCCTTATCACCTAACTACTTACACCTATTCTCATACTTTGACAATCCTCTTCCATAGAGGTTATTTATTAATTAAATAAAAAAGGTGGTGATAACTCCTTGTAATAATATATAAACTGTTTTCTGCTTTATATACCAGCCTCACAGATTTTTACGTTTGGCTCGTTTAAAAAAATGGGTGCGTGCGCTTCAAAGTCATACTTTACGTTTACACTTTTACAGTGATGCGGGCGCATTTTAAAATTTCACTCTCATAATTTTTTTGACAGAATGCACAATTATTTAAATGCTATGAAATCAATGAGAAACAGGGTGTTACCGATAAGGTATATCTATTCGAAAGGTGTAAAGTGTGCATATTCTGGTGTAGAGTAGGTTTACAATATTTCAGCTCAAAATTAGTTAATTTAATAATTGGTATCCCATTTTTCACATCAAGTACTTATGATAACCAAACCGCTGAAGCGAAGTATGTTAACATTTAGCAAGAGCGGTAATAAAATATTTACCATCGTAATATGGTGACACGATTATTATGATTTTTGGTGTCGAATAATTGAGGTGAAAAATGTTATATCAATTGTACATCGCCTGTCGGGTCCGAAAGGAGACTTTCACTTGTAAAACAATTAATACAACAAGTACCTACCTACAATTAATATGTGCCTAATTTTATAAACAGGATACAAAAGCGTTGCTCCTCTGCGGTGCACTGTGGTTTAATTCTTCTTATGGGTGAATTGAAGTCAATTTCATCAGTAACATTGTCACACAAAGCGAAGTTAGACACACGTAGGTACCTACTCGGCGTCTTCATATGCAGCAGTCAAGCAGGGGTCATCACTTAGTGAACTTAGTCCAAGCAGTTAACGTGCTGTTACGTGTATGGTTAAGAGGGGCTTTATCTCTTTCTACTTACCTACTAGGTATACTATGAAGTAAAAAAACGTATTTACTAATAGGTACTAACTGATGACTCTCAGAAGACAAAAAAATTTGACTACCCCGGATTCTTGAACAATAATCTGCGTCATGCCACCACCCACGTTATGTTTTGTTTCAACTTAGAGAATTAAAACCTTTTTTTTTTTTCACATTTCCTTTATAATAGTGTATTGAACAATCCTACCAATATTCAGCCAAGTGGGAATTAATGTAACCTCACCCCTATTTTTTAGTCTAATTTGATCGGACTAAATAACCCAAAGCAAATGTTAATACATATATAAATAACAGAAGAATCTGTGTAGATCTTACAAAAAGATAGATGCCATTGTTAAAGCTTTTATTTTGAAAAACCCAATAATATTTGTAGGAAGAAGTTTTTCAGAACAGACTTTTTCAGACACTAATACTACACACAAAACATTCAACTAATATGTTGTCTTTTGCTTATCGGACAACATCAATGTATATTTATAATAACTTACCTATGCCTGTTCAAATCGATATTAAAATGATACTTAATGATTGATTCACGATCAAAAGTAAAACAAAGTTTCATAATATAAATCAACGCAACAGACAAACTCGATAAACGTATTACACTAACTTGGAAGGGGTGAAGTTTCCTATTGATTCGAACTCAAAATTTGTACTTACTTCGAAGAAGATTTAGATTAATTCCCTTATCATGTAAACAAGGTGTTCACCTTGCAAACTTTACATCCAGTCATTGATAATAATTGGATGTACCAAGAAACATCAGCGAATATTAAGTTTCATACATTAATTTAAATCCATTAGCGTCGTTAAATTCATGTTAAGGAGAGGAAATTATACTTACCTAAGTGTGCGTATAAATTGCTGTGAAATGTGAATTAAAAATACATTACTCTGATATATTGCCGATTCCAGTTTTTACTATAAAAACAACCTGTGTATTTACATAATAATATATTAGAAGGATACGCTCTGACATGACCTTTTAACATTTTTACAAAAAATAAAACGATAACGTAACAATGTTAAATATTCTCTTTAGAATTCACCTGCAATTTTTTATTTTTCCAATAAAATTTCAATCCATTTTTTTTTTTTTCAGTTTGTGATTCGATGGCTGCTTGAAATACAAATAGGTAGCCAGTCCAATGACTGATATTCATTTAATAGTAGACAAATATTGGACAAATGTGTAACGCGAGTAATTAATTACAAAATTAAATAATTAATAATAAAACAATGTAAAAAATAAAAAATGGAGCAATATAGGTACTAAAATAACCAGAGATTGGTTATTATTTGTTTTAGAAAGTTACGTACAGATAGTGATGATACCAGCTGCATGTTACGCTTTAGACTGGTTTCTTCATGAAGAAAAGTCATAACTACTATTAGTTATGACTGGTTTCTTCATGAAGAAACCAGTCTAAAGCGTAGACGTTGCATCTAAATCTATCAATGCTAATTCCTTCGCTTTATGAACGGGGGCCTGTGCCCAGCAGTAGGACATTTATAGGCCGGTATTAATGTCTTATAACTATAGATTTTCACACGAAATTTCTACAAATAATTACTTATTTAAAAATTCTGCTAACTACAAAATGCGAAATATTAAAATATACTGCTTCCAGATTTCACAATAATCGTGATCATGCTAATTATTTCTCGGGATTGAAATATGGAAAGGCACAAAACTGTAAAGCCGTTGTTTTAGGTCGTACGGGTAAACAGAAAGCCAAGCCAAGCCAAGCAAAAGGCAAAGAAATCCGTGACAAGACAACAACGTTTATTTACCTACTACAGCTTTGTGTACCAATGAGTACTTATGGACTTTACGAACTTTACTAAACTGTATGGACTTGAAATTTGGAAGAATATACATTTCCACGAAAGGGAAACTGAGGTGGGTAGAATACAAATACATTACATTCTATTTAACTTTCATGAACAACAAGTAAATCTTACCTAAACCTTTTTAAATGTAGATATCGTTAGTCAGTTATTTTCGCATTATAATCGCAAAAGAGTAATAAAAAACCGGCTCCAATGCAATTAAACATTCTTCGTAAAATCTTCCAATTATTTTTGAATTCAAAACCAAACTACTGACGAATACTCATTAATGATTTTGATGAAATTTAAATGGCACCAAGTCTGAGGTATAGAATCGATGACAATAAAATATTAATAACTACTTACTATCTACTATTAATTACTAATTAACAAACTGAATTGAGAATCTCCTTCTTTTGAAGTCGGTTAAAAAGGCGTTTAAATTAATTAGTCACTGTAAAGTTTTTATAGACTACGGAACACAGTGTCATCTGCAGACTGTCCGTAGTTGCAAAACAGAGATCAATCATTACTCTTATAAAGCTAGTTTGTATTGGACTTGCCAGTAATAATCTCTTTGAAATTAAATTTATTTTGCTGTAGGAGGGAAACTTTTAAATAAAACAAATTGGTAAGCTAGTAAAGATCAAGATCTTATTAGGCATCAATAAATTTAAAAAGTTTACTGGTTAAAATCTGCTTCTAATCATTTTTCAAGACTAGGACGATTTACAAACCTTAACACTGACTAGTAAATATTTTACATTTCAATAATTATTTCAAATTAAAGCCATACTATAATTATAATAATTTCTAATATATATAAGTATAGTAGCTTAGGCCAAACGTTGTTTTTCCATATAAAAAAATCATGAGAGGTTACCCCTAAATACCCCTAAATCATAGGGTTGGCCCTATCATTAAGCGGTATGAAGATGTCAGCCGATTCTCAGACCGGTCCAGCTGTTACGGAGAAGTTTGGTAATAAACATAGCGACACGAGAATTTTATATACTAGACAAATACATTAGTCCTGAATAACCGCTGATCGTAGAGACCGAAAGTTAGAGGATGTTTTCTTTGTATACCGTAAGCATAATTATACCGTACCGTAAGCATAACTATAGGTATTAATCAGAACTCAATGTTAAAGATAACTCAATTTAATACATAGCTCTATGCAAATAATTGTTTTATGTAAAACATAGTTGAAACGATAGCATAGAAAGTTTTATAGGGAGTCCGTCGTTTTCAAAGGCAGACACATGATATTTCACATACGGCTTCACGGTAAGATATAAATAAACACGTACAACGTTTCAAGAAAACGACCCTTAAGAGGGTGAAATAGTGGTTGGGTTTTTGTATGGAAAATTGAAATTAGGCACGTGTACATTTACACGCTTCTGGTAAGAAATAAACAAATCGCTCCCACTGTTTTTACGCATAGATCTTATAATCTACGCAAAGGATATGATAAAGTATTTAGCAATAGACAGAGTGAATAAAGAGGAAGGTTTTTGTGTATAAATATAGGCAAAGCCTGGGCGGGTCCGATAGTGTTTATATAATTCTCAAATGGAATTTGCTCGGGTCGAAATAAAAACATGTGTGCGGCGTGCGCAAATATATAGAAAACTGTAAAAACAATTGTCTGTACTCGTACAACGTGAGTGCTCCAGTGGCTCGATATTCATTTGCATTATACATTTTTTCAGGGCTTAGGTATAGCTAAGATGAAAAATAAACTCTTCAATCTTTGGTAGGCTTATTAATGCCTATTTATTGTACCCAATCCTTATAATATATCCCGTCGGCCCTTAGCATGTAGTAATAATGATCAACTTACGTGGGTAGTCGTCCTACGCTGCTTGAACATTTCAATTGATATGTTTATGTACCAATTTATTTAAATCGTTCAGCAAATCTGTCACCTAATCTTTCAATATTTCAAGTATCTATTCAACCAAATTCGACTTCTCACATTATAATTTCATTCTAAATACATTTCATTTCAAAGGAAAAATGGTTCGATCACAGAACTGAATATGTACTTTCAATTTAAAGTTGATGGTTTAATAGAAGGATTTTCCACTATTTCGTAATTGGGTGTAGTTACGCAAAGCGTGTAGACTATCATAATCTCTTGAATTGACTATTGTACGGTACCTATATAGATTATAAAGATACGTATCTGAATAATTGGTAGGATGCCGCACTACAGCCTGGCGGACATCCAATAATAGGAAAAGCTTGAAAATATACTCGTAACGTGAAAAGATGCTGAAATTCGGGATGTGGAATGTTTATCATATATTCCGACAAAGACAACAAAAAATCAAAGTGTGCGGAAGAATTATAAAGAAGGCGCTTAGTAAATACAAAACTTTAGGGACCTAAGTCCATAGTTCATAGGAATCACTGAACTGAAATAAGTTTCAGATGTAGGTAATTATAATTACATATATTTAGAATATTCTTGAACTACAACAACAGGTGTATCGTTATTTTATTATTCTCGGTTTTTATTTTGGAATTTTTGGGATTTCCAATCAGGACTGTACTTTCTTACTGAGTAGCTTAATTTGTCAAGTTGAATATGACGAAAAATTTATAATATAAAAGAAATACAAATTGTAAGAAAATTGTAAGAATATTCCTACAATTTTATTTTAATCCTCTTTTTCGCAACAGTTGCTGAATACAAAGGAGTGTTCAACTAGAAGACTTTTAGGTGGTTGTTTGTGGCAAAAAGGCTTTACTAATTGCAGACATCGGGCAAGGGTTGGTTGTTATTTATCGTAATAGGCTTAATATATAATGAACCCAGGCCGAATGTTTTATGAACACAATAAAAACAAAACAAGATAAATGGAACTGATGGTAAAGATAAAAGCTCAGTTACATAAATGAACATACTCATACCTACATACATGGACCTCTCTGGTGCCAGTTGGTACGAGGAGGTTTAATTCAGAAAAGTTAATTACAGTAAAACGACCGATACTTACTTCTAATAAGATAATAATTATGTACCTACAGCACTGTACAAAGGAATTTTAAAGAAAGTTATCATTCTGTGATCAATGCGGTAGGTAAAATGATGTTCGCATAAATAAAAGTATTTGATTCATTTTATAAACTATGATGACTAAAAAGGTTTGCTTTTTCTGTTTTTATTACATGCGAAAATACCTACCAACAGGGAAAAAGTTTGTTTATCTTCGTTACGTTCATTTTCGTTATTTGTTTGTTTAGGACAATTCCTTTTTTTAACAAAAAGCTTACTAGCTCTTTGTGTCGCACTAGTATGCTAAACACTTATTTTTGTAATGCCTGAATAAAAACATCAATCGTACAAATATATCTACATGATACCGACCGAAGTTCATGTTTATTATGTAGGAAACAGCAAAAAATCGCGGTCCACAGCTGGACATAGGAATCTCATCACCAACACCCGATAGGTACTCCGCCTTCCGGTCCGACCCAGCTACGTTTTTCAGGTGTTCGGTCGATCTGGTGTCCTATTCTTAGCATCCACCGACCCACCGTGACCACGACCGCTACCGTGGCCGGGAATAGTGGGAGTACCGGGAACTGGGGGCTGTGTACTACAGTGCGCAATCATGGGGTGTTTTTTGCCGTAGTCACCACGCTGGGCAAGCGGGTTGGTGACTGCGGTTTACTTTTGGTTCTTTAGGAGAACGCTGCTGGCCATTCTCCTTTTTCTATATCCCGTTTGTATGTCGCATCCTAAGACGCTCACGGGTAGAGACGGGGGGAGGGGGGATTTACTCTAACCCTACGGCAATTTAAAAATTCAAATTTATTATTCTTATCACACCTGACTTAAAGATTTATTTTATCACATAAACATACAATTTTATTGTCTTCAGCCGTTCTTCTAATAAGTATAAGCAAATCCCTAAATATATCTCGACTCAATGTTATTTCGAAGGCACACGAATAAACAGTCCCATTTGATAGACAAGCTTTTCCAACAGTTCGAGTTTTTTCAACGCTTATTTATGTTGTAGAAACGTATTGAATAAATAAATCACTGATAAGCCACGTACATGAGCTCTTACTCACTGCGATGGATAGGAGAGCCTTACCCACGAATACTGAAACTCAAATTGACATTGAATGTATACCTATCTGTCGCTATAAATTTGGCTTCAAACTGATGGGCTCAAATTCATTAATGGCCGAAAGCTGAAACAGTTTTCGCCTGAACCGTAACCTGAAGATCGAAAAAGATTTCGAAGTAGGTACAAGGACTCGTTAAAAACTCGATCTTTGATGTATAAAATCTTTCGGAAACGACATACCTACAGTCACGTGTAAGATGATTTAGATACTTGAAGATATTCTAATACGATTTCCTCGTAAAAGTTTTAATTACTCGTTTGAACATGAGACGTTGCAGCTTTCAACTTCCTACCTACTAATGAAAGTCTTGTGATGTGAATTCTTCGCTATTAAAATTAGTTAAAGTTGTACAGCATTAATCTAGTGCTAAAGAGCACCCAAAAAATCAAATGGAGAATAAGGAGAAGGACGAAAAGAGACAGGAAGAGAAGAAGAGGAAGCAGAAGGAAAATAATGACGAGAAGAAACATGAGGAGAAGACGAGGAAGCAGAAGGACAAGATGGACGAAAAGAAACAGGAGGGGAAGAAGAGACAACAAAAGAAGAAGGAGAACGTGAAGGAGGCGAAGAAAAAGAAAGAAAGTTTTATTTTAACCCTTTTTGTCCTTCTTTTTCTTCTCCTTCTCCTTCTTCTTTATCCACTTCCTTTAATTTTTCCTCTTCTTTTCCACTTTTTCTTCGACTTTTATAACAAGATTATTTAAATCAGTTTACTACTTTGTTCACAACTATATCTTGATTGCATATTAATGTATACATGTTAACTTCCGTTCGTAGATTATACCATTGTATAGCGTGGTGACGCGTCGCCACGGCACGCATTGCCACGCCAACTATCAATTTAACTACCCGCGGCTATAGATGCTTCACAACACATGGAAATGTTCAATTAAAAATCGATTAGTGATCGGAACAAAAGCAGTATCAAGCAATACACGTCACTTTAAATGTCAACTTTGCAGACGTCAACATGTCAATTTGACAGCAGCTTTGTTGCGATCTGTTGCGATGTTGTGTAAATAAATTCCAGTTACAACTTCCATTGCAACTGTGTACGTCTTATTTGCGAAGTAAATCTCTTTGTTGATTAGTGAAGTGCCCTAAATATCTTTGTTTAAATATTTTCATCGTTCAACAAAGTTATTTCTTGCAAGAATGGAAGATGCTCGCGTTAACAATACAGCATTATGCTTTCAAAACCATCAAGTAAGTTCCAATCTACCATTATTTGTTTTAACAACAAAGTAACATTACACAATTCATTAAAATTTGGTATTTATTTCTTTACGAAATATTTACATACTTATGTCTGTATTTTGTCTGGTGAGATGATTTGTATGTGAAGGTTGCAAAATTTTGTTATTCTACAGCTGCTTGTTTATTATCTTTAACAGGTCAAAGTTGCAGTTACATCTGAATGTATGTAGGTCAGAAATATGTTTAAACTATAGTTGTGTGTCCTATGTAAATAACTGTACATAACTCAATAACTGGTGCATAATCACCTAACTAGTTTCCTATTATAAACTTTGTTATAAATCGTTATAGGTACCATCCCTTACTAAACTTTTAGAGAAAGTATGTCAAGCAGATAATGTTTTAACTAGGTGTTGTATAAAACACAATCATAAATATTTTGGGCAGTTTCAAAGAGAATATAATTATATTCGTCTAACAGTTAAATCCTTCTCCCTATGTAACACAAAGCTGTATTCAAACAAACAAAAATATTCTTCATTAATATTTTTGTTTCTTTGAATACAGCTTTTAGATAAAAGGATTGAATTATTTAAAAAATATCCCAATAGTTATGTATTAAAATTTATATCGTAAAATAAAAGTTCTGCTAGATGACGATTAATGCAAAGACCTAACAACAGCCAAGTTAACAAAACGTACTGAACAATGGTATATATATACAGTGGCTGGGGTAAATAGAGAATCATAGGAAAAATATTGCTATTTTTAGCATGAACTTGAAATTTCTCCATAAGAGGTTTCTTTTCAGTCAAACCCTAATCTGTATAGTTTGTAAACAGCTTGCAAAAATCTGTTTTCAGTTTCTTATCATGGGGTGTACCAATTAACATTAAAATGTACTTGGTACTCAATAAAATTGATTTTAGCAATTATTAAATTAGAACATCAGAGCCAGAAGAGAAATGAATATTGTCTATGCCTGGCCTGATGTTTCACTTTTTTTTCACCAAATTACATTGTTTCTATTATACAGATACATCATGATTGGATTATCTGCAAGGCATACTGTTGGGAGTGTCTAGCAAATTGATGTAGTAGTCAATAATATCCTTATTATTTTATTGTTAAGTGTTCAAAAACTAAACTAATTCATTTCAAATTAGGATGCTTTGCAGCACTTTCAAAATGTCAACATATACATAGACATCACCCTGATTCACCCACCCTTCACCGCTTCCTAAGTGATCTAGCCATTATGCATAACAAAAGGTAAATATTCCAACACAAAATAGAGAAATAACCATAAAATTATGATAATAGTAAGTGGTGCTTACATACACTTTATTTATCAGAGTTCTATATAGATACTTGAGATTGTTATCAATTAACCAGTAAGTGATTGGTTACTGATACTTCATTAACAATTATTATCTTCATTTATCTTAGGTGCTTGTTAATAAACATGCAATGAGTTTAGTGTTCATATAGATACATAGGTGCAAGTCTAAATACCTGTACTTGATATTTACTGGAAATCAGTTTAACAAATAACGCAATTTAACAAAACGTGGTATAGAAACGTACTCCCGGGTGGCGGGACGCAGATCATACAAGTTCCGACTTAGTAGAAGTGTCGAAGGCGACGGCTGCTCCCTGCTCGATTCCGAATTATAATGGGCGAAAATTCAACACTATCACTTAGCGACCATTTCTGTAGTGTGAACTTGAAAAACGATCATGCAGTATAATAGGTGCACTAATCAAGTTAGCCATTGTGTCATAAATAGAATGAATTGAAGAAAATGCGGCACATTTTTTTCTTTCTCACAAGAAACTACGTATTGGCAGAATGGAAAACACATTTATTAGGTTCAATTCAGTGGAAAATTTAATACTTTTATGGAAGAAGTGAGACTTAGTGACGCATTTTACAAAAATATGTAGTGGAAACTATTGGAGTAGGTACTCGCAGAAGTTAGTGAAACCTACAAAATGCCTTTTCATATTCAAACCATGTCCAGATCACTTAGAAATAATATGACCAATATATTAAATGCTGGTCTAATATTCCTTACGTTTTTCGAAACGTATTTGTTCCCCTTTTCTGTTATTAAATGGTTTATTGTTATAACAAAGTACAGAAGTGTAATGACTCGGTTAAATGCAATCGAGGCCTCAAATGAAGTCGTGAAATCGCAGCACAGAATTAAACTGATGCTAGTGACAACCGAGAAGTGTGTGCTTTCCAGTGATAAGTCAGTGGATCAAATTTCACACGTTTATATGTTAATCGAGACCGAAGGTATGCAGGTAAGATTTCCGATATTAATATGTATATCATTCGACGGTTTCAATTATTCGATTCAATTAGAATAGTACATGGAGCAGAGAAACAATTAACAAGAATTACAGCTGAGAATAGTTCAATATACCTAGTCGTGTTAGAGTTTTTCAAAGCGATAGATAAACCCTTCAGTTAATAAGAGAACTTCTAGCCTACCCAATTACTAAAATTTGCACAGCCCAATCTGTTTATCTACTATCTAAAAGCCTAAGACCTAAGTTTGGTAGGCCTAACATTACCATGTTTGATATGAGATATGCAGCAGTGGGATGTTACCTAATATGTAGATACAAACCAGAATATGAAAGATATATTATTAACACATAACATAGTAATTAGATAAGTAAGTACAGGTAGGTACCTTTGCAAAGAAATGCCGCAAAGATGACTTTTCTGAATATTCGTATAATTTAACTGGAGACTCGAGAAGGGGTACAACCTTTTAGTCTCCTTTAGACCCCTTTATTAAAACCCGACTATAGGCTATAAAGTAGCAGTAGAAACATCCTACAACGACATATTATACTGCATTTATAGGACCTTTTTACAGCAATACGGTTTATTTACTCAATACTTAGAAGTAACTGCCTTACTTGTTAATAAATTACGACCAGACAGGGTAAACACGAAAGTCTGGTTGGAGTACTATCAAGTTAGCATTTTTCCTAAAAATAACTTTCAAAATTTTCAATTTCGAATTTAATGAAATCATTATTTAGAAATAGAATTCAGAGAAAACATTGCTATAACAGACGGTTGATAAGGGCAAACTAATCAGACACTCTAACTTATATTGGGTGATTCTAACTTATATTGCATTGGGAAAATAATTTCTATAAAATATAGACTAGACAAACTTCAATAAACCTAGGTCTAACCTATTGTTCTTTGTTAAATTACAAATATATTTCATTGTTGCAGTTAAGCTACTGCGGCCAGGAGTGTAGAAGGATACCTCCTGCTCTACAAAATATGTATGGTGCTAAAGTCAAATGTTTAGATTTAAGGTAAGTCTGATTTAAACTTAATATAGTGTAAACCAGTCTATCAATATTCTGACTATTCGTTGTTTAAATCGGATTATGACATAGTTAAAGTTATCCGATGTTAGCATTCATTTATTAAGATTTTACTAACAACATGTTTACGTAACGTTTATTTTTGTCACTATGAATGAAGGTCGGAATCTTGCATAAAAATAGCGTTAAAGTTGTGGTAGCTAGTTACTGTCCTTTAAAAAAATTGTGGAATGTGATTCGTGCATGTACTTATGTAAATTGCTTAAAGTTATTTATCCAACAGTTAAGACGCAAGAGATATTAAAATCTGTTGTCTAATGTTAATGTTGTTGAAAAATCTGATAATCGCGACTGTGATTGGTTGAAAAGGACTTACCTATTGGTTGAAAATCGATGATCAGTATAGGAATCCGTTGATCAGCTTCTTTCTGAAACCGGGGGAATTTTGTATTCTACCCACAACCACATTCAATATAATAAATCTTTTAGCTACAACAGTATCGAAACGTTGAAGGGATTGGAACAGTTTGGCAGATTGGAGGAACTCATATTGGATAATAACAAATTGAATGACGCCATATCGTTTCCGTATTTAGCGAGCTTGAGGACCCTTTCACTTAACAATAATGAGGTTTGTATTTTCCTTTAGTAAAATTTCTTTGATGAAAATTACATTTACTTTTAACTTAATAAAAGCTATATATCAAATTCAGTATAATGTTTGTCTTACCTAAATTGTCAGTACCGCTAAACTGGTTCTAGTTCCGCAAGCATTAGGCACAGAACTCTGGCCAATAACTACCTACTTAAATATAGACATAGATTAAATTATCCACATACGTGCATCTGTAGGTAGTAATATTTTTACACTTCCGGGTTTCAGATAGTCGACCTCGAAGAACTGATCAATAAAATAAGCAAGCGTTTCCCTTCTCTTATTTATTTGAGTTTGCTGAGTAACAAAGCGTGCCCAAATGAACTTTCCGATATTGATAAAGATGATTCAGACTACCAGCGATACAGGTGAGCCGTCTGTTATTAACAATATTTACAGATAATTAAATATCTAGGGCCTAAGTTAAATGTTGCAATTTTATATGCAGATATTTTGTAATACATAAGCTGCCAAACTTGCGGTTTTTGGACTCCCGTCGCATATCTTCTGAGGAGCGAAAGGAAGCGACCATTAGAGGGGAGTTTATGCGTGTTCGGCGTCCACCTACTGACGTGAGTGACGCTCCACTGCCCGTGCAAACGAAAGGGACGCCTGTGAGAGCTCTGCCGGTGGACTTTAACGCGTTGGGCAAACATAGAGGTACAAATAGTTTACAATATTTTCTTCTGCCTGACCAGCCGGCTTTAGCTGAATGGTATTTTAGGGATAAGTATGTTAAATATTTTGTAATATTATTATAAGAAATTGCGTATTCGCCTTACGAGCTGAAGAGAGCCATAAATTTCACTATCCACATCTTACATCATTTCATTTCGGTCGTAAATACTTAGGAATGTAGGTATGTGTGTTACTTCTGTAAAAATGTCACAAGTTCTAAATTCAATAAGTGTTTGGATACGCATTTACATGCTTACTTTTTGTTTCAGGTGCCTACGGTAAATGCAATTATAAATACACTGGAAAACATTCGGAGGGAAATCGATTTATTGTGAATAGTGACTTATGACCGCATTTTTATGCTTTTGAAGTTATTTCGCAGTGTGAAGTGGCAATTTGTTCTAATTTTAAGTGAAGTATATCGTTGGCTAGTCCATAAGTTTTTAACATTTACTATTATTGTTATTTTAGTGCCATAATGTTCACAACATCCGAAAACCGACCTAAGTATGTACTAAGTTTTTTGAAATCATTTATTGAGTAACGTTAAAATTCAGGGTCGTCATATTTTGAATCGAATGTGTGTAAATATTGTTTGCTGTCTTCTCAAATATTGGCTGAATTGGATGCTAAATTCCTAAAACTAAAGTCCCAATGTATTTATTACATTTGTTGTTTTTTAGACGTAATGGTATAAAAACCATAGTGCATCAAATTTATAAATAAACCTTCAAACTCAAGTCTTCAAGCTCTGGTACTATACCATGCCATTCTTGGTACATAAAATTGTGTTTACTTTTGTTAATCGTTAACCAAACATTATTTGTACAATATTAAATAAATAATGTTATTTCTGAATGAGGTGTTTTAATCTTGGATTTCGAAATAATATAATATCTATAGGCATAAATAAATCACACATAGGTAATACTGGTTTATCCATAAACATAGTTTATTATTTAATTTTATTAATCATATGAATATTTTGAATTGTTTAAATTGTAGGAATGCATTGTCGGAAGTTCAGCATACGTAAAAATAAATTAAGTACTAAAAATTACATCAAAAATTCTCCTATATCATACAATGTTATCTATGGTTTATCATATAAACCTTAATAATTATTGTTATGTACTTTTCACCAAGCTTTTATTTACAACATCTTTATATGTAGTAGTAAATTTATTTATATTTATTTACATAAGGAATTAAATGCAACTATTGGCTCGATAAGTGCTACCAAGGGGAGGAAGTATTTAGCTTGGTGAGTTATCAAGCAGCAACCAAATTATTTATCATAAGCGAAATTGTTTACATTCATACATAATATTTTTTTCTCCCAACAAAGTATAATGTACAGCCAAGCGCCATAAGTCCAGTAGCACCTTTGTATTGGCAGTCACTATATTATGATCTGCGCGGACATTTTATGAGTAGGTATTTGAACGCAAAAAAAAATAGTTTATCAGTAAGACAGGATAACTAGAAGAAATCGATGTTAATGTTCAAGAGTTGTAGTGTTATTACAATTATTGCGCTTAACTGTACCCCAAGCATTGGGTTTCCTCCATACATTAAGTAAGTATACCTCACTCCGATTCGATATATAATTTACAAGCTGATGTTAACAGCATGAAATAAGTAATACTTAATTTTTTGCGACAACAGAATAAGGGGGATTAAAATTATAATTATTATGTGTTTTATTCCAATGATGTTAGAGTACCAAAGTATCAACTATCAGTAATTATTGATCAGGTCGATAATTACGTTATATCATTATTATTATAAATGCGCAGTCTATAAAAATGTCAGGTACAACCTGTAAATAATAATACAACAATGTCACATCGCTTAATTCAAAGCTGTTTTTCCTATGACTAATCGATCGCTTCTTATCAACTATGCTGCTTTATTTGACAGCATTACAATTACAACAATAATCGCACCGAATTTTTCTAAATGATTTTAAAAAGTATTGCATAGATTTTGCATTTTAGTTTAGTTTAAATAAATGCATTGTTTCCAACATGATTATTAGAGTACATAAGCGGCCGTTTTATTACAATATCATCTACCTGATCGAATTTCAAGGATTGAAATGTAGTTCATAAAAATAATAAAGAATGTACAAAATGTTTGTGTGACTCCTTTGTGCATGATTTAAAGCCATTGGAATGTTTTTTACATTAATTTAAAACATACTGTTAGTTAGGCATTGTCTATCACATAGTAACCTAAATCTACAACCTCTAGAACAATACTAATTTACTTATTAATTAACAACTATAATAATTAGTTGCAATACTTCAATCATACTAATTATTCAGTTATCTATTTTGATTAATTTAACTGCCAAGACGAGGTATACCATGGATGGCAAAACACAACCTGGATCATGTTTTCAAAGAATTGTATAATAATGTGTGTTATGTTTACAATAGAATATATGTATCTAAAATGATTACCTGTAATTTCACAAATAAATTTCGAGATATGTTTTACAAAAAGGTACACTCGGTCTCTAAATAAAACGTAAACAATCTCTGTACAAGTACAAAAATATATTAACTGGTACATAAAAATATTGATCTCGATAAAATATAATAATACGTCATATTTCACTATGTTAATGCCGTTTCAAAATTAAGCTTTGGTTAATTATTGTACGTCCAATGACAGATCGAATTAATATTACGTACATTCTAAGTATGTAAATGGAATGTGTTAATCACAATTATCAGGTTGACGTGATCTGCATGCATCACAGTATATATCAAATACGGCATCGTTAGTTTACGTTGTGCATCGTTGAAATATAATGGCACATAATTTTGTTAACGCTTACGACGCAACTAATCTACGCTCACCTGTTGAAAGCACATAACAACTTGCATTAAATGTATAACAAAAATAAAATGTCTAAATCGCCACGTCCGATTATAATACTACTCAATCGAACGGTACGTAGAAAAATAAACTTATTGGTTATTATTAATAGCTCATTGAAACATAAATAATGAATAATGTGTAATAAATATTGAATAATTAAGGTACAAGTAGTTACCATTTTCTAGTCTTGATACACATGATATGAAAATTATTCTTAATACTAAAGCTGTTAGTGACCATTACAGAAAAACTAAAAGTTAAACAAAAACTGACTACTAACATAAGTACCTCGATTCCTTTCGGTCAACAGCACATCACTTTGAATTCGACTATAAAATATTGAACATTACAACATTGTGAATAATCATAAATATGACTTCTGTATAAGAATAACGTTATCTGATGATAAAGCACGATACAGAACTGATCGAATTAAAAAAAGCTATATTCTCAGTCCACAAGTGACATTTCTAGAAGCTTTAAAGCTGATCAAATCGCTCAAATGTCCATAAATTTGACAAATTAAGTCACATGACTTATCGAGAACAAATTTATTTATTCATTTGTCATATGGAAAACCAACAGCTATAAAAATGTGGAATAACAATAAGAAAAAAAATATCATTCCTTACATTAAATATCATTTAAGCAATTTCCCATCGTCAACACTTATAGAAATGTCTACAGGGGCAAGTCTGATCCGAATAAAATAGTTTAGGTTGAGGCACATGCGCGTGCATCGCGAACGGGTTACCGACGGAAGCCACAAAAGTGAGCGATTCACTACACTAGCACTTGAAGAAGCAGTAGTCTTTGTTGTGGCTACTGGCTAGCTAGTACTAACTAAGAGTCACTAGTTGTGCAGGTAGCTGGAGTACTGCGGGGCGGCGTAGCCTCGCGGCCGCCGCTACACCTGCGTCACGCACGTCGCCAGCTTGTCCAGCTCCGCCTGCAGTGCCAGACGCTTCTCGCTCTCCAAACTCAACTTAGCCTTCAAATCCTCGATGGCGGCATTGAAAATTGTGTTTTGTACTTCTATTCGCTTTTCAAGGGTTAATATCTAAAACAAAAAAAAAACTTCTCAATCAAATTGGAACACTTCCCGATACAAAGTGGTCAAACGGACGAGCAGTTCCTGAGATTAGTGCGTTCAACCAAACGAACAAATTCTTGAGCTTAATTGTTAAGATACTCACTTTATTATTAAGCTGTGCGATCAACGCATCATTATTCTCAACTTTTTCAGTTTTCACGGAGTGCAATCGCCTCTCCAATGTTCCTGAGCCAGACTTCTCGGCGCCATACGCGTTGGTGGTTGAGTTGATGGTTTTATCTATTGACTTCTCTATCCGTTCGATAGTGCTCGTTCTGGAGGACTGGCGAGCGACTGCTGTAGCTTCGGTCTGTTTGTCGGGTGTGGGGGACTTGTCCAGTTTGAGACTGGAGGGTTTGTCGGCGGCGACCGGGAGGGCCGGTATTGTTGGTACTGTGGTGGCTGCGGGGATGACTGGCGCGGGTGTGGGCGTGGGCGTGGGTGCGGGTGTGGGCGTGGGAGTGGGAGCGGCGGGAGTGGGGGTGGGGTGTGGCGCGGGCGGCGGCGGCGCGGAGGGCTTCTTTATCTCGTCCAGCATTGACATAATAGTTCGCCCTGATGACAGGAAATTCAATTATTAAATATACACATAGATTCTTTTAAAACTGTTTAAAAAAGTCATATAATATATTCGTTTATGAAAATCACTGCCTCCAAAACAATAAAATTATAATTATTCTTCTCTTTCTTATATTTTATAAATAGGTTATTTAGAATTACATGAATACCACTTGGTATTATTTACCTGCAGCGGTAGGTGATTGTATAGGTTTTACCGCGTGAGTCTCAGTATCACGAGGAGCCGGAGTTGCGTCCTTCTTCGAGTCCAAGGAATGGCGCACTTTCGTCTGTTAAACATAATTTTATAAGTTAGACAGTTACTATATCTAAAGTCAATATAAGAAAAAAATAATTCAAGATATTTGATATATTTTATCTAGTTTCAAAAACCTTCAAGCGACCGATTTTTTTTTTAAAAGACGAAGCAACACAATTTTTCACTCAGGATGCGAAAAAACCAAAACTTTTGACATTAGGATTAAGATATTTTGGATTTGTTAATAAAGTTAATTAAATATTTTTACCTCTTCAAAACTCTCCATTATAGATAGTCGACTACTAATCGACGACGTGCTTTTTGACATTTCCATAGAATGGTTAGATCTTTTTTCGTCCAGACCACAGTCTAGGATTCTGTAATGTATATATAAACAAATATTTAGGAGCTACAACACTATAGCCATACACTAACATTAATTATATAGGACACTTGCGTATGGATTTAACAAACTGTAATAGGAACCTGTCAGTGCTGCCGCTGGCCGCCTTGCCGGCCAGGCCAGCGTCCAGCGACACCCTGGCCTTGCTATCGGCCACGAAGCTGGTCTTCTTGGCCTGGTTGAGCTTGAGCTCCTCCATCCACGGCGCCTTGTGTTTCTCCCACTCGCGCGCACGTGGCTTGATCTCTTCCGCTCGTTCAGGACGCTCCGTCCGTTCCGCTTTCTCTGGTGGTTTCTCTGCTGATTATAAAAAAATAATTAAATCACATGTTTCTCATAAAACACAGGACTACTTAGTTCAGCTAAGTTTCATCCTTTATAATAATAACAATCATAGCTCGAAACTTAAGGGAGTTTGGTCTTGGGAAATGTCCTATTGATAAAAAAAAATGTATAAATTAGGAGTGTGTGACTGGCAAGAGAGAAATAAGAAAAGGATGCTCAGGATGATTTTTTATTTAAGTGTTTATCGTTGCGAAGTTCCAAATCAAATGTTTCCTGTCTTTCTCAGCAGTGGGTTATACAACGCTGAAGATGATAATCTGTTTTAAATCTTTAATGTACGCTGACCTTATATCATTTATCTTTTATTTAATACGAGCGTGCAGAGGTAACAAACATACACACACACAAACTCTTGCATTTATAATATTTTAGACGAACGATAAAGACTACGTCGTTGTAGACAACGCTACGTTTTACGAGGAGTGGCTTTTCTACGTATTCTGTATTGTACGAAGCAAGGCCAAGGTTGCGACAGAGACAATGAAAATTAACAAGCTTGCCTACTGAAGCGAGCACAATCGTTGTAAACAGATTACTTAAGCATATTCATGAAATACGCACGCTCGCTATTAGTAATAGTGTAACTACCTTCGTGACCGTTGCTTAATCCTATTTGCTGCGGAGTATCGTCGCGTAGTGCTTGACTGGGCGGCCGGCGGCGTGGTGCTTTTACTCTGAAATTAAATTAATTATGATATATATTTACTGTTTGAAATTATTCTTAACAACAACACTACTAGTTTTTATATAACAATCACCAAATAAACCCTCTATACCTTCCATCAAATTGGAGTCAGGTTCAATAGAAGCAAGTTAGTTGACTAATCAATCATTTTGACTAAATTGGATACAACTTCGGATAAATTTTATACCTATCCTCATACAACAACAAAAGGTGATGTGATTGTAATTTACATAAATAATAATGGCAATAGTTAATGATATTACCCACAGTTATATTAGTTTTTATTTGTATTAACTATACGAGAATCTCCCGAATAAACTACCTATATCATTCACGCACCTTAACAATAAATAATTTACGTAACAGTAACAATTAGACATAAGAGTTGTCCCAAACGTACCTGCCAGCCCTAGGATCGTTAAGTAAAGAGTTCCGTTCCACATGATCAAAAGTATTGGCATTGGTGTTGGTGCTGATGTTGGTGTTGGTGTTGGCGGGTATTGGCGCGGGCTTGCTGGACGCGAGGCCGTCGGGCCGGTCCCACTCGCCGCCGCTGCTGCTGCCGCTACTCGATACCGTTGATGATGACTTCTCTCTGGAATTCATAATGCTTTATGTAGACACTGATTACTTAGTTAAGATAAAAACTCAGTGTTTAGATAAATAAAAAGATTCAACATTGCATTTTCGTAATTTCTTTCCAAAAGAAAATACAATTCGGAGACTGTCGGTTGGAAAATTCGTGACACTCCTACCCACGCCACGGTCCGCGTTTGACCCTCGCGGACCATGACTATGACATACAAATAATATGCATAAAATAGTTTGCATTCATGAGACAATACTCACTTTTCTGTTGAAGATAGCATTTTGTTTTTAAGTCCACTGAATAAACTGCCCACGCCGGATGATGGCGTTGGACTCTTTTTTAATGGCACAGGTGGTTTTTTAATCTGAAATAATAAAAATATACACTGTAAGTAACTGCATAAAAATCCGTTACGTACTTTAAAAAATGATTACGACTCGGGACGCTCCGCAGAAGTGATAACTTAAACTAATCTAAGTTAACTACTGGTGCCGTATGCGTGAGAGTAAGGCAAGCAGACAGAGCGGCGCGTTAGGTTACGAAGAGGTTGAACCTTCCATAAGAAGTTATCACTTCAAAAATCTAAGCGTACAAACCGCGCACCTATCTCATTCACACTTATTTTATTAGCAATGTATAGACCAGATAAAGTAAGTATTGAAAAGATATTAAAATGATTTGAGGCATTTATTGCAAATTGCATGCATATTGCGAACCGTTTCTAATGCTTCTATGTCAAGGGTAGTATAATTTAATCAAGTTTATAAAGCTGAATAAATTAAAATTTTAATAAAACATAGAAAGCCCATATTTATATAATTGTTTGGATATTTTGGACTTCTTATAACATTTAACAGAGAAGAATGTTTTTAGGCCTTAAATAAAGAAAACAGAATCGTCCAGTTGTGTATTATTGCTCTAGCTATTGCCTATATAGATTAACTGTATGCTGTTCAAGACCTGCATCTAAATAGTATGAAACTTCCGTCATCTAACTGTATGGAACATAAAGTTCACTCACTTGCTCCAAAGTTCCATCGTTGACTGTCTCACTGTGTATTATTTTTTCGGATTCACTCTTATTTGTGTGCGTGACTGTACTGTGCGTACTCGTTTCCTTGCTAATTATGTTCTCTTTGTGTGAGCTGTAACATAAAAAATACATTAAAGTAATATCTTCAAGTGTCACAGGCAATTTACGACGCATTCCTTAAAATAATAAAATATATATTCAAAAACCGTTAGGCCATCGGCCTACTTCAAATTAATGTTTTCGAAACCTTGCAAATATTCGTTTTTTTTTTGTGTTTATTACAAGATGTCGTGCCGAATAAGTTGGAAAAAAGTCGTCATTTGTTACGGTGACAACAATAAACCTTGTAACTGTTAATCAATCACTTATCATGTGCCGGTTTCCGGAAATTTCAAAATTTTTAAGTGAAGAATTTGTTTAAACTAAACAATTGCTTCATGTACACTGTTAATTTATTAGAAACAAAAAGCAAACAACAATTAAGGACACTATTATTGCTCAAATCCCTTGCCAGATGATGATATTAACACTGTAATGGTAAAGATCGTACCTTATTTTCGACGTAGTGAGTTCCTTTACTGAGGCGGTTTTCTCGGAGTACTTGTTTAGAATAGGGTAGATAGGGGTTGTTTTGGCTGGCGGTGGTCGATCTGGCTTCTTCTCCTCCAAATCTGTTGTTGCTACTGAAATTAAAGATAGGAAAAACATAAGCTTTTTTGCTGGAAATACAAAATATTTCAGTTGTGGATGTATAGGGAATCTATACCCAGCAGTCGGTCTATACTAGAGGTATAAAAAGGAGTACCATTTTTAAGGCTGCGACAGCGTTTCTATGGGAATTCGTTGAACTACAAACTACTACTGATCTGAACTGAACTACTACTGAACTACAAAGATCATGTTTTAACTAACTCAAAGGCAATCTAAACATTATGCTATATTTGCATAAACATAATTATTATTAAGGCTTGCCAGTGTCAATTATGATAATAATATTATCCAACACAAAAAAATATAAGATTATCAAAACAGACCAATGAAAAATTAATTTATACATCGAACTTTACATCAAACGATATAAAATACATTTGTCAAAAAAAAACGATGACAGCGATCCTTTTTAACCGACTTCAAAAAGGAGGAGGTTATAGTGGTAAATATCATAATATATAAAGTACATATAAGTAATATATAATTAACAATAAAATACAATCAATTCTAATTCCTGAATAAAACCAAAACACAATATTCAACTAATAGCTTTTTTTTTTCACTAAAATACTCCACTCACTTTCAAAACCCATTTTAATAAAAACACAGGATAGTCGAAATCTGTCACAAGGTGCAACATTAGTGTTACACCAACGCGGATCGTGAGGCAACTAGTTATAAAAAGACAGTGTCGAGATACAGCGTGGAGCGGCCAGTTACGCAAAATCACGACTTAGCTCGCAAGTCGCAACCTTCATGAGAAATGTCAATAGCAGAACATCGAATACTAAACCATAGTGGGCGGACTGTTTACCAACAGACTGTATGTCTGTTTGCGCATTCAACGCTAGTTTTCGCGCGCTAACTAACAACAACGATAATGTTATTGTTTTAGATGTTATCTACGCTTTAAGATCATATTAAAAAGTTTAACTAATGTCAAATTTTTAATGCCTTACGATTTCAAGGCTAAAATCTATGTTAGATTTTTACTAATATCACAAAAAGATACATTTGTATTTTTGCAATGAATAAACATATAAACTAATGGACCGATTTCACAATAATAATTATAATGCTACATTACCCTTGAGTAACATAGGCTATATTTTATACTAGAAAAAAATTAAGGATCGCGGGCGGAGAAGCAGGCAACCGCTAGTGTATAAATATTCCACAAAAACTAGGCCTCCTGATAACCCATCCAAGAGATCAGTCCAGTATGAAGATCTCCGCAGATGATTTATTAGCAAGCCTATCATTTTAATCAAGTGTCGTGTTACGAAAGCTTTTAACAAAGACTCTTTGTTTGATTAAAAAGAGTTTGGTTCATGATATATCGTAGGTAGTATTTATTTCGTTTATTGCAACACCGATGCTGCTATATTTAACGCTATCATTCATACATATTTTATAGTATCTACGTAGAATGTGTGTAGAATACTTATAAAAACATATTTGGAATTGATATTAGGCTTACATTGTGACATGCATAAATTATTTATCTTGCGACTTGCAAGAACTTTCGTCATTCGAATTAATTTAAGAAAAGAGCATTTAAGGTCTTTCTGGTATCGCTGGCCTTGAGTTAGCGTATTGATTGAGAAAAATACTTACTTCATATACCTACCTACATGACGTTTAACTCACGTTCACCCGACTAGTTTACGAGGGTTCGTGAGCTCATCACTACAATTAGTTGGTATTTATTATATCATTGTAGAATACATTTGCGATGAATATTGTGTTTCTGCATTTCCTAGATGAATGCTAGGAGGCTCTGATATGCAGGCAATACTTCCTCCAAGACGGTACTAGGTATATGTACTGAAGAATTCTTTGACATTAATTTAAGACTATTTTTAAAACATCTTTAATCCAAATACACTGTGTTCCTAGAGACTTTACAACTACAACCTCGACATCGAACTTCTAATGAAAAAAAATCTTAAAATCTTTCTGATATTACCAAAACTTAAAATAAGTATTTAATTGGCAATTAGAAAATCTATATATGAACCGGTATCATACAAATTCATTAAGCAACTACGAATTGCTAATTATGTAATCAATTAACCAAACCGCTTTTCGTACTAGGTCAAAATACTGGTGATTTACAGTATCTCAATAATTTATATTATCAAAATAAATTGATTCTTCCAACAATACATTGAATGACTAATATAAAAACACGTTTTGAGTTAAGTATCATCACATTAGTCAAGTATTTTTAATACTTACACTCTATAAATATAATCAAGGTAGGTGTGGCGATTACATCAGTTAACATTGATACAACTAAAACGGCATACAAATAAATAGCTCCATATAGCCATTATATTATGGTCGTTTACTATAAATTTGTAACAATGGCGTGATCTAATATACTAAATGTTGTTATAACACTTTAAAGCAATTCTGTCATTAATTTATTCGTGAAACAGACTATTTAATTGACACTTTAGCACGATAAAAAGTGACACTCGGTACAATGTCAAGTCAATTGGACTGCGCTTGCAGTTCAACGCTGCGGATATTCTAACTTTGTTTATTTTTTTATTAAATAAGCTTGACATTCTGTTTCCTCACTCAATCGTTTCGTTATAGGAAAACTATTATGCACAATTTGCTAAAGATCAACAGTATTAGTAACACATATTATATTCAAAGATTTAGTAGTGCAACTATTTCGGATGGGGGAAGGCAGATCATTCAGATAATTATATTAGAATTGCATTTAATTACTAATGTATAATTAAATAATTGAAATAATTACGAATACCTTTTTGCATTTTCAATACCGCAAATAAAGTGATATAATATCTATAGATTTTCGCATTTCAAAGAATATCAGTTAAAAATCTGAGTGATTCATCATCATCATCAGCCTATAGTCGTCCACTGTTGGGCATAGGCCTCTACTATGGGGAGATTAAAGCATATGAATAAATATAGATATCTTCAAAATCTATGTGATAATGAGTCAGAATATTTGTAACACCGTAATCTTACAGATCATGAAAGAAAAAAGTTATTATAATATGTTTAGAAAGCCCAATATTTTTCTAAAATGCTTTCTTTTCTATCGCCTAAAAACAAATCTACTACAAACCCAAAAATAGTCGATGGAGTGGTATAGGGTGATATATAAGGTGGCAACAAAACAATTTTGAATGTCACAATTTTGTGTTTATGGTAGAGAAATCTTAACTTGAAAGGGCGGGAAACTGAGCAAACATCTAGAGTGAAAGGAGGTGAATTTCAAAATGAGTCGCTAACATCGTAAGGTAATTAAAAGCGTGTGTATTTTATGACATCCAACGACACAAGATATTATTTTATTCGAATATGTAGATTGTAGGTATATTGTTAGACAATTGAATAAATTTTAAACTTTCAATAACTACTTATCTTTACATAGTTTAAAACAAGGTTGTTCTCGCTGTATGTACGCTTAGATCTTTTAAACTACGCAACGGGTTTTAATGCGGTTTTCAGCACTAGATAGGTTTATTCGGGAGGAAGGTTCATATGTATAATTATTTGCATTTATTCCTGCGCTACCCGTGCGAAGTCGGGGCTTCGCTAGTTATAAATAAATACTTATTTTGAGACTAGAATTGTAAAGTAATCTGATTTTTTTTTATTAGTTGAATACTAACTTGCAAGTTGAATTATATAACTGATTACAATAGTCAGCCTTAAACAATATGTACTTATTGATGACGACCTCCGTGGTCGAGTGGCGAACACACCGGTTTTTAAGGTGTCGCCAGCTCTGAGGTCCCGGGTTCGATCCCCGGACGGGTCAATGTAGAAAAGTTTTTTCTACATTGACCCGTCCGGGGTCTCGGGTCTGGGTGTTTGTGGTACCTTCGTTGTCTCTGATTCCATAACACAAGTGCTTTAGCTACTTACTTTGGATTCGGAGCAATGTATGTGATATTGTCCACATTTACATTTACATTTATTACTTGAAATATCTCTATTCAAATATTCTATAGTACATTGAAGTCTTGTTACATATAGCTAAGTTGAGTGCGCGCTTATAACTACTCTGGGGAACAATACCATAACAATAATGCGCAGATTGCTATTCAAGACGTTATGGAGATGATGCAATACACTATTTTTGGATTCCTTTTATATTTTCTAAGTGTGGAGATATAAATGGATTTTAATTTATCTCTTAATGAAATTCTTAGAGCACAAAATTTTAATTAGAGTTAAAAAAATGGAAATTTTGCAAGCAAAACGCCTGGAAAACTTAGCTTGCAAAGTAGTCTTCAGATTTTAATACAAATAACAAAAATGAACCTGTTCTGATGATAACCGTTTGCCAACCGGGCGAAACCGCATGACCAAACCGCATACATAATATTCAAAATGATCTTACCTGCTGGCAACAGCTGTACGAAATTATCGGGGAACAGTCCGACCCGACCGTGTAGTTCGCCGCGCCACCAGCCCCGGTCGGGCGCCTCCTTAGACACGATCGTCACTATATCCCCTTCAGACAGCGTCAGCTCATCCTCATTCACCGCCGAGTAAGGGAACAGCACGCGACAAAGCTCCTTCACTGTATAACAACAAAGGCCATAATTGCTTGACTGATTTTTGTAAAATTGTACGTCATTTACAATATACAGTCTACCTCAGCGTCCACTCATACTCTTTCTGCTGAGGACAGGAACAGCTCGCGATAAGTTCTTTCACTGTATACAATAAAGTTCTTTATTGCTTGACTGATATTTGTTAGTGTGTACGTCATCTACAATATACAGTCGACTATTAGGCAATTATCGATGATGGAATATACTGGCATAATTACTTTAGCGAACCGTACGGCTTTTATGATTAGGTACTTTATTACTATTTAATAATTAGTAGAAGTTTTATTAGCAAAGCATGTTGTCCTTCCTCGGGGATTTTTTTAAGAAATACCTACTCAACGTCAGCGGGAAAGCAGATGGAGTTCACTATAATTTTGTATACCAAGACAAATAATGAAAATGAATTAAACAGTAAGTTATTGTTTCTTAACTTTATCGTGATTAAAACAGACAACAAAAGGGACTTTATCGTGACGAACAATAATACTACTGCTCCAACATTGTCAAACTTCTGAATAACACAAGGATTCAATGAATTGCTTATCAAGCTTATCAAACTTAAAGTCATTATGTGTCGGAAGCTATTTCATGTAGGTATACTTTGTAAATTACACTCACGTACCATTTTGTTAAAGGAAATTAAAAAACAACGACACTGTCAGCATAAAAACGATACACAATTCACACGCAAATTTTAAACAAACGGGGATTATCAACAGAAGTTGTTGAACACCAAAATGATAAGCGATGCGTCCCCTTCAACACGCAGTCAGTCAATTAATGTAAATAAAGGTATATACCAATGAGACAGAATGACGAACGAGCTTTGTATGAGCACCTATACATGGTTTATTAACGTGACTCAGAAGCCCTATGAGAAAAATCAGAGAACATAAATGCCGCAATACTTCTATTGTAAAATCTAAACAGGAAATAATAAGACGGGATTCCATAATGTTATATAGTATTTACTATACATAATTATGCAATTAAAATTATCCGTAATACAACAAATAAAAGCAATATATTCGATAAACATAAATACAAGTAATAAGGAGTAGCTGGTGTTTGTCGTTTCGACAGCAAATGCTGATAATTAAATCCTTATTCAACTCACATTATGACTGAGTTGCTATTATCTTTTCTATCCCCTGAAGTAACTAAGAAAGTTTATTATAGTATAACTTCCCTTTTTAACCGACTTCGAAAAGGAGGAGGTTATATGTTCGGCGTGTCACTATTTTTTATTGTGGTATAATTTACCTTTTAATTTATCAAATAAAGCTAAAGTAAGAAGTAGGTACTAACCTGGCTTTGGAGGTAGAGCAGGCGCTGGCTCGAAAGGCGGTGCGGGCTGCGGAGGGTCCAACATCACGACAAAGTTCGAGGGGAACACTCCAATCCGACCCTGACGACGACCTTGCCACCAACCCTCTTCTACCTGCACATTAACACAATTTTACATTAGCCTAATGAAATAATTTATATAATTAAATTCAATATGTACCTAAATATCACCAAACAAACTTGACCTTTATGAACAAACTTGTAAAACAGATGGGGACTTGCAAAACACAATATTTTTAGAAGCTATATTTTTAACACTCCTAGTTTTACAGTATTCCTTTTACACTCACGAAAGGCAACTAATTCTAAATATCAAGTTAAACACATTAAAAAACAATTACCCATTAGAGCACGTTGTCGTTTATAGCATTCTTTTAAGTATTATTATTACCTTGGCTAATGATTATGATCCAACCAAGTGTAATTGATACATTTATTGTGTACTTTAAATAGTGCAATCGTTAGCTATTGAGTGTATTGTTATAATGTAAAGTGCTTTTTGTGAATGTTTGATAATGGGTCAAGTTTCAGCCTTATTGCTATACTTGTTACTTATTTCTGTGCAATGTGCAACCATTCTGAAAGTAAAAGCTAAGTTTTAAAATGTATTTAAAATAACAGTATTTTAAGAACTAATAGAGCAAGGGAAGATTTAAATGACAGGTCTCTATTCTTAAATAGGTACAGTGAAGGTTACCAATGTTACGTAATGCAGATGACTAACTAATGTGGAAAGCCTTCTCATTTTGGATATTATTTAATTGATAATTTACGCAAACTCCTGGTTTTACCGATGTCTAAACATCCTGTGGTAATAAAATTGTGTCTGTAGTAACACGACGAGCCTCGTTTACATATACATACAACTAGTACTAAGCAATCAGACTTGTAGTTGTAATTCAATACGTACATGCAGAGAGCATTCAGGATAACATTTAAATTCAATTACCTCTCCGAGTACTTCGAGGACGTCACCGACGCACAGTGGCAGTTCATCCGGGTTCGCTGGCTGGTAGCTGAACACCGCCCGGCATCGGCCCTGCACGCCCGCCGGTCTAGACAACAATACGTCACTATTTACACACAACTTTCACATACACACTTGGACATATGAGTTCATATGTAACAATATGCTCCGACAGTAAAGAAATACTATGGTTTTCTTTTATTTTATGGTTGATACCGCATAACTTAACAACCACGCGTTGTGCCAGTTTTGTACGGAACAATACGATGAGAATCAAGTTTAAAATTAGCATCATTGGAAACCCAAAAATTAATCCAGTTCAGTATGTTAATTTTTTAATTAATTAAGATTTTTTGTTACATAATTTTAATTACGAGTTTATTTATAAATATTTAGGATCCGTTATTTCTCGATTATTGATACGCTAAGATATCTAGGGTTATTGGCAAAGCACTTATAATTGTATGTATATTTATTTAAACTGTCGTTGGTGTCGCTAAATTCTTTATTTAAAACGGATAATTAATTCTTGTTAAGTAAGCTAAAAATAAATAAATAAGTTTGTATTACGAGTGGGTTCACGTCGGTAGTGCAATGGGTGGAATTCGAACGCGCGTCCACATGATCGCAAGCCCGATGACTTAGCGATTAAGCTACTGTCGCTTAATTTGGGGACAAAGGCAGTAGTACATAAGCAGCACCCTAACCCTCAGTTCGTAATTTGAACTAACGACCCATGTGCCACTTTATCATTCAAGCATCAATCGCTTAACGTATTGGTGAAAAACTACTGACAAATAACTCTGGACAAATTGGATCTGGACCTTACGGTACGTTATCATTAATAATAAGAGTTGTGAAGGTCAGATCGCGGTCGCTCCTTTTACAATACAGATGTCAACTGAAGCCGATATGACAACGTCCCGCGACTTTAAAACGAAATGACATCCATAAAAATCTGTAAAATTATTCCATTGATGAGCTAAAGCAGATCTTGGTATTTGAAAAGTCAATTTATCACATATTGAAACGTCAACTTAATTTGTGAAGCAAAATAATACTTTGTGAAGTCATCGATTGCTCATAACATAGTAACGCAGTGTGAACAACTTTATAATCGTGACTAAAACTGGTTCCGATAATAAATTATAATAGACATACAGTGTACTAAGAAATTTATTTTCTCTACACTTAATATTCTGAACTGAAAAGTAATGTTCTTTTAACTTCCAATTGATTTCAATCGTTCTTGAACCCCGTGAGTTATGGGCTTACATTTTTAGCAAAATTAGCACAACTGTTATAAATGCGACATATTTTAAAAACTATCTAAATGACGCTCTTAAACTAGTTTAAAATGTATTACAAAGATCTTGGAATGTCAGTTAACAAAGCTAGTTTTGAGTTTCTTGTGATTCTCAGATCTGCCCCTTTGACCTGACTGGCGGAGTTTTCTTTATCAAATAACAATCTAATTCCAGTTCATTTAGCAACACAAAGCTGCGTGATTTTATTTAAATTACGTCATTTAGGGAGTGTTTATTGTGTAGCCTTTTTATTTAAGGTCCATTACCTGCTGTTCTAACAAAACAATATTTTTTAAGACCAGCGAAAAGGCTTACAAGTTAAAGAGATATGCCTTAAATTACCAACAGCCCAACGGGTAGTCTTCTGAATGACATCATTTTACTAGGTGATAATTCGTCACTAAGAGGTTGCCATGATTTAGTGTTTTCTATTACAAACCGAGTTAGGTGCACTAGTATAAAACTAGATATTTTTGTACTGTTAAGGTTTTTAACCTGTACCATTGATTGATTATATTTCATTTTAGCCAATAACAATACTGTCATGAAGGAGGCTTCACTCTTGGCGAACGTTGTCATTTCAACGTTTTATTAGCATTTAGAAGCATTAACCTCGAACAGTTAACCTCTATAGAAGTTTTCACTGCTGTACCGGATTATCGGCGAAACTAGAAAACTCTCCAGTTAGAATTTGCACGAATGTTTTCCATCTTCCTTAGAACTTCACACAATATGTTAATGCAGTTTGCACAAAGATTTCTTCTTGCAAGTACCACATACCTCAACTTCTTACTAAAGTTACTAATATTGATGACTTTACTATCCAACTTAAGACAGACGAAAATATCACTAGGGCCACACAACAAACACTGACTAGCGGGCCGCGTCTTATCGCGTTATCCGAACTGATTAGATAGTACGCGCAGTCATTATTATACTACTAATCGAAAGTATAATTTAAAAACCATATCAAATAACTATAATATAAGACTGCTGTTCTAACGCGACTTTCGCCGGAAGCTATATTAAAAACACCCAGACAACGTCCCTTATTTCTAATGATTACAATACTTAAGAAAATACCTTGTCTGTTTAGGTTGTAGTGTGAAACTAAGTAACTGTATGAAGCATACATTTTGTATTTAGTCGATCTTTAAAAGAATGACATCACTGATTGTGTTAGCAAGACGCGTATGACTAAATTAAGTGGTTAACTTTATGTGTGTGACATACGGTAGAAACTGATTCTTTATGTAGGTACGTTTGTACACAATTATTGACTGCAAAGAGCATTAGTATATTTTTATTTATTTTTATACATTATTAGCAATGTGGGTCGCACATCAAACTAGTATTAGTACCCTTCGTGCTAAGCTATTATAGATGCTTGTGTTACGAGTGGATTTACGTCGGTAGTGTAATGGGTGGGATTCGAACCCGCAATCACATGATCGCAAGTCCTACGCCATAGCCATTTAAGCCACCGCCGCTTCAATTATTTTAACTGTTCTCGGTATAGTTTTATATTGGAAGAAATATTTCTTGACTACTTGCTTAATTAACCGATTTTAAGGTGCGGTAGTAATAGGTAGCATTGTTGTCACTTGAACGAAAACATTCGATGCATGATATTTTGATAAGGGATATTCAATTTCAATTGTAACTTAAAACTACCTAACTACAGCTTCTATTGTCACCAGTAAACGTATCAAATTAATCATAAAATTAGAACTATGATTCAGCCAGTGTCATAAATTGATAACCACCTCGTTTATTTTAATCAATAATTAAAATCAACAAACAATATGTATACAAATTGAGTTGCATTAATAATTCTTTGTTTGATATGTGTGTCAGTATACTAGACATCAGACACACATGGTAATTTTATATCTGTACACAAACCTGTTCCGTAAGAAATGTTTCTAGGCAGAGCAGGATAACGAACAAAGTTGAGACTACATAACTGTACCGGCGACCTTAGCAAACCTACGTAAATCTTTCTCGTTGTTATTGAACTTTGACATGGTCATAATGTCGCAGTGTAATAAGTTTAAGGTCTGGTAATGTTATAGGTAGTAGAACTATTTCACAGTAGCCATAAAAATATAAAGCCCCTTATTTCATGCAAATTTGTGTTTCTATAAAGGTTAGATACACATAGCAAAAATTCAGGCAAATGTGATCAACGATTTACATTTAAGGCTTATGCTACACTCGCTGCGATGGCTCAATAAATTCTGGCTTAATAAATCGGGGCCACCGACGAATTGTCGTAACACTGAGAAGAGTTAAAGAGTCCGCTAATATTGAGTAGAGTTGCGACTGCACTCAATATTACACTTAACAGTTTAATTCATCATTGTTGAGAAGCGGTAAACGAACAGCGTACACGGAACTGACTTCCAAGATTGTACAGGAACTATGAAGAAGGTAGAGGCGTTTATATACGAATTATTTATTATAAAAATATTCAAAAGCATAGTATGTATTCGTCTTATTCAATATTACGATCTCATTCATACAAGGTTGAAGGGCCCGACCCTTCAACCTTGTATTCATACCTAAGCAAATGTGACTTTAAAAGCTCCATGTGTTCACTTAGATATCCTAAGACATTACTGCCTAACGGTAAAGGAAAACACCGTAAGAACACTTGGATTAAATATGAGCAAGAATGGTAAGCATCGTCATACAGGCAGGTTTATATAAAATATTTACTAGCTGCATTTCTCGGTTTTACCCACGAAAATAGTTTTCGTTCCCATATGACCTTTTTACGTTTTTTTTTTATAGTTATTCGGTCGACGGAGACAATCGGTCCAATCATCCGTTCTTGAGTTATAAATTGTATAACTAACCCAATTATATTTTATGTAGATCTATAGAATTTCCAACACAATAATATAATTATAAGTTGGTACCTAGCACTTGGATATAGAACGAGAAAAATGTAAAAAGATTCCAATAGACAGATCAAATATATTTTTAAATACATTCCGGGTATGTTTTTTTTTCCTAAAGCATCGTAAATATTTTTTTTATTTTAATATGATATACCTTTATCCGAATATTTTGCAAACAGTTTGCCTTCGCTGAACGCTTTTATTATTATTACATTTTCTGCTGTACTTTTGCTTGATATCAAACCTACCTTTTTTGTAAGGAATTTTAATCAATACCAAATCCAACCTATGCAACTGATTCTGTAGTCGCGATAAGACAACGTAAAAAGATTACCTATCACACCTTTAGTTTATTTATTTATTAATTGGCTATCGTTACTTATTTCTGATAACGAACATGTGCATTATGCGCCTTTGTGGCACACTGACTCATTTAAGTAACTATTTATTTACATATTTATTAAATGCATTAAGTAACTATTTATTTACGTGTTTATTAAATGCAATGCCTTTAGACGCGGAGTCGTTGGAGAAGTTGAAAATGATGAAATGCCGCGCTTGACTTAGGTTGTCGAGTAAAAATTGAGCGCGAAAATGACAATGATGAATTCGTGTCCAACGTTATCGCGGCAACCAGTCTGAACCAGTAGTCATGTGCTGTCATTTCTATTTGCTTAGACAATTTATCAACACCTGAATATCAAAATATCACCTGAAATATGGCGTTAAGCCTAATGCCAAGTAGCATTAAGTACCTCACGTACAAAAAGTTTTAAATAAAAGATTATCTCTATTTACCTTGGATTCTCATGATCGAGAACCGAAACGAAGTTATCGGGGAACATTCCCCGCCTTCCACGGAGTTCGCCTCGCCACCAGCCACCGTGTAGCCTCTCAACATCCCGCAGAACGTCGCCAGGCCTGATTGTCAACTCGTCAGATTCAGACGCGTCGTACGCAAAGTTCACCATACATGACACTGCAACAACAAATACATTGTTAAGTGTCACCTTGAATGTGTAATTGGACACATGATATGTTTTCTAATTAATCTTTTGCTTTATGTTAATGACTATTGAAAACCGTTTAGTATGAGATGCAGAATACATGTTCCCCACACCACACCTATTCTTTTTTTTTAATTATTGTTTTCTGATTTGTTTACTTTTTTTTTTTTTAATTTGAGGTCTATAATGGCATAAAACTTTATATCTTTTTTTTTAGTGAATCATTGCTTTTATAAGAATACAAAATATACTTTAAATTTCATTACGTGTAACACATTATAAAATTTTCGTCATGACAAAGCAGTATTAAAAGGTACTGAGTAATTTCTTAAGATATAAGGTAAGTTAAAATTTATTTTTACAGGTTCAGCTATCATTAATAAAACATAAGAGCATAATCCTAACTTATGGATACAAATAAAATTTAAGTTGTAATGTACTTTTTTGTGTATTTGGAACAGCAAAATTTAAGACTTATAAGAACATAAATAAATAATTATCACAAATTTATAAAAATATTTAGGATTTATTTTGTTGTTTAAAGTAAAATGAAAGTGAAAAAGATAATGTTCATTTTGTTCACAACAGAATCCTTTGAGGTAACAACAAGAGATTTTAATGGACTAAGTACACATTACAATTTATTACCAAAAAAAAAATGTAATCTACAGCTGAGAAAAGGCTTTGCTACTATTCTGACCCTTTTATATAAAATATATATATTTAAAATTGAAATTATTGATTTAATAAGATCTATTATTGTTTTACTTTATTCCTTTGAAAGTTATTTTTTTCTTGTTAATTTTGTTTTGATATTTCTGTAATTTCAAAGGTAAGGCACTAGGACATGTGATCGAATGTTATTATTGAAGTAAAACTTCTTTAGGTGCGACTAGGGAGTAACTCAGATTTTTTTTCTGACGGAAGTAACGCTCTGTGTAGTTTCCGCCATTTAAAAATAATAATTGAAGTAAAACTTCTTGAAGTAAAACTTCTTTAGGCGCGACTAGGGAGTAACTCAGATTTTTTTTTAAGTTAATCATTTCAGTGATATATGTCTTCAAATAAGTTTTACTTCAATCGCGCGTAAAGGTTACACGCACACACTTTTTTTTCATTTGTACAGGTGCAACCATACTCTTTTTCCTGTTATGTAATTAACTCTGTAAATAAATTCACTTAAACTTACTTATCATCATATCAATAATTTCTATCAAATCCAGAAATTAAGATTATCATTTTATCAATCATAATAGCTCTATTTTATACAGCTTGGAATACATAATTTAAAGTTGGAAACATACTAACATTTTATAAGAGCATATTTATTTAAATGTTGTTTTTCATTTTATCAGAATCAGTAGTATCTGTTATCATCAGGCACCTTACACAACACAAGATAGTATTCAGATATAAAAACAAATATTACACCTAATTTCATTAATACATTAAGATGAGATTTCAATGTTTTGAACTGTTACTGTATTATAATTATTATTTTCTAATCAAAACATAACCTGTACCACAACAATAATTTTACAGACTGCACCCATAAAATGAAAAAATGTTATGTAAAAAGTGATGTGTGTCTTAATTTTAAAACAATAAAAGGTTCTAACCCAGCATGTTACTTTACGATTACAAAGGCTAGTCGCGCTTTGCTTATTAGTATTTAACATGCACACGACATCACAATGCCAGCAAAATGACTCATACTCTAACAGAGAAACACTAAGACAGGAGCAACAGTTGTATATATCAAAAACGTACTGCTATTTGCCCATTTCAATTTGTCTTCACGGCAAATCTAAGGCGATAAGAAAGTCATCAAAACATGATAAGCTCATTTTCGTCGTACGACGCCCGATAGAGCAACATAATATTTTAACTATGCTTATTAAACGATCCATACGCAAAATTATTGACGGCACATGGTAATTATAAGTTTAGGACAACATACGTCAGCTCAATTCATGTCGCAAGTCTCGCAAGATACAGTTATTCATACACAAACAAGACTTAGACCTTTCCAAGAGAGACGAAGTACTCACCCTTCTGATTTGCATTTGTCTCCATTTCGGATATTATGAACACATCACATTATCACAAGAACATGACCCATAGAACAGTCGAAGAACCACTTTGTTTCCTAATTAACAAAAATGTTCACTATATTTTACTAGAATTAGGACAAACAAGCGTGTGTAAGAGAAAATCTCACTGTTTTTGATTTATGTCAAACTTTTTTTTTAACGCGTGTTGTGATTTGTTTAGATCGGGCTTAGAGGCTTTTAGTCTCTTTCCTGTTCTGATAATATTCTCGATTATGATTCCTTTATTTTTAACTTTCCGGAATTCGGTCAGTTACTAATTTAGTTATTACCATATGCCTAGAAGTTGTGTGTAACAATGCTCATAAAATTTTGAGGCAATGGCAATTAATGGCAAAACTTTGTGGATGATAAAAGTGTGATGCCTTTATCCCACTTTAGAGCACTGGTTTTTGAGGCTGTCATTGTATTGTAGCACTAAGAGTGCGTCTACATGATGCGTTTATTGGGTGGCACCGCAGTCCGCACTGCAATTAATTCGAGGTGCCACACAGGTGGTACGACCGACACCGCAGTAAAACGCTGTCAGTGCGGGGCCACAAATATTGAGCGAAAGATTTAATGCAGGTCTTTCTTGTAGATATAACGAAATCAATGTCAATATTATCGGTACGTATCGTAATAAAACGAGGCGAACCGGCGCCGCAGCGCATGAACTCTCCCCGCCTCGACTCACCGGTCAGAAAGCGGGGCGCCTGTGGTGCGACGCCGCACACAGGCACACGACCCAATGTATCGTGTGCCAATGTATGTTACCCCAGCAGGAAAGTGTCTCCTAGAGTGGTTTCACTAATTCGCTATCGCATGCATGTACACTTTTGAAACTTTAAATGGTATATAATAATAATTAGAAGTGTCAAGAAGGACCAAATGCAGTTTTCAGCGAGTTTATACGTTTTCCCATTTAGGTTTAGCTACGATTGCTTATCGGGTTTTCGAAAAATTGCGATTACGTACTTGAAAATTATAAATATTTTCCTAAATTCCTTTCTGTCACAAATACGCACAAATTAAGAGCTACTCGTGTACGTTTATTCTACAGGGGCGCACTTAACGAAGGTTTTAGAGGTACACGATTCTGCACAACATTACTCCAACCGGAAATGCTGTATGTCGAAAACCTGAAGACACACAAATTATATTTTCGGCGCACACTTTTGCACAAATATAAGCTCTCTGCCCAGTGCCCATGCGCAATATTTCCTGCTAGAAAAACGTTACCCTAGCAGGAATCGTTTTCCGTTTGTTTTCTTTGGCAAGTCGCATAAATTCTATATGTAGCGCACATTTATAGAAAATAACGCACTAAATATACGTTCCACTCATATCGCTCTAGGAGACACTTTCCTGCTGGGGTAAAGTTACCGTGTGCCATGATATAGTGAATTGTATGCAGGATGCCGTTGCGACGTCGCACCGCACCCTTTACACAACGTGTGGCAGCACCGTTAATACTTACTAATATTATAAATTCAAAAGTAACTCTGTCTATATGTCTATTAAGTTATACTACTAACCTACATTGTACGACCACTAATATATCGGCGTAATATGAGTTCTTAAATAGCTAAAATATGTCATATTATGTTTCGTTGACAAAAGAAATATGTTGACTCGTACATATATTAAATCAAAAGTAATGTTTATTCTGGTTAAAAACATAATATTAGGAAATAAATTTCATAATTGAGGCAGCCCTACGCTCTACTGGTTGCTTATCTATGAACCCGGCTCCCGGGTTCTTGGGCCTAGGAGTCCCGTTACATCGCCATCGCGCCGATGGACTCGGCTGTCGGGTTGTTATGCATTTTTGAGTAATATTTTGTGGCATGCGAATTGCATGATGCAAAATGGGTTTGGCAGTGAAAGTGTTAAGCTATCACGCCTAAACTACTTAACCGATGTAAATTTTTAAATGAAATTTACTTTTTTCCGCAATAACTGACACCTACGCGGACGGAACCGCGGTTTATAGGTAACTAGTTACTCATTAATTCGCTATTACTCCTTCTTAGGTAAATATACTATTGTATTCTTTTGTTGTTGGGGTCCGCCGTCAAACCTCCAACTAAAACTATAACTAGCAAAAGCAACTAATATTTGGCCCATCCCGGTACTCAAACCTGAGGCCTCGTGTGCGAAAAGCTGAAAAATGGGGTATGAACAAAAATAAACTTTATAATAGAGACTTATTTAATTACAGTAATTACTAGGAAGTTATTTAACCATTCTGAATCTAGTCTAGCAATTTAAAGGAAACCACTTAAATGTAGTAAAACTACAGAAATTCAATAATTTTTATTTAACATCAACATAAATTAAAGGAATCTACAAGTACAACATTATTTTATTATTCACTTCCTCAATGATCCAGCTGAGTCAGGAGGGATGCCAAGCTCTGAATCAGTGTAGGTGCTTGGGTCAATATATGTGAATTCACCCTGCAAAAAAGGATACCAACTTCTGAATTTTATGTTCTCCAGTCAAATTAAGAAAGATTATGGTAATAGGCATGAAAAATCTGATTGCCATACACAGACAAATTTTTCAAACAAAAAAAAAAAACCATTTAGTTTATCAGTTAGATGATATTTTTTTTTTACTTTAACATATCAATCAAGGTCTGGTTCAAGGTGGCACGGGATAAAGATGTATAGATGGACTTGGAGGAGGCCTTTGCCCAGCAGTGGAACAGGACAGTATAGGCTATGGGAAAAAAAAACAATCAATAAAAATTTAAAAGGTGTTTTAAGGTACAGGAAGCTCCAGGAGAGGTGTTTTGTGACGTCAACTTCTAAAAGCTAGATTAAATATTTTGTGACGCCACATAACATTTCCATTCGCTGTATCTTTATAATATTTACGAGACAAAAGAAAAAAAAAATACTTAATAGAACCTAGAAAATAAACCCTAATCCCTAATGTCAACTGCAGAGCATATGAATAACTTCCTTTCACTGAACCTTCCTGAATAGTCCAGTCCTTTTTCTATAGATAGGTCTCTTGCAAAATTGTTAATTTCTTCTATATTATACACATAGCAAACTATAAAGTTATGTAGGATACACCATCACAGCTGTTAATAACACATTCCTGTTATAATATTACCGAGTCACAAATTTCAGTAGTAGAAACAAGTTACTACTATAACACGCAAATAAACAAAATATAATACTCCCATTGTTTACAAGCATAATTTTGTTAGTGTGGACTACAAAACTATCTAGTTTGCTGTGTGTTCAAGCTAAGTAATATGTTAAACATTATTTTTTAATATTTCTCTATAAAGAAGACAATGGCTGATCATTGCATATGCTTGTTGATGGGTTTTTGAATTCCCTTAATACTTAAGTACATTTCTAAAAAATTAAGTTAGTGAAGAATTTGCATAAAATAAACTTTGACATACAAAAATATGGTCTGGCTCCGAAAAACAATGGTATAAGATCCACCACCAACAGACAGCTCCAATTCCTTCAGCTAAATAAATTACCCTCTTCGATGGCAAAGGAGGTGGTACTCGGTATGACCATACCCTGTGGAGTAGAAAATTTAATGATAAAATACATCTTCTTGTTAACGTGAAGAAGAGATACTTTCAACATGAATTAAAAGGCTACCAGATGAACATCAATGCATTGATTTAGAAATTGTAAAAACATGAACAGCCTCTTGTAATTTCATTCTACATAATACTGAAATAGTAATTTTAAATTTAATTGTGTAATGACATAACAGGCAACTTACCCATGGCCCGAGTTTCTTTTGGTTTGTTTTATATTATCAGCTGCATTTCTTAGGTTACGCAAGAGAACTGCTCTTGTAACTAGACTTCTAGTAAGCATTTTGAGGTAAATAGGATGGTTTTGACCAAAAATACAGTCAACCAAGTGTGTTTTGCTGAAGGCAGTGGAAAATACGTCTTCCGAGCATTCCAGACTTCCAGTTTACAAAAAGTTACATATTTTAGCATGACCTGCGACTTGCGAGGTACTTCTAATAACACATTTTTATTATAGATTTAGACAATTTAATATGTTTTACACTTTCTGACAAATTATTACCTTTGTTTCGGTAAGCAATAAATTACTGATTTATTAAAATCGGATCGTTAAATGTTAAGCTTTGAACAAAGAGTATAATCTCAGTTTATTAATACATAGCTAAGGCTTTGAATACCTCTAAATAAATAAACGGAACGTTTTAAAAGACATTTCCGCATGTGACAGTTTGACACATGTCAGATTTTCAGATAAACTCTTCTTTTTTTAGGTTTTACCTTTTCCTTCTTGCCAGTGCCAATTTGCCAAATCTAGTACAATTTGATTTTATAAACTTTTAATAAATAATTGTGATTATTCGTGAGTCGGTATTAATATCATATGCTACCCGTTTTACTTTAAAATAAAATAACCCGTCGTCCACTCACACATTTGCAATTTCTTGTCACAGGGAATTTGTTGGAAAATGTTGTAGCCCTGCATAACTACCTACCTAGTTTGCTGGTGTACATACAAATAAAAATTAAGTTTATTGAATCTAAACTTTATTCAAAGTCTAATAAATAGTTATAACAATCAAGGAACATATCCCATAAAAACTAGTCTAATTAAAATAGTTTAATTAAACGACTAGACACTACTCATAAAGATAATGATTTAAATTATTTTTCGCATTATTTCCGTTTTGATGTTAATTCTATTTCTTAAGGGCTTCTTCTTGACAACAGGGTCTTTTGGCGACAGTCCCATCATCTAATACAGCATTGTCATCATATGGGATGTTATCAAATTTAACTGTATCCTCAGTAATTTTGGCCTCTGGAAATAAAAAATAAATAAAGGTAATTCCACAAATAGAAATTGAAGAGTCTGAGTAGTCTATACTGTTAGCCACTAATTAATAAAAGAGCAAAATGGTACATGAAGCTTTTTCTCTACATGGAAATGGTTACAAAGTAATTAATTTAATGCTTTAATTTTATTATAATAATATGGAAGGACTTGGGGGAGGCCTTTGCCCAGAAGTGGGACAGCATAGGCTAGATAAAAAAAATATATATATATCTTGGAAAAGTAGGCAAATTCTGTATTATAGCAACCAGAAAAATGATAAACATACTTATTGTTTCTAAATAATTTCATATTATAGATAAATAACACCCAGACACAGACAAATGATCATGCTCATCACACAAAGATTTGTCCTGGGCGAGAATAGAACCCACAACCTCTGGCTTAGCAGTCAGGGTCACTAACCACTAGACCAAACGGCAGGCCAGTCAATTACCTCACTGCATGGTTAAAAGATAAAAGACCTTCATCTAATTTGTCAATCATGGTACATTATGGGACAAATAAGGTTATTCAAATGATTTGGCTAAGCTATATATAAACTAATTACTATTATAAGCAAGCAGCAGTAAGTTCATGTATACCAAAAACTCCAGGTTCAACTTCTCTAGCTTGAATAACTTGAGTTCGAAGTTCTGTGACCACATCCTCACCCAATTTGATCATCTGAACATTGTGAAATTCTAAATTAAAATACAGTATATTTCTAAAACACATTAATAATAATTGACAACTAGGTACATAACATAGAAATTAAAAAGCATTAAGGTAATATTTAAACATACCGTTTTAATTGCTTCTTCATTTGTGACATGTTTATTTTTAAAAAATTCTTCATTTATCCTTAATCTACCAGCTATAAGTGCTCTTTCATCTCCTGCAAATACTTTCATCCGTGTTCTATGTAATCTTTTGAATGTGTTTAATACCTGAAAAAAATATCATGTAATTAATGTCCTAATAATATCAAAAACAACGCGTCACGCTGTTTGTTCAGGATGGACTCTTGAACTACTGTACCGATTTTAATCATATTTGCACACTGTGTGCAGTTTGATCCAACTTGAAAGATAGGACAGCTTACATCTAAATAATATAAAAAGAAAATTGAGACCGCGGGCGGAGCTGCGGGAAACAGCTTTAATATAAGCAGAAGCATAAAATAATAAGACCTAGATATAATATAATATTCATACAAGCGCATAGCTCATAGTGACACATTGTAGCGATTACTTACTTGGGACCTTAAACTACTCATCGTTTAGTATTACAATTTTACTAAAATCTTTTGGAACCTACAAATAGGTGCTATGACATTGATTAGGTTTCTATGTTCCCATGAGAAGGCGCGATCATTTAGTCACCGTACATAAACATACATAAAATAATGTAGAACGCATGAGCAATCACTGTGTTCATGTGTTGCTCAAAATAATTGACCAATTATAGGCAAGAGCAACAGCATATTACTAATGTCAAGAATCTAACTATAATTAACTATACTAGATCCAGGACGATCCAGGACCACTGACTGTCAAGTGTCAACTTGTCAAATCATCTGTCTGCTGTGTGACAAATGTGACAATGACAATACTGACAATTCTCTTTTTTTTTCTGTTTGGCTTCGGCTTCATGCTCAGCTTCACGGTTTTGTCATTTTGTTACACTGGTTCCACAGAGTACATTTACATAAAGAGTCTCAGAAACTTGGTTATTCATCTAGTTTAAAGTGGTTCTTGAATAGGGCGATGGTGTGGCATGATGTTTTAGTTCAGAAACTTTGAATTGTTAACTATATACACACCTAACTCACTAAAATAATATTGATTAATTGGTTGACAGTTAAATTGTTATTATATTACCATACAGGCGTCTTTTCAACTTAATATCTTGTATTGCTAATTATCCAAATTCTGATTCAATGATTCAAATCAAGTAAGTGCCAACTGCCAGCTTTTGGATAAAACTTCTTGTCTCAAACCAATCTGAAAGGTGGCCTCAAAGATGCAAGCCTGTGCCAGCCAAAAAAATATCTCCGCAAATATCTTGTCGCGTCCCGGTCCGGCGTCAGCGTCAAGATTCAAATGTCAAATATGTCAAATGAATTTAAATGAACTAAAAAAACAATTAATAAGTATTTTATTTTTCTATTTTTTTCACGTATGTTAACTCATCTATCGCGTAATTCGGTCGGTACTCGATTTTAATGAAGTACGGCGATAAGATAAATTGACTGACATGAAGTGTCATGACGATTACTGAAACACATGCCCTTTTATTTTGTACTTCTGTAGTTGTTTAAGAATTTTAGACGCATTAAAATTGTTTCTCGTGATATCAAGGACAACAAATATGTCCTTCTCAATTTACGTTCTTCAAGTGGTCGCATTCTTGGTCTGTAGGAACAAAATGAACTTATTTGTTTCTAAAGTTTGATAGGTATTCATTTTCTATTTGTTGCTTACAGGATCTTTTGGCAGTTAGTCTTATAGTTCCATTAGTATCTGGCCATGTAAGAAATCTAGGAGGAAGTCATATATATGTGGGCCTACTTGGATCAATTTATGCTGGATTCCAGCTGGTTTCAGGTCCTATTATAGTAAGTTGAGATGCATCAATACCTATACTTTTTTTAATATAAATGGAGAATAAATAGTTAATAAATTTATATAATATTTTCAGGGCAGTTTGAGTGATCTTAAGGGCCGGAAATCAATTATGATATTGACACAACTAGTTTGTGCTATTGCATACACTGTGCTTGGACTTACCAACTCAATATTCATCATTTTGATGATGAGAGCTGTATTAGGTACATAATTTAATTTATTCAGTTCATTCATGGTTTGCACTAAATAGCCATTCATATTTTTTTAAAGTTGTCCCACATCATAAACTTATGTCACAAAGATAAACACTCAACTATAAAAGTAATTAAATAGAGAAGAAATATTAAGACACTAGCTTCTGCTCGCAGCTCTGCCTGGGCGTCGGTTACCACAGCAAATTATAGCGTTGCTAAATAAGTGGACTATGTAACAGTGAAAGAAATTTTCAAATCCGCCCAGTAGTTCCTTGGATTAGCACGTTAAAACAAACAAACAAACTCTTCAGTTTTATAATATAAGTATAGATAATTAATTACTTAAGTTAGATTATAGATATTAAATTAATTATTTATGGTATACAAATATTTTTGTCTAAACTGAGCTACATTGTTATTACAATGATGCTAATAGCAAGGTATACAATAATTAATGTTACAGGTCTTTTTAAACAGACACAGATGTTGTCGAAAGCCTTAGTGCCTGACTATGAGAAGGATGAACAGAAGCAGGGGGAGATATATGGCAAGATGGCTGCTATTTCCGGAGCTGGCATCACATTAGGTCCTATAATTGGAGGACATATAGCTGAAGATAATCCAGAAAATGGATTTATATTGATTGCCGTTGTTGTTGGCATATTTTTCACCATTAATTCTAGTAAGAAAACTGATATATTTTTAAATATAATAATTATGTATTTACAAAGATTGTCTAATCATAATATTCAGCCTCTAATAATAATTTCAGTTTCTTACATTCATACATAATTTAATAAGGCTATCATTGAATATTATAGTTGACAGTTGTTTTATCATCAAAATTATCATTCTTTCTTACATACATAATTATAATATTTGTTTATGTAAGAATGTGCATAATAATAATTAGGCTTAGTCATGTGAAGTTAAAGACAATTGTTTTTTTTTTCAGGTATAGTTTACTTTTTACCTAACTGTGATAATAAGAAGCAATCTACAACCAATTCCAAGGTCAAAGTTGCTCCTAAAAGTATTCTTCAATCATCATATGCAAGCATCCGCCAGTCAATTGTGGAGTTATATTACATAGAATGGTCAAAATATTGGGATATATTTTTGTTCAAAGCTTTAATTGGGTTTGCAATGGGTGTTTACTACTCAAATTATTCACTTTATTTAAAAACTGTATATGAATTATCCCCAAAGTATATTGGTTATGTAATAGCGTTTCAAGGCGTTATAGGTTCAATTTGTAGCTTCTTCATAGGTTATATTAATAACTTTTACATCCATGATAAAGACTATAGTATACGAAACTTCCATGTTTTCTTGTTAATAAGTATATCATTGTTTGGGTTAATTTTATCATTTAATGTTTTTATTTATACTCTTTGGTTAATCCCATTAGCTATTAGTAATGCAGTAGGTAGGTTAGTTACCTTAGAAATGGTTTTAAAAAGAAGTCATGGGGATCATAGAGGTACATTAATAGGGGCTTCAAACAGTATGAGGTCATTGACAGGAGTGGTTTCTCCTATGGTTGCAGGATTCATTGGAGAGTACTATGGTGTTTCTTATGTAATTTATGCATCATTTTGTTCAACTATGTTGGGTGTCCTATTAAGTTATAGAAACAAAATAAAATTAAAGGTTGATTAAAATGATATTATATTTATTTTTAAGTGTTTGTAAATTAGTAAATAAATATATTGAGTAATGGGATTTCTCATTTTATTAAAATTATCTTTTATTTAGATTGGAATTAAACTTGACAACATCAAACTACACTTACCTGTTAAAAAATTATATTTTATTTAGAAAATACTAACCATTACTAAACATTAATAAAATCCACTTGTTTATGTACAAAGTCTTAAAACATTTCAATGCAACTACTAGTGAAACTAATCACCTAACAGCAATTCATTCTTTGTCGAGGGCTTCCATTTGCTTTTTTCTCATGTCTTTGATGAGCTGCTGTATAGCTTCTCTATCTTGCATGTTCTCCGGCGGAAATATTTGGCGCTTAGTGTTTGTCACCCACTCTTCGAAATAAGTTGGTTGATTGAAGAAAAAGAACAGTCCCACCGGAAAAGAAGTGTACATAGCCATCCGTCCAACCTCTAATTTCCAATTACCCATATCTCTAGCTTTAAATTCTATAATATACCTCTTGAAATTCTCTTTCACAAGAGATAAATACAAAGAATTTGAGGTAGAGATTTGTGCTGTTTGATTTTGAGGTTGGTTCTGGTCTGATACGTCAATGTCATGGATGGATGTCAAAAATGTCAAATTTATTTATTGTCACCATCGACAACATAGACTTGGCGAGGACTTGGCATTGGCCATTGGCATACCCATAGGGCCATACCTAATAAAAATACTTGTATGCTTTTTATGCCTAGCGATAGAATTATTACTAATCTGAGATTACTGTATTTACTGTGGAGGGTAGTAAATATAACCTTAAAGAAGATATCATGAGGAAACGTGTAGCTAGTGTGATTTTATTTCGTGTCCTTTGAATAGTACCTTCAACGTTTATTGATTTATAATCAGCTTCCTTTAAAATTTTTAACTTTGGCGTTTGGCACCATCATAATTTAATGCATTTTGACGGTCATTTTTTCATGTACACAGATGATTCTCCTTACCTCTACCCTCTATAGATACTTTTGTATGCCTACACTCGCCTACACTTGACTGAGGGGATAAAAAATAAATAGCGGTTAATATTATCAGTAGTAAAATAGTATGATGATTAAAGTATAAATCGCTACCGTATAATAATTAGAACCACCTTGACTTGACACGTAAACATTCTGTCGTAATTCCGTCATCACCTTTGGCTTTGTTGTTTTTAAGTCGAGAGACACCCTAATCTCGTCCTGGTTAACGTCCGGGAGATCCTCGGTTTAATGGCGCGTGAGTTGGTCATCGTTGCTAGAAACTACAGATTCCACCGATTCCGCTGATTTATCTTTCTATAGGAGCTTTAGACTCCAGCAAGTATCTCGATCTTAGATGTGACGATCCTGCTATCCTTGGTTTTAGGTTGCAACAGATGGATCATCCCTAACTGCTGAGCGAAAACTTTCAACCCCCTATTCCGCTCGATCAAGCTTCGACAGAGCGTCAGAGTGTTCAAGAGTCTCAGTTGAAAGCTTGAATACTCTATTTCTGCACTGCGGCGGCAAGTGTTTGTGAGGTACCTGCAAAGTATGTCTTTTGGTTTTAATGTCTTCGGTGGCTTTCAACGAGTTGAATATATTTTGAAGTTCTGCTGGAACTTTTCGGAAACTGATATGACTTAGGGCAGCGAAGGTCGGAGAGTCGATCTTATCAACCGTGATCTTTCAGCTTTTTCATTGATATTGTGAATGCCTCGGACAACTCGGCGATCACTTCCTGTATTAAACCTACTGATCACGGAGACATCTCTAAATATGTGCTTCATATCATGTGTGACATAATAAAGCCAATCTTGTTCCTTGACACGTTAACGGGGCTCTGCCAGTTCCATCTCCGTGGGGCTTCTTCTTTAGGGATGAGTAGTGCAGCAGCATTTGGGCCCTTATATCTCTGCCCCAAACCAAATATGGTCCGAATTCCAATTCACCGTGTTTTTGTACTCCTACTTTGTCACTAAAGCTGCACACTCACACACGATTTGTTTTTCATTATTTTGTAAACAAATAAAAACACATTGTTGACCTCACTTGAGATTCACCGCTGAGGTCGAAATTCGATTAGCAGAATTATTATTATTTCAATTATTTATGTCTTCTCATCATAAAAAAACATTTCCTGGATTAAAGCAATGCTGAACCTCACTTTAATCTATACTTATAATAAATCTGTAGAAGTGAAATTTCTGTACATTGAAAATATCAAAAAAATTAATAGCGGGGTGTGTTACTAGACCGACACCGAACCCAAAAATGTGATTAAAAAATTTTTTGTCTGTCTGTCTGTCGGTCTGTCTGTCTGTCTGTCTGTCTGTCTGTTTGTTCAGGCATCACGCAAAAACTACCGGTTCGATTTCGATGAAACTTGGTATAATTGTTCTTTAATATCCTGGGCACCACACTGGGTAGTTTTTATCCCGGAAAAGTATATACAAAAAAAAACAAACTTAATTTTGCGGTTCGATCCCTAGACCCGAATACTGTACCAACCGCAAATAATAAGTTTGTCGTAGGTTACGTCACCCGCAGTGGAGTTCAATAAGGGGCGCTGCACACGGCCAAGTAACTATTTATTAATCTGTGACACGGCTAAGATACTATAATTATTTATCTATACCTACTTTATATATATTATACATTATATTATAAAGCTGAAGAGTTTGTTTGTTTGAACGCGCTAAACTCAGGAAGTACGGGTCCGATTTGAAAAATTCTTTCACTGTTAGATAGTCCACTTATTGAGGAAGGCTATAGGCTACTTTTCTTTTGGAAATCTATCCCCTAAGGGGGTGAAATAGGGGTTGAAAGTTTGTATGGGAAGTTCGGTATTTTCAATGATAGATACATGAAATTTCGTATACGGGTTTCTGGATAGAAATAAATAAACACGATTTCAGCGATTTTAAAAATCATCCCCCTAAGAGGGTGAAAAAGGGGTTGGAAGTTTGTGGGCATATGAATTGTGTCGTTTTCAAAGATAGACACATTCAATTTCATACAAGGGTTATTAGTTAGAAATAAATAACATGTATTTCCGAGATTTTAGAAATCTACCCTCTAAGGGGGTGAAATAAGGGCTGAAATAGTTGGTATGTAAAGTTCAGTATTCTCAAAGATAGACAGATGAAAAGATAAATAGATAAGATAATGACCATCTAAGACATATCTATAATGACGACTCCCGTGGTCGAGTGGCGTTCACTCCGGTTTTTAAGGTGTCGCCAGCTCTAAGGTTCCAGGTTCGATCCCCGGACGGGTCCATGTAGAAAATCACTTTTATACATAGTCTGGAGTCTGGGTGTTTATGGTACCGTTTTTGTCTCCGATTCCATAACACAAATGCTTTTGCTACTTACTTTACTTTTAAACTTATATTAACGCCATAATATTAGATGAAAAATTTTATACATTCTCCTTACTTTGAAAATCACAGAATACATCTACCTTTAATACTACTCTTTACTTTACGCGCGAGCGAAGCCGCGGGCAACAGCTATTTAAAAATAAACTACAATTGCAGAGAAGCCTCAAAATGAGTTTGTATTCCATGCTAGCACATTTTGTGGTTACCGTTGAATGAGATACGACCGTGCAGAATGGTAGACGTTGAATATAAACTAAACAACGCTAAAGTCACAGATTAGTCATTAATTACTACGTAAAGTTCTTCACATTTGTCGCGAAGGCGCTTTGATGTAGGTAGTACAGGCGTACATAATTGTCTAAAAGTTACCGAAGTCAACTTCGGAAAGAACTCAGCTGCCTTCTCACAACACACGCAAAATAAATAAAGCGAAACAACTATAATCTATACTAATCTATAGTAACCTTTTCAACTTCGGCGCGAAATGAAGTAAGTACTCAGCCGTATACTTAGTGTAGTGTAGTGACGCGCTTCGTTTATTATCGTAAAACTTTAGCTTGGAGTCTCTGATCAAGTTCTCAAATGTTGGATTCCATAAACAACTATCATAGGTCTAGCGAGTCAAGCCGAGTTTGCACGATGTGCTTATAAACTCTCGTATTAGCAATTAAATTCGTTGAACTTTGCTAGTAGTGTGGAGCAGGTATTGAACCCGACCGACTCGACATGGGAGCCCAAATAGCAAGGACATTATCCTAATTTGACTTGAAGTTTAGTTGATTTCACTATGTTTGCTGGAAGATTAGTTAAGTACCTATGTAAATTTTACTCTACATAGTTACTCCTAATATGTAAAGTTATCTTTTTATTGTATTTCCCTATAAAAGAGGTTCGTGTTAATAAAACTTAGAAGGTAAATAATTATTTAAGTAATTAGAGTCAAAATGTCCAACATGTAAGGTACTTACTTCTTTTTTCACAAACTACACGACTGATGACATAAATTAATAATTTAGACGTAGGTCACGTAGGTATGTACCTAATTCCTTGATTGATCATATTATGAAACTTATTTCATACAATTAATCATGCATGAAATGTTAGTTTTCAAAGCTATACGATCAATAATAAAGTCGACCACCCAAGTTTATTACGTTGCAGTGAATTTATAACAGGTGCGCTATGGCATCGCTGCGCTGGTACGAGTACTTAGTTGTTTGTTTTTAATTTACGGTAGTTGAAGAAATTGCGTTCATTGTAATAAGCTCCGAACAATCTATAATATCTAAGTAATATCTTGGGACAACTCACACACGGCCATCTGATCCCAAACTAGGCAGAGCCTGTACTATGGTAACCAGACAACTGATAAACATACTTATATATTTCTAAATACATACATATATAACACCCAGCAGCAGACACAGAACAAATGATCGTGCTCATCACACAAAAATTTGTCATAGGTGGGAATCGAACCCACGACTTAGCAGTAGACCAACAGGCCTAAATCTGACCCTACAGACTATTTATGTAAGTAGTTGTCTGAACCTACCAACGAGTTTTGTTATATTAGTAGGACTTACTAGGATTATTTTGAGTAATTCTCAGTGCATTAAACAATAATATATTATGTGTTAGAGGTTGGAACCTCTTGATCGAAATTACAACTAAGTATTTGTAATATTTTTTAGTAACTAGATGGAGGTGTGCTCTGGCACCCCATTTGTGGTTAAGACAGATCTATCTGAGATCATTAAACGGAAATAAAAACGGAACTGTCTGAATCAAACGGTTTGAAATCCGAAAATTTGCAACCTGGAAAAAATGGAATTCATGATTTTCCTTTCAATTCATGTACCATGTTTGTTAGAGATCATTGTTCCTTGATTTTCCCTACCTATTGATGCCACAAAAGTAGGTACAGGATGTTAATTTTTCGCATTTTAGCTAGTTTGATTCCCAGGTGCATAAAGGGTATTTGAATAAATATATGATTGCAGTTTTATTTCTTTTTAAAGGAACGTATGAACATAATTTGTTATCCCCGAGTTTAGAGTACTTTCCGATTCCCTTCAGTTGGCACTAATAAATTTAATATTGATGAGACCGATTTTTAAACTGTGAGCTTTGCACTTACCCATAAAAATTTAATAAAAAAATATTTGTTATATAATTATGACTTTTTACTATGTAACTTTGAAGTATTTTTTTAGTTAAGTTTACTTTTATGCGTAATCAGTTAGGTAGTCTACCAAGTCTACCAACACCCGTTTCTGAAAGATTGATCAACACAAAAAATTTGTGAATGATCTGTCAAATATATTTTGTTAAGGATATACTCTCTTGGTAACAATTTGGTAACAAAATACTGAAAATCAACTGATCACGATTAATCTTATTTTTAAAATCGTTCAGAGACCGGGGACACCTCAAAAGAAGCAGTCAATGCCCGCGAACATGCTAACTACGGCAGCCCTTTTAAAAGAAGTAGTTTAAAAAAACTTATAATTTCCTTGAAACAGCATGAAAAAACTTAACCTTTAAAGGTTTTACGTTTCGTTTGCCCCATTTTGTTAATTGTAATATCTACGTATATAGATATTTATATTATGTTCTAGGTAGCTCGATGAGACCGTATATCTATATTCGTTTTGTTGAGTCCAAAGAACCGTTGAAACTGCGACGCGGTTTGACGTGGGCTCATAAAGATGTCCTTACGAGCAGGAGAATTAATTGATCTCTGGACGACCAGGTTCACCGGCTTTGCCACAAGTCTCGAAGTCGTGTTAGCTACGCTCGTAAATTGTCATATTAAGTGGCGCTTAATTTATGTACAAATCGGCTTACAAGTGTTGGTTTTGCATTAAGACATTATGGGCTATGAAATTGAGCTATACGTTATGTTTGCTTAATGTTCGGAGTAATGTATTTCATTTCCTTGATTGTGTGCTGTTTGTGTTGTGAATTGGCGTTCAAGATTACACAAACGTGGTTTAAACAATGTTTATACTGGCATCTGTGCTTCCGTCTCACGCAATACTTGTTCAAGGAATCGGGCGGTCCATATCGGATGGTGTAGGGCGAGGTTCGCGATTATTCCGTACGATATAAGCTGTCTACGCGGCAGGAACAACATGGCAACTGTAATAACATTTGAAATAGTGTACCGGGGAGCGCATTACGGCTGGTGTATTACCTATCAGATGCCGTGCAGGCCGGAACGTGCCGCGTGCTAATGTGGACCCGGCACGATTCTGATTTGTTATCTGCCGTATTGAAACCGAAATGTTCCTCTGGTAGTAAGTGCTTTTATATTTGTATTAAGATTAGCCGGTTGATTAATATAAGGTTCATTGTTTACCACTCACACTATGTTTACAAAAACAAATGTCGCTTTTTTTTATTTCCGTCTACCGCATTTACCCTAAGCACAGGCTTTGGCTGCTTCACCGGACTGTTGGTGAAACATGAAGGGCCTCCAGCCAGAGCTATAGAAAAACTAACTAGGTACTTTATCGGATCTACTATTCTGATCTCGCAACTGCAAGAGAGGTCTGGATCTTTTTTTATTTTATTTTTTTATTGCTATGGACTATTGGACTTATTTTAATTGCTAGTTTGGCTTGATTTAGGGACGGGGGTGATATGTTCGTCATGAGTACGAATACTTACGTTTAAAATTTATAATAAATTTTCCGGGTTAGGTCATTGGTAACTTGGTAAGTAATATTTATAATAAAAAAAAATTGTAAACCATTTTAAAAATAGGTAATCTAGATGTAATTACATTAGCAAGAGGCCTTATCCTACGATGGTGTCGTTGGTAATGACGCAGCTTTTTTAGGGCAATGAGCTCTTATTCCTTTACAGGCAAAAAATTAATAGATACTTACCTACCTAATATATTAAAACTACAAGCGTAATCCATCACGTGGGGGGCTCGTGGCTAAGTGTAAGCCACATTTGCAGCAGTTGGTCCGTGGATGGGTTTTCATCTGCAAACATACCAAGACCCGTCAGTGCCTCGCAAACTACCTACGTTTTACATTTCTGACAACCAATCTTATCATGAGATACTGTTACCCGGTAAAATTCGATGTGGAAGTGGAGGTTAGATAGGCAGTCACTCCATGTATAATAAATACCTTATCCAGCTATATCCGGTAAGACTAGAAGCGGACGCTAATGTGGCTTGTGAAAAGGCTAGGCAGCTGATCAATGAATCCATCACTTGGTTCACCATTATTAAAAAAATCTTATTATTCTCATTTTTAAATATCCTCATGAAATTCCATCGTTTTAGCACAAACGGAAGTTTAAAGAACCGTAACAAATAAAGCAAAATCATATAGTTAATGCGCTACACGAAATGTTTCAGTTCAAATCTATAACAGGCAATCAAAATGATTAGTTCCTAAACGAAACAAAACGGAAGAGAACGGCGTGAATTTACATAAGTGTGTTTGTTTTAAAAGTTTCTATAGAATGTTCACCTAATGCTTCAAACCATTTAAAGATGTGTGCATATTAGGTATCAGGGAGGGCGCTTACGCTCTCACTAGAGTAATTGTATTCTGAGCGTTTTTTAGCAGTGACGCGTATTTCGTGATCATGCGTCTGTTATAATTTATTGTGTAAATAATTAAAATATTTAATCAATTTTCGGGAAAATTTTAATGACCCACCATTAAAATTAGTTCGATCGCTAAATTAGTATCTACCTATTAAATATGCATTTTTTTAAAGCTATACAGTCTAGTTCAATTACTATCAACTCTATTTACTAGGTACTCTAAAACAGATACAAAATACTTACTTATATTGTTTAGGGGACTTGATATAAGTTTCGCCAGCAAGTTGGTACCTACCTATTTAATAAAAATATTATAACCATTTTTTAATTCGTAATAAATTACACATACGGCTTCATAATATTTATTTTTGATGTCTTCGTCATGAATTTCGATATCTACTCTGCCTCGCATTTACTTGTCATTTGAATTTTATGTTTTAAAATATGTTTACGACTTACTTACACGGTACGTGTTATATTTATTTGTGTTACGAAAGATATCGACCAATAACCGATTCACAATAAAATATTTCTACGTTTTTATTGCAGGGCAGAACCGCGAGGTGTGCGCAGCGGGGGTCTATGTAGATTCAAAACGAATTCAATTTGTACCGTTGCATAATTTTGGGAAACTAAATAATTCATGTTACATTTTGAATGACGACCACGAATAGCATTGGAGATGTTAGATAAAAGTGCCCAAATATTGTGTAACAGCCGATGGAACGACCTTGTACTGTTGTTTGCAATCAATGTTTTGGTGTCGGAAACACATTCATGGGTCTATTTATTATGGTTCGCTGATATTTATTAGCCCTTGTCACGGCATAGTATAAAAGTTTCTTTCTTATGTTATTTTTGGGATGCTCAAGCACCTCCTGCAGTTTTAATCGCACTGTCTACTAAGATGTCTACTGTAATAGAAGGAACATCTTTGGATGTTGTACCTACTAGTGGTTCTTTTAGTTATAGGTTGGTATATTTTGTTTTATTAGAGACACAAAGACTTTATGTAAAGCTCGCCTAACAGTACCGAACGGTAAGCGATAGGAGTTGTTACGTTAATTTTAAAATAACATAAAATTAATAGTTTATTTATGAAACGACAACGAAAGCAATATTTAAGTTAAATATGAGTACGGAAATAACAGATCAGATGAAGTAATAAAACAAACAAACAAGCAAGTTGCAGAAATCTCTAGGAAATGATCATTCAGTCTTTGTTTCCTTTCCTTTCACTACCCAGGGCTCGCGGCTGTTTTGATTTTAACACCTGATTCATTTTTTATATGCAACAGAAATTTAGTCCACTTTGTTTTAAAAAGTTTGAAATAAGACATTAAAGTACCTACCTACCTACTTAATTACATACGTAGGTGATATTAAATTACAGTTCCTGTAAATGTTTCTTAAAAAAGAACAACAGATGTGTTTCTGTTTAACATTCACGAATATTTTTAATGTAATAACATTGAAATTATTTTATGAGAACACTTAGCATTCCAGGTACACAGCCAAAGCTTGCGAACAAAAACAGGAAGCTGGACTTACATAATTTGACCAGACCTGTGTTTGAGGACTTCGGTAATGAGCTATAATGCGGCATGCGTAACCACTGGGAACTTTTAATTCACAGCCATTTGAAGTCTCAGTTGGCTTGCTAGTTACTAACAATCTCAAACTGACTGTAATTTTTGAAAAAGGAAGCAAAGAAGCGATCAGGTGAGATGGTAATTTGTTTTTTTTTTTCGATGTTTCGAGCGCAAATTGTTTATAATTTTACAATTTATTTTCATATAGTGTACGGTTTTATTGTTAATCATGATGATAAAGAATATTTATATTACATGTAATTATTATTTAATGAAGATGTGATTCGTCAAACACTTTTACATGAAAATCTGTCATTCACTTTCCAACGAAATGAGAAAAAAACAATTTACTTACACCTAATAAAAATAACTCAGAAAAATAATGACCTCCTTTCTTTAAGTCAACATCCTGTATGCTTATTATGCAAAACCATTTTTTATTTCGAAACAATATCGATCGCTGAAGAATGGAAAGTCATTATAATGGACGTTTTGATAGCTGGTAAATCTAACACGGTAAAGGGAGCTCTTTGATATTCAAATTGGTCATGAGATCAGCCGCGTCATCTCGTTTTATAATGAGGTGTGGAATGACAAACTACCCTCTTTCATCACCGCCCACAAATCGTCGATATAATGAACACTGGGAACGTTAATATCCGTATCCGGCAACTTATGATAAATGTAGATAGGTACGTACGATCAATAGGTAGAGCCCATATAGAGGTCGTATCATAATATTTTTGCGCTAATGGTTGTCTCATGGTACGATATTTGGCATAACGTCAAATTGAATAAAAAAATAGGCTGCTTGATCAATCGGTATTTGGTGCTTAGTTAGGCAGTTGCTAAATAAATGTCAGACATTTACTACCAGATGCACATAAGTTTATAAAAGCTGATAGATATGTAAGGAGCTCTATATAAAATATATATAAAGTAAATACTTAACCATGTACTTGCAAGCAACTTGTGACGCATGAACGTCAAAACGGAATCATTCGATACCAGACCTTATATTAGATGATAGCTGTTATTAGCCTTTCTTAGGTCATCACAGTAATCACAGTATCATACCTACATAATATGTAAAATAATCATATCTGCTCTACACAAACACGCTGATAATTTAAAGTGGAAGACTAGTAGTTGAGCTCTATATAAAATATATATAAAGTAAATACTTAACCATGTACTTGCAAGCAACTTGTGACGCATGAACGTCAAAACGGAATCATTCGATACCAGACCTTATAATAGATGATAGCTGTTATTAGCCTTTCTTAGGTCATCACAGTAATCACAGTATCATACCTACATAATATGTAAAATAATCATATCTGCTCTACACAAACACGCTGATAATTTAAAGTGGAAGACTAGTAGTTACAAGTTAGTATCTAAAGAAGCATTCATCGATCATGTCTAGCCTTAAGTGATAAATAGGTATGGTGTTGCAAAAGATTTTCCATGCTGTTGATTAATATTAGCATTCGTGGCTACCTACGTAATGTTATAATGAATGAAATACAATTAAAATGGTTCCAATTTGAATATTCATAAAAATCTTGAGTTTTAAAACATCTGCAACCTCTGCAACGCGAAACGTTCCATTCTACACTTCATCTCGTACAGATCGTAAAGTAACAGCATATATGAAATTTATTGAATTTGATAAATCAACTAACAGATATAATATGGATTTTAAATCAGTTTAATTCCAGACGTTACAACACGACTAGATTTCTAAAAATTGTAACAAGTTTAACGCTTATAAAGGAACGGGAACGCTGTCAATTAAGTACATTTGACCAATTGACATTAGTCTATTTATTTACAAAATAAACTTAATTTACCGTGTTTATAAATCTTATTTATTGATTGTTTAATTAAATGTGTGGTTTAGATACTTAAACTATGTTGTTTATAGTTAATGTTTAGTTAGTGAAAATTAAGTAAACTTGCAATAATAATATGTTATACATATATGCTCATGTCAAATATGTCTAACCTTAGTAACACTTTAATAGAAAAAATTGTGCAAAGCTGCTTCGATTTGTACAATGACTTACCGAAGAATGGAAAGCCTGTTGAAAAGGAATGGACAGTGTTATCGTGTATTATTAAATATGACAAATATACGAAGAGTATTGAAGTGGCATCATTAGGTACTGGTTCAAAATGCATCGGTGCTACGAAAATGTCTCCTACCGGAGTCATACTGAACGACAGCCATGCCGAAGTATTTGCCCGACGCGGCTTCCTGCTATATTTGTATCAGAATATTGACAAGGCTTTAAAACATGAACCTTCTGTATTTAGAAATGAAAATGGCAAGTTAAAGTTGTTTGATGGCATCGAGTTTATATTTTATTCTTCCCAACTGCCTTGTGGAGATGCTTCTATAATTCGCGGAGGAGAGGAACATTTTGGTGATGTACTGAAACTAGAGAAACGCAAAGCGGATGATGAGTCTTGTGATATTGAAGCAAAGAAACAAAAAATTGACAATGGTGTCCATAGAACAGGAGCTAAATGCCTACCTCATTGTGAGCAAGACCCAAAAGATCCAGAGGTAGTTGATCAACTTCTTGGTCAAGTGAGAACCAAGCCTGGAAAAGGTGATAAAACTTTGTCAGTCTCATGCAGTGATAAAATAGCAAAATGGATACACTTAGGCATCCAGGGCAGTTTGCTAGATATGCTCTGTGAACCGATACATATTAAGCATTTTATTTTTGGTGGTGGAGTTCCTTACTCTGAAGAGTCACTAAATAGAGCCTTCTTGAATAGAGCAGATAGTTCATCTCTGAATTTGGATGTAGTTCCGGAGTTTCATCAAACATCTTTGGTATTTCCACATGTCAGTTCTGATGATAATGTAAGGCCAGCTCCGGGGAGCATTATATGGAGCAGATCACGTAGCCAGTAAGTTACACCAGTTTATTATTACTTTTATTATGTAGTTTTGTGATTTGTTTACTTGTAAATTTTTGATTTTCTATGAAATACACAACATTACCACTACTTAGTACTCATTTATAAAAGATTTTGTAACTATTTTATAAATGTGTTCATTAGACCATAAAAATAAAACATTGTGTGGGTTATTTTCTATATCATAACTAACTTATCATACTTCCTCCTTTACATTCTCAAGCTGTAAATTTTCAAGTCTCAAACATCTTTAGGATAGTCCATAATTTATGTTACTTACCCAGGTTTTGAAAAGCTGATTAATGTTGTTAAATCTACTGACTTATACCTTTCATATACTAGGTATCTTTGCATGTGTTTATCTGTACAATATAAACTTTTATTAATATTTTAGGGTTGCAGAAGTTGCTGTTCAAGGCAAGAAGCTAGGAGCCACAAAAAAGAATGCCTCATTACCAAGAAGTAGTTTATGTATTAGTAAATACAGGCTTTACAAAAAGTTTATACACATATTAAATAACAATGAAGATCTTAAACAGAAAATATGTGGCAAAGATAATATTGAGTGTATACCCTATAATAAAATGAAGAGAAAATCAACAAGATATATAGAAAAATGGTCTAAAATTAAGGAAAGGTTTTTTAAAACATGGACAATCAAACCAGACATGTGGGACTTCTGTGTAAATATGACATAAATATTAAGTTAATCTTTGGTTTCAATACAAAGTAAGTTTCTACCTTACTCTTTGTCTTTTATTTTATTATTTTTGTAGCATTTAGTTTCCTGCGAGTTGGAGCCTTTTGATAGTCCACAAATGTTATTGGAAATATGGTGAGTTCACTTGCTTACTAACCACATTTCAATACAAAGAGGTTCACACTGATGTTGTTGCACCAGAACTAGTGGCGCCCCGCGGTTTTCCCGCATAGTTCTATTTCCAGTAGACTTAACAGATAATTATAAAAAGTACCTTTGCTTAGCGAACCAATTGCCTGTATGCAAAATTCCTACCAATACCTATGTGCAGTAAACCATTTGATGGAATATTTTTATTTAGCTGTACATTATAATGCCTGGTTTCCAACAAGTACAAAAGGTGGGTATTATCGAGATTTACCTGTGATGTTTAAGGACCAAGATAAGTGCTTTAATGATCACCAAATTTATACTTTTTATAGTCATTTGAGACTTCCATGATTGTTTAAAGAAGTCTTCACACCTTTTGCGAAAACTATGTGTAACACTGTTTAAGTATTTAAGTAAACTGGGATTGAACCAACAATTATTACTTTTAATACTGGCTAATTAGACCTTCCAAGATTTTTCTCTGAATAATAGCTAAGTCATTAGGTTCGTGCATTTTTGGCGGTTATTCATTATCATGAATTTAATTTCATTGAGTGTCGAAGCGGCGGTAGCCTAATGGCTAGGGCGCCGGACTTGCGATCATGTGGTTGCGGGTTCGAATCCCACCCACTACACTACCGACGTGAACCCACTCGTAAAACAAGCATCTTAGCTTAGCACGAGGGGTGAACGAGATTACTAGTAATGTGCGACTCACATTGCTAGTAATCTTTTAAAAAGAAAAAAAAATATATATAGGTGCTGGTACTAACATACTTATTTCAGCTGCTATGTATAATATGAGGTTAAATGACTGACATTTTCTCAAGAAGAAGTCAATAGTCTCCCAAGTAGTTGGGTCTTGGCAGATACAGAACGTTATTTTTTAATTCACTTTACCAGTCCCTCTTAATATGATAATACATTATAATATATTAACTCTTTCCAAGGGGTCGTACCTAAGTGTAAGCTGTACAGTTTGACCGATAATAATGGTTAAGCTGCGTTCATCGCGCACGGTCTGTGGATGGGTGACCATTAGTAAACACACCGAGATAGTTGACAGTAGTTAAGTCGTTTCAATTCTGCCAACTAGTCTTACTGTACTGTACTATAAAATGGGATGTGGAGGTCAGAAAGGCAGTCGTTACATGTAAGAGACACGGAGTTCAGCTAAATCCGGTAAGACTGGAATCCGATCCCAACATAGCTTGGGAAAGGACTAGGCAGAACCGGCAGAAAATATATATTTCCAGATCAATCTAAAAGAGACTTCCTAATATCGATTCACTGACCTCCAAGGTTGTCATATTAGGTTTTCTTACCGTTCTATCTAAAAATAAGGACCGCTCATTGTTTATTTGGCCTATTTCCATCACCCACATTAAGATTATATCAAACTTCAATTATTATATGTATAACCGAAGCTCATAAATAACAATACCTAATTGGGGCATGTGACCTCTTTATGTATTTAACTTAAAAAGCGCCCACACAATAACTTCAGATAAAAATCCCGGAAAGGATCACCGTTAACAATGATTCGAGTGAGTGGATGCGCTTGCGCCGCCACCGATGCATAAGAGCATTAACGCTTAAGTAAAACAAATGGGTGCATGTCAGGGCCCGCCCACATACGCGGAACAGATTATTAGTTATTGATTGTGGATTATTACAGAGACGAATGACTTTGTTTAGTATTTTTGGGCCGAGTGAAGTAACATGTTCGCGTCTAAATTACATTTTGTAATAACATTAGGTACCTAAAATACATTCGATTCGAGCACTTTCGCTTACTTATTTGAGGAAAATGTTGTTGAGCAGGTGCGTGTTATACTGAAGGATCGTCGACTAACTTTTGTAGGACAGCGCCTGGGTGGCAACCAGTTACTCGGACTTCAAAGAGTGGTAATTTTAAAGTAATGCTATATATGTAAATCTGAGACCGGTATACCAGCTCCCAGTTGTCACGGGCGTAGTGCGAATCCGACACCAGTCGTCGCCGCTTTGTCATTATTTCGACAAGAATCGAACTGATTCGTCCGGCCCGTTCCGTGTTCAGGTTCACCCACTTTCTACCGGAAGGCAATTAAAAATCATTTGCATTTCTCTTTGTCGACGTCATTATTTTTATGCGAATTTTGCGACCCAGGTTAAAACAAGAACACTTACGATCCTAAGCTTAATTCGGTCGCTATCTTTGGCATGTGATATGAACATAGCGGTTAATAAAAACTGTAGCAAATGGCCAAAGTGATACTTTTATAAAGTTTTTTTCTTTTGTTTATTTTGTATTAATTTGTATTGATTTTAATATCCTAAGTAGGGTTTCCAGAGAAGTGTTGGTTAATCCTTTTTGACCAAAAGACCTACAAAGTTGATATAATAGATATGCCGCTGACCATTTATTTGGGTAAGCAATTAAATTGCTGCCTAATACCTCGAGTCGGGACAATTCTCGGGATATTTCATGGCACTTTGGAACTATAACTTAAAACTTGGAAGGTAATGTTGGATTTATGTCAATTTGTCATCTTCTCTATTCATTCATGATTAATAATTACTGCTTGATAACACTAATAACTGATAGCTCTATTTATGAGATATCAGTTATTATTAGTGTAATTAAGCAGTCGGATTATAAACGCCACCGAGACAATATGTACCAGTCTTTGCTGCAGTACAAAAACTGACCTTACGAGTAGGTAGGTGCTATTAAACCTTTTTCAATGTGATTGGAGACAACTGAATTAACGTGCTAAAATATTTCAGTGTTGAGTGTACCCATTTTATATTGTGATGTTGGAGGACACTCAGTAAATCAAGATACCTGCGTATCTATTATATATTTGGGGACATTGACATTGCCCTGATAGGGCTAATCAACAGGGGTTTTTTTCTGAATGGCAAGGATGACACGAGAAAAAAAACACTCGATATTATCATACTGATACATAGGTACCTCAGACTAAGGAATAAAGATAGGTACCTACCCATCTGATAATCTTTTTTACTTGTTAATCTGTAAGTTATAGTAACTTACAGTTTTTATTTATAAAAAGTAACAAAAGTACTTTTTTGTATAGCTAATTGTGTGCTTGCAGGAGTGTCTGTATTGTTAAAGACGTTTGAGGTAAGATAGTTCATAAGTTTCCGCTATCCGACCGGGACAGGACAATGGCGGTGCTAGAGCATAAATCACGACAGGTGAGCGTGCACCGATCGTCCTCAGGCCTCGCAGGTGTTTGATTTTGTTTGTTTGGAACAATATGCACAAGCCTAACCTACCTTCTTGGCTAGCTTAATTTTGCATTTTACCTCATTTGTCATCATTTTTTTAAACTTTTATGGAAATAGAATAGAAATGGCACAGCCCAGTTTTCTATTCTGATATCTTCGTATTCTACGTAAAATGTAAATAAAATATGAAGTAGGTAGGTACAGAGATAAAGTTTTAAGTACGGTCAACAGCAAAAGTAGGTGATCAAAATCAGAAATTCAGTAGGTACTAAATCGGGGACTTCGCGTCAGAACTGTGTGGCGTCGAAGTGATTTTATTCTCTCTAATCACCGCTACTGAGACACAATTGATTTTCTATTGTAATGCGGCGACCGGTCGCCGATCGGGGACGAATAGGTTAAATAGATATACCAAACATTTACTACTAGTACAGTTGCCATATATATACTCGTGATCAGTTTTGACTCCCCAAGTTATAAACTCAATTCATCATCTACTTTTGCTGTTGACTGTACTTTCTTAAAATTGTTTACATATAAACAAATAATGGGTTCTAGAGGTCAGTTCAGAAGTCTCTTCATATAAAATACTGTTTAAATCCGATGAGAAGGGAAGCAGACCAACCAACACAACTTGGAGAAAGGCTATGCTGAAGATTTACTTGTAACGGCAGACTTGTAACTTTTGGAGAAAAAAAGGATTTGCCTAAAAAAGGAAAATGCCAGACATTTATTTGTATCGATATGATAGGGTATTGAAAAGATCACAGTAAGGTTATAAATCGAAACCTACTCGTCGCGGGTCCCGCTATCGGGAGGCGGAGGGTGTGTCATCTCACGATTTATTGTTTATCCACAACAAATTGTTACAGACATATTCTAAGGAAAGCTGACATCAACCTCATAATTTCTATTCTTAGAAATCGATAATATCATTGTTTTATATCGTGAATGGTCTGGTTGTATATTGCAGGTTCTTATGCAAGTGAAGTCTGATGGTCCTTAGTATAGTCACAAGTATGTCCGGTCAATCGGCCGATAAACTGATGAAGATTCGGTTGGTCTGGATGGGGTAGGTGAAGGGCCATAATATTATATGTTGTGGAGCGATTCGAAGGAGGATTATTTAAAACATAAATCCACTGCCAATGTACCTGAATAGGCTGAGTTGATTGATTGAGGTTATCCTCTCTCTCCTGAGAAACTTTGTCGTTTAGAACATTTTCTCACATTGGAATAAATTGCTCAAGTTCTACAGGTTCCAAATATAATGATACCGAGAAGGAACGAGCATTGATCACCACACTTGCTCATTTCGAGTTGGCGTTGTAAGATCCCAATTTTTGGAATCCAGGTTTCCTCACGATATTTCTTTCACCGTTAATTACATAAAAAGTTGTAATAATAATAGTCTTAACCCACTAATTTTAAAAATAAATTATCGCACACTGAAATGATTAAAAAGTCTATATATACAAAAAAAAAAAATGGTTAAATTAAATACCTACATAGATACAATAAAACCTACATTTTAGTACAGTTAAGAGCGTAAAAAGTAACACCCATGTAATAGACTTGTAAGGAAGGATGCAATCGCGTTCTGTCCATCTTAAGATAAACAGTTACAATGGTGTTGTCGTGTGGACGGAGAACTTCTATAAATTTAAACGGTTCATTGGCTAGTGAAATTGTTAAAGAGCATGACAATATATCCACGGGCCATCAGTTTGTAGTCCGTTCCGTGCCCGGTTTGACGGTTTTGGGTTAAAGGTATTTATTTACCTAACAAGATACATTATAAGATAGCCTTTTCCCCAACTTAATGTATTACCTATAAAGTGCTATTTCACATTAACCCCGGTAATCCATTTATCCGGGTTTGACTGTGCAGGGATTTATTGAAGCGTAAATAATCTTTTATCATGAAGACCCGTAAGTTTTTACATCGTCAAGGCATTACGTTAACTGTTAATCGCATTTCAATACTTTATCTTTATGATTTGTTGTCGTCTGCAATGTGGAGAAAACTCGCGCTGAAGTACGGGCATCGTTTATTTTTATTTGTGTTCCAAATTATGATGACGAGATTGTTTGAGTTTTATGTTGTGCTTAACTGTTTTTTTTGTTATATTTAGTAGTAAAAACATTATTTTTATCTTCCAGGGTGTCCTATCTACATTTATATACTCTAAGGAACTTGTTTAGCAACTAAAATTCATAGGTACATGATAATTTGTGGCAAACAGAATCAAACTTCAGTTTACTCAGACCCTTCTCCTTTCTTATTTAAACTTATAGGCACGAATAAACTTGGCTCCGAAGCCATGGAATCTTGAGAATAATTATCAACAACCCTAACATAAAATCTAAGTATCAAATCAGAATCTCTGTTTCAATCAATAGTAATTTTAGATTGTACTTAAACGTTATAAAAGTGTTTGATCTAAACACTATAATCATTTTGACGATGAACGAAAATACTTTTTTTTTTGTACAGTCCGGATGTATTGATTATTTCAGACATTGTTATCGTATGGACGAGTTTTAGGCCTTTTTTTGATCCCGAGTTAACTCACCAATGGTTTAATATTAGATTATGTTTATTAGATTTTCCAAAAGATGACAGTTCCCCATAAAAAGTTAAAACCTACGCCATGCAATAACTATTTGGAATATCGGGCTTTCTCGGTTGGGTAGACATCATCACCGGGCACCTTCAAGAATTACGAGTGAGATACAGGCGCCTTGACGTAAATAGCGCAGTTATACAGCTAATTGGTCTTTACTGTGCTTCTGTTCTCATTTACTAGCTCTTATTCTCTTAACTGATAGGTTTCACAAACTGTATAAGCTACTTAAACTCTTCGAAAAGGATCTTCAATCGCGATGTTGCTACAACATTTTGTATTCGCACTTGTGATGAAGGTTTGTCCTTCATTATAAATATCAGGCATGCAGTAATACTCCAGATTGTTTTCTGTTGATATTGATGTCATTTAGGAACAATGTCATTGTGATAGAAGGAATGCAGAATTTAATCTCAGTAACATACCGAACTGATTATTATGTGTGTTTTAAACGACGCAACCTTATTCTCATAACTCTCGCGAATTGCGTAGGAATTTTATCTTAGATTCGAGACAGCGGATTATTTATTAATGACATACTTATTCTTTGTGCACGATAATGTGTGAAGCAACCGATGTTACTTTAATATTTATTTTTATATTGACAACATTATGTAATCTTTGAGCGTGGACGGTGAAATCCACAGATTGCACGTGTGGACTGCGGCTGTCGTCGCTTTGTTCGGTGATCCCTTCGTTAAACGCGGCGGTACACACCTCCGAAAACAGTCCTGTTATCTTAGTGTTAAATGTCTTTATCGAGAAACAAATGGATACAGCAAAAAACAACGATGTCACATTACACTTAATTACGCTTTATGTAACAGCGTTTCTGGATATTGAATGCGTTTCGGGGAACTCGTTCGATCGAGTTAATAAGACGATTTCAAAATCATTTACGAGGGTCATTCCCGCTTCGTTGTATTACAAAAATACAACAAGTATCGAGCGCCATGTAAAACCTATTAATAAAATGAGTATTGTCATTCAATTAAGTGTGGTTCATTTTATGAAGATCTTAAAAAGGCAAAAGCGAACTACCTTACTTTAAGCTTTGAGCCCTTCTGTAGTGAGTTATGAGCGTTATATAGCCACAGGACTGTTGACAGTTATTATAGTGTTGTTATCCTGTCAATATATTATATCGTGATCATTTGGCTCTTAAGCGTAATTAGTTTGAAAATTATGGGTCGACGAAGGTCGAGTTAAAAATAACCGCATGCTTTTCTTTATTTAATGACCCTCATAAGAATAACGAATGTAAAATGAATAGCCTCTGAAAGTTTTAAATTGTGTCAATATTTGCTTCAGATTGCATTTTTATCAAATTGTTTAGTTCTATTTTAAATATGGTACTGTGGTTCTATGAAGTTAGGTTCTGTATTTAAATTACAATTGAGGGAGCTTTTGCAATTTAGTTGGACCACTTTTTTAATTAGTGGTCCAGGGAGTACCGGAATTCTGTGTATCAAGTGACCCCATCTGCGGGTGTTGGTACATATTGGGTTTTATTTAATGGCTGTATATTTTACGGCCTGGCCAATGGCCATATGAACTTTGTATTATCAACTTTGTGACACACCAAAGGAGTTTTGTAACGGTTTTAAATGAGTACAATAAAACGTTATCTGTTATTTATTGTGACCAATATTATTTTGTCATGTATGAATTAATTTCCGATTAAATTGAGCTTCGTGAAAAAGTAGAGTCCTTATTTTTTTCGAGCTGAAGGCAATTTAACAATCAAAGGGAAGATAGATGATTATAGAAAGTGATTGATACTTGTTGTTACTAGTCCGAATTTTACTATTTTTCCAAATGAGGGGCAGGTGACAGTAAAGAGACGCGCTACCAAAGAAGAGTGGAACCATCATTCGATAAAGCAGGTAGTAGTTGATCAAGATCATTATTACCCCGAGATAGATACATACATGATATTCAATAATGTGAGTGTCGCCGGCACCTTGTTCTTACCAATAATTTAGCTGACAGAGAGCGTTTAGTGTGTTGTGTCATATGTAGAGCCAACAAAAAAAAAAACAAACCGCGAAGTATTAACTAACCATTCTTATAATAACGTTGTATGAAATACTTACTCCAGTTATAATAGTCTCTGTGTGATTAATGACTCTGTCTCGAACTTTGAACTTGTGTGAATCGCACACTTACACCTAAGCGGCTTATTGTCTATAATATTATATAATAACCCATTTGATTCAATTACTCTCTTCTCTACACCGTTTAGCAATCCTGAGATATATAGCGCAAGATTTTTCATTGCGGCCAGTAAGAGACCCTTGATTGTTTTGTAACTTTGTAACACGGCTCTAAAGAGGTTAAAAGATGTAGAGATATGAATCGTTTAATAGGCAAGTGTGAACAGAACAGTGTTGCCATTGTTGGGCCCATTAACAAACTAGTTTTGACACGCGAGTCGGCTTGCGAAATGTCCAGCTCACGACTAAATAAATAAATGCTTATTTACATCGTTACCCAAGCAGTTGATAAGTAATTTAATTAGAACGCGCTTAATTGAATATTGGAAATAATAACGAGAGTAGCGGGTTGTAGCGTGGCAATACTGTTGTAACAAATTAATCAAAATTATGATTCGCGCGTACGTCCGCCGCTTTGTTGGGGCTCAGCCGACCGATCTGTTATTATTGCTAAATGTATTTAGTATGTTAACAAAGGCAATAATTTTCATGTAAATGTGGTAATCTCGATACATCGAGTAATCGATTTACGACGGTATGCGATGATCTTGTTCCGCAAATATGCGTGAAACATTAATCTTTCGGTACTTTCTGAGCTATTTTATGGATGAGCTAACATTAATTACATGATGGCCGGGTGCTAAAGTGTGCATTAATGGCGTTATCTCTGTATCTGAATTAAAGAGTTGCCTATTAGTTGTATGACGGAGATTGCATAAATACGGTAAGGTGGCATGTTTGAGGAAGTTGTCCCCTGGTAACGATCAATTTGCGTTGAGTAGACATGCTTCGCTTTTTTATACTTCACAACCTTCCTTAATGAGTGGAGAAATCACCGCAGCGAACTAACTTCTATGCAAATGCATTTTCTTCTATTTTCGAAAGTATACTTAGGTATATATTGTGAGATCGCTAATGAAGGCTGACAAGTAATTCATTGAGTTTTGCTTTTATAAACTCGTGTGTATGTTGGATTTATTCAGTATACGTTAACATTTCTAGCCGCCAGCTCTAGGCTTTAAATTAATTAGAATTGTGCGGCCGTGGCTGTCTACAGGTTGATGTAATCTAGAACAAATATGGTATACTTATTATGCCTTTTGTGGAAATGATTACACTTTAACTATTAATAGGCTAAAACCATAATAGAGAATTCTGATGAGTTTATGTTATTTTTTTGTAGATTTATAAAATGACTATATACTATATCTACTAATATTACTTTATAATATAAGCGTAGGTATAGAACAGTTTTAAAAACTGGCCTTTGTTCGAAATAATTTATCAAAGTATGTGTGCAAATATCTATTTCTACTAATAAATAATTTTGAACTCGGGAAACCGTTCGACGAGACCCTTCATCGTTATTTTAAATTAAACTTTAATTTAATAAGCTAGATTACTGTTTGTTATTATTAGCTTATTTAAAGAAAAAATATTAAGTATGTACCTATTGTGATTTTTTTTGGATTACATTTTTTTTGTAATTTTCTAACAAGAATATCAGAATATTCCTAAGTCTCATAGTGAAGTACCTACCTATGTAACATAAAGGAACCAGGGTAGCTGGGCGTGGGCGGGGCGGATCCAATTATGTCTCAGCACGAACGAATTTATTGCGACGAAGAACTGCGTCGCTCTCACCTTGACATGTCGCAAATGTGACCATTCCGGATTGCAATGATCAATTTCCTCCAGTTTTCCTTAAACAGATATAGCCAATTGGAATTTAATAGAAAAGTTTATTATTACTGGCGTGAATCCTAAATAAAATCAAATTTCTTTGGCATAATAATTTATTTTGCCGCTCTTGTTGTGATTGCGTTTATTCTTTAGATTATATTAACGGTTGACAATATTGGCACCGACCCAAACTTCAGCTTAATGAATATTTAATCACGTCGTATAGGTATAATGGACGGGCGCAATGCAACTCGACGTATGCATACTTTACTAGTTTGGAGGTTGAACGGAGGCTGCGCACGCGCTTTTGATCCAAGCACCGGCTAGAGACGCCGGCAGTCGCGCGGGAAACTTCGCGGCAGGCGGTCGAGCGAACGGCCCGTGAGCATCTCAGTGAAATCTATCTCTCGATCATATTTACGATACCGAACATCGCTGCGTACAATACTGCGTACCGTGATTAAACAAACTGTGCTCATAAAGTTCATGAACTGATGTGAATTTGGACATTAAAAATTATGTCTGGTTAAAAGATTATTTTAAATTAACAGTGAAAATCAACCCTGTCCAAATGAAGATGACTGTGAATCGTATAAGGGTGGTGGTTTTAGGGAGTCCGCGCAGCGGCAAATCTGGTTAGTAAAGCAAGAATATAATAAAATAATTAATTAACGTATTTGTGATTTTAAGCTTAGAGCAAGATTTTCCCATACAATAATAAACCCTTCTTCATATACCTAACTATACAATAATCATCTTGTGTTGTGGTGTCCCTAATACACATGCCTTTTTTGACACATAAAGTCTGATCAATTAATTTGATCTCATGTTAAACAGTATAATCAATATTTATTATTGATTGCTTGGATGGCTTATTACATTTTTAAACACAGAGTAAATTATTTTAAAATAATAGGAACTCAATGTAATATGTGTAAAGTGTTAAAACATGAAGGACCTACTTACAATTAAAAGGCTTGTAACTTACAATTAATGTCCATGACATAAAATATGTGTCACAATAATAAAATTACTTTATCAGAAACATATATTTTATCTTGAAAAGCTATAAAATGTGGGATGCTTTTAAGTCAACTGAGAGAGACATTATGCCAACCCTGTAATTTCGGTCATCCAAAAAGAGTTTTTTTTTGTGGTTCTTATATCCGAGTGTATAACGGGAAACAAAATTGAAGTCTTATTAATCGTGTTTATCGCGGTATCGCAACCACATATACCTACTTACTTAAAAAGAAATATAATTTTCGTATATTACATTTTTGCTTAATAGTCCACCCATTCATATTATCATACTGTGTTATTATGTATTTTATTTTAATATAAATACCTATAAATTATTTTATACTTTACTTTTTTTTAAATAAGTTCTCATATAATTCCACAACACTGGAAACATTATTTCATTGAAACTCCTTTGCGTGCACAATTTTCAATATCTGAATTTCATATAATTTTTATTCAGAGATTGTAATTAGATCCTTATGTTAAAAGCCAAAGAGTTAAACGCTGTGCCAGTAGAGTCCAATGTCGGAGTTTGAACACACCATGTCAAGTTTACTTTTGTGGCTAAAAAGCCGACGACCTGGATGTTCGAATAAATTATATTCTAACGTTTTTTTTTATTAGAATTTTATATTTTATGTTGATGTGTTGATGATGATGATTTAATATTGCCAAAAACCTTAATGAAATCATAATGCATTTCAGTTTAGAATAACAATTATAGGTACATATTAATTTATGATGGAATAAATAATGAGAATTCGTATACGTCTATATTTTCCACACCTGTAATCGAGCCCATTGTATGTATCATTATGTTTTGTATAACATAAAATTGGTAAAAAATCTTGAAAATTTTAAATCTGTATAAAGTAAGTATATAAACTATTCCGCTTACGCAAAGACTTATAATTTTTAAACTATTAACTTGGTAATTCAACCTGTTAATAATTCAAAAAAAAATAATTAATATTGGGCATAATTAATTATCATGATCCATAATTTCTCATTGAAATATTATTTTCATCACTTTTCACGACACAATATGTGTATTCTTTAAGAACGTCTTATGTTTGTTCCCATAATTCGGGGAACTGGGAATGAACAAAACATTAAACTGATTTAATTATTCTTTATAGCGCTGAATATTACTTGACTCTTGGTCGCATAGAAATAAGAAAGAAATTTTGAGTTTGTTTTTCTATGATTAGTTTGGATATCTATAATTAAGGCGACGCTAATCTTTTAATTAAATAATAATAAAGATGACTTTTACCTACCAATTTTCTTGCCTAATCCCAGGTTGGGCGACAATAGTAACAAAAAAATAATAAAAACAAGTTATGCAGTGGTAACATACGTAAGACAATATTATTATATACCTACTATATAAATAAATTATAAACTTCTTTTAAGTGTGCTCTTTGATAGATTTAAATTCGCTTGATTGCATTTTTTGAAGAACTTAGTTGTAAGTGTGCGTAACACACATATTTAACAGCCTCATCTAAGAAATATCGTAATTAGGATAGAAAAAATTAAATCAAATCACATTATTACCAATATCGAGGTATCAACCATCAGCATACTCTGTCATTATCAACTTATAAATAATGTATTCATGCCATCTTTTATTTTCTGAGATTTATTAAAACAGAAACTTTAATAATAATATACCTTTTACTTCAGACAACTTGGGGCCATAAAAATAGCACACAAATAAAACAATAACGTAATTACCTACGTAATAGGAATAATAAATTTAATAATTTATTTATATTTTTTACCCTTTTTTGAACACGTCGTGCTAAGCTAAAATGCTTGTGTTACGAGTGGGTTTACGTCGGTAGTGTAATGGGTGAGATTCTAACCCGAAACCACATAATCGCAAGTCCGATGCCCTACCCATTAAGGCTACGGCCGCTTCAACTCTCTTTTCAGTTATTGAAACTTATAAACACGCACGATATTTGACTAATGTTTAGTTTTATCTCAAGTGTAGTCTTTGATTTGGTGTTATTTACTTAATACTTGTTTCACAATCTCTTTGGTCACATTAAGCGCCTAGCAAACATCCATTATCTAGACCAGACTGTGTAGATGTTCTGTTAATCTTATCGGCAGGTTTAAGATAAAATTTTCCTTATAATGACAAATTGAAAGCGTCATTCCATAACGAATTGACGTCGACGTAATGTTTCACTTTAATACATAGTTATAAATGTCAAGTAATCAACGGTTATAATATTACCGCACATTTCTTATAAAAATTATTAACGACTGGCATTTACGATTGGGAAATGACGATGTTAATAGTAGGTTTTAGTAAATTATTAGCTTATTTTAGAATTGCTCTTTTATTGCCTAACTTCTTGTCGTAGATCAGTAACTGGTAGTAAAAAAGACTTTGTCAAGATCATGGAATCTCACTCTCTGGTGAGTTTTGGTCATATGATATCATGTATTAAGTTTGTTTTTTGAAAAGGTCTACCTCAGCAAGCCTGAGCGGAGTTGTATTAGGTAGTTTGGATTTAATGATACAGGGACTTTTAGGACTTACCTAAGACAAAATACATAAAAGCTTAGTAAGGTTAAAAAAATATATATAAAATTTAAAGCTTATGAAAATTTAGCTCCTGCCAGTTTTAAAACCGAAATAATTGTGATTAATGTGTACTTCATTGGTCACGATTATTTTTGGAAATCACATTAATGCCTGTGGTTAAAAATATGGTGATATACTCGTTTTTGGTGAATCACTGATCGTGGCTGATACAGTTCGCGACAAGAACATGGTTGCATATGATATACATGTGTAAGGCAACGACCTCGACGGTAGCGTTAATGGTTGACGTTTAAGAGTTACACAACGTAGTCTGGTGGCGCCAGGCGTCGCAGTCGTCGGGAAATCGCGCCGCTGACCCACCGGCCGAGTCGCCGCCGACTGGTTGTAATTGCACCGCCCTAATTGTCGGCGGCTGACGGCTGACGGACCGGCTGCGACCGCTCTGAGACGCATGCGTTTGCAATTCATTACAGACGGGAGCGGGCCGGCCCGACATGCGAAATTGTTTCAATGTAGATCCTGTCTACGAACAGCCCCGGTGGGAGTGGCGCTTGTCCGTCACGGATACGCCGTTCAAGTCGTTAAATGCCCTCGGGAACATTATCTACTTATTAAACCCCTTAGTACGCTGATATTATCCGAGAAACTGATTCTTTTATAGGCAAATTATTTTCACATTACGTATCCAGTTACTGCGAATGGCAATGTGATCCCTTGCTTTATTTCGCTCCATTAAATCTGGGTCACATTCGCTTATCGTCAAAAACTGTAATTAATATGTTCTCTCCCTGTGGTTATTTGACGAACTGACGAAGCATTTAGGCCCGAAACAATAAAAATATTAATTAAGTTGGGCTAATAAAAATATTTTAATGATTGGATGGAGTATGCTGCGGAGTGCTACATGTCAACATGTGGCTCTTTTTGTGGAAATGAGTTGTGTTCTGAGAGCAACGAACTTTAATTTGGAAAGGAGCCACGGTTTTTTGATATTATGAAAGATTGCTTTTGAAAAGGGCATCAGTGTTGTTTTTTGGCTGAATTGTCGCGAAGGTGCCAAAATGGGATGTTAACAACCAACTTGATGATTGCGATACGACTTTAATGGTCCGCTCGATTGTATCGTTGTAGCAGTCGGCGCAAGCGCAATGCTCAGAGCGACGACCTTTTCCGGTATGATGAATAGAGTGCATCGTAGTTTTGAACCGTCTCCGACCGTCAGTGGTACATCATCATCATCATCTCGCTGATATTTAATCCGCGAAATCCTGATATTACCTATATGATTTCTTACATCGCATTTAATTTTGAATAATAATTGTTTAGTAATTTAAAATCATTTCATCATTAATTTCGTTTACAATTCATAAGGACCAAAAATAAATTGAAAACATGAACAATACCTATATATTATTTATTAAAATCTATCGCATATTATTATGCTAATTGTTAAAAAAATAAGCTATTAGGTGGAAAATAAAATATCACCTATTTATTTATAGAATTAAAAAAACGATCTTCATTGCCATATAATTATGTTAGCTTTTGGCAAAGAATGAAACTTGGGTTAGCGAATTTACGATTCTTTTTTTAGTTTTCATTTATACCTATTCATTCAACTCATCAAAAAGTCCTTTTTTTATTAGTTTTCAAACTAAGTATACCTAAATAGTTTTGATCGCCCAAAACTTTGAAATATTACAAAGCTTTAGTAACATCACTATCCTGATCGTTTGATGGTCAGTTCGACACATGATCGATGAGTTCGGTAATCTATTAATTACCCTAAAGATTCCTGTCGATAGCTGCATCCATTGTTCCTTAGATAACGTACCATCTATCAACCCACGTGGTGCCGTGTTGTTTGATCACAGTAATTTGTCTTGCAAGCTTCGTTGATCACAATTTGATGTAATTTTTTACAATATGATTCTCGTTAGACTAGGTTCGTTAATCATTTTTAGATCCTCTTTAATAAGCGTGGCTATTTTATTACTTGTAAATTGATGGTAAATTGTTTCGTAATTATGTTCAATTTATTAGCTGTGTACTATTTTTTTCTAATGTTTTTTGATTGCCCGCGGCTTTGCCGTGTTTGTATGGTGTAATAATGATAGCAATAAAAGTTATGTTTATTTCAATAAACTTTCAGTTTGATCGCAGTATTTGTTGTGCATTAACTATGACATATTATTATGTTCTAAGATGTACTCAGGCTTTTAGAATTTACGTAAGTAATTTTATTGTTGACAAAAAAAAATACGAAACCCGCATAAAAATATACATGAATTGAATTCCGCATATTTCAGTTAAAAGTAGATCGATGAAACTTTATCACTCGGAGATTATGTACGTAATCGGATCGCAGAGAAAGTAATGCATTTAATACGGATTGCACACTGGAAAAAATTGAAAGGAAAAATGAGAGTGTGGAATTTCGATAGTGTTTCATAAACTGAGACATATTGTGCAGCGTTATACCATTTATTAATGCTTGAAAAGGTTTTACGACATGGTGTGTGACGTGAAGATGTTTTATCAGCCGCTGCTCGTCAATCAAATATCGGAGATATCGATCTTCTTACTCAATTATTGATGTCATCATCGGACGCTGTACGATGCTTTATTATAACAATGAATTCATTATTATACGACGATTAGTCTACTACCGTTATGATTAACTTAATGTATCGTTCCGATTGAAGCATTTCGAAAATCGAATAGGAACAATAAACTTTTATCTAACCCTCAAGTTGTGTAGTCAAGAATTGCATGGAAAATGAAAATAGGTAATTGAAATTTATTACGGAAAGGGTTGAAACGCTTTCCTTTTGAAGTCACGACGCACAATAGTTTCCTTATAGTTACATTGTCATGCGAGGAATGGCACAGTATTGTAAGGTAATAGATTTCCTATCCTAGCCTTAACCGTATGCGCCAGAATGCGTACGGAATGCATTCCAAGTCCATTGTCATGCGACGACGTACTGCAGTTGCATAAAGCGATGTGGACTCTTGTGTAATGCCTTGGGTCAAGATTCTGACACAAATAGTACCAACTTAACTCATTCAGGAGTCAGATGGTTTCGTAAACAGTTATAATGGAATGTTAATAAGTAGGTATTCGCTTTAGATACGGTTTTTTTATGAAATACTCGTACTTTGTTGGGATCAGACCGGCAGTTATTCCATGTAGGTACCGAACTGAAGAAACAATGGAAAAAGTTTAGGTAAATGAAGAAGTCGGGTTTTTATCGAATGGGAAAAAGGGGGCCTTCTATTCTTAAGATATAGCATTCAAAACTATATGTACAAGAATATGTATTTTTTTTTTCAAATATTCTATACTAACATAAGAAACACACTCCTACAGTTTACCATCAGTTATGTATTCAGAATTCAAATTACACATTTTCATCATCCAAATGATAGAAACTGCTTTTACGATTACTCTTGAAAGATATACGTACAAACGTAATCTCACGTCCGAGACTCGCCGGACAAGCAATCAGCTTTTTGAATAGCGCCACTGGTTCCTTTTGAACGGCTGCAGGATTCTCCACACTTCATTTCTTCGGTAGCTCGCAGCCGACTCTATTCACGCAACTTGCCTTGTCATTGTTGTTGATAACTGTTTGTATTGTGTACAAACCTTTGATGGGAATTCCAGGAGTGAAAGGACTAATCAATGTTTGATCCACTCGCTTCTAGAAAGTTGGGAGTGACGACCTCTTAATTGTTCGCTTATTTACAAATGTATTCGATGAAGGTTGCTTACAATATCTCATTTGGTTCTCTTTTTGTTGCAGCTGTGGTAGTGCGTTATCTAACAAAGCGGTACATCGGAGAATATAGCTCGACTGGAGGTTAGTAAAGTTGACTTGATAAATCATAATCTTGATACCAAAGTATAATAACATTATTCTTAAGAAATGTTTAAAAACATGTATTCACACCTGCGTGATATCGGTAAAGTTAATTAATTATCCGATTGACATTCAAGTGACGTCAAATCTGGGCTAATTTACAATAATATTTAATCGTGTATTTACAAGTCCTGTATTACAGACAAATATCATTATGTACTTATATTAAAATGTCTGCTTCCTTCCGACCTTAAATATGACGCGTTTGCGTCAGACGGGCGCCGTATTTCTCGAGTTGTGAATAAAAATGATAAGGAAACAGCTTTCAGCGTTCGCTGTCGTAGTAAATGCTGTCGTTATCGAGTGACGACAACAATATCTACACAAAAGCGACCGTTAAACACAGTTGTATACCGTACGCTCTTGTTTCAGATTTCCTTTATCAACACAGAGTGGCTTTCGACGGTGCCGTTTCAGAAGTTGAAATACTAGATACATCTAATTGCGCGGTAAGTAACGAGTCAGTCACAATGTTAACACTAAAATATCAGTCCATGCGAACAAAGGATTCGACGTTGGAGATAAGATTAAAACTAAAATTCGAATAGCAAAGGAAGAGATAGACGGTCAAACTTAATTTACCATTATACAATGGAGATGTTAATCTGCGGCTGGCTGCGCTGGTAGCGGCTGATGGCCGCAGTACAATTTAATTAGACGAAGTTTATGTGGCTTGTATCGGTTTATCAGATGCGATCGTTGCCGTTGCTGCATCGCAGTGCCTGCGGGCGAAATCCTACGTTCGAACCTACGCCGCGGTAGAATGCACGAGGAGATTCGTGTTACGTAATTGTTATATTTTTATTGTTGTTATACAGACACGCATTGATTCGGAAACCGGTTTTGTTTCCTCCTAAACAACGACTATGGTTTATTAAACGCATCGATAACGGAACTAAAAGAACAAAATAAATTGGATGCCCCGTATTGCGCAACCGGCGATTTTATTCGGTGCAGCGAGTGGCCCCGATACGAGATTCCTAGTACCTACCAGTTGTGGCTCGCGACTGTATTTAAAATTTATAACTAAAGTTAGCTGACTTTATTTACAATTTTAACTATTCCAAGATCGCCGACGTGAATACTCAAGGCTGATTTAAGTAGAGTTCAGATAATTGTATGGTAGTACAAAAGAGATTTAAACTTTAAGTAATAACCTTTTCCTGCGAGTCGCGTCTGAATGCTTATCTTAATTGTGTGCAAGATTTAACACGGGACATTAAAGTTCTTAGGTAATTTCTTGGTTGGGTTTGCGATGAGAGCTATTTCGTTAAGCCAAATATCCTCCCATTTCATTTAGTTAAGAGTTTCGTAAAACCAGCGAAATAAGTTAGTACGGGAGTATTAAATTATTTTATTAGATTAAATGTGGTTTTAGGTTATGTTATTAGATAACGTTTATTTAATATCTGCTCTTCATAGTAGTTTGAGTAAGAATGGTGATCAACTTCATTTTAATCGACTTAAAAAAAAGGATATTCTCAATTCGACTGTATGTTCGTTACGTGAGATATCTTCTTTGATGGATAGGGTATAGATATATCAGGGTGATCATTAAAATCGATATTTTAGTTTTTAAATCAGTTTTAGTTTGCAAAATGTTACCAAGAAAGTCTAAATGAATTGAGTTGTTTTTTTACATAAATGTATAATCAATTATTAGGTTTTCCATACCACGTCCATACAACAAATTGTCTGCTTATATCTGTATTTATAAATTAAATGACGGTATAGATCCGCGGCTGCCTAGCGGAGCACGTGCGATGGGGCGACGCGTTCGCCGTGGTCTACTCGGTTTGCGAAAGGCGTTCGTTCCTCGCCGCGGCCGAACTACTCTCCCTGTTGGAGCGCACCAGACTGCCCGGCTGTGCCGCCGTCACCCTCTTGGGGAACAAACGTGACCTCGAACACGCCAGGTACCCATACCATACTATTAATCCTTACCGAAAAATGTGACCAATAATCAATTTAGCCCAAACACTACACTACAAAAAATTTACTTTAAAATGGTTACAACTCACATTACCTATACGCGTTGTGTTGTATACGCGGTAATGTTAGTTGTAATCCACAAGGATACCAAAAGCACCACATTTTGTACATGAGTGTAAATATTATTTTGTCTCTTAGGGAGGTCCATGCAGAGGAGGGTCAGGAACTGTCACTGAGATTCGGTTGTCAGTTCTACGAGGTGTCGGCGGCGGAGTCTTGCGCGGGCGCAGCGCTCGCGTTCCACGCGCTGCTGCGAGAGGCGCGCGCGCTTGCGCTCTTGTTACCTGCGCCGAGGCGGAAACTAGCCGCATATTCTGTTTCTAAGGTGAGGAATTATAACATCATTTTGTAAAACGACTTTATGTTTTTGACATTAAGAGTCCTTCCATTTTAAGCTGGTGCTATTGCGTAAAAGAAGGATGTCTTTGCCCATCAGTGAGGTAGACGATAGGTTAAAGAGTAGATATAGTATCGATGTTGAGAAATATAAAATGCGAATCTCCCGACAACCTGTACATATCATGACTTTTTATTAATTGAATTCTGCTCCAAGCTTATCCCACTATATGTAAGGAAATCCATTAAAATAATGAAAGAAAACCATAAGCACGTATTTTCCAATAAGTATGGTATACAAGAAAATTTATTGAAACAACAACGTTGTGGAACGTTACTATTGAACAGCTTATTATAATAGAAATTGCAACTTGCAAGCAATATAACTAATCCTAAGCTTAGTGGTCATTCTTGAGCGAATGATTTTAGCAAACATTTAACTGTAAAGAATAATGTAATCTCAGTTGGTATGTCCAATTACACATAATCTTTATTTATGTGTCAGAAGAACAGACTATTATACTACGCCACTATGGAACAAAACCTCTTTAGGCTGATTTACGTCAGATTTTGATTTCGAGAGAACAGAATTTGTTCATAGTTGTGGGAGCTTATGATTATTATGGTTGCGGCTTTCATAGCTGCCTTGGATTCATGTATTTAGAAGTAGGAGTTGTGACAGCACCTTTATTTAAATACAGTGTGGTCTATTTTATCATTCCGTCGGGGCCACAATTGTTTGGTTCACCGTTTACATAAATGAGTAGATGATTATAGATGCATAAAAGCATGGTTATTTTAGTAAAATGTTATCCTCTACGACTTTTTATTTTGTGAAATCATTTACGAATTATTCCTAATCTTTTTCCATTAGAGAATATTAAATATGTTTTTATTTCAGGTCATTGGCACAATATTCGGGAAAAACAGCAAGAGTGTCAGAAAGAAACGCCCATCACTTAGCATTTAATTATTATTAATTTATTTTAAAACTTACTTTAAAAAAATCTCAGACTGGTTTGTATATAATTAATTTAAATTTAGTTCTATAATAATGTTAGTTAAAATAGTAAAGATGCTATTAGGTATATCATGATTATTATGTCAATTTTGTATATAAATAATATGGATTTGGTATCCGCCAATAAACATATTATAGACATGAATGGTTAACCACTATCTTGTGTTGAATAAATGTTTAGTTTGCATTCTTGAAATAATACCTTAATACGTAAAAAAAATTTTAAATATTTGTTCAACGTGCCAAGTTTTAGTGGTTGAATCTAAATATTGAAATGAATGTCTGCAGCCATACCCGTACTTTAAAAATGGTATCAATTTTGTGAATAGATTTGATATTTGTAAATAAATTCAGTTGATTACAATATGTATTACACCTCGCACTAGAATTACGATGAATAAAAAATAAACAATGTACATATGTTGCGGACAGAGAATAGTTCGCATACCTTTGTGTAAGGTCAACAGTTATCTCATTATAATAAAACTTTATACAGAATCTTAATTGTTTAATTGAACCTCCTTATACACATATTCAAAAATATTACACAAATTCTGTAATAAACCCATACGATTTTCCAAAAAATTATACGACGTAAAAATTAACTACTAGTAGCTTTAGTGGAAAGCTCACTCATCACGTCAACTATCGCACCACCCATCCGCTTATAGTCCAAGGACTGATTGCAGATCTAAATAATAATAATAAAAAAAAAACTACATTATCACCATATAAATAACTGACTTTTGCTCGCGAGTTCACCCGCGTGGCCGTCGCTTATCGGTTAGCAAATTATAGCCTATAGCCTTTCTCAATAAGTGGGTTATAGTAAAAGTTTTTTTAAAATCAGACCAGTAGTTCCTGAGATTAGCGCGTTAAAACAAACAAACTCTTCAGCTTTATAATATTAAGTATAGATCACCATTCATTAAATACATTACGAAATTGAGGTATGATGCATAAAGATATGATAACATATCAATTCCACAAGATGAAAATATATATTTTCAGTGAGGTTTAGACACAGTCAAGACATTTACATTTATATGGACCCTATGGTACCAAATGATTGAATTAGCCACATCTTTGTAAGCTGACAGTAACAACTTGCAATGCTTGAATACTTTACGCATACAGCAGTGTCGTAACATCTATACCGATTGTATTTTAAACTAAGCGTTGGGAAGTGAATGAGTGCAGACGTAAAACGCTTTCTTAGATCATAATGGAGCGATAGCGTCAAACAGATCGCGGTATGTTGCACCTCGTATACATGTCGTTAAAAGCTCTAATGAGTTTCTGTTTTCACTGGCGAAGTGTCCGGGTGTCACATCGGTCTACGTCGGACAGGCCTCGCCGTCTAAGTTATATTGATCGGACGGTGTAGTCAATGGCCGGAGAGAGTTTCGCCACGACTCGACCTTGCATGTCAGAGCACTCCTGCACCACGTCCGATCTACAGATAAAGCCTATCGCACAGACGAATGTGACATTACAAGTACGCAACACGAGAAAGCAAAAAGTACAAAATTCAAGGTCCCGGAGAAATTATAAATCAGAATATACTAATGGACGTTATACAAAGTATATCCGCGACAGTCTCTACATAGCCGCCGGAGCTGGAAATAATCAGATAGATTTACAACCATTGATAACGCGATCAAGTTCAAGAGCACGTCAATAAATAAATACGTTACTATACGACATAAAGTAGTCTGTTTAGAAACTAATGGTTATACAAGCAGCAAGTAATAGGTAAGCGTGGTGGTTACGCAATGGGCTATAAAATGTTCCCTTAGTTGTTCCGCTGTGGCATTAAATCGGGCACGTACAGGTGTATCGGCCGATGCAGAGATATGACTAATAAATCGGATCCCTTGATCGCATTAGTGGCGCCAACGTTCCGCTTGCCACAGTGCAGCGGCCGTGCGCCCGAGCCGAGGGTAGCGATTGCTATCTGCTCCATCGTAGATTCCTATGCAGCGGTGTGCACAGCGCAGATGTAGCGGGACAACGTTTGTTTTCATACAAGAATAATTCTGTATACAGAATAACATTCCATTTACCTAATACGACAATATTGACACACAAGTGGCTGGTAAAATTAATGACGATCATTAAATTTATTATGAAAAGCATTAAAGTCACTAATCAATAAAATGAATAAGTTAACGCATAAATGACATCTATTCAATGAACTCTTGACAAGGAAAGTATTTAATTCTCAATAGTCATAAAAGCCTTTGTCACTAATTCATTGAAGTGAGGTCAAGAACGAGAGACCCCTCGCAATCATCGCGATATTTAACGTCAATTAAAGAATTTAATGAATCAGCAATCGACGAGGCGGGTGAAAGCTTAGATATAATCAGACAGGATACTGTGTAAAATTGCGATGATGTACACGATGCCATGATAGCACGCCCCGAGCGGACAGCCAGTGACGTACGGACTGCAGATAACCTGTTGTATAAAGCTGATATATTAATATTTACCGTACATGTTCATCATTCTAATATAATCGGAGAACCCGAAGCGTATTTAATTGAGCGTAATGATGAAATGAAATAAGTATAGAAACGATATCATTCTCTACACCAAGATGCGGCATCGCAGTGACAAGAATATGACATGTAGTAGGTAAGTCGCGGGTAAGTGTATCGGGATTCTTGATCCAGTAGATAAACTATCAGCTACTTTCATCTCTCGCTTTAGATTAAACGATTACAAGTTTCGTCTAATTGCTCGTGTTTGTCTCGGGTGGAATCGGTCATTGAGATTTATGCATGACTGAGGATCGGAATGGTACGTGATTCGGATCTAATGATAGATAGCCATGCCAACTAGATGATCTCTGATTTACTTTAATGTATAAGGCTAAAGAGCAGTAGATCAACACAAGTATACTAATATAATGTATAGTAAGTACACATAGAAATATCAATCAACAATAGAACAACAAACAATGACAAGTTTGACAGTCTTTAACGTATTTGAATGAAGTGGTTTCTTTTGTGTGGTGAAGTTTACAAGGAAAATATTATCTCACTGCGTTATAAAAATGTGTGGCTTTATGAATACGTTATCTGAGAGGATTTATCCGTCTTTATAATGACAATAACAGAAAGAGTTTAAAAATTTACTTAGGTCATGGTCTAAATGTTCGCTTTATCTACTCGGGGGATTCCTGTATGTTGATTTTGGGTATGTAGATGATGAAGGATTAGTGATTATCTATTGTATTTTTGTTTGTTCTTTAATGACAAAAATAAATTCTGTGCCAACCGTTATTATACCACTGGAAACAGCTAGAAATTAATTCCTACTTGTTACCGAATGGTAATAAAGTTCAGAGAATATCAATTAGTAGGTATTCCATATTAGGTACTATCAGTAGGAACAGCCAGCCTCAGAAAAAGTAAATTTCTACAATCGTTATCGCTAATCGAATCGCTCAAATGTATGAAAGTGACAAGTCTAAGTCACGTGACTTATCGAAGAGAAATGCCATTTCCATACATTTAATGTCATTTGAGCGATTTCCATCATCGTTAACGCTTGTAGAAGTACGTCTAAGGGGGTTTCGTTTAATTTTGATAAATTCAAATGTTATTGAATATCAAGGGTTTCTGATTTAAGATAGTTTTACGATCTCGTGTGTTCTTGAGTGTGTTGCCGCAACAACCACGATTTGTCCTTGTGAACTGTGTTCGCAAGTTCGATGTAATACACTTGGTTTACTTTAGTACAGTACTCAGTACGGATTATTTTATGTAGGATTTAACACTTTACAATTATTCTCAATAATTTGTGTATTTTACGACTGAACTTTAAAAGTTCTTTGTTTGCGTGCTTGCATTTGTTTGTACGTATTTTAAACGACGTGGTATTTTATTGCATTTCATTCCATATGGAAAATGTTTGTTTTAAATCAATTAGCAAAATCCACGTATTAGTAAAACAAAGTTTATTTTGCCTGGACATAGTCGAGCTTCGGACCTCGGTAAAGAGAATTATTATTTAGTTAACTGTTCTATTTTATTTTGTATAACTCGGTACGAGTAAGTACCTATATCGCCGTGGGGTTGCCACTTAGAATGAAAGAAACCACCCTTCTCTACCCGAGAGTGTCGTAAGAGTTAGGGATGTAGAAACTAGGAGAATAGGCAGCAGCGTTTTCTAAACAACGAATACAAAACTGCGGTCACCAACCCGCTTGCCCTGCTTGGTGCCTCACTAGTCACCCTAAAAATACCCCATGATTGCGCACCATAACACACGGCCCCTAGTTCCCGGTAGCCCCACTGAGGAACGTGGAAGACCAGGATTTGTGGCGCAACTTGGTAGGCCTATGCCCAGCAGTGGACCACTATAGGCTGATTTGATGATGAAGTACCTACATATATTCCTGAATATTCCTAACTATATTTAGGAAAAAACATATACCTAGGTTCATAGAAATAAGTTTATTGAATACAGATAATTCAAATCAAGATAATTAAATGACTGGTGAAGTATTACCCAAAAGAAATGAAACACATTCTGTGTGCTTAGTGGTATGTAATATTATTATGTTTGTTTATGACATTCAGAGCTCCGATTGGCTCGCTCCAAGCTCTCAACCAATCAGAGAGCCAAATGCATAAACGTGTCGATCCCGTAAACGTAAAGTATACATGCAATGAGTACTCTGTTATAAATATGCACCACTTATAATAAACGTCCAAAGATTATGCCATCTACTACACGTTGCCGCAGAGTATTGCGTATCGCCGTATAATGTTATGAATTGACAGTTTAGCGACAAAAACATCTTCTCTTAGAGGAATTTTATGTGAATCATTCTGTATCCTATCAGACATGACAGTAAGTAGAAAATGAAAGAAATCAACAAACAACTAATGTACATTTTTGATCTTAATACATCTGTGTAGTGTTTTTATTTAAACTGTATTAGAAAAATATGTTTATATTTGGCCGTGGGTTTTGGCATTGAATAGAACCTCCCATACTCTCTCCCCGTGGGTCTCGTAAGAGGCAACAAAGAGATACAAAAACAAGGAAAATGGGCAGCAGCGTTCTCCTAAAGAACTGAAAGTAGACTGCGGTCACCAACCCGCTTGCCCACCGTAGTTTCTAGGCGCATCACAACACACAGCCTTCAAATGGAGGACGTGGATGTGATGGTGATGTGGCAGAACATGGGAGAGGCCTAGGTCCAGCAGTAGACCGCGATAGGCTGAGTTGAGTCATTTGATACATAACAAATCTTGAGTATGAATAAAGTTTAAATAATTCAGTATCATACATTAATAATAGTTTAGGAAACGAGACGTCCCGCGTCTATACGAATGGACATGCCGATCACAAATATAAATAGAATCTGTGCATTTTTTTTAAACGACGCCTGCACTAATGAATTCAATTCAATCCATAAGTGAATATCAAACGGGATACTTTTTAACTAATAAAACATCTCATAATACATGCTGCCAAACGTAATAAGAAATATTGCACGAGTTACATAACTGGAAAAAAATGGTACATATAAATTGAATAATTGAACGACATAATAACCGGTAAGGCGATATCGAGTTAAACACTTAATGGAGTCTAATACTGATAATCAATGAGGCACCTGTCCAATATTTGACGAATGAGAAGTCGTCGTTCAAACCTATCGGATTCATCGGAGAAAGTGAAATATTTTAATAGACTTATAGGTGACTGGAAACGTCAAGAACGTTAGCAGTTAAGAGGAGAATTAATTTTTTAATTATTTTTTTTTCAATTAATTTATTATTTTATTATGTTTTTTTTATTTATTTTCTTGTATTGTATTATAAAATTTATTCTTTATAATTAGAAGAGGCCCGTGCTCACAAGTCGGACATTTATAGGCCGGTATTATTATAAGGTATATTAAAATTTGCTTTATTGTTCACTAACATTATTGTAAAACCTTGTGCTCTTGTTGTAATTACAGAAAAGAGTTTCATATTCGAAGGTCTGCAACATCTTTACGAGAATTCTAATCGTACGTAGCGAAGTTCCTGTAAGTACCTTAATATGAGATTACAAAAAAAAACTCACAATTTTAATGATAGCAAAAATAAAGTATTAAATGTCTAGTTTACCCTACCTTTCAGTCAAGTTTCATGAAAATATTCTCGGAGATCGAGGATTATATTCATTGATAGTAAATATTATAATGTTGGTATCGCTTCTAGGCAAGTTATATGTACAAATAAATCCAGCGATCGTCTGAAGCGGGCCCGCAGATAGCACTAAACGGCTAATTTGTAAGGCACATATTGCGTAAATCAAGCGTCGTAGTGCCGGCTAATGACGCCAAGTGGCTACTGTTCTGACAGCACAGTTATGTTGTGACGCTGACTGATATGAAAGTGAGATTTATAATACAAACACGTTATTTTTGTGCATGTAATGTATGTATTTTTGAACATGCAAGTGAGTGATCAATGCCTGTACCTACGGTGAACAGCGATTTTTAAATACGGAATACAGCACCTACGGTTCTTATTATTTTTAAAAATAGAAATTCTTATAAATCCTGTTTTTTTTAAGAACCTACAACTACAGAAGACAAAATGGTATACCTACATAAGAAAATGCTTCTTTTTTAAAAAAGGAATTTGGTAAGTTCGACGTTTTTAAATAATTTAGGTATGGGTATTGATTTGTATTTGCACAACGTAACAAATCATATCGATAAGGTAACATAACGGTTTTTAACTCTCTCATTGATTCTCGTAAAACGGGTAATTAATTTAAGGTGTATAAAAGTTTCTCTTAATATGAGAGTCAGTGCGCATTTCACACCAAGCGATTCCAAATGTCCAAAAAGTGAAAAGAAGTTTTGATCCAAGATGTCGCCCATGAAAGTACCTGCAATCCATGTATTAATTATTTAGAGATTACCGAAGAATTTATAGAACGTACACGGATAAAAATGTTTGTTTTAAATTTCAATTTTGTGTTGTACTTATTGCCAGTGACTACGCTGAATAAATACTCTAATGTCGCTACGTATCATAATTTATCTACATTTACACTATGAAAAATATGGCGACATTAATTTCTTGACTGTTGACTGCTCGACTCTTTCTTATAGTAGGTACCTGCCCCCCAGCCAAGTGACATTTCTACAAGCGATAACGCTGATCGAATCACTAAATGTATGGAAGTGACAAGTCTAAGTCACGTGACTTATCGAAATCAAATGTCATTTCCATACATTTAATGTCATTTATGCGGTTTCTATCATAGTTAACGCTTGTAGAAATGTCACTTGGCTAGTGGGCTGGCAGCATATACCGACACTCGCTTCAAGAACGTATAATGTACTTTGTGTATGGTGTAGTGTAGTGTAAAAGCAGCATAAGTACTCTTAGCTTGCACGAGAGGATCGGCATGTTACATTTAACATGTACACAGCGACGGACCGTTTGATAGTGTCACTCAAACGCATGCAACACGTTACATCTGAATCATGACTCAACTAAGCCCATGACTCAATCTATCGATGCTTCGATACATAGATCTATTCGTACTTGAGGTACTTTTTGTTGAGTAACGCTGGCTTAGTAAAAGAGAACGTGGAAGGAATCCAAGTTTATATTATTTTGTTAACTGTTATTTATTCACGGAACTAAGTACAGAACAGAAGTTAAAGTAATTGGAAACGAAATCATTATTGTTTAAAAAGTTTAAGCGAAATTATTCTATGTTAACTATGGTAATTAGGGCATTTATTTTAAAATACTATCTATAGGTTTAACGAAAATAGGTACCTAGTGAACAAAGCGTTCTGGCAAATAGGTTTAAACTACAGAAATATTCTAAAAATATTTCAACATGAAAAAATAAACCAAACCAATCCAGTACAAAGCCAGAATGTAAACAAAACAAATGTTACTCTACTTTTTTATGATGTTACTCTACTCTTTGACTTCCTGCATACAATATTGCAGTTACAGCTGTGATATGCAATGATCATGAAATTACTTCTTCAGATTACTAAACAGGAACATAAAGCAGTCAATTCTAAGAAGCGAGATAGGAAGACTTTTTAAGTGAACTAGATTGATATTGAAAGGGCTAACTTTAATGGCGCTAACATCGTGCAAATTGCTGTAAAGTATGTACGTAGTGCCTTCAACCGTTCATTATCTGTAGGAAACTATAAATCGACTATAAACAGTGAAAAGTATGGAACAATATAAACCGGATTCAGACGAGACGCGAAGAATTATGGGGAGTAATAATGAGTTCAAGCGGCAAAGCCTCGGGGACAATGTCGGACTTGCGCTAACAACATTTGTATTCATGTACAATTGATTACAAATAGTATCGTTATGGGAATATCTTATTTTGATTACCGACTCCATTATTAATATCGGCAGCGCTTTGTGTCCATTTTGGGCTAGTAACATTTAGCAACGTTACACTTATATGTGCGTTTCTTTGAAATAATGTTTTAAACGTAGTTCTCTGACTGATATTAAAATTTAGATGTGTTTTGATTATTTCTGACGGTTTATTGCTCGACAATTAGTCTCGATGCCCATACTCACCCACATCACATATATTTTTCACAAATGATTGTTGTTTACGTGAAAATGTTAATCTTCCGCAGCATATTTGTTATTTTCGGACCTGAAATCCATAATTAGCGTGCAATAAGGAAGTTTATCAGCTGTTAATCAAAGGCGCCTTCTCTGAAAAATTGAGGTCAGTACTTCACGAAGTTTGCACTGCACAAACTCCCCGTTGTGTACACTGGACATGTTTTAATTTTGTTGGCGCATCCTTGTGTTGTCTGAGACCAAACAAAGGGCTGATTACTCACTTGCTCTACACGGAACGCCACTCTTGTTTCTCCTTGAAATCTGAACACACAGAAATGTGTACACGAGAAGTATATCTATAAAGCAGTTTATTTTGGTTCCCGTCAATGGTTGACCAGTTTTGCCAGACAACAGACCTATTTACTGTGTAATTTGATGATAGATTTATTGTTTCGCATCTGCTGTCTCGTGTTCCATTGTGTGTTGTCTTTGTAGAATTATTCACAGATCCGCCCCTAAGATGACCCACTGACCGAAAATTTATTGAGAACGGAAAGGAAATGTTCCTAATTTTTACACTTTTACCAAGAACGTAATTAGTTACTTAATCATGTAGTGAAACGCAAATGGTTTATGTATAAAGTGATTTGCAATTATTCTAAGACAAATGATCCTTGATCTGATTATAATGTTACGCATATCGAAATTGCTGGTCTTAACAAATTAGTGAATTTTAAACAGCATGCTAGTGTTGACGCCCAGAGCTGCGATGTTATCACGCACACGCTCAAAACGACTGGCGCCGGCTTCTATTACCCATATTTATTGTAAGTCTCCCTTGTACACGATGTAAATGCAGCACCTATTCCCAGCTTTATAAAAGCCACTTTCAAAGCAACTTTGTACCTCGCCGTTTCTTCTGTGTGCAATAAAGTATTTTCATCATCAATAGAAATTGAACCTTGACATTTGAGTTATAGAGTAAAAAATTGTTTCATAATAATGATTAAATTATAAAATATACCCACAATTTTGCAATCGATTCCCGACATCCGCTCATTACAAGGTGCTGGAATGTTGTTCAACACATTTTATAATAAGAATTGACGGTTACTATATGGCGGGTGAAAATAACAGCAATTTCGTACTGTACTGATTTGAGTCTGAGTGATTTTACTGAGATTGATCATAGAAATTAGATGCACCAGCCAAGAACACGAAGACTGTTTACACGAACTCCACATAAGGACACACATTCTTCAAGTTTGTGTTTGTATTTGTTTTTGAAAGTGCTTGTAAATAGAACGAGCAATGCTGCAATGCTTGTAGTCAAATCAAAACAAATTTGAATGAGTATTACCTATTTGTGTTTGAATATGTGTAGTATACACGTGGAGGTTATTTGTAAACATTAGCATTCAAAGGGTTAGCATATTATCTCATTGCATTACATACACTTATTACTACTCATCATAATAAACTAGTATTAGTATCTGTATTAGGAACGTTGCCACGTCAGCCAAACCCAACGTTATTCAACCATCATTTGTCAATGATCTTTCTCTGCAAAAGTGTGTCTTTGTTCTACGGTTGAACATTTTCAGGTTTGTATATGCCCCAGGCAACTTGATTCACGTACAAGTACATAAATACTTTTCAAATCCTAGCTGATGTCAGCCTACACGTTTCCATATAAGTAGACAAAAAAATCTTCAACGTCAAATGTTTTTTTCCAACTTGATTCGTGGACATAATTGGCAAAGACAGGTTGTTATCCAATCAGATCATGTTTTTCTAGTAATAACTTAATAACTATAGACGTGATATAATACAGTTTGTGCCACCCACATCACTCCAAGTCTGTAGCCAAATTGATCGGTAATCGATTAAAATTCCGCGAACCAATAGTGTATATTACTTAAATGTTTATAAACGATTTTATGTTAGGTATTAAGTTTAAAATCGATGTAATAAAGATATCAAACTTGATGGCTGTTTAATTAGAACATGATTTATTAGATTAGGTACTAAGTAAACAAGCTGGTGTAATTAAGATGTTAATCAAATATCGGTGGTACGTGGTCTTACGTACTTATAGAACTTGCAAAAAGAAGATATTTAAGTCTGATGTTAATGAGAAAATAAAAACAGATATGAATACTGCGGATTAAAGGAAGTACTTAGATTGTAAGAAAGGATCATACAGAAACTGACATTCTCATTAAAATTTAAAAGCGGAACTTGTCAGTTGAACGTATGATATTTTTAATTGCTTTATTCGAGTTATCAATGAAATATAATTAACAGTACCTAGTTACTGGTCATGTTTTTTTTTACAATCCGTTTTCTTATGACAAACAATTGTGTCTTGGTAGTAGAAGTTCCTCACAAAATCGTTTTTTTATTTTAATTGATAGATTTGCTAAAAATATAACCATTTTGAAATTGCCGATGTGTGTTTAACTATTCCGTTATTTAAAAATTAAAATTGTGATATCAATAACGAAAACATCAATAGAAAATAATAAAACGCTCAGAACAATGTTGTAGTCAGAGTCAAAAATGTATACCGAGCTTGGGAGAACTGGCAAAGGACGCTTTGGGTATTAATATTCGGCGACTTGTGCCTTTGATGGGCACGTCATTTGTGTGTTTTCTTGGGGCCTGTTTATAAAATGTGTGTGTAGGTGACTCCTGTTGTAACTTTTTAAGAGGCGTATACATTTCTCAGCCGACAGCTTTCAGCACGAAACTTTTTCTCACGACGCTTACATCCGCGGAAGGTACCTACGAGAGGACCTTGCTGGTCCGCGGTGACCATAGCTAGGACGCGTCGTGTGAACGCACCTTTACTCGCCGATGTGATGTTCGATAAAGGAAGCATAGGATGTCTCGTAACTCCGGGATGAGATCCCGCGATAGCCATCCGGGATAGTTCGGTCACCCGATACGCATCAACCCGTGTTTCCTGCAGAGTAAACTATTCGATAAAAAAAGATCGGTGTCATTTTCCACGCCGCCGCCGCTTCGCTCTGTTTAACTTCCGTTATTAAGAATCCTCTTTATTGTAAGTATGTATCGTATTTTTAAAAACGTTTACCAAAGTTGGGAATTTGAATTGGTTTTATGATTATTCGATCGTAAAATGGATTTTGGATCGACGTTTAAACCTTACTGGTACCTATGTGAAACTTAAAGTCATCTTTATGTGCCACAAAGTAAGCATATTTATTTAGCAAACATTTAAAAATTTGCATTGTGTTAAGATAGTTGAACGACAGGTGTTTATGTGAAACCGTAATTTATTGAACAGTAATTTCTAATGAATTGCATAACCTCTACTTAGGTGGTCATCAAACTTGACACTGATTATACTTTGTGTGGCGAAAATTTGGAAATGAAGGCGAGTTGTACACATACACACACAAACGAATATGCGTATATTTCGGTATCGTGGATTACGTTATAATGTCACGCACATAATGCACTAATAGCTGATTAAAAGGTTGCATCGTAAAAGCAATAATGTACGTCTATAGTCAATTTGTTTTGCAAACAGAATCTGAAGGTACTTCTGCGCAATCGTAGTACCCGAAGTCAAGGTGAATAGATCGTGTACTACATGTATGATATTATGTATTAAATTACACGTTACACCTGTGCATGAAAGCCATACAACCATAAATGTGCGTTGCGACAACGTATTGTACATCGTGGTTTGCAATTTGTCTAACTCTTTTAAAGTTACTAATATTTTCTTGTTCCAACCTTGAGTTTATTATTGTACATATTGTCTTCGTAGTGTCTGTAGAGCTTAATTGATAAATAACAGTGATGTTGGATGTCACTGGATGTGGTATTTTGATTGATATTTGTTTTAATTAATGTATTGTATTATATGTTTGTAATATTTGTACATGTTGTTACATGACTTGGTTAGTTTTTCAATCGTAAGCTTTTACATATGTTAATAATAAAAAATAAAAGAAGGGCGGTATATTTAATATTGTTCTTCATCGGTGGTAATAAAGAAAGAAAAACAACACTTGTTATCGCTGCCATTCGTTATTCAGTTCGTTTTCGTAGATCTTCAGAATGATAGTCAGAATGGCTGCCTGTCGATGAATAGGCGCGTTTTGTTGCGCAATTTACTCATTACGTTATTGATTTCACTAAGTTTTGTTTGATGACTCCCCGCTGAGGGAGAGGTGAACCTCGACACTCCCATCTGCCCGTTGTCTAGGTGATGACGTAAAGGGCACGTTGGGCTCACAGGTTGCTGACCGAGCCCTTCTTATAGAATCTTTAACTTCTATAGCCCTTTGCCCTGTCACGTATACGAGGAATTTAGAATTAAGAGTAAAATATTTTTTGAGCGGATGTGATTCTTGATTAAGTATTCAACACGGATTTAGCATCATCTGCTTTTGGGTTGTTATCGAATTTTATAGTTTAAGAAGAAAGCTTTAGGTAGGTTGGTATATAATTGTAACGAATGCTATGTCATATGTATAGCTTAGGGTTAAACATTGGGTTGATGATATACCTACAGGATTAATTTAATTGGAGTGCGTATATTCAACGAAGTAATCAGGTGCATAAAACTTAAAAATATTTTCCCAAGGAACATAGGTCGAAATTTTAAAATCATCTTTTCATACATCATACAAACATAAGTCACGTGATCTGCCACTTTGTATGAAAAGTTCATTTCCCAATATAAGATTTCGACCAATGTTCCTTGGGAAAAGCAGTTTTATGCACCTGATTACCTCGTTGAATAAGTATACGCACTCCTTTTAAATTAATCCTGTATATTATTATAATTATATAAGTAATGTGTGTGTAAGTATATTTTTTTTAATGATAGGACTAGATATACTTTTTAATTATTTAACCTTCACTATGTACTTCGTTTTGATAGAATTATCATAACATGTGAAGTGGTGAATACTAATTATTATTTAGCCTTCACAACTTCGTTTTGATAGAATGGTGGTAGTGGTAAAAAAGTGGTGAAGACCTATAAATATATTACCTAAAAAAAATATCTAATCTCTGATCGATTTGTATATTGCGTGTACGATTACAGCTCAAATTGACGCTACGAGTTTACCGTAGCCTCAATTTGAGTCAGTTCTAAAAGACCCTAAAAAATTATCGTGAAATTCAAGCGTATATTTTACAAGTTATTTATTAAATACAGGTTATTTTTGTGTGGGAGTTTGTGAAAGTATATTTCATCTACAATCAACTGGACCCAAAAGGCTGCAATACTCAATGTAGGATCCCAAACTTTTGGTCGCAAAATAGTACCTAAAGGTTATTAATATTGTTTTAAAATTTCTTTTCCGTCGAAATTACGCATAAAGCTTGCTTTATGACTGGACTTGGGATTGCCATCGTGGTGAAAGGATTAGCCAATCAGAATGGTGAGTTTTGATTGCCCAGGGTACGTCGGAAGTATAGTTCGTAATGGACACGTTCCTCGGGAAGGCTTCTTTCATGCACCCATTTCTTTTCTGAGAAAATGTACCATCAACCAATTTCCATCCGTTATTTATTAATATGAAATAATTGTCACGGAACTATAAGATTTAATCCCATGCACACGCTTTCAAAAGATCCAGTTTAATATTTGAGTTCTCATTAAGAAACTGTTAATTATGAGAACATTAATTAGAGGATATAGATTTGTAAATAAAAACCTGTATAGGTGTAGCAACATAAATATAAATGACATCAAATTATCGATATTTTTTTAATGTTAATGTTGTAAAAACTAATTTGCAGTGAACGGATAATTTATCGCATCTAAATCGATTACATAAACAAACTTAACGAAAAGCTATTAAAGATTTCGCTCAGTGTTATAACAAACAAATATTGCTATTCGCGATTTTATTATTTATTGGTTTAGATATAATAGATTACTCAATAGTTACGGCCCACGGTCGTCTCTCATACAACTAAATCATTCTCAGAAAGCTTTAATAGTGCGAATGAAAGTTGTTAAAAGAAAGCTGTTGTTGTAATATTAGATTAAAATATTATAAATGTTTTACAAAAGGTAGATTAAGATTTGCATACATTATACTCATGTGTTAATATCTCTTTACTTATCTGTATAAGGAATGGGGCACAATGATGTGATGTAAAAAGAGAACAAGAAAAACAGAGAGCTGTTATAAGTTCTCTTTAAGACAATCGTCTTGCCCTATAATTTATTTTAAATCACTGGTCTTATTCAATTTGTGTTTTATACGATTATTAATAAATTCTCGCTTATACCACTAGTGTGTACCAAGACTTATTGGTATAAGCATAAGCGCGTGGTCGGCCTACGCCGCGCGCTGGTTGGATTTTAATCCCTCGACATTTTTATATAATTATAGTCATGCGAGGCGTTGACTGGAGCCATTATAAACGGATCACGACTGATTCTCACCGAGACAAAATTGTTGCAGCTTTCCTCGACTCCATTGTGTTCCTTTTGACAGAACAAACACTGTTAGCAGTAGCCGTCGGAAATATCGACTTGGCTCACATTTCACGTGTGACAGCAGTAAAATATATGTCATGTTCAAATAGATCATCCCATTTACATATATGATAACCTTTGAGGATGCAACGCGTGGTGAAACTGACGTGAAACTAGTCCGTGAGCAATATTTCATGAGTATTCCAGATAAGAAATCACAAAAAGCAGTGTCACAACGTGAGCTCAGTATCGCGGAAAGTTTTGCAAGTAGACAGCCAACCCAGTCTATTGTTTGAGACGCCAGGGATCGTGTACCTTTCCTTTGGCGAAAGGTGAAGGACTAATCGGGTGTGGAATGCGGGATATCTGAACATCTTCTATGGTACTGTTTATTATGCAAATTGATACGTCGGCATGCATGCAGATTATGCGGCCTGATATTATGTTAATATTAACGGAGGAATGCAAGAACTGCAAATTTTTGACGTTCCAACAGTCGCATGGGAATAAAGACCGCGATTTACATTCCCACCGAAGTGGGTCGTTTCTCAAAGCCTAGTTAAGTCGCATTATGCTGTAACAGAGCCCGCGGCGATTCACGGACGGGTAAAAACAGAAACTGCAATGGTCTTCGCGCTACCGTTTTCTAGAAAATTGCATTTCCTAGGTGAAAGTCTGTTAATGAAGGGGCGCAGGATTCGTGGCGGACTAAGGGCGGTATTGCACAAGCCGGTAACAACTTTCTAATGATAATTTATATAAGTGCACATAGGCCTAGAGAGTAGTACTCATCTGCTTGGCTAATTACTTTAAGCTGTTCTAGCGCTTATATTTACTTTCTACGTAATTATCTAATGCGACATAATGAATATGGAACGAGTGTGTAGTGTAAACGTTACGGACAAAATTTAATATTATTTAAGAGAAACTTCGGTCGTTTTCCAAATTTTAATGAAAAAATATTACTTTCAAATATTGGAATTATTGATACGGAAATTATTGATAGAATGCGTGGATGTTCGTAGCGAGATACCACGGTGCATATATTTGTGATTAGTTATTTGTCAAAGATACAAATGGTTCCTCGACTTTTTCTTTGTACCGAGGTTACGATTATATTTTGTTTTAAGGTTTAGTATAGTGAATTTATCATGTTAACAATTTGTTTTCCTGCTGATTGTCTTGGTGATAAATGTTTGCGCTTAACCCCTGACTTTTCTATAGACCAAAACCCGGCGCTACATGATTTTCTATAAATAAATAATTTATCATGGGAATGTACTCTTCATGTTTGTGTTGTAAGTAAACTGCAAATAAAAGTAGATAGACGTGGTTATTACAGAAACCAGACGTAATAAGCTAGCTGCTAGTCTATTAGAGAACACGCAACACTAAAAATATAATATTAGTTAGCTTATTGGCACGCACAGTTTGCCATAACTTAGCCAGAGTACCTACTTGAGACAAATTTTATTATTGGCTTTTTGTTAAGGAGATTTTTCTATTCACATCAAATTTCCCTCTGTAGGCAAAACCCTTACTTTTCTATTGGTACTTAATTACAAGTATTTGCACCGCAAGCGTAAATGCGTAATAAACAAATGAAATGTTGTATTTTTTATATGTGAATTCTAATGATCGAAATTCAGTATAAACATAATGTATACAGCCAATTGGTGGATGATTGACAAGACGCTTTAATTAGTGTCTATTTATAAATAGTTCTGACTCTTTCACTTACTATGGCTTAAAATTATTTGCGTCAAATATTTAAAAAATTCCTCCATTTCCTACAATGCTATGGATATTGGTTTAAGTCTTAGATATACTTTGGGTACACTAATAACAGGACTAATTACTTAATAAGAATTGAATAAAATTTGTTTATATTGCTTACACGCCTTACACACAAAATGCACCAAAGAGAACCTACGCATATAATTATTCCATTTGTATTTTGTGACGATTTAAGTAAGTTTACAACATATAAAAACCTCCATAAAGAGTGTTACTAAATCCATCTGTGTGGTACAATGATTATATTGAATAGTTATTCAGGACATTCAATAAATATGCTTATTACCCGTGTGAGGCAATCGTTACCTCACCAGACTAACGTAAAACCGGTGAGCATATTAAGTCAGCGTTCTTCAATAAACAGGGGATATAATAAAACGCTTATTGATTTATGGGCTGGATACTAAAGGTTACTGTTACTGTATTACACATCTGAGCAAGTTATGCGGGTGGTTACAGGGTGACAATGCGTATGTTACATCAATGCAAAGTAATAATAATAATAACTTTGGTACAATCTCACACACGGCCATCTGATCCCAAACTAGGCAGAGCCTGTACTATGGCAACCAGACAACTGATAAACATACATATATATTTCTATATACATACATAATATAGATAAATAACACCCAGACACAGAACAAATGATCGTGCTCATCACACAAAGATTTGTCCTGGGTGGGAATCGAACCCACGACTTAGCAGTCAGGGTCACTAACCACTAGACCAACAGACCCGTCAAACTTAATAGTAAAGTGTCTCACGATACGTTGGACAGATACAAAAGATTAAAACATAACATTCTTAAAATTACGCTTCTACTATTTATCTCATGATTCGTGTTATTGGCGAACTTTCCTGCAGCAGAGCTCACGATCCATTACTTAGTCCACGATGACATTTACCCGTTGTAGTTCTAAGTGCATGATGTATTTTTATCGGTTACTGTTAGTTGGTAATGTATTTTGATTTTGTAGCGTCCCGTCGCTATTATCTACGAGCGGACTAAACGTGTTTTATGATCCGATGAAGACTTTGATTTGTTGGATAAGTTCTTTAAATTATTTTATTAAAATAAATAAATGTAGACATATTATAGATATGTATCACATACATTACTCCGAATCCAAAGAAAGTAGCTAAAGCACTTGTGTTATGGAATCAGAGACAACGAAGGTATCACAAACACCCAGACCCGAGATGCAGAAAAATGATTTTCTACATTGAACCGTCCGGGGATCGAACCCGGGACCTCAGAGCTGGCGCCACCTTGAAAACCGGGGAGTACGCCACTCGACCACGGACGTCGTAAAATGTTCAACAATTTTTTTTCTATACCCCGAGAATACATAAAAGCAATGTGAAAAGTAGCTGGTACAATGGGTAATCTTATCGTCAACTATGATCTCTGCCAGATAGCCTATAACAAACCTACTAGTTTCATATACGTCATATGCTACTAAAAAAAATATCAGCTGGTTATCAAATGAGATTTAATTTGTATGGAGTCTAAATATAAGTCTTGTATTCCTCGCTCCTTGAGTGGCTTTATGTAAGCCACCAGTGAATCCGGTTAATTTGGCATTTACTTCCTAATGGCTTCAATTATAAATTATTTAATCATTGTGTTGTGAAATGGGCGGATTTGGCTTCGCTCGCGAATCGTGACGGCCAGTAAACGTTGATAAAGATTGCCCATTGTATTGTTTGAACACTCTTATCAGTCCTTTGTGTAAATTGTGTAATCTGCAGGTTTGTTATATTAAAGGTCTTCGTTTTGTAGCTGTTATAGTTTTAAATGTTAAGGTTTTTTTGCCTACATTCTCTACCGCACCTTTATTATTGCATTTTTACATATCTTACTACACCCTTAGTCAATAGGCCAGTAATGTAAACAAATAAGTGAATGACAAGTTGTGTTAGACACTACTCGTATGGTATGGCAAGCTATATATAAAATTTTTGTTTACATTACCGCTTCTATTGATTAAGGCTTAGGTAGTTGCGTAAATATCTAGACACCTACTTCTCCATCAGTAAAATTAAAAGTAACTACTAAGTAATAAGATTATTTTAATTTTAACATATCGACGGCAGCAAAGAGCAAACGGCTATCTACAAAATCACTAGTTTCCAGGAGAGCATTATTAACGCAAAAATGTAATAACTTTTACAAGAAAAAAGCTATCTTCTTCAAATTTGCAATAGTTAACTAATAGGGCATTCTCATTAAAAGAGTTAAGGTCAATTCACTATAATATATATTTTTTTCGAAATACGGCAGATGTCTTAGTCTACTTCGCACAAAATAAGTAACTAACTGAGTCAACTGCCATATGTTCGTTTCCACGTAGGACTTTTTAAAAACTGATACTCAAATAATTTTACTTATAAAAATATATATTGCTATTTCTTTTATTAATATATATCTAATAACGACAATAAATAAACGATAACAATAATTGACACCAAAATATTGTAGATGTCTCAAATTACTTTGTATTTTTATAAGTTTAGATATCGATATTGGAGATAGCATACTTACTGTTATTATGAAAAGGTTTAGGAGTTGAATAAAAAATGATATGATGAGTTATATGATTCTTTTTTAATAATCTTGAACATATTACAAAGTAACAAAAAAAAACAATATTTGTAACAAAAACAAATTTCTAATGAGAAACTGTGTTCAAAAACAATTAAATAATCAAGTCTAATGCAAGCTATAATCACACAAAAGCAAAGCAAGATAAAGTAAGACCCATAATTAACACGTTATAATAAAACTTTAATAAAGTAATACTACGTGAAGCTTATTCTATCACAATGATTTAAAAAAAAATCTTCTCTTATTTTCTTCACAAAATAAACACAGTATAAACAAGCTACAATCATACAAAGGAACTGAACCAGTATTATGAAAGACAAGTTAAATTAAGCTTATGGTTACAACAACATAAAAATATAAAAGAAGTTTCTAAAATTATTACCACCAACATAATTACAAAACTGACTTAATGTTCATTAAACAATCTTATTTTAATAACTTCACAAATAATCACTATTATGGCACCATCTTAAGTTCTAATATAATCTTTTGCTTGTTTCTAGTATTTGCTCGACGACAGCAACCTATTTTCATTGACTGAGTCTCGTTTTAAACATACATATTTATAACTGATAACATACTGCTCTTTTGGATCTACTTTTACCTCTCTTAATTGATTCCATTTCACTTTTTCATTATTTTTTTTTATCCATGTATATTGATTTGTGTCAGATTTGAAGTCCAGAATATCCTCTGTAGACATTTCAGTTACTTCATAAAGTTCACCATTTACTTTGCACCATCTTACACAAGTATACCATTCCTGAGGTGTGTATATCGTTTTTCTTTTTGAAGATCGTTCGATAAAGGCAATGCATGCCTTTATCGAACTAGCGAAGAAGCTATCACCTTCCTGCTGAGTGTCTTTTCTAAAAATCTATGGATGCACCTTATACTTTTAAGCAGCATGCAAGTTATTAAAAAGCTGAGCGATTTCGATTCTGGCCGCCACAATTATCAGACCATAAACGAATGTCTTAGACACCGTTCTTTGCTACTTCTGTTATATAATTGTACAAACAGCTGGCCACTTCATTGGATCCACGTTTCGCTGTCGTGTAATTCTACATATAGCAGAGTCCTTTTTTGTGCCCCATGTCAAATAATAATAATCTCCCGACCGAATTTCGGACTCGACGGCAAATCTCTAGTGAGATCAGCCATGTACGCAGGAGATATTATAGTGCACAAGTGTGTGCGCAAATACAGGTGCACTCTCTGTTCCTTCACTCTCATAGTCCGATGGGACGGTTGACCGACACGACCGGAGAGGGATCAGGTGCAGGACCAACGGCTTTACGTGCTTTCCGAGGCACGGGGATGTAAGCACCGCCACACTTCCTGACTCAGAGCGGTACTGAGAATTTCTAGAATCAGTAAATACTTATATTTTGCTCGACCCGGGAATCGAACCCGAGACCTCGTTCACGGCAGTCGCGCTTGTGACCACTAGACCAATGAGTCAAATATTGTGAAATTAAATACTGATAACGTGCGCTTATAGTAAAACGAACTAGTTTCACCATGCGGAGGGGAAAGGATTTTTTTTTAATCAAACGTTACTGCTGAAATTTCTGTCGATTTACACTGTGCAGGCTTCTTATCCTCAGGCTTTAGTGATCTAGCGATATTTGAGAGAAGACGACCCACTGACCAGATCTTCACTATTATAAATAACACTTTGTTTTCGTTTTTTTGCCAAACTTAACATTAATTTAATTCTTTTATTATACATCGTTCTTGTAATGTACTAATATGAAAATTAGATCAATAAAATGAAGGTTATAAAACCTATGACGAATAATTAACTATGCTAGTTTAAATAAAGTCGACAAAGTTATCAGTTACATGACCGTTTCGTCACAGGTACGAAACGGTCATGTAACTGATAACTTTGTTTATGGCTCATGACGCGCCGAATTGTCCGAAGCACAAACAAACAACTGTAGGTGTGCGTGTGTACTTCGTTACTTCGTGAAAATAGGTGTAGTTGTTTTTATATACGCGACAAAAAACCAGTAAAAAAACATATTTTTTAAGAAAAAAAAATATAGCTAGATAAAACAAGAAAATCTGAATCGAAGTATGCAAAAAAGTAAATTTTGCAAAAATGCATTTGTCTTTTTGTTCTTTGCTGCCGTCGATATTGGAAATACCACTCAATCGGCAATCGTAAAATAAAATATGAGTAATTCAGCATCTTCAGAATTTGACCCGTTTTCATTCTTCGTATAGCATAGGTACTCACCTGGAAATAAATTTAGTATTGAAAATGTATAGTTGCTATCAAAGAACATCCCTCATTGTTAGACTATAAACCCAAGATCATTGCACCATATGCTTAGACGTCTTCGTTTCTTTTCGCCTTGCTTTCAATCTTAGTATGAAGTAAAAGTAAATAACGCAGCTGTACCTCTAGCCATTCCTAATTTGTTGTAAGCATCATCACTGGCGCCTCCTAGATGACCTCTAGCGAGGCGTGATTCAACGCCGCTGTTTCTCATAACACATTACACGTACTAAACAAAAGAAGATTTATCGTTTGCCCCGTGACATGTGATGCGCGTGAGTTCCCCGCTCATTCCCAACCATAATTTATTAAGCTACGTTTTAATAAACGATTTGGAAAGTGCACCTAAACGCATCAACGTAATGCATTGGTTACGTCCACATGTCCGTGTTAACTCGTATTTATCTATTCAGCTCACGGTTAAGGCCTTCTTTGAACGCCTACATTTTCAATCCTATTTATAGGGCTCATTAGTTTCCAAGTTCTACACAAATCCTCTAGTTGCGACAGTGTCCTTTGGAATTGCAATTTAATTAATGTAGGTATTTACCTACGTCTGCCAAAATTTAAAGTTATGTGTTATGCTATTGTTAGTAGATAGGTACTAGTAGGTACTTAATTCATTAACTCTTTATACTTTGTTGTTAAATTGTAAATCAGGCCCTTCATCTGCATATTATTATTTATTCTAATTTAACTCGAACCCACAAAGGCGCTATTTCTCTAAACAAATATTTACCATAGGAATGAGTTATTTTATGGCTATCTTCAAAATGTGGATATATTATCAAGAACTATGCTTAGTGACGATATCTATGCATAGTGCTTTTGCTTGTAAGTTCAGAGGTTATTTTTTTTATATTCGGAATAATCGCAAGTTTATAACTTAAAATAAAATAAAAAAAGTGTAACCTGACCATAAATTAACACGACTTGATGGTTGACAAAATATAAATTTATGAACATACCTATATGACCTTAGGTTCTTGAACAAATACAATTTTAAATATAGACTATACCTAAGTATAATTTATTTCTTTCGTACCTCTAAGCACTACAGAAATACAAATAATTTATTTTTTTAATCTACGGTGAAGTACCAACTAATTTGTTTTATTTACTGATTTATGATAACGGAATTATTGCATTATAGACCAGGGCCGATAATTTTTAAAACCAAAAAAAATAATAGTATGATGAAACTAATTAGAAAAGGAAGGGAATATGATAAAAATTAAAGAAAAAATAAATTACGGTCGATCCGAGTTCGGGAAGGGGGGGAGGGGGGGGTTTTAAGGGTAAAAAATGGTTTATCTTGATTTTCAGCAAAACTACAAGTACTATGGAAAAAAGTCGAATGGCAAAGTTGTAGGTAATAAAAAGATCTACAACTTTTGTATTTACACTTTTTTCACATAACCTCAAAATGTATGTGAAAAATCCAAAAAACCAAGTTTTTGGTTTTTTATTTTTATCTTTTTCAAAAATATTTTTTTTTTCACGAAATTTGGTGAAAACTTACCTTTTTATGTCATAAATACGCTGTAATTTATTTGATTAAAAATATTTATTTTTTCACCTTATTTTGAATTAATATAAAAAAAAACACCCTAATTTTCAATCGAAAATTCACCCGTCAAAATATCAGCTTTTTTCAAAAAGTATGGGGGTTTTTTGTTCGTTGAAATCTCTACTTTCTGATGGTGTAAAAAAAATATACATTACTATTGTAAATGTTCTCAGAAAATGCATAATCACTATGTACAATTTCATCAAAAAAATGACATTGCTTAATTTTTTTTTCAGTTTAAAGTTTATTTATTAAATTCGAATTACATTCATGTCATAGAAAATCTCACAAAATGATTCAGATGAAATTCTGGATGAAGAACCAATGCAGACTGGAAAAAATTGAAGCAAAGACATTTTTTTGATGAAATTGTACATAGTGATTATGCATTTTCTGAGAACATTTACTATAGTAATGTATATTTTTTTTACACCATCAGAAAGTAGAGATTTCAACGAACAAAAAACCCCCATACTTTTTGAAAAAAGCTGATATTTTGACGGGTGAATTTTCGATTGAAAATTAGGGTGTTTTTTTTATATTAATTCAAAATAAGGTGAAAAAATAAATATTTTTAATCAAATAAATTACAGCGTATTTGGGACATAAAAAGGTAAGTTTTCACCAAATTTCGTGAAAAAAAAAATATTTTTGAAAAAGATAAAAATAAAAAACCAAAAACTTGGTTTTTTGGATTTTTCACATACATTTTGAGGTTATGTGAAAAAAGTGTAAATACAAAAGTTGTAGATCTTTTTATTACCTACAACTTTGCCATTTGACTTTTTTCCATAGTACTTGTAGTTTTGCTGGAAATCAAGATAAACCATTTTTTACCCTTAAAACCCCCCCCTCCCCCCTTCCCGAACTCGGATCGACCGTAATTTATTTTTTCTTTAATTTTTATCATATTCCCTTCCTTTTCTAATTGGTTTCATCCTACTGTAATTTTTTTTCACTTTTTACAAATTTTGAAGGCTTCGGCCCTGGTCTATTAGGTGATACTTGTAAATGGTTTTAACTTGTGATCAATTTGATAGATTTGTCAACCGCAATCAAACAGTAGGTAAGTAGCTAAGTAGACATATATCTAATATAGCACATAATTCTGCTTACAGTTATTACTGAACCCAAGTAACAGATTTTTATGATTATTTAACATATAAATAAAGTGGTTTGGCTTAAGAACAGCGTTCATTCGAATAAACAATCTCGACCTCATATCTATTCTAAATTAGAACTAAAATACTTTTTTTGTTTTGCGGGAAGAATATTTGACATTTCAGCTGCGGCATGGGTCGGTTCCCGGTTTTTCATATGAATGTTTTAAAAAGAAGAAAAGCCCCTAAACTATTTAAAGCAGATAAAGACGATACAGATTTATTTGTTGCAACATTAGTAAAATATTAATGTACACTCGATAAAATACATAAACTTTCCCGTTACTAGTATTCGCTTAGTACCGATCAACATCGGGCTAATTGGGTGTTTATGGTTAATTACAGGGTTATTACAGGCGCAAGTTATTTAACTCATTTAACTTTCAACATAAATACTCAGTGGCAGGAATTTCACTTTGATAGTCTATTAAAATATTATATGGTTAATTGATTTCCTTGAATATTAAATACTGTGATAGAGTCGTTAACGCGCTGCTTTTTTGAACAGTTTTATGATTTTTATTAGCCTTAAATACACATAATAATATTATGTTGTTAATATTTTATTACGTTTATTTTTTTTATTGTGTTTGTTGCGAAATTTATTATTATTGTTTTCAATTTGGAAATCGTTTGTGTTTGTTTTTTTCTTATTTTTTGTTATTTTTGATTACTTAATAGATGTGTATTCAGTACCGTGCCATTCGTTATCTATACTAATATTATAAAAAGGAAAGATTGATTGTTTGTTTACATTGAATTGGCTCCGAAACCGATGAACCGATTTGAAAAATTCTTACACCGTTGGATGCTACACACTCCCTGGGTAACAGAGGCTATCTTATAGTTTCAAACAAAAAAGTAGAGAACGTATGTAGATGGAGCTGCGGGAAACAGCTACTAACAATTTAATTTGTTGAAGTTATTAAACTTGGGAAAGGTATTTCTTGAATCTATATAAAATTCTATTTATTTGTGAGTGTCTTTGCATCTCCATAAAGTTTCTCTGGCGCCTAAGCAACCGCACCGATAAAATATGCAGGTATGCAGAAATGTTAATGTAATAAATTGTACGATAGCTGAATACGGTATGTACGCTAACCCACGCTTTCCTTTAAAAAAAAAAGCACATTTGATAAATGTTAGCGAAAACCCAACTAACCAAGACTGCAGACTCTATAAAGCAATTAATTATATACGAAACTAGCTGTTCCCTGCGACTCCACCCGCGGCACCAAATTTGTTACTAAAAATATAGCCTATGTTACTCAGGGTGAATGTAATTTTTTGAAATCGGCATAGTATTTTTTGAGTTTATTCATTACAAACACACACAAAAATACAAATCTTTCCTCTTTATAATATACTTAGGTAGCAAATGTTTCTGAAAAAAAATCTATATTTTTCATAAAACGACTTAGATTAAGATAACTTCTATTTGGAATATAAGTTAATGAAAATATCACTGTTGTTTGTAATTGGAGGGAAACCGGTAAAGACCTTCACGGCTTTCTATGAAAGGTATCGGCACAATTGGGTAAGTTTATTATTGAAAGCTGAGATCGTATCATTCTTGGTAGTTAGGTATTAGCGCGTGATTTAGTGCGCCTGCGCCGCCGACCACCCCTATTTACTGATAGAATATTGGCGCCATTGGCTCGTTTTGTAGAAATCTCTATATTTTCTACGTTTAATGATAAAAACTAAAGCGATTTTATCGTTTGCTCGCTTGCGGCATGCTCCGGAATACTTACCTATTTATTAAAATCTACGCTTGTATCTCTGAAGATAATTATTTAATAAGTAGTCGAACAACTATATTATACTTCTTGTATTTATTTAAGTATAACTTTTACAATAGAACCAGAGACAAATTGACAATAGTTATTGTATTTATTTAAGATAGAATAAAGATTATCAGCATTGTTCTTTTTTTGACATAAATTGTTCTAATGGGTCAATGATACACACGGCACTAACTGTTATACCTAACTTATACATGTAAAACGTTTTTTAACATTAAGTTATGTCGAACATCTGTTCAATTAGCTTATTTCTGTACTCAGAGTGATTTATTGTCTTTTTATAATTTCCCTTGTTATCAATCAATACAAGCTAATTTACACTCCGATGTTACGACCCCAAAAATTTAAAAGGTAAACAAAATATTTAAAATCACTTTCCCAAAGTTTGACATTGATTAAAAGCTTGAATGTTGCTTACTGACTTGTGGTGGTGAGACCCACTATTGGAGGTCATTAGTTCAATGTTCAGAAAAGGGAAAGGGTTTGTTTCCATATAATTAAAAATAAATTCCGAACAGCTTATGCGCTTATAAAATTTAAACGGCGGTAGCCCAATGGCTTGGGCGTCGAACTTGCGATCGTGTGGTTGCGGGTTGGAATCCCATACATTACACTACCAACGTGAACCCACTCGTAACACAAGCATCTTAGCTAGCACGAGGGGTTAACGAAATTACTAGTAATGTGCCACCCACATAGCTAAAAATGTTTTGAAAAATAATAAAAAAACTACATAAGTTAAAAAAACTACATTTAACTTCTAAGTAAAATATAATTGAGAGATATTTAAGTTTAAAAAAGTTTAGTGCAGTATTTGAAAACTCTATTTTTGGTCACTGCCACTGTTGTTTCATTGCTGTTTTTAGGTTTAACCTATATTGAAGTAAGTGATATATTAAATACGCGAATTAAAATTGATACAGGGAAAACGTTGATGACATTTTTTCAAGTTTCAATCATTTTTGGTGGCTTACAATTTTTTATTGTGTATAAGACAGACAATTCTGTGAAATGTAGTCATTGTTCATAGATAATTTCAGAAAATGTACGACTAAAATAGAATGTTGTTAACATGACGGGAACAAGTTAACTTAACGTTAAACTTAATTTGTTTTACGGTATTGTTATTAACAGTGCGGTTAGCGTTTAAGAGTTACTTATCCCGGGATATGCAGCATCTTTCATGAGGTAGAGATGATATGAGGCTTGCTATACTTTCATGTCATAACAGCTTGTTTTAATAAAAATGGTATCTACGGACTGACATTCTTGTGTTTTCGTAAATAAAAGACAAACAAATTCGTAAAAACTTGTCTACTCGTAAAAAAAATAAAGGCATGTAAAAACTGCGGTGATATAGATTATTGAGTTTCGTGTCTAGATTGCGTAATTATTATTAAACACGGAACTTAAGTTTTCTTCAAGGTTTGACGGATTTTGGTTATTTTTGTAGTTTATTTTTGCATTCTTTCAATAAATCAATAATGGCAAAGTTTTGTGAACGATAGTTTACTTGTACAGTTCGATGATAAGAAGATACGAAATGTGTTTCGTTAATGTCACTAAAAAAGACAAAATATATTTCGTAAACTAAGTAGGTAGTATTTTATATACATATTGTTAAAAGAAAAGAGAATGTTCAGACAAGAATCATTGAAGTTTAAATAATGAACTGCAATAAATTTTTGTTCGGCTATGTGCCAATTCTCACCTCCTCACACTTTTGTTAGCAAAACTTCACACTTCGTTCATTTTCCATTTCCTTATTACTTCCACGTTGTATAACAATATCGTTCTCACTCGACGCTCGTCACTTCACGTTTTTCAGTCTGTCAATTAAAAAGGCCATAACACATGTTGCAAAAGTGTGAACATGTACATTGATATGTCGGCACCGTACGAACGTTAGGGGACGGCCGGTATCATGTTACACACACTCGCATATTACGTAAGTACCACAAATTAGACTCACACACGGTAATGTTCTTATGCTCTAATTAATAATAAACCGGTTTTGTTTTAATTTATTTTATGTAAACATTAGACACGCCCCGACTTCATATGTTTACTATCACTGGATTTGTTTTATTAAAACGTCATGTTTAATTTATTCAAATGGTATGTTTGAATATTGATTGGTTTTGGAAGGATAGAATATGCAATACAATTATCGAGATTGTCGTTCTGCGAAAGTAGTAATATTGGAGAAACTGATTTATAATTGCTATTTTCGACTAGTTATGTATTTAATTTACTAGTTTTAATTTTGATGTTAGAGCGCTTATTTTCCAATCTTCCTTAAGTATTTCTTTCTACTCCTAAGGCGTTTTGCCTAATTTAATAGATAAGACTGAATCTATTGAATTTATTACATAGTTTCACATGTTTGGAATAACAATAACTGTTTTGAACCTACATTCCATAACACATTATTATTTAAAACTTCTATAAGACTATTGAGAATACAATCTACGCTTTGATGTAGATTCAATTCCTACTTATTACGTGAAGCGTGTTATGCATTGCATTGTTATGTTCACTGAAGTTCCAAAAACAACTGTGAACTTTGACTTCCAATACCGTCGAAACTATAACGGGTGTCAAGATTTCCTTAAAACACGAGTCAATTTTCAAAGGTCGGCGCGGTAACTGGGCCGCTTACGTAACAGCACTCTTGACATTTGCAGGGCGCAGGCTGCGCAGGCGCAGGAGCGAGTGCCGGACATCGGCGCGACGTCGGCCTACGTCACGCAGTCAAGGAATTCCCCGTTACGTCACACCTTACGAAATTTGAAAGGAAACAGATGTGAACACTCACTTACTGATTGTTTAATCGTGTGTAAATGTTGACTGTGCTGAATGTTTGAGACATTTTTGTAAATGCATGTTTATCTTCATTTGTCGTCTGTATTTACATTATTATGCGATTACCTTTAAATATAAAATGTAAAGAAGCAGAAAACACAAAGTATTGAGTTACAACGGTAGTATTTTAACACAGTTACAACTTAGAACACTATAAAAATATAAGTTCATAACATTCTAAAGTAAAAAACTCCTTAAAAGCTCTCCATCCGTTATTACCCTTCTGACCATATAAGTAGATTACACGCCTCTTAAACTAAAGTCGATATTAGCCTAGACTGCACATTTAAACACTAAAATAATGTCTGAGCACTACAAAACAAAAGAATACTATCGTTTGTTTGCCATATCGGTACGTCAGTATGATTAAAGATTTTATTACCGTAGCTGCTTTCTCAATAGGAACTTTTTTATTAAGGTGCAGGGGAAAAAATATTTTTACTATGCAATCACGACTAGACGATTATAAGAGATTAATAAATTGAATGAAGATAGACAAATGAAAAGACAGAGAATTCCTAAAAAAGGATTTTTTTTTCCAAATGTTGTATTTGGTATTGAATGTTTAAGATTGAAATGGTGCTTGCTTTTCGCCAAATTATACATCTACTTCCGAAATTTCTTCTACATAAAACTACCTACTCAAATTCGCGAGGTTCGCTTAACTTCTTGAGGAGAAATAGCAAGATAACAGGATAAATTAGAAGGTAATTCTATATTCAATCTTAAAATACGCCTTGACTCAGCACTCATTTATTTTGAAAATTCCTGACCAGTTTTCATGTCGACGTAACCATTAGTCATGTGTATCAGCGTGCAACATGATTTTACCGTGATTATGATCTTAGACAGAAAATACTTAAATACCTGTGACTAAAATAGTACAGTCGCCAACGAAGATTGTGTTATTTTGTGTCTTATATTTGTTTTAATATATATTAAATATCTAATATGTATATAAAATTCTCGTGTCGCGTTTTTTTTATTTGTTACCAAACTCTTCCGAAAGGGCTGGACCGATTTGTATGAAATTTACTATATTTATAAAATTTATATAATTATCGTACCTACCTAAGTGAGAGGGTTGGCCCTCTACAGAATTTTTAATATGGCAGTACAACGTTTTCCGGTGCAGCTTGTAATATTTAATAATGCCTTCGAATTAAACCAAATCATTTTGCATAAAATTATTTTAAATTCGTCTTTGTATTTCTGTCCGCAGCCGTACATTATTTAAACAATTAAAAAAGCGTAAAGCTAGTTGGCCTTGACCGACAGTCTCGTTGAGTATTATATATCACTCAACGTCCAATGCTCGGCAGTGGAGCTGGTGTTGTTCACCTATGCGGGGCTATGCGTCACATACGTTAGCACGAAGCGCCAACGCCGACATAATCGAGAGATCGAGTAAGGGACTGGTTGGACTTGACAGCAATACCCTAAACGCCATTAAATTAATAGCTTATGAAGATATATTGATTTTGGACATTGATTTTTGCGTTAGTATCAATGGACACATACTTCTTGATCTGAGATCGGCTTAAGGCCCGAATTGGCAATGTTTTTGACCTAACTAAAAAAATAGCCGCTATGCCGGCTACATGATAAAAACATATTAATTGTATGCTTGTTTTAAATAGCTGTACCTATTTTGAAAAGACGATTTTGTAAAATTCTGCTGTAATTTTAAGATGAAGCCTGTTACTATATATTTCTGCGGCTTCTAGTTAAAGTCAAAACCCAATAAATGTCAGTCATTCTTTAATAGGAAAACAGATAATTCATTCAAAACGTTAGTTGTCAGTAGAATTTGTTGAATAAACCGTTGAATACCAAGCAAATACATTGTCTGTGTGCAAGTTTAAAATAGAATGAAGACTACAGCTAATTTTATGCCCAACATCGTCATTTCATTCATTTTTACTGGCGTTTATAAATACTCACATATTTTCGATGTAGGAGGTACGTCAGACTGCGCGTCGCATCTTTTATCTGAACTGATATTTGGCAATGAGCGCTTGGTTCAGTATAACATCATTCATTGATGAATAACCATTAATCAAATCCAGGCACCTGTTATTAAAAACGAGCGCTCGACAAACAGTTAAAGCTTACGTGTTTAAGTATCACTTCTATTTGATTTTCATAAAATTATAGGTATATAATATATAATCGTAAAAAAATATGATAATTCTATAATATTCTGATAGACTTTAATAATAATTGTTATTACTATACTGATATTTGCTTAAACGTCAATTTATATTTGGGGTCTATAGAGTAGGTTATACAAAACTTTTATAACTATAGTCGGAGACCACATAATCATTCGTTATTGTTGTATACGATCCTTTCTACGCCGAACGTTGTTCAATAAACGTAAAATTACGATGAACACGGATGCTCAGACGCAACGCCAAGAATAAAGATGAAAATAAGACGCGAAACTTGTTTGTGTATTCTTCGTGTATAAAGATAGGGAATATCATGTCTATCTGGGAATAATAAATGTGTCTGTTGAGTACAACGGCTGGTACACGGTGCGCTGGTGGCTGTGGTGCAGGGACTGGCGGGCATTCTACCGGTTGTCTTTTATGGCGGCTCGTCGCGGCCCTACCTGACAAATGCTCATACCGTAAAGGAGCTGCGGAATGCCGAAAAGATAAGGTTGCATTTCAGTAATTTCCCTAAAGAATAAATGTTCTTATGCGACAAATATAACATTAAAATTGCTGTTTATTTAATTTCCACAATGTTCGGCTATTAATATTAACGCAGCTTATAAGTTTTTGCACTTATCTTTAAATGTAATCTCAAGTTAGAAAGTGCACCGCGTTATCATATCTGAGTCATAAATTTATTTCTGTCTGATTTTCAATAGAATAATGTTTTGCAACGCACAAATCTTGAGAAAGTAGTAAGCTAAAAAATATAAGAGTCAGCTCCATATTGAATGTGGCGGGTCCCGTTTTGGTAAGACGGCATCCCGTCGATCGTCAGGGTCCGCTTTATTTTGCCCCGGCGATGCCCGTGTTAGGAAAGAAGACACGAGAGTGGGATTGCCGCTCCACATTACGATATTTATTGCATCACAACCGAGTACGAGGTATTACACTGTCAGTGACCGTAAAACATAGCGAGAGCGAAACTTCACTCAAAGCGTAAAAAGTACATAACAATTAGCACTGCATAAAACCAGTCATAACTTTAATGATGACAACATACAAAACGTTTTCTGTCAATAGGCTATGAAATAAAAGGAAGCATGAAGTTTTTTATAAAAGCATTGCAAAGTCGTGCGGTCAAAACAACAATTTTGCTGTCCACTGCATTAAATTTATTGCCTCGCGCATCATCGTAGGGGCGTGCATAATACGAGCAACAACTATTTTAAGCTCCTTTCTTAGCTTCAATAGGGTTTATGCTACAATTCCAATGACTTTACGTAGATTGGTGTTTTAATTACAGAGTTAATGTATCTACGAAATAAGGTACAGTTAAATAATAAAAGGTAAAGAAAAAAATAAACCCATGTGATGTGAAGGAACCCACACAACACACTTTAATGTAACCTGGTAGATATTAAAGAAGACTGTATGAATAAAAAAAATATTATTTGAAATTAATATTATATAGATTGGACATTGATGTGTAATACCGACCAATAAATGTCCTACTGCTAGGCACAGGCCTCTTTTCATGTAAAGGCATGAACATTGATCACCACACATCCTCACTTGCGGGTTTGCGATTTCAGATTCCAATCCAGGTTTACTAACGATGTTTTCCTTAATCTTTTGTCAATGATGTCTCGTAATAATCATTAAGACTATCTATCACTTTGTTACTTGCTTCTAGTGTCTTCGAACCTGCAACCTTCAGCATACACATCTGGTAATTAAACTTCTAGGTTATCACATCATTTTTGTTCTATGCTTTTGTTTATTTTTATTTCAAATTAATTTATTTATAGAAAGTACATAATCACAAACAATAAAAATAAATTAATTTAGACTAAAAAGACATACGGTACCAAAATAATTATAATTATTAATAGGTATTATTTATGATTTTCACTAAATTTTACTTAAAATTAATAATATTAATTTCATGAGAAAAGAAACACAACAGTTGACACTTACAAAGCTTTATTCTATTAGCTCTCATTCTGCGTAGTTACATTCACCCATCCTTACGTGGTTACTTACATATGATAATAATATTTTACTGTGTATAACTAAAGTGGATTTTCAGACTTCTACAATCCCGGTAACAAGTATGGAACACAATATTTGCTCACAGCAATGATGTTTAAAAACTTCACAACTCCCTGTGAAAACGTGTTCCAATGGTCCGACCTAAATTGATTATGATAATTCCCACCCACCGCGTTACGTTCCAGGCTCTGACGGAGCACCTACTTAAATATAATGTATGAGAAAATTATGGACGGCAAGGGCCGAATATTGAAGTATGAAATCTATTAATTCTTTGACCTTTTCCTCCGGGCTGAAATACTGACGGGCCGTTAACGGTCCCCAAAACAAAAGATGATGGATGCATGTAAACGCAAAGAAAAAAAAAATTACAAATTTCTCGCCTTTTAACCGAGTACAACGTATTAAGTTAACGGTGTATCAATTTATGAACAAATCCGTGTTTCGTGTGTGATAATTCTTCAAATCATTTGCAGCATGACGAAAGTTAACATTTCGTGTCAATATCCCACTTCAAAATATTAATGTCAGTTACCTAAATATTAAAATGGCGGCTGTAAACGATCAAATTGAATAATGAACATGAATAACACTGACGGGTTAATAATGACTCGGGGTAATGTGTGAATGTGGAGGTTAAAAATTATGTTTGTAGCGTCTTTGTGTGTTAAAGACGTCCGCATTAATAAATTGGTTTATTGTTTGAAATAACCCTAACAATATATCATTAATATGGCTTATCGTTCAATAATTTGTAATCTATCTACATTGAAATAAAACTATTTTTTAAACGGATTATATCGCGATAGAACACGTTCAAAAAGTAGACTTATTTAGTTTTTTTTATATGTCTAACATTCGCGTAAACATCTGACAACAATATTTATCTATATAATTGCATAATTTACTTTATAAATATGAATATAATTTGATTAACCATTTTTAAGTTCAAATACGTACAAAACAATGACAATTTCTAAATAAATTATTGAATATTAAAATGTTAGGTTTATTAATATGGACAAAAGTGATGTGCCAATTTTTCCAAGAATATTACAGCATTCATACGCTTTTACTCTGACGATAGATGGCCCCCAACTGTCAATCACAGTTTTTATTTCTCTAAACAGAAATACGATAATGACCGGTGGCCTCATAAGATATAAAGGAACACGATCAGACTCTTTTAAATGTTTTTGAACAACAATGTTTGAAATTTCACTTTTTGAGGTCTAATAATTAGGTTTCACTTCCGTACGAAATGTTTGTCGAATGACTTTGTGTAGTTAACACATTTGCTTTTTATTTCTTTAATTGGGAACTTCATCAATAAGTCTTTAAATGTACTCATAATCATTATTTTTTATTGCTATCATATTAAAACATTTTTAATTTTGAAGTTTTTGGCACAGTAATGATTACAAATTAAATTTATGAAACGGTAATAAATCATCGGGCGTGGTTGTAATTTTGAGCAAAGTGTAGTAGCCAGAAAACACGTGGATTTTTGGAGATTGCAAAATCATAAGTAGGGCAGTTGTCCGACGGATGTGAATGATATAAAGATGTGTAAATCTATTCATATCGGGCGTATCTATTTGTGAGCACGCAATGCGCTCTAAGGAGCAGGAGTTCCTTTACACAGGTAACGGCAGCAGTTCCCTCATTATTTAAATTGTATAAAGTTGCATGGGACCGTTACAAGTATGAATGTGACGGGTTGCGCACGAGTTTGATCTACAGTAGCTGAAGGAAGACAGTAATGGCGCAATGATGGCGATATACCCGAGATAGGCGCAGCAGGGCGCCGCGCCGAGACGAATCGAGACGAATATTCGCTCAAACACTCACTGAAACAGTTTTTGTTTAACATAATTTATTATAATAGCCCCCGACCAAGCATTTGTGTTTAGTTTATTCATATTTACTATTGCGTACAAATATTCGATTTGAATTTAGATAATACAGTTATAACATGCTTGACAAACGAGCTGTTTCACAATTTTGTTTATTACTTCTGCATTTAAATGTACTTATTTAATTATGACATTTTCTATAATTGCTTCTTTTGAAACACGACTACAAAGTCCATTGGCGACTTCTGATTGTTTCGGTCATACAGACCTACATATTGCCATCTTGAAGTTCATTTAACAAGACTGATCTGTTTGGTTTCCTTTACCAATCCATGTTATGATTACTGTGAATACGATGTCGATGTTCGTAAGATTTGAGATTTTCAAACTTGGTAAATAACTAATATTATAAATGTGAAAGTGTGAATGTTTGGATGTTTTAGATGTTTGTTACTCAATCAAGCAAAAAACGCTGAACGCATTTAGATGAAATTTGGCATGCATGTAACCTTGGACATGGAAAAGAACATAGGCTACCTTTTATCCCGATTCCTTAAGTAGTAAACGAGGGAAAATCGAAAATTATTTCCGACCTAAACCGTGGGCAGACCAGCTTTGAAATTTCGTATTTTTCTCTATTACAGCGCAAGCTATAAGTACGGGTGAAAATTTATTCCATTTTTCATTACCTTCACATTTTTCATTTCTTTTTGGACCCAATTCTGAAGTCCACGCAGACGAAGTCGCGGGCAAAAGCTAGTTTAAAATAAAGTTGTCCAGGTAATTACCATACTCATAAAGTGTAAGCAAAGTGACGGAGATTTTTACATAGGCTACATACTTTAGCGACAGGCTTGTAGCGATTCCAAGTAAGCATTTTTGTAGTTTGAGTCTTTTTATACTTTTCAAATAAATATTTGTACTCGTCTCTATATTCACCACTAGTAACCGTTTATTTATACCATCATAGTACTTTTTTCTATAAGAAACGGTTTTCGACGAAAAGCTCACTTAGCGTAGCACACTGTGTAGCAGTGTAGAACTTTACTGGCAGGTGTTAATAGCTTGTCATACTCCAATAAGTAATGATGGTGAAAATAGTACCTAGCTTAGCACGAGAACTAAACGGAGAAGATTATTAGACGTATAAGATAGTATACTATATTTAATAAGTATGTGGCACCTAACTGCACGGATAGCCGAGTGGTATAGGTCACCACGCTAATTACCACTGTGCGCGACGTGCTGCGGGTTCGATCCCCGCATGGAACAAATATTTGTGTGATCCACAAATGCTTGTTCCAAGTCTGGGTGTTCATTGTGCATGTGATTTGAATGTTTGTGAAACCCCCGCGACACAAGGATGAAATTGCTTAGGGCGGGCGTCGTTTTAAAAAAAAAAAAAAAAAAAAAACCTAATTAAAATATCTCGAAGTCTTGGTACGTAACACGTTGCAACACAGCCTAGTTCGCCATGGCTGTTGTATTAATGACCATGTTGCCGATACATATCAGATTCGGTACTTACTTCTGGCGAAAGTTCTGCGAAGTTCGAATGTGTCCCGAAATTGATGGGCCTGTCGGTAAGTAAGTGCCGGAATCGAATCTTGTATTGATCATGCACGCAAACATTACACGCAACTCGGTCCTTCACCTCACAGAAATTAAATATTAACATGCCGATGAGTGGTGAAACTATTTCAGTGAGAGACATCTACGACCCACTTTCCTTACAGAGTTTTGGCTTAATTACTGGCAACTTGTTTTGTTTTATTTTTGAAGGCAACGAGAGATCGGGAGGATGTTTATTTTAAGAATTAATTTGCATGGAAGCAATATATCAGTAAGACAGAACTGAAAACATACTTTCGAAAATCATAAACTTTAGAATGAAACAGAAGTTTACACGACGATAGCTGATCTCAAATCAGGGTTGACATTAAATCCGTTTGAAAGCCATTTGGTCACAATCTCAGTCGAGACCAGTAACGTACCGTAACGCGCAGTTACAGTAATCAGGGTCTCCTCTAAGGAACTAACTTTATTTAATGTGCGAGACGTGCACTAGTACTAAAAAGTTAACTAACGGCAAACAATACCTTACTGTAGGTTCGTTCAGTATGATTGACGGAAACAAGGAGGTCAGTAGTGTTCATATGTGTTACAAGGTATCTGTTACATTTCTCGCAGTAGGTACTATAATATACTATTGATTCGATTGAGGTTTACGTGGACCTTTGACCGACGTTTGTTAGGAACTCATGCGTATTGATTGACAGGATAAATGGTAGAAATGACTGCATACGGTTATCTGTGAATGTGTCCAGTGAGTCGGTGAACACGGGTACCAAATTAAGCTTTAGAGATAGGCAGTAAACTTTGTGTGTGTATAAATTATGCATAGATCAAACAGCAGTATTTAATAGCACATATTTTATAATTTACAACTAATTACAATTAATAGGAATTAAAATTTGCAACGAGAACTACATCACCATTCTTAGCATAAGCACAACAAAGCTATTCCGCAATTGATATAATTTAAAATCAATTTGGAACAGTTACATCCAATTCTGCAAATATTTTTGCCCAACAGCAATTAAGGACTCGGTTGAAACTAGTTGTTATCGATAGCAGTTACGTTTCACTTTGTCATAAAACAGTTTTGTTACATGATCGGTACTTTGTTACGATGACTGATTTAAAATAATATCCTTTTTATTGGCAGTTCACATTTGTCGTATCGTAAAATGCTTTATTTCGCAACTACACCCACATATTTGTTCATATCCTTGTGTGACATTCGATTCTAGTTGAGATTCAATACGCATTTAAATCAGGGATTCTATATCTGCTAGTAGGATACAGGACTTAAACGATCTGATAACTCAGCGCTAGGAATGTGGGAAATTGTATAACGGAACCCAAGGCATAACGCAGTCGTTCGATTTAAACGCACTTACTTCAACATACGTGTTCTTTACGCATCATATACATTCAAAGATACTGAACTTGTAATTACTCTTGCGTACAGGGCTTTGCAACCAGCAAGATCAGCGGTTGTTTGTGTAAGATGCGGAGAACATAGGCCAAATTGATTAGTGATGACTGGCCGTCGCTGCGATTAAGAACACCGCGAATTGATAGCTTGAATTTCTCAAGTGCAAAATTGCGTCATACGTGTTAGATACTATCCGCACACCGGCGCAACATGATACGTTCGAGAGATTTGGCACTAAAACCAACAGTTGATTTATACGCTGCGTAATTAGTACAAGAACGTTAAGAAATAAACACTTGTAAAGCGTAAATGGGTGTTACAAAAGTGTTGCTGTTTGTTTGCTCAACGGTAACAATAAACGTATATTATATGTTAGAATGTGATAGGTACTCGCTATAGTTTTATTGTACAACATAGATTATTTACCACGTCTGTTTGTATTCTTAATTTAGTATGTTTTCATTATTTATTATTCTTCCCCGAGCAATAAGTGCAATGCGCTTTAGTGTTTCAGGCTGCATAAATCGGATGATTCCTAATCTAACTCCATCTCTGACACGTAAGATTGAAGTTGCTATTTTTAATTAACCTCTGGCTCCTCAACCGTGAGTTATTACTTCGGTCGACGTCTGGCTTCAGATCTGACTTATTAGATTAACTCTATCTTTGGTTTCATCTTAGTGCTGCCGCGGCGCACTGCGCTTATGAGTTCGCAATATTTTATAAGTTGCATAAGTAAGTAGCTAGCTCGGCCCGGGCACGCATACGATTATCGGTTCTAGATATGGAATACGTTTGACCGACTGTTTTGATCTATTCGTGTCATGATCGATCGCAAAAATCGATATGCACAGATTGATGTATCGACGGTATTTTTTCGATTTGCAACAATTACACAAACCCTTTAAACAGGGACAATGAAGCGGATTAAGAAATAATAAATTGCTTGTTTTATGTAACTGTTGTTATACAAACGAAAGTAAGAGCGGAGTCGTAATTTGTCCCTAATTTCCATATAGGACCCTCGGACCCCGGTGACTCGGTGGCATTTAGCCTCGTCTTTTAGCAGCTGTTTTCACTAATTACCATCTCGTTAGCAATTTAAAATTCAGTAAACATTCGCTTATTGCTACCTTCGATGGCGAAAGTGAGTGTGTATGGGGGTTGTATGTCGCGGTAATTGGCAGTTGCGCGGTGTCTAACAGGCGATGTGTGAACACGGCCTAACTGCTGCTGTCAGCGGCGCGCGCAGAGGCCGCCGCTATCAGCGCGCATTATGCAAGCCCTTCACCATACCAACGCAGCAGTATTCGCTACCGTGCGTTGACGTTTCCTGAATGTTTAGAGTAATTGAGTTACGATATTTGAATTGACTTATAACAACGCATAATTACCGACAATGTATCCCTATTACGTAATTACCCAATAAATTATTGCTCCAATGAGCAATAGGAAGCAGTTTGTAAAATAAAAGGTTATTCAATTCGATTTATTCGTGACTTTCAATGCAGTTAGTTGTTTTGCTACAGACTAGCAGTTATAAAGGGCAGACATAGTAACAGAAATGATTCTACAATTGTTGAGCTAGCCATTACAAAAACCGCAATAAAATAATGCGGGTGTATTTTATGTTATTCCTCTGAAACACGTGTGCATCAAACTACTTTGTAAGAAAGCGCTTTGCAGAATTCATTTTAGATTGTATTTCTACATTATTGAGATGCCCCGGAAAGAAGATGAAAACATTTCATACAGCCAAATTGGTCCAGAATAGATAAAGAAAGAATGTCTTGTTGAGTCATTTATATATTGCCACCAAAAAATTGGGTCATTTTAAAAGTGGAAGACGATCGCTTTTCACATCGTGGATTTTTAATTACTTCAGATAACGGTGAGGCGTGGGTGGTTGAATGTTGACATCCCACCCAGAAACAACAGATTCCCTGTGGATTTAAATGCAAACTTTCTAATATACGAATAAATTTTATTGTAGAAATACTTTTTGTTTTGATATTTGCACGTTTTTTATCTGTAGTTCCATTACGTGGCCAAAATATAAGGTAACGACTTGGAGCAAGACAACGGCTTCTGTAATACAGATTTTTCATCTAGAGGCTAGGTTAGGGTCTACAGAAATCGGAATCTGACATGGTAGGTATGAGGTCATCGTATCAAGTGCCAACTGCCATTACTTTCTTTATTTTATTTTCTTTATTTTTTAATTTGCGTCAAATATGCGACGCGTACACATAAAAAAAGAACAAAAAAAGAACAGAAAAAAAAAACATATTTTAGATGACGCGTCACATATGAGCAAAACGGTCGTCGCTCAGCATATGCCAAGGTTCCTGCTAAAAGCAGGGCCTTAGCGCTGATTTTCAGCGACGACCGGCATTGTCACGTGGCGCCGGTATGAAAAATAAATTAAAACAAAAATAAAATAAAAATAACTAGAGTATAAAAAAAGAAAAATAATAATAATATTTATCTGTGCAGACCTCGTTTCTGCCCAACGACATTACGACCATCGGGTTCACCTTAATATAAAAAGGTGTGATCTATGAAGATTTAATCTATTCAATGTAAAAAAAAAATATTGAATCAAGTTATAGGTAAACAATTGCGTAGAGCGTCCCTATTACTCCAAAAATTAAATTTTGGTAATGTAACAAAAAGCAACCCAATAAATATTATTCTATGAATTCTATGAATGTAGAATTTAAATTTAATTCCCCCGTTTATATAAATCTACTATATAAAAATAAGTCGGGTTTTCCTTTCTGACGCTATAACTCCAGAACGCACGAACCGATTTCGACGGCTTTGCATTCGTTGGAAAGGTCTCGGGCTCCGTGAGGTTTATAGTAAAGAAATTTCACAATTACATAAAAAAAATTAGACCGCGGGCGGAGCTGCGGGAAACAGCTAGTACATTATAATAAATACATTTCCTTTCAAAAGAAATCATAAACTTGCAATGTACCATTCTTTTGTTTATTCAGCAGTACGCTTTTACTGGTAAATCACATACCAGCGCTAAGTGAGATGGATCTGTAGATTCTGTAGGCAGGTTGATATCAAAAGGGACGCATCAATCAAAAGGTGACTTCGCAAGACAGCTGATGGCTCTTTGTCAGAGTTATTTGTATTTTTTAAACAACCTTTAACATGTACTCGAAGAGCTTGAAAAGCAAACACTTTTATCATTCCATTCTTCATTCTTTCAAGTATGTGTGCACTTATACAAATTGGCTTACCTGTGTAGATTATATTGTCCTTTAGTGTTCAGTAAACTTATCCAAACCAAATTTTATACTTACTGCATTCTGATGAAACCCACGAAAATAAGTTATTTTAATTTTTCTGTCATCGTTTGTATTATTGCATTAAGAACACATAGACAAAATTTGTACGGGTGTGATAGTGCACCTTTGGAAGATGCGATATTGATTGATTATGAGTATTGTGGAAATCAGTAAAATGGTTAGTGTTTTGACCGATGCTTCATATGGTACTAAATTATAATATAAAAATGCTTATTAAGAAAACGCGTCTGTACACTTGTGCAACACTTTAATGCAAAATGTTAAATTTATAGAAAACATCTAATATCAAATACTTCTGACAGTGTACGGGTTTGTTCATTCAACATTGTATGAATTTAATCAGAGGTCACTTATTATTATTAAAAAATAAGTTTTAATTATTTTCTAGACTTAATTATCGAATTATTGATGACATTAATGGCATCCGTATTTGCCTTCCAGAGCAAGCGTGCCTCGTTTGTTAGTAAAATAGAAAGTGGATGCATTTTCTTTGTAAAAAAAGAAGATCAAATAATCACAAATAGCCTCACGTAGTGTATTACATGCGATACTGATCGTCGTTATGTTCTTATAAATTGTTATAGCGTAAGTAATCAAATCTTCCAAACATAACAAACCTACTTGCTACCTTTGATAATACTTTTTATTCTTTAAACATTATGTCGGGAAAGTACAATTCAAAAACATGAGTTGAAATCCTCTTCGGATGAAAATTTACCAAAATTTAATTCTTCGGATAAATATTTAGTTTTTGACATAATATTTCAAAACAAAAATTATCAGCCACCATTTTTATTCGACAAATAAAAGTTATCTGACTTTGGTCCCATCGGCCCTAGAATAATTATCTAAACGCAGCATTCCAAATTCAAAGACGGCGATGATGTCATTGCCAGTATTGCCACAGACATTTGAAAATGGAAAAGCTCAAAATACGTATCCAGAACAAGGGTACGAATATTCAATCTGATTGCTGATTCATTAAAGAGGCTCCGTATTCAATGCACTGAATAGCTTATAAACCTTTTAAACTCTAGTTTGCAATCCAGGGTCATGACTGAATATCACTTGTGTTAATAAAGGAATATTGATGACCACTTCTCGATATTCTTTTTTGTGCATTAGTTTCATTGTCTGCGTGTTCTCGCCTTTTTCCTTTGACGGTGGTGTGAAGCTTAAGAGCTATTGAAGCTCGTATCAAAGAGTCACTTACCTATTGTGGTGCAGGTACTCGTGGTCTTGTATACATATGAATAAGATATTATAACTAAGGTATGGTAGGCTTAGGCAGCTGATATTGAGCAACTTGGTAAAATTAGACGAAGATTAATTTTACATTGCCGAGAGCTGTGTAAAATGTAATTTTTGATATAATATATATTATATGTTACCGGCCAAACCCGATTTCAGGACAAACTAGTTTTGCCTAGGCTAAACTAGTTCTTCCTATACGCGATAGGATTAACTAGTATAGCCTAGTCCAAACTAATTTGTCCTAAGCCCGATAGGATAAACCAGTTTAGCCTAGGCTAAACTAGTTGAACCTGATATAAATACGCACACTCTAGGAGAAACTAGTACGGCCTAGTCTAAACAGTATATCTGTTGTGGACCAGGTGATTAAAGCGGGCATTATTTATAATGCACAATTTGATAATAAAGCTATATTTAACACACATAAAGTCGTGAATCGCTTGAAAGGTTTTCCAGGGGCGGTCGCTGCCGCGACTCCGCTCGCTCCGCTCGCCGCCCTCGTGCACGTAAGGGTCACCATATTAACCTAACCTAAACCTACCGGACGTTGGGCAAAAAGTTTTCAACACAAAGTCGTGGGCGTATTTATATTAGGATCAACTAGTTTGGCCTAGCTAGGTGAAACTGGTTTATCCTATCGGGCTTAGGACAAATTAGTTTGGACTAGGCTATACTAGTTAATCCTATCGCGTATAGGAAGAACTAGTTTAGCCTAGGCAAAACTAGTTTGTCCTGAAATCGGGTTTGGCCGGTAACATATATACTAATGTATCTAATAAAGAGGAAAGATTTGCTTTTTGGATGTTTGTAACAAATAAACTGAAGAATCAGATTTCACCTTTAGAATGTATTAGAAAATTATCCTTGAGTAACATAGGCTATGTTTCTTATGTGATGACTGCGGGCAGATTCGCGGGCAACAACTAGTTGTTAATATAAAGCATATAGGTTTCGATTGATTCCGTTCTGTGGGTACATATAATATTTTAATTAATTCTTTAACAGAAAAATCCAGACACTATTTTAGGTGCAAATATAGCGTTTTACGACAGCGGCACCAGTAAGGCGGATCAATTAAAATCCGATGTTAATTAACACGAAAATATTCTATACCGATAATATGTATCGCTTACTAAAGCGCGCGATTAACGCTTTATTTGGATAAAGCACAACAAGGGTATGCTAAACGATTAATTAAAATTTAAAAGTTGTCCCAAAGTGTCAGCAATAAATAAAGAGTGTGAATGTCTTTATCTACCTTATTAGGCTGACATACGCATTGCCAGATATTTTTACTGTTCAAGAGATCGGTGTAATAGCGAAAGCAACAAAGACCTGATATTGTTGAGAATTTAATTATTTTTTAATGCTACGAGGAACTTCTTAGGTCATCAAACTACAAATTGATGACGGAGTACCACGTATCTTGTTATATCAACATAATAATAATAATTTAGTATATTAGTGAGCAATTCGATGTATCCACACTTAAAAAAAATACAGATAATCTGTGTTCAACTGTATATAATTTGTATAGAATACAAATTGTAATTTAATTATGGTTAAGTTGGCAGTTGACCTTTGGACACAACGTTACGCACCTTTTCTACCAAAAACAAAAGAACACTAAGTAATAAGATTCGAAGAAAAAAGATCGAATGCATTCCAAACTTCCATTGCGTGTGCATGGCAACTAGCAATCAACGCCACAGTGACGACGAAATGCGAATGTTGCGATATTCAAGGGAATATTACCATAATCATACTGACCAGACGATTTCATAATCACAGCATGGTGTTAATAAACAGCAGAATTCATTGACATAGTCTCCTTCTCAACAAAATAAACGGGGTCACCTCCTTTTGGCATAGTTTACGATATCAATATATTTTGCAAACTTTGCAATACGAATTGCCGTCAATTTTCATTGGACCTGATTGAGATAATTCTTCAATTAATCAGTCTTCAATTGACAGCAGTAGCCCAATTAGAATTTGTATTTATTTAATTGAAAGCATATAAGACTTTTGTTTCACTTTTTCCCTCTTATTATTATTATCATCATAATTGGACTTGAATATGAATATTTTGTAAATTCCTGACTTTTTTCTGATCTGAAGGAAGTGAGACTTAAAAACAATGACGCGGCTACACGAGACATGACACATTCATTATCCTCCTGCCTTATAAAGACACGTGCTGTGACGTAGGCAACACGTGTTGGCACTTTAAGAATCATTAAACGATTAACGATATGTTTGTTGTTACGTAAGTCGGTCCAGAATGTCATACAGCTCTATGAGTTGAGGTGGCAGTTTTATATGTTCTTCAACTTTTTTATCTTCTTCCACTTCTTCTTCTAATGCCTATCCGTACCAGGATCGTTGGCAGTCAGCTCTGTATTCACCTGTTTTTTTGGCGAGATGGAATAATTCCGCGCCTGTCGAGATTCCAATCCCATATCGTAAAACTAATTTTCGTCTCCAAAAAAATCATTTTCGGGAAGAATTCTTAAGCCTTTTTTGTTTTTTTTTTTTTTTTTGCGTGTGGTGAATCCATTTACGGACTTCCGCTGCCCGGGGAGGTGACGGGGCGTGTCGGACTCCACCCAAAAGGGGTGACTACCGACTAAACCCCACACGGGTGTTACGCCTCTCCACTTTATTGCCGGGGTTACGGGAGCGATGAATCATTCATCCGCGACCCCGGCAGTGGCGGACCGCTTTAGAGTGCGGTCCTCGGCTCCTGAGAGAGGGGGGCTGTGTAGTCCCCCACCTGCCAATCCATGAGTGGGGCGCGGCACACTCCGACCGCGCCTCCATCCCGGGCCTACAGCTGGGCGGACGGACTTCCCCAAGTCCGCCGCCCGTGGCCGCCTACGGTGGTTGGAACAGGGCGTTGTATGCCCTGTTCCTGCGCCCAGTGCGTCGGGCGCGGATTGGATGGGTGGAGGCAGCCTCCCTCTCTCGTTCGGCGACCTCCTTGGCGGCGATGACCTCCTCGCAAAACGAGGCCACCGCCCGCCACGCGGATTCACTGCCGACCATACCGGCGGTAACGGCCGGCAGCGAGAGGTCGCCGCCAATCTGCTCAGTGAGGACACGGCGCTGCTCAGTCCATGCAGGACACACGGCGAGCGTGTGCTGCGCCGTGTCCTCCGAGCTCCCGCAGTGGTGGCAGCAGGCGTCCGGCTCTCTCCCGGCTATATGACACAGATACCTGCCGAAGCAGCCATGCCCCGACAGTACCTGCGTCAGCCGGAAGAAGAATTCTTAAGCCTAAGTCAAGTCTCCTTATGAGGACTTTATTTAGTGCTGTTTAAAAGTGATTTTGGACTGTAGAGTGAATAGTAAACCTAGTGTAAGTTTTTCCGGCAACAATGATAGTACAATACTCTTTTCGAGACCATTGACGATGTGACCAGTAAAGGTTATTTATGAGCAATACAAAACGCTATGTAATTTCAGGTGAAAATACCAATAAATATCTCCTCACAACTGATTTCAGCAAATGTACTAAATTAGATGTATTTACTTAGAAAGTGAAATGAATAGCATCGCCTACCTTGTTGCTCACAATTTATTGACTACTGGTTTAATTATAATCTATGTAGTTTATCGTACCGCGGCTTTGCTCGCGATGTTATGATGTCCTATTGGGCTCTGACTTTCCCTATGTACTGACTATATCACAACGATTAGTGCAGATAGGTAACGAATGATTTTATGGAGATTGTGCAACATATTAGTTTATATCCAAAGCCTTAGTTTTGAATCCTAGGTTTTAGTATGATCTCAACAAAAAAATAATATTATCCATAAGTTATAAATTTCTACAGCAGAAAATATGGGATATAACAAACGAAATATAATTTTCATCGCAAAACTTGTTATTGCCACAGTACGTGTTTCATACATCCTACGGCAAAATGTTTTGTAAATGAACCGAGAAATATCGCACCCATTTGGCAAATGTGCACTGCCGTAAAAATAAATGTCACCTCGGGACGCATAATTTACCTCTTTATACTTTTCCCTCTCGCGAATATTTAGTTGAGATATAAAAGTAAACTATTACAACGCTAAAACATAAGTAGCAGTAGCAAAAAGCTAGCCAAACAAATGAACAAACGTCTAACAATTGCTTTGTACTAAAGACAAGCTAAACCATGTTGTATTTGTGCTGTAGATATACGAACAGTTACAACAGCTTTGATTTATATCTCTGCCCATCTTTAAACGACTCATTTCTCAATCTCAAGAAGAAAGCCTATCTTAGAACGGTAATTACTTTATGATTTAAGGCTCGTGGTCGCTTTGTGGACAGTGGGGAGGTACGTATTAACTATTTATTAATAACTCGGCTTCGAGCGATGTGTAATCATAGTATTATAATAATAGAGACCTGTCACAAGGTAAAGGCATCTTAGGACGAGTACGAATGAGTCGCTCGTGTGGCCCAAGTGATCTAGTGGTCCTGATAAGCTGATAAGACTTCATAATTTGTATGAAGCGTAAGGAAATAATATTTGAAGGCAAAAAGAATTTATGGAATCGATTTAAAACGGTACAATAATGAGCAATGCATCAAACAGTAAAACGAATATATTTTACGCTTGACAGTACGCGCAGGGAACATGCAGCTGTTCCGTTATTAATATCATACTGACATTAAGGTGGGTCAATCTTCTTAATGCGTGCAAAATAATAATTAGTTTTTTGTGTCGCCGTGTGACATAATACATTCCCGGACCGACCCAGGCCGTTGACATGGAGCTCAGAAAGGTCAAGCAACTGCAGGACTGAGCACGCATAATTGGTTAATACTTTCGCATTATTTTACATTTAAATACAATTTAAATGGTGTGACGTCAGATTTTTAAAGTAATTATCAGCACGCGTATGTAACGTCATGCTTGGAATATGCTTTACGTAATTAAAGGTTACATGCTTTAAGCTGATATTCATTTATTGCTATTGTTTCGTATTGAATGACTTTTGTCTTTGGTACTGTATGCCATTATGCAGGAAATTAAAGCAATAAGAAATCAAGTCGCACTAAAAGTCGTTTGTCGAGATTGTATTTAACGCGTGTCTTTTCAATTTCCCTTCAACATAATAATTATTAAAAAAGTCTATAGAATCCAGTTATTGTAGAACATTAGTAATACAGTCAATGTTGTATGATAGTAGAGTTGTAGCCGTGAACTTGATCTCATATTCAGTAAGGTGGAATGTTGACGTTCAAAGTGTAATTGTTCAATTGGCTCAGATAATTGTAGGAAACAATTGCTATCACTTACAAACGCACATGGTGGATCGCGTGGCGTCAATCAATGTGCATTCACGTGTCACTAACCAATAAAAAGCGTGATTTGACTATAAAGATTATTCATTTATTTATTCATATCTTTAAACCAGCATTTCCTGGATATAAACTCGGAAACGGCTCCAACGATTTTATGAAATTTAGTATGCAGGGGGTTTCGGGGCGTTAAATCCTAGGTTATATAGCTAGGATTCATTTTCAGAAAAAAAACTGACAAGGCAAAGTCCGGTCATCCAGGTACTTTTAATTTAAGTGACGACCTTTATTATTATAAAGTGTCTGAAAATTAAGATGTCAAATTTATAATCATCATTTTCAGATAGACTCGTAAGTAAATACTCAGAGACAATTAAAAATATAAAAATAAAACTATTTCATCCCGATTCTAAAGAGATTATTTTTACATATCTGAGGGTTGGATATCTATCAAAGATTACGGTGATCATGAAATCATCGTTTTGGGTATATGACAATGACGATTTTAAAATTGTGTGTGATTTTAAACCGTATTTTAGTGTTCATTCAAAAACGGTGAATAAAGCTCTTCTGTTGTACAACAACCTTCAAACATCACCAGCTTTATTTAGTGATGTAAATAACAATATATTGCTTTCAAAAGTCCAAAGGATGACAAAATCAAAACGATTAACAAAACTTGGTCACACAATTAGCGCTGTGCCATTTCTTCAATGGATATCGTAACTAATTTTAGAACACTCAATTATTTTAACGAAACGATTTACTGGCAACATCGAGACATTTTTATCACAGCCACAAATTACGGTAAATTATTATGTGAGACTAAATTAACAAAGATACAATGTTCAATGCACCTTCGGCCATTTGAATTATTTGTTTATCTCTTCGAGCTTTATGAATGAAATTAAGATTAATGAACGAAATGAATCGCTAATTGAGAAGACACAACAGCCTCGTTGTACGCATATTTTATCTTTTGATTTGTGGGTCAATTTTTCTTAATAGGTTTAGGTCTTTGTGGAAATACTCATATTCAATTAAATATTTGCTGAATATATTATAAACTTGGCAAATATTATAGTAATCTGAAGAATATGTTGAATTTGATATAAAAGTTGGGCAGTCGTTACAAATATTTCTGTCATGTTTAAAAGAACACATTTAGTCATTTCGCCAATTGCGCGACAGGTCATTAAACTTTGGCGACTAAAATGAGCTAACAGAAATGCTCTTACCAAACAAGATTGTCAAAAGTAGACGGTAATCTCCCTTAAGAAATTAAGGTAAAACCTACCTCATCTTAATAATAAGTATCCCCGTAAAAAGGTATTATTACAATGTCTGAATAATGAAGCGAAATATAAAGAGCATTAAACTGCTTATAATAAAAGGTTATAAGATAATCATCTCGTGTTTTTCTTATCGTGTCATCAACCTGATAATTTGGTCGGTCTTACCATTTATCAGATTCATTGTCAACGATGTTCGACGTCAACTTCATAAAAAAATATTATTGAACAGTGTTTGATGCCAACCTCACTTTAGTGGATAATGTAGATTTTTTTATAAAAACGGACTACAGAATAAGCTGTTACTACCCAAGTCGGGGTGAAGAAGGTATAAAAAAAGCTTAATATAAAAAGCAAGAACTAGATTAATGTTAAACAAACCTGAAATTGAAATGTCACAGAACAAGAAAAACGGTACAACAATAATCACTCAAAATACAAATATTTTTATTTTATTTTACTTAAGATATGATATAAAAAAATCCTAGGCATAATGAATATTAAGCTCAGTAGTATGACGGCTAGCTATGAAGCTATGTGTATTATTCATCGTTATATACCGACTTTATTGGACTTTAGAACGTAGTCGACCCCAACATAGCTTAGAGAAAAGGCTAGGCAGAAGAATGTTGACGATGACCGAAATTCTCAAGGATTTACTAGGTGATAATTTATAAGTTAGATATAAGCTTTCTTTTTCGTCAATAAAGCTTAATATTATCTTAAACCAACTAATTTGTTTGCCATTAAACCTCGTTTGTTTACTTTGTAGTGCAAAAACTGTGACTGGCAAAGTTTTATACCAATCACTAATATTTAAACGTGTTTTCGATAAATTCCATTAAGTTCGATGCTTTCACGAGGATAATTCGCAAGTTAGCGTAATTTTGGAAGTAGTTAGTACTTGAATATCAGTTGTACAAGAGAGAGCGGCTGTAAAGGCTTGAGGTAACTTATGTATATGGATACTTTATTGTTAGGGCCTTGATAACACGACTACCGTCTACGAGAATTTCGGATTTCTAACTAGGATTTAAGAAGATTCAGAGAGCGTAAAATATTAGCATGGTGCTAAATTAAACTGTCTGAAAGAAAATATACTTATAACGCAATGTGATGTACCACTACAGTAAAGATAAAACTAAGTGGATTCTAAGCTTATCTAATGTAATACGATATCTATCGACTTTCAGAACAGTCATGACAGAACATAGGGCCAGCAGCTTGTAAGTATTTATGATTCGATATTTTATGCAACTGCTGTCAAGATACAACTAAGTAAGAGCCGATACAAGTCATCTAATACCGGGGATATCTATCGGCTTTTAGGCTCGCAATGACGCGCCGGGCGCCGCGCCGCTCCTAACCTCGGAAGGTCATAGTCTCCCAGATTTATGGAGCACGAAGTCTTTGTAGCACACCGCCAACATCGCCACTCTTCACCCAGTAACGGGCCCTGTTCGCAACTAAAATACGAACGTACCCAGCAACAACAAACGCATGGATATGGTCTCAATAGCTCACGATATGATCTGTTAGCCAATAACTGAGTAATGGAAATTGGTATTCAATGTTAAATCGATTTCACTGACTGGTGGGTATTAACTTTTCAACAAATCGAATTGTAAGGAATAAGGAAGGGGTTACATTGTACGGAATAATATTTGCTCTATTCTAAGCGGAAAGCTCATCGCAAAACAGGGTTTTTGACCAACGTTTCCCTCTAAGTTTTAGGTATTTCGCTTCAAAAAGTACCACAAGAGTCATAGACATGATATTACAAAGGATTTTATGTAAAAATGCAATCCCATATGTAAGGTCACCTTTACTCCATCTTCCCTTCCTATCTCCACAAACCATCAGAAAGTGTCCGTCGGTCTACTTGCGGTAACATTGCAAACGATCGTTCAAGTAAAACAGTTCTCGTGTACCGTATCGAAAGCACTCGTGATTCGACTTAAATGTTGAAATAAACCGATCGGAAATCGAACCTAAATACGAGGATATTTATTGGATCATGCCACTTTGACTCGCTGAAGAAAATTCTGCGCACTATAGACATGGACATTATACTTGCTAACTGTACCTACGGTTTTCTACTCAGCAGCGAGTTAAAAGGGTCATGGCTGTAGCAGTCAATGTACTATGCAAGTCGGCAGTGCAGCAGTGAGTAAATTAATTAACGTTTTTCCTACCTAATGCAGAGGTCAGCCTCGCTTAACGGGATTGTGACTATTAACATGAGATCCACGAGTTCCTTCATACTGAACTTCTGGTTACACTTTGCGTGCATACTTAAAATAAAACAATTGATATAAAATATTTGAACAAGGAGATTATTTGTTTAAGTGCAATCTGAGAATTATCAAGAAAATGCTCATACATATTCTCCATCATCCTATATAACTGCATGTGACATGTTAATTTCGTTGAGCGATCCGAGTTTTTGTGAGGATTATTATTTCAGCATCAGAGTTTTGTGTAATGGGGTCTACCGCAGTTAGCCTGAGCGAAGGCTTTGACTGGTTCACCGAACTTTAATTTCAGCACCAGAAACCCGCTCTGCATATTACATTAAAGAAATTCTGAATAACAATGAAGCAAAACGAAATGTACAGTATTATAAATGACATAGCAATAGTTAAGTAGATGCATTATCTGGCGAGATCGTTGCGAATAAGCAATAATGGACGATGACTGGTCGTATCCGAGGTTTCAAGTGTCATATTACCAACGTTAACTTTATTCCCGTGACGGCCGATCTAGCCTTCAGATAGTCACGGTCCCAGGAAAATAAAAGGCGAACGAGTGCGATTATTTATAATGTTCTCGTAATGTATGCCGCGGGTTCAGTACGATTTGATACGAAATGTTTCTGCTACGTGACAAAAAATCTGAAAGCTTTTTCTGTTTAAATTGGTTTTATCAAACTACCGGAATACACACTTACGAGACGTTTAAGGAGAGTAAATGACTGTTTTAACCACATTTCTTTGAAGTGCGTGCATGGTAACCAAAACCTTTTTTGTTATATTAAGTCAGCTGCGAGAACCAACTTTCGTAACGGGATGCTAACGGGATAACTGTGGCAGGATAAGTTTATTGATATTAAACGCATTTCAATAATCTTTAAGCATATTTTTAATTAAGATGCGTCGATAACTAGTGCTTAAAGAGAATTGTAATAGTATTCAGCTATTATTGGTATCGTAATGGAATATAATAAGCGCTGAGAGCGTGAAGATCTGACTAAAAGATTTCGCGAAAGCAATTTTAGTATTTTAGCGTAAGTTATGGGAGGGATCAGATAATTTCTCGGTTGCATTTCCCGGCGTGTCGATAGACTTCGTGATTACACACCCCTCGCTCAGTTGCCAACTTACAGAACGTATATTGCACACTGTTTATGAAATAAATAAGTTCATGACTTACGAAACCTTCAATCGATACGGTATCAGACATTTAGCTTTTTAAGTCCTAAAAATCTAAGCTTAGAAGAGGTCAAGGCTTTAGGCACTCAACAATAGGTTATTACTAAATTGCTAAGTTGTTAGATGAATACTTGTAAAATCTGACTTCTATTAAAAAAAGAACGAATTAAATTTTTTACTAATGTCGTGAATAAAAATATTGATGACACTAAACCAAGTCAAAATTATTAATTAAGGTCAAAAAAGTATGCTTTTTAGGTTGTACAAATAAACAGCCTTATCATCAAAGTTAAAAACCCGTTACTCATCAAGCGTCTAGTAAACTAAGTAAATAAAATAACTGAATATTTTTAGGGTTACATTCAAAAGATTTACGGATAAAAATGCCTCGATATTATATTTATATCATATCGCTTACATTAAGTTAGTGTTAATTTCATTTCACGTTACTACGACGCGCGACGTCAAAGCTCTACTGGATTCGATCAGTGGATGCCCGATTTCCAGGACGCACATTACTTCCTGGAAAACTGGCTACCAGGTGGCAATATTTTGGCCGAAGTCAGACATTGACACAAATAGGAAAAGAAGAACTGTAATGTAGATCGACGATTGCATTCGATTACAAATGCCGCAGTAATTGTTATCCAGCAAAGATAGTGATAGTCGTCTTTTCAGCACCCTAAGCCTAACAATTATTTAAAAAAGAAAATGAGTACAATTGATACGTTTTTTTTTGTTAGCCCGTGCTGTCCCACTGCTGGGCAAAGGCCTCCCCATACTCTTCCGTCCTTCCCTATCGGAAGCGTGCTGTGGCCAATCGGCGAGAAAACTGTCCAGATCTTCTCGCCAAGGCTTCCTTGGCCTGCCTCTAGGTCGTTTTCCATCCTCAGGGATCCATTGAGTGGTGATCTTCGTTCACTTATCCGGGTGCATTCTGTAGTAACTAAAACGTATAAAGTCAAAAATCACCAAATCAATAATATGGGGACAGAACACTCGAAACAAAACACCGATTCTAACTTGTTCAATTTTTTTGTCTACATCTGCTAATGGCTCTAAGTCTCAACTGTCACACACTTTAATGTTTGGTAATTAGTTTTGTAGATTCGCGACTCATCACGACAGACGTTAAGACAGATCCTGTTAAAAAGTTTAAATTGGGGTTAAGGAGCCATCTATCGATGTTTTATAGGCTTCCGAAACAAAAAACTAACCTCTTGATATTAATTGGAGCATGATGAGCTAAATGACTTGTGATTTTTGATCGACGTATTTATTTAGCAGAAGTTTGTTTAGAAATTTCGGTTTTATCATGTCAAGGTTAATTAAGCATGTAAGCAATTCTTAATTTTAAATTTTAGAGTAAGTACATGTAGGTATAATTGTTTCAGTTTAATCTTGCTTTTTGTTTCTTACGTGGTCAATTAGCGATGATAACGTGAACTTACCTTCTTAAGTTCATATTATTCAAATGACTATAAAATCATATCGACTATTACTTATGTAATGAGTTTTATTATCTGTTTTTTTTTATTCTTTCTCGTAGTTATAGAAACCTACCTATCCTATAATAAATATCCAGTGAAGCAGCAGTGAATTAATGCCTACATTATAAATAACTGTTTCTTTTTCTCGTCACCACGGAATAGATACACGATCCACGAGCAAGACTAATTTCCAGTACTAAAGCTATAATTAAAAATCTTTTAGTATAAAACGAAATCAGAGATGCTCTGAACTTGTGATATATTTATGCACCAAGAACCTGATACAGTAAATAAATATTTCACTAACTCGAATTGCATTCTAAGAAGTGATCTGAGCTTGTTCGATACCGTAGCATGAGTTACAGTGGCGTCAGCTACTAACGTGTAGCTTTGTTTATCGCATTTGAGTTCCTCCCTGAACACTTGGGTATTGAGTAACGAGAAATAATCGCATGACTAATTGAAATCGTACACAGTAATACGTCGTGTTATCCACGCAGTTGTTTCTTGAACTTGCACGCACTCGTAAAATAAAAGAATGGATTTGTTCCAACCGCTCAGTATACATCACTGCTATACCAAACAAATTGGTACATATTTGTCATGTTTATTTGATTTGTAATGCTGCAGGAATTGGCAAGTATTCCTTGGTTGTAAACGGATTAACGAGCAAGACAGTTATGACTCGTATTTACTTTACGTGGAAAAGATTGATAGCAGGTTTTAATTAAAGGCTATCGGCCTTTATTCTTAGAGGCCCAGCTGTAGCTCCTTATCTCCAAGTGACGTATTGAGTTCTTTATACTGTCGGCATTTTTCTCGCGAACAATAATCATTTTCTGTTACTGCCGGTTGCATGCCTTACATTTTAAAGATTGGTATCAGATGCAATTATTCATAATTTTCACGTTATGAATTGATAGGGTAAAGGTTTTTTTTTTGTAAGCAATTCATGTAATGGGATAAATCGATAGCGTGTCGGTGTCTTGGTAACGTATTGACATTTTATAGTTCTATACTTTTACTTATAATAGTAAAGAAGATGAGCGTAAACCGCATCGAATAGATTACTTTAACTACACTTCGAAGCCATTTATGAAAAAAAAACATTGCAATAAAAATATTGACTATTAGTGCGTTCTACGGTTTTTGTAAGTACGTTAACTGCCTTATGAGGTAACATCGGTAAAGGAGATATGACGTAGTATTGCGAAGACTCCAAAGCTGTGGCTAGAGGGCGTGCTTGTCGATAGGGCTGCGCCGGCGCCGCGCCTGTATTTATGGCGCTGCCTTGCTCACGCGCACCATGTAATGTTGTAGCTGATAAACTTTATCTGAAGGCAAAAAGAGAAACAGGTGCGTAAATTTTCAAATGCTTTCATATATGGTAAGTCGGAATGCAAAACTATCATTGCTAACCTTTGCTGACATTAACAATAGCTAAATATATTAAATGTGTAAATATATTTTCGAATGGATTGCAATACTGACTAGATATTTTTTAATAATTGCTGTGTGGTATAAGTTTTTTCTTAGTTTGCAGCTTTTATATTTGCGTGGAGCAAAAATCAGTATGTACTAATTTAGTAAAAGTTAGTCAACAAAACCTCCCGACGATCTTTTTGTAAAACCTTTTTTTGTACAATAAAATTTATAAAAACGTTTTATTAGAGTAAATCAATTGTTGAAAGAGAAAATAAACACCATATACCGGTACACGTGTTCTTATCATATAGTAAGTGTACCTTACAAAATCTGTAGTTCAAGAATATTGCTATTATATTATAAAGAAACAGGATTTCCTAAAAGCGAAACTGAGTTACAGTAAATTCAATAAAATCGTCTTGATGACGACAAAGATTTGCTTTACTACTTGCTCTTTAAAGGGATAAGTAAAAGGAGAAATCAACTTTCACAGAGTAAATAAAAGAGCGAGTTATTTGCGAATCTGAGACATTGACAATAAAAAATTATTGACCTTTTGGAGAGGCACGAGGCGATAAAACAATAAGCAATCGATAGCCTTTTGTTATACATCGATATCTTAAAGTAAAAGGTCCGTGTGTAAGAGAGTTATGTTATCAATAATATCTTCGAAATAAATATAAGATTTTTCAGTTGTTTTAAGAACAATACTATTTTTGTTTTTATTTGCCTGGTCCCGATTAAATGTAGTGTGTACATAATTGCTTGTTCCATATTAATCTGTCTGGATTTATAACCAATCTACGAAATCAAACTGTTAAGCCACAGCATGTACATTTTTAGCAGAAGATGTAATTAAAATGAAATGAGTCAATCAACGTGTTTTAATTAATACATGCCAATAATGTCTTAAACTACTTTTTACAACTTTAATAACCACAATGATTGGCAACCAGCCAAAGTATATCGAGCAAATTCTTCTGTTTAAATTTGCAATAACTTGTAAAATTTTCTTGGAATATGCAAGGGTGTAATTGCGGCAGCTATTTGTACTCAACATGCTCCACATAACTTGGTTATTACTAGGTCAATTATACTGTCCGCATGAAAGCGATCTCATCTTAATTGTACATAGAAAAATGATGTTACGCCAAACTGGAAAATTGAATATCTTAATCTAGAGCTTATGAATATTATAGTAGACTAACTTAAATTAGGCCGTTCCTTTTCTAATTGGTTGGTTTCTATTATCTTCATGTTAAAAAAAGGCTTATGTCGTGAATTGCATTCATATTTATCAAAATTTAAGCGATATTTTTCCGTTACGAGCCAAACATAAAAAATCCAGCCCCATAAATATTGATTCGTATCAAGTACCCTATGTAGTACAATATACACATGTTTTCGTTTCATAATCCTTATAAATTCGGCAAGTAAAATATCTGAACAGTGTTAAAATAAATCGAGTGCATAAATCCCTTACCAGTGTATTGACACTATCAGTCGAGTTCATCAGTCGAATGCTTGTTGTATAAAATGTATCGTTTGTTTAACGTGTAAGGTGTCTGGTCCAGGTTGGGGACATCCGGCACTTCGCGTGACATTCTCGCATTATTTCGCGCTTTTTGTGAGACTTGTAGGTCTTCTTAGTTGGGGTGGAATGTCAGATAACATATGGAGGTCCAACAACCTTTGTCGGAGTGTGATTTTTTGTCCAATCATTTAGGTATATTTAGGAGTTTTTGAGCAAGAAGACTGTCGGTGAAACCTTAGTAAACAGCTGAACCATATTACTGGATTGATTTAAAAAAGATTCGCTGAAGAGAAAACCCCTTTCAGCAAAAACATGCAAATTGCTTTGCTTACATTTGTTTATGACAACATACCTAAGATACGTTTTACAAAATTTCTTAGTGGTATCCTTGTAGTCTAGACTTTGTTGCACAATATTTTCCCTAATTAGATGACAAAGCACAATTCTCAGACTTCTTAAATTATTTGCATTACGTAGGTAAATATTTTTTTCGCAAACTAAGGAACCAACAGAGAAAATGACGTAAATAGTCCGGTTTTCCCGATATTGGAGTTGAGAGGATATTTAAAAACAAATATCTCTGACGTACCACAGATGACGAAGATGACGTCAAGTATAATAAATACTCGTACTAATAGATAGTTTGATAAAAATATCAAAGCGGTAACATTTTTGAGAATCATAAATTTCCAAAACTAGGTCGCGGTCACTCGGAGATTTATTCAGATAATACCTACTTACTATCTGAATAAGACTTTATTTACCTGTATTTTATGCTAGCAATATACACAGAAAAAATAACTAAAGAGATCATATAAATTGAATGCTTCATTACCTGCTCAACGGTGCACCTACCTATACGATAATAGAAGGTTACGATAACGGTAGAGCTACCATATAAATGATAACTCTAATAACAAAATCTACTGTGATCTCTTTCAACGAACAATTTCAGTCAACCTTTCTAAGTATAATTATGTTTTCAATAAGAAGCAGGAACAGGCAGGAACACAAAACTACATAAACTGTTATACCGATATCATGGATCCTATACCAAAATGCGCTTAAAACTAAAAAACTACGTTACCTTAATATAATTATGCATCTATTCTTCCTCAATATTTTAAATATATTTTAATATTGAGCACGGTATAGGTACATAGCTCATGTTCAAACGCTGTTTAATAAACATTATTATAATTCCTATAAGCAGAAAACAAGAATTAGGCCGTAACTTTAATCACACGGTCGAAATCGATGAGAATTATTTTCTTTTTGGAGTTCCTTAAATGTTCATGGAAAGTATACATATTAAAAATTATAATCACGTAACACTTTCTGACTTACAAATTATTAATTTAACAGTTTCACTGAGATACCTGTCAGATTGGATTAGTGAAAATGGTAAAACGACTCGAAGATATTAATGGTATACATCTACAGAACCATTAATAATATTGTATGTTTGTTCTTAACAGGTAATTTGCATAATTCAGTCCATGTACCTGATGGACTGATGGAGATAAATGTAAGCGCGATTACTCGTCCACGGACCAAAAAAAACTCGCCAGTAAAATTAGGCCAAGCCTGTCACAAAAAACTTCCCACTTTTTTGATGGACGCTGTAATTGGAAGATAATTAATGTAAATATAAAAGGTTAGCTTCAGAAGTTGTTTTTAGGGTAATACCATTGCTGTCGGATATTTTAACATCTTAAAACTCCGTAATTAAAAGTACAGGTGTTTTATTTGATGGCGGCGAGAACTTTTTGAGAATAATTTTGTTTTAATAATAAAACGTTTCCGTAATCAAAGGATCAGATAAATCCCTACAGGAAAATCAACAGGCATTTAAGGCGGGTGTTACACACTTAGTTGCAAGAGGAAGTTTTGTTCCAAATAGATTTGAATCAAATTCGAATGTGGTTTAGACATTGAAAACTGCTTTTAAAACGGATTCTTCATTTTGGAGGATTTAGTTCCGGACAGCAGGTGCCAAGGTCACGGGCAGACTGGAATGGTATTTCTTGACAGGACAATATGTTGCTTGTATCTTCATTATTTGTTTGTGTTCCGACCTACGCAATATGAGCTCACTGCAGTGTTTTGAGATCTGGTTAATAAGATAAGTGCTCTAATGTGAAGATTAAAGAAAATATCATTCCTGTTTCGAGCAATAATATTGTATCACTCTAGTTCATTCTCAGGAATGAGTCAGCTAAGATTCATCAATAAAATACAAAAACATCTGGACCTAAATATTTTAATCTCTCGCAGTATCGCCTCAACTGAGGCTAATAGAGGATAATCACGAAATATGATAAAAGGTACTTGTAATATTATACATTTCTATCGTTAAGTAGGTACCTAATAGGTAAATAATTAAAAAAATACCGAAAAAATAATGCGCATAAAATAAAACGCATGAATATTAAAAAAAAAAAATTGGGCATGACATAAGTTCATTTCTGCTGCACATCTTAATTAACATTATTATTTCATAACAGCCAACTTAATGAGGTTCTAATCAAAATTATAACCTATTAGAATGTAATACCCAGTTAATTTATTCTTGAGGTTTAATAAAAGCGATTCGATTTCGTAGAGAAATGTCCACATTCCTAAGTAACGTGAAATTTCTTCGGGAAGTTGCATAATCTTGTCAAAAACACGTTTCATTTTTATAACTTTTTTAATTCCAAGTTCCATGTGATCCGTTTATATTTTATGATATCACTATAAAAAAAGCTTTATTATAGAACTGAATGCTAAAATGAATAAATTATTTTATTTTAGAACATTTTGGTTTACATCTCGTTCAAGAAACCCAGAAGATTTTTAATTGCAAAAGAAGAAATTGTTTAAACCATCCCGTAACTGTACCTACAATCCAGGTCAAATCATCCTACCTTTAAATATCCCTTTAAATATTCGCCCAATATATTTACCGAGCGAACTGATAAAAATAATTCATATTATTTTCATCACGTTCATTCATTGTAGCTGTACCCTCGTAATTCCAATATCCATTGGCCGTTTATAGGCTGATTTATTTTAATATGATGCGCTCGATAAAAACAGGTTCGTATACAGCGGAAATTAGTTTCGATTTTGTTCGTTCATTTTTATTTTACACCGCGATTAAGATCGGGTGGCTACCGAATAAAATCCCCGTTGCTCGGGTAACAGGATCCGCTGCAGGTTCTCTTCAGTCACCCCGTCGCGACGTATGAGCCCATTCGTATTGTTACTATACTCCGAACACAATGCATTGTCATAAAAGTGGTTAAGTGGGACAATGCACTAATACCGCAAAGCACATAACAGTAAAGACTTATTATTATTAACGATTGTTAGTAACAATAAATAAATATATATGTTATTTAACACAGAATTTCAAAACGTGGAACTATAGTTATAAAACTGATGCTTATAACGGTCATAAAGAAGTAATTTATACTCATTTAACCTCTTATAAAAGTATTTGATGTCAATATTGATTTATCCAACATTGACTTATTTATGGATATTTTAAAACCATGTAAATTTCGTTGTTTTAGATGTTAATCAAATAATGGTCGCTGGGCTTGATCAATATACTATGAATATCTTTCGGCCTTCGAGAGACGGTAAAAGAAATACTTGTTTAAAGTCCAGTAAAATACCGTGAAAATAAAACCTCGAAAAACAAATCATCGGGTGTAAACAGTTAATAAAAAATCGCCATGTATGTAAGTAAAATGTATTTTAAATGTAAGTAAAATTAGAGAAGAGCGTTAGTTTAAATTATAAAGGTTCTTAAACGAAAAAGTTTCAGGAATAAAATTATTTCTAGTGAACCAATTGTTTGCTTTAATGAGCTCTATTTTAAAAGCTTTTTACTAGTAACATGATATTCATTATTTGCGTTCAGTGAAGACTAATGGGAACAAATATGAGCACCCAGAACACAATACTTGATTTGAACAAATGAGAATCAAATAACTTCTTAGAATGTCTACCGTTTAAAAAGGTTTGTTTCTAAGGAAGATTATTTTTTGAATTGGCAACATTTCAATACTTGACACCTGACCTGACAATGTCTGCGTGCTACTTATTTTATGCTGTACGTGACAAATCTACCTGTATAAAGAATTTCCGAAATAAACGTACGCGCCTAACTTTTGAACGACTGCACTAAATGGTAAAAAATATTTTTGTTTTGTGTCCGTTATTGGCAGGACTAGGTTTGATAAAAGAAAAAATAGAAAAATAGTGAATAAAAGACTGGGACAGATCACATGTTTTACGGGAACAGGACTTACTTAAGCGGGTGAAATAATGGGCCATAGCTACTTTTAGATAAATAATCCTTCTTCCTTCCTTCCTGCAAAGTCCTTCGCCTTCCAATAACATATGTATTTTTTTAATAACTCCTTGAAAATATCTATAAAAAGAAATAGAACAACAGGCGGATAAATATTTTTGATAATAAAACGAAGACATTCCTGAAATGTTTCAGTTGAAACTAACTCTACAACCATGTGTCACGTATAAATGTGTCTGGCGTTAGGATTTTATTTTTAATTCAAAACGTAATTTTATAATAATAACTACTTACATTTCTGTTATTTATTTCTGGCCCGTATCAACTCGTAGGCGACGATGAATCATATCGGCAGATTTGATAAGAATCACTTTTTAGGACATACTGATAACCAATGAATAATAATGGACAATATTTTTTATAGACCTAGATTTGGTATCGACTATCGATATATGTAAATCTATCCATGTATAATTATTGTGTGATCTCACACGTAACAAAATGTATTCGAATAGTTTTTAACATATTAAACGTGCATGTGTACGGTCCCTGTCTGATTTTATACATGTCGAAATTTATATCTGTGACTGAAACTACGACATACATATACGTTTTAGCGTTACTTCAAACTTGTTTTTGTGTTTCGGTAATATTTCACTATTCTATGAACATTCAAGTAATTGAATTTGTTACAGCAATTTTATGCGCAGACGTTCCTATCACATTGCTTTACCGTTGGCTGGAAGTAAAATAAAATTGTCCGTGGCCAGTATTTATCAGCGCTATTATAAGGCTCAAACCGCAAAGAAGTCTTACAATATCCTCGGATCGTCTGCCTCACATCTCAGCTTACATTTTTATTTTGACGCCTTTAAGCTTACGGCTTGCCGGTAAAGCTAAACCGGCCAGTAAGATTCAAGTTTCGTTTGAAATTCTATTGCGATTTTTCTACTGGCCTTTTGATGTTTTATGTTCGTGACTCGGTAGTGCAATGTACATTGTTTAGCAACGCGGAACATAAAACTAGGTGTTTCCAGCATTTGTGGACGATACAAGTTCTTGCAAATTTCGAAATATCTAGGTAACTTTTGGCAAAAGCAATGAAGAATAATTTTGTTGCATGTTTTATTTCCCAAAAATATGTGTTTCTAAATTCAAAATTAGAGAAACATTAAAATATTGTTTGTTGATCTTTTAAAAAATCTTAAATCAATTCTTTTTTATATGTACTTACGTGTTTTCAATATATTCAATTATAGGGAAATTAAATATCTCCATAGCTTTATGAAAAACAATAACTTTGTTTTTCATAAATATGGAGTTATTGAATTTCTCTCCATTTCTACTGTTTTGAACCATCAATACTTTTAGTATGTGTGCAGTAACTGCTTCATAAATGTACCGTATTGTGACGCCATATCTTTTTATGTTCTGGTAGCTATTCAGTCAAACGACGACAGTCAGTCTATTTCACTAACTAAGAACACACGACATTAGGAGCACGCCAACAAAGAGCTTGTTAAAATTCTTCCATATGATACCGTTAGGGCGCCCTATTAAAATAAAACAAAACTATAGAATACAAAACAGTTGAATCTTCACATCTAAACCATTTTGTGATGAAAAGGAACTCAGCCAGTATTTTTAATAAAGATAGATTTTCTAGATATTATAACATACCTACTCTAATTGAATAAAAAATCGTTTATTAAAAATAAACAGAAAGATGACAAAATCGCTTTAGAAAAGTTTACTAAAATTACGTAGATTGATTTTAGGCTTATTTGAGTGGTTAGGAATATTTTATTCGACGATAAACGAAACGTTGTGAAACATTACAATAGTTTAGAAAAATAATTATTATTTATTCTATTAAAATACTGGCAGTTAGTCAATCTCTCATGATACCTTTTTGGCGGGGTTTGTTTAAAAATATGAGTACTAATGCCAGTATATACCATATTCCGTACAGTTGATAAACATCGTGGTATGACGATTTAGTTGTTAATTATTTTAAAGTTCAAATTATGTGTATTTGTTAGGAAAACTGTTTGATTCCCGTAAAAAATCATTTCTTTGCGTATAACATTGTGAACACTTGGCATCAAATGCTCTAATGTTAAAATATCTATGACAAGAAATTCAGTTCAATTAGTAATCGTTTTATACACATCAATCATATCAAAGGATCAAATTATGTTAACTTTTCAAAGAAGACATAAACAAATGTGACTATCGAGAAAATAAGCCAAGGCTATTTAGCCGGTTTAGTGTTGACGACCTAAAAAGCTACGAAACCTTGTACAACTTATAACATTGTACCACGATTATAGAAAAATAAGTATTTCTTGACATTTCTTGACATTTCTTGATTAGACTCTTGTTAATTTTTATCGCAATAACGAAATAAGCAGGGTTGAAAAATCGTATTTGAGAAGCTTAATATGTTTTTCTAATTAACCAAGCAATTATAATAATATCTTGGGACATCTCATACACGGTCATCTGATCCCAAACTAGGCAGATCCTGTAATATGGTAACCAGACAACTGACAAACATACTTATATTTTTTTAACTACAAACCTGCTCATCACATACAGATTTGTCCTAGGTGGGAATGGAACCCACGAACTCTTGTTTAGCAGTCAGGGTCACTAACTAATTGACCAACAGGCCAGTCGAATTATTGATAGCATCATTGGCTCTAACTCAAGACAACAGAAAACACATAGGTTAATAGATAGGAGTTTAGTCGTCGACTGTACATTATATCATATCATATGGCGGCGCGTATTGGCTGTTGGCATACATTCCTTGGATTAAGCGCACAGTCTGCTCTCCTAACCGTAATATTTGCTGATAGAACCGCTTAACCGCCACAAACTCTGCGTTTCTTGTACACAAATTGGCGACTTCTGGATTACTGTCCGTTGCTGTCAAACATTTCACTTAAGGCCATTAAATGCTTGTCATTTTTTATTTAAACATCAACGTTTTTATTGGATCTTGTGATTGAAATATCATACAAAAAATATCACGGACATCATCATTAGCCCAATTATTATAACAGTTGCTATCGTGTGTAAACTTTCGATTCGCCTACAATAGGTGAACTGGTGAAGCACGCTACATTCGTATTTTTAATTTCTGGGTCTATAGTCTGGGATCAAAATGTTGAGATCTAAATTACTCGTATTGTTTCCTATCTTAATACCAGACGAACATGCAATATCATGTTGCATATTACAAAAAATAATTGCTGTTTTTGTTCTGTAAATACGATATTGACGTTTTGAGTTCAATTCGGATTCTGAGAATTAGACGTTTTCGTGATAAGATATTACTACATGATAGTCTAAGCAAGTCGATTTTGCAGCAAAAAATTCAGTCTAAGCACAAATGAGCTTATATTCAAATGTCTCTCACTCCTCACTAATAGACGTGCCTGAATGCGCCTTGCGCCAATTTCGTTGGACGGCAGTCGCTCGCAAGCAGGTGCGTTGTGCGCGCGTGCGTCCGCCATCTTTGAACAACAGCTGATATAACCGCCAACGCGATCTTATAAACCGAATTTTTGAATATTGAACGAGTAAGATTTGTAGCAGATAGATCTTAGATGCACATACATTAACATTAAGTGCAGTGCCTTTATAAACGGACTAATGAAGATGACAGTTAATCGAATAAGAGTTGTGGTGCTGGGGAGCCCGCGCTGCGGCAAGTCCGGTAAGAATAGCCTTTGAAAACATTAAATAGTTGTAAGCAAATGATTTATGCCGTTGGAATGTATTATTTCCGGCGAAAGCTAATTAAAGGACTCCTTGATAGACGATTAAAATTTTGTCGATAAGTAACATTTTTTTACACTCGCTCCGAAATCAATTATAATTACTACTAGCGCAACCAAACTTTTACTCTTGTTTTCACTGCCCTGAGGTTGTTATTAGGATTATTAAATTAATTATGGGCCGTGGTTCAGATTAGTTATAAACAGATTTGAATCATCAATGCCTGTTGTGCCGACTGGTTTCTGTTGTGATCTCCTTAATTGCTATAAGATGCTTTTATGATATTACGACACCAATCAGAATCAGTGAAATTTATATTATATAATTTTACTAGCTGTTACCCGCAGCTCCGCCCGCGGTCTAAATTTTTTTTATGCAATTGAGAATTTTCTTTACTATAAACCTCACGGAGCCCGAGACTTTTCCAACGAATGCAAAACCGTGGAAATCGGTTCGTGCGTTCTGGAGTTATAGCGTCAGGAAGGAAAACCCGACTTATTTTTATATAGTAGATTAGAAAATATTATGCTTTGATTTACAAGGGCGTATGTTATATTATTTAAAATTATGTAAAAAAGCTTTCTACTTGTGACACTGTAATACTGGTAATAGTTATAAAATACGAAGACGTGAGTTGTCATGTGGGTGGTAACTTTTGCAAGTCCCTTAACAAGTTGGGCGTTGAAACCAGCGTTAACCGGCTCTATTCTTCGGCTATTAATAGTTAATTTTATTGTTCAATTTATGTTTCCTTAGTATGTTTCGTTGTTATTTCCGCCGTCTGTACCTAAGCTCTACAAGAGGGCGCGAGACATTGTTATGGTATGACACATGAGTATTGTCGAAGAATGTCTACAATGGGCGGAACACGCACACCTCTTTGCAGACAACCGGAACAACTTAATCGAATGGTTTGTGATAAACCATCGGAGTTTCAGGGAGGTAGCGATGGCATTCTGCACAGTAAGACGAGAACAGGATACTGGTCACTAATAAAATGGAACTAAATATGGTATTAATACGGGTTTGGGAAGTTGTTCGAGAAGTGGAATAATACAAACTCTTTGGTTATATTTTGTTTTCAATAGAATGCATAGCTATTTTAAAAAGGAGGGGGTTTCCTTTTTTATATGTCGAAATTAAATACGTTGGTTTTTGGTAAGCATAGAGTTCTATCCATAATAAACAGGTTAACAAGATAGAAACTCCTTAAGACCAATGCACGGGTGGTCAATAACAAACAAAACACTGTTTATATGAACATCTTTGTTATTATTATAATATTATCGCAGTTTACTGTTGGATCAGTTCCATGGAATCGGGCACTAGGCTGTTGACATAGTATGCGCCAGTTATCAGCGCAATGATACTAGACGACTGATAACTGACATTAACAGTGTTGCACCTTCATATAACGTAACAAAGTTGCAAAAGAGGTTGTAATATGTTTTGCGATGGTTAGTTTTAAAGTAATACACATAATTTTCCATAACTTGCTTGTTATTCTTAGTCAACAATTTTGAAATTGTAACTGTACCTATAGGTAGGTACCTATTTTGAAAATACATTAACGTAACCTTTTGGGACAGCGGCTTTATTCGTAGCACAAAATTGGCAGTTCAAATCCTAGCTGGTTTAATTGTAGGTACCTACCTTGTCAAAGTTATACGTAGGACTTTTAGAAAATGTCGGTAATATTATCATCAAAATCTTTTGGGACGTTACGTAAGTCCTATCGTATGAATGGAATGAAAATCCTTTGCCGATTTCAACAAAAACCACTCGAAATTTAAACTCGATTCTAACATACATTCGTCATGCATTTTCATATAGTTTGAAGGTGCCTAAGTCTGTGCATACATGAGTTGTATGCCAGTTTACAAGTACTTCCTTGCACGCGGCCACGACGGAACACTACTGGTTCTTTTCCATAGGACATAACCCATTGGAAGTCTGACTAGAGCATTGATATTGCATAATAGTTCAACAATTGGTTTGAATGAATACATTTCAGATGAAATTTTGAATGTTTTTGGAAATAATGTTGTAGTATTCTGGTCTACATCACAAAACACAGTATAGCCAAAAGGTCTCTAATTTAAGACTATCGTCCCACGACTAAAACGTCATGAAAGGTTATTGACTTGTTATTCAAACAGTCGTATTTTACTTAAACTATTGGAAAGCTGGGTAGTAAGTCACTACTCAGGTTATGAAATAAAGTCATCACAATCATTTTATTTATTACGCATTAACCCATGTCATGCGAATGCATAATTTGTATATGTATAATTAATATCATCAAAATTAAAACACCGGTACACACTTTTGAACGAACTATATACAACCATAAATTCAGGTATATAAATATATCTACAAGTAATTATATATATAGATATTGATATGTCTTGAAAAATACACGTGTATGGTACCACTTATTTAACAAAAGATCAGCATAAAGAAGTCCTTGAAGCAATTCAGAGGGTACTATATGTAACAGTACTTACGTCTATTGTGTAACAGTTAATAAGTGTTAATAATTAGCTATTTCTACGGTTAATACTTTAAGACCGACTGTTGCTAACGTACGGCTTCATGGCCCTGACGTGATTCAGGGTCACAAACACGCATTTACTTCGTAAAAAGTGTCTAGCAAAGTCAAAAAGTAAAACTTATTTGTAATTTGAACCCTCTTTCTATTTATTTTGAACATTAGGCTCATATTACTCATGGGTCAGATCCACAGATCAAACCTCATTTCATCGATCGTTTTGTTTTAATATTGACTTCAAATTACCACTGGAATCTCATGTTTGAATCTTAAAAAAACGTTAATAAAACCACACATATTTTCTAAAGTTAAATTCAATCTGCTTTTTTTTCTTCAATCATGCCAGGATTATTTACCTATTCCATTTTTACATTTTTGATTTCATTTGACACATTTAAAAATCATTATTGTGCATAAACTACATAGTTGAAGATATTGATAGCAATCTAAGATGGTGCACATTGATGTAACTTTTTGCGGACATGCGGTTTTTCTTTATATGCGGACGTAATTATAGTCGGAAGCTAGTTTATAATAGTTATTTTGATCCGTCGAGTTCTTGTGTGCTTCTATCCTTATATGAGTATAACCACGGATATTTTCAAGCCTTGGTTTACATAGTTCCAAGGATACAATTAGCTATGATTGGTCGTTAGCTCCATGCTCTTATACCTTGTTAACTCTATTTCGCATAAGATTGATAGCTTTCATAACTATTATGATGTTTATTTTCTCTTCCTATTATTATAAGTCAATTAGCATCGTATAGTTAAAAGTTCGGTGTGTTCAAAAGCCTTATTTCGTTTAGTTTTATTTATTTTGCGTAGATTTTTAAAAATATTTCTAATTATTCTTGTTCTGAGGGTAAGGCTTTATATCCATGCATTTGAAGATAGAAAAGTGTGACAAGTCTAGTTTTGACCTAGTATATTCATTCAAATATGATTCTGCATCAACAATGAACAATGGTGTGAAGCAAAATTTAACCGCAAAACCCACATCATTTGTTGAAACTCTAAAGTTATAATAAGAGACAGTAAAACTATACCTTTTCGTCTGACCTGACACTCATTTGACCGGTTCTTTTAAGATTGTCGATTTAACAATACTTATGACACACATCGCGCGTAGGATGTCCAGCAGTGTCTTAATGACATTAGGAAATTGCAGGGATTACGTTGTCGCGATAAGAGGGGCCGAGGACAGTAAATTCTGCAAGGAATGCTATAGTGGGTAGACCGGGATTGATTGTGTATGTCAAGATAAAGAGTGACAGTGTGACTTATTAGGACCGATATGTTTTGAAAAATAGTTTAATTTGATTTAAGAGAACCTTAAGTTCCTTGATTTTAGAACTATAGCAGTTCAATGTAAGATAGTTTCTTCTTTTTAGTTTTCATGATATCATGTATAGTATATAGCGGTATTTCTTGAACGCAAATTCAGAAGATGTTCCGTAGCTCTTGTTTTCTTTCAGACCTACTCTATTAAATCTTTATAAATGATGTAGTAAAACTTCGGATTCTTACATGCTGCATGATATAAAAATACAAAGCGTACGTAGCTCTTGAGAATTTTAGATTTGTTTATACAAATATGAGGTCCAAAGGTCAAAAAATATATCATGAATGTCATGCCAGCAGACGTGTTTCTTTTGTTTGACGATTCATTTGTCAAGCTGTTCACTAACATGCGTCTTTATTATATCTCAAACTTCTATCTAAAATACCTACCTATTTATATTTATTTTGTTTTTTTTTTATTATATTTATTTATTATTATTTTTTAATTATATTAATTTACTTGAATACTTAGGTACCTACTGATAAAATGATTCAACTTTTTTATTCATAAATAGCTTAGTATCAATTGGGGAACAATTAAAATGGGTAGTAATAAAAGCTCCGACAAAAAAATAAGAATTCTTACTGCCTAAAATACTTACTTTCCGACTACTTTCATCCGAATAAAAATGACGAAACGACCGAATCAGATACTAAAATCTTCGAAAAATAAACATAACTGTTTCTTGCTATAATACTTTTCTACCAGCTTAAATTACGTTCTACTGAAAATTATGTTTTGACATTTTTATCTTTACTTGCCTACTATTAATTCATAAATTACCTTCACATTTCATAGACTGTGGTGCTAATTTAAATACAACGTTATAATGAAAATACTATTCAGAGTGGTTATACAGAAACTATTAAAAAATATTAAAATGTACTTGTAATAATACCTTTTTATGGTATAAATCCAAATAGTTGAAGTAAAGATGAATGACTGTAAACCTAACCTAACCTATCTATAATGGAAAAGTAAAAACATAGCGAGTCGCTTCTGGCACTCGCCGGCCGCTGCCGCGGCACGCTCGCTTCGCTCGCTCGGCTCGTGCGGGGGGGTCGCAGTTCTAACCTAACCTAACCTACTGTGTCAAATTTGACACTTAAACCTATCTGCAATGGGCAAGTAGGACAATAATATATCGACCCGAAAACCCAAATTTCATAAAAATCGTTTCAACCGTTTCCGAGATTCCAATTAGAAAAAAATCTACTTACAAGAGTAGTTTAGTAATAATTTAGGAAATTGAAAGCATGGAAATCGATCGAATCGATCGCGCGGGCTAGGCGCGGTTTAGGTATTTTCATAAATACTGAGAGGTAAAAAATATATTTTATAACCAACAATAGAAATTAAAATAGTTCATGCAAGTCGTAAAAATGTGAATATTTTGACTAAAGCTCTGTTGTCGGTAACTTAGTAATTTTGTCGGAGGTTCAGTATTTAATTCAGAAGTTTAGTTTTGTATTTCGAAGTTCAATTTTATTTTAGGAGATATGTAATTTTAACGTGCTCTTATTTGTTTGTTAAATATAATTTTTCTTTTCGGTATGTTTTGGGTTTTTTTGTCGGTAATTCATTATAACGCTAGTTAATTAGAATAATAGTCGGCCACAGATCGTTGGAGATTAATTTTTTTTTTCGGAACCATTATTATTTCCCAATTAAAATTGCTGTCAGAATTCAAAATAACAATCCCAGATTCAATATAAAACTACATGAAAGTATTACAAAGTTGTTATTTATTTAGATACTGTACATTGGCAGCGAATATGTTTATTTCTTTGTTGAAGTCTTATTTATGTTTCTGTTGTTCAGCATTGATTACAATATTGACGCAATAAACTTATACACTTGGGATTTGGGCTTATTTTTAAATTCACTACTGGCATCCAATTTAAAATCAATTTTTATTGAACTTTTTTCATTATAAGTCGTTTTAGAACCATTATCGTTTCAGTCCTAATAAGGAATGTAGCCATAGGTACATTTAAATAACGCCATCTTTTTTAACATCACTGATAACATTTAAATATAAACTTTTCCCATTCCCAGAACATTAAAGTATCTGTCTGCTAATAAAGGTATTTCTTTGGGTAAACACTGTCCCTTCAATATTCAAGAGCTATAAATATCATCTTATGAGAAGCCGTACTGTTCTTAATCGAGAAATTCCAATTTTATCATCATTGAATATCGCAGTGATCGTAAAGAAATGGGTATTGCTACTGTGGTCATTTCATAGGTAGATGACCTCGAAATTATGTATGATTGCGGTCTCCGTGGGCGATAAGCCAGTAACTTATCTCTACGTACATACTGTAATTCAAACTGGACTCTCTCAAAATATTATTAATGTTAAATGTATTAGTAAGAAACGTTGCATAATCGTCTCCAATTCATGTAAGTAAAGGTTGTAAGTGATTGCTATCCACTTTACGTAAGCTTTCATTTTTATTTGCTTGATTGATTTTTATCTCGCATGATTTTTATGAACGAAATTCTGGCGTCTGAAATATATCGTATTTTAGACGCCAGAATTTCGCGTCTAAAATATGAACATAATCATCTAAAAAAATGTATTTTCCCTTCTTATTTATTTTTAAGATTTACGGCGGAAATGAAGGATAGTGTCTGTTACATTAACGCTACTTAAATTATTCTATTATTCAATATACATTCTGTGTAACATGAGGCCATAGCTGATCTATATTATCATAAGCTACTAGCAGGTGTACCTACTTATCCCATATCGCTTACATAGTATGTGTAACAATAAATAAGACGTAATACAAATAAGCTGTATTCTACATTAAACCAATACACGTGGTGCACGTGATTACAACTAATACCTACAGATACGACGAGAATATAAACATCTCAATAAATCCATTGTATAAACTTATTTGGATCGTGTGCATTGCGTTTGGTAGATTCCTTCGACTCCATATAAACTACAGTATTTTAGTTTTCATATATTTGGGATTTATAATTATTGACTTTGCAAAAAAAAAACATTCAGTCAAAGATTTTCGAATGAAAAAAAATATAAATGTTTTTATTTCTAGTAAACCTAAAATAGGAGAAACGATAACTTTAAAACTAAATGACCATAGGTGCGCGGTTCCAATGTGTCTTTCTTATGGAGAAGAACCGGTAAGAAAATCCATAGATTACTGTTTTTTTTAATGAGAATAGCAATGCATAGGTGATGTATTTAAAAGCTAGATACGGAAAGAAAGATGCTATAAAAAAAGGAAAACAAACAAAAAAAAACTATATTTAAAATGAAATCTTCTACGATGGAAGGAATTATGCAGTACGATCAAATGTTATCTACGCTGTTGACGCATTCACATTGAAAATAATCCGATTTTAGTATGGAAAAGCTTTGAATAGTTTTTTTTGTTTGTGTCCTACACTAAATGTTCAGAGAATAGATTCTAGAGACTTCTGCAGAACCATCATTTGTAGGTCAATGGATATAATTATAAATGTTGTGTGTATGACCCAGTATAAGGTGTCCTGATATGTAACACGAGCAAACATCGTCACACATGAGTAATATTGAGCAATTTACTCATTGCCCCTAGTACTGATGTGGGAGCGCTTGATTCAAAACACGTTAGTCAGCGGAACTAAATAGTACGGCGACTAAAACATTCCGCTAAATTCGTCACACTGAATTTTGTGGTTCTAAAAACAAATGACGGGCTTAAAATATGTAGGTACCAAGTCTACGGGGATGTTTTTGGATGTAGTAAAATTAAAACTCACATTTTTCGATTGAGTTCTTTTGACTATATGTAGTAGACTAGACTGATTGCCTGGCTGACTGAGTACCTGGATTGCCAATGACAGTTGATGGTTCTTTTCGATTAAGGGTATTAAGTTTAGCCTTTACGGAAGTATGGCTCTGTAAAAGTACAATTTCAGCAACCCGTTTGAAGAAGGGACTGATTTTATTAGAGCGTAAACATTGCCATCCAATTTGCAATATTTCTTGGCTGTTTTGTGCAGCCATCGTCGTCAATAACGGGACGATAAAGACAAGGATTATTTATAGAAAGAATTACTCGCAGAAAGTTTCTTGAACGTAGTTTGTAAACATCTCGCTTTTGATAACTACGTCTTAAATAAGACGCATTTTCTCGTGCAAGCTTTCGAATATTTGTTCAAATCAATAGTGGCTCTTAAATTTGGTATACCACTGAACGTGTAGGTAACACTTTAGATTAGAGAAAGATGACTCTTGAGAAAGGGTATTAAATACTTATTGTAAGGTTTAAAGAATCAATTGACGTGTCTGATCCACAGACTATGTTTAGCACTTAAATAATATTAGACAGAATATAAAAGAGAGACACTATAATCTCGCTCCCACTACTACACGTAAACAATAAATCTTACACGAAATTTTTATTTATGTGATATCTGCCTATGATCTTCGATCAACTACATTAGGTAACACCATCTAACATCCACTATAAATCAAGACATGAAAGTCAAGTTTACGTACCTATATTTATATATAGTTATCTAAAATTAAAATATTATTCAACGCGTTGGAACGTCACAGCTTCGGTATCTTTGTTTCCAAGTGCGCGACAACGGAGGAGGAGCCACCATAAATACTCAGAGCGGATGGGCAACAATTTAAAACCGATTCAATTTAACAGTCAAGCGAATATTCAAATAATATTGTAAGTTATACGCACTTATATTCGGTGCATGATTATTTCTAAGATGACCCGTCATATTACTCTCGAGTATATGGTTTTTGATTCCTCACAGAAGCTAGTCTAGTAAATTTTGTTTCAAACAGCAGTTATTTCAAGCCTTTGCCGCGATGAATAATTATGTGGATAAATTTTAAGTAAACTTCTAAATCAGTGCAGTGAACACAATAAAATGGATATGTTCTATAAATTAAATACAAATAGAAAGAAGGAAAAACCAGGAGTCGCAGGTTCAATCCTTCCAGAGGTTCAAATTTTTCCGTCTTTCTATTTGTGTTTAATTTATAAGTTATTGTGACGCATGAATGTGTTTTTAATCAATAAGAATAAATGATATGTTTTACCTTAAATCAGCATTATGCAATATTTTCCGTAGGACATTATTCGACATAACTTAGAAACCTTTAGTTTTAAAAGAACAGGTCTCCATTTAAATTGTTTTTCAATTACCATTAGGCATAGATTCGATATACCATACAATAGATATTAGCAATTAGCCTTCCGCTTTTGTAATTTAGTGTCCTTGTGATTAATTTAAACAAAAATGCTCTAAATTGATCTGAGAAAACATGAAAATACAATTAAATTTAGATATTGTTGAGTGATAAATATATAACAAAAAAAAATATGTTCGAGCTAATGATCTGATAGAAAAGACATTAAAATCAAGGCCAATTGAATTAATAATTTTTAACAAAGGTAAATATTTATCTTATTACGGCGAAAATTTAGAAAACTCTGGCTTTTTCCAACACGGTAAGACATATATGTTAAAACACATGTTTTTAGCATTATACAAGCATACAATACGAGGAAGTAAATATCGGTAAAAATAACTTCCATCAAATACGAAAGCTTGAAATATCTTTTTAGAATACGTACGTAAACTGTTTTTAGATTAATATTACAAAACCCAGAAGATGTTTTCGTGTGTGGCGATGTTTGTAAACGTATGGCCGTACACCAAACAAAGTCAACCTTGGCAGTAGGAAACTTGCTAAATGAGGAAGAATGTTTATTTATGTGACAGCCACAGTCTTACACCTGGCCTCGGCTGCTGGAAGATTTCGACTGAAGAGAGAAAAAAAGTTCCTACCATTAAATAGACTTATTTAATATTCTAAATATTTAACGATTTTATTGCATCCGCTTAAGATACCGTACCTAAGTACTTATATGGTAGCATGATAAACAGTTTTATTCGAATAAGTAGGTACTCTATAATTTTCAAAAAGTAATAAACACTAAACGATCACCCAGCTACAATTGAGAAAAACTCTTTTATAATTTGTTGCGTAAAATACAATAGTCCACCAACTGGTTAGTAGTTAGCCCGTAGAGCTAATTCAAATTTATAAGCTTACAAGCATCCATTCGAATAAACGCATTTTGTGTAGATACTCGGAAATTACGAGTATCAAGGCAAAGTCTGAGATATCCATAACAAATTGACTGCTGAACAGACTCCAGCGCAACAACAGATTAATCATACTCAGCCCATTAATGAGTCATTCAAACGTCACTAATTGCTAATTAATAACGGTTAGGAAACTACGAAATGCTACCATTTGATATAGTATTATGTAGACATGTTAGATATGCAATAGAAAGTATAAACAATAACTTGGCGAAAGCTAACACGAGTGAAATTGATTTATAGCGCGGTCGTCGGATGTCGTTTTTCGGAAACACTCCAATATATTAACATAACAATTATAGAAAGATTAGGTAAGAATGGCTAGCGGATGCCGCGTATTGAGCAATGTTACGATCACTTGAGTTTCAATAGCGAATCAGAAATGCGGATTTTAAAGTCGACACTTAGCAACGAAAGGGTACAATAGCAGTCTTATCTCTAATAGCGATATCTTCCAGACAACCTTTGGATGGACAAGAAAGATAAAAAAAGAAACGGTGATAGAAAGGTATACTTTTACAAATATTATACAGAACTACATTATTATATATTTCTATACACACTGGTATACATAGAGTTATATAACCCTTTACACCCGGAAAGTTTTTTTTTATTTTTATACTATAAAACCTTTTTCTTGGCATTCTGCTATGTCTGTAAAGCCTCAAAAAAATAGTTAAAAAAATCTCGAAATCATAGTTAACCCACAATGCTACCCGCACGATCGTGAGTCACAGGTTGTACGTGACATAGTCACGATCGTGAGGTTAGTTTAAACTAGTCTTATATTTTGATAGTTTGAGGGCAAATAAAGAGTTTTATAATTAAATCAGCCTCTTTATTAATAATTAAGTTATAATTAATTCACTTTCATAGCATTTGTCTTCGCACTAAACATTTGTACAAGCCTTTGGCAACACGGTACAATTTTTTTTAGTAAAATATTAACAAAACCAAAATATTAAATGTAATTATTCTTAAATGTAACCATTAGTTAAAAAAACATCTTATTATGCCTCTTAGAGTAATCAGAAACTAGGAGTACCATATCATCCTTTGGTGTGGTAAGACTTGAAACAGTCTTTACCGCGTGAGATGCACAAATAGGTGTCGCATTTTTCACAACGTATCTTTGTGCGACTGGTACAATTTTCGTACTGGCACATTCTTGGTGCTTTTATTTCGTCAAATACTAAACTACAGAAGCTCCAAGTCCAAGAGATTTATCACCAAACATTATTTTAGCTCCTCGATAGATTTCAAAGTCGAGCATCTATCCTTCACTTGTAGTCAGCACGAAATTCTTCAGACCAACCGGGCGCGGTTTGTTTCGGACTACCTGACGTAGTATACACCTGCCAGTAAATTCATTAAAAAGTATCATTTGCTCGTCAATGGAGTAGAAGCCAGGCGTTACACGCTGCTTTTACCCTGTCAATCATTGGCTGTACCTTCCACAATGGGTTGTTTTTGTCATACGGCAGGGCTTCATCTGAATCTACGACAAGCAATGCATTACGAACTGTCAAGAACCCATCACGAGCCATTTGTTTAGTTATTATGTCTAGTTTTCATCCACCTCCCCAGTACATCGGAATACAGGGGTAGGGAATACATCCCATGATAATATGTATGGAAAAGACTCTGGCTACTTCTACAGACATCAGTTTTAGTTCTAGACGAGGTTTTCTATGATGGTACAGGTTTGTACATCTGGCAACTTCGTCGAAAAACTCTAATCAAAGTAGTAATATGAGAAATACTCCATTAGAGTCTTGACAGGAGCCACGGGCAGTGAAGTATAGTCATGATTTCGATCATCAGAAGGTACCTGCTTCCAAACTCTCTTTCGAGGAGGTGGCCGTGAAGATCCGAGGGCGCGGAGTTAGTTGTGATGATGCTGGAGTATCCTGCGTCGGTTCCGACTCTAGTGCTGCAGACGGTAGTAGTTCAGGTTCGAGTTCAGTGTGAAAATTGTCGAACTGAAGATTGTCAAAAATGCTGGGTTGGGTCCTCAATATCTTCGATATCGGATAAGTTTCCATCGCCCAGCACGTCTATAACTTGGTCATCTTTCAAATTTCTGCCTAAAATTTTAAACAAGATACTCTCAGTAACTAAATCTACGTACACACAATCGTCAATTACAGTACTTACTCCCAAATAACATGCTGGGATTACGACCGGAGCCACACGATCGTAGCGGTCAGACTTTACGACTTAATTGTAAATAAACTGCAAAAGTTAGCATAAAACTAAAATTATCTAGGTGTTTAAACATCCTTTAACTTTAAAATAAGTACAAAATACTATAAAAAAACAAATAGTTATTAATCAAAATTATTACTTACCCGCGGCGCGGCGAGGGTCGAAAAATGCAGCCATCGTTCATCGCAACCCACACGTCGCTGACCGCCTCCACACTGCCAGTGTATTTTTTCTCGTGCGTAGAATACTCCTCACAAACGATCGACGCCGGTTGCGTTCGTAAAAAGTAAATTGTTTGGCGCCAATATTTTTTTTAATCAAAACTCACGCTCGTATAAGCCCGGGTGTAAAGGGATAAATAAATTCAGTGGACCAACAAGAAATGTTCCTTTACAAATTTTTGATACTTGTTATTTAAAGATGTTTGATCGATAAATTAAATTGAAGTGTTTATAAGTCTAGAATTTTAAAAACAGAAATAGGTGCGCTGTTTGCTCAGACGTAGACGGAAACCTAAAAATATATATCTACCCGGATCTTCACGGATTTTATACGAATTACAATATTACCGATGTTACGTTACATTGACTAAAATATGGGTCAGTGTTTTTTTTTTATTTAATCCGGAAAAAATCGATTGCTGACCAAAAGATTGTTTTATAATGTTACATCATACCTAAGCAATAAAGCGCCAATATTCACGTTTATTCGTAAATCTTATCACGGTCATGTAATAATCAATAATAATATGCGTACCTAACTACTCATATTATCACCTCACTAATCAACAATTAAACGATACTTAATTACGTTATATCGTTTTTGATCAGCCAGGTCATGAATAGATATAGTACTAAGTAAATTTAAGTAGGTCGTATTAAAGAATGTATAAACTATGGAATAATCTGGAAGTAACTGCATTGTTTACATGCTTAAATTCGGTATTTGATTAAGCATTTTCCATGATTCATGATTGTATGCATCGTTATTGTTTATTAATAGAAACATGAAATGATTTTATAGCATGTTCTTAAATAATCACGTTTTCAATACAGGCGCTTGCAGCTATTCTTACAACTTAACCCTAGGTGTACCTAGTCAGTAATTAAAAAACTTATATGATTAACTCGAGTTTTTGGGAGGTACAGATACCCAAATTCATTTTATGAATTAATTAGGTACAAATATCATTTTATGAAGGCTAAGGTTTTGAACATGATTATATCCTGTTTGTGTAGTGCAAACGTTATTTTTACTTAGAGCCAAAGACATCTTTCTTATTACCTATCTTTTGTGTTTTCTCATGTTTATGAAGTGTACTTATAAAATGTCTTCGGACCCTTGAATCATCAACAAAGCGTGAACGAACTTTGGAGAAGCACGCATTACGTAACGCTACAAACAATCAATCTTAAGTGGCCACATCTTGATTATGTGATTAAGTTAGCTGCGTACTCCACGGCTCTTGAAACACGCCTCGAGCACAAAGTGGTTTACCGGTAAACACGCAGTAATTACGAGCATTTTTGTAATTATAATTAATGTACATACAACTTAAACATCGGCGGCAGCCTCGTGTGTGATGCAACCTTCACTGTTGCACTCTACAGTTGAACATTAGATCGAAACTTTTTATCGGGACTCTAAAAATAACTTGAGCAATGTTTTAAATTCCTACTAAGTAAAATAACAAATTTGTTTTACATTGTTTCTATGTTAGGTATATTTGTAATTTCTTGTGCTTGTTTACTAATCAACGAAAACTTTGGTTACGAAAGAACAAAGGTTACAAAATTCGCTGCACTGGTGACCAGAAATCCGCGAACTAATTAAATGAAGGAACTAGGCAGAATGAAGCCCTGGCAATGGTCCAAGAAATTCTGGGCTGGAAATAAAATGTAAAGGGCTATGAAAATATCGTAACACATATTAACTAAATCTTTAATAAAGGTGGCTTGTGCAATACCACGTTTAACATTGACCGTTAGTTGTAACTATCGGCATAAACCATAGGTGTTGAGTGCCAAGAATTCGTCATTATGACTATTAACCTATCGGCGTACAGCAAGGGAATAGGTACATACTAAGCTTTGTAGAGTGATCATGTATAATTATTATTAGACACACACCATTAAGTTCCAAATGCCCTTAAAACTTCACAGAAAGGTCAGCTACGTTTCGTCTCAGAGTTAGCGCCGGTTGCTTATTCTATTGCAATCCCTTCTTCAATATATTTAAAAACATTTAGGGTAATACAAATAATTACAATATCTTAATTCCTTTCTAAAATACGTCGATGTAACTCGTAAGTAATGACAATTTGAGTCCGATTGCAACAACAGTAATACATCTGAATGTTGCGTGCTTCCCTTGGGATTCGCTTTGTCAGATGACATAAAACTCCTATTGCGTTTCGGGATCATAGATCGAGAACGAGTAAATGTCAACTGCAGTTGTATTAATAGCGAGGCGCGCGCGGCTGAGCCGCATGCCGGTGCCGGCGCGCAGTGAGTCACCCGGTCAGACGTCTGCGGGACACCCGCTCCACGCAACACGCACGCTCACTCACCATCACTACGACATATTATACACGATGCCGCCCGAATATTCGATCGTACACTCAGCGTCCCAAATAGATTCGCACAGTTAGAAATGTATTTATAGAAGAGAAAAAATATCTCTACATTACGTCACTGGTTATATACGTCAGTTACGTGTAAGAAAGAGTATTGTTCTTTTCACTTTAACTCTACATTGATACTTTTTATGGGGTTTGGAAAGCTAGTAGCAGCTTTAATCAACAGTTTTAATATGTTTTAAGGCAAAATATTGTACAGTTTCTTCTTTTTTTCTTCTTTTCTCTACTTTTTTAGAACATTTACACGCCATCACAGAGTTTGGGTAAAACTGTGCTGGATTCCTACGGATCAAAACTCTACATTGGTCCCTTTAACTGATATGTGGATGACGCTGCCCTCGTCTCAAATATAGCTAACACAAATGGTGGTAATAACTGAAACAAATCTGTTATTAATATTTAGATTTCACTTTTCATATTTGCTCATTAATAAACATTTATATGTTTACAACTGGTAGTTGATATAGCTGTCTTTGGTTGTCCATGTTTTGTAACCGCAACCTACCTTGGACCTTTATTTAAACTGAATTACGAGGTCAAATTTTTTCTAGACTTTCGGGTCAAGCAATCCTCAATATTGACATCTCTCAAAAATAACCATAGTGAAATTTTAATTAGCATGTCGATTTAGAAGAGAAAGCTTCTTAAGTTTGCATCCGCTGTGTACATGAGTGCAGAGTGATAATTGTCAATAAAACTCATGGTGAAGGTATTAGACTTGCAAAAATAAAGACGTCCACTTTAATTATGGTGTTTACGGAAAGAAGCCGGACATAAAAATGTAAATGAAACTTCGTGGCGTCCAATTACCGTAGGTAGCGTGGCGAACACACCGGGATCGCGGCAGTGATCACCTCGCCGATGCTCTTAATTAACATTTAGCGCTACCGTATTCGCTGAACAGACGTCGCTTAAATCCCTCGTTTCCCGAGTCCCGTTATGGGTCTCGTTACTGCACTCCAGTTTATTCTGGAAATGAATAAAACTTATAAACGTACGAGCCTCGAAACCCCTCACGGTTAAAATCTTAATAAGCACTTCGCCATGTATGTGGGACTCCAATTGCAAACCAGTGCCTCTTACATTTGTCACTGTATTGTAATAATAATTGAATACCAATTTGAGACGCATTCGAGTATTGCAAATTGAAGACCATTCGATCTTGTTACAAATTTAACCTAGATTTATTGGTATGAGGCGCTATCTGTGCAGAGTAATGTGGCTGCGGATCACCTTGAACTGCCTAGCTATCAGTGTTCAAGTGAAAGTACTCGTTAGTATAATTGGTAAGACTCAAGCTGCATGTTTATTTTGCACGAATTGATAAGGTTTTCAGACTCTGCAATACTTGTCTGTGTACCAATACTTTACAGTAATAGTGCCAGTTTTGTTAATCAAATTATGAGTAGGCAGTTTTCGTTATCTTTTGTTTCTAAATGGAAGCTTCGTATAAACGAATATGTTTCAACACAAATCCCATTAGTATAAAACATGCAAAGTTTCAATCAGAACATTAAAGAAACAAACTCGTTATGGAATTATTAATAGCGCTAATAAAATGTACAAAATATTTATACTATGCTAATAAAGGATGTTTACACAGGAAAGTATACATAAAAGGAAAGTTCGACAACCTCAATAGATAACCGTGAAATCGCAATTAACATACATCGATTGTTTTGAGCTGGTTCATTGAATCTGAGCGCACATCACTACGCCCCATGCTTCTGGCGTGACAGCTTGATTCAATACATAAGCAAAAGATTAGCAAAGTCATTGTAAGGCTAACTTTTCTAGACCAAGTAATTACTGAAAATTAAACAACACAAACTGCAAAAGATTTCTGAGAGCCAAGCAATGCCTAGTGAGATCATATTTAACTAGGTAGCTATTGGAATCAAGTTAGGCCGACTCCTGGACTAAACTTATGTTTCAAAATGTCTCAACGATCAAGACCTCAATGATTGTACAAAAGTAAATTCAGAGATGAATAGCACAGCTGTTTATGTTTCTCTTCAATCTTCTAGTTTTAGATATAAACTAGTACTGAAGCTATTCTATAAATAAACTCAGATACCGAGTTCTTACATTACTGTTACGTATCAAAAGCGATTCTAGTCATCCCGTAACACACATTTACCTTTAAGGAAATGTACTAAAAGGTGTATAAAATAAGTATTTCTTAGTATTCACCGACCTTATTACCACATATGCTATAAAGCAGAAGCAATCATAAATCCCTTGAAACGTCATGTTTATAGATTTCCAGCGAACGCGTATGACATCTGATAGAGAAGCAAATATCAATAAAATGCCTGGCTGATGAGATGTGACACTATATAAACCATTTTACGCTTTATGATTTGTATTGAGGCTATGTCTCGGAACTGATTCTAATCACAGATGTGATCGATCTGCTATTCGATATCGATCTATTGACAGTTAAATGAGATGAGAGACTTGTCTCTATGAAGAATCTATTATAAATTTGTAGTTCAACGTCCAATATTTGCCATCATTTATTACTTTCTGACACCTTAATATTCAGTGTCTAGCGCTTGCTTCTAGGTTATAAATATTTGTTCGACCTAATGCTGAGCTTCGATAAGATTTCAATGCTGTAAACAAAGTGTGAATCAACATTAGGAAATAGGTTACGATAGTTTTTGTGGGCGGCTGAACAGCTGCTTTGTAACAGTTATGTACGATTTGATATAATGCGTAAGTAAGGTCCTGGACTAGCCTATTTTAAGCTAGTGACAACCATAGGTAAATATAATTTCATTGGAACTTAGCTACATGCCAATAGTAAGAGTATGTCTTTAGAGAGCAAGACAAGACAAGTTGTAAGTACGTCCAAGACGAAGAAGACTCAAGAAAAAATAAAGATTTTACGTAATACTTTAGGGCAGATCAATTCAATTAAATATTTAAAAAAATACAGAATTGTTTTAAATAATTATATCAATGTATCGGTTAGATCTTTCATATTTGTTATTAATTAGGAGCTTGTCCCATATTTGTTTTATTTCATAATAATATTTTTATGGTTACTATGTGGGTCGCATATTCCTAGTATTCTTGTTACCCCCTCGTGCTAAGCTAAGATGCTTGTGTTACGAGTGGGTTCATGTCGGTTCTGCAATGGGTAGGATAAAGTGGGATTCGAACCTGCGACCACGTAATCGAAAGTCCGATGGCCTAGCCATTAGGCTACCGCATTTCAATATTACTTTATTAATAAAAACAATACATCCAAGATATCAAGCTACAATAGGATCATATAAAAGCACAGTAAATTCGAAACAAGAAACAATGAGGTTCGTTAGGTATCGTGATTGCCACTTGCTGACAACAGTGATGTCACTTTTCTAAGAAGACATAGCGGCATGCGGTAGCAAGATAGTAAATATAGCCTTTGTAAATAACAAATGAATACCTCGAATTGTTACTGATAATAAACGTTTACTCATGTAAAAGTGAAGCCCTGATTAATTCGGTGACTAATCAATATCACTAACTGGGAATCCCAAATATTTCGTTATCCGTAGTTTGATTTGAACTCTATGTCAGATTCAAGCATTTAGTCTTTGGATTCAAGACACATAAAAATGCTATTCCTATGTCGAAGTGTCAAAAGACAAATACTTTAACTGCCTTATTCATTCATCAATATGTCACTAGATAATGAGAATAATCATATCTTGAAATTCACACACGGCCATCTGATCCCAAATGAGGCAGAGCCTGTACTGTGGCAACCAGAAAACTAATAAACATTCTTATATATATCTAAATACATACATATTAAGATAAATAACACCCAGACACAAAACAAATGATCGTGTTCATCACACAAAGATTAGTCCTGGTTGCGAATCAAACCACGACCGGCTTAGCAGTCAGGGTCAATATTCACTAGAGTTACCCCAACAGGCCAGATATTCATTTCTGTAATGATCCTAGCAACAACTAAGTTTTGTCAGCTCTAAAAAACACGTACGTGTAGTAAATACGTGGTTTATTTATTATTTTAGAGTTACCCTCCACTGTTTATCATGCTTCATTGTGACGACGGCCAGGGCATTTATATTGTCACAGTAGCACGTAGAGCTAAACGAGAGTGGTTTTAGATCAATGTAATTTATTTTAACTATATCAAATAAATTACGCCTTACTTGTTCCAGTTCTACCAAGGATTAACAAGAAAGTTAATCGCCATAATAATCTTGTGAAACAGACGAAGTCATAAAAGTTTTTTTTTTTCATAACCATATGGTAAAGATTATCTCTCGTTTAACTTAAAAATGTTAAATGACGTAATATTCAATAACCATGAAATGATTAACCAAAATTTAATAGTCGGTAATCTCAGACGTAAATGGTAATTTCTCGTACGTCATAAAGAGGTCTTATTAATAAAATACCCATCAAGCACTGATTGTCAATAAATTTCGAGTGTATATCGTCGGGTGTTAATTGGGCTGGTAGTTGAACAATAATTTCCGAGAACCTTTAGCCCTTTGTCTACTTTCCCTCTAATTGAGGCTTGTCGTTATAAATTCATTGAGGGGCACAAATTTTGTAACACCTTACCGAGTGGCTGCTAATTGCTGCTTTCTCTGTTACCAACTTGTATTTCAATTAATCTATGTGTTTTATCTTGTAAGATAGAGTTTGAACTAAAGGTGTAATCAAATACACGTTCTTTAGTTTATTGATAACACGTGAAACAGAAATGGTTGCGCAATTATTTGAATGCGTTGTTTTGTTGTTACAGCGGTGGTTGTTCGTTATTTAACGAAGCGCTACATCGGCGAGTACAGCTCTACCGGCGGTGAGTATATTTAGCAACACTTGCTAACTAATTCAATGAGCTTTGTTTATATACATTGTGGAATGTTTGAATTATCTCAATACTTTTCAGCTCCATTCATGATTAACATTAGACTTTAGTGGGTTAATGCCTCTGTTAAACTGAATTGGATAACATGTGTTTAAGATTTGGCGTTAGTACAGTTGAATACAAAATAGATAAACATATGATTGGCAGGTAAACAACACTATTGATCATTAAGGTCAAGATAATATAATAGCTAGAATGTTTACTGGCACTTCTCCTAGTTTTGATCACCTAGTTGATATTCGTGGTGTCAGTGTTGTTCGAAAGATAGAAATACCAATGAACATGAGCCCTTACAGAGGGCACTTGCTAAATGCCAGGCATTGAGTGCCAATAGACGGTTTATTTGCGATATTGGCAAGATGCAACGCGGGAGTGCCAAGGCTGACCGACAACGGCGCCGGGCTTCGCCGGCCAATGACCTTTGCCTCATATTACCTACATTATTCTCCACATATTAATTTCAAACAGAAACAATGAGACGTCAATTTGGTGTGCAAATACTTTCAAGCTTGAAGGATCTTCGCACTTGGTTACTACCGACTTTATTATTTTATCAATTATCAACACCTAAATCTTTGTGTCCTCGTGATCCCCTTATTATTGATTTATTGCATTTTTTGTAGGTAGCGACGACACTTAATAAGTCATTGGCGTATCGACCGTGCAATATGGCTTGTAACCTAGATCTGTGTGACTGATAGCATCTTTCAGAAAGTCAATATATTACGAGGTCGGCATCGAGTGTTGATTGTTAAGGAGAAATATATAAAGGTTTTATTTCAGATTTCCTGTATCAACATCGGGTGGCGTTTGACGGCGCCACGTCTGAAGTGGAGGTCCTAGATACCTGCGGTTGTGCCGTAAGTGTTTTATCATCTTTGATATCACCGACAATAGCACACGCACCTCGTTTTCCAAGAAATAAAAACCATTTCTACACCTTGATAATTTCAATCGTTTTTAGTAGGTGTGAATTCATATCATAGATAACTTTAAGTGCGTGACTCAAAAGTAAATAAAACCGTGTTTATCAGTGAAAGTGTCTTTGTTATATGTAATGTCTTTAAGTTTTATGGGTTTAAAATTATTTATTTATTTCTAGAAACGCGGTTGTTTGGCGGAGCATCTTCGTTGGGGCGATGCCTTCGCGGTAGTATACTCGGTATGCGACCGGCGCTCCTTCTTGGCGGCGGCTGAGTTACTGGCTTTACTGGAGAGGACGCGCTTGCCTGGCTGCACTGCTGTTACCTTACTCGGCAATAAGCGCGACCTGGAACATGCCAGGTATAGCATACACCATTTCGCCATATTTACTACGAAATACTTAACATTTTCTAAATTACGTTTCCCACAAATTGTAATTAGCTTTACTTTGCAAAGAACATAAACACGTGTATTTGTTAAACAGAGTTGTCAAAGCGGAAGAGGGTCAGGAGTTATCTTTGCGGTTTGGCTGTCAGTTTTACGAAGTGTCCGCGGCGGAATCGTGCGCGGGCGCCGCTCTGGCGTTCCATGCATTGCTGCGCGAGGCACGTGCGCTTGCACTCCTATTACCGACGCCCAGACGCAAACTTGCCGCGTATTCTGTTTCCAAGGTGAGTTAAGACCATGATGCAGATGTAAATTAGCACATAAAATGTATAGTAGTATATTTCAGAACAATTTACAATGTTGAGACTAAATTCCTAGTCCTTCACCTTCTTCAATCATTCAATGAACTGAATGAAAGTTTCTTAACGAAACATTAAACTGAATCGCGGTCAAGGACACTGTCTTTGACCGCTTGATATTTACGTGACCTATTTAAACTGACAACGTTCTTATAGTTTAGATATATAAAGTCTTCTGGCAAGATGACTCATGCCAGAGAATTCGAATACAGAATTGTAAAGGCTACTTTAGATTGGCACAATTTATGATTATTATAACCACAAATCGCATCAAAAGACTGTTTATGTATTTCATGTGACTAACTGAAACTTAACGATAACATTAAGGTACAGCCGTGGATTTGAGTTCCAAAACATACCTATAGTCCCAAAATTTTTGAAAATTTTGAATGTAACCTTTTTCTTTTCCAAGTCGATTGTAGTTAAATTACGCATTCTAAGCGAGTGACTGATACAATCGTTTGCTCTGATAGAATCGCTCACATAAAAGGAAGTGACAAGTCTAAGCCACGAAACATCAAAATGAAATATCATTTCCATACATTTAAATGTCATGGCGAATACTATCGTCGTTATCGCTTGTAGAATTGTCACTTGTCTCGGAGGACTTATTCTGCATACGTAGCTCGACTTGAATGGCTGGTCTTAAACAAAACATTGTTTGTCGCAGGTAATCGGCACAATCCTCGGTTTGAGCAACAAAAGCGTAAGGAAGAAACGACCATCGCTCAGCATATGATCAGTCAGCTGAAACATCTTGGATCTTGTTTACTCCGTGGTAGGAGTTTTGTTTTTATTTCTGTTATAACAGAAATCTTTTGTTATCTCTGTCGATACGGATCGAAGGGATTTGTCTGCCGTCGGGCCTGAGACGAAACTAAGGTGGATTTACGATGCCTGGATGGATGAGAATACATAAAATATTTTGTGTATGGCCCCACTGTTGCCAGTTTTCTCATAAGTAATGTACAGTGTAATATCAGAGTTTATTATGTGTATACTTTTAAGGTTTCTGTAATATATTTGTATAGACGATGTTGCAAGAAGGATGTAATTTTTGATAAGAGTAGATAGTTATGATTACATACCTTTCATATGGTCTTATAATACCTATAAGTGTGAAGTTTGTATTACCTATATAAATATGGAAATTTTATATGCAAAGAAACGACTCGACTCATTTGCATCGACTGAATTTATATTTAATTATGTTTTATTGTAAAAAGACATTGTTTTGATAAGTTTTACTATCAGATACAAAGTGTTTTTGTCCATCGTATTTTTTTCCTTCTTTAAATGAAATGCTGACCTGAGATTAGAATCTCATGAAACCAAAACTTACCTTGAAACCAAATGCTTGAATCAAACCTCTTTTTTATTGCAAATATTAATAACTTGACAATGTTCTAGAAAACGTGTATATTTTCGGCGGTTAGTTTAGAATGTATGTATTATTATTCACTTTGAGTTAATTTAATCTTTACCTATTAAGAAGGCGTGATAAATACCGAGGTTTCCTACCTAATAGAAATAAGACTCTCCTAACTTTTGGGACCATAGGATGTGTATTTTATTAATATATGGTCTGTCTTTCACATAAATAATTTTATTTTACTTGAATTCACTACGTTTCAATAAAAAACATACTTATGGTAACATTTCTTTTTATTTTAAAACCCTAATATACTAACGATATCCTTCGCAATAAGGACGCACCTGCCTATGTTTAGTACAATGTTTTTTTCTTACTGTGTACAACATGAATAAATAAATTACAAATACCTCGTTTTTCTATAAGGTATGGAGTAATGAACATAGGTCGAAATCTTAATATTGAAATTGAAATATTCATACAAAGTCACGTGACTTGTGTTTGTACGAAAAATTTAATTCCAATTTTAAGATTTCGACCTATATTCCTTAGGAAACGTTGTTCAGTGTTATGCACCTGATTACCTCGTTGAATAAACGCACTCCATAAAAAATAATCCTGTACACCTGAAGTACTCTCCATTTTAGTTGTTACATAATATGTGAAGCCATATAAGGAATATATTATCATTTACTTCCTCCTTAAGTAACTAAGACTACGTGTCGAAATACTATCTAAGGAAATACAGTAAGTACTACATTTCACTTCCACATATCGTATTTTTACTGATAACTGGCTAATACAAGTCTATTAGGCATATTTTAAGAGCCCAATAATCCCCAAACCTGCTAAAAGGGAAATCTGGTAGCAGTAGAAAATATACACAGTTTTAATACGTAGGTATGAGACATTTACTTGCAAATTCTGTAATATACGAGTTTTATAAGAACTTGGATACTCATTAGCGACTGAAATAAAGGTAAGTGCAGATGATAAAAAAAACACATTTATTACATTACATAATAATAATAATGACGTAACTCAAATAATAGTGGATAGTTCCACAATAGGAAATTTCTATAATCGCAATGGCGACAAAAAAGGTTTTAGTTGAAGTACTTACTGTTTTTATCTCCTAACCTCCAAATACTAAAACGTCCTATAAATTTATCACATTCTTAAATGTCTATTTGTCGTTACTTCACACCTTAAAGTGACAGAGACAGCATGAGACTTAACGGCGGCATCAAACTGATTAAAGTTTCAGTATTCGGTCGTAAGTCATTCAAAGCCGATTATACCTATCAATACATATAATATATAATAATAATACCGGCCTATATACGTCCCACTGCTGGGCACAGGCCTCTTCCCATATAGAGAAGGGATGAGCATGGATCGTCATTGATCGTCATCAATACTTTATATACTTATATTTTTTTGTTTTCGCCCACCTAACAGCTTCGTAGATGCTTTTATTATCTCAAGGTGACGTTATCTACAATCTTAGATGGTCACTATCCTAATCAGAACATACTTCGATTTCAACGTTTTAGCGGGAAATGATAAATGATATCGCTTTACTATCACAGTACATTCTTAACTAGATGCTATACCTACAGTATAAAGTCCAATTACTCCGCATAATCATATGATATATCCAAGTTCTATCGAGGTATAATATCGAGGTCTAAGTTTTGCAACAATGTTTACATTCAAGTTCCTCTCATATTACATTGTCACGTGACACCGTATAGAGACCACCGACTGCATAACAAACTATGTATGCCTGCTAATTATCTTAACTTATAGTAGAACAAAATATGAACTTATCGATTAGAACTCATCTATCATAGTAACTTCATAAAATCATCATATCATACTTCGTAAATTGATAATGTACGCGACATTATCACGTTACGAAGACAAAAGGACCTATGATAACGCTATACTATACTTGCACATATAATGGTATGACAAATATTGGTGATATCCAACAGCTTTTTTTTTCAACCTCATAGGTAAAAACATTTGATTGATAATTTCTTTATATATAATTTATTTTTTAAAGCTTACTAGCAATGAGGGTCACACAAGTATTAATGTTAACCCGTTCTTCCTAAGCTAATATAAAATCAGCATATAATAAATGCAAAACTATATCTTTTTTCATATTTCATACACCCGTCTATAAAAAATACTCAGACAAAGCCGCGTGGTGAAAGCTAACGTATATATGTATCTATAAAAAAACAATAGGTACTAGTATCAGAGTATTAAGAACAAATTGAAATGTAGTCTGCAAGATCTTTATCTAGTCGATCGTTTTAAATCAATACCTGACGATAGCATCTATAAGGAAATGAAGATGAAAGTGAAACTGTAAAATAATTTTATGGATTGAACAATGTGATCATAACCTAATATTTTCTACTCGTATGTTAGATGCATTTTTAAGGTTAATGGGATAGGGTATAAAATGGATATTTTAAAAGAAATAAACTGTTACAAGGTAGTATTACACGTAAGATAGTGGCTAGTTACCTTCAAACTTTTAAGACTAACAAAATGCTGGATCAGATATTTTCAAATTGAGTCAGTGCATCCCTAGCCGTTTTAAATGCTGACCCTGTAACACGGAATACCGTAAGTAACATCTGGGTTAAGAGAGTATTACCTCAAAAGTTTTTCGGGGAATAAAAGTAAATTTAAAAAAATACCTGCTAAATTTACAATCCCGAACGACGACCAATTTCGCGTACTCAATGTCTGTAATTATAGACCCTGTTTCCTGCAACTCATTCACACCAAGAAGCCGGGGTGTTATTATTAAGTTAAATGTGGCCAGACGTGAAGCGAAATAAAAAACTGCGACGGACAGACAGATGAGTATTATTTGTTTTACTTTTGGAACGCACAAGACGCTTCAAATAATTTAATATCGTATACGCAGTGAAATAATTCCAAACACTTGCGATAAAAACCGATCAAAATATTCCCAACGGTGTAGAAGCAAGTTAACGAATGATTAGCTTATCGACAGTTACGTCGTGTAGCGGCCGTACCTTCACACACCTCGCCCTAACAACTATAAATTTTAACAAATGTCCCCGGCCAGGCGCTGCGACAGCTATAATGGTATGTTACCAGTACGTCGACGCCTTTCACCGCTCAATAAAGATCCACTTTTCTATAAACATGATTCTTGAACTGAAGCGAAACCCACGTAAACGTGTAACGCGACGATACATGGCAAATTGCCCTTAATTATGATTTTTATAGCAAATAAATTGATGTAGAGATGAAACAGGCTTATATGCTACAAAGTAGTTGGACATAAAAATAGCTCTCCAAACTGACTCTTGATATTTCCAGGCTTTCGTCACTGAATTTATTATGACAAGTTAAGCTGTAGAAGATTAACATTACGGAGATTAACAATGTGTACATTCTGTGGCAAAGTCTAAAAACAGACAGGGCCGATTTACACATATCCTGATACGAAATATTTTAGAGCAAGGTGATTAAACACATCGCAATAACAGTTAAAGAGCATACACCAACATACGACTTAATGTAAATATAGGAGGTACATCATATTTATGATCAATGTTGGCAATGAATCTCTCAACAATGATTTTGTAAGATGCAACAAACGCTTTATAGTATTTGGCAAACGTAAAGATTAAAATCACAACGGGATGAACCAAAGTAAAATTATTTTTTCTTTATGGTATCTTTATTTCAATACGTGTGTCAGTAGACGCCAATTTTACAGTGCTCGAAGAAAAAAAGAGTGCCACATCGAAAAAAGCAAAGAATATTTTGTCCTTCGATACAATGCTAAGTGATCCTGATTAATGAAAAACAAAGTCATCAAACACTAAATTCGACATAATAATCTCAAGGAAAACAAATAAGGGATCCGCAGTATAAGCATCTTCTCTTTGAATAAATCCCAATGACTGAGTCGAGGAATACGTAAGTAAGACACCCACACTAAAGCCCGATCGTGCACAAACAATTGCAGAAACGGTAACTAAAAGACAGGATAAATGTTTTATAATTAACACTCGGTTGCAGTTCCCACAGGATTGATGGCGTACCACCCACAAGATTTCAACAGAGGGATTTAAATTACGTGGTATTCATCGTACGTCTTGTACATCAATAGAAGGCTCAGGGTTGTGATAAATGCGCCTCTTTTCAGTACCTGTCAGGAACCAACGTGAAAGATAGAACCGGTAATTGCGGATGTACAGGTAGAAAACTTATTTCTGATTTGTATAAATTATGTAAGAAGACACCTTGGGATACTGGATGTAAGGAGTGCCGTGACAAGTATAGATACGGAAAAACTTATATTTTAAGCTGATTTTATATAATATTCAATACTTAATAGGACATCATTTTACAACTGCATGCAAGTCATTCACACTTTTATTTTGTAGTTAATAATGCCTGTGTATAGAAGAAGTTAAAAATCCTTGCGTGAGCAATGCTTGAAGCTCTACGTTCCTTCAGGTATAAATTGAGTCATGCATCCGACAGGTTAATACCGCTTATGGAATTTTAATCTTAAAATGCATTCCTGTAGGATATTTTTTTCGACTACGTGTGAGTCATCCTTTAGTGCATCGTTATAAGACGCATTTTAAGTATTATTCAGAAACAGGAATGTTTTGATCATCCTTAAAATTCTTCGTATAAAAGAAGTTATAATTTCATCTAAAATTCTAAATACATCGACACATTATCAACGATTAGCAGTAATAACGGTACCGGGGAAACTGGACGGGGTATCAACCTTGTTCGAGATAAATGGCGCCTTGTATGACAGCTGAGGGCGCGAACGTCCTGGCATATCTGTTATGCTAATATTCTCAGAACTTCACTTGTTTTACTAACCAGCTGTAAAAACATTTGCTAGAGTACACCAATATTTTAGGTAATTACCCTTGATAATCTGTTTCGATACAGGTGTTCTGAAACCCGCCAAATGCTTGTCAGGCTTTAAATAAAAAGTTAGGTACAAAGAGAAAATTATTTAGTTGTCAGCATAAAGATAAGAAAAATATCTACAAAAATGTATTTGTAAAACACAGGTGTATTACAAAAAAACAACTAGGTACAAATAGATCGCTGTATAAATAATTAATAGTTTCATTCCATTTTAAATAATAAACATGACATTTATGAGAATAAAGATTTGGAAGCAAACTAGTAATTAACTACTGAAGAAAGATTGAACAATTTAAAATAGTAGACCCCATTAAAAATAACAACACAATTTGTGTTTTCTTCTGGCTTATTTTACTCCAAAAAAATAAACGTAACAAATAATAAAAATGTCTGGTTTGTAACAAGTTTACGAAAAATGTAGGGCCAGTGGTCATTGTTCTAATATCCAAACTTATATTATTCATGCGTTATATAAACCTGCATTTTCTTGTTCCTAATAGTAAATCAGGTTCAGTAAACATTCCACGAGAGAAGTTTAAAATTGCTCAGACCATGTTGTTCTTCCCTAGATCTATCATACAAACTGTTATTATACTAGTGAAACAAACCAGCTTTCTTACATTAATTTAGTTTATCATCTTCGTTGATTTTATTACATAATATGTTAGGTACCTCGTATAATGGATAATAAAAATAAAATCAGTGATGGGAAATTTACAATCGTATGTTTTGAAACAACACATTGTTTTGTCGATTTCGCTGCGCCGGAGGAAGGTTTCTATTGCCGCCATAACATTACCATAAAAACACCAATTCACATCCCACACGCGTGACTTAATTCCAAATATTTTTGATAAACATCTACGTAATGGATTACTGTGCATACAATACTGTCACTTTCCACACGTATAGTACTATAAAATGCAGCGATATTAATAAAAGATACATCCACCAACATCACATAATGTAAAGATTCCATGATAATCAACATATTTCCCTATTAAGTCAATGGACCCAACTTGAGCTTTATTGTCTCTATTGGCATGAGGAGGATTGCGTGCAGCGTTATCTCTCTTTGTGAGACTAACAAAATGTTATCTTATTTACATAATGTAAGGTAGAATATCGAACACGAAGGTCCATGGGTTCTTGTGTCTTTCGAAGTTCGAAGCGAGCTGGCGGCGCCAGTGAGGGCGCGTGCTGCGGCGTGCACGACGCCGATGCGCACATTGAAAATGGCACATTATCATAATGCAATACCGGAATGCTAGTGATGTCCTCATAAGGCATTCCCGTTTAAATATTCAAATATTACTATATTAAGGAAGCTGATTGTTTCGCAATGATGTTGCAATGAGAGACGTGTAACAATCGATTTGGCAGAGCAAGCGAGGTTAAGAGTGGACCGCCGCGTTAGTACTCGTCACTCGTGCAGCTACTCAGTATGTTTCAAGCGACATCGTTTTTCAACTGAATTGTGTCACCAAAATTCGCGAACAAAATTGCGGATGAAAGCCATTCTACAGCTGCAAAAGCTCTACATTTCTGTAGCGTACTATTTATTGTGTAACATAGACGTGACAAAAAAAATCTGTTACTCTTAAACATCTACTACTGTAGCATGAAATTAACTGTTTTAAGAAAATTTGGCCTAAATATAACATTGTTAATGATGTTTTTGCAAGCAATTTCTCATAACCAATCGATTGTTACGAGTTCATCCCACCTAATCACGCGGCCGCCATTGTTTGGGAAACGTCGTAAACCGCGTGTCCTGAATCACCTGCTGATGTTATGTATTTGAGAGTGGGGCACATAAATCACAGACTTGGAAATGGGACGCAATACCGTAACTAACACAAGGTGAACCGAGCAATCACAATATGTTACATTTATTTCACTCTAACCATCGTAGTGCACTTTTATTGCATTATTCTGAGTTATGTGCATTTCGTCCTCGTCTGTCGGCAACATTGAAACAGTTAGAGGCTGATGACATTGTGTTAACGTAAGTACATATTTGTTACTTTGTTTCTCTGAAATAGATCTGTTCAGTGTCATTTTAAAATATAATTCAACAAGACGAGAGGAGTCGCTTGTATCTCAAAATCTCAACCGTTTAAAAACATGGCACCATTAACATAAAAAACTAAAAACACACCTAAATCGATAATTAATTTAATTACTAGATGAATATTTGAACAATAAGCATTTGTAATTGTGTATGATAAGTACCTAATACATACAGAATTCAGTCATAAAAATGTGAAAACGTGAAAGCTCGACAGCAATCGTAAGGAATAGTAAACAAATGAAATGTAATCAAATGGATTGTATTGTCCTTCGAGACACAGCAATGGTAATTCTTGCGTCTCGATTACCTCCCAGGAATGTTTACCATTAAAAACCCATTATACAACGCTGCAGAAAAACGAGCTGTGCATTCTCGTAGGATATCTGTCTGACACGAGTTTTTCTTAGAAGAGGTATTATAATTGATACCTCGATCACTTTCAAGGAATAGGACTTAGTTTCTGTTTAATGATCCGAAGAACATTTATCATAGTTAGTGGAACTTAAAATACCTTTTATTTCTTCATAATTTTCAAAGTGTCCAGCTTTTTATGAGTATGTTAAGTAACCCTAGACTAACGAATGCTTTATGCAACAAAAACAATGTATATTCTTAATGAATTAAAATGTATGCCAGAGATCGCAAACATTTTTACGGGGTCAACTCGAAATTACTGATTTCATTTCAGTATGCTACATAGCTACAGTACACGAGTAAATTATAATAATGGTTGCACATTAATTATGCGTTGCAAACGGTCCAGCGCAGTACAATAACGTTACACACGCCTGCAGGAGTTCGAAACTCTAAATTTTAATGCGTGACTCACACCTAGTCTTGGTCTGTACAGAAACATTCATCTGGTTCGGTCCAGACTTCATAAATAAATTCCAATACAGGCCGCAATACAAACTGGCAGCTTTATTAGATACTGTTCTATCTATTAAGATGGAAAAAATGTCAGGAGGTATGATAAAAGCGATTAAAAGGCGACAGTTTAATATGTGTTGTGATTTAGTAGTTTCGGGTGTGGTAGGAAGCAATTAATTGTGTGTCTTATTTATCATGTTGGTGTCGCAGCAGGTGACTGGGTCGGGTTCCGGGAACGACGCGGCCGCCTACCAAGGGATTACGAATAGAGCTCACGCGCAATGGTTTAGAGTTATTTGACTAATTGTGTAAGATATGGCATAGTGACAGTTAATATTTTATTCTATTGATACGATTAGAAGTTACACGAAGAAGGATTTTATATGTTAATTACTTACAGGATTATTTTAATGGTTCTATTAGTAGGATAATTCGAAAATACTTCGTATTATCACATCCTTACAAATTATTGTTACATTAGATAAATGTAATGGACGGTCTCAAGAGTTCCCTATAATATCAGACATCGTTTGACGGTACTCAATAAATACAGATCCACCATACCATTCATCTCAAGGCTGTTCACAAAACATAAACAGTGCTCATTTGACTAGTGCCGAGTACTGTTACACGCTACCGTTTCCAGTGATCCATGAGATAAACCGGTGTTCGCTTACACCCAGGCTTCGCAGAACTCAGCTGTTTCTGCCAAACTTACTGCCATAGTGATCACATAAATATAACCAAGCGCAAAAATAGCGGGACCTGTCAACGGTGCATAATTTTTCAACATGAAAGTTTGTAGTTTAAATAATACTTAGGTTTTTACTGCCTTAGAGAGTCTTATCTGGATCCTAGATAAGAATAATTTGACACGATTTTATTATAAAAAGTAGGAAGTACGTCTAACGTCTAGGCATCTCAGCTTCTTATTTATCTTTTGAATAAAACTAAGACAACATATGTTTCTTAACTGGTCACAGCCAATACCTATTCTCAAGACATCCGGCTAACATCTGCGTTCGTTAGTGCGTCCGTCAAGTGGAATGACAAGGCCTAAACTAGGAGTATGCGTCCGACTTGCGTCTGCCGATTGACATCTGCGTCTTGCTAGATCAAAGACGGCATAGCGTAATAGGCCCCCAGACCGAATCTATGGACTATCGGCGATCGTGCATACCATCAAGGTTAGTGCCCCAATGTGCCTGTGACCTCGTGGCTCCGTCATAATAATACATAATGTATATTCAGCCATTCCTATAGCGTAGGAATTATGCCTCGTTTAGCTGTGAAAGAAATACTAAGTTATTGACGACAGTATTGTGATTATAATATCTAACTGTTTGTTGACATGCTGTCTAAATAAAACCGTTGTTTGAAAAGCTCAGGATTAACCCTCAAGTTGTACTTGCCAAAAATAGCAAACGACGTTTCCAAAAAAGCATATCTAAACAGAAAATAAAGACTTGATTCAAAATCTACTTTTTTTTATCCTTTACATTTTAAATGTTGTTTCATTAAAAACACTTGTACCGAGACCAAAATTGATTTCTGAAACAAAACACGCATCTGATTGCTTTTGTTTTTGCTATGGTCTCTTTGATAAAAGTTTGAACTAATTTCCTGTTCTAGATAAAATTAGAACCTCATCTTTTCCGGCTCACTTCTGCTTTCACATTTTATGATCGGGTAATAAGGATATTTACTTTGTCTCTTTTTATTGCTTTCTTGGATTCGTTCTTCTGTGGTAAGATACGTGAAAATAAATATTATTCTTAGAAGTATTACGGTTTTCAATCGTAGTACAAACCGTTACGGTAATGTAGGTAACGTTGAAATGAGAGAAAAAGTGTTTTTTGTTTTGTTGAAAGTAAAAATTTCATTGTCGAATGCTTGAAAGGTGTTAATGTTTCCATCTCATCATCCTTGTTTACTTCGACCACATGTTGTGTTTATAGTTATTTCATACAATAAATTCGTTGCAAAACTTAAACAACGAGAGGCTGTCTTGGCAAAATGCCTTGTATGCGTCGAAAAAGTTGTTGCACGAAAACATATTAAAATACTTCAATATTTTTTGCCAATTGGGGGATGAGTCGTTGAAAGCCATAAGTAAGATGTTTATCCATTACTTGGAAACGTCGAACACATTACTGAATATTTTTACGTTGGTGATTTCTTTATTAAAATTATCGTTTTACGGATTTTCTCGTGTCATTCATTACGATATTATACTTATACATATATACTTACATCATACATATATATTAATACGTAGTAAAAGTATTAATACTTTTAATAAGTATTATTAATATCTACATATTTCATCTACACTAATATTATGAAGCTGAAAATTATGATTGTATGTTTTTTGGTTGAACGAACTAATCTCAAGAACTACTGGTATTTAAAAAATTCTTTGATAGTTTGATTCCCCATTTACCGAGGAAGGTTATAAGCTTTTTTTCAATAGCCGACGCCCACGCAGGTGAAGCCGCAACTAAAAGAACAACAACATAAAGAATATCATAAACTTTTTCACTTTAGGACCGATTCAAGTGCCTAACTAAGGTAACAAGGAAATAAGGCCGTAAGTAATCTGTCTTTGACAAACAAGTTCCAGAACTTAGAACCATACAACTATACAGCTAGCAAAAAACCTGCCATGTCATACTCATGAATATTATAATAATAAGTATATGGTATGAAAAACAGATTGCTAAACAATCTTATGTAATAACATTGTAAAGATATCATTATTGTAAAAAGTTACGATTTAATGGGTTAAGCAGACGGATGTGATCGGCGCTTGCGCACAGGTTCCGCGTCGAGACGTACTAGATTGCAGATTAACTGCACCTTAACTTAAGGTGTTAAGGTTGTAATTCTTAGGTACTGTTTTTAACTGTAGGATGTCAGAGTCCATAGTAGGTAACCAGTAGAATGCGCGTGCGACTCCCGTGTTACCTCCGTAATACTCAACACTCAACACGTAATACGGGAGAAAAAATACTTATCGCAATTATTTTTGGATGTTTCGTATTACTTTTTATTGGACCTGTTGTATTTTATTATGATGTTTTCTTAAGAGAATACACTTGTCTACAACTGATTTTGTAAGAGTATTTTATATGTTTATATAAATAAAAATCTTTGAGGAAAATTTTTAAATATTTGTCTTGCTGAGGTGTCCCAGACTTATATGGTAAGTTGCTTAAAATTTTGGACTTGACTCTTTGCAAGCCAAAGAGACTGAATTTTATTATACAATACCTACCATAAAATATTAAATTTGGGTTACACGTTATAAGGAGCAATTAGGAGACTTATTAGACATATTAGACCCACAACAATCAACTAATAAATATACTCATAACCTGCTGATTATTAAATACATCTTCAAGTAGGTCAAAAGAAAGTAACCGTGCCGATATTATGTATTCGCAATACACATTTGAACGATTGTGCAAATGACAAGGGCAAACATGTCCTGTCAATCGTGTTGACGCTGATGACGCTGATGACGGGCTAATTGCCGCGATGTGCTGAATGTAACGATCGTATCAAGTGACCCACATATATCGGAAGTCAGGTAAACTTGACCCCGGACAGTGAAAGTCCAGTAGTCGGGTAATGGAACAGTAAGGACCTACATATAAACATTTGAACATCAGATCATAGACCTTAAGAACATGTGATGGACTTTGATGGGATTCTGATTTATGGTCCTTGTTAGTATGAAATGAACGCAACTGATTGTTTTATATAATCTATGGTCACGCGCCACGCAGGAACGCCTGGAACGCGTGCTCTCTCTCTCACCGGCTCCGTGACGCGCAGTTCAGTTGATTTTATAATTTATGTTTAAATATAATAAAACAAGTTTATATTTGTATCAAGTGCTTTATTTACATACAACAGGTTATGGGCCGTCCCTGCCTGATATAATTTTGGAAAATAAAGCCGTAATAAAAGTTTATAAAAGTTCTTTGAAAAAGTGAGGCGTCACCTCAAGTAAAAAGTACCGCGAAAAAAAATTTTATTTTTCAGTTTTGTGTTAGAAACGCTACAAAATGGCTATAAACACATTAACAATACAGAAATTGACTGGAAGAGATAATTTTTCTACTTGGAAATTTGCGATGGAAGCATATTTGCTACATGAGGATCTATGGGAATGTATACAGTCCGATGCTTGTGATTCAAAAAAGGACACTAAGGCAAGAACAAAGCTAATTTTATTGATAGATCCACAATTATACGTTCATGTACAAGATGCAAAAACAGCAAAACAGGTATGGGACAATTTATTAAAAGCATTTGAAGACAGTGGTCTGCTCCGTAAAGTAGGGCTTCTAAGAGATTTGATTACGACCAATCTAGAATCTAGTACAAATATAGAAGAATATATTAACAAACTGATGTCAACAGCACATAAATTGAGAGGGATAGGATTTGATGTGAATGATGAGTGGCTCGGGACTCTAATGTTGGCCGGGTTGTCAGATGAATATAAACCTATGATTATGGGTATAGAAAGCTCAGGCATAAAAATTAGTGCTGATATGATAAAAACAAAGCTAATACAAGAAGTGAAAACAATATCAGAAAATACTACCGCTTTTTATGCAAAGTCTAAGAAATTCATACACAATACTCAACATAAAGACAGTCACTCAGCAAAACCAAAAGGCCCCCGTTGTTTTAATTGTAATAAATATGGGCATATGAGCAAACAATGTTGGTTTAAGAATAAAAACAAGGAAGACAAGGATACCAAAAATGGGTTTGTCGCAGCTTTTTCAGCTGGATCTGTGAATAATACAGATAACAGTTGGTATGTGGATTCCGAAACTTCAGCCCACATGACAATGAATCGTGATTGGCTAGAAAATGAAACTGCACCGCCTGTACAAAGCATCAGGATCGCAGACAACAAAGTCCTCACCGTGCAAAGCTGTGGCACTGTAAATATCCAGGTACCAAATAAGATTACAGGAAAACCTGACTGTATTCAGGTAAATAATGTATTATATATTCCTACTCTGTCAACAAATTTACTTTCTGTGAGCAAGATTATTATGACGAGGCGAGCTTTGTATTGTGTAATGTTTCCAACATCATCTCTTTTAGTTTTAAATACCCATTTGCAGGGAATTACCTTTTTACCAACAGGTGGATCTATGACACTCCAGGTACTATTTTCAATTAAAGATTTATATTCTATTTCCATGGCTTGCTTCCACAATTCAGAATTTTCACAGTTAAGTGCTTCAGTGTGATCTTGTGGGTCGTCATCCAATAAACTCATAGCAGATTCTGAATTAATGCATAAAAAAGACTTTGGATCTGAATTGTTGCTGTGTACTTCTCCTGTTCGTCTCTGTGAGTCTTGACGAGGTCTGAGATTCATATGATACATTTCAGGAGATCTGGTACTGATATTTGATGAACCTGTAGGTATGTATGTCTCATCATTAGGGTCATCATAACAACTTGAAGCATCAGAGTCTGATTCAGAATTGAGCTCTTCATTATGTATTTGATTTTTGTCAGTTTCAAAATATACTGTGCAATCATTCTCTTCACTGCAGTTGTAAGATTTGCGTGTCAATGTTTTTAAATTTTTCTCTTCTATTAATTCCTCACACTTTTTATTGGTGGTTCCTGTACAACTGTTGTTTTTAATTATTTTATTTTGATTGACAGTTTCTTCTAAAAATACTACATCTCTACTCATTGTTAGTTGCTTGGTTTTCGTATCTATAAAGCGATATCCTTTACTGCATTCGCTATAACCAATAAATGTTAACTTACGAGACTTAGCATCTAATTTATGACGCTTTTCTTTAGGTATATGTACCATTGCTTGGCAACCAAAAACTTTCATATGACTCAGGTCAGGCTTGGATCCAGTCCATCGTTCCTCAGGGGTGATATCAGACAGTGAGCGAGTTGGCGAGCGATTAATGATATAGGCGGCAGTCGCTATCGCTTCTCCCCAGTACTCCTTCTGTAATGAAGCATTAAGTAGCATACATTTAGCCCGTTCTATAAGAGTGCGATTCATTCGCTCGCTTACACCATTTTGCTGAGGTGTGTATGGAATTGTTGTTTCATGTTTTATACCAAATCTCTTTAAACATTTATCAAACTGACTGTTTATGTACTCTCTTCCATTATCACTGCGAAGTATTTTTATTTTACAATCCAGTTCATTTTCTACTTTATTCTTGAATTCTAGAAATTTTTCTAATACTTCTGATTTACATTTAAGAAAGTAAACAAATACCTTTCTGGAGTAGTCGTCTATGAATGTTAAAAAATACTTAGCACCTCCAAGTGACTGGTTCTCCATTGGTCCACATAAGTCTGTGTGGATGAGCTCTAGCAAACTTGTTGCCCGGGAGCCTTCGTTTTTGAATGGTTGCCTGGTTTGTTTTGCTTCCAGACAAGATGTACATATATAGTCTTCATCTTGTTGACGCAACTTCACTCCAAGAGTACAAACTGGAATCTTATTAATATCATTAAAATTGAGATGGCCTAGTCTTTGGTGCCATAAATATTTATCTTCAGCTGTAGCTGCCAGTGCCTGCCCACTTTGGTAGGTAAGTAATTTGTAAGTATTATTTTCTAACTTTGCATTGGCCACTATCTGATTATTCCTGTTCATTATCGAGCAACCAACATTACACAATACAAAGCTCGCCTCGTCATAAAAGGATTTAAACAAACAAAAGGTGTTGACTACAATGAAGTTTATGCTCCAGTTGTACGCTATTCATCAATCCGATATTTGATTGGCTTAGCAGCAAAGTATAAATTAAAAATTCATCAAATGGATGCTATTTCAGCATTATTACAAGGTGTTGTAGATTAAGAAATTTACATGTCATTGCCACCCCGTTATGAAATACAAAATAAAGTATGTCGGCTTAACAAAGCATTGTATGGACTGAAGCAAGCCAGCCGACAATGGAATATAAAACTTAATGCTGCACTTATTGACATAGGATTGAAGCGATCATCAGTGGATCCTTGTGTCTATTATAGAATTGTTAATGAACAAGATGTACTGTTTATAGCAGTGTATGTCGACGATTTGCTCTACATGTTTAATAATGAAAATACTGCATCATTTGTCAGAGAAAAATTAAAAGAAAATTTCAAAATGAAGGATCTTGGTATAGCCAGACAATGTATTGGTTTCAAAATAAAACAAAATAATGATTTAGATACAATATCATTGGATCAAACATTGTACATAGAGAAAATTTTACATAGATTCAACATGTATGATTGTAAGCCTGTACCAACTCCGTTTGAAGCTGGAACTCAGTTAAAGAAGGCTGAAAATGAAACTGAAGTATTAAAAAATGTACCTTATCAAGAAGCTGTGGGATGTCTTTTGTATTTGTCGCAAGGTACACGGCCTGATATAACCTATGCTGTTAATACAGTTAGTAGATTTAACAACAACCCAACAATGCAACATTGGATTGCTGTCAAGAGAATATTCCGTTATTTGAAAGGAACTATTGATTTGAAAATAACATTTAAAACGGATAACAAAAACATAGTTGGCTATTGTGATGCTGATTGGGCCAGCGATACCATAGATCGAAGATCCTGCACTGGATATTTATTTATATTTCAGGGTGCATGTATAAGTTGGAACTCAAGAAAACAAGCCACAGTGGCGTTGTCAAGCACTGAGGCTGAATATATGTCTCTGGCATCAGCTGTTCAAGAGGCAATCTGGCTCAAGCAACTAAATGATGACATAGGGCATAATTTTTCAGGTACTCCTATGACTATATTCTGTGATAATAGAAGCGCTATTAGTCTTTCAGGCTCAAATATCTACCATGCTCGCAGCAAGCATATTGATGTCCGCTACAACTTTGTGAAAGAAATGGTTGCTGCCAAAGAGATACATGTGGAGTACATAAGCACCGAGTTCATGTTGGCGGATGCGTTGACGAAGGGACTACCTCGACCGAAGCACTGCCAGCTCACTAATGGAATGGGTTTGCGTTCAGGAGAGGGTGTTAGTATGAAATGAACGCAACTGATTGTTTTATATAATCTATGGTCACGCGCCACGCAGGAACGCCTGGAACGCGTGCTCTCTCTCTCACCGGCTCCGTGACGCGCAGTTCAGTTGATTTTATAATTTATGTTTAAATATAATAAAACAAGTTTATATTTGTATCAAGTGCTTTATTTACATACAACTGAGTCCTCTGTCTGCAAGCTATAAAAAGACAAGAATTTCTGTGTAAGTACAAAATTCCATGTTCTCATGTTGGAGAAGGTTAACCGGTTGAAAATTAACAAGCTTTAAAAATAGGGAGTTTTTTTACATCCTGAATGGATGTCTTAGCGGTGAGCCTTAAATAATCCAATAATCATGTAAGAAGAAAAATCTTATATCAGAATAGTGAATAGTCTTTCTTTAAAGACAGACAGCAAGAATTGACAAAGAAATGCCTAGCAGGATGAGTTGAATCCTCGTTAGGCTGGCTCCATGTACAAAGAAGAAAAATCAACCATAACACGTAACGTATGTTCCAGCAAAAAATAAGCGATTAGATACTTAAGGAAAACCTGTGTAAGGAATATATTTTGTTTTTGTTTAGTAAATTGTGCTGTCTAATGCAGATGAAAGACTGAAGTCAAATACGGAAACACCAACTTCCCTACGTTTAATTAATGAAAGTTATTTTTTATCGGCGCCGAATTCGCTACTCATCTGTTTTGCATGTCTTTAGTTTTTAATTTTAGTAGTTTCCTCAGGATGTACGTCTGACGTATTATTAATAATAATTAATATGATAAACATATAGTAGCGGGTTTCTACATGGTCATTCCAATTACAATCGATTTTATCAACTGAAATTATTTTGATGGACGATGCCTACCTCCTTAATGTCGCCTACCTACATTGAGCAGCCTATTTTTGGGGTCAGCATGTATTTTAATTAACTTTTTTTTACCAAAACTGATAGTTCCCCCAAAAATTCGTCAAGCATGTGAATTGCTATTGCATGATACCTACTATTTTTCTTACACGAAATGTGTTGATTTGCTTTTCTTCAAAATGTATAAAAGGTAGGTATAATTGATTAGAAAAAATCGAAACAATTGAGAAAATTTACAAACTACGCCCATTTGTATGGCATTCTTGGTAAAATTCTCTAATTGTTTCTTTTATCAAACTACTGAAACTTTGGATGCCACATACAAAAAAAAACATACATTTATTATTTATTATACATTTTGAAGTCGGTTAAAATTTTCTCAAGTATTTAGGTAGTTATTTAAATAGTACCATTTAAACATTAATTTTCACATTTCCACTATTAACAAGCCCGTACCTGTACATTGAAAGCGTCACCGCAAGATGAATGTTTAGCTACGCCCATCCGTTCAGATGGGTTTCGTTGCTTTTATTCGGGGTATTCTGAGCCCTGTGGTATGCACTAATGACGGTGAGGTGAAGCGATAGACTAGATTCCTCGTGCCACAACAAAACTAAACAAATTATTAACACTGATGAGTGGTCGGGACAAGGCATTCAAAGCAATGTCTGTTCGTAATTATTTACAACCAGTAGCGTAACTATTTTTGCAGCCTCATCTTGTATATTTTTACTTATTGTGAATAATGTTCTTTGTAATGTTCTTCTATTTATTTGAAATGTTTGTATCGTTGTAAGAAATAAAATTAAGAAAATAAATTGTTGCAGGTACACAATAAAATGAAAGTGTCTCCTTGTTCTTAATCTTGCAGACAAATAGCACGATTTTAATTTTTAAAGTAGCCAAATAAAATATTTTTAACAACTCAATTTCACGCAAATTACTTTGAATGTGGCCATAAAGCCATTCTGATGAATAAATTCCAACTTTGATAACCATGGTGAATGAAATGGAATAAGAGATTTAAAATAAGAAAGGAAGGACTCGTTATTAAAATGGGATAAGGTCAGGAGCATTATTAATCCGATGCTGATACATGTTCAAAATATTCCAAGGTTTATCAGGAGCACTGTCTGAATTTAATATAAAGAACAGGGCTATTTATTTTGAGACCTAATTATGAAGTTATTTTGTGTGAAGACTGGAAGTCTAGAACGTTTTTTTTTTTTACAATATAATGGACTCGTCAGGTCTATTTATTAAACGATCAGTGATGTTAACTGTTATTAAAATAAAAACGCTTCAGAACTTGGACTGTTGTCAAGGGTTCTAACCACCAATTAGTGTAGTTGGCAATTGAATACCGCTGTCCAGAGCAATAACAGGGAGACGATTAGAATTAATGAAGTCAAGAACATTGTTGTCATAACTCTAGGGCAACGTGAAGAATTGTTCCATATTGAACTGTAATTACTATTGTTATACGTCTGCAACCCAGCTATTAAGTTAATTTTTTTTTAAGGGTTTGGTTAACAGAACTGTCAATCCGTAACATTTTACTACGCCTACACTTCACGTAAATATTTGATGGAGAATTATTGCATAACAAGACCACCGGTCATAGGTTACCCATTCCTCCTAAAAACACTTCTAGAAAATTTGTTTGTGGATCGAATCATATAAATGAGATGATAAGTCGGAAATGTAGATAGAGGGAGATTCAATGACCTTTGACAAATTCTCATGGCCAGACCCCCCACAAAATTTACTCTAATAATGTAATATAATGGAGACAAAGGATTCAAGCAACGAGTTTCGTAACGAAATTATAAGAATCTTAATGTAACCACGGTTCGTTAACTTTTCCGATAGATCAAGTTATCGGACTCCGCAATCTTATATCGAGAGATAACAGTTTCCTCCGGCGATGTCGTGTCTCGCTATCTGTTTGTCTCGATTTAGACATAAATTTAATTTCCAGCCATGTTTACTAAGTTACAACGACATCGAGTCGCCAATTTCGTGAACAGAAATTTTGATAAGCCTAAAGAGTTTAGATCAAGGTGAGATTGATACTGTTCACCTTTTTTTGGCAGCTCCAAGTCACGATTGCTGTGTGATAGACACGAAACTTCGCTATTGTAGTAATTAAGTGAGCACGTGATAAAATATAATGTCTTAAATGTGAGCAGACAGATATCCTTGCCTGAACGTCTATGTCAAGATCATACGTTATTTTATTGAAACCGTGAGCAAGCTTGTCATTGTAGACCGATATTTAGCCAGACCCGCATTTGGAACAACTATAAAGTATATTAATAACGATATCGATATTAGTTTAATGATTTACGAGTATTTGCGCTATCGTAACATTGATATAGTTATAACTTAACAATCTAATAATGTTAAATGGAGTTGTTCTGATCTTATAACGCAGTGCATAGAATTAATGGCCGTAATACAATCAGATAATAATACGCAATCATGCAAAGCACGTAAGTAAGTAGAATTTAACAGCCGTATTTCGTAATATCTTATTGATTAATTCATAAGCATTTTTAGTGAAAATTAAAACAAAATAAGCAACTTATTTCGATTCAATCATTTGGTATTTTGGATTTTGTGAAAGGTCTCAGAGGACATTCGCCTACCGTCTATTTTAAATCTAAATAAATTTCTAAATGTAACATGGACCCCCGAAGGCGAATACTGAAACGCGAAATCAACTTTAAGATATTGTTAAATGTCTATCTGTCGCTACTTCACTTAAAGTGACAGAGACAGCAAGAGGCTTTAAACTGAATGACGTTTTAGTATTTGGCCAAAAACCGTGTGTGTTATAAAATAAAATTGTTTTTTTTAATGGCTGCACTGTGAAAAAATAATAAAAACTTTCTCTATCACTCTGATATAAAACTAAGAGATACCTAGTACGATAATTCAACAATGCCAATTATAATTTTTACTACAAGAAATTCATATTAAGTACTTGAAGCACAAGCATTTTTAGCAGCTCTTTCATTCCCAATTCCTGTAAAGTCTACGTAACAATAACACTCAAAACTGACCTTAACGACCCACCATATCATTGACATGTAATTTATTTTTATTGTCTCCTTTACAGTCTCGATCCGACTCTGGTGTGCCAGAAATAGTCGAGACGACATAATAATGTAAATAAATGCACCCGATTCTGTTCACCGTTGGGATTTAGCCGCGTTCCTATGCTACCACTCGAGACTCGTCATCATTATGTGTCGCCTGTTGCCCCTACTATGGATAAATTATGCGAATAAAATAAAAATGTGACTTTTTATTTTAAGTTCACATTTTCTTTTTTTTTCTTTGTGACATGAAGTCTTGCTGTGACGTAGAGGATGACCAGCCCACAAGGATAGTAACAACAGTGTCGTCTCAAAATACCCAGAGGTTCAAGGAAATTAACATCTTTGTTTGTCTTTGTTCTGATTAATTTATAGATAATATTTGATATCCATTAAACTTGTTTAATGGATATCAAATATTATCTTAGTCCAGTATCTTCATTAGCTGATATTTTATACAACAAGTCGATTTAGATATTATCAGAGCGAGGCAGACATTTATCTGCACACAGATCTAAGAATATGTTTCAGTACCCATTTAACTAAATTAAATAGGTATCACTGTATCGCAAATACTAAATAGCTACTATTTAGGAAAAATTAACCACTGCTTCGCCTATTTATTTTTTCCAAAACATGTATCTTCCAAATACGTAGTCCTAATACACAAATCATAATAAAAAAGGTAATGTAGGATTAAGGTTGACCTTCCCTTTGTGTCTTTTGTAAGCCAAGGCCAATATCTTCATATGTCAAACAAATACACTAATGTATATAATTAACTCTTATTATAAATGACAAGATGTACCCACGACTCCGCCCGCGTCATAGGTGCTAACTAATTGCTCTAAACATTTCGTAACTTAACACTAAACTAAATTTAACTCGCCTAAAGGTGAACGTATAATTGGGTAATATCCTGTTTAAAAAATATATAATTGTTACATAAAAGCTGTTTTAATAAATTATGAGTTTTATACAGGTTAACAGGACAAAAATCACGACTATTTCAACAATGTTATTCCAATAATATGTTACACATTTTTACTACATCATCACTTTCAAAATCTGTTGACTACACAATGAAAACTCGAATGAATAATATTCTTAGTGAGAATAATTGCTTTATCAGTTGAAACGATAAGCTCGATTTGGCTATGGTATACATACGAAAATACATCGTCACGACAAAACTGAACCTAAATCTTGCAATAGTAATACTATAAATATCGGTTCTATAAACGTCGGAAATTATGAAAATATATAAGTAGTAGGCGCCGCGTCCAGACTGGTAACGCTTGCTGAGACTCAATTAGCATCCTCAGTGCGACCGGATTGTTAACATTCTTCCTGTTGTATCCGTTCCCACATCGAGACCAAAAAGAAACTTATATTCGCAAGAGAAATACTTGAATAAACATAGGCGCCTACTATTTTTTCTTTGTTTGACGTAAGGAAAGAGGTATTTCACAAGTTTGTTTCGAAATGTCGAAATATTTAAAAGACGCAAAAGTCAAACAGTGCGGAGTTGAATTTGTCAGGCGAAAGTGTCGTCTTCAGCGGAGTGACAACAATGGTAGTGAAAGCCGGGTGCACACGACAGATTTGTCGCCTCAGTAATGACAGGTCCATCGTTTATCTTTTCGCACCTAATCCTGACATCTTTTATAGCTACTCTACAAATAGTGATTTCGCAAGTTTTGTGATCTACACCAGTAGCAACAACAAACATTTCGCTCGGAAATTTATAAATTGAGCACACAAATCTTTTATATGCAAATAATAGTGGAAATTTATTAAAAATACGTAGCATTTTGTCTTCTAAAACAAATGGAAATAAACATTAATTTAATTAAGCAATAAATTTTTGTGTTAAAAATAATAAAACAAACTACTCGGTCGGCTTGAGCTGAGCGATGCCCTGTCCCTTACGCAATTAAGATGTACTGATATCGGACTCTTGCACTATATTCTTAAAGCTGCCAAGCAACTTTGGACCTTAGGCTTTTATTAAATTGTGACGACTAAATTATGTTTAAATTTATTGTTGAAAGACTGGACAATACACACTCGGTTTGAGTGACAGCATGACTGTCCAACAGTCACGGTGCCCATCGATGGCTTATGAAACATCAAGTATAAGTAGATACTTAACTGAGAAGTGAATTACGAAATAAATCATCATGTTCACACTAGCTGCGAATAGTTCTTGTTAATTGATTAATTCAAGGGCTGTAACTTGATAATTTGAAATTTCCTCCACCTGTTATACATTAATGGTATACATTAATAGTGGTGTAAAAACGAAATATTTGCTAAACATTTTCATTTGCTGATTCATAGAAGAAGAAATCAGGTCATCGTCTGTCAAAAAATACAAGCGAAATTTCATGGAAAAAATAACCAAAGGTTTAACAAGCTATGTTGGTGTCTGGATTAAATATTGTAAACCTTGAACTATATAAGTTGATTACAACATTTCGCGAATCATGTTTAATTTATTGCATGGACAGTGTAAGTGCCAAGAACACAAACGTTGTAACAACCAGCTGTCTTTTGTGATATCAAAGTCAGTTTCATCGTATTAACTTGTAAATTAAAGTCTTAAAGAATTAAGATTTAAATCATGTTATGTTTTTTAACGGACTCATTAGTTACATAGTGGCACTAAGAATTACTTTAGTAAACAACATTACGTTTTGTATAACACCCATGAGGCTGTGATAGATCGACGTGTAATCCATCATCCCGTGGCCTATCACTGCGCAAACATTACTATTTAACAGATGTATCAATAGGAACTTTCTTGTGCACCTTACCGATTCTTAATACTAATTGGCACTGACAGATGTTTCTATCAAACCCTGTCAACATCAAAAAACTTTAATGATGAAGCAACAGCAATTGTTTAGAAAATAACATCAATAAAACGCTTTCTTGCCAATGACATCAAAAGACTACCGAATCATTAATCGTTAATCACATCTTTTATAAACACTTCAAAAAGCACGAAGAGGAAAAAGCGAACTATCGTTACGCAAATTGCGTAACATTCGTTCGTCGTAATATTGCTATTTGTTAGCTAGATAACATCTCCCTACTACGAGAACAATAAATACGGGTAACAGAAAGAGAAAACAAATTAGGTGATCGGAGATCATCACTGACTTTCGCATCGAAGATTTTATCACCACAAATTTCATTTTCTCGCAACGTGATAACGTGAGTAAAGCGAGTGCGATAACCATTGACAGATCGAATTAAAATATATCAATTGCGCGATCGTATCAGCTGCGAATACTAATAACCAATCAACTTTTTATGAATAATATGAGAAATTACATTTATTAAATTAAAGACAGACTGACAGCTCCGAATGTACTTTCACGTACTACAGCAAAAGTTCAATGGTTTTATTTAATTTATTGATTTCATCTGTAAAAATATTATCGTCATCGCAGCGTTTATGTTGGGCCATGGCCACTTTCGTTGAAGTAGCTAATCATGCATTCATTGACACGGAACTGCGATGTACTGTCGACACGTTGTTGACCAAAGCATAAGTGATCAAGAAAAAATCAAATACCAGTAACTCAAATTATATCATTAAAATTCAAGATATATCTACTTATGACTCGGAAATAAACCAGTTGATGAAAATGGCTAGTTTAATCTATAAGTAAGGCTTGCTAGTTTAATATTATAAAGCTGAAGAGAAGTTTGTTTGTTTTTTGGTTGAACGTGCTAATCTCAGGAACTAATGGACCGATTTGAAAAATTACTTTACTGTTAGATAGCCCACTAATTGCCGCGATAACCAACGCGGGTGGAGCCGGGAGCAAAAACTAGTTGATCATAATATGAAACTGAGGCTATAATCTTCAAACGGATTAAATATGTATCGAGTGTTAATTACTAATTCACGACTTGTGGCACGACACTTAGTAAAATCGTGGTCCATGGTGATTAATTGTCATCGCTTTTGTAACTGTTTAATTATGTTTAGTTAAATCCTTTAACAAACATTTAATATAGATATTATTTTACTGTTCTATTCAAAAAGCTATTTACAGCCGTCTGAAGTCGTACCTATCCAATAAAGCTGAACAATAATTTATGCGTGTAAAATCATCGCGCACGGGCAATAAATAACATTTTATAGCAATCGTAAGAAATTCAACGTAATTTTCACGAGGAATCAAGCAACGATTGTGATATATAAAACGTTTTCAAATTACTAGAGTTGCCTGGAGAAATATCTCATTATATACGAGAGATTCCAGCGAGCATTTCAAATAGGCGCGTAATTGCGTACACGCCGCCGATATATCAAACAAACTCATTATTGACGAGGGTGCAATCCCACATCAAGGGTTCTTTTTAAGCCGTCCCATCCAATACGTGTAAATAGGGTCCCGGCTCTAGTAATTGCGCTTAATGTCGTCCCAAAGGCTATTCAGACCATTTTCAATGCGATATTTTATTTTAATTCGCCGACGGTGTTCTCTAGATTTTATCTTGTCACGCCTTTGCTCATTGTGAACTCGAGCATTAACCGGCTGTACGTTTTTGTTCCAGAAAAAGGTATTTCCAATGCATTCGTGCGTCTTGTAATAGGATAATGATGTACCAACGCTGTAAGAAAATTCTCACAATTTCAAGCCATTATACTCCAATGCTGAATGCAACAATGACTTGGATGCTATTTATATTATCTAGATATGTGGTTGATTAATGTGGTTGTATATTGTTTAGCTCGTAAATGTCATGTGTGCTACGCTAAACTAGCAAATGTCATTGATAGTTACGCAGAAGTGGGAATTTCGGAGATCTTATCAAGGTCTAACCAATCGCAGTAACCCGGATATTAGCAATCAGAATTCTCCATCAAGATATGCCTAGATTATAGAACAAGAGACAATGGACTATAATATCAAGGAAGAAGTTCTATAAACTATACAAGACGTTGTTATTGTACTGAAGACGGGAGCATAGTTTCACGTAAAGCATATCTCGGGTCTGTCGCGCTGTCAAAAGCGAAACGTCCTACAATTTATGAAGCCGTTCAATTTTGTAATAACATAACTTTCGGCCCTTTTGTTGGCCGCAGCGATCTCTCCGACCAAAGGAATATGTTTAAGATAAAACTTCTTGTCTCGTATAAACCAATCTGAAAGCCTTTCGATGACAGAATCGTGTACCTATAACAATCGTTATTCTGTTTATGTCCTCGGACTTATTGTTTCGTATACATTTATTTTTGCAATAAAAATAACTTATTCTTCGATATGAAGATTACAAATGTCAAAAATAACCAGGGTCCCAATAAAAACTGATAATATAGTCTTAATATATTTTATATATAGTCAAGATAAACTAAGAAAAATATTTCCGATCATGATACATACTTACTAAATTAAGCACAATCAATGCTAAGTTGTCAATATGCTTCGCTTGGTGTTACGAAACAGAAAAAAAATGTTGTAAAATATTAGTTCTGACTTCTGACACCGTAGATGCACTATTGCACAGGCAGTAGTTAGATTTAATTTCGTCAAATAGAAAATTATGTAAATATCTTGTATAACTATTGAAAGTAAAACTAGTAATGTCGGATGTAATTAATGAGTAGCATTTTGTACTCTCCGCCAGTAGATCGGTAACGGGCGTGCCGTCAAAATATTTTGACAGATCGCGTAATACGTAAGGAACGAAACATCACGCATAGGTGCTATTTATAAGTACCTATTTTTAATTGCCAAATAATAAATGAGTAACTGTATAACGTGTATACTTATAACAAGAAAACATGTATCAAAACTGTACGTATATTTTAGTCGACCAATTATTTGTAGTGGTACCTATTGGTCGACTAAAATATATGTTTAGAGGATTTTTTTAAGACCTTTTTTATACTATATTTTTTTCTGGCGTCAAAGGCCTATATTAAAACACAGCGTGCAATAATTGATAACACAATAATGTAAAATAAACACGAAATTATGATATAATACGCAATTTTGTATAAATATTCTTTGTAACATTTTCGAATAATTTTTATTATAAAACTAAACTACATACTCGGTTTTGATGACATTTTTAGAGGATCACTTGAGTTAATCTGAGGAATCCATCTCAGAAATATTTTTTTAAACCGATCCAAAATGTAACCTCCTCTTTTTGAAGTCTGTTAAAAAAATAGATACCTACTATTCTTATCAATAAAACAAAATATATCTACCTAAAACTAATTATTTCTTACGTGTCTTTTTTTACCACTTCTGATAGTACCTACTATTGATGTAGGTTTGTATATCTAGCTCCACACTCGTAATTATTTAATATTATTTCATAATATATATTTTTTAATAACGACGCCAGCACTAAGCTATTTAATGCGTGTGTCGCGGGGGTTTCACAAACCTTCAAATCACATGCACAAAGAACACCCAGACTTCGAGCAATTAAATTTCATAAGAAAACCATCAATATCTTAATAATATATCGGATGTAGTACATAATTTATGAATTTAATATAACCAATGATAGAGTATCATTTGAGTTCTACGCTTTCTCACTTGCGTAAGTGCATCACAATATTCACAATACATTTCCTTCATCGTTAGTGTCGTCACGATTAGTTTAGGACGAGCCTAAGGCCACATTGGTTCTATCCAGGTGAAAACCAATGGCCTCAGGCTTGTCTTAAGAACTAAAGACCTTTATTAGTTCTATGACGCCAACACAACTTTCAATGGTTATAAATTAGGTTATTGGTAAATTTTCCGTAGTTCTGTTTGAAATATATAATACCGGCCTATAAATTAATGTCCCACTGCTGGTCACAGACCTCTTCCAATGTAGAGAAGGAATGAGCATTGATCACCACGCTTGCTCATTGCTGGTTGGCGATTTCAATTCCAATTTTAGGAATCCAGGTTTCCTCACGATGTTTTCCTTCACCGTTTGAAAAAAAATACTGGATAAAACAAATCTTTACATCATCATCTACCTGGCCTTATCCCATTCATACGGGGTTGGTTCAATGCGTATTTTCCTACGGTTAAGGTAGTATGAATATTAAAAACTTATCGTACTTAGTTAAATTAAATTAAATTTACTTACGACCAAATAATTATACACAGTTTTACTTTTATTTCATTTCTTAAGGTTATTAGGTTATCGACTAGCCTGTTGGTCTGGTGGGTTAGTGGCCCAGGCTACTAGGCCGAAGGTCGTGGGTTCGATTCCCACCCAGGAAAAATCTTTATGTGAAGAGCATGATCATTTATTCTGTGTCTTGGTGTAATATATAAGTATGTTTATCAGTCGTCTGGTCACCATAGTACAGGTTTGCCTAATTTGGATTCAGATGACCGTGTGTGAGGTGTCCCGAAATATTATTATTATTTGTATCTCTTTTTAAATCACAGGCTATCCTCAGTAATGAATATACCCGGTCCTTTGAAAGGCTTACGTGGGGTAACAGGTCCAACACGCAGAGGCCTTGTTGAGAACTTTACTCTAAAATGGGATGGGGCACCTACCATGGGCCACGCACCCCTGCTCTATGAAAGAACAGGCATGAACATTTATTATTATTAGGTTATTGAGTAACAAAAACCCCACTTATACCACAAATATAAAGTAGAATGCTATCAAGAATTCAATAATATTTCCATAAGAACGCAACGCTCTTTGACAAATTAATGTTTCCCATGTGGAATGTGCTAAGTGTTTGCTAACATGATATATTTAACGACTTCAATAGTTAGAGATTAAATATCAGTAATATGCTAATGCCATCTAATTACCAAAAACTTTATCCTTAAGACATTGATCACGAAATGTGACTTGTCTATTACGTAAGATAAAAAACCACAGTAAAAGTAGACCGACTGTTGCAAAGGTATAACTCTGTAATTAAATAACCAGTAATTAAACGGGAGTATGTTTGTTCGATACATTTAAGAAAATAAATAAATAAAATGATTATTTTATAATAGAATTATTTATATTTAAATTGTATGTATTTATTTTATTTTAATTTAATAATATTTTATTATGCAAGTGCAGTACAAAGTCCGAACAAATACGGGTGCACAAGTAGTAAATGTGTGTATATTGATATTTGCGCAACTGTAACGGTTTACAAATTAGCCTCTCAGTTTTATCTGTACATTAAATTATGAACTTAAGGGTAGGCTCTTCACCTATTAAAAATATTTAAATATAATTTTATTTTATTAGATCAAATTCTTGACGAAATATGTTAGCTTGACTTAGAATAACAATTCCAAGGATTGTTGCTACTTGTCTAGAATAAATAATTTGATATCGCATTACGACAGCACGATGGATTACAGCTGTACTTACACTGATTTCCAAATCCGAGTTCAGAATTCATTAATTTATTGAGAAACTTTGTGTCTCACTGCGACAATCATAATTATAAAAGAACAATGGCGAAAGCTTAGCTCAATTTAATTTGTGCGTCTAAAAGTGACTTATATACGAAGGCAGTTCTATTATTTTTCTACGTTTTTTCAAAGTATCACATTACCTAGTAAACTCCGGATAAAAAAAATATTTTAAATGAAAAGTTATTTGATTTTTTCATTGACAATTAGTGATGCCATTTTGTATTTATTCTGCCAAGTGACAGTATTATTGTTATAAATCCAGTTTTAGTTTGTTAATGTAACAAAAAGGAGTAAATGAATTAACAATAATGATATGTGGAAGTGTTCTTTTTAGGTAGGTAAAAATATTGTAGTGTAAAAATAAATGAATTACTTTCAAATAACGACTGGCAAAAAGACTATTATCCCAAGTCGAAAAAAAATATAACTTGGTTTGACAACTGTTGATTGAATTGGATTATTTATTAGTAGTAGACTAGTTGTTTGCTAACTACCGCTAAGATGGAAGGTCGTCGTGGCAGACCAACACGAATTCTGTGTATCAACTGTAATATATGCCTTGGAACTTGATACTAGAGTGACTTATAAGAGAGGATATCGAAGAATAAATATTAATGTAAAAAAAACTTGTTTTATTGGTTCTTACCTACTTACTCAACATATCCTACACACGCTCTAGGATTTTTAGGTACTTATTTATCTGAAAGTTAGCAAGTATTTGTAAAATCCCAGAATACTATTATAATCCTATTACTTCAATATCTAAAACAATGCTGACGGTGACTGGCAGCCTCAGACAGACCTGTTGTACAAACCAATTATATACCTAAGGTAAGGCCTACCAAAGAGCTATTTATAACCACTGGGAATACCTACCTTTTACAAGACATTGCATTCTGAAATAACTGGGTAAGGAAGATACTAATGCAATATTACCCTTTTACTTCCTTAAACATAACCTACAAAACTTCATGACTGAATTTCTTTTGTTCTCGGACTTCTAGAACAAAAATTCTTGCACAAATTAATTCAGAAGTTGACGCCGAGTTAAACAAGATATTTTTCATTTAAAGACGCAAGAATTTAATCTCAGCTAAATTAATGTATGGGTGGCTGCCATTGTTCTTTTAAAACTATCTTAGTAGGTACCGTGTTTCAGGTTATTGGTTCCCAAAAAAACTGAAACTTACAGGAGGTAACAATTTTTTGTAATATTTATTCAAGGTAACAAAAAATATTACATTAGCAGATTTATTATACACAGTTTATCTCAATAAACAAACTATTAGTTGGAGAAGCATCACCTGTTTGAAATTTATAGTACGGTATCACTAGTCGACGCCCACGCAGCTCGCAATGACCCATTGCTGTCAGTAATATTATATTGATTTCATAACTATGAGTTGATGCAGGTCCGTGCCAAAAGTACTTCGTTATTCGAGGTGAAAAGCGCTTCATTTGTTATTTTCAACATTATTTTTTTAACTATTCGTATCTAAGTTTAAGTTGTTAGTCCGTTGGATAAGTGATTCTCTTTAAACGACACTTTCAGGAAGCCTGTTTTTTTTATAGGTAATTTCAAGTAAATGCACTCACATATTATCGTCATCTTACATGCATTCTTGCAGATAATGTCAATTTTTCTTGATCATCACACTAAACTTATAAGGGCGAAAGTTTGTGAGTGTGTTTGAATGTTTATTACATCTTCATGCATCTAAAATGGCAGCTTCAATTTTGTCCAAAGCTGTCACCCTGGCTAACACAGGCTACTTTTTATCAAAAATTAAGCTGTCCTGAGGGATGACCAAGGAATTGAGCGATAGCAAATACACACGCGGCCAACAAGCTAGTATTACATAATCATAATATTATTTCTACTAATCACATATGTATCGATAAACTCCGCCTTAACGCAATAGCGGCAATCTTGTCACTTTCTCCGCTACGTCGCAGACAGCCCTCGTCAGATCTTCTCCCCCGATTATTTCCATTAGTGTCCATTAGCCATTTAACTCGATATGATTAGGCCACGTCACGACACCACACACAGTTTGCCAATGCCATAAATCAAACGATCTGGTTCTTCGATTCCAATTCGCACAGCGTTTACGTAACGTAAGCTAATGTTGTTATGAGTTGTATTTCTTCTTATATTTGGTTTGTTGATTGGGAAATGGCGCCGATCTATAATATGTTGTAAAATATTACGAGTCTCTTAAAAAGAAGGTTAGGGGTTAGTTTTGCAACTTAAGGAAAATCGGTGATATCGATACAACATAATAGGTAGATGTTCCATACCTAGTTATTTCAAGTTTTATTAATATAAAGTGTTAAAGAGTTCTAAGCATTTGCTCATGTAGGCATAAAGGGTTTTATAAAATAACTAGCTGTTCCCGGCGACACCGCCCGCAGTTCCTATTTTTTTAGTAAAAAATATAGCCTATGTTACTCAAGGTGAATGTAGCTTTCTAATGGTGAAAGAATTTTTGAAATCGGCACAGTAGTTTTTGAGTTTAGTCATTAAAACATACACACAAAAATATAAATCTTTCCTCTTTATAATATTAGTTTACAATTCCATTTATATAAAACCTTAGCTCTCATCCTTCAAAAACGATGATACGACTAACAAAATCAGAATAGACTGTAATTATTAGAGATAAGGTTCAGAGTAACTTATCAACGGTTCACCGGACTTCTTAGAATAAGTGTTTCTACTTCTAGTAGCTTGTTTATACATAACTTGATAGCTGGTATGTAATATAACACCTTTATAGATCTCGGAAGGAACGCATGTATCTACTTAAGTCGTTTTACATGTCTTGTACGCTTCCTCATAGTTTGAAGATGTTGTTGATAATCTTAAGCTCGTCTCATTTGTTTTAACACTCAAATGCTCTTCATAAAACGAACATTTATAGACTACTAATTACAAAGGCATTTAGAGGATTTTAAATTGTATTCTCCTTTTATTAGCTACTAGCTGATGCCCGCGACTTCGCCCGCATGGATGTTGGTTAGCCAATATATACAAAAACTTAACAAATTATATAATACCAGCAAGTATAATCTAAAATAATTAATAGCATCTAACCTCAAGAATAAATATATATATTGTTTTTCAATAAAAGTATCCTATGTTACTTCTAATACCTCCAAGAGAATGTGTGCAAAGTTTCATGATGATCGGTTTAGCAGTTTTTGCGTGAAAGCGTAACAAACAAACTTATATTCACATTTATTATACAGCTTCTGCCCGCGACTTCGTCTGCGTGGACTTCAGAATGGGATCCAAAAATAAATGAAATTTCAAAGCTGTCTGCCCGCGGCTTAGCTCGTAAACAATTTTCAATTTTCGCTCGGTACATAAGGTATTGGAAAATATCTATATATTGGCTACATGCATGTCAAATTTCATTCAAATCCGTTCAGCCGTTTTTGCGTGATTGAGTAACAAGCATCGAAACATCCACACTTTCAAATTAATAATATTAGTAGGGATTTACTTAAACTGGTGGGTACTACGAATTTTTAAAAGTTTGTTTGTTTAAACATATAATAATCTATATCAATAATAATTAGTTTACAGTTACAATAAATGATCACAAATCCAATCTTAATATACTTAATGTCTTACAAATTCGCTCATTAAGTTAGATTCTACACTTATTAAATCGCCAAAAAAATTTGCGATAAAATACGACGGAATAATTACTTTTATACGCTAGACAGCACTTTAATGATTAAGCCACCGTTAACGACCTGATTAGTTTTATGAAACAAATCAAAGATTAGAATATATTTGTTAATCGAATCCAACTATTTATTAATTACTTAACAAATCATTACAGCAACACTTCTGTTAGGAAACCAAAGAATTTTATAGGCGTGCTTAATCTGTTTCCATATATAATTTATAGTGTAACTGTCAATGACAACTTTGCATAAAATGTATATTTATATTATCGGGGCGTTAAATTACAAAATATGGATGAATTGGTTTACATTCCTTTTGTGGACTTCTTAATAATGTTTCACGATTGCTAGTTTTTGAAACACCCATGTTGTTATTTTAGAAACCTCATAATGAAAATTACAACTTTGGATTGCGCATGCATGGTTGCAGGTTCGAACCCAGGCAAGTACCAATGTGACTTTTTCAAAGTTATATGTAATTACTTAATTATTCTGAGTCTGAGACACCATTGACAAACAGTGAAGGAAAACATATTATCGTGAGGAAACCTGGATTCGAAAAAAATGCCAACACGCAATGAGCCAAAGTGGTGATCAATGCTCATTCCTATTCTATACGGGAAGAAGCCTGTGCCCAGCAGTGGGACGTTTATAGGCCGGTATTATTACATTATAATGCGCATATATGAGGTAGGTACAAAGTGGATTATTTACACCCTTTTTATATTTCCTAAAGCAAAACTTAGGTAGAATTACGGCAGAGCAGATATAAAATGCTAAGTTGCCTCATAACATTCCGGAAAGCTATAGATGTTTATAGTATTATACTAACACATTTCTAAACACTAAAAGCCAAAGTCACAACTTTCTTAGAAACAGTAGCACAATACCGACAAGTGTATGGTTACGAAAATGACTCTCACTGCCAAAACTAACAGATCCCTTATTCACAAATCACATAACATCCGTAATGTCAATGACACCACGCGGATGCGCTTACGCAACGAGCACCTTGACAGTTATACAGATGACGATCGCTGACGTAACGAGAACAAACCGAAAACACGCATGTGTTTCATACACATCGCTGCTTAAACCAATAATACAACATATCGTATTCAAAGACAAACAGCAATGTATAGTGTTCTTGTAAAATATTCGACAATCGCGTAGGTCGGATTGTTTGAAGAGATTTTCGATGAGATTAAATGCAAGTGATAGCATAATTGCACAATAAACTATTGTTCAGTAAGCAAACGAATATGAATGAACTATCATCAGTATAATGATTGTTATCAGAACTGCTTATCTATCTCGATGATTGAAAATGTTGAAGAGGAAATAATTAAGATTCCTTATTAATCACTTGCATTAACAATTTTCTAATATATAAAAACACTATTTAATAAAAAATTTTCGGAATAAGGATTTCGGAATAAGTAGGTAAGTTTTACAAACTTAAGTCAATATTCTGATTACTAAAAGTACCTAGTAAGACCAAAGTATGTCACAGATCAGTTATTTTAACAGTCTTGAACTACTGACATACATTCGAACCCTTATAAGGAAGTGTACTCAAAAGATTTGTTATCATAAAGTGCACTTTTGGGCAATTTTACGCTACAGGTTGAACAGGATCGTATTTTAAGGAAGCTTCTACGAGTATATAATAGGTATTATATCAATAGGAATCTTAATGGTTTAATGTTAAACAGTTTAAATACTATTTATTACTGTAAGTTCTTCTTATCATATTCATAAAGTTTGTGCTTAGAATTACGGTAGTGTCTAATATAAAACTGTTTAAGGCGCCAACGAACTTAGTCCTAAGTCTTTAATTCTTGAATCAGACAAGTTCCTCACTCAACAACTTTTTTATCAAGCTGGCTATCAGAAGGGAACGGAGCTATCTGAGGATATCTGATCGGGTGAGGGAGACTGAGATAAAATCATGTGGAAGGCGTCACGAAAGCCGCCTACCGATCGTGATATCAATATGGAGTACTATACAACTGACACATTATCACTGAACAGACGGCCGATAAAAAATCTGCATTGTGCGCACCTTAAGGGGAGCAGGGCGCTGGGCAATGGACTCAAATAGACGCAGTCGCATCGCATACGAGTTTTTTTATACAATGTTTACGCGGTACGTACAAGAAATACTATCACACAAGTTTTCTCCGAAGGAATGTGTTTGACACAAACCTAGCTGGTGGTATTAAACTAAGAGGAAAAGAAAACTCACATATTCAAGAATACGATGCAACTGTGGTTTGCAATGACGATAAAAAAGACTCCTTATCCAAGCCAAATCTGGGTTCTGTTTGCAACCTTTACAGAGAAGGAACGAGCATTGATCACCACGCTTGCTCATTGCCCACGTTGGCAATTTCCTCACTATATTTTCCTTCACCGTTAGATTTTTTGAATATAGCAGATTAACGTCCCCCACTTTACTAATTCAGTACTTAGCAAAGAAAACCTATACATACAACTACTTAATACTTATGTATGTAGGTTTAGAACAAAAACGGAAACATCCTGCTTCTCATTCCACTTAAACGACGCATAAATATTCTGCCATCAAATGCATGGTTAAAAGCAATTAAATGATGGCTTTGTTTATCTATTAATAGTCACGACTAGAGGGCAAAGAGAACTTAACGATCCCAATTTAACTAGCAAATAGGACCAGCAATAAAGGTAGCAGACAGGCCATTACTTCGCCAGATAAAATTTGACTTCCAAATGCAGTGCTATGCAAAAAAGCAATTTTAGTCATATTTGTGGGAATTGGTATAAACGTATGCAAATCCATCGTTAAATTTTAATTGATAGTTGTTTATTTTTGCCTTAATTGCAAAAAATAAATAGACCTGTATTTCGGGTTTTGAACTATAAAAAATCAAACATAGGTATCAGAAAATAATATATTATCCTCATTGTATGTGGCACTTTATCTATAAAAGCGCTTCAAGGTATTTCCATAAATTAGGACAGTTTTTTTCATTTTACAATATGGATTTCATTATGAGGGAATGATACCTCATTCCCGCAAGTTTATATCATGATCTAAATCTTCTTAAAAACCTCGTTAATAGTTTCTTTCGAAACAAAGCATCGTGCTGATTCATTTAGGTATGCCTTATGTTCATACCAGATATATCTATAACATAAATAAAGAGATACTCATCTGTTCTAAATTTCGTATTTTATGTTGCTATTCGATTTTAAAATTTTATATTCAGTAACTTTCGAATGTCCTGTTTTAATCCCAAAAAGTATTGTTAAAATAATTGGCAATAAAACGATGCGATGACACCTAATTTGCAAACTCACTATCCATAAATTTTAATTACCTAGCTACATATAGGTACCTACTTCATTAAAATTCAGTGATTTGTATTCACCAGATATCTGTCTCCATTAAAATTGTGCTTGGAATTACATGAAAGTTCTTGTAAGATGTTAATGGAATTATGTAAAGGCCGGCTTACACGGTTCCGTCCGGATCAGGTAGGTGGCGCCTACAACAAGCTCTGCACCGAGCCGTGCCGCATTCGGACTCCACATTAGCATAATGCAGTACCGTACTTTATTGTACTCAATTTCACTTTAATTTACTACGTTAGCAGCTTCTGCGGGGTATTTGAGTTTATGTTCACGCTTGCCGAGTTGTCTAATAAAACAATCAGCACATAAAATCTGATTAAATATTATGTTGTTAGGGTGTTGCTTTACACTAAAACCAATGATACTTAGAAATAACTCACATTTTATTAGTTTGAGCCAATAACGGACCTTATAGTAGGGTTATACATGAAATGAACAAAATGTATAGCGACATAGCGTATAGAGAAATTTAACAATCATGGAACACAACAACTATGGACCGAATTTAATAATTTATAGATATTCTAAATACAATTTTTACAGATGATCATACTTAAATTGTAAAAATGATATCTGCAGTTAAGATTGAACAATAAATCCGATCCGTATTAGGTGCCTCTCTGCCTTTGTACTAGATCTATCTAAGCCTTCAACGGCTTCAACCACAATTAAAAGATATCTATCTTAATGTAGTTATTATACTTGTATATCTCTACATTATGTAACATTCTTTTCTCTAGTAAAGAAAGTAATGCTACGGAATTCTTTATATACAATTGAATCATTTGATACAACCCACGCGCTATTGTTGTTATGTAAAGTTACTATTATATTCATTCAACATTCTGAAGTAGTAAAACGTATACCTACTAGCGATGTTTGAATGCAAATTGATATCATTCAAAGCTAATGGAAATATAAACATAAGTAAATACATTAATTTTAAATTTGCTCTCGAATCTTTTGTGTATTACTTATAAAAATATTCCGGACATGATTGTTTCTTTATGATTATTACGTGTAATAATCTGTTCTTTAATAGAATTACCATCAACAAAATAATATATATCATTATAAGATGCTGATTTTCCACCGATACCTAATCATATGTCATACTTACATTATAAAGGCGATATTTTACCTTTTCACGACCAAAGGGTTGATAAAATTTGATCAATATTGTCATTTTTGTGGAAAACCGTGGGTAATACTACAGGGCGGAACTAGTATAACATAGTTTGGAACATGATCCATTTCAATTTATCAACTTTTAAGAAACAATCATGTTGCAAAAAGACATTAGGGAAATTAAATACATACTCATTCTACTCGAGTTTCGACCATGTCCTAAGACCGAGAAACTTTAGACACGCACACAACTAATTCATAGAAATATAGAGTTGCGATTGTTTACAACATAATGTTCTGCGAATTCATCCGAATGTCGCTTTGATTTATAAGTATTGCACCGTTGTAAAAGTAATCTTAAATATCACGGTCTCTGTGACCTTTATTTGTAAAAGAATTTCCATTTACACTTTTATGTTTCTTTGTTACGTTCCCAACTTACATACAAATCAAGTCGCTATTTTGCACATACATATGCAGATTTTGTCTGAAAAGGTATGCAGGAATTTACAAACTGAATTCTTTTTCATAAATGATGATATTTTTGTCGTGTTTTCATCCTGTTGTTAATCATTTAGATCTACAGATAAAGATATTAAGTTGCCTCATTTATAACTATAAATGCTTGAGTTTGTCGCGTAAATATTAAAACTTATTCCATTGTGGGTTCTTTAAGGTAAGATGAAGCAACAATGCCTATATTTTGATAAAATTTGTAACTATTTTGATTGATGACAGATTTACACATAAGTACATTATTATGTCTCGTTAACTTGATACATGGCGCTTGGTGATAGTTTGAAATAAGATTAAGGGGGTTTATTTTCTAAGACCAAACAAAACATAACTCGGCACGACGCAGAATTTCGTTCAAGAAACCCGGTTCGTCAAATCTTTTTTGTGATCTGATTCTCCGGGTAGTGTTTTAGTTCAGGTAGTGAATAACATTTATAGTAAGGTTGACTGCACGGATAGCCGAGTGGTATAGGTCACCACGCTAATTACCACTGTGTGCGACGTGCTGCGGGTTCGATCCCCACATGGGACAAGCATTTGTGTGATCCACAGATACTTGTTCCAAGTCTGGGTGTTCTTTGTGCATGTGATTTGAATGTTAGTGAAACCCCTGCGACACAAGGATTAAAATCACTCAGTGCGGGCGTTGTTATAAAAAAATAATAATAATAAGACAAGGCCTCTCTTAACTCTACACGTAACAGCACGTTAACCGTATTTTCTTAGAGAATAAGGCCCATGGTCTGCTAGCAATGGTAATTCAACGTCTATTTGATACAATGATGAGTCGAACGTCTGCAAGAATCAGGTTGAGGTCGTCAGTTACAATTATTCCAGAGACTAGCTGGACCAAATATCAATCGATTGTGAAAGCCTAAGGGCGCCACGACTGCTCCTTACAGCAACCATTTCCATTCAATTAAATGTAAATTTATCGAATACACGAGTTCAATTGTTGCACTAATTGCGAGCTCCGTTCCCATGAACTGTAAGATAACCTTTTGGTTTATTTATAAAGGGAAGAAGATGTAACTGCCTACCGGTATCATTTTTCATTCACACTAAACCAGAAAGAAAGTAATCTTCAAAACAATATGTCAAAGGGACTAAGCAGAAAGCTTAAAACGTGGGCGGAACGTGGGACGGTATCAGGTAGCACCGTTTAAATCACACAATCGTATTTTTATGATATCCAAATATTTGTGTTTGCGTGATGCAATGGTCAATGAGTCAGTTTAGAGCACCATTAAATTTTGCCCTAGTTACTTTGGTCACAGCAAAACGTTTTGTTTCGGGGATTATCCAGCGGCGCCTCTACACGTCGGCCTAAATACCAACTCCGTATATTTGTTCCGTCAACACTGATTAGTCATGAGGCGTACTTGTGATGGTCCATGAAATTGAAGGTGAGCCATTAATCAACTGGCAACGATACAGTTGTGGTTAGTTACGGTATTCCCAATGTACAGCGTCGTTGACCAATTCTTCTGCTTTTCGTGTCAATGATCCTCAAATTCTGTCTGACTATGATATTTGCCTTAATTGATTACTAAGTAGACAAATATATACTGACTGGCTAATGAGTTAACGAGAAGGCCCTTGAAGAAAAAACTGGCAAAACTTTAGCTAGGAAACAAAGTCGGAACTAACATTTATTGTAATTAGTTGTGTCATGAAACATCTGCGGATACCGACTAAATGGAGTCGTTATGGTATGTAAAGTGTGCTCATATCTTCCGGCTGCAGACCCTGTAAATGTTCAAAGTTAATAATATCTGGATGTTGTACCGCATCACTTACGAAAACCAATCCTATTACTACCAACGTATAAAGGTGCTACCAATGTCTAGTCCCACTGGCAGTAGACGGACCGTGTAAAATGGAACGTGTTATAGTGAAGTCGATGATAAACTATTTTGCTATCTGGTTTAAATGCAGTCAGGAATTATTAGTAGAATCGGATCAAGGCTCGATCAAAATCGAGATCTAGAAGTGACTCAAAGCGCTTAATCCAGTTTACTAAGAATCATACACGTCAATTGGTAGATAACCTCATTAGTAACAAAACGTAGAATACCATCCTACAAGTGATGTAGCAGACTGTTCTATGAGTCACACGAATACACTCCGATATTGCAAGATCCACAACAAAATTACGAGCATGTGCCAAATAATATAGGTTAATTTAACAAGCCTATAGTAACGTGATACTATTTACTACAGCTATAATTGCAAAACAAATCATTTCATAACGCGTGACGCGGTGAACCAGAATTCGTCGAGAACAGTCTAATTGCAAGTGAGATCCGTAAATTACGGATCTCCGGAACAGTGACGGGACATTTCGCACAATAGTGATGTAACTATGACGCAGGCGCAACGAACAAACATTGCGATTTTTTTCTTATTAGTACAAGCAAATGAAGATCACATTCCGTGAAGTGAGTCAGTACTTTCTCTTAAGTCTTATTTGTTGTTGTAGCGTAATGATATATTATATGTAAACCTTTAATCTTAATCAATTCCACTTTATTGTATTGTAATTTATATATTTGTTAAATAACTGACTACTATTACCTAGATGCTTAATTATTTAAAGATTCAACGGCTTACTCACGCGCATTCTCGGGATCGCCCGACTAGTTTCAGACTCAATAGGACTCCTTCATGAGTTGACGTGGCGGCGACGGTGTCGCGAGTCAAACTGAATCTTTAAATAATTATGAATTCGTCTCACGGAAGTTATTATAAAAATATTAGATGCTTAATGTTATTCCTTATATCAGAACTGGAAGTATCATCGCTTTCATTCACACGGTGTAATTAGTTAGTAACAAATTAACTAACTAAAATTTAGATTATAGCTAATCGCAAGATCGTGTCAAGTCAAGGAGTTTCAAAAATAATGCGTTATAAATCAAAAGAAAATTAAAACCTATCTCAAATTGTACTTGTTCTCAACTTTCGCATGACCGCTCTAAAATGTATTTATTACAAGCAGGAAAAAAATTATTATTTTAAGGAATTCAATAAACAATATTGAAGTCAGCTTAGACGTTGTAAATAAATGCAGAAATTTCAAAATAAAATGTTCACGGAACTTTAATCTAGGACATAGAGTAAAAAGTTAACAAGTGATTCTGTGTCAGGATGTCTCGTTTTATAACTCTATAACTACATGGCATTCACATAAAAATAAACTCTTCTTTACCATAAAAAAGTAACATTAACACTTAAACAAACATAAACGAAGCTTTTCACTAATTCATTATAATGATCAGGTCACATTTTACCTGAAAATCCTTTTAATTTTTTACCGGATATAACACAATTTATTTATCTACTAAACTTTAGGAACTTAACGACTGAATTTATTGTACTGACATGACCTGGTGTCAGCTCTATAAATGGATGATGGTGACAAATATTTCCGGTAGTAGAATAGTAAAGTAGTTTTCGGAGGTAGATTAGTTTCCGGAGGTATTAGGTATTAGGTTCCTTAGGTAGGTACTAACTACCTAAGGTTTTCAGTAACCCAAGCACCCCACAAAATTATTGAATGTCTAGTAATTAATTGGTTAAAATAGTGCAAAATGCCGTGAACTTTCGGCGTAGAATAGCACCTCCCTCTCTCTAATTGTGGCCGGCGTTAAAAGCGATTAAGGAATATAGAAATAAGGAGAATGGGCAGCAGCGTTCTCCTAAAGAATTGAAAGAAAACTGCGGTCACCAGCCCGCTTGCCCAGCATGATTACCTTAATGATGGCCCACCTCAACACACAGCCTGGGGGCTGTGGAATTACGGACGTTATAATGGAAGACCGGGTGTTGTGGCCCAACAAGGAAGAGGCCTAGGTCCAGCAGTGGAACGCGACAGGCTGAGTTGATGGATTTAATATGCAAAAACTAGATACTAATGGTGTAGTCGCTCGCAAATTGCCCGTTGACAGCAATAAAGCTGTGATGTATGATGCGAAAATGACTTGTGACCTCCAACATTAGCAGACGCATACTTAACATGTTACGCAAATGATATAATCTAGCCATTACCCCGAATACCTGACTAATACCTGCTTACTGTAAATGTTAGTGGCACTTATCTAATAAAATATTTGTTCGGAAATTGGGTTAAATAATTAAAGTTCATTGAAGCTTTCTCTATTCTCGACTTTACCGTTTAGAACTTTTCAATGAACCAATTTATCAATGTTGAATTGCACTAGTTTCGGATCTTCAACCTGAGTATACAACAAATTACACCAAATAACGTATTTCTTAAATCAATTATTTTACCATTTTTATGTAGGTATAAGAGGATAGCATCATAAAAATAAATAAAGTTCACTAAACTTTAGAGTAAAAACTATAGAACTTCAAATATACCGTCACGAGCTATTTCTAAAATTCAGACTCCATTTTTTTGGAATACTGTATTCCAAAAAAATGGAGTCTGAAGAGGAGTTCTCACGATGTTTGTCTTCACCGTCTGTCAATGGTGTCTAAGAATAATTAATAAAGTACATATAACTTTGAAAAAGTTTTGATTGTACTTGCACGGGTTCCAACCTGCTACCATGCGCATGCGAATCCGGTATTTGATCTCTAGTCCAGCACGACCTTTGGCCTGAATCTTAGCTTGTTCTTCTCCAATAGGTATGTGTATCTAATCGTATAAATCTGCCTCAGTTTTTGGGGGTCTGGTACAGATTAAAAGCTAATTTTGCCTTTATTTATTGACAATAAAATTATCTTTATCAATTATTCTTAAGTACATAATAATTATGTACCTGTAAGACAAGAATAGAACAACTAACGATACTTGATACTTTAAATAATCTTTTTTTTAATGTAGAGCCGAATGTGCGTTAAGGTTCCTTCCTAATTATATCACCAATTTAACAATTATTCAACTCAACAATAATAAATAATCGTAATTAGTGCAATAAATAATTTTGAACAGTAAAAACCTATTTACGGAAGGCAATAAGGTAAGTAGAGTTTTGATTTAAAACGGGAAGTTTTGTAGAAATTATGTAATTACTAAAGTAATGAAAGTAGATAGATACTTAGATAACACTAAAGATCACAAAATATATCTAGATATAAATAGAAGTTCATAAAACGTAATTTTCTACAGCCACTAAGTAATAGATCGTGAGATTAGATCGATATCTTCCGATGATCGATAGTGCAGATCGGAAGAGACCAAGAAAGTGGGATAAATCGTGATTTTACTAATTATTGAAGTTACGTTATCCATTGCGACAAACGTTTGTCTACTTATTGCAAATACGAGAAGATTTATGGCTATTAATCAGGCTATAGCGGTAACCGTGTTTGTTTTATTACGTGATCGAATGGATAATAATGTGTTTATCTTAAGAAATTTGTTTCGTAATGACCTTTTAAGTGTTTTATATTAGCCAACGCTAATGTTTACCGCGACAGTCTCGGAACTGTGGCGCCAAGTCAGTATGTGGCTCATAACAATTGCAAGTTAACAACAATATTTTCGAATGCCTCGCGACTACAGAAAAAAAATAGCAGAGTAAAAATAACTTAACAGTCATACCGAGAAGTGTGAGCCAACCCATCAGACTCAAAGGGACAGGGGAATGAGTTGTAAATTTTCTAACATAACATTTTTCGAGTCGCGGACTATAAAATTGGAAATAAGTCCAGCACTAAAACTCGCCGCTCACAAATTAGTCAAGTTGACATGCTTGTGTACACTTAAGACGGGCCATTTCGCATTAATTTAATGGTTCAAGCCGTTGTTCAAAATATTGTAGGTAGACGGATCGTCGTAAATAGTTTTACGGGCATGAATTCATTTATTCTTATTTTACACTTTTTACCTCGTCGACATGTTCTTTCCAATGTCCTGCATTATTTTAAATTACTGCTTTTACTTAAAACATCTCTAGACTTTATTGTGGTATAAATTATTTGTAATGATGTTAATAGCAGTATTGATGATAGCTAGCTTTATTGCATTTTTACGTGTCGGTAAATTAGTTTTACACCAGCTTCGTGGTTATAAAACTATTGTCTTAGTAGACATTTTAAATTTTAGTCGAGTCACATATTCCGTGAATATAATTTTATTTCTATATTTGTTGAAAAAATACTATGCTAGCATGTTGGAATAGCCATTTGTTAAATAATATAGTCTGTTGTCTTGATTTTAAATTCTTTTTTATCTTGAGGTACCTACCTATATTAATTTTTTATTGTTCTTTTTAATAGCGCATGACGTTTTGATTTTATTTTATTTAATATTGCTGCTCGGACATAGCTTACGGTTAGACAAATTTACGTATATAGATCTAAAATAACTTAATAATGTAACGTGATTACACAACTGTTATTTATCCCAATAAATAAAATTACCTACTATTTATGACAGGAAAATCCCAGTCCAAAAATCCAAAGTTACATAAGTAAGGTAAAACCAATAGAAGTGAGACTACAATAAATGCCTTTGAATAACTTCAAATATAAGAATCTGAGTACCTTCATAGCCCATTCATCGGGTTTCAAATGAAGTTCGCAAACGTCAATTCGTTAACCTTTGCCAAGAGTTTACCGTACTCGCAGCAATAAAATAGAACCAGAAGCGGAAGTAATAGCATTAAATCTCTTGTAAATGAACGACGGCCATGATCAAGACATTCAATATCTATTTGCTGAACCCATAAAGCTTATTCGCTGTATTATATTTGTTGGATCAAATCGTTATAATGAGAAATGCGACGTCATAACCGCTTCGTATTTCCGACATCCCTTCGATGGCGCTCCATGATTTGCTCCATTGTATACTTTCAATAGAAGTTGTGTCACGGAAATAATTCGCGAACGGAAACGTCTGTTGGAATTCCAATATTGTTACATACAACGCAGATACTGCATGCAAGTTGAGGAAGCTTGCAGTTACAAGTATATATAAGTATATCCTCAAATTGAAACCTTTTTACTTTCATTTTGGTTGAAGATTAGATAATGGTTGTGGTTGGTAAAGCTTGTGTTGAAAATGAATAAAACTATTAAAAAATCGAAATAAAATTTTAACATAATTTTTACTAATATATATTTGATTGCTGTTGATATATATTTAGAATGAAAAACTGCTTGCCTTATATAAAACGCACCTTAGTAGGTATTTCCAGTAATAACTATATTCAATGTGCTTTGACTTCCTGAACATGCACTAGTATTCATTACACATCCTATTGAAGAGTCGATCTTTGACTTTGATAAATTATCCATTTAAGTGCTAAAAGGACGGACACTATTAAATTACATAGGCAGTAACTTAGATCACTGATACAATGACTAACGTATGATTAACTACCTTCATCGCTTCATGTATCTATTCACAGTACTCACTGAGTCCAACTATAAGTGTACTGAGTTCTTGATACTTGATTTCAACTGGTATCAATCTTGTACACAAATAGAAACAGTTTATTGGCCCGAGCAAGACTCGTTCTTTCTTAGATCAGGCGAGTCATTAAACAAATAAACATTTACTCTCTATACCTTGTCTAATATGTAATGCATGTACATTGGTCTATTGGCGTGTGACTGGTAGATCACTTCATTACTCTGTTCTTAGTATATCGGTATCACAATTTAAGACGTGTATGTTTTCTTTTCTAAATTAAAGTGCATCAACATCTGTTTTGTACCTGGACAGCATCACCTGCTTCGAATGATTACTCACTTGTTTACTATTAACTGTGATCTAGAACTTGTATCATATTATCTTCTTAGAAACTGTAGTTATATCTGTCTAGTATAACACTATAAATACTACTACTACTTATAAATCTATTTTTGGATGTTCGACGAATTGAAAGAGATTCTGACACAATAATTCTTAAGCTGTCAGAGTCTTAAAGATTTTCAAGCACTTAGAGCAACCTAGATAGTTCTTTATAGAACTTGTCAAAGTTACACACACAGTATGCAAACCTGTTGGTAACTTTTGGTAACTTTGTTCCAATGTGTTGTTGTTGACCTACGTTTCAAGAAAAAAGTTATAAGTATGTTATTGTGGTAATCACCGTTATGAGCTTCAGTTTAAAAAGGTGTCAATACTGGCGAATTCTCGGAGGTAAAATCTAGGTAGGTATAAAGGCAGTACAAAAACAGTTCGACAGTTCTTTAAAACCTTGCTAAAAAAGAGATAAAAATGCAAGGATCTCCAATAAGCAAAAATCCAGTGATAGGCATTCTATTTTTAACGATAGTAAACAATTCTGGTGTATTACCGGTACCTATTCGTCGCGTCGGCGCCGGCGCCGGACTGACATTTACTGGGGGACCTTGCGCCGAACAATTTGCGAACAATGAGAGAGCCTGTCATATGTTCCCGGAACAGGGGTGACCTCAGCCACCGACCTCTACACTTGCAAACGTGCAGAGTTACACAAAAGATCCATGTATAAATGAAATAGGATTGCTCGTGCATTGTTTTCATAGCGAGTATGTCTATCGAAAAGTAGATTGCGCTTTATTGATTCGGGATTTATGAGATTGTGTTTTGTTTTTCTATTTTTACTAAGGAAAAATGTTACGAATACTTACATTCTTACACTCTCCTTAGTCTCAGTCTCTAAGTAGTGTGATGATATATACTTATATGCATAGATAAGCTTAGATATTTCCATAATCTTTAATTAAGTATCGTACTTTCTCATCCGAATTTTATTACTTAAACTGGAATCATATGTCGAAAGTGAATACAAAAATACATCTGCTATGAACGTAGTACCTAGTTCGTTAAAAATACCTCATAGGCAGATACACGACAAATCAATTAACGCATTCACTAAGTGCAGTTGATTTTGATCCATGAATGGATTGTGCTGGTGTTACTTCTACGATTGATTTAACAAGACAGTATCCAACTACCCGTACATCTCTCACCTAAAGTCGAATTGCATAATGATAGAGCAATCTATTTGCGTGTATAAGTGTACATTAGATATTGTACGTTCCCTTGCAACAAAGTCTATAAGTACATAACGCACGGCGCACCGAACCTTGATCCTTAGGGTCAGAACTTTATTTCTGTTGTAAAGCTCGAACTTAAGAAGCTATTGTTCGAAATGCGTAAAACTATAACATTGTGTAAATGCAATCACATAAACAACGTGTCATACGATACATTCAATCTGCAAAGTAAATACTTCCTGTTTAAAAAACTTTTCCACTGTATGGTTTACTTAGAACATAAATCTTGTGTTACGACTAATCAAACGGCAGAAATCTGCGAAAGCTATAAAACATATTTATTAGATTTATAGGTGATTAGTAACGTAGTCATTGAATGACAGTTGTGTGTTTATTGTCTACATACTACATAATTAAATAGGATAAGCCAAGTTTCGCGGAAACAGTAGTTATCTTATATACAAACCACCCACAAATACATATATTATTTTGTATAAAAATCTTAGTGTTGAGTACCTACCGTACCTAATTATGTTCTATTTTCAAGAAACTTATTAACGTGTGTTGGAACAGAGAGTTTAGAAAAAAGCATACGTTATAAAAATGTTGCTGTAACATGAATAAAAAATTACCTAACTTATAATAGAATGGAAGGACCAATTAGGGTACCGAAGTACGCGCTGACCACAGGATGCATTCCCCTCTCACTAATGCATGAAAGTGCTCAAATTGGCGCCAGGGAAGTGCGTGAAGTCTAAGCTAATTTTGCACTGGAATCCACCACTTATGTATAAGTTAGTAGATTCCACGTACACATGCTACGACGATCGTTTCCCAATGAGGTAGACAAAGACCCTACATATTTATTTGGCTCTATTTGCGTTCTAAAACAAATTAGGTGGATAAATATTAAAATTTAATTCGCAATTAGTCACTAAGCATTCTAATAACTACTGCCAAATACTATCCTATCCTTGTTTAAATGTGCCATGGTCACAAAAACAACTTCGAGCTAAAAGCTCAGTGTGAAACAAATTGCTTAAGCCGTAGTTCCCACAAGTGCACGCCCGATTAGGTAACAATCAGCCGGATCTACAGGCTCATTAAAAGAAAAAAAGATCATATCGCATACAATAGAGCACTCGGCGACCGAAAGTGATAGTCTAATAGATACTCGTAATAAAGTGAGGCCGTGACGATAGCAACTGCTAAACTGGCCAGTCATTACTCATTACGGAACACTAGCGGTTTTCCTAAAACTGGTTTCTTCCTTTACAGAGCATGACCAGGACTAATATGTTAAGTACATTTGTCTTACTCAACTAACAAGTACAGCGCTAATAACAGAGTACTCTGAAGATAATAACATGACAGGGATTTCTAACGCTCCAGGACATCGCAGCTGCTTAAATTATTTCAATAAACAAACTTGAAGCCCAGGAAATTATACTTTCCCTTTTAAGTAAATTATCCAAATTATACCTTATCTCAATAAATGTGGGGTGTTACAACAATTCCATTCGGATACACCTGAGTGGCACTCGAACAACAGAGCATTCGTCATTCGCAGCGAAATTATAGGGAAACGTAGAACGGTGGCAGTTTATGTTGTTTTGAATAGCAAACGGAACGCGAACTTCAAAATTACCGCCATTTGCAATACATCAAGTTGTGCCGGCGGCGGCTGCGCGTCGCTCCCCGCCTTGCGGTTGTTTGACAAATGAAGTTGTTGTTCTTCCTGCGCGGCGCCGCTGTCGTGCGACCCGGAATGTCATGCGTGCGATACGAACACATCTTGACGTATTCTCGGCACACATTGACCACTCAACGTGATGAGAACCTGATGAATAATGTCATCTGCCGCCGTCTGCGGTCGCCAAACATGACGTTGATAGATCGTTCAGTAGCGAACACTTTATACTTAGTCGTTAAATAGCATCAATCCGTACTAACACGGAGTATCAGTTGAGTAATAAAATACGGGTGTCCTATTTCCGAACTTCTTTTGTGAACTAGAGCAACATTCTAACGGTTCTCACATTGATTAGTAATTATTGCTATATATGGTTTCGAACAACATCTAGCCAATCGTTTATACAGCTAAGTAGCGGAACAGTAGCGAGCAGCACCGCGGCAGCAACATTATACATAATTGGCGTCACTGACCTACGGTAAACATTGCGTCTCCATTCAAGGTCAACAGCCTTGATGTTTTATCGTTTCCAATAAGATGTCAGTATACGTAACATATATGTAATTTAAACAGTCCGAGTAAACTTTATGGAGAGTTCGTGTTTACATTTGTGTATAAGGTGTTTCTAAACCGAATGCAAAATTAAGCACGTCGTAAGTCTTTAAAAGTCACAAGGGAGAACTTTGGACTGAACTAAGGAAACTTGTTTGCATACTGTATTTTTTTCTTGACATTTATACAATCTTTTGAATGATTAGGTACTAAATCATATTTCTGGAAGCTCTATATGTCGGAAAAACATTTTTTTTATTTAAATTTTCAAAGTACTGTTACTTTTTTTTTATATAGAATGTTTCATATTGCCACGGCCTCTCCCTCCTTGATATTTTACACAAATTAAACCGTTTAACCTTGACCACACAACCTTCAAAAGCAGACGAAAATACAGACGTAGCCAAACAAAGGGAGAGATAAGGAATCTCCAGAGTCCTGGCATAAAATACATAAGACATTTACATACACAGGGCCAAGAGATGTGTCGAACCGATTGTTCGTACTATAGAGGATTCAGGTAAATATTTAAATCTTAAAAATACTATTTATTAAAGCTAATATATATTTGATTCCTCTATTTCCTTGTCTTTGTCTCATTTAAATGCAATGTATTATTTACACCCGCTTAAAAAAATACTGTCTCTTGTCTGTTAATAATTTCAAAACTGCGTTTATATTAATAAAACCGGCAAAGGATTCCTGTTTTAAAAAACTAAAAGAGTGCTCAACAAAGAACGTGCTAATAAAAAAACCCGGAAAACTCTTACATTTTTCGCGGTCATATGTCACATCTACCCGTAAAAATGTATTGTTTTGTTAGAGCTTTATTATATTTTTTTGTGTCCTTATATTTATTAGTAATTCCGGTTAAATCACAAAACTTTTGAATGTTAGAAACTTGTTAAGAACAATACAATATCTGAGTTCGTGATTCGTGCATTTAATTCAAAGATATTACTAATATTACCACACGATCGACCACTAATCTAATTAGTAACTTTATACTATTACATTCACTTCTATATTAGATTACATACTTACAGGTTTTGTGTATTTCTATCTAGATTCCGTACATTACTTGCTCTCAGTACTTCGTTGCCGTCGTGTAGAACCGCATTATGTTCTACTCTGTGACGTAACATAACAGACATTAGATTTTCATTCTTTTCTAAAAGAGACTTTTACGAACCTGGAACCTGCGCACCTTCCTTTACATTATTTAGTTTGTAGCCTACAAATCGCACAATCGATAAGCCACCTATTAATATAGTCGTAAACCGTGTCTAGATGTGCTATAAATATTGTTGAAACAGATGTCAGCCATTTGGGTCGTTGTGTATATGTAGGTACCCTCTTCTAAGACTATAGGTTATCTTGCCTGGAAAGCCAAACAACTGCAGGTACAGGGTAGATAAAATTTACAAGCAGAATTACAGTCAGTGGATTCAGTCCTTATTCTAGCTTGTGACCAGAGGATCATGAGCACCAGACCATGTGCCGCGGTATAGAAAGTGCCCTATTTTGAAATGAAGAAAAATCTTATGTCTTTTAAAGTTAGAAATATGTTAAATTGCTTCACAAATTTTCTTTATCACAGATCAACAGTATTTCAGAAAACGAAACGAAGTCTGAAAACCATTGCAACTATTGCGAGGTAATTCACCTTTGGAGAGCTTGGAGTAAGGTGTTCATAAAGTACGAGTAGATAGGTATTATGGCAGTCGTACAATTTACAGCTTTGATGTTATTTCATTAATAGCAACCCGTGTGTAGACTGTGGGTTAAATGCATTAGAATCGTATTAATGGAACAGTGGAACAGTTAATGTGTTTAATTAATTACATGGATGGTTTTGTCCGTTTGGTTTAAGACTGGAATTAACTGTACTTAATTAGATATCCTAGTGCCGTAGTGTAATAAATAATGAAAGAAGGTTTACTACAGTAGCTAAGCTACTGGGTACTTCACCTTAAAAAATAAATACAATGTACCTAATATGCACTCATGTATGTATAGGTACCATGCATATGTAATGTGCCTAACTTTATTTTTATATCTGGCGTAGGTCGAACCGCAGTCGGCATTTGTAAATTCAAGTTATATTCCGCTATAAATAAACGGAAAGTTTTTAAATACATCTTGGAATACAGACACTATAAACACAAATAACTGTTCATGTATTATTACGCTTGCACATAAAAGCGTTAACTTGGAATTAAAACAATATTTTTAGCTCACTTAAAAATAATAGCTCAAAGAGCATTACGTAATAATGATTCTAGAACAAACGAAAGTCAACGTGCATAGTTTAAAACAAACGTACAGATGATAGTAGAATGTAGTTATAGTTACTTGTTGCAAGCTATAAGACAACGGGCGACCCCGCACATGCGCACTTACCCTCATTGATTTTTCTCACTTTGACAGTTCCACCTATGTTTTGGACCATCGCTCGCGTACTAACAACAAAGTAAACAAGAAATGGCTTTAGATTTTTCTGCAACGTATAAATTACTAGTTTTAGGTGATTCTAATGTAGGAAAAACGTGTATTGTGCATAGGTATTGTGATGAGAGATACTACGACATATACATATCTACAATAGGTGAGTAAATGTATTTATATTAAGTTGTACGAACCTTTGTCAGACAGGTGATGCTGTTTTTGTGCCGTTTTGTAACTAACGAATCACGATTATATTTTATATTGCGGATGTAAAGCGGGGAACAATGGAACATGTGACTTGAAATAGCCATTTAAATATTTATATGCTAAGGACTTCCCTTTCCAGACCATTTTACAGTTAAGAGTTAGTGCCCTACGGGCTCTATTATGTATACACAATGGAAAAACCAGTTCTAACATCTTATTTCAGTAAAGAAGCGTAATACAGGAGCTATCGACCACGCTAGACATTAAAAATACTAAAATTTAAGTTAACTTGTCAGTTTTGACAGAGTACCAATAAACTGTTAAAATATTTAAAGTTTCTACGTGTCAAATGGCAAGGTAGGTACTGCATTTTTATCTGCAAAAATTTCAGTCACTGTGTCGGAATTTGGGTGTTTATATATTATGAAAATTGTGATTAGTTTTTCACATTTCTTGTTACAAAAGTCAAAATCAGAAGAATAGAACAGCCAAATTCAAGTTGCTAGGTACTACATAGGCCTTTAACCAATTTGAACGCTGAGTCATTTTACAGTTTGTGTATTTTGTATCCAATCTGGTAAGTAAGGGCAGATTGTTTATAAAAGCCTGTTCCCGTTAGGGATTTGCCAGCTTCCAATTATTTATTTATCAAAATCGTATTACTTACCTACTTGCGTTGGGCCAGACGGTATCGACCAGACTCAAAGCCACCTAAGTTGTGTGTATCTGCACTACATCAGATCTTATTTTTTAAGAAAGATAGTACCTACCTACCTACCTACTCCTACGTGATATTCATTGAAGAATTTATGATTTTCAAGCAAATTTTTATGCAGATTATCACGTTTTTATTTTAATAAAGGTTCATTTGGATTTATTTCTAAAGTTACCCTTAAAGTTTACGGTCTTAGCAATCGAATTTAGCCCGCTAGACCTTGCCAAATTTGCAACTTTAAGTTTAAGTTAGTTTTAATGTCGTCTGCAAACTGGGATTAGGCACGAAATTCGAAAGACGAGGATTAATAAGGCAATTGATTGTACTATGTATGTAGGGATTATTTCCATATCTCTATTATCTTTTTTTGGTACTTTTTACTTAATTCAATATGTTCAGTGACGTCAATCATTCAAAACCTAATCCTATCTTTAGATTCAATGACGGCTAGCATTTAATTATTTTTCTTTTCTAGCGTCGAGAACTTACTTTTGTTCATCTGACCGGTGAAATTTAAAAGAGATTTGAGAGCGTGGGCGGCCAGACGTAATTCAATTAGGGCGATGTTCGTTTACTTACCCACAGAGTAACATAAATTGTATAAGCTACATCCATTATTAAACCTTTTTAGATATTAATCTCATCTAGATAGATTAGTATAAAAATCCATATACCAGTACCTAACTCGGTCGGGAAATACCATATGTCTGAGCGCTATATACCTATATAGATACTTTAGGTAGGTACTAATTCTCCTATAGTAGGTCAATCACGATCGGACGGAGTAAATTGGAAACAAAGCACTGCGTGTACATATTTGATTAGCTTGGACAGGACAATGATCCCAAAGTGAGATCAAATTACAACCCGGATTTAGTAAATTAGAAGAATGACAAGTGGCTCTTTATTTTTTCAAGTTTGAAAAGAACAATAATAGTAGGTAATCATGGCAATAATCAGCAATATTTTTTTTAAGGTGATATTTTTTATACATTAATCCCACAGAGTGCTTTATTGCGTCACATTGAATATAACTTTAACCAACACCACTTGCTGACATTTCCAGGCATAGATTTCAAACAGAAGATAATAAACTTAGACGGCGTGCCAATCAAACTCCAAATTTGGGACACGGCTGGACAAGAGAGGTTTCGTACACTCACAACTGCGTACTACCGCGGAGCTATGGGCATTATACTTATGTACGACATCACTAATCTGGAGACATTCAATCATCTGTCATACTGGCTAAGGAATATTCAAGAGGTACGTACGGTAGTCCACTTAGAAATCTTACATGAATAATGTAGTAGATACTCACTGACCTATCTATCCAGCAGCATATTTCATTGATATGTAGGTACAGGATATTTTTAATGTTGATCGTGAAGAATGTGTTCCGTTAGTTGATAAACGTTTCATTGATGTGTTTGATTTCGATTTCTAAACCGACAACGATAAGGGAATGTTTATATATAAGCATTGTAGATATAAGTATCTATTTGATGGATAAAGCCCAGAAAACTAACAATGCCTTATATGAGGAGTTCCTTTAAAGTTTAAAGTAAAAAGACAACTCGTTTCTATTAAAGTTCTAAGTACCCGATGCCGGCTTTAATTTATAAGCTCTAGGTATTCTAACATTTAGTATTTATTAACTCTGGCTACTACCACGGAATGCCAGCGGAAGTGACACTAATGATATTGTTCGTTTTGTTTTACAGTATGCATCACCCGATGTGATCAAGGTATTAGTTGGCAACAAGTGTGACGTGCATGAGAACCATCGAGCAGTCCCCAAAGAAAGAGGCCAAAAGGTAAATAAAATTCATTGTTTTATGTAATACATGAAAAATGCTTGGAGAGGATAAGCAAAAAAATTATTTCTTCGAAAAAAAAGATAACCGTTTCCTTTGATTAATAGAGGAATAGTTACTATAATTATTTTTTATGACTTCTCTAGTTCTTGTTTAAGGACTCAAGGGACTAGGGATTCCATATAATGAAATTATACATTGTTAAGAGCAAATAAAGTATTGAGTACAATACAGCAGACGAGTGTGCGAGCCTGAAAAGAGATACAAGTCAGTTTTCGTGAGAAATAATAAACATCATCATAAATGGTGGGAGAAAAAGAGACGACAGTATCTTGTATCGCTTTGAAGGCTCGCCAAGATACAGCGGCCCTAGAGTATTTTAATTATATCCCTTTCCCTTGTGTAAAGGTAAATATTTAAGTACCCTTAAAATTGTAACATGGACAGATTGGAAAGTAATTTAGCTAAACAAAATGTACCTTCAAGATTTCAGGTATTACAATATTATCCTGCACGGAACCACCATTTTTATCTAGTCTTCAACATGTTTCAGATCGCAGATGACTTTGATATGCCGTTCTTCGAAGTATCGTGTAAAAGCAACATCAACATAGAAGAAGCGTTTTTGACGTTAGCCAGAAAAATTAGAGAATATAGAGAGACCAAGGTAAGGTTGCAATTTGCAATATAATTACACGGTAAAGATGTATTGATAATAACCGTAGAAGCAATATTTAAAAACGTTGGGTACAATTATTGTAGGTACGCTGTACTTCTGTTCTTAATAAAATTGCAAATAGAATATGCCGAAAATTCAATTCAATTTTCTCTACAAAAAATGCGTATTAATTTATCTTTTTTTTATTTTTATTGCTTTTATAAGTGAATATAAATAGACAAATGTTGAGAAAAAACACTATTTTTAACACTCATGATATTTTTAAATCTCTTTTTATTATTTAAACTAATTAAAAAAATGTTTAAAAAAGTTCTGTCTTGGACGTCCGTGTGACCGTATGTACGGATCCCGTATCTTGTGGTCACGTTACCTATATAAAAACCCAACTCGATAAGTGAAGTCACTTATCGAGTTGGGTTTTTATATAGGTTTCAGTATTTTGAGGAATAGAAGCCTATTTTATTTTCACGGTATAATTCGATGTACCTACTGTTTTCTTATGATAGGGATACGTGAATCAAACCAGCGAGTTGGGCTAAGACTGTTTTATTCTCTCACTATTCATAGTACCCACATAAACATTAATAATTTTATTTCATGCATACCGACACCTACTTTAATTATAATTTACAAATAATCTAAATTTTTGGTAATTAATGAGATTATGAGGCGTGCAATTTTGGATTTCCAACTATTTTCTATTTTTTCAGGCGGACGCATTCGAGCTAAAGGAAAGAGACAACGTAATAAAGCCTTCTGAATCGGAGACTGATGTGTCAAAGTGTAGCTGTTAGCCTCATCACCTATGAAACAACACCTTTAAATAATGTGGGTAAACATGAACCGGTAAAATAAAAGCCTTAACATAAAGTGCACCTACGTATATCCTCGACTATTGAATATTACAAGACATCGAAGAACTAACTAAATAGAGTCATGTACCCTACTAAATCTAGATAGACATACTGCCTACATTTTTCTTAAACTACATCTTAGATAAACATAAGTAATAGATAAATATTCGAAACAATGTCTGTAAAATTTGTTACAACAGTAGTCAATTAAGTACTTTAAGATTCATCATCAAATCAAATACCTTGTTTCGTAGTACCTAGTTACTAAAGCTAATAATGTTTATTAGTTCCTTGTTTCTAAATTTTCATAAATATAGATTCATTACTTTTGTAACAAATTTAATTGATCATCAAATTAGTAGGTACCTACGTACTTACTTAGTCAGCAACGTAAGTTGATGAACACAATCAGTTTTATAAAACACATAAATAGACTTAGTTATACTATTACTAAGGCTAAACAGCTGACTATACATATTCAATTAAGGCAATTTCTCATTGGCCATATTTATTGTTATTTCCTATTCACACACCACCAAAAATAACTAAATATGTTTTTATTTATATTACAACCTTATTAACCCCCTTACCCTAAACTGTTGTTTTTTGAAAAACCGTGAATCAAATTGTAACGTAGTTCTTTGGTAGGAGGGTAGATGTGATCGCTTCATGCATTCTATGTGCGCTAACTTGCGTGTACTTTCTATGGCATTTTATAATATTGCACAGAAAGCTAAATAAAATCTCATAGATATTTAGAATTTTTTATTTCATGTTTCTTTGAATCTCAACAAGATGCGATAAATAGACCAGCTGGAAAATGTTGCAGGACCCATTTTGTTATTTGTGAAGTTTGCATAGATAAGTAAGTTAGACGTAAATATTAGCTTTAGATTTCAGTACGAACTCATTATACTCATAGCGTTATTTCGATTTTTCGTAGACGTGTAATCTAATTGCGGTAAAGTCAACTTTAAGGATGTTTGTAACTTAAAACTTCACAAATAAACATATGAATTACAGTATTAAGATATCGCAAGAGATCACAGGCAGGGAATTAAATTAAAATCCGAAGTAACGTGTCCTTGACAATAAACTTGGATGTATCTAAATCCTAGACCCTGGGGCCTGAGGAGAAGCGATTATTTATTTATGCCATTGTTATAAACATCTATTTATACCTATCTACCACGCTTACATTATTATTATTGTGTACTGGTAACTCTCACATGATATGGTCCAATGGTCAAAAAACGTTGGTAGACATAACAATTTAAAACAATTGAGGAACAATCTTTCCGTAAATGGCAAAAGAAAACTTAAAAATGCACGATATCATTTAAAAAAAAATCAGCGAAAACTACACAAGATTTAGACCGGTCTTAATTAAAAGTAAATACGATGGAAACAAGCTAATATTACGGCAGTAGGTAAAACGGACACACGTTTATCAATATCAAGGCAGGTGCTATTTATCTCTGTTTGTTGCTAGTTGAGTTATATCTAAAGAAGAAAAAAACTGCGGACTCAGTGAAGGCCTTTAATGCTGTAGGTTTAAATGTATTTTGTATAAAGCCCACGCGACTATCAGACTTGCTCAGCAAATATTATAGACTCAATAAAAAGCACATTATTCTAACGAATTTAATAAAAAGATATTAGGAGATGTTTTGTAGTAGATGCGTTTGTTGAATAGCATTTCCATTTGGCGTAAAGTTACAACTAACGCGATTATATTGGAGACTGCTCGCTTTAGATGTATACTTTGTTGATAAAGCATTTTATGCTAAGTTGTAATGGTCACTTACAAACAATTTAAAAAATCTTGTCAGTCAAATGTTTTTTAGTTACTAGTTGAGGGCAGGCCCTCTAGAGTTAACTGCTGGACAGTATAATAAAAACCGCATTGGATAAAAATGTATTCAGTATGCTTGTAACATTCTAAACTAAGTCAACAGGTACTTTTAAAGTTCCTCTTAACATGATTGCTAGATTATGTTCAAAATATCTTAGATTTGTTTTGGCCCCTGTATTAAAAAAACCTCATTTGAAAAAAAAAACCATAAAGCGCTCTATTTAATTTATGAACACAATGATCTTGCAAATAATAATAATTCACAACAGCCTCGTGAGGACCTACAATTAACCTTTAACCTTAATAGCATTATTTATTAATTTCTAAATATACGCATGGTAGCTTCAATCTCATTATCAAAGGTACCATGACTAACTTTTACTACCTAATACGTTACCTAATACGTTACTACCTAATAGCCTGTTTTTTATTTTTAAGAATTTGTATTAATATAAGGGACCTACCACATTGTACACTGTCTTGGGCAGATGAAGGATAATGCGGTGTAAAAATTTGTCAAATCACATGTGCTACATTTAAGTCTACATTACCATGTAGGTATACTATATAGTTACAGGATTGTTATAGAAAGATAATCAATAAAAAGCAATTAGATAGAGTTTTACTATGATTGCTATGTGGTTTGCTTAGAAATAATGACAAGTATTTCTACATAGTTTGGTAAATTAACAAAATAATGTAAGATACGTTCGTGCAGAGACTTTATCATACATTCATTTTGACTTCACGTTACTATGAATTGGTAGGTACCTGACTTCCATTATACACCGGATCACAAACCACAAGTTTTTTGACAAACGGTTATAGGTACCTACTAATGTACCTAGGTACTTATTTAAACGCAAAGTTTTTTTGTACAACGAAGAAAAATCATGTTATTATTTAATCTGGGAGAAACACTTATATAGGTACATTTTTAAATCAATAGGCGCCAGTTTTGTTAGCGATATTGTTGTAAGCTTTTATACGTATTGATTTATAGTAACAAGATTTTAATAGAATTAAGTAGGGTAGGGCGGGGCTTAAAGGTCCAATTTGACTATTTCGAATAATACTGTGAAAACTGACTCTACTATATCAAAATAAATAACACTAATCAAACAAACAGTTATCTGAGTATGTTTGACTCAATTTTCAGTTGAATTATTATAATAGAAATATGTGTTTCTACAACTTTTCTAGACCTTGTCGTCTGTCCCTTTTTGCCCCATAGTAGGGGCAAAAAGGTCCAGTATTTAATTTATATTTAAAATCGATTTTATGGAACTAAAACAATATTTGGTTCAATAAAATTCATTCGTTTATTGTTATTCCAAAAACAAAAAGCTAATAATATTTTAAACTAACCAAAAACTTTATAATAATTCCAAGATACATATTATTTAAAAAGTCTCTATTCTAAAAGAAAATATTTTTTTAACAAACAACTTTTTTTTTTCTAAATCGAACTACTTAATAATTTCTAACTTTGTTGAGCTTATAATAGTTTAATCACTAATCAGTCTCTATTGAAGAACACAATTAAACAAGACAGCACTATTCATTATGAATGTTGACATAGACTGAATTTAAAATCTTATAACTAATCTTTTAAAAACTTTCGACAAACAATATTTAAAAAAACAAAATATACTTCTTTAACCGTAATACAAAAATTAAACTCTTCTTTAATTATTAACTTCAACAAATTAACGTATTCAACATGTCTTGGTATCTCTATATTATCTTAATCAGACTCATCGTTTTCTGAATCATAGTTATTACAAACAAAGTAAATGCTACCTCTGTTTGAGATTGCTTTCTTTTATAGTTGCGCATACTGAAACAAAAAAGTCTTTATTAACCCACATATTAATGAGGGGCCAAAACGGTCCACATTGGACCTTTTTACCCCAACCACGCGTAAATATTTTTAGAGGTTATAACGAAATAACCGTTAAACCGAGCCTAAAACTAATAATAAATCGTGAAAAACAAATAATCACTTATACTAATAAATTATGTTTAGGTGTGATAAACGAAACACCACTGCTCGAAACTAAAAAGTAAAATGATGAAAAAATTTACTTACGTTAAAATTTTTAGATGTAGTCGTATATCTCCGGCTAGCGACGCTGCTTGACCGCCGGCGATGCCCCGGTACGCCTCCAGTGCTCCCTTCATTCCGCGTACATAGTTAGACCTCACGATATACCGCTAGTTTTTTAGATACTTATGGTGGACCTTTATACCCGCGGACCTTTAAGCCCCGCTCTACCCTACCTACAATACATTATTAGAGTACTTACTTATAAGTTATAACTACATATTTATTATCTGTGTGCTTTTGGGATAATTTTATCTTTAGCCGTGCTAGACATTTATTTACCAGAACCAGAATGACCCCTGGTTCTTGCAAGGCTGATAGCCGAATACCGTAAAATGCTGCAACTTTGCCTGAATTATGAAGTTTTTTGTTCGTACAGCGAAACCTATTTATTATTATGACTTTTAATGAGTTTACGACGGAAAACAGACCTTAGGTATATCTTGTCAGGTAAGACCCAAATATTATAAAATAATTCTGTTTTTTATGAATAACAAGCTCTCAAAGTCGCAGGCAAAGTTGTAGGAAAAAGACGCAACTTTGCCTAGAAGGATATCTCATTTTATAAAATGTTGATCATTTGCAGGATTTTTCTTCCGGGTACCTAGATGACATCTTGATGGTCCAGGCAATAACAATATTGCCCTATAGGTAATATATTTTTTTTCACAGCTAATAGGCAAAGTTGTAGCAGGTACCACAAACTTTCCATAGAAAAATATCGTTGACTGCAGGGTTGTCCTAAACAAAAACATTATTTTTTTAATACTTTTATTTTATTTCAAAAAGTAACGGTTTGCTACTTTTAAGATTAAGTATAAATCACAAATTATTACCACAAATTATGTGGGTAACAATACTAATTAATATGTTTTCGCAGCTCGGTTTCTCTTTATATTCTGTGTTGCACTTTGTGTAAAACTGTGTCTTTGTATGAAAGCGCGGGCCCAGAGTTCACCTGGCATCTTTCCCTTAAAAAGATATTCTTTTCCTGTTTTTTACTATACAGGATTAATTTGAAATTCAACGAGGTAATCAGGTGCATAAAACTGAACAACATTCCCCAAGAAACATAGGTCGAAATGTTAAAATTAAACATAACCTTTTCATACAAACATAAGTCACGTGACCTGTCACTTTGTATGAATTTAATTTTCAATTTTAAGATTTCGGCGTTACATGTTGCTTCGGGAATGTTGTTCAGTTGTATGCACCTGATTATCTCGTTGAATATACGCACTCTTTTTAAATTAATCCTGTATAGTTGTATACTACAATACGCAAATCTAAGAGAGTGAGAGGACAACCAAATTCAGCTGAAATTTGTACGTCTGCGATGTGGACTTCTTCCTCAACTGACAATTCTGTAGGTCTATCAATGCTATGTAAATTTTTGAATTTGTTGATATTGGGCCGGCGCGGCATCTCAAACTGCTTCTCTGCTTCTTTAGATGAAATAGCTTTAATTCTCACGAGATCTGTATTAATTTGTAACATTTCCTCTGAATAATCAGCATAATTGCGAGCTCCTGGTTTTCTCCAGCTTCGCTTTTTTGTGCTTCCCATTGTTCATACAACTGCAAAAAAATGCAGTTCAATGAAATCACATTAAAAATATATCATTAATGAAATCCGACAAGTGATAACCCTAGACCCAGGCAAAGTTGTGACAATCAAGTTTCCAAAACAGTGCACAACATTGCCTACTAAGTTATTTTGATGAAATGGTGTCCTTTTCATAAGAATATCAAACAATACGGGAAATATACAGTGTTTTCTTACCTTAGGACGTTATTTCTGCTCAGAAACACCTTTTCTCTACGTAAAACTGCAAAAGTTACAGGACACTAAAAAATTTAAACCACGCGCGCCGGTTTTTGTCGCACAATTGGCAGAGTTACAATGGAGGTGCTGTTGCAAAAATATAAAAATATGTTGCCCTAATAATGTAAAATTACTATCAAATGGTAGAAAATAGGAAAAAACTAAGCCAACGCGAAATATCGTAATTGAAACGAAAAAGGCAAAGTTGGGCTTTCTTGGCAAAGTTGCAGCATTTTACGGTACTAAAATGACAACTAGTTTGAAGCCACCGTCAAGTTTCATGCTGTCTCTGTCACATTAACATGTAAAGTAAAGAAATTTAAAATAAATGTGGCCAACGTCACCCTTAGGTATATATTGCTCCGAATCCAAAGTGAGAAGGCCAAGCACTTGCTTGTGATAAGGTATCAGAGACAACGAAAGTACCAAAAACACCTACATCCGAGACACTGTAGAAAGTGTTTTTTTTTTCTACATTGACCCAACCACGGATCGAAGCCGGGACTGAATTGAGCAGCAGAGCAGCCTGTCAAAAACCGGTGCCTAGAGTTTTAAATTGTCATTGTTAAACCTCACCGTTTTGTTATTTTCATCTCCAATGAGTCACTTTAGCTGTAACGTTTTTTACACTAGCACAACTAATCTAACACTAGTTCTAAAAGTTCAATGTATAATAAAGTTTTAATAAAAAAAAATTGTATTGTTTTATTTAAACAAGAAATTTAACACTTTTGTGGTATTTTTTTTTATACAGCAATGATTTCACATGTGCAGGTAGTAATAAAAAAACGAATGAGTGTAAAAGTCTTCCTTGAAATATATTCCATCCAAATACAAAAATAATTTACAGGTATTATGCACATATCACATAATATATCCATAATTTTCGTCCTATTACATTAAACTAATCTGCATAATGAGATATTTTTCCGTAATCTGCTACATTAATAGTAACATAAAAATTGTGCTAAACAATTAGGTAATAAATAATATTCCATGTTCTTAGATATTGAACTTTTTACGTCTCTTTCTTTGATCGCTTGTGACTATTTCCCTCTTAATTTCTGGTTTACACTTCACAGGCTCCTGGACTGTAGACACAAAAGGTTCACCAAAGTCTTGATCTTGTTGAGAGTGAGGTTCAGTTTTCAAAACCGGGACAGGGTTTGTATTTAACTCTGGTATTTGTTCTTGTTTTCTGTAATAAAAATATTAACAATGAAAGATATGCTATAATAAAAGAGATTTGTTGTAAATGTTTTGGAGTTTAGGAAGTTTTACTTACATATTGATTTTCTTAGGAGTATCATCTATTACTTTAGTGAAATCCATAGGCACCACAGATGATCCAAAGTTTTCTTCATATATCTTATGTTTTTTCAGATGTTTTTCATCATTATAAGCTATTGTTTTCAGGTGTCCTGTAAATTTTATACATATTGTTTAGTATTTTGTTTCATATCTGTCTGCCTTTATATTATTATAGTTATATATTGTATTTCCATGGGTAAAAACAATAGACTTTTTTCTTTAGATTTAGGCAAATAAATTTTCAGTAAAAAAAAAATTAAGTATAATTTTTGGATGTTTTTTCTTATTTAGAAGAGCACAGACAGTCAATAGCAAAAAAATAACAATAAAAACTTATTTATTGTAACAGTGTATGATCTCATTAGGTATAAGATTAGTTGTGGTTAACTTGACCAAAGAATATTTTTATTTTTACAATAAAAAATACTCACTTAGAACTATTTCTCCACCTTCACATTTATATTCTTCTATTTCTTCATCTTTTTTAATTAACAGTCGTCTCAACTCACTCTCACTTGATCGCAGATCACTAACAGTTTTCAGTAACATATGGGTTACTTTATGGAAAAGCTGTAATGTTTTAGATTGTTTATTTTAAAACATATTTTTTATAGTATCCAAGCCAAGTTATGAAAAAAACTATCTGGAGGACTAAGTTTTGTATTTAAACACAATGTTCCTCGATATTTAGGCGAACAAGAACAAGACAAGAAAATGTAAAAGAGATGTTTGTTTTTATGAAATATTAGTTATTACTTAGACATTTTGACTCTTACCAATTCTTCTGAACCTTTTGAGAGAACACATTCAAAACAGAAGTTATATCCAAACCACATTGTCATAGTGATTTTTAATCTTTCTCCGTTTTCTTCTTTGACTACATTCATTTTTTTCAACTTCTCAGGATTTGATAGTAAAAGTAAACCTTTTTGAAGAAACTTTTTATCTTGTTCAAGGCCATCGGTGTCGAGTTCTAATCCAAAATTATTATCCTAAAATAAAAGAATTATAGTAGTTCATATAAAATATGTTCTTTAATTTTAATGTTGAGGAAACATTTGGTTTTCTTACCTTCAATTGCGCTAAGAATGCTTTTTCAGAGTAGATTGTAGTCCATATAGTAATATAGTCAGTGATACATATTTCATACTGTAAATCTTTTGAAAACAGAATGTAAAATGGGGAATCCTGAAGTCTTTTCCACATTGTACTGGTGTTTAAAATTTTACGTCTATATCTTTAAAAAATAATACTACATAATAGTTCCTTTTCGTGTTTCTACTTTGTAGGTTATTCTATTATATACATTACCAAACATCTCAAACATATTTTGTGAGTACTGTATGATTTATTACTGTTTTTTTATTGTATCACTTATTAAAAAAAAGTACTCTGTGATTGTATTTGTGTAAATTTTGTATCTTGTCAATGTCAATTGTCAAATTGTCAATTTGATACATTGATTGTAGGTAGTCAATACAAATTACACTAAGTTACAAACCATAGATAAAAAAGGTACTCTGTGATTGTGACAGGATTCAGGATTGCTTAGGCCGTTTTTTTATCCTTAGGTGACTCAACCACTGGTTAAATATCCTAACTAATGGTATCAAACTTCGGTAGAACATGTTTAATCAACAATTTTTATTCTAATAAATGGTTAAATAATTAACTTTCCATCTTATTTGATACTTAAACAAACAAAACGTGTTTTACCGAAGTTTGTAACCTTTAGTTATCATTTTTAACCATTGGTTGAGTTAACTAGTGATAAAAAAACTGGGTCTTAGATGAATAATTAATAGGATTGTGATACAAACAGAGAATGTAAAGGATTGATTATTTATTCAAAATCTAAAAATATTTTTATTTCGAGTAGAACTTTTCAGGTACTTTCAAAACGTTAAATGACGCTAGTTGCGCGGTTCCAAGGTGTCATTCCTATGGAGAAGAACCGGCAAGAAACTCCAAAGGTTACTCTTTTAAAAATGGTTTTATGTATAAAATATAATATTTATATATTTATGATCAAGTGGCTGTCATGCTGTCCCTGACGTCCTGTCCATCCATAGATTTGAGCTCAGATTATTCGTAGAAGCTGTGATTTAAGTGTCCATCGCCTGTGTGTCACGTGTCAAATTTTGACCAAAAACAAACCGAAGGTACCCAAGTCGAAAGTTCAAAGGTTGTGTTGTCAAAACCTAAAAGTATGGTCTTGCGCGCACAAGGGACTTTTGTCACGGAGACTTACGTCTCTTCTTTACGGCCCGTTCACAGCTTCGGTCTTAGCGGCGCGCGGCGCGGCGAGCGGGGCGGCGTCGGTGAGCGGTGCGTTTTGCACGCCACGTACCTCAGAACTTCAGAAGCATAGAGTATTAGTGTTCTGTGTTCAGAAGCGGTTAGTTGCAGCGGCCGCGGTGGACGTATTTAGGTAGTCACATCGTGCTCAAAATCATGGCGTTATCAAAATTATCCCTTCTAATAAGAAGGGTTTAGAAAGCAGTACATTTTTAAAACAAGACATTCTTAATATGAGAGGAGTGCACGAACTAAATAAAGATTGGTATTTAAATGGCGAATTTCGAGACCTATACGAAGATTACAGAAAATATCCTGATAAGTTCTATGAGTACACAAGAACTACTGATATGTTTAACAAGTGTTTTGCTAATTAGGTATCTACCTACTGACAGAAAAAATGAAACTTTAGAAACTTGTCAACATTTTACCTACATATAAGTACATACCAGTTATAGTTTTCTTAACATAATAGTAGCTTCGTTTGGTAGGTACCTAGGTACTATGTTTTTGTGTTATCGATTTAAATTAAACTTACCAATATTCCGGAAAACATTGTTTAATTTCTTCCCACAACCTTTTTATGATATTTTTATATTTATGTTGGGGATGTTTTGACATCCATATAGGTGGTCGATTTAAAATTTCTGTAATAAATGCCTCGGTATCCATAACCGCCACAAAATCGTCTATATTTTTTTCATTTTTAATTACGCCGCTGAGTACGTCACTTCTACACCGCTGTCCATGCCGCTCCGTTTCGTGGCGTCGCACTCATTCGCTTGTACTTTTGTTCCTGCGGCTCCCCGCACCTACGCTGTAGCGATTCACTCGGATAAAACCGCGCGCGTTTTCGCTATGAGCGGCGTCTCGTGGCGTGTTTCAAGCATTTTTATACTTTTGATCTTACCGCTCGCCGCCCCGCGCTTAGCTGCCGCTCACAGCGGCAAGGTCGTAAACGGGCCGATAAAGTCCATGTAGATGCGCGCAATTAGTGACGTGACTTTTATTGTTCGCTGACCTTCGGACAAGAGTGACGAAACTGTCGCCGATTGTCTCTACGCCCTGATGCCCTGATCAGTTTTCATAGCAGTGCGCGCACGGAGGGAGGACAAAATTATTGTACTTCCAAGCGCTCACTCGCTCAGTGCTGCCAGGATGGATTGATTTAGTACAGTATTTGGTAAAACAGTCTGTCGTGCGATGAACTTATTGAACAATAATTATGAACCAGCGAAGAAAATATTAAATATAACTTTTAACACAACAATACTAATTTAAAGAAATAAGTATTATATTCTTTAGTTTCTTTAAAAATGTGTAAAACAATGTTCTGTAAAATTAAATGAAAAATCGTAGAGAGAGTAGAGCAGAGTTACTGTTGTCTAGTGTGTGTCTGTCTTTTAATTATCTGTGAAATGACGTGATTGCACGTTAGTTAGGCAGGTAATTTCTGTTTCTGTCTCATCTGATCTGAGCGATGATCTTTTAATATCTACAGCTATATTATTTTATCGATGGTGGATTGATTTGCAACATCTGATAATTTTCTTTGCTTTTGTGCTCCTGGTTCCTAAAATTGTAAGTACTTGTATAGTTTCTTTATGAATGCTCAATGCGCTTATTTTGTAATCAGTGCAGTTTTACATTATGTCGACGACTGCTTTCAATTTTGACTTGTCTATTCTATTCGTTTGTTTCATTCTTACGTTAAATGTATTTTCTTTATTTAAGACTAGGAAAAGATGCAATTTCAGTGATATAAGTATTTAAATATAATTACGAATATGTTTGATAGTTGACCTCTTAGGTAGGTAGTCTCTTTATTTATTTCTGTTTTGGAGTCACATCTGATAAAAGTGTGATGCAGAAAAGGTCCTGAGTATAAAATTATTATAATGTTTTTTATAGTTTGTTTAATACATATACACCTAATCATTTTACAAAGTACATAAACAATACTTTACGTGATATCTTTTTCCGGAATTAAGTAATAATAAATAAACAAACCAGTGTCTTCTGCATAAAACTCAACTGCATTATATCAGACTTTTTGAAGGTAGGAAACTAAATTCAAGGAATAAAGTCATTCTTATTCTTTTAATGTTAATTGAAAGTGTTTTTTTAAGATGTCTGGTGGACACAAGCATCGTTATAAAAATGCTGGGCTAAGTGCCGATGAACTCCGTCGGCGGCGTGAAGAGGAGGGTGTGCAACTGCGGAAACAGAAACGAGAACAACAGTTGTTCAAGCGAAGAAATGTTAATCTTCCTGCCCCTAATGCACCAGATATCGCTCTGCAGGTAATGCTATTGATAAGTTGATTACCTACAAACTTTGAATACTATAAATTTGCATTCTTCTTAATCTCTCTAATCACCGCTAATGAGACATAATTGATTTTCTATTGTAATGCGGCGACCGGTCGCCGTTCGGGGATGAATAGTTAATCCATATTGCATTCAATATAGACTAAGAAATTGGATTAGAGAAATAATATTTTTATATTAAATCCACCATAAATGTTTGTATTTAGTCACCATGGGAGTTGTTGGGACATGTCAGGTCCAAATTTCAAGTGATTTTAGGGTGTACCAGGCTCAAAGAGATTAAACTAATATTTATCTTTTTATTATAGTTACTCTTAAGTTATACACTGAATTATGTAACTTTATTATGGACTAAAATGGTAATTTAGTTATTTCAGTGCCTTATATAAATTTCTGGTTGAAAGTCACCAGTTATTTTTGAACATATTTTTTCAAAACAATAGGCCATAATTTGGCCTTAATGCTGCTATTTTGTTTACCTGTTGATCTTTGGGTTATGGTATAATTTTTCTTCTTTATTTCAGGATGATATCAATATATCCCCATCTGATGACATCTCCCCAGCAATGGTTGCAGCTCTTTATGGAGATAATCCTCATGAGCAAGTGACAGCAACACAGAAATTCCGGAAGCTGTTGAGTCAAGAACCTAATCCACCTATTGACGAAGTGATACGGACTGGAATAGTTCCTAAATTTGTTGAATTTCTTACTAATACCACCAATCCAACATTGCAGGTAAAATAAATTTTAGGATAAGTATTTTGATTAAATTTACACTTGAATTGTATTGAGCCTTCTCTAGAACACACATCCTTAGTATATATAATATCATATAATTATAATACACTTCAATTCAGATGCTCCAGTTTGGAAGGTCTCGGTCAGATTATGTTATTATTAGTAATTTTGACCATTTCTGAATTTAGGATTCCAACTTGACAACAACTGAAACTGTTCATAAGCCATGTGATTGGTCAAGCATTGTCACATACTGTCAAATGATTTTTTGATCAGAAATTGAGATATTTACAAGTTGAAATTCTCAATTAAAAAACCAGGTTATTGTTCCAATAGAAATGGAGAGAGGAAAAAGCTTGGAAAATAACTATATATTAAAAAACAATGTCCTCCACCGTGTCTGTCTGTCTATCTGCGTGTTCATTATAATCTCAAAAACTACTGCACCGAATTATCGATGGATAGACTGGTTTTCGAGGAAGGTTTTAGTATATAATTTGTCTAAATTGTATTAGTCCAGTTTTATATAAATTTGCTCAAAAACGCAGGCATCAGTTAGTAAGTAATTGATAAACTTAGATAATAATTAAACTGGCTGCCTATTTGCAAGTTGATATAATATATACATATAATGGAATGTTTTAGTTCGAGGCGGCATGGGCGCTTACAAACATAGCGTCGGGTTCGTCGGAGCAGACGCGCGTCGTTGTGGAGTGTGGCGCCGTGCCGGTGCTGGTGAGCTTGGTGGCGGACGGCGGCAGTGATGACGTGCGTGAGCAGGCTGTGTGGGCGCTCGGCAACGTGGCCGGAGACTCGCCGCGCTGCCGGGACACTGTGCTTGCTGCAGGCATCTTACCGCCACTACTAGAGTAACTACTATTTTTTTTTACATTCTAGCATATTGGGTCGCCCATAACTAGTGTCTTTGTTAACCCCTCGTGCTGAGCTAAATGCTTGTCTCCGGGGTGGGTTCACGTCTGTAATGCAATGGGTGAGTTTCGAACCAAAATTCATATGATTGCAAGTCCGGTCAGTCTATCCATTAGTTTAGCTGCTAAAAAAATTTGCCAACTTTATTTTTGTTCAGACATTCTTAAAGGGATTAACTAACAATTGTGTCAGTACACTTCAGGTGACTACGCCAGCCTCATAGGTTCTTGCTACTCTCTACCACACATTTAACTCTACATGGTTAACCACTCTACATTTCACCTTAAATATATTATAATATTATAGGTACTTCATATAATAATAGTTACACATTACCCTGATCTGTTGTTTCTTTTCTTATTCTCATAAATACATTCTTATAATTTGAAATTTATTAGTGCACATCTTAAATCATGCATTGCATATCCTTGCCTAGGTAATGTATTGACTATTATTCTATAAATAGCGTACAGACTTGTTATTGACTCTCACGTATATGTAGGGACCAGAACTTAATGCATATTAAACAACCTATGATTGCCTGGTTGGCAAACTAATAGATGAATTTATAATTATATCCAAAATGCGCAAAATACTGCTTTTATATTTTGTTTCACTCAAATCAAAAATAAAATACCTTTCGACTGATACATATATGTTGTGATTTGAGTCTTCATAAGTTAGTCTTAACTAACACAAATGATTGACAACATTAAAAGATGCAGTCTTCTGCCTAGCCTTTTCCCAAGCTATGTTCGACTTCCAGTCCTACCGGATTTACTTAAACTTACTATATTTTACATGGAGCGACTGCCTATCTGACTTCCACAACCCATTTCACTGGGTAATACAGTATCCCATAGTAAGACTGGTTGTCAGAATTGTAATGACTTAACGACTGTCAAAGATCACCGTATGACGGTTGGTACCAACGGCTTAACGTGCTTTCCGAGGCACGGAGGGGTCTCGGGATGTTTACAAATGATCACCCATCTACGGGCTAACTGCGGCGAGCGCGGCTTAACCTTAATTATCGGTCAAACCTTATACTTCGCCACGAGCCCCTCAACATTAAAAGATTAGTATTAACAGTATTAAATAATAAATAATTAGTGCATAATTCATGTTAGAATAAAGCTTTAGAATGGTCAACAACAGTAGGATAGTATAAATACACTAGACAACAAGTATATTTAGAAGTTAGCCTTCACCTCTCTGATGAATTACGCAATAAATAAGTATGTGTCATTTTCCGTTGTAGGTCAATGCTCGGTGCATTACGAATTATTGTTTGATGGTTAAAATGTCCTAGTATTGAAAATACGAAATTAACTAACATTAGGCTTGATACTAAAATTGACACAGATGATAAAGCATATACACATAGATGGTTTATTGCCAACTTAAATTCAGTTGTTTTGTACAAACAATAAAAAATATTTTATATTTTAGTTATTTTGATATGATTCAAGATCTTTACAGTTTGAAATATTCTTTTCAGGTTATTAAATAAATATACCAGGTTATCTATGACCAAAAACGCAGTTTGGACTCTTTCAAATTTATGTAGAGGCAAAAATCCTCCTACAAACTTCGAAGCTGTTGCTCCAGGTAAGTTAAATGTAACAGTGTATTTGTTATGTTCTGGCAATGGTTTAGAGTTTCTAGAAAGGTTCTTAGAACCAAACATTCTGTATTATAGTCCATATTAATGGGATGTTTGTTGTTGGTGTAAAAGGTTTTGACAGCCATAGCGCGAGAGAAATAGGAATGTGGCATACTTGATGCTTTCATCTATGATCTGACCAATTCTGAAGTCAGATTATTATTTGGAGTTTGTTCTGTACTCATCGTTGGCCTTCCTAAAATCTTCTTTTTATTTAATTGTGGCTAAGTCGTAGTTTTATATAGAAAAGCACATTAATCCGTAATTTCCTTTTACGTTTTTTTATCCACTATCCAATGGTGATTTCTCATTTCAACATGTACTATCAAAATCCTATCTTTGGACAACTATTGATAGATTGGTTATAAATGTCGTTGTTTAGCCTTTTAATCAAGTTTTGTGTTAATATTTCAATATACTTTCAGGTATTCCAGTTTTAGCACGACTGCTACATCACACTGACGCGGACGTGTTGAGCGACGCTTGTTGGGCTCTCTCCTACCTGTCTGACGGACCAAACGAGAAGATTCAAGCGGTTATTGATGCAGGCGTCTGTAGGCGACTGGTTGAACTTCTTATGTAAGTATATTTACTTAGTATTCTACTTTAGTAGTTACTACTAACGTGGGGTCATTAGGGAACTAAGCAAACTTTTAAGAAAACCAGCTGTCGTGATAACAGTTCAGTGGTTGTACAATTGGAAATGAATTTTCTTGCTGCAAGTTCAAATCCAGGTGTAAGTATTCAGTTTTTTTTTTTACAAATTCAAGTATTTTGTTACTCCAAGTTCGAATATCAGTCAAGCTAATAGCCCTTTTTGTATCTTTTAATTCAAAATCAGATTTTTTAAACTTTTTGTTGTGTGTAAATACATAATTATATGCTTATTTGATTTTGATAGGCACAACAAATCTACAGTGGTTTCGGCGGCGTTACGAGCCGTCGGCAACATCGTGACTGGCAACGACGCTCAGACACAAGCCGTGCTCAACTGCAACCCGCTGCCCAACCTGCATGCATTGCTGCGCTCCAGCACCGAGGCGTTACGCAAGGAGGCTTGCTGGACCCTCTCCAACATAACTGCTGGAAATGCTGCTCAGATACAGGTACAATCCCATTTTATATTCCAATTTATCTCTGGTTTACTAATTTTGTACAATGTTTTTGTGTAATACATAAGACATGCAGTGGTTTCTTAATGAGAATTTCTACTTGCGAAGTCTCAAACTCTGATCAAACAATCGGGTGTCATTACTCCACCAATCATGTGGTCTAATTAGAGTTCTCAATTTCGAGGATCGCAAAACGGCGGGTTTAAAGCAAATTTAATTATACCCATGACATACAAAAAACAGCTGATATTAATAGTTTTTTTTGGTTCCTCTGAATCTTATTGTCAATTTGATCAGTTGACTAAATGTGATGTTATAAATAATAATACATTCCTAAATTAAAATGTTTTGATTTTAAACCAATATAAAATTGTAATCCCTCTCATGTTTAGAAAAATAAGGCTTTATTTGAGAAAGCATAGATAACTTGCTAAATAAGATCTAATAATTTATTTCAGGCGGTAATTGACGCTAACATTTTCCCGGCACTGATTGAAATTTTAAGACAAGCTGAATTCAAGACAAGGAAAGAAGCAGCTTGGGCGATTACGAACGCTACTAGTGGTGGATCTCATGACCAAATTAGGTATTATATTTGTCTATCTAGCTTGTAGTATGACTTAATTTATAATAACTGGCTGATGGTCTAAGAGACCCTGCCTGCTAAACCGGAGATAGTGGGTTCGACTTCCACCTGGGACAAATCTTTGCATCACGAGCATGAGCATGATCATTTGTTCTGTCTGGGTGTAATTTATCTATAATATGTATTAAGAAACATGTAAATATGTTTATCAGTTGTCTGGTTACCATAGCACAGGTTCTGCTCGGTTTGGGATCAGATGTCCGTGTGGGTTGTCGAAAGATATTATTAAATGGAAACAGCTGTTTGAGTACCTAATATGAGTTTGTCTTACGTTCACGCGATCGACACGTTTTTCGCGAGGTTCTCCTATTGGTTATGAACATGGAGCGGGCCGGCTTTCCTGAAAGCTATATGTTTTGAACATGTTAATGGCGTGAACATAATTATATTGAATATATTCCACAATTTAGTAGTGATCAGGAGTCATTGACATTGACATCACTTTTATCTTCATTTTTTATTTTTTGTTACGTGTGGCCGATAAGATATGTTACAGTTTCGATTCCGTAACGTTATTGTATAAGACCTTAAAAGCAAACCTTGGAAGAAATAACCAAAGCCAGATTATGGAGTTTCGTGACGGTTCTTCGAATAGTTAGCTCCGCGTTCGATTCTGATTAAATTGATGAAACTTTGTTGTTAAAAATACTCGACTCCTATCCCGGCAAAAAAAACATTTTTGTACATGACTTAGGTTGATATTAGACGTGCAACATAATAGAGAGAGGAGAAATTTCAGTCTCGGGTGACATCTGGAAAGTTGGCAAAGCAACCGGTGCGTTGAACCAGTAGTCGAGGGTTCGAGTACCGGCGGGGTTTCAAATTTTTGCTTTTTATTTGGAATCCATTATCAAGTAATGGTTCCGCATGAATGTATAATAATGATTGATTAGTATATCCTATAAAGATATAAAAAAGATATGATAACATTGTGCCAAGTAAATATCTAAAGTGCACAATACTAAAAAATATTGTCTGACTAATCTGTTGTTATAAAACATCTTATCTATGCTTATCAGACACTATAAACTGATTTTAGACTAAAATCTAACATTTAGGTATTTTAAAATTAAAATGGATTGGCCTAACATTTAGTTTTCTTTTGTTATTCAGGTATTTAGTTGAACAGGGTTGTATACCGCCCTTATGTGACTTATTAACGTTAACGGATGCTAAGACCGTTCAAGTGGCTCTTAATGGAATAGACAATATACTAAAGGCTGGTCAGCAGTCTGATCAACATGACAATCCTTATGCTGTCCTAATTGAAGAATGCTTCGGTAAGTATCTGAATAACTATAATTATTTTGATGATTAAATGAGTTCTGTATCTTCAAACCTATGAAAACAGAAACGGCAGTAGAAAAGTATTTCCGAGTAGATTAGTCGAATTCTGAAGCGGCGGTACTCTAATGGCTAGGGCTGCAAACTTGCGATCATATTTTGGCCGGTTTGAATCTCACCCATTACACTACCGACGTCAATATATTCATAACACCAGCATTTTGCTTATAAAAAGGGTTATCAATAAGAAGTGACTAATGTGCGACCCACATTTGTTGGGATTATTACAATATTTATAATCAAGAACGGATGGCCCGATTTTAATGATCATTGTTTTTTATCTATCCCGCATAGCAGGATAACTATCAAAACATTGAACTCTTACGCAAATGGAAGCCTCGGGATACTGCTAATAATAATAATATGATAAATATTTTTATTAAAACTTATTGTTGATAGTTTTAAAATTATTATTGGTTTTAGGTTTGGATAAAATTGAATTCCTGCAGTCACATGAAAACCTTGACATCTATCAAAAATCTTTCGAAATTATCGAAAACTATTTCGGATCTGAAGAGGAAGACGGTAGGCTCGCGCCGGCCGTGTCCTCTACTACAGACCAATACCAGTTCAGCACCGACCAATCGGTGCCTATGGGTGGCTTCCAATTCTAACCTAGGCTTAATATGCTTCTTTATATTGATGCTGACTGTGCAGTAAGTATATTTATTTTGACCTCTGTATATACCACACAATTGACAATGTGCGAACAGTTATGTTGCTTTAGTAGTCCCTATTGTACAAAAGGGATTACCTAATTTTTCTCATAGATGTATTTATTCATGTGATTTTTCATATTCATATGTAATTGGCAGGTTTATTTATTTATGACCTTTATACAATACCTTCACAATGTTGCCAGATGTATTATAGTGTACCTAATCGCGACGACCCTTGATTCATAATTTTAATCGGCCATAATTGTTATCATATTATAAGATAACTAGCTGTTTCCCGCAGCTCCGCCCGCGGTCTAAATTTTTTTTCATGTAATTGAGAATTTTCTTTACTATAAACCTCACGGAGCCCGAGACCTTTCCAACGAATGCAAAACCGTGTAAATCGGTTCGTGCGTTCTGGAGTTATAGCGTCAGGAAGGAAAACCCGACTTATTTTTATATAGTAGATATTGTCAATTGCGACTACATTATACGAAATGATTTGCAAATTAAGTAATAATTCATGAACATCATAATAGTTACGACCATCACCCAGCAATCTTGTAGCCTTTTTAGGTGGATTCAACATATTCATTAAGTTTTTAAAGTTTTAATTCGGAAAATAATGATTGGATGACTCAAATTTCTTTCAAGAATAATACTTTTTTTTTTTCTTAATATGTTAGTTGAAACCAGCTACTGTGGCAATATTGTTTTCTCATATCTTGGAACATTATTCATAACATAAATAAACATTAACTCAGCTTTGTATAGGTGTATAATTTGAATGTTTCTGTAGCGCTATTTATAGAGTCAGTTATGTTAATACTTAGTTTTAAAGTTTATTATGTAAGTAGAAAAAACATTGAATTTTGTTATGAGCTTATGTGTACATCTTTCTTATTCACCAAAATTGTTTATTTTGATATAGGCTAAGTTCATATGTAACGCGCGTTAAAGCACGTCAATGCACGATCATATTAAGAGTTCGTATGACGAGCACTAACGCGCGTTGCGAGAGTAGGTAGGTACGTGTCACAACTCATCAGTCTGGTTAGGTAGAACTCAGAAAATAGTTATTTGGTATAGAATACGTGCGTGCAAGCGCGCGCTCAACTAAATAGCAAATTGACCATATTATTATATTAGTGTCAAAGCGTGAATCAACGCGCGATCGCCTGCGTCTCGACTTTTTCTCTGAGCGCCGCGTTAACGGTACCGGAACTCATGTATTCGGTGTAAGGAATACAGGGTTATTTTTTATGGAGTGCGTATATTCAACGAAGTAATCAGGTGCATAAAACTGAACAACTTTTCCCAAGAAACGTTGGTCGAGATCTTAAAATTGAAAATCAATTTTTGATACAAACAGAAGTTAAGTAGAATATACGCACTCCATAAAAATAAAGGCTCTCTAGACGCGCGTATTCAAAACGCACGTCATAATTGTTGCCATCTGAGTATAGCCTTAGTGTAAACTACAAAAGAACATATTTATTATCAACCTTGTAATTAACATGCAAAACTAAGTATTTTTGGTTTGGCTCGGTATTGACGCTATTTGAATTGATGTAATAATCAATATATACAAACATTTCAAAAACATTTAGTTCATTATAATGTTTATGTAGTGTTTTCTGAAGTTTATGCGAATGTTAGGTGTCATGGTCACGGGCAGACAGTCAAGAAAACGGGCAGTCTGCCCGTGACCATGACACCTGCAAAGCCGTCGAAAAGTCGGAGCTTAAATCAAAATAAACCGCGATAGAATCTGTTTAAAAGTAGTTTTATTTCAATGTTTATGTAGTGTAACCATCTAACAATAAATCTGATCTTGACTATAGATAAAGTATTTTTGCTTTTTACTTTTTAGTTTCAAACCATTTATTTTTGTATTATAATTGAAAATTAATGTTTGTAACCTCCTAAGATCATGCTTAGATAGTACAATCCGGCACAAACCCACACTAATTCATAATCTATGCTACCATTTTAGTGTAAACAAATTTAGAAAGAAGAAACCAAAAAGTATAATTATACTTTCAATTACTTATTATATTTTTGTTTGTCATTTAACTTTTAATGATATAATTATTACGTACCTAATTAAATGTTGTAAAAAATAATAACCGAAAAATGTTTACTCATTGAATCATTGGATAAACAATATGTACACAGTATAATTTATAAAATTACCTACGTGTTAAGTTTGTGTTCCAAAGTGTGTATTCATGGAAAAGTAAATAACCATTGTCGTAACGTTACCAATTGGCTCTAAAATACACCATATTTACTATATAACCTACAGTTCTTAGGACTCAAATAGAATAAAATACTACACACATAAATTATCACTAGAGAGTTTTTTTTGCCATATTCTGTTTTGACAGATACATCTTATTTAATTAAAAATCTAGAAACCTAGGTATGATCTTTGTCTTCCAACTTAGCATGTTCATTTCTTACGCAACTCAAGCTCAACTACCGATATGCAAGTATCGAATTTACATTATAAAATTTATCGATTATACTAAAATAATATTTAGATCACTTTTTTGTGAAAGTACCGACAAAATTACATAACTGAGACTATAAGGTGGTGTATAAGTTGATAACCCAAGATAACATTTGGCGATGACACGGGTACAGTTTCTGTTTAATAACTAGCAATAACAAAATACGTTTATCGTATCATTGGCTAGTTTAATGTGCTTATTGTATTATAATCTTCAAATTAAACGACATTTTAGTTTCGTTATCATGTATAACTTTTTTATTTAACTCCATCCGACTAGTTTCATCATTAATTTTCTAGAAATGGCTTCTCATTAAAAAAAAAAGAAAACTTCATGATAATAATATGTCTGTTATTATTCTACTCAAAATGCTGTGTTGTAATACAATTTTTTTTTTCCAGATATCTATGTGTATACAGAAGTGGGTAAAATCTACAACTTCGTTGAATTAACTGTTATCTGATCAAAATGTCTACACAAATGTGTATGTAATTATATTTTGCACCCATTACCCATGTATAGATTATTTTATTAATTTATATGATTAACAAGGGAATTCGCCTTCTTATTTTTTTACTGTAGATAATGGCGTATCTAGTTCATTTATTTTGTAGTATATATTTGTTGGCCTTCATGCTTTTGTTACTAAAATAACAATCCTTGTATATTGTTATGTGAAAAAATATCATTTCATAATGTATTACAGATTGGTACCAACACACTTAAGTAATTTTATTTAACCCTTTAGATTTATATACGATATATTTGTTACTATTCTAGAATATTGTTTTACTAAAAAATACTAATAACTTAGATTGCTTGAATAATTAATATTCCATAGCAATTGAAACGCCAAGCCATAGGCACAACGGAAAATATTTATTGGGTGATATAACTAGTGATTATAGGGGCACAAATAAATTATACCTCCGTGGTCGAGAGGGGCTCACACCGGTTTTCAAGGTGCCGCTGGCTCTGAGATCCCGGGTTCGATCCCCGGGCGGGTCAATGTAGAAAAAAACACTTTTCCGTATTGTCTCGGGTCTGTGTGTTTGTGCTACCTTCATTGTCTCCGATTCCATAACACAAGTGCTTTAGCATTTACATTGGATTCGGAGCAATGAATGTGATGTTGTCCACCATTTAAAGGACTTCAATTACCTAACTTAGTCTATCGCGGTACCCTGCTGGACATAGGCCTCTCCCATGTTGCACCACAATACCCGGTTTTCTTCCGCCTTCTGCATCCAGTCCGACCCAGCTAACTGACGGGCGTCCACTACGTGTCGATTCGCGGTTTCCACTCAAGGACTCATCTGCTCCAACGGCCATCAGTCCTTCAACAGACATGACAATCCACTGCCACTTTAGCTTACTAACTCTGTAATCTATGTCGCTCACTCCGGTTCTGCTCCAGTTAATCTCATTTGTGAAACTCAGCAGTATAGGCGACGTTTACCAAATGATGCACAAACACAGCACAAACGAATCCTCCAGTCAGTTTGTTTCTCGAAGTCTACCTAACTGTATAGTTTGCCCTAGGTCGACATAATACTGCACATAAACCTCGAGAGCCACCCCTTCCACAAATATCGATGTGGTCCAAATTCATTCCAAGCAAGCAAAAGAATTTGGCCCCTGTGAATTCATTGCTCCAAACCAAATGGTCCGACCTTCGATTTGCCGTGTTTTGTACTTCCACTTGGTATTAAAGTCCCATAAAAAGGTTGTAATAAGCCATACCGTTGACAGCCTGACCGATATCTTCGTACATGGCGTCGGCTACATCATCTGAGTGTGCCGAGGTCGGCGCATATACCTGTACAAGTTTAAGCGTGTACCTTTCATTTAGCTCCTACCTAGCTCTAGTTCTAGAGTAGCCTCATCGTTCGCAAAGAAATGAATCGCATTTCTAATTAATAAAAATAGTTAAGAATGTGCAATTTTGACTGCACGGATAGCCGAGTGGTATAGGTCACCACGCTGATTACCACTGTGCGCGACGTGTTGCGGGTTCGATCCCCGCATGAGACAAGTAGGTATTTGTGTGATCCACAAATGCTTGTTCCAAGTCTGGGTGTTCTTTGTGCATGTGATTGGAATGTTGTGATACCCCCGCGTCACAAGGATTAAAATCCTTGTGCGGGCGTCGTTTTTTAAAAAAAAGAAAGAAAAAGAATAACTTGTTTTTAACCGACCTCAAAAAGGGGAAGGTTCTCAATTCGATTGGTATTTTTGAACACTATAAAACTGCCCAAAGAGTAGTGCCAGATGAGGCAATCATTTTTGGTTTAAATAATAGGTATAATTAAATAGGTTTTGTCAGAGCAAGCGTTAAATTATAATGAAACTGCGTAAACCGCAAGGAAGAAAAATTCAATTCAAGAAAAAAGTAACATGCAACAATAAAAACTATATTTACAAAAAGTATTTTAGTAACATTAACATTCAAGCTTTGCAATCACATAATAATTTCACCATGAAACACCTAAATCATTAAAGTAAACAAGTGCTCTCAGGAATGCATGTTCCTGGTGAAGTGTATCCCAAAATTTCATTCTTTCATCAAAAGGATTTCTGCCCTTAGTAAGCTCTGATCCTATACTTAGGTAGTTAAGTTTGTCTTTGTTTTCAACTGGGTCCCAGGTAATTTGTAGCAGAGGATCATTATCATCAGGAGTAGGGTTTCTGAAAAAAGTTGTCATATATTTACACACAAGTTAACTAGTTACCTATAGATATAAAATGTTTTGATTAACCAGTCATTACCCTGTTTTAGCAAAATTTGTCCACATTTTGATTACTCTGCTCCTGGTTATTATTGAATCTCTACTGCCTTTGTAAGTGTCTGGATTTTTTATTTTAAACAGAAATGGTAGTTCTGCACAGTGACCAACTGAATTGAGAAAGTCCAAATGTTTTGGAACACTCCATTCGCCAGCATAGTTTATTATGTAGTAATATATAGGATACTCGGGAGCAACCTGACTGTGAAGTCTGACTGTTCTATTAACATAATAAGAAAAATAGTAATCACTTATTAACTGTAAATATTGAGTTCTTGTATCAGCCCTTAATTGTTCTTCACCACCCAAATAAAATTTCAATAACTGATGACCTATATTTTTTGATAACTTGTCTTCCCTGGCCAGTGACTTAGGCACGAGAAGACTAACATTCTTATTATACTTTTCATAGTCAGAGTAGAAATCTTCAACAAAGTATTGTAGTACGGCACCTTCAATATTATTACTACCAATAATCAAAGGTACTTTATTGAAATTACCAGATTTCATAACAATGGGTGGACTTTTTGTAATAAATGCCGGTTGCCCTTCATAGTCTAGTTCAATGCATGGCTTGAAGATAGCGTCAATAATATCAGAGTCAGCTGCTTTTGCATCCAATTGCATTTTATAAAATCCTCTTAAAATGTCTTTTGCCGAAATAGACCTTAACTCTTCAACAACTTCTACTTCAGTAGACTTTTTTATACCTAATATATTTGCCAAATCCCAAACTGGTTGTAAGGGGTTTTTAGCCAAAGACCAATTATTTAAAGCACTAACACTCTGTATAATGGCTTTGTGAAACAAACCAGTTGCCATTGGTGACAGCATCATAAGATGAACCATGGCACCCCCTGAAGAATGACCAAATAGCGTAACATTGTTTGGGTCTCCTCCAAAGAAATTTATGTTTCTTTGTGTCCATTTTAAAGCCATGACTATATCTTTAAGTCCACAATTTCCTGGTGCTGTGTAGTCATTAATAGAGAGAAAACCAAAGGGTCCTAATCGAAAACCGCATCTTACAAATACAATGTTTTGGTCATTAATTAAGGACGGATCACATATCTTGTCTTTAATAAAAGCATATGCGAAACATCCTACCCAAAACATAACTGGCATTGGCTCTTTGGGTTGCATATTGGGGGTTGATATTTCAATATAGAGGCAGTCTTCATTGCAACCTAATTCGTCTTTATCAATTAAAAAAATAGATTCAGGGGCATTTTTAGTGCAATCAATAATTTGATCCCATGGTTTTATAGGTGATGGTGGCTGTAAAATTTAAGTAATACATTGATTACAATATAATTAAAAAATAAACAATACAAAATACCATACCATTATAATTATATATTTTCATTTTGTAAGAATATTTTAATTTATTTGTTGTGTTGAGTATAGTATAATCTGGGTGAACATGACCTTTTTAAACCGATCAATCAGATTAAACCGTCTTCCTTCACGAAGTTCATAAAAGTATTCAATACCTAAAGTATTGATGTTCCTTGGTAATCAATAGATGTGTTTTACAATAAAAAAAGTAGTCATGACATATAAAATAAAACTGCATGTTTTGTAAAAAGAAAAAGTAACTTACCAAGAATCGTAAACAACCTGTAGGTGGCTTTGCATATGGGATACTTTTAAATCTATAATAACTTCCTTCTTCACTTTTGTCAATAAAGCCACATATTGGACCATCTTTCGTTTCCGCAATGCATTTTAAATCTTCAGGTATTGAAGTCATAGTATTGGATTTGCTAAAAAAGTTCATTTCACATTTGAATTAATTTGATTGAAGATTATGTTAATGTCTATTAATTATGATACATACATCGAAAACAAATTAATAAGTGCACTTTATTTCACCAATGCTACATGACTACACTGTTTAAGACTATAGTACAAAGAAAAAATTATTGAGTACTTAAGGTTTAATATAAATAAACATCTATGTAAAGACACAAATCTAACAACATGAATATCGGTATCTCTAAGCAATACTATAGTAGTTGTACCACGCGACCTTCACCACTTTATCACTTGAGATTTGATACGAGCATAGTTTATTATTTAGGTATATGAATAAATAAGACACAAACTTTAGAAAACTTACTTGAAAGTAGCTTTGTATACATCTAACAACACTTTTCACTGATTGTAATCGTACAGATTGTTATAATGCATTTACAAATTTGTTATGAATATTGTGCAATATTGATAAAAGCAGAATACCAAAATGAAATATTATTATCTAGCTTACGGAATGTTGCAGCAGGCCGATTACAAATTCTTTTGATAGTAAAGTTAGAAATCCTTAGTTTTTCTGACATTAGACTTTCGAGATCACAATTTAACACTATTTTTTGTGGGGAATAACTAATGTCAGGATAACGAATTAACGAGTCGTAATTACGTGTCAGTGTCAAGGCTTCGAGAATTTTTGATTACCGTAAAATGCTGCAACTTTGCCTGAATTTTGAAGTTTTTTGTTCGTACAGCGAAACCTATTTATTATTATGACTTTTAATGAGTTTACGACGGAAAACAGACCTTATATCTTGTCAGGTAAGACCCAAATATTATAAAATAATTCTGTTTTTTATGAATAACAAGCTCTCAAAGTCGCAGGCAAAGTTGTAGGAAAAAGACGCAACTTTGCCTAGACGGATATCTCATTTTATAAAATGTTGATCATTTGCAGGATTTTTTTTTCCGGGTACCTATGACATCTTGATGGTCCAGGCAATAACAATATTGCCCTATAGGTAATATATTTTTTTTCACAGCTAATAGGCAAAGTTGTAGCAGGTACCACAAACTTTCCATAGAAAAATATCGTTGACTGCAGGGTTGTCCTAAACAAAAACATTATTTTTTTAATACTTTTATTTTATTTCAAAAAGTAACGGTTTGCTACTTTTAAGATTAAGTATAAATCACAAATTATTACCACAAATTATGTGGGTAACAATCTGTGTTGCACTTTGTGTAAAACTGTGTCTTTGTATGAAAGCGCGGGCCCAGAGTTCACCTGGCATCTTTCCCTTAAAAAGATATTCTTTTCCAGTTTTTTACTATACAGGATTAATTTGAAATTCAACGAGGTAATCAGGTGCATAAAACTGAACAACATTCCTCAAGAAACATAGGTCGAAATGTTAAAATTAAACATAACCTTTTCATACAAACATAAGTCACGTGACCTGTCACTTTGTATGAATTTAATTTTCAATTTTAAGATTTCGGCGTTACATGTTGCTTCGGGAATGTTGTTCAGTTGTATGCACCTGATTATCTCGTTGAATATACGCACTCTTTTTAAATTAATCCTGTATAGTTGTATACTACAATACGCAAATCTAAGAGAGTGAGAGGACAACCAAATTCAGCTGAAATTTGTACGTCTGCGATGTGGACTTCTTCCTCAACTGACAATTCTGTAGGTCGATTAAATGAAATGCTATGTAAATTTTTGAATTTGTTGATATTGGGCCGGCGCGGCATCTCAAACTGCTTCTCTGCTTCTTTAGATGAAATAGCTTTAATTCTCACGAGATCTGTATTAATTTGTAACATTTCCTCTGGATAATCAGCATAATTGCGAGCTCCTGGTTTTCTCCAGCTTCGCTTTTTTGTGCTTCCCATTGTTCATACAACTACAAAAAAATGCAGTTCAATGAAATCACATTAAAAATATATCATTAATGAAATCCGACAAGTGATAACCCTAGACCCAGGCAAAGTTGTGTCAATCAAGTTTCCAAAACAGTGCACAACATTGCCTACTAAGTTATTTTGATGAAAAGGTGTCCTTTTCATAAGAATATCAAACAATACGGAAAATATACAGTGTTTTCTTACCTTAGGACGTTATTTCTGCTCAGAAACACCTTTTCTCTACGTAAAACTGCAAAAGTTACAGGACACTAAAAAATTTAAACCACGCGCGCCGGTTTTTGTCGCACAATTGGCAGATTTACAATGGAGGTGCTGTTGCAAAAATATAAAAATATGTTGCCCTAATAATGTAAAATTACTATCAAATGGTAGAAAATAGGAAAAAACTAAGCCAACGCGAAATATCGTAATTGAAACGAAAAAGGCAAAGTTGGGCTTTCTTGGCAAAGTTGCAGCATTTTACGGTACTGAACAACACAACAGCGAACACAGTGGTGAACACAAAAAAAATGTAAACAAAGAACTGTCACAGATTAAAATCCATTCCAAGATATTTTTTCATGTGACAACAAATTATTATAAAATATAATCATATTTATATTTTGTGTTATTACATATAGACCAGGGCAGAAGCCTTCAAAATTTGTAAAAAGTGAAAAAAAATTACAGTAGGATGAAACCAATTAGAAAAGGAAGGGAATATGATAAAAATTAAAGAAAAAATAAATTACGGTCGATCCGAGTTCGGGAAGGGGGGAGGGGGGGGGTTTTAAGGGTAAAAAATGGTTTATCTTGATTTCCAGCAAAACTACAAGTCCTATGGAAAAAAGTCAAATAGCAAAGTTGTATGTAATAAAAAGATCTACAACTTTTGTATTTACACTTTTTTCACATAACCTCAAAATGTATGTGAAAAATCCAAAAAACCAAGTTTTTGGTTTCTTATTTTTATCTTTTTCAAAAATATTTTTTTTTTTTTTTACGAAATTTGGTGAAAATTAACCTTTTTATGTCCCAAATACGCTGTAATTTATTTGATTAAAAATATTTATTTTTTCACCTTATTTTGAATTAATATAAAAAAAAACACCCTAATTTTCAATCGAAAATTCACCCGTCAAAATATCAGCTTTTTTCAAAAAGTATGGGGGTTTTTTGTTCGTTGAAATCTCTACTTTCTGATGGTGTTAAAAAAAATATACATTACTATAGTAAATGTTCTCAGAAAATGCATAATCACTATGTACAATTTCATCAAAAAAATGACATTGCTTAATTTTTTTTTCAGTTTAAAGTTTATTTATTAAATTCGAATTACATTCATGTCATAGAAAATCTCACAAAATGATTCAGATGAAATTCTGGATGAAGAACCAATGCAGACTGGAAAAAATTGAAGCAAAGACATTTTTTTGATGAAATTGTACATAGTGATTATGCATTTTCTGAGAACATTTACTATAGTAATGTATATTTTTTTTACACCATTAGAAAGTAGAGATTTCAACGAACAAAAAACCCCCATACTTTTTGAAAAAAGCTCATATTTTGACGGGTGAATTTTCGATTGAAAATTAGGGTGTTTTGTTTTTATATTAATTCAAAATAAGGTGAAAAAATAAATATTTTTAATCAAATAAATTACAGCGTATTTGGGACATAAAAAGGTAAGTTTTTACCAAATTTCGTGAAAAAAAAAATTTTTGAAAAAGATAAAAATAAAAAACCAAAAAATTGGTTTTTTGGATTTTTCACATGCATTTTGAGGTTATGTGAAAAAAGTGTAAATACAAAAGTTGTAGATCTTTTTATTACATACAACTTTGCCATTTGACTTTTTTCCATAGGACTTGTAGTTTTGCTGGAAATCAAGATAAACCATTTTTTACCCTTAAAACCCCCCCCTCCCCCCCTTCCCGAACTCGGATCGACCGTAATTTATTTTTTCTTTAATTTTTATCATATTCCCTTCCTTTTCTAATTAGTTTCATCCTACTATTATTTTTTTTGGTTTTAACAATTATCGGCCCTGGTCTAATAGTAATTAATAAACACAACAAATTAAAAATAATAGTCTCAGAGAATTATGTGCGAAGTATTTTAAAAATAATATTATTATAAATAATTAATATAGACGGGCCTGTTGGTCTAGTGGTTAGTGACCCTGACTGCTAAGCCGGAGGTCGTGGGTTCGATTCCCACCCAGGACAAATCTTTGTGTGATGAGCACGATCATTTGTTCTGTGTCTGGGTGTTATTTATCTATGATATGTATGTATTTAGAAATATATAAGTATGTTTATCAGTTGTCTGGTTACCATAGTACAGGCTCTGCCTAGTTTGGGATCAGATTTATTTTTATTATGTGTAGGACAGAAGTGGTAAAAATTCAGGATGACTGTCCAACAATAAATAGTAGTTTATGACACTATCCAAGGTTTGCTTTTATCGATTTGTAATGGGGACCATGCTGCCACGGTACAGAGGTATAATGTAAGATACGTTTTCTGCCTGGTCCGGGATGTTGTGCCCAGCAGCTGGGAAGACATCTCATGTCCCTCATGGGCTGTGATAAGATAAGGAAGCCTGATATGGTTTAAAATGTGATTAAACTATTTTTCTAAAACTTTATTTTTTCATTTTTGTTAGATCAACTTCGCGATCATACATATCACGCAACAGGTCTTGATCCATTACGACTGTATCACAATATTTCAGTTTTTTTATCAGTGCACGTCTGAGGTCTTCTTCATCTCTTTGTAAAATATTTTTGAATTCTATCGTGCTTATCATATTAGCGAAAAATTTTCTGTTGCTTGTAAACTTCGGTGCGTATCCCACGGTTGTCCTCGATGGATAGTTGACGAAGCTTTTGAGATCGTCTATTGCAAATCTAAAATAATATTAATTGTCTTAATAGGTAATACTAATACATAACTGTCGCGTGTCGCGAAGTTTGGACCCAAAACTAGTGCGCCCATCTCCAATAACCTTGTATGAGAAGGTACGAAAAGTTGTAGATATTTATAACGTTTTTATTGATAAATTAATTTATTGCGTGCCAGTTATACAAAATAATTAATGTAATTTCGTTATAAGTTAGTACTTAATTATATCTAAATGTACTCAAAGATATTTTCTAATTTTATTTTTAAGACAAGGATAAATCCATTACAATAATAATTGTTATCTATACCTACGTGAGTTGAAGGTAGTTATATATATGTATTGATCATCCCTACCTACATAACAAAACAACGATTGATCTTTGGCTGATGCTCATAATATAATCACTCAAACCTTTCAAAAAATATTGTAGGCACCTTAATCTACTACGGCAAATTCTGACGATTTTCCTTTTTCTTCGCCAACAAAAATTTGTTTCTCTCGAGTCTACGATTAATTTCAATTCGGTATCTTCTTCTTCTTCTTCTTCCTGCCCTTATCCCATTCATATGGGGTCGGCGCAATGCGTATTTTCCTTCCATTCCTCTCTATTACTCGTCATCGCGGCATCCACTCCTTTCTTTCCCATATCATCTTTCACACAATCCATCCATCTCTTTTTCGGTCTCCCTCTGCTTATATACCCATCCACAGTCATACTTATAACTTGTTTTGATAAGTGACTTTCATCCCTCCTCATAACATGTCCATACCACGACAAACGCTTACCTCTTTTCTTTTCATTCACTGGCGCTACTTTCAAGCTTCCTCTAATATCACTCATTCCTTATCCTATCTAATCTCGTCACTCCAGTCATCCATCGAAGCATTCCCATTTCCGCTGCATGCAATCGTCTTTCATCAGTCCCTTTCACTGCCCAGCATTCTGAACCATACATCAATACAGGTCTAGCCGATTTATACATTTCCCCTTTCAGCTTTACGGGCATGTTAGGATCACATATCATCCCAGTCATCTGTCGCAATTTAAGCCAACCTGAGCTGATTCTGTGCTTAATATCTCGGTCAATCTCTCCATCATTTTCTATGACGGAACCGAGATAGCGAAAATCAGAATCAGAAAATCGGTATCCGGTAAAGAAAGCATTGACCACAACGCTTGTTAACTTACTGCACAAATTTCTGATTAAGAAAGTACTACCTATGTGTGTGTCACAGATAACTTTATGCTAGTATGGAAGTGTAGGTGGGCTAGCAACTTAGCGTAAAAACTGGCCCTTGGATTACCTCCTTACCTAAGGGCCAGTTATTACGCTAAGTTGTTTCTTTGTCCTGAAGCTGTTCAATACGGGCGTTCATCTATCACATTTGGCTTAGACATAATAATATGTTCTTAATTATAATTAAACTTTTACTTTAAGGTATCTCAATGCTTTAAAAATAAAAGCTTACTTCATACTCGGCATGGCTGAGTCCACGCAATTTTCATACATTAAGAAGAACGAAACCATCGTGTCTAAACATATCCCTAGGGCTTCTTCATTTCTGTAACAAAATAAGAAGACGTAGTAAAGTTCTGAAAATTCTAAGGCCCGAGTCACACCGAAATGGTAGCGGCCGGCAGCGGCCGCCAGCATCGCCGCTGGCGGCCTCGCTCGACCTCCAGACCCCGCGCGCCTGGTATCGTATAGGACCGCGCAGCCGTCCGCGGTGCCGCGAGCGGGCTCGCGTCGCCGCTGCCAGCCGCGGCCGGAAACACAAGACGCGCGAGGCGCGCGGCCGCTCGCGTCTGGCGACCTTTTCAAGCGATACTGGTCTTTTAAGTATGTAGTTAAAGTTTAAAATTATTTCACACTGAAAGTGCTCGCCGCGTCGCTGCCGGCCGCTGCCATTCCGGTGTTTCTCGGCCCATATTACGCATAAGACAAATCAAATGTAAATGAAAAATAAGACGAAAGCAAATCAATGATACATTACGTACTTCCGTGTCATTTGACATAATGTTGGAGTAATTAATGATACAAGTACTACAACACTGTATAACACCACTTTATTCAAAGGCATTTTAAACAATATTGCTTATAGGTACTTGTGCAAGATTGGCGGTTACTCGATATAAATCGTAAAGCAGTTTTATTATATATTGATTTACAGTCAGATAAAAGTAACTGGTCAAATCCGATTAGTGGCAAAACACTAGGGTTCAGAGAAACCATATAAATAAGTATCTCCATGTGAGATGATCGTCTATTGTAAGCCTAAATACTTTTCTTTGTTGTGTCATTTACACATTCATTCAGTCATTTATATTTTTGTACGGGCTCGTGGCTAAGTGTAAGCCGTACGGTTTGACCGATAATAAAGGTTCGCTAAAAAGCCGCGCTCGCCGGCCGCGGTTGGTGCCGTGGATGGCTGACCAATTGTGAACATATTATCGAGACCCTCCGTGCCTCGGATTGCACGTTAAGCAATTGGTCCCGACTGATAGACTAGATAGCCTAGAAAGTCATTACAATTCTGACAACCAGATACTGAAATACCTAGCAATAGGTTGTGGAGGTCAGATAGGCAGTCGCTCCATGTAAAATACGGTATTCAGCTAAATCAGGTAAGACTGGAAGCCGACCCCAAGATAGCTTGGGAAAAGGCCAAGCAGGAAAAGAGTTTCATTTATACTTTTAGGTACTGTCTATTTGGAGTTGCTTAGTAGTATATCTTTTCATGATAACGTCTTATAAGTAAATCGAAGAACGCCGCCTGCACGCACGTAAGTATTACGTTCCGCCTGAGTCGAGCGTGCAAGCGAGAGCGAGGAAAAAGAGATAGAGAGGCACGATCAGCCTAATCGTTCGGCTTGTGACGCATCTACGAGTACGAGTAACTCTCTTCCACTCCATCGGCCGATGCGTCCTAGTAGAAGAGAAGAGAGATTTTATGCATTTATCCATCAATGTTTTCTTAGAACGTTATCAGGTCAACATTATCGTGTGTAAACCGACTTTACAGACAGCATTTTTTGTGTTTTGCTTTAAATATAATATTCTAAATTAGTCATTTACTTATGACGCATTTATAGTCAATTATGTTGCACTGGAACCACGTATTGCGCAGATTCAGATCTTTCCGCGCACTGTCCATGATTTTATCTAAGGATTGTTTGGAGTAAAATAAACAGGTTTCGTCAGCATAAAACGCCATATTTCCGCCCAAAAAATATTCCGCAGGTGTTGGGTTTGCCTTTTTCTGATTAATTAATAAGTAGTTCTTTTAGACTATTTTATTGATGATTCTGAACTTAATATATCAATAATTGCACTCTTTATCTGTTTTATTTACATGCAACAATATTCTGTGAAATTCTTTGCAATACTTGTAGTTGGTCTGTTTATGACGCCAACAGTTACCTGAAATTTGTTTATATCTATATTAAATATAACTAATAACCCTTGCATGAAATTTAATGAAGACTCATTAAATTTCATGCAAGGGTTATTAGTTGTGTCGTTTGTGTCGTTTTCAAAGATAGACATCTTTGAAAACGACACAATTCATATACCTAAAAACTTCCAACCCCTATTTCACGCTCTTAGGGGGATGATTTTTAAAATCGCTGAAATACGTCTTTATTTATTTCTATCCAGAAACCCGTATACGAAATTTCACGTGTCTATCATTGAAAATACCGAACTTCCCATACAAACTTTCAACCCCTATTTCATCCCCTTAGGGGTTAGATTTCCAAAAGAAAAGTAGCCTATAGCCTTCCTCAATAAATGGGCTATCTAACAGTGAAAGAAATTTTCAAATCGGACCAGTACTTCCTGAGATTAGCGCGTTCAAACAAACAAACAAACAAACTCTTCAGCTTTATAATATTAGTATAGATTTAATAGTATAGATTAATGACTTTTATTCACACATTTCTTCTCTCTCCTCCTTGTTTATTTGGTCTGCAACTGCAGCAATGGGTATAGCCATATATTTATAATCTGTCATCGTTGGATTAAATCCATGTTTCCGTCAATATAATCAGGTGAAGAGTTTGTTGAAAAGATCGCACCACACAATAATGTCAGTTCATCAAATTTTCTAGGTTTCGCTTTAGATCGCATATTGGCTTAAATAAGTATTTTAGGCCATGTATTGTACCTAGTTGTTTTAGTAACTTATGTTTTCGTGTTCCTCTTAATGGCTAGATTGTTGCTTGATTCCGTGTTTTTTGGTAGTGGTTTTGCCAACAATCGGAAAACAAATATACTAAACAAATAAAATAGTGAAGACACTTACCTACTTTGTGCTACGAGAAACTCGTATTAATAGATGTTAGTAAAACCATTAAGGCAGTGGAATACAAAAGTAAAGTATCTATCTACTTCTGCACTTATGACCCTTGACTGTACAAAATAGTTTTTTGTGACTTTGTTAATCGTCTTATTGTTGAATAACAGTAACTACAATATTAAATTAAAAAAAAAAAAATATTTCTGAAATTAACTGATTTCCTAGATACTGACACTTTAAAATTAGTAGTTATCAAGTTTTATTTAAGCACCTTTTTCTATCGCTGTGTTGCTGCAAGTATTGTGTGAAGTAATGATCGAGTCATAGCGCGTTAGCAGTTTATTAAATGAGTCGATAACCCCAGGAAATCATTTCTCAAGTGACTTTCAATTTGGGACCTTCGCTATATTGTGATCGAATATTGAATGATCGTCTTCAAAAAAATTTTTATTCGCATAGAGTATAAAGTTTGTGATTAATAACCTCGAGATTTTATTATTTTAGGTTTTTATTTATTTATTTATTTATGTACACACAATATAATACAGGACAAAACATCATATAGAATAAAAGGTACAAAGGTACTGCTTATTTCTTACGAAATTTCTACCAGCAGACCTGCAACAGGATACAGATATGTAGAGAAACAGACACAGTGTGTAAGGTAATAAATAACAGCAAAATATATAAATAAATAAAATATATATATGTCGGAATAGGATTGGCCATAATTGATAAAAATGAGTTTCTTTTAACGTTAGTAGTTAATCCAACCAACTATAGAGAAATAGCAAATCAAAGTTCTAATTATAGTAATTTGATATTAATTAATTTACAATTCTCATCATTTAACTAAATTATAATTGTGAAGTAACAATCCTAAAATAATCGGGTATAATTCTAGTATTAGTCTAGAGACCAAATTATAACCCGGAATAATAATTAATTCGTTTTTCACAAATTAATTATCCAGAACGTCTAGGTTAAGCCAGCAGGATATAACTAGTGCACCGAGCCACGCCAGAGCCAAGACTGCTTTGAGAATTATCGTTTCACGTGTTTTATACTGGCAGATCAAGTAGTGGGGAGAGTGGGGGCATCGAATGACGCGCTCGGTGGCGTGATCGGTGCACGTGTTGCTTATAGTTTTGCTAAGGCGGCGGCGCGCGGGCGCCGACATATACAACATGTAACAAAAACCCTGTCCGATCCCTGAGAGTATTATTCGGTATCGTACTGCGAACACATAAATATACGTAGCCATTAAATGGATTAGAGATGATTATTTTTCCCCAGTGAAAATAATAAAATCAAAATAAAAACTGATCCAAGGCAACAGCAACACTGACCGCTCCTCAAAGTTCACGTACTCACTACCTACTATACAGCTTTGTGTCAAAGATGCCGCATATGCGAGACGGTTCATGACCACGAATACGCTTTTATTGGATCTGACAGGGGTATTGTTACATGTTGTATAGGTAAATATACAAATACACAGTAATAAGTATAAATCTATACTAATATTATAAAGAGGAAACCTTTGTATTTTTGTATTTTTGTATGTTTGTATTGAATAGGCTCAAAAAGTACTGGACCGATTTCAAAATTTCTTTTACCATTACTTGGAGGGATTCTTCCGAATCCGTATAGGCTATATTTTATCCCGGAAAATAGATAGGATTTTTCGTGGTAGTGAAAATTGTGGAGTAAGTCGACGAAAAAACTGCCGTACGTTAACGATTCTTGCGAACGCTGCCTAAATGGTTAGAGATGTATGGTTGACTTCTATAGAAAAGTTGTAGAACTCAATAATGCCTACAAAAAAGTCCGCGATAGTATATACCAAACATTTATATTTTAGCCATTATAACCACTTTTCCATAGAATAAAAGTAATTAAAATTATTAGCCCATGTTTATTGATCATATTATCGTCAAATACTAATCCTTATCCAAATAAACTATTTATTGAGCAAGATTGTTTCAATAGCTATAAATTACTTTTTATTTTATTCCAATCGGACAATTCATTAAAAAGATATTACAAATTTAAAATTTTAATCTATACTTATAATAAATCTGTAGAAGTGAAAATTCTGTACATTTAAAGTATTAAAAAAAGAAATGGCGGGGGGTGTTACTAGACCGAGACCGAACACAAAAATGTGATTAAAAAAATTTTTGTCTGTCTGTCTGTCTGTCTGTCTGTCTGTCTGTCTGTTTGTTCAGGCATCACGCAAAAACTACCGGTTCGATTACGATGATACTTGGTATAATTGTTCCTTAATATCCTGGGCACCACACTGGGTAGTTTTTATCCCGGGAAAGTATATACCTGATGCAGAACCGCAACAGACCAGCTAAACTATAAGAGATACAAAAATGGTACCATAGCAAAAATTGTTCCACGTGATGAGCATTTTCTGCTGAGAGAATAAATTTGAAGATCTGGAACACCTGATGTGGAACTCCAAGAGCCCAGCTACAGTATAACACATATAGGAATGACGTCTTAGCAAGAGTTGTTCAGCCTGATGAGCACTCTCTGTTGACGTATAAAAATTGAAGATCTGGAACACCTGTTGTGGAACTCCAAGAGCCCGGCTACACCATAACACATATAGGAATGACGTCTTAGCAAGAGTTGTTCAGCCTGATGAGCACTCTCTGTTGACGTATAAAAATTGAAGATCTGGAACACCTGTTGTCGAACTCCAAGAGCCCAGCTACACCATAACACATAGGAATGACGTCTTAGCAAAAGTTGTTCGGTCTGATGGGCATTTCCTGTTCACTTATAAAAATCGAAGATTTTAAACATCTGACCTGGAAATCAAAGCTATCACTAATTATACTGTATAATTATAAAATAGCATAACCTTCACGCGGTGAAGGCGGTAACAGTTTAGGACTGGTTTTCGATGACAATGGTATATCTGTATACAACATGTAACAAAACCCCTGTCAGATCCAATAATGGCGTATTCGTGGTACAGTTCATGAACCGTCTCGCATAGGCGGCTTCTTTGACACAAAGCTACAGGTAGTAAGTACATGAACTTTGAGGAGCGGTCAGTGTTGCTGTTGCCTTGGATCAGTTTTTATTTTGATTTAATTATTTTCAATTAGGAAAAAAAATAATCTCCAATCCATTTAATACCTACGTATATGTGTTCGCAGTACGATACCGAATAATACCGAGTCTAAGGGATCGGACAGGGTTTTTGTTACATGTTGTGTATAAATAAAAAGACAAGGCCTGACTGACTGACTGACTGACTCATCAACGCCCAGCCCAAACCCTTGAACCTGGATAGCTGAAATTTTTGCACAGACGTTTCCTATTTAATGTAGACAAGGAATAAGGAAGGATTTTTCGAAATTCAACCCCTAAGGGTGTTAAATAGGGGATGAAAGTTTATATGGAAATTTCGTATACGGGCTTCTCGATAGAAATAAATAAAGACGTATTTCAGCAATTTTGAAAATCTACCCCCTAAGAGGGTAAAATAGGGGTTGGAAGTTTGTAGGTATATGAATTGTGTAGTTTTCATAGATAGCCACATTAAAGTTCATAGGATTATGAGTTAGAAATAAATAAGACGTATTTCCGAGATTTTAGAAATCTACCCTCTAAGGGGGTGCAATAGGAGTTTGAAGTTTTTTTACGATATTCATCATTTTCAAACAGAGATACATAAGATTTGGTATTTGGGTTTTTGGTAAGAAATAAATGAAAACATATTTTTGCGATTGTAGATATCTACGCCTTAAGATGGTGAAATAGGGGTTGCAAGGTATTATTTTTATGGTATGTACCTTCGTTGCTTCTGATTCCATAACACAATCCTGCTACTTACTTTGAATTCGGAGCAATGTGTGTGACTCTTCTTCGTCTTTTCGTGTAAATGATTCTCAAGTTTTGTCTGACCAAAAATTTGCCACAATTTTAAAAGTTTATCCAAACTCAATGTATGTGATGTTTTCCACATTATCTTATTATTATCTTGACGCCATAATATTTTATGAAAAATATAATTTATGCGCCTTACTTTGAAAATCACAGAATACATCCATCTATCCTTTACTACCTACTTACTACTCTTAACTTTACGCGCGAGCGAAGCCGCGGGCAACAGCTAGTACGTATATATAAGGACAACACTTTAAACAGAAAGGTAAATTTAATTTTCTTTAACGCGTCGTTAAAAATCGAAATAGACTGAGAGTGTCGTATGTTGGGCGGGAGGGCATTCCACAGTCTTGCAGCATGTACAGAAAAGGAGAATGAATAAAAATCGGTCGAATGAGGTTGAATTTTAAGATTGAATTTAAGATGGGATCTACAAAGGACATCAGAGGAACGGACATAGGAAAAACGTTCACGCAGGTAAGAAGGATAGGATGGGTTGTGTAAGATATTGTAGAGGAGACATAAAATCCGAGTGTTCTTGCGGCGGATCGGGAGCCACTTGAGTTGCTTGCGAAGATGTGAAACGTGATCAAATTTTTTGAGGCCGAAAATAAATCTAATACATAAGTTTTACAATCGCTCAAGTTTATTTAATAGCTCCTCAGTGGCATCCAAGTAGCATACATCCGCGTAATCGAGGATAGGCTGAATGAGTGACTGCACCAGTGATACTTTTGTGTCCAAGGGCAAGAAGCTCTGGATGCATTTCAGCGAGTGAAAGGTGAAGTGAACCTTCCAACTAACATCATTGACTTGGTCGCGTCATGAAAGATGAGAGTCCATTAAAACGCTCAAGTTCTTGGCAGTGTCGGTGTAAGCTATAACAGCACCGTCGAGTGTAAGAGGTGTCAGTGATGACATATCAAGAGCATTCCGGATATGTCTGCTACCGATTATCATGGCTTTTGATTTCGATGGGTTAATTTGTACGCCATGACATCTAGCCCACTCACCGATACCGGCTAAGTCACGATTCATGGCTACGATCGCAGATTCAGCCTCAGACAAGGAAAAGTGTCGGTAAACCTGCAAATCATCTGCGTAAAGGTGGAAGTTGGAAGAAATAACACTGGCAACTGTGTTGATAAATATAGAGAAGAGAAGAGGAGACACAATGCCACCCTAAGGCACGCCTGCAGCAAGGTCACACCAATCTGAGAAAGTATCCTCAAGGCGAACCCGCTGCGAGCGGCCCCGAAGATAAGAGCTAAACCAAGCAATGGAAGAAGAGGAAAAATTATTAGCTTGAAGGATACCCAGGAGGATATCGAAATCTACGGAATTGAAAGCTGAGCTGAAATCCAGTAACACAAGGACAGTTAGGGATTTATTTTCCATAGCTAAACGGATATCATCAGTCACTTTGAGAAGAGCTGTAACGGTGCTGTGTTCAGGACGGAAGCCAGATTGGTAGGGGGAGATAAGATTACAAGAAGATAGGAAGCAAGATACTTGTCGATGGACAATGTGCTCAAGTACTTAAGAGAGAAAGGGAAGAATGGATATAGGTCTGTACTGCGAAAAAGACGAAGCATTCATCGTTTTCGGCAGAGGGATAACATGCGCAAATTTCCATGCCGAGGGATAGGAACAAGATGTTAGAGAGTAGGTAGTTGAAGATATGAGTTAGTTTATTTGTAAGTATTGTTTTTTTATGTCGGTGGCATACTCTTATTTACGTTTTCGATATAAAGCTATTTTTTTTCAAAATTGGTTAAGAATGAGGGTTATTAATTTCGCAAGTTGCTAATCACTCTAATATTATCAAGACGAAAGTTTGTAAGTGTGAGTGTGTTTGTATATGTATGTTACCTCATCATGCTTAAATTGGTATAGACGTAGCAGACACCCTGAATTAACACACCACTCATTTTTACTCATTTAATAAGTTCTAGATCTAAAGTAGAGAATTTAAATTGCAACAATTGCTATCAATGAAAATATCAATAGTCTTTGTCTTGGTGACTAAAAAATCCTTATCACTCCTTAGCACTGATGATGATTTATCGGGTGTAAAAGTGTATATGTCAGTAATAAACAATAAATAAAAGTGTGATAGAAAAGAACTAGAAGTTGTGCCTAAAATTGCCCTGTAAAAGATACATGGCGGCATGGTTCTTGCGAACACCCTAAGAAGGAAATTATTACTCTTCGTGCAGCGTCGGCGTTGTAGCGTTGTATTTGCATTTTGTAATGACGTTTAAAACAAATATCCGTCAAAGCCACGTGGTTTCCGGAGATGTTCGATTGGAACATTGGCTGGATGATAATGATTCCTTCCAAGCCAAATCAAATTGTTGATCGTGTAGAGTCTGCAAAGTAAGAGCCAGCATTATATCGATGTTACATTCCCTATTTTTTTTTAAACTCCCAATAATGACAACTTTTCTGCTTAAGTTAACATAAGTATTTCATATCGAGGAGGATTTATATTAGTAATTAGTGGAAAAAGAAGTAGTTGTTATCTCGCTGTTAATAACGTAATATACCTCACTATTAACAAAGTTAACAGTTTTTTTTTCGACACGGGCACGGGACCCGAGAATACATTCTTACTTACCTATTATTCTTAAATCGATCCTCCTACAATATCAATTCTAGTTCTGTCTTCCCATCCAGTCCAAATATTTATTGTTAAATCATGAAAATCTTTCATTCAAGACTCAAGCTAGAGACCCTCTTAGTATTTTTTCCGCACCTTTCTGGTCCTATCTTCAAATGCCCATTCCTGGTCGCTCGACCTCACATTTTACCAAGTCGTCTACCTATTTGATTGGGAACATCATTCTGTCGCCTCACTTTCCGGTTGGAAGCTATTTTAGAATCTTTTGTAGCGGTTACAGTTGTGCAACCTCAGAAATGTATACACTTTTACTTAAATTTTCACATTTTCAATGGCGAAGAAAAGATATAACGCATTCAACGCATTCGATACTCGTATATAATGCAAAATGCGTCATTAATTCTAGATGAAAACAGCGTCAAGTTTTGAATATAATAGTTAAGTAATTACGTCGAAAAAATTTATTAAGTAATATTATAACTATAATAATAATATAATTATACTAAAACTATGAATATAATTTTTAGAATTTAGAATTGCGTCGAAAAAAAAATTCGCGTAAACCTCAGAAAACAATATGAATACAATTTTTTTTATTGTATTGTATAGACAAAAAAAGGACGCATATTCTAGGTAGGTACTAAACCAGAAAAATGCAACCATGTTTTTCTAATATTAGCAATTTATAATTAAAATATACACACAAATTTTACTACTAGACTCATTATAAAATTATAAATTGTTAACACTACTTACACACTTACACAGTCATAACTGCAATAGTAGGTATACAGTTTTACACACTTGGCTATTTGTCGTATTACTATTAAGTCGACGTAATCTGATGCATTATTTTTGTACGGACGAGCCTGGATGCTTTGTAGAAGACATTGATAGGTGATATTAATTAGTGGAGCTTTGATATGTCACACACGCGTGCCTACGAGCTGCCAATCGCACTCGCTTGTCGGGCGGCAATTAGTCGTTCCCATGTAATGTCGTGGACGAACAAGCAAGGACATTCTGATCTGAATGCGTACGTTGCACGCGTATAATAGATACCTACAACCTGAGAATAAGCATCCGACGCCAAACATCAATGGTCCTTGTAAAAGTAAATTGTACCAGTAGGTACCAAAATATGTTTTCAGTATAAACAATTTATAGTTATAAAGATTTTTTTAGGCAAAGTACCTTCTCGATTTTCCAATGCTTGTCTCGTTTGAAAAATATAAACCTATTTTGTCGGTAGGAAAATTTAATCAATTTCTGGGCTCCGAAGAACAGCCCATTCGAATTGGATTATTAGCTATCTGATAACGAATTCGTCAGGGGCTGAAACCCGGCAATGAATATTTCGCTCCATTTCCTTTTAAATTTTGACAACGTTCATCGGTGCATGCTTTTACGGAAATGAAAAAAATAGAACAGAAATATGTAAAATGTGCGCGAAAACAATAAAATTACTTTATAAGGTTTCAACAGTTTCTAAGTTAATTTTCTACCTTTTCGTATTGTGTAAGTTTTGTAATAAATAAACAGACTACAAACACACTATCGCATCTTCAATATAAAGTTAGGAACATGACTTGAAAATTTTATGAGTCAATATTTTTCTTCTGGCTAGAAAGAATTTCATCTAGGTTTATCGTTAAAGCGAATTACGATGAGTTCGCGAAAGAATTCTCAATACACGCTGGTAATTTTTATAGGGTAGGTCTTCAATAAGTTACAGGTATTAGGTAGATCTGAAAGAAGAGAAGACGAGTATTTTGATAAGTTTTGATGCCATTTGTAATTAAATTAGGTATTGATTAATTGGTATATTGTAAAATGGTTTATATGTAGATATTGATTATTCTATGTATTGATTCGATATTAAATAATATACATAGATAGGCATTTAATTAACGACTGGAATCTTTAAAACCTTTTGTGCATTTAATCGATGCTTCATAGTGAATCGTTTTAGAAAAAAAAAAGCGGCCAAGTGCGAGTCAGACTCGCCCATGAAGGGTTTCGTAGTAGCAAGTAACATAATGGTAAATTGCGGTTTACGATTTATGACGTATTAAAAAAAACTACTTACTAGATCTCGTTCGAACCAATTTTCGGTGGAAGTTTACATGATACATAAACCATGTAAACTTCCACCATAAATCATTTCAGAAGACCTATCCATAGATAAAACACACGTATGGGTTTGATGAAAAAAAAATGAGTTTCAGTTCTAAAATCGGGAACCCCGAAACTTTATTGTTTTTTCTCCTATTTTTGTGTGTAAATCTTAATGCGGTTCACAGAATACATCTACTTACAAGTTTCAACAGCATAGTTCTTATGGTTTCGGAAAAAAATGGCTGTGACATACGAATGGACCGACAGACATGAGGAATATAAGGGTTATAACAAAATAAGGGTTCCATTTTTGCCATTTGGCTACGGTACCCTAAAAACAAAGGCTGGTTATCAGAAAAATATAAATAAATTGACAACCTCCGTGTTCGAGTGGTATACACACCAGTTTTCAAAGCTCTGAGGTCCCGCGTTCGATCCCCGGACGAGTCAATGCAGAAAAACACTTTTCTATATTGTCTCGGGTCTGGGTGTTTGTGGTACCTTCGTTGTCTCTGATTCCAAAACACAAGTGCTTTAGCTACTTACTTTGGAATCGGAGCAATGTATGTGATGTTGTCCACATTTATTTTTATTTTATAATGCATTCAATGGCAAACAAATTATTGTTGTGGCCTTTCTTAATTATATAACAAGTTATATATCGGTTATCATTCTAGTTTGCCAGTATTTAGCTAAATACTACGGGTAAAGTAATGGTGAAGATTATCTTCTAAATATTTAATTCATCTCGGTGGAAATATGTCTTTCAGCATGATTGGAATCTCAAGAGTTGGTTTTCAATAGGGTCAGGAATGCTGAAGGGTCACCGATATACCTTTCCATTAAAGATATTCTAGATTAGAATTATTATTTTCTTGAAAATTATTGGTCTGGATTCATAATTTCGGAATTTTACCAAAACTTCGACGTTTAAGAAATTTACAACACCCTACACTTAAGCAAGCCTTATTAATAATGCCAAAGTATGCTTATTTGATTCTATACAACGTGAGGATACTTTTACTACAGAAAATAAGGTATTATGGCGAGAAACGCAGATATTGTCTTATAAAGTACCTACCTGTATGATTAAGATTTGATAACACTGTTTATTTTAAGTCCGATAACAGAATATACTCACAAGCAGTCGAGGCTAGAACTCATTATGTTAAAGATTTTTTTATGACTGCACAGTTTTAAACCAAACATCAAGCTGGAATTTTCCCGTCTCGAATTTCCTTGGGCAATTTGTTTCTGCTTTTCGCCCCTCCACAATTAAATTTAAAGTGAACCACCGGAGACTTGGAGCAACGTTGTTTTGATTTAAGAGAATTAATTAATGTAACTTCCAAGTATACGCTCTCTGAATAGCGGGGGCTTAATGTGTAATAATCGTTATGCTTAGTCGCGATATAATTAAAACGAGTACTTTGCCAACTTCAAGCCTCTTTGGAACATTTTTTCATGACCTATTCATGTTAAATATAATGGGATGGAATCCATTGCGGCACCTTTTATAACATTTAAACAATCGTAATGGTAATTGATAAGCGAAACTTGTTTGTCCAGATGTTTTTTTAATGATTCGAACAGCATTTATATGGTTTGTTATGTTTGTTGTTTAGGAATGTATTCAGCTTTAAAGAGATGCGTGTGACTAAAGCACTGATTCAGGGATAATAAAGATTCGATCCCTAAGGAAATTCTAGCAACAAATTCCAATTATACTCTTCGCTCGACCTACTCAAACCTTTAACTTTGGGGGTACCAACTTGATATCATTAGACTTGCAAATATACTAGAGGTATTGGATTTTTCAGGTAAAGACAGGTATATGTTATTGAAGGATTGGGGAAGTTAAGCAGCTGCTCCGATAACATTACCGAGAAGTATTTGTAGGGCTGCCAATTACGAATTCGTCCAACAGCTGCGCTCTAATGGAGTATTTCGTAGTCGCTCTAGCTTCAAATGAACGGGCATCGTCGCAGATGTGGCGTCGACGTCTCTGACTTTGGGTGGCTTTACAAGTGACGAGCGGAAAATCTATAAGGAAGTGATGATACTAATTACATGTATAGGACGTATAATTTTTCGAGTGAGAATGTAGACTGAGTGCAAAGGTGCATATCCAAAAAGCAAGCTAATTTAATATTACGAATATGTTTGAATGTAGGTACTTGTAAACTTATATTTACGTGTAGTGAACTTAATCGGCCCTTTATAAAATGGATATATCTAAAACTTAGGCTTTAACCGTAGTTTTCCTACTTTATACAAGGTTTAAACTGGCCTTTTTTAGTTTAAACTCTTTTTGTAATGAGGCCGTAATTTTGTATGATGTTATTAACTAGCCTTTACACCCCGGCCTAATTAAATTTTATACAATATGAAATATTTTCCTGAATTCCCGAGCTAATTATTTAGCTCGCCAATATTAAAACCTTTTAATGGTTTCTCTCATAGTTCAACCACATCAGCCTTTAATTTAGACACCAAACTGTTCCGGTACTTCGATCACCTAGTAGTCTACTTTGAACGTTTTCTTGCATGTAATTTTATTTCAACAAAGTTTCATTTTGAATAAACTCTCTCGTGTTTTAATGAGAGACTCGGAAATAAGGTGGATTGCTTTATTAACTCTATCGCATTGCCGATTCGACAGTGTGATTATAAGATTAGCTAGTGTCGAGATAACTTGTGTAAACGTTTCAAGGTCTGAACTCAGACAAATATTTGTTTAGTGGTCTTCAAATACTCGTATGTTTTTCTGACTTAAATAAAACCATTTTATTTATATAACTGGTGACGCAAATGTTGACGTTTATGAATACCGAAAGCGCATCTTTGGCTGATGATGGTTGAAGATATTCTGATCGTATTAGACGTTTTTTAGGTCATTAATCTAGGTCGTCAAAAGGCAAAGCATGGCACGAACGACCCATATTGTACTTACTTAGAAACAAGTTTCATAATAGTACCAAGTAGGTTAGGCACTCATAACAGATTATATAGAATTTTAGCGGGACTGGCGTTCATTAAAGAATTGTAACCTTTTATATTTCTCAAAACCAAAAACAGGTTCGGCTTTGTATTAGTACCTAAAGTGTCTTCTTTAATCTTATATACTTTACCGCTTCTTCGGCCTTCCCTTACTTGCTTAGGCCCGAGTCACACCGAAATGGCAGCGGGCGCCAGCGTCGCCGCTGGCAGCCGCTGGCGGCCTCGCGCGACTTCCAGACCCCGCGCGCCTGGTATCGTATAGGAGCGCGCAGCCGCCCGCGGTGCCGCGAGCGGCCTCGCGTCGCCGCTGGCAGCCGCGACCGGAAACACCAACAAGACGCGCGAGGCGCGCGGCCGCTCGCGTCACCGCGTGCGGCCTCGCGACCTTTTCAAGCTTTTCAAGCGATACTGGTCTTTTAAGTATGTAGTTAAAGTTTAAAATTATTTCACACTGAAAGTGCTCGCCGCGTCGCTGCCGGCCGCTGCCATTCCGGTGTGACTCGGCCCTTAGGCACTGACGAACAAAAGGTTGACTCTCAATTATACTGTCACTAAAAAAAATTCTCGTGTCACGGTGTTTGTAATTAAACTCCTCCAAAATGGCTCGACCGATTTTCGTGAAATAGCCTAGATATTATATTTAGAAATATATGATATTAAATGTGACCGCGGGCGGAGCTGCAGGAAACAGCTAGTCACTAATATACTCTCTCCCTAAACTATCTAAGTTTGCCCGTCAAGACATCCATCTTGGTGTTCTCATTTCGCTCGCAGTGCATCCGCCCCTTTAAACCCAATGTTCGGACCCATATATTATAACAGAAGGCAAAGCATTGTAGGAGGGACCAAAAAAATTATTTACTGGTATACACATTTAAAGTTTATATCAAACTATCTACTAGCTGTAAAAAGTTAAATTTCCGTAACAAAATATTGCTGATGAAAATTTTCAATTTTCAAATTTTCTTCCCTTTAATACATTTGTCTACTATTAATAAGCCTAATAAAATATACATGATATTTCTATAAAATTTAGTGTAATTTACAAAGAACGTTAAAAAATTCAATATGTACACTTACAATAATTAATTCTAGAAATATGAAAATGAAGAAAACAATATTTTATCGAGAATGATGTGAAAGCACTGTTGTATGTGTGTGTTAATACTTGAATACGCCTTAATGTCTGTGTAATAATATGTGAAACCCAATAATGTATGTGTCGCCGAACTGTCGCCTCTAATAGTTAGGGATGTTTAGGTTTGTTTGAGAAGATAAGAGCACCGGATATGATCCGATCTTGGACCCCGACCCAACCCCCGCTTTGTGACGCACGCGGTGAAATTCTAATTATCCAATCCGGCCATCATAAAATAACTCAATACATACCATTTCCTAAGAAAAGGATCCCAGATTTCACTCCGTTAACTTTGTTCAAAAGTATCTCTTGGAGATATTACGGTATAATATTTCCGGCAGATACGTACTTTTGAAGTCGCTCTTTGGATTAAAAATAGAATAATTTATAGCGAGGCCAGACCTTTTCTCATGGATAGTTTTTATTTGTAATCTATAGGATAGGAAAGACATTGTGTGAATTTAGTCTTTTCATGCAAAAGTAGATAGTAATGGTCCCAGGGTCTACGGACAAAACGATTACTTTCGCACCATTAGGTTTTTTAGCTACGAGCTTATCACAATTCGTAGAAACGTACCTTATAAAAGTGGTGCCATGTTTTTTACTTGCTATAGTCCAGTGGGGACATGAACCTTCATTACTTAGTCTAAAGTATCATAGCCTTAATTGGTTGTTAAGACCTCGGGTGATCTTAGCAGTCACTGGCAGCAATTCTTTTCGGTACTTACCCCTATTAAGTTAATTCCATTTGAGATTTTTTCTTGCAGAGCACGACAGACGTGCTCCGTGATGCTTTTTCAGCATCGAGTCGAACTAATCCATAAAATAACTGTAGGTATATGTAGCGAAGGCGTATGTTATCTAACTTAGGTAATTATTCCTAATGGCACTATTTATATTAATTTAGCTAACTAGTATTAATATTAGCGTAAGTTTGATTTAGATCTGTGTAAACATGAATAGGTGATGTAAAGATATCGATATATCTGGCACGTCAATAGCAACCAATGTTCATCGGCAATCGTTACAATAAGCGTTTTTTCCATTCGATCCATAGAATTCGGACGGGAAGACGAACAGCTGGTACATTGTGTGTTTTCCTTTATTCTCTTTAGCAATGAAATATTGCTGTCGAGTCTTTTTATTAGAGCGTATAACTAGTTTTTCACAATCTTGTTACAAATATTTATGTCCTACTAAAATAAATAAACATCGATAATTTACTACATTTATGTGACGCAATATTTTTTGTTTCATCCCTAAATAATATTCGTTCAAGTTTTAATACTAGCTTAAAAATATATTTTTGAACACATTCTAAAAACATAAATTCTCTAGCATGGGTTTAAATTAAATACCAAAACTAATATCGCAAATTCATTTAGTAGAAGTAAAACTTACGTAATAAGCAAGCAGACAGACAGACACTGTGCCCAAACAATTTTAATCACTAAAAACGAACAGTCCGATTACTTACTTTTTTAATTAAAACGTAGAAGCTTAAAAAAGGTTACTCAACCGACGTTATTCAGTGTCTAACGGAAACTTTTTTATCGGATTTCTGTTCAATCTCATAAAGGGTGGAGGCATCCGTTCTGAGACACAATATTTCACTTTTTATGGCATAGGTGGTATCCAGAGCGCCGTAAAAATATAAAGAGAAAGAAAAAGCGCTGGCTTTTACTACGGCTTTATTAGTGTCACACTGCTAGCTAGTTGAGTTTTCTTCAATGAATACCGTACATTATGTAGGTACATATTTACCTACTTGTAATATCTCGTACCGTGTTAAATGACAAAGTTAGTTATTAACGTACCCCGAGGGATCATAACCGCGATACTTTCTTGATAAACAAGTTACATAATACATTGACGTCACTTAATTTATATTAAGCATCTATTGCGCTAAGTTCTTCCGACTAACATTAGGTAAGAGAACAGTTTGGAGCTGTTTCAGACGGTTTCGGGGACGCAATCCGTCAGGCAATAAGTCAAGAGTGTCAATACAACGACAGAATATAAAACATTAGTTCCCGGGGGCGGGCTCTCATATTTCAAGGAGGCGTGTACGTGCATTTTGAAGTGAACGGAGTGTGATTGATTAAAGTGTCGACCTTCAGGATTTCTGTTTGCCACTGACCGATTCACTACATAACTCTTGGCTTGACACAAAGTTAATTCCGCGCAATACCTTCTTCAACATCAATCCAAGATAACTCTGGTATTTCAAACTCTTACATTATTTTTACAATTTATTGTTATCCTACTTATTACATTAAGAATTTCAAAAGGTGTGAGGACAGATAGCTATTTTTATTTAACTAAAATCAAGGTCTAAAATTTGATCACGATAAACTGCTAGGAGCAGCAAAATTACATATATATATTCCGTTTTAATAGTCATATTTTTTATGTAAAGGCAGATAGAAGTGAAGGACCGAAACAAAGCCGTAACTAATCGAATAAAATATATAATTTCTACCACTAGCAGGATTTTAGGTATTAAGATTGGCCAATGCCTTGTCATCTCGCGGATTACGATGGCTGACTATCTTTTCGTTAGATATCAAATTTTATTACATAGATTTATTATGCAGATAATGGGTAAATATAATATGTTCTAGCTTGTATACATGCCTGCTGCAATATTTGTATATATTTGAGATATGCTCCTGTTTTGAAAAAGATTTCATAAATTTTGTTTCTGCAATACTACAACGCAGCCTTATATATAATGAGCTTCTTCTTGTAAATCGTTTAACATTACTGCAACGACATGGTAAACACATTTTTTGTGTACATCAACCGCGTTTTTGTGTATACACGAAGAAATATCTGGCATTGATACAAAGTGAGATGGCAAGGCGAGGTTAATGAGAATGATGGTCGTTTCGCATCCCGCCCCGAGCCGAGGTGGGCGAGTAATAAAGTTTTACGCCACGACCTTTATTAGGGTGCGTTTAAACGGCGCGCTGCAGACCGGTCGGTGCGGGCTGGCAAGGTCCGCCTCATCCGCAGATTCTGACATCTGAAGACGATGGAATGGTAAAGCACAGATAGCGGTCCTTTGATCAGAGCACCACAAACGTAGATCCTTTCTTGCTGTTTGCCTTATTAAGTTAGCAACGCACTAAGTCGAGGTCTAAACCCCGCAGGTTATTCACCTTAGTGAACGTTGCTAACTTAGTTTGTTTCTCTATTGCTCTAGCTGGAGGCCGTTATGGTTTCGCCAAATGTCAATGTCATGATTGTGTCGATCATACAAAAAAGTCGTAGGCCACACAGAATTACTACGGACCGGCAATCGCGCAAACGTGCTGTAGTACGGGCGCTGCTCATCCGTGGATGCAAGTGATGCAGAAGTTGGTGTTTTATACAAAGTGCATATGGCTTGCGGGCGTTTGATGGGTTTTGACGGACGGTCTAGCGCGCCGACAACGTAAGGTGTCACCGTGCCGCTCTAGTACGGTCGTCGGTCGGCCGGCCTGGCCAAGACGCGCCGTCCAAACGCGCCTTTACAGTCACATTTAACCAACTCTACACAGTACACACCGATTAACTATGCGTAAACGAATTTAGTTGTTGCCAGATTGGTAACATCATTGTTGATTTTGCTTTGTGAGACATGTGAATACTGTTATAATATTGCCCTCATTAAATGTTGTAAAGCTCGAAGTTATTTACTTTACGATCTTGTTTTACGCTTGTTCTTCTTCAAAATAGACTTTTTCTATTTTAAAAAACGTACTTTATCATTGTAATATTGTTTTTCTTTGGTCTTTATGATTTAATTTTTAATTCGTGTCAGATTAGAAAAAAACTAGATTTTAATATAATTACACTTGTTGCATATAATTGGCGAGTGGGAATCATTAAAAGCACTTAAATGAATTAAAAAAATATCTGTTAAAATAGTTCTCTAAATCTGTCTACTAACTTTTAAGTTAAGCAACAATAATTTATTTAAGATATTTTTTATTCAGGTCAGGTACCTATCTGTGAAGCTTTTAACTGAATGTTGGTTATCAACGCTCTGTATGTACTTAGTAAAAAAAATGTGAATGTTGATAGCGTAGCACATAGCTGAGCCGTACTACGCCAAAAGTACGTAGCCGAAGCACTAAGGGTTACGAGCTGAATTCCCACGAGGGACTTGTATGGAATACCTATACATTTTATACAAATATTAGTCTCAAGATACATGATTATATCCTCAAATGTTTTATTTTCTTTCGTAAAACTGAAACACAATGTATTACATCGCTTCAGTTTCGTTAAGGTCAAAATTCTTAAAATTGTTCACGTTCGTTTAAATAAAACCGTGCGGAATGTCAGAATCTTTTTGTAAAACAAAGAATGTACAAATTTCACTAGGCTTCATTTTTGTGGTGACCTACCTTGTATACCTTATAAAAGGTTAACTTTCTTTTCAAGAGACATTATTACTGCTTTTTAAAAAGTACTGTTACTACTGTTTTTTTATTACTAATTTATATTTAAAATTTTGAAACAATGTATATGTACGTTTTTTTGTACTTTTTAAAAACGAAGCCCGCTCTAAGGCATTTAATCCTTGTATCGCGGGGTTTCACAAAAATTCAAATCACACCCAGACACAAGCACAAAGAACACCCAGACTTGGGAACAAGTATCTGTGGATTACACAAATGCTTGTCCCATGCGGGGATCGAACCCGCGTCGCGCACAGTGATAATTAGCGTGGTGACCTATACCACTCGGCTATCCGTGCAGTCATATGAGCCGATAGAAATTGTTATGTAGATTCCAATCAAACAGGTCATTCAATATGGCTTACAAAGTACGTATGACATTGTAAAGCCATATCGACTAGTTTAATAGTAACAGCATCTACCTTAGCTTGGCTATAAAACACGACCACTGTAAGACTTTGTAGAGACACAGGCTTTATTTTACACTGTTAGATAAATGTACCAAGTTGCAGCAAAGCAGCTTTAAAACAAGACAGCACACAATTAACTTTTTACCGAAAAAAGTAAACGGCAATCAGAGCTTCGTTCAGGGCCGGAGAAGCTGAGAAATCTGGGAAACCGGGACTAACCGGCCGAGGGGATAGTTCCCGGCTTCCCCGGTTCATTAGGTCTTGGTCTAAAGAGTTACGGTGGCCACTCCCGCTGCGTCAGCGCCCTCCCTCGTTACCCTAATGACAGCGATTTTGTTCCACTGAAGGCGCACTTTTAGTTTTACGAAACCGTTTAGTGTTACGGCACTAATGGCCTAATGCCTCGCCCTGCCGCGCCAATCTCGTTACTTAATCATTTTTATCTACGTTATAAGGTACACTATTGATTGATTGGTAATAAAAACATACCTACAAAAAAAATGTAAATAAATTCAATTTAATTCACATAGCTAGGTCTATTAACTGATTCACACAATTTGAATAAAATTAGATTCCTAAATCTTATTTTTATGTGATAACCTGTGCTGATCAACTTCAGCACGAATGCCTTTTTACATGCCGTGAGGTATCAGTAACGTCTACCTGCATAAAGTCTATTGGGTTCAATTTTAATGTGCATATTATTATATGTGACTTTCGACCTAAATGAAAAATCATTGATTAAGATATTTTTGATCTTGTGTAATCTTATCTTCTTTATAAATAAAATAAAGTTGTGTTAGTTACAAATTCAAATTCTAAAACATTTATTCAAATTAGGCTACCATGTAGCACTTTTTGAATGTCATCAACACAGACAGCACCCTGATTCGCCCACCCCACAACACTTATAACTTGAGAACGGGTCGACCTATTTTGATGATCCTTGATTTGTTAGATTTGTTTTCGTCTCGAACAGCAGAATACAATAAAAATAATAATATTTACAAATAATTTAAAAATAATATTAATTACAAATAATTTAAAAATAATATTAATTACAAATAATTAAAATATAATATTTACAAATTTATATTATAATATATAATTTATAAAAAATATTTAAAAATGGAACGGGGACAACTGACGGGTGAAACCTCGGTACAGCTACAGAATAACAGGTATGAAGATAACTTCATAAGAAGTTACACCTAAGACAAAAATTAGTTTGTTCCCACGCTTCGTTCCATTTAAGTCCATTAAGGCGTGTGTTTATAGCTTATAATAACCACCGGAACTCTATTAGAAACAACTTTGCAATATTTATTAGGTTTTAAAATAGTTACAATGTATTTAATTCACAAACATTATGTAACGCGAACTCTTCCTAATATGTTTAAAGTACATCACCTATCTCTACTTCTCAGCGATACGATGGAGTGGTTTAGTATATTAAAATGTATGGATAGGGTTGTCCCAAAGGTACAAAAATAGTTTGGGTAACCAATATATTTGCCTCATTAAATTATAATAAAACACGAAAATATGGTGCATACATTGCATTGTGTGTATTCGGTATATAAAGAACGTCATTATACCTTTAAGGTTTTGTCTTAATGATGTAACTTTTGTAGTAGACGATCAATAATGATGATTTTATCTATTTAGGTATACTGCACCCCAATTAAATAGGTACCAAATAAAAATGAAGAGGAAGATAAAAAAAAACACAAAAAAATGCCTCTTAATATTATTTTATTACACAGCATATTCTTTAAATTTTTCGGTCTTCCTACCCTTATCAAGAAAGAACAACATATACATTTATCAAGCAAAGCATATGTGTCATTCATCTATTTATCAAGTTCCATGTAATTTTGAAAGTGGTCCATCCTTATTGACATATAAAAGTTGAGATTTGGACCTAAATTGTTCACAAAGCATTTACTTCTAAAAGTAATCGGAACTATTGCGATAAGTCATTGTATTTCTATCTAGTAGTGTTAAATACACGTATTTGAACGTACATAAGCATATGTTATTAAGTAGTTCTGTAGAGGTTTTCCTTTTTATTCGGTTTACCGCGAAAACCCGCCATTTCCTGACTATGATTTATCTTGCGGTCTCTAAGCTGAGGGTCACTTTAATAAATGTATTCGGGTAAGGTGCTCTAAGAAATGGATGGGGAATATTCTGGATGCAATAACCTAATATACAGATGAAATATGTGTTCTTGATGTAGAACTCACATATTAATCTCGAGGAAGAATTACTGTGTTGATAACGGTCAATATTATGTTACAAAAACAAACCGAAGATTGGCTTCTCCTTACGAAAATGATAGAATTGTAATTTATGAATGCATGTATTATTAATATGGACACATGTTTGTAGTATTGTTCTTCACATCAATAGTCATGTTTAATTTATTCTTACATTAGTGTTGATTTGTTGGTGTATAAAATGGATTTTGTATTTTTATGCAAAAGTATAGGTAGTTTTTGTGGGCATTTGTAATGTGAGCTTATTATAATTGCCCACAATAACGTCCGCTAAGTATTCGTAATGCTACATTGAGAAATCATCCTTTCCTCTAAGCAAGTGTTTGCAAAAAATCTCATAACTTTGGTATTAGGTGGCCAACAAACATGTTAGAGGTGGTTGAAATACGATGTTTTCCTTCTCAAGATATTCAGCGAGGGACAAGAAAAGTTCAAATAACCCAAATTAAGGAGTGCAATAAAGAGACCCTTCGGAAAACCTTGCGGGAGCAATTCGTGGAAATGCTAGTCGAACGGTCCGGTAAAGATGGCCGAAACAGTAGGCACTGTAAGGGTTGAAAGAGAAGATAGACCCTGGTGTATTTTTGTAACATTGTTCTTCTTCAACGTTTGAAAAATAAAAGGATAATCAACCCCAGTAGATACATAACACCTACTAATATCTCTTAAAAATAGTTCAATAGCACAAATCTTACATTTACGTTTTACGTTGTTGTGTCTTAAAAGTTTAAGGTTAGTAGAGAAACTGAAGCAAAACTAATCCACTAGCAATGTCATGTAACTATATTAAACTTAATAAAGTTACAGTTAACAGTTTATATGTCAAATGAACTTCATATATTCCACTCCGCAAGAGAGCGAACTAGTAATAGTAGTAGGTATTTAATAAAGTCTCAAAGTGCCTGCACTAAGGAGTAATAATAACTTGTTGTTTAAATCATGCTGTCATTCCAAGAAAGCCCAACAGGGAGCAATCTCAGTCGTAGCTACCGAAAAATATACGTACGCACACTTACAAATACTCGTGTCCTTAAAATAACGTATTAAGGAGCGCCGAGTATGACATAAATAGTGGTGGTGTGGAAGTCAGTTGACTATATAAAAATGAGGTTGTGAGGGATGTAAAAGCGGCGGCAGAGCGCCGGCGCCGCGGCTCTCGCCTCGCTCCGCACAGTTCGTAGTCAGACGCGGCGGCGCCGGCAGTGTCGCGCTCACGCCCTCCCGGCCGGCCGGTCCGATCGCACACGACACGGACGCAACTCATGAACGACACGTTACGTATCAGTGACATGTGATGTTACAGTGATTCTCGAACCACACTACTCAGTGACCACAACACTCTGCTGTATCTAATGACTACCTAATCAGCATGAGTGACAGACAGCAATGTGACTGAAACGGCGCCTATTTGAGTGCTTGTGCAAGTGCTAACTTACAAGATGTTTAGTTCGTATCCAATGAACTACTTAAGTGCTGGTGTGACTCAAGAGAATATGTGTCGTATGTGTAAACTTCAACATTATTTAATGTTTAATCCAGCATAAACTCATAAGGATCTAACAGTATTGACTAGACATGGCGGTATTTTTTAAACAGTGTTTATTTTTAACGGTCATATTTACAAATCAAGTAACAAATTTGGCATCAGTCTGCCTCGACATATGTACTGCGTGTAATATCAGTACACCAGTATGTCAACAATGTTCATATAACATCACATTGAAAGAAAATCCATATATTCACCATCAAGTATCTGTGTGCTGTAACGAAGATATAAAGCTAGCTACGTGGCCTCAAGAGTACGTTAATAAAACTATTGTGGAAGTTATCGCGCGGTACGACCCTACATGTAACGCAAGTATTGTTTATTTCGACCTACCTTTATTAGACACGTTCTCACTTCACATTAGAAACAACAGTTTTGTTCAAATTAAGATCAACATCAAAGGGCAAAACTTGAGAGAAATTGATTTATCCTCGAATCACTTACAATACGTAACTAAGGGAGTTTTTAATAACTTCCTGAACCTCCGGAAACTTATTTTAAGCAAAAATAAAATTATTAATATATTTGAGGAAAGTTTTAATGGTTTATCTAAATTGGAAACTCTGGACCTGTCAGAAAACAATCTCACCATTTTGGCGAACGTGTTTACTCCTCTTAAAAATCTTCAACATCTAAACTTGAGCAGAAACAATCTTGAATTCATTCACGAAAATTATTTTAATAACTGGTTACTACAACACCTAGATGTGTCACATAATAATTTAAGGAAATTAGCCCCAGGCGCTCTACAATTGCTACCAAATCTGGCGCGATTGTTATTGACGGATAATCCCCATCTAGGGATCACACAATTGGATACACAATTATTGGTTGGCACTGGACGTCGACTGCAACAAATAGATGCATCAAGAACTGGCTTGCACCAAGTTCCCGAAGCATTCACACATTCCGTGAGATTTCTATCGCTTGTTGGAAATAGAATATCAGCCGTCAGATGCGGGGATTTTGACAGTTATCCCCTACTACAGTCGCTGGATTTCTCCGATAATAAAGTGGCTGCTGTAGAAGACGATTCCTTAGGTAGATTAGAAATGTTGCTGTTTCTGAATATAAATAAAAACTTTCTTACAACAGTACCGAAATCACTTCCAGATGAATTGAAATATTTATCGATAAATAATAATTTAATAAAAAATCTTTCCATGACCGATTTCAAAAATTTACCTAATCTGCGTATATTATTGCTACAAAATAACAACATACAATATATTCAAGATCACGTATTTGATGATTTACTGTCTCTAGAAATGTTAGATTTGTCAAATAATCCTATACAATCATTGTCATGGAGTACCTTTGATGGGCCGTTATCGCTTCGAGATTTAAGGCTATGTTACTTAAACTTATCGGTGCCAGAGAGAGATGGCTCGTTTCCAATGTCGACGCCGGAAACAGTGCAGATGTTACATCTACAGTCTAGCCCCGGACTAGCGAGACAGTTGTTAGCTGATGCAGCGGCATTAGCCGCGTTTTCACATTTACAATACTTAGATCTGAGGATGAACAATCTAACAGAAATCAGAAATGATTTATTGTTTTATTTAGCACAACTTAAGACTCTGAGATTGCATGGAAATAACATAAATTGTAGCGCAGAGCTGTGGTTAAAAGATTGGTTGAATTGGAATAAAAGTTTATCCGGCAGCGAAACATGTTATTATTCTACTTCGGAAGCCAAAATAGAAATAAGCAAATACAACTGTACTTTTCCAGAAACTTTTACTATAAGCGACAGCCTTCCACCTGTTAATTTATACAGCACAGAAATGATAAATAAGTTACTCAGGTATTATGGATATTTAAATAATAAAACTGAAAAAACGTTTAAACACGGGAACAATAAAAATAAATATGACTATAAAAGAATGTTTTTCAATAAAACGTCAACAAATACACCTTCTAAAGGAGGTAACTTATCTGAAGAGATAAAAGAAAGCAAAGGAATAGATAGAAATGAAAACAAAATTTCTATATACAATGACTACATGAATGAAACAGCTGTTGTAAAAGCAAGAGAATCAACTAAAATCTTAGATCAAAATAAGCTTCAAAACGATCAACTAAATATCGATCATAGATTTCTAGATATAGAGCCGTACTTCTCTGTCTCAGCTCGTAATTACGAAAAAGATCTCAAAAGCAGTGAAATTTATAGAAAAAATAAATCAAGATCCGGCAAGCGTTTGAATACGCCACTGAATATTACAAAGAAACCTGAAAATCCAGCCACAGAGACTACACCCTACCTTTTGCCTACAAAAAGTTCGGGAAAATTAGAGAACGTTACCGTTGAAGATCCAAAATACAAAATTGAATATTCACCTTATCAGTCTGCTGATAATAGTTACGTTGAATACGTGGGCGCATTAGCAGTATCGGGGTTAATTGTGATGTCTTTGATACTGTGGGTTAGTTTTCGCCTGAGGTACAGAAGAAGAAACGTGCCAGTCGTTGACACAGAGGCGGAGGACCAGATAGAGGTGTCGAATATATCTGGAGGGGTGTTGTGGTGACACCTGCGGGCAGCCGACCCGACGCCCTTCGAATACGATTCTCTTCTCACTTAGACTGATGCAATGTAAGTGTTCTCAAGTAATCATTTAATGTACCTATAGTATGTAAGACTCTTTATATAAGTTCACAATTAATGCAAATAAATTCGTAACACTTTTAACATATTGTTACTTTTTTCAACGATCTTTAAGGGTTAATCACAGTCATATTTCGCTCTGTAGAACATAAAAATGTTAAAAGTTAACGAAATGTTAATTCATGATTTAATTTACGTAAAAGGATCTTAATGAAAAATTTTTCATACATAAAATTATAAATTAATGTCTCATTACATTATATATTGAAAGAATTCACGTTTAATTTACGTTAGGTTTATTCAGTTTATCATTTATTTTCTGGGAATACAATTTTGATGGTTCAAAATGTTAACTTAGCGAAAAACTAATTTGTATTTAGCACAAAGTACACGTAGGTACATTATTAATTAAATATTTCATGTTAGCTCATCCATAACAGTTATATTGAAAGCATTAATAATGTCTTTGTCTCTCTGTGTGTATTAATTAACATGTGCTAACAAAACATTTGATATTTCAGTGGTGAACATAAAACGTTCTTTTGTTTCAGTTCGAAGCGGTCGGCTGCACACGGGGTGGACGGCGTTATGTGATATATTAATTGGACGTACATATTTTTTTATGAAATAAGTACAAATAGATTGGTTAACTAGGCAGTGGGCTACGAACACCTTCCGTCTACGATGTAAATAACTTGTTTTGTTGATCTGACCATAGGCTTATACCTATTTTTATGTAAAGTTGCAGTAGATTTGTAAATTTAATTTAGACACGTGACCTAGCTGATCTTATCTACTATGCCGTACTTAAGGGCTTTTTGTGGTTAGGCTACGACACTGTATATACCTACTGCGATTGTAATATTAAGTCACCATATCGAAAAGGTGATGTATGCGATATGTGATGTAGAATGAATGGTTATGGATAAGTAGCCGATAATGTAATGCGCAAAATATCGTGAAAAGCAGATCATGTCTTCCCTATAAACCTTGTAATTATTACATAATTATCGCGTAACGAGCTCTACTAAAGTGCCAAAATATTATTTTTCATTCTATAAATTTAGGATTGTATCTTGTTAATATACATTTAGGTCATCACAAACACTTCATTATAAATGCATTTAAACATCTTGGAGCAAGAATATATTTAGTTATATCTACCAAACTCGATACAAATTGCCAGTCTGTTTTTCTGTCATGAGAATGCTTCTCATTCACTTAAACGTATTAAAATTAATCATTTATTCATTATTGAGCTTAATTTTGTGTGCATATAAAATTTACAATTATGAATTTTTACTTGAGGTTCGTTTAATGAAGTAGGTTGTTTCATTGGTTTTGTACTGTAAATTATAAGCAGTTACTCAAGTTTCACTTATTATTTAACTTCATAGATAATAAACGAATAAAATTAAATGGAAATAAATAATGTTATGAAAATGACTAAAAATGAACTGTAAATAAAACTGTCACAATATGAAGGCTATTGTTTATTTTGTTATTTAGTAGATGATATTCTGTGTTGTTCAATAATTAATTGTATTTCATTCATCATTCTGGAACCTAAGGTTGTAAACTTGATATATAAACATTTTGACGAAAATGATGTGTAGATATATGTTTTTACGTGAATCGTAGTTTGTGACGTACAAACGGATATCCAAAGATTTAATAAATAATAGATTCAGAACCGTATTTTTATTTATTCACTGCAGAATATTTTCTATACAATTTTAGACATTTCTTTTAAATATAGCTTCAATATACAATTTGCTTACGCACCTGTAAAGTCAAATATGAATGACGTGACTCAGGTAGACATTATTTTGTTCCAAAAAAGAATAAGTCGACTAAAACGTAACGAGTGAACCGAAAGTAATTTTCTTTAAGACTCATCTAAAGAAATTGTGATCATTTGAAAAGAAAAAGTGAAAGATGGTAATAATTTTTACCCGACTTTATGGAATGAGAGGGGTCCCAGTGTGATTACAGCGATTGTCTTATGTCTGTACATTTATTTATGTCGTGATACTTGAATAGTTAAGTAAAATATGTGCCTAGGTATAATATAACTTTTTTTTTATTTATTTATACTCCGGGATCGCTGGAGGGAATGGAGGAAGACTTTTGCCCAGCTGTGGGACTGTTCAAGCTATCTATAATATTTATACTTCTTACACATATAGTGTAAATAGCGACTTAATGCCTGAGGCATTCTCTACCAAACTCGACGATATTCAACCATGGGATGATGCAGAAATAACAAGTAGTAGGTGCATTAGACAAATTTCAAGTGAGTTAGAGGGGAGATATAAATATTGATAAAATACATTAAATAAATTGGAGAAATACTAATAAATACCTTATCTATCCTTAAGATAAATAACGGAATACATAATAAAGGTAAATTACATATGATTGTTGAGGATTGTGTTTTCCTTGATAATATATTCAGCTATCAATCGATCGATTTATCTTTAATAACCAAGCTAGAAGAAAATCCTTTTTATTATATTTTTTAATCTATATTCTTATCATTTATTTATTTAACAAATAATTCATAAACATTTGCTTTCATAATTATTTAGACCATGTTGGTCTAAATAATTATGAAAGCAAATGTTTTAATTAAGCTTTGTACAGAATATTAGTAGGTAACAATACAATTGTGTACTGAGCTTTTTAATAGAAACATTTCTAAAAAGCTGTGTAGATTCTATGTCAAAGTCCCATCTCTAAAGTGCCCTTTGCCACGCCGTAGAGTGCTCTTGCATTATCATTTATAAATCTGAGCTAGGTTAGAGCACCTTTTGTAAAGGTCATCTAAACTATTCCTTTCTAACATTTTTCTGCCAGGAACAGCAGTATTTCATATACATAGTTATTTTATAATACTTTGTTACGGGAAATTAAACGATAACTGTTGATGACCCAGTGATAGGTACAAAATTCTACTTAATTATAAAAGCAACGACAATTGATCACCACGCTAGTAGCTTCTTGTGGATTAGTGATTTCATTTTATTATATTATAACTATTGTATTAATTATACAGACTGTTATGTAAAAATAAAAATAGATACAAAATTACTAAGAAATAAGAATTATTATAGTCAGGTTATAATACTCTACCTTGATCCAAAAGACGAACTATGTGTATAGTTTTGTTGTGTTATGTCAAACGTTTGTATTACAAAAGTATAAAGAAAGAAAGAAAAAACATTTATTTGCGTCAAATATGCGACGCGTATGAGTATGTTTTAAAAAGTAAAACGTTTTATTCATACTGTCTAAAATATTCTCCGCATCGAAAGGCGGATTTATTATTGTTTCATAAATACCACATGACATGTAATGTATGAAGTACCTTTTAACAGCTCTAAGTTGGCTTAATAGGCTTGTGGTGGGGGTGGGTTATCCCACTAATACGGTAAACGCTGAAGTTTACGTTTTGATAGATGTTGGTTATTTATTCACGTCGACATCGTTCAGTGAATTTTGATGTTTAAGATGGTAAATGATGACTTAACTTTCATTACTTCAAAATGTTAATCTTGTCAATTTTACTTTAAAAATATGTTTATTATACACTGCCTTTTACAAAGCATTTGTTTTTAGCCGTAGGTGAATTTGTTATACATATAAGAAAATTTTGGTAGAATTCATGAGCTCCGTACAAAATAACTACGCACAAATATTTATTCCGTAAAATCAAACTCTTTATTGGTAAGTCCAAATTAACTCTCAAACCGAGGATATGTATTGACTTTCCTGTTAATACAAATAAGGGTTAAGCAGTTATTTATAGAGTAACGGGAAACGACATCTATAAATAAGATCTAATTAATTTTATTCGGTGAGAGGAGCCCCTGGATTTAGTCTTTAATTTGGAAGCTCAAGGTTGTGATTTTAAATATTTTTTGAGATAAACTTGGATATAACTGATCGATTGATGTTGCTCCTGCCTACATAGAACTATTGCTATTTTAACAAAAAGCGAATAAAATACACTTATCGGGATCTGTGCGGTAGTTCGAAAATTGGACTAAACAGTAACTAAGTAAGTAGTCTGTAAAATCGTATCTTTATTCTACTTTAAAATTTGTGCAATGATTTTAAATTTGAACCACAAAATATCACATAAAACATCAATGACCTAACTTTGTTTTCAAACGAATTGCTATCGACGTAAAAGAAAAGTTCACAGGTTGGGTACCTGTAGAAATCAAAACTAATAAACAGTAGAAAGTACTTAGGAAGCCCGCATTTTTTGGGTCGGTTCGTTATCCGCAAAAACTTTTTGACGGACTAGGTCATCATAAAATCCACGAATTAATTAGCCCCATCTCGGCGAACCTTCGGTCGTTTTTCACCGGCCATTATATTTTTGATGCCGCTTGATATATCTAGGTAATCGAAATTGATTCGAAACAGAGCATTTATTTGGTTTAAAATTGAGATTGGAAATTAATTAATTGGAAATAGAATCAGAATTTACTAAAAAAATATTTACATCTATTGCTTTCAATTGCAAAAGCTGTCTAATTAAGTGATATAAGAGTGGAGGTTAAATAACTGATTTCATATTAAAAAAATATATTAGTAGTATTATTAATAATTAAGTAACTACAACTGAATTATTGTGAGAGGAAATATTATTTAATTCAATCAAGACACTTCGTAAACGTAGGTAGGTACTCGTATGATGAGAAATTCGATGATTGCCAGTTTATAACACCAAGGAAACCCAATCGACTGACGAGCAACTTTGAGCCATTCCCTCACTGATCCTGATGAGTCAGCGCTTCCCCGGCCAGATCAATAATTGGGCTTGAACTAACTAGACTTTCAATTTGCTGAAATGATTGAGATCCTGGATATTCAAGAATTCTGCGCAAAATGTCAGATGTATTGAATCTGTTCTATAATCTGAATACATTTAAATAATTAACTGATTTTCTATGAATATTTAAGTTTTGTATGACGGTTGATAATCGGTAATTGATCTCAGTTTCAGTTAAGAGGTAAATATTAGCAATAATCAAGTCAATTTCCCATTATTGTCTGACTCGATTATTATTCACGTATAATGAATAAGTCATTACTTATCACGGATAATGAATAGCGATGTATCTCCATATATCCATTCGATAAAACTCGCGTTAAGCTTTAAAACGAAAATTCAGTCTACAATTTTGTATTGACGGAGCCCAAAGTAATTACTTTGACAGCAGATGCTGAAGACATAATTAAGCGTGTAGTTGGCAATTTAGTCGAATGAAAAGATGATATCGCAAAAGCGCAAAGCTTTCTTGCGTAATGTACGTGAAAGTAGCCCTCGGAGGATCGTTATACTGACGTATTTACTCAAGAGCTCTATTAGGTAAATCGCTGTTCTAAACTAGATTTGTCGGCCAGACATTTTTGTAATCTATAGTTAATTTGAAATTTGAAAGCGGGGGTAGCCTAATGGCTAGGGCGTCGGACTTGCGATCATGTGGTTGCGGGTTCGAATCCCACCCATTACACTACCGACGTGAACCCACTCGCAACACAAGCATCTTAGCTTAGCACGAGGGGTTAACGAGATTACTAGTAATGTGCGACCCACATTGCTAGTAATGTTTAAAAAAAAAATTGCCATAAGGGGTCTTTTCTAATAGAAGTAGTATACTGTCTACATTATATTATAGTTTAATAAAAAAATAAATAAAAAAAATGTGGACAACATCACTAACATTGCTCTGAATCTAATACTTACATCAGATTCAGAGCAATGTATGTGATGTTAAAGAACTTGTGTTATGGAATCAGAGACAACGAAGGTGCCACAAACAACAAGAACCGAGACAATCTAGAAAAGTGTTTTTTTTTCTACATTGACCCTTCTGGGGATCGAACCTGGGATCTCAAAGTCAGCGTCACCTTGAAAACCGGCGTGTACGCCACTCGACCACAGAGGCCGTCATAATTGATAGATGAACTTATTTATTAATTTTATTTTGTTTATTCTGCATTGGTAGTAACTAACTTTACAGTTATTATTTAGGTATCTTTTAAACGTGAATTTGTAGAACACTAGTTATACATACAGAAGAACTGAGCCCATTGACTGACCTGTTGGAGTGGTTAGTGACCCTGACTGCGAAACCAGAGGTCGTGGGTTCGATTCCCACGCAGGACAAACCTTTTTTTTTTTAAATGAATATGATGCGCATGATAATTTGTTCTGTCTGGGTATAATTTATCTATATTATGTATGTATCTATGGGCCTTAGTTGCCTGATAATCAATGATTTATTATTATTATTTAGAAATATGTAAGTATGATTATCAGTAGTCTTGTCAACATAGTACAGGCTCTGCCTAGTTTGGGATCAGATGACCGTCTGTGAGGTGTACCGAAATATTATTATTATTACTCGCGCGACTGGCTTAGTTTGTTTATGAGCTATCCCTAACTATTATAATACAATTAAACAACAAGTTTTGTATATAAAGTGAACTAGCAACAAATTTTAATGTCTCTGTTCGCCAAATTGATGAGGAAGTAACTGCAAATGAGATCGCGGCGGAAGTACCTCACATTAAGATAACCTTTTTATTGCATTCCTATTTTGTGCGCTGTTTCCCCATCCATTACAGAACGCATTGACTTGCTAAGTATGTACGTTACAGGAGGCGTAAAGCGAATGATCCGGAAATAGGTGAAACACGAAAATGTTAATAAGGTTATTTCAGATTGTATAGTGAAATGTAAACAGCCCTTCGGCTATTATGAGTCGTGGTACACAAAACAAACAGTCTTGGAGCGACGTCTGTTCCGCTTAAATATTGATACCGAGGTTCGGTACTACTCCTGCTCACCCTCCGTCGAGATTTCTACTCAATTATTATTTTATTAATTCTAAAATTCATGCCCACTTGAGTTTGTATTGTGTGTGTATAATTAGGGTACTTTTAGCAATTAGGTTAATGTTACCGCGAGGAAAATTGTTTTTAGGTTTTTTTTATAAGTAGGAATCCGTGTCCATTTAACGCTACACCAGCCCCCTCAGACAAGGTACACTTCTACAATGACGTGTGTTGACGATGATAGAAATCAAAATGACATTAAATGTTCCTGTCTCTGCACCACCTTAAGGTCGACTGGTAGAAACTGCCTTGCATTAAGTCCGCCTATGTACCTAGCAGTGCATGAAGTATTAAATAAATAAATGTATGGAAATGACATTTCTCTTTGATAAGTCACGTGACTTAGACTTGTCACTTTCATAAATTTGAGCGATTCGATCAGCGATAACGATTGTAGTAACCGTTACCTTTTTTTAACACTTTTTTTGTTCTCATTTTACGTATTTTTAAGTCTCGAATATGAATGAAAAATAAATATGTAAGAAATGCAGAAGTTCAAATAAATGAAGTCTACGTCAAAATACAAAACCGCACTAGGTAAGTGATATTTATAGTCTAAACCTTATCGTGGAACGTCATTGCGTCATAAAACAGATCGACACCAGAAACCTCAGGCAAAAAATCAGGTCCTGATATTTAAAATACAGGCACATTGCATCCAGTCACTATACAATACATGTATTTGCCATGTACATTGTCTTGTCAAATATAGATAGTCTGTATAGTCACGAAACTGTATTATTTGAAGACTTTTGTTCCACAGTTACGAAGAGAAACTCCTTTATTGCAACAATACTTATGTAAAGTATAAAAATAAATAAGAGCAGATAATGGACTTCTTCTTTATATTGTTATTGAACACCTTTGCTACAATTTAAATTGAATAACACAATTTTTTTTTTGGGAAACTAACAATTTGTCCTTGTAATTTTGTTTTGCTACCTCAGTCAGTAAATCTACACACACAATTATGAATCCAAGCATTAAATAGAGTAATTAGTAATACTTAAAGATAACTTAATCGAGCAACGAGCAAACATGTCGATAGAGGTATTAATCGATTGCAATTTAATCATAAGTTTGTTAGAAATCACAAACTACTTTGAATCAATTTTGCAACACCTGTTAAATCTTTCCAAGAAAATATTAGTTAGTAACAAGTTTCATTTTGGATCATGTTAGCACTTGTAAGTACCTATACTTCTAAGTGTGTCATTCAATAATAGCTTGTATTTCGTAATTAATAAGTTCGTACTGAGAATTGATATCTAAGATGTGTGTTTCCTTTATATGACAGTGTGCCTACCCATTCATACAATTTCAAATACCGTCTGCCCTATCTTCATATCGTATTCGTAGCAAATTGATTAGTTTCTGGCTATTTCGGTACCTGTTTCTGTATACTATAGATACCTATACTATATACGAGTATAGGTATATAGTTAGTTGTATTTAATATATATCTGGAAGCCGTTGAAGCAATGTTCTTGTCTCGTAATCAGGCTTAGGCATTACGAATTAGTACTGAGAATCCTAACAATTGTTTGCGAGTGATCAAATTATCTAATGGAAGCTTAGATCCAACGACAAGCTTCTGGTTTCATGGTTTGAGTTAATAAATCATAATTATAGTAGACAAAGGTCGTTTATCCTGGTTGGCTTTAATTACCAACCCCTTTAATCCGGAGCTCCAATAAAAGCATTTAATTAAAATTGTAGCAGTATTCCCGTATACATTAACAATGTTCTAGTCAGAAAACCAGTATTGGAAGGTTAAATTTAATAAATAAACATCGCTAAGGAGTGATTGGATTTCAATTTATTTGAAACCCTTTTATTAATTTGTCAAACAGATGAGGTTCTGAGTGTTATATTTCATTACATATTTTTATCATCGTCGCTTCTTTCTCTATGTGCAGGAGTATATTTAAATGTAAATTAATTAATTAATTATAGGTCAGTGTCGGTTAAGCGGCTTAAAAAGCCTTAAGTACTTCTTATTGCGACGTTCTGGGTCTCGAGGGAGCAACCTCATCATACCTTTACCGTCGTTTGGCTTTCATGAAGAAGGCTTATAGTGCCTCGTTGAGTTGGACTTTAATTACAATTCTTTAAATAAAATCGTGAAAGATGTGATCAAAATACTTTTGTTACATGAAACAAAGATCTCATTTTATCGGACCAATCCGCTCGCAGTTAATGGCAGGTTCTCTAGTCAGCTGGTAGAACACCTTTTCCAATTTCCAACAATGTGTCAGAAACGTCTTCATAGCTTCTCGCCAAGTCGAGATCGAGCTTCAAACTCAATTTGAACTTGGTGTCTTACGAAACATTACAGTGAGCAAAAAGCATTTTTGAAAGATATAATCTGCCAATTAATTTTATCAGTTTGAGCTACAAAATTTTGCTATACTGTTATCTGACCCTAGATATTGATGTTTAAGGTTCAGACCTAGATAGCTGGCACGGAATGCGTACCAAAGTTAATTTAATGATTATGATTTAATGTTCCATTCTGTCCACAGCCCAGTCCTCCCCCCATTGAAGATTCTCAACGCGGTCGTGGGTACCAATACAGTCCCTCTAGCCAAGTTAGATTTCTACAAGCGTTAACTATGATAGAAATCGCTTAAATGACATTAAATGTATGGAAATGACATTTGATTTCGATAAGTCACGTGACTCAGACTTATAGAAATGTTATCGCTTGTAGAAATGTCACTTGGCTAGGGGCGCAGGATTGGGTCTGCTTGCTGATGAATGGAAGACGATAGAATGTTTGCGATTTTGTGAGAGGACTGAGTGATCGGGAAGTAACTACATACTACTTTAAGTTATATTATTTTTTATAATATTACAGTGTTCTTTGATTAATAAAGTTTTATCTTTTGTGGTAGTAATTTAGTGTAAAAGGCTCAACACTGCTAAATTATATTTCATAAATAAATAAACGATCTTAAATAAGTAGTTTTATAAAATGCCTTGAGTTGCGTCATAGCCAATTGGGCAAAGTTAAAAGTTTATGCATGTATTTAATTGTATTGTGTGTTTCGCTTTATTCTTTATTTTTATTCTTAGATATGGACGACGGACGTGAATATATTTGTAAAACTATATGGCATTGCAGAGCAAAGACATCTCTACAAAGACAAAATAACAATGGTTATAAGGATATTAAATACCTACAATAATTTAAGTATAAAAATATATTGCATTTACCAAACAGAGTACTTAACCTCGCATTGTAAAACGTTAATGATAGAAATAATAATTCCGAGCTCTATTAAAATATATGTAAATGGTTTCGTAACATAAATAGACGTGAAAGCTGAAATAATATGATTATGATAGTAATTCGGCAAGACTATTATCTAGGGATAAAAGGTTGGTCGAACTAACACAAATCCTGAGCTGGATAGGGATTTACTCGCTCGCTTATATTCTTAAGCTGACGCCTCTGGGTTCTTGCTAGAAACACATTTTGATTGCAAATAATCTGCTAAATCACGCTTCTGTTAGAAGCAAATAGTGGGAACCATATTTTTATTAATAAGAGACATGAAACGTTTGATCATTATTATTAGAACCAATACATTTTGACGTCACAATCTGTTTTAGGAAAAATACTTTGTGAAGAAATAATGAGTGTTGAATTAATAAATACCTACCTTATTTTAATTGGAAACTTCTAAGCTTAAGATTAATAACTTAAATATAGAACGTGGGCGTTAAAACGAAAAGAACAAATTCACAAAGGTAAAATTATTCGTTTAGTATTTTTTAAGAAATAAAAACAAACGAATTTAAAATTTAAAGAATCGCTAGAAAACGCTCCAAAATATTTTACATTTAAAAGAAAAGCAGTACTTTAGCGGAAAGGCAAAGAGAGAAGGGCCATAAAGACTCGAACAAAATAGGAAGTAAAAATAATAAACCACAGTCTAAGCCACTGCACGCTTGCTAATTACTTGATTTAAAGAATATCGGGAACAAAACATACGTTATTTACTTTTAAATATACTTTTATAAATTACAAACAAAGGCAAGAAAAGGATATATAACATAGAGGTATAATGTAATTCTATCTATATGGTATGAAATAACAATGATATTATTAACTAGTGTTGGTGCCCGCAGCTCCGCTCGCGGTACCTATTTTTTTCTGTTAAATAATATAGTATCGTAAACAGTATTTTACGGAGAACAGTTAAGGCTATGTTTATAAAGTTGCTGGTTATTCAGAGAATTTTTATTAAAGCTTTAATATTTAGACTTCGCTATGTAATTTGTGAAAAGTTATTTTAAATAAAATATCACCGGAATTTCTTATGAAACATTATATCATTTTACATTGTTTACGTATGTAGTTCACATACTTAGTACGTATTAGGTACAAATGGATTGTTTTATAAAAAAAACTGCAATATTTTCGAAATGGAATATATAGGTACATATTTTTTTAGAGAATATCCATTCAATAGAAGATAAGTGTTAAAGTAAACTGATATCAAATATTACATAAATATTTATGATTTATTCACAGAGGTATCTTCGTATTCATAATATTCTATTAAGGCTTCATTTAATATTGGAGAGCTTGAGGATTGTTAACGTAAGTCCGATAAGCCAATAGAAAATGTATGCAGGTTTGAGAGACGGTCAGAAAATTGGGGAAAATCGAGTGTTCATTCAACCCATTATAATACTAAATCACGTTATATTTTGAAGAACGAGATGTTTCTATTTTAGGTATAGTGCTTTTTGTGATAATTTTTTTTCAGTTTCTCGGCCTTTTAAATGCCCCACTGCTGGGCACAGGCCTCTTCTCATATCGAGAAGGAAGAGCTCCTCTCTCGTACTTTATTTGTATGCTGTGCCCGACAGGGTCCATAATTGTGACTAACTATCTATAACCCTACAACCTGTATATACATTATGGTACGCAATAAAGAATTGAGAATTGAATTGAATTGAGCTCTGATCACCACTCTGGCTCACTGCGGGTTGGCGATTTCAGATTCCAATTTTTGTAATCCAGGTTTCCTCACGTTTTCCTTCACCATTAGTCAAAGGTGTCTTAAAATAATTAAGAAAGTATACATAACTTTGAAAATGTCACATTGGTACTTGCCTGTAGTGGATTCGAAACTGCAAACTTGTGCATGAAAATCTGTTCATTAAACCGCTAGGCCAACAACACATTTTAGGATAATTATAATAACGTGATATCAGCCAGTAATATTTATACAAAGATTAAAGTTTGAACAAAAAGAACGAGCCGATTAAGAAATTCATATAGACAAGTTATTTATGTTACTGGTTTATGCATTTATATATAATTGTATTTAATCGATTAAAAAATAGTTCGAATGGTTACCCAAGAGAACTGTTAGAATACCACGAGTCTAGAATAATAAGCGTCTGCACTAGAAATATCTATGTCATCAGTTAAACTCGGAGTATTTCATCTAATTTACACAGTAAACTACTTCTCACATGAGCCAGCATAATGCAGAGCTCTGTTACAGCTGATTCTATTCATTCAAAGACTGGAGTTAAGTGGGGCATTAACATAAACTATCGCCATTATTATTCTGTTTAAAACATGCATACGGTATACGGTAGCTCACACCTAAGAGAGTACAATGAAAGTTGGGCGGGTCAATGTTAAATATAAATCTGACAGCACAGCCGTGGCCGGTCCCGACCGGTCCTAGTACGAATAGCATCACTGAATTATTCATTCATTCCTAACTATAGTTGCGATTCATTCTTTTGTTTCTACAACTTGAATATCGAATGAGATATTAGCTTTTTTATTGTAACCTCATATCAGATGTATTTTCTTTTTCTTGACGGCTAAGTGATGACGTCAGAGAAAAGACTTTTTGTTTGTGTTATTGTTGAATATATTTTATTTCAACGATCTAGTGATACATCAATAGTATTCTAAGAAAATGTGTGGGCATGTTTTAAACAAAGAATCCTGCAAGAAGTTAGTTAGCATTAAAAAACAAGGTAGGCGATATGATTATGTAATACCTCCTTAACGTTAACCCTAACATAATTCAGCATAATGTAAAACAGTGTTTAATCTGGAAAGAAGCTATTATAAAAGTAATGAATGAATAAAATAATAGTAAAGGTTTAATGTATTTTTATGTGAAAGGTGTGGTCAGATGCGACCAGCGGATCTCCGTACATTCAGCGACCCTGAATAATTCATCGCGGCTTTTGCTGTCGCGACCTCACCATGCTTCGAATAACGTCTACTTCTAACTACATACAATTCATACAATTTAAGTCGTATTTTAGCAAAAATATGACTAACTTGAAAGTATTATGAGATAAAATAAAGTGGAGAGTGGAAGGTGTTACTTTACGCTTAATGGACTCAAGTGCACTTGCGTCCAAGAATTTATTATGCTGTCCTCCGATGTTGAGACCAAACTTATTTGGTGTTTAATATCAAGAGTTGCCTGATATAAACCAAGGTAGAACAACACAATATGCACTGGTAGGAGTAACTAAGCTGAGTCAGAATAAAACAACAACTTGTCACTTGCTCTGGTATAATTGTAATTGTTCATATGTATAGTACATCGTTGAAGCTTATATGCTACGGTCGGAAAATCTTAATAGCGCGATCTAGAAATCGGCTCTCAAAGCACAACGCCATCTATCGCAATTTAAAGTAAACTTTGTGTACACATATATGAATTTTGGTTTGATATTTAACATGCCGCCCACCAAGGACATTTAGTGAGAAAATGTCCTTCTTAAATAACATATTATGGATACAATACATTGTGGAAGAATTTTGAACTGCCTAGTTGCTTGATGGTGAAATTACATATTCAATAGTTCCTTAAACTAGTAACGGGGTTATACATAAACTCCGTGCCTGCATTAAAACAAATAACAAATAAATACAGCTTGACAAATAACAAGTGTATAAGTTTAAATATATAAAATTCATTGATCTAAAACAGGTAAAATACATAATCTAGAAGTGGGTCTTTTCAACACTGAAGAACTCGTACGAAGTGTTACTACACGGGTGATTTTATCATCCCCTGGATGTTTTTGCTCAATGCGGCCCAATAGCCAGCGACTAGGTGGCAAATCGTCCTCTTTGATTAAAACTATGTCACCGACCTTAGGTTCCGGTTCCTGTTTAGACCACTTATATCGCTGCATGAGGTTAGAAAGGTATTCTGAAGACCAACGTCTCCAAAAAGATTGCAACATTCGTTGTACGAATTGCCAACGCGTCAAACAATTTACGTTTGAGTTCTCATAGTTGTAGTCAGGTACATTAACAATCGGCTCTCCTATCAAAAAATGTCCGGGAGTTAATGGCATCAGTTCACCAGGATCAGTTGCACTAATGATATTTATCGGCCTTGAATTTAAGCAAGCTTCCACTTGAGTTAGGAGCGTACTTAACTCTTCGTAGGTAAGCGTTGATTCGCCTAATACCCGTTTTAAATGGTATTTTGTGGATTTCACTCCGGCCTCCCACAAGCCACCAAAATTGGGACCATGCGGCGGAATGAAATGCCACTCAGTACCATTCGATTCAAGGTGCTCTGCTATCTCAGCTTGAATACACTTTAATTGCTGTAGCTCTTTGGATGCTCCTACAAATGTGGTGCCATTATCGCTCCACAATTTGGCGCAATGACCTCGACGAGACACAAACCGCCTGAATGCAGCAAGGAACGCTTGAGTGGTCATGTCACTTACTACCTCCAAGTGTAGAGCGCGAGTACACATGCATACAAATAGACAGATATATCCCTTGTATGCATGATGCCCACGACCCTTGGTAGTGCGTATTTGGACTGGGCCCGCGTAATCAACTCCGCTGTGCAAAAAAGGCCTTGCAGGCGTGCAGCGAACAGTTGGGAGCGCACCCATCAATTGGTGCTGAGCACGGTGCATGTACCTCGTGCACCTTACACATCTTCTAAAATGTTTTTTGACCAAATTTTTGGCTCCTATAATCCAATAGGCCGTTCTTAAATAACAGAGCATTTGTTGCGGACCGCCGTGTAACGTTTTATGGTGAGCATCTGCTACAATAAGTTCGGTTAAATGATTGTCACTAGGTAATACTATTGGATGTTTGGTTAGTTGCTCTAGATCTGAATTCTGCAGTCTGCCTTTAGCTCTCAACATACCTTGATTGTCAAGGTAGGGACACAATGATTTCAATTTGCTTTTGGATGATAATGTTTTGTTTTTCTGTAGCTGTAAATATTCTTCATTGAACCCTTCCGACTGTATCTTTTTTATACAACAATTCAATGCATCTTCTAATTCTCGCCTTTGTAAATAGATTTCCTCATTCTTACCTTTGTTTAAAAATCGCCGACAATACGCTACCACCCTGACCAATCTCGACAATGAAGAAAAGCGTTCAATAATTGAATTGTCTGGTACTACTGCTACATGCGCTCTTACAGATTCTTCTAAATTAATCTTCAGATCCTTTGGCCTCTCATAATTTATAATTTTATGTTTGAGAAATGATGGTCCCGAAAACCATATTCCATGTTCCATTAACTGACTGGGTAATAGACCGCGTGAGGCGCAGTCGGCGGGGTTGTCCTTGGTAGAAATATGAAACCACTGATTTGGTTTTGTAATTGACAAAACTTCGGAGGTACGGTTCGCAACAAAGGTTTTCCACCTACTAGGATGGCTGTTAAGCCAAGCTAGGACTACCGTAGAATCCGTCCAAGCTGCTATCCTCTCCTGTGGTATGTTTAAAATTTCAGCAGTTTCCATCAGTAGCTGCGCCATCAGCACTGCTCCACACAACTCCAACCGAGGGATGCTTAATTGCTTAATGGGAGCGACTCGCGTTTTCGCAACCAGCAAGGAAACGTGTACCTGCCCCGTCGCATCGATTCCCCGTAGATAAATAACAGCTGAATATGCTACCTTAGATGCGTCACTGAACCCGTGAAGTTCCAGCTCATCGGTTGGCTTGGTACCTAGCCAACGAGGTACCTGAACTCTGGTGATGAGTGAGAGCTCGGTACGGTAAGTACGCCACTCTTGTACTAAATCTGTGCTTAGTTCCTCGTCCCAGCCGACTCCCGCGAGCCACAATTTCTGGATAAATATTTTTGCTAACACCACGCACGGTGCTAACCAACCAAGCGGGTCGAACAATCTTGAAATTTCAGAAATTATGGCTCTCTTTGTTCCAGGTGGTATCAACACGGAAGGAAGATTCACCGAGTACTGAAACATGTCTTCACTGCGATTCCAGGTAAGCCCTAAAATTTTAACTGTGTTATCTAGCTTTATTTTGAATTTATTTTGCTCTTCTATCTCCTCCTCTCTATTTTCTTTCATGTTGTCCTTTTTGTATCTGCTTGTTTTATCTAATTGCTCTATTACTTTATCTTTTTCTATTGCTTGAATAACTTCTAACATGTTCTTACAATTACTGTTCCACTTTTGCAGTTCAAAGCCCCCGGTTTTTAACAACGCTGTAATTTGCTTGACTATTTCAGTTCCTTCTTCTACACTATCACATCCTGTCATCAGATCGTCCATATAAAATGCATTCAAAACTCTATTATAGGCCAGCGGATACTTGTTGCCTTCGTCATACGCGATCTGATGAAGCGTTCGAACCGCTTGGTATGGAGCCGAAGCGGTACCAAAAGTGACTGTCAGTAACTCGTAGTCTTCTAGAGGCATGTCCGGGCTGTCTCTCCATAAAATTCGCTGAAACATGACGTCTTCTTCGGCTACTCGTACTTGCCGATACATTTTTATAACGTCAGCTACAAGACCAATCGCATGCCGGCGCCACTTTAGAATGGTGTGCCGCAAATCAGCCTGTAACGTGGGACCAACCATCAGAGAATCATTTAGTGATATACCTTTATTGTTCTTTTCAGACGCGTTGAACACCACCCGAACTTTAGTGGTAGTTTTGTCCTCTCGTATTACAGCGTGGTGGGGTAAATAAACAGCTTCTTGCCTTTTTTTATCATTTTTCTTTACAGCCCTCATGTGTCCTAGTAATAAATATTCCTTGATCACCTTTGTATACTCTTCCTTTAATTTTTCGTTTTTTCCTAATCTTTTTTCTAGTGATTTAAACCTTGATTCAGCTATGCCGCGCGAATTCCCTGCCTTACATAGTGGATCCACATCTCGAAAAGGAAGCCTGACCACATACCGGCCATCGTCATCTTGTTTAGTAGTTCGTCTATATAGGTCTTCACATTGCTGTTCTTCAAGGGTAAGTAATTTATTTCTACTAAATTTTTCTTCTACTTCCCAAAATTTTTTAAGACTATCATCTTCGTTTATCTGGGCGTGCATGACACTAATATTTTCTGTTTTAGGTTTATTAACAGCATTAACTGTACCAGACAGGATCCACCCTAAGGCGGTGCTCTGCGCGATCAAAGTGCCATGTGGACTCTTTACGATGCCTTCCTGTATGATACAACTGTAAACATCGGCGCCCAACAGAATGTCAATCCTGTTAGGTGTGCTAAATTGTGGGTCAGCAAGGTACAAATCTTTGGTTTTAATCCAGTCAAAATTGCATGTATCGAGGTCCTTCTCAGGTAGGTATGTTGTTATTTTATTCAACACATAGGCGCTCAAATGTAGTTGAAAACTTGGATCAACGCGGGACTGGATAGTAACATGAACAATATGCTTGGCTACGGTTGACTTACCACTGCCTAAACCATTTATGATACCCTGAATAGGAATTCGCTTAAGTCCTAACAGTTGCACTGTAGCTTCTGTTATAAAACAAGCCTGGGAGCCTTGATCAAGCAAGGCTCGGACTATCTGTGGATGACCCATCTTCGACTCGGCATTTATTAGAGCGGTAGCTAATAAAACCGATCGTGGTTTAAGAACTGCGCCTGTTGAAAGGCAGGACACTAAGGGTTCACCATTGGCTGTAGTATCAGACGAATCAACTAATGCGTCGCACTTGCTAACGGGATGTAATAAGGAGTGATGACGCTTCTTGCAAACTCTACAAGTAGCAGGATTCTTGCAACCATACACACTGTGATTACTACCTAAGCAATTAAAACAAATATTTTGTTTGGCTACGAAATCCCGTCTCACGTCTACTGGTTGCTTAGCAAACTTTTTGCAGAAACAAAGTTTGTGTGATGCTTCCTGACAGTACTCACACCGCTTAGCTGATGAATTCGTGGCCAATAAGGCCTTATGGTTGTGCCCGGTTGAAACCTTACCCTGGTGAACTGAAGACCGATTTGGCTCTACGAACTCTAACGCGCGGTATCTGGTTTCTAAAAACGTCTCAAATTGTTTCATGGATGGCAATTCATTACCACTCAGGTTACCGATGCTCAATTCCCACTGTTTACGCGTTTCAAAATCCAATTTATATGATACGATGTGAATTATAATTACATCCCATGTAGTAACATCAACGTTCAAGTGCTTAAGTGCTTTTAAACAGTCATTGGTTGTGTCAAACAATTCTTTAAGACCCTTACCAGACTCGGCATGTAAACGCTTTTGACCAAACAAACGCTTTAAAATACAGTCAGCTAAATGTCTCTTATTATTATAGCGTTTTTCTAAAAGTTCCCAACACTGGCTGTAGTTAGCGTCACTTATTGGTGTGTATCTAATCAACTGTTCGGCTTCTCCAGTAAGATGATCTTTTAAATAATGTAATTTTTGACAATCACTAAGAGCCTCATTGTTATGTACCAAAGCCTTAAATAAATCATTAAAGGTAGCCCACTCACTATACTGACCAGAAAATGAAGGAATAGAAATTTTCGGTAATTTAACAAAGGCACTCGATTTTTTGTTTGATTTATCTGTGTTAGTGTCTTGTCCTGATATTTTTCCCGATATTGAATTAAGTAATGTTTTCATATGCGTTTTGTAATTTATATAACTATCTTCAGTGGATTCATAAATACTATCTACTTTTTGACCTATTTGTTCAACACTATAATTTTCATATAACTTACAATGAATACTCTCAAAATTACTCCAATTCTGTTCCAGTAATTCTTTTCTTGTTTCTATATATTCTATCGTAAGCCTTTCCTTGGGACTTTTCTTAAAATTTATAAATCCTTTTTGAATCGAATTTTGTAGTTTTTGTAAAATATTGATTAATCCCTCCATTGCAAACTCAATAAAGAACTGTTAATAAAACACAATAGACCTTGCAACAAAATATATAAAGTTTGATTACGAATGTTTGTCAAAGAAAACAAAGCGTAACATGTAAATCCTCTGATCTTATTGATACCAACTTATTTGTAAATATTTTTAAGTTATAAATGATTTACTGTTCTAACAACTCTAAAAAATATTCTAAGTGCCAAATACTCTTTAAAAAAATACAAGTGTTTTAAATTACAATTTTTACTATCGCAGGAAATCGGGCATAGAGACCACGTTCCCTCGTTTTTTGTAAAACTATTCTAAGTCCTTAACTAAACATGCAATCAATACAACAAACATTAAATAAAGAACACTTAAATTTTTCTAAGTTCAATAATACATAACGCTAAAAGTTCTAAGTTAAAATCTTCTTGTAAATAAAGTTGAAAGTTGCTGCTGATGGCCTCGAACAGTTAACAGTTAAAATGTACTCACGATTTGCTCACGATCACTTCTTACTCACAACACAAACTCGACTGGTGCTGCCCTCTATGTTGTCACCTGGTAACTGCAGATGACGTGCATAAGTGTTCACATACACTAGCACGTTGATCTCCCGCTGTTGTGAAGATGCGCTGGACTGTAAGCGCTTCAAGCGACTTAAAGCAGGCTGTTCCGCTTCGCTTGTTGCACTGTACTTCCGCTGCCGCTGTCTTGTACTGTAAGCGCTTCAAGCCGCTTAAAGCAGGTTGTTCCGAACGCTGCTAAAGCGCTGGATCCCTGTACCTTTGCCGCAACAATCCGCTGCGAGTACGGGGGTGGTCCTTACAAGGACCGTGGTTGACAAAAAATTCGGCTCGATTGGACCAATGTTTAATATCAAGAGTTGCCTGATATAAACCAAGGTAGAACAACACAATATGCACTGGTAGGAGTAACTAAGCTGAGTCAGAATAAAACAACAACTTGTCACTTGCTCTGGTATAATTGTAATTGTTCATATGTATAGTACATCGTTGAAGCTTATATGCTACGGTCGGAAAATCTTAATAGCGCGATCTAGAAATCGGCTCTCAAAGCACAACGCCATCTATCGCAATTTAAAGTAAACTTTGTGTACACATATATGAATTTTGGTTTGATATTTAACATTTGGGCAGCGTTCAGTATATAACAAATGTTACGAGTGTATTTGAAAGCGGAAGTAGGTATATAATATTCTATTATTTATTATTTTTTATCAAAAGGTACATTTTAAGTTTTATAACTTACATAATGTCCAACAAAACTATACACATAGTTTGTCTGTTGGATCAAAATTATTAATTGACTTCTGCTCTAAAACCATTGTTTTAATTTACAAATTAGTATAAATAATAAAACCTTGGCGCCCTACAACATCAAAACGGGCCCGCGGCAGACCACGGAAGAGATGGTGGGATGAACTAGATGCCTTCCTGGGGAATTGGTAAGAAGAGGCTAGGAACCGGGATCGCTGGAGGGAATAGAGGGAGGCTTTTGCCCAGCAGTGGGACAGTACAAGCTAGCTATAATAATATAATAATAAAACCTTACTGGTTAACAAATACTTATAACCTATTAATATAAAACAACAGTCGACAATCGGATGTATGAAACACTTTTGAATATCTAATTCTCAATCAATCTTAAGCCTATTTGGCATCAAGACATCACGACGAAACTCAAAGACAATGGGATTAAAACAATGAAGGTTTAAGTGGGGGACAAGAGACCGCCTTAAATTGGCATAGACCTTTATGGTCTGAATCCTTGTCGCGTAACTAAGTACCATATAACCGAGATCGATGCCACTACATGTATATACCTACTTTATGTAAATTTGAATGTAAACCACCATTGCGTAGGCGTGTTTGTGTTGGCGGGTTTAAGGTGACGTATTTTCCCTGTGTGCGTTACAAATTGTTATTTATACTTACTCTGATTTCAATTATACCTACACATATATAATTATGGCTGTGTGCGTGTTGCGGACATGCCACTATTTTAGGTTATAACTTTGTTAAATATAGACAGAAATTTCAAATATGTATATATTATTTAAAAACAAGAATGTTCTTTGTAAAACTTCTTTGCTACTAGTTCGTAATTAATATTGTTTTTTTTACTACTGCTAGAGGACTAAGGCCGCAATTTACTGGTTTATTTGTATCTTATTATATTATATGTTGTTCCTGAGGCCAAGTAAGAAAGTATCCGTTTTAATAAGGCAACCTATTGTTTAGCTGGATAATTTGTTTTAATTTACTTACCTGTAGCCTATATCATCATGATCAGTGGGAAGACGACTGTCGAACAAAGGCCTCCCCATAGTATGCCACAACAAACGACAGCTTGCCGCTTGCATTCACCGGTTACCTGCCACCCGGATAATGTCAGTCCATCTGGTGAGAAGCCTATCAATGCTGGTTCTTCCCGTTTTCAGTCGCTATTCGAAAACACTTCTTCCCAATTGGTTATTGGTTCATTGACCCATGTGGCCGGCCCATTGCAACTTTAACATTAACAATTTAACTTATATATTTACATGGTATATAATCCTATATACGACCGTATAATAGGTATATATAGTATAATCATATGTACGCGTTTTATCATGAAAATATTAACCATAGATTATATATGAACGTATAATATGTTATCTGTTATTTACCTATTTTATTATATAGTTTGATAAATAATAATTTAATGTATTGAATGCACAATAATAACAATTACATGCTAATGAGAGAGTACCTTTTTACAAAATGAGCTCTCGTCACTTTAATAAAGACAAGTAATTACTCGTGCTTTTATATAAATAGGCTTCGAGTTGAGAACGTGTAAGTCAAACATAAACGAGAAACATCCAGACTTTGGACAAACATGTTCGCCCAAATATTTGTTCTAGAGTGATATTGGAACACACGATTTACCGAAATAAAGTTACTTATATTAATTAGGTTTATTCCCAACCAACAAATTACTTTAATATAATATCGGCCTGTAAAGAACCCATTGCTGGGCACATATAGAGAAGGAACGAGCATTGATCACCACGCTGGCTCACTGTGGGTTGGCGATTTCCGAGCGAGGTTTTCCTTCACCAATTGTCAGTGATGTTATAGAACAGTAAATAAAGTACATATAAATTTGTAAAAGTCACATTGGTACTTGTGGTAAGTACCAATGTCAGGCAAGTGCCTGTAGTGGGTTTGAACCTGCAACCTTGTGCCCGGAAATCCGTTCAAAGAACCGCTAGGCCACCGCGACATCTATATACGAAATTTAACATTTAGCGAGTGCTAAAGTGCGAAGATATTGACCCTCGTAATACGATGGAACGATTTTAATGATTTTTTGTGTTGAATTATTGATGAAAACCGTGGATTTAAATTATTTGATTGTCTCATTTTATACCTATGTACTTTTTACACCTTTTTAATAGATAAAGCATTTAGATAATTTAGCAGTCTCGGCGGCCAATCCCAAGTGAGATCAGCCATTTACACAGGAGATATAGTGCACAAGTATGCGTGCAAATACAGGTGTATTCCTTATACTCTCATAGTCCACTGGGTCGGTAGACGGACACGCGAGAGATCAAGCCGGATCAACAGCACAGGGGTGTAGTTACCCACACTTCCTAACTACGATTTGTGACTTTTAATAACCACATGTTAAAAAAAAGAAGGTCGTAGTTGTAATATAAATTTAAGACAGATATAGATTACGCACAATACCCTTCTGTTTTCATTGACCTCCCCAGGGAATATCGGCATATAGACGCGTTATATACAGAGGCGTATATAGCGCCTCTTGGGAACTGCGCAGATTTTGTCGTCAACTATTACAGTGTAGAACATCTATTTGTTCGACAACTCTCAAGATAAGCCTAGAACAATAGGTTTTCTGAGAAAAGTGGTCTGATATCATAACTGTATACATTCAAGATCTTACATTAGAAAAATAAATGAAAAGGTAAAAAAATGTTAATATTTACTTGCTCCGATTCAAAACACGAAATTAATTCAAACGTCACATTTATTTATTTTGATTCTTTTAGTTGTATTCACCAACTTACAGTTACGACATAGTTTATGAAAGAAGAATTTATGGTTCAGAAACTATGTCGTTTTATTTTTCTAAGAATCTATTTCTTTTATCAAAATTCTCTTGAATTATGAGACACTGAAAGATTGTGTACAATGGAAATAAATTCTAATATATACTTAAAACTATAATATATACTTGGTTAGGTTTTCTTGGTACTACACTAAATAATCATTTATACTTAGCAAAAAATATTTTAAATGTTTTCCGATATTTAATAATTCTAAATAATATTACGAATCTGTTTTCCCTATTAATTACAACTGTCTTTTCATATTCGCGATTAACGATTCTTCGAAGCAATCCACAGATTCAATTAGTCTCGTTTTACCGTAGCAGCTTTTATTTTCGTAGCGGCCGTTACGCAATGTAGCAGATGCTACGCGGTGGCCTGGACTACGAATAAACTGCTACTCTTGCATTTCATGACATAATTTTACAATATCAAATAACAATTCAAAGGAATTATTATAGGAACATTTTGTAAAAGGGTTCAAGGAAGTATTTTTAAGATTGACAATTGTTAAGCTAACAAGCAGAAATTTTTTATTATTTAAAGACAATTTTTAATTTAATAACAAACTCTCAATGCGGTAACGTAAAGTATCACAGAATAATTATAACTGAGACGATGCCTGTTTATTGATGCAAATACACGAAAATCTATTAAATCAATATTAAGTTTAATTTAAAATCCGTTCCTCCACACTTGCAGGTTAAACTCTCCTAAAAGATTTACAGAACGATGAGAATAAGTACATTTGTAATCACTAAACGTGTATTTTTTCACATCTTAACTTCTTTGTGTATGGGAATTGTAACAAAAGACTGGTGAACTGAATGAAGTCGGCGACGGAGCGGACAAGGGAAACACGTTTTTCCATTCGATGCTCGGCGGTCTTATCATTCACCTTCATTCATGCATTTTTAAATAACTGCTGTGCCAATTCATGCTTCGTTTTAAAAAGTATTGACAATTCGATTGTATTCAATTGAATTTAGTGGAACTTGGTTCGAAGTTAGATTATTTGGAGAAATAATAAAAAGTATTATTCTAAAAGCTCGTCGACGACCTCCGTGGTCGAGTGGCGTGCGCACCGGTTTTCAAGGTGTCGTCAGCTCTGAGGTCCCGGGTTCGATCCCCGTTCGGGTCAATGTAGAAAAACACTTTTCTACATTGCCTCGGGTCTGGGTGTTTGTGGTACCTTCGTTGTCTCTGATTCCATAACACAAGTGCTTTAGCTACTTACTTTGGATTCGGAGCAATGTATGTGATGTTGTCCACATTTATTTATTTATTATTTAAAAGTCTTTGCTATTACTATTATTATATTAACTGATCTAAAAATCTTAAAGCTAAATATTAATCATTGCAGTTGCTTAGCTGGCTCTATATTTACAGCATTATAATTGTCTTTTGTTTTTCTATCGACTTGCCACTTCTACGGACTTGTGACTTTTAATGGAAAAGTTATTTAAGTTTAGAGTGGCCTGTTGGTCGAGTAGTTAGTGATCCTGACTGCTAAGCCGGAGGTTGTTGGTTCGATTCCCACCTAAGACAAATCTTCTGTGTGACGAGAACAATCATTTGTTCTATGTCTGGGTGTTATTTATCTATAGTATGTATTTAGAAATATATAAGTATCTTTATCAATTGTCTGGTTGCCATGGTAAAGGCTCTGCCTAGTTTGGGGTCAGATGGCCGTGTGTGAGTTGTCCCCAAATATTATTATTACTTTGGAAATACTGTATTAAATCATTTAGTATTACATAGTAATGAGGTACTATTTTAATAAAGAAAATTTTACTTAAGCGATACATAAGCTGGAAGTTGAATGAGCCTCACGACGATTTCCATTTTTCTAATATGTTCTTGAAAACTAGAAAAGTACTATCTTATTCTTCGTGGTATCGTGTTTGTAACACACAAAATATGAAGCCGTGACTTCGTTAAAGCTATTTTTGTCGAGACGTATGCGATATCAGATACCTTCAGATTTTTACCCATCACGTATGCACGTATCGTCAAATATCATGATTGATGATGACACACCATTCTGAAATACGATGTAAATTAGCCTCGACTCCATCGAATCTGGTGAGATCTCGACGCCATCTTTTAAAAAAAAATGATTACCATCAATCTGGGTCGCACATTACTAGTAATCTCGTTAACCCCTCGTGCTAAGCTAAGATGCTTGTGTTACGAGTGGGTTCACGTCGGTAGTGTAATGGGTGGGATTCGAACTCGCAACCACATGATCGCAAGTCCGACGCCCTAGCCATTAGGCTACCGCCGCTTAATGCTTTTGATAAGTAGGTAAACATTATCAGCTTATCCCTATGTAGTGGAAGATCATATCCTCATGAAACCTTATTTATTTTCCTTGCCAATTCCCATTCCACCGCAATCTAATTTTATTGACTATTGTTCCTGTTATTTATGATTCGGTGAATTGTGTTTTGATCAGACAAAGGCTATGGCCGCCCCCTATCTCTTGTAATTGTACTAATAAATCAGATAGATTTTCTTTTGTTACCATATTAGTATTTAATCGAACTTGTGGAAAGGTTTGATGTTATACATACATCTATTTGAATGTTATGAATATTAATGCAATCACTTGTTTTCCAAGTTTCCTAGCTTAGTTTAAACCTAACTGTAACCTACCTGTGAAGTTTTAAATGTAATAATTGATAATATGTATTTGAAATTAATAAATTAATTATTTAATTACTGTTACTGGTGTTAACCGTTGTAATTAATAAATAAATAATAATAAATATAAAGTTGCAAAACAACTTTGATTAATAGAATATTCGAATTATAATATAATTTTAAACTGTTTATATTTAAATATAAGTTAATTTGTAAACTATAAACCTTTGTTTAATATTACCTATACGCTTTTATTACCAGACCTTATTTGGTAATAAATTCAGGGGAGAATTGTTTTCGTAACCAATTATTGTATGTATAATTAAACTCAATATCACAATTTCAGGTCTATTTTAAAACGTATTAATACCTACAGCGTGTGTGTGACTTACGACTATTAATTTGTAAGTCACAATGTTTTTTTTTATTTTTCTGGCGGACCACACGCTACTAGTATTCTAGTTAACCCCTCGTGCTAAGCTAAAATATATAAGCTTGTCTTGACCACATGATCGCAAGTCCGATGTCCCAGCCACCGCCGCTTCAACAATTTTAATATGTTTATTTCAAGAAATAGATTTGAATTACCTATTGGAATACACCCAATCAATTTTCTGACATTCTATTAAATTAATTTTGATAAAAAAGGATGATTTTTCTTTAGGTTTCACATAATTATTAGCCTTATAATGTGTAATGAGCTTATTAATAATGAACTCAAACTAAAACTTCATTCAATCACTTCATAAGGCGATAAAGCAAAAAGGTTTCATTCACTTCATTTCATAGAGGTATGAATAAATTTAACAATCGTAGATACGAATGGCAGAAAAACAGAACGAAAGTACATGCTCATTTTAAATCCGTTTTATTTATTTCCTTGAAAATTCTTCTTGCTTTCATAATTAGTTTATTTAACCTTTCTTTATTCTATCCTTATAATTCCTCTTTGTATTGTTATGATCGTTATGTTGGTACTTGAGTCTTAACAACGTCTTAAACGGTGCCGCGCAATTAGATTCCTGACGCTTAATGAGCTTAAAGGCGCATTTCCCGTGGCGGGTGGGTGAGGCGAGATAAGTATTGGAACGTTTATGAGAATATCTATATTCTTGAGCACCTCGAGTAGATTGGACACGGGTTGCAATGTACCTAATGATATTGGTATTCAGATAGTTTTACATTATAGTTGAAATTTATTTTACAACGGTGGCTTGGTTTACAACTAGAACTACTAGAAAAAATCGAGTTTAAAATTATTATGTACCTACTGTTTCTGGACCATTCGACCAGGATATTTCAATCGGAACAAAAACTTAGATCACTAAGGATACGTAGTATTAACATGTAACAGAAGTAAGGAAAAAGTTTAAATGGCCTTCAACAATACTTTTTATTAATTTATTTCTCTACAAAGGTGTTTGAATACAAGATTCAGGTAAATAGAGATCGATGTACTCGTCACCTTCTCTTCGGCGATTCATTTTGATTGGTAATTCAAAAGCCCAGCTGCGGCATTAAAATGATAATTTATCAGTGAAACGAAATCATTAAAGAGCAATTCAAAATCAAAGCAATCTAGAAACCAACGATGCGTTAAATTGCCAACGAAACAGCTCCTATATTTTTAAGAAAAGCAGCACAATTTTGAATTCTCTTTTTGTCATGATTTTCCGGTTGTAAACAGAACAATCTCACCTTATTGGTTGTACAAGGATCTTGAAAAGAACCTTTTCACATTTTAGAGGTTATTCAGATCGTTTAAAAAGTCGTCTGTAATAAAAAAACTGAAACTTCTTATATGAAGAGTTTTATCATTTTAATGCTTTGCTATTTAGAACTCTTGCAAAATCTATAAAAAAAATACGATTACATTTATGTCATACAGATGTGGGTGGAAACAAAAAACTGTGTTTTAATTTTTTTTTTATAAAGATTACTAGCAATTAAAATTCTTGAATTAAAAAGTGTCATGATTAATCCTTACTATAATATATAAGTTCGAAAGTAACTCTGTCTGTCTATGTGTAATGCAATCACGCCTAAACTACTCAAATGATTATTAATGAAATTTGGTACAGACAGTCTAGAACCTGCGAAAGAACATAGGTCTTTTTGCCGCGAAAACCGTCAACCACGCAGCCGGAGTCGCAGGCTACAGCTTGTATAAATATATATAAAACAAATGATGTGTCACGATAAAATTGTAAATACAGTTACATTATAAAATATCTCACGAGAATGCAATATGTTGAAAGGTTGTGTACCGTAACATACTGCTTACAATTTGACGTCTTGATTTTCTTATATATATTTCTTGTTCTCGGTAGATTATAATCAATCTCGCAAGATATATTATAATCTATCCATCCTACAAATTAAGCATTTCAATAACACTTGATATTAAATTAGACAATACGAAATACGAAGATGACCAAGACACGCCTGAACACATTCTCTGTACATTCCCATAACTAACGGTTCTCAGACGTGCCCCTAACCTTCACTTAGCTTGATGGCTTTATAACCAAGTATCCACTTTGATACTAGATTAGGGATCTTATTGAACAATTATTCACGATGTTCTAGAGAATCTAGAGCCACAGATCACCCACAAGCGCCCCCTGCGGTGAGTAAGTGGCGATTAAGGGATTATATATAATAAATTTACGTACCAACGTATTGTACTGGCATTGCTTCGGAATAACATGTCTCTTGTTGTATTGCCCTAGAGCGTGGATTTCTGAAGTCGAAAAAGTAGCAAGCGTATACGCCTGGAATATATTATATCTAAATCAGATTTGATATATCCAATAATTGGATTTAAAGACTGCTTTGATAAAACTTATAAAATCATTCTTTAAGTTTTTTTTTTATTACAACTTTACAATTTGTTTTACCAGTATCACTACAACACTGGAATTGTTTTGAAAGTTCTTATTAACCTTTTTAGTTAATTTTCTTTTACTTACAATTAGTAGTATCGACTTTTTAATTAGTAAAAAAAAACTATAAATTTGACACTTAACATTTTAATTTTTACACTTTAATAAAAGACAATTAAAAAAGTTTAGATAGTAACTAAGGAGTCGATATAGTAATTAAAGAGCTAGAAGTTTATAAATACACACATCAAAAGTGTCTAGGGATCAACATATATTTTTGCAATAACTTTTCTCCTGATTGATATTAATTAAAATTTTCTTTAAGGATTCATCGAATAAAGTGTTTTCGTTTGTCACAGTAACGATAAACCAAGTCACCTTTGCATTAATAAAGAAATTTGCCATTTTCCTAATAAAGGGATTTTTGACATTTGAACCACTAACACAAAAGTTCGAAAAAAAGACTGAAATAACAGTTTTCTTTAAAATTTTATTGGGTAACTTAAACAATTAATAATCCGTGTTTCTACCGCGAACACTAACAACACAAGAACATCGGTTTGGCATACTCAAAATGAGTTCATCCAAATCACGCTGTGGAATGGCCGCCCATGTTCGTTGCAACAACAAAAAAAGGTCTTCTTGCGACTGGATACCCTCCATATTCGGCAGAGCTCTTCTCTGTAGCATATCCCATGCATGCTCAATCGGGTTCAAGTCTGGCGACTGAGCAGGCCAGGGCAGGACATTGATGTTAGCTGCGGCGAGAGTCTGTCTTACAACTCTTGCGGTGTGCGGTCGTGCATTATCATGCATTAACTGAAATAAGGGACCGATTTGCACTTGTAGAGGAACGATGACGTCTGATACAATCGTCTCAGCATAAATTTGAGCGTTGAGGTTGCTTCTGATCCAAATCAACTCAGTTCTTCCGCCGATCCAAATACCCGCCCATACCATGATGGTTCCACCACTATAAGGATGGACTTCCTGGCAGGATTTTAATCGCTGTTGGCGTCCAGGGGTTCTCCAGTGTCGTATACGTCTTGTATCCGGTCTCATACCAAAACGAGACTCATCAGAAAAGCACACGAAACCCCATTGTTCTTCTGCCCAATTTCTGTGTTCAAGAGCCCATTGATATCGAATCCTACGATTGTGCATTGCTATAGGTGGTACCCGTAGCGGTCTTCGGGAATGAAGGTTCACTTCATGCAAGCGGTTTCTGACTGTTTGGTCGCTAATTAAGTTCCCTGAAGAGTGATGAAGCCTCACGGCTAACATCATGGCGGTTATTGTTGGAGCTCTTCGAGTTAAGATTTGAATGTATCGGTCTTGTCTCCGTGTGGTGCAGCGATACCGTCCTCCATGGCGCTCAGCCACGGTACCAGTGCTTCGGTAACGTGTCCAAAGTCGACTGATAACACTCTGACTTGTATTCAGAGCTAAAGCCACAGTACGTTGCCGGGAACCAGCTTCTATCATTCCCACGGCTCTGAGCATTTCTTCCCTGCTTAAATGACGTCGCCGCTCCATAATAACGTTGGTTTTAATCAGTAGTAGGGAAACAGTAGCACTAATAATGTCTTCAATGCGTTGTATGTTTTTATAGGGAAAATATTGACAGCTGATTTTCATCTTTTACTCGAATTTGATTCACAGTTCCTGATTCGAATTATGAAATGCACCAAAAAGGATCCATATAAATTTATAAAATCATAAATTTATTACAAAGCCACAGCTCAATCTCAAGAAATCCGCATAAAAATGCTTGATCCCTAGACACTTTTGATGTGTGTACTTATAGCCTGTCCATTGAATAATTAAAACTTGTTTTCAGTTGGTTAGTTTGATCGTCTGCCTAGCCCGAGCTCTTCAATATTGGAAAAATAAATACAATTAGTTCTGAATAGGTATCTCTTCTTTTGTGTCCATTATTGTTATTTATTGTGTAGTGAATTGAGAGTTTATTTGAACTAATTGCTAGACACAAATGTACTAACAATTGTTTTCAATCACTAAATAATATGATTATAAAATCAAATATGTTTAATGAGCTAATTTGGTAGGTATCATAAAACTCTGCGTAGAGCTTGCGTAAGCGATCCCGCGGCACCAGCAAAGCAAGGACGGGATCGGGTTGTTTTTGGTCGGTGCAAGTCCAACATATTATGACTTCGGGAGGATCCCCATACCCGAAGTCATTAGAGTTTCACCCCGACCAAAAAAAAGGTATCATAACCTAAAATAACTTTTTGAGTCATTTATGCATGGCACTCTTCAGCCCAGCTCTTATGCCACCTATGGTGAGTTTTAATGGACACAGTTGGCCAAATACGAGCATTGCTAGGTACAAAAAAGAACAACTTACTGCTTATCTAAGTTTGACCAGTACCATAATACTATTTTCATAGGCAATATTGAATAGGCTGAGATGACATCACAATGCATACAAGAAGATAAAGACAAATTATGCACCACTATTCCCTAGTCCAACAGCTTTAAGGACTATATTTGCAAGGTAAGATAATGAAGTTAAATTAACATTTTCAAAGTTTGGAAGTTGCATCCTGCCTTCAGTAAACCGCTTAAACAGCTGCTTAGCTAAGTGGAAATCCCAAGGAAGCTTCTTAATTTGGGTTTTCTGTTTGAGAAAAAAGGGAGAAGGTTAAGTGGTCGCTAGGCTTAAATCTAGATAAATTAAATAAAAAAGTTTATATAAAAAATACTGCTAGTAATGTTTGTAAGCCTTCAATTAAATATAAAAACAGCTATAAAATATTTTAGAAATTAAATATGAACTATTTTGGTGTTATAAAGAAGTTACGAAAAATAAAATAAATTATTCACAGATTTTTAGCCATCAAAATATGAGAAGCACTTATTAACACTGGAATTGGAATATTATGAAATTTTCCATTATTTATTACGGAGAAATTCAAGAGCGTCCTTGATATCCCACTAAAATATGATATTTGAGCTGTCGCCCTCATTCTGCGTAGTTTTTACTGCTCCAATCTAGACGCGAAGGTCGCAGGAAGACATTCATACACACTATACTTATAAAACATGGCCGCTAAACCGAGTTTTATCTTCTATTACGTTTATTTGTTTTATATGGTACTTTAGGTAGGAATAAAGTTAATTTTTATGTAATTGTTTACGTATGTAAATAAATGTAATCAAATCGTATCATAACTAATTAATAATTAAGGAATTAATTTCTGAAACCAAATTATCGGTTTCGATGATTAGGTACTTGGTGCATAGGTTGGGTATAAATTGTTGCCACGTGTATAGCTCATTGTTTATATTTATCATGTTCATTAAAACAAACCAAGCCCTCTAGCCAAGTGTCATTTCTGAAAGCGCTAACGCTGATCGAATCGCTCAAATGAATGGAAGTGACAAGTCTAAGTCACGTGACTTATCGATACGTAATGTCATTTCCCAGCATTTAATTTCATCTAATCGATTTCCATCATCGTTATCGCTTGTAGAAACACTACTTGGCTAGGGAAGCATCTTTGGAAACATAAACAGAAAAAGAAAACAAAATATACACGAGTGGATATCGAGTAGACCATCAAGGCAAGTGGCTTTATTGCCGACATTCTGTCTTCGTCATTTTAGATCCCTTTATCGCATCCCACAGAACTTTGTGATACCTTTGTCCAAATTCTCTTACTTCGCTTAGATAACGAGAGAATACAGTTTGTTCAAATTATGCGGTTTGGTATTTGGAATCTGCGCGACCCGGTAAACGATTCGAAGACTCTTTTAACGATTCGTCGAAAATGTTGTGTATCAGAGGCAAGAAGATCAAAGGTAACATTGCTCTTGAAATTGTCCCAAGTTGTTACGATAAACTAATATTAGTATTTTTAAATCTATATATATAAAACAAAGTCGAGTTTGTTACAACACTTAGGTACAACTCGAGAACGGGTGGACCGATTTTCATGATCCTTGATTTGTTGGATTCGTCTCTAGTCCGAATAGCAGAATAAACATTAATAACTATGGAAAATTTACTGTATTATTCACGGGAACGGGGAAAACTTACGTGGGTGAAACCGCGGGGCACAGCTAGTTAAATATAAATAAAATTAGTGTTTTTGAAAAACTTTAAGAAACATAATTATGTTCCTATTTTTTTTTAATTAATTGACTACCTTTGTTTACTTAACATATATTTTAACGTATAGACAGTATTTAGTTTAAATTTACAAAATGAAGGGCTATGTATCATCTGATCTCAGTCAAGTGGAGGCAATTGTTGACTAGATTAGGTTACATTTCAATGTAATTCTATGACTACGATTAATTTGCAAAGATAGTCATATAAACGTTTCTAAAGCACCTGTAATTGGTTTAGTAGAATCAAATTACTGAATATATTTATTACTTAATAATAAATAATAAATTCTTTATTTGCTGAAAATATGGTACAATAAGGTGTTACAGAGCATTATTTGATCACAACATATTTTCACCTATTAAAGGTGTGCAAATTTACAAAACAACACATAATTCTATTTTGTATATTTTGCTAATAATTAATATTACTAACTATCGGTCTACTCTAAAACTAATTAAGAAAACTATTATGATAATAAAATGAGATCACTTTATAAATGAAACTTTAAAAAAAATTGCCAACGGAAAAAATAGTTCTTTTTATAGACTAAACAAGTTCATAATCGAGGATGGTTTATCGATTTTACAACATCGATATTCTCATGAGAATGGCTTATCGATTTTACGAGTACCTTCATCATCGATATTCTTGAGAGAATGATTAATCGATTTTATTTACATCATCGATATTCGTGCTGTTGCTGGTATTGTTTTATCGTCTGCATAACTTGTACCGAGAACTATTTTGATGTAATTTAGGGGGAAAGAACCCAAGACAAAGTTTGGTAAACTAATCCAATTAGAACGAGTAGGAGACGTCTGCTGCACTCACTTTGTTCCCTCTGTTCCTTTGGGACCACGTTAAACTAAGCGTTTAGTGTTTACTAACAATGAGGTTTTATTTTAACTAATTTATATTATCCTCATACCTATTGGTATATCGTGATATATTTGTCGAGTGTCATAGTTGAATTTGTACATTTGTAGGCGTCGAAACGTCGGGAACTAAAATCAAAATAAACCGCGATAGAATCCGTTTTAAAGTAGTTTTATTTCAATGTCTAATATTCGCGTAAACCTCAGAAAACAATAGTATTCATCATTTCACTCACGACATTATTTATCAAGTAAGTCGTAAGTAGGTAAACCAAGTAAGTTAATAAAGAATTTAGCCGTCATTGAATAATACCCTAAGTGAATCAAAATATGACGTGATTATATTTAAAACTTGAAAATCACACAAAAACGTACCATGTTAATGATAGATACCTTACCCTTTCAATTTTGTAAATAAATATGTTCTTTTTCTGTATTGAGACAATTTTTTTTTATAATTTGTTGTGCTAAAGACGAGCCGTGATCTTAACGTCCATGTCAACAAACGACGGTATAAGTCTAGGAAATTCCAGCGAGCTTATTCTAATTAAATTATTTGAGTTTGTAAGTTACGAGTCCGGGTGGATATCCTAATAACTGACCAAGATATTCTCTGGCGGATAACTTTGGAAGCAAACTATTCATTTTTTTTGTATTTTGTGACAGATACAGAGCTTTTAATGTTTCAATGTAAGAAATATTTTAAATGTTTATTAATGCATTGTTATGAAACTTTATATAGTTTTTTATAGGTTATCGACTTAATTAAGCAGAATATATACCTATTTATATTGAAAGGTCCTGCCTACTTTTTTAAAAGCATATATACTTCTTGCCGAAATGACGTATTTAAACAAGTCGCCTTTCTAAATAAAATATTACCATTAATTTTATAATTATGGTTAACCTGCAAGAAAATATTAAAATGAAAAATTACCTTTCAAAAAATCAAAGGCGATAGCTTAATTAAGCCCGATATTGCTCTAACATGAGCCTGTTTCAGACGTTTGGTCTTAATTGACTTTTTATCCACATAAATATGTTTTTCTCCCGACATAAAGTAATTTATTTTCATAATAAGTACCTACGTTAAATGTGATGAATATCTATTTTTCATGCAGATAATTATACAAGATTTTAAGCTTAGCTTTATATAGCTTAGTGCCGTACCGTGTTTCAATTATTTCGTTGAATAATTTCCCTAGCAATAACTATTTGTAGAGCGTTGGTACGTGAACTATGCTGAGTCCAATACGAATATCCCGCGGGAAACTCCAGTGAGGAAAGTAAAAGTGTTTCTGTGGTGATCGTTGTCAGTTCCAAAGTTGAGGAGGTGTCAAACGTCGGCTTGTTGTTCCCAGGACAAACAAACTCCAACAAGTTCGGCAAGTTTGCTCCTGTCTGCCCCTACGACACCTCAGAATTTTAAACAAGCGCCAGGTGAACGAGGTTATTCTAAAATATTTAAGAAATAACTCGCTAAGATTTCTTGTTTCGAACTTTTCAGTTTCAAAGTATAATCCAGTACATATTTAGAAAATGGAGGATGAAAACAGAAGTTTTTATAACGTGCTTGTGTTCTACCGTTTATTATTTTAGTATAATACAAGACTCGAGTAAACCATTTGTTACATAATATTATATGAGTATATTTTTTAAAGTTCCTTTTATCTTTACAGACCCGTCGCTGTGTAAATACGATGTATTAAATGGTTGTTGTCGGTACTTTTAAGTGGGTAACTTGCGAATTGATATAACCAGCCTCTGATATACTAAAATATACGTTATGTCTCGCAATGAACGCAAAAACAAACTCGAATACGAGTGTTCTTTGTCACAGATGCGAGCCAAACAACGGTATTAAATAACGTGATATCTGTAGGGAAATGCGACGCGATAGCATCGCAACCCGTTGCCAAATTACACCCTTGTTGCGTTTTACAATAGCCACGGGGACAAGGGGAGCGGCGGACTTACCAACGAACTCCCATAAAAACAGATTATAATTGTGTGTAGGTAATTACAATTTAAAATTTGGAGTTCGGACACCGAAATTATATTAATTTGGCGTATTTTCATTAACGAAAGTCTAGCAAAATAATGATGCATTGCAGTTTCTCAAACAAATAAAATAAAACAGTAAAAATATGAAACAGCTTTTATGAGAGAACAATTTACTCGTAAAGATAACATAGTTAAAATAAATCTTCATTACACTGAACCCGCTACCGCTCGGGAGCGGTTCTCATATTTTCAAACGGGACAGTTTTAACGTTCTTACCGCTTGCGGTAAGCGGGTGTGCAACAAATTTTCCGAATAATAGTGTGAAGAAAAAATGTAGCCGGCAAAAACGGAATATAGAAGAGGAAAAGGGTAAAATATATGGTGCCTTAAAGTATCTCCGCTAGTAATATGAAATGTTTAATTTATAGCAGCACGTTGTTTATGTTATATCCACTCAATGATACTTCATTTACATAGGAAAGTAGAATTGTGTATTTCGTTCGCCCACTTACGAAACATTAAAAGAAATTTCCAAGTTCGTCTTTCTCATGTACCTATTGCCAAGTCAAATATTTTCAATTTTTTTTTGTGCCGTTTATTTTTAGTTTGACGCATATTTTTGTGACTAAAAATATAGATTATTATAAGTTTGTTCGCTATTACTAAAACATGAAAATGCGTTTATTGAGTGTAGGCATTATTTTTACAACTCTTAAAGGGAAACTATTGATTCTTTATCATTTGCACTATAATTTCATTATTTTACATACAAAAAAAATCCAAGAAATTTTAAAGCCGCTGTGGTAAAAATGGTTCGATAAATTTAAATTATTCAATTCAATACTACACCGAGACACGCGAGCGCCGCAATCTCTCTTCCCCGATTAGTGTTGTCCGTTCTTCCGTTAGTATTGACACGACGTAGCCATCAATACCGATTTCCACTTTACACTACTGAGCTTGACTAATTTAGCTATTACTAGACGCGTCTAAAATAGACTTTTGACCAGGTCGATGTGCGCCAGGCTATTTTCAAACACGTTCGACCCGCCATGTCTCACTTATTATTCCTATAGCAAAATCTAAACACGAATGAAACGGATTTAGAAATCTTTTTCATAAAGTAAAATGTCATTTATTATTTTGTGCTTCTAATTAGTCACGCATAAAGGCACGAAAGAGATTTTGGGACACTACAGAGCTTATTAAAACCAGTTTCGGCGAGGCATCTAGTGGATAATGAGATTGTTTTAATCTGGCAAACTTGCCACGGGTTTGCGGTCTATCCTTTTAACTTGGTAATTAGATTATCTCATAAATTCGTGTGTACACAATTGGTAACTATTTGTTTAACCTAGTTATATAATTGCAAGTTCTACATTTATCTGTTAAGTTTTGTATATAATGCTATTTTTTTGTGTTCAATATTTTATGTAGGTAATATATAAAAGCGATTAGATGACAATCTCTATTGTGTTAATCTACGTGAGAGATACTCATTAGATAAATTGCTGTAAATTCTTTTGTTTTTCTATCTTAAATTTCAACAAACTCCATAAATCAAAAGACAATAGCCATTGTTAACTCATATTAAAGAGTGAGCTTAAATAAAATATCAGAGTGAGTCGTTAAAATAATAAATTATAATACTTGTAAAATATGAACGCGTAAACACATTTAGATTCATTAAACACTAATTGGGCCGCACTCAACAAATATAAAACAACGTCAGTCCTGTATCTCTACAATTATCGCCTGTTTTATATACTTTTAGTAAAAATCATTTTAGCAAGAAAATATTGTTGAAAAGTGTTTAGATCTTAAAATAATTGACATTTTAAAGACGTGTTGTCAAACAAAATGTTTTGAAGATAAAATACGTGTTTTTAGTAAATAAGAATAAAATGAGCAAAGTCGATTAGATTGGACGTGGGTCTTATACAGAAAATATTTTATAAGAAATAAAATTTAACATCGCATTGTGTAATAGAGGTCTGAAAGCTTTTATTTTTTGTATCCATATTTTTATTATATCTTTATGAATTATACGTCAATTTAGACACATGATTTATTGGTGCTGGCACTAAATCGAATTATTTTTTCTTTATTGTTACTTGACTAAGGACCAGTTTTTTGATCCCGAGTTAACTTATCCAATGGCTAACGAATTATTTCAAAACGCGTTTTTTTTTCAACCGTTTTTTGTCAATCAAATTATCAAATAAGTTGAAGAGTTATTTAATTAACCATTTGGTACAATACAAATTGATGAATACCCGTGCCTCGGAAAGCACGTAAAGCGGTTGGTCCTGCTCCTGATCCTTCTCCGGTCGTGTCGGTCAACCGTCAAATCGGACTATGAGAGTGAAGGCACAGAGAGTGCACCTGTGTTTGCGCACCCACTTGTGCACATATCCTTGTGCATATCTCCTGCTTACGTGGCTGATCTCACTTGAGATTGGCCGCCGAGGCTGAAATTCTGTCTGGAGATTATTATTAATACCAATATACTCATGTTTACGACTGTAATTTCATTCGGTTTTATAGAGTTACGAAATGTGCCCTTGTTATCAATTTTGTCGTAGCGTAGTATTAAAGCTATAACTTATCGTTCTATTACTTATATATGAGTGATATCATCCAAGTATCTCTTATTGTAGCAATGAAAAGTCAACCTTGGTCATTAATGTGTGAAAACAACAATACTTATAGGTCAAATATTTTTTTATGTTATTGCTCAATTTTTTGATCGAAATTTATACTTTTTAATTGAAAATAAATTTTACTCCTTGACAGTTTGTAGTTGTTAATTAATATTTTATTAAATTATACTGCCTTTTAATAATCAACGAAAGATGAAACCTTTGAGCGAAATTTTTAAAGCGTTTATTACCTAGTCACTTTTTGCCGATTTATTTAAAGACTGACAGTTTTTAGCGAAACGCGATTATTGTTTCATTTTTTTGTTTATGTTACAAAAACGTAATGTTTTAATACCCTCATCAATTCGTAGCTGCTACGAAATGCTACGACTTTCGTAGCTCCTCATTACAATTATAGCAATGTGAAAAGAATTTATAAATTTAATATGAAGGCATCCACATCTCCAGTAGTTTCAACAAGCCGTCAGCTGAAGCTTTTATGATATTTATAGAGCAGGTGACCCAGCACTTAAGACACTCTAATAAGAGTAACATTAATACCACGTAATTGCAACACATTGTAACTTTCAAGCACTTTGTGTACGTATACTACTTCACTATCTGGTACATCCAGCAAAAAACTTTGACAAACGCAATTAGATTTAAACTTAAACACAAAAATTAAAACACCTTAATGAAATATAGTAACACAAATAAACTGATAAGCATATCATGTAATAAGGCTACATTGCATTCAAATCGCAACATTCGTTTATAGACCTTAAATTGTGTATTAAGTGTTTTTTAAACCTTTTTTTTATGACTTGTCGCTGACTGTATATATTTATTATATATGTATGAAGGGAAAGAGTATCGAGAGGTTTTCACGCATGCATTCTGTAGAGCTCTTGAAAAAGGGGAGCGCTGCGCTTGGCCACTTTTGCAGTGAGTGCAGCCACGTTATCGAACTATAAAGTACTCATATATCGTGTCTATAAGGCCCGATAGGTTAGACCTTAAGCATAACATTACCATGTAATCGTGACAATTTGAGAACTTTGTTGACTTCCAAAAAATATCCTAAATTAAATACAGAAATGTGTTGGAAAAGAACTTGACTCGTTAGGTGTTTTCTCGAAACTGTTTGATATACTAGAAAACTCTACATTTATATTCTATGTAAATAAATTATCCTTATGCCACGTCTTAAGAACATAAATGATATCGAAAAAAATATTGTTGCTTACAGTTTCCTTGTTATTTGTTATTTTAGCCCGAAAAGGTAAGCTAAAAAAAATCTATAATGTTCGGGTATGTATTAATTATTAAATTAATACATACCCGTACATTTATAGAGTTTCCCGATTTTTTTATGACGCTAAATTATAGTTAATATTAAAAAGCTGAAGCGTTTCTTTGTTTTTTTTTTCTTAAACGCGCTATACTCAGGAACTACTGAACGTCTACTGATTTGAAATATTTTTTCTGTATTAGGTAGCTCATTTATGGAAGAAGGCGAAAACTGTTCTGAAAATGTTATAAAATTATGGATTAAAAATAAAAATATTGGTTTATGCAACTTTATTTACAAATTATGATTTAAAATTGTTATTATTTAAAGTTTTATAAATTGATAAGACTATCACTTAAGATAAATTTACTCTAAAATTTGAGAGAACTTTTTAACTGAAACATGAAAAGGAAAAATTTATCACATGCGCTACCGATATATACGAAACTTCAATTATTGTGCATTGTGGTAAAATACCTAGTATTGTCGGAGACGGTAGTTCGTAGGTACTGTCCGGCTCACACAGGGTTGAGTTAAGGCTGGGAGCACAATGGACTCGGGAGACACGTGATGTTGTGCACGTGACTTGACAATTGTCTGATTAGGATCTCACGCTTCGCCTTTAACCTAGCTGAATGTATTTGCTGATTGATGCACCTGAGTTCCTTCGTTCTTTGATAGATTCTTTTAAGATTACAATTCTGTTATGGTGTACTTACATTTTATACGCCTTTTTTGTAATTTATTATATTAGTTAGACTGTCCTCTCCGCAAAACAGGCGCGAGAAAAGTCGTCCACTTGCGGAAAACTAGCCCGCATTAACCTATTACTTAGACTGCATTCATAATATGCATGTTAAACATGCAAAAGGCATTTGACTATTTCTCACTGAAGCACTGAACAGATTTTTGATAATTATGGTTATATATTTCGGACTCAACAAAAGGATTTTTGTATAATTATAATTTATTTTTTTGTGGTTTTTCATTTTTTACATACATAAAATACTGTCACTATTTACATAATAATTAAACCAAACATAATTGTTGTAAGTTTGACAAAGTTGTAATTCTAGAATATGTTTTTTCATTTGCAAAATTGCTTAGCTTTTTAATAAAAAAAATCTATAAAATATAATGAAAGGTGAAATAGCATGTCTAGTACTGCGACATCAGCCATTAGTACCGTAATCCTGACGATTTTCTCGACGACTCTAGAAAAGCTTAATGGCCGACCCTAAAGGACGGTCTTGACCCTTTCCCTAAGTATTGTAATTATATTATGTATTCATTGGTTCAATTCAAGACAAACCATGAATTTATGTATGTATTTAGAAGATAAATTGTGGTATAGTAACAAATAAGAGCAAGTTTTTAAGAAATAAGGATTTTAACAGACCGTTGTTCATACTATGAAATTTTTTTGGTTATAAAATTAACTGAGAAATAGTACACCAAATTAAACCTTTACATTCCCATAATTTGATCCAATAAAATGTATTATTACAAAAATAAATGTTTAACGATTTCAAATCACTTGATTGCGGTAATTTTCTTTTGATAACTCTTTATCCATTCAATATCAAAGCTGGTTTTTTTTTATCCACGTTTATTTTGTAGCTTTAAAATGGGAGACTATCTACGACTTTTAAATTGAGTGAGTCTTTTCCCGTCGAGCAATAAATGTAAATCACGTCATTGAATGAACTATATTGGACAGTGTGCCCATTGAATGCAGTTGGTGCATTGTAAGCACAATGCTTCCCGCTGAATTCATTCGCTATTGAATCACTTTTCGATTGTCCTCAACTTCGACATTTTTGCATACATTTCATGAACAAACTTCCGTTTACCTGCGTGATATGAGTTAGCTTGAAACATTGTTTTGCGGCATATTGAGTCAATTTTTGTGGGGTTATACAGTTTATAAGGAAGATATTGTAATGGTCTCATCAATGTTTAATTAACCGCTATAAGTAGTATTGGCCGTCACACCGGTGTGGCACCGCTATCGTTCTCAAGTCCCGCGGTCTTTGAGTGATTGAGTCATTAATCTATTTGACATAACTAGTAATTTTAACAAAGGTGATTGTCAAATTTGTTTACAATAATATAACACCCATATTTTTGTAAATTCATAAATTCTTTTTTAAATTAATTTAAAATAGATGATTTTAGCCTGCTGCCGCTCTTTTTGATACTAAGTATACGCACACATAGAAAAGTACCTACTCTCATCACCTGCCTAGTCTTTCCCCAAGTACCTAAGTCAACCAGTCTCATAGTAAGACTGGTTGTCAGAATTGTAATGACTTAACGACTCAAAGATCACTGTATGACACTTGGGACCAACGGCATAACTTACCTACTTTATACGTCAAATTAATATTGTATTATTTGCTAGGTCAAAAAAATACATACATAATTTTCGTCAAAAAGTTATTCTATACAAGTATTGATTTATTTTTATTGAATTGTAGGTATATATGATGTAGAATTGAATTACTTGTACCAATTGTTTTATAATTTTATTTCTCCTCATTTCATACCTACACCTAAACATGCTATAATTTAGGCAGGAACAAAATATAAAAGAATTCGATAGCCCACATTCTATGAAAATTGAATGAGCTAGAAAGCAATGAAATTACAGTGATCTTATTTGAATTGATAGGGAAAGTAACAAAGAAAATTACCATCAACATGGAAGTGTAAAATGGGACTCAGACATACTTTGAGACATATACTGGATTACAGATTTTTTTCATTGTTTTATTAAATATTTTAATTCTCTCGATACAATAACATTGTTAGATAATTTTTATACCTATCTATAATTGATACTATAACTATTTTTACTTTTCAACTATCAATTAATATAAAATAACCTAAATATTTTACATAATTTATCATAGAATTTGTGTATCTCCTTTATCCACCCTTATGTATAATGTAGCCACTAAGGCATTTGTGATATTAAACCCAGAAAAACCTCATAACAAACGCAATTCAAACATCATTCCGGCAAATAAGAAATAAATCTTGTCGGGGGAAGAAACTTAGTAATTCGTAGCTTCATGATTCAGGGGTGTCCGTTACATGGGCAGCTCCCGGCGGACGTCCACGGAATATTAACTCAGAATAGGATAAAAATGGCGCCAGCAGGCCGTCCCCGGCTCAGGTGACAGAGGAATTTGACGTTGGTAATTTGACGCCTTTATCCGGGTCACCTTCCCAACGAAAGGAGGATACACTGTATTAGACAGTTGCCATGTTTTGCATAAATATACCTTGACATTTGTTTGTTCACCGATACCTATAAATATCAAACGAATTCCTAAACTGACGTTTCGGTGAATACAGGAATTTATTACGTCAATTAGTTGGTGAGTATACCCAAAATTGTTAAATGAAAATTATTTTGTCATGAACGATAAATATGCATTGTATGCTGCAGTAATACTTTCAAGCGCTTCAATAAATCTCCGTTTTTTATGAACGGTACAAAGGGTCAAAATTAAGTTGGTTCTCTACAGAATAAAATGGAAAAATTCGCTGCTCGCAAAAACCTTGGAATGGAAAATAATTTTTCATTACAAATTCGAAATTTTAATAAGAGAATACTTGCTCATGAATGAGTAAGGATGGGGAGCAATAAAAGTAATTACAAAGAAAAGAGTGAAACTTGGCTGCAGCCTCGCATTAGGCCGACTTAGTGCCTGCCGCGCGGAAAACTTGTAGCAATTAATGTGAAGGGGTGTATCAGAGCGGGCGCTCCAATCGTTTCGGACACTAACAACTTCCATTTAATGTGGTTTTGGTCAACTTAAGTTGGCAGTAATGCCAATAATAAGTTTTGTATTCATAGATTGTAAGACTTTAGCACTGATCATCACGATTGTTCGCACACTTGATTTGAATTCTTTTTTTTCTCCTTAAATATAAAACTGCTTTTATTAAATCAATTGTAGGATTACTTACTTGGGCGATAACTCAACAAAATAAATAACTGTTGCCAAATAAAACTTTGTAAGAGTAAAAAGTTTTTTTGCCTTTTCATTTTCTCTTAAAGCGAACATTATTTTTGTCACAGTAATATTTAATAGATGAAGTTTAATTGCCTGCTTTTGTTTTTCGTTTCTGAAAAACTTGAAGAATACTTTTTCCAAGCGCTGATTAACTCATGAATATGTATTTATTTTTATAAGTAATCAAAAGTAAGTGAATATCATTTTAATAATAATAATTAATGTATTATTTTAATTCGAGGGAAATTGTATCCATTTAATAATTTAATTACTTTTTTATAGAAGGTAGCAAGGTAGGCTTTTGATTCCGGATGTAATGTAGATGGACCTTTTGAATAAATTTGTATGTATTCTGAAGGCTATTTACGGCCCATAAAAACATTAATTGTCGTGTCATATTTATTAATTAGTATATTTTTTCGTAAAAATTGTTAAATAGCTTGAAAATAATATACCTAATTATTTTAAAGCTATTCAACAAAACTCACTATTTCAAATTTTAGCTAGGTTTAATTTACTTAAATACACTGTAAAATATACAGAATAATAATAGATGATTACTTTTCATAGGTAGGTACTTATTGAGGTTAGATAAAATTACAAAACCAAAAAAAATATTCCAAGTAATTGAATATTCTGATGCGGTTTTCATATTAATTAAATGTTCGCAGTAAAAGTGAAATGAATTAGTTTTAAATAGCACACAGCACATTTGCAGAGAAAATTTTATCATCATCAGTACGTACTACTACTACGTACAGTACCTATTAAGTCATAAGCTGGAGTATTTTCTTGATAACTATTTTCAATATTGTATTGGATTTAGTTTTGACTGATTACACTGCGTATTTTTATTACTATCTAAACTTATTTTTGCCATAGAACGTTTAAGTGTGTAATAAAGGATGACGTTGCGTTCAAGAAAAAATAAGGGGTGACGTAAAATGTATCAAAGTCAAAGATCGAGAAGTTTTTTCGGCACATTTCATAAATTTTATTACGTACTACACGAGAGGCCTTCATCGTTTCGGATCAGCGATAATCCCATTACATTTCCAGTTTCGGCAATTTGAGTGCCGTCTTCATGGCAATAAAAAGTTATTATTGAAACCCAGGTGAGAGCGCCTCTACTGGACCCCTCATCTTTAAAGTTACCTTCGAATTTAGATTGAGGAGAGGAATTATTCTATTCGACAACTTGAGTTCAACAGAGCTGGTGGTACAATCAATAATGCAGCATTTACGATACTTATAAATTATTGATTACTCTAGAGTTGGTTATAAAAATTTGATGCTCATTTGTTATTTACTTTGTAAGATAGCTTTGTATAGGTATGTTCGTTTAACGAATCATAAACAAGTCAACACTGGACATGTACATAGAAGCGTGCTGTGCTTTTACAACTATTTTCGCAGATAAGTATCGTAGCTGTCCACCCATCGCTTGATTTATGGAGCCTGCTAAATATAACCGACGTAACAAGAACTCTCCTATTTTAAAGATTTTCTAGTTATTGAATGAACTCGAGAGGGGAAGATCGGGCTCTAAGTTTCCTGGTGGGCTGATATCGCTAGGATGGCGAGTCATCTCACGCAGTTCGGGAAAAGTAAAGAAACGTGATTTAGCTAATATGATTCTCTTTACATTATTTGCGGATGAAAACGATGATTTGTAACTAATGTTTATAGACAAGCTATATTATATCCATGTATAAATACACCTAAGTACATTTTATATCGACAGGTTAAAGACAGAATTCAACGAACGTTTTAAATTTGGTTCCCGTCTTATCTGTACGGCGGAAGCATCAAATACTTTGGCACTGAGTTGTGAAGCGATCTTTCCCCAAAAAAGTCTGATTGAATTCAACTCACAACCAACCGTTGATGGCTTTTACTCTACGCGACTATGCAGGGAACAGGATTACAGTGTACTCGTACAGGCCTTTCGTCGAGTTTATTTTTCTGTCGGTTTTAGTTTTTAAGATAACAATACGAGAGATACGGCGGTTTAAATGAAATGCGGGTACGGTGTGTTTATACGTACTTTATTGTGGTGTATTGTTCTCTCCGCATGTGGTTTGGAAAATATATATTTTTAACTGGTGTTCATAAAATATTGGTAAGTAAATCAAGAGATGTAGGGCACAGAAGAATTTAAGCAGCGCGACTGATGGTACACCTCCGCTATGTATACTATGAGATCTCCCTACAGAACATTGCAGCCAAGTACCTGCGTAGGATATCCAGGCTCTTTTGAGGGGGAGGGAGAGGATGAGGGGACAGGATGAAAATGCGTTTGTAGCTTGCCTGTTGTAATAAGCGTTCATGGGTAAGGTAACAGGTTAACATCAGGCTATATAACATATCCGTTTGTAGTTACTTATGTGTATCTACTATACCATCGTAAGCATATCGACAAAAAGTCAACAAATGACACGAATAAGTATTGTTAATATAATTTCGGTAAAAAAACCATTCTATTCTACACAAAATCTGGGTAACTCAACGACATATCCAATCTAAAATGCCGAAGAATTTCCAAATTACATGCAAATTAAATTGGGATTGGCACATGTAATACATTGTGCCTAAAAAGCCGGTTAATGAAAGTCCGCGTCCCCACAACAGTTAACACAATTACGTTAACTCGTACAGTGGAAGTAATAGTCAAATAAAACATAAATTAAATAATGTTTGATCTAGTTTACCACGAAAATAGCATGATTTGCATAATTTACTGTTGCTATAGAGTAAATTAATTTCTGTAGTCGGTGGTAAAATAAACCAGAGCACTCAGAGCCAAGTCTCTCGATGTTTTCATAAGGAAAATATCCTCAGCTACGAAAAACTTCATCTGCAACTTTTTCTTTTTCTCTTATTAGCTTCCCGCTCTTAACTAAGATTCTTCTGCTTTTTCTCAAATTTAATTCCGCATTTGTTTCAAGGAACTCAGTGTTTCATATTTTAAGTAAAGCTTTATCTTATAATAATAGTGGAGTTCGTTATTCAAAGTTTGTTGTCTTTGTTAGACTAAAGTTATCCGTTTAGTTTCAAAGTGTGAACTAGTTTAGTTATTTAAAATTACAAACTGGCTTTTCGGGTTTAGAGTTGGACATTGGGTGCTAGGTTAATAATGTAGCTAAGTTAACATTCTATTTCAACTTTGATTTGGGTTAATAGTTATACAGTTATTTAATTGCTTATTATTACAAATTATAGATCAACGTATCAACCTGAAGAAGTTGGTTCCCTTGGCCCTCTCTCTCCCTAATCATTAATATTATTTATATCATTAGATTGTAAAATGAGACTGCGTGCTGCTAGGGAGTTTGTTGCGCTATTTCCACAGCAAGAGCACTTAGGAAGCGGTGAAGGGTGGGCGAATCAGGGTGCTGTCTTTTATGTTGACGTTCAAAAAGTGCTACATAGTAGCATAATATGGAATAAAGAAACGTTGATTTCGATTAATGTCCTTACAAGTTCTTAAAAGACTTTAAGTGTTGCTATGAATATCATTACCATGTACTTTTTTCTTAATCGTATCCTGCATGGATTTTCCACTACCTCGGCAATGGCGGAGGTGGGCTAGACCCTTAGTCAGCTAAAACCAGGCTGCTTCACGATTTTGTTTTTCGGGAACCATTCGGAACATTTGCAATCTACCGCAGCTCCTGTATAATTGCTAAAGTGTGCTTTAATTAGCAAGCAAACAACAGTGTTCCTAGTATTTCATAATTAATACAACGGTACAAACAGCAGTTACACTACTCAAAACACAAAGAAGAAATTAAAATGAATTAAAACTATTCCAAGATTTAATTATTAAGCCATGAACGATACCAAAAAAAAACGAAACATATTTGTCCTATTTTCAATCAAATTTAAATTATAATCAAATTACCGACAAACACCTAACAATATCCTAGACCTTTATTGCGAAGTACAAATATTTATGAATGAATCATTAAATAAATATTATTTTGTAATCACAAAGACGGTACGAACGTATTACAATTTCAAAAGACATGGTACAAAGGACGCTCGTTTGAATACAATCAGAAACTTAAAGTCTCTGCTTAAGACCCTTAAAGATCCCAACTGTACTCATCAAAATTAATCTTTGAGAAATTCATCGTGTTCAAATCTGTTCGATAAACAAATAAATAAGGATTATAAATACAGATAACCGAATAAACAGAATACATTGCGTAAATTACGCTGAAATGTTTATTTTAGATGTATTTATAGGAATGTTTTGTATAAATGAATTTGACGGGCCTGTTGGTCTAGTGGTCAGTGACCCTGACTGCTAAGCCGGAGGTCGTGTGTTCGATTCCACCCAGGACAAATCTGTGTGATGAGCACGATCATTTGTTTTGTGTCTGGGTGTTTTTTATCTATAATATGTATGTATTTAGAAATATATAAGTATGTTTATCAGTTGTCTGGTTGCAATAATAAATATATTTATTATTAAATGGATGGAAAAGTTGTGTAGCGTGCCTCAAACTTTGAATATGAAGCCAATATCGATATTGTATATTGCCTATAAACTGAGGGGCTCATGTAAACGTAAGCAGACTAAGTGTAAGCCGCAAGGTTTGACCTATATTAAAGGTTAAATCGCGATCATCACGGTTGGTCCGTGGATGGGTAATCATTTGTAAACATACCGAGACCCCTCAGTGCCTCGGAAAGCACGTTAAGCCTTTGGTCCTGACTGCTATACTTCGATCTTTGGCAGTCGTTAAGTCAATTACAATATTCTGTCTTACTATGGAATACTGTTTTACACAGTAAAATGGTTTATTTATGTATATCTAGACGTCAACAGTTCCATTATTATGAAAATTTGCAATTTCATTTGTAAATATTATGAAAACCGTGTGAATTTTTTTTTTTTTTTAAAGATTACTAGCAATGTGGGTCGCACATTACTAGTAATCTCGTTAACCCCTCGTGCTAAGCTAAGATGCTTGTGTTACGAGTGGGTTCACGTCGGTACTGTAATGGGTGGGATTCGAACTCGCAACCACATGATCGCAAGTCCGACGCCCTAGCCATTAGGCTACCGCCGCTTCAATTTGTTGCTTCTTAGTCTTTGACAGCATTCAGTAAGGCTCTCGGACTCATTGCGATTTTGAATATCAGTTGCAGCATCAAAGTTTAATAGTAATTAGCTATAAGTAGGTATAATGTATAAAGATAATATCTTCTTCTTATTAATAATGAAGACAAGTTTTACACCAGAATTATTTAATAAAGTAAGATGTTCAAAGCATGAGAGTAACGTCGCAAAATGTTTCTTTAATCTAGTTTCTGCGTTCGGCATTTGTCAGGAACATAAATTATTCTTACCTTCGTTCGCTGTATTCAACTTGCGGCAGAAGAACCTTGATAAGGATAAGTACATGCCTATCAACTTTGAGGAGCTGAGGAATAATAAATGTATGTACGAATATTAAAATCAAAGCCCTGCTCCGTTAATGTGCGTAAAATTAATCGGTTTGGATGTACGCGATAATCTTTTGAGTTCGTTGATAAATCATATCTCATCATAATTACAGTAAAATAAACAATTGTTTCCGGTGATGGTGAACCTAGATTATGTGACATTTCGGGTGGTAGATATTAAAAAGCACAGGTGGCTAAATTAGGTGTAGAAAAAAACACAGCATATAGAGCATCATGTCACCTTTGTCTTAAATTTGCCTAAATTATTTACTTTTAGTTCGAAAACCCCACTCAGTTCTTATACTTAACATGTTTGATTTTTATTATAAGAAATTAGTGAGAAGTCATTGATTTTTATGCTTCTATGTAGAAAAATAAAACGTCTGCCCGTGAACATGACACCTGCAAAAGCGTCAAACGTCGAGAACTAAACAAAATAAATCGCGATAGAATCCGTTTAAAAGTAGTTTTATTTCAATATCTAATATTCGCGTATTTCAATTAAATATAATGTATATGTTCTAAAAAACTAATCGATTGAAACCTTTTCTTTGATGACCCGCTTGTACCTTTAACTTGGGAAAAATATAGTTAGGCGTAAATAGTACTGTAACGTACAGTTGAATAGACACATCGATACTATTAGGTTTCCATATTTGCCATTTGGCAGCGGAACCCGGTAGCGGAAACCGGCCTCAACAAACATTGTGAATTTATGGAGATACGCAACAAAAACAACAGCGGGTTTATTATTTAACCAATTATTTAGTTTCAATTGCCATGACATCATTGTTTTAAAAAATAAACTTTTCATAAATTCTAGGCAGTGATTTTTTTTAGACTGGATATCCTTGTAAGTTACGGTAAAATACGAGATTTTCCTTTGTTTTGTTGTTGTTTGATTATTCAGGCCGTTTTCTTTTTGGTATGGTTACTTTAAAAAGTAGAACAACAAGGTTATGTTCAATCTTTGTATGCAAGCATTATAAAGGTAGAAATAACATTTATTTCAAATTAGACTACTATGTAGCACTTTTTGAATGTCTAGATATGCATAGACAGCACCATGATTTGCTAACACTATAACGCTTCCTAAGTGCTCTAGCTGTGGATAATAAACATTCGAGGATATAGGCTGAGGCACTGTGGGTACCAGACTATCATTTGTTTTTAATAATTTTATTATTTTCAATATCAGAGACAAATTAAAGCTACTATTTTATTTAGCTTACCTACGCTTTTCGAACATTTATACTATAAAGTATACCTATCTATATTTTGATCGGGTAGAACTAGTGGGAAGAGTTCACCAAACAAAGATAACGAGCTCGAAATATTGGGTTGTTATTTTATTTATTTTCATGGTATGAGTCTTGTTAGCTCGACACCTTGTTTCGTTAGTGATGACGATTTTTATTATATAAAACAACAAAAATATAAACTTGGTTCGAAGATGGGAAAATAACAAATATTGACGATAGGTAAGATTATAGGTATAGAATGTGCACACACTCTAGTAAGTAAACATAGATTGATCTGTACGTTGATACTGGCTTCATATTGCTGCTTCTCCTTGCATTACTACATGACTCCACCTTGTTTTAATTTTGTTTGTATTAAAAAATTAAAACAAGTCTTAATCTGTAAATAATAATGCAATCATTTCGACAAAATAAGGGATTTATAAAACACAAACTTCAACAATCGTAGAGAAAATATCCAACTTTAAGCCTTTATAGTCCAGCAGAAATAGACGTTGCGATTCAAAAGCACTGAATGTAGGTCTACTGATCGCATTGAGGTTGTACGCCGCGAAGGATATCAAAAACACACTCGCATAAAGGAACTTTACAACTTAATGCCGTTTATTTAAAAGTTTCGCCTTTAAATTTCCAATTAAAAAGCCATCTAATAAACATGTCTAAGTGATACAGTAAAACAAAGTAACGACGTCAGTCTGCAACACAATTACCATTAGCGTCGGTTTTATTGTGACAACTTAAATCACGTGGCACCCTCGTCTTGTGCTGTTCTAATTCCCAGCTAAACTCAAGTGGCCAAACACAGGAAACATTTCACTAATGATGATTTTAAAAACGTTGTATAAAACAAGGGAAATGCAGAATACGCCTCGTTACAGTCTACTGCCTCTCGTACGGGGTAACAGTTCAAATAAAACGAAATGAAATCGCACACACGAAGCCGGCAGGGAATCTACCGCCCTATAAAAGCTACCTATATTTATTATGTTTGGTATTGCCACTATTATAAGACTACGATGGCAATACATGTCGGGCTATATATTACTGGCCAGCCGATCGATTTAGACTTTAGTACGGACTTTTATAAAATTAAATTTTGTTCTATTTGAAATGCTTGACTTTTCAGTCTAAAGCTTCTAGTATAAAGTTCTTTCTAATTATTTGTTGGCTTACTTAAATCGAAAAATGCCAATATGAGGACAGGGTTTCTGATAATAAGGTGTCTGACATTGTCTGCAGAAAAAGTCGTTGGACGGCACGTAAGTTTCCTTGTGCAATAAAAATCCTATATATTTTCGGACTTAACGCTGTCGATAAGAGTTTGTTCAGGCTCCGGTGGGTATGTTAAAGTTACTGGCCATTATTTTGGTCTGATGCTGAGAAATATTATGTTACAAGAGCTTTAAACTATTCTTAATTGACGGTCGTAAGCTCACTCAGTACATTAATTTAGAAGTAAGTAGAACAAACTAAAACGTATTTCGAGGAATACAGTAGACTAAATTACGTTAAAGTTGAATATGTTATTTTGTTTAATATTGTGTTAGGTTTGGTCAGACGAAACTACTTTAATATTCTTTAGCAGATAATATAGTTTGACGAGATAGTTGGTTAAAGTCGGTGTCAAAGTAAATGAAAGATCCATTTATATCACAATATAATAATATCAGCTTAAAAATTAATTAAAAATGTCCCACTCCTTGGCACAGGCCTCTTCTCTTAATGAGAAGGAACCACCGAACGAGCATTGATCACCACGCTGGCTCATTGCGGACTGACTATTCCAGATTCCAATTCTTGGAATCCAAGCTTCCTCACGATAGTTTCCTTCACCATTTGTCAATAGTGTCTTAGGATAATTAAGAACGAACATAAAACTTAAAAAAAGTCGCATTTTTTTGTTATATCTTGGGACAATCGCACACAAGGTCATCTGATCCCAAACTAGGCAGAGCCTGTACTATGATAACCAGACAACTGATAAACATACTTATATATTTCTAAATACATACATATTATAGATATATAACACCCAGACACAGAACAAATGATCGTGCTCATCACACAAAGATTTGTCCTGGGTGGGAATCGAACCCACGACCTCCGGTTTAGCAGTCAGGGTCACTAACCACTAGACCGACATGCCCGTCAAGGCAGGCTTAAAGTACTTACAAGTACTTGCCTGGGTTCTAATCCGCAACCATGTGCATACGAATTCGTTAATTGAACGGCTAGGCCGCCGCGAGACAAACAAGATCCATTTAATATTTGTAAATTAATTTGTGTGTGAACCAGATCGAACATTCATCATGAACAGAAGCTCGCTTGTAAAATAGTGACTCAAATTCTTAGTAGGAATCCAGGTTTCCACACTATGTTTTATTTGCAATCTAAAAAGAACAAAACGAAAAAAAAAATACGGGGATATCGTTACTAGGATAATCAGTTATGAATTGGATACGTTCCACTCAAAACATGGCATTTCCACCCCTTTTAGATTCGTTTAGTAGACCCCTAGTATAATTCTTTTTTTTTAGTTCCAAAATAAACCCTCAGGTAAAACCCATTTCACTTTGGCACATTTCAGAAGGGTGACTTCAAATGACTTAAATATTTTGGCGGGCTCGTCCAGGCATTTTGAAGTGCCATTTCGTTGATCTGGCCGGACAATTAGTTGTCTAGACATCGTTAAAAGTGGACGCATTGTTTTGTTTTGTGAAACTGGCTCGTCAATTAAAGTCTATTTATTTGAAATACCTCTCTAAAGGTTTGAATATAGTATAGTACCAATTTATAAAGACTAGTGCTAGATTGCTTGTTTTGTAGGTGTATTCAAATGTTGTTTCTACGTTATTAGTTTGTAAGGTGGTGTAATCTTTTTTTTTTCTTTTTGGGTAAAAAATAGTTGCTTTTTAAATTCACATAATTCAAAGCAAAAAGCACACCATATATTTTCTAATTTGTGAATAAGCTGATCTTATAATGGTACTGGTTTCAGCAAACATTCTTACTTCAATTAGAATTTATCGAAATCCAGATGTTAAAATTTGAATTTAGTTTTCAGTGCTGCAGTAATACTAATAAAAACAAATATTTATTAGCACCAGGCTCGTTTCGATCAATAAAAACCAAATCTTGTTGAAAAAGAGAAAGTACCTATTCTGATTAAAAAAATACTACATTCCTAAACGGATAACACAGTCAACGATAATCCTAGCAATGTAAACACACAACTGCCGGTACTTACGTAGATAAACTTGACGTAAGCTGAACGAGTCCCCTCTAATTGAACTCAACAACGGTTAATTACTAACGTACCTACGCCTTCGGACCATCTTCCAAACTATACACAAAGCTTCACTGTTAAACAACATTCGACTTGAAACGAGTTTAGTATTCAAACGGCTCAAGTTAAACCAATTAAATCGAACTTGTTTTAGATCTAGATTGTATTGAGAACTAGCAAGCTCGTAAAACTTTGTGTGACTAAGTATAAGAAAATCTTTCTTTTTAACCGACTTCAAAAAAAGGAGGAGTTCTCAATTCGACTGAATTTTTTGTGTAATTTTCTGCAATCAAATCAGTCTGATATAACTGACTGAGGCCGTAGCACGAAAACTATCAAATAAGTATTCGTGACGTAAACGTTGTAAAACGAAGATTTTGAATTAATTTAGAATCCTACCGATCTTCATACAACATGACGCTTCGAAAGAATTTTTTTTTTGATAGTTCGTTCTACGAGCTCAGACGTCACTTCTGCAAAATGCCATCGGTAACATCGAAATAAAAGGTAAAAAAGGTTGAACATATAACGACAGTGTGAACATAAACATATAAGGTAGGCAATCTTCAATAATATTAACGTTATTGAAGATATTCTGTCCATCACAGTTTCATTATAGGTAGTATAAACAAAGTAACTGTTCGTGCACATCGGAAGTATTCGAGACGCTGCCACTGCGATATTTGCGAGATGCATTGTATTTACTCAAGTTTATTGAAAATTTGAATAATTTATTCAAAAGTAATATTTTATTGTATTCCTTCATTTTTAAAATAATATTTTTTGTATATTGTACTATATAACTGTCATAAAGATGGTAATTTTATTTAATTAAATTCACATGCTGCAAAAAAATGTCCTTATTCTATTCTGAGTAGCCTGATGTAATATATGTATACAGTAACAATAACACAGCTGAACTACTCTTGCAATAAAATATAATAAAAATAAAAATAAATACATTAATTTTAATTGCATGTTTTAGCGTTAGACTGTTGTTAATGAAAAATGTTCAAATTAAACTCTTTTGGGATGGATATAAACGTTCTTTTAAATGTAACGTGTGTTAGTAAGAAGGTACTCCAACTGAAAGCAGGGCACAAAGTTTTAACAAGATAGCTGCAATGTACGTATACGTGAAACAGAGGAAATCTGCGCAAGAAGGAGGCTAAATCACTAAACCTCCTTACAGTTTAACTCGAATGAAGAAAAGTGCCTTTTTATATACCTACCTAACTGAACTAGATATTGTATTATGATGATTTAAAAGAATTTTCTTTCTATTTTAAGTTTTCACATGCCTATATTTTTTGTTTAACACCTTTTGTATATACCGTGACCCTAGCAAATAAATCTGTATTCAAAAAACACTTGCATGGTTTTATAATAAAATATAATAATAATATTCTATTTTAGAATCCTACTATTATTATAAATGTGAAAGTGTGGATGGTTTGGATGTTTGTTATTCAATCACGTTAAAACGTCTGAACGGATTTAGATGGAATTTGGCATGCATGTAGTCTTTAACAAGGAAAAGAACATAGGCTACCTTTTATCCCGATTACTCCCGAGGGACGGCCCAATTCTGAAGTCCACGCTGACGAAGTCGCGGGCAGCAGCTACTGTTATTATAATTTTAAAATAGAGAATAATTAATCTTCTAAAACCATACAAGTGTCGGAAACTGCTGAAAAAGCTTATTAAATTAATGAAAATTCCACTAACAGTCGATATGTCGATAGGCATTTTCATCCATAAAAAAGTATACATCCGTCTCATCAACAAACTTTCAACTTTACATCCAATATCTGTCTTTTAAGTACATACATAACACACCTCTTGATATTGAACCAAATTGTCAACAAGATGAATGATTACATATGAACTCGATTGTCGTCGACCAGTTTATAACTAAAGTTTTGAATAGAATACCTCAAATGTTAATATTACATAGATTTAACATATTCCGACTTATAATATTAAATGTTTGGAAGCTTTAGTAGCCTAATGTCTGGGGCTTCGGACTTTTCTTCATGTGGTTGCCGGTTCTTATCTCACCCATTGCACTACCGATGTGAACTCACTCGTTACACAAGCATAATTGTTTAGCCTAGTATGAAGGTATCAGAATGCTATTAATGTGCGACCCAAATTACTAGTAACTAATCTTTTTCAAGAAAATAATCGTTACTTGAAATTTAGTCTAACAGGAAGTTGTATCAATACGCCTATATTTTCTCATCGCTATGAATCTCTTTTTCATTTTCTACAACTAAATATTATCTAAATTGTAAGTTTGGATATCGACCCCAAAAAGTGTTTATGTCTGCAATCACAAAGGCTTAGATCAACGTTTAAACTTCATAATGTTTTATGACAAGTTAATAAGGTTGATTAAGATAGTAAATCTAATGCCGAAAGGTTTCTTTGAAGTCTCGTAAGATCCAAGGACCTTTACTAAGCACATGTCGAATAAATTAGTAGGAATATTAAAAGCAAGTCTCAAACATTGCCTGTACTATGCAAACTTGAAGCAGGACAGTCGTTATGCGGAAACGAGACGGCGCGATACATTACGCGTAGTACTGTCTCGCTCGCACATCACGAACAGTAATGTTTTGAGTTTCATAGTAGGCACGCAGGTCTATGTTCAAGCCTTTATAATAATTTTGTCATCACCTTGGATCTCCGACGGCGCGGATAATCAAGTTTGGAAACTTGAAATTAGTTGGGTCATAATCTCACATCCCACATTATATGAGCCAGCAAGCAAACTGAACTCGTAACTCCTTCCAGCCTCGTTGGCTACTCGACAAATATTTCGGAACAGCTTTGTTAACTAATTGGGGGAACTTTATTATTGAAAATGTTAATTTTGTTCAACAATTTAGAATCAAGTAAGTATTTAAAGGAATTCAGTAAATATGTAAAGAATATGAGACGAGTTTCTTCGCTCTGTACACATTATACAATGTTGAATACATCAAAGTTTAATGGGAATGAAAAAGCGGATGTGTAGGGGGATTAAGTTCTCCAGTTCGCGCTGCCGCTGCTAATAATCGGAACCACGAGATTCAATAAGAATTTCAAAAAAATACTTTTACGTAAAATAAATCTCCTTAGTGTTGTAACGAGGATATTAAAATACTTAATTCATAATAGAAGGAAGTCTGCTCTTGTAAAACAAAATCTTGACATAAAATATTAATATAAAATCTTTACTTGTTTTGAATTCGTTATGAAGTTTTATAAGTAATCTATTTTATATGCATGCCGGAAAATTTGTTTTATTCAAAGAGTTAAGACGGTCCAAATGGTTCTTTGATAATTAAAACACTCTTCATATTTGTTGCCACTTACGTAATTATTTCTGTCTTTAAACTGTAATTATAATTTCAGTTAAACCTACTACGAGAGTATTCCGTGCCAAAAATATGAAGTTTGGTTTATTAAAGTAATTAATTACGGCATTTTTTTTACTTGGATTGTGGTATAATGACTCTGTACGTTTCAAACACAGTCTAAGCACCATCAAGAACCTAAAATAGTGTGATAAACATATTTCTATTAAAGTTAAATTTTATTCCTATAAAAATTAAAAGGTATTTTAGCATATACGTATACATATACCATGCAAGCAGGAAATTGCGAGTCTTGCTATTTATGACATTATATATATTTTAATGTTAAATTTCGTGTAACTTGGAACAATCTTATACCTCACACAAACTTATGTATACGCTTAGTTTGCTTTAATAATACTGGTCAGTACCAAACAACTAGTTAACAAGACCTTCGAAGCAGGTTTAAGTAGGTACTATCTAGTGTATATATTTACTCTGAACACAAAACTTAGCTGCATAGCGCATGGTGGTGTCCTAATTTTGCATAAATTCTAGTTTATTTTAGTTTCACAACATTGTAATAATATATTACAGTTACTGTGAAATGTGTTTTAGGATTTCATATGGTGCATCCCCACAGCAGTTACTTTTTGTGGCTCAACGTTTCCAAGTGTTACTGGGCAATCTCCGAGGCAAAGAAATATGTATTATTAGGACAAGTTGCCCTCAAAATTTTGCCTAAATTTGTAGTAAATACATGAATGTGACCTCAACATGACAATTTTTTTTTATTAAAAACTTTTACTTTCTATGGTCGCACATTACTAGTATTCTTGTTAACCCCTCGTGCTAAGCTAAGATGTTTGTGTTACGAGTGGGTTCACGTCGGTAGTGTAATGGGTGGGATTCGAAACCGCGACCTCATGATCGCAAGTCCGACGCCCTAGTCATTAGCTAACGCCGCTTCAATCATTTGTTAACGCTGTTTACGACAGTGGTATATTGCTAAAAGCTGATCTTTGTTATATTTTGTTTATCTATGTTATTGGCGGTATGAACGCGACGACCAACATTCACCAAATAGTAACAAGAAGCCACTAAAGCTAAAAATTGTTATTTAATGTTACCGTTTTGCATTTTGTTATTTCACATAGAGAACTGCGGTGTGGAATTGGAGGTACCATCAGATAGATATATTCATATTAAAACATTGAAATAAAAAAAATACTACGTTTGTAAAGTTTTGTTAGTGTCATGGTCACGCGCAGACTCTGTCCATGGACATGACACCTGAATGTAATCCGTTTAAAAAGTAGTTTTTATTTCAATATACCTAACTAACATTCACGTAAACCTCTGAAAACAATATAATATTTAGCAATTTTTCTTTACGTGACTTACAATTACTTAATAATTAAGTATTGTCAATCACAAATATACTAAATATAAAGCCGGAAAGTAAAAAGTTTGACACAAATAAGCCTTCATATCGTAGATGAAGCACAACAATCCTTCTTGACAATTGAGTTACTGTTTCCCAAAAACTAATTTACCTTCTATTGTTCCTCCATATTTACGGAGTTATTACATTTGCCTTGATCAGATATTAAATTGCCTTCTCGAGAGGAACGACCCTTCCTTTTATAAGATTTACCAGCATATGGTAGAAGCATTATCTATACGTACAAACAATTTTAATAAAACGTCATACGTAAGTCTAACATTGCTGTATTCGTGTATCTTTTGTTTCGAAGTAAAACTTAATTTGTAGCACACGGCAATTTTAATAAAGCTCCCATTTTCGGAGAAATAACCGTTAATTGTGCCTTAGTTACGTAAGTAGGTCTTACACGGTCCTCACTTCTATCTAATTAATTATAATTTATAAAACATTAGTTTGTGATGAATGGTTGTTTGTACTAAAGTAACGAAGGATGTGATACTAATGATATATTGAACATTCAGATAATTTTAGGTAACTTATAATAATATAGCACATGATTAATTGTATAGACTCCACACTTTCATTAACGACGAATATCGATATTTCCTTTGGTTGTCATAGTTTTAATCTTTGAGTTTCGCGAGCTCTTGAAGGACGGGTGTTTTTGTGACGTTATTTCAGAGTGACCATTGATTGGGATACTATTATTATGTCAGTCTACACACATACGCAAAATTATTACCTACTTAAAAGATTTTTTTTTTCATAAAAAATGGTCTAGAGTGCAAGATTTACAAGCTATGGCAAGCGAAGCTATAAAATAGTCAATTTATGTTGTAAATTATAATTTTCAAAAATAACGCTTTTGGCGATTTAAAATTTGTTGTAGTGGGTGTTCGAAAGTTAAAGTACCAACTATAAGTTCTAATGTTAACTTTCATTTAACGTTTATATTTACTATTATTATTATTTACTATTATTTTCTATTACTGGCATCTAAATCCCAAGATTAGGAAACAAACGCTCATATTTGTCTGACGGTGTTCATGTATTTTTAATAGAAGCGCTTTCCGAACGCTCTCGCAGGAATAAGGCTATAACCTCTAAGACATAAATGTCTAATGGACAAATTAGTTACGTTTCACTGAGATTTTATGTGTATCAATTTGCATTAACAAGTTTTCCGTTTAATTTGAAAAGAAAATTAAATATTTTGATATTTTTTATTTGAAAAGCTTAAGTACGGGCAATGTGATTTGAATCTAGCCAATGACGCCGCTGTTAATGTGGCCAACTACTGGGCGCATCAAATTTAAATACTTATTTAAAATAGTGTACCATCGACCCGAAAAGAAGAAGAAGAAGCTGCACATTAGGTACTTGTATTCTTGTGAACCCCTCGTCGCAAGCAAAGTGCTTGTATTACGTGTTGGTTTTCGTCGGTAGGTACTGCAATGGCTTCCGAACCGGCAAACACATGAATGCATGTCCGATGCCCTACCCTAGGTTACCGCCGCTTTCGTAATCAAAACGCATATTTGCAGGAAATAATTTAAGACCCGTCTTGTGCACTACTGTATCTTTGCTGGATGGTGATCGCGAACGCTTCTGAACTGCTCGGCTTCGCAAAAAATAGATATAAATTCCACCAGCTGCTAGCCGACCTTCACTGTGTGTTTACTTTTTTGATAAAATCATGAAAGATATTTTAGTAACAGGAAAATAATTTTATTTCGTCACATAATTATTCTGTCGAGCAATTAATATTGGTATTTCGATATTTTCTTCATCGTATTGCTTACTCGTGTCCCAAACCATTTTGTCGTTAATTGCGTCTCTAACATTATTGCCATATATAAAAAAAAAATACATTCCACTTTTCATATCTTCCTGCCATTAGATTTTTATGAGTATTGTTTTTTGGATAATTAAATAAAACTATTTTTTTGAGTAGGTACTACGAGTAGGATGTATGATTTTCGTGTTTAAAGTAAGATAATGGCCCCGATTCTGTTAAATACGTACTAAAAAAATTTTAGTCCATCGGTATCCTTTTCACTTGTACATATTTAGAAAAGGATAGATGAAAATTAGAACTGTCAAATTAAGTTCCGACTAAAATTGTCATACAAAGTTGCCGACAAGTAAAAATGTGTGCTCTAAATACACTGTAATGTTCAAGGCGAAAACTAGATTGACATTTCTAAGTTAGTTGTTATCTGTTGCCGTCCTCTTCTAACGCTTTATGTTAGTAAAAGACAGCAATGGTTTAAATTTAATTTAATTTGCGTACAGAGGAATCAGCACCATCGTTGACATAATTTTTAAGTTTTGGATGGTCTGAGATTAAGTTTCGTGTCATGAATGTTTCAAACTATGAGCTGTTCAATTGCACTACTTTTTGTTATTAAATTGATTAATTTTATTAACTGGCATAAAAAACTTTAATTTAATATATATAAAACTTAAGCCAACATGATTGTCATGTTAAATGGCCATTCCAATTCTCCAAATTAATTGGTACACGTCGAAGTTGAAAGGATAGTAATTAGGTCGTAGTTACTGAATAAAACTTAATGCCCGTCAAATTAAAATACACGTGAATAAATACGTAATTACTTGTTCATGCGATGAATGCCTATAATTGAAATTATCGGGACCCACTCCGCCGGGCGAGGTTTAGGGAGGGACAAAACCGACAGGATAATCCGGCTAAACTTTGACGTTATCTTTGTCTGCGACAGATATTATAACAAGCGAAACATTGAAATCAACGAAATTATTACACAGATAGCTTCTGAGTTGTCTCTGGTCTCTCGAGGACTGGCTATTGTTTTTGTCATAATTATCTACATTGCTAGTGAAAATAGCATTGTTATATTACAGCACTATTTGTCTAGATTCTGATAAAATAAGCTATCTTTCCACAATTGACATAACTCTTTCAAAGGGTTCGATGTGGGAACCAAATTGAACCTTTTGTAAAACATGACGAGGCATTCCTAAACAACGTTATAAATTTTATACAAAAGCATTGACAGTAAAAAGATCATTTCCATACCCCAAAAAAACAAAAGGTTTTTTGCGGAGCTACTTCGAATCGTTTCTAAACGTATTCATCGATTTTCGCGAATACGATCCGACTTTTGGGCTCACACGTGACTCTTTTAAATCAGGATGCACCTTTTATTTATGCGTTGACGGTATTAAGTGCCTACTGTATTTTGTTTTTGTGGTGACTGATATCAGTATGTTGTCATAAATCAACTTTTAACCAGAACCAGAAGGCTGTTTAGTGATGTTTTATAGTTGAATACATGCAAAAGCAGGAGTTATGCTGTGTATTATACTCGCACAATCCTGGGGCGGCAGTCTCGACATGAATCGCTATGACTTATCAACCGAAAATTGTCGTTAAGTCATAACAATCAAACTTCATCGATATTTGGTAGTCTCGACTGACAAATATAACGATTGTCATCGCAACCGTATCTATTTATCGTTATATTCGGACGCTATTTTATCGTGTAATTTTGACAGCCCGATACGTCTCTACGATAATTCGTTATCGGTATTTATTTGTGAATTTATGTAGTTAAATTGAAAATTATAGCGGAACAGTATTTAGCTTGGGACTTAGTGACGTTGGAACACAGGCAGAATATGGTAATGCATAGGAGAGTGTCCCGCATCCGACGCCAAAGTGAAAAACCGTTGGACTTGGAAGACAGTAAATTTCTATCCTACTATAGGATATCGAAAGATATGTTGCAGTGCTCGTAGATGAACTGCAGCCATCTCTTCACGGACAACGGGCGTATGGACTGTCTGTCGAATCCCAAGTGGGTGTTATTTTGAAACTATCCATGAATAGAAAGTAATGCAAAACTCATTTTTGAATTCTATTCAGTGTCATTTAGTCAAAGAGTTGCAATCACGCATAAGAATAATATATACCCTTCTTAATTTATAATTATTTAGTAAATAAATCATTTACTAATTATTCTGACCGTAATGTGCAGTTATTTCAAGGTTTTCATCAAGGAAAGCGTTTTTAAAACAAAGTTAATCTAATATTTCTTTAATTTTCAATAAATTTTAGTGCATAATTTCTACCATATATCCAAGGAATATTTTTAGCTGGTAATAATCTACTATAAAAATACGAGACTATGAATACAGTTTTCGTAGACGTATCGACATAGCAAAGACACGATCTTGCACGCTATCTCGGCTGTAGAGACTTGCGTTCATAGCGAATATCGATGCTGCAAACATAATTTTTTGATATGACATAACGATCGGTACGTAGCGATGACATATCGACTCATGTAGAGACTGCCGCCCCTGATGTGTTTATGACATTCGTAGTCATAAGGTGTAAAAATATTCCGCTAGCGTCTCCGTGATGAAATGGATTTTGTAAGATAAGATTTATACTCGGAGGTTACATTAAAGAAAATGGTGTGTGTATCTTGGTAGTAATTTCCTTGAAAATTATTGCCAGTGATATTTATATACTTACAGGATTTCAACATGGAATAGAATCTCCCACTCTCTCCCCGGGTGACGTAAGAGGCGACTAAGGGATAATATATAGAAAACAAGGAGAATGGTCAGAAGCGTACCTCTTAAGTACTGACGGTATACTGCGGTCACCAACCCGCTTGCCCAACGTGGTGACTAGGGCCAATACCTTAATGATGGCGCAACATAACACATCCCACTAATGGAGGCCCGGGTGTTGCGGCGCAACTTGGAAGAGGACTAGGTCCAACTGTGGAGCGCGATAGACTAAATTGATTGATAGGTAAAACAGGGTTGTCGCAATATTTATACTATTTATTACTTTAGTAAATTTTTAGATTATTTAGTAAGGATTAAGTGATTTTCCGTAAACCTATCTAAAGTGTTATATATTGTTGACAAGCTGTTAACCTGGTTTGAAATGTGTTCGTATTAGAATAATGTTAAAGTACCTACTTACTGAAAATTAAATAAAGAAACAAGAGTAATTAACATAATGTTTCTCTTTATAACTCATTAATGTTTTATTGTGCTCTCAATATACAATGGAGTTCAATCTGACGTCGGATGCTGCGGCTGATTTTATGACGGCTTTAATTTTAAAATGATTGCATTTCGAACACTAAAGAGTGATTCGCGGCGGGTCTGTGACATTGATTTATATGTTTCGGGGCGCATCAAACTGCTGGCACGTGTAGTTCACTAACGACGATAATTATTATGAAAAGCTCGCACCGCTCACGTTAGCGGAGGTACTAACATACCGTCTCGTTGCGTCAAAGGGGAAACTTTACTAATTAGCAAATAAAGCAAATTGAAGTCGCGTTTGCCAAACCGTGAGAGTTCACATCCTCGCGTAGGTAATGTATTTCATGTTGTATCATTGAATGTGCAACTTCCTCATATTAGTGTTTGATAGGCTATTCATTAGTTTCAATAAAAGTGAGGTGTGCATTCAAACTACGACATTTGATCGCTCTTATTTGGTTACCTACATACAGAATGTGTGATACATTCAGTTTTCAGATTTACAGAAAAGAATCGACTTATTCAAAACGTCCTTTATGAACGTTAGAAATTGTTAATAGGTTCGCATTGTTACAAGAGTCGTCGCCGGTAAAAGAAAATTGTTTGTTCGTCAAGGGTACACTTAACAAACAGATTTCTTTTACAAAGTTTTGTGAGACCTTTTTCTTAATTGAAAAAATATATTTAATATTTTAATAAGTTGCTTGTACCTTTGGAGTGGGTTCTACTTGATTCGGGTGTAACATGAACATTTTATATCCTAATTTGCATAGTTATATACTGAAGTGTAGGTATATTTTTTGCCACGACATATAATTTTTCTTAAGAAAAGTTTGTTATTATGTACTATTAGGAGTATTATTTCCATACTAAGTATGTTTGAACTTAATGTTGGTATTAATCTGAACCTGTTAGGTCTAAAACCGACAAAGGTAAGGCAGAAATTAAAGCCTAGATAAAAAAAAAAAAATAAACAAATAATTTGTTCATATGTGTATGTCTCAACCGATGACATCATTATCATCTCCCTGCCCTTATCCCATTCTTATGGGGTCGGCGCAACGCATATTATCCTTCCATTTATGTCTATTACTCGTCATCGTCAAACTATCATTATATTGTGGTGGGTACTGGTGCGATTGCGACGCGAATAATTTTATTCGACCATACTTAATTCTGAGCCCTACAGCTTAGCCATAGTTTTTAACAAGAAGCACCTACTGTATACCATTGTAGTGTATGACGCGTCTCCCATATACATATATATTGTACGGTGTCCCTTATACTGGGCTCAATATAAGTTCATTAGTCAACGCAAAAACATCTTCCATTTATAACACTAAGCTCATCATTGCACTATATTCGCAGTGTATGTCCACACAACTCTAATCCTTCTATTTAACTCTACCTGAACACGTTGTATGTACCCCCATAGACTAGCTGTGTGGTAATACAAGATGACATTATTAAAGACGTGTCGACACGATGTAGGTATGAAGCTTTCTAATACTTTATGGCGTAGTAAATATTGCTACATGTTATACCAGAATGCGATACAATATTGCTATATAAATATTTATTTTAAAATAGGTATTGAAATTTATTTTATTTAACTTTTATACCAAAGATTAGAAAATTTGTCATTTTTTTTCTTTTTTAACGATTACTAACAATGTGGGTCGCACATTACTAGTAATCTCGTTAAACCCTCGTGCTTAGCTAAGATGCTTGTGTTACGAGCGGGTTCAAGTCGGTAGTGTAATGGGTGCGATTCGAACTCGCAACCATATGATCGCAAGTCCGACGCCCTAGCCATTAGGCTACCGCCGCTTCAAAATTTGAAAACGTTTTCAAGAAGATCTTATTTAATTTGTTATACAATTTTAAAAATGATATTTCAATGAACAGGTGCTCGTTAGTAAATCAATTTATTGAACTATCATGCTGTAGACACTTCAATTTAAGTCTGAACTTGTAATCTTCAATTGTGAAAATACGTTAAGTAGTAGATGTCTGTGAGAGATAGACATGTCTGTAAAATACAAAAGCGGTACCTTTGTATTTTACTAGATCTTGAGAAGGTTAATATTTTCTTCATATATCATTTTGATAGGTTAAGGTTAGGAAAGAATTGCCAGCTGCGCTAAATTATTCTTCAATTTATTCTATTTGGAACGTGAATCTGAGAAATGTACGAAACGTTGCAAATGTACTAAAGTACGTAGGTGCATTCGCAACTTTTTGCTTCAAGCTTCAAGTTTGAAACAATGTTTATGTCTTGAAATGTTAAGGAACGTATAAAATTATTCTTGAAAACTTGCTTCCCTGAGATAACGGTAAATTACTTTACTATTTTTGCAACATGTTTTACGGACATACAAATTCAAATAAATAGATTCGAGACTATTTTACAGAATCTGGTTTCGGATCTTGGCAAATCGATTCTTCAAAATATAAATATCGATAAAGTTAATCTTCACTCACACGAGTGCGACAAGACCCGATATTAATGTAAATCCAAATTGAATCCGGATTCTACTCTGTCTTTGAACCCTCTTCTGTTTCTGACAAGAGCTATTTTTTTCATGACATGTAAATATGGTTTTCACGTAGTTACAAGTTGCTATTCATACTAATATTGCAAGACAAGTAGCAATCTAGTTGTTGTATTAGTTTCATCTCTTTTTGGCACGATTTATGAAAGATGTAGAAGCTCTAGAATAATCTAGAATGATCTGACACCCGTTTGATTGTACGTATATGCGAAATTTAATTATTAAAATCACTCCTGCAGATTCGAAATACTATTTTCAGAAAGCTGTTGAATAAAGTTAAAACTGTATACAATAAACATTAGTAAGTTTTAATTCCATGTGAGTACATAAGTTGGGAGCAGTGTTTAACTATAATGCGCGGAAGTTAGTTGGAGCGTGTACAGTCGGTGCTGGGGCACTTGGGGCGCTGCGGGCGCTCGGCGCGGCCGGTTCCGTCATAATCCAAACCAAGCTTGGGGACCCTGGAATTCCTTCGAATACCAATCAAAGTTTACGTTTTATGTGAGCGATTCAATTTTAGGAATAAGCTAATTAGTTTTGGTAAAAGGTTTTTAACAAGAATTTCATTTTATAACTTCGGATTTACCATTCGTCATGACAATAGTTATAAGTAAAAATATGTATTCCTCACTGACATACCAGTATACAGAATTATTAATTTCTTACGAGGAATTGTTACGTGGGGAAACATAGTGCATCGAGTGATCAACTTCAAGCTAGGAATGACCTTCAGCATTGTTAATACCGACTAAGAAGAAGAATGACAACACAAAATAGCAACTATAAATAACAAACTCCCCAATACAGTAACGCAAATTAAATTTAAGATGCTCTTAAATTTCTATCTGTCGCTACTACACACCTTAAAGTGACAGAGACAGCATGAGACTTAACGGTGGCTTCAAACTGATTGACGTTTCAATATTCAGTAATTATTATCATTTATACAACTCACATTGATCACGTAGCACGTCCGTTACCGTTTGCAGCTGCTCGCTTAGGACTGGCTTCTAGATCTAGACTAATCTAAAGAAAAATCCTTCGCAAACCAGATCTTGACCCACGAAATTAAATCTCAATCTGTACTTAGATAAGCACAACGAATTTACACTAGCTCCTCACTGCGTCATACCAGGATAACAATATACATACATAAATAGGAATATGTTAAAACATTTGGTCGATAGTTTCTGAGAATTGTCGCGTGAAAATATTTTCCTTCTCAATATAATTTATAATCGGACAAGTGAAAACAGTTTTTTGCAAGTAGTGATACTGCGAACTTCCATCAGACTAGATTAATATAGTATGAAAGGTTTATAACTTTATGAAATCGTATTCCTGGAAAAATTTGCTCTCTTTTTTACTCGTTTAGGATTTGATTAAATAGAGCTATCTTATTCAACTCTAATACTGAGCTACTTCCTTTGTCACATATTTTATTTTATGTTATAGCGTATTTTTAATATGCAGAACTAAAACTTCTTTTAAACGGATACTATCGCGGTTTATTTTGATTTTAGTTCCCGACGTTTCGACTTCCTTGCATGTGTCATGGTCACGGGCAACCTACGCAGGTTAATCACATTTACTCAGTCAAACTGTTAAAACTTACGAAAATTACAAATAAATTATTCCTTTCATAAAAACTCTTCTGGATTTATCTTGTATTTTTATTTAAGCGAGAGTCAATATTTTGAACAAAATTCTTAGTTAAGAGAACAATGAAAGTCAGTCTGCCATCAAAGTTATTCTATAATAAGTTAACTTTGATGTACTTTTATAGTCCTTCGGCTGAGTTTAAAGCCGTAAAGTTACAAAACATAATTAGAATATAAGCGCTGCGAAAGTAAAGTATCTGCTTAAACACTTACAGATTAAAATATTAGGAGGCTGTTGTTGGATAGAACATTAACCGAAAAATCGGGCTCCTGTATCTACGTAATTAACAACAGGGTATACCTACAGGATTATTTTTTATGGAGTGCTTATATTCAAAGAGGTAATCAGGTCCATAAAACTGAATCACTTTCCCAAAGGAACATGGGTCGAAATCTTAAAATTGAAAATGAAATTTTCATACAAAGTGACAGGTCACGTGACATGTTTGTATGAAAAGTAACCTGATTACCTCGTTGAATATAAGCATTTCTTAAAAAATAATCCTGTATAGGAATTAAAACGCTTATTGTACTTACCTACGTACCTTAGCTTTGTTCCTGTTCGTGTTTTTTTTTCATAATTGAAACATAAAGTTAAGAAAATATATTAGCTAAGGACACATAGTTTACAAAAAATACAGTTTTAATGATACCTAGTTGGTAAATTACAACCACAAGTTGGAATTTCCGTATTCAGTTGGTGAAAATTTTGTGTTCATTTTTAACACACAAAAATCTTTGGACCTTACTGAAATGTTATAACAACATTTGTAAACCTTATTTACATTAGGTACGTTTTTAAATGAAACTGATTTACATAAAGTACAATTGTACATCTGTTATTCAGTCTTGGCAGTGAGCGGGTGCATTTGACACGGGATTTATGATTTTAATAAAACTCCACAGCCGAGGCGATAACGCTTACGAATATTATATCATAATATTTCTTCACTTTGCGTTGTAATTACGAAAATCCAGAATGAGCAGACACATCCCGTTTTAATTAAATCCATTATGTAATGTAAACAAACTGCCAAGTGTTTATATAAGCTAAAATTCGCCTTTTGCATTTTGTATAGCGCAAACAATGGAAACGTTATATTCATACGGACACCGCGACTGTATTTGTACATTCCCTACTATCATTTATACCAGTCGCAAACTGTTCACTTGGAATTGATATTTCGAAAATAATCGTTGAGTTGCATTCAAATAATTTACTTAGCTATCAGTGCATTCAGTATTCGTGTCGCGAGCAGCAACCAATTAATCATTGCAGTGTATTTTGTGTTTTAAACCAAAATGTTTACGACGCCTGTCCTTCACTTGGCTCAACAGCTGATAAGGGACTGTGTACAAAATATTGAGTCTATATTCGGGTCCATTTATTCAGAAAGGGCCGGGCGACGACAATGAAACATTAGAGTGTAACGTGTGTCGTTTATTTACAGGCGCGGTGGAGTTAATGTTCTAGAAAAGCCTAATGTGCGTTATCCTTTTAATCCAGTTTGACAATAAACATGCGAGCAGTGCTCGAGGAACGTGATATGTGCGGATTAGCGGCTTATAAAGTTCATGAAAAATAACTAGATGCGGGCACGTGTTTACACTGAAACTTCCCAATTGTGTGTTGTGTTTCAAACTAAACTAGTCTTGGTTCCTTGTACTATAGTCTGCGTATGCCTGTTTCGAAATTATGTTTACACATGTGTATTGGTAAACAATATGTTCTGGTATACACAGATCCAAATTTGCGCCATGTTTTTAAGAGTTCAGTAACATCTTAAAAACATGGCAAATTACAAAATAGACCCGCTGTTGATATTTCATTATCCGTATTGTTCTCCCCAGGGCCGTGAATTATATTAGATATTTTTGTAAGGTTGTTGTAAAAAGCGACAACGTTGGAATTAGACCCTCTTAGACGCGCCCTAATTTTATGTAATCAAATTTTGTACTCGCATTTAAAACGTGATAGAGGTTTTATAAAACTCGTAAGTAGAATTAGAAAATATTAAAAAAAAAACAGTATCTGACTTTTGCTTGAAAACAAGCTCAGAATGAGACGCGACTAACGATGTCGTGTTTTGTTTCTGTATCTGTACATATTAAAATGGAGCCAAAAAAGAACTCCAAATGTTTACAAACTTCAAACACCGTTTAATAATTTTACCGTGCCTCGATAGCAAATAGCCGATGTTTTGAAGTATCGAACCCACAATCTGGCAATTTGTGTAGAGTAACGTTTGTTTTGCTACTATAAACAATACCGGTAAACGATCCTTTAACATAGATACTTTCACACACACGGTCTTTAACACGACGTGTACCGTACAAGTCCGATTTCCTACAATTCATAACAAGTAAATAGTTGTTTTGTGAGAAATGTTTTTTTGCAATGGTTAGATTTTCTTCACAACCTCAACGAAAATCGATTCTGCTTTCTATTATTGCTATAAAAATGTGTATTGGAAAAAAATAAAAGATGCTACATAACGTAAATAAAGAAAATATTGTAGCATCAAATATAAATACATTAGATAAGTTTACGGCCATTTTTAATTATTCAAGTATAATAAATTCTTTACAAAATATTGAGTTACAAAGCAAAAAGTTACATCATGAGATTTTTGTTACATTTCAAACATCAACAAAATGAGTGTTTACTCAACCCATATATTCAAGTTTGGCTGTAAAACTGCAGAACTTAGGCAAATTTTCAAACTTTAAGTCGCGTTTTAGTTGGGTAGAGTTATTACTGTAGTATGCAAAATATTTCAATAAAACTACCACGTAGTTTGTTGAGTTTAAAGCTATATTTGCATCAAGAGGCAAGCGGAGTGAGTTCGCAAATCAGAGTGCTTAGAACTACTAAGTCTTTGTTGCGTTCCCATTTAAATATTCGTTTGTTTACTGTTCATTATTCTCGGAAATAAATAATCTTGCTTTGTAAATCTTGTTTTACATTAAAAATTAACATGTTAATATGGAAAAATAGAAGCGCTACTCAAAGGAATCCGTGTCAGTAAATTATAGAGATGAATAAAATAGGTTTGATTTGTATCGTTATTTCAGTTAAATTAGGCCCGGTTTTTGATCTCGAGTTAACTCAACCAATGGTTAAATATCCTAACTAATGATTTCAAACTTTGGTAGAACATGTTTATTCATCAATTTTTATTTTAACAAGTGGTCAAATAATTATCTCTCTAAGGCCCAGTTTTCTGATCCCGAGTTAAGTCAACCAATGGTTAAATATCCTAACTAATGATTTCAAACTTTGGTAGAACATGTTTATTCATCAATTTTTATTTTAACAAGTGGTCAAATAATTATCTCTCTAAGGCCCAGTTTTCTGATCCCGAGTTAAGTCAACCAAAGGTTAAATATCCTAACTAATGGTTTCAAACTTCAGTAGAACGATTGTATTCATCCATTTTTATTCTAACAAATGGTTAAATAATTAATTCTCCCACTTATTTGACCCTTTGATAGACAAACAAAACGCGTTTTATCGGGATCAAAAAACTGGGCCTAACTTATTTGATCATTTGATAGATTAACAATTGATAACAGAAGCAAGTTTTGAAACCATAAGCTAGCTTGGTTAACCATTGGTTGAGTTAACTCGAGATCAAAAAACTGGCCCTTAGTAGGTTGTTTAGAAACGTTTTGTGGTGTTTGCTGTCCGGGGTTATAAACAGGGGAACGTGTCTCTGCGTTTACCGGGCTCAGTTAAAGAGCTATACAAATGTTTAACCGGAGGCTGCGAATCTGTAAACAATGGGCCCTAATGTCTAGTTTCCCGGCTCTAACTATCCAGCATCAATCATAATTTGGCTAGCCATTCATCACAAATTTCACTTACGTACCTGTTACGACTGGTAGTGATGTAGGTACTGCAAGAAGGATTGTTTTCAGTGAGATGAACGATATTTCATCTGGTACATTGGTATTCAAATATAACACGTGATTAGGTATATGGTCAAGTTGTAGGTTCGATGAAGCATCACATTGAATACACTTAACACCAGTATTAAAAAATGGCAGTCTTTATTTAAAACATTTACAATTATCAAAACTCAATACTCAAATCTTTATTAGCATTCCATATATTACATAACAGGTGGTACAATTACTTATAGTATAGACACAATATGGACCCGACAGCTTAAAGAAGTTTGGAGATAAATTTAAGAACTAAGTTTGTAGTCATTACAAAAATTATAATAATTATATTTAACATTTAGCAACATTTTACTCATAAAAAATGCCCTGCGAAATCGTATAAACGGTTTGTTTTTTTTGCTGTAGGAGCCAGTCACCAATGCATGTGTAGTTTTATCGGCCAGTATAAAGGTTATATTCCTCTCTGGAACTGAAACTTAGAAGGGGTATACTAGTGTATTGAAATTGTATACCACTATTACCTACCGTCTCGTTAATTTAGATCACGATGTTCACCTGTCATATTTAATGCTTGCATTGAAGCGGCAGTAGCCTAACGGCTAGTGTGTTGGAATTGCGATCAGGTTGGTAGCCCGTTCGAATCCCACCCATTGCACTACCGACGTGAACCCACTCGTAACACAAGCGTTTTAGCTTAGTTTGAGGGGCTAACAAGAATACTAGTAATATGAGACCCAGATAGCTTAAAAAATATAAATATAAATTCGCTGCGCTTACATATGGCAGTTGGTAAATAAAGGTAATTATGATCATAGAATAAAAAATATTTTAAAATGTTTTGTTTCGAGGTAAGTCAATACCTCTAAAGTCAAACAATATATCGGTGCGGGCGCCGCTAGCGACCAACAATGCGCGGCGGTCGCCACACAAAGCCCCGCCAAGATAATGGATATTGCTTTTCTTGCGAGTTTCAAAGCAGCCTACTTCGGAACCTCTCATAATCCGCTTACAGCTCCTCGCAAGTACGTTATTGTGCTTTAGTGGAAACATTTCCTTGGGATACTGCGAATTCGTGCTTACAGTAACTTATGACGGTTATGATGACAGTTACGTGATACTGCCAAAAGTAAGGCAAAATGTAAATATTTTAAAGTTTTGAGTATTCTCCCCTATGGTTATTAACTTTTTTACAGCATTTAAGAACAATATCCTGACAACCAAAAAATGGATGTGTCAAAGACAAACTGTATAAATTTCACAATGTGCAGTCATATAAAAAAAACATGGGTTATTTTTTGTGCAGTGAAGTTTTTAACGACTATAAATATATGTCCATGAGTGTGCAACAATAGTATCTGTCTACTATAAAAATACATTCTTAAAATATCTATAGTGAGCTATACATATAGAAGTTTTCTTTGAAGTCTCAGATTTTAAGTAAATTAACACGACACTACCGAAATAGATAAAAATAAAATTGTATTAGAGGCTTCCTTAGGAGTTACACGGATTTATAATTCCCTTGTTCAATCATTAGGTAAATGTTCAATGACCTGATTCGCATGCAAATGGTTGCAGATTCAAACCCAAGCAAGTACCAATATGACTTTTTCAGTTATATGTACTTTCTTAACCCAACGGTGAAGAAAAAAAGCAAGCAAGCGTGGTATGCTTGTTCCTTCTCTATATGGAAAGAGGCCTGTGCCTAGCAGTGGGACATTTATAGGCCGGTATTTATATGTGGTGTTTTCATAAAACTTTTAGTGCATTAAGCTGAGCCAATAAAATACAAACAAGTCCGGTATATACTAGTATAAAACGGCTTCACCAGATTATTCTTATTGATTTAAACCGCATTCATGCGTCACCAGATCGCTAGTTTTAGAATTAGTTAATTGAAGTGAAACTGGGTGAGCTATAAACTTCAGAGATCCGATATCCAATGGGGAGAAAGTTTTTCGAACGTTAGCCACGATCAGAGCGCAGGGCCTTCAATATCCATTATATTATTTTACCCTAAATTAAATTAAACATTTCTCTCAAAGTAAACGTTTGTACGATATGTGTAATGAAATAACTTATAGAAACATGAGTGGTATCTCATAAGTATAGTATTATTGTTTACAGAAATTGAGGATAGCCCATTTTATGATACCCCAGTTCATTCTGTAACACATGGAATACCCATGGAAAAACCATGTAAAAAATTAAGGCTTCATCTCTTTCTAGCTTAAAATGGTACGTAACAAATAAACACAATCATCATGACGTGTCTAGCTTTATATAATTTACATTTCTAGACCGATTTACACTATCGCTCTAGAGCTACAAACAACAAACAAACACACTTCTCTTTACCACAGTCTCGATAGCACAACGCTACCTACAAGGCAAGGGCATACATATTAACGACAAGACTGCTATTGTAAACTTCCACAATTCTCAATCTGTATTGAAATGCTGTAATTTTTGTAATTGTGTGGTACTTTACGTGTGTGTGGAATTCAATTAACCCCTTGCTTCTGTTTACTTTCTCCATATGATAATACCGGCCTATAAATGTCCCACTGCTAGGCACAAACCTCTTCCCATATAGAGAAGGAATGAGCATTGATCACCACGCTTGCTCATTGCGGGTTGGCGAGTTCTGAGTCAGATTTTTAGAATCCAGGCTTCCTCACGAGTGAACAAAGTCTTAGGACAAATTAAGAAAGAACATATAAGTTTTAAAAAGTCATATTGTTACTTGCCTGGGTTCAAACCTGCAACCATATGCATATGGTTAACGGTTAACGGTCATTGAACCGCTAGGCTACCAGGATATAATTTAGTTTCTCTTGCTTCTGTTTACTTCCTCCGTATAGACTCAGAAATTGGGGAATGATATTTGTTCCCTCATACAATTCCATTGATCTAGTAGGGCGCACCTGCAGGTGATGTTGACAAATGACTAGCAGTCATTAAAATATGAGTTTAATATAAACAGCCCTTTAGACGTATTTATCCAGTCATACCAAGATTACAAATCTTATTGATTTACGAGCAAATTAATTAATAATTATCTTCTATGTTACTTGGCAACCCCATTGGCGCAGTTGTTCAGTTCATTTGTTTACATAACTTAATTATTTCGATGATATTTTAATTCTGACAGTTCATTTACAGGAAAATTTGTAAATACATTTCACTGTGTTATTGTTAAATATACAGGATGTAAGGGAAACACTCCTGACAAAAAAGATACGCGATATCAGTCATGGCACCTGTGATGATGAGACAGAAAAAAATTGATCAATCGAACAATATTTTTCACAAATTGACTATAAAGGATATCGTGCCGTTAAGTTTTCGAAGTAAGCCTATTTTATTTAACAGTGGTGATCTAATTTAAGGACTTCAAATTGTGTTGTAGATGATTTATAAAACGGCGAAATCACACTAATTGCCTGCGACATATATACTTAAAACTTATATACATACTAGGAATGGGATCCATATTTCAAACTGAGGTTTTCAGTAACTTAGTTTTACATGCATACTTATATAAAAGAAGTTGCTGACATGACATTGAGATGAAGTTCCAAAAACACACACTTAAGTCAGGTTTTGGCAGCTATAGAGAAGTTTCTTTGTTTTCCGTTATCATTAAGAGTTTTCCTTATAAAAGTGTAGTGTATTTGGCAGGTGTCGCGAGGCCCACGCAGTAACTAGCGAGTCGACTCAATTACCCGCAGTGAGCGCCATAAATTTTGTGTCCGCACGCCGACATGGCAATTACTGTCGCCGCTCATCCGCAAAACGATGTTAATAGCTCTCTGATTCGTACATTTATCTCGGCTACACTGTATCTTTTTATTATTTCTAGTGAATCGTGAACTTGGGACTTAACGGTTCCTGGCTGTTTAACATCACAATTTCCTCTTATCGTTATGGTCCTGGGGCTGCTAGCCCGCTGCCATTTTCGTAACGCATAATGACGCTAGAAAATGTTCGTCGGGTAACCGCGCATAATCACTCTCCGAGTACTTTACCCGTCGATCTTCTCGATATTTCTATAGATAAGGACGGATGTGATGAAAATGCGACCCTATTAATATTATGAGCACAGATAACATAACCACCTACATCCCGCATTAATGTATCGAAGCTTCAACACTCAGCCCCTGATAGTAGATACTACTACACTCTCTATACATCGATAATAGAAGTAAGAAAATTTTTACCTTCACAATGTTTCCTCTTAGAGTGACGTTCCTTGTGATATATGGTGCCATTTACCTTCCTCGGGTAATATACATACTCCGGCTGATGTATATATTTATTTAACTTTAAAGTAGCAACACTAATTCGCATCCAGACCCACACATCGTTGGTGAGGCTACGAATCCTAATTCTTAATACCGAGCGACGAGACTAGTCAGCACCGCGGCTCGCCAAGCGTTACCCTCACCTGTTTGGGCATAATTCTATATCAAGGTAACATGTTATTTTCAAAGATATACCGTGTAGTGTAGTAATGTATGTACATACGTAAGTGTGTACATTGCAAATATTGGGCAATCATTCTTTGGGGAAGGTTGAAAAAATGTCGGTTCATGTGTAGTGGAATATGTTTCGCAGTCGGCGTGGGTAATACTCATTCGTTTCATCTCGAGGGACGTGATACAAGAGGCAGCGAGCCGTGTGCGACCCATCATTGCTAGCAATATGCCTTTATTTATCCAACAATGTTACGATATTTCCTGACCCGATGCTCTGATAACTTTCGATATAGTTTCCTTTGCCTATTTTGTGGAGATCTGATGAGTAGTTGTTACACAGTGGCGATTTCATCCTCCAAAACGTGTTACGGAAATAAAAGGCTGTTTTATACGTAATGTAATGACACTCAGCGTTAGATTTCCCACGAGGGGTTCCAAAAAGGTGTTTCTGAACATCGCACTCGGTCCTCGTAAAAAGCTGCCTAGATATTAGATAATGCTTTATTACCTACTTAGATCTTGTTTATTCTGTATATATTTCGTTCGCACTCGTATCACGAATGTGTTCCCAGAGGCAACACAAGTGTTATGTGGCACTCCTAAGCTTTCCTACAGTAGGTAAGTTACTTATAAAGAGCTTACTTGAGTTTTTTCTAGCAAAATAATGCATAGTTTCAAGTAAAATTTCGAACTGAAAACTGTAAATCTAAATATTTTAACCTATCTTTATTGCGTCATAACATTTCCGAAAGACAGACCAACTTCAAACTTCCATTCGTGAGCGTAATCCTCCGAAGCTATAAATTTATATATAAAACCGTATCTTACGAAGTTGGGAGTTTAGAAAATAGAGAGTTAAGTAGCGCGGTCGTAGGCAAAGTTTAACTCCAACATCTGGACTATCTCCCGTCTTATCGACTCTCGTTCATTCCGATCGGCACTCGCTAACCGAAGCTATTCCCTATATACTTTCATATAATATTTTATTTTTCAAGTAATCAGGCCGCTTTTCTCAAGGATAATACCTTGTCAGTTGAGTATAAAACAGCATAATTACTATTACTGCTGGAATTATAATTAATTATTTCAATAAATTGAAGACAATCAGAACCTGTGGTGCAATTCTTGTCGTTTTTACGCTTGGCTTTTACAAAAGAATCGTAACTTATGAGTTCTGCGTCCGCAGATCTATGTGCACTAAAAATAAATTAGAACCTTTTTATTGTATAAACTAAATTGATTGAAGTGAAAGTAATAGCTTTTTTTGTTTAAAAGCACAATAAACTCTTGAAGAATTATGACTGCTTAACCGGGTCCGGACCGCTAGCATTTTAGGATGATTCATATTAACATTATCTATTGTACAGTATAACTTCATGTCAAACAATAGATTACACGTTGATCGGATTTGATCCGTGTGCTATCCACCCTTTGATATTATCAAGTGCTGGATATGTTACAATCAAGTGTGTGCAGATTCCCTGGCCGAGCGATCAGAACTAAGTGGTTGTAATGCAACATGGCTGCTTTGATCAGGGTCCTGAGACCGCAATAATTTGACTGTTCGGTCTTGAATAGAACACTGCAATCAGTCAGCCGATTTTGGAGAAGCTCAGGGAGCTTGTAAGCCATGATCTGGAAAATTTAATATGCTAGTTCTCATATATAAGGTTTAAGTTTCCGATTTTATAATAGCATAAGATTGTTTAATATAATCCTTTAGCAACGCGAGTCAAACGTAGAAACATTTAAAGAGTAGCGTACTTTACTTAATTAAGTTCCTAATAAAGAAAGAAAACCAGTTCATTTAATTAGCTTTCGTTTACCATTTTACTGTGTTTAAATAAAGCACTGTTGGCCTCTAACAATTAATTAAATCTACGCTCAAGTCCACATGCAAAAGTATTTAAGTTGAATAATAAGATAAATATTTCCTTCAAAGCTAGCCGACTAATATCGAGATATTCGCGGATAACTTTTCCGTCGTTAAGTTATCCTAACTTCTTGCAGCTCGCATGCATTGTGGAAGTACGGTTAGGAAACTTTTAAAAGATATCTCGTTGAATTTCAACGTCAACGTTTGACTGATAAATTACGAAAACTTAAGCAAACATATTGCATATTTGCTAAAGTTTACGCAATACGGGGAACTTTTCAAGTCGTTTAGTTTATTTGGTATTCAGGAACATTGGAATCAGATGAGTTTCAGATTACTCACAAGTAGATAAGGAGTACGTCAGGCAAGAATGTCTAAACGAGCGTGTTGAGTAATGGCTCAGACGCCTGAACCATTCGCAGTTGATTAAGCGAGCCTTTGAAGTTGCACGGGTGACACGATGATTAATAACTGTTTATGACAACCATCTCAAAGTTCCATACGATACAAACGCAACACAAACATAAATTTAAGGAAACATTACCGCTGCCAACGTTTTTCTCGCTCCGCCTAATCCTGAAAAGCTGTCGACAACATTCAACATTTTGTATTATTACTGATCTCACACGAAAATGTAAGTAATCTAATCAAGAAATATGTATGAAAATTTATGTATGAAAATCAGAAGCATTTTTGTAACTATTAAATTGTTTAAAAATTAAATATTGAGTGGATGTGTCTCTGAAGTCGATTGGCACGATATAGTTTTCCACCGGAGTCGAGCGTAGAATGCGGGAAAGGTCCCATGACTCCGACCAAAGCAGAGACGACTCCAGGTTGTTATTGGTCGGTGAAAGTCCGACATATTCCCACGTCGTGCCCGCGGCGTGGGTTGAAAGCATTATTTAGCTTTTCATCCAGAAAAAGGCTCGAAATAGTTTTAATTTTTTGTTGTTCCGGATTATGTCATTGGCCTTTGTGTTACTATGAAAAAAAAAATGACAGCGAGCTGTATCGTACCGTATGACTTTATGGCCAATTCAGATAACTTGTAGTATGTGACCTAGTGATTGATCACAATTTGTATTCGTTATATTTATTTAGTTTAAGCGTCCATATAAATATTTTAAGCAGATAAATATTTGCTTGTCTTAGTTATTTATTTTTAAGTAAAATAAAAAATTAATAACAAATTTCGGACGTATAAATTTTCCATAATAGTCAAAAATAAATCCGAATGAACTGTCGAAAATACGAATGGCATTCAATAAATTGACGAACCTCACTCAATGTAAGAGCGCATATCTACCCACACCGATGACCCGGGACGGCCTGTCTATTAACGGTTTTACTTTGATTGAATTTGGTCTTATGTCACTTGAATCGAAAATACAGCCCTATTACGTAACGAGGGATGGAAATTGTCTAGCTATGAATAATTAAATTGAATTGTTGTCATGTTAGTAATGTTTCTCTTGTTATTTATTACATCCTACAAAAAACGAGCAAAAAGTACGTAATATCAAATAGGTAATATGTATTTAACTGGCAAACTAAACTTTCCCAACTTTGACGGGCCTGTTCCAGTATAAGTGTATAATCTATGGGCCTGTTGGTCTAGTGGTTAGTTACCCTGACTGCTAAGCCGGAGGTTGTAGGTTCGATTCCCACTCAGGACAAATCTTTGTGTGATGAGCACGATCATGTGTTCTGTGTCTGGGTGTAATTTATCTATAATATGTATATATTTAGAAATATATAAGTATGTTTATCAGTTGTCTGGTCACCATAGTACAGGCTCTGCCTAGTTTGGGATCAGATGGCCGTGTGTGAGATTGTCCCAAGATATTATTATTAAACTATTTATAGCAAAAACATTTTTTACCTACTCACCAAACTGTTTCTAAATCATTTGTACATACAGTACATGAGTACACATTTTGTATTACCAGTTGCTTTGCAACGTAGCTTGAACAAATGTTATTTTCCATTGAAAGTGTAGTATTATTACAAATGGGAAAGTTACATATAGCGGATGTTTGATACTCGATCATGCCACAGAAGTTGAACGGATTTAGACGAAATTCAGTTTGAATATATCCAGGATATGTTATTGGAGAAGTAACAACTTTTCGTGGTATGAATGTGGAGCACAATTCTATAATTTATGGGCGGCGTACATATACTATAAATATCCGCTTTAGACTTTGCGGGAGTTGGTTATTCTGAAGTATATATTTTAACATAATTCTCACAACAATCATGTGAGTGTGGATGCCATATTGATCATTATGAGTAAGAATAACGGCAAAAACACAAAATACAAGAAAAAATAAACTATTTGACTCTACTAGAAGGAAACTACGCACATCACGAAATGAGCCATCCTACATAAATATATGAGTCAACATACATATAAGTATTTTCTTCAATAACAGAACCGCACGAGAGGTTCTGAAAAGGTCTCATTCGGGAGGCGGATCACGTGCGTATTATTGGCAGCCGGAATCAGAGACTACCGTCAACGCGCCTTGCACGTTCCTCTAAGCCTGTCACACCACTAACACAACCGTCACATTACATACACACGTTAAAACGTGAAATGATCAACAATAAATGAGTCACGTAAATCTTCACCATTAAAATGTTCAAATTACCAACATTAATTTTAAAAAATTGCGTTTATAAAAGATTTTGAAAGCATTTCACATTTAATCTGTGCAATTTTCTTTTTGCACCGTAATTTGAATCAGCTTTCTAAGGTACCCGTAATTTTCAAAAGCAATTTGATACTTGATGCGAATCAAAGTAGCTCAGTTAGGGGTGGATGACACCCTTAAACTATCCCCTATACCCCGGTTCCACCCGCTCACAAAGACACACGTACACAAAAAACATCATTATCGGTTCTCGCAGCGTAGATAATTGTGTCCCAGTCCTAGTGTACTATATAACATAACATAATGTGTTCGATGTCCCAAAGGGTTAGGTGTAACAGTTTTGTAGGATAATAATTAAATGGAATCTGATATCCTACAAAAAGTTATGATGCTTAAGTATAATACCGACCTTTTGAATGTACAACTGCTGGGCACAGGCCTTTTCTTATATAGAGATGGAACGAGTATTCTCACCACGCTGGCTCATTGCAGGTTGGCGATTTCAGATTCCAATTTCTGGGATCCAGGCTTCCTCACGATGTTTTCCTTCACTGATTGCCAATGATGTCTAAGAATAATTAAGAAAGTATAGTTAACGTTGAAAAAGTCTCATTGGTACTAGCCTAGTGGGTTCGAACCTGCAACCTTGTGCACGAAAATCCGTTCATAGCACCGCTAGGCCACAACGACATCTTAATGTACAAGTATTTAATTCAAAGACTTCATTTCATACTATCATACAATATTTTTATGTATATAATCAATTCATAAATTACTGAGCACATAATCATAAAATGATTCACTTCACGCAAACGATTCAAAATACTTAGACACAGTTTCAATTGGCTTACTAACTATTTAGCGGTAATACCTGCCTCAGAATTGTAGTTTAATAGCAAAGAGACAATATCAGTACAGAAACGGTTCAACATAAGCCCCTTAATAGGCCGCTATAATAAACATTGATGAGCTCCATTATTACTATGTTTGTTGTTATTAGCGCGCAGATGCCGCTGTCAATCTTGAGGATATCATCCCTTACAAGTGTTTTACGAGCACTTACAGAATATGGCTCTACTCATATTGGTGTCCACCATAAAACATTCATATTAAATCTTGCTCATCCTAATTTGTCGGACGTACAATGTCGTCATGCAGTATTATTCCCATTGAACCTCTTTTTACATGTCTACAAGTAGGAACAATTCCAATTAGGCATGTATCCAGCTTGTAATGTTAGACCTAAGTTTATGAACGTCTCGAACATTAGCTCGACTGTAGTGTAATGTAACGATATACCATTTGCAGAATTTCCCATATAAAGGTATTCTTATTAACAAAATCTACCAAAACCAGGTAAGCAATTTCAGAGAATGTTTGCTAGTTCATTTGCAGTTACCCGTGCGCCGTAGTAGGTAGTTAGTACATTAACGTGATGGACGGAACCCGCTAAAATAGGGAGCTTATAACTAATACCGTTAAAGTAAACATGCTTTTCCTTTTGCTTTACGAATGTAACAACAGTTAAGTATCTTTTCGTCGACTTTTTGTTAAAAGGACCACCATCTGCTATGTATTTGGTTCGAAAATAAAGTGCAATAACAAAGCATAATAAATGGCATTTGCAGATCGTCTTTTCACAAGGTTTATTAGTAGTCCGTATAGTCGGTGCCGGTTTTTTTACGTAAATAGAAAGCGGACCTGTTTGAAAAACTGCTTCTTCATAATAAGAGATACAAAACATACGCTCACATCTGTTTGTTCCCTAATGCTTAGTGCCTCAATTAAACAACGACATGTTTTACTTTACTTTGCTGTCGTGGTAGCCTAGCGGTTCAATGACCGAATTCGTATGTACGCGGTTGCAGGTTCGAACCCAGGCAAGTAAGTGACTTTTTCAAATGTACTTTCTTAATCAATTTAAGACATCATTGATAAACGGTGAAGGAAAACATTGGATGGATTTACGGAATCCAGGATACCTCACATTTTTTTTTTTTAGTTTGTGAGGAATCCTGGATTCCTTAAAAATTGAATCTGAAATCGCCAACCTGCAATGAGCAAGCGTGGTGATCAATACTCATTCCTTCTCTATATGGGAAGAGGCATGTGCCCAGTAGTTTGATATATATAGGCCGGTATTATTTATTATTCTTATATATTATGTTTTACTTACGTTTGTAGTGTAGATAAACGATTCCTTTAAATTCCATAAAGTTTTAATATAGTACCAGATATATTCTACTTTATCCATAATAATATTATTAACGCATATAAAATATTCCATTCGTAAAGCTTTGAAGGCTAAACCTTATCCCTCATTTTAATTTATAATTAAATTTGATATGGCTTCTCTATGAAGGAACATAGGCTAGGTACCTTATAGCTGTTTGCTACGATAACCGACATCTAAGGAGTCGCAGCGGAAACCTAGTTTGGATTAAATCAGTATGCAATCAAAAACTAATAGTTCTGGAAACAGCATAATTATAAACTTAATTTGGCTAATCATATTCAATTAATATATAAGTTAGTGCTCTCTATAATGTTGATTTCAATAAGTAATCGCTAGATTAACTTACGCACTATCAAGTATCAGAACTTTAATCACTCTTCCAGGGTCTAAATACTCAATAAAAATAAACAAGATAGTCTCTAAAAACATTTAGTCTTAGTACTTTGAGGGACAAAAAAGAAATAAAAAAAAATACATAAGACTTTACCTACTATTTATCGTGTTAAAATCGATATTGCTTCAGAGAGGCAGCACGCAAGCTAAAACTATTTGACGGCAGATTTTATATTCATTCATCATTGCGAATAAAAAGAATAGGGACCCAATCGTAAACGGAGCAATGCAAGCAAAAGCTCCATAATATATGAAGCACCTTACTAATTCGGTGACTATTTGCAGAATATTATGGTCTGACATTATCTCTCTAGTTTATATAGATTCAAGTACCGCCATGTTGAGATATTACTCGCTATGGAGCTATAAACTTATTGCGGGTTATCCACTGGTATTATCTAGCGCTACGCAAAACACTGCAATTATTTATTACGAGTAACTATGATACAAAACAACGTAAGAGTTGAAAGTTTCATTTTATGTCATGCTTTCCCAGAATTGGATTTACCTATAAAGTTAAAACGTTTCATAGTAATTCCAATGAAAGCATAATTACTCGGATAGCGATAATACTGTTATACGCGATCCAAAGCGCTTAAACACTGGATTAAGTCAGCTTGTACAGTTTTAAGCGCAAAATAAGTCGCTATTTTATAATGTCGACTGTAGGTTAAAAATCAGTGAGATGACATTATTGCGTACCTAGAATATGTAGTTTTATTCTAAATTAGCTGTACCCCGCGGTTTCGCTCGTGTAGATGTCGGTTAGCCAATGTATACAAAAACTTGGAGAATTATTGAATAAAACCTTCATTGAAAAGCACTCTATCCATTGGTGAAAACAGCATGAAAATCGGTGCAATAGTTTGTGAGTTTATCGCAAACAGACAGATAGATGCAGTGGAGGACTTTGTTTTATAATAAAAAAATAATTAAAAAACAAACTCCATCGTTTTGATGTAATTTATTCATATCAATTATATAGGTATATGTAGGTATACCTATCCATAACAATGATATTTTAATTAATTGATCTACAAATTATTCCGGAGATATCGCGTATCAAGCATAGAAAAGAATCTCATGCTTTAGAAATCGGTTCAAAATTAAATTATTGCTCGTAAAAAAGAACTTAAGTTTAAGACATAAATCGCCAGTAGGTTAACTTTAATTCATACCGATTTTAAGTAACGTAAATTATCTTTAATTTAACATTGGTTGACGTAATTGTGTCATTAATATCATGCTCTTTATACTGTAATGCAGTATCGTAATATTAAATAATGTGACGTGCAAAATGATATTAATTGCGACCATAAAGGGTTTTATTTGTGGTGAGGTCACCACCTGAACTAAATTAATGATGTTCCACAATGTGTACGATGCGAACCGTCCAATGCGCATTATGCTGTTTAACAACAAAATTTTATTTTATTATCACAACTTACAAATATCGCATAAAGCTGCCACAATACAAAAAAAATGGGAATCTAATTAAATTTACAAGTTTAAAATTGATTTAAAATTCTTCGATTTGTTCTTCATAAATGGTTTTACAAATTTGTATTCATCTTTTGTAAGCGCGGTACCTTAATTAAAAAAAAACCTTCCTTAATTTGCCGAAAAAAAGGGAAATAGGCATTGGATTAAAAAAGTAACATTGTACTTTGTGCGCTATTTGTACTTTGTAGGTGTCCGAGGTATAACAAGACTACCGAACCAACAAAGGACCCAGCGAACTGAATCTTCAAACATTAAAATACTCAGTAATAACTGTCGGTTACGTTTTCAATTTCATCGATTTTGATGAGGTTTGTACGAAAATAGATTGGAACCCGAGAAGGCCTATTTTAAACGTACACCCACAGGTTATTCGCGCTTGTTTTAATTATTTTCTGATTTGATTAAATTTATGAAAATAGATTTTGTGGGTATACAATGGTTTTTATTGGTGTTTTAATTTGTAAAAAAAATCCTTCGAACTTTTTTTACCAAAAGAAGACAAACGTGTCAATATTCAATGTTTTACATATACCTTTATAAAAAAACTCCATAAAATAGGGTATTTTTATGCTAATCGTTCAATTTATTACCTACTGATAATTTCTGTTAAGAAAATATAATATTTTAATTAACAAATTAAGCCGCACGCAGTAGTACTTTACTCGACTATTCAAACTGTTTCTATATCAATTAGTTGTTGTTACGTAATAACCTACCTCGCCTGTAAATTACAAGTAAATCCCGTGTTTATTATTAACCCAAGCGTATTAGTTTAGTGAAGTATAATTATTATGTATGTGGCTTGAACGACCTACTTGGATTATAGCATAGCAACTAAACTGTTGGCTGGGGTTAGCGAGGATAACTCACGCAGAGCGATAAGAAACTTGTAGAGCATCCATTCTTGTTCTTAGAACAAAGCTCAAGATAGTTATCTTACGTATACGCTTTGTTCACTTAATTAACTTCACAAATTGTCGTCCTTTTCATTGATAACAAGACGTCTCAGTTAAAATCTTTAAAACTAATTTTGTGTTTGAAAACTTCCCTCGAGTTTTGTCCAAAAGTGACTTTGAACAAGTTATATTAAAGAATCATCAAACTGTACCGTACCTGCTAAACAAGTTTGAAAGGATAAATAGTTAGAATAATGTTATTAACAACACTGACACAGAATATTCTTTTGTGAGAGGCAACTTTTATGAGCTCCTAGGTATCCATTCTCTTGACACACCTATAGTATATAGTTTAAGTAGGTATATACCACACAGATCCTTCATCACTATTTATTATAAAACCATAAGCATCAACTACGGGATGTAAGGGTCCTAAGAGACCACTACAATAAACGGGCGTAAGAGAATTGAACTCAAAATGAAAGGAATATAATCCCCGGTACCGAGAACGCACTGAAGGTAGAATTAAATTTATGAATAATTGAAAATTGAGGTGAAAGGTAAATAAGGTCGTTATTGATATTCCTTTGGGAAATAAAGCGGTGCTAGGTTTTGTACAACCGATAAAAGTCTTTACTTTCCATTGATAGATTGAATTACGTTTTGAAATAAATATTGATTGAGCCTTTCTTAGAATTATTACTCTTTTTTCAACCTTTCTGCAGTTTGAAAGTATTGAAAAATCGTTTCGCTTTAAACAGAGAAAGGTTTTTTAGCGGCAATGATAATATATTTTCAAATACAATGCCAGAGTAGGTATGAGATCAAGGGATCTTGCATTACAGACTAATTTAGTTAATGTTCTTCTTAAATTAATGTTACATTGTGAGTTAAGATAATTGAATACCTCGCAGACGCTAGTCATCGTAATCCATTAAAGCATTTATGAATGATATAATTAGGTTTGCTTAATTCTTCTAAATGTGTTTAAACAATGCAGAGCCAGCATGTGGCACAGGGAGTTCAGAAGTGTTATGTTAAAAGATTAGTCGCGTTGTGGGGGTGGTAGTGCGCTGTTTGGCGCGGCACTGCGCGGCAATGTGCGGCGCCGCTCGGCCGCACTCTACAAACGTTTGCTCTCATACAACTCCCCACAACTGTTCACTCATTTGCATTTCGCAGTCTGTTAGGTAAGCCTTCGCCACAGAATTTGGTTTCTACTGCTACTTAAGTAGGTATAACACTAACACACAGACATCTAAGTAGGCTGACGTTGCAGCGCGGCCTCCCCTCCTTATCTTAATATGTATATCTTCTGCTCTTATTACCTTATTTTAAGGGATTTACATTATCTGGAGCTCCGGTGCGGGGAAGGTATTTTCAGACAGTATCTTTTTAAAGTATTAGCTAGAGACGTTTGAAGAAGGTCGGTTAGATTAAAATTCTAATCCGTGTAAATGACAATGATGGATGAAAAGATGTAAATTGGGCATTATAATTTCATATTAATTGAAAAAAATGATGTAATTACAAAGAAATGTGTGAAGAGAACCAATTCCGTTTCAAATTTAGATTGACATCCCTTATATATTATTAAAAATTGGGTACAAAGGAAAAAAATAAAAGAGCATCTTAATTAACTTTAACAGGCCTAACTGTTTGAGGGAAAATGTCCCTTTCCGTTGACGTCATGACGTATACACATAAGAAACTGTACCTAACGTGGATTACCTCTTGTTGACGTGCAAATGAGGTTTGTTCTGACGATTGTGCATATCAATGGCAACGTTTTGTCATTGACTTTTATTTCAAAACAGTAAAGTTGATTATCGAAACATACTTACTATTCAAAGTTTATTCATCAATTAAATACAACAGCATTAACTATATACACACCTTTAACTTAACTATAATAATGATTATAATTAAAATAAAACTACTAAACCAAAACCTGTGTGCCCTTCGTAAAAAGGACGGCGGCATTCGACCTATTGCCGTCGGTTCCACATACAGACGTACGGCAGCAAAAATTTGTTGTAAATTATACAACAATATTTTATCAGATAAATTCCAGCCCCTTCAATTAGGTTTTGGTTCGAAAGGTGGCTGCGAAGCTGCCGTACATGCACTTTCCACATTTTTGGCCTACGGGAAAAATGAGGTTATCCTTAAAGTCGATGTAAAGAATGCCTTTAACTCGATTAACAGAGATACCTTGTTGGCAGAAGTTAAAAGTGAAACGCCCAAAATTTACAGCTTTCTCTGGCAATGTTACAGAAACCCTTCAAATTTAGTTTATAAAGACAACCTCTTGAATTCTGCTGTAGGCTGCCAACAAGGAGATCCGCTCGGTCCGGTCATATTTAGTTTAGCTATTCATCCGATTATTAGGCAACTAAAGTCAAAATTTAATGTTTGGTATCTAGATGATGGTACTCTAGGAGGTGATGTTAACACAATAGCAGAGGATTTCATAGCTTTAAAAAATAATTTTCAATCGATAGGTCTAGATTTAAATACTGATAAGTGCGAAATTTACATACATAACATGACACACATAGATGGAAAACTTGCGTTAGCGAAAATTAAATCAATAGCACCGGAAATCAAAATCGTTGATAAACCATCCTTACGCCTCCTAGGGTCCCCTATTTTAGAAGAATCCTATCAAAATTTCATTGATGATAAAATTCAAAATTTTCAACTTGTTTCGGATAGACTGCTTAAAATCTCATTACATTCTGCTATAACTTTAATTCGTTTTTGTTGTTTTGGTCCTAAATTCACATATTTCCTCCGATCTTCAAGATTATGGAAACATTTACCTCTTTTGGAAAAAGTCGATCAAATTATCCAGTCCACCATAACTTCGATCTTCAATGTGACTTTGGATGACCGAGCTTGGTTTTGGTGGGCTAGGCGTTCGTAAAGTTTCCAGTTTAGCCCTACCAGCATTTCTGTCTTCGGTCCACAGTACTGAAAAGTTAACCAGGGAAATCTTGGGGTCTTCTCTGGTTGATTATCAGATTTTGTGTATGACCGAGGCAGTAAATAGTTGGAAATTGTCCTGCCCGAGCACGGATCTGCCCGAACAACGTTCTTCTCAGAGGCAATGGGATGAGCCGCTTTGTAGTTTGATACGGAAAAAATTAATTGAAACGTCAATCAATACTGCAGAGCGTGCTCGTCTCTTGGCTGTGGGAGAATGGGAGTCGGGCCTCTGGTTACAGGCTCTTCCCTCGACCAATCTGGGTACGCTGTTGGACAACAATGCTTTCCGGATCGCCATGAGTTTGCGTTTAGGGGTCGCTTGCGTTGCATCTCATCGTTGTCAATGCGGCGAAAAAGTCGATTGCCTTGGTCACCATGGCCTGTCCTGCAGCAGGAGCGCCGGTCGGATTCCACGTCACGCTAACTTAAATGACATTATTCGTCGCGCTCTTGTCACTGCCGGTGTACCAGCTGTTCTAGAACCTAATGGTTTGGTACGCAGCGATGGTAAGAGACCTGACGGCATGTCATTGTTGCCTTGGAAATTGGGTCGGCCTTTGGTGTGGGACGCAACATGCGTCGACACCCTTGCGCCATCCCACGTTCTAAGTTCAGCGGCCTCTCCTGGCGCTGCTGCTGGAGCTGCGGAAACCCTAAAACGGCGGAAATATAATAACCTAATAGGTAATTATATTTTCGAGCCGTTTGGGGTTGAAACTCTCGGGACATGGGGACCATGTGCACGAGCTCTTTTTAAGGAACTTTCCAAACGTTTGGTCGACTCCACACGTGACCAGAAGGCTGGCATTTTCTTGGCACAAAGAATTAGTATTGCCATTCAACGTGGTAATGCTGCCAGCCTTCTGGGCACGTTTCCCGACATTGGCAACGATGATGATGAATTTTTTGATGCTTGTTAATAAGTTTTCTATTTTTTATTTAGTTTTATTTATTATAGGTAGTTTAGTATAGTTTAATTTATATTATAAGGTTTTGGTTTAGTAGTTTTACTTACTATTGATGTTCAAATCAGAACTTTGGACATTTTATCACTGAGAATAACTTCAACCATGAGCCAGTCTGTTTTTGACAAGTTCTAATGTAACAACATAAAAATCTATTCGAAACATAAATTGGCTCTGCAATATTCTTTTGACGGACATATTTTAAATAGGTTTCACAAACATGAAATCCGAAAATAAAAAATATGTCTAAAGTAAAAATACAGTTAATTAAGTTGAGAAGTCTTCACTCAATAGGTACCTAACTATGGACCAGACAGAGGACTGAAAATCTTATCATTTGAAATGAAAAAGTTAATAAGACCTTGGACAAGCACATTTTAACTTAAACTGACTTCCATTCAATTAAAGGTCTGATTAAAATATTATTATAAGTTAGAATAGTATTTAAGAAAAAATAAATCTAACTACCTATCAGATCATTTCACTGTGTCAATTATTCTTGTCCTGAATGATTTGATTAATTAGAATTAATTTAATTTAAGTTTCGTTCGGGTTGTTTTTTTATTTTCCCCGCTGATGACACTTTATTTCCCAACCCTGACATTGGCAGAATCGTCGACACCCCGACGGAGCCATAATCAACAAAATAGAATTGATTACCTAGAATAAAACAAAATTCAACTTGGCCGATCTATTACCTGATAATCTCACCATAATTTATTCCCAGAAAAATATACTTTTTGTTAATAGGTAATTCGTTTTTTGTTCCAATTATCTAGTAATAATACGATCACAAATCTGCCCTGCCAACCTACAGCAATTAAGGCATTATCTATTCAGGAGCAATCGTTGGTAATTACGTATGAAGAATTCTATGTTCAGCAGTGTGTATTTACTGCCTACAATATAGGCTGTAATGGGATTAAAAAAGGTATTAGCAAACAGTTTCGTAATTAAGAACGTTTGGATTTGGGCCTGGGCATGGATAGGTATAACATATATTCGTGATACACGAAGTAGGTATATGAAAAAGGCGTTTCAAATAGTCTTGCGTGAGTACCTGCCTACTGACGTTTTAGTGAATCAATTTTATATAGTTCCAAAAATAAATATATATCGTCTCGTTTTTGTTTTACTGAATTTAAATACAATGCGTGCTAGCAATACTTAAATTTTATTTAGGTTTAGCTGATGCCACTCATCTACCTAGCCTATTCCCAAGCTATATCGGAGTCGGCTGCCCGTCCTACCGAATCTAGCCGAATACCATATTTTGGAGGGACTGCCTAATTAACCTCTACAACGCATCGTTGGGCAGTATAGACGACCTCCTTGGTCAAGAGGCGTGCACACCAGTTGTCAAGGTATCACCAGCTCTGAGGTCCCGGGTTCGATCCCCGGATGGGTCAATGCAGTAAAACACAGTCTTTTCTACATTGTTTCAAGTCTGGGTGTTTGTGGGACCTTCGTTGTCTCTGATTCCATAACACAAGTGCTTTAGGTACTTACTTAGGATTCGGAACAATGTATGTGATGTTGTGCTCATTGACGTTTTGACGGGCCTGTTGGTCTAGTGGTTAGTGACCCTGACTGCTACGCCGGAGGTCGTGGGTTCGATTCCCACCCAGGACAAATCTTTGTGTGATGTGCACGATCATTTGTTCTGTGTCTGGGTGTAATTTATCTATAATATGTATGTATTTAGAAGTATATAAGTAAGTTTATCAGTTGTCTGGTTGCCATAGTACAGGCTCTGCCTAGTTTGGGATCTGATGGCCGTGTGTGAGATTGTCCCAAGATACTTATTATCATTATTATTCCATGGTAAGACTGCTGCCACTATATAGGTACCTACATATAGTGATAAGTCAACAGGATTAAAATATTGTCCCGAATAATAAATCTAAATTTAAAACAATCACAAGCAAAAATACTAAAAACAAAAGAACGCTTGATGTTCCCCTCTGCTAGGGCAAAAACACTTAGGTAAAGTTGAATTTTAAAAAGCAAGCCGTTAAACCGCTTTTAAGATCACTACATTAAAAAGAGGTCAAAAGCGGAAAGAAACAATATATTTGGCTCATTAATCAATGTCAAGACCCAACAATGACCGGGATACCTTCTAAAGATTGATCTTGTGTCGTGTACAAAAATATGAAAAACAATGAACACGGTACATAGCTTGGCTTAACATTCGGTTATTGTGTGTTTATTAAGAGTAAATTCTCACATGGACTTAAGAATTTTATGATCTTTTAGACTCTGCTTCGCATTGTACCGTCATGTTTGTTGGAAAATCGAAGAGATAAATCGTAAATTTAGGGCCTATTTCACCATCGTCAGTTAACTTTATTTGAGGAATAACGTTGAAATTTTGATAGTTGTAGTCAGACGTTTGACAGTACAGAAACTGTCAATTGTCAATTTTATTCGTCGAATAAAAGTTATCCGACAATGGTAAAATAAGCCCTTGGAGAAATATTTTAATGTGTACGAATAACTAGTTAGACTACAGTTTGATATAAGAATATACTCGTACATACAATCGTATTTAAAATAACTAAATAATTCATTCAGACCATATGGAATATAGTTCCATACAAAAAACAGTCAAACAATACGTGTTAAATTAATGAACAATAATATAAAATAACAAACCAGAGTAGTCCACATAAAAATATTCACTCAACCATTTTATAACCGTATAAAAACAAAGTAATAATAAAATAAAAACAAACAACACACAATAAAATACAGGCAGGCATAGCCATGCAAAACGTTAAAAGCCACGGTCGCTTCCCCATTCCTATTGTTTCGAACGAGACAGACGAAATTAAGGCACATCGTTTTATATTTTCGTTTTTAATTCACGCAGTTGAAAGCGAAGTTTAAAAAGCAGATAATAACCTTTACAGAGAATATAACGCCACGGTCAAAAGCTGTAAAATGTACTTTTATTTGTGTTTTAATTGCATTCTTCTTTCGCATCGCTTCCGTTGCGTATTTTTGCGCTTTTCATAACTCTATTGGTATTTCAACACGTCTGGTATGTTCTTAGCGTTCTTATGTCGAAGAATTTATAATATGGAAGACTTTCGTGAAATATACCTCTGTTTTTTAATAAAAATACTCGCATTGTAAATGCTTTCAATTGCTTCATTCAGTAATTGAAAGGTCTTAAAATGTTTTGGTATAAATAAATGTATGTGTGAAGCTTTCAGTGATGAAGGCGTTGACCATTTCAAGGTCGTTGAACCGCTACTAACGTTCTTGAGTAGTATTTTTTTTAACGTAAGCTGATTTGCGCGAACAAAAAGGCGTTTTTTTTTATAAAAAAGACAATGTCTTGCCGAAGCTTTATATATGATTTAATTCAAGCTATTTTGGAGATTCACGTTCGATACAGTTACAAAAATAACAATCTAATTAAAACACAAAATAAAAAACAAACTTTAATTATTTATTTAATTAAGTATCTGTTCAAATAACAATAAAAGCAACATTAATTCTTTCTTTCCTTCAGTAATCCTCACACTAATAAGTAAAATACCAATAGTAATAAGTTAATACACGTTTCTTTGCTGCAAATAAATACATAACAAAGTTTCTCGTGCTTAGCTCGTCTTCAGTAACACAAATATTGACATAATTAATAATAACAGAGCACGTCCGTTCACTACTTGCGCTGAATTATAACTAAAGGGAATATAACGTATATCTCATATTCCTCAAGTTAGTGCCTTGTTTTACTCATATTATAAGTTATGTAACATACTAATGAGATAATTGTTTAATGATACTTAGGGTAACTTGATAGAAGTGTATGTGTAAAGAATAAGTTAACAGTTTGTACGTGTTGTTTCTTATGGCATTTTAGATTAATTAAGGTTTCTGAGTAGAAAATTTCAACTTGAGAAGGCCACAGACTTACCAACCGTGTGACATTGGTCGATCAATCACGTGACCTATGTACAATTTAAAAATTGTCTAGAAAAGAAAAGTTGTCTAAATATATTATTGGTATGTAATGTTGAATGTGTGTAAGAATAATTACATCGTTACAGCTATCAAATCGATTAAGACCTAGAGACACAATTTGTGCTAAAATTCTAACAAAAAGTAAACTAACAAAGTGTGCCTAAGAAGTCTTAAAATATTTACTGAGAATATGTACTAAATAGTTAACATCAAAATTTGAATAAAGCTTATTACTTGAACTGGAAGTTTTTAAGCTTTGCGAAACGAAAAAAAAACTCAACTAAACGATTCAAAAGGCGAAACATCATCAAAGTGCGACTTCGAGGGGAAGACATGGTTCTATAAGCGATAGGCAAAAAAAGTATATCTCGGTTTTGTGTAACGACTTTCGATTTACTGAATACGAGTGCTCTTGTGAAGGGTTGGAGGGAGGTATCACTCCACATCGAGTCAAGTACATTCGTCTGCCAAATAAGGCGTAACTTACTTTACGCCACAAATTTATATCGTCTATGAAACGAAAATACGTTCCCGTATTTATTTCACGGGTATTACAATTTCACACTCAGCTGCTTGGTTTTTGAATAACAAATACTGGGTAAAAGGATTTTATACAAATGTTTTGTATAACTTTTTAGGCACATTCTATGCTGTTATATTAACTACAGAGTATTACAATTTGTGGTTAACTAGATTATTTATCCAGTTTTATACGTCTAAATAATTAATTTAAGTATTAATATCTGATTCTCGATATTAACTGAAAGGATTGTGTTTGTTTTCAGCTCGGACTATTGCGGCATATGTCTGGTTTGACGGACCTTGATTGATTCATAGGAGAATGTCAGATGTAGGACTGAACGTTCGCTCTCTACCGTTCGTGACAGCTCCGACACTACCAATCCATCAAATTCGATACACTTTTGGAGTCTCTTGCCGCGTACTAAGATGTATTCATCCTATTATTTATTCACAAATATTCACGCGGCTGTTTTCTAGAGTCATATTTTAAGACACGTCTCGAATGCTTGCATCCACTCTGTGGATTGTCAAGTGGCGGAAAACTGAAGCTTGCTACACCATTCGTTGGAAGTTGAAATGTTTTTTCGACGACACATCGGGCTTTTTTTAAAACCCAAAGAGTGATGTTTTTTTCATTTATTTTTCATATGCAGTAATATTATGATGACTAGCCTAAAGAACATTCAGCGTACCCCTGAAATTTATAGACTAAAAGGTTTTTCAACTATGTGGTAATTACTTTAGTTTTAGAACAAATACCTTAAGCTAGCAAATTTATCTCTCTAGTCTTTTAAGTAAAGAGATGTAGACGAGTATAAGATACTTAATAAAATATTTAATAAAAATCGTGAATATTTTCTTTAAATATCATATTTAAGAGAAAGTATTAAAAATCTTGTTCACAGATTATAAGGAAATACAAAACCTTGCTGTCTTTATAAAATTAATGTATTAAGATAGAAATGAGATTTTTTTTAAACAAAACGACACTTATGACATTAAATAAAGTGATCGTATATAAACATAGCCCTAAAATTCGCTGTAATTTTCTCAAGAAATATCTGCAAATAAAAATAAAATGGCACGCATCATATACATCAAATGAAAAAGAAGTTATTACCTTAGCGGTATTATATATTATTATGTACCGCGAAATTCGAACTCGCGTTTTATATTTCATCACTTTTTAAACAACTGCCTTGTCCTTATTGGAATGCAATAAACATGAAGCGTCCTATAAATTTGCATATTTAAGCTCGAATTTCTCAAAGTTCTCTTTAATGTCAATTTAATATAAAATTTATTTCAAGTTCTGTGACGAATAGAAAAAGAGATAACGAGACACCGCCGCCTCTTTCGATGATCACCGCCGCGAATTATGTGTTCCGAGTCCTGAATATTAAATGAAGGCGGCAAAAGTAACGTGAGTCTGCGTGAACTTACCCAAAATTACGGTTATCGAGCCAATCGGTTTCTTGACACAGTTTCCGTTAAATGTACCTTTCTCTACCAGTCTCTTGAGACAAATTTTATTAAACTTATCTAAAAAAAAGTCATCCACGTTTTCAATAAGCTGAAATAACGATTTATTAATGGGGTTACGTATTAGCGTTTGAGTGAATTCTCGTTAATTGATATTGTACCTGTTATTGTAGATTCGAAACAAAAGAGGTCCCGCTGTTTGTACTCTTAAATCATATAAACTACGCTACAGATATTGATGCAGTTTCAGCAATCGATAGATAGATTCAAGTGGAAAGTTATGGTGTATTGCATTGTTATAGTTATTTGCATTTGTGCTTCCCGTGCGAGGACGGGGCGGGTCCACAATATTTTTCATATTGTTTTTATGGTATCGAAACGTTACAGCATAAATGCGTAAACTCGGCTATCAACCGGCCATAGCACTGAATATTGTGGTAGATTTTTTTCTATATGATATTGATAACTGTCTGGTTACGCCTAGTGGAGATAAAATCTTTTGGAAATGTTCAATAGCTTTGTGTATGAAAATGTGTACGAGCCCCATGTAGCAATAAATTTTTATACAGATAAAAAGCGTGTATCATTGGAACAGTTTGACATTTATTTCTCATCTCATTGATATCTTAAAAGAGACTTTTGATACCGTTACGTATTTGTGTAAATAAAATAAATATACGTTTTCTCTTCGGCTTTTATCGAGCGTATACCGAAGTCAATTCGGTGTAAAAGTGGGATATAAGAATATTGTTATTAGGTTTGACATCTAAGAGTTTTTAGATATGCGCATATTATATGTAGATTATCGGCATATTTTTGGGTACGACCACTTTTAATACGAGGTTTTTCTTTTGCATTCGTACAAGCCACATTTCTGCCTATTTATTGTATCTTTCGAAAGAATAATAACGCTTCTTTTTCATAAAAGCTCTACAAAACCAACTATGGCCTATAGTTTTGATTTTTTATTTCGTGAACGTATTTCAGTAACAGGACTAGGTTTACCTAGAACAAACGAGAAACTTTTTTTACAAAAAACGTGTAAGGGTTGAGTCAAAATGGCTTAAACACACAAGTGTGAGGGGAGCGAACTGTATGGCGAGTCGTGACTGCAGTTGGCGAACGATTCTTTTTTTATCAATGTATTGTACCAATTTAGTATAGGTTAGGCAAAACTATTTTCTCGAAGTGATTCATGTTTGGCCAAATACTAAGTCGGATTTAACTCGGAATCCGAAGTGTTGGTAAGATCGGCAGCATCTTATTCATTCATTATGATTCCACAATATTAGTTTTAAAACTTTTTGATTTGTTCACACGCAGTTAAAATATTTTTTTTCTGTAATTAATAAAAACATATTTTTAATTTTCTCAGTTTTATTAACAAAAGGATTTACGTAAAGAAATCGTTTTCCGCAGAAATCAGCCACATTTCAGTTTGCTTCATATTTTGCTCAATATTTAAAACTCTTTCTCAATATTGTGGCAAGGATACATAAAGTTACCAAAACCCATCTGTGGAACCCTATTTCAGCCTCTTGGGGATTTCCATTGAATCAGTGTTGATAAGCATCTTGTACCTACCTTATTTAGATACCTGTTACTTTCAGTTACTCTTTTTTATCTGATTTCGATATGGGTTCGGTTACATAGCAAGGTACTACGTACTATGTGTATTTTCTCCCTGGTATTAAATGAAACACGTGAGGCGCGGAAATATTTTGACAGCTTTGCTCACAAGATGAAATAAAATCCTTTTTTTTTTGTTGGTGTTTCACCAACAACACTCTGGTATCATGTCTGCCTAAACCGGAGTCGCAGGATCGCTTACGTATTCTCTGCCCGACTCCGAAGCACGAGGTAGTAGCCTAGTGGTTCTATGACTTTATTCGATTACACAATGTAAGAGGTTCGTATCCTAGCTGCTACCAAAAAGGTTTTTTTAAAAGCAGATGCTGAAACTTACCTACGTACTATACATACTTTTGAATTTGTGTACATTTTGATTTAATAGAGAGAGAATAGTAAACCTGACTGCATTTTGAAGCAGGTTGTAAGGTCACTCGTCTACCATACTTTATCAGTAAGTGAAACACGGACAGGACCGCGCGTCTCCTGGCCGCTTGCTTTTTGTTTTGTTGACCGGTCGACGCTGTCTGCGAACTGCTTCTACCATCCCGTGTTTGGGCGGCCACAGATATAAATAGACCACCATCAGCTCCAAGCTGTCCATGTGTGCGCAACCTAAAGTCTTGCATGAGCCGCATCTGTTATTGTTAAAATAGTTTCTAGCTGAGTTATTGTTGGTTAAATTCATTTATTCCGCAAGATTAGTTGCGGGCGACGTATCCAACCATTTATAACATTTTGTACATCGCCCGACAGTTATGAATTATTCCATGAGTTTCTCGTCTCACATGAGATGCTTGGATTAAAACTAGTTTATTTGAAAGACGTTTTTGAGTGTAGGAAGGGAATTGATTTTGTTTCGGATGCAAATGCTAATGTGAAATCGCTTACCTTATTAGTAAGCGATTTTTTAGTTCGTGTAACACGATAATAAAAAATTTGAATAAAAAAAAAATTATAAAAAATAAAATATAATTACAAAAAAAATAAAAATCAATTTAAAATGGTTTCCGTGTAAGTAGACCCATTGCAAAAATCAATATTACTCGATAACGTGATTAATAGATTATGTAGATTAAACATATTTGGATTATATTAAAATTTTAATACGTTCGTATACGTGCTTTGACTACAATAAGGGCGTAATGAGCCGATACATAGCGTATTAGTAAACCAAGTTTTTGTATAATGCAATTTATTCGCACTATTTCCCTCAAATAGTAATAAGGTATACATATGCGTGTACCTAATTGTATTTGTAATTTCATTAATTGCTACATAGCTATAGGTAGATGCTTAACATTTTATACACCAGAAAATTCACACTGTAGGTACCTATACAATAATGTCTTTGATTTGTACGTAGTGTCCAAACGAATAAAAAAAACGTAATAAAACATTATAAATATTTATTGAGCTAATTGTAATGATTGTACATACATCTTATACTTGCCAAATGTAGATACATCATTATCAAAGTTAGCAATTCTCATAATTTGGTTATTTTCTCTAGGTATTTAATTTCTAATCACTCATGCATGATTTAAATACAAATATTAATTGTAAAAGCATGCAGACCAACGCATGCAGTCCTCCGTGCCATTAGCACAGGTATTGACAAATATATAATGCGATTAATAGACCAAACTAATAAAGCTAAAAGCAAATTCACTCGCACTAAACTATGAATATTGGAATATCCACAGGAAAGTAAAATAAAACTCACATACAGGATTAGTTAATAGAAATGGAAAATGAACTTTACTTACAAAGTGACAGGTCACGTGACTTATGTTTGTATGAAAGATGATTTTCAATTTAAGATTTCACCCTATGTTTGTGGAAAAAAGTTGTTCAGTTTTATGCCCCTGATTACCTCGTTGAATATACGCACTCCTTAAAAATTAATCCTGTATTTATTAAAATAATATAGTGTTTTCTTTTCAAATCGCTAGAACCATCAGTCATATTGAATCCTTTGTGTATGTGATAGTCTGATTCATGACGAATGTATGTAGGCAAATTTTATTTTTTTAAATTATTACCGTTACGCGCAAAATATAAAAAATCCTTGCAAATATGACAATCGGGCGAAGTGCGCAGATGCAGCTAGTGACATCGCTACAAAAGATATAGATTTATTCGTATAAAATTGTATTTCTATAAATATGTGTGTACCTACCATACCTTCCATATCATCGAATACGATATTACCCTAGTATATAAATAAATAAATAGTCTTTGTAGAAGTTACAACATTGATTGTAAACCATGGGTAGGCGACATTTGGTTCTACGTCCAACGCAACGTTTTATTCCAATATTTTTAAATGGCCAGTAGTTTCGTAACGATGGACTGGATAAATGTCAAATGTTAAAAACTCAATACGTCAGACATTGAACACGCTTCCCAAATATAACTTACATAGCTACAAAGTCTATTTTATAACAGAATCAATTTAAACTAGTTCGTGGTAGTTGACAAAACCGTTATGAAAGTTCAAATGTAGAAGGCGATGGGTGCTATATGTACACAAAAACAATTTCGATTTGTAATAGGTATGCTAATAGGTAGATAGGTAATAGGTACACTTAACAATGAAACGGAATATATTGTCCTCGTATAGATGCGGGTAATCCCTAGTAAACACAGGATGGGAACCCGGAATCCGGGATTATGAGGCCGGGACTAGCCGGGAAAGGCCGTCAGATAACGTGGAACGGTTTTAATGTGATATTAGCGAGTTAACTCCCACGCCGGGCCGCACTAAAGCAATATGTGATAATCATTAGACGGCCTCCATCCGTCCCCTCGAACATGTTTAAGTGATAGATAATGAACTAATATTGTGTATGTATACGGGAACTTGTTGTTTATAAACGTATTTGTGATTACATTTTGATGGCCTTGTTCTTAGATTAGTGATATTCTATGACACTGTTATACTGATCGATTTTTACATCATGAGGAAGTTATTTTGATTGATTTGTTTTGTTACAGCACACAGGCTTTAAACTCAAATGCTTCTACTTACCTACTTTATTTTAGGAACGCATTTTTCCTTCTTCGAATAGAACTAAGATAATAATATGAGCTCCAATTTTTTATCATAGCTTAATTATCATCCGTCTAGTCTTTCCAGGTCGGTTTTCAGTCTTACCGGATTCAGCTGAATACCGTTTTTATATGTTCATAGCTAAGTAATTATTAGCCTTTCCCAAGCTACGTTGATGTCGACTTCTAGTCTTACCGGATTCAGGTGAGTACAGTGTTTATATATTCATCGCTGATATAACGGTATTTATGTATTACAAATCACAACTGCTTATTACCATAGAAATATTCTTCAGGTTAACAAGATATCCATTACATTTTTTTTTAAGATTTTTAGCTATGCAGGTCGCACATTACTAGTAATCTTGTTAACCCCTCTTGTTAAGCTAAGATGCTTTTGTTACGAGTGGGATCACGTCGTAGTTTAATGGGTGGGATTCGAACCCGCAACCACATGATCGCAAGTCCGACGCCCTAGCCATTATTATAGGCTACCGCCGCTTCTAATATTCATCACTGATTTTTACGGTATTTATGTTACAAAATAATCACGACTGATCATTACCTTATTAATATTCTTCAAGACAACAATATATATATATATTACACTAGCTGTTGCCCGCGGCTTCGCACGCGCGTAAAGTAGCAAGTAGTAAAGGATAGATGGATGTATTCTGGGATTTTCAAAGTAAGGAGCATGAATTATGTTTTTCATAAAATATTATGGCGTTAAGATAATAATAAGATAATTTGGAAAACATCACATACATTGAGTTTGGATAAACTTTGAAAACACAGACAAAACTTGAAAATCATTGACACGAAAAGATGAAGAAGAATCACATACATTGCTCCGAATTCAAAGTAAGTAGCTAAAGCTCTTGTGTTATGGAATCAGAAACAACGAAGGTACCACTAACACCCAGACTCGACATAATGTAGAAAAGTGATTTTCTACATCGACCCGTCCGGGGATCGAACCCGGGACCTCAGAGCTGGCGACACCTTGAAAACCGTTGTGGACGCCACTCGAACACGGATGTCATCGTAAAGATATGTTTTAGATGGTCATTTATTTGTATCGAACCAGAAACCCGTATATGAAAGGTACGGCCTTATCTTTAAATATAAAGTCCACAATATAATACCTTGCAACCCCTATTTAACCATCTTAAGGCGTAAAATTCTAAAATCGCTAAAATATGTTTTCATTTATTTCTAACCAAAAACCCGTATACCAAATCTCATGAAACCAAATCTCATCTCTCTCTTTGAAAATGACGAACTTCCTAAAAAAACTTCCAACCACTATTGCACCCCCTTAGAGGGTAGATTTCTAAAATCTCGGAAATACGTCTTATTTATTTCTAACTCATAATCCTATGAAATTTAATGTGCCTATCTATATAAACTACACAATTCATATACCTACAAACTTCCATCCCCTATTTTACCCTCTTAGGGGGTAGATTTTCAAAATCGCTGAAATACGTCTTTATTTATTTCTATCGAAAAACCCGTATACGAAATTTCATGTGTCTATCTTTAAAAATACTGAACTTCCCCTACAAACTTTCACCCCCTATTTAACTCCCTTAGGGGTTGAATTTCGAAAAATACTGAAACACGTGGTTTTTAATTATTTACCAGAATGGTAACCACGATTTTTTATGGTTTAAACTACAAAAATAACGTTTTTCCATACAAACTTTCATCCCCAATTTTACCCTCTTAGGGGGTAGATTTTCAAAATCGCTGAAATACGTCTTTATTCATTTCTATCGAGAAACCCGTATACGAAATTTCATGTGTCTATCTTTAAAAATACTGAACTTCCCCTACAAACTTTCACCCCCTATTTAACTCCCTTAGGGGTTGAATTTCGAAAAATACTGAAACACGTGGTGTTTAATTTTTTACCAGAATAGTAACCACGAATTTTTATGGTTTAAACTACAAAAATAACGTTTTTCCATACAAACTTTCATCCCCAATTTTACCCTCTTAGGGGGTAGATTTTCAAAATCGCTGAAATACGTCTTTATTTATTTCTATCGATAAACCCGTATACGAAATTTCATGTGTCTATCTTTAAAAATACTGAACTTCCCCTACAAACTTTCACCCCCTATTTAACTCCCTTAGGGGTTGAATTTCGAAAAATACTGAAACACGTAGTTTTTAATTTTTTACCAGAATGGTAACCACGAATTTTTATGGTTTAAACTTCAAAAATGACGATTTTCCATACAAACTTTCATCCCCTATTTAACACCCTTAGGGGTTGAATTTCAAAAAATCCTTCCTTATTCCTTGTCTACATTATAAAGGAAACCTCTGTGCAAAATTTCAGCTTTCTAGGTTCAAGGGTTTGGGCTGGGCGTTGATGAGTCAGTCAGTCAGTCAGGCCTTGTCTTTTTATTTATATAGATTAACAGTTTTGATTACATCTCAGGAACTCATAAAAAAGTAACACAAAATAGTCAGTTTCTATCTCAGTTTATTATACACAGACAGGTAAAAATACTGTATATGTACGTAGGCAGTACATTACATAATCCCTTCTGCGTGAGTCAAGGTACTCAGCGTGACATTTTTAGTCCCTGCTATATTCAGCCCTCTTTATCATGATGTGTTTAGTTAGGTAATCTCATAAACAGTTCGTTGAGCCGCCGTTGACCTGGCTTTGAGTACTGTTCTTACCTGAGTTACATACTTACGTAAGTATATATTTTTTATGGACGTGCTGGTAGAATATTTCGCAAGAATATTTACAAAAAAAAATGTGCTTTCTTAATTATGATAATCTTGATATTTTATTTGGTTATTATTTTTAAGTTTATTTGGATAATCACCAGCTATTGAAGATCGATTAATTTATAAGTGTGTTTATCAGTTGTCTGGTTGCCATAGTTTGGGATCAGATGGCCGTGTGAGGGTTTTCCCAAGATATTATTATTAAAAAATTGTCTTCGATAGGGTATATAATTCTCAGTGGTAGTCCTTTACAAATTTCATAAAATTCGATTCAGTAGTTTGGTTTTTAAATCAGAATAGTTAAAAATTTAACCAAGAATTTCTAAACGCAATAGCATATTTTGTACTTTCGTGCAATTGAAGAAGGTAGAATTTTATATAACTTTTATAAAATCTACCTATACTAAATGTATAACTTAAATTATATCAGCCTAAATAAATTATTTGTAGGTGTTAAATGTTAGTTATTTGCAGTGGTACTTGACAGTACCTTCGTCATTTTCATACTAGCTCTGCTTATGATTACTAAGACCTTCTACCCTCTCCAAAAACGAATAGAAAGATATCTAATACATACCTATATTTCAAGCAACTTCTTTTGGGGACGTATGAATGTGTGATGTTACAAAAAAGGTCGAACTAACAGCCGTCGATTATTGTAAACCCTATTATTCGCAACATCTGTGTCAATTGAAAGCCGACCTTACGGTACACGGGCACAGATAATGATGTCAAAATCTCGCTTTTCTATAAACCCGATACGAAACCTCTCTCTTATGTCTAAAAATATACTTAGGCTTTTTCCCGCAGCTTCGCTCATTTATAGTCATAAGCGACATTTATTAAAATAAATTAATTGTGTTGTGTTTATTGTGTTACAAGTAGGTACAGACAATGTAGCTTTCTAATGGTAAAAGCATTTTTTAAATCGGTTCAGCAATTTTAGAGTTGACTCTTTACAAACATACAAAAATACAGATCTTTCTATTTATAATATTAGTATAAATACGTCAAAAACATCGTAAAGAGTACTATCATACCTATATCTATCAGTAAATATTAAGCATTTGCTAACTTTTAACTTTTTTATTTCAAAACCTAAGCTCATTTAGTGGGTACCAACTCATCATATTGTGGCATTTTAATTAAAGCAATTCCTATAGACGATATTTCTTGTTGTTAAAAAACTGCGATGTAAATAAATCTGTCCTCCACCTAAATAATAAATAACAGCGGTCTCATTCGAATTTTTACTACGGAATCTCGATAGCTATTTCGTTTTCACAGCAAAAGAAATATGTTTATGGGCCTGTTTATGCGATGGCAAGACCTTTGTTTACGTCAACATTACGGCTACGTCATGTTACTCAGGCCGTAGCCAGTATAATATACAATATTAGATATGAACCTAATATCTATTCACATTTGCTACTTTTATAAAAGTTTTTTACAAACAAATAATGGAGTTACATCAATTTCCTTTTACTTTTGTTGACTCGTAGCGTCGGTGAAAAATGGGTATTCGATTTCGTTTTTCCGCGAGGGTGCAGCGATGCATCGCAATATCAGTGGATGTCATCAGGTTTAGATAGGAGGATGGATTGAAGGGGCGCTCTTACTGTTGACTCTATCAATCAGATCAATCGGCAAAGGACAACAGTTATCACAAACTGCGAGGAAAGGTCGCCCCTTCGCTCCGATAAATCAATAGAAACGGATCGGGTACCGAGATTGTTCCCATTCGTTTCTCTTACTAATGTCATTTAATATATTATATAATATTACACGCGAGAAAGTTTGGGTTATTGGGATGTCTATTTCTCAATCATGCCGAAATAGATGAATAAGTTCGTATGAAAGTTAGTAGCTACCTAGTTATCTACACAGTAGAATTTATGTAACACATAAAATGTTTCAATTATTAAACGACCATTTAATAATAATTTAGTGGTCGGTTTAATTATTAAAGTTAGTTCAAAGCCTGTTTTTTAAAAACGTTGATTGCTATTAATATAAAAACTCATTTTTTTTTTGTAAAATACAATGGTTACACATATTTTTTCATTAAATGAGATAACAAAATGTTGAAGATCCCTCCACCATTATTATCGAGATAGCATTTTTTCTGCGTTCTCGTTTCACTTTACAGATTCTCCACTTCACAGTTACGGCAAAACATGTCACTTCGATCCGACAGTGAAAAACAACCCGCACGTCATTTGTCAACGTCAGCGACTCAACGCGGGGCAAAACATAATTTCATAAAGACATCGTTGTTACGCCGAACCACTTTTTACAGTATTACCATCATCGAATTTCTTATTTGATAAATTCCACCTGAGGTGACACGGATAATATCATGTGTCGCAGCAGGAAGCCTGTTTTTGTTTGTTGTTCCAATTTAAGTGGGACGCAGTAAATAGTTATTGAATGTGGACACAGGTAGGTATAAGGTATTGACAACAAAGACACACGGTCCGCTTTGATTGTACAGGAAACTGATTTTGAGTTGTTCTCCTGAGTTTAAGGATGAGTGGTTTACAGACTAATGATTATAGTAACTGGTAAACATGGAACTGTCAATAACGTTTGCTGTGATTTCAAAAACACGAATATTAAAAAAAAAATCAATTGTATTTATTAATTTTTGACCATGTCATCCAAACTTAGACTTTAAAATCACATGTAACCTACCGTAATTTATATCAAAATCTAGCTACTCTTTTCGAAAATTCAGTAAAACTAGCCACAATACAAACTGACAGACCTAGTGCCTGTAGCCAGTTAAACTTGTTTATTCTGAACATGTTTTTTCATTTCCTCGGTATTTGTGTTTCATTTCAACTTCGCGTTCCGTTGTTATAACGTATGAAACAAAATCAATCGAATAGTATGAGTTTATCTTAGTAACTCCTAAATGGAATTACGATAATAATATAATTCTTTGTAAACGATAAGCGTGTAATGATAAATGAGAAGAGGGAGTGTTCTGATCTGTAGCTCGCGAGGTTTTGGCACGACGAGCGTTGATTAAGTTATGTCAATCTCAGAGAGCGCGTACGTCAAATTGTTTAACAAAACAATAAAATAGATAGAAAGGAAAATCGGGAGCGCCGTACGAAATAGTTGGTTTGGATGTAACACAAAGGAAGCTGATAAATAATTCAAATGCTGCAATGCGGTCCTCAAGGAATTGACAAGGAATGTAGTCGTGTATAGTGGCGCTGAGGAGCCGTGAGCCGTAATAGTTCACCGGAGGCGTACACGTGACGACTTCAATTGAATCTGCATTATCAGATATTCGAAAATCGTACTTGATTAACTTGCTACATACTACAAATGTCGTGTCGTGGTGGCCTAGCGGTTCAAAGACGGGATTCTTATGCAAATGGTCGCGGGTTTGAACCCAAGCAAGTACCAATGTGACTTTTTCAAAGCTATACGTACTTTCTTGATAATTCTAAGAAACTCGTGAGGAAACCTGGATTCCAAAAATTGGAATCCAAATTGCCAACACGCTATGAGCAAGCGTGGTGATCAATGCTCTTTCCTACTCTGTATGGTAAGGGTCCTGTGACCAGCAATGGGACATTTATTGGCCGGTATTGTATACTACAAACAGCAATTAGTCATTTCTACGTAAATTATATTATCATTCAGCGTGCATGATATCTTTGTTACCACATAAACCGAAATAAATAATACGCAATAGTTGTCCCGGATTTGTTTATGTACCTACGTTACGAATTGTTTAATCTCTTCGGGGAATACAAAACATACACAAACATAATTGTTCACCCTGCTTTTACATAGTCATGGTATTATGTGAAACCTTTACATCGGAGAGAGAACTTTTCGACAAATTTGAACGGTTCAGGCTAACAAAAAGTTAAGTAATTAACGTTTCAGCAGTTTCAAACTTCCTTAATTCCATGCGTGAACTGAATAAAACGGCAACAAAAGTATTATTTTCTATAATATAACTATTATCAAAAACAATACGAAAACGTAACATGAATAAGTCATTTAATACACTACAAGTAGGTAAGTAGTAGCGAATCCATTAATTATTAAATTCAATTTGACCGCTCCATTCATATCACTGACACATATAAAGTGAGCTATATCACACCATATTAGCAAACAACATCATAATTAGTGTTGATTGGTGTTCATCTCTATATCACACCAACATTTATTAGATCTTTTAAGCCTTATAAGGTAAGCCATCTTGAAACGCTGACAGCATTCGTAAACACCTCAAAGCCACCGATTAATGAGGGAACCATCCGAAAAATTTCTATCCCAAGTATCCCTATCACGTAACGAAATATCTATAATTTGATGGGAGGAATTTCATTAATACGCACTAAGTTCGTAATCTTCGCTAGAGAAAATAAGTGGACTATCCGAATTAATTGAATATGGATAAAATTCTCATTAATATATTGATTATAATTAAGTTACCAAAGACTACATCGTCATTGAATATTTAAGAGAGGGCCGTGGGTAATCAGTATTCTGTTCAGATGCTGTTAGTTTGGTTAGGCTGCTCTCAAGAGTCTCAAAGGCGATTCCCTAAACAGATTACCTAACCACATTTATATCTATGGCGTAACATAAATATTAGCATAATTAGTTCGACTCACGCTCTTTAAATATATGTACGTGCCTCGTCTAATCAATTGTATGAGCTGTATTTAGGCTCATCAAGATCAATGTTTTTTGGCAAAAATGTAACGAAAATGTTTGGATAAATGGGTGCGTAGTTACGTTTTTTTGGCACTAAACTACATTGACGATTTGTTTGATATTGTTTGAATTTTAATAGTAATGGTGGAGTTGCTACATCAATTGAGTGACAGGTGTCTTGCTATTGTATGAAATGCCCTTTGCAAAAACAACAACATTTGAAACATTTTTAATGGAATTGTTTTATGATGTCAGCAGGATATACAGTCATCATGTAATATTAATCAGTATGATGGAAACACAATCTATTAGGTACGGGTAGTGATGTGCTTCTTCGTAGTTCCTTTTGAATGGTTCCCGGGCGCTCTTCGTATAAAACCGTGGCCGTAGTAACAATTAACTTGGATGGCACCTTAAAACGAGATAGGGTCACATTCTATCAGCAATAACAATTCTGTGTCCAAGCTGATATTGGCTTGTACCAGATGAATAAAATAAAAGATAACTTGCAGGAATGTAGACAAAGTCAAGGACAAGTAACGTTTTCTTATTACTACACGTTTCTTTGGCAACCTACGCAGGGTTAGAACCTAACGCCTCTGCATAAGTTGATAGAATTTATCTTAAGGTTGGCTTTATTTAGTTATAACTTAGGTATTTATAAATACTTTTATATAAATACCTAAGTTATAACTGATAGCTTTTATGTTTTCCGTTTTTTTAGTTGCTAAACGTTAAGTTTTTTGCTTTAAATGTCGTAGTTATTTCCAATAGTTGTGCGACCTACATAAACCATTTCTAGTCCGAGTGTTTTATGTTCAAAAATAAAATATCTAAAACCAAACGCACGACTGTAAAAATGTCGGCTATTGCTTTTGACGGTAGTTTTATTTATCTTCTTTTAACAGTCTGAAACGTGTTAGCTGATTTTGGACTTTCGGACTTTCGAATTTAGTCATACATTTAGCTTCTAAAGAGCTCTTTTCTGTTTAAGTAGATATTTCTTTCGTCAGAAATTTTCGATATTTTTTTATTTCACGTCGTATTTAGTCAATGCTCTTACTTACTTATAAAACAGTGGAAGGTATGAATTAAGATAGACATGTCAATAAATAGATGACAATCAAGTATAGTCTGGTGAAATGTATTTAACTTTTTTTTAAACTACTCACGCACTAAGGAAATTAATAAATAATATCTTGGGACAATAAATAAATAATAATATCTTGGGACAATCTCACACACGGCCATCTGATCCCAAACTAGGCAGAGCCTGTACTATGGTAACCATACAACTGATAAACATACTTATATATTTGTAAATACATATCTACATATTATAGATAAATTACACCTAGACACAGAACAAATGATCGTGCTCATCACACAAAGATTTGTCCTGGGTGGGAATCGAACCCACGACCTCCGGCTTAGCAGTCAGGGTCACTAACCACTAGACCAACAGGCCCGTCTTGTGTCTCGGGAGGTTTAACAACATAAATATTTGTTTAAGTGTGTTTGCTATTCAGGTTGTGTATTTCGTATAAATTTTGTTCTGATCCTATAATAATAACAATTTTAAATTAATTTTAGTTGAAACTAAATTTTGTGAATTCTTATTCTTTACTCGTTAACGAGATTGTTTCTTGGTTTTACTGAGAAAAAATTAAAAAAATCTTAATGCGTTTTATTTTGGATTCAAATCCTGATTTAAAACAATTACCAGCTTCTCATATTTTTCGAGTTTATTCTACATAATAATTGTGTACATTCTTTTAATATTAAAGCTTGATAAAATTACTTTTCATTAACCTAGTTGTGAACACAATTTTTATAGCTTTATTTCATGTCAAATATCGTTAAATGTACCGGATTACTCGAGTGTAAACTGTAAGGATTAAATCAGACCAGTTTTACTGGACTTAACAAAGAAGGCGACGATCGCCATTTAATACGAGAATCTGGCTTAAACTGGATAAGAGCGGACTTATGTGTTAAGTCCAACACTACAATCAACGGCAAATCCAAGTAACGACAGTATTTTTCTCAGTAAAAATACTAAATGTGTATCATTTTGGTAAAAAGATTAATACCTAACTATTTGGCGCTCTTAATTTTTTTTCATGATGACTACCGTCGCTGCTATTTTATTTGCCCCGTCTGAGCTTAACATTTTCCTCTTTACTATTAACTCAAGGACTTCAAGACTTCCTCGCAATGAGTTGAAACCAGCAAAAAATATTACATAACTAGCTTCTGCCCGCGACTTCGTCTGCATGGACATCAGAATTGGGTAAAAAAAAAATTAAAAATGTTTAATGTAATGAAAAATTGAATGATTTTTCACCCGTGTTATAGCTTGCGATGTAATAGAGAAAAATAACAAATTTCAAAGGTGTCTACCCGCGGCTTAGGTCGGAAAAAATTTTCACTTTTCCCTTGGGAACTACTTAAGGAATCGGGATAAAAGGTAGCCTATGTTCTTTTCCATGTCAAAGGCTACCTTAGCAGCTTTATATGCATACCAAATTTCATCCAAATCCGTTCAGCCGTTTTTGCGTGATTGAGCAACAAACATCCAAACATCTAAACATCCAAACATCCACACTTTCACATTTATAATATTAGTAGGATGAAATACACCATTAACTTGATTAATTTACAAGAACTGATTTTTATTTCGATGTACTTAAATTAAATTAATACCTTGAGCTAAGCAGGTTTAACATTACTAAGGTTCGGAGTAAATCTCATTTTATTAAATCGTTTTTGCCTGATTTTGGCCTTTTCGAGAATATTGGAACTGGATGATATTAAGGCTAGATCAAAACATAAATAATAATAATCTTCATTTTATAAAAGCCAAAGAATATTTTTTCCATCTCCACCAAAACATAAAGACATCGCCATTATAATTATGAATTGTTCCTAAAATTAATAAAGAAAAAAAAATCATTATGAATTATTACAACGACATTATTTGATACCGAGTGAATTATCTGCAATACAAATCGGAATTAGATGATCATTTATTTTTTATTAGGAGCAACCCTAGGGTTCATACAGGCGTCAACGTTGCTCGAATCGTTTAAATGTATGGAAGTAACAAGTCAAAGTCAAGTGGTTTTTCGAAAAGAAATGTCATCTCCATACATAAGTGTTTATCTGGAAGATATTGTTATTAGCGGTAAAGCCGCCATTGTAACATTATTATAAGGTATATTTGTTGTAAGTATCATTTGTAGTGCACATAGATAATAATAATATGAACGATTTCTATCAATTTAAATGCGTGTCGAAATGACACTTTTCCCGGGTCCGGAAGGTAACAAGGTACCGAACTTAGGGTGTTAAGCGCATAAAGGAATAATGGTCATATGGTCTAACGAATGGTGAATAGAAGAACTGCCGTAGTCAATGCTTATTGGAGGCCGTATTCACAGCATAACAGTGCATAACGTGGTCAGCGATGCGCGTCGATGCATCGCGATAGGAGCGCAACATGCTATGCTAATGAACCGTTGACTCGGATAAAACCTAATTTATGAACGTTGGCTGCGCGATCAGGCTATTACTGTGCACAATGCAATACTCAATAGTACACTTGTATTATAAATACTTTAATAAAATTACGTCAAGGGAATTAACTCGCACACATGCATTTACCTTTTAACCTCTTGTGACTAAGACTTACGTCTGCTTGTGACCACGGCCAGTGCAATCCGTCCGAAACGTCAAACCTTAAAAGGTAAATGAGTTCACGTTAATTCCCGCCACGTAATTTTATTATAATTATGCAACGCGATAGTTTAAAAGTTGAATGAATATCTGTTGACCTATAATTTTCAATTTAAACGGATGTCTTAGATCGTCTATTGAGCGACTGGTACACGCTACAGACAAAAGTCTAAAACATGCCTCATGCTTTTACCCTATATGCAATCATATAAATAAAAAGTGACAGGATCTTATAAAGGAACTGCGAATAAACAATGACCATGACCATAATATATTGTCAACATCAAACTCTGAAGCTGCTTCGAGTTTAATCAAGTATGCATTGTTACGTTTTAGTTAATTATTGTTTGTTATAAGGTATGGTGGGACGCATGTACATCTGTATAAAAGTAAAATCCCTAATAACTAATAAAGAGAAAAAGAAAGTGACGTTGCTCTTAACATTATTATATTGATAGCTTTCTGAATGTGCGTATAATAACAATTTCTTTTTTTTTTCTTTCTTTTTAAAAATTAAACATATAGAATAATTAAAGGTACAATAAAATATATGTAGATACATAGCATTACACGGTAGTATTAACAGTTAACGCTATGTTAACGAATGCTATCCAACAGTCACAAAAAACCAAATGAAATTCCCAACCGAAATTGAAAGCGTGGATTTTTTACGTTCGAGGTGGAGCCGTCTCATCAGACTACAGGCCCGGTATTCGGAATTCTAAAAACCCCTATCCAAAAGGACCGGAGGGACCGAAGTGGTCTTTAAAAAAGCAACAGATAATAATGTTTATATCTCATTAGTGTGAGAGAATTACGAGCCGGCGATAGCTTTGTGCTAGCTTAAATACGCGTATCAAACAAGATGAATTCGTTCATTCTTCTGACTGTGTTTGATACGCGTTAATGTGAGTGCACCCTTATTATATACCTAGCTAAAGTCCTAGCTATTTTCATTGCTAAATCAATTCAAAACGTTGTGACGAGTATTAATTATTATTAACATCAATTTGTGAGAGGACAAACCATTAATTGTAATCAATGCTCTTTAGTTCACAGTGGCTATAAAAAAATATTTGAACATCAATAAAACAGTTGCAACCGGTTGTAGATTACCCCTATCGCAACTTGCATTGACAAAACTCAGCCATTATACTAATCATCAAATAAATTATTACACCCTACGCGTACATAACCCCCCTAATATTTCTCTCGGGAATGGGAATCTTAAGAAGAATAATTATGTATGTTGACAATTGAACTCATCCTTTATTGCTATAACTTCAACTGGCAAGTTAGTAAATTTCGTCGTAAACAAGGGCAGAAATAACTCGCGGCGTTCCTTTTTGAATGGAGATTCGTACTCGCCTGGGGACATACATATTTATGTACTCACTTGTGAAGAACGAAGCCAATGATCAAATCACAAAAACGAGCATTCTTTTGAAACAATTTCGAATCGACCATTTTGGGAAAATTGTTTCTATGTAACATCAAGCGTTTTTTTCAGCACGGTGTGGACAGAACATGTGACTTAGCTACATGTTCATGTAATAGTTTTGAAACACAATTTTTGAAACAATAATAACCTGTGCAGAATATAGATATATCTCTACAAAATAGTTCGTTAGACTTTAGGTGAAGCGAACCTTGACTACAATAAGATTGATTCATTGAGGCGTTAGGGCTGAGCCGCCTAATTCTATATCAAGCCAAGTCGATCTATCCTCCCATTTACTGAATTATTTGGCTGCCATTTTTAAAGTAAATCGAATAAACCTGTCAATTCCAAATAGTACCCAAATCGTTTCTCGGTCGAAAATAATAGACACAGTTCATAACAATCATGAACAAATAATTAAATAGCCGAAAACTCTAATAATAGGCAAATCATAGACATACAAACAAATAGACACAGTCTTTAATTAATTAGGATGTGATTACATTGCTTGAACTTCTAAGCTTTGAAGTAAACCTTTGCTTCAAAAGGTTATTGACACTTAGTTCTTTGGAGACTTAATATTATCTAGCTTCTCGGAATAGAAAAACCCGGTAATTCATGCGATAAACGGAGTGGTACACACTAATTTAGGTCTTATTTGGATTTTTTCCATATTTTAGTTACTTATATTAAATACGTTGTAAAACGTCTAAAAATATTTAGTACGTTGTCTTGTAGACATCGTTATTAGCGATGAGACCACTGCTTTAACCTTTATTATTATTATTTTTTGTAATTAATTTGTGTAAATGTTAGTCCAAATTAAATAAAGTATATTCTATTCTATTCTAAAACAGTGCGATATATTATTTAATAACGTAATAATGTTGGGCTCAAGTAGTAAAACCTGTGGAACTTTCCAGAATCGGATCACAGATCTGGCTTGTATCCGATCCAATGGCTTTCTGTCAGATATTGCTTATCTGAATCGTAAACCACAACGAGCAAAGTTATAAAGCTTAAAACCCAAGCGAGTCGTTCATTGTTCAGAAATTTTGTGGTAAACGTACCATAAATTTTGTGCTCAGGACAAAGTTAGTGAATAATTTTCTGTGTCTCTGTTTATTATAAGCTGCATAAGTTGTTTGAGAGTCGTGGCTCATAATCAACTACACGAATGTATAACGCACTTCGAATGTGGACATAAATACAGTGGGTTATTCACTCACCTGTTATACATGCCAAAAATGTATACCTAACAATAAAACGTAGGTACTTCCAGAAAGATATTCCTGGAGAAATAAAAAATGTTTAGTACGTCTGCCGCTGAGAGTAATAAAATAAGGCAAGAATTATTGTTGGTATTAAAACAAAAACAAAATTAAGAAAAGTTTTCAGTCGAAAGAGGAAAGTAAATAAATAAAATACGCATGCAATAAAGACAACTTTCTTTGAACTAAGTAATTGAGACTTCTCTCAAATCCTTTGCCGACAGCTCTGCCTAACTCAGTTAGACCGGCTGGTCCGAGTTTTTACTTTTCTTTCAAAAAAGTTATTACACTTTTAGTGAGTGGTATAATTTTGCGTGGTCAAAGCGAACGAATTAATTAATCATAAAACTCATAGAAATTTCTTTTTTACACGAAGAATATTGCTTTAATTTTACGATCGCACTGAGCAGATGAAATACATATACATATACGGGTATTGTGTTTGAGCATTGCTGTATGTACCATGCGACCGTATGTACCAACGTATGATAAACATATTTTAGTAAAGGCGATTTCTCAAATACCTAAGCATGTCACTCACTTTACTTATGGCCAAATACTAAAATATCAATAAGTTTGAAACCGCCGTTAAGTCTCATGCTGTCTCGGTCACTTAAAGGTGTTTTGTAGCCACAGATAGACATTTAAAGTTAATTAGCGTTTTAGTATTCGGGGGTTAGTATAAGTATTTGTAACAAATTTTATTCCTTCATTAGAGCCTCTTGAATCTATATGTGAGGCCCTACGGGTACTTGCGTTGCATAAAATATGTTGAGGTAGCCAGCATGTATATCCTGTAGGTATTCAATTTAACTTTTAAAATTGATATCAAAGGAATTCTTCTTGAAATAAAAATCCCTGCTATATTGTGGCTGCGTTTTAAAAACAGGAAATATCACAGGAGCGAATTCTAGTCAGTACGGGACCAAAACCCCCAAGAGCAGAATTCCTTTTCCTAAAGTCTTGTATCAGTCAAGTCCAAAGCGTTGGAAATGTATGGTGTATGAACGTCGATATTTCAGTTTACTACGCAAAGTTGTGCAATTCTTTATTCTCTGATTTACACTCATATTTCATCGATGGCGGAAATAAAAATAGAATCGGTATATCTGAGAGGACAGGCAGCGCCCTACGTTTCCTTTTAATATCAATGTTTGGTTGTCGCTGACCCAGTGGCCTAGATACGCAAATTGTACATTTTTCTTAGTTGGAAGTTTTGGAAGTGCCATAAACAGGTACAGTAGACGAACAAAATCATTTTCTCATTTTTATTGAATCTGTTTAGTTTTATTTTTCCTGAAACTGCAGTCTATTACGATTACATTAAGAAGAGCACTCGTATATTTGACCAACTATGACAATGAGCCAAAAAGAAATGGTATTTGATTGTCAATCACAGTGAAATAAATGAAAATCTACGAGTTGTGACTGTATTTAATTAGAGGGTTAGTTGGAACTTCACGATACGAATAAATATATAATATCTGAGTGACAACTGCGCATACGTCTGCCGGTCCGGCTTCTCTCCAGGGAATTAATCTATCAGACAGTTGTTACCTGCATATACACACACCTACCTAGACATTCAAACAATGATGGATTGTATTGCACGCCCCTATATATACTCTTGTACTGATAAATTAACTCGGAGAACATATAAAATATTCATAAGTTTAAAATGGACCGCGTGCGTGATGTATTCTCATAATTTTAATAGGGTCAATTTATGCAAACAATTGAACATATACAATATGAACAAATGGGTTTCCCTGAGGGAATACCAGAAATCGCACAACGATAGAATTTAATCTCGGCGCAGGTAGATAAGTTTAACTAATTTCACGTCCTAGCATGCTTCTTTTTTAAGGTAAAATTTACCAAAAAAAGTTTTTTTTTTTCACCCGCTACGTACCAACTTAAAAGTAAAAATAAATAATTTCATATATTACGGGGTTATCGCACAGCATCTTAACTTTTTGTAAGTAGCATTTGAGGTTTAGTTAATTTTAAATCACCTGAAAATAATTGCAGTAATACATTTTAAAAATTTAAGATATCTGTTAGGTTTTTATCTCATATAATCTCTTTGGACATCCATTCAAATGGCTCGTACAATATTGTTGTTTTATTACTGTGCAACATTGCTCTTTAGAAGTAAAAAAAAATAAATTCAAGTGTTATCTATTGTGATAATTTCCTTTATCTAGAAATGACGATTTTGTTTTTAAACTTAGCCCATCGCGGTCCAATGCTGGACATAGGCATCTCCCAAGTTGTGCCAGGACACCTGGTCCTCCGGTCCTCGCCTTCCGCATCCAGTCCGACCCAGCTACCTTTTTTACGTCATCGGTCCATCTGGCTGCGGGGAGTCCTATACTACGTCAAGGACTCGGCTGCTCTTATCTACACATGACGATTACCTTTTTAAATATCTTTTAGAAACGTCCACAAATCATAAATCAGAAATCCTAATTACATATGAGATCTATAACATTTGCCACTCGTCTCTGGAACAAACTTAGAAACAACGAGAGGTATGAGGTATTTTTAGATGTTATTGCAGCATTTCTCCAGCATATGTTTCTTGCGAAGTTGGCATTATAATATCCAGATATAAACTAATAAACATACTATCGCAGTTTTACTTACTATTCTAAGAAATTAATTGCTGCCTTCAACTACAGTATTTCAGCCTTTATTAATCATCTTAGGAGATTAGACGATTCGAAGAACTAAAAGGCATCTTCTTCCAACCCTTATTGAATTAAAAATATCAAGATCTCTTACATTCGTGAGTAAAGTAAAGAAAAATTCCATTAGAATTTGTTAATCGAACACTTTATTTTGGGAAGTATCTCTTCTAATTAATTTCTATATCGTATTGAATCACAGCGAAATTCAAATTTACGTTTATTACACACCATGAATAAGACCCACATCCGCATTTGTTCTACATCCGCAGGGTGCTTTAGGATCAAATTCATACATAAATAACATTTAAAAAATCATGACCAACAAACATATGTGCGTCCAGAAGCATAAACGGTATTATATTATGATTGATTGTGTGGAACGCTGTACCAAGGCCGTAGGGGAGTAGGGGGAAGGTAAGGGGTGGGGGTGTTTGAGCTTTCTCACTACTGTTACTCAAATTACACTTGACTGTACTTTTATAGCAATATGTTATTCCAGAGATAGAAACAATTCATTCGTCCATTAATAAATGTTCATTGTTAAGCATGGTTCTGTTGTTTGTTCCTTTTTTTTCGTTTGTGACATAAATCAGTGTAGGTTCACATATTTATGCTTATTGTTAAAACAATTTATGAATCGAAATACTTTTCTAATAAATAATTGTTTTTGCGGCTTTGCTTGCAAAAAATTACTTTGAATCCATTCCAGTTCTTTTAAATTAAATCTCTTAATTTAATTATAAAAATATTTCGCATGTTTCGTGTATATATTATATTCTGACAGAATAGTACGAAAAATTATACAGTACAATATAACATATTTAAGTATTATTGGGCACTTGAAAAAACCAAGCAATCCCTGAAAGTCTGATAGGACACTAAATTTAATAATTATTATTAATTACGGTTTTTAGTTGAGGGAGTCAAGTCGGTTGAAGATGACAGGTAGACAATCAATTGCTAAATACTTATTACTTACGTATTACGTATTTGGCTGAATCCGTTGAGACTAGAAAACGATTGAACGACTGATAGAAGGCAGATAGGCATCAGACACTCATAATAAGGTTTAGCTTTGCAATAATTAATACAAAGAGATTGTAAACTATATTTGAACTTGCTTAACAGATTACAGTTGCTCGGTATATCTTTTAAATGGATGAAAAGGTTTAACACAAAAGTAAATTTGATTACCACTGACTAGTTTCATCAAAGAGCAGACGCTCTCAGTGCTTATGTAAGTAAATACAATATTAACACGTTCTACACCTTCCGGGGTTTATCCACACTTACGTTCTGTAGTGGGGCAGACGCACCCGGGTTGGTAGCCTCTTGTATTTTAGATTGAAATTCTCAAAACGACCTCAACGTGTTGATCCTCTATCCCTACGTAAGCCGAAAGGACCAAGTAATAATAATAAAGCTACAGCCTACCATCTATGAAAACATTGATATTAAAACTGACTTTATTTCAAATATTTAAGGTCTATTTTTGTAGAACATTAATTCAACGTGCATTGTAGCAAACACTAATATGTTACCGTAATTCAATTTCATTTTAAATATAATTGAATAACATAGTTAAATTGATACAGACATTTTGTGTTTGACGTGGACTGACATGTTAGATCACAACTTTAAACATCTAACTAGATAAATAAACCAAATTTTAATGAAACGCAAATTGATAGAATTTTCAGTATTCGGCCTTCAGTAAAACTAAAACACACAACTGAAGACAAAAGGTGATCGAGAATTCACTGAACATTATCCCGTTCAAGTGTTCTATATCAATTAGACTTGTCAAACAACTTCGTCAGGAATATTTAAAATGATTATAACACGCGATTTTATCCATTCACAGAGGTATTTTAATGACCTGTTTCAACCAAAAAGCCAGTATTAAAATCGAGCAATAACGAAGAGATAAAAAATTACGTTTGTTGTATAATATGAGCCCCCTTAAATATTTATTGTATTCTGTTTTTTTTTTTTATTTATTGATAAAGCGGACACAAAAATACATCATCTGGTTTACTTTTTTGGTTTACTGGTCTCGTCTTTTCGTCTTCGGTTGTTAGTCTTTTGATTAACCAATCACAGCACTTGACATGAGATTTGTCTGATGATCAAAAATTTTTTGTGTATATCTGTTCTTATAACATTCATATTTATGTCACAGCCATCGAAATATCGCTGAAATCATCTTTAAGTCCTGCTACCTGCCTACCCATTTGTAGTCGCTACACTACACAGGCAGTTGTTGTAGTTAGCTTTCAGTGCCTGCTGAATACCAAAACTTATAAAAAATCTGCAAAGGCGTTGAAAGGTCGGGAACTATACTTTTTTAGCACATAGGTCTGCACTTTCTTTTAGATAGACGAAACGTAACTGACTGAGAAAAACATAGAAAGAAAATGTACGTAAATCTCTCTTTCCATCTTCACTAATTTGTATCTCCCTCTCAACTTCCGTTCGCCTCGCCCGATCACACTTTTAATAACAGACTTGTCACACATTCACTAGCATACTCCCCAAGTCAAGCGTGCTTAAAAAAGTTTTATTACAAGAAACCCTTTCAAAAACCGAAGGTCTGTGTCAATTATCTACACAATGACATAATTATATTATAGGTATACTACCCACCTTTCAATTGTGTCACAAGAAGGTACAACACGTTTGTATAGACAAGAATATTGTCATTCAGTCGGCGTCGCTAAATAAGTAAATTGTCACATGAACCAGATATCAGTCTTTCACTAATTCGTAGGCTCTATGTCGTTGATTAGGGCCGACATTTGCACACCCCTTGTTAGTTCACCTGTGAAACTGGTAATAATTAATTCCATACCCGTGTAAACCTTTACATAGAACTGTGCCTGTACTATGAGCGGTTAAAGGTTTGTGGCGTTGTGGAAGCGAGACGGCACTATACTACGCGTAGCAGCATCTCGCTCTAACTGTTGTATCAGATGGCATAGTGAGCGCGCTGTTTACCCGAACATTATACAGTAACACAACACATTACCTACCCTATTTTAATGTAACGGTGATACACATAAGCGGTAGTTGTTACGGGTCGTGCGTATCTATTGTAAATAAATTTTAGCCTTTAAACTTTGTTAATAGCTGTCCCGTACTTAAATGACCTGTTACCGTTGAGATTTTATCAAAATACAAGATTAAAATTATTTAGTCATGTATATGACGCCGTATTTTTTTTTTACGAAGTTTACCTACTAGTAACGTGGGTCGCACATTTGTAGTATTCTTGTCAACCTCTCTTGATAAGCTACGTGTGGTTTACGAGTTGTGCTACGAGTGGGTTCACGTCGGTAGATCAATGGGTGGGATTCGAACCCGCGATCACTTGATGTCCGATGACCTAGCCTTTAGGCTACCGCCGCTTGTGAATCTTTAGTACTTAATCTTGTGGACTAATAAGAGCGGGCTCAATTTCACTATCCATTCGAAAATATAATTTGGAAAACGCTAGACAGAAGATAATTATGATAGACAGAACGAAATTATGTTGTCGCTTATAGTTTGAGAATCTCTAAATAAGTTAGTAGTACGACCTCATAATAAATAACGTTTACATACGCGTTACAGTTACGAGATTTATAAGCTTTTGTCAGCAACTTCGACCGTGTACGACTTGTATTTCCACGGGAACTATACGTCCTTTCTGTGGTGTCAAACAATCTACAACTAAAATTTCAGTTTAAAATTTGAAATATTAGAAATACAACTTTACACCTTCAGGCTTGTAGAAATATAAGTTGTGACGAATAGTGATGAAATAAAAACTTTGTTTGACGGAAATAATTTCTCCAAATAAACGTAAAAGAACATCTTTAGTGGTGCGTTCAAACCATAGTTAAGTCACTTAATATTCAAACAGCACACGTTCGCCGCGTGGCAAACGGAAAAATCCAATTAACTTCATACGAAGAGTTCGAGCCAAACTCGCCGCCTCCACTCTCACGGCACTCCACGCCACTCACACTAACGACTATTTTTCAATAACATTAATGGAATAACCTCTACCTCATTACGCAGACAAATGAAAGTTCCCTATCAAACATCCATTTCCTTTTGATACCTACTTTCATATTACCTACGTAATAAGTTTTCTTTGTGCTTTTCTTTCCGTGAAAAAACCTAAATAATTCACGATTTTCCTTACTTTTGCAAACTGCGATATTAATGTATTCAAGTTAAATAAAGAGAAAGTAGTGAAATTAGAGGAATTCTGTTGTAAAGGACAAATATATTTCAATTGTGACGGAGCCATGTGGGAATTACGGGCCGGAGGCTACCGGGAACATTGAATAAAAAATAGGGGAACAACGTTCTATGGACGCCTTAAATCTAATTTAAATAAACGAATTATTAGGGCAAATAAAATTACATTTTTATTTTTGTCTTTTTCATCATTGTGTAAATAGCCATCAAAAGTACAACACATTTCCGCGTATTTAAAATTTGTGGCGATAATTTTCGATTTCTGCACAATATTTGGGAATAGTCTCTTCATATAGGATCGAAGCACCGTTTTCATAAAGACTGTCAAAGTAAGTGTGTATGGTTTTTATTGCTAAGTGTGAAAGCTGTTTTATGTACCTGCAACTAAAACTAAAAGTCACAGGATTCACTGGCAAATATTTTCCAGCAGTAGGTACTGATTTTTTTCTGCAAATAACGGTCAAATTCACCGTTCATATACTTCGTTATGTTATACACTATGTATTATATACGTTATATTATACATTCGTGTATGTATGTGAGTACCTTGAGGACAAGTTCAAACTAAAAAAAAGTGTTGTATTGTCGTTGATCTCATCCTGATCTTATCTTGAATTCAACCTCATGTAATGGTAAATCGTAAATTAACCAGACCAAAGATAGGGTTGTTGTGCATATCAATTCATTGATACCTATTTGGCGGCTGGTACGGCACGTGAATATTTCATATCGATATAATCAACGCGTCCTGAGGCATTTGCCAGTAATTTAGTGACAATGGTCTATTTAACCGTTGATAATAGTAATTTAATGTGAATTGTTATGTGATTTAGCGTAACAATGTGTTTGATGATGTATTTACACAACTTGACTTAACCAAAAGCTTTACTTGGAAGTGGGTAAAGGTTAATTAGTTTTGAAAACAGTAAACATTATGACGTCATTCGAACAGATAGGAACTATGGCGTTTGTGATTAGTATACATATACTTATTCCTACGTGTAACATGAGTTTCAAAAACTCATTGGTCTTAGACAAACACAATTTCAGGAGCTATTTGTACACGTCTCTAAAAACGAAGAAATTATTCAGCGTATCATTCTTGTTCTGATTTATTTCGTTTTTACAAGACTCGAGATAACAAGCGTAAGAAACAATAGGTACAATAGTATCATGTGTCATTCTGCTCACGTCAGCGTTCTCGGCAAAATTGCATTTGTCATGCGAGTTTTGCCGACACTATCGAGAAACACGCGCGAATATTTTTGCTTATTGGTGTAACTTGCAATGTGAGATATTATTTTACGTTAAAAATTTGTTACTTCCTGCAGTGTATAAGTATCTAAGTGAGTTGTAATAAACCATTCAAGGCCCACAGGTCTTTTATTATCGTCTTACCGCAACCCTGGCTGGAGACACGATTCTAAACTTTAGATTCGGCATTGGTAAGTATAAATCACCACAATCCACATGAAATGAAACGTCCGAATACATTTTTAAGGAAATTGTATGCCAGCAGTGTCGTGGTGGCCTTTCGGTTCAATGAATGGATTCGCATGCTCATGGTTGCAGGTTCGAACCCAAGCAAGTAACAACGTGACTTTTTTAAAGTTATATGTGCTTTCTTAATCATTCTAACTGGACAAACGATGAAGGAAAACATCGTGAGGAAACCTGGATTCCAAAAATTTTAATCTGAAATCGCCAACCAGCAATGAGCAAGCGTGGTGATCAATGCAAATTCCTTCTCTATTTGGGAAGACGCCTGTGCCCAGCAGTGGGACGTTTTATATAAGGCAGAAATGGTTAGGGTTGGCTTCGTGTAATCAGATTTGTGACCTATCCGGTATTATCAAGCTTTGCAAAGTCGGTGCTTAACTACGGACTACACCCCACGTCCCTTGCATGTTTCCATGGTGACACGAAGCTTGTAAATACTCGAAAGGGTCTCCACTCTAGCAATCTATTAGACGATCCAAAAAGGACCGCGTCACGGTACCAGTTGCGCTGGGGTGGCATTTCTTTGTGCCAATTTAATTTCGGTCTTCAATTATTTGAATTTATACTCAAATCCGTATGAGACAAACTTCTCAGAAACTTATGTTTAATTTTTGAAAAATAAAAATATTAAGTTTATATACTAAAACCCGACTACAACAAAAAGTGATCTAAAAAGTACGAAACAAGAAAATATTTCACACAGAAATCAAGACATAGGTACAAAATGGTCAAGATAAAGCCGTGGTTGCATGCCAACATAATTCATGTTCATCGCATCCATATGGAATACATGCATGCAATCACTACTTACCTTAAACAACTTAAACTTTAATTTTTTATCTAAACCATTATGGAGTTTATAAGTCACAACTAAATATTATACATTTGAAAGGTACTTATTCGCACGGTATGCTTGTCTTCATTTTTTTTATCTTGTTTTTTTTGTTTGCCAGAGGGCGCCACATTAGATTTGGTGACACGTCATATAGCCTTTAACCAGCGGACAATCAAGACGCTTCTAACGATACCTCATTAGTTAGTTCTGAGAACTAGTTTAGGAGTTATGAGCGAACAGATGAACATACATACATATAATAGATACATATATACATAGCCTGTCAGCCTGTGCTTTGCCGTAGTCAGGTAAAAAAAGGAAACTTTCTAGTTTGGTTATATAATATATTTTGAACTAATGCAATTGGGAAGTACTTAAAAAACTAAAAATAGTCCTCATGCCTACATAATATTGTTTTGGTTAAGTTATTATCGGGAGAAAATTTTATTTTATAAACATTTGAATTCTAACATATAATTTTGTAGCTAGGAAACTTAGTTCTAAAGGTTAGGTTTTGTTTATCTTTTAGATATTCCGACTTGCGCTTGCAATACCGCGATATGGTACTTATAATGTAACGATAACAATCACTGTTCTGTTGCTTTGCTATAACGACTATATTATCCTGCAACTTAGTAGCACTCAAATTTATAGAGGAATGCTAGAGTATATATGTCTCGTTAGCAGCGCTCAATTTACAGATATTTAGATTCTTACGAATTATCTCAGTTTTTTATACCTGAGTAGCTCAGAATCATCATAACCAATTCAAAATTAATTCATTTTTATTTCATCTTTTCCATATTTAGGAACCCATTAACAATAGTTAAAGTACATAAAACGAAATTCGTTCAATGTCACTTACCCTTAGAAAGCACGTTCTTATTAATATGCTAAAGTTAATTATTTGATTCGAGTCAAGGTCTACGACTGTTTTTTTTTGTTAGAAATCAAATCGGTTTGTTCTATTTACAAACATTTTGACCCATGTATTTCAGGCATTAGGTACTCAATCTGTGTGTAAGATTATAAGTTGATGTTATACGAGAAGAAAAGAAAATATGATAAATTACATGATGGTACACTCCCATTGAAATCTTGATGGGTACATAATAATATGGTTAACAAGGGATTTAACAAATTTTAAATTACTTGTATTATGAAATGCAATAATCATTCCTGTAAGTAAAGCCGCTGGAGTTGATATTTCCTAACTGGCTATCCTGAGAAGAAATGTCGAAATAAAGCCAGGGGTAGGTATAGTATTTTTTCTTGTTATAACTACCTCGGTTACTACTCGTTCAGTTCCAATATTTTTACACAGAGAAAAATAAACAAAACGAGCGGTTCACATCAAGTTGGAATCGTTCAAACGGCTTCAGAGCCAATCAAGAATTAAAAAAACCGAATCAAGTTTCAAACCGACTTTCACAGCTTTGCCAATTTTTTAGCGTAGGTACCTACCGCGTAAAGCCTTTTTTTATTACAGTACTAACAATCTGATAAATAAAACAAATGAACTGTTTTAAGTTGTTATAAGTATCCTTCGTAAAATGAATGTTATGCAATTAAAATTGTAATTTGCTGTTATTAGACATATTTCAATAAAACAATGCCAATCCCTCTCTGTTTCGATGGTAATTGTCACCTTTACATTCGTACATTTATTGATTGGACATGGCTTTTACTACGATAAGCTTATTTGAGTTGGACGCTGGATGGGGTCATGCGACCTGTCATTTGCAAAGGGATTTTCACCCTTTAACGTTTCACCCACAAATGTATCACCATCGATCGCCCGCACCGCACGAATCAAGCTTGGTATCCCACACCGAGGTATACTTGTTTTTAAGAATTCTTTGTAAACATAAATGTAAAGATTCGTTTCGAATTTCATGTAGTCTTTTAGTCTAAAAATATTTAATCGAATATTCAAATACACCTTTAAAATTCCTAAATTGCTGGTAATGTAATATAAATTATTTGTATACAGGATTATTTTTGATGGAGTGAATAAAACAGAACAACTTTTCTTAAGAACAGATCGAAATCTTAAAATTGAAAATCAGCTTCTCATACAAACATAAGTCACGTGACCTGTCACTTAGTATGAAAATTTCATTTTCATACAAAGAACGCGTTATAAATTAATGTTAAATATAGTTGCTTTTTCTCTGGCCAGTTATTCCTTCAAAAACTTATAATCTCTCATCATATATCTCATCATATATATCTCTATCATTAATATTTTTAAATACACAAACACGTTTGTAACTTTGATGTAGGTATCTATATGTGTACATATTATCCGAATTCTATGTATAAAATACCTTGGTGGTATTAAAACACAACAAAGAGCACTAAATCATCTATTCAAAGCGAAAAGGCGTTTACTAGGCAGAGTGCGGTATAAATTGTGAGCAAATATTTAAGGCTTGGACTTATCGAAAATATTTCCGGTCATTGAAGCGAAAGGCAATGAAACATCATTGTGTAGTTCACATTTACCGTCATTACCTTACCCCTGCAGCGGGTTCTTTTCATCAAATTCATGGTTAAATGTACTGTGGTTAACCAGTGCAGATAAAGATAAAAGTAATCATTTATGATCAGGTAACTACAGCCCCGCTGTAAAAATATACATATAAAAACACAGAGCAGATATAAATTAAATTTTGTTATATTAAAATTTCCCATAAACGCAAATATTTTGCTCTACCTATTGGAGTCATAAGTAGGCGTTCATTCGCTTCAAGAAAGTACAATAAATAGTAAAAATAAATTTTAATCGTAGGTATTATCAGCTCTTTATACGCTTCAAACATATTCAAGTTGTATAAGTGATTTTCATCTTATGTCTCGGCTATTGTTGTAGACGTCGCATTCATTGTAACAGTATGTCTGTTCCTGGCATGAAATAGGGTTCGGCCTATTGGGGCGATTAGCCAGCATGTGCCCGGGCTGAGGGCTCAGGGCTCAGACAAATCCTTTATCTCGAAACGGCAGCACCCACCCCCGCTTTTATTATCATCGCTTTAAATTAAATCAGAAATTGAAGACTTCAACGAATCAATTTTATGAGTTCTGAAGAGTCGCGCAAATGGGATTCTGTTTGTGAATTGATTTGATTGGGTGTCACACACAATCGAATCAATCCACGTATTTTACTTTTATCCAGATGCATCAAAATGCTATTTTTATATGAAATTATGAATCCCAATCAAAATCAATGCGCAATATTTTTTTTATAAACTCTAATTTAAAATAAAGATATGTTTGGTAAATTGTTAAGAATATTTTAGATCCCACTGATGGGCAAGTTCCTCCCCTTTTAGTCTTACTAACCTCTATCAGCAGGATCTTAAATAAGCTATTAAAAATGAGAATAAAACATACAAGAAACAATAACATGATTCTATTGTCATTGACTCCATTGAATGCTAAGATTCTATATGATCCGATATGGTAATAAACAGATTTTGCTTGCCGCAGATTCTGTATCCCCATACAGATTCTGCGTGCAATATTAAGCCTACGCAATGTAATGAAGCGCACTGTGTAACAGAATACCGACGTATAATGTTCATGTTATCATTATTCAAATGATGTTACTTCAGGACCGTAACTCATCCATGGAAGTCCCTAAATAAATAAAGAATTGATAAACTTTCTCCAACTAAAAAACAAAAGGGGAAACGAAACATATTATGTTAGTTCATTTGCAACACAAATTTATAGTATCCTCCATACAACATCCCTTTATAATTATGATAACATTTATATTTCGTTGAGTCGCTGCTCTTCAGCGTACGTTTGCTTGAAACATGTTGAGTACGTCTGACGTCACAAATTCAAAACGCAAGATAGGATTATTACGAGTAGACTTATGAGCGTTTCTGCTACTTTTAGCATGTAAAATTTGTCCTTTATCTGTCTTAATTTAAATCTAAATGTTACTCCTTTAATATTTTACCTAGGAAATAATAATTGTAATTTTAATAGGCCATTTCATGAAAAAACAAAGTCTAGTCACCTGAAAGTATTAGCTTTATCGAAGCAATAAAAGAGCTTTTCTGAATCACAGTATCATCCAAACATAGACTCAAAGCAGCCCTTAAAGGTCCCGTAATTGAGTCCTAATAGGACATTATTACATTTTCTGTGCCTCTTCGTTAACATTTATCTGACAATAACAAACTTATATTTCACGATAAGCAATCCAAAAAGGCATATATTACTTAATTAGTTTATTGAATTAACACAAATAAATAAAGCAGATTAAATCACACTTACATAACAAAGAAAGTTTTTGAGTAAAATGGTGGGTTATACGAATTATTAATATTTATAAAAAATTAATACGAAAATACTAAATACGAAAAAAGTTAATTATCTTATAAACAGCGGGTAACACCACGGGGTGCAGCTAGTTCATTAATAAAGTTAAACCTGTTTTTTTACCCCCAAGTACTGGTAATATGAATCGATATTTCACAAAAATAAAAGAAGAATTTGCTATAGACAAATATAAGTACTGACAAAATATCTATCTGATCTGAGAGTATCAATAATAAGTTTCCCAGTACTTGCTATCTACCTTTATGTACCCTTGATTATATAGCAAGATAATGATTAAACATCACAACAATAATGCGGTTTATTAAAACTCCTATCAAATGTGTGAGTGAATAACTGAAATGAAATAGTCGCACGGCATCGTGGGTATTTCTTAATACACTCGGCTCGTAAAGAAAGAATCTCGTGAGGCATTATTACGTTTCCTCACTCCCGACACAGGGGTTCAACCGCTTTTGTTATGGCTAAAATTGTTTACACTAATGTTTTTAAACGTCACCATTTATCAACGACTGGGAGATCAATGACCTCGGTTCTTGTTTGCTTTGGTCTCGAGAATTCGCTGTTTGTTATTGTGTTCTTGTAATGAGAACGTTAAGATAGTCAAAATTTATTACTTAATGTATTAATCAGTTGTTTACGATACTTATTCATATTCATATTCATATTCTTTATTGCAATCCATAATGTACATTGATGGTGGAAAAGGAAATATAAAAGTCACATTAAGGACCCTGATGGGCACAGCAAGTAGAAGAGAGGAAGGCGTTTTATGTACATATATATACCTAGTAGGTATTAGTTAATGCAAAAGTAGATAGCGTTACACGATATTTATTTAAAATTACTTTACGGTTAAATGAAGCGGCGTCAGACTCACAAGGTTGTCAATTCGAATCCCACTCATTGCAAACCCGACGTGACACAAGCATTTAACTTAGCACGAGAGGTTAACAAGAATTATAAAAAAAATGTTTATCGTTAAAAAGTACGAGTCTTAGAAGGGTACAAAAAGTGTAGGCTCTGAATAAGGGTCCATTGCATCGGTCTTCTTAGTTTAGATATACGACGTAGAGTGACTAAAAATAGTTATTCAGAACGTTATAACTTCGATTATACATGATGGGAGCGAGCTTCATAGAACATTTTTACATAAAAAATTAAGTCTCTCTAAAATTCTGTAATATAAAGTTTTATGACTTATCACTGAGATTATTAAATTCATTTCCATACTGCAAGTCAGCATTACCCCGTCATCACGTCACCCCTGCTTCTGTACCTCCACCGCTAACAATGATAAAAACAAGAATTGTGTAATAAAAGGCGAGTTATAAAAACGGGAGAACGGATTTTTAACAACGAGAAATAAAAAATGAAAGAAAAAGAAGGATTAATTACCGTTTTAATTTGAGAATTTATAAAAGAGAAATAAAAATATTTTCATTTTATTTATTTTATTGAAAAATGCGACCGAAAAATACAACCTAGGTGTTGTGAAGTGATATAATTGCGCTCATTAAAAAACAACTAAAAATCTGTAAAATATAAATCTGTTTCGATTTAACGTTAAAAAAAAAGTTGTTGGTTTTCTGTGTGCCTAGCACATAGTTCATATAAAACTACGCAAATATTAAATTCATAAATGTACTTTTATAGTACCTCTTATCAATCTATACGTTAAAATTTTATACTTCGATGAAAATAAAGCAAATATACTGACTATGGTCCCATTAATGGCTATACACGACCTAAATCACGCGAGACAAGTAAGTTTTGAGACAGTGCCAATTTCGGTCTCTATATTTTTAAAAATAGTCGATAAATGCTTGGGTATGACGAATAATACGGAAGAGGAAAGCTCCAAAAGTATTCCTTTATGGCTTTCTTGGTAGAGAACCTAAATATCTAACTTTAAATCAAGGCCAGTGGGAAATGTTGGTTTACGATATCCTTTTTTTCAATTTCCACGAAAATCCTATTTGCTATAAGAGATCTTTGGAAGCCTTTGTGTATAGAGTTAAGATATCTCGACTGGAAATAGCTATACATGTACGTGTTATATAATTTAGCAGATTTCTTGGTGAAGGGTACATTTAAGCTTGAATCATGTCATTGTTAACTCGGTATGATGAAATATTCCGTATAACATGTCTCAGGGAGTTAAGGAAAAACTTTATACGATTTTTATTCACATCAGGCACAATAGATCGTCAAATCCCTTTAAACTCATTTTTATGGTAAAAATACCTTTTAATTTATCGTTTGAATTATAACAAAAGAAAAACGAAAAATTATTGAATCTTTACATTAAAAGTGGTGTTCAATCGGACTCTTACTGCGGATCCGTTCTGAAGTAGTCGGAAATTGTTTTAGCGTAGATGAAGTTTGCGACGGCAAAATATTCGATATTAAATGTAGATTTATCTGCAATTTCATGAACCTTATTTTAGTAGGTATATGTAGACTACAATAGGAATCCGCAGTAAGTATTATTCCCCAAAAAAATAACTTCGAACCATAATAATGTGATATTTCATTTAGTTTTTGAAATTTCAATGCTTAATGAGTTCTTTATTGCGAATTCAACTTCTGTTAGAGACTAGCAGCAGATCTTAATATTAATAGAAAGAAGGTGATATCAGAAAGAACAGCTGTGTCCCGCTAGCAGCGACCGCAATCACTAACCTGTCTACTGTTTGTCACGTCAATTGTAGACTACAATGAGGAAACGTCTTTATTAGCTTAACAGGTGGGTTGGATCCTAAAAAAACTAACTAGGTAACCAGGTAGGAAATTAGGTACCATCTTTGAAAATAACATTAAAATACAAATAGCAATAATCCATAATTTACTAATATTATAAAGCTAAAGATGGTTTGCGGAAGCGCAAAGGGAAGCGCTAATATTAAGAACTGCTACTACTTCTATATAGAAAAGAAATAACATTGAATAACATTCGCAGCTGCGCGCTATCGAAATAAAGGAGCCACATATTTTGGTTCCAATCACAGGAAACCTGGCAACATAACTATAGTATGGCCATAGAACGAGGAACAGGCTAGGCGCAAACAATGATGTAAAATAATACGAAACTCTCGGAACACACGGAGGTGCCCACCCCGTTACTCTCGAGCTCGATTTAAAGGTACAGGCAACGAAGTAAATCATTCGACATTATAATACCGGCCTATAAACTTCCCACTACTGGGCACAGGCTTCTTCCCATATAGAGAAGGAATGAGCATTGATCACCACGCTTGCTCGTTGCGGATTTGCGATTTCAGATTCCAATTCTTTGGAATTCTCACGATGTTTTCCTTCACCGTTTGTCAATGATGTCTTAGAATGATTAAGAAAGTTTGAAAAATCACATTGGGACTTTCCTGGGTTCGAACCTGCAATCATGTGCATGTGAATCCAGTCATTGAACCGCTAGGCCACCTCGACGACCGTTGGAATTAATTATTATTACTGTTTAAATAATATTTCTCACTTTTAGTTGTTTAATGTCCTTATAATAATATTAGATACTTGGTTGTCTACATAAAATACTATTTTGTAATGTTTACAGTTTTATATTTTAGTTTATATACTAAAAAAAATCTAAATTCAATGTACAAGATATTTTGATTGTAGGTCGTGCCAGTTTAAAATAAATCGAATCAAAACGCCGATTTATAAGACTACATAGTTACATAACAAAGTTGTTATAAACTCAAAGATAAATTGTATACGTAAGTACGGTTATATTGCTGCTAATAAGAACATTGTCGTCGTAAATATCTAGCGAATAAACGGCCCCACGTCGGTACCGAGCATTCGGTTTGCATGTAATTAAAACTTGCACAATTAAACACTGTGGAGAAGGAAAACACGGGAAAATTGAGATAAGATTAATTTTCTGACTAGTGCCTCGGAGGAGTTTGTAAGCTAAGTTTGTGAGATAGCCACGCCGAATGACTGTGGGCACTGTCCGTGAACTGCGGCTCTGTTATAATTCGATAATTACTTAAAGTTGTACAGCGGGAATATGTAAAGACGTGCTTTGTCTGAGCTACGTAATAAGGGAAGAAACGAAGTTTGACTACGTAGGGGCTTTATGTGGGTACTAATCTCCAGCTCAGCTTACATAGCGTTCCCTCCATTTGATTTTAATAACTTGTGAAGTATAATGAGCATATTATATGAAATTCTCTCTTTATTACATTCTCCCAGGAGGAAATGTTCATAACAAATAATGTATAAGTCATCAAGTTGGAAAATACCTTCCTTTGCTTTAATTACTTTAAGTGGAGGAAGGAACGTTGTTATTCTTAACCAAAGCAACACTCGAACGTTGTTGATTAATTATATAAAGAGTATTTAGAAACACAATCACGTCTGACATTGTGTGTAATTAAAGGGACAGTTTGCAAGAGAAATAATGAAAGCCGCCGTCGAATAGCTCGTTAGTGTGGTCGGAATGAGGTCAAGGCGAGATTCCTTTCAAGAAGTGAAATGTCAGCGGGGCTGTCTCAAAGGTGTGAGAGAATATAATATGGGGCGACTATTCTAAATGAGACGACTACCAATTTCTTTCAGATTATAATTATTATTCGCTGTAGAAGTGCTATATTTTGTAAACCTAATTAGTATCTTATGTAAAGTTGGCTAATTTGTATCTTAGCTGTTCTTAAGCATAATTAATACAATATGTTAGTTAGAACGGATATCTAATTAAGCAAATACAACAATTTAATGAACACATAGCGGGGTCATGGGCCGCCTCCTACTTGTTTATTTATTACTTTATTACCCCACTCAACGTGGAGTGGCGGGAACAGCCACAATGTGACCCCGCACTGATTGAATATTAAACATACCTGTACAGTTCCTATGCTTTATTCTTTTAAGGTTTTATATAATAAAATTGCCAAATTACGCCAATTCTTATTTTAACATCTGAAAAAAGAACGGTAAATTATTAATGATTTTAGACACTAGTTTTAGATGGCACATTACTCGAAAAATCCACTATACAAAATTTATTAAAGATTCATTAATTATATGTAATTATGAAGTAGGACTTAGCTGAATTACTCTTAAACGTTAACTTTCAAGCTATTATACACTTTCCAAACTCCTACAATAACACTAACTAACACTAATGTAGAAAGAAGAAAGAGTAAAAAACTCCCATCACTAATTCTTGTTCCCTTGCTGTAGCGAGACATAGCGCGATATGTCCGTGTGATATGTCTACATTTAGTAATACGTATATTACATTAAAGAAAGAATGAAGCAACACTATGATTTATTACAAACTTAATAATTAAATGTATACCAAAATCTGACCAGAATTTAAAACTTTTAGAAAATATATAATTTAACAAAAAAAAATGGCGGACGGATTTTTGTCATAAATATAAACTAAAATTGTTTATTCGTGATAACGAAACTAAAATTAACGAGTGTCTCCAAAAAAAAGCTTATGAAAACGTGTAGGCAAATTAAATACTCTCTCTAAATAAATATACTTTCTCTTAGTTTGTTGAGTAAGTCTCAGGAAGTTTACTTCGAAGCAGTTGCGAAAGTTCTTGATCCGAAACATTAATAACCTTTTTACTGCTCTCCATGAAACTACTTTTTACGACAATTATATAACAAGTATGAATAATAGTCTCATTTAATTACCTACTTATTTTCATGACAATATTTTTGCAATTTCAAGTATTTTAGAGTTTAAGTTTATTTATTATTTTTATGTTGATTTCCGTTATTGTGCGCACTCTTTTGTGTCAATAAATGTTTTTTTTTATTTATTTCCTTCTATTAGTTAAAGCAGAAAAAAGCACGTTGCGATGCAACTTTTATTATTGAAAATCAATATAGTCAACTTGGATATACCATAATATCAATAATATTTTTTATTCGAAACAGAAAACAAAACAAAAACTGTTCAAAAGAGTTTTTGAACTGTTAAAAAAACACTATAATTTAAAGTTAAACCACTGTGTTACTGGCGCCACTCAGTGGTTTAGTGCTGGGTTTTTTGCTTCATAGTTAGTTAGTTTTACTGACCTTTTGTTTATGTGAAATGAATGTATTCATACAAGAATAAAGGAACTGCTATTTACATTATCAAAATCATTTAATTAATGTGTAATATTTTTTTTATAACAAACCGCCTGCTTACGTAATTATCAAATCACGTTGCCCTTTTCAAAAAATCTACGTTTGCACGTTCAAGGAAAAGTCTTGACGTCAGTACAAAGTTTATTTAAAGTTCCTAAAGAAATCTCAACTGAAATCATACAATTCAACAAACACTTCAAAGGGAAGGGTATATTTAGCGGCCAGTCGCAGTTAAATATCCCTTGAGGGGTTCGAATGACGTCAGAGTACTGTCCGTCGGTTACAATTTATCAAGTAACCACCGCTAAAGTGTACCTTCCTCATCACGACAGGCGATCCGGGTGTATAGACTCAAATTAACACGGCAATCTTCTTACGTTCGGACCACACAGCCCGCCTAGCCCCGTAGATAGGTTAAACAAAGGAGTTTCAACCTTATGACTTTGGAATAGAGGTGAGGTCAAAGTCAAATAATTACTCCCGATGATCAGACTGATGTTCAATACATAAGTACTAAAATGTTACGTTGAAAGGACTTTAAAAATATTAGGATATGCATAGACAAAATAGTACCAATAGGCAACTAAACTCATAAGCACCTTATTTTTGAGTGTCATAGGGTATATTTTATGCTAGTATTTTATAAACCACTAACTAAGCCTAATTATTTCTGTTGTGAAAAGCTAACTTTAGGGTTTAAATCCTAATGTTGCAACGCTGCCAAGTTTTTGTACAGTAGTATCAAAAGCCTTGTCATTAATTTCATCCGTCACATAAAATCCTTCTGTGTTTAGTTGAGCGCGAAAAAAATATGTGTAGTGGAAACCTGTATGTTAAAAATTAACCACTTAGGTCCAGTTTTTTTAACCCGAATTAATTCACTTAATGGTTGTATATGCTAAATAATAGTTTCAAATGAGTTTGAGAATTAATTAATTAATCATTTTTTGCACTCAAAATTGATGAATGAACGCATTCTACCGAAGTTTAAAAATATTAGTTAGCATATTTAACCATTGGTTGAGGTAACTTGGGATCAAATACCTGGGCCTTAATAGTTATTTATACAGGATTAATTTAAAAGGAGTGCGTATATTCTACGAGGCAATCAAGTGCATAAAACTGAACAACTTTCCCCAAAGGAAGAGGTTGAAATCTTAAATTTGAAAATCATCTTTTCATACAAACATAAGTTACGTGACCTGACACTGTATTAAAATTTAATATTATATTTTAAGATTTCGACCTATGTTTCTTGGGGAAAGTTGCTTAGTTTCATGCACCTGATTACGTCCTTGAATATACTTTTAAATGAACCCTGTATAACGTGCAAAATATCTAAGTAACTACAATAATCAGCGTCTAATTCACTAGTCACTATAAGCCTTCTTCTGCCCAGTCCTATTTCTACTATGTTTGAGTCGGCTTCAGGTCTTACCGCATTCAGCTGAATACAGTATTTTACATACAGTGACTGGCTCTCTGACCTCCATACTCCATTTTACTGGGTGTATTATTATTAGTATCCCACAGTAACTTACATAATCGTGGAACTAAAACAGTTTAAAACTTAAAATACGTATTTCATCAATTGAAAAAAGCCTGTTTAGAAATTTACAATAAAGCAAAACTGAATATTTTTTGGGCAAGAGGAGCATAAACACAATTAATATTTTAAACATAATTCTGATTTCGTCTTACTAAGCAAATTTATCTTTCGCTGAATGATACTGTTATTTTAATATTTATTTATTTGTCAGCAAACAGTCAGCAAGTAAGGGTTCGATTGATTTGAAAATAAAATGTTTTCTCCTAAAACACCCAATTAAAATCAGCTTTGATGACTATCTACGAGGATCGCTGAAAACCCTTCTCATTAATGAGGTAAAAAATTCAAAATGGAACCCTTAGTGCTGTGTAAGCTTAACCAGGGTAATGAAATGTATTACTAGGGGCGATAATAAGTTAGCTGAAGTGGCTATTTAAATATAGCTACGTTTCATAATATTTTTTACTCAAGCGAGCGAAATTTATTAAAATAAAATACTTTGTAGAGACGCTTTTAATTTTATAAAGAGTTTTTTTCTAGGAAATGTTATAATAATGAATTTTATGCATAAAACAATTTTATAATTTTTAAAACAGGTCGGTGTAGAAAGAAAGAAATAACATATTTTTTTGACAAATCATCTACTACCACGATTAAGCCGTAGCGCGGGTGCTACGTCGTAGCAAACAAGTTTTACCAGTTTTCTTATTTTTTTCAATAAATATCTGTACTTATTTCGATAGCTTATCTTATAATATACAAATTTATTTTGTTTTAAGAGTAAATAAATAATTTCACCATAAGTGAGTGAGTTTACCATGATAACCAACTAAAGAAGAACAAGCAAATTTTACTATAAGCTTAACAATAAAACAGATGCTGTATATTTATTGGCAACTGTTGTTTGTAATATACGTTGGTATGGCGGCAGCTTTTATGTGATTACCTTCAATGAAAGGTGGGTGCCAGACTCATCAACAAATGAAACACGTTTGCGAACAACATGATAGTAAATCTTCGAACATCTACCTCACCTTGAACTAAGGCCGAGTTTATTGAGACTGCTTTATTTATTTTATTCATCTGTATTTATTTAGTTTAGATTGTTACCTAGCTTCCTGATCTGTACACGATAAATTTTATAGAACATCTGTAGAGTTTTTTTGTCCAAATTTCTCGTCACACTTTATCAAACTGACAAAATGTGGTGGACATTATTAATAACAATAAATATTCAAAAATAAATAAATAAGTTATAATCTTTCTAAACGCATGATAACTACAGTCCACACAATTTTAACAATCATTATATATATTTTTTTTAGTTTATATTTTGTAAGCAAGGAGAAACAACAACACAAACACGCGGTCACTCACACATTAGTTTATTTGTATGAAAGCGTAAAAGCTTTCATTAATTCTTTTAACTCATACTTAAAACCGTACCGCACCACCCCGTGGGAATTTTATTAATTTTCCGAGATAAAAAGAACTCTATCTCCACAATTACAAGGAAAGTAGAAACTAATTTAATAAAATTATAGTACTCCGACGCCAAAAACCACTAGATCGAAACTCGTTCCTCGTATAATCAATCACAAACACATAGTTACGGAATAGATTTATTTAATTTCTTCGTTGCCTTTGATTTGAAACTTGGGGAAGTTGTAAAGAGTGTAGGGTTCGCAGGGACGGATTAGGAGCTCTTTCAACGAGGCGGAGGTCTGATGGAAATTAAAGTTCTAATAGGCACGGCTTAGTTTGATTGTGCGGTAACCAAGAGTCTCGGGTTCGGATTAAGGCAGACAAGCTTCCACCGCAACGTAAATTTTCTCTTGGCACCCTGTGTCTTTTGGCTGGCTAACAAACACTGAGCTTTAGTCGCGAGATAGTTTAAGCTAGGATTCAGGTGTAACTTCACTTATTCTGTTGAAAGATAACGTTGGTAAAATTTAAAGGATTTTAGTCATCAAGGCTAGCTATAGATAGATTACATCTGCATAAAAAAATCTTCATACAAGTGCGTAGCTAAAAGTCTGGCAAAAAATGATGATGTGTGCATCGATTCGTCGTCGTCTACATATTTATTGCACTATTATATATATACACTACGTAAACCGCCATTAAACTTAAAATTAAGGATATGCTTACACTCGCGCTTGACCTTGATAACTGACAGTACGTTTGGACGTACCAACTGTGTTGATATGACACAGTTTATTCATGCACATACTCGGTTTCTAGGCGTTATAATTCTATGGCAACAGCTAAGAAGATCTACACCTTCAAATAATAATAATAATCTTGGGACAACTCACACACGGCCATCTGTTCCCAAACTAGGCAATCCTGTACTATGGCAACCAGACCGCTGATAAACAAACTTATATATTACTAAATACATACATATTATAGATAACGATCACCAAGACACAGAACAAATGATCGTGCTCATGACACAAAGATTTGTCCTAGGTGAGAATCGAACCCGCGACCTCCGGTTTAGCAGTCAGGGTCACTAACCAACAGGCCAGTCAAAAATGACTTTGAATCTATTTGAACTTTGAAATATATTTTTATTTTGCAGAGAGATATTCATTTTATTTATTGATCAATTCACTGTCAACTTTTTCACCTTTTGTATGTAGGTCACAGTCGATCTCGACGTAACTCGATAGGCAGTTGATGTGAATATAATGGTATTTAATATCCGGACTGTAGGAATTACAAATGATAAAATATTAATTTCTGCGCTTGGAAAAAGTAGCGACTTTATATTATTATGTAAAGGTAAATATACAGCATCAGATATTGCACTTGAAATTTTATACACACAATTAATTGGTTCATTTACACATACATACTTTTAAAACACACAAGTTTTCCTTTTAATTATTTTATAAAACTTAACAACGTTACTCGTGTGCCAGATAAATATCGATAAAAACCCCATCATGAAAACAACAATGTATAGTTGAGTGGACTCAAAGAATTGACCTTAAACGAGTGGCCACGCTTTTTAAAGTAGCAATCGGTGTCTGTTTCAGAACAAATTGTACATTCAGAGCTCCACTAATGAGATCGCAAGGAGGGGTTGAGTTGTGGCACAGGGGATGAAAGGGGGTGAGGCAGAGTTACGGGGGGAAGGACCGTGTCTCCAAGGACCATATTTTACGTTTAATTGACGCACAGCTGTCAGCTAATGAGTCCTGGATTTTTATAATAATGTTCAAATAAAATCTTTGGAAAAGAAACCAAAATTACCCACTGTTTTGGTGGTTTATGTGTTTACGTCTTTTTGTTTTTTATTTTCTTTTATTATTTTGTTTCATTATAGGTATTAAATGAGCAATACAACTTCCTAAATTCTAGATGACGGGACTGATGCGGTATAATCTAATTCAAGCGGCGGTATCCTAATGGCTAAGGCGTCGGACTTGCGATCATGTGGTTGCGGGTTTGAATCTCACACATTACACTACCGACTTGAACCCACTCGTAACATAAGCATCTTAGCTTAGCACGAGGGGTTAACAAGAATACTAGTAATGTGAGGCCCACATTGCAAATACTCTTTAAAAAAAATCTAAGAGTTTCTCAGATTTAAGGTATTAATTAGTAGTAAGCCAACTCTCAGACTTATAACAATTGAGGAGAATCAGTAATAAGTGATTCCTTAGCTAACTATTTACTTCTATGAGTACGGCAGTCACTAGTTAAATAAATGTAAAAATTACTACACAAAATTCAGTTCTCACTTGAAAAGTAAATAAAACTGTTGACAGTGTTGATTACTATTTGCTCTCATAACGTTAAAGTGCATAAATATTAATATTCTCATTGCGAAATATTCTCTTCGCGCCGTGTTATTTATATTTTAGTGGTGACTGAATTTTCATTGCAGTGATAATCCAGACAGTTTGAACATTTCCCGGCGCCAAACTATTGATATTTGATCTATCACAATTTGTAGTGCCTAGCACAGCTCGTGGCGGCTTCGCAACTAAATTGTATAATAGACCGTATTGGTATCTCGAAATACACATCTCTATGACGTATTCAATATCGTAATACATTGGTTAAAATGTTTGTATCGTGACGAAAATTCATTGTTTTTGGGAGATGATTTAAATTAAGTGATGTAATAATAATAACCTAAAATTTTCTTGACATGAAAAGGCGTGTAAGTACGATGAAGGGACAGATATGCGTAGTAAAATTCTTAGTAAAGGCTGGCGTATGAAATAAAAGATTTTCAGCCTCAGAATTTTGTCTTTTTAGATAAAGGTTTACTGAATAAAAATTTTTTTTATAGAATTTTCATAAGCTAAATAATTAAATGAGTGATTTTAGTGTTGTTATATAAATTAAGATTAATTAGGTACCATAATTACATTTTCTTATGTTCTTTACTTTTCAAACATAGGTTCCATCTGCTGCGGTTTCCAAACATACATAGGTTTTGAAAATGAGAATTTGAAAAACGTAAAAATACGCCACGCACTTGAAAATATTTTCATGGTACTAAAAATATTTTTTTTTAAAACACCTTGAAATAATGTTCATAGAAAAACAAATTTTCTTTTGATACAATTTCTTTTTATAGAGAGAACAGAAATCGTTGTGCTCCATGAATATGGTTTTGTTCCACACCCACTGCTTTTGAGTATTAAAAACGATATTTCGAGGTGTCTTTTTTATTTTTTTCTTTCTTTATATTTGGATTTTTGTTAAAGTCCGAAGTAATGAATGATGAAAGCATTTTGTATTTTTTTATAAGTATTTTTACATCACCTCGGCCTGTAAATGGAAAATGAACGCGTTTCGTACCTATATACTTTCACATTCTACAAAATATTACTCTATATACATAACAGCACTAAGTTCAAACCCTATAAATACTATGCCTCCATGCTATATGACTGTATTAGCTTCTTCATACTTCCATACAAAAAATTATCCTTATATGCTAGCTCCTAATACAAATCGAATAACCAAATATATATTTCTTTTTATAAAAAGATTAGGTACTAGCAATGTGGGTCACATATTAGTAGCATTCTTGTTAACCCCTCATGCTAAGCTTAATGCTTGTTTTATCAGTAAAGTTCATGTCGGCAGAGCAATGGGCGGGTTTCGAACCAGAAACCACATGATCGCAAGTCCGAAGCCCTATCCATTAAGCCACCGTCCGTCAAATATCATAAAGTGCTTTTAAATTTAAAATCCTCATAGATTAACGCACCAGGAAAAGGTTTTGTAATCTATAAATACAGAATGCTTACAATAATCTCAAAACGTCTCCAAATATTTTCTTTGTACAAACAAAAATACAAATTTTTGATCTCAATCTCTAACACCGTATATCCCAACAATGACAGTAATTTTCCTGAAAGCAAATTTCCTTTCTTTGTCAAAGATTAATTCCTATTCAATATAGGAAAAAGAAAAAAATCAAAACGTTTTTTATCATCATATTTTCGCAGATAATTGGATTCTAACAGACTATTTTGTGCCAAATATTTGTGCCGCTAGCTATTAGGCAAATTTGTATAGAGATATTGGACGTCACATTTTAATGAAGCTGAAATCGGAGGCTTATGACGCTTGTTGTTGAATGCGCTATATGAGTGCGCGTAGGGGACGTAATAAGTTTTATTTTTGCTTTGTTGTTCGGTTTGTTATAATATTATTCAAAGAGGAAGTCTGAGGAGGTTGCCAAGCAATTTGGCAGGGAACGCGGCGGCGCTTCTCAGATAGAGCGTTATTTACAGCGGCTATTGGAGCCGGGGTATATCGTAACTTCTGCTTAAATACCTTGTTACAGTCCTGCCCCAGCAACACATTCCGTCTTTTACTTCTTACATTAAAAAATTATACTATGATTTCCCGTTACGGGTTCAAGACGAACAGAATGAATGAGATAAATGTAATTTGCAGAATGCTGCGAATAACTTGCCTAATAACATATCCAATAAACATTCTGTTGCATAAAGAACACCATATAAAGGGGATAATTTATCGTGCCTTAAATAGGAGCCCGTAATTTGTAGTCAACAATGGCCCCCTGGCGCGTCTGCATATCTATAAGTTATCCACCGTTACAACTGCTTCCCTGCTTTCTTATTTTATTTGTATTGCAGTCTATGTACTTGTTTTATGTGTTGTTGTTATAAGTGTAGTTTGAATATCCAAGGGACGAGCACAAAATAATAATAATAATAACAAAAGAGATATAAAATGTAACTTTGACAATTTATAATAATCAAGTAACGTGTGGGTTGAGGTTAGGTAAAAATAATTTATATAACCTATAACTAATAAAATGATTTAAATATCATTTTAGTACATTTTTTTTTACCTGCTTAATGAGTGAATTTGCAAGAATCACATTGCATATAATATGTTTTAAATATGAAGGTGACCATACTGTCGCATTAGGTATAACCTGTAATAATAGGTTGTTGAGAGAAAAAAAAAATATTTAATCAAGTATAGATGTGCAAAATAAGGGTTTCATGTATAAATGTAGGCCGTATCGTATAATAAAGTTTAGGCTAAGCTGTGCTCACCACGATGAGTTTGTGGATGGTTGACCATTTTGTAAACATACCGAAATCCAACCGTTTGGGAGGCGTTTGGTCCCGACTGTCATACTTCGATCTTTGACAGTCAATATAATTCTGACAACCAGTTTTACTATGAGTGTTACCCAGTAAAATGGGTTGTGGAGTTCAGATAGTCGCTCCATGAAAAAACGGTATTCAGCTAAATCGTGCAAGATTGGACCCGATCCCAAGGTAGCTTGGAAAAAAGTTAGAAGATGATATATGTGCTACATAATTATATAAAGCTTAATGAAAATTAAATGAACAAATTACAATTCAACGAACAAAGTGTAAATAACGCATATCTTAGTGTACACAATAACTCTTTTTAGCATACATTAACTTACACAAATGAACTAAATTCATTTACATTGTTTGTTCAGTCTTAGTGGTTATTTTACTTAACTTTTCACTACGACGACTAAGTTCGTTGACACATGGGTACAGTCGTCTGTGCATTGTAAAAAGTTTTACAAAGAGTTGAGATTTATTTTATCTGAATTATGATTACTTTGCGACGAAGGAAAAAGTCTTTACACTACATCTAAGAAACATTACCCAACAAATGTCAACCGGTGATTTGTTTAATCAAATTATTTTTAGTTGACTTTTGAAAGTACATAAATTCAATTATATTTTGTACTCACTGATTTAAAACAAAAACGAATATTTTTTTCTCTGAAATACTTATTGTATTCCAAATATCAGTGAAATCTGTAAGAGCAAATAAAATACTTAATTAATAGGAATGTTTTAAAAATAAATAAGTGGTAGTTACTTTCATAATTATAATCGTACTGACATTTATAAAAATAAATTAAAACTTTGTTTAACTTCCCGAACATAGGAAGGCTCTCGTAGCCAATTTAATTGGATCGGACCGCGGCAAAGTTTGCAGAAAACACCGCATTTTCAGTCTCTACTTAAATTTGTTACTAACATTGTAATAATAATATAATGTTGCTAATAAACCTTCAAAAGATATGTGAGCTAATGTCTCGTTATGTATTCATAACAAGCATTGTGTCGAGAAGCTACAATGTTGATTCTATTTGGTTGCGGAAACGAAAGCTTGTCTGCCAGGATCCGTTGTTTTATGCCACTGCGGGCATAACCCCGTCTTATACGAGTATGTGTACCGAGAACAACCGTATGTTACTCAAGCTTTATTTGAATGTCTTGCGTGTCAAATCGTAATATAACATATGGAACTCGAACTCTTCAAATAGTATGGAAGTGCAAGTTCTAGCTTTTAACATTACAGATTACACCTAACATTACACAAAAATGTTAGATGCTTATATATTTTGATGTAGTTTTTTGCCACTACCTATGAATTACAAATCTTTAATATAATTTAAGTATTTGTAAAATTATTTGTAACTTTTTTTAAGTACGGAATTTTTTATTATGAATACTAAAATAATAAAAATATCCGTACTTATTGGAGACATCAATTTGTTTAAGAAGTGTTCTTCTAAATCTAAAACTGTCTTGAAATTAAGTGGCTTATTATTAAATAAATTCTCAGAATTTAATTAAATATAATTTTAGTACTTTAAATTTCAAATTGACACAAACTTAGAATTCAAACGGTGTTTTATCTATGACCTGCCTCCCAAATGTAATAAAACCATTGTCTAACCAAAAAGCATTGAATTCTAAGCAAACCAATACTTTAAAATAAACTATGAATATTAAAAGCTAAGGATCAATGATCTCTACTTCATAATAACAAATTTATAAGATATCTTTTGCTTTTTGAGGTGAAGAAATTTTAGATGACTATCTTTTAGAGCTTTACTTTATGTACATGGTAAAGGACAGTTATGAGGAGACGAAATTTTCATTAAAGATAAACAGCAAACAGTCAACTATACTCATTTATTTATACTTGTACTTACAAACTAAACCAAATTTCAAATAATTACAAGAATAATATTTACAATTTATAAGACTATTAAATAACTACCTATTAAAATTTAAAACTAAACTAAACTAATAACTTATTAAATAAAAAAACTATCTATCTTAATGTAAACTTATTAACCATTATTAAGTCAAATTGATTACAAAATAATGGCATAAAAAAAATTCTACCACATTTTAATTTTATTTATATTTTATTCATACAACCATAATGGCTACAAATATTATTGAAAACTCTAAAACAGAATGTATAAGTAAATTATAAATATCGCACATGAGCTGCGAAACCGTTATTGACATTTCCATATTCTCTTTATTGACGTAAAACACAAAATAGATTTTTTTGGATGATCAAAGACGATAAGTAAATCTCTCACTCGTACTTCAGCCGAGGGATTCTAGCTCCATAAACGAACGCGTGTCGGCAAATCTCATTACTTCTCGAGGATAAAGAAAATTCAATATCTATCGGTCTTTGTCTGTCTATACCCTTACAAATTTTATTTCTCAGGTCCCGTTTAAACATCGTATAGAAGTCGTAATTTTGCTGCGTCGCTACCTGTAGCGTGTGATGCTATTTTTGAGTCGTTTACTTTTAACCCAAAAAACACATATTTCTTTTAGTGTATGTACATCTTTATTTTAGCGTCGTTAGTCTAATAGCTAGGACATCGGACTTGCGATCATGTGGTCGGGTTCGAATCCCAACTATTGCACAACCAACGTTATATATTTAGCTTACCACGAGGGTTATCTATATGACTAGCCGACCCAACAAACGTTGTGATGCCATAATAAAAAAATCTGGAAAGGACCACCCCTATCACTTAGGGGTGTGAAAAATAGATGTTAGCCGACTCCTATACATACCTGATATGTACACAAAATATCATACAAATCGGTCCAGCCGTTTCGGAGGAGTTTGGGAAAAAATATTGCGACATGAGAATTTTAAAGATTACTAATAATACGAGCCTATAAATAACCCAGTCCTGGGCACAAGCCTAAATATGTAAATATGTAATGTTCTATCCGTCTATTGTCACTTATCTTTCAATGTGAATTACAGTCTATACAATACAGCCACATCATTATGTAAACGTTTAGAGGTTGTGTTGAAATAAGGTCATTTCGTGGGACAGTTCCCTTTGATCTTCAAAATCGACAATCTAATTTTACGATTCGCCCCAAATCATTTCACAATAAATCCATTCTGTTCACAAATATTTCGAAGTTGGCAAGTAATTTTAAGGCAATTTTCGTCATTGAACGCGTCTTCATTACAGTTATTGTTCAAAGCTCGATGTAAATTAGTTTGTGGGCAGACTTCAGAAGGAAATCCAATTATAAATTATACCTTTAAACTCAGTTTAGACCTGGTGATATTATAATTCAATATTTCGCGTAATTTCACATATAAATGTACCATTTAAAACTATCGCGATGCATGATTTTAATAAAATTACGTCACGTTATTAAACTTAATTTTATTAAATGTACCAGACTAGTGAATTTCTAATTTCGTGTATTCTTTTATTTACGTGTTGTTATGTAAAAAATTTTACTTGTTAAATTTTTGTTGAAAATATTACACCTCGAAACTTGTTTCTACTTTATCCGTTTATAGAAGTGTGATTGTTCCAAATAATTATATTATTATGCATAAGAAACAAATGCAGCATGCTTAGGACCGCTAATAAAATAAAGGGTATGAGAAGACAACTACGTTGCCAGCATGTTGCCTGAGCTTCAGTTTCTATGAATATATTAGTCGCTGTGTCATTCATACGTATTTGTATCAATTCCACCCTGCTTACTGCAGTAATGCAGTCTAGATAGAAAATATGCTAATGAGAGTTATAAATTAATGTAGTAAATAGTTTTGGGATTGGTATGTCCTGTAGGCTTATCGATTATAACGGTTGTCAATTGCTTACCAAAAAAAAACTGCAGCACTAATTGCGTTTCGTTTAACATTGATAATTTAACCAACTAGATCTACTACAACACAGTCGGTCACCGACGTTTGCGGATACTTATATGTTTTGGACGTTTTTTTATCGAATCGCTTGTAAATCGCCAATAACCCCTCTGTTACTTATAGAATAGTATAGAATTATGTTGGTTGTGCAGTTGTACTGCTTATATATGACTCAACGGGGCTGGCATGTTCCTAGACTCTAGGAACCTTTTGCTCTAGGACCTAGAGCAAAAGCCCTTAAAACATAAGATTAAAAAAAACCCTCTGTTCGCGGCCAGGGGACAAAAAGTATATACTTACTCCAGACATTATTCATTGAGATATATTTAATAACAAGTTTATTCCTGATATACATTGTTGCCCCTTGCCAATTTTCTACCAGACCATAAATTGATAATAATTTGTACAGGTAGTATAGGTATAATAGGGAGTCTGGTTTCTATCTTACTGTCTTTACCGATTACAACACAGAAGAATTTGTAGCCAAAACTAAGTTTTATATTAGAGATATAATTTGACCTTAACTCTACTAAATTAATTTGTGTGCGTCACATACAACATTCTGTCATTTGGCAATTGTCACTGTCACTTGGACATACAACGGGCCGTTATACGATAGTGACAACCAGTTATGGTTGGTATGGTTTTTTTTCTAGTCGTATGCTGCTTATATTCAGAGTATTATTAGTTATTATCAAGCACAATGGATGCATGGATGTATATAGTGGTGTATAGTAAATACCTATGTCCAAATTATGTTGGTAGGTACTAACAAAAATACTGAGTTATTTATTGTATAATTGGTTATTTTTCTGTAGTTGTAAAAATATTTTCTCAACAAGCTATCCGTACTTCTAACTCTTAAATCAAGATAACTCTATTAATATATATGTCATAAAATACCGTTTAATAAGTCCATAAAATACCAATAAATGTGGACAACATCACATACATTGCTCCGAATCCAAAGTAAGTAGCAATAAAGCACTTGTGGGAATCAGGGATAATGAAAGTACCACAAACACCCAGACCCGAGACAATGTAGAAAAATAATTTTCTACATTGACCCGCCCGGGGATCGAACCCGGGAGCTCAGAGCTGGCGACACCTTGAAAACCGGTATGTACGCCACTCGACCACGGAGGTCGTCAAAGCTCATAATTATATTCTATGACGATTGAAACTATTACTAAATCTCTTAAGTAAAGTAGGTATACAATTTATAAAAACCCTCTACCCGTATAATTTGGTTATAAAGTGCTACATAGCTAAATGAACACAAAAATGCTTTTGAATAAATAATTCGAGGGATACATTTAATACGTAGGGCTCTCCCTACGCATTTAAAACTTAATTTAGCTTTATGAACTGGCTTAATAGGACAATCAATGATCGAAAAAGGAAGAATTTTCTTTTCCTTATTTATTTTTTACCGTATCTTATCTCTTTTTCCTGCAGAAAAATATAAACTTAAGTGATTTAATTTTATTTTATTACACAAATATAAATGATAATAATTAGTGTTTGTTAAATCCGTGGTAACGTCAGAAATTTCAAATTTAAAAAATAATATTTTGCAAAGGAAATAAACATTCTGAGGAACCCAATTTGGAAAACATTTTCCCGGAGAGCCCTTAAGAAGTAGCAATTGAAAACCAATATGAGGGCCAACAATCCAACCGCTGAGGATGCACAAAATCGGTTGAACTTGAGAATACTTAATCGGTGAGCGGACCCTGGCAATTGTCCAGGACAATGGAGAAAAGACGATGTTGAATAATGGAATATTGATAAAACGAACCTACTGAACGCCAAGTTACAATCCAAAAATCGAACCATTAGCTGCTTTTAGCGCCCACACTAGGCACGACTACATACACTTTCAGCCTGAATAGACGAAGTTTCAATGACTATTGTTAGAGAAAAACTTAACGTAGAGTGAATTCTTGCGTAAAGTAGGAATGCGAATACTTCCATCAAAAGAAAGTTCAATCTAACCATTATAGGTAATGGTACGCGGTACGCTACACGTGCGATCCAGTATCTCAAAGGCAGAAGACATAAAATCGTTCGCGACGGTACGCTACTGCCTGCAAATACGTACAAACTGCTCCCGATACATGATCCCACTTGAAACTTTTATTTCAAAGAAGACATCTCAAGCTGGAAAGCTATCAAAAGTATCTCTATTACTGTTTCAAATAGAAATTATAAGTTATAGAAGTTTATAAGTACTTACAGTATATTTACAATTCTGTATACGTTTTTGGCCAATATTTCTAACTTACGTATATTTATGTTATATTTGGATAAAATATTTGTATTTTTTTTTGTTGGAAAGGAATCAACATTTTTCCTTCAGAATTTGTTGGAAATAAATATGTTTATACTGTACTAAAGATATGTGAATTTATTCTGTCTTCATTTATTTTATCATAACAAAGTAAAAGAGGTTTTAATGCCTCGCTGATACGTACTTACAAAAGTACCTACTTCGTATATTTGTGTAGCAAATAAGATAATTTCTTTTCGAAATGCAATCATGTCACGACGTTTGTCAAAGAAGTGATAATCATAACTAAAACTACCACCAAAGTATTTAAAAATGAAATTAGAAAGAAGTAAAATTAGTCGTCGACATTTATCGGCCTACTTAAAACTTTACTGAATGAGCTACAGATAATTAAATTATGCTCAATAAACAATAAAAAAGTCTTGAAACAATATTTTAAATCAGAATCAAAATGAACAAGTTTATTAACCAAATTTTTTTTTTTAATTTACGAGCTGAATCAAATCCCTCAAATGTATGGAAGTGCCAAGTCTAAATCACGTGACTTATAGGGACAAAACATCATACTCCTATATTTAATTAGTCATCTAAGCGATTTCTATCATCATTAACGCGTGTAGAAATGTTATTTGACTACGAGGGCAGATTTTTAATTGCCAAACATATAGAATAATATTACACTATTGCAGTCTCGAATATAAATAACATTACCTAACCATTTACTGTGAAATATAGGTTACTAATACCAAATACAACTCAAATTTCAATGTAATGAACGTTCACCACACAAGTACACATCATTCTGTAAGTGAGCTGCCAACATAAACAACGTCATTTATCGGCACACACACTTTATTGTTTCGAAGCTATTCCCCGCTTAGTTTGATATTGATTCCACGTTTAATCGTATTGCTAGGCGTTGTGGGCCCAATCACCGACGATAACTGGATTTTGCTCCCCGAACGTAGTTGGGACACGTGACATCTCCCCAAGGATATCAATTGTGAACTCAATTATTGTTCGACTAATTAAATTAATGCGAGGAAATATTGAGTTCTAACATGCTTAATCTTTGTGTTATGAACGTTCGATAACGACCTTTATTGTTTTGCACGCCCATGCAAATTTTTACACCTGACTAAACATTATTTCTGGTAAGTTAAACACAACAGTTTTTTTTCTCAGTGACGATTATTTGTTCCCAGTTTTGCGGCCCAATTATAAGAAAATAGATTTCGTAGAATATCGTAGTAAGGCATGCAGCAGCTACGACGTAGCACATACGTAGCTGACACATAAAATGTGGAGTACACCAAACAAATAAATATTACAACGTTCATTATTTAAAGGTTCAGCTGTTTGAATCACACTACTGCATACATAATTTCAAAATGAAGCTGGTCAAGACTAAGTATCTACGCTAACAGGCATGACAAGACTGAGTAACGTGAGTTTGAAATGACACTATGACCACAAGACAAAGATTAAGGTCCTTTCACAGTCATGTTCACCTACATACGCTCCACTCTATTTCGTGTGAATTATCTGATTGTCACACTACAGCTAGCGTCAGAGATGGCAGAATATGTTGCTGCGACAACAAACAAGTCACGTATGTTGGTACAAATCAACAAACTCTGTATCCGACGGTTAAATTCTTTTGTAACACAAATAGCTCGAGACTTCGGTTTTACTTGAATATAAAATGTATTGGTCTATGTATCGTTTATTATTTAGAGAGCTTCAAAGATATTTTTCTAAAATAGTTCCTTTCATAGTAATGTAACTTTATTTTCTGTCTGCTTTTCGTATTTTTTTTAAATAGATAGGAGCTCGTTTGTTTTTCGTTATTGCCATCATAACGTGAAAGATATTTTCTGTAACAGTAACAACTAAAATAAGTTGTTTTCTCGTCAGACATGAGAAATGAACAGACATCTCTCTTCATTGATTTATGAAATACACTAATATTTTTTTTTTATATATATATAAGATTACTAGCAATGTGGGTCACACATTACTAATAATGTTAACCCCTCGTGCTAAGCTAAGATGCTTGTGTTAAGAGTGGGTTCACGTCGGTAGTGTAATGGTTGGGATTCGAACCCGCAACCACATGATCGCAAGTCCGACGCCCTAACCATTAGGCTACCGCCGCTTATAGTAGGTATATCAGTGCGTTTCGTATTTAATTCGGTAAAAGTCAGGTTGAATTTGAGATCGAACTCACACATCTTGCAGAAAGGTGAGCGCATTTCAAGGAGAACTCGTTTTTTATGTAACGTTAGATATGCAAGCCTGTCAGACAAGTACCGTCAAAGAGAGCGCTACACGTTATTAAATATTTATACTTGAGTATTTCAAACATGTTACCTACACTCTGTTCCCGTAAGCTAAAATACAAGAGATTTTAATATTACTGTGTCATGCTAGAATACTGTAAAGAAAATCTTCACGAAAGGTGCAATTTTTAAAGACATACAACGGTAAAGATTTATAGACTGATGAAATAACAGGAGCGGACAACCTGAGGTTAAGCAATTTGTCAAATATCAGGTTAATGCTATGGATATTTGCCTATATGCTGGGTTCGACAGACGGCTTAATGTGCTCATCGAGGCACAGTCGGTCTCCGAGAACGGGTTTAACGGTCCGTAAACGTGCCCTTTACCACATACATTTAGCCAGGATCCCTAATTTTATTCCTTTAGACCTAATCATCTTACCAGACCAAAAACGTTCTATTAAACGGACCGCTTTAATGAAGCGGTCCGTTTTTCCTTTAAAATATTGCCTTTCACATCACGATTTATGCTTGATAATCTAGTCAGATAAAAGAAGAGGTTACACGTGATCATTACACGCCCGTAGATTGTAACTTTGTCGCTGTTATGAAGCGCCTCGTAGGGTGTCATTAAGGTTCCTTTATCCCACATCAAAAGAACGTAGTAACACCATTCAAAAAGAATGGCATTAGTAACATAAGTGTCGCAATGTAAAGCTGCTCATCCTCTCGTGACATTCCCTTTATTCGCGACATAATATGGGCTAAAAGCGGCCTATTCTTCGAAGGTAACCAAAGGGAACTACGTAGTGAGTAATGTTGATTATTAATTACCAGTAGCGAATCGTCGGATCCTATTACGTATTCAGTTGTATGTGGATAGGTATGTATCACAAGTACACGTCGTGAGTCACGTCTGTCGTAATTAGCTGGCGTTGTGTGCGCGCCGGCGACGCGGCCGCCTCGCACACGCGTGGTTTCACCTCGCAACCAATTTGTACCGCATTGTTACACTTTACGCTACACGCTACGGATATCACATGAAACTATATTTCTATTGGAAATACTATTACTTAGTAGTAATCAAAATTTATTTTTCATTGCAACATGAAAGAAACTATTCTTACCATAAAAAAATAATTGAAGCCAAGAAAGAATAAATTATCTTTCAGGTTTGACGTTAGCGTTTTATCAGTAAAATTCTAGCAAACTCTTACATTTTGCAAACAGCTGAGTCAAAATTTCAAAGCTATTAAAAGTTCGGAAAAACTCATCTTTACATATCAAGACTCAAATATCAAATTCACTTAAAAACCGTGACTAAGCATCAAGTTTATGGAAAATATCTTAAATACACGAAAAATATTTTAAGAGTAATTCGAAAATCTAAATTTACTCATCCAAATTAACCACTACACTGATTGGACTAACGTTATTAATGTTATGAAACTTTGTTTGATTGATGGAGCAGCACAAATAAAGTTCTATTTACGGGAAACAAATTTACTAACTTGCGTCAAGAACTCACCTTCATCCGTCTCTTGAAAATGTGAAAGTATATCTGTAAGAAGTTTTTCTTGTTATTTTTCATAGAAGCAAAGGTCTTTACTGTATGAAACTTATATAACAAAATAAATAATTATAATACTATACACACCTAATACTAAACAATATTAAATTAATATAGTATAATAAACTATATAAAAACTATCTATTATGAGAAGACTTGCTAACCAATATTAAGTTATATGGATTACAAAATAAAGGCTAACAAGCATCAAAAAATTCATCGTCATCTTTGTCAATGGCGGGAAAAGGCTGGCAGCATTTCCACGTTGAATAGCAATACCTAAAATTTTAGGTCATTATACCAAACTACCTGATTAGGGTACCAAATGAATGTATGAGACATTCCAAAGAACCAAATTATATTGTGGGGCAATAAATGGCATTTTCTGTCTTTTATTAAAAAAAATACAGTAAACCGATGTCGGCATATAGCATAACATACTTGTATATACAATATTGGTAGAGCTGCAACTCTTAAACCAGCTTTCAACGTAAAACTAATTCCACGTACCATGCGCTTCATGCGTTATTGTTTTAAAATATAAATTCAGAAGCTCATTACTTATGCATTCTGGTTACCTCATGAACGAAACTCCACGAACAACGAAAACACATACAAAAACTTCTAATGTATTCCTTAAACTTCAGAGCGGTAATGAAATAATAAAACGATTTTATCAGTTCAACAACTTTCTTATCCGTTGAACATGTATGTTTCGTGCTTTATATTTACTAGCTACCTGCCCCGACTTGCGCTTATAGCAACAATTTATACCAAACGTTAATGAATTATACACAAAATTTTCCTTTTCAATCATTCTACCCATTAGTGTAAGCCACGTGAAAATTCGTTCGAAACTCCGGATACTAACTTTCAACCCCTATTTACCCTCCCAGTAGAGAAATTTTTAAAGTCACTAAAATAAGTGGATATTTATATCTAATCAGAAGCTTGTATATAAAATTTCATACACCATTAAAAAATGACAAGCTTTCCATACAAACTTTCAACCCTATTTTACCCTCTTTAAGGGTTTATTTTCTATATCGGTGTTAAACTTGTTTATTTATATCTAACCAAAAACCTGAAATTTCATGTGTTATATTTGAAAAGACGAATTGCCAATATAACCCTATTTTATGCTCTTAGGGGTCGAATTTCCAAAATTCCTTTCTTAGCTTACACGCTTATACGCTTACAACAACTGACAAAATTTTAAGATTCTCACTCTCGCGTAATTAAGGTTCTGTGCTGAGAGTCAGCCGGGGTAAGCAATTTTATATGTATATGTTGAGGCAGCAGAGTCGAAGTAATAGAGCATCCAGGTCATCTGCTTGTAAGTAATCACTTGCATAGAACTATGCACATGAGTACACAAATCGCATGGATACAGCCACTTTGTACTAGGTTTATAATATACTTATAGCTTAGCCAAGTTTCAAATTATTGGAAGTAATATCTACCTAGAAATTCAATTAGTCTAATCAAGCAAAACTTGGCACACCTAGCTATTGAAATTAGCGTTATTGCAAACTTAACTGGGTTGAATGAGCTGTTTAAGAGCTGTTATTAACGACTAGACTAGGCTCCACCACACGTATCGGGATTACATTGCCAGACGAGGTTATTTAGTGACGGTGTCTATAACACTCGCTCGCGTCGGCTAGCTCCCTTTTTGGCGCTTAACAGATAAATACCGTTATCTCCCTCCATTACCCGCACGCATGGCTTTAGTAATTACGTACTATCAACAAAATAATTGACCAGTACATTGACTATAGTCGATAGAGAACAAAATTGACAGCAAATCGACACACAAATGGGCGTCTAGGGAGTTGAACGGCAACACTGTTTCCAAAATACTAATTCACCGCGCAAGCCGTCGAAATACTCTTGAATTTCGTATGCAGATACTCGTTCAAGTCGTACATACTTATAACATAAACATCTCAAAGTAACTCCCCTTTGCGACTGGAAACTTTGAACGGCCCGATTTCTTTGTTATTTTTAATATCGACTTTTTTGCGCTCGAACGGTGGTTGCTAATGGATTTTCAATATTTGTGTTGACAGACAAACAAGGGGCGAATGGAGTGAGCTCTCGAGCATTCCGTCTGCGTCCGTCCCCACGATCCAGTGTGTATTTCTAAAGAAAGCAATTGACAACGTTTAAACGACATTTATTTATGTTTGCCTCAGTTTACACTACTGATTAGTCTTTAATCCTCCGGAATAACACTCCCACATGTACTCTATGTCTTGTTAAGATTTTTCAAACAATGCGACTCTCTTTTGTCTGGTTTGTAGATAACAAATAATGTATCTATGTCTCAGATCAAGCTTGATCTGAGATCTATACGACACATCGAAATTACAACATTGATACATAATACGCCTGTACTCAAGTTAACATGAAATTTACTTTAATGAGCCAATAAAGTAGTTCCATCGTCAAAGATATTTTATTTGAGAATCGTAATAGCGATAAACTTGGGTTCTGTACGTCATTTTAACGCGCATAATACCAACACAAATGTCAAAGCGTACATAAACACGTTAGCTTCAGCATTAACTGGCGTAGTTAGGCATCTATTGTAATAATAAATGTGGAATTGCTCACTCGGCAAGACCACTCATTAGGGAATAAAGTATGGACAGCGAAACGCAATTCGCCGAATATCCTCTCACAATTCCAATGTTCAATTTCAATACGTAAGTACAGTCGAACACAGCTGGTATTCACCACTGAAAGTGTACTCGATAGTACATTGAATAAATATTGATGTTAGATGAAATATTTTATTACTGACTACTCTATCATCAAAACTGTTGGACGTCGGAGTCTATTACCATAATAGGTACAGATTTGGTGCGGTTGCCTTACCCTCTTCCAATATCTTATGTTGGCGCCGACCAAGATGAGTTCGCAATATTTTCAACCCACAACAAACGGGTCCTCTGCTCATCAATTTTGTGTTATAGTGTCTGAAGGTCGCCTGAAACGTCTAAAACAAGTAAGAAACATGAAGACAGAACAGAAATTTTCGAATGTACTCACATTTTTGTATTCATTACTCAGTAAATAACAAAAACAATGTTGAATAGGCTTAATATTAGGCTTAAAAGTAATATTTTCTGATATATTGATGCATGTAGAAGAGTTTTTCTGGATATTATTTTGTGCTCATTTGACATGATTGATTAACAAACACGACTGTCGAACGTATTACATTATTGGTGATAGATAGCCGAAGTTCTCAGTTGGGTAAATCAAATTGTTTGGCAAAATTTTGGCTCTAGATATTATTTTAGGTTTAGGGTGTATTTTATAGAATATTGCTTTTATAAAATTGAAGATAAACGTAAAACTAAGATGACCTTTAGAAGCTTATTTATTAGCACTTAGACAAAAAGAACAAACTTGTTGAATTCAAAGGCTAAACTCTAAAATTTTGTTTTAATTATATCTTGTCTGAAAACCGTATTTTTTAGAATAAAAACAGAAGTAAAGAAGAAATGAAGCTTTAACATAATTAGGTAATATTGTTATTTATAATTCAGTTTCATATTACATTAGTAAATTGACTGGTGATAGGTCTTAATGAACTAGAAACCCTGGCTACCAATAATGATGATGATTAATTGAATAATTAATTAACAAACAGATTTACTGTAAAGCCATGCACCCACTAGGGACATCGAGAAGCCGCACTTGACTTCCAACGAATGACATGCTGACTATGCTGAGTGACGTCACGTTTCATAGAAATCATAGTACATAATATAAATAAATGTCAAGTTGTTTCTGATGTATAATACAAACTATAAACAAACATATATGAAGAAAAGAAAGAGAGTTGTAACGCAGACAGTATTTTTATAAAATTAGTCTTCTTCTGCTTAATCTTTTCCCAAGCTATGGGATCGACTTCCAGTCTTACCGGATTTAGCTGAATACTGTATTTAACATGGAGCGACAGCCTATCTAACCTCCACAACCTATTGCTAAGTAGTACAGTTCCATAGTAAGACTAGTTGACAGAATTGTAATGACTTAATGACTGTCACTGTTAAAGATCACTGTATGACAGTCGGGACCAACGGCTTAACGTGATTTCTAAGGTACGGGTCTCGATATGATTACAGTTTTTATAGAATTAATATTATGAATTAATAATTAATACATATTTTTGAGTACATAAAACACTTGCCGTTTTAGTACAAATCTAGCCCGAGGTAGAATGTAAATAATAAAATATTTTGCTAAGAACGATTTAGAAATGAAATCTCGAATTTAATAACCCAAAACCCACTTTTTAAATTATCACAAAAACAGAATGTAAAGGAGGTGTTAGTTTGCTAAGGGTTCCGGTAAACACAGCCGGCGCCCGAATTCGCTCCGTATCGCACGATCGCTGTTCAACCATTACATTATTTATGGACAGTGTGTACTACGCAACTACACAAGAAAGAACCCGACAGCCTTATCTAAAGGCTCGCACACAAACAAGAAGATTGGCATTCTTCTATAGGCTCTATGAGCAAGCATCAGACGTCTGAATGGCAGTGTTTGTGCGCAGAATAATGTTGTGTTGATTCGCGCTGCTAGCTCTACCTAGGCAGGTAAAAAAAAATCGCGATTATCGTTTGCAACTTTATTGATATTGATAGACTTATAGACAAATGCTGAAAGATCAATTAGTTTCAAGCCGTTGTTGTATCTATTACATTAAGGTGGAAAGTAGAGACATACAGGATTATTCTTATGAAGTGCGTGTATTCTACGAGGTAATCAGGTGCATAAAACTGAACAGCTTTCCTCAAGGAACATAGGTCGAAATCTTAATATTGAAAATAAGATATTCATACAAAGTGACTACATTGGATACAACACTGTCAAACGAATATTATCGTAATACATTTATTATTTAAAGTTTCAAAATGTATGCTAAACATAGTTCATGGTTTTTGCATAAATTAAAATAAATTAGCGTTAATAGTGCGTTTAATCCACATTGTATAATGTTGTATCCAATACTGGATTATATAAAAAAAAAACTAAAAAAAACAGAATATACTTGTACTTTGTGGCTTACGTAAGCACCTGCCTTGTTTGCATGATTAAAAAAAACTATTCTTTAGATAATTTTTACATCATACTTAGATAAAAGAGTATTTTATTTTAATTATATAGAGTGCTGTGAACTTAATGTATTACTTGGCGTTAATAAACTTTGCTTTGTAAAGTTGCAAGCTAATGCAGGTGCTAGCTTAATTTTATACGAATGTGTAGATTTAATAAACACGTTAAAATGTACTTTTGTCCATTCATATATCCTTGAAATGGTCAAATAAAATTTGGTAAATATAAATAAATTTCGACGGATACTGTAAGTACTGCAGTTGTATCCTTATCAAATAAAATACATTAAGTAGTTACCTTGATCATTTTATGCACGATATAATTGCCCTTTACCCTATACAATTTAAATCAATATTTTAAGAAGTTATCGCAAATACGACCCACACCTCGGCGGAGCATTCTTAACGCATCAAGCTTATACGTTAGGACTACTGCGCCGAATAGTATGTATTGTAGGTATATATTGTGCTGATTAACAACTACGAACTACTTTAGAAAAAAAAATTAGGCTTATATCTAATGCTTTACCCGTGTGAAGCCGGGATGGATCCGCTTGTATAAATTGTAAAATCTAAATGCATATAATTCAACATTGTCTGATATCTGTATACAAATAGGATCTGGCTAGACAGATGCGCTTGGATGTAGTTTACACGATACGATGTCCATAATAAAACCACAACAGAATGTAAGAAGGATATATTGATGTGATGTATAACGTCGTATCGTCGTCGTATCGTATATTATAAAATGGCAAAGCATGATGTGACTGAAGCGTTGTGGTTGCGGTGCCCCGCTCGCTGCCACGTCGCGTCGGTCGGTCTACCATCATGGAAGGCACACTAACGCGTGATATATGCTGATGCTGCAATCTCTTGGTGTATTGACCTATATTGAATGGTTAATTAAGTTAATAAGGTTGTTACGTTTATATAAGCGTAACGGTTAAACAGATAACTGGGAAGTGGAATACTTAAATTCAATATAACTTGAAAACTGTTTACTTTTGGCATTGCATGTGCGATGGTAACATTAATTGTATTTGAGCTGCTCTATCGCTTTCCGGGAAAACGTCGAGTACCAGTTACCTATCAGCAATTTGAACTTTGTAATTCAACCTAACTATTTATGTTATTATACCCTCTACCTTGCACATAAGCTAGTTCAGGAGTAATTAATAAATTACGTAATTTAACTTTATAGTTACTTGCATGGGTTTTGAAGCGGTGGTAGCCTAATGGTTGGTACGTCGGACTTGCGATCATGTGGTTGCCGGTTTGAATGCTACTCTTTGTACATCCTATGGGAACCCACTCGTATCACAAGCTTTTAGCTTAGCATGAGGAAATAACCCGAATACTAGCAACGTCAGACCCAAAGTGCTAAAAAAAATGGTGATCGATGGCCTATAAGTAACGGGCATTTACTTTAAAAGAAGTTATGAGTTTTACACGGTATAAATAAATGTTAGAAACAAAGTTATTTATAAGCAGAAACAAAGGCCTTTTATATTTATAAATATCCTCATCGCGACTACCTTTATTTTCATGATTAGATTATCCTTAGAATTCTTAGAAATACGTAATAAAAACATCACAATTTGTATAGGATTACGGATTTAGGCGTTGAAAAGATTATGTATTCACAGATATAATAACGATCTTTTAGATGAAACAATTTTTAGCACACGTAAATAACTAGTTATTTCCCGTGCGTCCACCCGCGTTTTTGTCGGTTATTGCGACAAAACGAGCCTACAAATGTCTTTTCTAAGTATCCAAACCTTCCCCATAACTAGTCATATTATTATAAAAAAAAACACATTTATATTATAAGCATAGACTAGAGTCACAATTAATTTAAAATCTACTGAGTAGGTTTAATTATTTCACCTAGTACAACAATGCCACGCTGTTGGCTTGTCTAAAAAGTAGACCGGAGGAGTAAAAACCAGGAAAAGTAATAACAACCGGATAAATAAGATAAGTTAATAATATTAATTGAAATGAAACTTCAGCAGAAAATATATTTGGGAATGCTGTGTCCACGAGCGGTTTCTTCAAAGAATTTGAAGCATTATCTCCCGGTATGCTGGCAACATTTCACTAAGATCGCCAATACCGGCCACTGAGTTACGGCCACAACAAACTGCTGTAGCGTACTTAAACAATATCAAATAAATAGCGGACTCGATAAGCACACCTTAAATGTATCTAAGACTTTCTGAGGCGAACAAGATTTATCAATGTATTTTGTAAGAGCAAATACCAATATCTAAATATCTTTGTCCGCTTTTTATACAATTTAACGTTCCGTAACCAAATGCTGTAAACGGGACCCTATTACTAAGCCTCAGTACAGCCTCTGCTTTCCGTCCGTCTGTCTGTCAGCGGGGTGTATCTCATGAACCGCAATAACTAGCCGCTATAACACAAGTAATAAAAATAAATTAAAAATTAAAGGGGCCCTACAAACGTGTTTTTGGGGTTTTTTTTTTATTTTAAAGCATAAGTCCCATACGGAATCCTTCATGCGCGAGAACGATGAAAATTGACCGGATTTTATCCAAATCCGAACAAAATCTTTACCCTAATAAATAAAATATAAATCTAAGTGATAAATTCTCTAAACTGGATACTAGATTAGATACTAGTGTTTTCTAGACGACCAATGGATATGTTACATTTGTAATACATTTCCAATGTTGCTTAGTAAGTGAATAATAAGGCTAAGTTCATATGACCGCGCGGACCCGCGCGGAGCCGCGCGGTAAGAGCATTCACATGACGGCAAATGTATGCGCGGTAGTCTGGCATCAACATTGCTTAAGAATGGACGTGGAGGAGGCAATTTGCTTATGGATTTTATACCGAGTTACTTTCGCATTTATAATATTAGTTAGGATAGTTAGGATTACGATTATACATACGATTGTAACTTACCTAAGTTTTTCTTTTTTTCTTCAGAATCATTATTACTGCAGAAAATTAAAACTAATTCTTCCCAAGATCTTCTTTTTATTATTTTATTCGAATATTCCTTGGAGTTAATATTCCAGATAGCTTCTCTTTTTTCAATCTCGTCGATAAGCAAATCGATAGATACAATGTCGTCTCCTTCGGTGATCATTTTTTCTTGAATCTATGTGTCTATCCGTCTCAACACGCGCGGATCAACTGAACAGGTCGGTACAAGTTTGTAGAACTTGAAACGCGCCGTGCCGCGCGGTTCAAGAACTAGCGCGCGGGTCGGAGCGCGCCGCGCGGTACCGCGCGGTACCGCGCGGTCATGTAGACAATACTAGCTGTTTACTTCGATCTTGTACCGCGCGGTCGAAAGTTCCGCGCGGCTCCGCGCGTCCATATGAACTAGCACTAAAAGGAGCGAAGAGCAAGCGAAGCACACGGTGGCGGCGCTTTGTTCGGAGACGATAAAATTTACATGGGACGACGGGACGCGCTGCCCGACTCATAAAACTTGGTCAGATTTCTCTTGTGGAACTAAAGTACGGACATCGGAGTACACTGCTGTTATTTATTTATTGGTGTGAAACATCGTGACCCACATAAAAGGTGTGCCTAATAGTTTAAAACACACACATACAAATTCTCTACGTTCTATTTCATTCCATTATAATTACTTAAAATGTATGCTTTATGTAAGGAATTCATTATTTTTGAAAGTAAATGGATGTCTGCCCCTATTATTTTCTAACAATAGAACGAGATAAGGAAAAGGAAATAAATATTTGATAGGATCTCTTCTGTATTTTATTTCGATTCAGAACAAAATAGATTGATTTTCAAGAAAAAGCTCGTACAATAATATGGTAATTAGATTTATTTATCAATACTTTAAAACAAACAATAGTAATTCTTCATTCAGTTTATGAAACCCGTTTTTATTATTCAGATACTGCGTCTTTTACAAAATAATTACTTGGTGGTCTGATTTTTAATCAGCAACTCAATATCCGTAGAGCTTTAATGAGGGAAGTATGTCAAAAATAAGTAAAACAAATGAAGCGATAAAAATAAATGACGAAAAACTTGATGGAAATTCAAAGGAACGTGAAATGGCACATCGCCTGGCCGTCTGCGACTGTAAATAATTGTATTAAAGTACAATTGTTTACCACAAAAGGCATATCTATAAAATAAACATCTGTTGATTAAAAAAAGAGCAAAACTACCCATCAATCGAACTTGTTGTTCTAAATAGACAGATAGAGAAAATAAACAGACAATACATTATAAAAAGGTGTCCCTACTTTTCATTTTTCTCTTCTAGCCTATAGTAGATTCCACTGCTTGCCAAAGGCCCCCTCTTTCTTCTACCAAATTTTTCAAAATCTTGTACGATTTCAGGCCACTTGCGCCCCGCAGAACCGACTAGACCATCACACCACCTTTGCCCTTATTACGAAATAACACGGACATACTTACATGATACATAAATACATGACTTTTCTAGCAGGTATCTGGCCACCAGATTGAAACGTCAAGCCTAAAGAGTGCGCGTTACTTCTTTTCTTTCCTCATTGTTTACATTGTTTATTCTTCAGCCTAGCCTTTTCCCAAGCTATGTCGGCTTCCAGTCTTACAAAATTTAGCTGAACAACATATTTTACAAAGCGACTGCCTAACTGACTTGCACGACCCATTTTACTGGGTAATACAGTTACCCGTAATAAGACTGGTGGTCAGAATTGTAATGACTAACGACTGTCAAAGATCACCGTGTGACAGTTGGGACCAACAGCCTAAAATGCCTTCCGAGGCACGGTGGGGTCTCGTTATGTTTCCAAATGGTCACCCATCCACGGACCAACAGCGGCGAGTGCCGCTAAGCAATTAGTATCGGTCAAACTGTACGGCTTACACTTCAGCCACAGCCACGAGTCCCACACCTTTATCTTGCTTATTGGTGTTTATATTTTTCTTCTACCATAAATTCTAATTTGAAAACTAAATCCTATTACGACTACGCTTCTATTAAAGTTGACGTAAACAAGGATATTCGTTATACGGGCGATTTTTTAGCGTATGAGTAAGCCCCTAGGAAAAGCCGCCGACCGTTCGAGTCTCCCCTCGCTAGTGGAATTTAGGGTGAAACACCCTTAAGAAAATAATAAATGACGTTTGGGCACACACATTAACTTATGAACATTTAGACTAGGAACTTGGGAAACTGTTCTTTATTTATTGTACATCCTTGATTAAAAGTGAAACATCTATTTCAGTTACAAACTAAGGTTCGTACCAATTTAATGATCAAAGTAATTAATTATTAAAAGGTAGGTACCTAAAATAACACAAGCACACAACATAGTTTATAACATAATACCACCAACATTCCTTTGCGGAAAGTAAATTTAGAGAGTTGTTGTTCTGGCTGTGTTGGGATAAAAGAAAAAGGTACCGTAAGGGTCGTCCTTAGAGAACAATTTTTTCAAACTAGGTTGGCTTCTTGGTTTTCTCACATCAGTGATTTAAAGCGAAGACAATATGCTTTGAATAACTCACCGAACACAAAAATCTTTTAAAGTTTGGGGTGACTTAACTTTTATTTATGTTCTTAGAATGCTCTTGAGACAACTTTGTATAGTAGATGTATCAACATGATAAGTTGTATTGTCTTATTGCGTATATTCTCACTACATAACGCAAATACAATAGGCTATAGTAGTTTTTATCGATAATATATTTAAATATTGGTTTTCGTACATCAATATTCCCTCAGCGATAACAAGCATTCATAAATTGGTGTGTATTTCAATAATTAATGAAGCTCGTACACAAGTAAATAGATTTTGCGAAGTGAAATTGTTCAAAACTTCAATTATAAAGCTTCTATTTGCAATAGTAGGATATGTTTATGTAAACTGGAAAGAGCTGAGTAACACATTAAGCTGGACAATTCCCATCAAACATGGTTATGAACCTCCTCCCGGATACACTATACGACATTAACGACATACTGTAAAACGCAAGCCAGCCATGAATAAAAATTCGAAATTGTCCTCCTAACGGTAGTTTATATCGATAATATCCTTAAAGTATTTGCTAACTTCAACTATTGCACTACTCATAAAAATGTACTTTATTAATTTCCAATATGGCCATCAAATGCCGTATTTTACGGTCGAGTATTGGGATTTAAAAGCAATCAGTTGCGAGGCGCAGATAACGAATCAAGGCGCAGATTCGATGATTAGTTCCTATGGAAGCTGATCCGCACAAGGGGATCAGCACAGGCCATAAAAGTAAATTGAATTGTTCTCCGGGCTGTTGTTCCTTGCTGCATGAGCCAATGGCCGCCAGCTTGCTCTGTTACGTTTTTAACTTTATGATATTATAGCTCACGTTAGCGTTATGCTCTTCAGTGTGATATTAAAAATAAAAATGTCGTTACCACGAACCAAGTCCGTATAGAAAACTCGCTTAAACTCGTTAAGTCTTAGAAGACCAACTCATAAAAAACGTCTTAAAAATGAAAGGGTATGGAAACGAGACAAAGAAATGTAGGTATATAGATTTCTCCTTTGTCAGGCTCTATTTCCTTTACGACTTTACTTCACAAAAAGTTTGAATAGGTACGTATATGGAAATTTCAATTCTAATCTGAATGTGAATACGGTATCAGTAATGCTATTCAAAGCTTCGATCTATATCAGTTCTTTGGTTCCAATATTGCTATTAGGGTGGCTACAATAAAACTTGGACAATTAAATGTAAGTCAACGTCGTCGGAAGCGGCGAGATAAGACCTAGCGGCGCCCCTTAGCGTGGTACTTGGGCTATTAACAGGGTGCCCCTGCTCCCCGAGTTTCTTGAACTGTCTTCAGATGTGATTAGAAGTGCCTATTAAATTCAAACGTTTGGTGATTTCCACTCAACGTATTTAATGTGGAAATCCCTCGTCGATCCCCTTAAGAATTATGGGTGACTTTATCTTTTTCCTATTAAAAATACTTTTATAAACAATTTGCGAACGCAGAGCGCTACCAAAAAATATCGACAAAGCAATCAAGAAGATATTTGTTACAAATGGATTAGCAGCTTTTACCCAGGATTAGGAGATTTCGTTGATGTATCAAGCGTTTTTAGACAGAAGCCTCCACTTGTATCGATACTGGTTCTGTAAGAATAAACTTAATCAAGTTGAAAACTCTAAGTTCTACGAATACTACGTCATTGAGCCTCATTTTGAGACATTGAAAAACATCTATAAATATTCCCAGACAACTAGGGAGTGTACGTGGTCACCTCAGCTATAATTGGCACAAGTTTTGCTAGGCCAGAACGACGGCTGTGGGACTGTGGCCAACTTTTACTTGTCCCCTATAATTACTTTTACTACTTTTCTACAACTATTAAAGTGTAATTTTAAGTACGCAAGTATATTTAAAGCAAGTGTACGAAACTTAAAAAGAGCATCTCACCTTGTTTATAATAATATCATTTGTGACAATTAACCCCAAACTTTTTAATTAAATTCAGAATCACGAATTGATTACATTATTATTTGAATAAAGTATAAAAAAATATTTTGGTTTATTTTTGGTGAAATTATTTCATAATTACTAATTTATTTAGGAAGATCAACAAGATTGTGAAGGAAAAGATTGATGATTCTCGTGTCCCCATTTTATTTCCCCGCGGATAATCTCGTTGTCTCCGGCTTAAGGACATGTGAGCCAGAAATACGACAGCAATTTTCCTCCAACTATAGAAAAATGAGGAACGTTTAGCGTCGTGCATGGGTACCCACCCGTGAGTACAGGGTTCACCATCGCGCTACGGAGATACCGAACCAACGAACCGTTCTCATATAATATATTCCTTTTTGCGGATCAGCTCTTGACGTCGCCGTTTGTCACAGAAACTCGTATTACGTATACATTTTAAGCGTCTATGGAACACGATATCTCATTTATAGAAATGGGATACAAAAATTGTCACGTGATAAAAGATCCCTATCCGTCAATCGTAAAACCGTAAGCACACAGGTATTCTTTTACAGTTTACGAGTCCTTTCACTGTTATCGACGTTGTCGTATACCACACAATGTTTTGTCGTTTGAGTGATGCGAGCCGGTGATGAATGTCTTGATTACATTCCTTTGACTCAAGTGCGGCTGACGGATGACCACTTCGTTTATTGCCCCTCCAAGCTACGGTTATAAATAAAACAGTATTACGTTGCTAGCAAAACAACTTGATATTCTCAGTGGTCCTGTATTTCTGCCGTAAAATCTGAATTGAGAGCGTTTTGGAGTGTCATAAATATTTTTGGGCTGTTTTAAATGACAGAAGGAACAGTTTGAGTTTGTTTTCGTTTAAAAATCTAAATGTTGTAAAAAATTGGCTACAAATATTTAACTTGGGCTTCGGCTCGTGTATTATCTTACATAGATAAGGTACATAATATGTGTATGAATAAATATTTAGTAGAAAAGTAGCTGCTTTTAAGACAGTTAGTGAAGATGAGACAGGAACATTTTCTGTAAAATGACACGTAAATGGAAGCTATAAGGAATGAAAGTGCGGGAAGGACCGTGCTTTCACAATTTAGGTATATGAAGTTAAAAATGTTGAAGGTGGTAGTTAGGGTGGACGGGGAGGCAGTCACTGTTCACTTACAATCGTTTGTCGCTTTATATACATGCAACCCGACTTCTTTAATGAGGCGTAATTTGAAAAGCTTTAAAGAGCCAGTTCCATGGAGTTATAGAATAAATGGAGATCAAAACGGCAATTTTTATTTGATCACCCAACCTAATAGAGGGCAAAATTGTGTGGAGAATTGGGAAATTTTCCTAAACTGATTAAACACATTTTTATACCCTCATTGTTTCAGTTTTATTTTGTGTAGTAGGTACCTTTCTAGATCTGTGGAGATACTTATCTAGAATATAAGAAACTGTACCAAAAAAAAACAAATTTTCTTTCAAAAAACTTCAAAAGAAATAATTTGTTGAAATGATTCTTTTTTAACTCAGACGTAACACTTTGATTTTTTAAATATAATGAATGCTCCATTTTCCTTCCAGTATTGCTAGTATTCAGTTTCACTCGCTTCGGTACATTAGATCAATATAGTTCCAATCGAATGGTTATCCAAAATTTCAATTCAATTTAATCTAAAGCAAACATTTCAAATCAAATAGTAGCATCGATGATTAGTAGATAGTTCAAACGGCTTGAGTAAATAATGAAAGATATAGGTACATAATCGCTAGGGAACAGTTTCATTATGCCACATTCATTGTGTTCACGGCCCCTAAAGAATAAGGAATCTTTCCGACTCGCAGCGGTAGGTAAACCCTTTTTATTTCTCACAAAAAGTTCTGCGACTGCAAAAAGTAACATAAAAGAAAAGAAACTTGTGAGAAAATGAATTTTCCATTTCACTAAGTTGACGACTGAATGACTCTCTTAAAAGTAAAAAATATTGTAATAACAATATTATATTCGCCGACGAAATAATTGAAGGGAAAAATGTAAACAAAGTACCGAATTTTCGATCATAATCGGATTATTGTGATGTACATCCATAAAACGATATTGTACCTACCTTCTTGATATTGAGCTGTTCTGCTCCATACCCAACACAACCAGTTCAGTATTTATCGGTTAGTGATAACACACAGCATGACGCTTGAGTTTTATCTTTCAAGTCAAGCACTAGCAAGCGGCGGGCAATCTTGGGAGCTGATATGTAATGATAACGTTGAGAGTAAATGATCGTAGAACATGACCCAATTAGATGAGATATTGAAAAAAATAGGATTTTATACATGTAGGATTGTTTAATGCTCCCTGGAGGAATGGCACTTGAACTATGCAGGTAGCATAATGTACTCAAAGGAGAAATTATGTTCTTTAAATATTTAATAAAATTATTTCATATATTTGAAAATACGTTTGGTACCTACTTACACCCTGAAATCGAAGCGCCTGTAATCCGAAAAATAAACACACCAAAGTTATTAATTAAATAGATTAGATTTTAATGATGATTCAAAGGGAAACATTCCCTTATAAACTCTTTCGCTTATAAATACTCTCCCTGAGTAGTCTCTTCTCGGTATAATAACTGACTTTATTGTCTTCTCTTCTTTTTCTCCTTCAGTTTTTTTTATTTGAGTGATATGTCCAATAATTTATCTTTACCTTACCAAGGGTATTTTCAAACATCATTTATTCCAATTTGGTTTTCCTTTAAAAATAAAGGTTACTTGCCCTGTTCAAAAAATTCTACCTACTCTAAATAACGGTTGATACATAAAAGTAATGTCTATTTCTAGGTGTCTAATAAAATTCATAATCCCTTATTCATAATCAGCCTATATCCTGGACATATCACTCATAAATTAATTATAGAGTTGTCTGGTCCTCTATATATCTATGACAAGATAATTTGACGTCATATAGTTATCAGTTGTAATGGCTTTACCAGGCAAAAGTGTATAACAACATGGTCATTTTTATCATATATCGTAAATGTAGGCTATTTGAATACAGCGTCTATCAAAGTTTACGAAGCCTATTCTAAAGGTTATTTTGAGAAGATAACTACGTATTAAGTTTATCGCTATCAAATGTTAATCAACCTTGATGAAAATATTCCGTTTCTGTTATTAATAAATTATCTTAAACCAACCAAACGTCAATTAAAAGGATCAAAGAATTTTGGCACATCGGCAAAAAGGACGAAATGTTTACACGGGACGTTTGAAATAAAATTTTCACGAAACACATAAAAAGGATTTAAGCAGGTAGATAACGATATTTAAACACAACTCTAATTAGGTGTATTTATTTATTGGTTTGGATAAGCTTTTGATTATAAATGTATCTATATCCTTTGGTGCCTCGGCATGATACGAAAATAGCGATTCCTAAATAGGTTCCTAATTTTTATAAAATATTTGTACGCATGTTTGTATGTACCTGCCATACATACCTATCCCTATACCACCCTTGATTGACTGGAAGAAAATAACTAAGGCATTAAGTCTGCCTCTATATCAATTTTGTGCAAGAAGTATAAATAAAAATGTCTTAAGTAATTATTAATCAATGAAAGTAGTCGAACTTAAAAAGCTGTAGGTACTCCTAGTGTATAAAAAAAAATTGTGGCAATAGCTAAGTTCCTACAACCTGCCCCATGATGCAGTTAGCAAAAAATATAACTTTCAACAAAAATCCTACCAAAGCGACATAATTAGGGTATATCAAAAAGAATTCGCCTCATTTACTCGGCTGTGGAAAACGCTGCATGGTTGGTGAAACAGAGACAACTTTAATGTTAAAATTCCAGTTCCGGCGAAAAGTGTTGACTTTTTGCGTGTGAGAGAAACCACAGAGAAACATAGAGCTTTAAATTCACCCAAACCGGAAATGTTACGAATACTTAATATTTAGGTCTTTTGGCTGCAATATCGTAGGTACCTACCTGCACCCAAATTTCTCGAGTAGCAGAAAAAAGAAACTATTTCAGTTGTTTTAATATGACAATACAATTTTTTCATCACTAATTAAGTGAAAAGTCGTAGATTATTTTTTATTGTCGTTTTTATTCGGCAGCGCCAGAAGAATAGTTATCATTTGACAAATGTATAAACCGTAATAACATCCAATTTTGATGATTAAAATGTAAGATAAATACCTATTAGGTATACATAAATATATCAGGCTAATTTATTAATTCCACTGCCACACGCAGTGTCGACTACAACTAAAGTTAATCATTGATTGCATTAAAAATGAGGTTGGTCGGCTTTATTTGTCGATAATCGTTAATCTGTACCTCCCAGGTTTTACGTTGACCTCGGTAGGCAAATCCATTTGGTGTAAAGCCCATTATCCCTGGCGGGGCGCCAGCACGCCGACAATGCTCGGGCTTCGTTCTGGCACAACACCAATAGTCCGGATTATCTCATCCCGCTAGCAATGGCTACAACGCAAAATACAAGATTTACTACGCTCCCCGTATTTAGTGCGTACACATTAGCTCCGTTAATAGTACGTTTATTGATATGGGCGTTTCCTAGGATTACATAGTGTACTTACTACTGTAAATTTTAATACACTGCAGTATGGTCAGCACAAAATGGCTTGTAGGTCTCTAGGTAGGTAATATTAGATACGGTAAGTTGTAGTAGTTAAAGGTAAATATATATAAAGGTAAACTTAAGTAGGTATAATTTATCAAGGCTATCAAGTTTAAACTTAAATAAATAAATGCAGACTTACATTGAAGGCTTCCTCGCGACTTCGATGTATTGATCTGTAATAAAGTAGAGAAAAACATAACATTACAAAAACTGTAAACGATAAATAATTTCCCACTTTTATAAAGAAAAGAGGTTCACGATCCAGAAAATGGCTTAAACGTGTTAAAACGGTAGCTTGGTTTATTGGCTAAGTATTTAGAAGGTAGGTACTAAGTGCTTAACGCTAGAATGATAAAAAGCCCCGTCCGTGTTTCAGAGCTATCTAGCTAGTTAGTCTCAACTACGTTTTTGCCTTTAAGTCGAGCCTTAGAAGATAGCAACAATGCTAAAGCAACATTAAGATATAATTATCTTCTTGGAACTAAAAAGCAGGAACAATTGAATTGATTCTCATTTAAATATACGATTTTCATTCTTAGTTAGGACAATTTATGAATTACTAAGAACAGCAATCTCCGATATTAGAAAGTAACTACTCACCGCGGTTTTACGCTCTTAATTCACATTCCCGTGGCGTGGATATTTGAATAAACACTTTAAGCCTTCAATTGCGTGTTAGAAAATGGCTCTATTTTATACTCGTGTAAAATAGGTAATAATTTCAAGTATTTTTTAACAATAAAAAATCAGGATGAAAAAATCCTGTGCTACTCCAGGTTATAGATATAATTTTATTATGCTAACCGTGCCAAATTTCGATCAAATTCATTCGGCAATTTTTGTGCGAAGCATTATTCAATATTGATTCATACATCCTCACGAACTTTCGAAATTGCCGATTAAAATAGTAGGCAGAGGTTTAGACAGTCATGACTCTTTATGTTTACGCTTTATATACCTAGGTACTCACGTAAATTCGCAGGTTGGTACCTTTAATTATGTAGATACGAGTACGATACCTATCACATAAGTGCAACCAAACTTGTAGGTACAAGTACCTTACAAATGTATCGTTGAAGGAAACTTTAATTAGTGCCATACAATATATCCACGTTACTTAAGCATTGTTTCACCTCAGCAATATTTCAAAGCCAACGTTACAATTAATAAGCGCCAAGTGATAACTCGTTAGCTCGGCTTTTCCGTCATAAGTTCCTATCTACCAAGAAACAATATACCTATGTACGTATACCTACTTGCTTACCTATTTATTTAACCTGACCTAAAATGGCCAACCCTTTCAACCTTAATTCTTTTGTTGTAGGTATAATCACACGCTTATTCGTTTGATCTCGTGATTCACGATTTATTTCAAGTGGGGTCCTTACCTACTTCAGGAATAAACTGGAATTTACAATAATAAAAAAAATTGAACGGGAATGAAGGCTGTGTTTTACACGGAAATATGGTAGGTCCCATAGAATGTAAGAAAATTATTTTAACGACTAAAGCACACATTGAAATTTTTATCTTAGTAAATTGATACATATCTATTGCTATACCTACTTATACACCTACTAATGAGTAGGTAGGTAAGTACATAGGTAATTATATTGTTTAATAAAAATATATTTTGTCCAGTAACATTCAACAGAATTATGTCAATCAAAATATTTAAATTTGTTTAATATTTGTTTATTTGTTTTATATTATAAGTTCCAACTCTTCGATAGTTTCCTTGTAAAAAAAATCTAGTAAAGTACTCAGGTCCTAGAGCCAGGGCATTGTACTTTAAAACGCCAACCAGTTTATCGTTATTGACTGAGTATAGACCCGTTACGACTATGGGCAGAATAAATGTTTTTTAAACATCGTGATACAAATCTAAACCTATGCATAAAATACTATGAAAATTAGCTCAGCAAGTCTGGAAAAATGATAGAAAGAAAAGATTTTTTACGACTAAAAGTGCAGTATAAAATTAAATAGGTATAAGCTTTTTAATTTTTGACAGTGTTATATCAGACATATTTATCAAAATTCATTAACATAATCATAAATTCATAATCTTATTCTTATCCTTTTCTTATCAAATATTATAACCTGTTTTATTCATTTCAATTGCTTCTGATTTCTAAACGAATCTGTTGACGTCACACGACTATTCGCGCGCTTTTTGTTGTCAACTAATTATGTCAAAGTCATTTCAAAACAAAGTTGAAAGTTTTGTTTTATAATAGTAAAACTGTAGATTTCTCGTAAAACTAATATAGTGATGGTTCAAATAAATCTTTAATACGTATAACAGTGTTGGTGGGTGTTTTGAGTAGTTTTAATTATGACTTCACTTTTGTCTGCTGAACTTTCTGCTACATGCAATGCATTGGGTACTTACGATAAGAAGAATGGCAGATACTTAATAGATGACTTTACTCTTAACACTGTTAAAGATTTAATAAGATACCTTAGACGTGATGGTGAAGATCACGAGATCCGTCGGCATTTTGGTCAAACTAAAGTGTTACAAACCGATCTACTGCCCATGTTAATAGACCACTGGGGTAATGCAGAATTATTTGATGTTACGCTCAGGTAAAATGAAATATATATAATATATATTTGATATCATTATTTAGATTAAGACCTTTAAAAGTTCATAATAGGTAAACTCTAATTAATCAACTAGGTAATTCATGAGATAATGCTATAGCTATCCTTGAAAACCTGTAATTTGCTTAATGTTTTCTATTCCCATCGTTTTTTTTCACAATGATAAATGATTAATTAATTAAATTTATGTCTTTATAGGTAGATTATGTACACTTGAATATAATTTAGTTACACCACCTAATAAGATGTGTACTGCTTAGAATATATAATACTTTTGTATGTTTTTAGACTACTGGTAAACTTAACAAATCCAGCATTACTTTTGTATCGAGAAGAAGTACCAACAGAAAGAACTGCAAGACACAACTACCTACAAATATTGAGTCATCTGCAAGCTTATAAAGAGGAAGCATTCACCAAAGTTGAAACATGGAATGTTTTTGCCAAGAAATTGGCAAAGATTCTAGAAATTGTGAGTATAGCACAAACTTATATCAGATTAGACAGCATTAGCAGATAGACAAATGTTAGCATCACAAAAGTAATGATGTTGATAAAATTCATTTGTTTATCATGCAAAACATAAGCATGCAAAGCTGTTGGTCCTGACTGATACAGTGTTCTTTGGCAGTTGTTATGTCATTACAATTCTGACAACCAGTCTTACTATGAAATATTGTATTACTTAGCAATGGGTTGTGGAGGTCAGATAGGCAAGGTAAGACTGGCAGCCGACCTCAAACATAGCTTCAAAGAAGGCTAGAAGATTATGATGCAAAACAACAGCTCTGTAACTGAAGATGTTGTAAAACTAGTAGTATCATGTAACTTTGTAATAGTTAATAATTGAATACATATTAATATTGTCATTTTAATGCTAGGATTGGTCTGAAAGAGACGAAGATACAGGACTTATAATAGAAAGAATACTGATTCTCATAAGAAATGTTCTTCATGTACCTGCTGACTTAGATAAGGAGCGACGGCCTGAGAATGATGCGAGTGTGCATGATCAGGTCAGTATTTATTTGATTACACATTAGATTACCTTTCTTTTTTTTGAGCATGTACATGGGTGAACATGAGAGATATAAAGGAAGTGGACAGCCATAAATTTAGTGATGGATGATTAAAAAGACAATATATCTTGAAAGGATTTTGTGAGATGATGTCCTATAGATATGGATAAAGACATGCTGTGCCAACCCTGAATGAAATTGCGATAAGTCTCATCCACATAGATGATGATAAATTTACTTATTTTGTATTACTTTAGAGAGGATATAATTATATTGTTTTACTTCATATAAAGCCCACTATTAGTTTAATTGTCTCTTGCCAAGTAAAAAATCTACTGAAATTCATTGCTTGAGTGTTTGAATAATATTTACATAAAAAGACAATATAGGTGGTGATCTAATTCTAATAAATATATGTTAGCCTAGTTCTATGCTACGTATACAAAAAAATTAACCTTTTCATACTAAATAAGTATGAATAAATTGATAAACAAATATAGATATTGTTATTTTATTAAGTGACTACTTAGCATTAAAGTTGACCTATACATCTATCTGGTACTTATCAATCTTATTAATATGATTTTACTAACTTACTGGTTACTTTTAGGTACTCTGGGCCCTAAATCAGTCAGGTATCCTAGACATAATCCTGTACATGTCATCAGAAAATGAAAAGCAATATTTTATGCACATCCTTGAAATCATATCTCATTTGTTGAGGGAACAAAACCCAAGTAGTTTGGCTGACGCCGCATTACAGAGAAATGTTGATGAGAAACTCAGAGATGATCAAGAACTGCTATCTATAAGAATGTCGGAAAATAAACAAAGGATTAACAAAATTAAACAGTTTTCTGGAACCAGGTGGGTAATCATATAGTGGAATAGAATATACTGTATTTTTCACCAACATTTTACACACATAGTATTTTTTTATTTGGAATTGAAACCTAGAGAAATCAGACTATTGCTTCAATTTGAACTAATTCTTGATTATATGTACTTAAGTTATACTTAGGATGTTAAATGTTTAAATATTTATCAAATAATAACAGGCATTCTTGAATTATGCTCTTACCAACATTCATTTTTATTTATATAGAAGATTAGTTTTTGTTTATTTTTAATCTCGTTTTGAACTTTCTAATTATTTCAATTGTTTAACCAGTGTTCCTTTGAACCTTCAGGCCTCTAGATGTTTCCTGTTGCCATTATTTAATTTATTTTTATAGACATTCACGTTTCGGCGGCACTTACGTAGTACAGAACATGAAATCCTTATCAGATAATGAGATTATTTGTTTGAAACCTTTGAATAAAATATCAAATTTGGATTTTAATGGAAGTAAGAAGAGTAAGCTAGTTAAGCCAAAAAATCGAAGACCACTTGAGAGTGGAGCATTAGAGAGACGATCAGCATTTGCTATTAGGTAAGTGTTTTTATTTACTAGCTGTACCCGCGACGTTGTTCGCGTTGAACAGTGTATTTATTGACGTCAATAACTGAAAGTGTAATGTCGTGGTGCCCTAGCGGTTTAATGACTGGATTTGTATGCACAGGCTTGTGGGGTCAAACCTGGGCAAGTATCAATGTGACTTTTTCAAAGTTTTTAATACTTTCTTTATTATTAAGGCATGATTTTGGTAAATAATATTGCATGTATTAATTACGACTTTAAATTTTTGATAAAACTTTACATGTAGTCATAAACTTCACTAAACTCTCGAATTTTCTATTGTGTATTATATTATCAATCTTAAGCTACAGTAAATAAACTCTATTGTACAGTGTTACATATGTTTTCTTTTCTTCAGGTTATTTCTTAAAGAATTCTGCATAGAGTTTATAAACAGCTCTTACAACCCACTTATGCATTACGTAAAAGACGTTCTAGTTAGAGCCAAGGCTCAACAGAATGATGAGTCATATTATTTATGGGCGGTAAAGTTTTTTATGGAATTCAATCGCGGCCACAATTTTCAGGTTGGCTTGGTGAGGTAAGATTTTTTTATATATTTTTGAAGAGGTTTTAAAAAAAGTCTATTGCTTTGCTTTTAAACTCTTTTTATGCCTTCCGCCATATCTCCGTCATCTGTTATGATCCTTAACTCTATGATACCTCCATAATATTATTTTTTACTGGATTTAGATATTTCTCGTTTGAACAAATTCAAAAACAGCGAGGTACGAATTTAGTACTAATATTTAAAAAAAGTTGTATCTCGCGCATTTCCTGGAAATGTTATTTGCTTTCTTAAATCGATCCATTATATTTCCATAGATTTTTCAGGCAGATTCTGTTAAGTTTAAGTTGAAAATTGACGAAATCCTAAAGGATTACATGTATACATAGGTCCAAGATAGAATCCCTTCCTTTATGTAGATGCCATGTACCAATATTAGCTTTAAAGATCTGGCTTGTCTTTGCGTCCTGCCGTAAAATGAATATATCGTAGACAGATATATCAGGATTCAGTTTATAACACCTGCACACGCGAAGATCTTTACAACGCCACCGACAATGCTGTCTGCGTGGCTGAGTACTGGTCTGACAAAATTTAATCATCATATTGCCATTGATCGACACGCTAAGAAGAAGAAGTTTATAACAAAATTCCATTCGTCTGGCTCCTAAGATACTACACGTAATCATAACCTTCTATTCTATTCAAATCTTAGACAGAATATATAGAAAATGATTATTATTATTTTACCGGCAGTAGCCTTAGACTGGGGCATCAGATTAGCAGTCAAATGCAACCACATGGTTGCTTTTTCGAACCCCCCCCCCCCCCCCCCACTTTTGCACTACCGACTTGAACCCACTCGTAACACAAGGAATAAAGCGTAGCACGAAGGTTACTAGAATAATATTTAAAAAAAAATCTTGAAAGCACGGTAAAGTTAAATCGTTTAAAAGATAATCGTTCAAAGAAAAATTGATCTTTAAGAAACTAATTAACGCTACGCTACGCAAAAATTCGGTTATAAATAAAATTCATTATTTACTACACCGGTATTGGATTGTACCCATTTAGAACTCAATTTCAAAGAATGTAGTAATCAGAAGCAGGCTCGGGAATGCTTCAGGGAGCAAGCCTTTGAGCTAAAAGTCCGTTTAATTTAGTCATATTGTATATTTTATTGAAAAGAAATTTCTCGGAATTTCGAAAAAATCATTATACCTACGGATTGCTGCCACGTGTACACCTAGTTCGTAAAAGGCCTTGAAAGTGAATTCGTTATTTTAAGTTTTAATAATAACACAAAACAGTCCCTTCTTTCATTTAAATGTGAAGTGAAAACGCAAAACTCATTTCATAACCTGTGATTCCTAGGCAAAGACATTTATGGTTTTTTCTATCTCTACCCTTAGCTTTTTACAGCTTGGTAAGATAACTTCCGCAATACTTAATTATTCGATTTAACGTTGTGAATCCCCTTTTAGCGAAACAATGTCAGTCCCTATGTTCCATTACGTACAGCAGCAAATGGAGAAATACTATGACATGATAAAAGTTGAAAAGAAAAAGTATACATCGTGGGTAAGGAGGCTACACTTAGCCTTAAGAGCTTATAAAGAGTTGCTCAACACCCTTCTAGCTATGGACAAAAGCTCGGATCCGACCGTTAAGGAATCAGCGAAAGTTTTAAAGAGCAATATTTTCTACGTATTGGAATACAGAGAATTTATTCTCTCCACTGTCCTAAATTACGATGAAAATAAAATGCCGAGGTAAGTCACTTCTAACTTCTAATACTATTTGCGACATTTTTGCGACTTCTTTATTTTTTATTGTTCGATATTTTAAACATTTCTTCTTTTTCAGATCGTACTTAGTTGATTTGATGGAAACAGTTCATTTGTTTCTGAAAATGTTGGAACATTATTGTAAGAAAACTGGGTTGGTTGTTCAAAAGAAAGTGAGGAAGAAGAAATCCAAGCCTAAAAGTAAGATTATGTTTAAAATATTCAACATCTTAGACAACGTGAATATAAGTTAACATTAGTAACAAAAAACAGTAAATATTGGAAAATGAACTTTTCATACAAAGTGACAGGTCACGTGATGTATGTAAGAAAAGATGATTTTCAACTTAAGATTTCGACCTATGTTCCTTGGGAAAAATTGTTCAGTATTATGCACCTGATTACCTCGTTGAATATACGCACTCCTATTAAATTAACCCTGTATATAAATATAGCGATTATTTAAATGTGTTTAAAAATAATGGATTTGTCGTTTTTTAAAAACTTATCCGTGGAAACCACCAGAGTGTTTTTTCTCAAAACAGGAGACCAGACAGAAATGTATTTGAAATATGCCTCCGTCGCAAAGAAAACAACCCTTAATATCTCCCGAAATGTTCTATTTACTTATTTTCTAAGCTACTCATTGAATTAAACGCGGTCCAATACCATAAAACTAACACCGTACTAAACAAAATTCAGTATATTCATATATACATTGATGTTATGCAAAAGCAAAGACCTCTCGACCCAGAGTCGCAGCGGGTCCCAGCTTTTACACGGACGATAGGCAATAACAAGCTTACGCTTACTACGTACCTAAGCTTACTATCGCCATTCACAGGGTCCGTTCTGTTGCCGTTTATTCTATGATAATGCAATACTTTTAATGACTAGGTAGCGAGACTTCTTCGAATAAGGTATCGGAAAATTACACAATAAAGAGCCTTTTGTACTAGGGGTGTGATTAAAGAACCTTCGTTCACTATTAGGCATTGTTTCGTTGCGTGAGATTTTGTAAATTACTTGTGCTGGAAGCCATTTGGTGTTTCAATGACCAAATATTTTTGCAAATTTCTCGGGACAGGAGATATTTTGGGATTCCGAATAAATATTTGAAAATAAAAAATCTATACTAACCTTATAACGCTGAAGAGTCTGATTGTTTTGTTGAACGCGCTAATCTCAGGAACTACTGGTCCAATTTGAAATATTCTTTTGAGTGTTAGAATTCCTTTTGTCGTAGTCGAAGAAGGCCTTTCACCGCGATAACCGAGCCCACGCGGGCGGAACTGCGAAAAAACTAGTGTTTTAATAATTATCGAGAGGCTTGTCAACAATGTACAAAAATCGTTTGCAATAATAATATAGGTTAGGTTATACTCTATTATTCGTGTACCTTATTACTAGTACATTTAAAAAGATTTTAAAAAAATGGTAAAAAAGGACCAAAAAATATTGAAAGCAAGTATCCATTTAATTAAGCCTGCCCTTTACTCATGGTCGCGGCTCATGAACAGACATGCCGTCACAAAGGTTGGGCGGTGACGTACTTAAAAAAAAAGCAATTACTCTTCATCATTTCCAAATGTGTGATGCAAGGAAAAGGCTTTCCCGAGAGAGTACGCACGTTGATGTCTCTGACAGTCTTGTCAGTCCAACTGGAAATCAACATTTAAAAAAATATATAAATAACTCCAGGGTGTAAACAAAACGTAGTAGATCAAAATATAACGAATGAACGTTCGTATTATATAAGACTTGTTCATAAAAGCTGAAAATAAATTACATACCGTCTCGATATGATAAATTCCTAAAATAAGTATTAAAAATCCTATTTTATTATGATTTAACTACTAAATTTAGATCAATCATTTCTTTAGACGACGTTCTTGCGAAATCAAACACGTTTTTCTCAGTAACTATGAGGTACAGCATCCCAAAATAAAATTATTTAATTTATTTACCCTTCTTTTTAATTGTATTTGGATAGACCCTATAACCTTTAAAGGTTACGTCTGTTTCATCTTTTATTTTTACCCGTATGAAAGGATGTTTCTCTGTATATCAAACGCTTAATGTTATTTAGCAGTCTCCACAATAGGTACTTCTAAAGCCTAAAACGAGTATTTTTATATTAATTACTGTTAATTGATATTCAAAAAAATACCAGACAAGTGCGAGTCGGCCTCGCTCAGCGAGGGTTCCGTTCAAAGACTATATTTTTATGATTTAGGTAATTAGAAATGTTAATAGTTAATAGGATTTTTACTGTACTTATAGTACAAGACGATACAAATTGCCCATAGTTGTATGCCAGCGGGAAGTACCCAGATTGTCGAAATATACGTTTTTTGCGGTATAAACGGTTGTATCTTTTTTACGTTATTTTTGGACAGCTTCAAGAGGTTATAGAATTAAGTATATGTATGGTTTTTGACTCGATACCTCCATGCCTTTCTGAGACAAATAGACAACATTGTGATCCTATATGGGTTTCATTCTGATACAATTTGCATTTTTATCAGTCACCCTGAACTGACCATTTAAGCATTTATTTAACAAATTTTGTACACACAAAGATAGACCTATAGATAGAATTACATTAAACAACAAGGAACAAAAGTAACTGATTTTAAAATGCTTGAAACATTTACTTAAATTCCTATTTGTTATACAGAACCAAAGCCAGTACAAAAGCCGAAGGTGGTAACTACAGCAGCGTGGGAGGAAGTGCGTGCACAGCTGGCGGTCGTACTGACATCCAACGACCACGAACATGTACCGCCCTTCGACGCCGCCTCCGACGTGCCTATCGACCAACAAAAGTAATAACACCTATAACTGTCTCACTGCTGAGGAAAAGTATCATGCATAAACAAGCATTTAAAACAATACTATATTATTGATACGTTCTATTTGTTTTAGCACTTAAATTATTTTTTGAATAGTAAAGTGCGATTCAAAATTAATGGCGTATAACATGAGGCGAGTCGTAGCGCAGTAACAAAAAAGAAAACAAAAAAAAATCGAGTAGACCTTTTCAGGTACTTTCAAAACGTTAAATGAATCTAGTTGCGCAAATTAACAAATTCTAGAACCAGCGGGGAGGCGGGGCGGGGTACTGCGCAGTGTGTAATGCACTTCACAGCCGCCATTAAGTTTGAATCGTACTATATCAAGTTATACGATACTTAAAACTGTTTATTTAATTGCATTTGTCTCAAAAACCATTATAAAAAAACGATTTCCTCATAAAACAATTTTAGTGTAACATTAAAATCACATACACAAAAAAGGCCCAGATAAACACACAAACATTTGTAGATAACACAAATGTTTGTTCCATGTTTGAATCAAACTCGGAGCGCGTGGCATACCCTTTTAATGCCCTCAATAAATATTACATTTAACTGTATATTCACACACAAAATGAACTAACTGGGAATATTTTTAACGTGCACACACTTAGTTCCTAGACAATATTGAACAGCAAAATTGCAATTTCGTAAATACGTTAAGTACCCGCTAAGCACACTCGATTCTAAATTTAATGCGGTTTAAAATTTAACGCAAATTATATTTCTTTCTAGAGAAATCTGTATGAAGAATATACAAAAGTCGCTGAGGGGATACAAATTCGAGAATGCGGTCGGAATGTTCAGAGCTGCAAGGTACGTGAGAACTTTCGTATTTTTAATGCACTCATAAATGTTGTTTGTTCTGTTTTGAGGCTGTAAAATTCACATTAGTATGAGTCTCCAAATAATTAAAAGTACAGTAAACTCACATTAGGTAATAATTATTGCGTGACCTTTGATCGACTAACAAATTGTTCCAAAGTTTTGACGCGTATATTTCCTTATTGTATGACCTTAAAACACCCACAACATATCTATAAATAGCGAATATCGGAGCGAGATTGTCGCTTTTCGTGACAAATAAAGAGTACTTTCATGTAACATTAAATATTTGTTTTATCTTAGAGAAGTGTGGCCTGAAGAAGGTATTTTTGGAACTGAAGGTATTACAGAAGATGAGGAACTTACAATGCTTGAGACAGTTTACAACGCCGATCTGGGAGTTGAAGAATCTGGTTAGTATGTAACTTTTTAACTGAGGTCTTAGTCACTAAATCCAAACAAAACGTAACGTGGCATGACACAGATTATATATCAACTACCCCGGGTCGTCAAATCTTTTTATGTTCATGAGTTAGTATAAACGGTTTAGACCATGCAACAGTTTTTTTTATTTAGGTAAAAGAATAGTAAGTCGAAAGAGATAACGCCTTTCTTAACCCGACTCGTAACACCACGTTAACTGAGGCCCAAAAGGTTATGTTTTAACGCGAATATTGATAATATAGTCTGCCTGTGTCAAGTTACGATAAAGGACTTGAAAAGGTTAATGAGTCGGACTGGATTCGACAGGGCGGGGACCGAGTAATGACGTAAGTTCAACAAGCATTATGTCAAGCAGTAGAGTGACACTAGTAAGCTTTGCATTGAGCTGAATGATTAAAAGCCTTTGGACCAATAAGTTTGGGCCAAAGGATGTGTTAACAAAATTTAACCAATTGAGTGAACATTATACGGTGAAGTATTTTTAAATGCCACATGGATGGAAAACATTCTAAATACTAGAGATACCAAATAGCTAAGTGCGTTATCTGACCAATTTAATTCATAAATTTATCTTTCATGGATTTCTTTTAATTAAATTTTAATTGATGCCATAAATGTTGAGGATATAAATATTTTTTATTTGACAAAGAATAATTTTCTTTTTTTTTTACGATTTCAGCCCTTTTAATTCTCGGGTCTACGAAGCGTAATATGTCAAATATGCAAGAAAGCAGTTTCGTTTCTAAGTAAAATAAAATTATGTTCCTTTGAGTATAATTTGGTATTTCCAGGATTCAGAGTACGTTTTTCCTCCAGGTGGCACTAAAAATCCACCCTGTACAGCCGGACTTTTGACCAGTTAGTTAATATTTTTTGTGCCTAGGTATTAAAGTGTACCCTAATCACATGCTAGTAGTTCATCGCTGCACTTGTTACCTAAATACTCATTCTCCTTTGACGATATAGTTGGTCGGTAAAGCACAACTTTGCTAGCACGCTGTTATTATCAAAGTTAAACAATTTGCTCGCCGACCACCATATTTTTGGGCCAAATTGTGCAGGTGGAGGTATTTTAATGTGCATTTTGGTTGCAGATAACGTTGAGGATGCAGACGAAACACAAGAAAATTCAGAATATGATGATGAAGGTAGGTTAATAGTGTGAAATTATATATTATGTACCTAATTATAAATAAATTAAATAAATCACTCATATAAAAGTGCAAGATCACCAAATATGGGTTTTAGTCCTAACCGCAGTTACTTACTAGTAATAAATACCCAGTATTTAATACCTACTAGTCCTTGAAAATATATGTTTTTACGTTAAGGTTTTTCTTAAAAATATGTTTATTATCAGTTTCTCAGTACCATAAATTATGTAATTCAATTATTATTTTTAGACGAAGAAGAAGAGCGGCAAAACACAGCTGTAGTGGAAACAGACTTCGATTTCAAAGATTTCGTTTCTAGGTAAATATGCTTTTTAATTAATGTATTTTTGTAACAAAATATAAGTAAAAGATACAAAAATAATAACAATACAAAAAAAATGGAAAGTTTACGAAATAGAAAAATATTGGTTCTTTGTTTATCAATCCCAAAATATTAATTAAAACAAGTTTGAGACGTATTAATTTACGAAAACTGACGTCAAAAGATCATTTATTTATTCATTGGAGTGCATCAAATTATTAATATTTCCTGTAGATACAGTTACAAATGTAAAAACGTAAGGTCTTCCGAATTAGAACGATGAATACCTTTTTCACTGAATGTCAAAGATGTGTGATAGCGATTCTCAAATAAAACCACATAGTTTTATTTATACACGACAAATAACTTGAGAATCAAGTTAGGTAATAGGCGTATTCCAACGTATCTCAATATTTTTGTTTAGTTTTGGTTTTTCGAAATAGCGAATATCTACTTAGAAACGGAGAATTTCAAATAAAGCCCCCGCTCGCCTCGTCAGTTGTGTCTACAATATTTCCCTACACAATACTACATATGACGTCACAAGCCCTCACACCGGTTGTAGTGTTAATTGATCCTTAAAAAAACACTTGATATTATTTTATAAAAATATTTTATTTGCTATCAGGTTCTGCCACCCTCGCGTAGTAAGCGCTTGTGTGTCTGTCCTAGAAAGGTACGACAAAAACTTGCCTCACACGAACCACAGCATCATCAAAATGCTGCACAGAATAGCGTGGGACTGTTCAAGGCCTTCAATGATGTTCCAAGCCTCACTGTTCCTCATATTTCAAAGAATCCTCGAGAATCGACTGCCACAATTCAAGGTAATGTGTCTCTTAAAACTATTTTGTTGTCGTCGCTATATAAGTGTGTGCGGTAATTAAAGCTTTGAAACTAACTTAGACGTGATTATAAGTGCTGTCGCTCTAACACGTGTGTTATTTTAAACGGCTTTGTGATTTTATTACAGTACAATATTAGTGGTGATACTTTTGTACGCAAACTAAACCTAAATTAAACCATTGCTATGTCTGTCTAACTCAAAGCGCGAGAAGAGGACGGCAAAAGATAGCAACTAACTTAAAAGTTTCCTAGTTTTACTTCAGTGTTTTTAGTGCACGCGTTTTAGCCCGTGGCAAAATTGTATGAGAATTTTAGTCGGAACTAAATTTGACGGCTCTAATTTTAGTCTGTCTTTTTCTTAATTAGGAAAGCACAAGTAAAAAAGATACCGATGGTGTAAAATCAGTTGAGTGCGTGTTTAACAGAATCGGGGCCATTCCGTTATTGCTCAAACCAAAGCAATTATTGTATTCTTAAGTTCTGTTGATATTTCTACTTAAATAACGTAAATTTTAAAGACATTCGTTGTCCAAAACACACAAAATAATTGATCGTTCAATGCCGCCATTATCAATTTAAACACACAAACTTCGTCTATATCTCCTTAACAGCTATTAATGTTTGGGATGACGTTGACGAACTTCCTGCAGTGCGGTATTTTTTTATTAGCACGAAGTATATTAAAATTGAAGAAGAATTAATTAGTAAACCTCCACCCGAGGTCTTGCAATTAAATATTCATTAGTCATAAGCTTTTCCCGTTCATAAAACGTATTAATCTAAATGAATAGGTACCTTTTTTAAAATCATAATTAAGTATTATTATTATTGATTTTGATTGACTTGTAAATTAAATACAAAAAAAAAGAAGGAACAATTAAAGCTCGCCAGGACATGAAGCCCCAAGGCGTGCAACAGAATAGGTAAGGAGAAATTTGAACGCTTGGACAGTGTTCTCTGTAGCTTAGATGGCAACGCAACTGGTGCGTTGAACCAGTCGTCGCAGGTTCAAGCCTCTGCCAGTGCTGCGTAAGCGATCCCGCGGCTCCGGCAAGGGCGAGGATGGGACCAGTGTGTTTTTGGTCGGTGCAAGTCCGAATTATCCTCACGGTGTGCCCTCAGCGTGGGTCGAAGTCATTAACCCCGACAAAAAAATAAAAAAGGTTCGAGTCCTGCCGGAGGTTAAAATTTTTCCTTCTTTCTATTTGTATTTAATTAATATCACAATCAAGGTTAGCGGTTAAAATCATAGTACATTTTAATATCCTTCACATGTCACAAATTATCACCCAATTATATATACGGCCCATTGTGACGTAATGAATTCAATTAAACCTACATAAATACCTACCTATATATAGTTATTCTTATGCCAATGAAAACAATCTTACAACTATATATTAAGCAATCCGCCTAATAGCGTATCTGGTTTCTCGATCCCTTTGATCATAATACCAATTAACTATTGCTTTATTCGACAAGAACCTTGTATTCTCGTTTATATTATATTTACTATAGCAAAAGTTACTTTGTTTGTTTCTCTTTCATAGCTCGAGTGTCCGACCGATCTCCATTAAATTTTGCATACAATAAACTGTGACAGTGATCCCGGTAGATCGAGTAACGGGCAGGGAAAACTCTTTAGGGATGCGAATAAGATAAACTTGAACTTATTCCATGTGGACAAAGCTGTGGGTAGATGCTAGAACTAAATAAACAAATGTGTTGCGGTTCACAAACATACTGACGCAGGTCATTATGTAAGAAATGATATCTCGTTACCAATATTCATACGTATTTGGATTAAAGGTATACTTGAAATTTTTGCTGAAATTTTAAAGACTCCTTTGTCCGATAGTAGGATAAGAGAGGCTCGTTGATAAAAGTAGGCCGCACGGTGTGACCAATAATAAAAGTTAAGCCTCGCTCGCCGCGGTTAGTCTGTGGATGGGTGACTTTTTTAAACATACCGAGACCTCTGTCTCGGAAAGCTTAAGCTTCTTAAGCCGTTGGTCCCGACTATGATAGGTGATCTTGGACAGTTGTTAAGTCATTAAAATTCTAACAGTCTTGGCTTATTGTGGTACCGAGTTTAACGGCATGTGGAGGACAGATAGGTAGTCGCTATGTAAAATAAGGTATATAGCTAAATCGGGTAAGTTCAGTCTAACCTGATTTAGTCCCGGCATAGCCCTAACATAGCTTGGAAAAAGGCTTGGCAGCAGTAGTACATGTTTCGTTACTAAGTCAACTCGTACATTCTTTTCGTATGCAACGTGTATACGTTATGTGTCGATAAAGGAAGCCTGTTTCGAAAGTCAGTTTCACGCGTGACGGAACACATCTGCACAGACAAAAGCATACCACAGTTTCAGTCTAGTAGCCTCTATAGACAACATCGGGGTTCGTTTGTTGGACGCTAGCTCAGCTCTCATGATCTCGCTCCGATACTTAACTCAATTATGTATAGCTCAGTACAGCAATCGTAAAAGCCGAAGGCTCGTGGCAAGCTGCAACCAAATACACGGCGAACATGCGACCACGTTACATTACGAACAATAACCAACAGATGTAGCCATCATTTACATTATATTACATTGTAAAATTTTAATGTACTTCCGTACACCGCACACCTATGTAAGGTACTCAATTCAGGTTCATAAAAAAATAAAAACAACTCAGCTTTGAGGGGCAGCCGTATAAAAAGCACGTTATTACAACCGTAAGTTATGTAAAATAATGCAATTTTCTCTTCGAACTTAACTTCAACTGGATTTTATAGCCTGATATTTTTCCCATATTACGACACACGTGTGACCAAATTTAAGCTTTTTTCTCTACCGTGCAGACGTGTAGAGGGCACTGGAGGGGCAGGGGACAGATTTTATCGACGCACGAGAGGAGATGCCTCCCAAATGTATTGAGAATCTAAATTAGCTTTGAGATAAAATGGATCTCTATCTGCAACTGAATAATAAAAATGTTGTTTACATGGTGCACGAACTATAGCATAATAGGTCTCAAATGGAATGCAAATTAAAATGGCCACACGAAACCAACTTACGTAACCTAATAACTTTTGAAAAATAATCCCGCAATTAAATTAAAAATTGGTACTATTGATGTATTTACACACATTAGGTGTGCTTTGTATCCATCCATTATTGATAAGTCCAATTAACCATATTGTGTTTATTAACTTTGTTGTTATTTGTATTATTAACAGGAATTGGAAAAATTCGCTATATTTATATTTCGGAAGTTTACTGAAGCCGCCTCTAAAAACTCTAAAGTATTTATTGAGCTTTTGTTTTGGAAAAACCAGAAGGATGCCTTGGACATTGAGTTTGGATATGACCTATACACCGATCAAAGGTAAGTAAACTATTCGTATTTTCAGAAGTACTATCAAATTTGGCTCTTAATAGGACCGGGAAACTCGTAACTTAAATTCTACTACGTCATTTCCCAACATTAGTTACAATTAAAACTCGGAACTTATAGATGTTTCCCTGAGCAAGGTTCATTGACTCTGAAACAAATTTCTCATTTTACTATCATTAATCTTTGTCTACAATTTCCAAACGTTCAAACGCCCTAATTGGACATGATAATGTTGATATAGGTCGCGTCTCTTAAACTATGATTGATTACTACAGTTCAAATCTATTTTCGTATCGAGTTCAGATATACAAAGATATTCAATCTTTATAACTTGTAAATTTTTGTATACAAAACTTTGATACAGCAGATGGAAACCTTACACCTTGACCGCCATCTTATTTTATATTTATTTAGGGTTTTTGGAGGAGTTGTTCATGAATATACGAATGGCATATATTGGTATAACATATGCGGGTCATTTCCTGAAATGTTATTGTAGAATATCTTATGCAATCACATCAAAATCACAAAAATACTCAATCACTGTTTTATTTGCTTATGCTAAGTTACATAAATTTTAAAGAACTAACCGTATACATTAATTTTAGAGAGTTATTTGTTAAAAAAATATACTTTGTCGACCTTTCCTTGTTTTTTTATGAAGAATCTTTAACGTATTTTAATACTGAACATAATAAAATGTTCAAAACAGATATAAGAGTAAAAGCCATGGTATATTTAACATTTTTAACATTCACAAGGTTTGAAGACGGTACTACGAATTTCTAGCATATATTTAACATCCAAATGACCGAGCTTAGCTTAAAATAACCTGAAAGTTTTTCTCGCGAAACCGTCGCTAGAGATGTTACGAAATGCAGGGACACCTGTAACTTTGTTTAATGTATGCAAGATAGTGCCAGCTGACAAGCTGGCCAACACTAACTTTACTTCTCTCTTGTGCTTTGTTTAAAACATCATATTTATTTTAAACTTGCTAACTTTTTTGATTACCGAAAGTTACATTTTGTTATTACATGGCTCATTTTTTATAAATATGCTGTATAAATAGGCTGTCTTTATTCAGAGAAACGGAAATTATTTACTGGAGCACTTTTAAAAGTTGCTATAGATTTATATTTGCTGATCTCTGATAAAGTTTTGTATTATTACCCGTTTTTAACCTAAAAAACGTTGACAGAGACAAACCTGAAAAAGGAAAATGGAATGAAGAACAAGAAGAAGAACTACGGAGGTTGTATATGGAGAATCAAGCAAACCCTGAGTCTGAACAAGGTAACCCACATAACAAGCCTTTGTCTGGCTTCAGATATAAACTTTTGTAACATGGCCTTATTGCAAACTCCGCTAGGTATCTAATTAAGCATTTCCATTATCAAGTACAATACAATCTTGGCGAGTCTGAAAAGCGGTACACATAAGCGGTGGGTGAGAAAGAGATGACAATATCTTGTATCGCTTTTAAGGCTTGCCAAGATACATCGGCAGATGAGTAGAAATAAAATGGCTAAATAATAGCAGACAAAAACACGAAGCATGTATATTTTATTTATCAGTAGCGATATCGTACACAAAATATATTAATGATAATAATAAGATAAAAATTAGTATTAATGATATACTAGAATTTTGGAAAGCGTGATAATTAGAATAAGGGGGCGTGGTATAATTAGGTAGTACCGTAATTACACGTGCGAGCACAACAGCCCACATATCCGGCCGAGTTATGTTTATGTTGTGCGTCCTCAAACACAACACACTTAAACTAACAAACCTTGTTACCGAAACCTTGTGTATCAAAAAACACGATTTTTGCTGACCCCTGTAATTACTTAGGGGTGTTAAATACATTATCATAATACGTGTTGCTTATATTACAACAGTTCTGAAAGGAAAACACAGCTTGTTTTGGTCCTACTAATGTGTGCATAAATCGGACATCTAAAACAACTCGTTTATATGTATTAGTATCTCAAACGACTCCTTGCGGATTCAACCCATGTAAAGTTTAACATACATACATACAAAGAACAAATCTGCAAACTAATGTTGTTCCACAGATGTTATCGACTGGATTTTGGATAACTTGATAGACCAGACTCGGACTAGGCGCGGTGTTATAAAGAAGTTAAAAGAATTAGGTCTAATATTCCGTGCACCGACGAAGAAAAGCCACCGGGAGCCGGCCAAAGAGAAGGCTCCTAAAGTGTTCAGTGAAGAAGAAGACCAATTACTTAAAGATCTGTGGGAAGAATTCAAGGATGTACCAGGTATTTAGTAAATATCTAGTATATTATTTTTAATATACTAGATACCTTGTAAGGTTGCTCAAACACTTTTCGATCCCCCTTTTCAAACATATATGTATATCCTTTACTTGGAAATCATATCCCAGGTGTGAGGAATGTCACATTCAATTTCCACCTGAAACAATTATTAGTGGATTTCACGAATTTTCACCCCGTTCTCCGAATTCGATAAAACAGTAGCAGTTTATGTAGTGACCCACTCTGCGCATGTTTCACTTCAAATTATAGTTTCACAGAAATTCATTTGAAATAACACCACGTTATGAATGAATGAAAATGTTTTCTTCTATCGACACATCAAATTTATATTCATCGCATGCTACCAAAAACTCCATTAGAATGTCGCATTATGTGAATTTGTCTGTTGTTATAAAGGGATGAGTTCTTTCAGATCCAATGGGCGTAATAATACCTCGGATGCCTCGCAAGCGTCAAAAGCGTAGCTACGTCGACAGATTACTGGAGTTAGGTATGATTCGGGACAAAAGCGAATGTCGCAAAAAGAGACCGAAGAAATCTAATGCTAAAAGCAACGGCGCAGATGACGATAAATCGAGCAGTAAGTTGCTGTTAACTTCACTTAGCTTTTTATTAGTGCTGTGATACAATTCACTCTGTGTATATGTTCGTATCTCTATCCTATTTCGTTAACGGATTAAGTTTTTCGCTTAAACTTCCGTATAGCAACTGAAATAAGTTAGACATCGTATACGGTGTATTTTGTCTTATGGAGATTATTCGTTTGATATACACACGGAATAAATGCTTATTTTACGTCTTGTCTCGAAATATTGGGCAAGTGCGAGTCGGAGCCGCCCACCGAGGGTTCTGTATAGACCATTTTTTATGATTTAATTACCAATGTATAGTTTTGAGACTTTCTGCTGTGGATTTAATATAAGACGGTGATACTTGGCGAAGTTCAAAGTTCTGGGTCAACAGGAAATACCCTGTTAATTTTGGTTCTTGAGTGTCGAAATTACTTATTTTGCTGTAAAAACGGCCGTATCTATTCTACGGTAACTTAGTAGATTGTTTTTTACACAGCCTCAAGAGACTGTAGAATTAATGTATAGTTTTAATTTCAACTCGATACCTCCTTGTGTTTCCGAGATAACCCGAGATATTGACAGAAATACTTATAATAAAGGGTTCCGTTTTCCTTTGGACGTGCAGAACCCTAAAATGATCTGGAAAGACTATTTTCAATCTTTTGATATTCACATAGATACTAATAAAAACAGAAACTAGAATATTTTCTCTTTTGGGTTAGGTGTATTTTTGCAATTTAAAATAATAAATGTTTCCCACTAGATACACCTGTTTTGTATTAATGGTTGGAACAACGAGCATCACCCTTCACGTTGCACTGTACGCGACTAGAATTCATTATTAATGTGCAGCTTATCTCTATCGGATTTCCTTTATTTTCTATGTATGACATAGGTATACGTAGTACAAAATGAAAGCTACCGACATTTTTTAAAACTAACATATATGTTATGTTGTTTTGTTGTACATACGTACGTACTAAATACTAGAGTACAATTAGTATTCGCCGTGTGGCAAATTAACTATTATTTAATGTTCATGTCGAAACCTGTGGGCCGATATACATCGCCTTAAGTACGGTTCACACCTGACGTGGCCTGGCCGAGGTTAACGCTATTTACAATAAATGAAAATTATGTTTACGGTTATTGTATGTATGACGTAGACTCGTAGTTATCATAAAACAAGTATGAAAACTATGTCTTAAGTGGGGAATGTTTTTGATCCAAATAAAATAATCAAATCCTTAAAAAAATCACATACTTTTAAGAGTTTGAAATTAACTTCCTATCCCCTCTACTTTTATAGAAATAAGTTTAAGTTAAGTTTCATCAACATTTTACTGATTGACTACAGTAAGAAAAGTGTTTGTATAACTGATTCTAATAAATTAATTGATACAGGTTCTTCAGCCGAATCAGATTCGGATTCAGATTCGGACGGAATCAGTACGCCATCTATAAAGCAACCGGCAAAGAATAACAAGAGCAGTAAACCTAGTAACAAGAAGGCATCAAAGTCGAAGCGCGTCGAGCTGACTGCTAATGAGATCGCGAGGCTCATGGTGCAAGCTGTCGATAATGGTAAGTTACACTACCTATTACCTGACTACTGATTTATAGGAAACAAATTCCAAAGCTTTAATTAAAATTAAGGGTGCAGTCACACGGTTTTAGCGAAGGATTCTACTACATAGGATAATAAATAGATAAGTTTTATTATTTATCCAAATGCTTTTTTTATTACCGTATGCTGCAGTAGGTAGGTAAAGAAAGGTAGATCCAGGTCCTATATTTGGCCGTGCCGGTGCTGCGTAGAGCTTACGTAAGCGATCCCGCGGCTCCAGCAAAGGCAAGGAAGGGACTAGAGGATTATAGGTCATATACCCACGCTATGCCCTCAGCGTCAAAAAAAGTCCTGTATTTGGCGCTATAAAACTGTTTGCTACAATAATGATTTAGGTACCTACAGGCTACAGCTCCTAAGTAGCAGTTATTCAATCCGAATACACTAAAAATTAGGTAATAAACTACATAATAATAAAAAAAACGTAATATCAATCGTAAAAAAAATTCAATAAATCTATCTCTTTATATGCATAAGTAAAACTTTGTCGTCAATATTTGAGAATTGAATAAAATAATGAGATATTCGCTCGTCTGTACGTGCCCTAAGGGATATTACGTCTCATCATGCTTAACCTCCCTGCAAGAACATTGAGGTCAGCTTCATGTCTAACCAAATGAGGTTGAATGACATTTTATATACCGCACAACTATCGAACTATTTTCCTCTACTTATGTATGATTTTTTTAAAACTATCCTTTCGATAAGATGGGTTTAATTTTGGTATGTGGTAGATCGGTTTTTGCATTTTCAATTTTCAGAGTGCTCATTGCGTGTTTTAGGTTAATGTGTTCAGCACGTTTACGCTACGAATTTGGCTCTCTGATTGGTTAAGGCCCAGTTTTTTGACCCCGAGTTAACTCAACTAATGGTTAAACATGCTAACTAATGGTTACAAACTTAAGTAGAACGCGTTTATTTATCAATTTTTATTTTACCAAATGGTTAAATAATTAACTCTACAACTAGTTTGATCATAGCCTAACAAAATTGATGAATAAGGATCAAAAAATTGGGCTTAGGAGACATAAACGTGCCGATCGCATATAAGTAAAACTAAGCTTGCTCTAGGCATACGGATACTTTTTTTTTACCTATATTAACCTAACAGTGTGGTTGTAACTTCTGGTTATTATCACGCGAAAATTACAACCAAAATATTAAATACGAAATGTATATGTTTTGTTTATATTGTTAATTGTAAATTATATAGTTAAGTTATACATCTGTAATCTTCTCGTTCCTTCTCTATAATGAAGAGGCCTGTGCCCATCAGTGAGACCTCATATTGGAATTCATAGTGCATTCTTAAGTACATAATCTTGTTCAAAATCAACTGAACTTATATCTATACCTCGAATCGAGGACGTGCAACATTTGCTGATGGAATGTGTCCGGAACAAAAACGAAAGGGAGTCATTCTTGAAAGACCTAAACCTAAATAAGTTCAATGTGGGTTTAATACAATCAATTTTATCACGACCAACTTCAGAAGATGCTAAAAAATTATGCCGTTTGATAACAGTTCTTCAGCAATGACTCTCATAACGTAGGAGCTGATTGTAAATAGCATTCAATTCAATAGTAACCATTTATTATTGTTAAAGGTCCGATGGGGTTGTCATATCGGTCTCGATAAAAACCCCTAAATAAATTAGAGTAAAAAAAAAATCTATACTTCGACCGTATTATATTTTTATATAGTACATCTAGTTGCAACAGAAATACGTATAAGCTGCAGGTTACTTAACCAAACCGAATACGTCTAACCCCGTATCGCTCGCGACAGACCGATTTTAATATTAAACATCATTAATTCTAAGCGTATTGGCTAGAACCAGATGTGGCTGATCAATATTTTATCCGTCTTTAATCAAAACTGTTCTTCACATTTGTTATGGAAAAATATTCTTATCTTTACATTCAATATTTATGAACAGAACTGTCCAAGTTCAAATAGTATTATTACCTATATCAAATTACGTAGGAAAAAATTACTATTCTTGTTATCAGAGAGTAATTTTACCTGATAAAAATTTTTGGGTCACAGATCTCACTGAAGCTCTGAAATGGTTGGCCGAGAACTTAGAAGAAGTGGCTTTAGATCAAGAAGCGGAAGGTTATGATCCGGAGTCAGAAGGAATTCCATTGGTACCGATATCACAGGAGTCTGTCGACGCTATGGACAATGAGCTGTTCAAGAAACTGCTGGTAGGAGTTGGTGTGATGCCACCCAGTGATGAACAGGTAACTCTTAATTATTTACTGAAAACTGTGAACCGATTGTATTACTAGAAACATTCCAATATAATAATATTTAAAATTATTTGGGGTAGCACACGGGACAGCACAAAAAAAAACAAAATAAACACCAACGAAACTAAAAATAGTGTCAACATACAATACTAAAAAGATTGCATACATTGATACATACGTACATTTAAACAAAACTGTGAAAATATACAAGATTAGATAGTGTGTCTCACGCAAGTTATTACACCAGAATGTCACATCCTAATTTCTATGTTCGATGCATAACTCGTTACGGGAAACTTAGTTACCAGAAACGCGAAACGTTGAAGTTGCCCCTGACTCAGGGGCAGCCAGGAGATCTCAAAAGTCCCGTCAATGAGATAAATTGTAATCTAGTTAAATATATAATTGAATGGATAAAAGGAAACACATGCTGCGCTCAACATATTACTTTCGTCTTTTGCCGAGGCAATAACGCTGACAGTAGCTTTTTTCCACGACTTTCATGCTTTGACCTAATCATGAACAAATTGCCTGTTCCGGGACGAAAACGAACTAATCTAGAGCCATTCTACATTTGTATTGCATTCCATCGGACCCGTTCACTCGCTACGTATGTTACGACGTAATTGGGCGCCAAACACCTGTCCAATCATGCGAAGTTGGCGTTATCATGTTAGCGAGATTAGAGCGAGATCACATCTACAAATAGTGTTGTGTTATTAAAAAAAAAACTTTTTTTTTTTGTAAAAAATAATAATACTCGATATGCTATTCAGACCACAGTTTATTTGATATATTTAATGCTGTTCTTCAGATATCCCTTTTATCCATAACATCAATGGCCCCCCTCTCCAAAAGCTATACCACCCAATTCTTCAATGGGTAAGATGAGATCCATTTATTTTTCATAATGTGGTGCGATGCAGTAGTGATAGTATTATAGTAGTTGTTTTTTTTGTAATAACTCCAACAGGACATCATTTGAATGTTCCTCAAACATTATAGAGCTTTATTTATTAATCGTTACAGGAAACATATTGGAGGATACCAAGCTCCCTACATTTCGAGACAATAAGGAAACGTCGGGAGATAATTATAAAAGCTATAAACAAAGAACTTATTATCGACACTAGCGAAGTAACTGAATCGGAAACCACTGAAATACCGCCGAGAGCCGACGAATCGAGCGACGATGATGATTTGTTCGACAACTTGAGGAAAATGCGGGAAAATAACGCCGAAAATGTTATCAATAAAAGTACAGAACCCAATAATGAAATAACACGTAATCGGAAACGTATCCGCAGTGATTCGGACGATGAGGGTAGTAGGGGGAAGATGCAGAAAATTGACGAAGGTGATGAAAATAGTGCTGATGATGATATATTGTCGTTTGCTAAGAAGACGCTGCAACACGAGGAGCTGCCGGATTCTGAAGATATATTGAATAATATACCGACTATGAACAGTGGTAAGGTACCTTTTTAAATAATTCTTATAATAGGTACATCACGCTTAAAAATGTGCTTGTTGTCTCATTATGTCATACTGTGATAGCCCATTACAAATTACAAGGCCCTATATGGACTTCCGTCAGTGTTCTAGAACAATACCTAATTTGTTCTAGTGATAAAACTGCAATTCTTGCTTCTTAACAGATAAAAAAATAAACAAAAGACACATTGCTTCAACGGTTCATATTGGACGTGTTTTCATAAATTTTATAAACGAAAGTTAAATATTTTACTATATAAGTTATGCATATTATAGTGCTAACGTACTCCGAAAGGGTCAAAGGCGTGAGGGGGCGAGCCTAATTGCAATTGAGTTCGCCCCCGGCATGATTAGTTATTGTTTACGTTTTTAATTTAGAAAATGCAAATGTAAGAGCTAGTTTATTTGTGATTATGGGGTTCACGAACTCCCCTCCCAACTGTGCTTGTGTTCATTCAGGCATCTCGTGATTAAATTACTTTCACCTTGTAATAAGGGATTATTTTGAGTGTCTACGAAGTAGACGTTTTTTTTTAGCTTTAAATTACGAGTTTTGTTAGCAGTTCTGGGAACTAATGTCAACACAGCGTATATAAAAAAAAATCTCATATGTACCTACCCTTTTTATATAAAGTAAAAGTAATTTTCTATTCTTGAATCTTTTTTTTTTCAGATGACAGTGACGCGGAAGATAATGACGAAATAATTGTGTCAAAACGCGATAAAAAGAAACGCAGAATAGTTATCGAAGATGATTCTGATTGATATGTTATTTGTATTGTATTTATTATAAGTTGAACTTAACAATAAACCATATTATGTAAATATTTTTTACTTTATTGCTGAAAAAACAACTTTTCTTGAATATCTGCATTTATTACCCCGAAGAACTTACGATCACTCTTTCGTCGATGTCTTCAGAAATCAATTTTACGCCTCTTTCAATCCGTGTATGCTTGCTAGACACTCCTTTACAACGTATCATAATATTCATATAAGCAAAGCTATTTTCCTATTCACACAAAATCGAAAGCCGCAGGCGAAGTAGAAAAAGGTATGTTTGGGTAAAGAACCTACACCTGTGTCTGCAAATGTTTGATCAAATTCCACTTTAAATAAACACTCCTTTGTACATTTCTTATGTTATTTTATATAGGAATTCCAATATTATCGCGCCATCGAATAGCAATATAGTCATAGTGAGCTCGCTTGCTGGCATTTGCCTCCCATTGCAAGGGTTGGCCGCGCATTCGATATTGCTAATATTGTGCAATACTGGCGACTGAATTGTAAAAAATGTATTTCTGATGCTACCAATGTTTATCCCAGTAGAAACTAAAGCCTTATTGGAGTTTCATATGTTACGACCATCCCCATGTGTAATCTACCCTCCTTAATACTGAAAGCAAAAGTTTTGGTTTGGTCTTTTTTTATCAAATACCTTATCTGTTTTTTTATATCTGCACAATACAGGGAGCGATTGTCATCTGACATCGACGGTATGCTATAGGTACCTGGCAGCCTAAGACTTACCTTTAAAGTCCGAAATGAAATGACACGGAACCAAACTACTGGAGTATACCTTGTATTTGTCTTTCCTGGTCGATATTACATAAATATATTTATTTATTAGTTTAAAAAAAAAGGTTACTTCCAATGTAGATTGCACTTTACTAGTATTCTTGTTCACCTCTCATGCTAAGCTAAATGCTTGTGTTACGAGTGGGTTTACCTCGGTAGTGCAATGGATGGGACTCGAACCGGCAACCACATGATCACAAGTCCGATATCCGAGCAATTAAGCAATTGTCAGCTTTGACCAGGAATAATATGACTAATTTTACTATGATTTATTTGAGGTGGACACTCATGTGAAAACCCAACACATTTATATGCCCAGATTGCTAAGGCGTGTAGACAACGGTAATAATACATATCCTGTTTTCTCCTTCTTTTCGAGTCGATGGTACACTTTTTTCAAAGTATTTAAATTTGATGCGCCCAGTAGTTTGCCACATTAACTGCGGCGTCATTGGTCAGATTCAAATCTTCCAAAGTGCAGGTGTCCGGACACTTTGGTCACTCCAGCAAGTGTCCAAAGTTTAATACTCCTGTTTTAACAAAATGTAAGTAGAGTTAACATCAAACCGTTGTACTAATTACTTAGCAGATCCCCTATAAACAGAATATCTCTAGAGATTAAATTCAAAGTGTACACAGCTATAGTGTAATAGATTATTACAGGGGTGTGCACTAAATCTTTTCACTCAGCCATCAGATTAGCGCCCTCGACTCTCCCCTTACGTATTGTTGTTTTTCTAACATTGCCAGGACCAAGCAACCGGGACGTGGCGGGAATCGTATCAGATTTAAATTATACTTGACTGGTGATGGCGTAGGCCCTAGGAATAGCTATGACTAGCATATTGCCAAAGACAATTGCCATAATTATGGTAAGTTGGTACCTTTTTAAGTAATAAATTATTAAGGTTATCGTTAAATCTAAGCTAAATAAGATAATTAGAAATTTAAAAGCTTATCTTAAATGTTGGTCGCACACGGGCTGCCACCGCTTCAAAGATTTATTTTAAATATGTAAAAAGGTCTAAATTCAAAGTAAAATCAAACCAAAGTACTTCTTCTAATGAACTAATACCTTAAGGTCAATCAATGCAACAATAACAACACGCCCACGGAAAATTACCTCCATTGATGTAAGTCGTAGGTACCTACTTAAAAAACAGATGTTTCTCACTCAATTACTCTGCTATTGTATTCGACATAGCCGTAATTAAAGCTGACAAATCGAAGGGCGGCCGCCATCTCTCAGTGGTCGCATAACGGGGGGCGCACCGCGTGTGTGTGAGTTTGACGCTTGGCCTAACCGGGCGGCTAACGTTCCCTTGCACAATTCACATAGGTACCGTCAAGGATTGCCAAACTATTCGGTATTGTTAATTGTTTTCGAAATATTTAAAATAGTGCGTTTGTGCATGCATATATAGTTCTACTCTATAACATAGGTATTACGTACATCAAGTAGGTATGATATTTTGAAATATAAACCAAAACTAACCTATTTCACTATGTCTGTCTACTAGTTGAGATTTTATGCCACGATCATAATGAAATTTGGAAAAAAGGTGAACTAGCTCGTGGAAAGGCCACACTTACACTTGTCGCATTAACTTATATATAACTTTTCGCGGCCAGAGTCATGTGGAAGGTAGTTAAGTTACATACCTACAAATTTTCTGTGATCGGGAAAATGTATTCTTAGAAACAAAAATGGTAAAGCATTTCAGCATAACGATTGGCCCAACTCGCGGAATATTTACATTCACAATCGCGAGCCGAAAAAATACAAACGATCGTTTGATCGCGTAATCCCGCGGGCGATCAAGTACTTCTTATTCAAATGTAGACGGCTATTTTAATGTTCCAACAGCACGCCATCAATCTTGCCGAGCCCGAACGTGGCCCATTACTACCACCCTCTTGCAATTATCCACTCGAATAAAAACGTTTTAAGTGTTAAATTAACGATATCTCAGTCAGACGAGAGCTTGTCTGACTAAGTGATTAATTCCGACCCGAGAAATGATAGTGTACCGAGTTGCGCTCTCGAGACTCACTTCTCATTTATATCTATTACAGAACTATTCGTGTGTATTGTAATGCTTTCAGATGTATTTATTCATAATGCTCTATATCCGAAAATCATTTATTTGCTGACTACTCAATCATGTCTACTATTTCATTAATATCGTTCAAATAATCATTAAAACATCTAAATTGAAATTTACATTTTAGGAATATTAATACCAACTTGTTAAGCTAATGTATTAAATTCAGGACGTCACAAGGCAAATCTTCCTTCTTAAATATATTTTGAAGTATTCCTTTGACAGTGCTAATGGTTTGAGCATAAAACTTCGCCCCTTCGTATAACAAACAGCAAACGGCAAATCTTTGCTGCAAATGTTACTTATTTCTCTACCCAGTCACTTAGCTGCGTAAATATAAACAGCCTTCATTCTTCTTCTTTACACGCCTCGCGGAGAGAAAAGAATGACAAACGAGTTAAAGAATAATGGAAAGTAAATGAAAACAGCAAAATCGCTTTTGTCAACTGTTTTTCTTCATCCATTGTCGACATTCAGAAATGTTTCCTTAGAAACGTCAAATATAAAGTAGATGTCATGATAGGTTACGAATTAAATATTAAATTACACTTAACTGACAGACAGGAATTAGGTGTTACTGGATAATGTTGTTTTTTAGAAAACAATCCTCTTTTCATACAAGAGTAATAACTTAATCAAACGAAATAATCTGTTGGTGTTATTTCGTATTGCAAAATCATCTAAAGCCTGGTTAAAATTGAAAAGATTGAAAAAGGAATGTAATGCTTTTCAAACAGGACCTAGGAGAAACTCATGAAAGTACCTACTTACTTTGATATTTATATAATACCGGCCTATAAACGTCCCACTGCTGGGCACAGGCCTCTTCCCATATAGAGAAGGAATAAGCATTGATCACCACGCTTGCTCATTGCGGGTTGGCGATTTCAAATTCCAATTTTTGGAATCCAGATTTCCTCACGATGTTTTCCTTCACCGTTTGTCAATGATGTCTTAGAATGATCAAGAATGTACATATAACTTTGAAAAAGTCACATTGGTACTTGCCTGGGTTCGAACCTGCAACCATGTGCATGCAAATCCGTCCATTGAACCGCTAGGCCACCACGACACTTATATTATCTTTAAATAGATACAATGTGTAGGCAATTTCACTACACCTACGCGCGCTACGTGATTTGATGACGTATATATTTAAAGGACAATACTTGTTTTTCCTATCGGGTTTCCTTTGATGTTGTTTTTCGAGGTTGTGCGGGTCTTGTATGTAAATTACATTGTAAGATAATCACTTGTTTTTGTAATATGTATATACTTTCTATCAAACCGTTTGTATACGTAATTTAATAATAAAACTAGTATAAACAAGATTTTACGAATAGGAGTGAAAATATTATTATAGAGCCGTGCTATTATCTTCTTAGTAAGATTTTGTACTTAATACATCACAAAGGTTAGGATGAATGAATTTGCCTGAAAGCATATTAACTTGTCACGCCACCCCAATCACACTTAGCGGAAACGTAAGTAGGTACAATATGCAGTAAAAATATCATGATTATATTTTCTTACGAAGAATCCAACAACATTAAAGAGAGGATGCGAGGGTTCGCGCAGCGCACCCTCAGGTAAAAACCAAATTGAATTTTCCCTCGACCAAATAGAACGGTATCGCGTAGATAAATCTCGAGGCTGCCTCATCCCGTATCTACAGAAAACAAAGTTTAATAGAAAAGTAAATAGAAAAAGTGGAAGTGAAAACACTGAATGTTGGAAGTTTTAATTTGTGCCAGATATCCCACCGCTTGGAATTCAACTCGGGATCCTCAAACTTTTGATTTATTGGCTTACAATCGCCGGCGCTTGGACATCATATTTGTCTGAGATATTCATTTTGCGCCGCTTCTGTCTGATGTTAAGACTTTTCTTGGTATGCAAGCAGAACAGATTGGCAAGTTATTTCTTAATTTGGTAAAAGCAATATTTAAGGTCAGGATTATCAAAAAAAAACGGATGGATTTTTTTATTAGTAAATGTCTAAAATTTTAGACAGACGTAAACAACTTTGTCTTATATCAATACTAGCGTACCCGCCACGGCTTCGCGCGGGGCTATACTGTACAAAGTGCCCACAATAATGGCTATTTTCAAAAGTTGATGCACTTATGATGCCGACTGTACCTATATCTTACAGATTGTTTGGAAACTGCAGGTGACCGCCAGCCTCGGTAGCGTAGGAATATTGCGGCCACATTAATTGCAAACACCCACAGCGGGCTCCTCGTTATTAGGTCTTTATGACACCGCCCCAACACACCTATATTCTTACAGCTTTCTGAACGTAAAGCATACATGAATATTCATGGTTTAGTAAGTTATGACTATCCATAAAGGTTAACTAAAGCAAGCTCAGCTGAACATCGTGATAGACTGAAGCTAGGGGATTTCGTACACATTTTGGTTATTGATTGATACCTTGTGACAGGCATAAAACACAAAGGTTGTTTTGCGGAATTTGGTCCGACATACCCAAAATTTGGAATACCTTAAAATCCCTCATGGTTCCTATCATAATATTTGTGGCCTCATAGCATATATTAACATATATTATTCTGCAATAGTCACCTAAATAAGGTTTCATCCTGTTATAAGAAGAATATCTATATATTAATACGTGATGCCAAAACTTTGGACCCCTTTTTACGAAAATTGCGCGGACGCAGGAGCATAAAATTTGGCACACTTATAGTTTATGTGTAGGAGAAGTGGAGAACGCTAATATTTTTCAATAATAATGCTTATAAAGTACATTAAATCAATAAATAAAACATTACCCACACTACCATGCATTTCACACACACATGTTTGTTTTGTTTTTCATTGACTGCTTACTGACATTGACATAAATAAGTGGTTTAAGTTTTTATATATCCGAATATAACGGCCAAGGACATTTAGCAAACGATAAAAGAGGTTTTACAAAAAACATTGTTTGCAGAGAAGTTTGCAATATGCGATAAAATATGCTCTAAATGGATATGTATTTTTTATATGTATTTTCCTCTTATAGCATGTTTTCTTTTAATAAACATTTTTTAAATAGATATTCTTTATTTTACTTCCTTTTAATTTCATATAATTTGTTCAAAAAATAAATTGGCAAATAACAGTCTTGGTCAAATGTGTGGTTATAGTAGTTTAGTTTTCGACAGTAGAACCTTAATAATGTTTGAATATTATATTTTAATAATGTATATTAAGTCACTCACAATTTAAATTTATATTATAAGGTCGAATTTCGACCATTGGGCGACCACTAGTTACAAGAATACCACCACAACATTATTATAGACACCGATATCATACTAATGAGGTCACGGCAAGCATTGTATCCTTCAGAATAATTATCTTTATATGGGCCCTTTTAATCGAGTACTCCTAACCACGCTTTGCGGTATTATAAAGTCAATGTAATTTTATAACGGGTCTTAAGCTTGAGTTTAATTTGAAAGCGACGAGATTTCTCAGAGTAGCTGCAAGCCAAACAGAACCCTTTGGGACGCAACATAGAACCGTTTGACTGTACTTGGAAACTGTAACTATGACTAAAGATATTGATGACTTAGATTAATTTGCTAAATTACTTGAGTCCCTTATATAGGTATCAATGTGAGGTATAAGTAGGTATGCAATGTTTTTTTTTTCTAAATACGTGTAATCTCAACCCATTTCCTTTATCCATGTCTCAGGGTGTCGATGGCTTTTGTATCATAGTTAGGTGTACCAAATCAAATAAAAATGTTTACTATTTAATACAACAAATGGCGACAAAGCAAAGATTTTGAATTTTGTGTCCTTTTTTTTTTTTTTTTTTAAAGATTACTAGCAATGTGGGTCGCACATTACTAGTAATCTTGTTAACCCCTCGTGCTAAGGTCATATGCTTGTGTTACAAGTGGGTTCACGTCGGTAGTACAATGGGTGGGATTCGAACCCGCAACCACATGATCGCAAGTCCGACGCCCTAGCCATTAGGCTACCGCCGCTATTATATATATTCTATTTCCTTGTATTTGTCTCAAAATTGAGTCAAACTTGTAATGTATAAATTTAAAGCGGCGGTAACCTAATTACCGCCGCTTTAAATTTATACATTACCTACATATCATATGCATATACATTATCTACATATGGTAAACTAATAAAAGAATAGGAAAATTAGTACATATGGGCAAAGTTGGTGGTTCTAAATCTACCGTTCGCATTTAAAATGTGAAAAAAGGCATTTTTCTATCTGACAAATATTTAAATAAACTTTGAAAATAAAAAAAAATATGCATCTCATAAATACTGTAATTTGTGAGATAAATATTTTTCCTTGGTAGGATAAGTCCTTATTGAGGAACCTATTCTTAAGTATTACGTAAGTAAATAGGGTTTTTCACCCGGAAGATCAAATCACAACGGACGTTTTATCAAGATCTCTATCGGAATATCCGATTTTGTAAGGTGGGCGTTTATGAATGTCTAATAACGACCTTGGAGACAAAGTCTTCAGATATCTCGATTACGATCATTAGAAATAATAGAAAGGGTTTTGTAAGGAAATTGTGTTCTATTTTTGTATTGGCTTGTAATTATTTGTGTAATGCAGATGAACGGTAGGTAATGTAATCATCAGTTTTGTTATCGCAGGTATGGGGTAGGTTTTATATACTTCGAATTCCAAGTTATTTTACTCAATACCTATAGTATAGTATCCTAATATTAGATTTCTGTATTGGTGCCTTTCCTTTAGTTATACTTCGCCCCGTCTACTGAATTTACAAACCTAAATACGATACCATCAATTATTGTTAAGTAAAAATAATCAGAACTACTTAAAAAAATGTTTTTTTTTTAATCATAAATCTTACAACTAAACTTTGGGTTTAAAATAGTATGAAAATTAATAAAAAATCTCGATAAAATGAAATGTCAAAGTTCATTGTAATTAAGGATGATGCCAAACTTTTCGTCAATCTTAACAACTGACTTTGGAGATGAAGAATGCTGAAAGGTTGTAAGGTCATCGACCTATAATTCTCAGATATTGGTACTCACTTTCCTAAGCAAACTTCAAACGAATGCATGGCTTAGGTAAAGTGATTGGGTTTTTGATCTTTTGATGTATCATTCATGTGGTTTTAAGGTTAGATATTCTTGTAAATACCCAAGCTTTGTGAAAGAAAGAAAGAAAGAAAGAACATTTGTGGTGTAGGTATTAGGTGTTCAATAAATATTGAAACCTGAAATATCAAATAAACCTTTGAAAAGGTTAAATAATTTTTGTAATGTTTTAAAAATCTATATATATAAAACTCTTCCGTTACTGACTGACTGACAGACAACGCACAGCCGAAACTACTGATTGTGAAGAGCTGAAATTTGGCATGAGTGTTTGTTGGGAGGAGTAGGCTACCACTAAGAGAGGATTTTTGGAAATTCCCCCCCAAAAGGGAGAAAAGGGTGGTAAATTGAAAATGTTTATTTCTAAATGGATTCACTTAAAACTTTGTATGTAGGTTCCAGCAGTGAAGCAAGTGAGCATTAAGAAAGGGTTTTTGTTTTTTTTTCAGTCCAGACATATTTCTAATATAATTATCTATACTTATAATAAATCTGTAGAAGTTAAAATTCTGTACATTGAAAATATCAAAAAAATTTATGGCGGGGTGTGTTACTAGACCGACACCGAACCCAAAAATGTGATTAAAAAAATTTTTGTCTGTCTGTCTGTTTGTTCAGGCATCACGCAAAAACTACCGGTTCGATTTCGATGAAACTTGTTATAATTGTTCTTTAATATCCTGGGCACCACACTGGGTAGTTTTTATCCCGGAAAAGTATATACAAAAAAAAACAAACTTAATTTTGCGGTTCGATCCCTAGACCCGAATACTGTACCAACCGCAAATAATAAGTTTGTCGTAGGTTACGTCACCCGCAGTGAAGTTCAATAAGGGGCGCTGCACACGGCCAAGTAACTATTTATTAATCTGTGACACGGCTAAGATACTATAATTATTTATCTATACTTTATATATAATATTATTTATATTATAATTATCTATACTAATATTATAAAGCTGAAGAGTTTGTTTGTTTGTTTGAACGCGCTAATCTCAGGAAGTACTGGTCCGATTTGAAAAATTCTTTCACTGTTAGATAGCCTACTTATTGGGGAAGGCTATAGGCTACTTTTCTTTTGGAAATAATTCCCCTAAGGGGGTGAAATAGGGGTTGAAAGTTTGTATGGGAAGTTCGGTATTTTCAATGACAGACACATGAAATTTCGTATACGGGTTTCTGGATAGAAATGAATAAAGACGTATTTCAGCGATTTTAAAAATCTTCCCCCTAAGAGGGTAAAAAAGGGGTTGGAAGTTTGTAGGCATATGAATTGTGTTGTTTTCAAAGATATACACATTTATTTTCATGCAAAGGTTATTCGTTAGAAATAAATGCGATGTAATTCCGAGATTTTAGAAATCTACCCTCTAAGGGGGTGCAATAGGGGTTGAAAGTTTGTATGAGAAGTTCGGTATTTTCAATGATAGACACATGAAATTTTGTATACGGGTTTCTGGATAGAAATAAATAAATACATATTTCAGCGATTTTAAAAATCTACCCTTTAAGAGGGTGAAAAAGAGGTTGGAAGTTTGTAGGCATTTGAATTGTGTCGTTTTCAAAGATATACACATTCGATTTCATACAAGGGTTATTAGTTAGAAATAAATGAGATGTATTTCCGAAATTTTAGAAATCTACCCTCTAAGGGGGTGCAATAGGGGTTGAAAGTTTGTTTAGGAAGTTCGGTATTTTCAATGATAGACACATGAAATTTTGTATACGGGTTTCTGGTTAGAAATAAATAAAGACGTATGTTAGAGATTTTAAAAATCATCCTAAGAGGGTGAAATAGGGGTTGAAAGTTTGTAGGTACAAGAATTGTGTCGTTTTCAAGGATAGACACATTAAATTTCATACAAGGGTTATGTTAGAAATAAATAAGATGTTTTTCCGTGATTTGAGGAATCTACCCTCTAAGGGAGTGAAATAGGGGCTGAAATAGTTGGTATGTGAAGTTCGGTATTCTCAATGATAGACAGATAAAAAAGATAAGTACTTAGATAAGATAATGACCATCCAAGACAGCTTTGTGATCGAGTGGCGTTCACTCCGGTTTGTAAGGTGTCGCCAGCTCTAAAGTCCCAGGCTCGATCCCCGGATGGGATCTAAATAGAAAATCAGTTTTCTACATTGTCTTTGCGTTTATGGTACCTTCGTTGTCTCCGATTCCAGAACACAAATGCATTTGCTACTTACTTTTCTTTAATTATTATTTTAACGCTATAATAGTTTGTGAAATATTTTATTCATACTCCTTACTTTGAAAATCACAAAATACATCCATCCACAACAATCACCTTTAATACTACTATTATATATATTTACTTTACGCGCGAGCGAAGCCGCGGGCAACAGCTAGTTTCTATGTAAAGGGAGACAATTTGATTTTTTTAATGTTTGTTTACACAAGTAGGTAATCGATAGACCATGGAACAGGCGATAACTAAGTGAAAAACCTAAATTCTGACGGAAGTCATTACTCCACGCGGACGAAGTCGCGAGCAAAAGCTAGTAGTTAATGAAAGACTAGCCGTTCCCGCGACGGTATCTAACTTGAATGTAGTAAAGGGAGACAATTTGATTTTTTTAATGTTTGTTTACACAAGTAGGTAATCGATAGACCATGGAACAGGCGATAACTAAGTGAAAAACCTAAATTCTGACGGAAGTCATTACTCCACGCGGACGAAGTCGCGAGCAAAAGCTAGTAGTTAATGAAAGACTAGCCGTTCCCGCGACGGTATCTAACTTGAATGTAGCTTTCTAATGGTGAAAGATTTTTTTAAATCGTCACATTAGTTTTTGAATCTATTCATTACACCTACATACACACAAAAATATACATATTCATATTCATATAAATACAAATCTTTACTCTTTATAATATTAGTGTAGATATGAACGAAATAAATATCTTGCAATAAATATTTAAAAGCTGATAATGGATGAGTGTATCCTACTGATAAAATCTTTTAAGCAGACAAATCCAAGTATGCACAAGTATACGCGGTTAGTTCAAAAGGTTCACGCTTCATAAAGGCCATCGGAAGAAAATAAAAGAACACGTCCTGAATTGATCCTTTCAACAAATCGGGTCAATGCACCTTCGTATTAATTCCACAACAATCGCTGAATAGGACCAACCCTATATGCACGGAACATTATAATATATGCACATGTTTAACAATAAAAACGATTTTTTGTAAAAGCCGCTTACTAATGAATAGCACATACATTATTATAATCGGCTTAGTGCTTTACAAGTACATTTATAAAATATCTCATAGGCACATAATAATATTTACTAAAACAATAAAAATTAAAATTTATCCGTTTAATAACGTTCAGGCGCCTAAAAATAAAGTTGGCGTTATTCTCGCGCGAGAAAATAAAAACTATTTTTCTTTCGTAAAGCTCCCGTGAAAGTTGGAGTGCTTATTCGCAAGTATAAATTTCTGTCACACGTTGCTAGACACTCGTGAAAGTTATGGCCGCGGATAGCTATAAGGACAATTTGTTGGCTATCTATTCTAAAGCCTATAATGTCGTTAATGTCAAAAGAAACCCGGTACCTATTTACTTAACTTAAAATACATTGACTTGTGCGATTTGTTAGACATTTTGTTTTAAAACGACGATGACAAATCTAGGAGATGTCGCTACAAATAATTAAAAAGTTTAAATTCATCTGAGCGGTGTTAGGAGGTCGAAGAGCGGCCGCGCCTGTCAGAAAGTTGCGCATTAACTTTTCATTTGCAAGTTTGGAACGACCTCACGAGCTGTGGCGGCAACTTCGCAATTTCCACTCATTCACGATATGTAGAACATGTTATGGTGAGCTACTTGCCTGAATTAGTTCGGTAAGTGTACTCACCCAGTTTGCTTTAAGGAGCTTCTTTAAACTCGCGTAACACACATGTCTGCGCAACGTAGCCTTAACTTACGTAATACCAGACTATGTTAAACTGCATGTATTTACTTTGATATTTTATCCCTTTCCAAACAATATGATAAAGAATGATTAATTAGGTACCAGAACATGTCATGTCTAATCCAGTTCCAATTGTTATGAGCGACATCTTCGCAAAGGTTTTAATAACTTCATTAAACTTTCGTAAATTAATTTCATTTGATCATTTTATTGAGAGATGAGTTATAATTGAAGGGGCACAGCGCAATCTCTCGCGATCCACAAACGGAATAATGTCAAATCAATTAAAAGTTGAATTCGGCGGGCAGAGCGCCAGCCTCCACCGAAGTTGATTCATTAGTAGTGGGCGCCGCAGACCTCTTTCTCTGTCGGCAAGTATTCCACAATATTACGAGTTATCTGCGCCGCGCAGCCCGCTGCCACTCGCATACATTCAGATAATCATTGACTGAGAATGTATTTTATGAGGGATTCTCAACTTGTAGTTCTTATACAATAAATTAAGTAATTATTTCCAGTTTAATCATTGGTTATTGCCCAACCATTCAATATTTAAACGTTTATAGAGGAAATTCAGAATCCCGCCAAATTAAATTATTCTGATAGAAATAGTAAACGAGTTAGTATGTTTTGGTTGATAGAAGCGTCAGTTTATATTTCTTAGTAAACGTAGCACTCGAATCCTGCGGCGCTGTTTCCTTAGCGAACGCAATAACATTTGCATAGGTCCCGTCAACTGCTGGCGTACTCATAAAAGTAATACGAAAGGGATCACACTTGCGCTCCGTAATAGTGAAACTTTTCCAGGGATCAGCGAAAGTAATTCCCTTCTCTGACTTTGCTAAACAGGGGTTATTTACAATACCAACCCGTTACAGGCTCTCACGTTAAGCGACGAAAAGGGCAAACAGATGCTGACAACATAAACTTGACTAAAAAACGTTTTTGGCTCGTGTATTCCATTAAATGTGTAAAATATTTGCACTGGAAATTCCGGGAACCGTTTTTAATTTTTATTCATGGAAACTTAAAATCTGATTCATCTACACCTGCCATGATACAGATTTACAAGGGGACTAATAATTAGGGTCAGGAAAAGTGAATATAATACAAGTTAAAGGCTTATCCGCCGCCAGCGATTTATTCAAACGACCAATAAATATTCAAGAGTAATTAACCACCGCGCCGCGTCGATACAGAGGAGAATATTTTTAGCTGCCGTCGATTTTACGTTAATCCCCACAAAGGTAGATTACGAAGTGTTCCTAACTCCATAAAACGCCGCCGGAAAATCCATATTTTATCAAAATGAAAGTAAAAAGAAAATTGCAAATTTATTTTTCTTCCTATCTTTTTAGGAACCGCTGCGTAGCGCTTAATTGAAACAGTTTAGTTAACAAGCAATTTTTTTTAACAGTCGTATAAAAATAATATACCCAGATAAAATACACGGGACCCTGTATATGCGTACGTCAAATTAGGCACTTGTAAGCACTTGGCACAACAAGTAGAGTTTGCACACGAAACCTCGTGTCTATTCCGTCTGACGGGAGCTCAAAAGATTTTAGCTAGCGTTGGCTGTGTGCTCGCCGTGCTCGGTTACGTAGCAACTCTATTGTTCGTACACATCAACCGTCTTCGTAGCGACGTAGCGTCGTAGCGCTACGCTTAGATAACACTGCTAACGTGCTACCGAATAGGAAACAACCTATTTAATTTATTTCTTCAAGATAGTTTTTGGCCGCTATGTTTATTCTCATTTTAACAACAGACGAAACTGTTTAGTGCGGATGGATTACGAAACAAAACTACATATTTTTATCCATAAAATATGGTAAGAAATTACACGTTTCAAATGAAATATATACTGTGAACATTTTGTCCTAATAAATATGTCATCGGCTAAAACAGAAAATGTATGTATCATAATATTTCAAAAAGGTTACAAAACAGGAACGTTAAAAATTCATAACCAATACCGGTTTAAAGTGATACAAAGTACATGTATCCGCATCGCCTGTCCCGCGGGCCATTTTCCCAGAAATCACGCTCGTGTTAAAAACATTTTAACTCGTTGTTTAGCTGTTTTATAGGCTATAATAAACTAAGTGCTTTGGACACTGAAAATAAGAACATGATAAATGAAGCATCGAAAAAAAAATGAAAATTTATTTGCTCGTAATTGACGTACTCTTTAACATCAATTACTTAACCATATATAATGTCCCTTTTAGGTAAAAGGAAATTGTTAATACGAGTCATTGGCAACACTACCGCGGATATTTCCAGCATATTATATGACAATATCATGGGATTTCATAGGTAGAACATATAGAAAATAATAGGTACCTAAAATTATTTTATATGATGGCGGAATATTTACTAATTATAGAAGTTACGACACTTCTACATATTTGAAGTTTTTTTAAAAAATGCAGTAGTGTAGCCACGACTTCGAGACATATAAGACTGAAGCATTTTTCTGACAGAATCTTGGTCCGCGAGTAACAGCAAGACTCCAATTCCCTCGACTTCTCCGACTCGACGTCAACTTGGGCTATTTAATTCGAAACGATCTCCAAGAGAGCTCTTCTAATTTCAAGGTTTATTTCGCAATCAAGTCGTCCCAAGTGAATTTCTAAGACTAATATATTCTATCGAAAACTGCTACTATCGACGGCAAACAAATAAACACTAATTTAAAAGCATCTTTACTCAATAACATTCATTTTTTATTCAATTGCCTCTATTAGTTTCCCGACGTAAATCGTAGAAAAATCCAATATTTTAAAGAAGATTGCGAAGCGTTATGACAAATTGTACATTCACTATTGAGAATCAATGACCGGGAAAATTGGCATATTATCTTAACTAGGTCTCTACAGTTGCAATAAAACAAATTTTCTCGTCGAATGTTCAAGAATCTCGGCGGTTTATGTATAAGGCTACTAGATTTACGTTTTATATTATTTTCACAAGACTTTTATTCTGGTTTTGGCAGCTATTACTTTAATAGGTATATCTAATACTTGTGGTTTCTCCCTAATAAACCTTTCTTTTAGGTTAGAGCAACTTCCGAGTTTTGCCAGCTTTTATTATGTTTTGATTAATTTATTTTCAACATACATACATAGAATTCTTGTTTCTGAGTCTACCAAGAACACAAAGTTACGAACACACCCAATGTATGTTCAAAGTATGTAAGCAATACACGAGAAAGATGAGTTCCACGCAATTTGGTATAAGAAAAATATTGTCTGTGTGCCAAACAAACAAAGATTGGTTCGATAGCGGCAGCCGAAAGCAGCGAGATGTAAACACGTCATTCAGAGAACCAATCACATTAATAGTGACAGTTCCAACCTGCCACTATTCATAACACGAGTTTTATTTGTCCTGTCGGTCGGCACTAATGGACCACACTAATTAAACGGACGTCCACCATCTACTAATACCTATATTATATACCAGCTATATATAAATATACATTACATACTTAGGGCCCATACGCACCTATGCGGGAAGCCACAATGCGGCTGCTCGCACGGCTGACCGCGAGCACAATTATGTACGTAATATAAATTTTTATGCGCACTTCATGCGGCTACCCGAAAATCGGAAGAACGAGTGACGGCTGGCCGCAATCCGGCTACCCGCATTCGTAACCGCATTCGCATTATGCGGGCAGCCGCAATGCGACTAGCCGTACGGCTGACCGCATAATGCGTATGAGCGCCAAGGGATATACGTTGCATATTCAGTGATTACCCATTGAATTCTGATTGATGTCAGTGTGCTGTCTTATTCGATCTCAAACGATTTTCTGTGTCGTCGATACGGCTCTGTTTATCATTAGGTATAATTAACGTATATGTATTCAGATAGGTACTAAATTAATTTGTAGATGGGTTAACGTACACAACTAGTTGAAGTGTATCGAAACAGAGAGTGCCTGTCGAGTACCTACTTGTTAACTTCACAAATTTTGGTAAATGGAAGTTTTGCGGTTCATATAAATAAATAAATGTGGTCAGCAACAGTAATTACTTTGAATTCGGAGCAATGTATGTGCATCGCTCCGAATCCAAAGTAAGTTGCTTAGGCACCTGTGTTATGAATCAGAGACAACGAATACCTCAAACACCGAGACCCGAGACAATGTAGAAATGTTTTTTTTTCTACATTGACCCGTCTGGGTATCGAACCCAGGACCTCAGAGCTGGTGGCACCTTGAAAACCGATGTGTACGCCACTCGACCATGGAGGTCGTTAAATGGTAGTTATGTTAATATGTAATAAGTAATGGTAGTATGATATGTAAATAGGCATTTTACATGTATCTTTGTCCACATAGCTACGAAATTAATGCTCCTTTATTTAAAACTTTCAAACTCCGGTTTAAGACAAGTTTAATCTACCAAATTATTAGTTTAACTCAGATTTCATGATTCAAGTGGATAAAGTTTATAAAATTACAATAGAAAAAAATTAACCATTCGACTAATCCTACAAAATCTTTTGTTTCTAAAAAGTTTAGTTGGCACAACTAGTTTTTGCAACAGATGTTAAACGAGCGGACTGATCTTAATTAAACAGTTTGTGCTCAATATAAATAGGGTTACCCTATAATGTAATGAATCAATGTCACGAGTTTATTGAATCTGTCGCTGGACTTGAATAGAAAACTTCTGCGATTGTAAAGTGAATAAAAAAAAGGTTTTTTTTAAACCAATCTACAATGTTATATCACAAAAATTTAGTACAAACCTTAAATAATATTTTTCCTTGAATAAGTTTAGTACTGCACAGATTTAAAGGAATAATAATAATACCTCGCTTCTTATTATCTTGTACAGAATTAATTAAAGGAAATACAAAAAATGAATTAGATTTAGTTTTATTCTGAACAATGTGAAAAGGCTTACCGCCTGAAAACGGCTATTCGCCAATATTAAATATCGTCTTAATGTTTCAATTGCTTAATAGTATTTACTAATACTTTTATTTCCTTATTTTGCTCATGCTATAACGACTTACATTGACTTTCACTGCAGAATATATATTTAAACCGAGAGTTACCCTAAGTTTTCTCAAGCGCTTTTAACTTACACTTTAAATACGGCGCAAAAAGACGAGCTGCGAGCATCGGGAGCGTGGCGTGTCGGGCGCGGGGTCTGCAGAGATCCTTCATTCGTTACGTACGTGATGGGACTGACCGACAAGATGGCCGGCTAGTGCTGCGGCCTGCAGCTTACGATACACACTATCGATCACGCGCTAATACGACACCAGTAATCCCGGTAAGAGCCGCCTGAAACGTGTTGCTCCCAAGATTTATCTTATTTGAGTGACGACCCTACCTTGTTTACATTCAAAGGATTTTCAACGAAAGATACTTTATTCGTAAAATAAATACTGTAGTCCCCAATGAAAGCTTTAATTTAGTTTATATTCTGCGTCTGTCTGCACTCCGTAGACATTTTTACAGTTAATTAATTGCTCAGTTAAACTCCAATGAGTTATGATATTTGAACAACACTAGAGTCGGCAGTCGGTAGAGCGGTGCACCTAATGGATTTTTATTTTATTTCGTTGGAGTTACGCAAGCCAATTAGTTTTGTGCAAGCGCATCAAGAATACTCATTACACATCTCTCAAGTGAATTTAAACTCGAACCCAAGTTGAATAATATATTTTGATTGTACTCTGGAGTCTATCCGAATGCAGTTAAACATCATATTGATTTGACCGACTTTTAATCTCTACGATGCATATTATATCTACTAAGTATAAAATGAGGACACATGGATAGGTATTCAAATCAATTGCTTCCAAAAATGTTCCAATATCATCAAAATTATATAAATATGTTGGTATTGTGTGTAAACACATTCTCGGTTTTAAAAGTTTTTAACGTGAACAGACAAGTCCATCACGCCGGGGAATTTACCTTAAAAATTATTCCAGGCATGTCTTAAAATTCCAGCTCCGTATTTTCGTGTGTTGCCACTTCATAAAAGTGGTGGTTTACAAAGAAATTGTGTCAGTGGGAAAACACATATGATGAAAGGCAAACCGTAGAAGCTCGTTCTGTGTAACACAACTCTTTTGCTTACAGATGTACAGATGACGACTTTCATTATACTCGATCACGCTATGAATTACGACATATCTTTAGATTTTTAGCATTTTGGTGAGATTGGCAAATAATACGAAAGAAAAAAGAAACGGACACGTATGAGTTGGACTCGCCCACCGAAGGGTTTTGTATAAAGACCATATTTTTTTTATGACTTAATTACAAATGTATAGTTTTCAGATTTTTTCTATATCTACCTTTTATATAAGACGGTATTTCTTGCCAAATTTTAGAGTTCTAGGTCATCGGGATTCCTATTAATTTTGATTCCCTTGAGAGTGTCGAACAATTTAGATATCGTTTTTTTTTTTTTTTTTTCAAATTTACTTAGAATGTAGATCACAGCCTCAAGGGACTGTAGAACTAAATACTTATACGGTTTTGATTTCAACTCTATACCTCGCATCTGTTCTCGAGATAAGGGCTTCACAGGCGCACGGACGAACAGTCAGCCAGACGGACAACTAAGTGTTTACTTCTATAATGGTTTCTTTTTTCACGGAATCCTTAATTGTCTTATTGATGTATGGCATAATGACCAAATATCGCTTTCGGAAACTTGCGATATTAAGTTGCTTAACCAAACCTACGTATCTAAACATCCCACTCAAACATAAATATACTCCGCTTTAGAATAATACAAAGACATTAAATATAGTATAGAAAGCTATTGTCTGTGAAAAGATACAAGAGACCAGCTAAGGTTTTCTTAGAAATAATAAATACAAGTGACACTCGGACTCGGACACAGAATACCCTGTGGCCCGGATGTCTTATATATTCAAGAAAATACTACATACGCGTGGAAGCAGGAAACTAATAGCTGCATACCCTAGCATCTTAGAGCCACATTAACTTTGTATTTTTATGCAAACAACTTGAAAGAATACGAGGCGGAATTCAGTATAATAGGCCAATTAAACACTAGGGGCAAATTGGCACTAAGATTTCCATTTTAGTTTCCCTCAGTAAGTTAATTAGATTTCTTTTTAGTTCTTTAGTTAGTTTTCTCTTGTTCATTATTAAAGCGAGTTCAAAAAAATAATAGACGCAATAGTTAAGTGAGATCTTTACACTAAGAATGTTTTATGCAGGCTTTGTTGGATTTAGAGGTATTTAATTTGTATCTCGTACAGAGTTTTCGTCATCAACACAATGGCCGTTGACATTCGTTAAGCACACAGTTGGTGTCGGCGGTGTCGTGACACTCGTGACAAACTCGCAGCGACACTCTGTTCGTTTGCCGTATCTACTCGTTTGCGCCTTGTCTACGTGACGGGAAGCAGGCCGCGAGCTGCACGTAATTTGAACCAAAACACACCTACAAGACTACCTATAGCACAAACGAGCAGTCATTAAGCCCAACCATCGTGTTACAAGTTCGGCACAACAAACAACCTATGTTTGCACAGTTTTGTACATATTTTGGGTACGTAGGCCGGCCCCGCAGTTTCTGACTCGTCCGAAACCCGTAAATATGAGATTTTCATTTTTATACGCTGAATGAAAAGCTCGCTGGAATTTCGATCACCTAAAAAAAGTCAACGCGGTCAATAAATAATAAAACTGTAATAATTCGTATTCGTCTGAACACTTAAGTAGATATAGGCACCTTAAATAAACTTATAAGTTCCGATTTCCAAACGACCCTCGCCGTATTAAAACTACTATATATTTATCGGAGCCAAATACAGAACATTGTTAGCGATGTATTGTTAGTCAAGGATCAACAAGGCAACTCGTATAGTTTTATTTACCTGCTCGCTTGATCTCCCAATCCTTCAGACGAGGGATTGATTTGTTCCTTTAAGGTTTCGTCCTTGTCTAGTGGTTGCAAGGCGAAGTTATCTGTCGGCTTAAACGTGGGTACCTTAGGGGTGAATTTTTATCCATCCCTCTTAGTATTCCAAGGCTGTAGGCTTATAATTCGCTTGAGGGTGCGCAGAGGGTACGCGACAGAAGAGCGCCCACACGTGTAACAGGGCTTTCGCCGTCGTACCTTGTAGAATAGTCAACCGTGAACACAAGCCAAAGTTTAACTAACACTATTAGTTTTCTAACGGAGCTCAAAAGATCATGTCATTCACAAAAAAACGTGTCTTCAGATATTTTCACGAGTACCTTACCTAGATCTACCTACCTACCTACGTAATTTGTTACATTACATAAATGTAGATAATGAAAGACAACTTATCTTTGAGACTCCCGGTTATCAAGGAGTTTAGAATAGAATTCAATATAATCCAATGCCACTGAACCAAGTGCTCAGCTGAAAGTTTAACAAAACAACCAAAAGGAAATCTTGTAGAAGCACTCGAAACAAATGTTTTCATCTGACGGAGGCTTATTTGTTTTTTGTTCTAACAAAACTACCTTAAAACCAAATGTCTGTTCATTTATTTCGACACAGGAATAAAAAGTATTTTATTTATATTTGAATCATCAAAAGTTGCCGCGTTAAGTAATCAATGAGAGTGCGAAATTTAAAGGCATTGATAAATACAGTACTAAATTAAAACAACGCCTGATGATTCAGCTGAAATATTTTTAATACTGGGATTGTTATTAATAATTTCATAGATGTTAAACATTGAATCGCAAATGTTGGCTCAAATAATACGTATTAATAAAAAGTTGGCGAACTATAGACAAAAGCGTCAATTTTATTTGATAAATTTATCTGAAACAAAGAAGAAAGAATATATTTTGTTTGTTTGTAAAGAACAAACTCGAAAACTACAGGATCGATTTCATAAATTCTTTCACCATTTTGGTTTAATGCAATGCTTAGCTATCCGTGAGTAACATAACCTAATTTCTTACCAGAATGCGGGCAACACCAAGAACTAAATAGTCACATAAAGTGTTCATGGAATAGGTTTTGCTTTGACTATTATTATTTTATGTTCATAATACCTACTCGTAAACATCCCCCTGCGAGGTTCAGTTTAAAATGTTTACCGTAAAAATGTAATCTCGCTGTAACGAACATTTCATAGCCTCCGTAAAATAAATATCTGATCAATTTCAACAAACAACTTGATCGTTAATAAAAAAGTACTTTTCATTAAAATTAATACTGCAATTTTGTTCACAAAGCATTGTCGATCAATTCTTTAAGCTTGGTTGGGCCCGTGGCTGTCATGAGTGTAGTTTCGGCTATAATAAATGTAGTACAAGATAAATTTAACTTGCAACATTAGCACCCTCGGCTTCGACACAACGATTACACAGCGAGTGCAATTTTTCACTGTTGCCCACCCCTGCTGGTGCGGCACAATTTATGACGCGAAGAATGATTTTTCAACATCCGTAAGTTAGATTTATATTTAACAGCCGAAAAGAGCCTGAGCTAAATCACCGATAAGGGGAATATAAAAATGCTGAGTCAATTGAGTTTCGCTGCGCCACCAGTTTACGAAGCTCGATGTCAGGAAATATACATTTATCTGTCACTGTTTACTATTTTAATGCTTGTTTTGTTTTTTATTTGTTTCTTTATTGCTCTCCCTATATTTCTAATGTTTCCTTGTTTTCTTTTTATGAGGTAAACAACACACAAAAAAGTACCTTGCTGTTATTAAAAAACCACTAAATTTTTAACCGACTTCCAGAAAGAGGAGGTTCTATATCCGACTGTATGTATCTTTATATATATATAACTCAACAGTAAATTAAACATCAATATCATAAGTTAGCTCTTTTTATCTCTTGGGCAGAAAACCTATAGCTAGTAAGAATATGTCCCTGGTGACGATTATGAGACCTAAAAAGTCTCTACTGAAGACAGAGCTTAAGTTTACTGAGTGCTTACTGCCCTCTTGGCTCGTGCTACTTTCCACGACCTTTCATGTTATCTATCCCACATATAACACGTCACACCCACACTACAGACCAGTACAGACTAACTTATTGTTCCGCCGTGAGAAAGTCTATGTTATTTCATCGAATATCATGAAAATGTTTGCCAGCTTGATAAAATCGTTTCAATGCCACTTAAATAGAGCATGGTATCCACATGCAGCCAATTAATTGAACCCAGAGTGGGATAAATGTAAGGTAATTTATTACAATTCGCGCCAAACGGCCGACCCATTACATTTAAAATATAGCACGTTCACACTTCGATAAAATTGTTGTATTCTAAAATCAATCAAGCCGTACCTATTAAAACAGATAGATAGAACAGAGGGTTTTGTTTTTCGCCATGTTAATATAACCATTATAGGTACATATAATACAAAAAAAAATACTGTCGCATCATCTAATGACATGATTTATAAGCAAATTACAATCTTATCAAGCAAATAGAGACTGCTGAAGTGCTGAATTACAAAAAGTTTTTACGTATAAGTACCTACTATCCTAAGTATGTATGCATGCATTTGATTTTTAAATAACCTATGTATCAAGTCCAAAATAGTACATCAATTATTTTGAAAGTATTTTTATTATCAATCAAATATTACTTTTACTATGCCACAATAAAGACTATAACCGTCTTTTAAAATCGAAATAATAATATACCAGCCTATAAATGTCCCACTTCTTGTCACAGACCATTTATTATATTCCTAGAACATTGATCACCACACTTGCTCATTGTGGGTTTCTTCCGGGTTCAGGTTATCCAGGTTCCTTCAGGATATTTTCTTTCATCGATAGTCAATGATGTCGTAAAAATAATTAAGAAAGTTTTCTGAATTATTTTTGCTGGTATCAGCATAATATAATTAAAAAAAAGTAACAATGTAACTAGGGTAATAACTGCAGCACGTTTCACAAACAATAAAATCACATAAACGAATCCATACAATATTTGTTTCATGCGGTAAGTCGACCTAGCACTTATCACCTGCGCCAGCTGACCACTAAATGAAAATGGGAAAACGAGAAACAATCGTAATACAACTTCCTACTACAGTACAATGGAGATAGCAGTTATGTCCCGTGAATCGGCCTAAGTAAGCAAACCGATTGTCGATTTAACATATCTGGGGCGTGCAGGTTCGAGATATATGGGCCAGCAGTGTCAGCCACTCAAATTGAGGGCGTGAGACGGACCCACTACAAATACCAAATTCAGCAGCCCACGAGATTTATGATGATATATTGCGAAATGATAGAGCCTGCTAAGGACACGACCAATCAGAATTTGATTAACGGGAAATATTAGGTGCCGATAGTCATTTAATTAATGCAGAAAGCGGCTTTAATTATCATATATGAAATGTAACAGATATTCCTGTTATGGATAATAATGCCTTTTGTTGCCAATATGTTATATTACGCACTACAATCTGTTTATGTTTACTAATTAATTAATGATTCGAGTAATTAGTACAGAAATTATGAGTAATTTATCGCGCATATACTAGTAGTACTAGGAGGTTGTAGTTGTTGTGATATAAAAATATTAAGACAGAACAAACCCTCTTAAATTATATGAATTTTCGAACCTTGAAACTAAAAAATTCACTATCTTCATTAGAGCCTTAAATTATTACTTGATCTTTATTACTAGATATACGACTTTCATTTAAAGCATCTAAAAATAACCAAAATTCTGGAGCAAAACGATTGTAAGAGCGAGACAAAAAAATCTCGATTTGTTATTATTACCGTCATAATTAAAAGTAATAGTTCGTAGAAAAACCTGAGCACAGTAGCACGGAAAACTAGACTACCGTGAGAACAGTAATTAGCAGTAAATCTAAAAGATTTACTTCTACTATAAATTCTGTAGTAACATTACGAGTACGTAATTAGGGCGTCTGAGCATGTAGTGAAGTCTTATCCATGTATAGTGGTTCATGAATTCAATACGCTTTGCATAAAAGTAGTACATGCATAGCAAATAACAGAGCTATTGATCGGACGGTGGGCAACACATGGCGCCTGATATGTGCCGATAATATGGCCATTATACTCTCTATAAACCGTCATTAAATAGCGGTTCAAAAGTTCAGTGGTATCGCGTTGTGCTTAAATGTTATGTTGACTGCTGAAATTATTATTAACGAGCGCTGACGTAGAAATTGTTAGGTAAACTAGTCGGGATATACAGGATTATTTTTTATGGAATACGTATATTCAACGAGGTAATCAGGTGCATAAAACTGAATCACTTTCCCCAAGGAACATGGGTCGAAATTTTCATACAAAGTGACAGGTCACGTGACTTATGTTTGTATGAAAAATAGACTTTCAATTTTCCTCAATTGTCATCATGCCTATTGGATCAAATCAATTCAAAAGATCTTTTTAAGAAATTTCGTGCTAGTGAAGTAATCGTGTGTAAATATGTTAATATTAGTTGAATAACTTTTTTTTAAATATGTGTTTTGGCGGTAAAAAGTAAATATTATGTACCTAATAAAAATATTTTCTGTTTCTCTTAACTAAGGCTCAAACAACAGCAAAGTTTTTCTTGTTCTGCAGAATTCCTCATTGCGCTAACAGGCCTGGGTTGCAACGCAAGTACAAAGGTATCATGAGTCGTGGATTTATTTGTCTCTGTACAAACAGCACTAATTTAATTACATTTTAGTTATTTTATTGTGGTGTTATTTAATTCATTAGAGTAAAAACATTCTCAAACGTTCACAGCTATAATTAGGTATGTATTCTCGTAAGTCCTTGTAAGACATTTTAATGGTGTTTGGCAAAGTTTTAGAATAAGTTACGTTGCAACCTGTAATTTGGTTTTGCCAACATGGACGTACATCGTTATGCTCTTAACTAGGACAGTAATTACCATTTTGTTTAGAATTATGGTGGTGTCTGTGGGTGGTGTGTTAATCAAATCTAAGTACCCACATTGTCGGTACCTGGTGTACCTACCCGACATACGACTACCCGTTGATAGAAAATGTTTTAGATAGTTGAAAAACAAGATTAAAAAAATTTAAATCTAAGAAATTATGATGTTCGTAATTGTATATAACACATATTGTAATAAGTGTATTACAATAGACTAAGTTATAAAAAAACGGTGCTTAAGTACATAAAAATAGAATATCACTTAAAATACTAGAGACTGTTTCTATGACACAGCAAAAAAAAAACAAAGGAATACATACAGTCGAACATAGAACTTCCTCCTTTTGAAAGTCGGTTAAAAACAGTATTCTCTATTTAATACTTTAATAACAACGAACAAATCCATTCGTTCCAAAACAATTTCTAGAATTGAATACTTGTTGTTAAAAGTGGACTGCATGGAAAATAATTTTAGTATCATAACTAGCTGTTGCCCGCGGCTTCGCTCGCGCGTAGAATAAAGAGTAGTATTAAAGGTAGATGGATGTATTCTGTGATTTTCAAAGTAAGGAGTATGAATAAAATTTTTCATAAAATATTATGGCGTTAAAATAATAATTAACGTAAAGTAAGTAGCAAAAGCATTTGTGTTATGGAATCTGAGACAACGAAGATACCATAAACACCCAGACTCAAGACAATTTATAAAAGTTATTTTCTACATGGACCTGTCCAAGGATCGAACCCGCGACCTTAGAGCTGGCGACACCTTAAAAACCGGAGTGAACGCCACTCGACCACGGGGTCGTCGTTATGATATGTCTTAGATGGTCATTATCTTATCTACTTATTCATCTGTCTATCTTTGAGAATACCGAACTTCTCATACCGACTATTTCAGCCCCTATTTCACCCCCTTAGGGGGTCGATTTTTTAGGTATCTAGAAACCCGTATACGAAATTTCATGTGTCTATCATTGAAAATACCGAACTTCCCATGCAAACTTTCAACCTCTATTGCACCCCCTTAAAGGGTAGATTTTTAAAATCTCGGAAATACATCTCATTTATTTCTAACTAATAACCCTTGTATGAAATTTAATGTATCTTTGAAAACGACACAATTCATATACCTACCAACTTCCAACCCCTATTTTACCCTCTTAGGGGGTAGATTTCCAAAATCGCTAAAATATGTGTTCATTTATTTCTAACCAAAAACCCGTATACGAAATTTCATGTGTCTATCATTGAAAATACCGAACTTCCCATACAAACTTTCAACCCCTATTGCACCCCCTTAGAGGGTAGATTTCTAAAATCTCGGAAATACGTCTTATTTATTTCTAACTAATAACCCTTGTATGAAATTTAATGTATCTTTGAAAACGACACAATTCATATACCTACCAACTTCCAACCCCTATTTTACCCTCTTAGGGGGTAGATTTCCAAAATCGCTAAAATATGTGTTCATTTATTTCTAACCAAAAACCCGTATACGAAATTTCATGTGTCTATCATTGAAAATACCGAACTTCCCATACAAACTTTCAACCCCTATTGCACCCCCTTAGAGGGTAGATTTCTAAAATCTCGGAAATACGTCTTATTTATTTCTAACTAATAACCCATGTATGAAATTAAACGTGTCTATCTTTGAAAACGACACAATTCATATACCTACAAACTTCCAACCCCTATTTCACCCTCTTAAGGGGATGATTTTCAAAATTGCTGAAATACGTCTTCATTTATCTCTAACCAGAAACCCGTATACCAAATTTCATGTGTCTATCATTGAAAATACCGAACTTCCCATACAAACTTTCAACCCCTATTTCACCCCCTCAGGGGATAGATTTCCAAAAGAATAGCCTATAGTCCTCAATAAGTGGACTATCTAACAGTGAAAGAATTTTTCAGATCGGATCAGTACTTCCTGAGATTAGCGCGTTCAAACAAACAAACAAACTCTTCAGATTTATAATATTAGTATAGATAATAATGACCAGATCAAAAGCTGGAACATGCGCTATATCCTGTAAGTATATTTATTTATGCCAGCTTAGCAGTTTGCCATCAGCCGAGCGATTCCGAAAATGACCAAACTCACCTCACCTCTCACACTCACTTCACTGCTTACATCACTTGTACTTTTCACCGTATTCTGAAACTGCACTCAAGTTCAAGTGATGTCGAAATCTCAGGTGAAAAGTTTAGAGGTGGGCTTAGACGGGTCTAGCTTTAGTAACATCAAATAAACCTTAATTTCGGAATACGAAATCTAGTTTTCACCGACGAATTCGCCGTGACTTTGTCTAATGTATTTTCGGAATCGACGGGCAGATATCGTCACACAAAGGCATTAATCAGTAGTGGATGCGAGATTCAAATACCGTCCGTTCAGTTTAATAAAGACAAAAATATGAATAAAGTAACCTTGATGACCTAGCTGTACCCGCGACGTTGTTCGCGCTGATCTCAGTCGTAATAGGTATGCATGTGAAAAATATTTTTGACTGACTGAATCACTGAATGCGCTTTAGATGGCTCAAGTCGCCTGATACGGGTATTTGACAATTTGGTTTCTTTTATGTAAGTCGCAGAAATTGCGGGATTTAGATGATGGACTTATCAACTAACTGACTATGAACTTCACCTGTTTAACAGTAAAGTGTGATTGTAAAAACTTTATGCATTTTTGTTTGTCTCGATCAGGCATCAAAAATTACATGAGCAGCAAGCTATCTAAAAAATTAGCCATGTAAAAAATTACAAACTAAAAAATAATACAAAACACAAAAAGGGTTAGCTCAATATATTCGTACTTCTGTAAGAAAGTCGGTTCTAGAAATAAAAAACAAAATATGTAGTAACATCAGGATTTGAACACGCAGCAAGATATTTCACATTTCCTATCGTATAACCACCGAGCTGTTTAATACTATTGTAAGCATCTTAAATAGTTATTCATACTTCAATAAACTGATCGCTATGGCAACGTTATTTTCGCCATGGTTACTTTTTTGTTTATATGTCAAAGATTACGTGTACAGATGAATGGAGATTATGTAAATTTAGAGTTTGATCCCTATTTAATATGGACGACCATATTGATGAGAGCTCATCCTAAATTGGACTTTGTGTCGCCGATATCGCTTTCTATTGATTCAAATGTACATAACTTTTTTGTTTATGAACCGATTTCGATGAAACCAAAACTAAGTTATACCTCAAGTTACGTATAATTTTTGTATATAAATATTGTCTGCATGGGATTCATAGATTTTACGTGATGTGCGCACAAACAAACATATAAACAGACAAACAGACAAACAGACAAAAATTTCAAAAGTGATGGAAATGGGTTCTGTTAGTTATCTTTTCACACGCTGGCTATTTTTTTTTTCAATTTCTTCAATGTACAAAAATGACTTTTCTACAGATTTATTATATGTATAGATATAAAAAGAACATAACTCTGCAGTAGTATCTATAGTTTTCGAAAATAAGTCGACACTAACATTAACCCCTCGTCAATGTTATTGTCGAATGTACTTGTTAGATGAGATTACACAATAACATAGAGTTGTACAATATCCTACTAGAATATCGGTGGAAAACAAAACTACCTACTTGGATTCGTTTATAAAAAATGTAGAAGACAAAAGACGGCCAGCTGTGGTTGGGAGGGAAAGGAATTAAGGATTAAAACTTAAATCGATGTTGAACAAGCCCTCTAATAGTATTACATATTCCCTGAGCTAGCAAAATTATGGAGCCACCGTCAATGTTTCGACGGCACAGACGACCAAGTGTTAGGTTTCAGACCAAATACAGTTTTAGCGTACACCGTGCTTTAGAGACAATCTTATTATCAACAAATATTGGTTTTAGACCAGCCTATTTTTCTGTCTTTTGAATATTCAAGAAACCCCTCGCGAGGCAGGGAATTTTTCATAATAGTTTTTTTTTAGATCCCGAACCGTTCAGAAAAAAGTAGGTTATTTTACTTGTACGTGGGATTAGATGTCACTCAGGACATTGTCTGTATTGCAAGTTGAATTAATCACAATCAGTTATATATGTTCACATAGCAAAAGAGATAGTTAAGCAGGGCACACAAACAAAGCTGTTGGTTGGTTGGCATTCTTAACACTATACAGTTCTCGCCAAACTTTATGGCCGCTCCGAACCTAGCCGCATAACGCTGCGCAGAACACCTAATCAGGTATCAGCGGGACGTACGTGGAGCGTGGAGGCATGGCACGCCAGCGCGCGCTGTCTTCCACCCGCAAGCGTTCTAGCATCCCTCGCGAGTTTGAGTGTATGAGTATTTTGTATGAGAGTATGTAGTAGTACGAGTGTACCTATGCGCGAGTTCTTACCGACGGGTAGTAACTATTTAGTAATCTGTGCCGACGGCTACATTCAGGGCGGCCATAAAGATGGGCGACTGCTATACTCGTTCTTGTCACTTGTTGTTGGAACTACCCACATTGGAAAATGTTCTGTAATCCGTTTTTTTTAAACCTGGAGACTAAAATGACAAGTACAATTGCCAAAATGACATAAATTACACTAGGATATACTTAGGATTAAAAAACGGACTATATTCCTGCATTAATAACTAGTTGGCAGTGGGGACTAAAGGATTTATTGTTGTGAGTATTTTATTCCATGCGTCCATGATTTAATTACTTTTGCTTATCTATTGAATATATGATTACCAGAAAATCACAGCCCGACTCAGACTGAACCTGACATAGTTTTTCCAAACTGGTGTTAGGTTCCAAGTTAGCTCTACCGTATTTATCGTGTTAACCTAGATTCGCTCAAAATTTCACATTCTGAGCGCAGAGGTAAATATTAGCACTAGTCTGTGTACCAAGTTAGTTTTATTGTATTCTGAATTTAACGTACTGTCATTGATGTACTTGAATTATGTTTAACATAATTAAGAGATTTTAAATTGGTATAAAACGGAATATTTACGTATAAAACCGGCCGGTATTGAAAATTTAGCTTAGTTAAAAAAATTTAATCAATTTCTTTACAAATGCTAAAATGTCTACTCACACATAAACTGCGATAGAATCCGTTTCAAGCCAACACAGTTCCATAGTAAAAATGGCATACAAATAAATAAATAACGGTATTTAATATTTAAGTTACCTGGAGGTATTGTTCGGAGTTTCCAGCACCACAGTCAAGCACTCGCGACGTCGCGTATTTACTTTCAGCTTACACAACACTAAAACAATCGTTTTTAAAGTATTGAAAGCACTAATCATTTTGCCCTCATTTGTTGCTCACATGTGATTTCTGCCGTTTACACTAACATTTTAACGTATCTCCCACAAATAATCAGCTCTGATGGCATTCATGCACACCATCTCTACCAACTCAACATTGGAGTAAGTTTAGTCTGCAGCTTTTAATGGTGAATCGACCGAGCGCGCGAAGGCCGGAATTTGCAAACGCTCACGTGGCAGCGGCTTCTAAACTGCTTGTCGCGGCGCCCGGACGCCGCGATGGCGCGCGCGCCAGCCTTCTTTGAATTTTGAATACAACGACCAAAGGTTTGCGTTTGTGTGGGCACAGGCTGCGATGGAATAGGCTTACACAAGTACCAATTTCATTATAGATTCGGGTCGAGAGTCAATTTTTATATATCTACCTTCTTGAATTTGACAACAAGGAGAACTGCACCTTGTATTTCAACTTATTTGAAACGATTTTATTAATACGGCTTGTGTCAAGAAATGTTAAGAATCTCATTACATCCTCTCACGGAGGGTAACTGGTGATCTGCAAGGCTGATTTTACCTTTAATAGACACGTCACTTAATACGTCAATTCATATGTACTTAGTCACAATTTGTAATGCAGGGGAAATCACTACCTACGTATTTTCTATTCTATTCATGATAACACGAAAGGAACGTTAAGTTTGGCGCAAACCCGACTGTAACATACGATTTTTTTAACCTAAATTTCATATATTAAAAGGACGAATTTACTAGTATAATGATGATAAATATGACTATTCTGCAAGTGTTAAAAACAACAATTGTCCAGAGAATTCAGAAACAATCGAATTAATAACATATTAAAAAAATTGCTGGCTAGCGCTGCAGCTAAAAGTTTTTACTGTCTAGTTTTAGATCTTTACAAAAATAAAAGATTGCTTTCAGTGCGACACGTGATGCTGAATTAGAAATAAAACGATGCGGATTGCGACTTTTATTCCAGCCTTCGTCCGAATGCACTGCTACAATTAGCTCGGCAGAGACAATTTTCTGTCGCAGATAATGGCACATTGACCGCCCATTGGTCTACCATCCTGTAGCCGCAATTAGTACTTGATGTCCTTTAATCACCACCTCGGGTAGAAAATATTAGGTAATTCGGTTCCGAAATACGTACATAAAGGCGTAATTGCATTAATGGGAATTCTATCTTCGCAAAAGACCGACGAGGTATATACCTAGAAGAAAAATACAATTTCTGGGTGCTAATGTAATCGGATTACAAGAAAATAAAAACACCTAAGTACGTTAAGAAGTTCAAAATCGGAATAAAATATTTTAAAACAAAATGCTCGCATATAATTCCTTCATGTTGATCGATGCATAACGTATTTTCCTATCCAATTTCCAATCTGCTAAATAATAGCGTAGGTACAACGTATTACGGGGCCATCGTTATCTGCGTTAATTAAAAGTATCGTGGGGGAGAAAACCGAAGCTTTCTTATTGCATGTGACACGGGAGGGTTTAAAACAAAATTAGTGCGACGAGGCCAACTATTGTTTTACTACATACGCGAACTTGATCCTGCAATATACTTTGTTACACATTGTCAATGTAAGCATTTAATTTACGTTGATGTAACACTTTGTCACTATATACACTAAGAAAATTCCTCGTTCAGCGAGCTACCTTGCATCAGTTATGCATCTTGGATTTGTAGTTCAAAGTGGCTCAGTTTCAATAAAACCGCGGCTTCATAGCCTTAACGTTTCACCGTTAGAAAATGCAAACTTTAATACAATTTCTAATGCAATTTTACGAGACTGTTTTATTGAATTCTATTTCAGTAAGTTAAGCTAAGAAAAGCTTATAGTAACGTTACAATAATGTAGTTTTGTAGAATATTGTGTAAGATGTCCATTGTGTGTGATGTGTTTTCAGACTACCATGGAAAGAAGGTCCCAAAATATGAATTGATATCTATTAAAAATAAATAGAAGACAAGCTCTACATGATGAGTAGTACATAGCTATACATATTTCTCTATACTATGACAAATTCACTCTACATTTTCCAAGTCGTAAATATGCACTGAAAACTAGTAATGTAATATCGGAAGCCCACCAAATTGCGTCAAATACGCACAGATCGCAGCATATTTTAGTATATCGAAGTCGTAGATGAAATACGACTCTGTGAAATTTGATTCCCACCTCACGAAGCTATAACTTTAACAGTTCAGGTCATAAAATAGAACCGTAGGTAACATGACAGACCCCAGGAGTGAGGCAGGACTCATAAAATTTTGCATGTTCCGTAGATCGCGCGCCTGCTCAAGTAGAAAATTTCACTCGTACACGCCAGTACGCAACATTTACGACTTTTTCATGACTTTATACAAGACTAGCTTATACGGAACTATAAAATCGTCTGCCTTCACGTTTTTGTTTTTCAAATACGAACTACCTAAAAACAAAAAACTTGTAGTTTGAAAGAGATGCTATCGTGAAATATTTCCCTCTGGTCGCATTAATTTTGCAGCGGCTCGCGGCGTCGCCGCTTTGCAGCTATATTGGAAAACATTACAAATTTCATTTTAGAACGGAAGGTGTCTTCTTTAATTCGTTCTGTTTGAAAAAGATTTTATTTGTGTGCTATTTTCACAAATAACATTGTGACTGTCTATAACAGTTTAGGGAAAAAAAACGAAACCCTATCGTCTGTGTTAAAATGAAGTCGAAGCTAGTTGGACGCTCGGGGGCGGGCCCTAGAGATAAATCTCGGCTGGCGACATCGACAGCGGGTGCGCGTGCCAACGCACTACCAGCGCAACACCACATTAGGGGCCAAAGTAATGTCTGAGATATAACATCCCACCCGGGAAGAACTACGTATCTACAAGACTGGCGTATAGAAACTTACATTGTAATATTAAGTTATACTTATTAGCCGTCGCATTTTCCTGCTTAAAAATGTTACCAAAAGTGTAGTCACCCCTCATCGATTAGTTTATTAATTAACTTTCCAATATGCGTTTGGGAAGGTTCTGTATTAGATTTAGTTTGCGGATAGACGAATATTTCAGGCTATCCGTAAACTAAATTTAATTAAATGTAGACGTTGTTTCTCAAAATTCCAGTAACATTTTGCCTTTGCAATTTTATTTTATATTCGATTACATGTCCAAAGTTTTGAAATTTACAAATCAAAAATGATAGATAGGACAAACACAATAATTTTCTCGGTCAAACTTATATTTAAGTCGAAACTGTAAACGTTATTTTGTGGCCATATGACATGATCATTTCATAAAAGTGTAACAAAATAGTAACAAACTTTTACGTGCAGTATCTGATTGCAAAGTACCGACAATTTTACATTCTGGTCCTCCTGCACAAATTTCAATACAAAGTATGAGTTTCTACCGTTTTCATATTGAAACAAAACTCTAGGAGCGATTCGATCCAGTCAACATTTGCGGGCAGTTCCATCGCGAATTTGCTGATTGGCGAATTTTTAACTACAGCACGAGTAAACCGTACACTTCGTTAAAAAAGAGAATAAGTTCGCAGAATCACGGCAAAATGGTTCGCTTATTTAAAAGACGGGCTTCAAAACATAAATTAGGCTATCTTCATTAACAGGACTACCGTAAATCACTAGCCTAAATTGCAACCGGTTTTAATGAAACAACTGTGTGGAGCAAACAAACGAAACTTAATACGTGGGAACCTCCACGCCGTATGCTCTTCGGTAGTTCACCTAGTGCTCTATAATTTTAAATGATTGTACCGAACCCATATCGGCCGGCAGTAGCCGCTGGTACTATTGATCGCCGATTCGGTAACTCTGCCTCGTATTTTACAGTAAATTGTAGTTCTATAAGCGCTCGTTCGCTCAGCATCAAAGCCATTTATCGTGGAGTCGGTTTGCGGGCGCGATGCCACCATCCCTTACTAGACTGACATACTGGGATACGTTAGGGAGCGTTTACGTTTATACGATTAGAGACATTTTTATGACAGCTATTGTTCATTTTTTGACAAATTTTTAACCTTTAGTTTCAAACATTCCATCTCTAAGAGATCACTATTAGTAACAATTAATATACCTATTTATGTCATGTTTATTTGCATATTTTTGTTCCTCTCCTCTACTGTTATTTATCTTGATTGCGACACAAAATAATACGGATGAGTCGAGGTCAGTTCACATATATTATGCTTACGCATAAAGAAGATAGTTGTTGATGATTTTCAGTTTGTTTTTCTGTTTGGTGTATACGCACCGTGAGATCACTGCATTAATGACTACTTATACTAACACAATAGCTATATTGTTACTAGTTGCAATTCAGTGTTTGTCTAGTGAATAATTCACTTGGACATGAAAGGGTCATACAAAATTAACGTCACCATTACTGTGGTCTTTTCCTTTAGGAATTTAACTCTTAACGGCATGAACTTGTTAATTAAGTTAGTAACATGAAAAAGATATCTGGTAAATTCATTAAAATATCAAAAAATGCACCATGATCTCGCTGTGATCATTATTGAGGTTATGGTAAATCTAAACATCTAAGACAACGGCTAAAGACAAAATGTAGATATCCTACGACAGCTGACTAAATCGTAATCATTAAAGGCTAATCACTCAAACTGTCTGGTTTAAATGCAAGTGTACATACACTGGGATAATCTACGTATTATCAACAATCATAATATATTATCTAATTAGTAATAATCCCTCGCGTGATATACTAACAACTAATTAGCTTTTGCTAACGCTTTGGTGTCTGCGGTTAGCGCAATTGCGACACATCCGAAATCTCAATGTTTATCTAATGTAGATGCAATAAACATATCATTGTCGTTGTTGTTTGCAGACAACCAATCAAAGCAAAAATCAAAAGATATTGTCGTTTTTCGCAAAATAATGATCAACCATTTTTTGTTATCGAGTTATCGATGTAATAAAGTCTATTAACTTTAAAACTATCGCGTTGCATAATATTAATAAAATTGCGTCACGGGAATTAACGTGAACGCGAAAGAGTCTGCTTGCGACCACGGCCAATGTAACCCAGCCGAAACGTCAAGCCTTAAAAGGTAAATTCATGAGTTCGCGTTAATTCCCGTGACGTGATAAAGTCTAGCCTTTGTAGTAGAAAAGTTACTATTAAAATCAAAAACATGTTCCGCTAAAAAATAACAATAACGTTTAGTATTTCGCTCCGCACACCCATTTTGTAAATCACTGAATAGTCCGATAGTTATTATTCCTATTCTGTAGTCAAGTGACAAAAACAGTTGGCAAAAATATTCCCAACAGAATAACGCTATATTAGAGCAAACGTGACTTTAGAAGTTATTCTAGTACCTGTACCATGAACCCTTAGAGCAGTACTGTTGCTGTTGTTGAAGAGAGACAGCTCACTACACTGCGCGTAGCGGCTTCTCGCTCACACATCGGCGACAGATCCACTTCAAGTGTTTATGGTAACAGCGCAGGTTCCGTTATTAATGTTATAAACTATGACTCTAATCTTGTACGAACGTATATGACAAATCTTTTGCGAAATGAAGGCCTTAGAGTATTACGCACCACTTTTTATCTTTGCCTTACACTTGGATATTAATCGATAAGTCACGGTATCTTATGTGTACAAAGGCATGGATGAACTTTTAAATGAAAAAAGATAAATCCTTGACCTTGGAATAAGTAAGTGTATTTCAAAAATAAATCAAGAAAAATCCTGGCTTACAGTTTAGCATCCGTTTTGGAATGTAAGTTTCAACAGTTTGACTGCAGAGATAACCGAGTGGTTTAAGTCACTACGCTAATTACCATGGTTCGCGACGTGCTGTGGGTTCGAACCCGCATGGGACAAATATATTTTGTGTGATCCTCAAATGCTTGTTCTAAGTCCTGGGTGTTCTTGTTGCATGTGATTTGCATGTTTGTGAAACCCCCGCGACACAACGGTTAAATACAGGAGTTACTTAAAATAAAATTATACCAATATTGTAGATACCCGTAGGATACTTTTATAGGAAACACTACAAAGCCTAACAACAACTAAAATCGGAAGATTTTTTTTAACGCGTCTCATGTAATTCGAATAAAACACTTACACGCACAAAAAGTATGAAGATATAAAAAAAACGGTTTTCATTATAGTGAGAGACTGGTTTTGCTAAAATAGACTCTATTTTACCAACAGACAAGTTAAGCCACATTTTCAGGTCACATGAGCAGCACTAGGTTACATTATCCATAGTTTATATTTACGTCGGCCACCGGACCACAAAGACCATACTTCCCTACATTCAAACACACACTTATAGTGGTTCGTGCAGCACTATCTGCCAATTCATTAGCCGTAAACATGAAAAGGCTTTTAATCTCCTTTGATTTTCTAACAAAAATACCTTGAAATGGCCTCAATCTGACCCACTTCAAACGTACGAGTTATTAGAAAATACTGACCAAAATTATATTAGGAATTATAGTAAGGGTTGCATTTTAAGTGTAGAGTAGAGTTCTCAAGAAAATGGACATAATGTACTTCTGTTTTGATAAACAAAATAGCATTAATAAGCTAGCATTTACGTATAAGTAGACAACGACTCGAATATGTTAAATTAAATATTTATGATTCGTAGAGATTATGTAAATCGCTTTTAGCCTTAAAGTAAGGTATAAATATTATCATTTCAGCTGTGATCGTTTCAAGCAAGATTATCCTCTTAACATTAAGTACGATCAAGAGCTAAAAAAAGCGTGGTTCAGTATTTGGTAGGCTATCTACATTTTAATGGAAGAGAAATTACACTCCATTTGCTTACGCTCTATAAATTGTTGTGCTGATTTATTTAAAAGGATCTTACATATCCAAAGCACGTATTTGCCCACACAAGGCGAAAGTAAACTACCCGCTTTTATAGAACATTCCTAAAAGAACAGGTGGCTAGCGTACCATTACTAAATTAGATTACGCGATTCCATAAAAGTATGTTAAAGGTACCAATTATAGGAACACAATCAGATAATTGAAAATGGCCTATATTGAATCAAAAAAATGAAAAAAGCACCTTTTCATCCGACATAAACTACTAGTACAAGAACAAAAGACACTAAACATTTATACCAAGATCCCGACCATTTCGTGCAATTACCAAAAAGAAAAATGCTCCGAGGTAGAAACTTTAAAATTAGCCTCACGGGAAACTACAAAAGTTGTTTCAAGCTAAACTAAACAAACGTCTTTCGTAAGTATCCAGGACAGGCTGCAGATGGCAAATGAAATAAAATGTCCGAGTGATATGTTTGTTCCATACGTCTTCATTTCAATGACCATTCATTTGCGATCGGTGCGGCTACGCACCGGTCCTACGGATAGATTAATGGCGATCCGATTTGCCCCGTGAAGAGGCCTATGGAAAGGGATGTTTAAGGATTAAACATATTATTTTTATAATGGGATTATCTGCCAAAACGCACGAAGTACCTACAGCACTTTTAAGAAATGTAAGAGATTGGTACCCTCGGAAAACAAGGAGAGCCGTCAGTTTTATATGTTTTTTTTTTCATTCATGGTGGTCATTGCAGTGTGAAGAACGCCTAGAAATATCAAAACCCAATCTAACCTTTGAACAAAGAGAACGAGAAATGATACAGTCCTTACACGATTTTTTACTTTATGTACATACTCGTAGCAGGACTACGGACCTAAATATAAGACAGTTTCAGATACCAAAGAATCTAATATTCTTGTCACTTAACAAATCTCTTGCGGCATGCAATACGTAATATGAGGACCATCGATTTACCTTCTAATCCTCTTGGCGGAAATGGAAAATCCTTAGAAGCAGAAACATGTCGTAATATTGGAGATTCTAGCACTAAACAACCTACAAGTAGATTTAATTGTAATTTTGTTGGCAATGCGACTTATAAACTATGTATGTACTTTAGAATACCAAAATACGTACCTGTATTATTTAAATATACCTACTTATTCAGTGAATCGTGTCGGAAGTAATTAGGACAATAAAAGAAACACAAGTAGGACGCAAGACTTTAGAAATTTTAAAAGATCTTGCACCAGAATACGATTGCAATAAATACCGGTTTGTTACCATAAAATGCACGTTTTTCTTTTATAAATTTGTTATTGGTCGTCTAATAATATAAGCCCAAGCAATATCTACCAAACTTTTTCGTGATTTTCCAAAGCGACTCCTACTAAGAGCGCTTGTAGACGTCCGATTTTTTCACCGGATAACGGGCCGTGTTTTTTGCCGGATTCGCGGTGGTGTATGATTTGTAATGAGTAACTCCTCTTTGACTAGACACAGTCAAAGAAGAGTGAATAGTCACTTTGCCTCTTTGTTTTTTCGCTAATATCGTCATTTACTTTGTAACTAGGTACATTGAGGTTTTATGGGTCTAAAGCAAAGCACCTCATAGATACAAAGTTACAAGAAGCACTATTGTAATTTAATATTCGATCTCACCAGAAAGTATAAATAAGTAAACCTTTTTTCTTTAAATATTTTTCACGGGATTACTTCAGGACTAGAGCTTCGGTCTAAAAAGCCGGGAGCCTTTACTTCTAAGGTATGAATGAATGTGGTGAATCCCTGGGACACTCAGGTCCGTTGTGTCGCTACTTACAAACAGCTAGCCACAAGCTGTCCTGCGGATGCATGCTCCTACAAAGACCTTCAGATTTATTATTTATATCTGAAAGTTTGAAAAAGCAAGTTAATATCCTTTAATTTTTAAGTCTATAACTAAATAATTTAAAAACGCAAAAAAAAAAAGCAATACGTTGAAACTTTAACATTAAAACGATATCTGTGTAATAGTGGAAGAACTAAATACATAATATACTTGTTATAGGCACAGGTCTAGGTCTTCTACGGTTTGAAATCAGACCTGCCTACGTTTCTCACCTTTTTATTTCAAGGTAGCAAAATCTGTTTCTAGTCCCGCTGTATTCCAACCCAACAAGGGTTACAAAAAGTTTAAGTTTAAAGTATATGACTGTATTATATTTAAAAGCATATTGCATTCATATTCTTTTGTTTCAAATGATCCAAGCCAAAACTTCAATTTGTCAACAGACCAACGAAATATTATTTCGTAAGCCGAGCATATTGCAAGCGGAAACTTTTCTAGGACGCTCTTTCATAGCATGTTGTTTGTTTATCGTGAGAATTTGTGTAGCATTGAATAGAAAAGTAAAGAGCACTGCGATGCGAAGCGACGCGACATAAAATATATACCTACGTGATGGACCAAACTGAAAATGGAGTAGACATATAGCAGGATGACAAAATTTTGATCCTTAGAACGAATTTGAGTTCGTTTTATGCTGGAAACACTACGTTGGAAATCCATTAAACCCTATTTGCTAAACTGAGAAACAAATTATACCTAGCTATTAGCACTCAATACCTATAACAGTAAACACGTACCCGGAACTAAGTAGCAAGTTTTGGAGTTAAAAACTCCTAAGTTAAGGTAACATTTTACTAAAGTTAGCCAGCGAAGAGCGAGAACTACTTATCAGAACTAAAAATCTTCAATATTACGTTAAGTTTGAGATTTTAAATAAAACCTTAGGTACCTACATAACTAATTAAATACTTAATCGCATAAGTTATTTTGGTGATCTAATATAATTAGACGATGTATTGTGGCTACTGGAAGGATCACGCAGAAAATTACCAAAGTTATGGAATTTCAGCTTCCGGGAAAACCCTTTTCCCAGATGCTGGCAAATAAACGTACCAATAGGTTATGCCACAAATTATTTCACTACAGGATCATTAGGTACAAATTTCTGCAATCCCTTACTTTGAAGCTCTATTTCTGAGATAACGATGGAAAAGAAAAGCTGTAGGTAGTTACAATTGATAATGCTCACCGAGGCATAGCGTTTTATTGCTCAAATCTTTAATTTCCTTGAAATGTCTGTTGAATTCTCCAAATTAAGGTAGCGTCACTAGCGAGCACAAACTTTAAAACGTATTTCAAATGCGAAAAGACGTTCTACCAAATACAAGCTCTTACTAGGCTCCTAGTCTTATATTTAAAATTAATGAATTTTATAAAATCTAATGATGATAGTGGATCCCTGAAATAGGTTTGTGCAATTATGTAACACAGGTAGGCATAACTAGCATGGTATGAGTTCAAGTCATTTGGTACGGCATACACGTCCTAATAGCATACGGAATGCTGAATGCAGCGCTGTACAGCCAGGCTTTACAAATATTGCTAAAGCGTAGTGAACATTATAAGCCGAATCACTCATTCATTCCAAGGGTGAATGTTGTTGTTTCATCGGGTTTGTGATGTACCTAATTTTTACGTGCGCTTAATATATTCAAGTCAAAATATAATAATTCTTTGACCCTAAAATTACCTGCGATACCTATAGAGCCTACGTTAATACTTTATGAGAAACAAAACAAATAATCGATTACGCATTATTTTTAAGACTTGAATTGCAAGAAAATGCAAACTGCGTTGATAATCATGGTAAAAAAAAACGATTATTTTGATTTAAAAACCTAACTTCTTAATCATTTTTGATGAAATTAATACATATGGGATCACCTCCGAGGTATAGGGATATATCCTATAATCGAGAAAATAATTATTTTTAAATCGATCGAAAATTGCCAGGGATGTGACGTAACAAACACAAAAAATAACATAACCTACAGTCGAATTGAGAACCTCTTTTGCAATTCGGATAAAAATGATTCTTAACTGATTTACTACAGTGTTACGTGACATCGACCGCGTAATAAAATGAGCCGACAACCTTAGATATCCAATGTGTGCAAGTTCGACACCGATGGTATTTTCAATTTGATTAGCTTTGTAACATGAACAAGAATTCATGAACCTCAGATACAAATGTGAGGCGATTTCCTGTAAATGACGTTATAAAATATAAGAAACGAATATCAGAACTAGTTCAGCAACAAAGTGTCTCCTGTCAAAAGTTACGCCGCGTCAATAACTCGCGGGAGCGATAACTGCACGGACCATAGAGCAACCAGTTCACGAGTAATGGCCGAGAAAATGTTTAAACTTACTAATCGGAATTCGCATTCTGTTTCCTGAAAATATCTATTCCGCTATAAAAGGAACCTAGGAACATATACTTATTACTTACTAATATTACCTACTTATAAATGAATTTTTTAAGAAGACGATTTCGAAGAAGAAGAAGGTTACCTATACTACAGTAATAACAGCTTTTCGTTGTAACCCTCGTCCTTTGCTTGTAGATAATTACGCTTAATTGTATCTACGCCATCCAAGCAGCAGTGTTAAAATTAGGTACTCATTTTAAATTGATGTGTCAATAACTAAATGTATAACGATGGCTATTTATGAGGCCACTTAGAACATAGGTCGTAGGTGGGCGGTACTTAGGTAACGTTATGTAATAATAGGGTAGGGAGTTATTTATATTTCTACGAGGACATACCGTGAAAATTATGAAATTTCATTCTATTTTGACTTGATCATAGTAGATACAGATCTATCGACACAAGTCGATAAGAATATTTCCACTAGGATGGGCAGAGGTTGTACTTGTCTATTCCACATTCAACGATATTAAATAATGTACTGTGGGACTTGATCAATTTATAATGTTGCCAGCTATCTCATTATCTACTTAGTAATATATGTGTACAGTCAACAGCAAAAGTAGATAATTAATTGTTTATAACTTTTGTAGTCAAAACTGATCACGAATAATAGGTAATAAAAATGAATATTTTCTCATCATCACAATATATGGCGACTGTACTAGTAGGAAATGTTTGGTATAATTTACAATCACATATGTTGAATCACTTCGACACCACACAGCTCTGACGCGAACTCTCGTTAATTAGTATTGAATTTCTGATTTTGATCATCTACTTTTGCTGTTGACTGTACCTAGGCATACCTTTAAACCATTTAATTTGTTTTAAATGTTAGTTTGCAAATTAAAATTCAACGACCTCATCAGTGTAGTGACTAAAAGTCTATTTACAAAATATGATACGATATTGATGCCCAATTTATACCTCTGTGTATAAAGAAACTCTTAATCAATGCTCCGCTGTAAGTTGAAGCACAGCACAGGTAGTATGAGGTGATGCCATCAACCCGAGGCGGCGGTGTGGGTCAGACAAACTTGAGGTCAGGGCCTGCGAGTGACGAGGAGGGCAACCCGTCACCCGATCAGCAGGCCACGGTACGAACGCGAAGTCCCACGCGTTCGTCGAGATTAAAAATCGTTTCATAACAAGTAGGTAGATACTATGTAGAGCTTCTAAAAAGGTTAAAGAAAATAAACATTAAATAAAACAGGTACATTTTATTGAAAAAAAATATGTACACAGCAAAACAAATAAATAATCTTATGTTGTATATTAGTCTATAAAACATTAATTTCATTGAAATAAAATACTATACATAACTACATCAAGATTATGTACATAATACCATCTCACAGGGAAGTGCTATCGGACTATAATATAATAAACAATATTCATATAACATTTAAATACTATGTCGATATTTGGAGTCACATTTATTAGTTAGGAAAATTTAAGTGGAATCCCTAGATTACGATAAAATACGATAAGTAATATAAAACAGTAAGCTATGATAATTCCTTGATATATTCATCGGACATCCAAAGATCACATAAAGTAATTTTGCACATTGATAAATCTAACAATGACGGTTGATAACAAATTATCTATCAATATGTACTCATGGCATGACCTATTAGTTAACATTACCTAGTTTTTTTTTTTAACTTTCTCTTATCTAAAAATTATTGTGATTAAAAAGCATTTTAGAAATTATTTAAAATAATCTCCCTTGTACCCACAAATCAAATGTTTATCAATTAAGCGACACTTAGATATATCTTAAATTTATGTAAATAAAACAGACAACTATGAGATGATGAGATTAGTTTCTAAACATGTGCTAACGCATGATTGTCGCTGTGATGTCCAGTATCGATGTAACACAAACGTCGAATGCCATTCATTACATGAATACTATGTTCGTATATTATATAGGCCTACTAAAATCCAGATATCGTTTAATAAAATTGTATACAAAACGTATAAATATCGCTGATGTATGTTTATTTCTCTACTAACCAACATTGTTGTAATATACTATAGATAAAAATCTGACTGTCTCCTATATCAAAATTGTTGTCGAGTTATCATTAAAATATTTTATTTCTAAAATATTAACAAAAGTATAAAATTATTAACGCAAACAAGTACGATAATGTCGAAACTAATATGTACTGTACTTATTCATTATTCAACCGAAACAATGTCGACGCGTGCGCGCCGACCCGCCAGGCCTGTGTTATTGTCAATTATCTCATCTATAATATCTACATTTCAATATGCTCAATATTTTGACTAGAAATCATGTTATACTTATTACTTTCTAACAAAACACATAAAATTTACAAGATATATAGCATAATTTCTTATCAATTTACAGTTTACTAAAATTGTACAATACATCGATGACAGGGGTGGAATTTTTATTTATTTTCTTTAATATCGAGAGAAACCTACTTAAAGTATGATCTTTACTTATTCTAATACATTTAATGTGAAACAACATTGATTTTAAATCATGATTGCCACACGTTAACAATGCACATTTATAATTTAATATAAAACTGTGATAAATCACTGTGTATCTTGTCATTACATTTATGAAATAATTTGCATAATTTTAGGAACATCTAATGTCTAGAAGGAATTTTGATCCAAAGAATGACACATTTCGAACACAAACTTTACAAAACTTATATACAGTGATCCCAATTAAACAATAGGTAATACGGAATGGTATATAATCACTGAACGGTATATTAAATATACAAGTTGGAAATAAAACATCAAGTCTTTAATATAATGAATCTCAACATTCTTGTTCTAACTACAGATTATGAATTAACAATGTAAAATAAATGTCGTTGTGATGTATATTATGTGATGAAAAGTAATTTAGCTACTAAAACCACTTTATTGTGTTATTTTTGCTACGTTATGCCGAAATAGCCAGTCTCAACTTAGATCGCGCGTATAATATTCTTTATCTATAATATTTAAATCTACATAACGTCTGAATATAAGGCGGACTCTGTACCACATCCGTACTCCGAATAAACGGGCGCACTGAACGATCAACTCCACACTAACGAACACTGCTAGTCACCGGCAACATTTGTGATTTAATAATTATAGGGGACGCTCGCAGTTGAATATTCAGGCCGCCCGATTCAGGACGGGAGTTCCAATAGTGTAGGTCCGAGCTTCGGTCGTCATCGCGAGCTTCGTAGTCTGGCGCCATCGCCCGAAGTGTTCGTACCGGGCGTTATTTTAGCGGGGTTCTTTTTGTTGTGTTTGTCTTTGTTGCGAGTCTTGTCGTGCTTCCTGTAGCGTCGCGGCGCGTCGTGCTCGGCATCGTGCTCGGCACCACGCTCGGCGCCACGCTCTTGTTCGTCATCGTCTGCACCCGGCTCGGGGCTGACGCGCCCCTCCACCTCGCCCGCATTCTCGCTCCTCTTGTCGAGCTCCGCCATCGCCTCTTGAATCGCGTTCTCGAGGAGGGTGTTCAGTTTTCTACTCCTGTTTTAGTAAATAATCATTTAATGAATTGCTGAAACAGAGCGATCGTATTGTGGAAGTTCACAGGCTTCTATTGCGACGTAATTATATAATAATAATAATGAAATCTTTGGGTTGGGTTAATATAACAATTAAGAGTATCCTGTCAAATTGAACAACAGAAACATCTCGAGCGATAATGGGAGGTAGGGTATTGAAAGATCGCGTATGATGGACGGTTGGTATCGTATAAGGTAGCGGCTCACTTCCGGTGCCTGGTGCGCGCGGCGTGGTGCGCCTCGAGCCCCTCGGAGAGCGTGAGCAGCGCGTCGGCGCGCAGCACGGCGCGGCGGCGCTCGGGCCCGAACCAGCGCACCGCCCAGCGCCCGCGCCCCGCGCGCGCCGCCAGCGAGCCCGGCCACGACGCGTGCCCCGCCACCGGGCCCCACACCACGTCGCCCACCGCGAAACGCCGCCGAGCGCCCGCCGCCACATCTACCGACACCCGCGCTCAGCACTGCACGACCGACCGACCCACCGCCGGCCGGCCGAATCGTGCAAACTCGTATCGAAACACACTCACACGCCTTTGCAATGCGAATTAGCAGTGTGATTCTTTTTTAATTTTGAATTTATTCTTTTTTAAATTAATATTTTACTTATCAAAGCTTATTGTGACTAGAAAATAATTTTAAACAAATAAAATTTCAGAAACGATAACACTGGATCTGCTGTCGCAGATTTATGTATATTTCCCGACACCCATAAAGAAATTACATCGAAATAATAATGAGACATGTGTTTACTTACAAGAATGAACGGATGAAATGATGATGGCTTTACAATGATGCGTTAGTAATGGAATCCCAATCTGTGAGCCAATTTGTTACTTCGAATGTGGTGCAATGGAAAGCGACAGAAAGCCGGGTGAGTACGTTTGAACGCTGCACATCACTGATTTATTCTGATTAGTTTCCAGTACACCCCTTATTAACAGCTGTATCTTGTATTAACCCAACCAAAAGAAAACCAATGACCGATAGTATCGCATTATGTAGAAGCTGAAATATACCACAATACACATCATTATGACGTATTCGTTCATGGACTCTACAAACATATTATACAATTCAGTAAATCCGCTTGCAGAGAGTCAATCCAAAACCAATACAAGACACAACATTATGGTAAATTTAGAATTTTGTTAGCAGTGACTTAAGCGTGAGATGGTTCTGGACATACATATTAGTATCGTGGTTGATGAACCCTCAGTCGAACAAATATGTATAGATATGTGAGTTAGATCAAGACTTGTAAACAACAGGAGTTATGAAAAAGCGGGATACATTCAGTACAATCAAGGCAAAGTTAAGTTCGAGATCTGGTAAACATAACTACACAGTAAACATCGTTAATTTAAACAAAACGTCGAGATTTGGTACAAAACATTTGACATGTTCGATTTGACCTTTAAGTTCTACATTAAAATTTATCTTATCATCAATTTACACACTAAGTGGTCTGAAACATTTATTTTTAGTTGCATCGACATTAACTCGAGTGGATTGACAACAATAAAAGCTAACATTTAGAATATTCCACCGAATGGCATTACATTAGAACAGATAGCGAAGGATACAAAGCTTAGCATAGAGGCAGGTTAAAAAAATCTACACTTACCATCGCCGGAACCCAAATTATGTCTATCATATACTTTCGGCAGAGGAGTCGTGTCTGAACTCGTGCCAGAAAGGGGAAAATGCCTTGACTGTGTTTTATCCGGAGAACTCATACCCATTGCGTCATAATCAGATTCCTTTGGCATTCCATGTACCATGTTATAGCTAGGAGTCCGCATGATCTTGTCAGGCCGGTAAGCTGAAGCATCACCAAAATCATTTTTTCTCTTATAGCTTTGATTCCTGTCGTAATAGTTTGAAGTCATCGGCATGACTGACTGGTTGTTCATTGGCGACGAACTCATGCTCTGATTAAAATGCATGTCAGTCGATTCTACAGGGTTGTGCGAGCGATTTTGACGCAGTAGTGCTGTGTTCGAAATCATGCCTGGAATAGGAGATCTTGTTTAAATTTTTAATCGTTTAAGGATATTGGACTGTGCAATTCTCTATATTAATTTTCATTAAGGTTATGGTTCTAAAGCATTAACTTATCAGATCATAACATGCAAAGCCTTTGAAAGGTATTAAGTTTTGTTTCTTATTATGAGTATGTAGAGATCTTATGAGCATAATTTGCAAAATCCATATATTTACATATTTTTAAATAAATTTATTTAACACGATTATAAAAGCTCAGTTACTGTTGCATGTTCTATCTCTTTTTCGTAAAACGACTTGTATTGGGCAGTAGCAGATTTAAAAAGTCAAAACACACTAATTGCTCTCTTTGTCTCATTATCAATACTGAAATGCTTATCTCCAGCTAAATATGAAAGTAATGCCTTAATAAAAATGCGATTCAAAACTAAATTCTCTATTGTTTCCCATACACAATGAGTTATGCTTCAAGTTGCGATTTGGAATAATATTGTTGTTGATTGTTGGGTTCTGAGAGGTCCATAATCAGGGCCCCATTATTATAGACGAGGAGTTTTTTTTTTAATAAATCTGCATTAATCAATTTTTGAAAATAGGCTTGGAAAATTTAAACCTTTTACTTTTATGTCATCAATCGATAGGTACAATCTTAAGGATCAAATTGATCTAACAAAGCGTAGAAGCATAATTTTGCTATCTCCTTTACTTAGAGTGCTTTCGAGTAAAAAAAATCCACCCTGTATGAGGAGAAAATTACTTACTGTGCGTATCCGTGTCAGAGTTGAAGTCATTTCGTGTCGTAGGCCACGAATGTTCTCGAGATTCCGCTATATCTTGCTCGCTGCTGGATACACACTGTACCATCGCCTGCAAGTGCAAGTAATGATAGTTTGATTATTACCATAACGTGGCTAAACCAGTCTTTTAAAAATGACAAATTAAATCGATACGATTTCATTTTTAGGGATAAGAATCGCGGTAATACTAATCAGAATCCTTCTTACTTTAACGTGAAAGATGTGTGTTAGAAAGGCTTACAATCTTATAAATTGGACTAGCTGATCCGGAAAACGTTATTTGGCATATTAAAAAAATCTATGTTGGCCTCATCTTTTCAGACCAACCCGATATGCAAAATTTCATACAAATCGGTTCAGCCGTTTCGGAGGAGTTTGGTAACAAACATCGCGACATGAGAATTTTATATATCTATATATTAATACGTGATGCCAAAACTTTGGACCCCTTTTTACGAAAATTGCGCGGACGCAGGAGCATAAAATTTGGCACACTTATAGTTTATGTGTAGGAGAAGTGGAGAACGCTAATATTTTTCAATAATAATGCTTATAAAGTACATTAAATCAATAAATAAAACATTACCCACACTACCATGCATTTCACACACACATGTTTGTTTTGTTTTTCATTGACTGCTTACTGACATTGACATAAATAAGTGGTTTAAGTTTTTATATATCCGAATATAACGGCCAAGGACATTTAGCAAACGATAAAAGAGGTTTTACAAAAAACATTGTTTGCAGAGAAGTTTGCAATATGCGATAAAATATGCTCTAAATGGATAGTATTTTCCTCTTATAGCATGTTTTCTTTTAATAAACATTTTTTAAATAGATATTCTTTATTTTACTCACAATTTAAATTTATATTATAAGGTCGAATTTCGACCATTGGGCGACCACTAGTTATATTAGATGTATGAGTGTTTCTACAGATTAGTAGATTAGTTGAAACACGCACTAGGAAAACAGAATTAAAAACAGATAATGTACAGTAATATAACAGTATCAACTGGTTTCTGAACTGAGAATTTTCAATTTAGAGCATCTCAAACTTTGATCAGCCAATTGTGTGACCTAGGCACAGTTTGAGAAGCTGCGCTGAAATTGCGTTAGTGATCGCGGAGCTATCGCGGTAGTATTGCAAGATGCGTTCCCGTGTGGCCCCGGCAAAAGGGAATGAACCCGGTGGCTTTAGCCGGTAGGTGTCCGGCAGGCCCCCTCCGCCTTACCCATGGCGGAGGTAGTCCATGAGGATTTCCACCGGGTAACAAAAAAAAACCTGATCGCGAAGGCCCAGTAGGCAAAGACAAGACCGAGGTGGTTTTGGCGAAGCAAGTCCGAAATATCCCGATTTAAAGCCATTAGCGTTTCACTCCGACAAAAAGAAGGTACAGTTCAAGAAATAGTGAAGTTGGAATAGTCAATAGTGTAAGTGGTCATAGGTGTAGTTACCGAGGAGCTGGCGTCGGCGGGCTCGGGCGAGGTGGTGGTGGTGTCGGCGTAGTGGTTGCGGCGGCGCGGGCTGGCGGCGGGCTCCAGCGCGCCCAGCGGCGAGTGCGTGGTGGTGTCGGGCGGGCTGCCCGCCGCGCCCGGCGACTTGCCGCGCGCCGCCACAGCCGCCGCGCCCGCCGCGCCCGCCAGCGTCTGCGTCGACGCGCACACCGAGCTGCGCGCGCAGCCGAGTGAGCTCAGCAGCTTGCCGTACTCCGCCGAGCGCCCGTACCCACCGCGCTTCTCCAGCTCCCTGCTGTCCTCCTGATGATTGTTTGCGGGAGGAGATTCAGCAACGCTCCTTCCCTTTTGATTAGTGATTTGCTTCCCGCCCAACAGGATGTTAGGGTCTATGCTCAGCCTCGACGTGTTCCCGCCTTGCAGGTTAGTCGTTATTGACGACATGTTTGAGTTATGCGAGTTCGACACGAGTGTGGTTTGCTGTTGCACAATCGTGGTGTTCTGTTGCACGAACGTTGAGTTACTTCGATTGCTCGCTGCCGATGATAAGGATACTTGTTTTGGAGATAACGGAACCATTAGAGCTTGACCCATTTGGTTGGTTTGTATAAATTCTTGAGTCTGTACGTTTCCCGACCTGACTTGTGGATTAGTGTTGAACGTTACGTTGGTGGGACTTAAATTAGCAAGTAAAGGACTCAATTGACCATTGAAATTCGGACTGTTCATCATAACTTGGCTGTTAGGAGATATAAATTGTGCTCCCGGGCTATGTTGCGATTGTATTATTTTACTTTGCTGATTCTGGGTTCGTAAAACTACTCCACCATTGGTACTTGCAAAAACACCTGGATTTTGGACCGGGGTCAATACGTTTTGACCATTAACAGTTTGCAACTGTAATTGCACAGGCATTCCTGATGAGTTGTCTGGTATTAGAGCAGTTCCATCCGCAGTCATCATCATTCCACCAAGATTGGGCACAATGAATTGTTGGAAAGCCGGGAAATTTGGCACCACGTTGCTCGCATTGTTTATTAAGTTGACAGGTTGTAGCAAATTAATTTGTTGCGATGGAGAAGTATTTGTTATGATTTGCTGGGATCCGAAGTTGTTAGTGTTTCCTTGTCCATTCATAACTATGTGAGCTGGCGTTCCAGATTTACCAGGGACTATGGTTAAAGCTTGGAGCATAGGGGTGGGCGATATGTTGTTGTTTGGAGATAATTGAAAACCACGCGGCGAAAACTGAGGACTAGAGTTATGTTGTGGTGAAGTATGATGAACCATAATGTTATTTGCATTTTGCTGTGGTGCAGTTATTTGTAAAACGTTTGTGATGTTTGATGTGTTCTTTTTCTTCTTATTTCTCTTCTTTAGACTCTCTGGGGACAGCATAGCCATACCCTGTACGAATCCTTGCTGACTTTTCATATCAATTTGCCGAGAGCCATCATTTGGTGACTGTCCAGATACAATACCGCTTGCAACTAACTGTGGTATATTTTGTTGCATGACTTGTCCATCGACAGCCATCATTGGCGGTTGGATAACGAACGGGGCTGGTAACGTATTGACGACCACTGTTGGTTGGTTCACAAGAGGCTGCATCCCACCTACTGCTGGTACTACTTGTGTCATAGATGTGGTCACATTCGTCATGTTACCCTGTAAAGACGCCACAGTAGTCGACGTCTTTGGTGGAGGTGGTGGCATATGATTACTAGACACCATAATTTGACCAGTAGATGATATCAATATTTGTCCAGGTGTTGTTGAACATGCTCTTCTGTTTAATTGTGATAATGACGTATGCGTACTCGTCTCTGGTTTTGATGGCAAATTACCAATTACATTTTGAACCATTTCAAGAGGTGATTTAGAAATCATGTTCTGAGCAGTCGTGCCGGCTATGTGTAATGGATAGCTGGTTGGTAAATTAACCGAATGTATGAATGGATCGGGCTGATTGTTCGGGATGGCATAGGTTGTAGCGAGATTCACACTCGGCGGCGGTGGTGGCCTAATAAAGTTTGCTTGAGATGCGTTAATAGATGTTGTAGCAGTGTTAGCTTTTCCAGCTAGCACAGACGTGACCGTATCTCGGGTGACCGAAAACCCACTAGCCATAGTCGTCACAAACGTTTGCACGTAGCATGCTTGTATTAAAGTATGAGCAGGACCGCCACCCAGGTGTGGAGGTGGACAGTACCCGGGCATCGAGTTTTCAATTCTTCGTCTAGGCTCCAATCTACACATTTCTTGCGATGGTTTTAAACTTGGTTTAACGCCAAGCATTGATATGTTATCAACTTCCATTAAATTTTTATTAACATTGTGGTTTGATATGAAATGCATCACTTGAGTTCCAGTCATAGACTGAGTATGATTAGGTGGTCCTGGTGAGTTATAGGAATACATTTGATTACTTCCAGGTGTTGGAGTATTACTACTGAAGTTATCTCTACAAGGACCAGAGTTCGAATAAGCTGGGCTTGGTATAGGATAATTGCAATTTGACTGCACCTGCGAACTATTGCTTCCATTACTATGAGGCGTATCAGTGTTCCGCGAACTGTTGGATAACGTCGGGGATTGCTCTGGAGGCTGAAGTGTTTCTGTGATGGACACATTACTAGTGCTGACCGTGGCAGCCTGAATGGGACCACAGTTGTCATGCATCATTGGACTCCTGTCGATAAATGTCGAAGACGTTACTGGATTGTCATCAAATCCATGTTTAGGACTCAACATTGTTGAATTACTGTCTAGTTCCATCTTGTACATGTGATGTTTCATATACTTCATCCTCATTTGATTGTCATTGTACTCTGGACTATTACTTTTCACAGAGACATTACAGCCTTTACAACATTGTGAAATAGTATTATCTATAGATTTGTCGGACAGCACGCTACTGTCCGGTGTACTTGTAGGTGAGAGTGATGGATGAGATACATTATTTCTGTATGCGTTAGGCATTTCTCCTGGTTTAGACATTGACTTCAATTTGTCAATGTGGTTCTGCGGGACACAACAGTTGGCGGAATTTGAATTTTCATACTGGTTCGCATCGTATGTCGAATGCATACCCACTTGTTTGGAGATAGTATTATTTAATAAAACGGTTTGTTGTGCTAAATAACCGCTCGGGTCTTCCATAAACGACGGAACATTATTAATGGGTACTTCATCACTCGAAGCTTTTGAGTCCTGCATCATTCTGAGCCCGTTATTGCCATACGTAAGTACCTTATTATCTGCATTATTTTTCTTTTTAGCACTTTTATTACCTTTCGCTTTCTTTTTATTAGTTTCCACAACTGGCCATTGTTGACCCATCATATTATAGTGCTGCGGTAACGGTGGTACTCGAGAGCACATGACCTGGTTATTTACTTGCTCATTACTCGAAAATGAGCTATATGATGAAGACGAGGAGTCCTCCGACACACTAGTATTTGGTTCTTCGAATTCATTATCAGATTTGAGAAGTTTTGGACTGGGGCTTGTCATAGAATTAGGGACGCTTGGTTCACTTCGTTTTACTTGCCAAGGAGGTGTTTTAGCTGGATTAGTTTTTACCACAGTCCCATTTTGTATTACTAATTGCCCTTGTGGAACATACTGACCATGATTCTGGGACTTATTTTGATTTCCATTATCATTAAATTGCGGTCTATATCCTTTCATAGCCATTTCAATCTGTTTTTGATTTTGCTGTATAAATATCTGTTGTTGTTCGTTAATTTTCTGCATAACTTCAGGCGTTAAGGCTTGATTTAAGCCGCAAAACATTTGTGACTCTTCTTCTTTATGAGGATATTTCGCTGAATGCATGTTCTGTTGCATGACAGATAGATCTTTCTTATCGTCTTTTTGTTCTTGTTCTGATACGCCTTGACCCGGTCCTGATGAAGCTTTTTTATAACAACTATGTTTACTCATACCCGTATTTACACCAATTACTTGACCATTTGTTCCTAATACCGGTAGACCGGAACCAGCGGGATTGTTAATAGAGGTAATGGTTGGACTCTGTTTTTGTCCAGCTTCATGGGATTCCACGTGTTGTGAATGTTGTGATATCCAGCCGCTATTCACAGTGAGGTAGTGGGAACTTCTTTGAACATGCGTCTCCTGTTTTATTTCGGAGTCTTGAGACATGGCATTTATCATATTCTGTTGGCCTGATGAGTATGGAGGCAGGCAAGGTTGATTGGCGGCACCACGATGCGGTCCCATTCCCGTTGAACTTTCCCTATTAGATTCAGTTTCCTGCGCCTGTAAAAGAAAAGGCAGAATATTTATTGAATTGAAATTAAATATTACAAAAAAGAGCATCTCCTACGTTTTGCAGGAGATCTTAGATTCATCGTCTTATAAAACGCCGGCGACGACGACATTTATATGTATGATGTACTTAATAAATATGGAATGGTCCAAGATATCCGCTGGCAACGATTCAGCTCTTATCATAACTATGAATATGTAATAAAACACGTACCTTAAACTCGTTGAGAGGCCGTTCCCTCTGCACCATCAATTGTGACACACTCACGTTTGCTGGGAATCCTGGTCGTTTCTTCATCTTTTTCTTTAAAACGGATACCTCAGTGCCCGATACTGGAAATAATGTCAACGTAAATTAGCATCATCGTTGAAATCATAATGCATTAAGTACGTAATATCTATGCTACGCTATTATGATTGTGTATAATATAACTTTTAATGAATCTGATTATTCGAGATCGAGCTGACAAAGGTTGACATAATATAATTTAAATAGAAAAGTATAACAAATATTGTACGCAAAGTCATTGAGTGAGGTTAGATGTGGGAGACCGACCGGGTGACTTTGATCTGCTCTCCAGACGTCCTAATAACTTAGGACAATATATACAATAAAAAGTAAAAGCTTCATTGGAGAATAGATAAATGCTATCGCATTATTTTATTACAACATAAATCACTCATACAAAATTAAACTATAAATTTAAACATGCTTAGGAACTATAAAAACTATCGTATTACAATTAAATTCGAAACTTATCTATAAATAACATTAACCTTGGATATTGACACGAACAACGTAACGAAACATTCCATTACATTGTTAATATAATAAAACAAGTATCAACTCTACAGTATTTTTAACGTGTTACTTTATCACAACATAGTACAATAAAACAAAGTCGCTTCCCGCTGTCTGTCCCTATGTATGCTTAGATCTTTAAAACAACGTAACAGATTTAGATGCGGTTTTTTATTATAGATAGATTGTTTCAAGAAGAAGGTTTTATGAATAATACAATAATACACGTGCGAAGTTGTGGCAGGTCCGCTAGTTTTGGAATAAAAGCACGGCTAGTCTAGTCCTTCCATTTTCTTTTGACTTCGTAAGTACGAAAAAACGAAACATTTTAAACAATTTTTAATAAAAAAGGTTTTTTATTTTATTTTATTTTATTTTATTCAGGAAACAAACAATTATACACTATGTAATACACAGGAATTTGTTTATACTTATTATGTTAAGTGTACAATCCATAACATTTCCACAGATTACTATCAACTCTCGTTACAGTATGGAAGCTGGACTAAAAATAACAGTAATTTATTTAAAAGAAAGATACTAAAAAATTAAAACAATAAAATGTAAAAGAACAAAAAGAAAAAAAGTATATAACATAAATGTGAAAGTGAACGATATTAACGTGGATTACAATTTAAAATTAAGTGCTCAATGATTTTATTCCTAAAGGCATTTTTATTTAATGCAAATATATCTATATTATTAAAGTTATTATTAAATGTCTTAACAAATTTTTGAAGAGGCGCTCTCTCACCGGCGTTAGTGCGACAAGAAGTTGTAGCAAAAACCGGGTAAGGGCGCGCCTCTCGTCTGAAAACTGTTCGTGGTACAATATAACACAATTTATTAACCAATTCAATACTGTCAATTCTATTGTGTATGAGACCATGCAGCATCATTGCCTGCAGCAACTGGCGTCTGTTATGTAACGTAAGAATTTTATATTTCGAAAGTACATCCTTGTACGAGAGACGCTCAAGACGACATTTGTACCCCATATATTTTAGATACTTACGCTGAACTCGTTCAATCGCGTTATCATATTTGAGATAGTATGGGTCCCAAATCAAGCAACCATACTCAAGCTGCGGACGAACTAGAGAGTTGAAGAGATACAGGTAAGTGTAAGTTTTTTTAAAGTCTGATGCGGCTCTCGTAACAAAATTGTACATTTGAAATGCCTTCGATATAATTTTATCAACATGCAAGTTTAGATGCAATTTACTGTCCAAGATTATTCCCAAATCACAGATGTTTAGTTCATTTGTCAGAGTTTCGTTACATAACGTATAATTATATAGGATCACATTCCTCTTTTTGGTGAAATTTATGTACTTACATTTGGGAATGCTCAACTCTAGTTTATTGTCTGTACAATATTTCGATAATCTATTTAGATCTTCTTGAAGAAGGCTACAATCATTTGGTGTTGTGATAGTCCTATAAATTTTGAGATCATCGGCGTACAACAAAAAGTTACTATGTTGAAAGCATTCCTTAATGTCGTTTATGTATATAGTAAATAAAAGAGGCCCGAGAATGGAACCTTGAGGAATGCCAGAAGTAGCCAAGATTGCACGATCAGCGTAATATCCGCCTGTGATTACAGTTTGATTGCGATTACTTATGTAAGAATGGAACCAACGTAACAGATTTCCCCTAATACCATTAAAAGCAATTTTGTTCAGTAGGATCGCATGATCTACCCTGTCAAACGCTTTTCTGAAATCAGTGTAAACCGTATCAGTCTGATTTCCGTTATCCATGCTTGTGAACAGATGGTTAATAAATATAATTAAGTTTGTTATGGTGGATTTATTTTTCACAAATCCATGTTGTTCCGGAATTAAATTGTTACGAATGACAGGATAGATGGCCTGATGAACAAGCTTCTCGTATACTTTTGCAATAACGCATAACATCGAAATTGGCCTATAATTTTCGACGTCCTGTCTAGAGCCACCTTTGTATACCGGAATTAAATTGGCCTTTTTCCATGTAGTAGGAAACGTACCGCATTGGATGCTCTTGTTGAACATGAGGGTCAATGGTACAAACATTGTGTTGGCAGTGTGTTTTAGGAAAAATGGTGGAATACCATCTGGCCCAGGTCCTTTGTTTATGTCCAAAATCTTAAGGTGTTTACGTACAACTTCAGGATCAAAATATAATGTATCCATACAGTCAACACTATGAGATATTTGAGGTGCCGATCTCCAATCAACTGTCAAACTGGAGGGCTCATAGACTGACTCAAAATACTTAGAAAATAAATTACATATTTTAACTGGGTTGCTAGTAGTGTCACCCTTATAAAACATACAGGAAGGTATTCCCGACCTGCCTCGACGGTTTGCCATATATACCCAAAAATTCTTTATATTTTTAGCGATCCCAACTTCAACACCTTTAATGTATTTACGGAAGCAATTAATACTTTCCTTATGAAAACGCTCTCTGTACAAAGAAAACATCTCGTAATCGCTGACGTTCCTATACTTCTTCCATTTAGTCCAAGCCCTATTTTTGTTCTTAAAAATGTGAATTAGAGGTTTAGTGAACCAACTAGGAAAATTTGTATTTTTGGGTTTAGATATGGGTATGGACTCTTTTATAATACCATATATTATGTTATAGAAAGTCTCTACGCAGTCATCAAGGTTTTTATCTGCAAGTGTACTCTCCCAGTCAATTTTGCTGATTTCATTATTAACGACACTATAGTCAGCCTTATAATAATTAGGTTTTAAGGGATATTGATATTTTAATAATGAGATGTTAATATTTAATGATAACAAAGCGTAGAATGGAGGATGGTGGTTATCAGCAGGTAATAAGTCTTGGCTGGGCTTACAAATTGAGCACATTGTGTTACACAAAAGAAGGTCAAGTACGCGGCCCTTTGAGTTAACTAAATTGTTAAATTGTCTAAAATCATTTATAATAATAAATTCCTTTAAGCGATTACATATCGGGGTATCACCTAAGCAGGTCAGATACTCATGGCTGGGATTCAGTTGAACCCATTGTGCAGTCGGGACGTTAAAGTCTCCCAGTAGAACAACATTATTACTATGACAAGAACTATTTAAGTGATCGATGTACTCAAAGTATATGTGGTAAACTTCAAGTGGTTGGTTGTTGGGTATATAAGCTGCACATATTATAGTTGCCGTAGAATTATTAGTACTGGGTATTTTTACAACCAATTGTTCGAGATGCTTGTCCAACAGTCCAACATGCGTTGCTGGAATACATATGGCGTTGAATTTTCTTAAGACAGCGACTAGTACCCCCCCGCCATCACATTTATTGGTTCGACTCCTATCTCTATCGCACCTAAAAACCATGTATCGGTCATCAATGAACTCGCTATTGTTTATACCAGGAATTAGCCATGTCTCAGTTAAGACAATTACATCGTAACTATTGGAAAGTATGTTCATATAAAGAGTATTCATTTTAGTACGAATGCCTCTAGCATTTTGATAATAAATACTAAAATCGTACTTATTAGTTTGATTAGCCATTACAATTTAGAGTAAATATGAATAAAAGTTACTTAGAAAAACAAAAAAAAAGAACATTACAAATATTTGTTACTTTCTGAGCATGGTTTGATTTTAAGAATATCATTCGGACATTTGATTGCTATAGTAGGCGAAGTGTCCGATTGTCTTACGAGGATAGTAGCATGCTTCACCCATACGTATTTGTAGCTATGCTTCTTAGCGGCCTCCCGGGTTTCGCGCAATAACCTTTTTTTCTGAAGCGTCAAATGCTCGTTGATATATATAGCATGAGATGTACCAGATATGCCAAGATCAACTGAAGTGAAGCCCTTTTTCATACGGCACGCACTAATTACATTGTCTCTTAGTGTACGGGTCCGGAGGGTTGCAATTATATTCTTAGGCCTCTCACTAACTGCAGCATGTGGCACCCTATGTACTGACATGATATCTTCTCGGGTTATTGGATGTTTTATTTGTTTGCCGATGCCTTCTATCAGTGACAGTAAATTTTCGCCGCGCCTCTCAGGAACATTTGCTATTTCCATGTTGCATTGTCTGCTCTGCTGCTCCAATATATCAATTTTTGTTTCAAGAGCTTTGACGGCGTCGCAATTTGCGGTAATGGCTCGCACATTTAAGTTGTTGAGGCGTTGTTGGTAGTCATCGTATTGATCTGAAATTAGCTGGGCTGAAATTTTTACTTCTGCAACTTCATCTGACAATTTTGTGACCTTATCCTTCAATACAGCGTTTTCAGAGCGTAGACGCCCCATTTCCTCTTTATTTTTAATCATGTAGCTTTCCAGATCACACCTTATCGACGTAATGCTGTCACTTATAATAGTGAGCTTGTTATCTAGGCTCATTTTTATATCGGCGAGCATTTCCCTCATCTCTTCTTGTTTCGATGAGGATTTCTGGAGATCATCTATAATATCCTTAATTGTTGCATCATGTACGCAATCGGATCGTTTTCGCTTGCGAAGCGTAACATTTAAGTCCCTGATATCCTGAGACTGACGGCTGACTAAGTCGGGATCGGAGATGGAGTGCTCATGCCTCAGCGTAGATTTTGGCGGCGTACGTTTTGGATTGAACATGTTTTAACGCCTAGATGAAAATAATAACAAGCGGAGAAAGGAACTGTTGCTCGTGACAGTTGCGCAGGCGCTGGTTATGCGATGAGTCAGGCGGTGACGTAGACGCACGGCGCGAGGTAGTCGATAGTGTAGAGGGGCGCGCTGAGTGCGGCCGCTTGTTTTTAAGACTGAGATGACTAACCTCGGTAGCGCGGAGCGGAGCGCGCCGGCTGCGAATCACGGCGTTGTAGGTTCAAACCTGGGCGGAGCCACTACTGAAGAGATGGTCAAAAATATCTTCACCTCACTCTAGTCCGTCCCAATAGGCGGGAATTGTCCATATAAACACCGCAGGAGCAAGCGAGAAATGCCGTTTACACCAAGTAGCCAATCACAAATAAAAGCAAATATTATCTAGCAAAAGCCACTGTACGCGTCCACACAGTAACGAGTCACAACTCGATATGATTTAATTTAATTGCATCAACAGGATTAAAATTTGCAATATTAAGAAAAAAACTACGAATTAATAACAATCTACTTTGTAGTTGAAAGTTCAAATCATGGATAAACAAAGCAAATTCAAAGATTTAAAAGATACGTTCCGTTTAACTTATTTGTAATTCTGTTAATTAGAAAGGTTTTATTAAAAGCTTGCACAACATAAAGTCTCTATTAAAAGAAACGGTTTTTCAATTAGAACAAAACTACCCACACGGTAAAAGAGCTGTTAATTCCAATTCCACAGCCGTCGCGTACTCCAATAAGAAATAAAAGGTACGGCATTTGTGGACTTCTCTCTATGTAAGTTTATTAAACAGCGGGAAATAATTTTCTTTGTACGTTTCATGTTGTTCAGGGAATAGCTAGTACGTTATAAAAATATTATACTCATATTTTTATGCTATTAAACATGACATTCCTTCGGGAAGTACGTCATAATGGCATATCAACGTGTTCTGAGCACTTAAAAAATCTACGTGTTTATTTTTTTTACCTAAGGAATACTACTGACAACAACCTTAACCTTATGTATCTCCTTTTATATACTCCCTGTGCTGATATTTATTCAAAACTACATAATGAAAATTAATGTATTTCATAAACACGTACAAAAACACACCAAAAAAGACTACATCATAATATTGTAATCCAAATAAACTGTACTTGGGTTAACCACTCTCACACATTTAGGTTATTCAGGGGTTCCTTATAAATAGGCGCTTAAACCTTCAATTATCCCTTGCCTCGCCCATTCATAAGCGTTTTCATTCAGTGAAGGTACCGCATTTACTATATAACAAAAAAAAGCTACCCCCACAGAATAAAGTGCCATATATTCATTATTATTTAATCATGAAGATATACATTTAAAATAATTAACTACTCGTCGCTTGTACCCAATAATGGTTACTGATAGCAATATCGTCAAAGTCGTATTAAGCTAAATACTAATGAAGCTCCTAATTAGTAGATATTTGTTGCATTTCCACTGTCAATTAACGGTAATTAGCAGTCACCGCTCTTCCTCGAAGTGGTCCGGGCTTTAAAGAATTGGACGTTGAGACGTGGTTCAAAAGCAATCCTACTAATTGAGATATATCTTTTGTATTTTATTTTAATTAATATAAGATATTATTTATTTTTAGGTCCAGGAACAGCAATTCTTCTTGACTTCGATCGTTCACAATAACAGCGACGGAAATACTAAATTACAGGAATACAGCTAGTAGAGGCTTTACGTCACTCGCTGTCGATTTGCAAATAATGAACATAATAAACTGACACTGCAAGATAGACAAAGCTGCTATTAAAGGTTTGTTCTGTTTACGTTACGTAACAAGAGAAAGTTACATAACCAAATTATTCTAATAACAAAGGGTCTACCTGCGATTATAGTTGGAAAATGAGCTTTTTAGCTTAAGACGGTCTCGTAATTTGATAGTGTATCATAATTAGTTAGCAAGTCGAGTATAATGCCGTTATCTATTTGCGCATTATCTGGCAGATTTGCAATTAAAATACGGGTTGTGTGCGGCTCTCGGCGAGTCGAGGGTGGCCTCCTCGGCGGCAGGGTGCCGTAGGACGGGGTGGGAGCGCCGGGCCGCAGGGTGGCGCGACTCGTCAGATCAATAGTCGGAGGGGCGCGGGCCCACGCCACCGGCCGTTCTGCACCACCGCCGATTGTTTCAAATTACACCCGCCTTTGTTCCCGCCACTGATCGAGTCGCCCGAGTTTTTGTTTACTCTAAACGACCGACTTCCTTTACGGTTATTACGCATTCTGTGGCTCGTCGTACTGATTTTTTGATTCGGTCAAAACGCAGTTAATTGTTTTAATTTCTGCTTGTTGGCCGCTACAATAAGCGGGCAATGAAAAATTGGCGTTAACGCTACGTTTAAGAAAGGAAGCGGAGATATTAATATTAGCATACAGTAAAGGAGAGTCAATTACAGCAGAACTTAAACGTATTCTGGACCATCTTTATAACCTACAAGTAGTGTAACAATATTGTGAAATAAAGATAATCAATTAATAATAAATAAAAACATTCCATTAAAGCAAGATTAAAGTCTCAACAATTTTAAAAATGGCAAGGAATTATTTCATAGTAAGTGAATAAAATTAGGTCGATTATAACTTTGCGCGAGACTTTGTTAGAACAACAAAAGGATCTCTTTAGCAAATTAAAAGCAGAGTGACGCCGAAATATTAAATCCTGTTAACAAAAGACAATAACAGAGTATTAATTACAGATGCATCATTTAAAATATGATAATTGTAGTTGTAGAAACATAGGTGGGAATAAGTCTGTGAATTGCGAGGGGGTGTCGGGTGTTCTGCAGGTTGTTACTCCCGGACGGACGGCTGACGAAGTGCAGTTACCCGCTATTCATGCCACACTAAATGCAGCCCCGCGCACACCGCGTCCCAGCTCCCCTCCCACTTGCTGCCACTTAACAACAAAGAGACCGCTTCTACCCTCTTTGTTACAAGAAACAACTCCGTCCGACGAACAACCACTTTTCAGTGTTAGTTTAGTCCTTTAGAGATAGCTTGCGCCGACGTAGAATGACACTGCTTACTTATCTATCTTGGAAACTTCCTAGTTTTAACTTTAAGTTATTTATATTTCATTAGTTTGGGACAGTTCTTTTAATTATTTAAGCGCACGTACGTGAAAATGTTTACGTAGATAACGTATGCAACTGTTGTAAATTACCTACTTGAATATGAATTAAGCGGTTTAGCAATATTACCATAACAATATTTAAAACCTTATTTCGCCTCGAATACTAGACGTGATCTGCAAAAAGCATATCAGACGATCCGTTAAATCAAGTTAGTATCAATGTGCCAACTCTCGTTTAGGAGGCCGGTAACGCGCGGGACGGCATTTTCCTGGCTAATCCCGTTTGGTTCACACTCATGTAATTGGATGAAGGAGGGCCCAGCGCCGAGATTGCGCCCGGAACGCCCGTCCGCTAATCGGATAATAATGCCCCCGATGAACCTGCTCTACACCAAACTACATGCACATTAACTGCAATGCGAGTTTAATTTTAAATCTAGCAAAGTAACATAAGCAAAAGAACATTTAGAAGTTGAAAAGGTAGCTAGTTCATACATTGCCAACTTAGTCGACGTGACTGTTAAACAAAAGCTTTTAATTTAGAGGTAAATGCCCCTAGAGGGTGGAGGCACATTTTACGTTCTATCTAACTACAGAGTCCAGGTTGTACACGACAGTTAAATACAGTTTTGTAAACATTGCAGTATGTTACTTTTCTTTTAAAGAGTAGAAACTATGAGAATATAATATTTCAGGTAGGTAATGTAATTAAGTAATCTATTATAACTTTCCTAAAAAAATCTGTGACATATTTAGCTGCTGGCCAAAAGAAGGTTAGGATAATTATATTTGTTGGGCACAATCATTAAATATTGACGTTACTTTCTTATACGAAATAACCACATTGATTACAAAACCAAATTCTGAAACATCTTGTAGAACGTAAAGAAACCGTAGTTTTCAGAAAATTTATTTCTATTTCAAATCGAATGTGAAGATAATTTTCATTTTCAGGCTTCAGTTTACTATAAATAAACGAATGACGCACTTCAGCCTACGCTTTTCACCCTCTATCATTGCGTCACTGTGTTACGAGACTAGCTCTTTAAGTTTACGTCAGTAACTACTTCACCGATTAGATTTTTTTTTCGTTGGTTATATTGTTTTATTTGTATTGTACGGTTTACTCTTACTTAGTTTTAGCGAATATACTTTTGTTTACCACATAGCTACAATTTGACATCTTATTAGATTCTTATTTTTTATTCTTGTAGGAGGCTTCATATTTACTAAAATTATGGATTTTATTAGTTTGTTCATAACAATTGCTTTAAGCTTTAACAATCACACTGCACTGAAAGACCTCCGTTTCCTATTTTTAATCTTAGTTTATTGATTATTGGCTAATGTTGCCACTCCTTACATGCGTCCAGTCGGTGTCTGGGTCTTCGTATATTGGGAACCTAGTCTCTAATTACTTACGCCCACAGTTACTTGGTCACGGCACATGTGTAGTTAAAATAAATAATAATATATTCACCTTTCTTCTGTTCGATATTTTGCGGTGGCGGTGTTGCTGGAGACTGCGCCCGCGCCTGTAACGTTGTCAACAGTTTCCGCTTATGGTTGCACAGTTTTGTCAACTCCGCGCCAGACGCCGCTTGGTACGGCTTACTTGCCACCTGTAAAATTACAGAACATTGAAACTATGATAAAATATAGCAATTTAAGTTGTTTTAAGTAATATTTACCGAAACTACACAAGAATGTTCATACAATTTTGGATCCAACAGTCGCTTCGCTTTCGTGAACTAAAGTCACAATGTGCGAAGGTCCTAAAAAAAGAGCTTGGAGCATGCATGGGCGTATCGACACCAAAGGTATTTATATTATTGGCATTTTCATAATACAAGTCAGTAATAAGCAAACATAACAATCACACAATAGTAAAGTAATTAAACAAAATTTTATTTTCATTACAAGTTAATAACCGGAATCGATTGAAACTAGGCTACTTTCAGCATTACTGGTGAGTGTAACCAATCATAGAGCGTTGCATTTCCTGATTTCACGCCAACAAACCGCTAGTTACAATCTAGATCACAGATCTACATAACACATTAGACTTGTGTATGTAAATAAAATACGTTATAATCCGTAAAATATCCGTTATGAACTTAATTTGAAATATTTATGTTTACAAAATTTCAATTTGATTTACCTCCAGAAAGATTGCCACTCTAAAAGTAAAATAATAAATAGAATTCCCGAAGGACTATCAATCGTATTGGATGAGTTCCTATTGAGATTCGCGTTCAAGTATGCCGGAAATATTCAAAAGACAAATTACTAGTAACTTATCGCTCCAATTTTTTTCTATAATTGTGCTTTGGGTTCCATGCCCCAGTCGACTAAATTGTCTGGTACAATGATAAATGAATAATTTATAATAAGTAATTGAATTGGTAGCCAAGAATAAAGACTAAAACCTTCTTTTTCTAGTCAACGAACTTAGGAATTTACCTGTAGTAAACCAGTAATTTAGAGCTATCCAAAAACTTGAATTTTTCTTTGAATCTAGATTTCATAATTCAGATTTCAACATAAAATAAGTGTTTCATGAAATTTTGAATCAAAGCACTCTAGGTTAAATGATAGCAAAATACAAACCTCAGCCCGACTGTTTTGGGTTAAACTAGTTTATGTGAATGACGAAACATAATATAAATTCCACCTTACATTTATCTGGATCTGAATGTGTACAACTGTCAGTAATCTATTGCCATGTTTTGTAATCACGTTTAACTATTATGTGGTCATTGTTTGATTTAAGCTGTGTTCACAATGCAACAGAGTATGCATTGAGTACGGAACAGTTAGGTTGCGATAATATTGTGCTCGATCTGCGAACACGTCCGCCATTCATTATGGACGGACGCCCACTGTGCACGGCTGCACACGCAAATTGCTCCACGCTCGCCCGCTGACACAGCTGCATACGAGTTGTACCCAATGTTTGTACAAAACGAGGAAATTGTCGTTCCCGCGGCTCTAAGTAACTGGTGTGTTAGCGCTGCTATGGTAATGAGAGGAGGGTTTAAAATGCTTCACAATAGACTTGTTCAAAGGAAAAAAGAAAACTCTTTTGTAGAATAGCGCTGTCTCTTGAAGTGCCTGTGTACGTTTTGTACTCTTACGCATGTCTAAATAAGCATATCCTTTTAATAAACTGAGGAATCAAGTCTAATGAATTTTATATTATATATAAATAAATAAATGTGAGCAGCATCATATACATTGCTCTGAATCCAATGTAAGTACCTAAAGCACTTGTGTTATGGAATCAGAGATAACGAAGGTGCCACAAGCACCCAGACCCGAGACAGTATAGAATAGAAGTGTTTTTTTCTACATCAACCCGTCCAGGGATCAAACCCGGGACCTCAGAGCTAGCGACAACTTGAAAACCATTCTGTACGCCACTTGATCACGAAGGTCGTCATATCGATACCAGAAGTATCAATTAATGTAAGGGACAAAACACTGTTTTTCAGGAGAGCCAAAAAACGATTTTATTTTTTTAAATCTCTGTATAACTTTTTACTGTTGCTTCCAATTTTAATTGTGTCTAGAGCAAAGTTTCTTAGATTTTTTTCTTCTTTCATGATATAAAGGAAAGATTTAGGAATACCCAGCGGTTTAAAATATAGCTTGTCCCTTACATTAAAAAAATATGTTTAGTTGTCCCTTACGTTACTAATATTTTACGTGTAAACTGTCAAGCATAGCGTAAGCAGCAAAAGAAATAGAAAATTATACGACATTCTATTGTAAATAACTTTTATAGTATTACAATTTGATGTAACTCTAGATTATCTACTAAAATTATGGTATTTTGACACCAAGGAAATAGGTTCTTTGCATGATTAATGTTAATTTCAGCTTAGCTGTCACATATTTAAATAAAATTTAGGGATGCAAAAATGAAACGATTTATTGTTAATATTATTTTCGACTTTTATGTCTCTGTTATTATCATAAATTCAATACACTAATCAGCAGGACGCTCGCCTAGTGATCATAACAAATACAGTGCCATTCATAACTTTCATTTACTTTTAAAGGCCTGCTATACGGTCGGAGCTGACCACCTAACCAAGGTCACCTTGGACGGGTGGTCAGCTCCGCGGTGTTCATACAAAACCGTGTAGACGTCGGTTGATGACCAATAAACTACACTGGACAGCAAATAAACCGAGCCACCCTCTACTTTGGAACTGTAATCCGATTTTCTCAAAAAGTATAAATCTTACAAATATCAAAGTTATACCTACAAAAAGAGCATTTTTTAAAGATTAAAATGACTATAAATTTAATTAAGAGGACCATCAACTCACACTGTAATCAAGCAACAAACACAATGCTAACAATTTTCTCTGTTTTGATTAGTTTGCGCTGAGCGTTATTTTCTTAAACAGTGAGGGTATTAACTTTATTAACTTTAAAACTATCGCGTTGCATGATTTTAATAAAATTACGTCACGGGAATTAAGGCGAACTCATGCATTTACCTTTTTAGGCTTGACGTTTCGGCCGGGTTACACTGGCCGTGGTCGCAAGCAGACTGGAGATGCGGTGTCATAGCTCCGTGCACGAAGTAGATGATTTTGTAGTTGAAGAACTGAAGGTAGATGAAAAATCATCTACTTCGTGCACGGAGCTATGACACCGCATCTCCAGTCTGCTTGCGACCACGGCCAGTGAGGGTAGTCGGATATTTCTTCACATTTCTTTAGTTTTTATCCATAGCTTGCTTAGATGCGTGTATTTTTGCTACTTTGATCGGTAAATAATGGATACAACACCTCAGGAAGCAGCTCAAGCTGTAGCACTACTTCAAGCAGGCCTCGGGGCTCGTAAAAACAAAAAGTCTCGTGACAACTTTTCGTTAATAATTTATTATTAATAATATTACAATTTTTAGGTAATAAGACAGACAGACAAACAGAGAAACATGCGCACGCCGCACAGCTTACAATAGCTTAAATTACTATAGCAAAAAGTGTCGTGACAACTTTTCGTAAGAATTTTTTCCGTCTAGCCCTTTTTCACAACGCGCGATAAGGAACTTCGTTCCAAAAACTATAAACTCGAATTAAAGTAAGGGACATGTTATTTAAATCGACTGATTTGAGGTTTAAGGTAAGGGTGTAAATTATTCAAAGCTATGACTTACTTTATTTTTGAGAGAAAAAAAAATGTTAATGTCTCTTACATCAATTTTTCTGTCATAAATTGTTTTACGCAGGCCAAAAATTTTTACTGTAAGGGATTTTTTTTAAACGATAGAATTTTTTTAGTAATGCCAATCGATAGAGCAGAAAATTCTGAACCCAATGATATATATAACTCATTTTCGCCAAAATGTCCCTTACGTTAATTGATACTTCTGGTATCGATATTAGAAAATAATAAAAAATATTCTGGCTTTAGAATGTCATTAATTAGATTTTTATCCACACATAGGTACTCGGGCGCTCCTCAAAACGTCAGAGAAAATAAAAATCGTATTAGCTGTGTATTGTCATGTTGTGTAAGCAAGTCAACCGAGGCAAACGTTTATTTATTCCAATACTTAAGTAATGAGTGGGCAACTGTCAATATATTTTTATTATGTTGCTGTCTGGACGTAAGTTTATAAAAAGTTTAATAATGACAATATAGTTATAGTCAAATCTTAATTTTATTTATAATCTTGGCCATTTTTTGGGGAACTATGAGTTACTGATAATATGATTAGGAAAAATATATATATATGTACTGGGTAGTTTAAAATAAATGTATTTTAAATGAGAAAGTAATTGAGTGGGCCTTATATCATCCCAAGGAAAAGTCGGCCTCTCTTTATGAGTCTGAAAGATCTCTCCAGTGAACACAAATTGATCTCTTACCGACTAATTCAACATACTTTAATCTGTTTAAGTGTATACTAACATCGTTTTTTATTTGGCTCTATGTCGTGACTTTATCTTAATGTCGTTTAAACTATCATAAGAGACCTATTAGACAATTTTGTGGTCTCTGCTATAAATGACCCCCATATCTTACTTGTAGTTTTTAATTAACATAAACAAGATACTACCTTCATACGACGCAAACAGAAGGTCGTGGCTGTCCTTGTACCAGTTAGCGTGCAATCACATTTGCTGGTACACGTCAAATTATGACTTATAGAATACGTTTACACGCATGTCTACCAATCTACTTATTAGTAAATTAATTTAGTTTTTCAGTAGGAAAATTCCGAATTTAGTAATAGGTAAAGGTAATATTATTCAATGACAACTAGTAGCATTCCATGAACATCGAATAATTCAAGTGAAACTTTAAATGTCTGTACAATGAGCCATTGTCATTTCATTTACCTACTTACGAGATAAGTAAATGTCTGCTCTGTTTCTTTCTAAATTAAAATATATTATTATTTTAAATCTATTGTGTCTGGTTTTTTCAATTTCTCTTTGAATATAATACACAAATTACACGGCAAGAATCGTAAGAAAATTTGTCTCTAATATTCTGTAGGTACATTAGTTACTGGTCTTATTAGAAAATAATGTAAGGTAATGAAGTAGATAAATCTTTTAAGCGTAGACTTTGTCAAACGAAATTTTTAAACAAAGCAATTATTGTTATTTCATAAATATTTCCAGATTATTATTATTGCCAATATTAAACAGATTTCCATTCTGTATCTCGCAGAGCAACATTAAAACTAGGCTGGAGGCGTGGCCAATGTCGCTGTTGTTGATGACTGCAATGCACAACTTACACGCAGTTAGTCTTTTACTGGCGCTCGATAAATACTTGAAAATATTCCATAGTGCAATCTTACAGTAAAATATAACAAGAGCCAAATCATCTCTTACAGTTAAGGGTATTCTGGAATCTATCTTTTTAACGATAGCAGAAACATAAGAAGAGCTTAGATAAAAAAAATGCAATTAAATGAAACTTGTGGAGGCTGAAGTATAATTTTATACTTAACGTCTTCTTAAATAGGCAATTATCCGTAAAACAACGCTTGAGAGACAGTGACACGATGTTTAAACGTGTCTTAATCGATCAATACAAATGGAGATTCGGCTTGTGAAACAAACCACTCCGAGCGGCTCTGAGAACGAAGTAACCTTTGACATACAAATTAATAAAGAACGGGCTGACTTTTAAAATGTTTACTAATTTGTATATTTATCATTGCTTGTGTTTTCGTATGCTTCTCTAATAGAACTTTAATAGAACCTTAGCCCGCGACTTCGCTCGCGTGGGTGTCGGTTCTCGAGGCAAAAAGTAGCCTATGTCCTTCTTCATGCTCTAGACCAATGATATTATAAGTAAAAAGGTGTAGATAGGTTATAGGCGCTCAGCAAGCGACACGTTAAAATGTGGCTAACTAGCCACATTTGACCTCAGTGTTACGTTGCCGGCGTCAACGAGCGCACATCACGTGTACCGAGGGTATTTAAAGCAAAAGTGACACAAAACTCCCAAAAATGCCGTCATGTGTTATAAGATATTGCACAAATTACACAAGCAAAACTTCCAAAAGTCAAGGAATAACATATCATTCGTAAGTATACCATTTATCTAAATATTTTCACAAATTAAACATTTTATTCCTAAAATATGGGGCTTAAAAAGAAAGAATGCAACAAAAAATTCTGCATAAACAAGTGCGATAGAGATAGACGTCATTACCGATCATAGAGTAAAATGGTGCCTAAGAAACAGACATGATTGGTGATTTATACTCAAATGAAGGTTTTATTTTTGTTATGATGAGGTAGGAAAAAATAAATTTTATATTACTACATTGAAATGAAAAAAGTAAAAAAAAATACAGTGTCGTAAAGTAGAATGTTAGTTATTATTTAATATATATTTTTTTTAAATCAGTCATGCTTTTTATTTACCTACCTACTTTCAATGCATTTTTACTACTTTATTACGAGTACTTTTACTACATGAACTTACGAGTGAATCGCATTTTAGGCATAAATCACGGCGTAAGGTAAAATGTCATGTCTGATTTATTTCGATTTTATTCTACATCATTTCTTCTACACTAGACGACGCACTGTCGCCAATTACATTTGTCTCTTTTTTGCCTGCGATAATCGAATCACGCCATCCTACCTTGACGTCTAATCGTAATGCAGTGTGCTTTGCAATATTCAGTTATTTATGTGTGAGTTAGTGTGCCGTTTTTGAAGATCGAATTTTGTGTAGGTAACCTATCTACACCTTTTTACTTATAATATCATTGCTCTAGACTAAGTATTTCTGTGCCAACTTTCATTTAAAATTTCTTCAGTTGTTTAGGCGTGATTGCTTAAAACACTGATAGACAGTTAATTTCGCCTTTATAATAATAAAATATACAGTAACGACAATACATCTTAGATTGAACCAAAACCTATGTTGCATAGAGGTTTAATAGCAATTTCACCTTAATGGGATGTCTGGTTGTATTATGTTCAGATAAACGAGCATGCACAACACAATACAGCTGGTCATTACAATATGAAACCAATCAACGTGATGGACTCGACGACTTAGTTGTGACGCTTCCAGAGTTGGACACGGCGCTAACTAATGACTGGACACCAATTAATAGCTTTGTATCGCAGCTTGAGTGTATCATTTTACTCAATATTCCATATGAACTGATGGATTTAATTGCAATCCCTAGTAATTACGGAAATTATGTAGATGCGTAGTGTTTTCGTTGTATCCTACTATAATTATAGGCTTTACAAATTTATTACGGTTTACGCCTTGGTTTTGAAGTACATGGTTGCCGGTTTATATAAAGATAAGTTATTATAAAAATGCGTACATGTAAACATGTGCCAGTTAAGAAACGAAATATAAAAACAATTTACTTTTCATAGTGCATACGATAAATTATGTATCACATAAAATATAGCTAAACTAATAAACAGTAGTACCTATTCATACTGCAGTAACAGCCTTAAACATTATAAACGGATTACGCAGAGTATTTGCGTCCGGCAACTGAGTCAGTCAACTGTCAAGTAATTTGTCGTCGTATTGTCGAGAGCGGCCACTAATTAACGGGGACATTTACGGCTGCCAAACTTGCCTGTATCGGTACAACATGGCTCCCTCGTTTCCACACCCCCTTTGCGGCAGCAGCAGTGCATTCTATGCAAAGTTAGTGTTGGCGTCAGCCCGGATAAATTATTACATTCGAACACCCCACCGGTTATTGGCGTTATTGTATTGCCAAATAGAAATTGTATCGGCAGAAACCGTTTATAAATAGATTGTCACTGCGTGACCATTTAATGGAAGTCGGTGAATAATGAATACATTAATTACGTAATAAACAAATTATACAACATAATGGATTTAATTTGCATATAAGAAGACAATTCACTACACGGAGCTTTAGAGTCGTTATCTTGTCGTTGAACGGTAGGTGAGCGGCCGTAAAAGTAAATTAATGGTCCCATTCTGTAGGATTTACCCTTCTGTAATTTGGGTCAAACTCTTGTGAAAACAAATAAATATAGCCAACTTACGAGGAGTTAACCTTATAAGGTAAACAATATAACTTATATTCTTTAAACATTTTAAAACATAGAAGACTGGTAAGTAGTACTTTTTCATATTTTCCTATGATTAAATCGGAGAATCAAGGTGTAGTTATAGTATTAGGTAAAAACTAATTAACTTTAAACTAGGCCGAAACGAAAAATTTTAACTTTATTTTAAGTTTTAAGTATCTTAAGTAAAATGATTTTTGAAAAAGCTTCTAACTGTCCCAATTGTTTTTTTCAATAGACATAATGATGACAAGCGAGTCGTATAAGCATGACGTGAAACAATTTAATAAGCAACAAATACTTGTAATTGCCAGTCACTTATTAATCGCATCAATGTTTCCCTTCGATCAAATCCAATAACAAACGACACTCATCACTTAGGGTGAGGGAAGGCCCTATATTATGCTTACGTGTATTGAATATCGATAGCCTTGACCCCAATATCGAAAGAGGGGTTGTTGCAAACCCCTCGACACATCATTAAACATTTATGCTGTCATTCAACAAAGAGGAGGTTAATACGTCAGTCAACACGTCAGCCCTTAGACGTATAAAGCTGAACATAATAGGCCGGTACAAAAACAAGTTGTAGGGAATATTACCATAATCATTACGCTTGATAAACGGCTTTGAGATCCCAGTGCTTTTTGTTTACGTATAAAGGATATAGTCATTCTAACAATCAGGAACACACTCTCATTTAATTATTGCCATGTCAATAAAATCAGTCTATTTCTGAACAAAAAACAATAATTCTACAAAGTTAACGTCTATCAGAGAACCGTATAGGAATAAGACGGACGACTTTGTATTGTCATAGTATATGGCTCCATTCTGCATTGGGAGCTGAACCTGGGGTTTACAATGGTCAATAAACAAAGCTCGTAGACTGTAGACAATGCCGGCTTCGGTGGCTAGCTAGCCGTATCTCACCATCGCGATCGGGGCGGCGAAGCGTGTCGCTTACGACTGCTGTTGGTGAATATATTTTATTGTCCCATATGCATGCATGTTAACTCACATTCACATAGCCAACGCACTATGTAGAAGACCCTGCCGGCATTAAATAGATATAGAAATAATTTCAGTACGTAAAATGCTACATAATTAAGTAACATTTGCAATTCAATAAAACGAATTAAAATGACCAGTGCGTCAAGACTTAGGTACTATCTAGTCTATGTTTGGATAGTTATTAACATAAATTGGAATTACAAGGTACACTTAAAAATGTTTTAAATTAGGTAGTACTATAATGAGCGGTTTCTTGTTCTTGGTAACAGGATAGTTAATTAGCAAAAGCTTTTCTTTCATTCAGCAAGACAAACTGAAGATCAATAATTTTTTTGGGAAAATACTTTCATGAGTCGGATTTATTACAAGAATTTAACGTGGTATTGCTTTTGTAATTGAAGGAAAGTTATAAAATATTTAATTAGTCATCATTTAATTAATAATATGATATCAATACTGAATGGGCGATATTACTTAATGTAATCCCATCAAGTGTGATCTTGGTGCCTCAACACAAAAGAGTGAAATCTAGCTGATACTTTACTACGAGTATATTCAATAGAAATTGGCAAGAACAAAATCGTGCTGGAGTACCCACCCAAACAATTTATTTAATGTTCTAGCTCTCGCTTTATTCCAAACGAGGTTCCTATCGGATCGGAATGTTACGTACTGCCCTGCACGGTCGCCACTTTCACCTCACTGTTAGAAAGTTGGCAGCGGTTAGACCGACTAAACGTTTATTAAAACTTACTCACATATTGCGATATACTCTTGCTACTATAATTACTTTTGCACTATGTAATAAAGTATTTACATCTGTAGGGGCTGTAATTAAATGCAAGAATTCCTGACATACAACGACGTTTAAGTACCTAGTCAACATGCCTACCATTATTTTAACAAAATGAATTTAATTTAAATAAATATTAAATCAATAAACAATTGAAAGTAGTGATTTAAACGGAATAACATTGAACATAATATCAAGACCTCGATTGAACGTTTAAATGTCACTTGCAGTTGCCACGCGGAAGAGATATGTTCTTTGTTCTCAGATGAAGAGAAATCAAAACAATGAGGTAGGCCCCATGGCAATTGGCAACAAGGTGAACTTTCGTTATAAATCGAAAATGTTTACCAACCAACCAAAGTGTGTCGAGAATCGTGATACACTCAATTTAATTATTAACAATATTTGATGATGACTTAGCACAATATGCCATTTGTTGTTTATACTAAAAACATTTGGTATCTACTATGAAACAAGCCGAACTTTTTATAAAAAACATTTACATGGATAATATTCATCTGTCCCAGTTAATTTATAAAAGCTTACGTCATAAGATTCGATAAAAAAAATACAAAGCAAAAAGAAAATTTTTTTTTTAGAACACTTATATGTTGTGGACCAGGTGATTAATGCGGGCATTATTTATAATGCACGAGCATTATGAATAATGTCTAGCTTTATCGGGCTAAGTGATTAATTACTATCTTAACTTCATTATTTATCACATTGCACGGTCATTATTATGTTGCTACATGATAGTTGGGCAATTTGATAATAAAGCTATATTTAACGCACATAAAGTCGTGAATCGCTTGAAAGGTTTTCCAGCACGGGGCGGTCGCTGCCGCGACTCCGCTCGCTCCGCTCGCCGCCCTCGTGCACGTAAGGGTCACCATATTAACCTAACCTAAACCTACTGGACGTTGGGCAAAAAGTTTTCAACACAAAGTCTAGGTTGAGTAATGGAAATTAATTAAGTTTAGGTTAAGTCTAAGTTATAATTCCCCTTTAATATTTAGTTTATTTTAAGTTAAATGACAATAACAATAAAAAATAGTAATTAAATATGTTTGTATTACTCTGCCCAAAAGGTGATGGGCAATATGTATAGTGCCCGGTCAATTAGATTATTTGAATAATTATTGTCAAATTGCACTCTCATATTGGGCATTTTTCATAATGACCGGGCATTATGTATACTGCTCAATTTGTCACTTGGTCCATAACATATATACAGAATCGATGGATCATAAATATACACATAATGGTCTATAAACGTCTTAGCAACAGTTGAAAGTGTAGTCGCGATAGTATCTTTGTCAGCGCCTGAGGGTCAGCGTCTACCTCACGACTGGAGGCTGGTGAGCTGCATAGCGATGACCGATTCCAAGATGTTTCTACAATCGTAATAATCAAAATCGTTCAAATTTGACGTAGAAACAGGTCTCGACTGTCGAAATATTTTTCCATAACACCAAATCAGCTAATTCACAAGCAGGAAGTCAAATTAACTGGGTTGTTTACTCCAACTCATGATAAATATTAGATCCTCTAATAGACAACAAAGCACTTATTCCTTTTCGTATAAAAATGATAGATATCGAACAGAAGAGATAGCTGAATAATATAATCGATTAACAGATCTCGTTATCGCGGATCGCTAGGACCAACGCCAAGACAACGTACCGGCTACTAGACGGTAGGCAGGTAGTTATCATAAATTGTTCTATATCTAGACATGAGAACAAAGACAGTGAATTGTTTGCGGTGGCATGATAAATCAGACAACATTAAAATAACTGTCTTGAAAAAGTTATCGCATCAGTATAAACATGACTTGATTTTGTCAGGTTTGCAAATTGAATAAATGGGTTCGATTAAACCCTACATAGCATTGGATAGTCTCCGCTCGAAGGCAAACAGGGGGACGTGCAGCTAAATGGCTAACACGCAGATTAATATTTATCTACAGTTTAGTGTTGATACCAGACCCCTCTTGTGCCTGACGCCGAGTTCACGAGCGAGCGCACATCTCTGCATGTCATACGACTGTCCATGCAAATAACCACGGATTACATGTATAGCTACTAGTTAGTATCTATGAAATGCTTCCTACATTAACACAATTAAAATTGGGTAATAAAAATTCCATATAAGTTCCCGATTAAAATCGCAAAAATTTAAAACGTTTTTAAAATTTAAATTTACATCAAATGTTGTGTTTCTAAAAAGAGTATCCTATTGAGTTTCTTGCCGGTTCTTCTCCATAGGAATGACATTTTGTAACCGCGCAACTAGTCATTTAACGTTTTGAAAGTGCCTGAAACGGAAATTAAACCTAATTATAGGTTTAATTTCCGTTTCAGGTTTCATTTAGTTTAGAAAAAACATGCAGAACACTAGCGTCAAATACTTTCAACAGATAGACTACGTTAGTTCAATGTAGAATCGCCAGTGGCTGGCCACTCGATTATTAAAATCAAATCTCAATGCAAGGAATCAGACGTACTCCTCGCTACTTTTCTTATCCTTAATCGACTATACATCAGACACGAGTGGATCAGTACTTCAAGTGAATGTGATATCGAGATCTCACCGACTGTATCTCAAGACGAATGCACGGAACAAAGAGGAATCGATGAGAGTGCGGGAGTGTGGGGATACAGGCGAGTGCAGCGACCTCCCCCCTCCCCCACGGGCCGCGGTGCAATTTGTACATTTCAAGTGCATACAAAGGCGATACGAGGAGGTCGCAGCAAGCTTTGACAGAATTAACTTGTCCGTAGCACAACTGCGAATGTGAGACTCACCTTTATTGGATCGCCGGCACTAACAGATTGAATGTAAAATGCATAGCTGCATCCCTTACATGCTGAATAAAAGGAATTTAATTTATGTACCTCGTACGAATGTTAACTGAAAATCTTATATTTTAATACTGTAACATATGTTTATATTGTATGTAATTTAATATATATGAAAGGAAATAATGCAAATAACCAAAATTACACAACGAGGCCATTGTAAACAAAGTGGGACAAACTAGAGTAAAATAACGAGTCACTTGTTAGGAAATGGCAGTGTGCTCTGAATAAATATAATGTGGCCGCTCTCTGTATAATGCTCTTCTTGTTATCGACAACACGTGGATCGTGAGCTTCGTGGATAATAAATGTACCCAGTTGTAAAACTTACGGGAGATGAAAAGGAAAACATCGTATTTATCGAATCGAAAACAAAGATAGCAATGAAGGCATGTGCCTGGTTACTATAAGACTTTAACCACAAATATAACGAATATAAAAATTACTATCTAAGCAGTGGCACTGATTTATAGTCAAACAGATGGCAGCTACTTATTTTACAGCAAAAAGGTTGTTTTTTTTTGTAATTTTTAGGATTCCATACCTCAAAAGGAAAAGACGGACCCCCTATAGGATCACTTTGTTACCCGTCTGTATGTCTGTTCTTAAGACCATTTATCTCCGAAACGCGTGTATGTATCCAGTTGAAATAAAAGCTCTTGAAGCTGCGAATCTTCTAAGTGAATGTAAAAAGTAGATAGGTATGACCGTTTATACCGCAAATAACGTATGTTTTGACAAGGGAATAAAAATTTATAGGTTGCTTTCCGGTGATTTAAAACTATTGGTAAGTAATATCATCTTATACCTACTACAAATACAGGAAAAAAACTGAACACTATTACACGTGTAACTAAATCACAAAAAATATAGGCATGTACAGTGGTGGGCGAGAGCGACTCGGACTTGTCCGGTTTATTTATTACTAGTGCTACTACAGACTTTACTAAAGAGCTATATTTTATTGTAAGAAAATTAAAATGTGCATAAGTTAAAATACTAATACTGACTTATACAACTATGCGTCGAAACATACTAACGTTGCTCTCTTAATTATTTTCGTTCAACCGCAGTTAAAAATAACGCGCTCGGTATATCATCAATGTTGAAACGTCACACTTTTAAAATATTCTCAAAGCATCTTATAAAATATAAAGAAACTGGTTTTTAATAAACAGGTTATTGCTCAATACAACTATTAGTTTTTGCGCCACCGAAGTATAAGTTATTTGGTAGTGTCCGACCGAAATTTCGGTTTCGGTTTCGGTTTCGGCCAGTTTCGGCCAAAAAATCAAGTTTCGGCCCGAGTTTCGGTTTCGGCCAAAAACGGCCGAACCCTTCGGCCGCGCCGAAACTTACAACATCGCCCCTTCGGGTCGCGCTCGGCTAACGATTTGGTTATATGATTAACAATTTGATTATTTTGATTATCTAATTATATTTGAATTAGCCATTCGAGGCTAACTGATTGTGATATTTGTGAGTATATATATATTTTTTTTTTAAATAAAAACGACGCCCGCACTAAGGAATTTAACCCTTGTGTCGCGGGCGATTCACAAACATTCAAATCAAATGCACAAAGAACACCCAGACTTGGAACAAGTATCTGTAGATCACACAAATGCTTGTCCCATGCGGGAATCTAACCCGCAGCACGTCGCGCACAGTGGTAATTAGCGTGGTGACCTATACCACTCGGCTATCCGTGCAGTCAAAATGTAAGTAACTGAAAATAAATAAACATAATATTTGAGCATCATATTTTAATAATAAATTTGTTTTATTTTATACCACCATTAAAAAATCGCTAACTTTGTGTTACAAATAATGTATTTTTTTCACTTTATAGGGTAGTTAAATTTTCAAACAGAACCTCTGTAACTGTGCTGAAATTTCATTGTGATAAATCTTTGAAAGTAGAAACTTGTAATTATAGGTTGGCGGGATATTAATTTTAGAAAAAAAACGGGCTTACTAACATTTTTTCGACATTTTAAGGACTTTTTTTATAAAAGGTTCGGTTTCGGTTTCGGTTTCGGCCGAAACTACAATGAAACCGAACCTTCGGTTTCGGTTTCGGCAAAATAACATGTTTCGGTCGGTCACTATTATTTGGTGACAATTTTATTGACAAAAAGTTTAATACTTTATAGGTAGGTGAGGTACCTTTCTCATGGCACGAGGCACCTATGTATCAGCGAACTTGGTTTAATGTATGGTAATTTATTTAAACATTTCAATGAAACTAGTCAGTATAACAAATTCAAATGATCAACAAAATGAAAAAGACCATAATGACTTAGATTATGTCGTAAAAGCATATAGTTAAGATAACTATTAAACAAATTTAAATGCAAAGTAGAAACAATAATACATTACATTGTTAATATGTTTGTTGATATGTTCCTATCAGTAATAGTCTGACATAAATAATATATCTGTGGAAATATTACCACTTGTATCACATCATATTTTATCGTCCTCGCTACTTATATGTCAAGGTGACACTGACATTATAATTGCCCTAATTTATTAATGTCTGTCTCGCCTTCTGTGCGTTGTGGGCCCTTCACGCTCTTATAATAGTGAAATATTACAACATCTAATAGTTCTATATTATTCTAATAAGAATCTTTTATATATCTCATATTTATTATAACGTCTATAGATTGAGAATAAAAATAAATAGGCAATAATCGAAAGCAAATAGTGAGGGTGGTGATTTTTAAACCACAAGAACCAAGAGCCTTTCTATTAAAAAGATAATAAAACTTCAATCACACAATTCATGAAATGCTAATATTTGTTCCTTATTTCATACTAACTTACAAAATTATAAACTTTTAATAATATTATGTAAACAGTGTAGTAGGAACAAACGTTTTGCGATTTCAATCCGTAGTGGGGTGCTTTTATTCACAATAAAGTATAGTGAAAAGAAGCACCCCAATAAACTTTCATAAATGGATATAAATGACACATTTTCGCTTACTAAGATCGTCAAGAAGACGTAAAAAGTTTAAAAGCAACTCGGTAACCGGCTGCGATCGAAACATTCCCAGAGCAGAAAAAGTGGAACGGCTCGACAACAGGCATTCCTTTTGTCGATGAATTGCTTTATGGAATGTATCGGTGCACCTCTTCGGAACTGAACAGAACATTTCTTCAGCTTATAATAATGAGCCCCTTATATCATTATCACAATGCAATTTCACGTGAAATTGCGTAGTTTTTATTTTTTAGTAGCTATTTAATTTAATTACCTTGGAATCAAAACTGAAGGCTGTTTCCGGTCGCAATGGACAGGGGAGTCCACACTTACAGGTGCCAGCTGTCTGTAGATAATCTCGTAATTGAGGCAGGGTACTCAATGCCGTGCCGCTAGGACTGAAACAAATATAATGCCCGTGTTAAAGTTATAGCAAATAAATTATTATCTTTTTAGACGATTTAAGATAAACATGAATAAATATCTAAAAATATCATAATTTCTGGACTAGAAGAATTCAATCCTTGTAGATAATTCATTCAAAAATACTAATTGAATCAGATAGAAAGATTTCAGTAACCTGCTAGTCACATTATGCAAAACCGTTATCCGCAAAAGCTTCGAGCTAACCGTGCTTGCCCCTAGCCCAAATGAGTTAATCATGCGCCTAACTGACTTTGTTGCGGTCAAACAATATATTAATGATAAATCTCTATGGCCTTCCCATCTAGTTTAAACGAATATATCATAACCCAAATTACGATGCTTTTGTAACAAGATTTTCCTTCAGTGATTTATGATAAGCTGATTCACATATCACACACCTGGTCTGAGTAGTAACGTAACCATACCGCAGATTGTATCTTCCAAGGTGACATAATAACCACGCAATAACCTACGGGATATCAAGAACAATTTGCAGCCAACACAATCCCTTTACGATGACAGTGTGGAGCATAGCTTGCTGGCATTATTACACCTTGATTCGCTTTACAAACAGCCTCTTTCATAAATGCTCCACATGATAATTCACGCCGATTGTTCACGGTCTGGTACACTTGGTAAAGGTAAACCGCAACCGCAAAAAAAGATTCGCGGTCGGATAGAGAGTAAACGGGGAAATTCGTTTTTGCGATCGCGTGCATGTTTGGGGGAGCGTGTACGTAGACAGCTGCCGATAATAATTACTCAACACACGAACCCTTTCGCACCTTGCTATGGTTACCATCCTATTTCGAAAGATAATTTTGAAAGATAAATAAGTTGGTATCTAGGTATTTGTTACCGAAACTAATCATTAAGTTCATATAATATTATCATCTGCGTAGTTTTAAGATTACTTACACAACTAAAACCAAAAAATATTTGACAAAAGCTATAACACATGTTTAGGATATATAAGAACTTAACCTGTACCGATCGTTAACCACTATTAGAGTATTAGAACAAATTTCTGACAGATGGAAGGACACTATTCAAATAATTGGTAGGATAGGTAAATGATATCATGAAATCTGATGTAAGATACATTATACTTGACACTATCTTCGCCGGACGCAAGCTTAATGCCAATTAACAAGCCGTGGCGAATTATATTTATACGCTCTAAGTAAAGAGGCGTTAAAAAAAAGTTCTTGGACATGGTTCTTAATTAAATCAAACGTCAAAAGTTAGTGTACGTGACTGCACATCACACTTTTTACCATTTAAAAGGTTAGCGTTAGCAGAGCACGCTTTCTGATCCTACAGGTTACACAATAAGTGTCCTTACTCGCCATAATTAGCTGAATCTATTTAAAACAAAAGAAGTTTTTTATTGTATAGTTATTGCGTTTTCTAGCACTATATCATGTCGAATGCCAATGACAAAGATTATGCTGGAGTAACATGGACTATGTTTGTCTAGACTAGATATTTTATAACACCACAGTTTCAAGTGAATTTTTATCATGGGATATTTTTTTCTTTTTTTCATTTTATTGACCCTCGCCATGATGAAACCAAACACTATTCGACATTTATTTTATAGTGGAGTGGAGAGTGGGAGCGTTATTTAAAGTTTCGTAAAAGCATGTAACTCATTTGCATATATGTATTAAATAAACGTCTTTAACATAAATCCTATTAGAGTCAATGTGTCACTAAACGTTCCACGAAAACAAGCCACACAAGTCTGTTATTATGCAGACAGCCATCTTTCATAGCCTTGAGAAATACTTATTTATGACTAATCGTAGTTCGCTGTACAATTTATCCTCATTGACAAACATAAAAACAGATAATAAAAATAAGATACACGTCCGTCTTTCGACTTAATATTATTTTATTTGAATCGCAAGTTAGAGTTTAGTTCTAAAGAGATAAATAATGTATAGTATCGTTTAAACTGTTTAAAGTGTAGACTACTATAATAAAATGTAAGAATGTTGATGACAGTAGATTAAATGGGTATAATAATTGCATAATATACAGGTTAATAATTTTAAAATCATGTTATTATCAACCCTCAACCGCCCCTTTATATAGTCTAGTCTCTTAAACGCATTAATATTGTACTAACTTACATCATTATTCAAACTCGCGTGATAAAGAAAGTTATGATTTCAGCTTAAAATTATTCTTTCCTTAGTGATGAATGTATTCAAAACAACTGAACCTTCTTGCATCTGTTTTGATCGGATAAAATAGACAAGACATTACCTCTCACACCCCTCTTAAAACTTTTCGAAACTTTTAAGTGTTCGGCTGCAGACAAAATAACTATTCTCAAATGTAAACTATCGTTAACTTTGTTTAGACTCTGACGGGTACTGTCGTCTGCTAAAAGATATATGTATTAAGCACATTTCAAACGGTTCCTTAAGATACTGTTTTGACTAATAAGATAAGATTTTCAGTGACATTATTAAACGTGCATTATCTAGGAACATACATAGTTTATGGCTTTGTATATTTTAACAGTGTAAAATTAAACTCTGAAGATTTAAGTGCTTATTTATAATTCGACGGGTTTATAATTTTGCAAGCTTCATTTAAACATCGCGATAGAATAAAAATGTATAATTTAGTTAATCACTAGACTTAACTACTGCCACTTCAGATTACTAACTCTGAAAGCTATGTCGGTCACTCCGGTTCTTCCCCGGATAATCTCATTCTTGATCTAAATAATAATATAATCCGGATAATCTCCTTTAAAGTAACTCCAAGCAAAGCTCGCCCCATAGCTCGCTGAGCGACTTTGAGTTTGTGGACTAGCCTTATTGTCAATGTCCAAGTTTCGGCGCCGGCATGACAGGCAGGACGCACTGGTTGAAGACCTTCGTCTTCAACCAGTGCGTCTCTTTTACCAGATGGTTCCTCCCTAACTGCTAAGCAAAGGCTTTTGACACCCTATTCTGCTCTCTTACAGCTTCGATAGCGCGGGTATTGGAGCGTCGGAGGTCGCTTCGCATCAGCTTTCTTAGTTTAAGGTTTAAAGACCTTCTATCTGATCGGATGGCATCTCCCGTCTCTTCCTCATAAGATTCGAAAATAGTAGCGATGTAAATAATAGTGGAAATGTATACAAAAACAAATTTATAGCTGCATACCTTTGTAGATGAACAGAAAATAGATTTAATATCGACTGCCACGGCTTTTATCGATACTTTTAGCATTGTCAACAACCTTTTTGGGATTGCATCGATTTTGTATCACGGAAACAAAGCTTTTTGTAGCAGTATTGAGTATCGAAATTGAGCGTTTCACAACGGTGTTGACACTAACAAACAATTCCGTCACAGGCGTACTACACGTACGCAAGCTCTAGTCAAAGAAAGATAAATAATCTCGAAATCCCATCAACATCAATTCTAAAGCAATATTATACGAGTAAAAAGAACACGGGGTCACGCTGCAGAGTAAATACGGGGCTAGCGTTCTAGCGATCAATTACTGCAAACTACTGCAGTAAACCTACTTATTTAACGATTGGCAATGCTAAAAGTAACGTGTCTGTGCCGATCGTGGCATCTCCAAGGGACATCGGTATTATTGGCCCCTAGTATTGTGATTGATCTCATTTCCTTTGTGACCGCCGGGGCAATGTATAATGGTTGAAATATTTTGGCATCACGCCAATTTGCACTACCATACAAAATATGACGACGTGTTTTACAAAAACATCTTCGGTGATAATAATCAAAATAAAAATACTGTACACGGTGAGGTATTTTTTTTTTACATTAAAGTTTACCGAATAATATATGGACGAATTTATAATAAATAAGGTCTGTCTTTCGTTGTTATGCAATACTATATGCCAACTTTTCATTTGGTTCTCCTATCAAGATGAATACTACCTCAGTTTGCGTGACCTTGACACCTGCAAAGGTGTCGAAACGTCGGGAAATAAAATCAAAATAAATCGCGATAGAATCCGTTTAAAAGTAGTTTTATTTCAACTTTTCATTTCTACAAATCAACATTAATTTGTTGATTCACTTGAGACACTCCTGGCGCAGTCGGGTAATAAATAACAATGAACCTTAAATACAAAATCAATATAAAAATTGTGATGATCACCTACTTAAATCCATAAAAAGATACTACCTTTACAACCAACAAACCAATTGCAGTAAGCGCGGCCATAAAAATAAGTGCTTCTTCCGTTAATGGAGTTAAAACCAATCTACGCGCAAACACCTGGACCTTGAACAAATATCTGCTGCACAAATATTTGCTTTGTGTAGAAAATGAACAGAAAGCGAAGCGCCACTTACAGCCAATTGGGCCATTTGAGCAACCACACAACAATTGAAACATTGTTTTCAAACAATGTGTCAATTGCAGCAACAAGAACATTATCAATATAAACAGGGTGAGTGTCGAGTCGATGCCGGCGGCTCGATAATAAGTTGAGTCACGGAAGGGTTTCCCTGAATGACTCATTGGATACCTACCCGAACTGCGACGTATTGTGAACATATTCGGTTCATTTTAAATTAATGTTAAAACCACATACGGTAGGCTCAGTAATAATATATTATGTAAGCGTTCTTTCAGTGAAGAAAACAATTTCGTATCCATTTTTTTTGCTGCATAGTGTCGTGACTAAAGATCGTACATAGTTTCCTATTATTTAAATTAGTGCTAACATAAATGCGTTCTTCGCAAAGTTCTAACAGGATCTGGTGATTCATCACACGCACTTGTCGAATTCCCTGGAAACAAGAGTTGTGCACGCATCAAACGACTTTCAGGAATAAAGTTTCTTGACAATAACAAGCTGCCCCTCTAGTTATGAGTCCACATTCCTAATAATCATTAGATTCTGGATATTTAGGATGACAAATTACAATTATTATTCATGTTGCAGTAATATTTATATAATGTAGGTACATAATACACGTTAGTGAATTACTATCTCCACGGAATGAGCACAGTTCATATTACTTATTTAATTACGTACTCTATTGCCGGAGTCTTCGCTTGAATAAATTCACAATAATAAATAATTGCCAATCGGCCACTCTTTTTCGTAGTCATTATAAGTTACGTAACTGAATTAATTGCGAAAGATAAACGAGTACTTGATTTCAAAGCAGACATGTATATCGATGAGTTGGTAAACGAGTAAGCTACAAATTGAGCTTTTATTTATTCATGCAAGGGGAACGAGGCCGATATGGGTCGAGGACGTTCCATAAAGGACACTCTTAGCGCGGTGCTTAAAGATTCCGCGTTTTATTATTCAGTAAAAATCAACGACAACATCGCAGTTTCCAACGACAACAATTTGCGTATTTAGGTACTACGAGATAAGAATCAAAATAGATATATGTATGCAAATAAATCTTTATTTGAATACGTGATATAAAATTTATGAATTTGCGATTTGTAATGCATGTATTAATTAAGGTGAAAGTCGATTTACACGTATAATAAACATCCGCAACATACGTAAGTAGGATGCTTTTGCATAAAACATTACCTCTTCTACTGTAGGTAGAAAATTGAATGAATTCCATTTAAATACAACTCCATTATAAAAATGCTTTTTATTTCAAAGTGGCTAAGTAACTTCGTGCTATACAGAAAACGTATAAAGTTTAATAAACTTTTCTTAAATGAACTTGACGGAGTAACAATAATATTAAATAATTAAAGTTTTTTTTTGTTTACTTTATGTTAATTACAAAGGCAATGTCTATCAATGTGTGTTTAATAAACTTTTCTAAAATGAACTTGACGGAGTAACAAAAATATTAAATATTTAAAGTTTTTTTTTTGTTTACTTTATGTTAATTACAAAGGCAATGTCTATCAATGTGTGTCTTTGTAATAATAAAGATGAAGACAAACAGGGAATGACTTGCAAGTGAACGTACCTCAATAGTTGCATAGCCTGTTATTTTTTGTAGAGGCTAATGAAACCTGTTATCACAACACTTTTGTGAGTTACCCCAGTGTCTGCACAAATAATAAATGTAACTTTTATTGTAGGGCGTTCATAAATGAGATCAAAATATTATAACTCAGACAGACAATTAGAACTCGTTTAGCATGAATATAAATAATCCTTTATAATAAAAAAAAATGTAGTGAGTATTGCTTACGAATCCGTATCTTTCAAATGTTTGCATTTCGAAATATCTGATATTCTAATAAGATTTATGTAATTGCCTAAACTGTTTAAAATACTTATAACCAACTATATTATAAGAGATTAATTTATTGAACATATCTGGAATAGTATTCCGCAGGTGAATGGCCGGGCCATAGCGACAAGTACTCGGTGCAACGTGTAAGCGATCAACTCCCACTACCTTTATTGAATAGCGAACATTTACTCGCACTAATTTATTTTATAGCTTAAATAATATTTCAAATAGTATCATGTTTTATTTTAAACATTAACTTACACTAAACACCTATTCAAAATTATGCGTTTCCAGTCAAAATTAATGATGCTAACTGAAATACTTAATTAAATATTACGAATTTAATTTCAAGCCTCATAACAAAAATTACATACTTCGATGAACTCAAAAGCACTTAAAAGTAAAATTAACATATTACAATAGTATAACATATTACAATAGTAATAAAACGATTTATTGTTTGACTTATAAAGTTATTTAAAAGAAATCACTAATCTAACAAGAGCCATGTTTTGCACACGCAGGCATAGATAAATAATTACACATTGAAATAAAACATTATCAAAGGTGAATAAAATGTTGTCCAGTCAAGTTCAGGTTTGCAAGTAACACCTGCCACATGCCAAGCGAAGGCAAGCGCCGCATCGAAAAGCAAATAAATTCACTTGGATACTGCAGGACGTGTAACGTCGCCTAGTTTTTGCGAGGCATATTTCAAACAGTTTTTCTTAGATTCGCATGGTAACCTTGACTCGATCCCCTCGGCTACGCTTCTGTGGGAACGATTGAGAACACATTTCATTTACTTCGTCCGTCTGGAGCCCATGTGAGCTGACGCATCCGGCGGACTTCACGCAAGGGTCGTACGCTGTCGACGTTCATGTTTATTTATCAGACTTGGATATTCCATAAGATAACGTAAATATACTAAATGTCAATAAATTATATGTTATTTAAGCATTAAAGAGCCATTACATCTTAATACCTTAAAGAAAATTTACAATAACATGTGCTGGTTTTTTTAGATACAAGGATTTCTACTTTTACTGTTTAATCGTAATAAGGAATTCTCAATCTTTAACATTAAATTTAAGCATTTTTTACGCAAAAAAATGCTTAAATATATGCTGCGAGTGCTTGTGTTAATAATATAATTGCTGTAATTAGACATCTGGTTCAGACGGATGACATCGCAATAAAAATCAAATATGTACACAAGAAATACTTCCACGCTAATCTGGGAGAAAAAAAACATGACGGTATTATCTCCATATCAGAGCATGTGGTAAATTTCGACAGACCTAAAGTAGTTATAATAATAGTATGCTAACTATAGATATTTAATTAATTTACTAAAGCTAACAAAGAGAAGTAACAATATTTCATAAATACATTTCATAGACAGCTTTGACTAAAGTCAGAATAGATCTAAATATTTAAGATAACCAAGCGACGTATTTTATCTCAAATCTATCTGCGTACAGTGTATCCAGAAAGGAAAGCATGTCTTGATTCCTAAAAGGTAAGATGGTCGTGGTTCGGTCCGGGTTGTAACCAGAAAAGGTCGCGGGAGGATGAAATTATTTCTCACGATTGAAGTTCGTGAATATAGGAATACTTTCAAGGTTTTAAACAGGAAAAAGTAATGTCGATTCTTTTATTATGCCATTTACTTTACAAAACAAGGGCAAGCAAGCAGGCTATACTGTTTTTTTTTATTTAAATGATTATCATAAGGATTGAGCCTCCATATATAAACATTCTTGTATGTTGACTTAATAAATGACATAAATCACTTTTTGGCCTGGAGCAAGTTGGGGGGACTTTCAGCAGCACTCCCAGGTGTGGGACACCTAAAAGGTAAAAAAACCTAATATTTTTTCCATACCAAGACAAAACGAATGGTCAGGAAATAAGGTACCAAATGAAGCGTTAATTATATTTCTCAGAAGAATTATTAATAAGTTCGAAGCAGCGAACACTTTAATAATCATGACACGATATTATTACAGGACATGTGTACTTTGTCAACAGTGTAACTAGATAAATTATAATAGTGGCCAAAATTAGCCTATAAGTTGTTAGTGACACTGGGTTTTGAATAATGACATGTCAGGAGGTTCAAACAGTCCAGATTTAACTTTAGCAATTAAGAATAGTGAGACTAATGGCCGTATCATGGCTGTTAAATTCGCTTATTTGTTGTGAGACGCTCTCCACCCAGAGTCGACGGCGTGCCTCATTTAATGGAGCAATAAAAAATGTTCGACTGTGCTTACGTAATCCATATTATTTCCGCGTCGAAGCCAATGCTGGAGGTCAACGAGCGTATGATCTCGCCTTCCAGGCTCTTGTCACTGTTTATACAAAACCTTTTACCAAATAACCCTACTAATACATAACATAATGCAAAAGATTTTATCTTTTAATAATATCGTACCTTAATAAGATGTTCGTTATTCAATTACGCCGCGCCGGGACGTATCCGGATCAATGCGGATTAGTTTTGTTTTGTTTCAGAACAGGTATTAGCCAGAATAACATAGGTAATTGAAACAAAAATTATTAGGAAATGTTAATTAAAACATTCAAATAAAGTAGGTCGTGATTACTTAACTGACGTATTGTTGCAATTACTTAATTCAACGTTTAACATATCTTAAAATGATCAATTATTCATATTATATGACGTTAAATAAATAAATTGAGAACTATTAATTAGGTAGGAGTTTGGCATGGGTAGCGTGCCGAGTATTTTGCAAGCACGATTAGGAACTTCTTGAATAATTTATTACCATGACCTTCGCCTACCTTTGGCTACATTGGCAGCAATTCATTAAAAATTGATACAATTTTATGAAGCTATAAAAGAGACGATATGTACCTGGGTACTTGCCGGATTTAAGTTTACATAATATTGGTATAAGATACAGCCATGGGATAGTCGAGGACATAATTAATTGTGTCGTTGTTTGTTTATGCTTCCTTTACTCGAAATAATGAGTTGTTAGTACATTATTTGTTACAGATAACCAATTAAATATTAACTGTTGGAGCACGAATTTTTTTATCGCCTTAGTTTTTAAAATTAGACATCGGTACCTACTCACTATAGCCATTAGCTTTTAACTGTTAATTTGTCTCTACTTAAGAACCCATTAAGGTTTACTACTAACTCTTTGACTTGAGTAAGATTTGTGTTTATTAGTCTTCAATTAAGACAATCAATGTACAGAGGACCGTACACTAGGGGTAAGTTGGTATCATTTTGACATGAACAGTGCCTTTTATGTCAAGGCAATAAGGTTCATTTTTGTTTTTCGATGTTACAACTTACGTTTCACCGCAAGATGGTTAAAATTTGACATTCTTGAAAGTGTAACAATAGCAGTGAAGAGATTAAAAAATACCGAGACACCTTTACATATTTTTTCATCCTAATTTCATTTCACGAAAACACAATGGATGGATAACAACCAAGAATATCGATGTACGCATGAAGTTCCATTGTAAACGTGAACTAAAAGAAAGTCGGAACGAATTGTAAATTGTAGTAGGGTATAATTGGGGATTCTGGAATCATTTGTTCTCGCTTCGCTCGAACTGCATGATCCCAGAATCCCCAATTATTTTTATCGAGCGATGACTAATCAGACTACAGACGATATGATTTATAACATAGGTATTGTTGATCCAGATTGATCTATTTCAAGTACAATGTGGCATCGTATACATAAATATACTAATAGGGTAGATATGATCCAACTTAGAACACAATGCATTAGCGCATATTCTAATATTGTAATTGTTTCAGACAGTTCTTAATATAATATATTCCTTTCACAGCAATCAAATAAAAACATTGAGGAAAATGTATAGCATGTTGCATCCAAGGATCGTCGTAAATCTCCCAATCTTCTATAACACCACCACATGAGAAACACGCTGCTTTATCATTTACACCGTTTCCAAAATAAAAAAATCCGGCTTCAGCCATTTCCATCACCAATCTTCTCCTTGAATTAGCCGTTGCCCAATAATGTCTAAACGAAATTTCACGCATTTTATACGCATTATACATGTCATAACGAGGGTTACATTTATTTTCAGGCATTTTCTATTCACTCACTATATAGTTCTTCATACAGATAATTATAAAGGTGAAATGACATCGTACTGCGGTAGCCAGCAATTTATAATTATTAACATTTGATGGAATTGGTAGGGATAGAGGATTTGAAAATTAAACAAGCAAATATTTATTTCATAAATGTATTTTCTATACACCATTTATTTATACATATTACATTTTTTAAAGCACATATTTTATTATGATAAATACAACTATAGACATCATGAGAATGTTCATATTTATTGTACAAACTTAAAAAATTAGGACAACCTTTATCTTCTATATTATTTATATTATTATTATTCAAAATATTTTTTAACCACAACACTTTTTCTAAACCTTTGGTGTAAATACTTTTATCTTTTAAAATATCTACAATCAAATTCTGATGATTCGAGTAGAGTATAAATCCATCTCTCCAGAATATTCTTCTATTATGTTCAATCCAACTGACTTGTCGTTTTTCTGGTTTCGTCAAATCGTAAAATGGAAATGGCGGCTTAAATAAAAACACCTGAATTTTGTTATTCAATAATACAGCAAATTCTTTAATGATAAATTCATTAGTTTCTGTTTTAAAACCTTGAACATCTACAATGGCTGTCATGATAATCTGCGCACTATGTTACTTAAAGGTTTATATTCCACAAGTCGATCATTAATAATTAAACAATATCCAGTTGTGTTATCTGGTATTGGCGCTAAACATTCAATCTCCAACCGTACATCTACGGGGCCTGTTTTCAAACTATCGTTTTGTCTTGAACAGTCTATAATAAAGAGAGGAGCCTTCTCCTTAAAATCGATCAAATTAAGCAAGGGGTCTGCAGGACAATTGTAATACGACTGACGAAATTTCACATACATTTCATATAATATATTGTATTTGTTCTCAGAAAAATTTAAGCTTAGAGGCTCGTAGGGATAATACTGTGAATTCAGAAATAGTGTTACGTTAGTAACCCCGCAGTGATCAAACAGAGAACTGTCTTTGGTTTTATTATTTTTTCTGTTGGTTTGCAAGCAAAAAATTACATATCGAGGTTTCTCTAATTGCGATGCAGTCTTAACTGACCAAGAATGTTTTGTAGTTTTAGGGAGCAAAGGATACTCATATAAATCCCAATTTCGAAACGCTATTTGAATAGGTTTATCTCTTTCCAAGTGTTTTAGTAGTGTCAGTCGTTCCCGGTCTGACACTTTTATATGTGGTACACGCCATTGCAATCTTTGTATGTCTATTTGAAAATGCACAATATCATCAGTTGCTATGATACTGTTTAAGTTAGAGTTACTTCTATTCAAAATAAGTTCATGTTTACAATTTATCACAATTTTATTGTAATCCTCAGCAAATCCTAAAATTTTATTAAGAGGTACAATAGCACTAAAATGACCATCACTTTTGAATCCATCTAGGTTCCAGCCCCACAAAGCAGCAACTTTATTTTCTCCATCATTCATTGAAACGTATGACTTTATTGTCGACGTTATTCCAGAATTTTTAATGCGATCTATTTCAATGCCATTTATTTCGTATCTGATATCTTGAAACAAAAACATAACAGGGTTGTTACTGAACGTAATATTTTTCTTAATCGGTTTTCCATCTTTGTCGAAGAACTTTGCTTGACCCTCGATGTAAATTGAACTGGCTGATGGTAACACGTATATGTCTTGTTGGTGTATGGGAATTCTGATTTCATCGTTTTCTCTAAAGCTGTTAGTGTAGGGATTGTATGTGTGGACTTCATAGCTTTCAATCGAACTATCGAAGTGAGGTAATTCAGTAATTTGTAGTATATTCATACTTTAAAACCTAGAGCTTTAAGAAAAGCTTTATTTGCTTCACTCAATTTCTTCACTTTTTTCTTACGTCTATGCACCTTAACGGTCGTAGATGGAATGAGACGTTTGATTTTCACAGGAGTGTTTTTATAATATACTATCATTTTATTTTTCTTAAATGAAGACGTAACTGAATATGTTCTTCACCAAAGTTAATACAGTTACCAAATTGATCAACAATCTTAACAGATATATATGAAATTATATTTTTGTTCACTGGGAAGTAAATAACGTTCTGGGGTATTTCTATGTAGCCGTGACTTGAAGCAGTATCAGATACGAATTCATGAATAAAATGAGTCGGTAATCCGTTGTGATATGAACCGTGCACAAGATCACATTCAATTCTGATTACAGCTGTTGAACTGGTGTTATTAACGGATACATTTGGTCTTGTTTTTAATACTGAAAAGTATAGTAAACCGCACTCGTATTGATCAGATAAATGAAGAGGTGGTTGAAAATATGAGACCAATTCTGATGTATTTCCAGAGATGGTAACCGTAGTAGACATGTTTGCATACTGAACTCTTTACAATGATCCTGTTTATTTTATTTCTTGATTATACCAAAAATTCTTTAAGAAATTTAAACATAGATGTCCACAGTTGAATGGGTGATCACGTTGTATGTTTTCATAATTATATTGAATTTTAGAACCTACATATTTTATAAACTCCTTTGGAGGTTTAAGATTTCCATAACTGTCGAAATACTCAACATAATCATTATATTTTGCATAGGCTACCCAATGAGAACCAGGGTTTTTAGAACTATCTAAATTAATAACTCCACATTCTTTTTTATATGGATGTTTAGGGAGCTCATCTCTCATAAAGACACCTCTAAAATAAGGAATTCTATTTCCATACTTTAAAATGTCAAAGTTAGTTAAGGCCCGTTTGGGTAGCCGATATTTTAGTTTTTTTCTTTTGACACGAAAATTCCCAGACCGTCCTTATGTGGTTTAAGATGTAGTCCTTTCCCAATACATAGAGCTTCCATTTTTTCATTGTGTCTTCTCGATTCCTCATACAGCTTTTTAGCCATTTTGAATTCATTTATGGTTTTGGCAATACCAGCTGCACCGCCTGCTAAAGCTCCTGCCGCTGATAATCCCGCAAAAATAGGAATCAGAGGTAGTACTCCCCCAGTTTTTGGAATAGGAATAACGCGAGGGAGCTTAATCGATGAATCATCAGCTAATTCTCTGGTAGCGGCAATAGCTAATTCTATAGCCATTTTCTTGCTCTTAGGTTTTAATTTTTTTATGTGTCTTTTTGCTTTTGTAATAACAGTTTTTAATTTACTTTTTAATCCTTTTCCAGATGTAACTTTTGGAGAACGCTTTTTCCTCAAACCAGAACCAGTTTTAATTTTTGCCGACATAGCCTTACTTACTAAGCGTGCCGCGAGTTTTTCGCCTATACTGGCATCGGAAGCAACCGCTCGCTGTTTCGCCATTTTTAACAAAATTAAATCAGCCTTATGTCGATCTTTTAAGTTTGATGACTTGTGATATGCAATATCGTGATCTTTGCAATATTCGTCCAACTTATTTACACCGTTATCTCCTTGGGTTAGTCTTTTTATTAATTTAGTACCAGGACCACAGTAATTATATCCTGGTAAGTGTAATTCAAATGGTAAATTATTAATAAGCCAATTGAGAAGACTACTCTCTCCAAAACACATTATACGACTGATGATTCCGGTTTGAATAATTTAATAAATAGTTATCGATTCCAGTTTGTTGTTAATATTATTTACAATATTAAGTGTATATATGTATAATAATTTATAATATTACATTCGATTTATCAATCCAACTGCTTTCAGCTGAAGACAAACCTAGCCATTTTACTAAAACTCTGTGACCTTTTCTTCTAAGAACTTTCTCAACTAGATATAAATCGGGATGTTTTGTTTTTTGAAGTTCTTGTGTGTAAAATGCACCTAAAATAGGGCGACCTCTGATAGTATCTTCGATTAAGTAAGTTATGGGAGCTGTTTTTTGTACTTTACGAATTTTAAATATTTCCGTTGACCAGTTGGGCGTGTAACCTTTTTCAAATGTTCCTTTGTATTTACTGATACGCACATAATCACCTACTTTGTACTTGCTTTTTAAATTATATTTTTTTAGCAACTTTAAATACCTTTCTAATATCATTTTTTTATTAATATTGTCCACATTAGCAGGAATTTCATTAATAGTGCGATGGTGAGTGTGATTGTATTTGTAAATAACATCATTTAGGATATTATTTATCCAATTGTAATTGCCTTTTAAACTAAATTCCTTATAAACTTTAGATTTCAATGTCCTGATAAATCGTTCAACTATTGAAGCCTTTTTTGTTGAGAAGGTTGAATAATGGTTAATATTATATGATTTCATAAGTTTCTGAAATTTGTAATTATAAAATTCTGCTCCATTATCCGTTTGCAGATTTTTAGGAACACGTCCTTTATCCAACAAATTTTTGAAAGAGTTACACAAATCTTCTTTGGTTTTACTTCTCATAGGAAAGGCCCAAGCATATTTCGAAAATGTATCAATAACGACAAGAATATATCTGTAATTTTTATTTTCTTTTGAAATTGATTGCATATCAATTAAGTCTGCTTGCCACAAGTCATCTATATCTTTCATGATAACATGTCTTCGTGGATAGTTCACCCTCGCATTTTTATGAATTTCATTTACCACGTCAGCTTTGCTCATGTTCACAATTCAGTATACTCGTACTTGTCTTGAACTCAGCTATTATACTGAATAAAAAGCATATTATTATGACTATTTATTGTTTAATTATATCAGCTTCTTTTAATTCTTCGATTATTGATAAAATTTCATTATCATGGTTTGTATTACCAGCATCTCGGGAAGCAATTAATAGTTTCAATCTGTCAACCAGTTCGTTAGGATCATCCCAATATACCAAGTCAGTGTTATTTTTGTATCTCTTTAGCGTTGGTAATCTTCCTCCAAATTTAGTGATAATATTATTGTTTAACGATTCAGAAAACAATGGTCTAATTATTTCACAATATTTTATACCTTTATCGCCTCTAATTTGTCCATTAGGATTGAAATCTCTCTTATGTGCATTTGTATAATGCAACATATCTTTATAGACAAGTTTATCTTTGCTCGATATTAGTTTCAAATCAGGTTTTCTTCGAAGTAAAAGTTCTTTTAAACCAGGGGTTAAATTGTAGCTTTTGTCGCCAACTTTAATTAAAATGACATTATCATCATTCACACTATCTATTTTAGAAAATGAAACTATTGAATTACCCATTAGTAATTTTTTGTTTGCACTCCTTATTCCAAATGGTATATTTACCCCATCATAAATATCGTGGATGTCACTGCCCTCTAATGATATTTCTAAATCATCCTGTAATTCTGTCTGAGGAGACTTTTTAACGAACTGCTTAGAATTCAGTTCTGGTTCGCAGCATTCTTCAAACTTTGTAGATGAGCTAGTATTAATGTCATCCAATTCCATTTCTTCAAAATTAGAGTGAGTATTTTCTAAATTTTGTATTTTTTCTATTGTTTTGTTCGAATCAACTAGGGTTTTAAGGGGATCTGTGACAGGTTTTAACATTTTGTCAAGTGACAAGTTCATTGAGTGTTCCTGGTTTTTCATTTGTTTTATTTTTTTCTTTATGGAGTCTACAGACTTCATTAATTCTATTTTAATATTTTTCTCCATATTGTACCTATCATAACAACTGCATTACGCTAAAGAACAAATTATACTGAATTTGTTTTTGCATGTTAATTACTTATATCACATATAAACAGTCAGTCAAATTTAAAAAACATATCAAAATTCTGTCTGTACCTTCCGTTATTTAATGGCGATTCTTTATTAATAAGTAGAAAATTATAAGGTTTACTCCAAACAGTTCGACAAAGATTTCTGAACTCTTTCCATTGTAAATCAGAACTAACATTCTCTTCATAAATATGCTTTAAATTAACATCATCTTGTTTGAATATAATAAGAAAATTAACATTGTCACGTAACAATTGCTTCGGAATTTTAGAATAAGTTTGAGATAAATAGAAACAATCTATTTGTTTATGTCTACCCATACAAAAATAATTGCGGATATTTACTTGGTTTTCACATGCAACATCATCGAAAATAAATACAGAATTTGCTAAAGCTTCACTCGGAGAAATGACATCTTTATCATCATTGAACTCGTAAAAGTTAATCTGTGGCACTCTTTTTAATACTTCAGTCAAGAAACTATATTTTGATTGAAAAGAAGTTTTCGAGTAAAGATAAAGATTTTTAAATTTTAAACCATTTTCATGTAACAGTAAACTAATCATGGCATTAGTTTTACCACAATTTGAAGGACCGCATATTATACATCGAATCGTATTAGGCAATAAAGCACTGTGTCTGATTGAACGAGAAGATTCATTAAAATCGATATTATTAACCTTCAGAGATATGGGTTGCTTGATCAACTTCATCTTGCCGATTGCCACAATGAATAGGCAGCCTAAATATTTATATCTAGTAATTTACATCAAATATATATTTTTTATAAACATTGAGTACAAGAACAAGTCCAAATCTGTTCAGAGTTTCTAGGTTGTTGGAGATAGCGTTTACGTCAGACAGTTAGGACTGTCCATGAGGGGGAGCCCTCCTTCCTCATGGTATCGATGGATCCGTAAAACACATCACGGTTTGACAGGTTTAGACTTGTATCGTTAAGATAAATCATTAAAATGCCGCAAGTATCAATTTATGTTATTTGAGACATTAATTTTTACATTATAAAATATGTATCTAACATGACTAAGGTCTTAAATATTCTTCAGTCTGCAGCTGTGGTTTGAGTCAACTGGTCCTTTGTTTACAATTTAGTTATTTTGAGGTAAGTATTTTCCAATAATATTCAACTTATACTTTTTAATTTCATTTATGACAATCTTGTTATTATCGCTATTAATTTCAGAATCATGTTGAGATCACCATACTACAGTCCGGATTTGAATATTATGGATCCTAATAGAAGTTCGTCATTGCATAACGATTCGGAGGGAATAAATTTAGAAGTGAGTAACATGAGAATTTTCATTATTATTAAATATTATTGTTAATTGCTGCCATGACTTATAAAGTTTTTTTTTTCAGAACACGACAGACGTCAATGATCCTATAACTCATCCTTTTAATTATGCTCAAGATAGGGAGAGTTGGTATGCTGAAGTAGCAGCAGCAGCACAAGAGGAATATCGTCTTGAAAAAGCAGAGAGACAAGCATTAAAGAAGAGGAAAATTAAATCAAAATCTTTGAAAACTAAATCCTTTATCATGCGTAAAGAATCGGATCGAGTGCAACGCGTAATAAAAATTATGATTTATGACTTGGACAGTGGCAATATGGATGAAATATCATCTAATCCTGAAGATGCAAGTGTGAATGTGCAGTATTTAGTGACTACTGAATATGATGACATTATGACTGAAACTGAATATTTAGTTGGTAAAATTGTAAAGAAATTAAACAAATAGATGTGTATTATTATTACATATGTATTAAGTTGTAGATAAAGAATAAGATTTTTTGTTTATTAGCTTGTAAATAATACTTTTATAATGTACATTTTAAATAAAATTTGTAATTAAAATAATATTCCTAAGTTTAGTATAGTAGGTAGTTCACTTTTTAGTAGTACAGAAATAGTTTGTTATTTAGTTTTATTAATAGTTTATTTTTTAGTTCTTTAGTGACTGGTACCTTTGTATTTATTTATTGTGAAAATTAAAACAAATTATTTAATGATATACTTAATTGTTTCATTATACAGTTAAATCGAAATAAATAATGTCCTAATGAGTGATTTCGGCTACAGCGGCTAGTGCCATTAAACAAGGCGCAGTCTCTGTTCTCTTACTCTCACAGCCCGATGGGACGATCGGAGAGAGATCAGGCACAAGACCCAAATTTTTACTTACTTTCCAAAACACTGAAGGTGTGATTTTTATTTTATAAAACGCACAGAACACTCGAAAAGTCAGTGTGTGCCTTGGGCTGAAATCAAAACCTTTGACTTGGCAGTTCCACGGTCTCACCACTATGATATAGCTTCTATATTCGAGATAAATGGGTAGGTATGTATCAATAACAATTAAACACAAACCAGTTGAATACAAAATATTTATTTCATTTCAAAAAATAAAAAATACATAATGATTAACTTAATTTTATTACAAAAAAATAATAATATAATTATCCTGTTAAGAAAAATAGTAATAAATATTTGGTTCAGATTAGAATAGAGAACTATAATGACCCCATGGTAAGGTAAAAGCATAATTTTTTTTAATTTGACGTTTGTCATCATTCCCATCAAGTACCACTTTATTGATTCTTTGTGTGTAGAGTTTATGATTTTTAGATCTTATAACAAACATAGGGTATCTAAAATTGATACTACAATTTAATGCATTTTTATATTTGTTTATGGTAATTTTTTTTGAAACAGATTTTTTTACACCTTTGGCTTTCTTAACTATATCGCTCAGCGTATTAATACAGTACAGCTTAGCTCTTAAACCAATAAACTCTGATATGACATCTCCGCCCATTTCATCCTTAAAGAAACCAGGTATCTGTTTATTGCAATGTGGAATCCCATAAATATTGTTAATCTTAAAATTACTTGTATCAAAGTATTGAATATTATTTTTCATGTCTTCATAGAAATCTTTGGTACGTATTAAATATAAGAGACTGTCGGTATCGGTATAACATAATTGAATGTTATTTTGGTATATTTTTTTCATTATGGAATAATGAAAATTATATAGGTGACTCTTTGCTAGTTCCAGTATCGTAAACCCCATATATATTGGGCGGTCTAAAACTACTTTTGCCGGCTGTAACTGAATAGCAACAAGATTTTCAGAAATTATAGCAAGGTTTTTAAAATTGGGAGCGCCTATGTACTTTTCAGCACCATTAATTTTGTTAGTTTTATTGAAGTCATCTTTCCATAAATTAACTAACTTAACATCAACTTGTTTTCTTTTATTTTCAATAGTTTTCCCAAATATTGAATTATTTTGCTTTTTAAAAAAATCCCTTTCAAAATCTGAAGTGGCTTCCTGTCTGAGTCGAGTATTTAAATTTATATATGGTTCTAAGATCTTTTTTTGTGTAAATGAAAGTATTCTATGAATTTTTAACACTACGATACCATTTTTTACGCACTCTTGCAAATGAATATAATGTATAACATATTTATATTTATCATAAAGATTAGCTATTAATTTATTAGTTTTACTGGAGCATGGCATAGGAGGAATTATTTTTTCTGCTGCAAATGGTAAATCAGAATGTTCATCGTGTATTGCAAAAGGATAATGAATATCTACTTCAAGTATATAACCTTCATCATTGTCTGATGAAATAGAGTTAATATTGAATTTGTTAATTTCACTATTCGTAAGGAATCTAAAATTTCCGACCGGTAAACTTTGCATCATAGCATAACCATATAAATTAACACAATCTAAGTAAGCTAGGAAAGTATTAGGTTCTTGTTCTTTATAATTTGGCAGGTATTTGTTATTAGCTTTTGCATACCTTAAAGAGCACTGGGCTAACCCTCCTCTGATGCCTTTTTCTAACATTTCATACATTTCTATATCAGATAATAAGTCCAATTCAACTTGAGTAATTAATAACATAGCATCCCAACTTAATGATGGTGATGAAACATAATGACAAGGATCTAGTCCATAGTGCTTTAAACTCATGGATCTAAATTTTTCAAAAATGTCGCATAATAATAGCACATCACATTTTAGGTATAAATCAGTGTATTCTCCTATATTATTTATGCGAAATTTATTCCATACAGTTAATGCATGATTATAATCTTCTTCTGATACAGTTTCGGATGTGAGTCTACTATAGAATTTGCTTCGATCAGGTAATTGTGTTTCTTCATATTTTTTCCAAGAGTTTATATATTCATAACAATATACACCCTTTTTTAGACACAATCTTAGTAAATCTTCATCAATGAAAAATGATTTTAAATGCATAAAATCTGCAACATTTAGAGTTTTCGCTAAATTATCCAAACTAGAACTTAAAAAATTAAAAGAGTCAATAAATTTTAGTTGGACCGTGTTTTTTGAATCCAGAGGCACAAATTTACTGAAAGAAATATATTTTTCTTTGTTTTTTGGAATTAAATTTATGTAACCACATACTGCAGAAATTTCATTGATAAATAAATGGCTGTCATATCCAGAAAGATTATGAAATATAACTGGAATAAAATTACATGATTTAGAATTTAGATTACATTTATTATGAGCTGGCCCTCGATATTTACCAGTGAAATGATCATGATCACGAACAACATGATCATCAGATGCAAATTTTTTTTTACAGATATGACATTTTACGGTAGTTTTAAAGGAATGATATTCTTCACTCGTCAATGGTAACATTTGTCTGTGCATTGACAAAATCTGATATAATCTTTGCGAGTCGTTGATAATTGACTCAACGAATTTTTTTGAACAATTAGGACCACGATATGATATTAAATTATTTAATTCAGGGTTAGACTCACAGCATATGTAATAAGCAAAGCAAGTGGCTTCATGAATTTGAATGTTTTCAATATACTGACTTTTACTTTTATCTGAATATTCACGTAATAAGCTTTCAAAATCTCCGTAAATGACGATTGGAACTCTTTGAGTTTTTTGATAATTTGAAAATCTAAGTTTACTATTTTCTTCAGGAAGAACGGTTTGCAATCTACCACAATTATGATTATTTAGTTTTTCCTGTGTTTTAAAATATAAAAAACATTCTTCACATAGATGAATCTTAGATTTGTGTTTGGTAAGTTGACTGCGAACCATTTTTTCAAGATTTTTAACTAAACAGAAATGATTCTTACCATTCTTGCTAATAAATAATAAATTTATATGATTTAACTTTCGCAGTTTAGTTTTGTATAATGGTCCCGTTATAGTATTGTTTTTTTCCAAACCATAAATGTTCACACTTATATTAAAATTATGTTTTTCAAACCATTTTATATCTTCAAATGTGGGGGGAAAAGACATTCCGTTAGTATTTAAGATCTTAGAATAATGCGGATAAGATGAAACTCTATTAGGATTATTTTTAGCTGGATACATATGAGCAATGATACACCAAAGAAAACAATGGTTATCCGTATTCTGAATATTAAGACATGTCTTCATTTTGTTAATCCTCAAAGGTAAAGCAATGTAACTTCCTGCTCTTAAAGGATTGTATTTTGCAATATTCATTTCTAAATGACTTATTTTCTCTATTGTCCAGCCAGATTCTGATAATTCAAACTCTAAGCATTTACATATTAATCGTTGCGTGTAATCTTTGTATAAAGATATGATATCTGTACTCTGATTTATTATGGAATATTTAGTATTAAAAGACTTAAGAGATAGTTCTTCATTCTTAGGAAGTAAATATAGCACAAAAAGTTCAAAGTTTATCTTTAATGATTTATGTTTTTGTAATAATGGTTGTAATAAATTATAAATGGTGTTGAATACATCAGATAAAAATAATTCAGGTGTTATTATTTCATTAGTTTGAGGATTTATTTTGTAGCTAGCTATTCTGTCTTTGAAAGCACTGGCTATCAGCTGAACATTTTGGTATTCCGTACGAAGTAAACAATTTGTTTTATGTTTGTTACTTTTCTTATGTGATGAATACTTTGACTTTGAGACATGTAACTGACAACTATGACAGAATTTCATTTTTGTAAAGAGCACGATATTAATACTCGTCAATCTCGATAGCTAGAATATTATATTAATTTGAGCTTTTACTTTTAAATTTCTTTGTATCAATAATGTCTGGATATTTGAATTTCAGAGTTGCATGATTTCTGAGCAATATTGAAATATCAGAGTTTTTGTAAATTTTTGGTTTAGGTCTGTAAAAGTAAATTATTATGATGAATATTTAACAAGCTTAATTTCTAGATATTTGAATTTCAGAGTTTCATGATTTCTGAGCAATATTGAAATATCAGAGTTTTTGTAATTTTTGGTTTAGGTCTGTAAGAAAGGTAAACAGCGTAAAAGTAAATTATTATGATGAATATTTAATATGCATGATTTCTAGATAATTTGAATTTCAGAGTTTCATGATTTCTGAGCAATATTGAAATATCAGAGTTTTTGTAATTTTTGGTTTAGGTCTGTAAGAAAGGTAAACAGCGTAAAAGTAAATTATTATGATGAATATTTAATATGCATGATTTCTAGATATTTGAATTTCAGAGTTTCATGATTTCTGAGCAATATTGAAATATCAGTTTTTGTAAATTTTTGGTTTAGATCTGTAAGAAAGGCAAACGGTGTAAACAAGTAAATTATTATGACTTCAAAATGAGTTTAATAAATGTTTGGCTTAGACCTATGTAGTAACACAATACATTATATTGTTAATATCATGCAGAAAAAAAGGGGTCTATACTAAATTCAAATCTGAAGTAGATAAGTGCTACAAACACATGTATAATAAAAAAATAAGATAATCGCAGCTACAAAATATAGAATAACAAGTTGCTGTTATTAGAAAACGTTTGATTGTTACAATAGGTATACCGAGACTTTATATTTGGATACAGGATTAACTAATCCTGTAATACCTTCTCAATTCCTATATGAAGCAAGAGTAAACAAAAATAGCATTTATAGTGAATTTAGAAAACATTTGAAGGATATAATATAGGTTTTATGTTTGCATACTCTTGCTTAGCAGCGCTAACTAAACCAGTAAGAGCTTTCCATACAGGACCGCTGTTATCATGTGATGAGCGAAGTGTGAAAAGCGCTCGCTTCCAACGATTAGCAGCAAGTGTCTCTGCTTCCTTGCTGTTGTAGACACGCAGCTCTATATAAAACTGGCCGCTGCGAGTTGGATCACGCTGCAGGGTGTACCCGGAACCCACGCGCCGTGCCAGATAACTTCTTAGAGCAGCAGCTCTAACAGGCTCCGCTGCGTCGTCCTGAAAATATAATAAAATTATTAATTTAATTAAACAGCATAGCAAAAACTCTGATAAAAGTTTATTGTTAGGCTACTAAACTCACTCTATAAATTTATACTATTCTCATTTATTATAAAAAAGACCGAGTTGTTAGTACCTATACATATAACTGTCAGATACTATAGCAACAATTTAACATTATTTTAGTCTGAAAATCACTAACTGCATGAAATCGGTGCAAAATAAGGTAGATATAAACAGACAGTAGGTACTTCATGTTCGAGTAAGATGTTTCATTTAAACACATTTGATCGACAAACAACAGGTAAAAAATTAAAAGTGAAACTGTAAAAAGTATCTATTAGATAACTATTATGCTTACCTCAGAATCCGAAAATATTGAGGATTGTTTTCGAGCTAGCTTAGATACTGGCTCGGTTTCAGAGTCTTCGGATAAATCAGGAGGAGGCGCAGTTATCTTACTCTGTTTAGGTTTGTTGCTGATGGTTTTCCTTTTCCTCGATTTTTGAGGCTTTTCACCACTCGTGCTTGATTGCAAAGTAATCTCCGTATCAGAGTCAAAAGGATTCCGAGATGCCCTAAAATTATATAATGATTCATTAGAATGTAGTTGTTATTTGTCATTAAAAAAAAAACTGTAAAATTAAATAGGTACATACATACTTATTGTCACCGATCTTGTCACTCAAAACAATACAATAAAGACAATGCACACCGAAATCACAAAAAAATCTGGATGCGCTCCTCAGTGATCGCTTTTTATACTACTTAAAATTAAGGTAGCGATTATATTAAATATTGCAAACGTTAGATATCACCATTATCATCAATGATTATTGGTATTTCAACCATATGTATTAGTCAAATAAAGTCGATAATTAATTAATCATGTATACTCACTATGCTCATCGCCTTACATTTCTTAATTTGGTAGTAGACGCCACCCACGATGTCGCGGAAACCTGTGACGAAATTCTAAAAAGGAAATCGTATGTACTTTACTGGTCTAATGATAATCTTATGAGTATCACATTTAAATGGTTATTACAATTCCTTAAATAGATAACCAATATAATTTGAACTTTATATTTTTTTATGTTATAAACCTAAAATCTATAAATATCTCAAGACTACGGAATTTATAAACCTTTAAATGATATTTATTTTGCAAATAGGTTGAAATCAATACTTTTACACGTCAATACATTTTTTCCAAAACGAGATTTTCCTAGCTGACTACTTTGAGAAGAAACGCCGAAATAAACTCAAGAGTCATATTCTCTTTTCAGGTACAGACATAAAAATAAATTATATAGTAATGTATGAGCTCCAATCAGGTATACTTTAGGTAAAATCAAACAGTTTATTACATATAATGATGGTGCTTAATTATGTTTTGTTAATCAATTATACAGAAACAGTTTGGATAGCAAATTGCATTTCAAATGTATCTGGATTGACTAAGCATACTTTGTAGCAATGACCGATGCGATATCCATGAGGTCAAAGCCATGATCTAACATCAATATAATAAGCTTAAGATTGGCTCCTCACACTTTCGTACTTAAGTTATAAAATGACTATGACCAAATAATAAGTACAAATTAACTCGTAGTGAGAAAAAAAAAAGACTAATGTGAATGCTGTATGTTATATTTATAATTTTTAGTTAACAATGACATAAAAAGATGAGTTATAAAATGATAGCGCAATTGAGTTGGCTCTTTGACTTAATATTCTTGTTTATTTTATTGTTCGCTGTATCAGTTCAGCGCTTATTGATACATAATACCTATGCAGGTATGTTGTAAATCATAACGTTGGTGGTCTGATTAGTCATCGCTCGATAAAAACAATTGGGGATTCTGGGATCATGCAGTTCGAGCGAAGCGAGAACAAATGATTCCAGAATCCCCAATTATACCCTACTAATTGTAAATCGGGTCAAAAAGCCTAGCCTAGTGACGCCCATCAAATCCCTCGAAACAATTGAAACATGCCGTATGAGCACTGAAGACGGACAATCCCAACATTGTGCAATACCTCACAAAGAGGGTCAGAGAAATCCATGCGTTTACAATGCAACTTTCGAAAAAAAAACCTGACGGTGTTCTTTACCTCGGTTAAGATGGTGGCTATAAATCAGTTGAGCAATAGTTAGTCCCAGCGTCAATGACTACAATGACAATTGACAAAGAAAACTGGAAGAATAAGATTTTTATTGTTCTTGTAACATAATTTACGACCGTCGAACATCTGTTTGAGTTGTAACCTTGTTGTAAGAAGCAAATAAGAAGTTCTGATTTTTGCTAACCAGTAACTATTATAATTCCCTTTACTTATCGTAATTGAGAAGCATGACCTAGAATAATTCTTCAGATTAAAGTTTACTGGTTTTAATTTAACGAGGTCATATAAAGAGTGTGTGTTTAGAACGAGTCAAAATTAACGTTTTATATTCAAAAACGTAGATGAATGATGCACGCAGATGCACGCAGTCTTTGCCCATAAGAGATAAAAGCATTAGCATCGGGAACAGTATCCCTGCTGAGAAACCTTCCCTAACTCTACGCAGTTTAACTGTCGAGCAAAAATTTATAAAGTTTTAACTTGTCCTTGGAGATTCGATACGAAATTACTGATGAGGCATAAGTCTGGATAACATCATATTATGTATCAATACTCGATCGATAATTAAGATATTAAAATGCAGACTACGTTCAAAGTTACTGTAAGGATCAATTATGACTGTTTGTAGTTATTCCTCTTCGATCCTTATGTATTGACAATATAAGTACCTAAATTGCGACGGTACATAAAATATAAGTCATCTATTTAGTCAATTGGGACCAGCGTCGCGCAAGTATGTTAACCGTGGTCAGGAAGTTTAATCATTAACTAGATATGTAATTACTAATTATAAATAATTTTACGGACCAGTGCTAAAGATTATAACATCCAAAGTAATAATGTACTCGTATTATGGAAGTACTTCATATTGTTTAGGATGGATAGCATAGGCTGATATGATAACAGTTGATAATTAAACTATAATTACATAAAAAATATCGATAAAAGTGAACAAATTCAAAAAGATATTTCGTCATTAGCTGGTCATATCGATTCGATAAATCAACAATCATTAATTAATGAGTTGGTGCTCATGCATTGTTGATCACGACCTATTTTCTTACATTAGGACTACATATTTATTCTCATGACAGTTAAAATAATGCAGCTGGCCACCATGTGAGGACTATTAATCAGTTATTCTTCTCCTGCAAACTTGTAAACGTCTCCTGTAAACGTTTTAGTGGACTATTACGTGTTTCTACTTAGATATTATCGCCAAATTTTGAATTTATTTGAATAAACGTAAATTGTATGATTTCAATCCCTTTGATTTTTAATGACGTATATGATTTCATTATATATATAAAAATAATATTTTAAATGTTATAAAACTCATAATTTAATATAGTGTTCCCGGCTGGTTTTTTTTATTAAAATCTGATCACACTGAACTAATATTTAAACAAGCAGTTCTAAATTAATCCCTTAGCCACGATCATTTTCATATTATTTACCGTATGATATTTTAACGAATTTACAGCGTCATTTCACGCAATATTCTGGGGTCATCGACGGCGGACATAACAAGACTTCTTTCACATACGGGCTAAGATACAGGAGCTAGCGGCCACATTTTTTAATACAATCTTCTTCAGTTTCGAAATTGCCTATTATTTATTTGGTTAAGCGAAGTTTATTAGATTTATTCCGGGTCCTGAAATACTTTGGAGTGGTTTCTCCTAATGTTCTAGTGTTTGAGCTAGTAACGGCATTTGTGTTTACTAGGGATCGGTTTAATACGTATTTGCACCTAAAAATATAAAAATATAGGTACGTGACATTAAGCTGAGTGAATTATTTGTTGTTCTGTTACATTACAAAGTACTTGAAAAACTATGTGTTATAAGCACACTTTTTATAACACTAATGTCTAAATGACTGTTAAAATTTCTATATTCAACTTAAAGGTCAACTTTTCCGTTAACGATAAAAGCGTGCATCTAAAGCTTTTTCGAGTCGGGTCCAAACGCTCAGAAAGTAATATTGGTGGTGGAGGAACTTTCTTCACTTGCATCGAGTCCGCACAGCTGCCGGACTGGTTTGTCCACTTGCGCCGGATTGATTTAACGTTAACACACGATCCGCGGTGCTCTTTTGCCGCTGTATTCGACCAATACTTCATTACTACCCAACCGTCTCGAACATTGATTGTTTAATTATATTATTCGAGTAGATTATCACGGACCATAACCGTCACGGCTATGATCCTGAGAAGTTGGTAGGCAGAATCTAGTATGATGCACATAAAGCAGTGTGTATCGATTAATTAAATCGTAGATGAAACGGGATTATGTTGTTTTAATTAAACTTTTATTTTATACGCTGTACTCGACTGTTTGCAATAGAGTTGCGTGGGTCCGTGGAATTACTAGCTCGGGTAGCTAGTTAGTGTTCCGTTGCTGGAGTAGGTAATAAACTTTTTTAATGGTCGGATTAAAATAATTAGGTTCAAAAGATTTTATGGCCGGAAATTACTGACTGCGTAAAAGAAAAGTGAAAAAATAATTTATGTCGAGCATAGTGTTATTTTGTGCATCGTATATGTAATGCTTATTACTTTAATTTTATGTCGTTGAATGTGTTATTTTGAGCATCGTAGAAACTACATACTTACTAAAGAACCAATTGCTTCTATTTGTCACTATTAATTTATTTTAGTTACTCATTACTCATAAAAAAAAACAGTTTCTATGGATATTTTTAAAATCAGATCTTACTTATTTATTTTTACTGCCTATTGTTAATCTTACTGGGTATTTGCTATAAGGAACTAAAACGGCGACATTCAGCACAAAAAAACATAGCAAAGCAGTTTCCTTTTTTTGTTGCGACATAATATTATTTTTTAGTATCATAAATTCGGTAGGTACAGTAAGACAGGAGTCTTAATAATCGCATTTACGTAACACGTTTTAAAAGTTCCGTCCCTCTAAAGGAAACAACGGAACCCTTAAAGAATCATTTTGTTGTCCTTCCGTCCATCCGTCCGTCTGTCAAGACCCTTTTTCTCAGGAACGCGTGGAGGTATCAAGTTGAAATTTATATCAAATACAATCTACTGGAGCCATGAAAAATCAAACTTCTAAGCCAACGCAATCGAAAGAAACAGCCGTTTATGCCGCAAATTTTCCCGTGAACTAAGAATTTTGAAATTTGGTATGAAGCAACGTCTTATAGCACAGATTAAGCAAAGATTGCAAAAACCGTAAATTTTTTGTTACATCATACTGTCATACATAATAAAAATATTTTTAATTAATAATTTAATTTTTGTTTACACCCTTGGTGCGCGAGTCCGACTCGCACTTGACTGGTTTTTTATATAATAACGTTGGTTAATAATAGCATAGAGTTAAGGCGGGTGGGTTAACTTGAAAAACCCAAAAAAATATTTATTTAATATTTTGTCCTTCAAATGTGACCTTCAGATGTAATATAATAATTATCAAAGAGACATTATATTTTAATCAAAAAGATAAAGTCGTTTCATTGCTGATAGATTCATGATTTTGTTTATATATTGTTGGTAATTATTTTAAGAGTAAATATAGTAAGTAGCTAGCTTTTGATAAATATACAATTATTTTAACTACTTCAGATTTATATATAACAAAAAGTGGAGGAAAGCATGGGAGGCCTTTGCCATGAGATTTCTATGGAAGAGCTTAGCTGTTAACATTGAATGTAAGATTTTTTATTTTCTTGAATATAAGGCTAAATATACCTACCTAATCCATATTTTATAATTACTATTCAGTTAAGTCTCACTTAACATTTTCAGTGTGTGAATCACAGGTTTGTAAGAGTTACAAGAAAATTATGTAATGGGTACTCTCCAATTTATAGGGGTCAGTTATTGGCTAGTTACTGAAATGAAGTATTTTGATATTATTTTATGAAAAAGTAAAAAAAGTATAAGTTGTATAAGGTACTACATATTCAACTTACCTAACGTAAAGTACTGATGTTCCACTGATAATTCTCTTCCAACCTAGAGGCACTGTTATTGTTAGAGGAGATTCACTTTGCACAACTGTCCTAGAGCCTAGCTCTGGATTGTCAGTTGGATGGGACAGAATAGGGGCCGGTAAGACAGCCAGCACCACTCCGTCTGCAGTCCGGACCAGCTGTGGTGCACTACCACTATCACCTTCACTTACTATTCCTCTATTCACACCTACTTGTTGATTTAGTATACTTATACTTTGATTCACTATAGATTGGTGAGATACACTCTGTTCTAAGAATTGATAGTTCACAAAACTTTTACACACAGATAACTCTCTTTCACTGCAATTTGATCCCTCAACACCACTTTGAACAGTTACATTCTCACTGTATTGATTCTGCCCGTGACGCAATGCAGCTGGGTGCATTGAATTCATAGTATTATCTGAACCAATGGAGCCAGAGCATCTTGCCTGATATGTTGATAGATCTACACTTTCTACTGGTATTCTGTTATGAAAATTTTCAACACTGTTATATTCTGCAGCTACTTGTTCATTACAGTCTTGTTTTATAGCAGTTGATGGATGTTCAACCTGATCCTCACCTTTAATGCATGATTCTTTAATATACTGCTGCTGAACTGGATAGTAATCTGCTCTTTGATTTACATTATCAGGTGTACCATAAATACCAACTTTGTTTTCATCGTTTAAATGTTTGTAGAAAATAGTAGCAGGCAAGTTCCTCTGATCACTTCTATCAATTTGTGTTCTATACAGTGTACTTCTTGACAAGTTGACTTGGTGATGCAAGTTCTCGGGGATGTAGAGGGTGTCCAGCGGCGGCGGGCCACTGGTTGTCGCGGCGGGAGCAGCCGGCGCGGCAGCGGGCGGCGGGTCGGGGCCCGCGGCGCCGTGCTCTAGCTGGCGCGGGTCCGCCACGTACACCACCACGCGCGGAGTGCCCGGCACGCCCGCTCGCGACGCGCCCACACTCGCGGGCTTGCCTGACATTGCGCACAAACATCACACGCCGCGTAACTTGGCTCCTCACTAGCTGAACGCGCCGTGACGCGATCTACTGACGTGACTCCACCTGGCATCGCTTGTGACCAGCCTAGTATCATCGCTCGGTGCCCTGCTTCTCAACTGGGGTCCTTGGACCATCATAGGCTGTTAGTTTTTATGCCAGACTCATCAATCTTGTTTAATTGTTTTATGACCGACTAATAAGTTTATGGCGGAGCCCCTTTGGGCCCCATTGTAAGCTTACGGCTCCTCAATAAAACAGGTAGATAATACTTTGACTACTGTTATGGTATGTCATTCATTGGTACACATATTGTTTCACTTTAGGATGCTAAAAGGTCACAGAATTTTATGTGTTCGTTTCATCTTTACAAACACATCTGACACTTTTACACATACAAATTCTCAAATTGTTCCAATTATTCAGCTTTCACAAACAGACCTAATAACTCACAATCAAAATCCGATGCTAACAAAGTGAAACACTGCAAATACGAATGAAAGAAAAGACTTGCACACAAACGATACGACACGATAGATACACAGACATGAAATCACAATTCACAACTCACTTCTTTCTTTCTTATCTCGTATTAGGTTACCATTGGAGAAAAAAGGACGCAACATAACAGCTTATATTAACAACACTGACATCTATTTTGAAAAAAGAAACCACTTCTTGAACTGCTTTACCGACATGAGTACGATGATATTCTCGATATCAATACAGATTACACGTCTTGATTACAGGTCATTATAAAAGTAGTAAAGAAATAATTTATTGAATGCCAGGGTAGAATGTTAAAGTAAATAGTCGTCTAGATACGGATATTACTTAAAACTCCTTTTTTTAATGTAACATATTCTGTCAGCCTATGATCAAATAATGGCAATATAATAACCACTAAAACTCAAAATTTGTGAAAATTCTTTGTTCAGCACAAGTAGATTACTCATTCTTCTGCATTTCAAAATTTTACGCTTTCAGTCGTCTTTTCCTGACAGTAAATTTGTTCACTTCTTAGATGATTGAAACAATTTTTAACCCTTCTCTCAGGCTCTCACAGTTTGACCCAGAATAATATGTTCTGTGGGTTGACCGACTGGCCCTCGCCTAGAGTATTAGTGTTCTGTGGACTGGCCGCTGACGTCCGTCTGATATTAGTGATATCCTATCTGTTCTGTCTCTGTGATTTCTGTCAAATATCAATGCAATGTGAGCATGGTGTTTGGTGTATATTTTTTCTTCAGTTAACCTACATTTTGAGTTATTTAGTTGCTGTAGTACTATAATATAGTAATCATGAAACGAAAATCTTCTACATTACAAGAAGACGAGGCCAGGTAACTAGTGTTTATAAAAGTTATCTTGTTAATCTTAACCTAGAGTCCAAGACCGCTGCACCGCTGTTAAGTCCCGTATTTAAATTAAACTATCCCCAAACTCAGTTTTGTAATTTAGTCGTACTTAGATATAGTGCCGCAAACAAAAAAACGTTTATTAGATAGATATTACATTCCTAAAAGGTTTGTTTTGTTTGTTTAGTTACTTCTTTATGAATATTAGCAATTTGATGTTTCAGAGTTTCACAGCTGCTGTTTAATAAATCTCAGAAACTTGTGGATAGTTTAAATCCAAAATCCGATGACAAACAAGAACTTGATCTGACACCAGCATGGGTTGATGAAGATGATGAAAACTTTAGTGCCAAAACAAGTGCTAAAACAAAGAGTGCAAGTTTGTACAAAGACAAACTAAAGCAGAAGTATGAGACTTTAATGGGCACCCCTAGCTGGGCTAAACTCAATGATAAAAGGAAAGAGGAAGATGATGAGGATGAAATTTTAAGAACTGTAGGCCACTTACATTCTAAGAAATCAAACTCTCTTCCAAAGGACTACATAGAGCTGAAACTCATGCCAAAGATGGTTGCTACTGGTAATTGTAAGCCAGGTATAGTAGCCTGTGTTGAGTTCCATCCTAAAATAAGTGCTGCTGTTGTTGCTGGACATACTGGTGTTGTATCACTGTTCTCTGTTGGCGGAGATGAAAATACACAATTGCACAGATTTAGATTGAAGCAGTGGAAAATAAATGCTGTTCAATTCACTCCTGATGGCACCGAAGCCATGATAACTTCTAAAACTAACCATGCTTTTTGTATATACAACCTTGTGAAGGCTGATTACAATTTGTATCAATTACCACAGGTAGTAAAAAAACCACTATTTTTAAAGATATCTAGTGATGGTAAATATATTGTAACTTCTGATGGTTTTGAAGAAGTATTCTTGATATGTACTGCTTCTAAGGAATTGCTGAGATGTTTGAAGCATAATTCAAGTGTGATATCTGCGACATTTAGTCATGATAGTACTCAACTGTACTGCTATAGTACAGAAGGAGAAATAACAATATGGGATCTATCAACATACCGGCCTTTGAGAAAGTTTTTTGATCATGGCTGTGTGAAAGGTTCATGTCTGACCACAAGCCCTTGTGGAAAGCTCTTGGCTGCTGGAAGCGCAGAAGGCATTGTTAACATTTACCAAACAGAGAACCTCACTATCAATGAACCAACACCTCTGAAGGTCATTTCAAATTTATCTACTGGAATAACTAATCTTAAATTTAATGCTACAACAGAAATTCTCTCTGTTGCTTCAAGGTATTATCCAAATGCAGTTAAACTAGTACACATTCCTTCTTACCATATATATGCAAATTTCCCCAACCCCAAGTTCAATCTTCATAATGTGAATGTAGTGAATTTTTCACCTAACAGTGGGTACATGGCACTTAGCAACAACACAGGAAGTGTATATCTGTATAGACTTAAGTATTATAAGAATTATTAATAAATGTTTAATGTTGGTAGTTGTTCATTGTTTTATTAAATATTAAAAAGGAACTATTGTGTGAAACTGAGATGATATCAAGATAGGGAATAAATTAACTAAAAACACCTAGATTTCTAGAAAGTATATGTTTAATTTAATATTTTTATGTAGGTAATTTGCAGATATTTAATTTCCTTTTCATCTCTAAAGTGTCTATATTTTATTATGGAACAAGGAATCCCATTTCAGTTTCAAAGAATTTTATGTCCCGAAGACCAGCATCACTAAGAGCTCTGGTCACGAACGAAAGATGAGGCTTGGCGGTTGGGGCCACAGATTAAAAGACTAGTAATAAGTGGGGCTGGGGAGCTTTCGCGCAGGCCAGTGTTGCCATATTGTAGGGACTAAAATCTGTACATCCGGATTAAAAAATCCGTACAAATTCCGTATGTGCAATAAATCTGAAACTCCGTACGAAATCCGTACAAAACGAAACTAAAATTAAAAGCAGAAATTATTTATACATGTCTTTATTCATTTTTTTTATCATAATATCGTCAACATTTAAATCAAAACATGGTGTATTTCCTAACAATTGTTTCGTATGAAGGAGTCCTTCGATTGTCTCTGTTGAGAGTTGATTTCTTTGCTTGGTTTTCATTAAATTAATAGCAGAGAAAATTCGTTCAACTGCTGCGCTTGAATGGGGCAAACACATCAATTCCGAAACAAATTTACCTAAAGTCGGGTACAACACGTTCTCATCCGCTGGATTGGTGGCTGTTATGATTTTTTTCCAGTAATCTTCCAAATCCATCGAATTTGTTGAGTGCAGGGATGTGTTATTTCTTAAGTTTCTCCATTCTGTATCTAATGCCTGTATATCTTCGTTATTTAATAAACTTGGAAACAAAAGAGTTGTCTCAACTAAAGATGATATTTTACGAGATTGGACGACATCCGGGTCTAGAAATTCTAGTTTTATGGCAACTTGGTCATCAAATTTGTAGCGAGTTTTAATTTGCTTTGCTCCTTCGATGTAAAATTCAAGACAGCGCAGCTTAAACTCTTTAATATCGTTAGCAGTTATCCTCGTATTTGTTGCGAATGAAATTGCTACTTTTGCGCCAAGGTAAATTTCGTCTATGGGCTTAAAATTTCTTGAATTGATGAAATCAACACTTTGCAAGTCAGTACAAGATAAGTATGAGTCATCTATGAAGCAGTCCAAAAGATTTCTGTATGATTTGCGAATATTATCATGTAGTTTGTGAATCTGGGGGCGTTCAGATTGCATCATTTTGTTTAAATCATTAAAAATCTCAAGGGAAAACTCTAAAAACTCTAAATAGAGTTTGTTAAACGGGTTTCGTAACATACGCAATATGTTATCTGCTGCCCTCAATTTTTCCGCAAACGCAGCATCAGTAAAGAACAAAATTAGTGCATTATACTGCTCCAACAGTCGTGAAACTGCAACACGAAGTGATAGCCATCTTGTTTGGCACGGATGTAGCATCTTATGGGGTTTGATGTTTAAAAACTCTTGGAAATCTTTTAAAAGTGCATTTCTTTTCGGGCTGTTATTAATATAGTTATAGACATCTCTGATTAAATCTTCTGGTTCCCTTGGTAATTTCAAACATGCATAGGAGGCACAAAGATGGAATGAGTGGCAGATGCATTTGACTACATACAAATGCGGAATATCTACTTGAAACCTTGTGGATAAAGAGTTAAGATGACCCATCATGACGTTTGCACCATCTGCGGCAAACCCGATCATGTTTTCTTTGTAAGAAATACCATTATCGTTGAAAAACAATATTATGTGTTCATAGAGTGTTTGAGCTGTAGCATCTTGAAGCGGGATAAGACCCAAAAATGAGTCGACAACTTTGTTATCTTTGTATATCCTTGCTACCATACAAAGGTGTTTGATGCATCCCCTGTCAGTACTTTCATCAACAATTAGGGAGAACTTATTTTTTTGGCAATGTTCAACAACAATATTTTTTCCGGTTTTTCCAGTAACTGACTTAAGTATAGCTGTGGTTTTAGTCCTACCACAGGTTATGCCCTTTGCAATTTGCGAGTCAGTACATATGTTTTTTATTAACTGTGGCAGATGATCCATCAAATTCATTGCCAAATTATGCTCGGCAACAAAAGCAGAAAGTAAGATCTCACCTTTCTTTGTACTGTCACAGGTTTTAGGCAAAAAGTCTACAAGCGATCTTTGGCTGCTGCTAGGAACGGAGTTTTGATGTTTGATGGATTTCATATGTTTATAAAGATCTTTTTTGCCACCACATCCTACAGAAAGATCCGTCAAGCAGTATTTACAAAATGCATAATATTCACCTTTCTTACTACGAGTGACCCAGGTCTTAAACCCAGGCGTTTCGTCAAACCAATCTTCGTTAAAACGTTGCATTCTACGTGCTTTTTTTGTATCTCCACTCATATTGAGTTCACAAAAACGTCACAAGTCCTCGTCAAGTCTACGTTAAAAGTCTAAAAAGCAAACAATGTGTATTATTGCGCAACTGAGCAATGAAATATGAATTAAATATTTATTGTTTAATGTTTCTTTGTCAGTCATAGATGAGACGTGAAATGAAACGGTGATTCCCCGTCATAGACAACGTACGTTCTCTATTTTGAATACAGGTCTTTTGGGGATAAATCGAAACGATAAATCGAAGCATCAATGTTTTAGTGGATGCAGTGTGTTGCATTTTGAAAAGAGTACGTAATTACGTATTATTGAAAATCCGAACATATATCCGTACGCAATTTTTATCCGTACGCAATACCCCAAATTCCGTACGTGTACGGACAAATCCGTACATATGGCAACACTGGCGCAGGCTCACTCTTCCCGCGCCTTTTTTGCCACCCGATGACGTCCGGACTACTCCGAACCAGTGCCCCCTACTCCCTAGAACCTCATTCCGCAAAAGAGACATTTACATCGCTACTGCGCAACAGCGCAAGCGCAAGTCATGCCACGTGATGTATCAAGTCCTCCTGACCCCTTGTCCCCTAGTATTATTGTTCTGTGGTCATCTCTCATCTTTCATTCTTTCGTGACACGTGTGGCGAGAACATTATTAAGACAAAATACTTAAAAATAAATGAAGTAGCTGCGGGTGGAACTGTTTTTTTTAATATTGTTTTTGCTTATTGCTATCTGCAGTCTGAGGGATGTTGCGAATATTCGCATCCGCATCCTCAAAGAGTAGGTATTAGTGTTCTGTAATCCACAATTACGGAGCTTGCGCTTCGATTTGGACATAGGTTTATAATATTATGTCATTCAATTCATTTCAATTTTGTTGATTAAGGCTCCGTCGGGGTTTCGACGATTCTGCCCACAGAACATTAAAATTTATACGCTAGGGAGATGATCACATGAGTGTAGGGAGGGATCTCATGATTCTGCCAATGTCAGCAGTCAGGGTCAGGCAAAGAGTATAATAATAATGTGGGAGGGGTCAGGTTTATGTTGGATCGTCCTTAGTGTCAGTGGAGCAGCGGACAGATGCTAGATCTTAAACATGAAACATATCATATTTAAGATGCTAGTCTTCAAATATCCGCATCCACAGCAGTGGATGTGAAAAATATTCATCCGCAACATCCCTGCAGTTTTCAAAGTACTTAGCACAGGTACTGGGACGATAGCTGATCGCTCATATAGGTGGGCCATGCGTTCCGCTTTTTCTTAGCCGAATGCAATTGTTTTTATAAAAGACCACGATGCTAAATGGGGATTGTCATTGACACAAGTTGATCAGTTGATTGATCACATTTATCAGCATCGTAAGCATTGTACGAAATTCGGCGCGTTCTGTGCGGCAGCCGGCTAACATGCACCGAATTTCATACAAACAGATCAAAAAAGCAGGCGTGCAGTGCGCGTGTTTGCGATTACCTGGCTTAAAGTAAGTGATGTTCTGGATATCGGTAAATCAATAGCCGTATCCGCATATATCCGAGGGACGACAAAGATCCGTATTGGATAATTTGCACGTAGATCTTTTAACTTATTAATTTTCAATTGATCGAATGAAATGCTATAGAGGTAGAATTAAAAACCTATCTTCACAAAGTATTTTGTTCTTTCAATCAAAGATTTATATGTATTTTACCATACCATAATAGTACAGGACTCAAAGTTACGGAATCAACTAAATAACATTGAATACCCGAGAAATTTAAGTCGAAACACGTCTTGCCTGTCGTTGCGGCCGCGGCAGGCAGGCTTGACGTTAACAATCGTTTGAGGGTCTCCTGCGCAGACACCGATTGAACAAGATAAGAAAATAAAGATCCGTATCCGCGGATTTTTACAGCAACTATCCGGATTCGTATCCGCGGGAATAATTTATAATGATCCTGCACATCACTACATTTTAGTCATAGAACATCAAAGAAGCTATGATTAAAATAATGTACCAGTACCTACCAGTGTTTAATTAATACCAGCCTATTGAGCCTATCTATACCTATTTTTGTCTATGGGTGTGCGCGTTTGTCTCATAATTTTGTTTGTGTGAATGACCTTTTCATTCCATGACATTTTCCATACATTTGTAGCATAGCAGTTTCACCATCTCTTTTCACTTATGCAAAAATTGATAGGTTGCTCTCGCTTTTATTTCAAACAGAAACTGGAAACCACTGGAAACTTTCGACAGTCGACTCTGTGTCAGATTCTCATTTTTTCAATCGCATTGTTTTTATTATGCTCTATGAGAGAAGTAAATTTTTTTGTTTCTAATTCCGAATAATTGCCGATTCAGAAAAGCTAAAATAAGTAATTTAGTATTGTTATTTTAGCTTCCAAAGTTTATAATTATTAACTCTAAAGTTCGTCTAAAACAAATTGAGTAATATTTCAAAATGGTTGGGCTTGATACCGACATGAACCGGGATGACGAATGTGACAATATTGGTTTGGGTTGCGCCTTGGAGCACTTTTCGGAGGTGGAAGATGTGTTGAACATGATCGACAATGTGAAAAACATTTATAACACACCATCATTAGAAGCAGAATATGATAAACTCTACGGAATTCTGAAGCAATATTATGAACAACCACACTTGCTCGATCCCCATTTGGATAAAATGTTGTCGAAGTTTCTGAGCCTGATCAAAGATAAAGAATCACCACTTGAATTAAAACATGCTACTTTTAATTACATGTATCAAATAATTAGAGTAAGAGGCTACAAGATCGTCATTAGGCATCTTCCTCATGAGGTAATTTCATGTCTAAATATTGAATGTATTTATTAGCATTTATGTTCTTATTTCTAGGGGGAACCGCAAAATACTTGCTATCTAATGTTGAATGATATAGCTCTGAAAATAAATTGTATCATATCAAGTTATTTTACATTATAACTGGTTGGTGAGTGTGTGGGTGTAGGCAAAATCTCAACAACCTTGTAGAATTTTCAAAATATGGTCAAGAAATTATTGTAACCATGTTTTATAGCTCAATTATGTATTAATATGTCTTGTGAATAATAAAATTGCTGTCCTATTTCAAAGTGTTAAATAGGTTACAGATCTGCTGACGGTGCTAACATTCCTGGAGGCCCAAGATCCAAATGATAAGGAAACATGGAGGAGCAGATTTGTACTGCTGTTGTGGCTCTCTATTGTAGTTATCATTCCTTTCCACATGAGTAGACTTGATGGTTTTGCACCGGGCCAATCAGGTAATAATTTAGTGTTTCATTTTGTATTCTACTATTTAAAAATAAGTCGGGTTTTCCTTCCTGACGCTATAACTCCAGAACGCATGAACCGATTACCACGGTTTTGCATTCGTTGGAAAGGTCTCGGGCTCCGTGAGGTTTATAGTAAAGAAAATTCTCAATTACATAAAAAAAACTTTAGACCGCAGGCAGAGCTGCGGGAAACAGCTAGTATTTTATATAATTCATCATGGATGTGTCTGATAAACATAATTGTAATAAAAAGAAGAGGGTTTATATTTAAGTGAATCTTTAGATTCATAATAATAAGTTTTTTTTATTCTGCCTAGTACATTGTTTTTTGCAATAGCTATTTTACACTACACTTGTGCAATTAATGCAAACCTGTTTTATATAAACAAATAAATATTAATTTTTCGTTATTTTGTTTCAGATGCTGATGGAGCGAAAAAGTTGACAGTCATGGAAAGAATTTTCAACATTTGTAAAACATATGCTTTGAGCAGAGACTCATGTGCTGAGGCGAGTGCTTACTTAGCATCAAAGTTTCTGATAAGGTAATACAAACCTTATCTTGTGAGATATTAAGGTTTCATATATAAATCTTTTCGTTGAGTTTACCTTATTAATCTTTCTCTTATAGTTATTTGAAATACTTTAAGTATAAGTTAGTTACTGAATAAATAAATAGATGCTAATTAAACTGTAACTGCAGTAATTATATATTACTGCAAGGCTTTTGTATATGTATACTTTCTCATTATTGTCATTTATAAAGCTGAGGCTTCTCTAATTTTAAATTAACATTTCAAAGTTGTGAATCAGTGTGTTGATTAGTGCCTGTTCATGGCATGAATTGTGCCCTATATGGCAAAGAGCTAGTTACTAAGAGCAAGTATTGCTTCCAGATCTGATGTGAAAGAACTATACATGAGTGCTTTCTTTGACTGGGCTTGTGATCTACATTCCAATTTGAAAGAAGAAGAAACTATCCATTATGGTGTATTAGCAGCAGTTGCGGCAGTCTTAAAGCATGGGAAAAGGGATGACCTTTTGCCGTTGGCTCCCAAGTTGCTAGAGTGGGTGACTAAACAGAACTACCAGAACCATTCAGCTATGTTGGTCAGGAAATATGGAGTTAAGATTGTGCAAAGAATAGGTAAATATATTGTAACATAAAAATCCGGTTTTCATGTATTTGTCATAATACTTTTTACCTAATTGATAGGTGAACAAGAAAATTAATAATCTGAATTAATAGTACTTCCTATTTTCTTATGTGCCACCTAATTTATTTTTAAAAGACAATTCTATCACATTTGAGTGTATGGCGCAGACTTATTGTCATCGCTCGCGCAACGCTGTGCTGCAAATTTATTGTGCGAAAACAGTAAGATCGTATTGCAAGGTCGCGCGTCCTCAATAGAACGCATTCAGTAGATCGCATAGGATGTTTAAATGCACGGTCGCGCGATCATTTTCGTCGGACGCACGCTAACGGACGAGCGATGGCGAAAGGACAGCGCGGGCATACCATTCGGCCTATGTATCTTGGCGATCCTAAAAAGCGATACAAGATTTTGTCATCTCTTTCTCACCCACCTTTTATGTGTAGTTGCATAGCACGCAAACTTCGTTCATCTTTTCATACTCGCCAAGATTCGTCGGCCGTATTGTACGTAGATGAAACTTTACTGTCAGAAATTCTGTTTCCACATAACACCATGAAATGACATAGCATGAGACTTAGCAGCTGCTAAATTAAATGTCACATTATTTTTTAAAGGTTTGACATTCCTTCGCCCACGCGTGGTGTCGTGGCGTTACACTCGCGGATCTCGCTCTCTAGCTGTGACCTTAGGAGGGGTTGCCGCAGCCGGTGATACGGAACCTACCGCTGCAGCACCGCAAGATGATGATGATCACGACATTCCTCAAGAGGTATGCTGCAGTTGACTAACTAAGGCCTTTCTGTATCTTTATTTATTTTGTTGCTTATGGTGAAAATATACAACTGCCACTGTAAGTAGACACTGGTTCCATAGAAAATACCTACTGGTATTTAATGAGGTAACCTGATTAAGCTCTATAACTTTTGAATTTGCGATCCATGCCTTTCCATACCATCTGCTAACATCAATTTCTCCATAATCAATTCCTTCATACTAGTAATCTGTAATTGATTGCGTTTAAATACTCAAAAAATGACAGCGCGAGAATGAGCATTACGACAGTCAACATGCAAATTGAAGTGCTACTGCACTAAGACTCCGACCGTACATGATGAGCAATCTGTTTCCTTACAAAAAATTGCCATTCTACACCTAGTTGTTATATATTTTAGGTGGAAGATGTAGTGGAGCTTCTGTTATGTTCTCTACGTGATGACGACACTGTAGTGCGATGGTCGGCTGCTAAGGGCGTCGGTCGTATCGGTGCTCGCCTTCCCGCGCTGGCCGCGGCCGATGTCTGTGACAGCGTGCTGTCATTGTTTGCGGAGAATGAGCGGGAAACGGCGTGGCACGGTGGCTGTATGGCCTTAGCTGAACTTGGTATGTATTTTTATTTATGATTCAGGGAGTCTGACTTGTTTTTTTGTTATTTTTTAATGGCACTGATGTGTAGAATAAATCCAAATTGACAAAGGTCTTTTACTGACGGGGCATCGTATGATCGACCAGTTTGATTATTATTGTTGCCGAGATCGACTGTGCTACAACATGGTAAAAACCCGTTTTTACCATGGTAAAAACGGGTTTTTACCATGCTCATTACGGCCCAAGCTCACACGTTAACTATGTGTTGCGGGTGGGAGTGAGCACATAGTCACAGGTTGACGGCCCACATATCAAACTTCACCTTGATCCACATATACGTCGCAGTCTCTCGCAGCAACACCACACGGGTAGGCTTAGCGTTCACACCCCTGCGGTACAAAGGGGTCTGGCCCCTGGCCTCAGCCAGGAGTGATAAGTTTTGAAGCTAGCGCCCCCCCTAAGGGGCGGTAGATAGCAGTGAAGCAGCGCTTATATCCTACTGTGTGGTGGGCAGCTCGTCGCGGGCTGCTGTCCCCGCGGCAGGTGCGCGGCGGCGTGGCGGGCGCGGCGCGGGCGCTGCGGCGCGACGAGCCGCGCGCGGCGGCGGGCGGCGGGGGCGGGCGCGCGGCGCGGGACGCGGCCTGCCACGCGGCCTGGGCCTTCGCCAGGGCCTACGACGCCGCCGCGCTCGCGCCCTACGCCACGCAGCTCGCTAACGCGCTCATCACCACTGCTTGCTTCGATCGAGAGGTACTTACACCACTTATTATACGGAATGGATTATTTAATACCACCTCTGAGTATGCAGTGCTTTTTCTTAATTTTCTGACATTATACGGTTACATTTCACGGGTTTCCTTCAATTTAATTTTAAATATATGTGAGCTCATGATTGTATGGTAATAAAATAGGTATGCAAGTAATATAATTTAAAGCTTAGATATAATATAACAATATAATATAACAATATAATATAACTACGTCACAAGTTTTGCTTCTCTTTGTAAAATTGTGTAGATATGTAAAGTTTTAAATGTATTTGATGAAAATGGAAATCTATCCCCTTACGGTGTTGAATTTTTTACAAATGTTAATGTTATTTCTTTAAAGTACATTCTGTTTACATTAAAATCCACAAACCTTTTCTATTCTAGATAAATTGTCGCCGAGCTGCCTCCGCCGCTTATCAAGAGAACGTCGGCAGACATGGCTTGTTCCCACACGGTATCGACATACTAACCACTGCAGACTTCCAGTCTGTTGGGCCCAGGAACAATGCGTACCTCGTCATCGCGCCCCAAGTAGCAGCTTACCCGGAGTATACTCAACCACTCATCGACCATCTCGTGGATTTGAAAGTCGAACACTGGGACTGCGCCATTCGTGAAATTGCTGCCAAGGCTCTCAACAAGTTGACTGACAAGGTTGGTAATGGTAGGGGAGGCCACGATGCTAAATGGGGATTTACTCGAGCGTCATAGAGACTTATTAGGTTGCAAAGCTTAGATGATAAGAAGAAAAAAATGTTATATAATAATACCTTTTCATCAGTGGGGGAAGCGGCTATAAATTTTTAAGTCAGATATTGATAGCATCAATGTCCTACGTATTTTTAATAATGTACGTATGTTAATCAAACTGATGATCATTTGCATGATGCGGGTGGTTGTACGTAAGGGTCAAAAATGAAAAAAAAAAAAAATTAATCGAGCGCGTCAGGTTTTCTAAGGGGGTGTTAAGTGCACCAAAAAAAAAGCTCTCATTCAATAATCTGACGATTTTGATCTGACGCAAACTCGCGGCCATTATTTTAATGTGCAAAAAAAATTCGCCATTTTGAAATACTCAAGCGCGTCAGATTAAGATATATATGGTTCATCTTTATGTTCTAGACGTGCTGTTTCATAATCTGACGATTATCTAAAGGGATTCGCCTAATCTGACAAAAAGAAATTTTTGTTTGACTATTTTTTAAATTATTGAACTAATTAATTGAAAAGCTCAGGAAATAGCATGCAAATAAATAAGTTTATGTTTTTTAAGTAGAATACTTGTATTTATAAGAAAATAATTAAAAAAAATGCCCAAAAAAAATATATTTTTTTATGTGTGTGATCTGTGATGGCGTCGTGGCCATGAAGGTATAGATGAAAATGGAGGCCACTGTCGGAACAACGGTTTGAGTCAAATACCTACGTTTCTCTATCTCACTCTCTGGTGTCTGATCTCTCTTTTTAAATACATATGTCAAGTAAATCCTGTCAATTCCTGTCATTAGGGCGGTTGTTTACTTTCGATTCAGAGCTTCGTTTGAAATTTTTGCCTGTAATTATTGTTATAATTAAAGAAATGGTGCAAACTTGTGTAGTGCGGGGTTGCGGTAGTACGTGGTGTCCAGGAGGTGATATACGATTTGACGCGTAAGTGTTTAAAACGTGATTTCTAACATTGAATTATTGTAAAGATATTTCTTTGTATTTTCAATTAATTACTTCATAAAAGGCTTAATCAATGTTTTCAACATACTGGTAAATGACTATACTAATAACCATGAAAAGATCCAATAGTTTTACATCGAATTTCATGGATTTTTTGCAATTTTATCTTTTACGTTCATAAGAAATCATTTTGAAGTAGTGTAACCATATTGCGGAAATATTTGGGACTTTCTGTAGGACCTTAACTAATTATGCATGTTTATTAGTCATTTTATACCCATAAGAGGGACGAATTTCTATTGTTACATATTTAATTTATATTTCCAAATAGACAAAATGCAATATTTTGTAAATTATATTATAATTTTCAGATAGCAAGTTCATTACATGAACAGTCTATGGTGCAAATTGCTGAGAACCTCAAGCGGCGGAAGTACAACAACCTAGTTGGAAGTTATACTTTCGAGAAGTTTGGGGTTGAAACATTGGGACCGTGGGGTCCAAGTGCTCACATTCTTTTCAAAGATTTATCGAAGCGTCTTGTTGACACCTCATGTGACCCAAAGGCTGGTTTTTACCTTGGTCAGCGGTTAAGTTCATAAATAAATAAATAATTTGGAAAGTGTTTTTGTTTCTTTTTTGAAGTTTTTAATAATATACCGTTCCTATTATAGTCCCGAATGATATATGTATACAAGGTTAGTCAGAAAGGGGGTACTAATGCGAAAGGGTGTTAAAGTACACATTATAATGAATAACTTTTGTTCTACAACTTTGTTTTCCCAAAAGTGAATAGTTTAAGAGAAACAGTAGTTAAAAAATCTAAAAAAAAATCTCTAATATCTACTCAAGTATAGGGATCACATGTGTTTACATTTTAGGTCATATTTGGGGTCATGAATTAGAAGCACCATTTTCTGAATTTGGAACTAAAGCAGGATAAAAGATAAAGATATTTATTTTCAAATATGGGTCTTAGAAATAAGCAGGTAGATATATTTATATTAACCACTAAATGGAAGCAACTACCAAACGTGATGTCCTGGGGATAATAAAATGAAGGTTACCCTACTTAGAAAGAGAGGGTGGGACACCAGTGAGCGAGATAGCGATACCATCATTTGAGCTTCAAGTAGGTATTCGAAGTGCGGTCTCCATTTTCATCTATACCTTCATGGTCGTGGCAATAAAATCCAGAGTGGGGACGGAGTGAGAGAGTAATAGATAGAGAAAAAGTGAGAGAGGAGTAGAAACGCGGAGGGAAATATAGGCATCACCCAGCTGCACGCATTAAACTTTATCGACGATTTTTTATTATTTCGGCTTGCGGAAATCGTCAGATTATATATTTTTCGTTATCCTTAAATTATATTCTTCAAAATAAAAAAAAATTGGCTACGCTCGAGAATATCGAGATGACGTTTTTTTTTTACAACTTTGCTGCCCTCCCCTTTCTTTACGTCACTCTCAAATTGTCAGATTAGTGGAATATACACTTTTTATCATGCAATTAACTCACCCTACCTTAATCTGACGCGCTCGACAATTTCTAATGATCAATTTTTTTTACTAATCTGATCCTTTATCCTTCACGGGCGGCCTTATATATGGGGCTCATATTTGGTGGAGGTACTTAAGCGGATACAAGGTATCGCCCTGTATATTAATCTGCCGCGCTTTAGTAAATCCCGAAATCCCCTCTTGGGCTCCCCTACTATAATATAAAAAATGCAATGGAAAATACCTGCAATATAAACATAATAATCTCAGCGTCGCCCTCTTTTAAGTGCCAATGAGGTTTTATCTATTAAAGAAATAACTGGCTGCTTAGTAAAATGATAAATAAAAAATATTTGAAAAAGGAATGACAGTTTGCTGTCATTTCGTATCATATCCATGTGCGATTTAGGTTAGGTAGGTTAACGTTAGTTACCTTTTTTATATTTTTTATGATAATTAGCTTTATTTAGGTATTTATGTTTTATTTAAACTACCGAAACCGGGTCTACTGTAAATTCCTGTTATATTATTATTTTGACTACGCGGGAGTGCAAGGATGTCGGAAGTGAGTTGTGTGACATCTTAAAGTACCTACCGTATCTTTTAGTATCTGATTTTAATACTTAAAAAAATGCCCGTGGGCATTTCTACGATAAGATCGTACGTATCTTTGTATTGTTATGTTTTCAAAAAACCTAATCACCATGCTAGTATAATCTATGGGCTGGTATAAATCTAAATATTTTTTTTACGTTCTTTTTATCAGATACCTGAGTATGTTGCGACGACAGTACTTCCGAAACTGGTGAAAAAGACTGAGTCAATCGACCTGAATGTTCGACATGGAGCAATCCTAGCTATCGGAGAATCTATTTACGCTTTGTCGCGGTCAAAACTGCCAAACGGTTAGTAAATGGGAAGAACTTTATTTCTCTCAAAATTTCTGGATCTAATTGATGATATTGACGTCTTACATAAAAGTCTGATACCTTTATTATTGAAATTTCAATAAAAGATTTATAACTACTTTTAATGTGATTTTAATGCCACGTACGAACAAAAATTTCAACATAATTATATCTACTACTACTACTACTACTACTGAAATAAACACAAGTAATTAATAAAAAAAAGAGAACAATTTTTAACCTCAGGCAGGATGAATCGGCGACTAGTGTCAGGATCACCAGTTGTCGCAGGTTCGAATTCTACCTGTCCTTGACGTATTCTTTTTGTATTTAATACGAAATATGCGCTACTCAAACTGTTTCTATATCTTTTTAATCAGTTTACAACAACATAATTTTCAGGCAAGGCCGCCGACTCTTTGATCTCGGAGGAAGTGTCGATAGCGGTCCGGACGCTAGTGAGCTCGCTGCGGTCGCGGCAGCAGTTCCGCGGTCTGGGCGGCGAGCTCATGCGGCAGGCGTGCTGCCACTGCATCGCCTCGCTCTCTCTGGCTGGTGCGCCGTATCACGGACACGCCATTATTGGTAAGTGCTATAGGACATAATATACAAACTGATGTTGTTATGGTGTTACTTCTAAAATAATTAGCTAAGTCTGCGGAGCACCCATTATGGATGTTGTAAAACCAGATTAGTTCTAGGGCTAACATGGCTTTACAAACAGGTTTACCAACTTTGTCCCATAACGAAAAAATATTAAAATGTTTATAATATGGCTGTCTACTTTTCTATCTGTCAATTTTGTTCTTATGGTTATCTGCATTGATATTTGGCATTGGTATTTTAGATACTCGCTGTATAGAAGTAGCTGCTGTACTGGTCTTTTAGTTGAAAGTAAATATCTTTGTTGTTGACAGATGATTGGCTAAGCTTGATTGAAGAATGTCTTTCACATGAAGTTCAAATAATCCGAGAGAAGGCAATCCACGCGCTGCCTTTAGTGTTTGATCAGTATTTACGCGATGACAACATGAAGTACGGTGACGTCACAGTTAAGGAGAAGCGTAAGCAGCTGATCGAGAAGTACTGCAGTCAGTTGAGCAATACTGGTGTCAATGGTCTGGTCTTGAGGATGGGGTATGCTAGAGCTGTTGGTAAGTTTATACCTTCAATTGTTATTTTTGTACTTGTTGAATGAAGACCAAAGAAGAATTTCTAAGGCTGGTACAATCTGTCGATTACCGGTGACCGACAGACTAGAAATTAATGTTAGAACTTGTGTGGGCTCTTCCGTTTTCTCATGTTTATTTTATAAATGCCTTGTGTAAGTATCTAGTGACGTTATGATTGAGCTGATAAGCATTTGTTACACAGATCAAAGATGTTTTGTTATCTGTTCATGTTACTTTTTAGGTAAATAAGCAGTTATACCATAAAAATACCGGCTTATAAATGTCCCAGTATGGTACACGCCTCTTCTCATTTAAATTAGAAACAATTATTTATTACTACGCTTGCACATTAGGGTTGGCGATAAATATCTAATTGAAATTTATTCGTTACAGGATCCCTTCCAAAATCTGTGCTAACTGAACACTTACCGATCGTGATTCAAGCTTTAATCGAGTGCACTAAGCTCGCTGAAGGCACTCAGAAATGGGCCGAAGCTCGTCGCGATGCCGTCGTTGGTCTTACAGACGTTTGTCAGACACAGGGCATTGTGAATGGTGTGGAAAAATACGTGGGAGAGATTGTTGCTGCGTTACTGGACTGTCTGTCTGAATATACAATTGATATGAGAGGCGATATCGGCGCTTGGGTGAGGGAGGCCAGTATGTCAGGTTAGTTGCTTAACAGTATATGGTTTTAAGTAAGCTTTCTAGCACTGCATTATCAGTATTTTTGTTAATCCCTCGTGCTAAGCTGAATGTTTGTACAAGAACATGAACCCGACGTGAACTCAGTTCGGGTTCACAAATCATGACAAAAATATTACAATAACGAAAAGACCACCAATTAATATTTGTATGAAATCAAACCCATTTTACGAGCAATTAAATGGTCTTGGCATTAAAGCTCTTTTCGTGTTTTCTAACTTCTACCAAAATGTTCTTACAGGTCTCTTGTCTATCAGCCGTCAATGTGCGATTGAAGCGCCTCATCTGAACTCGCCACAAGTGATCAGGGAAATTATGTGCGGAGTCGCTCAGCAAGCTGTCGAGAAAATTGACCGAACAAGAGCACATGCCGGCAGGATATTTACTTCGTTGATTTACAAGTAAGCTCATCTAAACTGTTATACTAATTCCGACCTAATTTTGTAACTTCACATACAGCATTTAGAATTTCAACTTAAGAATGTTTCAAACTCTGATCAACCAATCACATGGCCTGGGTACAGTTTGAGAAATTGTTAAGTTGGGATTCTCAATACAGAAACCGGTTCAAAGGATTATATGCACTGTGTGTAGATAAACTCCCCGCCAATTAACTGACTCATATTTAAACAAAGATTTGGTAAATGTACTGTAATGTGTGTAATTTTACTTTTCCCTCAGTGACCCGCCGATATCAAACATACCACACCACGAAGCCTTAAAACGTATATTCCCTTGCGAAGAAGTTGAGTTGAAGCCTCAAGTTAAGGACTTAGACGATAATGACCAGCCCGTGACCAGTGAGAATTCCAACGTGGTGTTATGGCTCTTCCCCGGACATACAATGCCGAGATTTGTACAACTACTCAACTATCCGGACTACAGATACAATGTTATTAAAGGATTGGTGGTCAGTGCTGGAGAATTGACTGAGAGTTTGGTATGTTATTTTAATTTAAATCATAAGTAGTTGCTATTAAAGTTCAATTTTCATTGATGATGATTTTAGGATAAGATGCATGATGTATGAGTTTTATAGAGAGACGGCTTGTGTCCTATTCGTTGCAAGAGAAATTGGCGAAGTTATAACCACTTACCGGCTTTGTACGAAGTTAGCGAAACACTACGCAATAAGACAAGCATTACTTAACATCTCAATCATTTCTGAATCCCTTGAGTAAGCAATTTTATATAAAATGGGCGTTTCTTTTTAGGTTAAACACACAACACAATCTCTCTACGCGTATTTGAATACGCTGCACAGCGATAAAGAAATGCTGACGTCTATTTGTGACACCATCATCCAAGTTTTTGCTGACAATTTACACGTCAAGAGGATTACGGGACCTATATTCAATTTCTTGGATCGGCTTTTAAGTTCAGGTATTATTTGTTTCTTATATAAACTCCTCTTTTCCTTTTTAATTGTAATGGTCGATTCACACCAGGATGAAAGCGGCCGGCAGTGGCGCGACGGATAATTTAATGGAACTTTATCCTCACAGAATAAAGACCACTATCGCTCGACAATTTGAAAAGGTCGCGCGGCCGGTCCTTCCTTTCTTTGTTAACATGGCATTTAAAATTTTTAGGTTCAATTTCGCCTATATTAGACGACCCAGAATCGAAGTTCGCTATGGATATACTGAAATACTTGCAACTGGAACTGCGAGGAGCGAAGAATATTTACAAACTCTTAGATTCGATCAATGTTCTATGTCAATTGATTCAGGTAATAATTACTTATTTTTACGTCATCGCACCTTAATAAAAACCTTAAAAGGTTTTTGTCCCTAGATTTTATACATAAGGTTCAAACCCATGCCAATAATAAGTTAGTTGCGTAAAAACTATTCATGTCTGTATTTTAGATGATTAAAAAAATACGAAGATTTCGTAATGATCTCGACATTTTGGAAAGCGACATCGTTCATTGCTACCATTTTTGACAAGCCCTTATTCCTGAATTTAAAAGCGCTTTTTTTGTTACTTTCTCTTGTTTTGATAGAAGAAAAATACGTGTCTAATATTTCTTTATTACCTAACTGACGAACTAAATCGGTTTTAGTATTTCGTAGCTAGTAACCTTCCCTAACGTAATAACCGTAGCATCACATTGACGGCAAGTGTAATGCGTGCAGGTGGGCGGCGGTGTGTGCGGGCGCGCGCTGGGCCAGCTGGTGATCTACCTGTGCTACGCCGACCGCTACGTGCGGCGCTGCGCCGCCGCCAGGCTCTACGAGGCGCTCACGCTCTACGGCGACGCCTGCGCCGTGCCGCAAGATAACATCGACCAGGTGCGCGACCCTGTACTAGCCCCGGCTTCCGGAAAACCCTAACCTAAATATTAACAACAAATCTCATTTCTTAACAAGTTTATGCGTTGACTAACTAGTCTTAATTCTCGTATCGTCGGGAACTGCGCATTACCTCGCCCCGCACAGCTGGTTCATGAACTCGCCTCATATTCACAACCGCCATTAAATTTGAATCGCACCGTACCAAACTTTCATTACATACTATTAGGATTTATCATACAACAAAAATAAAATTGGTCAATAGCAATACTACTTTTTTAACAGTTTTGGTATATAATATTAACTTGTTCTATTTTTTTTTAATCAGGTACTATCGGTTTTGGCTGATACCGACTGGGAGAAGGAAGTGTCTGAACTGAGGCCCATCAGGAACGAACTTTGTGATCTCCTGAGTATTAAACAACCGGTCATGAAACAAAAGCCGGCGTAAGAAAGCGGACCTGTAACTCTGAACTCTGAATTCAACACTTGTCACAATATAATTGATGACGTATAAGGCGATAATATACACCAACAATTTTTTTTACTTTTACAAATTTTGCAATGTTTTTTGTTGCGTTTTAGACCCAAAATGATCAATCGTGATAAAAAAATTAAGATGCGCCTAAGCTACTTCTAGCTTCTATAGAAATTTTATACTGGTAGAAATGTCATATCAGAAACTGAAACATTTCTACCCATATGGTACATATATTATATACTCAATGTCATCGCTTTTCTTGTATAACCAAGTAAAAAAGGCTTTGCGGTAACGAATACTGCTTAACATAGAACAATAAAGACAACAAATATATTTTTATTGCTAAAGGCTTTATTAAAATGCTAATGTGATAACACGACTCGCTGTAAACTTTGTAATGGAAGTATGAAAGTCATATTTTTTTAAAGCTTATCATTAATGTATGTATGACATTTGACATTATAATGAGGTTTTAACACGTTGTCTGATAATGATTTTAAACACGTTTTGCTAATTTATGATAACTACGGAGATTCACTCAATGTATTTGTTGATCGCGATATGAAATGATGCATTTATGTTACTCAATGTATTCTAATACACTTATCTATTTATTTATACTTGGTTTTATTTACAATTATTTTTAGCCTCAATAGGTTTTTTATTTGAACATTTGGCGATACCAATTGTTTTAAGGATAACTTTCATTGTTGTTCTCCTGTGAATATACCAGTTAATGGATCACTCTGTATTCAGTTCATCCAAGTAATTGTAGCTGTCTTGGGTCCTGTGGGGCTTCTGCTATGAAGTTTGACCAAAAGGTTCCGTAGTTCTTCAGGACGGTGCCACTGTAAACAAAAAAAAAACCATTTCAAAATTGGTCTACCCGTTTTTGAGCTATGATGTTATGGACATACTAACATATTGAAGTTGTAACGCCCTTTTCCTTTTTTTTTTTTTTTTGGCGGGGTAAAACGCTACGCTACTAGGTACTGCTTTCAACCCACGCTGAGGGCACAGCGTGGGGATATGTCGGACTTGCACCGACTAAAAACACCCCGGTCCCGTCCTTGCCTTTGCTGGAGCCGCGGGATCACTTACGCAAGCTCTGCGCAACTCCAGCAGGAACGCCCTTTTCCCTGCCTTACGGGTTAAAAATAACCTAATCATTGTTAATCACGCGTCATAGCAGGAAAATGATTTAATATTTACGGTACCTTGCCTACACTTCTAGCGAATCGGACGACGCACATTTAAGCGGTACTTTGAACTGCACTCATGTGCAAGTTAAACAGTGGAATAGCTTATTTATATTTATGCAGAATGCTACAGACATGCCACCCACAGGCTAACCGCACACACGCAATAATATTGTCAATGCAATATTGCCAAAAAACTTAGGTATCAATTTATGGTCCCACACACTACGCAATAAAAATACGATCTTGTGATGGTCGCAATAAAGTATAATTTTCTGTTTCTGTTCTACGAAATATTATTGACAATACGTACTTTATTGTCTTTGTGTACGTACTTTATTGTGTGTGTTTTGATCAGCAGATATATTCTTGTTGGGAAATGACTTGGTGTCCATGAAGACAGCTCTATGGGCTAAAGCAGTTGTTTTCGGTTTGGTCATATTTAATTCCAATACATCCGGGAACGAATGTACCAACGACTGGGAACCGTATGTGAAGTGAAAAGAGATTTAATATGATTATGAAGTGGCGATCTGTCTGCATAGAGGTGCCTCCCTTCTTACTGGGTCGATTATTGTTCTGAAACATGATCTTATTAAGAACTAGCTGTGCCCCGTGGTTTCACTAGCGTAAGTTGTCAATTTACCATTGTCCCAAATATTTTTTTTGCTATTTATTATTTCGAATAATTTCGTCTCGAAGACGTTATTTACTAGACAAACCTAAATAAACAAACGTCCCAAAATAGATTTGCATTATGCGGATCTTACATAATATGCCCTTGCACTTATGGGGCTTACCCCAGATATACCTATGCCTACTTGGAAAGGTATCAATTACAGTTAAAAATCAATAAAATAAAAGCTTACGAAAATATGATATTATTACGGATATGCTATTTCATTATCTGAACGAGGCAACCGAAATGACTGATTAATAATTCAATAATATGTTGAAACTTTTAAGTAGGTATCATAACATGTTATGAATTAAATCGTGCAAGTCACTGAGTGACCGACATCACGACATCTCAGTTCCATATATCATAGTTAAGTGATACCAAACCTAATAAGATTGCCGTATACTTAAAACTAGTACCTACTTAACTTGTTTTATGTAACCTCTTTTCAAAAGCCTATCTACCTATATTTGGTACATAAGGTAAGAGCTACAAATATATTTTATCGGATAGTTCGGATACCAACACTTGCTAACGCGTAGGTAATTAATGAACCCACCTTAACCCCATTAAAGTGTTGTAAAATTGATCTCATTTTTATGGCAGACTAATATTATAGACTAGACAAGTTATTCTAATAGATTTATTATTGTTTTCTGAGTTTTACGTGAATGTTAGCCATTTAAATAAAACTAATTACTAAACGGATTCTATTGGAGATTTTTTATTATTTTAGTTGTCGATATTTCGGTATCTTTTCAAGTGGACATGGTCACAGGACTCACGGGCATTGAAGAACTAAATTGAAATGTTGAAATTATACCACGATAGAATCCGTCAAAAAGTAGATTCATTTCAACTTTTTTTTAAGATTACAGAGCAATGTGTGGTGATGTGTTTTTATTGTGCTTCATCGTACTAAGTACCGACCTACTATTTAAACAGATATTTATAGTTATTGAAAAAAAAAACCTCGGGTATTTTTTCCTCCTACCCCAGGAGGTAGGAGGAGGAGATCTTACGACGATGTTGCTAGCAGACTATGAGTTTGCTCGTTTATGCATGTTCGCGTAAATCCCCGTTACTTTCTATAATAAACATGCAGCTCGATAGTTAAAATGAGCCATCTTAATTGTATAAATATAATTATCTGTCTGCGCATTTAAGATGATTTCGCATAAACGTAAGTAATCATTGCCGGACGGTAGACCATAAAACGTAGCCTGAGTTTATCTAAAGGTTACTTACGCTAGTTCATGCATGATCATGACAGCTCATTGATGTTACGCAACTGGCACATATGTACGTCGCAGTGAAAGGAGTTGTATTAGGGCACGGGTCGACGACCTCATTATCAAGATTTGACTTAAAATCGAAGTGCCAAGTAGGGGAATCAATTTACGAAGTTGTTTGAGTCATAGATTGACAGCTGTAATTAAATCATGTCGATATTTCGTAAACGGATAAACACTTAACTCGAATGAACAGCGTTTGCACGTGTAGGCTTTTTAATGAGATGTACTTAAGTACCTAATTAAATTGTATCGAAAATCCCAAATAAATGGAAAAAGCATGATGATGAAGCTAATTATTATAATATCGTTATTAATATTATTTGTGATATCTACACACCGCCTATTATGGTGTAACTAATAGATAACACACTATAATAATATGTAGTGTAACCTCTTCATCAGCATCACTGTGGGTACTGTCAGGTAATTGTTTAACGTCGTATAGATACCAGTGGAATACCTAGGAATCGAACCTGCTACACCGCTAGCAGTTACACCTCATGTCGAGAATGTCCTTTAATTAATTATCAATATTTGTTAAGCTACATTTGAAGCGAAATATTTTTCGTGTGATGATTACCTACGTTATTAAAATTGACACTGATTGCTAGTTTTTTTTCGTGAAAAAATTATTTGCGCTCTTTGAACTAAAATAATATGCACATAAAATACCCAAACTTTTGACAAGCATTTGTAGATCAAATTGTGCTTGTCCCGCACGGGGATTAAATTGAACCCGTTGTCGCGAACAGGGAAAGTATTTGGCGTGGTGACCCACTCGGTTATAAGTACGTGCAGTCGCAGGCACTTACTTATAGTCTAAAACATTATTAGGTACTTATATGTATACGGGGTGTAAGGAAAATCTTCCCGAAAACAGACAGGAGATATAGATCTATGATGTCTCAAAAATAAATCATCATAAATGAAAATGTGAACAACATCACATATTATATTGCTCCGAATCCAATGTAAGTAGCTAAAGCACTTGTGTTATGGAATCAGAGACAACAAAGGTACCACAAACAGCCAGATCTTGATCAGAAGAATATTTTTTTACAAAGCTCTACTTTTTAGGCAATTCAATTTTTAATTTGGTGCTCGTTCAGTCATTCACCCGAGTATCGGATGATTTTGATTTTGCATTTAATTGCGGTTTTTTTATCGATCTTTCATTTCATTTAGGTTCAAGATGAAACGTGAAGCTAAAGAATTCAAAAAAAAAATCGGATATTTTTTGCCCTATCATCATAGGTTCCTATCATGAATACTGTCACCTGCCTTTATTTTTTATATCTTCGGGAGCTTTTCCCTTACACACATGATTGCATATGTAAATATGTTTTTAAATAAACTTACGTAAAGTAAACCTTGCCGTGGGCATCAGGCGGCGCTCTCCACAGCAGAGTGGCCCTAGTTTTGAACTCAGGGTCGCCGTGTGTGATAGACGAACATTCCGGGTGGACCGTCGTGTTGGGCGTCGGTTCCCACGCTCCAATCCAGTTGTCATTCTCCACTGAGCGAGCTTGTATAAAGAAACCCTTGAATGGCTCAGCTCCTTCGATTGTTACTGAAAGTAGAGCAATATTAATAAAGACCGGGGTGTATGTTTGAAGCGGCAGCCTAATCGCTGGGGCATTGGACTTGCGATCATGTGGTTCGAATCCAACCCATTGCACTTCCGACCTGAACGCACTGGTAACACAAGCATGGGGGGTTAACAAGAATTCTTACTAGTAATGTGTGACCCACATTGCTAGAAATCTTTTATGTTTTCCAAATGGCTTTTCCAAAGGAGAATGTAGGTACAACGTCTAGGAATTATTTTAAAAATGCAGAAAACTTAGGAGCGTGCTTGAAGGTACTTTAAGTATCACATCACGTCATCATAAGATGGATAGGTAGACTGCTCTACGCTTAATTATCATACTACCAAAATCACGAGCACTGCTAGTCTAGCCTTTTCGGTCCAATGTCCTACTTAAATATTGCGAATTAAAAGGTAAAAACAAACAGTAGTATTGTTGTTATTTATGTAGATATATCGTAATGCGGTAAGGTTACACAATTTTTATCGTAATTTACTTTAATTAGGTTATTTTTATTTAGTGTTTATGTTTTTAATTACCAACGTAGGTATACCTAAAGACTTTTAGAGATAACCTAATAAATTTTATACAAAACGAATTATCATCCTCCTATGCCTAAAACCCTCTCTTGTTTATTTATGTTTGCCTTTCCGCCTTGCCCTGCCTTGAGCTTAGGAAATAACCTAGTTATCTGAAAGATTTTCTTGGAAGTTAAGCGTTATGTAATAGGTATTCAACTTGTCTTGTAGTCTCGGACCCTATTCAACGCAAACAAACAAACACTCACATTTTTCCTCTGTATAAGTAATATTAGTATTCTAAAAAACAAGCAAAATATCAGCGTTTTGGAAGAAAATTCCAAACATTTAGTGCAGCTTCTATGTAGTACCTAAGGATACATACATAGTGTAAGTACTAAGCGAGCTAAGTTAACGAGATTACTAGTAATGTGTAATCTTTAAAAAATATATATATATATATATCTTACCTACTCGTACGTTCGACATCCTACTAGTCTAATCTCGTATAGAACCCATGTTAAACGATCATGCCTTACTTTTTGTTGGTGGGGAAAATCCTCCATCACCTCAACCTTGAGGAAGACTGAAGGAATTCTTACGATCTAAAATCATTTAAAAGAACTTCTCCTTGGCTTATAACGAGGACCACTAGGACCAGGTGGGAACATTCAGCTACCATAGTTCCCCGTGCAACAATTTTGCTCCTGTGACAACTCTAATGGGAATATTATCAAGGTCCTTTAAGTCTGGGGGACGAACCGGTTAGGTCGTATGACCTACAATTTACGCATGAAGCTTGCGTCATGTGTAGAAGTTGCTAATATACTAGTATTACGCACTTAGTGAACGGCTTGCTTGATTTTATCAATGAACTTATTTTGTTGCTGTATTTGTTTATAAGAGATGTTTGTTTCCATAAAATTGGCTTGCTTTGAAGATAAATGTGCGTATGTTGACAATCACTTATTGCAAAATTGTCTGGGCTGCTAATAGTTTATAAGGTGTGGAGTCCATAGGCCGAGGTTTATCTAATTATCTCAATTAGGTTAAAAGCTATATCTAGTGTTAGAAACATGCATGTAGTAGGTTAGTTCTGGTTTCAGTCTTTAAATTATGTTAGGTTCGAATTAGACCGCAGCTTTACCTACTCGATTTTTTTACATTAAGTTTTGTGCTAAATCTAAATCTATTTTATTGAATAATTAATTAATTAATTGAATTACCTCCTGATCCAACAAACATTCAAACGATAGCATTGAGCATCCTCTCATAATAATTTGAGTGTAGATATCGAAAGAAAATTCTAGCCTGGGACTGTTCAACAGCAAATCAAATTTTTTCAAAACGAGATCATTAAAAGCTGTATCCAACAGGTAGAGAAATTCTAACGCAATATAAAGATATTTTATGGGTAAGCAGGTAATGTTAAATCTAAACTTTATGGTTCGGTAAATATTTTCTTTTATTTCGCGCCATTAGAGGTAAACATACCTGATGCTATACTTTCGTAAGAGACAAACATTACACATTATAAATTACATAACAGTTAAGTCCTTATATTTGGTGGATCTTTACTTCAATTAAGTACAATTTTTTTACTTAAATGTTAAACTTATATACCCATTAGAGCTACATGTTATTTATCCATATTTATAATGCGTTTCAAAACGTTGCCAACCATGTACATGCTTTCGAATTATAAATGAACAGGTATATTATATTTTCGTGCTTACCTGTGACGGGGGTATTCGGACCGTAAAGTAACGCCGATGCGGCGACCCTGTACGGTAGACTGGATAAGGGTTGAGTCCTGTGCTGGCCGTGATTAGGCTGATTAGCACGGTTCTTCACACACGTGTCTATCGGCGCCCCGTCCGGGAAACTTTGTACACCCCAGCACAAAATTAACCCTACAATGAACTTTGGTAACATTTCAACAAGATACAGTCCGAAATTGAAAGGTACACTCAGCAGATCTCGCGCTCGACTGTGCGTGAGTAAGTTGCCGCGCTTAGTTTTGTAAGCCGATTTGAAAGTATCTAGATCTTTACACAAATTAATACATCAATTATTAATGTTGGATGTTTCACATGAGCCAAATTACCGGGTCGTTTGTTACATACATTGATCAAATCGGGTATTCAGTAAAAAGTGATAAATGCAAAATATTTTAAAACATTTAATGTAATTATTACAAAAGTTTAAATGGTTACTATTTTAGCTACGTACATTTGCTACATAACAAGGTCTCGCTAGAAAATTCCTTACTAAGTAGTTTAAAATTTCATTTTTACTCACAAACAACTTATAAAAATTAGTAACAATTAAGTAATTTAGGTACTTATTCTGTCGCCTATATGTTGGAAACTGTTCAATATTTGTTTACTAAATGTATAAAAAATGTTTAGTTATATGAACTTTTAAAGACCTTTGGGATATGAGTACCAAGAGCTGTGTAATTTCTATTTGAATAAGTACTAACTCGACTGGATTTAGGTGGATAGATACAATGTATGACAACTACTCTACGAACATGAAATATATTTGGTCGATAAATGTCTATGTGCATACGGTTTTTGTAATGTATGTACTTCGGGATTGCCTAGCTGTTTAACTGCAGCCCTGAGCTTACACATTAGTAAATCGAATTCACACAAACATCACTCAAAAAGTAATTATTTTAAATTGGGTAAATATCGCTATTCATTTAGAAATATAATTTTATCAGGGTCACGTCTGTTCGGAGTGAGACGGCTTGGGTCCAGCGTGACTTTGTTGGTGTCGGTGGTTTCAATGTATTGCATGATCTCATCGAGCATGTTTTCACAGTCGTCGTACTCAGACTCGTCGTTTGGATTCGCAGTGACGGGCTCTTTCTCAGGGTCATTATCTTTCTTAATATCATCATTAGCTACTTGAGCATTTATGTGTGCAAAACTATTCGTATTCGCGGTTTTATCGACTCTCGTCCTTTCTCGAGCTTCGCAAATATCTCGAAGTTTCGAATGATTTGGAAATTTCTTCTCTAAATATTTGGATTCGTAATCATTTATGGAGTTATTGTAAACGCTGCTTGAAGGGGATGAGACGCATCGTATCCAGTCTTGACAATCTATTGAAATACTGGATGCGTTTGTGAATCCGTAGTAGTCTTCCACTTTGAATTCTCTGTTAGGAATGAAGCCTGAATCATTGTCTAAGTCCGACCTGTCGAGGGAGTCGTATCCTTCGTTTGTGACACCATTCTGTATGGTTTCATAAACCGGTTCTAGGATCTCAGCCAAACGCTCACTTGCTTGTATCGATATTATTTCTGCAACATGTAATTTTGGCCGTATAGTAGCGTACTGATCTTTAGATTCATCTGATGGGGTCGGGTGTAGACCGGTGCTGTAGGTAATTCTTCTCTCTGAGTTTGGACCCATACTCATTCGAGGATATGTCGGTTCACCTCGAATTCTGGATACAACGGCTGTTTCTGTTTTTCTGTATGTTGCTTTTATTAATGAGTGGACCTGAAAGTATAAGGATTTAGATAATTGCTTGTGCGATAAATGTAATTAAGTATCACGAGTGTCTTAAAAAAGATAAAATGCTACCTCTTTGTTTACATAGCAGTAGAGAGTAGCTACAATGAATCCTTGCAGTCCCTCAACTGTGTACGATGCGTAATAATATATCTGTTCTTGAGTGCAGTTTGTAGTACTAGGTCTTAATGCAGTCAGCAAAAATTGTGTTCCGAAAAGCGGCATCAAGAATAGCGTGGCTTTAGCGGTGTTCCTGAAAACAATACCTAATTATAGTTGTATATTCTTATTTTCATCACATGTTAAAAGTGTGCGTGTATTTTCGATTACGAAAACAATATCTAATCAAAATAATAATTATTTTCGAAGTCATAATGCGCACCTGTTTCTATTGTCTTGATTTATTCGTAGTTTTTATCAATTTTATGTGTCAGACTGCGTTAATGTCGTTTATTAAAAGCGAGGTTAATGTATGATTGCATAGATTTAAAACAATAATCTCTTTGTGATGTACCTATTACTTAACGAGTGTCGTTTCGAAACTAGGTGCTTTTAAAACAGCGATGAGTTATGCTCTAATACACTTTGCTGCAAAAAATCTTGCTTACAAATAATTTAATTTTGAGAATTGTTTACATATTACAAATATCACTCGCTGTATCTATTAAAAAAAATTAATCGTCTGAAATGTCAATATGACCAACTGAGTCTACAAAGCGAAGTAACTGCTATCTAAATCAGAATAAAATTTCGGAACATTTGTATTTTTTTATTGCTTAGCGACATTTTATGATCATATCAATACATCTGCTTCTTTTTCATCTACAGAAATCGTGAATATGTGTTTTTCGAAGCGTAACCCTATAACTCTGATCTACTTACAGCTGATTAGTATTCTCAGAATTCCTGATTTTAGTGAGCAGAACTCTCATGACGTCGATGAAGAGGCCAGTGTTGACCAGTAGGATGGTGATACGTGGTGCATCTAGTATCCACTGCACGTGAGATACTGTGTACACTAGCCAACAGGAGTGGTCGTTGTGGACAGCCATCACTGATGCCCACGCTATCACTGGGATCAGGGCTATTACTGTAAATAAATATAATTAATAAATAAACGACTGCATGGATAGCCGAGTGGTATGGTTCACCACGCTAATGACTACTGAGCGCGACGTGCTGTGGGTTCGATCCCCCAAACAATCCAAAAGTGATTGTTCCAAGTCTGGGTGCTCTTTGTGCATGAGATTTGAATGATTGTGAACTACTCACGACACAACAAAGATAAAAAATTTTAGAACTTTGTCATCCATGATTAGAACGGTATAATTATTATGTGGTGATCTTTTGTTTTTATTATATAAAGGACAGGTTGGCAAAGGAAGGTGGCATTTGCTCAGAAATGCGTAGGCAACGGGCAACAAAAATTATGTCAAATGTCGGCACTGTTGCATTATTTATGCGTGTACGGCCTTCAGGACTATGCCCGATTTTTATAAACATAAAATGATAAAACAAAGGAAAGTATGGGAAAAATTAAATTTAACATATTGTACTTGCATAACTATTGTAGCGCTCGGCCTTCTGCATAATGAGGTTTATTAAAGAATCTCACGCATAACAATATCTTCATTAAAAGACAAAAACCCAAAAGCCCACAGAGATAAAGATCTTCTTCTGCCAGAACTACTTAATATTTTCTTCATATTATTCATAACAAGAGGACCCGGCCGTCCCGGCCAAGAGTATAATGTACTCTGTGGTCTCGGCTTAACACTGGTAGCACTCTAGCTATTTCTGAAAGCTACGTTATCGGTTTCTTTGTTTTGATGGGCCTGTTGGTCTAGTGGTTAGTGACCCCGACTGCTAAGCCGGAGGTCTTGGGGGGTCGATTCCCACCCAGGACAAATCTTTGTGTGATGAGCACGATCATTTGTTCTGTGTCTGGGTGTAATATAACTATAATATGTATGTTTTTTATAACTATGTCTGTATGTTTATCAGTTGTCTTGCCATAGTACAGGCCTGCCTAGTTTAGGATCAGATGGGCGTGTGTAGTTGCCCTTAGATATTAATGACTAAAAGATCTAAGTGTAACTGCATATGCAAATTTGAGTTAAACTATGTAGGATTTCGGGGTTAATTCAGCACATAGTAAGTCTACGTACTAGCTCCAATCTGGTATAGCCATTTGATCTTCAGCTTCTGTTTGAAGACGGCGACGATCGCGCGGTGCAGATACGCCCCTTCGACCAACATGCACACGAACACCGCATTGCCGGCGACGCGCTCGGCGAAAGCGAGCACGCGGCAAGCTATCCCATGAGCCGACATTGCAGTTTCACCTGATGTTGTTAGTTCGTCTATGTAGATCTGGAGGAAATCAAAACCGAGCTCTATGACTGTACTTACTTATTGCCGTTTATTTAATATTCATTACAAAATTTCCTAGAATTCCCTATCTACTGAGGTTTATTTTGCAAGGATGAAGGAAATGGTTTGCCGATGTTAGCTGTACGTAAGTTTGTAGGAAACTTGATAAAAATGGTAAAAAACATGATGAAGGTTTTAGGGACTCTATTGAATTTAATCACGACGTCATCGTTGCTATTAATCATATTGAGCCACTTGCATATTTGGAATTTAAAATTCATTATCAGGACAACAATCACAGCCAGTTTCTATAATTATAAGAAATCATAGATAAGAATATTCAATTAATAAATGGCCGTGCAATAACATGTCTATTATATTATAGCGCCACAATGGCACTCTCCTAATTATTTTGGGTATTGTTAAAATTATAATCAAAGTGATTAATCATATTCTAGTACATGTCATGATGTCAATCTATTGTTCTTACAACACTTACCTCACTTCTGCTAACAATCACGAGGACATTCCTTATTATGATAGCTATCAGTAGGTTTCTGTGTAAGGCGACTCTTGTGATCCTGAGCCGTTTGTAAAAGCAGAAGATGAAGACAGCAGGCAAGCAGACGATGGTGGAGAAGGCGAGGACGGCGATGTGCAGCTGGTAGCGACGGACCAGGCGGGGGGTGATGCTGCAAGTTGTGTAGTCTGTCTTAATCTCCCACGTTCCGTTCTCGTGACATTGTTTGCTACTAAAGTCTGGAACAACATCGATGCATAGGTAAAGGGAAAAACATAACAAGCTGAAAAAATTAAAGCCCTATACTTACCTAACCAAACTAGGTATTTTATAATAAACTTATGCATTTGTAAAGAATTTTAAAAGCAATTTTAAAGAAAAACCGAGCTATGATGGTGTTTATGGATAGGAATGAATTAACAAAGCTCCATGGTAAAGGTGAGTAAGACTTCAAATAGCCGTAGGGCAACAATAATAATTTGTAATGACAAACTTACGGTGGCATGACGGTCCGGTGTGAGTTGAATAAGCGAATTCTGAGCAAACTTCAGTGGCTGTGGTACCTACGGCAGCCTCTTGCCAGCAAGTCCAGGCGTCGAACGTCGCTTCACATTCATTGTGATCTAAAAAATGGTTAAGGAAACGATACTTTTTGTTCTCTTCAGTATAAGTACTGCTTTTATTGCCTATAGGCCATGGCCTATAGTACTTAAGACAAGCAGACCAAGCAGGATAAGAAGGCCAAGAAAAGTTCTTTAGTGAGAGTCTGTAGAGCCTACAAGCTTAATTGAAGTATGGTTGTTAATTATAAATGGTACTGTGCAAAAGAGATGCTACGTGCATATACATAGCTTTTCTAATCACTAATTCTCACTTAAGTGGTAATAAACACGTCGTGGGTGCGAGTTGCGTGATTTACTTGAACTGTTGTAGACTTCGGGCATATAGTGGCTGCAGCAATCGCTTGCGGCGTAGAAGCATCGCTCCCATCGTCCCTGTGCTGCGGGAATAAGAGCATCGCGGACAGCCGCGGCCACCTCCTCCAAACCAGGGTCGAAGGGATAGCAGCCGCATGAACCATCCTCCTTAGCCTAAAACATTGACATCATTCGTAAGACTTGGATTAATATGCCCTAAGTAGAACTTCAGCTATACTAGTGATTCGTGGTATTTAAGCGATGTTGACATTCAGTATTAGATATTTAATCAATAGACATTTTTCTAAACGACAAACTGATATACATGTACAATGTTAATTGAAATAATCACAATCAATCGAGTTTATATCGTTCAGTGATCTGCTATCGTAGATCAGATAGGTACATTAAAAGTCGCGGATATCGACGAACAATATACAATTAGCTACAATTCATTATTTCAAAAGAAAGCAATGTTTTATTTAAGTAATGTACACTTATAGTATTTCTTTACTGCTGTCTACATTTAGGTGATTGATGCCATGAAAATAGTTCATATTGAATTGATTGACGATTAAAAGCGACAAGTTTGGTAACCACTGTAGTGCAATTTGAAGCTTAAATAGTTTAAAATGAAGTTAGTTGACTAACGATCTCCAAGCAGGGCGCAAACCAGTGTCCATAGAAACAGCCTGCGTTTAGATTGATGGTGTTGACGCCGGCCACGTAGAGGAAGTCAGGGGTGAAGAAGAGGCAGCCGCGACCTGCCACCCAGCGGTACACCTGCTCGTGGTAGCGCACATTGCGATAGTTGCACGTCTTCCTGGCATCGGGAGGTATTGTGCCTGGAGGTTCCTAAAATTAATCGATCAACAAATGTAATTACAGCCCAATTACTGCGTATTTCTTGCACAATAAACGTTGAGCTAGCAAACAACTGATGCGGCGGTGAAAGGCTTACACTTGAACAATTCATTAGTTTTTTTAAACAATCCCTTCAAACTAAATCTTTTTCCCAATTACTAAAACAAGTGTGTTTCTAAGAACAAGATTGGTAATAATGATTCAATGATTTATTTGGAGACGACCTATTTTAAAACGTACGGCCTAAATATTGTTATATTAACCATGCAAACTGTTTACACGCTATAACTTTCAGATAAAACGTTTCGTCGATGCTTTAAGAACCCCATTGCTGAAATAACTAAGATATTGAGCTCTTCATTTATTAACATAGCTATAAAAAACAATTTCAGTAATCTTTCAAGAGCTTTCAATTCATGTGGACTTTGTATTCGCATCATTGATGGCGTTACAATGTAAGCGAAATTGATCTTCAATCAATCAGCCATGTCAGGGCTCTTGTCGCAACTGACTTAATTTATTTCCAATGTACATAATGTATAGAGGCGGACATAATGGAAGTAGATAGATGTTATCATGTGCTGCTGTGTTACTGCTGTCATAAAGTCCATACCTCCAAAATCTAAAAATCAAAGCTCGGAATACAATTACAGTAAGACGATGTAAGTAAGTAGTATTAATTTGATGTTTTTAAAGTCCCTTTTTTATTTTTTTTTTGTTACTTTTGCCCAACTTTGTTAAAATTACCCAACAAAAATCTAATTTGACGAGGACGTCAAATGTCATGTTAAAAATGGAAGTAAACATTTAAGATTTGTTTACCAGCATCCCAAGTATCCAATAGTTCCTACTTTTTAGTAAGTAATCACATGAGAAATTTAATAATAAATAAACAAAAACAATTGTATTTATTTATTGGTATACGTCACCTCACAGATGTAGATGTTAGGTCTTTCGCAAGCAAGGCGGTCGTTCGCTCTGATGGCCACTCGGGTGTCGCGCTGGTGCCATACATCGAAGTCCAAGTTCACAGGGTTCAAGACATCCTTGAGATGTGCTCCCACCTAAACACAAATATTATATAATCGACTCGAAAAGAAGAAGAATCTGTTCGTAACAGAAACGAGATATAAATAGTGCCAAAACATTGATCGGCTACCAGTCTAAAAGTATTGCAATTCACTAAGTTCGCTGTTGATCATTAAAGTAGCGACTTTTACCCATCATTCTAATACGAGAGAACTCTTGCAAAGCTCAATTATTTCAAGGACTGGGGTATGGATAACAAAATGTACCTATTTACAATTTCATGAATTCAAAATCTATCAAGTATGATTCAGGGTAAATAAGCTAACGTTTTTCCAAAAAGTAAATGTATAAAGAAGTTGTAAGTATTTTATGTCATACATACTAGAAAGAACAAAAATAATTTGTCGTGATTAGTGAGGTATTATTGAGATGTCAGTAAAAACTAACAGAATACCTAATCATATACCTATACCAACGGTTAGCAAAGTAGTAATCTGAAAACAAGGCTCCAGTTTTATGAGTTTTGAAACCTTATTACCCTTACAGCGTTATAAAATGCTTGTGTGCATGGTTACGGCGCAAATCGATCAATATGAAAGGTCAAACAACGTTCGCGCGGTCGTCTGTTAAACTTCTAAACTTTTCCATGCCTCGGAAATTTGTCGCTAGACAACATCCGACAAGTACCAAGCTAGCTAGCTTTAATATATTTTAAAGTAAGTAGTTAAATGGTCCTTTCCACGAACTGTGGTTACGTTGTTATAAATTCAGTAAGAAATTCTGATCAATATGACCTTGTTTTCGAGATGTCGCCAGGGTTACAATTTTTCCTGTTGGAACTAACAAATTACTTTAGCCACCTTACTCACTTCTCATAATTATGTCACTAGGGTCCTGCCTATTAGGGCAGCGTTGTGGAGATGTGTTTCAGGTCGGTATCTAATTAAGACCTCGAATAATCGAATTTAAAAATAATAGAATTGTTATTTTCAACTTTTTGACTGTTCTGCCATGCTCTGCTGGCGGGACGTGAGTTCTCGACTTGAAACGAGTTCTAGATTATAGTGCTGGTTCGGATCCCTGAAAATCCCAAAAATCGTGAAATTCTAGCTCTCGAAACTTGTTTGAAACAATAAAAATGATATTTTTTTACATGATCAGCTGATACTCGAAAATATCGTCAGAACTATTCCTGAAAAGTGCCAGGAACTGTAGAACTCATTCGCATGTAATAAGGAGTCACTACCATTTTGATCTGCGAGATATACGAGAAGTTCGCAGAATTTTAATATGCCAGAACTATTTTTAAAAAGTATCAGGAACTGTTAAGAACTCACATATTTATTACCTGCTGGACAATGATCTGCCAAGTTAACTAAGATGAAATAAACTATCTTTGCGCGGAAGGACCCTAATTCTTAAGATTTTTTTAATCTGACCCGACTGATGTAAAAATCTTCAATTTATAATATTAGTGTAAATATTTATTTTTATTACCAAGAGGACCCGCCCTGACACAGGTAGCACAGTAATAAATGGTACAATAATATACACAAAACACTACCTTTTGAATCACTATATCTATTGCTACCAACTTACGTAGATTAAAAGATCTAAGAGCTATGTAAAGATTGTAGTCTTTACTGGTAAGAAACTTCAATAGTTTTTGAGTTTCACAGAAACTACACAATAGTCATTCTCAGTAGTACCGAAATGAATCCCAATTGCGAGTTTCCGTCGTGCACTTGGTTGATTTTTATACATCCATTCTCGGTATTTGAAATGCGTCATAAAATTCCATTACACCTGAGTAATTTTTAGTTTATGTAACCGGGGTAAGTTAGGAATTTGGGGTGTAATGCACATTTTAGGCACTCACACTGTTAAGTCATTACGAATAAAGTACCGATTATTTTATTGCTACCTATCTATATTTACTAACATTCAAATCTATTTTTTTTGTTCATGTGAAGAAAATTGAATATCGAGTGTAAGACAGGAGATGTGTAGGACTTTCAATAACTTATTTCACCCCCATCCTGTCCTTGCTTTTGCCGGGGCCGCGGGATTACTAATGTCCCTAATGACGAATATGTGCTCAACGCGACTTCGGTGGATCTAAAACTATCTTGCTATTTTACCCAAAATACTTAAAAAGATGAGTATCGACCCTTTATTAAATAGTTGTATAGGAAGGTAAGTGTGGACACATCTAGTAGGTATGCTTACTAAACAACATATAGATATGAAGAATTGTAGAGACTTTTTAATTAATATGAGCTTATTAAAGAAGTTTATAGACCTATATGAATAAACCAATGTTATCTACTTATTTATAAATTATCAAGCACTTCCTTTGCAAATTGAGTGAATAAATAACCTACAGTGTACCTATCTAGCTAAGGTAAGTCAACTTACAATGATTTCTGAACACAAGGATGATTAATGTTTGAAAATAAGTTAAAAAAGGGATAAGTACATTTTTTATTGGTATTTAAATTTGACACTATATTTTTAACTTTTTAAGTAGGTATCTGAAGATACCTGCTGAATATATATGGGCATTGGTATCGATTTGTTTTGATTGTATTGTTAAAAATACTTAAGCCTTACAGGTGTCCCCTCTACATATTATTATGTAATATTTTTAAATACATCGTATTAAAATAGACGTTGTTAAATTACATTAATAAATATCTTTACAAAGGCTCTCATAATTTAAGATTTAAATAAATCATTAACGTGTACCTGTGTCCTGCTTAAAAATAGAATCCATGTGAAATAGTAAAGTAAGGTCGAGACTAAATGAAGTTCGGGCATAATTTCCTTAAATCACTCTTTTGGCACCCGCTGAACATATTTATAATGTCACAAAAAATCTTTAACACTGTCACTTATAAAATTACGCCACTTAAATTACCAAGGACCGTTTTAATTGGACACTATACAAGACTCTCCGCGAAAGTGTTTGGAAACTGAATAGCATCAAACATTCCGGCACGAGGAAAATCCAAAACAGCTTTGTTGATTGTCTTCAGCACTGAATGTATCATTCGTGGCGACAGCCGTACTAATTATTGTGCTAAACAACCTACTGTTTACAAATTATCTACAGCCACAATCAATTGATAACTATAGATTAATCACGTTATGAACCTATCTCGTAGACAGTATTGGGCTGTGATTTTGAATGCTAGATATAAATAAGAATGGTTGTAGAAACTAAGTTTAAGCTGAATAATATTCTATTAACCGTATGAGATCATATCACTTGATGTCTTTTAAATAATAGTCACAAAAAATATGCCCATTGAAAGATACAACATTTAAGTACCTATAAGAATTAAAAAATGTCGTGATTTCAGTATTTTTGCGTACCTACGTTATCTTATCTTTGAGTCATAAAGATATTTTTTCAGTCGGATAAATAAAATCGAAGACATTTTTTTTATAAGTCAATGCAAAATTAATCTTTAGACCACAGAGAGTCCTTACACTTTGTCTCACTAAATTTACTTTTTAAACCGTTTAAAAATATTCCTGTAATTCTACATCGCAGAAAAAAACTAAATACTTAAATATTAATATCTTGACAGTCAATAGGAAGGTGTAATATGCGAATTATTATATCATAGGAATTACATTATCAGAGTAAAAAATGACCTTGCCGAAGAGAGATCAATGCCTTGACTCTTGTTTTTTTTAATTCGAATGTGATAAACTGTGCGTGCCATAATTAATCATTTATGATAACGTGAGGGGGACGAGTCACTCATGACACACTTCAGACCTCGTGGTACAAGTTTCACATTAATTTAGAAGTAAGTAAGAAAGAACAAAGGTCAATCTTAAACTCATGAATAAGTATAAATACTTACGTTAACTTTCGATAACAAACTGAGCTACTATCATCATCTGCCTAGCGTTTTCCCAAGCTATGTTGGGGTCGGCTTCCTGACTTTACCGGATATAGCTGAATACCGTATTTTACATGGAGCGACTGGCTATCTTACCTCCAAAAACTATTGCTGTGTCATACAGAATCCCATAGTTAGACTCTCAGAGACTGGTTGTCAGAATTGTAACGACTTAAATTATTAACTGTCAATGATGATGGATGACTGTCGGGACCAATTTCATAACGTGCTTTCCGACGCGTGGAGGCTCAGCATGGAGGGGTATCAAGGGATCAGTCGCCTCGAGAGAAACCAGTTGACACCAAGCTGATCCAAATTGGTGCCCATTCAGATGTACTGCCTTTGGCAGTATACAGAAGCACTGTTACACTGACTATTTAAAGACCTATTTTACCTGTACACTGTACACTGACTGTATTCCATAATAAGACTGGTAGTCAGAATGGACTTTTCTACATTATACCTACATAATATTATGTGCAGTAGAAAAGGCTCTCTTATAATTAGAAGACCGAGATGTGGTTACAACGGTAAGCGCTTGGTAACGATTGTGAAAACAAGTTTCATCAGAATTGTTTCTATTGCCTCTAGTCATCGGTGTCTGACTAACACTTGTTTGTACGTAGGATCTACATAGTATACAGATTTCAAGATTTCGACCGTTGTACCTTGGGGAAAGTTTTTCAGTTGTAGGCACCTGATTACCTCGTTGAGTATACGTACTCATCTTTGAAATTAATCCTTAAAAAATAAGAGGTACTAAAGCACAAAAATACCGCCATTCAAAACAATACATTTTAACAAATAGGTAACTAAATAAGATAAGGTCTAAGTTCAACTCCTGTTATAACTAAAAAGTATTTTTTTTTGTTATCTCGTGCTTCAAAACGTGACTGCCTTTTTCATTTGGGTAATTCTCAATATATCTGGCTTTTATTACAATACATCTTGACAAATTAGGTACTTTTGTATACTAAAGAAGAGGAACAGCACACTCTTGCGATACTCCGACGAGTATAGCAAAGTGTAAGTGCATATTTTTAATTAGGTAGGTACTTGATATAATCTGTACAATAAAATGTAATCAAATCTATTATAACTTAATCTGAATAAGGAAATGGTGAACACGGAAAATTAATGAACGCAATGCATGTTTTTCGTAATCATCATGATCAGTTAGTTCTTCAGGAACATCCTACTATCCTACTAATATCATAAATGTGAAAGTGTGGATGTTTAGATGTTCGGATGCTTGTTACTAAATCACGCAAAAACGGCTGAACGGATTTGGATGAAATTTGGCATGCATGTAGCCTTTGACATGGAAAAGAACATAGACGTTTTATCCCGATTCCTTAAGTAGTTCCCAAGGGAAAATTGAAAACTGTTTACGAGCTAAGCCGTGGGCAGACAGCTTTGATATTTGGTATTTTTCTCTATTACAGCGCAAGCTATAACGTTTGAAAATTTTACTCAATTTTTTATTACTTTCACATTTTTCATTTCTTTTTGGACCCAATTCTGAAGTCCACGCAGACGAACTCGCTAGTAGTTAGCTAGTATAAAAATAAAATCGATAGGTCGGTAATTTTTCCTTGACCACAACGATGAAAATGTACCTAGAAAGAGTTTAGAAGTTTGGAAGTGAGTCAAAAGCCCTCAGCTTTTGACGACACTAGCCAAAAAAAAATTTAAATAGGACCAACATCACGCGAATTTGCCATGGACTGTAACATCGTATTTTTTTGCCGTGTAGAAAACGTTTTATAGAAATTTGAAATCGTTAAATCTAAGTAAAATATTTTATTGAACCAAATTATCCCGTGTTGTGGTTCGTGGGTGCATAAAAATTAATCATTTTCAGTCATTCTAGAAATGACACCTAGATAAAAATCTTCATACAAGCACGTAGCTTATAGTGAGGCAAAAAAGATTGATGGCTCAGTAGAGCCTTATCCTATCAAAGAATACGTCATGTAGATGTAGCCAAAAACTTATATTTGAAATGGCTGTGTTTGTAAAATGTAATCACAAATTATTTCCCACAGTGTCAAATATATCTTCCCGTTCAGATGTTTTAAGATCTCAGTATAAGGATCTCATTAGCATAAGTAGATATAGGACTGCATTGTTAAAGAAAAATGTTTTGGGTATGGCACCCATCATATACAACAAGATTCCACAACAAATTAGAGAAGAAACATTATTTATATTTAAAAAGAAACTAACTTTGTTGTTATTAGATGGTTGCTACTACTCAATTAAAGAGTTTTTAGACGATAGAAGATTTTAAGTTCATTGTTTTTTTAGTGCCTTTTATGTAACTTTTTATTTAAGAATTTTTGCATGCCTTACAGGCAAAATGTACTGGGTCTTCACATGTTCACCTTGTCATCATATATTGTACCTACATTTTAAGCAAATAAATATTTCTGATTCTGATTCTTACACTTATCTGCCTAGTTTTTTTTCCTTAATTACCTCCGTAGTTAGCGACATGAAGCTAGCGAGGTAATTTCATAGAAATACATAGAAACCAGTATTATAGTGTCGCTGCGACACGTCGTCTGCTGCAGGCTGCCTCATGTCGTCCGCTACCAACTTGTACCTTTGTCATGTCAGCTACCAGTCTTACCGGATTTAAGTAGCTCAATACTGTATTTTACATGGACTGCCTATCTAAACTGGACAACCAATACTCATACATAATCAAAGATCACTCTATGACAGTCGGGAGCAACGGCTTACGTGCTGTCCGAGGCACGGAGGGGTCTCGAATAGTCTCGATATGTTTAGTTAGAAATGGTCACCAATCCACGGACTATCCGAGGTGAGCAGGGCTTTACCTTCATTATCGTTCATACCGTTACCGTACTTAACCACGAGCCCCTATTGCCAAATAAAATGATTACTTTTTTTAAACATAAACATACACTATCAATTATAAAAAAATAATCAAAGAACTGTATGCTTTATGAACCAAACTACAGAATAATAAGTACAAGTAGGTAACCAAACTGCTTAAAAATATTTTTTATTATTAGTATTTTGATTCCACAATTTCGTTTGTAATATTATGTATGTACATACCTAAGTATGTGTAAACTCCTCTTGTTTTTAAAATACGTATCTCTAAACTAACGTAAACATTGTCTTAAAGACTTCTGTAGGTACTAATGTGTGGTCTTTTCCTCTATAATTTGAACAACGATGAAATAAATAGTTTTCGTCAAGAACAAAGAATGCCTGTAACGCATTTTTGCCCGTATGCGAATGAGACTATTGATTATTTACCTATCGCTAATATTACATGTTCAATAATGTTCATAAGTACCTATTTTATGAAACGTTGTGCCCGATCGAGATCTACCTATAAACACATAATTCCGATACAGTTGTGTTTGAAATCGAGATAACGATCGCATAGCCAGCCTCGTAATGGAATGTTACGTTGTAACAACAACATCGAATAGCTTTGCATAATTTATCGATTTTTGTTAAACTACATAAAGGTTTAAGTGATACAACTACGTAAATACTTATTTAGGCGTATTATATTTTTAAATAGATCGGAAATCAGATAATATTCATCGTTATTTTTATTATAATGAAACTATGTATTCTAAATCCTTGGATGTTTTAAGAAGCGTTTGTTATCTATCTATGAAAGCATTATTTATTCCTTTTAAAGATCGTTATATAACGATAGCTTAGAAAATAGAAGAACTATGATAGAAATAGACGCCTACCTTATCTATTTAAGAGATAAAATGCAAAACAGGGACACGTGTCGGCAAGGACCCTTGACCCTACTTACCATATAAGAAAATATATCAATTTGTTGTAATAATTAGAGTTTATAACGTATTTGATCGGAATGACTGTTCAATCGTTCATTACTTACTTATGGAAAACAAAATTGTTATACGTACTTACTTGTTTTTAATGTAAATAAGAACGCATAACTGTTAATTTTGGATGCGATTACTCTGTATAATAATTATATCTTGAGTGAAAAATAGGAACAGCTTAGAAGAGTATTAGATACAGTCATACAGGTAAGATTTTTGAAGTTTTTTTTTAACGATCCATTTTTTTTTGTTTTTCGCGTTTAAAGTTTTTCGCATCTTATTCAAACTAAACAAGAAGCTTATCCAGTTAAAACCAGTTTGCAAGTATCTACAAAATGCACGAGGGATTAATTTGCAGTAGGTAATATAAAGAGCACTGATAAACGATATTTTTTTTCCAGTTATAATTATTTAAGTATATTTTAAACACGATAATTACCGGTTTCAGTTTACAGTTACCATAATATTTTAATATGCAATAATCGATAACATTTCAGTATCGTTTGTTTTAATATTAAAAAATAAAATATTTTTGTTTTGTTTTCAATTTCAGATATTTTGACTAGATAAATGCATTAAGTATATTTATTGAAGTTATTTAAATTATTATTGTTTAGTTTTAAGTTATACATATTTTATGGAACTTGGACCAACATTTCAAAGATTGTGCCATTACCTATATTTTTGTGACTATTATGATTTTCACTTTTCATTTCATAATAAACTTAGGTTATTTATGTTGGTTATTATGATATATTACACATCACGTCATGATGTTATTACTCAGAGATCTGTTAGATATAATATGTTTAACTAAGCATGAGTTAATGAAAACACATACTTCCAGTTACATATAGTTTATTACAAATATTACATATATGTATTAAATACAAGGAAAGTCGAATCAATCATCTATATAGGTAGGTACTAAGAACCTATGTATAATATATTTATTACGCATTTTACAGCTGCTGTGAACTATATACATATTATAGGTACCTATACTTAGATGACATGTTTAAGTTTTGCGTTTCGTAGCTAAGTGGATCCTGTCTGCTATATAAAAACTAATATTTTATCCGAATTATATTGAAAATAATTGCACTTAGGTACATAATTTGCTAGTAGGTATATAGCATGACTTAAATTACTTACCTATTAATTATTTTGCAGTTACGTAACTATTTCGTAGCTGACGTAGGCCCGTAGCAAGTTATCGTTCGAAAAATAGATGAACGGTTTCTGATGATTTCTAATAAAAAAAAAGTTAATTAATTCTACGAAATACTTAATTAGTTAAATGTATTTAAAACGGAATGCTCTTCAATGCCATCCTTTCTTCAAGTAAAAATTTGCATTTTTATACCTCCTAAGTAAATAGGTACCCAATTCTCTTAAATAATTGCAATTTATATAATTGTTTAAACAACTATATTATTTCCCCCTTTTTTTTCCTATATTAGTCCCTTTAGTACCTACTTGGGTAGGTACCGTGTATGTCCACTCCCAGGGGACATAGGTCGAAATCTTAAAATGGAATACGAACTTTTCATACAAAGTGACAGGTCACGTGACTTATGTTTGTATGGAAAGATAATTTTAAAAATTTTAATATTTCAATCTATGTTTCTTAGGGTGTGTTGTTCAGTTTTATGCACCTGATTACCTTGTTGAATTTAGGAGCTCCTTTTAAATTAATCCTGTATTACATTTACATGCATGTGTTATCGACAGCCTTGTTCGTGTGCCCTGAATATCTATCTAGTTTCCTCTGTATACACAAATGTGATTATGTAATTACAAGGTTTTGTATTTCGTAATTAACCAATTTCAACTGTCATTAACGTTGCACAGCCCAGTTTATTTATCAACGTATTTTGGAACGAAAAGAGCCTAATTCTAAACCTCTTTAAGCTTCACACTACATAATCTTCCTAGTATTATAAAATTAAATATTTAAAAATAGGAAAGATTACGTAGACTAATTTTATTGAAATCGATTTATTTCCGACGTAGGTACGTAGGTAGATACATTGACAAATGAATTGAAGCTTTGATTGATGTTCAAATGCCAGAAATGCCAGAAAAGGTCAAAGTGCGTTGCGCATAGTCTAAGATGCCGATTCACAGTTTATGCAAAATCGCCTAACTTACAAAATGCCCACGATCAAACAAATTAACAGCAATAGTAAAACTAAATCGTTGATAATGACGCCATATTATTTAAATTTAAAATAATTATACAAGGTGTTACAGAAACGTCCGGTCATATTTGAAATACTGCTTCAGTTAATAAGATAATCATCATCATCTCCATATGGGGTTAGCGCAATGCGTCTTTTCCTTCCATTCATCTCTATTACTCGTCATCACGGCATCCACTCTTTTCTTACTCTTCTTTACTAATACCTATTATAAAGCTGAAGAGTTTGTTTGTTGGTTTGAACGCGCTAATCTCAGGAACTACTAGTCCGATTTAAAAATTCTTTCTCTGTTAGATAGCCCACTTATTGAGGAAGGCTATAATTTCCCGCGATAACCGGCGCCCGAAGACGATTTTATCTGGTAAGGCCATTGATATAAATAAAACCCTAATATGTACACAGAATCAGTCAAAACTGTCTTTAATAAGACAGGTGGTTTTTAAAAGAATATACTTATGAACTATTTTTTCGCAAATTCAACTTTATCTGCAAACAGTAATTGTTTGACGACCGAAGTTTTTAGAATTTTTTACAGTGCAAATTACTGCATTTCAATGATTTGAGATACTGACTGTGTATCTTGGGATTTTCTAATAAAGGACATTTTTTCATGGATTTGACTTGGTTTCCTTGAAGGAAGTTCACGTTTATGGACTGTAGAATTATTTCAACTATGATCGGGCATTTCTGTATCAACCTGTATATAATATAATAATATTTACGTAGTAAAAACATGGTACATATAAGAGGACGCGATTAAAGTAGACCTAGAGAAATACTGCTTGACGACACTGATGTAATATCATAATAATATTATTTTCGTATAACATACAACTGAATAACAACATTAAAAGTGATAAGTAAAAGTATTACATGCTGTAGCCTGATTGTGTTACACGTGACTTTGTTCCTAGTCTATTGGGAATCGTTTCGTCAAAATACTTATTGAAAATATAAGCTGACGTCATCTCTTCTACAAGTTCTAGAGATTACGAATCACGTCATTATAGCACATAAATATAGCTCTAGGGATACCTAGACCTTCTTTTTAAATATGATAAAGTTTGAATACTGTGTTGGACGTTGGTACTGAGACCAAGTGCATTAGATCCTGCCGGTGGCCCTGATGCTTATAAAGGTGTCAAAAGGTCGGATCTCGAGAATAACCAAACAATTAATCTAATACAAACGATCGTAATAAAATCAGTTCAGAATAGTTTCAAGTCATTTCTACTTTACATCGGAGCATGTAGCATTCGTTCTCAACAATGATTCATTTCTTAACTAGATGACTAAGTTAAAGGAGCTGATTCATGCTCACATTTATAAAGGTGTAAATTGCCGTAAAAAAAAAGCAACGTAACGTGTATTCGCATAAATAATGCAACATCTATCATTGGAAGGCGCTTATTATGAATTTGATTTATTAATTTAAAACAGTTCGGCATCTAGTACCCGTTAAAATAATTAAAATAAAATGTAAATAACTAGATAATAGCTCTGGCTCTTAATCATCGATCAGTAAACACAATGTGGTTGGCCAAAAAGTACACGGACACAGTTACTGCAATCTAGCACATCAGCCACTGGTTGCCCATTCTTTTGTAAAAGGTATGAGTTCAACGCCCTTTTAGTTTTTTTTATACTCCTCATTTGCATCCCGTAAATCTTTTATAAACATTGCGCCATTTAAAAGGGGTTCCAGAATTGTCAGGCCAAGCAAATAATTTTCCTGCATGAATAGATCGCACAAAAAAAGATCTATTATTCAAAATTACCTTCACAAAGTGATATAGGTGTTGTAAAAAATACAACACAAATGTTTTGCAATGAAATGGAGTCATTAATATTAAAATATTAAATAAATATCTGTCCTGGGTCATAAATTTACTGCTTATTTATTACAAATTTAATCAAATGAAATATATATTTTTGTTAGGTTAAAGGTAGGTACCGATGATAAATAAATAATCTTATGCAAAACGTACTATGTCGGTAAAACGTCACACAAAATAATATGTTTACGGAGCTCGACATCGCTTCACCGACTCATTTTTGAACGTTCTTTTATTGTTTCATTGAATTAAAAAGAAGTTGTACAGGTAATCTATTAAAAAAAGATTGGTGTTAATTAAATTCTCTAAAACTTACCAAGTAGATATTGATACATTTTATATTATTTTATTTTCTTGTGTGTTTATTTATTAGCAATATAATATCTAAATTATCAATAAAATCAGAAATTCTCCCTGTTCACAACGCTTTAAGGAAGGTACTAAGATAACATGGAACTAGTTTACATATTTTAATCTTTATTAATTGCAAATAAAGTTTGCGTCAGAATCAAAATATTATTATTATGATACTAAAGTTTTTTATTCTAAAGTTTAAAGTTCAACTTTATCAACTTGCGTTTATCAATAAAATATTTTTTATAATTATTAAGAATTTTCAGTTTGAGGAATATTATTTCTTCCCGAAAATTCACGTAGGGTAACTGTAATAATTCTATAATTGGAAACTGATGCAATATTATTACTTAACGTACAGTTAACCGAGAATACCGACGAACAGCTTTCTGTCTAAACGATAGGACAGATCCTCTCCTGAAGAAAACTGCTCCCAAGGGTACTTGGGAGCAGTTTTTCTGGACTAGGTATAGTTCTAAGTATTCTTCCTGGACTAGGTATAGTCCTAGGTAAGTTCCTCTAAAGGTGACCGGGGATTATTATAAATGTGTCTTCGCTTAGTTGCAGACTTTCTCCGGACAGAAGAAAACCCAAGAAGAAATTTCGGATAAAAAAACGGATTATTCTTATGGATTTAATTTAATTTTATGTTCAGCTGAATGTGTCATCAGTGTCACCTAGCTACTTACTATGTATATTAGCAAGACAATTCTTACATAAGCTTGGACAATGCACTACTGTATTTCCATAAGGCCATACAGACCTTGGTATAGGAGTCTCATTACATTTATGAGAGTCTTTATAGACTCTTCTTCCTGTGTAAAACTTATCAAAGACGGTGTCTCGACACAAGGTCTAATTTACACAGTGATTGAAATATCTATCATCACTGTACAAATAAAAAGCGCCAGGAACACTTAATTCTTTATTGTTTTAAAATGAACTGGGATATGTCTAGTATCTCTCAGTTTATTTTATTGTTGAGGCTGAATGTTAAAGAATTGGTTGCTTCATATTACAGGCTATGTCAAGTCGTTTCGTTTTGACTGTTTTGACCAAATCATTGGGTGAAATCATTAAAGCAGCTAAAGCAATGACGTAGCTTCTAGGGTCGTTTCGACGAAGAACTTTAATATTTAATTAAATTATGTTTTTTTTATAGCTTACATTTTGAAAAAATGAAAACTGCAGAATATCTTCATAATTACATCATCATTTATCATGAGTGGCCTTGATCTGGCTATTATCTTTAAACTATGTTATAAGAGATAATAATATGTTACACATATCATATATCATAACATAATATAAGTAGATAGTCCTATATGAAAGAACCATGTTTTTATTACTAGGGAATCGCATTCCGTACTCTGATGGCCACTATCTTTCTAAAAGGTCGCACAACTCTATCTCTATCTTTATTATGATAATTTTAACAGACATGCGGTTTATTTTTCGGATATCAATTAATATTCTGGACGAGGAGCCGCTTCAATATTATCATAAATATATAAAACATAATCTTTAAAATAAATAGGTAATTAAATTACCTATTTATTTATTTAAAAATTTTTGTAAGTTTATGGATCCTCTTTTTCGGGGTGAAAAGATCGTGACTTAGACCCTCGCTAAAGGCACGAGGCTTAGGGATATCTTGGACTTTCGCTGACTCAAACATCCCGGTCCCGTCCTTGCCTTAGTCAAAGTCACTAAAGGATCCCTTAAGCATTCCCGCGCAGCTCTGGCGGGCCTCGGTGGTCAGACTAAGGACCCCTTCCAGAGGGACGCGTGGGACTTCGTGTTCATATCCTCCGTGCCCTGTCAGCCGATCGGGTTATAGTAAGGTATAGTACCCGCCTAAATCGTACGTAAGGCAGTGACGCTGTGATGATAATATACTATGTACCTTAATATATCAACTTTGCGGAAAAAACGTTATAGATTATTAGTGTACATGTACTTATATATTGAAGTTGCTCGTAAGTACCTAAGGATGCTAATTAAATCAGAGAAACATGATTGGCAAAATTCTGACTATTGACGAAAAGTAATTTATCTTGTCATAAAAAACAAGCGTGCTATGTTACGTAAAAGATAACGGAGTCATAAAAAAGGCAGAAAAAATACAGCATAACGATTTGATAAAGCACCCCGACTCCCGAGCTCTTGGACCGCCGTTCGGGGTACAATCTGTAAGTGCATGCTTATTAGTTGTTAGTGTTTAAGTAAACACGAGTTAACATTCTTGCTCTCAGTTGACGACGAGATTTGTTCTGGTAAACTACTCTAGCGGTGTTAGCTATTCGAAAATACATATCTGTTCAAAAGTGGTGACCCGTTAAATTCGTAGTGCAACCAACAACTTATTTTGTTTAAAAATAAGGTAAGAATTTTGTTTCAAATTATCATTTAACGACCAAGAAGTATAAATTCTTTCCCAGTGGGTTCAAATGGGGCAAACATGTACTTTATTTTAGAAATAATGATGCTAAATGCCCAGCTCTATAAAGAGTTTGAAAAATCTAAAAATAAGACTAAATAAAACACGATTGATAAGTAAGTGCTGGTGTTCCCTTGTCCGGGTACCTATATGGGGTAAATAAATCAGTCGACATAGGTACATCTTGTAAGTTATAACAAAACAAAGTAGCTCCTGCTATGATACGCTTAGATAAACTTCGCAACGGATTTTAATGCAGTTTTCAGCAATAGATATTCAATTCAAAAGAAAGGGTTATATTTTTTTTTTGTTTCTTTTTTTAAACAATAATAACACTAATTTAACATTACCTACCCGTGCGAAGCTGGGGCGGTTTCGCTAGTAAATATAATGTACTAAGTACCTACTATACTGGATATAGCAAATTAAACTCAATTTAAAGGAAACATTTGTTTAAAAAAAAATAAGCGCGTTCACATATTTTTGAAAATATGCTTGAAAAACCTGGGAATCCAACTGCCTGAAACGCAAAAAGATGATAGTTTTTTTTAGTACTAGTTGCATTGAATACTATTAATATACTTGCTTTTGCCCGCCACTCCGCCCACGGTGATTAGTTTTTTCTAGCAGGTAGGTAATTAATATAGACTATCTACTCACCCAGTTGCAGTTTACATTCTATTCTTTGTTTCTTATTCATTCTGAAGTAATTTTTGAAGTCCATCCATTAATTTTCGAGTTTATTTGTAACAAAATACTTACGCAAATCTTTTCTCTAATAGATATTAATATATACCTACCTATAGCTATGAATGGGAATAGTATAGTTGGGATTCAAAAACGTACTGAATTAATATTACGTTTGTTAAAATAAATAATAATCCAATTTTATTGTAGGAGTGCGTAAATAAGGGTTTATTTAATGAAGACATTTAAAGATTGTATTTCAATTAACTTATTATGGTAGTGTATTATAGGTAGTCAGTGAACTTGTTCATCAAGTAGAATGGTTATAATATCTAGTCAATCTATTATGTAATTTGTTTGTATTATTTTATTTTTATGTGTTATCTATTTATCTTTGGTCGTCAAATGAATAACACATGTTCTCTATGCCACAAAACAAACCATGTGACACAGTGACAGTTACACAGTTTTATTGAGATTGTATTTTACTTTAGGTTATTTTCTAAATAAGCATAAACTGGGAAAATAAATGTTTAAAATAGTCGCAAATTTGCAATGCGTACATTCAAAACTTACCGCGTTTGAATTCCAGATTATACAAAATCAAAACAATATATTTCCACCAATCGTAGTGTTTAGCACCATTGCCGTCGAGTTTTCTGATTGGTGAATAGGAATTGCTCTGTGGCGCCTCTCCGACCTTATAAATATCGGCGCGATCTCTAACCAGACCTCTTTTCCACAGTGTTAATTCAAGGGGACTCTTTCGGGTTATTTTAGTGAGCTAACTCTAAATTCAGAATGCCGGAGACCTCAAAAATGAATGGATACGCTAAAACAAATGGACACAGTTATGATATGGAAGATGGATCAGTATTTTTGTTCACATCAGAATCCGTCGGCGAGGGCCACCCAGGTTAGTTTCCTTATTACTTGTATATTGCAGAGAATTGTTCGGCGAAAATGGCCGCCTTAGCATGTGCGTAGATAAAGTATTATTAGAATTCCTATTGTTTACACTATTATTGATACAAGCGAAAGAAAATCTTTGGTTATCCGACAATAATACACATTGTCTCGCATGCTTTATTCAATGACTGTTTAGTTACATCATGGTTCTCGCAGCTAATAACGTAATTTACATTTGTCAAAATAATCGCAACACGTGGTCTGAGCCAAACAACGTTGGAATTAGTATCATAAACATGTTTGTAATATTAATAATAATGGTTAATTTCAGACAAAATGTGCGATCAAATAAGCGATGCTATCTTAGACGCACATTTGAGACAGGACCCTGACGCAAAGGTAGCATGCGGTGAGTGTGATCTAATATCATGAGATATATTGGTCTATAGTTCGTGTAATTTGATACATATAGCTAACTGAAACTTTATTATCAGAAACTGTGACCAAAACCGGGATGGTGTTATTGTGCGGTGAAATCACTTCCAAAGCCAATGTTGACTACCAGAAAGTTGTCAGAGAGACAGTTAAACACATTGGCTACGACGACTCTTCAAAAGGTGTGTAAACATTATCCTTGAATTACTGTTCATTACCAGATACACAGATGCACTGTATTGGCTTTTAGCCAGTAAATAGACAAATTCTAATTTGACTTATCTCATAGTAATAGTCATGTTATTCCGTGCACACTAGGTTTTGATTGGCGAACACTAAATTTATTAGTGGCTATTGAAGAACAAAGTCCAAACATAGCCAATGGAGTATATCAAGAAAGAGAGGAATTAGATATTGGGGCTGGAGATCAGGTACAAATTGTCTAAGAATTCACTGCACGGAGAAACTGTCAGGTTAAATGGCTTAGGGACTAAACTGGGTGCATATTCTGCATGGTCTACAGAATGAAAAATGTCCATAACTATTGGTTTCCATTTCACAGAGGTCATTACTTACTGTTTTTAGACAGCACAAAACATCATACTGTTTCGACTATGTTGCATGAACCTCTCAACTATCTGGGATATGATGCTGTCTGATTACATTTAAAAAAAATATCATTAAGGTTAAGCAATAATCATAAGTGTCATGTCTGCCACTCATTGGTACTAAAATGAGCACGTTGGGATTAGGGTTTGATTACAAGACATGCTGCGTGATGCTTGCCTTGGACCAGCAGTCTCCGAACATAGCTGCTGGTGTGCATGAGAACAGAAACGAGGAAGAAGTCGGGGCTGGAGATCAGGTATGTAGGAATCATCATAACTTGGTTGTTACTGCATATGATGGATATTTCACTTACAATCATTTGTTGAATAAATTCTAATATTAATGGAATGTTCCAAAGGGCTGAAATAAATATGGCATGTCTGTAAAAAAAAATATCTTATGGTCATAATAATATGGTACATTTAAGATTATAATTTTATTTAAAATATTAGTGAAAAATCAAAATGTGAAATAATTATATTTTGATTAATATGTATCTCTAGGAAATGGTTAATGATTTCACACAATTCACAGCATGATTCACTTAAGTTTCCCAATACTTAGGAAAAATTGGTGTGACTATGGGTTATTATAGTGAAATGTTTCATGTGTATTACTTTTATTTCCACTGGCACATATTAGCTGCTGTATCTGTTAGTTAGTAATTCTAAAGTTCAAATCTTTTTTTAGGGTTTGATGTTTGGATATGCCACTGATGAAACCGAAGAATGCATGCCATTGACAGTGGTACTTGCACACAGACTAAACCAGAAAATCGCTGAGCTGAGGCGAAACGGCGAATTTTGGTGGGCTCGCCCGGATTCTAAGACCCAGGTAAATTATTTATTAATATATTCCAGGCACTGATAATTCAATGCAGGCTCTTTGTTTAATAAACATGATATGGCAATGACTTTGGCTTTAGAATTTAGCAGTAATATTGTATTAATTACTGTGATATATAGTTTACATAAATATTTGCTGTAATCAGACTGAATATGTCATACAGATAACATTATCTGACCTCTGGAACTATTTGGAATGCTAACTCATGTCAAAGGTGAAATGTTAATTTGTTCAAGATTTTCGGCTCATGTTTTATCTTTAAAATTATAAAACAATAATAACTGATTCATGGTTAGGTAAATTCTGAATTTTCCATTCTGTAGTAACTAATAATTTTATATATAATTTTTTATTAGTAAGTAAAAATTGTCTACAACTCTATTGGTCCCTATCTGTAACTAAATAAATTAATATCCTTCCATCATTCTAAGTACTTATACTTAGAGTGATGAAGAGTGTTATTTTGAAACTGGTTTTATGAGACTACAATAAGAGAAGACCTGCAGGTCATTTCAATAGTCAGAGGGTAACAATCAGTTACATTGTAACAATACATTGTTTTGTCCTTTAACCCCAATACCGCCGTAAGTAGCTTTGATTGATGTAAATTAGTTTTGATGTCACAAATTATTCTGTTGACAACAAACACTCATTAGAAAAATCTGTGCATCTAGCTTTGTAGTACATTTCAATTTATTTTTATAACATTGTTGTCATGACAACCTGATTGTCATTTTTGTCTCTATATTGACATAGACACATCCCTCAATGGTTTTCCCTACAATAGACGCACTCGACAAATTCTAACCACCAGGGAAAACCATCTGTAGTTAGTATATAAATAGGTAAAAAACTATTATATATTATTATAAATAGGTATTAAGAGTTCACGATATCCGTTGCTTGGGTGTTCTAAACCTCCGTATCACCTTAAAGAACAGCGAACTAATTTATGATCAAGTAGGTATAACGGTATCGTCTTCAATGCTGTTCCTGTTCGCAAAGATCGCATGACGTAATCAATGTCTAATATATCAATTGTTGTTTAATAACTGGGTGATAAAACTGACACCAGTGTCAAGCGACATTTGAGATCGGTCAATATAATACTTGCTAGTACAGCACTTTGCACAATGTGCATGTACATATACCATATATATGATTATGATGCAATGTTAAAAACTATTTCTGAAAGAGTTTATAATTAATTTCGGTTTCGTAAACAATGTAATTAATCTTTTAACTGTCTTCTAATAAAAAGACGCGAAATTTTATCATGTCATGTGTCAAGGTTTTATTGAATTCATTATTCAATACTTTTCAGAATAATCTAACATTAAATGGGTTCTCATGTATTTTTATTACAAGTTACGTGTTAGGTATATATATGATAAGAAATACGCTGCACAGTCAAGTCAATATGTCTTATATTTTCAACGAATTATTAAGATAAGACTGTTTTTATAAGTCACTTTATTTACTAAAAATGGTAATCAATACACATTATTTTCTAAAAAATAGGAGCAAGAGTTGAGAAATAAACCTTGTAGTGAACTTTGCTAATACACAATTTTTTTTTATAAAATAACAGTTTAAGTAATCACCAATAATTATGTAGGTATTTGCTGCAAAAATGCGTCATAAGTTTTCATAGTAAATAATATACAGGAAACTAGCAGATCTATAAGACTTGAGTTAATGTATTCTACTTATAAACGACGCATTTTCTTTATATGTGTGATTTATTGGTTTCAGGTGACATGCGAGTACGTTTTCGCTGGTGGTGCGACAGTGCCGCAAAGAGTACACACCGTTGTTGTCTCACTGCAACATTCAGAAAAGGTAATCAACCAATCATATACAAAAATTTCATTTAAATTATGAACTTGCGATAATAACGATATTCTACAAGTCATAACCAAAAGTCACGCAAGAAAGAAAAATCAATTATTCAACTGTCGCTTAACGCGTGAATTTTTATTAATTATTTCGTCATATGTTTTATCAAGTGTGAATAATTTTCTTAGCACACGAGTAATTTTCTTGATATAACTTATGCACGTCTGAAACATAGCATCACTAATGTATTCATTTCACGGAGATAAGTTTAAGGTTACATTATTAGTTAAATAACGTCATGCTATACATACATATCATAAGAGTTTGCTTTCGTCATGTATACATGGATTATGGAATCAGTTGACTTTGCAATGAGTTATAATGAACTAAGACAACATTATAAATAGGTTCTTAAATTTGTAGATCTCTCTGGAGTCCTTGCGTGAGGAGATCAAGGAGAAGGTCATCAAGGAAGTTATTCCTGATCACTACCTTGATGAGAGGACTGTGATTCACATCAATCCATGCGGACTTTTCATAATTGGAGGACCACAGGTAACATATTTTTACATTTCTATTGATTACTTACATGTCTTACCATATTATGTACTTACAATTTTTTAAATAAATAAATTTACGATATTTTAGTGTCACCATAACATTAGTGAGAACTTTTTGACTCTTCGATTCTATTCTATTCAATGTTTTTAAAGTCTTATCCATTATAGTAAAAATCCTAGATACACAGCCAAAACTGTTGTTAATGATAAATAGGTGGTGACAGTTTTAACACAACCATATTATTATTTTTTTCCCAAATTCAACCTTATCTGTGTTGCATAAAGTAGTTCTTACTAAGCAGTGTACCTACGCAATAAAATTTGTTTGGTATTCTTTTAAGGATGTATTTGGGACACAATGCATCTTGGGTGTTTTTCTATATCATTATTTATCTTATCTAGCAACACATTAAGAACATCCGGCTATGAACTGAGAATTTCAAATTGAGAGTGTCATTAAACTGATCAATCATTGCGTGACAGCGTGAGCTATTGCTCGGCCAATTACGAGTTCTATGTTAAGTTAGGCGTAGTAGTAGAGAAATTGTCAAATTGAAATTCTCATTTCAGAACCTAGTCGTAAAATAATAAAACCTTAACATCAACTTGAAAGTTGATGTTTGACTCGTCCATAAATTATTAAACGAGTGGTGTTTTGATGTTAGTCGGACGCGGGCCTGACGGGGCGTAAGATCATCGTGGACACGTACGGCGGGTGGGGCGCGCACGGCGGCGGCGCGTTCTCCGGCAAGGACTTCACCAAGGTGGACCGCTCCGCCGCCTACGCCGCGCGCTGGGTCGCCAAGTCGCTCGTCAAAGCCGGCCTCTGCCGCCGCTGCATGGTTCAGGTATAATCTCCTCTACCTTTTCATACCCTTAAAATGCTCAAAACTAGCATGGAGGCATGCTAGTAATGAATTAAGCATGTGTACAGACGTTGCTAGTAAATGGCATGCTTATTTTGAATGAAATTGTCAATGAGCATGATAGTTTACTAGAAGAATTCCTAGATGACACAATTTAAATTGATAGAAATGATAAGAAAAACAAAACTTTATTATGTACATAGGCTTAAAGACTTATCAAGCTACTACTATGACTCATTTAGCACAGTAGTTCATTGATAATGTACTCTGCTCTCTCTAATATTCGGTTCAATTTCCTCAAGTCAAGGTTTTTTTTTTTATACCATAGATTAAACATATTATTGTTGTTTGAAGATGTTTGCGATTGATGTGATTATACATTGCACTATAGCCAGACTATAAAAAGAGCTGCTAAAGTGTTGCACATGGAATTAATGTTCTATGGTTATGACAAAATTTCCCTGTAAGTGTATAAGACGTCATGATTACTGATCGACAAGTCTTCGTAATTTATTAGCTTTATTTAGCACTAGGCGATAGTTTTTATACATAGCAGATACTTTTAAGAAAATTATTCTAATGTATTATTTTGTTATTTACAGGTTGCATATGCCATTGGCGTGGCCGAACCCCTGTCTATTACAGTTTTCGACTATGGCACTTCACACAAGACCCAACAGCAACTTCTTGCTATTGTAAAGAAGAACTTTGATCTGCGACCGGGCAAAATCGTCAAGTATGTTACATAATCTTATAAGATACTGTATTAATCAATATTATCACAAGTCTCAATGTTTGATATTTTAGTTTTTATCACAATTTATTTAATATAATTAATATTGTATTTTTTTTGTAGGGAGTTGAACCTGAGAGCACCAATTTACCAGAAGACCAGTACTTACGGTCACTTTGGACGGGAAGGCTTTCCGTGGGAGAGTCCCAAACCGTTGGCTGTAGAATGACTTCAAACTTGAGCACTAGACCATTGTAAATATTTCACCAGTATATTATAAACACTTAATCTACGTGTGTAATTGTAGCGAGGGCGCAGAGAATGTCGCTGATGTCTCTCTTTAGACATTAATATGTATGTGACTGAACCTCGCTAGTGGAACTGTTTGCGACACCATACGATCACGTGACGGTTGCATTTACGAGGTTCACTTTAATATTTAAGTATTCTCTAGTTTATTAGACACATAGGTTTAACATGGTGCCGTCATATCTGAATTTGAGTTAGTTCCGGGGTTTTAAGGGCAGTCCTTTTGTTTAAGTAAATGTGTTTTTTTCCTATAAATAAATTTGTTTGCTTTTACACTGCCTAATTGTTTTATATTTAAGTAAATGAACTTTCCAGTGCATATAAGATATGATTTTATATATTATATACAACTTAAATTATGGACTGCCCACTCTCGAATGTTCTTCACTGTATGCTTTACAATGTAAGTGCTATGATTTATTGGTAGAGTAGACTACTTTTCTGGTTGCGTCACAGTGAAGCGAATGCTAGTCAAACGGCCATAAGGTGAGCTCGTTTAGCTAACCTTCGCTTCACTGCAATTTATAGTGCTACTGTGCAGAGACATACCTCTACGTTTATAGTAAAATTTTCAAAGTTACTTACTGTGAAAAGTTAGTAACTAGTTTATTAAGAAAATGTCCCGCCTAGCACAATTTGTGTTGTGTTTCCGAAAAGGATTGACGTGGAAAAGAGCCATTTTGAAAACACACCGACTACACCAGAGCAGTAGTGCACTGTGCATTTACTCCTAATTGTAATTCTGCCGTTAGTTTTAATTAGGCGAAATGCTAACCGTACATTTGACATTTTAGGAATTAACGTAGTTTTTAACTATTGCTTAGGACGGTTAGTGAGTATTTCTGACTATATTTTTTGATCTGTTTCAACGTCAATGTTTAAAGTTTCTGATTAACTTCTGTGGATTATCAATTTGTCAAATTGTGGAATTTAAACTTAATAAAATTATGTCCTGAATACAGGAGTAAATAAACCTGTTTTATTTATTAAGTAGGCATTTCTGAAGCTACCCGTATATGTAAAATGGTTTATTATGACTGCCATGGCGAACACAGGATATACCTAATGGAAATGCGTCGTCATGATGGAAATGTTGCTTCTGCTCATAAATGAAAAGTATGAAAACTAAATCTGCAAGAACTACCTAATATTGTTCGCGCCGGTGGGACAGTTAGAAATAATGATGGGTTAAGTTTGCGTAATACAAGTGATATAATATTAGGAAGCAAACATCTGTTATGAAAAATTTAAGATTTATTGCAGTAATTAAGTGCCTTGTTAGATCTTGCTGATCTTAGGTACATTTGGCATTGGTTGAGTTGAGTTGAGCCACGATGCCACTATTCTTCTCGCCTCTTGTTTCATAAATGTCATTCTTATGGTGTCTGTAGGCAACCAACCTTGCATATCAAAGCAATGTGAAGCTCTGAAAAGAATATTTTATTAGTTTTATTAACTTGAAATACAATCTACAAATCGGATTTTTAAATTCAAAAGCTATCCCAGTCTAAGAAACGTGAGTTAGGGCGATTGTGCACTACAAGGAATTTTACTGTCCGGCAGTCCGATTTTTTACGGTCCGATATGGCAAGCCATATAATGTATATACTAGTTTGTGCACTATACGTAATTTTACCGTCCGACATTTTACTTTTCCCCATTCCGGAACGGTTTTTTCCGGTCCGAAATGACAGCAATGAAAAACGTGTTTATGCTTGTGCACAACGTCTGTTTTCATGAGCGGGCGGGGCGGGCGCGGGGAAGGAGGATGCGCGTGACGCTGTGCGTTTCGTTGGCCCTTCCCTCACCTCCTCGGCGACCTGCGCCCACGACGCACGGCTCCTTCGTTTCATTCGGATAAACCCTAAACTGAGGCGTATCATCCGAGTTAAGACGGACAAGTGCACAAGCCAATCATCCGTTTTTTTCATGCCACTTCGGACCGTAAAAAATCGGATGTTCGGACAGTAAAATTCCTTGTAGTGCACAATCGTCCTTAAATTCGCCACTGAGGGCTTACGGATATAGTTTTCACTGTTTTCAGGCTTTTCTGTACTTGTACGGTAGATATTGCCATATTTTCAAAGTTCTAGGACGACGGGAAAGTACCTTATTAGTTTGATTTCCTTAGGAGTGTCGAAATATCCGCCTTTTGCAGTGTAAACGGCCTTATCTTATTTTATGTCAACTTAGAACTTTGATTTTTTAATAGCTTCAAGACTATCTATTTACTTAAAATATGGTTTTAATTTCAACTCTAGGCCTGTTAAGCGTTCCCGAGAAAGGGATTCGTGACACTCCTATGGTCCGCGCGGGTGGCGGGGCAGGTTACAACCAAATGAATGGGTCGAATGTCGCTCTCGTCAATTACCACCTCCGCGCGCTGGTTTATCACCCTGGCTACATTTTCCCTCGTCGCCCACAGACTAGGGGAGTGTCAACTACGAGATTATCAAGCTTTTGTAATTATATTTTAAATACCTCTCTATAGTATATGTAGGTGAAGTTTCAGAAATATGGTGTTCGTAGACACCGAGTGCGCGCCATGGGTCTATGTAACCGTGAATATTTATAGTGTTTTTAACTTCAGGATCTAAACCTCCAAATACTAAATTCACTCGATCAGCTGCGGCGTAAGCGAATGCCTTGTCAAATCTGTAAAACAAAATATTAATTTTAATGTTTGTGTAATTTAAAAGCTGTTCCGGTTTTTTCATATTTTTTTTTTTTAAATAAAACATAATAAATGTGGACAACATCACATACATTGCTCCGAATCCAAAGTAAGTAGCTAAAGCACTTGTGTTATGGAATCAGAGACAACGAAGGTACCACAAACACCCAGACCCGAGACAATGTAGAAAAGTGTTTTTCTACCTTGACCCGTCCGGGGATCGAACCCGGGACCTCAGAGCTGGCGACACCTTGAAAACCGGTGTGTACGCCACTCGACCACGGAGGTTTTCTATTTTTTTTTATAAAAAACGACGTCCTCACTAGGGAATTTAATCCTTGTGTCGCGGGGGTTTCACAAACATTCAAATCACATGCACAAAGAACACCCAGACTTGGAACAAGCATTTGTGGATCACACAAATGCTTGTCTCATGCGGGGATCGAACCCGCAGCACGTCGCGCACAGTGGTAATTAGCGTGGTGACCTATACCACTCGGCTATCCGTGCAGTCAACGCAACCGAAACTTGGTTAAATATGCTAACTAATGGCTTCAAATTTCGGTAAAACGCGGTTAGTTTGTCTATCCAGAGGTCAAAGTCGGAGAGTTATTTATTTAAACCATTATTTAGAATTAAAATTGATCGAAGTTTGATACCATTAGTTAGTATATTTAACCATTGGTTGAGTAAATTCTGTAGAGACGCTGCTCTACAGCGGTGCACGAAAACTACGCACGTGTATCAAACTGCATGATAATGGTCATGACAACATCCTCTGCGAGTATCATTACTTTTAAATTAAACACAAATAGCAAGAAGGAAAAATTTGAACTTCCTTACTTACGTAAAACCAATCTTAACTCTTTTCAAAGTTACATTGTTCTCAAACGATATCAGAAGTTATTTTAAGATAAAGTGTGGTAGAAGTTGAGATATTTTAGAAAATTAGCCAATAATACCTATATTATTGATCATGACTGAAGAAACAAGTAAAGGATTACTTATTATAGTAATCATAATTTGTAAGTGCAAGGTGGTCAAAAGGAACTAATAATTACCTTTCGTCAAAGTTTTTCTTGCATGCAGTGATATAGAAATCCAAAGTGAGCCACTTCAAACGGTCAAACACGGTACCTGATTTCGGTGCAATCTGGAAAAATCCGTACTCGGTACAAGTTTGATAATACCAAGCACGGTCTGAAATATAGAAAAACAAGTTTTAACTTCTACGTTATAAGCAGAACAATGTTGGTTTTAAAACCAAGTACAGTAGGTACTCGCGAATCTTTATGGTCGCTCTGAATGTAGCCATCGGTACGAACTTGCGCATGGTACACGCATACTACTACATACACACTACCTACTCATACACTCGCACTAACGCCCGGGAGGCGAGGACGCTTGCGCTTAAAGCGCGCGCGGGCGTGCCCTGCCTCCTCGCCCAGCTACGTCCCGCTGATACCTGATTTTGTGTTCTGCGCAGCGTAATGCGGCTAGGTTCGGAGCGGCCATAAAATTTAGCGAGAGCTGTAGGATTTTACATACTGTTGTCAGTTCTATTGTAGCTAGCGAGGAAATTTTTATACTCCATTCCCCAGCATTGGTCTCCAGTGCGATTCTGTACTACTGATACAAATCCTCCAATTTTTTCCATTGGTGTGTTTCCTGCAGTCAATGATAATTAAACTTTTTTTAGGAACACAGCAGAATTGACAGACTTTATACTAAGACTGTGCTAAGCTAATGCTGAAAGAATATGTGACAGTTTCTTCTCTACATGAGAACAGTCTGTGCTCAGCTCTAGAGCAGGGTTTCCCAAACTATGGGTCGCGACCCACTGGTGGGTCGCGTTCGAATATTGAGTGGGCCCTGCCTATAGTACCAACCGGCGAGGAGATGAAAAAGCTCGACTTGATGAATTGGATTTGTAACCCATTTCAAGACCCCCTACCAACTGGTATGTCAACAAAAGCAAGTGAAGAACTAATTGATTTATCAGAAGATTCGTCACAAAAAATAGTTTCAATCGTAAGCAATTAACGAAATTCTGGCTCTCGGTTGCTGGTAGTCATCCATGCCTGTTTGATGAAGCTATGAAAGTCCTCCTCCCCTTTACTACCTCATACTTATGTGAGGCTGGGTTTTCGAATATGGTGAACATTAAAACTAAATACCGAAATAAATTGGACTTATCAAACTCACTGCGATTAAAAGTAACTAAAGTTGGCGAAACATAGGAAACAATTTCATCCTTCCCATTAAATTTATATAATGAAATAATAAAAGATTGTATTAAAACAGTTTGTTATTTCAAAAGTCCTTTATTAATATTGCTAACGCTTAAATTTCCTAGAGGTGGGTCCCGAGTTTGTAAACTTAAATCAGATGAGTCGTACCCCGTCAACTTTGGGAACCACTGCTCTAGAGCATTCAACGGCCGGTAATATTCGATTAGAAAATTAAATTTAAGCAGCCTTTAAAGATAACTGCATCATCATTCTGAAATGTTGGTTGGAGGGGGAGAGACTTGACTAACAGTCAAAACTAAAAGTGAACTTACCGTAAAAATTGCCGCTGAAATTACTGCAGATTTGTAACAGAGAACCAGGGCTCGCTCTTTGTACTGTGCCAGAGAAAGACCAAGTAATTAACCCTGAAAAGTACCCGAGCACATAGGGGTCGTCGTAGTTCATTTCATCGCAAATTCTGCAAAAATAAAATATTTGTACTGATATTTCTATGCACTTATTGCCTACATTTTTTTAACGTTTTTTGACGTCAACACCGCCCATCGCTGAAAACCAGCGCCAGGGTTCCGATTCAGATCTCAGCACACGTTGAGCGATGCCCGTTTCGCCCAGTTTCGAATTAATTGCTTGTTAAATAATTTTTCTTGTTTTCTTTTTTATGCGTCGCATGTCGCCCAAATAAATGCTTTCTCTTTCTTCTTAATTTCCCCGCTCGCATCTGAAACGAGCCCGCTACACATCCTCGCACCGTTCAGTGGCCTAGCACATCTCTGGTGGATTTACACTTACAACGTTTCACATACTCGCGTCATCTAGGTACCTAGCTGATCGCTGTTGGAAACGCAGCCATACTCCTGTTTCAATAAAAATAGATCCCTAATATGTACCCACTAGCTTTTATTTACCCGTAAGGATTTTTAACTGAACATACTCGGTCAAAAGAAAGCTGCGCTTTACAAAGAACGAGGGAAAATTATTATAGTCAGTGGCTGTTAGTTACCCAAATGCTTCTTCTATGGCTACCCTTCCTTCATCGGTATTCATTAAAGCGATAGTTTCCTCTATGCCTTGCCGGATGGTTGCAATACACTCTTTGCCACCCTCCAAAAGGTATGCTTCGTGGACGACCTCCAGATATTCTAGAATACAAATCCAAATATATCATCTTCATCTGGCTCATACATGTCGCGAGAACAGCACCGTCCAGACCGTACGCTTGCTGTGGGTTAGATATTAAGTAGGTAGGTAGTCGTGTTTTTTATAGCCTACGCCGCAGGTCAATAGCGCCGCTATCGCTAGTAAAACGCGCACCGTCGGCGTCGAGGAACGCTTTTTTATTTTTTTTTGTCGGGAAATAAGTTTATAATTATACTTAAATTAGATTTTTCTAGATGGATTGGGGCTCACTTCGTCACAAACCGCTGTACATATTGTGACAACTAAATTCATCGTTAAAGTAGGGGATACATATTTTCTGGGTCATGGGAAATATGTTTTTCCTTATAAAATAATATTTTGTCCCGATCATAGTGGCCTGATTTTTGTCTATGATAAAATAAAGTAAAGAATTCAGTAAATTTTTTTTGGTTGTGACGAGCTTATCTTTTTACATTCTTATGAAGCAAAAATAAAAAAATACATGCACTTATTTATCCTACTTCTCTATTCCTTGTCCAGAGTCATATTACTTTTTAAAAACAAATGTAAGCCTTAAGTAAGTACCACACCTTATTGGCGCATTTTATAGGCTCTTCTGTATAGTGTATTTAACTCTTCAATAACTTACCAGGAAAGTCGATTTTGGCTAGAATAGGACCGCTGGAAGCAATTGTCCCGTGCGCTAAGTGAGGGTAGCGCTGTTTGAACCACATCACCATGTTCGCCGCGTACGATCCTCCGTACATTATCACCTTGCTTTTAGCGAAAAGTGGTTGCTTCTTCATATCTGTGATAAAATAAGCGAGATCGGCGAGAGCCTGGTCCATATTCAGAAAACGCAAATTTTCGGCTGTAAATTCGCTGTAAAATTAATTATTATTTGTCAGTATTCTAGGGTTTTAGCAATAGGTATATTGTTTTTCTAAATTTTTTTGCGAAATGTTAGTTAAGGATGAAAATTGGGACCTAATCATTAAAATTAGACTAAGAAAAAAAAAACAATCTGCGCGGCGGTAGCCTAATGACTATGGTGTTGGACTTGCGATCCTGTGGTTGCGGGTTTGAATCCCACGCATTGCACTACCAACCAACGTGAACTCTTTCACAGCTTAGCTCGAGGGGTTAAAACTAATACTAGTAATGTGAAAACGTTAAAAAAAAATAATGTATAATTTACTTGATGAAGTAATTTGGTACGTTATTAGCACGGGTTATTAGAATGTAGAATACAAAAAACTTACTTGAAAGGTTTACTTTGCCCATAATACCGATGTTCCGTGTAAATCTGGTACCCCTTGTTCTCTCGTGCCATTTCATACATGTTCCCGGCGGCCAGCCAGCCAGGATGTATATCCCATTCTCCTCCGACCAATATGAATATCGGATAACCCTCACCACCGAAAAACTCTTCGTTATACATGAATCGCTAAAAATAACAAAGTATGAAAAAACCTATGTTAGAGAGTTACCAAAGAAATATAAATAAACTAATAAAAAAAATCTTCATTTATGACATTTTGCAGGCGTAGGTAAGTATTGATTAAGCCGTCAATGAAACAAAAATTGCCTTGCATTGCTTCCAATACTCGGTCGGTTAACAAAAAAGGGGGTCCATACATGTTGTACCTACTTACATTGTTTTTAAAACTATCATGCTACATTCTTCTACAAGTTTAAAGGACATAGGTAATTTATTTGAACTAAGTACTAGGGACATTATAGTGCTTAGAGTCAGTGAGTGCTTCCAGCATTCTGTAATTTTCTTGGTTTATTGTTGCAACACAGTTATTAAAAGAACATATTCTAAGATACTTAATTGTTACTTTTACTAAACTACTTTTCCTCTTTGACATCACTGTACTGAAATAAAACTACTTTTTAAATGGATTGTACCTACTTAAAGCGATTTATTTTAATTTTAGTTCCCGATTTTTCAACGCCTTTGCAGGTGTCAGTCTGAACCCATAGAATTACCTACGAGTAGGTATAACGCCTAGAAGCTGAGTACGCGCAAGAATAGATAACCGCTGGTCTGTGCGCTTCAAACTGTGTCAAATCAACACAGTAGGTACGTCCAAACAACAAAAAAAAAATGTCAAAATTCTTGATCTACTAATATCTAACCACTCATGTAAGGTATCTGCCGCGTTGTTTCCTCTGCTCCCAATCGACACTTATCATCCGCCTTTTATCTGTGATATAAGTCTAAACGTAGAAGTTAATCCTATGAAAAAGCGACCACTACAAAAATACAACTTTTATAAATCAGATTATGAGCATATTAACCGCAAAATTCACAATGTTCACTGGACTGAACTCCTTGCCCCTCTAGGGGCCGAAGAGGCACTAAGCATATTTTACAATAGAATTGATGATATTATTAAACAGCACACACCACTATCTGCAAATAGAAGCGCTGGTTTCCCGGTCTGGTTCTCAAGATCATTAATTAACACGTTTAATAAAAAACAAAAGGCATGGGTTAAATGGAAGAAATATGGCAACATTGTAGACTACGAAACATTTTCGCAGTTCAGAGCCTTATTCAAGAAAAACTGTAATAAATGTTTTTTGAAATACATTCAGTCGATTGAAGATAGCATACATAAAAACATTAAGGACTTTTGGATTTACATTTCAAACCGTAAAGATAAACCTGGTATACCGGCAAAAGTTCAGTATAACAACAATGTATCCAGCGATCCTCAATCCATTTGTAACATGTTCTCTGATTTCTTTTCTTCTGTGTATGAACCTGCTTCACCTACACTTTCTCAATGGGAGCCACCGTCCGAAACACTGTCCAACAATAATGATACTGTTGTCTCCAATCTTCATTTCAAGGAAGAAACGATTATGAAAGAACTAAAATCCCTGGATCCCTCTAAGGGTCCAGGTCCTGATGGGTTGTCCGCGTTTTTCCTTAAAAATACTGCCACTGTTATTTGTAAACCCCTAGCTGTTATCTACAATAAATGTATCACGGAAGGTGTTATGCCAGCGGTATGGAAGCGAGCTAATATCACACCTGTACATAAAGGCGGATCAAAGCGTTGCGTTGAGCAATACCGGCCGATTTCTATCTTATCCACCTTGTCGAAGCTTTTCGAAAGACTAGTGCACAACGAAGTGTACCCTATCTTACGTAACACTATAATACAGCAACAGCATGGTTTTGTGAAAAAGCGATCTACGACAACAAACTTGTTGGTATTTACTATTGACCTATTTGACAACATAGACAATCGTATACAGGTTGATGCAGTGTACACGGACTTCCGAAAGGCTTTTGACAAGGTGGATCATGAATTGCTGCTGAATCGCATAGCCTTTAATGGTATTCGTGGTGACTTGTTACGATGGTTCACTTCTTACGTCACTAACCGATGCCAACAGGTTGTTGTCAACGGACATCACTCTTATACTTCTATGGTTACTTCTGGTGTCCCCCAAGGATCTATTCTCGGTCCTCTTTTATTCATTATCTTTATAAATGATATTGGTAACTGTTTTCACAACTCCAAATTTCTATTGTATGCAGACGACCTTAAAGTATACAGACCTATCCGTAACTTACAGGATTGCTATCTTCTCCAAGAGGACTTGGATAGACTAACGGATTATTGTTATTCAAGTAAACTCCAACTAAGCGTCCCCAAGTGCAACTATCTAAATTTTACCAAAAACAAAAATATTATACGGTTCGCGTACTCTCTATGTAATGCTTCACTGAACAAAGTTAATGCAGTACGGGATCTTGGCATTTTGCTTGACTCAAAACTCTGCTTGGATCTACATATTGAACAAATAGTAAATAAAGCATACAAAATGTATGGATTTATAATGAGATCTACTCATGACTTTAAACGGACCTCCTCATACCTCTGCCTGTATAAAACTTTGGTTCGCTCACAGCTTGAATACGCCGTTCCCATCTGGAGCCCGTACTATAATTTATACGTTGACAGGATTGAAAACGTCCAACGCAGGTTTCTTCGTGCAATGCATTATAGATGTCATAGAACTTATCTGCAGTATAGTCAGTTGCTCAGTAAATACAAACTCTTGACTCTCAGCTCTAGACGCAAACAATTGAAAGTAATGGTATTATATAACATTGTTAATGGTAATTTTGACTGTATGGACTTAAATAATGTATTGTGTTACACAGTCCCCAGAACTGTCCATAGACGGCGGGTCCGTGCTGGCAAACTTTTTGCAGTAGGTACCTGCCGATCTAACACTGGTCTTCGTTCACCAATCAGGCGAATGACAACAACATACAACAAAGTATTCGAACACATAGATATATTTACTTGTTCAATTAATAGGTTTCGTAAACTTTTGTATGAGACACTTGAGCATTTAGATTAGACTAATGTCTTTGAATATTTTAATATATATTTATTTTCTCATATAAATTTAAATATTGTACGTTTTGTCTTATATTAGTTTATGTACATATTTCTGTTTTTTATAATAGTATAACTGTTATGCATAAGCAGCATACGTCCTAGCGACTAAACTGTTATTCACTAATGGTAATCTGTGAACAGCGCTGTGGGCTGCATTATTACTTAGTTTATATAAGTTATTCTTATTGCAACAACACATAATGTAGCTGTTTGTTGTTCCTCTTATAATAAAATAAAAATAAAAATAAACGTGTTGTCATTCGTCAAAGTCAAGCGCTAATGCAAGTATCTCTTTAATTTTAAGTTTATGTAGGTACAGTTTAAGTAGTAAATGGATGTCACAATGCAATAAAAATGTAGATACATACATAATGCTTGATGAATACATACATCAATCTTTTTTACTTCACAATTAGCTACGCACTTTAAACAGACCACAGAAATAAAAATCACATCTATTTTTTGTTCCGTGATAGAGACTATATACTATATTATTATATTTATGTTTATGTTGTAGTCTAATCAACTAGCAGTCCTACTCACCATTGAAAACTGTTCATCATTTTGAGGATCAAAGTGGTCAAGTGGCATTCTTGTCCGGGCTTCTTTAACGTTCCTAGAAGACGAGTCGGCCCCGGCAGGAGGCGGCATGTCCTCCCGTAGGAATGTTTTCACTTCTTGCGGTTGCGGTTGATTCGCCCATGATAGCGACAGCAGGCTTAGAAGTATGAAGAATATTATCTGCAAATTGTAGAATGTTAGTTATTTAGAATTCTAGAACATCATTAGATCTATATTTGTCGCTGGCTAAAAAACGGCTAATTCTGGTTAAGACATTCTTATTATAAAATGGAAATTTTTACTCACCATTTTTTTATAATTTATTTAGGAACATTTATTACCACATTAGTTAACCTAATTGTGTGTATTATCTATACAAAAATGTTGATACTGAAAAGCACTTATCCATCACTTATCATTAAAAGCGATTTAGATAAAACTTGTTTTAGTTGATACAGGCTGATATAGTTCTTGATTATAAAATCAAAGCCAAAGTTTTATTTTGTAACATTATTTAAAATCATGAGCAAAATTTCCCGTTGTTGGGATAGGTTTTCTCTCATATAGAGAAGGAACGAGCATCGATCACCACGCTTGCTTATTGCATTATTGGTTGGCGATTAGTTTCCAAATGTTGGAATCCAGATTTTCTTAATGTGTTTTTCTTCACCGATTGTCAATGATGAATTAGAATTAAGAATTTATATAATTTTGATAATGTTTCTTTGGTAAGCTGTCTTTATTTTTCTTCCGGTTCTAAAATCTTATAGCTTCGACCCGAGCCAATTTGCCGGCTTCGCACTGGCTTAACTCTTTCAAGTCCCACCCTTGACTTGCCGAGGCTACTCCCGAAACTACCTACCTACTGCGCAACTTCAGTAAGCTTAGGTCATGCCAAAGTTCTTTTCAAGGGGGGAGAAACTTCTGAGAATAAATGACCTGGACTTCGCGTCTAATTCTTTGTTGGACGTCGTTAAGTGACGGTTTGCTTCGCAGGCCTGACCTCATAATATAGGGACCTACCTTCAACCTAATAAGGGTCTCAATAATACCTTTCACGGCTACCCCTACCTTCTTAACTTATTTAATTATTTATTTATTATTTATTTACTATTTATTTATTACTTAACTTAATGTTGCTTTTAGAGTTAAAAAAACCGGCCAAGTGCGAGTCAGACTCGCGCACCGAGGGTTCCGTACAAACCTGTAGGTATATAAGTAAAAGTTATGGTATTTTTATTGCTAAATGAAATGTAGTAAGTTTAAAATTATTAAAAATATTTTTATTATATGATATAACTAAAGATGTATACTTTTCGCAATTTTTCCTATATCTCTGCTATAAGACGTTGCTTCATACCAAATTTCAAGATTCTGAGTTCACGGGAAGTACCCTGTAGGTTTTGATTCCCTTGCGAGTGTCGAAAATTTGCGGCATAAACGGGAGTATCTTTTGATCGCGTTGACTTAGAAGTTTGATTTTTTCACAGCTCCAAGAGACCATAGACTTGAGTATTTGATATGAATTTCAGCTTGATACCTCCACGCGTTCCTGAGAAAAAAGGTCTTGACAGACAGACAGACAGACGGACAACAAAGTGATCCTATAAGGGTTCCGTTTTTACCTTTTGAGGTACGGAACCCTAAAAAGAACCTTAGTGTGTCTTATTTGCTTTATGCTTTCTTTTTAAATATTTTTTTTTATTTTAAAATATTTATTATAAGTTATTAATAGTCCGGTCAATTTAGACATTTGAAGTTACATAAAGTCCCAACAAGCTGAATTTCTGTGAAATTGTTCAAAACATAATTATAAACAATGTCTAGAAGTTCCCCATCATTCCCCTGTAAGGAAAAAAAAATATTCAAGGTCAAAGGTAAAAAAAATGAGTTTTTCGCGATTTTCAGCAAAACGGTATGTTTTATCATAAAAGTAGCTCAGACAAAAATTGTAGATCATAAAATTATCTATAAAAAATGTATCAATACTTTTTTGAAGTGAAACTTCTTTTGGCGCATGAGGGTAAAATTTTTACAGATGAAACGTCACGCCGGTATGCAACGGAAGTAGTAGAATCATAGAATAATAACTAAAATACATTACAATGTCTTTGAACGGAAGTGTCAGAAAAGAGAGAGAGAGTGATCGAGACCATGAAGGTTTTCATCTATACCTTCATGATCGAGACCGATTGAGAGAGAGTAAGACAGGGCTTCTATTAGTTTTAATCAATATAATAATTTTATTAAAATGGGTGCCAAGAAACCAAGATGGCGTCGACGACAATTTGCAAATTTTTCGTCATGGGTGTCATTTTCATGATTCCCGAGGTCGCTTAAACGATTATGGGGTCGAAATTAAAACCCAAGATGGCGCCGAGGAAATTTTGCAAATTTTTCGTCATCGGTGTCATTTTCATGGTTCCCAAGGTCGCTAAAAACGATTATGGGTTCGAAATTAAAACCCAAGATGGCGCCGACGACAATTTGTAAATTTTTCATCATGTGTGTCATTTTCATGGTACCCGAAGTCGCTAAAAACGATTATGGGGTCGAAATTAGAATACAAGATGGCGCCGAGAAAAATATGCATTTTTTTCATCATGGGTGTCATTTTCATGGTACCCGAGGTCGCTAAAAACGATTATGGGGTCGAAATTAGAATCCAAGATGGCGCCGAGAAAAATATGCATTTTTTTCATCATGGGTGTCATTTTCATGGTACCCGAGGTCGCTAAAAACGATTATGGGGTCGAAATTAGAATCCAAGATGGCGCCGAGAAAAATATGCATTTTTTTCATCATGGGTGTCATTTTCATGGTACCCGAGGTCGCTAAAAACGATTATGGGGTCGAAATTAGAATCCAAGATGGCACCGAGAAAAATATGCATTTTTTTGTGATAAGTCATTTTTAAGATTTGCGAGGTCACTAAAAATAAAAATGAGGTCAAGCTTTCGCGGAAATGTCTATCGCGCAAAAGTTCCTGATCCAAGATGGAGGACATTTCTCTATATGAAATTACATGTATTCGTCTCAATCTCAATCTAGAATTTTTGCATGTGAGACCATAGACGAAGCGCATTTGCATAATAGTTACTGTTTTACAAATTGTGTATCTCGCTATTGTTAATTATTGTAACAATACTTATTTTTATTTATTTTAGATAAACGTTATGTCAAACAATGTAAATATTGAAGAAATAAATTGAAAAAATTAAATTTATAATTTACATTAATTTTCAAACCTTTTTTTATTTTAATGACAATTAAATTCCTAACCTATCTTCCTTTTTCCCTTCCTCTTAATCTTGGAAATTTAAAGTTTTAGATTTGTATAAATATAAACAAGATTTATAAATTAGTTCGCCAAAGAAGTTTCACTTCTGACATGTGTACTTTGTACGCACGCATGTTTTTTTCTTACGAGCCACCGTTTCTGAGATATAACGATTCATAAAGTTATTTTTATTATGCACACGTTTCCACGCCACCTATGAGGTAGTGTACTTAGCGCGTTTTTTTAACGTGGTTTCCCCGGTAGGCCTACTCCACGGGTCAGTTGTGATCCTGTTTAATGTAAAACTATTGCATAATAACGGAAATTTTCAAAGATTGGGAAAGATAAAAGCGATGTAAATTAAAAAAAAAGGTGTTGAAGTTTATTCGTCTTATTCGTAAGTTTCAAATTCTTGATCTTCTTCTTGTTTTTCTTCTCCTGCTTCTTCTTCATCTTCATTTTGGATGCAAGTAAATTGCGTCAATAGCGATGTATCGCATGATTACTTCGTCGGAGTCAAACGAATCCTCCATTGTTTGTGATTCAATATATTAATAACGAATCCTCCATTGTTTGTAATCAATATGATAAGAGCACGACCAGCCTTGACAATTTGTGCATGCCAAAGAACAAGACAGTCCGACTTTTTTGAAACCACGTTTAGCACTGCATCCCTTTTTGCAGTTGCAAAAAATAGTGTTCAGCAGTTTTTCCGGCGCAGGTGGAAGTAAAGTTTGAACTGGCTCTAATATATTGTTGACCAACTTCCAACCCCAGTCTGTAAGATCTAGCTGATAAACAAGCCACACTTGAACTTGGTAATGTACTCGAAAAAGATTAAGGGACTGGGTTTCATTTTACCTGATATTCTTATAGTTAAAACTTATATATATTTTATATTGTAATATAAGTTACAATGACCGATAGAAATATATTTAAACATTTTATTATATATATATATATATATATATATATATAAATATATATATATTATATAAAATATAACAACTCTAGATGTATATACGTGGCGTACTCATGCATATTATGACGATAACAACTTTTATAACTTTTTGAATCGTTATATCTCAGAAACGGTGGCTCGTAAGAAAAAAAGTATTGATACATTTTTTATAGATAATTTTATGATCTACAATTTTTGTCTGAGGTACTTTTGTGATAAAACTTACCGTTTTGCTGAAAATCGCGAAAAACTAATTTATTTGACCTTTGACCTTGAATAATTTTTTTTCCTTACAGGGGAATGATGGGGAACTTCTAGACATTGTTTATAATAATATTTTGAACAATTTCACAGAAATTCAGCTTGTTGGGACTTTATGTAACTTCACTCTCACTTTTTGGTCTAAATTGACCGGACTATTAAATATTAAATAATTTTCTTTCTTTCTTTTTTTGTTAAATTAAGAACTTAAGTTATTTATTACATGTCTAATACAATATCCACATGTACTAATTTAATAAAGGTAATCAAAACGAGTATTATCTAGCTAGATAAGGCAAACGACAAAAAATGTTCGCCTCAAAGGTAATTTAATCGTCAAAGTTTGTTTTAAATTGTTTTTGATATAAAGACATGAACTCGCCAACATATAATTGGGATAAATAAAAAGTGTGCGAGTGTAACAACCCTAACAATTTCTTTGAACAATATAAAGCACGAGAAATAAACTGCCTGTAATATGCTCAATTAAATTAATTAAACAAAAATTTTAAAATACAGAAATCATTGCTGTTATTTATTTAAATAGGTGTAGTAGTTCTTATATTGTGTAATATAAATTTAATTGTTACATTTACGTCCGTAAGGATGACTGCAGTCTTTAACGCCGCATTTTAGTTTTCTACTGGCAAGGTCACTCGTCTTGTATGGCTTTTCCTTGATATAGTTTCCACTGAAAATAAAACAAAATTTACAACAAAAAAATTTAGTCACTTGGGGCAAGAAAAAGAACCATTTTATTTTAGAAATAATGATATGTTATTTCTTAATATTAAATACGAAGTCCTATGTGTTTTTGTGAATGTACTTCGAACCTTTTGATTCTATGGCCTTTCCATATAATAAATAACACCCACAAAATATAAACATTTTCTAGAACAACTTTTTAGGGAGTAAAGAGCCGCCTGAACACGAGTTTAAAACTCAATCAACGGAATTTTTGTTCCTGCCTTCCTGTCATACTAATTTAATTAAGAGCTACTAAAACAGATTTCTTTTAAATATCCACATTTACCTTAGTGTAAAAACCGTATTGTAATTAAAAAAAACCGGCCAAGTGCGAGTCAGACTCGCGCACCGAGGGTTCCGTACAAACCTGTAGGTATATAAGTAAAAGTTATGGTATTTTTATTGCTAAATGAAATCCATAACATAACAATGTGGAAAGCTGACGGTACCTTGTCAATACATATATGAAAACATTATGTATGTTCGGAAAAATCGGCCAAAATCTATTTTTTTATTTTTTTTTGTTAATCGCGGCTGAACCGATTTGCATGAAATTTTGTGTGCATATCGGGTAGGTCTGAGAATCGGCCAACATCTGTTTTTTTTTTTTAATCGCTGAACAACGTTTGCTGGGTCAGCTAGTAAGTTTATGATTATTAAAAAAAATATACTATGTGATGTAACTAAAAATTTAAGATTTTCGGAATTTTTCCTATATGTGTACTTTATAACGTTGCTTCATGCCAAATTTCAAGATTCCAGGTCGTCTGGAAGTATCCTTTAGGTTTTGATTCCCTTGCGAGTAGTTGCGAGTTTCAAAATATGCGGCTTTAATTGCTGTATCTTTTGATTGCGTTGACGTAGAAGTTTGATTTTGTTACAGCTTAAAGATATTATAGACTTGAGTATTTGTTAAGAATTTCAATATAATACCACTACGCGTTCATGAGGAAAGGGGTAATAAGTTTAAAATTATTAAAAATATTTTTATTATATGATGTAACTAAAAATTTATGCTTTTCGCAATTTTTCCTATATCTCTGCTATAAGACGTTGCTTCATACCAAATTTCAAGATTCTGAGTTCACGGGAAGTACCCTGTAGGTTTTGATTCCCTTGCGAGTGTCGAAAATTTGCGGCATAAACGGGAGTATCTTTTGATCGCGTTGACTTAGAAGTTTGATTTTTTCACAGCTCTAAGAGACCATAGACTTGAGTATTTGATATGAATTTCAGCTTGATACCTCTACGCGTTCCTGAGAAAAAAGGTCTTGACAGACAGACAGACAGACAGACAGACGGACAACAAAGTGATCCTATAAGGGTTCCGTTTTTACCTTTTGAGGTACGGAACCCTAAAAACACCAAAATTACCCGTGACGTATAAACTCGTAGATTTATTATTAGGTAGGTATATATACCTACCTACATTTAACGCGATGTTTATAAGTTACTAAGTTATGTTATGTTTGAAAGAAACTCACCCCGGTCCATAGTTACAGACTACGTAAAATTTGTTTCATCCATTTTTAAACTTTTGCGATATGGCGCACCCGAGGTAGACGCTGTCAGACCATACCATCTGTAAGTGAGAATAGGCTTAGTGGGCTAAGCGAAGATGCTGATCCCATCCGTTAAAGATTGGTGTATATTCCCCAGGGGTATCCTCGTTGTATGCGTGGTATACTCTGAGCGCGAAAACACGAGCGCGAAATTTTTGCCGTTAAAGGGATACCTCCGATGTGGCCCGCGAAATTCAAATTTTCATGTGTTTTTTGCAATTTGCTTATCAGTGACAAGTTGTAACTTGATCAAAATTCGATTCGCGACAATAACAAGTATAATTTTAAATATAAAAATGATCATAACATGTGCTCCATTCATTCTCACAAAGATTAATTCAAAGTTAGTAAAATTTCCGAAATCTAACTCATTTTCGATTATTCTTTGTGCGAGCGAATGGAGCGAACGTTTTAATCATTCTTATATTTGAAGTTATATTTGTTATTGTCGCGAATCATATTTTGATCAAATTACAACTAGTCACTGATAAGCAAATTGCAAAAAACACATGAAAATTTGAATTTCGCGGGCCACATCGGAGGTATCACCTTAACAGCGATTGGTGGAAATAGATAACCTACCTATGAAAGAAAGAAAGAAAGAAAGAAAAAGCATTTATCGCGTCACATGCGTCGCATAAAAAAATTAAAAAGGGAATAAAATAACAAGTGCTTTCAAACATTTTGAAAATATGCGTCTATATTACTAGTATTTTCGTAACCCCTCGTGATAAGCTAAATGCTTGTGTTAAGAGTGGATTTACATCAGTAGTGCAATAGATGGGATTCGAACCAGCAACCACATAGTCGTAAGCCCGACGCCCTAGCCATAGGCAACCGTCGCTTAAAAGAAAGAATTAACCGTTGAATATTTAAATATTTTACCAGTAATGTACAAACCTGAGTGTAATGACCAATTTTATATTTTTTGGAGGCATCGAAGTCTTTGGTCTGAAGTGGACCATAAGTGTAATTAAAATGTTCGCTGAACCAAGATTCTAGAGCGTCGTTTATATCGAACTCGTATTTTATGTTAGTCGTGGAGTACCAATACATATTTTCCCCTGTAGAAAATCGACCGGATGCTGAAACATAATATGCATAGCTATACTTATATGGTAGGTAGGTATATGTAGATACCACAAAGCAAAAACAAAAAAATATATAATAACGCGATACGATATTTTACATCCTCTGTTTAAATAAGAAATATCATCTTATTTACTACATCATTATTATAAAATGTCAAAATCTACCTAGGGTGAAATGGCCAACAGTGGGCCAACATTTTTTCAGTGTCGTATAGCTCTGAAACTATAAAAGCTATTGATGTCAATCCTCTAATACAAGAAACGTGTAAACCTTCGCCGTCTCATTTTCATATGGTTTCAAAAATCAAATCAAAATTCAAAATCATTGATTTCACCACATTATGCCTTTCAGCATGCAAATTTTAAAGAATGTTTCCGAGAAAGGTGTGTCGGTATATTTTTTAATATTTTATGTAGATTGGTTGACATATCCGGTGCATGACATAACACAAATCTTTAAGTATTACATGGACGGCAGCTTTCATCGTAATCGCTGCCCAATCTCAATAAGATATAACCAAACAATTCAAGGTTGAATTTAATTTCTTCTATTTTATAGGGCAGAAAAGTCCGCGATGGTAGATCAGATGGCCTCATATACCAATTATATTTTTTTATTGGTTGAATTTAATGTGACAGTTGGTACTTACCTAACTAATTTGAAAGCTATTTAGACAGAGATGATATTAATACAATCAATAAATTAATGAACTCAGCCTATCGCGTTCCACTGCTGGACTTAGGGCTCTCCCAAGTCGCGCCACAGCACTCGGTCCTCCGCCTTCCGCATCCAGTCCGACCAAGCCACCTTTTCATTCAGGTCACCGGTCCATCTGGCTGGAGAGCATCCTACACTACATACGACTATCAAGGCCGTGTGTTATGGCGCGCAATAATGAGCTGTTTGTTGCCCTCATCACCACGCTGCTTGGTGGTTGGCTGGCTTGGTTACCGCAGATTTGATAGCGTTCTTTAGTCTCCTAAAAAAAACGCTGCTGTTCATTCTCCTTGTTTCTATATACCTTAGTCGAATCTTACGAGGTTTTCTAATTTCCAAAAATATTAATCAAATAACAAAATAAAGAGGACGGTAGTTACCTTGAGCGTTTCAAAAAGGTAATCGCTTAACACCACCCGATTTAAATCATAAGATTGCATGGATAGCCGAGTGGAATAGGACACAACGCCAATTACCACTGTGCGCGAAGTGCTGTGTGGGTTCGAGCCCCGCATGGGAAAAGCATTTATGAGATCCATAAATCTTGTTCCAAGTCTGGCGTTTTTCTTTGTGATTTTAAAGTATATTCAAGCTGTCTCTCGTATATTTAGGGCACAAAAAATTTACAATCAAAATTAATATAATGCTGCGCTACCTGTGCGAAGCCGGAGCGGGCCGATAGTAGCTATGTCATAGATCTATGTCATGTAATTAAAGGACATCTCATTTGGTAGAATTGGAACCTAATTACTACCAAATTGCTGGAAATGCAGACAGCATTTTGGGCACACTTCCGGTCGACAGTGACGAGATTTTAATTAGTATTAGTAGTTTTTTCTTTGTTGTGTGTAAAAATCTATATTAATATATAAAATTTGTCATACTGCTAAGCTTGGAAATATTTAATAAACTTAATTTAAAAAAACATATTATTTTTTCCTAACTCGAATTCAACTTTTATAAAATGTAATATAAGTCGTAAGTTTAGTTAGAAATTAACAACTTCGTTTATCTAATAACGATTTCTCGCTAACTTACCTTTTTCGAGAAAATTGCAAGATAAAATTATTTTCTTGCCTTTTAACCTTGATCTTTTTTTTCAGGGGTGGCATTATTGGTGTCTATAAGTTGGTAATATGTTTTTAAAACCTGAATTACCACTTTTCATCTCTATCCATATTAATGTAAGCTAAAACGTCTCAATTTTACTGGACTAATTAAGATCTTCCTCCCCCTAAAGCCCGCTCTACACTCGCCCACGATTCACGCAAAACGTATCCCTCCACACTCGCAGTTGCGCAGTTTTGTCGCAAGAAACCAAACGCGCAACCAAACCTTCGTCGCGGGACAAAAACCGCCACCGTTCGGGGAACGGCGCGAAGCGCAAACGAGAAACCCCGCGAAGGCACGAAACCATTTACAGTCGCGTTTTGCAGCATTCGCTTAGCGGGATTCTGGGCCACGAGTGTAGAGCGGGCATAAGAACAGGCATTTACAATTAAAATTCTCAACAAGGTAAGCACTTAGGCCTAGAAGCTTACCAATACTTTCGTCGGGGTTGTGGTCATTATAATGATTTTTCGATGCCCATTTAGCCGCTTTTGCATGTAACTCCTCATCCCAAATCTAAAAAATAAGAAAAATATTTTGGAAAAAGCTAGCTACCTATAGCAACAGCTAGGTACCAATACTTATATGTAACCAACACATTTTAATTTTAACTATTCAGAAAAGGCTCAACATGAAAATCTATGGAATCGGTAAAAGAAGAACTTAAATTGGCAGTAGGTACCTACGTCCGGTACTTGAATCAGATTTTTTTCAGAAAAAATGCGTAAAAAGACGCCGAAGGTTGCAGAAGAGTAACGATCGGTTCACCTTGAAGAATTCTTTGTTGCCTACCTACTTATAGGTACTATTGCAACTAGCAACAAAAAATTGAGATTCGAAAAGCCCTATCTTCGAATAAATTAAAAGTAAACATAATGGCAATGCAAGACAATAAGGAATAGATAACTCGTACTCGATATTAAATTAATCTTTGGCTCTGTTCTTGTATATGTATAAGGTCGTAGCACACATAATATGTATAATATATGCCAGTTAGTGCTTCCCAGATATCCTAGAATTTTTAATTTATCGAGTTATTGATTTTACGGTAGAATAGACTTACCCTTGATATTTATAATTGCTTAGATAAGCCGCTGATGTGATTATTGTCCAATATGGTTTTATGTATGTACATACAGTTATTGCTGTCATACATATACAAGGCAAAACTCGAAATGTTGTTTAATATCCAGACCTATAGACACGAATATTAATGGCCCGGTAACTTGATTTCGGTAGTGTTAAAAATATAATTATATTGTTAAGTAATGAAGTAGACATCTAAACGTTTTAGAAGTGAATCGATATAAATAATTTATAAGTTTCGCCTGTAACAGGACTTGGACTGTACCCGCGGGAACTTTACTGTGGGTTTGTATCACCCCAGAATCGAATTTCACAGCTAGTATGTTTATTTAACTTACAAATAATCCAATAAATATCCACATCACAGTTCGGCTTTCAACAAGGCAGGTCCACCGAAGACTCAGTCCTAGCTCTCACATCCAGTGTTACCGAAAAACTAGACTGTGGTAGTAAGTGCCTGGCGGTCTTCCTAGACCTCAAAAAAGCCTTTGACACAGTGTCTGTCCCCACCCTTTTACTCAGGTTAGAAGGCATTGGAGTTAGAGGGATTCCACTAAAGTTATTCAGGGAGTACCTAAGTGAACGCAGCTACATGGTTAAAATCGGAACAGTCACTAGTTCCGAAGAAATAGTTTCGTATGGTGTCGGACAGGGTAGCGTGCTTGGTCCAACGTTGTTCCTCATTTACATAAATAGTCTGTGTAGCATGAACCTCCAATCCGCCCACATAGTTTCCTACGCAGATGATACGGCAATACTTTTTTCGGGTGATACATGGGACAATGTTGGCCGTACCGCCAAACGCGGCTTGTCCAGGGTAGCCACCTGGCTCGATGACAACCTGTTAACTTTGAATATCTCAAAGACCAATTACATTTGCTTTTCCTTGAATAAACGCACCCAACCATCACAAAACTTTCAAATTAAGATCCATACTTGCTCAGACTCTTCTAATACCAACTGCACTTGTCTAAAAATTAACAAAGTCAGTAACATCAAATACCTCGGAGTGATACTTGACCAAAAACTATCATGGCATCCTCATTTGGAGCTTTTAATGGGCAGAGTTAGGAAACTAATGTGGACCTTCAGGTTGCTTCGTTATGTGACAACGAAGGATCTTATCCAACATATATACATCTCACTAGCGCAATCTATACTAATTTACTGTTTGCCAATATGGGGCTGCGCAACCAAAGTAAAGTTTTTAGAACTGGAAAGAGCCCAGAGGGCACTGCTGAAGCTCATGATATTCAAGCCCCTAAGATTCCCTACTGCTAGCTTATACACAACCACTGACCTTTTGTCCGTTAGAAAGTTATATGTCCTTCAATCCGCTTTGAAAAAACATAAATCTCTCCCCTTCGACCCTTCTAGTATTCAAACTAGAAGGAAAAAGAAAGTTGCCCCGGAACCCACAGTCAATACTACATTTGCCACAAGACAATACTCTAAACAATCATCTCGCATCTACAATATTCTCGACAAAGAGCTACATGTATATCACCTGACTTACCGCGATTGCAAAAAGACACTTTCTGAATGGTTAAAAACTAAAAATTACGAAGAAATTGAGTCTATGCTACACACTATAGTATAACTCGTAGGAACTACCTCATTCACACTCCTAGACACACACACACACACACACACGCACACCCACACGCACACGCACACACACTCATATAACCTGTGCGCACTCCATACTGTTTTATTTTATTTATATTCCCATTGTTTTTCCCTTATTTCTCATCTGTTTGTAACGTATCGTAAACTGGAAGAGCGAATCAACCTAATACAAGCAAAACTTTGCTTAAAAGGTGATTCTAAATGTAATTTTTGTAATTTGCATAAGTTGAAGAAATAAACATTTTTATTTTTATTTATTTATTTTTTTTAAATAATACGTTATAATTCTTAGAAATTTACATACCATACTATTTATTTCAGAGGCGGCCGGCTGCCCCGGTACCTTGCCTTGGGCTAACAGCAGCCGCCTCGCATTGTGACCATCAACAAACGAACGAATTTGCTTACAAGACAAAGTTAGCACTGAAAGCAAAGTCACTTCAATGATTTCATGCAATCACATTTTTTTTTTTTTAAAACGACGCCCGCACTAAGGAATTTAATCCTTGTGTCGCGGGGGTTTCACAAACATTCAAATCACATGCACAAAGAACACCCAGACTTGGAACAAGTATCAGTGGATCACACAAATACTTGTCCGATGCGGGGATCGAACCCGCAGCACGTCGCGCACAGTGGTAATTAGCGTGGTGACCTATACCACTTGGCTATCCGTGCAGTCATTTTAACGTATATTTTACGTTTCGTTATCAAAACCGTTCTAAAGTTAAACAACGATGAGCAGTTAGTAGGTTGGTACTGATAACGTGTAGGTACTAACCTTTGCAATGTGCGATAGTCAAGAAAGTCATTAAAATGAAGACAACCAACTCCATTGTTTGCATGCTACTACCGACGGTGGAGCGACTAATTCTAGTCCGAGATTTGATTGGAAAATACGGCTGTTTGTGCTATATAATTGTACTGTGAAATGTGAATATACCTAGTAGGTACAACCGGTGGTTCAAACTATTGTTGAATATTGTGTATGGTTCCGTATGATTTGATACAAAACATCGATTATCAAGGTTTCGATGAGGATCAATCAGTGTTTTAGTTTTAAATGACGTTTTAAAGGCCTTAAAAATGGAAAACATTGGTGTAATTATTTTAGTCATACGACCAAAAATGAGCTTGTAGCAATCAATATACCTCACAGCACTCATAACGGACTCAACTCGGAAACGGATCGTAAAGCCGGGTACTCATTAGCGAGCTGTAACCGTAACTTATGTGATACAGTAACGAGGTTCTAGTGTGTACGCGTTTTACAATTACGGCTCACGACGTCGCCGGAACGCTGTCACCAAGCGTACTCATTTAGCGAGCTGTAACTGTAACCAAACAGATACAGTAACGAGGTTCTAGTGTGTACGGGGAGTAACGAACGGAGAGACCTGCTCTGCCCTCAGTTTTGGTTTGTAACTCCCCGTTCCCACTGATTTCTTAATTTTCATACGCTCCCTTCTGTACGAAGCCAATAAATTAATCATTTTTGTTTTGCATGCTCCCCCACTTTCATTCATGATACCTCCGATGTAGTACAGATATAAATTTTAATATACAACATGTAACAAAACCCCGGTCAGATCCACAATAAAGGCGTATTCGTGGTACAGTTCATGAACCGTCTCGCATAGGCGGCTTCTTTGACACAAAGCTGCAGGTAGTAAGTACGTGAACTTTGAGGAGCGGTCAGTGTTGCTGTTGCCTTGGATCAGTTTTTATTATGATTGAATTATTTTCAATTGGGAAAAAAAAATATCTCCAATCCATTTAATAGCTACGTGTATGTGTTCGCAGTACGATACCGAAAAATACTCTCAAGGATCGGACAGGGTTTTTGTTACATGTTGTATAGTATTTTTTAAATTCTGAAGACTAAATAGACAGGACATCCACCCACAAGGTGGTCAGAAGATCTCATTTCTCATGAAGATCGCAAGATCGGGCTGGATGCAAGCCGTTTCCAACTGGTCCTATCGGAAACCGATAGGGGACGCCAGCAGTGGACGTCTACGGTTGAGATGGTGATATACATATGTAAAATGTACTTTGTGATGATGATTATGAAATTGACAAGTGCAAATGTCAAACTGACATAAGCCTATTGTAATTTATGTTTAAAGGGCAGCAGTTGTAATTTTTACAGTCTCTAGGATTAAAAAACAGACTGTAATAATTTTGTAGCAGACTCAGTTGAACTGATTTCAAATATGGGTGCAAAGTAGGTATGAAAAATAAAAATCTAGGTATTATCTGCGTAGCATCTCTAAGTACCTACCTAGTCTATGCTATTAACTAAAATTCGGACATTATAAATTAATACGAAAAAAAAATATGGACAACATCACATTAGGTACATTGCTCCGAATCCATTACTAAAACACTTGTGATATGGATCCAGGGACAACAAAGGTACCACAAACACCCAGACCCGACACAACACAATGTAGAAAAGTGTTTTTTTTTTCTACATTGACCCAAAGGGGATCGAACCCGGGACCTCAGAGCTGGCGACACCTTGAAAACCGGTGTGTACGTAACTCGACTACGGAGGTCGTCAAAACTAGACTTGTTGCTACATTGTTGTAGAATTGTAGGTAATCGTGTTTTTTTTTTAATTTTGATGTATCAGTAATAACTAATAAGTTACATTAAGTACTTACAAGTATGTTTATTATAATGCAAAGTAAAATGCCTTTACATCTGGCTAGATACCTAATACAGATGTGCCGTTTAAGTTAATACCAGTGAACATTATATTTTATGCTCCCTGTATGTTACCCTGTATGTTCAGAGATTATTTATGTTTTATATGATTGTAATGTTAATTACTTTCTGTTTGTGTGTATCCAACTATTTCCCTTTGTATTCATTGCTATTGAAAACACATGACATCTATACTTGCTCGATTTAGCTATGAGTAGCACAAAAAATAGTTTGTTTCAGTTGTTCCACTTTATTTCAGATATATGAGGCATATTTTGAGAAAAAATTAATTCGAGTCAGTCAGGTTTTGCCATTTTATTAAATGCCTCCCCAATCTTTGGTAGGTCTGACATGGGCAACACTTGACTAGACATGGGGATCTAAACAACCTTTTCGTCACAACGGTTAATTGTATAATTACCTAGTTTAGTTTTTAATTTTTAAAGCCCCGAACAAAGTTATTGTTGGCATCTTTAAAAAAAAATGTGTGTGAGTAAGTATATCAAACCCTTACAATTTCTTTGGAGAATATAAAGCACGAGAAATTGACTTCTTAAGCATGTAATATTTTCAATGAAATGAATTAAACAATAATTTTAGAATATATACTTTATTGCTCGTATTAATTTAAGTAGGTAGGCACCTACTGTGCAATAAACGAATTTAATTGTTACATTTACGTCCGTAAGGATGGTTGCAGTCTTTAACACCGCATTTTAATTTTCTACTGGAACGACCACTCGTCCTGTATGGCTTTTCCAGGATATAGTTTCCACTGAAAAAAAGGAGGATTACAACTTAATAAAATACCTATAAAACTTTTAGACTAAAAACAGCTTCACAACGTTTCTAAACTAAAAATAGTAACTCTGTTTTGTTTTCTTTTGTGTTAGCATTCCAGAATATTAGTAATCTACAGGTAATAATCTAAGTTTGGCAATCTACAGTCCGCCTAACACTAGTAACAACACTTTTTCTTCGAGCACCTTATCTCAAAGCAATAAGGTCAATTTTCGTAATTCGTTGCCACCACGGATTTGCTCTTACTTCTCTACGAGACGTGTCGATTTTAAGTTTTCAAGCTTGTTTGGTTGGCCACGAGCGTAGGTAAAAAAGTGGACGCATGTGAAATAAGGTAAATTATAAAAAATGACTATGTTTTTTCCGATATAATTAAACCTCAGTTAGTACATCACGGGAACTAAAGCGAACACATTAATTTTCCTTCTAAGGCCAAATAACGAAATAGGCCAGGAGCAATGACACCGCATCTCCAGTCTGCAAACACGGCCGGTGCAACTCGGTCGAAACGTGAGCCTCAGAAGGTAAATGTATAATGCATGTATTCGCGATAATTACAGTGACGTAGGTAATTTTATTATAAAGAAAGTTTAAAAGATACATTAGTAGGTATCTTTTAAATCTTTTTATCGTTTGACAGAAACTCACCCCGGTCCATAGTTACAGACTACGTAAAATTTGTTCCATCCATTTTTAAACGTTTGCGATATGGCGCACCCGAGGTAGACGCTGTCAGACCATACCATCTGTAAGTGAGAATAGGCTTAAAACTTATATGGGTTAACCTAAAGGCTAACAACTTGCCTTTCGAAAAAAAAAACAATAAATTAATGATTTTAGCAAAATGTCACAAACCTGAGTGTAATGACCAATGTCGTAATTTTTGGAGGTATCGAAGTCTTTGGCTTGAAGTGGACCATAAGTGTAGTTAACATTTTCGCTGAACCAAGATTCTAAAGCTTTGTTCAGATCAAACTCGTATTTAATGTTAGTCGTGGAGTACCTATACAAATTTTCTCCTGTAGAAAACCTGCCGGACGCTGAAACATAATTATATTATGCATAGCATTATAGACAAAGCAAATATTATGATTAGTTCATCACTATCACGCAATCTTTGTTTAATACAATTACGTCATTAACATCTTTATTTAAAATTGCCTCTTTCAAATATTTATATTGAATAATTCAATATCATCTTTTATAAATATGTGTACATACTGGCTTGTCCTGGCTTTGCACGGATGGACCTATTTTGACTCTCAAGTAGTTTTGTTTAAGTATAATATTTATAATAAGTTTAAAAATATTGAAATTTTAAAATACATGTATATTATTAATAAAATGTTATTTTTGAATAATTCAAAAAGGGTACTGAAATAGTCCTGTATACAAAATTATTTATTGGGATTAGGATTAAACAAGTATGATACCTAACAAGGCTTGATTTTGGTCAGCATTTCTTATCAATTTTTAAAATGTAAAAAGTATTAATAGTGACATTACCTGCTACAATAATTATCGTAGGGTTTCACTGAGTTTTTTGTAGTTTCAAATGTTGCATGATATTTTAGAACATTTTTTCCTTCTATACTCCATTTATTATAGCATTAGAAAAAAGAGGCTCGCAGAAGCAGGAATTGAAAACATTTTATTTCAAAGAAATTGTTTTAAGTACATAAATAAACGAAATAAAACTTTTTTTTTTAAATTACGCTTTATTTATAACAATATCTTCATCACACATTACAAACTTACACCAAAACAATGAATGAGACAACCAATCATGTCATGATGACTTATATTTAATTAAGATTAAAATAAAAGTAATTTTTAGAACAATATTTTAATTAAAATAACAACTTACAACACACTATAGTGAAACTTCTTCGTCTTCATCATAGGATTTAGTCATAATAAAATAATAAATACATAATAAATAAACAAATAATGGTAGGATAATAGTAAAACGAAAAACGTTCCAGTATTGTTCATCACTGCTTCTTTTAGGTTTTTAGCATTGACACTGTCATTTTAGATTGGAATGAAATATTATAAATAAATGATCGCCACATAATTTGTTATGAAAAATGGTTAACATGATTACAAATAAGTGTGACAGCTGGTATGTAAATAGATTTTAATTTATAGGCATCAATCGTAACTGTAACAAGTTTATTGTACTTTTGCAACAAAGTGTACATTATAAATAACCTTTTTTAACTTCTGTCTAATGCTATTTTAAATGGAGTATAGGTATGATCGCAAAACATTTGCAATTTTTTTATACCTTGGGTTATTTATCTTATTGAAGTTTTAGTAAGAATCCCTATTTTATCTAGTATGGAATATAGCCTATGTTACTCACGTCGCTTTTTTGTAGTCATTCGAATTTTTTTTGGGACATGGTACAAGTCATTCATTTAAAGAATTGTACATTTCAAGAATTGGTCAATTATAGACCATGAAGTCATTTCGCGAATCAGTCATTCCTAGACTAAACCTTTATATTTACTTAATGCGAAACATTCCAAGCTTCAACTTTTAACGGTTGTTAAAAGTATCAAGAAGGAACGAATACAGTTTTCAGCGAGCTTATTCGTTTTCTCATTTAGGAGCTACGATTGTTTTTCGGGATTTCGAAAAAGTGCGATTACTTGAAAATTTTAAATATTTTCCTAATTTCTTTCTCACAAATACGCATAAATTAAGAGTTACGCGTGTACGTTTATTCTACAGGTACACATACGATGGCTTTAGAGATACACGATTCCGCAAAACTATACGTTATTTATTCAAAATCCTGAAGACGCACCAATTATATTATCGGCGCACATTTTTGCACAAATATAAGCTCTCTGCCCATGCACAATATTTCTCTCTCCGATCATTCGTTTAGAATTTTCCTGCTGGAAAAACGTTACCCTAGCAGGAATCGTTTTAACAGTTTTTTTCCAAAACGGCAAGGCGCACAAATTCTATAAGCAGCGCACATTTATAGCATTACGCACTAAATATACGTTCTACTCATATAACTCTAGGATACGCTTTCCTGCTGGGGTAACGTACACAAATACAAGCCGTATCCAGACCGAGACCGATGCATACAAAGGTTAGGCCGCGATTGTTCTGTTGATGGGTGACCTTTCCGAAATTCTCAGTTTTCGAGAAAAATGCAAAAGGAAACAATTTTATTGACCTCGAATATTACTTTTTTTGCAGGGGTGGAATTATTGGGGGCTTTTTATTATATACTTAGATAATTGGATTTTTATGACGTAGGTACCAATTCTTACCTCTATCCGAAGTCATGTCACATAGAATGTCTTAATTTTACTGGGCTAATTCAGTTCTTCCATCATATATGAACAGGAATTTACAATTATATTCTACTAAGTACTTACTTATGCCTAGAACTTACCAACACTTCTGTCTGGGTTGTGGTAATTGTAACTTTTTGATGCCCATTTAGCTGCTTTAGCATGTAACTCCTCATCCCAAATCTAAAAAATAAGTGAAAAGAATTCAGATGAATAAAGTTAGATAGATATGTTTGGCACCTACACATTTTCAGCATATTATATATATATTTTTGTATATCGAAGATCCGGAGAGAGCTACACGGCTTTACAGGAAAATCTATGATATCGGTAAAAGAAGTATCGGTAATAATCACTACTATCTATTACTTGGAATCGATTTATTCTAAAATATAATTAAGTCATAAAAATACGACGAAGGTTAAAGAAGAGTAACGATCACTGCACCTTGAAGAATTCTCAAAATATTTATTCGTTTTCTTTAATTATTTTTATAGCTTAGTTATTAGGTACTTATGTTTATTATCTACTACCTACTTACTTATAGGTAGGTACTGTTGCAACTCTGATTAGTACCTATTAGAAGATGCTCTATGTTTGAATTTAATAAATCATAATGACAGTAATTCATGATAACAAGGAATAGAAAACTCATAATGTATGTATACTTACACAAACTTAAAAAAGAAATGTGAGGCCGTATTCTGAAGTACCAGTGGACCACGGGCCGTGGTGTGATTTCTATTCTAAATTAATTTAATGACCTTCAAAATAAGTACCTACCTATCTTAACTATTATTATGTTCAACTTCTAAGTGCTTCTTATTTGATATAAGTAGTGCCAGTTAGTGCTTCCTAGATAGGTATACTAGAATTTTTGGTAAGTTTAATTTTGATTAAATTTTTTAATTAATGTTGGCCGATTTCGGTTCATAAAAAAATAACAAAATCTACTCCCTCATTTTTTTTAAATCCGCAAGTATTGTGTACATCTAGTATTTAGTCTTAATTTTGTACCTTATAATAACATGTTGTTTTATAAGTAAGGTATTATAAATATTTATCAGAAGGAATGGACTGTTTTCTGCGGGGACCTTACTGCGGATTATATCACACCAGAATCGAACATCACAGACAGTACCTATGTTAATTTAAACTTACAAATAAAATGTTATGAATGATCGAAATTTACATACCATACTCTTTATTTCAGAGGCGGCCGGCTGCCCCGGTACCTTGCCTTGGGCTAACAGCAGCCGCCTCGCATTGTGACCATCAACAAACGCACGAATTTGCTTACAAGACAACGTTACCACTGAAACCAAATTCACTTTAATTATTTCATGCAATCACATTCTAAATAAAACCAAACTTAATTTTACGTTTCGTTAAAAAAAAAGTATCCGTAAATCCAACAACAATTAGCAGTAGGTATTGATAACGTGAACTAACATTTGCATTGTGCGATAGTTAAGAAAGTCATAATAATGAACACATTCAACTCCATTGTTTGAATAAAGGTACTACTGCCGTCGGTGGAGCGACTAATTCTAGTCAAAGATTTGCTTGTAAAACACTGCAGCTTGCGTTATATACTACTGGGAATGTAGTAGGTACAAACCGGTGGTTCAAACTCTTGTCGAGTATTGTGGATGGTTCCGTATGGTTCATACATAAATTCAATCATCCAGGTGTCTATAGGATTTTTTGTTGTTGATGACACTGGTAAGTAAATTCGTAGGGCAGCCAAGTCCTAGCAAGTTTGGTATAGTCACTTTGTTGGGTATACTCTGGTCACCAAAAAGTGGTAACCAGAATGGACACACGCTCTATAAAGTTGATTTTTGCTTCTGCACATTTCACCAAAGTGGTATATACTAATAAGAAGCGGTAATCCGATTAAAACTTGTTTTAGTCCACTGTGCGGTCTGCACCATTACTCTGGTTAAGCTTGATTAATTCATATTCCGTAATATGAATTTAATGTATGTATGATCTTTTTAAGTGTTGGGTTATCATTCATTTAACAAAGTTAATAATTTTGTTGGACTTTACCAGACTTATGGAATGGACCCGTAGCTTTTTCCTTCTTTTAAATGGAACTAGAACTAATTCAAATAAAAAAACCAAAGGTAGTGTAAGAGTAGATATATCGAAAATTATCAACAAAAAAGTTCTGTAAGTATGTATTATTTCTTAAGCCCGCTAAATTTTATTGTTTGTGTGCACCTATGTGATTCGAATAAATTATATTGTATTTGTGTGATCCTTAGAATTAGATATCCTCAGTACCCCTGCCTACATAACCCTAAAAAACCCGCTAGTTAATACAGGCAACATTATAATACTAATACCTATGTATGCATTTAGGGCCGTCGCGCGCCGTGGTAATATAACAGTTTTGTTTCTTTTAATGGGCAATGATAAGGATTACTTTGCAACATAGATACTCATATGTACGTTGCAAGGTACTCATACCTACCTACCTACCTATGTAAAAGATCAAACCAAGAAACTAGGTAAAGACACTGAAACGTCGGAACTAAAACTTAAATTAAATGCGATAGAATCTATTATTTTTCTAATTGAATGTCTAAAATTCGAAAACATTCATATTATGTTAACCGAATTTAAATGCGGGTTAAAATCTTTGGCCATGATCAACCAGTTTATTCATGGAAATATTTTTTAATCTCACAAAACAAATATTGCTGTAGGTACCTACTGTATTTATCGAGCTACCTCAGCATCAGTCTCTTTAGACCACCGAGCTTAGAGAAATAAGGCACACAAAACGACATCTGAACATTGCAGAAATCTAAATTTTCCAGAAGGCTTAACTTGCTTTATTAGAGCCACTGAGCAACCCTAAAGAAACTACATGCGTTCTATAGTTGACAGTTACCTAAGCGGGGTAGGTATGGAAACAATAACTTATGTTAACAGTGGAGTGAGTGAGTGATGGTGACTAAAGACGGACAGCGCAGCCTGTAATGGCTCAAACGTGTTGTTTTCTCTAATAAAAGGCATCTTTGTCTGCACTCATTTCAAAACATGTTTTTGCTTATTTTTTTGTTATCATGTCAATGTCATAGTTATTGGTATTGTTATCGAATTGTTTACTGCATTTCAGACATACTGATAATTTATTACGCTTCACTGGCTGTCAAAGGCTTGGTTTATAATAAAACCATTAAGTTTATTTTACACTTTATTTTGTTTATTTTTCACTAACAAGGCTATACTTATTTTTCTCAGGTCATAATTGGAATATTTGTTCCTCAGCGTCAAGAAATTTCTTCAAAATTTACAACACGAATATTTTTGAGAATGCTTGTATATGTTACATCTATTCTTAACACTAAGCACGTGACAATATACAATTATGGGCGTATTAACTTAAAAAGGGTAATGAATCGCATGATGATTCAAAATGATTAAATAAATAATAGTTCCGCTTTTATCATCTTAAACGAAACTTAACGAGACATGCAGTATTTATTTGTATAAGTATTATCAACATTTTATCCGTTGCTTAAATTATAAACAGTTCACTAATGACGATTTCAATATCGAATTTTATAAGTTGTATTATTAAATTATTATCAAATAATTTATACATGAGCAAGTCAATATAAGACAGAGGACTATAGTAACGGGCTTCCTGTTGCGATATTATGTATCGTGAAACTAATGAAAATTACTTATCTACATCAGGGAGGTTATTCTCTAAGTGCAAACAAAACATAACGTGGCATAACGCAGATCATAGTTCAAGAATCCCGGCGTGCCAAATCTTATGTGTGTTCTGAGAGCCACTGGGTAGTCTTAGTTAATAAGTTTAGGCCATTTAACAGATTTTTTACTTAAAAGTACTACTTCAATAAGTTGAAAGAGATAAAGCCTCTCTGAATCCTACACGTTAACCGCTTGAACTTAGTGAATAAGGCTCCAGAATGTCCGACCCAAATATAATTACAATATATTATCCATCCAAGTAAATAAAGTATCTTCCAATTAATTAAGTACCGAAAATGAAAGATCTCGTATACCCATAATCAATAGAATTGGTCAATAATGGCCCTGATTCTGTTAAACACATACTAAACTAATTTAAGTCCATCGGTATCTTTTTCACTTGTACATATTTAGAAAAGGACAGACGAAAATTAGAACTGTCAAAAGTTACGACTAAAATCCTCATACAAATTTGGCGGCAGATAAAAACGTGTGCTATAAAAACACTGTGATGTTCAAGGCGAAAACTAGTTCGAATTTCTAAGTTAGTTATGTCTTGCCGTCCTTTTTACACGCTTTATGTTAGTAAAAGATAGCAATGGTTAAAATTTGGTCTAGTTTGCGTACAGAGGAATCAGTACCAATATTAACAAAAAAACTACTGAAATGTAAATGAAAACTTTTGCGGTAACATCCTATAAAGGTCAATCCAAAAGGAGTTAAGGAGTTAAATATATTTCTTAGAGGTTTTGCAAAAATTCAGATCAAACCGAGATAATTAAATAATTGATATTAAATTTTGCACATCAATTATGAGACATCAAAAATCTTAACCATCACGCTGCAACATTTTGCTAGTGCGGTAATAAGATATTGGACCTTAGTAATGAGGTGACGCTTTTGGTAATATCAGTAACAAATAATTGATGTGATCAATTGGATTACAATTATTTAAGTAACTCATTTTGAGCTGATATTATGTAAACCGGCTCTACCGGCTAACTGGCAATACCAGATGTGCTCTTTTCCTCTTTTGAATAGTTACTTTGTTGGTAACACCCACACAAAAGCACACACCCTAGGAACCAGGGTGCATAGGACTATGGATGCATAGGTAAAACCATAGCGAATAGCTAACCATAGCAACCCTATCTCCCAGATTTTTTGTCAGTCTTCTTACCAAAAATCCTGTATAAGTCAAATAATTGGTTCAAATGATTGCCCATTTCTATTGATTAAGGGTAAAAGATGTAAATACAAACGATAAGACATAAATGTCAAAAATTGCGATTTTTATTAGTTCTAAATGTTTCTTGAGATACTATTGCTTGTATGACTTTGGTTGCAGCAATTTTGTTGTAAGTTATACATACAAAGGAAAATAAAATATCGCAACACTAATCTAATTAAATCACCTTAACAGTGGCCCCGATTCTGTTAAACACGTACTAAACTAATTTTAGTCCATCGGTATCTTTTTCACTTGTTCACATTTAGAAAAGGATAGACGAAAATAAGAAAGTTTGACATTTCTAAGTTAGTTGTTATCATTTGCCGTCCTTTTCTAACGCTTTATGTTAGAAAAACACAGCAAAGGTTTAAATTTAGTTTAGTTTGCGTACAGAGGAATCAGAAACAGTATTAATCGCCAGTGTCACGTGTTACATTAAGATCACATTGCATTGAACGCAAAAGAAGTACCACAAAATATACTACGAAAAAAACGTTAATTTTATAACTACCTATTGTATCAAACTTCGGCCCAGTTTTTTGATCGAGAGTTAATTCAACCAATGGTTAAATATTCTACCTAATAGGTATTTATAAACTTCGCGTTTATTCATCAATTTTTATTCCAAAAAATGGTTAAATAATTAACTCTCGAACTTATTAGATCATTTGATAGACTTACAATTGATGAAAAAATGAGTTTGGAAACCATTAGTTAAGATAATTAGACATCGGCTGAGTTACTCGGGATCAAAACAACTGGGCCTTAGTGTTGGTTTCGTTGCCTCAAAGTGGCCAAAAATTTGTTAAAAAAAATTAAAACTCTCATACAGGACCCAGTCCCTGCAGTAAAATTATTAAGTAAAATACTTTTCGCTCATAGTAGCGACGGAAAAATAATTGTTCTACTTTACTACCTTAAAATTATATTGGTGCATATGCACTGCATTTTTTATTATTCCAACAGCTATAGGTACTGCTGCAAAATTTGTGTTGATTTTTTTGTTTGCAGTTCACAAGCACCTGAATAGCACTGATTCAAAATTGCTATTTTTTATTCTAAATGATTTAAATACACTGCAATGATCTTGATCAATATTCTGTACATACCTGTATCGCATTCAATATTATTTAATTTATTTCTATTACAATTTCACACACAATTCTAACCAACCAGCATACACAAATCAAAATTATTGTTACCGCTGATATGATAGATTACAATCAGTCCGACTAGTTTTTGTTATTAAGATGCGTACACATTGACAAAGTGAGACACAGACTTTACACGCATTTTTTAAGAGGAAACGCGATGGTACTTTTTTCCATACAAATGCTATCGACTGTTTTTCCTTGAGTTATGAACTTAGAACTATGATTTTTGCAGATATAAACTAGTTCTATGTTCCCCTATTTCTTCCTTTTTGTAGAAGTTATATTTAAAAAAACTAGAACCTTCCAAAGATGCTTATTTCGATTGCAAAGATCCGATCAATTTTCAGAGATGCATAAATATATAAATTGTATTGTATGATTTATTAACTATTTGTGTATAAATTTGGTAACTATTAACAATAAAAAAGGATATTCTGCAGTCTGTTCATACGGTATATGAAATATCTTTTAAATTGACCTAAAACTGGAGGAATCGAGAGCTAAACGTCGTTTTTACATAAAATAATTAGTCGGGTGTATAGTTTACCTTATCACATACACATATATACAGTGCGACAGCGATAAGTACTTCAAATACCTCTTTTTTAAACTCTCCACCTGTGTTTCCTCTTAAGTGGACATATACATACGGCAATACGTACGCACATAGTGATGAGTTCGAAGTTATGATGTTTAATACAAATTCCCGTTTAAATAGTTGCTGAGCCCCGGTTTCTAGACAATTTAATATATTGTAGAATATATTGATAACGACGAACTAACCACAGGATATACTGATTCACAAATTAATATTGTGATTTCAGAAACCAGGGATCAGCGTTCTGTTTAATGTTAAATTAACTTTATATGTATATCCCAGTCGGACTGTTCATTTGTTACTCAAATAACAATACAAGAGACACAAACAGTTTTGTATTAACATACTTTACTTACAATTAAATTTTCACATACATAAAATGTATACCTACATTCATTTGGTTTAATCGTGAATACAAACTGATCTACCTATTAGGTATACAAACGTGTTACAAAACTGTAAAACTTGTTGAAATTAAATAACACAAGATTGTGATGGTACAAAATTAAAAAAAAAATGCGACATGATACATTTTGTAAAATTTTAGAAATCTAGTCATACCTAAAGTTAGGTTGCGCTTGTGCTAATTAAAACTTGTATTGATAAAACAAAATGTTACGATTGCCATCTAATGAAGAAGTGAGTTAGATTACAGAAAGTTAAGAATGGAAAATGTACAATAAATAATCTCTCACATCATCGCCACTTCTTTGATAACAGATTATTCACCTTTAATACTTTTGAGACCCGCATGAGTTTTAAAACGTAACATTAGTCAACTACAGGATAAAATAACGCGAATGTACTTTAGGGTAAAGTGGTTGTTTTGTAACATTCAATAAATTAAAAACTAGGATGTCATCAAATTGAAATCTACTTACGCTTATAATATAAAAAGTCTACAAATAAAACCATTTGTAGAGTAAAAAAATAAGAGGAAAGTTTTTCCCATTGTTTTGTGTTAATATTACTAGAAATGAATGATTTGTGGTTGCAATTGTTCTAGTTGGTGCTCGGGCTATCGGTGCCACTGCCGCTATTTTCAGTATTAGCTAAGATCATTTTTGTATTCTTATTGTTCTTCTTGGCGGACTTGCTGAGCGTGGCGACTTCCTTCAACAAATTCTGTATTTTTGTGTTCATAAGGTTGAACTTTGTCTCGTTGAGCCGCTCCTTGTTTTTCATTTCGTTTCGCAAATCCTGTGTGTTATTTAGATGCTGAGCTTTAAGCTCCGTGATCTAGAAATAATACAACAAAAAAAAAGGAATTGAATGGAATTGTAAAAAAATTGAATTGGCAACTTTGATATTTATAGACTGTATACTACCAGTTCATTTCTATTTCGTAACAACTATAATATATCTTAATAGGTAGTTTTTCTTTCAAATCCTTACCAATTTATCTTTGCAAAGTAATTCATTATCCTTTTGCTGCACTTTCTTTTGTAGGCTCGCTATAGTCTCCTTAAGTTGAGTCATAGCCACGACATGGTCCGAGCTGTTCGGGTCCAACTCACCTACAAAGTAGAAGGAAGCTACAATAAAATAGTGGAGAATAAAAAGCTTTAGTAAATGTCAATAAATACACTTTTAATTTGCCGTTACGTAGATTGTGATTGCTTCACCAGGATTGCGAAAACTTTACAAAAAGGATCTGAAAAATCTACTTTCGCTTGGGCAAGCACTAAACAAATTATGAAAGTGTTCTGATAACATACTGAATCTTCAGAACTCTGGACATTGTTACATGTGTTAGTATTCTACACATTGCAAATTCCTAGTACGAGCATAAGAATAAAGCAAAAATGTTATTGCCACCACTATGTCTATTCTACAAAGCTGTTAATTTAAATGCTCATAAAGATGCTAGTTTTAAGTTTTTATTAATTTTACTTTAGTGCTAGGTTTGTTACAGTGAGAAGGTATACTTAATTATATACACTGTGTTTCTACAGAAATCTACATTACGGCATACTAATACAGTAAAAATGCTTACCTTGCATAGGGTTCATTTTTAGTTTCTTCTCCATAGGCTGTGAGTCATTCATTGACGAATCATTTGAGTTTATCGACTTCATCATGTCGGACTTGCGTTTCTCTTTGTGACTTCTAGCCCTAAGGAATTAAAATGAAAACGTAAAATCTTATTTACTTAATATCGAGAATTGTCACTCTTGACATAGACAATGAAAAATATATTAAAATTATTATCCATGATAAATTCATGTAACTTGAATTTATTTATCCATCAGTTATGGCACAGATGGAAACCAACTGTCTTATAGAACTCATACCACGAAAGGTGAGACTTGGCGAGCGTCAGTAGTGGCGAGCTTGCGCAGGTTCTGCGCCTCCCGCTCCTTTATCACCATCCGATTACGCCCGGTCCCTTGTGCCCACCAACCTCTTTCCGCAAAAAATCGCCTACTGCGCAAGTCAAACCACGTCATGTGTCAAGTCTCATCTTTCGTTGTACGATCTCTACAAATATCATCTTTGCTAATAAAATAAATGAGTTATGTAAAATGATAAATTTGCTTAATACTAACTTGTGAGCCCTGTGCTTATGTTTGTCAACAGAAGATAGATGCTGTTTAGTTCTAGCCAGTGCCCTCTTAAGGGACTGGGTGCAAAGCCAGCACAACAGCTTGCCATCAACCTGCAACAGTTTCAAAATTCCAATTGCAACATATCTATTGGTACAAATATTATCGAATTCATTTCATTCATTCGTTTTTTTGTTTAATTATTACAGTTTAGTATTAGGTGAGTATTTAGTTAAGTTTCGAAATATTTTTTATAAATTAATAATGCGATTGTGTCAAAATTGCATTCATATTTTATGCTTCTCATTTTAAAATCTAGGTAAACCTACAGTATTTGCAATGCTTTTTAGTAACTAATTATTTTATGAAAATGAAGTAATTAAAAGTATTTATAAGTGTTCCTAACAGCTTTTGACCGCAGTTCTGCCTGCGTGGGTGTCAATTATAGCGGCTAAAGCAGCCTATGTCTTTTCTTGGGACTTAGGAATCAAGTTTTCCCCACACCAAATTTCATTAAAATCAGTTTAGCCGTAAATGTGTAACAGATAATAAAATATACTTTTGCATTCTTTTATAACATTATGTACCTACATAATGTTATAAAAGAATGCAAAAGTAGTTCAACTTAAGGTCATGAAGGCATTTTCTGTAAACTACAAATTCCATGAACGTCAGTGATGTAGATCGAATAATTTCTGATATGTTACATAGTCAATAGATACATAAAAGTGTATACAAACAATATGTCGTATATTAACCGCTTTAAACAATGTTCTTAAACTTAAACACATTTCGTTATCATGTCAAAACATTTTATGATCAACACGTGAATAATGAAAACAGTCAGTAAATGCTTTGTAATACTACCTACAAATATTGTAAAATGTGAAGGTTTGAAGGAATTTTGTTTTAGAAACTAGGCAAGACTTGATAGGATAAGTTATCTTAAATGTATAAATAAAAATATTGTAAAAACAAAATATAATTGACCCATTCAACATTTATTTTTACAGCAAAAGGGAGTTATGAAAATATTTTTGAAACTAACCAAACTTCTCAAATTTTAAAAATTCAATAAAAATGTTGTGGTGATCTAGCAGTTTAATGGATATTCAAAGGTTGCAGGTTCGAACCCACTACAGGCAAGTACCAATATGACATTTTCAAAGTTATACATACTTTCTTAACAGCTTTAAGTGATCATTCACAAGAGTGAAGGAAAATATCGTGAGGAAACCTGGATTTCAAAAAGTGGATAATCCTGCAGTGAGCCGGAGTGGTGATCAAAGCTTGTTCCTTCTCTATATGAGAAGAGGTCTATGCCCAAACCCAAGTGTGGGACATTATAGCCCACTCCCTATTCTGTTAACGTAATGTCACACCATGTAGTAGGTTTAGTAGAGGCCTACTACTTACTACATACTGTATAGGTTAACAGCTTAGGCAAGCAATCACTAAGTTGTTTCACATTACTAATTAAGTTTACGTTGTGATAAGTAATTGTTATTGAATGCTACAGTCATACTCTTTGATTGAGAAACAGTATCTTGTTTTAAGTTCCCTTGATAAGGTTTGTTTTTAATTCTTTGAATTGGCTTTTTCTAGTGGTGTGTCAAACACAGCATGCTTTCTCAAAAAATATATTTTGATATTTATAATACTTTGAGATTAATAAAATCTGTATCATGTTTATTTTTTCTTTTCATTCTCAATTCAAACTCTTTATTTATGAGTTTAGAAAATATGGGATTTTCAGACTATATTATATATTATCATAACTATAAATATTGATTATTATACCTGCTTTGTGTATTAAATGGTTGTCTAATATAGCCTGTTAAGCAATGTTATGGGGCAGTTTTGATTGATTTTATATCTGTGTTGTAAATCACAGTTCATATTAAATTATAGTTATTCACAGCAGTTTTTTTTATGCAAATCAAGTTTCACCTTTACATAGATAAGTAACATACCTTTTTACTATCATCATGGCGGTCAAAAGCACAGCGTTGTTTGCACTGCTCACATGTGACAGCAGGTCCATACTTACGCTCAGAGTTAGCGCATCGCTGGCGATGCAATTTTCAAATACACTGTAATATAACAAGTATTTTCAATAATAAATTAAAATAAATTAAAATTATCAATAAAAATATAAACATGTATAACTTTTTGGGAAAAAAAGCTTTATTTAAGTTAACACCTTGGTAGGACCAACCTCATAAAGAAGAGAAAGTTAAACAAAATTGTTACTTAAGCAACAAGTCTTAATTTTAAAGAATCTTACCAATAAATGCTGCAATTATGTTGCAGTACTCACACGCCGTGGGCTTCCCATAAGCCTTTACATTAGCCTCACATTTCTTACAAATTGACGAGGTGTTAGATTTGCTAAAAATGAAATAAACAACTTGAACATGAATGAACTACAAACATATGGCAGCCTTAAAGAAGGTTTTCTATGTAGAATTTTATTTAAATGGAGGTTTCAAGTTAACAATTAAATATTATGTTGACCGAGTGACCCCTATTATTAATATAAAAAGTAGAATTTTGATTATCTATAAAATCAGCTGTTTACGTTTAGATAAAATAAAAACAACATTATTGTACCAATAAACAATGTTGCAAGTATCTTGCCAGCCGACACTGACCTTGTTTGTTGAAACTCAGAACGGCAATACGTGCACTTGACGACAGGGAATGATCCGCGACATTCCTGAAATATCACACAACTCTCAATGGACGCGTCACACTGACGTCAAAATAACAGTAAAAAGTGACGCATTTTAATAATCTTTCCTCCAAACAAAAATATTTTCTAATAAGTAGAATAATTAAACTTGTGTTAGTACCTTACAAAGTTGCTCTCCAGTTGATAATTCCTCGAAAGGGTGTCTCGAGAAACAACGTGAACAAGCAAAGAGCGGTGTTGATACCGTATTACTCATGGTAATTAACAAAGATTAACGGAAATATGTGCAAATAAAGAATTAACACAATCTGGAATAAGTTCACTAATTTCGAACAATTAATATTTATGACGAGTAAATATAAAACAACTAATTTAAAAAATGGCTTCCAATATCAAATATGGCGAAACAATCATTCACAAAATTTATATCAGTCAGCTGTCATCTGTCAATCAGACGTAATCGACTATTTTCACGCAATAAACTTCAGTACAGATAATAAAAAGCACTTCGGAATAGGCCCAAGCTAGTTATATTCAAAGACATTGTAATGTATTCTACTAACGTTATATTTTGCTCAGCAGTGCAGTCTAGTTATTTAGTTTCATGGTTTCCCGTAGATTCACCTATTTCATGGATTTGTTTTGTTCTCATCATCTAATTTTACTTCTGCCTGAGCTGGGAACAGACCACAGGAACAGACAGGCCCAGCAAATGAGTTTCGATTTTAGTTCGCTAGTCGTTATCTGTGGTCTTTCTTCGTTCGTTGGATAGTGCCAAAGTATGGAGGGTAGGGGTAAGGATGCCCTCCTTACCTCTACCCTCCATATGCCAAAGACATTGTGATGTTTGGATAGTGCATAATATACCACTATTATCGAGTATTGGTGTTCTGTGACTATTATACAGAGCTGAGAGCGTGGCGGGTGGCGGAAACATTATAGGAATAAAATCAATACGCCAATTCTTTGCTTATATCTATACTAATATTATAAAGTGGAAACCTTTGTATTTTTGTATGTTTGTATTGAATAGGCTCAAAAACTACTGGACCGATTTCAAAATTTCTTTTACCATTACTTAGAGGGATTCTTCAGAATCCGTATAGGCTATATTTTATCCCGGAAAATAGATAGGATTTTTCGTGGTAGTGAAAATTGTGGAATAAGTCGACGAAAAAACTGCCGTACGTTAACGATTCTCGCGAACGCTGCCTAAATGGTTAGAGATGTATGGTTGACTTCTATAGAAAAGTTGTAGAACTCAATAATGCCTACAAAAAAGTCTGCGATAGTATAAACCAAACATTTATATTTTAGCCATTATAACCACTTTTCCATAGAATAAAAGTAATTAAAATTATTAGCCTATGTTTATTGATCATATTATCGTCAAATACTAATCCTTATCCAAACAAACTATTTATTGAGCAAGATTGTTTCAATAGCTATAAATTACTTTTTATTCAAAAGATATTACGAATTTAAAATTGTAATTGGTATAATGGTATTAAAATGAATGATGGCCGCCGGCCGATATGTGTCGCACGACTCGCACGGCGAAACCGCAGGGGAGGGGGGTGCACATCTATGAAGAAATAAATATCCACCCGTGCGAAGCCGGGGCGGGTCGCTAGTTATTTATAATATTGTATAATTAAGACACTTATTATACCTGATTTACAGGATTCCGTACCTCAACAGCAAAAGATGGAACACATAAATAATCACTTTTTTCTGTCTGCCAGTCCGTCCCTCTATCTGTCTGTCTGAAGTTATCGTGTTGAAATTATTAGAACCATACGTTTAGATCTCCAGTCCCTTGACCTTCTGCCCAGCCGAAGTCCCTTGTTGCTGTAAAAAATTCAAACTTATAAGTAAACGTAAAAAAAAGATGGTAGTCTGTAAAGTCGGTTTACGGACGATAATTTTACGTGATAACGTTAAGAAGACATTGATAAAAATTGCATACTGTCTCTGTTCTACTCGAACAGTCGAACGCATCGGCCGATGAAGTGCAAGAGAGATAGATGCATCACAAGCCGAACGCTTAAGCCGATCATGCCTCTCTATCGCTTGTTCCGAGCTCTCGCTTGCACGCTCGGCTCAGGAGAACGTACTTTTTAGTGCGTGCTGCCAGCGTACATCAATTTATAAGACGTTAACACGACGAAAAGGATAAAGCCGTTATACGTATATTTCGACATTCTCAACGCGGCAACGGAACAAAATTAATAGTGTATTGTACTTCCCGTTAGCTTAGAACTATGAAATTTGGCTGGTACATAATATCATTTTATACTTCAAGTACACTTATGATTATCATGAAAAATCATGATCATTGTAATAAGGTCTTTGTGGCGACGACAGAATTATCAGCAAAATCATCAACACCTGAACGGACTCTAAATAAGCAAATTACGCCCAAACGCGCAAATTACGCGAAAACATACCTTTATATTTATGAATAAAACTGCATTCTTAATTTTTTGGAAATCCGCTTGACCGACCCGAGAATCGAAAGGAATGAAACTCAAAAAACTTACAGCCTGTACTTTTAATAAGGGTAGGGTCAATCATAAGGATCAAAACTCTCTAACAAAATATTAAATTGAATGAAAGGAAAACCATGAATGCGGTTTGCCATGTGGATTCCTCCCGTATTGCGGGATCTAAATAATTATACCCAATTCTCAACCAAAAATTTAAATTTACAATCAAGAAAAATTCAGACAAAAAATAGGTATGTATCATATAGGAAAAGAACTAATTGCTGCTAGTGTATTCTGTACTGTAATCTAAATTCTAAATATTTTTAGCTCGTTGTATCAAGCGGACAAAAACTATCATGAATAGAACATTGCAACAAATTTTAGAAATAGCAATACTGAATGAGCTGAAAATGTTCGTTCCTGGTTGTATCAATTTTATTCTGTATCTGTATTCTGTTTCGTAAAGTTTCGACTGTTTTGTGATTGTGTATGTGCACGAATTTGAAGAAAGTGTTTGTGATTAAGCTTTTATTTACGGCAAGTTACATGAATCCTATTAAATTGAACTGTGCAGTGTTGTATTTTAGCAAAGATGACGATACCACCATTTCCATCACAAGATTTGGCGAAACTAGTGCTTGGTACGTTGTCTGTTTGGCGGGAACCCTGCGATCCCAATTAACGGACAGGATGAGTGATGCACATTCTCTTTGTGTTATTTTTCAGGATATCTTGCGGAGGAGCAGCTTATGACCGCTTATGATGAGTTTTTACAAGCGAGTCCTTACATAGACGCGCTCAGGAACGAATATGACAGGATATTTATGACATCACTCAAGAATATTCTGGCAGAATATAGGGCTGTAAAAATATATGGTTCGTATTGAGAGGGGGAACTCTTTCTAAAACCGTTAGCATTAATATTTATACATTAGGGGACTAGAGGGTCTAGAGGTAGAAGAACAGTTAGGAGTACAAATTTAAGTACTTGTTGTCAATAAAAATGTTATTGTAAAAGTGATCTAGGTACTTTGTATTCATTCAAATTAAGCTTTCCAAAGAACCAGAATAAAACATTATTCTTGATCAAATACACTTTATTCTTTTCTAATTGTAGATGTATACCATTGAGTGGATGTTAGATTAATGATTAGTATACTCTGGGGATAAACAACAGTTTAGCTTTCTCAATTACCTCTTTAAGTAATGGAATAGATAATTATTTACTGGAACAGTAAATTAAAACAAAATTAATCATCATAATGTGCTGTAATCTTCTAAGATATATTAATTAGATGTCAACTTTTCAGTGGAGACATGTAAACCATTGTCACTCAGAAGAAGATTGGTCCAATGTACCAATTTATTGGATGTGGTCAAGTTTCTAGCAAACAATGCTGATATATCTAAGATACAAGCACAGGATGCCTCCTGTGATAAAATAAGGTGAATATTTTCATATATTAATTATAATTCTAACTTGATTTCTAATTCAATAAATGCAGCTAAATCAACATGGACTTGCCTGTATCGTGTGTTTGTAAGATATATTTATGTATGAATAGAGTAGATATGAGAGTGCATCAATTAGATGCATTTTCAATAAATGCTCTTCTACTCGTCAACATACTGCAATGGATAATGGTTGTTTCGACAAGACAGAGGTTTTGTTTATAATAATTCAGTAGTCAAGTAATTTACATAACATGTGTTAAGTATACAATACTTAGGTTAAGTACATAATTATATTTTGTAACTTTATATTGCACTCATAACAGGTTCTCAAAAATTAATTTTAGGTTATGTTATTTTCCAATTAAAACATAATAAAGCTCTCACTCAAAGCTACACTTGTATAACTTCTATATCATATTTCTTTTTCCAGCTATATAAAACAAAATGCATCAGCAGCAACAAAACAAACTTATTGTGATTCATGCTCCTTGAATGTAACAAGCTGCTTGTGTAATAGTAAACAAAAATCAAATGTTAATACCCCAAGCAATGACAGTACAAGTAGCTCAGAGAAATCTGTGGAGGCCACAGCCTTGGAAGACTTGCCAGGTATATAATATACTCTACAATCAGTTTTCATTTATTGCTGTGTTTTAGTTTATTCAATTACACCACATGGAGTTGCTGCCTATCTGAAGTTCACAATGCAATGAACATAACACATCAACACATAACTTACACATTTCACCATCACATTTAACTCAACACCTTGGCTTTTGCTTTCTGTTTTTATTTTAAATAATTTATCAGTAACCTCTTATCATTAATATTTTGCTATTGGAACGTTACCTACATATAACATTTACTATTTCTTTTGGAAAGTCTTAGAATAAATGTATCAAGGGTTGGGACTAGTGCCCTTACAAAGACAAAGACAAAGTTAATACAAGTTATCTTGATAACTTAGCAAGGGTGCTAGTAACGACAACTTCTAGTGTGATTTTATAAATCTAAATCATAAGTATGTAATGTTGAATAGTCCTTGTTGATGTGAATAAATACTTATTATTATTATTATATTATTAACTTCTAAACTATTGCATTGAATGATTATAATAAACTTCTGTAGTGGGAATTAACACAAGAACAGAATTAACACATTCACTTTTTAAAGCAGACATTAAACTGCTTATATTCTTAAATTTGATGAAATTAAGATGGTGTAATGATTTTGGTCTGAAGAACTTAAGTTCTACTTTTATTTCAAGTGTCTGTGCAACTTTTCTTTGATTACCCCAAGAATACTAAATATATGAAAATAACTATACTAATAAATTAACTATACTAATTTTCTTGATCCTTGTTATCTACATGTAACTGCTATATTTTGTTACTTACCTACACTATGAGGATAATAAAAACTCATTTGGATATTACATGTTGATAAATTTGTAATGAAAATCCTTTATTTCAGGAAACCATAACACTAGAAAGAAACATGTCAAGGTACTTGAAAAGGAAACTTTGTTGGAATCAAACTTAGCTCTGAGTGAAAGTTCAAAGCAATCATCTAATGTCCTTAGTAACAGTAGCACCGGATTGAATACATTTAACTCAAATTCACACAGTTCTCAAATTAAATCAAATGAAAGTTCCTGCCTTAGTGCCATTGTAAGTATTTTATGAGTTTTTAATGACAATATAGTGTTGTATGCGAGAATCATAAACTTGTGTAGATGATAAATATGGTAAGGCTCAGTTTACTTGTAAATTAAGAATCAGAATAAAAGCGTCCAGTATTATAAGGGTATTAATACCTAATCTGAGATTAATTCATGCTTTACTTTAAATACAGTATGTAACAAAAACCCTGTCCGATCCAATAAAGGCGTATCCGTGGTACAACATACGTATAAAAAAAAAATGTTATAAAATTGTAACTCGTTAAATCCAAAAGTTATTGTTTTTTTATTTTTATAATCATTGCGAGATTTAACACTGAATATGGGAAATTTTCGTAAGCTGACAACACTCCACCCAATGGCAAAATGCGTTTTATTTTTATTTATTTTTATTACAAAAGCGGACAGAAGGCACCGCCGAGTTGTAGGCACTCTTTCAACTAGCCGCCGACTCTTTGATGATACCGCCGCCGCGCCGGCCCGCCGCCGCCAGGTTACCTACCGACTATTAGTCTTTCGTGGAGATAGCTTTCGATCGGACGTCCGTACGTAACGCGTGCCGCTATTGTTTCGCAAACAATATCGTATTCCAATCACGAATATTGTGATATAAGATCATAATAAGAAATTATGAGGTGTGACAGTTCCGTCGGAGTGAGCCTTTCAACGCCTGTATAACCGCGCGTTCACCACATGCAGTGTTCTTGGGTACGAGTCATGCCATGGATGCTGGAAGACCACGAGAGAAGAAGACAACGAAGAAATCGAGGAACAAGTGTCGTATTAAAAAAAAAGGTGTGTGATTCGGAAATCGAAGTCTTAAATCGGACACAAGTGCGCTGTTAAAAGTACGTGCAAATTTAGTAAAAAGGTGACGAATGTGCATTAGTGTTGTGGTGGACATGTGGAACACGATCGCCGAAATGTGCAGCAACAATAAGTGAATGTTTTGATGAATAATGATATCTGCAGTCAGTTGGTAGGTAAATTGCCAAAAGCAAATCGCTTTTATAAAAAAGCCCTTTTCAGGGCTACAATTAATTCAATTATTTGTTTCTTTATAAAGAGAGTCAATTATAAAATCCGGATCACTACGCCTAATTAGGCAAACCAATATCAGCTGATACCTACGCCGCCGCGCCGCGCCGTACGCGTAGGTAAAGGTATAACGTAGCCTAGGTTTATTTCGTTATAGGTAAGTTTGTTTGGCGGCATGCGACAAAGCAAGTTCATGCACCGTCTCGCACAGGCGGCTTCTTTGACCTAAAACTGTAGGTAGTAGGTACGTGAACTTTGAGGAGCGGTCAGTGTTGCTGTTGCCTTGGATCAGTTTTTATTTTTATTTAATTATTTTCACTGGGGAAAAATAATAATCTCCAATCCATTTAATGGCTACGTATATGTGTTAGCAGTACGATACCGAATAATATTCTCAGGGATCGGACAGGGTTTTTGTTACACACTGTATATACCTTATCAGTAAATGAAAACAAAAAAACAAATTTTGAAACAATAACTTACTTCTATTTGTTTTCATAGATTATGTTCAATTTTCCATAGAATTAGTTTATCATATTTTTTTGATTCTGCTATTATTTATTTCTGAAAACTGGGCTGTTTATGAGGCAATGAGTTATCTGTTACTATTTGTGTATTGGTTGCACAATGAGCTTGGAGTTTTGCCAGTAAGGAAAACTGATGCATTAGACTTGAAAATATTTACTGCACTATTTCTTTAAGTCTGCTATCTATAAGTGATTAATTTATTCCTATATGGTAAAACTAGCTGGCAAACATTGTTCTGCCATATTAAAAAAATCTGGAGGGGCCACCCCAATCACTTAGAAAAAATTGATGTTGGCCGATTCTCATACTACTCGATATGCACACAAAATTTCATACAAATCGGTCCAGCCTTTTCGGAGGAGTTTCGAAACAAATATCGCGACACTAGAATTTTACATATTAGAAGATGTTATGATGCCTGTTTGCTTATGCGATGCTTCCTTTATCATCATTGACTATTTAATTAGCCTTTTGCCGTCGCGCTGTGCCCCGAAATGATAGCGAAAGAGAAGTTGAGTCATCGTATTTATTTGATCATAAGTTAGACGAGTTAAAATTTGGAAAATCTTGTCTTGTTGATTGTGAATTCATGCATAACCATCTTTACATGACATAGTATAATACAAAATCCGTTCCCGCTGTGTACGCTTAGATCTCTTAAACTAATCAACGGTATTTAATGCATTTTTGAGCAATAGATATAGTGATTTCACAGGAAGGAAGGTTATGTATATTTCTACGCATTTACTACTATGTTACTCGTGCGAAGCTGAGACGGTAAACTCCGTTAGTAAATTATATGAAAAAAAATCTTGCTCCTATGACATTATTTACGGAGGAATCTAAGAAATATTGCTTGCCTGTATTACCCCTCTGATATAATATTTGTGTACAATTTGTCTCAAAATACATTAAACACTCATTATTTATTTATGTATTATATTATACTACTCATTATTTATATGTGGCAATAATAATTACAGGTTAAAGTATCAGACACTCCAGAATGTAGGGAAAAGATTGAAGAGTTTAATAGCATCTTGCATAAAGTTTGTAATAAGAAGTCCAAGGAAGATAAACAGAATTTAAGTGTCCCTTCATCTGAAAATATACATAAAAGTATATCTAATGCAAGTACTTTCCAAGATTTTGCTTCTGGTGTTTGTGGTGGGTATTTGCACTAATAACATAATTTATAAGGCATTTGTGCACTTTTTTTACTTAATTAATTATTTATTTATAGGTCGAGATAATCGAAATATTCCTGTGCCAGATTCAAGTACTTCAGAAAACTCAGTGGCTCAGTAAGTTCATCAGACTTATTTACAAGTAGAAAATATTTTATTACTAAGATCAGAAAAAATAACTATTCTATGTTGTAAGTACACCATCCATGTCGCGAAAATAAATATATTGTATTTTCAGGACGGTTATACCAAGCGAAATCAATAGAAATACATGTGGTCATGTAAATGAATTGCCCAGTGGTACAATTGAGAATTCGGGCACACGGCCTTACAACACCTATCCGTATCCTAGGATTAAACCTAAATGTAGCAATGAACAAAAGATAAAAATACTTTCCGATATTAAGGTCGACAAGCCTTTTACTACTCTTAATAATGCTACTTCAACTCCTTTAACGCAAACCATTGTTATAAATGGTACTCCTGCTTATAAGCAAAAACTACCAGCGAGCAATTATACGAAAGATGAAATTATGGCAATGCCTACACTTATTCTCGTACCAGCCTCAGGTAAGCTCATATCTATGCATATTTTAACAGTTAACAAAATGTAATTTGTTCATGGTTTTCAGTTATTATTATTATGTTATAGGTCCTCCACCGAACATGACTCAAACTAAACCTGTGCTGGCACAAAAGGTACATCAAGCAAAAACCAAAACTGTTTCATCAGCTCAAATACTAAGTCCTCTCGTCTTAGATGTATCTTCAAGCAATGGTATAACCAATATTAGGGTTGAAACTAAACAACCTAATTTAGATACTCAAAATCCACCAATGGATACGGGCCTAGTTAAAACCGTAGACAATACAAAGAACGCATCAGTTCCGAAGGATAATGTCATAACATGTTCTCATCAAACTAATACCCCACAAGTCCTTCCGCCTGTAAGAAAATCGTCATCTACACCTCGAAGAAATTCACATATAAGGGTATTAGATTTTGCAACTCCGAGAAGGATATTACATGAAACAATTAATGAAATAGTTCCAAATGAAATCTGTGATAACCATGCTGAGATTGATAATAAAAGCACTAATTTCGTCATTTCTAGTATTGATAACAGCGAAAATAATATTGTAGATATGAGAACACTCAAAGTTCATAAAACATGTCGTATCAGTAAAGTAACAAATGATAGCGACACTAAACTACAAAAAATTAATAAAAAAGCTAATTGGGATGCCGACTTACGCGCTCTAACTGTAGTGAATGAAACATGTAATTTGAAAGATAACAGTAAGCCTAAATCAACAAAATCTGCACCTAAAACTAGAAAACCCAAAACAAAACCTGTTGAGTCTCCAGTTGAGAAGGAAGACGATTCTGATAAAAGCCAAGTAAAAAAATCGCGTTCAAAAAGAAAATTGTCTCCAAAAGGTAAGAAATCAAAAAAGCTAAAAAAACTTGAAGAAGAAGAAGCTCAGTATGCCGATTCATCTAATACTGTTGAGAGTAAGAGTACAGTTAGACCTGTATTCAATGTTATGGGCAGTGATACTTACGCACAAAAAGGGGACAAAAAAGATATTGAAAGCAATCAGAACAAGCCTAACAATGAGGATATTAACGAAACTCCAGAAGCAGAACGATTGTGTTTACAAAATGAAATTGGCGCCAGGCTCAATATTTCAGAATTTTTGGAAACTCCGTATAAACAGGTTCTTTATGATATCCAAATGGAAACACCGAAATTTCTAGGATCTGTTTTATCTAACGAACCAATATCGGACATTAAAATTATGAGTATTCCTACTCCTCGATTCTTTGATACTCCAAAACCGGCACATGCTACACCGTCTTCCTATTCTTCACGGCCTACAGATTATTCTAGTGGTGGATCTTATTACAAGCCTGATGATCAAGATTATCTTCGCATCCCTGAAATAGACTGTCCGGTTACTTCATCAAAAGATGAACCACATGTTGAAATACCCGGAACAGAGTCAGAAAGAGAAACAGAGTCTTCTAGTAAAAAGAGTTCTAGGCCCGTTAGAAAATGTACGAAGAATGTTTCGTATGTTAACACCTGTAATAAGACAAAAGAAAAAGTGGTAGAAGAAAAGACCGATATTGTTTCTAATTTAAGTGATTCTACTAGTCCAAATAGTTCTTTTGAAACCAATAAGGAAGTGAACTTAAAAACTCCCAGAGAAAGTAAACCTAAATTAAATTCTAAATCAGAAACTAAAAAGAAATTAGAATCTATTAAAAAACGCAAAACACCAGTAAAAAAAGACAAGTTAAATTCATTTATGAAAATAAAACCTAGACGACTCACGCCAACAAAAGACAATAAGAAAAGAACTAGGAGGAAAACCGATGTTTACGCACTAAGTAATACGAGTAAACCGAAAGAGAAGCAACAGTCTAGTGTAAAGGAGAAAAATATTCACGTAACTCCAGACAGTGTACCTGCTCCGAAAAAATCTCGTAGAAAATCATCGACGCCAAGAAAAATTCATTGCACTAAACCATTCACTTCTGAAAGTTCGATTGAATCACCGGAGAACAAAGCCACAGCCAGTACCAGTGTCGTTTATAAGGACAATGTGAAACGCGAACAGAATTTGCCGTCGTCACATGACTCTGATACAGAACAAATAGCATTACAGTGGTCCGATGATGGTTCTCAGGATGCTAAACTAAATGATGGTGAAACTGAAGATATTTTAAAAATAAAACATTACATTGAAACTTCTGTTAACAGTAAAAATGATTCCAATGATAAAACGGGACCATTACATGTTGATCTCATTAAAAGAGGATTTGATGCTGAAACAGCAAAAATTATCGAACGAGATTTGCTTGACGCGCCTTCGTGCATGGAGCAAAATCGTGGCGTGTGTAAAACAACGGAATCTAAGAATGCTGAAAATTCACTAGAGAATGCTGAAACAGATACGAGTGCTACTAATGAGTTGCAAATTGTACAAGATGATGAAGCGGAGGAGGACATTGAATTGTCTGCTTATGAATGTCATGAAGAGAGTAATAATTATTTAGTATGTACAAGTGAGGCCAAAGAAGTATCTAAAAAAGCTCCTTCAAAATTGAAAGACAAGTTTTGTATGGAAGTGTGCATAGATGATGGCGTAGCAATTAGATTAAGAGCAACTAGTTTTAATATGTTATATGATAATACTCCAGAAGATGAAGAAGAATTGGGATATAGTTTCAGGGAAACTGAAGTAGCTGTAAGTTCAATATCAAACATAGAAAAACTGTACACTCCATTAAAGGATCATAAAGCTGAATGTTTTGAAATATTTGATTCTACATTAACAAGTTTGGATACACCTTTAAAATTAAACAGTCCAAAACATATGGAACAAAAAGTTACAGAAATCGAAATAGTCTTTGAAGAAGAAAAGGTAGATGTTAAAGATAAAACTGATTCAAAGAAAAGAAAACGATTACAGAGTAGTACTAATGACTCTGAGGTAGCTTTAAACGAAAGTAAAAAAATAAAACCAGAGCCTCAATATTTATTTAATTCTACTAATATACAGAATATCGACATAGAATCAGTACTTAAGAAGCTCCATGGGCCTTAGTGGTATTAATTATGTTAAGTTAAAAGTTACTTAGTTTACTGACTATGAACTTGTGGACAAGTTTAATGTTATTTTTGTTATTGATCAGTGCAGAAGAAATATATTTATATGTGTAAGACACATACAATAAGTCCAGTTTAATTGTATAGTTCATTGTAATTTGTAAATATTAATTGTGCGAGTCACAAGACATGACCATTTTCTTATTAAATATATTTTTAAGTACCCATATATTTGTATCATTTTGTTCTTTTTATCCTTAATGAGGTGAAGTTAATTGTTGTGCGTCGACTATTTGTTGCTGGTGTAGATAGTTGGGCAAGTGTGCAGGGGATGTTTAAATGTGAACATCACAGTTAAAACAACTTATTATAATTAATATTTACTAAGAGAAGCGACAAAATCGTCATTTGCACAAAAGTAATATAAAAGTTATTTGGTGTTGCCAATTTTTTATGAATTAACGGCACAGTGGTAGATAATTCTGGTAGCCTTTGACTTCCTAATGAATCAATTACCTAGAGAGCTAATGAATGCGTCGTAATTTGCCGGTTGGATTGCCGGTGTGAGCCCCGTGCAATTATGATATTACGTTTAATTAGATATCACAATTATTAGTAGCGATCGTGACACTGCCGGCGGTGCGAGCCGTCCGTTATTACTGCTAATTTGAACCGTTAACTCCTGCATGCCAGCGCAAGCACACATTTTCGTGAAAATGTGTCTTATTCTAATGTTCTTTTATATAAGCCTTCATGAGTTTTTGCAATTAAAGATTCGTTAATGAATTGGGTATAAAGGCTGAAATAAACTTAACAGGAATACAATCATGTACGGTACCTTGAATAAGTAACACAGCTTGTACCCTGTCCTAAAGGTATGACATTTCACCAGCCTCTAAATCTGAATGCAGGTCTAAATCTAAATAGGAATGCAGACTATTTTTATTTCGATGTCCGGTTTTTAACTAAAAAATATAAGACGCGTTGATACAGCGAATACAGAACGTTAAGGATTACGGGCTTGCCACGTCACTTTTGGCTACTATTTTCGCCAATTTGTGCGTCACAGAAGTATCATTAAAACAGCCATTGCCCATTAGTAAAGTACATTTATGCAGTAAGTTATTTTGTGATTATTTTGTTTTCATTCATTTTAGCAATATAACATCGATGTAAATAAGTTAAAAATCGTTAAGCAAAATATGGTCCATAAATATCGACCGGTTAGTTTAGTACTAGTGGTACTAGTTTGTTTTTATCGTATTATATTTTTATAAATGTCCCACTGCTGGGCACAGTCCTCTTCCCATATTGAGAAGGAACGAGCCTTGATCACAACGCTTGTGCTTGTACAATGTGGGTTGGCGATTTCAAATTCCAATTTTTGAAATCCAGGTTTCCTCGCGATTTTTTCCTTTACCGTTTGTCAATGATGTCATAAAATACATATAAATTTAAAAAATCACATTGGTACTGTCTGGGTTTGAACCTGCAACCATTTCTATATGAATCCGGTTTCACCGAGCGGATATATTATGTCGACATGATTCACGTTGTCCGTGGTACTTAATAACCTGGGTAATTGTTACTTACAGGTAAATAGTTAATAGATAGACTATATAGCTAAAGTAATATATAGATAGATTGTAACCGACTTCCAAAATGGAGTACGTTCTATGTTCGAATGTATAAATAAATATTTTTTTATACATTAATTATTTCAAATTGATTTAAAAATATTCGTCGTATCATGTACCCATAGACTACTTACCTACATAAATAAAATTATCTCACCATGGTTATTATGTACTAAAGCCTTATTCAAAAGAAAAAGCAGTTTACTGAGAGGCATTATCTTTTTTGATTTTTCTACTATAAAGTAAAAAATATTTATTTAAATTACTTAACTATTTATATTTATTATCTATTGAAATTAAACAAATCTATTAAATGGCCTAAAACGTATAAGTAACTACCGGGTAACTCTCAGAACACAAAAAGGTTTCGCGACTTGGGGTTTTAATCGGAACTATATTCTGCGTTATGCCACGTTATGTTTTATTTGGACTTAGATAATGATCCCCTAACTGATGTAAAATGATAAGTGTCTGCTTATTATTACTGATAATTATTTATGGTGCCCTACTACTGCAGTAGATAATTAATATTTTGGAAATGTGTGTGATTGACTACCTATATATATAGATGAAGATGTGTTATGGTCTTTACGTCTCTACAATAACAGTGCTATTTTAAAGTTTCATCGCACAACACATTACCAAGGATAGCATAAAACACAGCAATGGCGGCAATATAACTTGACATAACCTAGACCAAAATATACGGCAGTGTTGCCAGTGTCGGTACGGGGTCCGGGAAGGGGTGTTTGCGAACTGGGTCACGGATACAGCTCCTGACACAAATAGCTACGTCAGTCGCATCTCACCACGTGGCCTCGTCTTGCCTCTCAAATGCTGTCAATGTACATATGTACCTTTAGAAACGGATAAAATATGGACTGTACCGGTGTGTGTAATAAGAGTTAATTACACGGTACCAATTACCCTATTATATTAATATCAAATTATTGTTATATAAATAAAAGGTTTATTCATTCTAAAAAGATACGTTCCGAATACCCAAAAATATCACACGCATATTATATCTTTAACAGCATGTAGTCCACCTATTAATATGAATGAGAATGTATAGGGTCATCTTGTTTGGAAAATTTATCTATACTAAAAAAGAGGCAATTTTAAATCAGGTATAATCAACACCGCACATCGTCGTTAAATTGCTAGAGAACCACTTCGATACTCATAATTTCCTGAATCAGTTAAATTCTCTTAGAATGACTAATTATATTATCAGTACCCTATGTACCTATGCCAGTTTATATTAACTCCCAACATCAAACATAATTCTTACTAAAATATTTTCTATCAATTTCGGTTTTATATCGTAGAGAAAGCCATAATAAAGTGGTGCAAGGGTGGTGTCGTGAATTTAGTGACGGCTAGTAATTCTGCAGGCAGTTCGGGTATAAATGATTGCGGGTGATTTTACAACACCCTGTGCCCCCTCCTTGTGTGTCCTCCCAACCACCCAAAGTGCAGCGCCGACGCGACGTCGCTCCGGACAATCTGCGTGCTCTGCTTATTTTCACCAGTAATTCCTTCTGCGGAAATTGCCTTTATAAAGAACAGAGAATTTAGTTTTGAGAAAAGAGATGGAAAAGCACTGAAATGAAGAGTAATGTAACGTAAGGGTTAGATCGTTAGATTCGTTACAAATGTTGATATTTGGCTTCGCGTAACATAACTTTTAGATATTCAAATTGACAGTAGATACCTATATTGAAATACCCTGATAAACCTGAAGCATCATTAAATGTTACCAAGGATCATTCAAGCTTTAATTGTACTTTTAATAAAATAGTACTCATTCTCATAATGAACTTTAAATTAAAAAAAAAATTAAATGAAATTAACAAGCAAACTTAATTGGAAATGTAAGCATACCTTCATATTTGACGTGGTTGTGAAAGTGCAGACTACACGGCGGTTTAGGTGTCTCAGCTATATGCACGCGGCATTACTAATATACTAGACTAGAGGGTCCAAACGTGCCGGGAATACGTCGTACGAGGTGGAACATCAAGTTCCAAGCCGAGTAGGTACATAATAACTCCTTATATTAGCAAACAGGAGCATGTATACATAATCCCTTTGACGCTTCAATGCACCCACGCTGAAATACGGGGTGGCCTTCCTTAATAATGAATCACATTGGTCATCGCTAACTTTAAAGTTCGGAATACGTAAACATTTACAGCTTTCCAAGGTTAAATAAAATGGATACATCTCTTATATGTAAGTGCACGGTATTGGGATCTACGTACGGGCTCCGAGCCAACTGGGTCGAGCTTTCTGTAATTTTCAGCTACTTCTGCTGCTGCGCTAACAATAATAATAGGTGCAATATGATTTGCTTTGTCGGATTCATTCTTTAAAGTGATCCGTAATTTCTTTGTTCAGAAAAGAGTTTTATTTGTGCTTGGTTAGCATTCGTTGCGAGGTTTATACTGGTGTTGAAGGCTGAAGCGTATTGCTAGTTTCCGCTGACCATCAGTACATGGGCTTGGCGACATCGTAAGTGCCAAGTATTACCTTAAGTGTGTCAATTGGTGGCTCGATGTGCGTGGCTCCCTACTTCCCACCCTTTTGGGTGGTAGAGCGTGGGGCAGGTCGTCGGATCGATACCCGACGTCTGGCCCACGACCTCGCCTTTCTTACCACCTTCCTAAATACTAATTACGTGCTTTGACACAGCCTGCACCGGCTCGTGCCGAATGAAAAGAGCTATGGATGGCAACGTGAGCGTTATTAACGTTACCGCGCTGTTTTGACGTGTTTGTTTTTAGTATCGTTGATGATATGTTTACGTGTGGAATGTGTTTCTGGTTGCTTTGTGTTTACACGAACAATTACTATCTACACAGTTACTGTTATTAATACAAAAGAAAAGCTGCTAAGATACACAATATGTTTACAGAAAAATTATGTGAAAAGACAAATAAGTTTAGGTTTCAAAAGGTAATAAGTATAATTCGTTAAAATTTAATCTTAGTTCATTAAAGACTCTTGGGTTGCGGACTTACATTTAAGTTTTGATACATTTTAGTTGGGTATAATAATTTTAGAAGAGCACTACCTACCGCGTTCTGAGCCGCATGATATAAAGGAAACAAGATTAAAAATGTATTCCCTACACGTGGGCCATAATGCGATTTATCGGTGCAGGGGCATGCCGTGACTAGGGTATGTACTCTACAAAATACATATTATGTACCTACGTCACTGATGTCATTGTACGTTAAGAACAAGATAAGAATATAAAAAAATGGATGTGGTAGAGATTATCTAGGTACTGCAAACCTTGATTGATACGGAAGAAATTGATTAGATTAAATTTAGTGACATCATAGGCATTTATTTTTTGTTATTCCATGCCTATTCCCTACTATTTAAATAGCTTATATTGCTATCTTCAGTATTGAAGTACTTTTTCCTCCAGGTGTTATTGAAAAATTCCAACTTGTATATTACTTTCTAATAAATCACAAATAGGGATGTGTTTATATATTAATAAGAGCGTTGGTAGTGTTATGCAGGTACGTATAAATTAAGTAGAAAGTAAAGTAAAACCTGTTACATAATCACAGCAAAATTCAAGAGAAATCAATAGTTACGTACATAGGTACCTACTAAATAAAATGGAGACGAAATTCATTACCATTATATGCAGCAGCGGTGCGGTTTCGTCCAGAAACTCGATGCATCTTTGGGTGTGAGCGAGACACTTGCCACCCCGTACTTTCGGCAGCCCCCACTGGGAGGGGGTAATGGACGCACGAGGCTCCTCGGCCGTGTAGCGCTCACTCTTTATACCCGGCCCCGCTTGCACGCGTGCACTTGCTAGTTTCTTTGACGTCCCTTTGTTGTGGATTCCAATTTTGGAACTACAGAATGTTGGATATTGCCTTTAATTTATAGTCGCATCGATAAGTATTTTCGAATGTTGTCTCCATTTGGCAACGCCAGCTCGTATTAAAGTGGAATGTGACGTCATTATAGACGTCATTTTAAGTTTCAGGGGATAAAATTATTGTTTAAAATTTTGTTTAAAGTTTCATTTCGTTTGTTTATGGGCCTTCTTTTACATTTTAGTTTTTTCTGTATTTAAAACGTCAATGGACGTACTGCTTGTAATTTAGCTTTTCTTATTTACTTGCGTTCGGTATAAGGCCGCGCATTTAATCATGCAAATTTTCTCAGATGGGTGGGAGCGCCCTCTGCAACTGAAACTGAAACTTAAACAACCCCCTCCTCGAAGGTCGTTCAAAGTTCTTAGAAGAAATGAATCTGCTGCACTAAAACACTTTCATTTTGTACTACGATATTACGCTTTGTGTTATGTTATTACATAAGAAATTTCCATTTTAGTTCCAATGTAAGGTTAATATTGTGCAGGTGCTTCTTGCTAGTAATAATAGATGTTCGTTAGAATAACAAGTTGCCAGGATGAGCGTTGAAAAAATAAGCTTAATCATTATTAAATCAACAATTTTAACACCATTTTAGCTTCATGAAGCAAATGAAGAATTGATTGATACCTAGCTATTTGTATTTAATGTATTGTTTTTTATACTTTATGTAATATTTTAAAAGGTTTAATCTGAAATTCCTACATATTATGTATTATAGTAATATCCTGGAAGCTAGTGAACGTACTAGAAGTATAAAAGCGATAATTTGTAGTCAAATATTTGTTAAGAGCAAAACATTTTAATTATCGCGGCTGCGTGATGAGGTCTGCATGAAAGGGCATACTGGGTGGGTGCACTATCGATCTCCTTTGAATTAGTGTGCGGATCGGTCGTCGTCTTTGTGTGGCGGCCGTCCTCGGCCCAAACAGACCAAAACAAGCGAGGAGGGGGGCTACGAGCCTCGCCCGAACCCGACGCTTGTCGCTACCTTGTTCGGTTGCTCTCGTAAAATCTGGTGGTACAGGGTACCTCCCAATTTATTTTGATATATACCTAATAATAATTAGTAGGCGAAGTCTTTGTCCTACCTTTGTGTTTAGATGAAATGCTACAGATTGTTTCGTACGTGGTACGGGCTTTACCAATTATCGAGCCGTGTCCTTTGATCCGAGGGTATGCCTGTATCTCTGAATGTCACAGTTTTCGTATTTTGGCATATCCAGCAAGACCAATTGCATTTTGTGTTTCACAAATGATCAAACTGTTGTGCATTATACAAGCATGTAGGTAAGTCTAATCAATTCTTAGAAAGGAAATGATTTTCAGATGAAATAATCTTCGGAAGACTATTGAGGTATTGGACGACCCAAGGCTCCGGTCACGGGGAAAATCCAGACTTATCCGGTATAAAACTATATTATTTTCTTCAATAATAGAAAGAAAATACGTTTATTGTGATATCGTATAACTCTTTTGTCAATAAATCCATCGATGAAGCTACTTTCTTTTGTGGACTTATTTCGTCTCTTCGGAAATTTAACATTATTTACACTTCAACAAACTTTATCTATATCATACAAATGCTTTCAACTCTTTCAATGGCCATAGTTTTCACTTTCCTATTCTTTTATTGGGAGATAGAAGCCATGATGAAAATATATGTGGTTTGATTTATCATAACACATTTTCGGGTATAAATCATCTTAATAAATAAATAAATAATAAATATATATATTTTTGGAATCTTTTTATAGGTAAGTACAGAGCGCGTTTCTCGTGATCGTCTGAGTAATTTTCCGAGGCCATAAATTATCTTAGGAATTGAGCGTGTGATTTTAGACCGTACGTCCTGAAATAAAGACGAAGGAAAGTTCTGAAAGTGTTTTCGGTCTATTGATATTATCGTAAAATACTATATATACTAAGCAGTTTCTAAGAAGTGCTTGTTTTTTCAATCAATCAGAAAAAATTTACGATGCTATTTCGTATTACTAAATTTTATTTAAGCATATTAAGTTCATTTTTATTTAAAAATAATGTTTAAATATATTAATATTTGCGTTAAGTAAGATTCGTATAGAATCGGGTTTTGACGAATTTATTTAAATTTATTTAAAATTACGGAACTATTTATGACGTAATACAATCCAACATTCAATATTATGCAACCAAGTAGGTAGGTATTCACATGTGTCTTCATTTCGTCGCACTTGCCAAACGATTGTTGTACCTACACATATATCACGGCGGTACCTATGTGAATGTGCTACATCGTACTTACACCAATTTACTTGTGCAAATACACCCAGCGCTGCAGATCTAACAATTAGATAACTTATTATTATTACGTAGTTAATTGTAGCGCTAATGTAGATACAATGTTATTATGATGGGAGTGTTATGTTAATTTATACTTTTGTTGAAATTTACAAAGAAGTTTAAATTGTTGTTAATATGTTGTAATTAGTTAGTGATTGTTGTTTTTGATTTAAATTATAAATATTTTATGTAAGTATTTTTACTAAATATTTATTGACCACAGAGTAAAGAACAAAGAAATAATGTTAACTTAAAATTACAATTACAAATCGGTGTAGTAATATTATATAAAAAAATAACTTTGTTAACTTTAATTCAATTTTTTTAACCAAAAAAATTTGATAAAAAAATTAGTAAAGTTAGTTAAAATTCCAAATCTATGATTAATTTAATTAACTTATCTTATTAAGGATTGCTTTACAAGTGTGTAATGTAAGCTTAACAAAGGACGAGTATATAATTATGTAACGGAAAGAGCCGTGGCGCACAGCGTCCATCTATTGAATTAGTAAAGTCTGTCAAAGTGCATCGCCGAGGCACAAAGGTCGTTGCGTGGGAAATAGGGGGTGGCAGGGAGGTGGGAGATTTCCCACCTCCCTATCTCCCCACCGGTCTCGTGGGCTTGCACCAAGTTAGCTACGGCTCCAGAAATTTGTTATGACGCATCCCAATGCGTCAAAGACAAGATATATTTCGCCCACAGTAGTTTAATGTAGATTATATTAAGGTGGGTGTTACATTTATGTACTTAGTAACGATTTTGTTATTGTGTTACATAGGTGTACATTATTTAGAGGTTGTTTTATGATCTTTGCAACTATTATTTTCTGAGGTTTACGCAAATGTAAGCCGGGAACTGAAATCAATATAAAGCGTGATAGAATCCGTTAGAAAATTAGTTTTATTTCAATTTCATGGTATTCATTATTATATTCAGTAAATTACAATTTTGTGTTAATGTTATGTGTTATACAGGATTAATTTTAAAACGAGTGCGTATATTCTACGTGATAATCAGGTGCATAAAACTGAACAACTTTCTCCAAGGTCGAAATTCTAAAATGGAAAATTAACTTTGCATACAAAGTGACAAGTCACATGACTTATAATTTTATGAAAAAATGATTTTCAATTTTAAGATTTCGACCTATGTTCCTTGGGGAAAGTTGTTCAGTTCTATGCGCCTGATAACTTTATTTAATATACGCACTCCTTTTAAATTAATCCTGTATACGATGTTATTAATTTACTAATCAGTAGGTCAAAAATAAGCTAGGAAAAAGCGAAGTAACCTGTATTATTGTTGGTACATCAATATTTATGCAGAAACATTTCGCTCTATGTTAACAGGCCTTCGTTGTTAGATTAATGTACACGGTTGTACAAACATTTAAGTCGAATTTAAATAGAATACAAATGAAAAGTCGTTGTATTTCATATACTCGCATACGGCGGTAATCATTTATTTACTAGAAGCGCATAAAAAGGTGAAGAGCGGTTATTTTCAAAGCGCGTTGCGTGTGAACCGAGGGTGACGCATGGCTGTAGCTTTAAGTCTAGACATTATATTATTATAAGTGGAGCTTGAGGGCGCGCCTCAATGCACCGCAGCTGTTACTTGTTTACCACATTAACACGAACCACTAATTAATCGCTTATCACTATTTTCTTAGTTTAATTGTCTTATTATCAATCATCTAGGTAATGGTCGCGGAACTAATAATTTGCAATCAATTTGTAATTAAATATTTTGCTTCGTCGGCGTAATTAATGAGTTGAACCATTTATATTAGGAGCTTCTTATTATGTTTTTGCTTTCGTTCCATTGTGGGTTCGTTTTTGTGTGGTATGCAAGTCGCTCAGTAGGTACTGTCTTGTTGGGTAAAAGTCTGAAGTAAAAAGTGTTTTTGTGTTTGCACAAAAGAGTTCAGTGATCTCGCTTTAGTCTAACACCTATTCCGTATTGTTCGGTGTACGTAACATCGTCTGCTTAGTATTGTTGAGTTGACAGGGCAATGACGTTGGTTCGGTGCAGCGGTTCGTACGGCCCTCCTCGCCTCCCCCCGGGCCCCCTTAGAGCCGACGGTCGACGCTCTCTAAAAGGAAAAAGGAAGCCAAAGGATAATCTATCACGCCCGAGGCCCGACTCGATAAAAATGAACGATTAGAACACACTCACAATCGATGGTTTCGGAACACCAATTATAAGTCCGAGTTATACTCGTCATAACGTTCTTTGTTTTAAAGACTGTTAGCTTTATATGATTTGTGTTAGAAATGTCTGTATTTCTGTATCAGAATACTTGATTAAATGGGAGGTATGGTTTTGTAATGCTGATTCTAAGAAGTTGACTGCGAATAAAGCTTGATAGCTAAAAAAGAGATTGTCAATGTAATTGCATAATAAATTATTTAACTAGTTTCTTTGCTGGCACCTACAATATCTTATAATACACATAATCTAAGATAGAGTTACACGAGTACCAACTTCAAACTTTAATAGTCACGTAAAATTAGGGACACAATCAAGTACATTACTCTTTGACCTGCGCAACTTGAGGTGTACTAAGTTCAGAAGGGTGCATGCGAATTCGGCGCCGGCACGTCGAGTTCAACGGCCGGACGTAGACTTGGAGCTACGCCGTAGACCAGTAGCTCCCGTGTGGACTACACACGATTAAACCACATCGTAAACAAGTTTGTTTAAAAATCAGCTGATATTGTCCTAAGGCCCTACTGGGAATAATACAAACTAAATAATAGAGAGTTATAAAATCATCTCTTTGATGTTATAAGGTATACTTTTCAAATCGTTTATTGTAAATGCAACTTCAGACAACGTATTAGAGCTGTTTTTTGTCTAAACGTTTTTTACACACTCTTTTGAAAAGTTATTAGTCTTCACATCAAAATAATACAACCATTTATTTTGACGATCTCTGACAATATTCCATGCTTTTGTGCAATAATAATTTTTGTAACATATAAAGGTAAGATTAAAAATGTTTGTCTAGTAACCTGTAACTGGAGTATTTCGTTACCGACTATACACGCGACTAAATTGGCATTTTTGTGGCCAGACTGGAGCGGAACTGCTGAAATTAATTTCACCTGAAAACAATTTGTAGATATATACTGAGGAATGTATGGAAAATATTTAATATTCTGTATAGTTCATTATACGGATGTCTAAGGGTTTAAATTTGTTTCAACTGAAAGTAATATTAAATATTTTATTTCAGCTGATATTTCGGTATAGAAATAAGGTGCATACGCCTTGAAGAGGTTTTAATGCTTCTAAGAAGTATATTTCTTTGTCTGCCGACGGAAAATTCTATTCTGATTCTAGTAACATGACTTCTTGCATGTAAAGTAAGTGATAAGAATTACAGTTTCTTTAATGTCAGTTAAGATTGAACTTATTGACATTAAGAATAGGATCTATTCTGATAAAAAGAATTTCATAATGTGATTCGTTGATTAAATTCATGTTAAGTTGTTGTGTATGTATTATGATTTTCAAGAAGGAATGGAACCGATAGAAAATTAAAGACAGGAAATGTTCAAATATTATAATAAGTGATAAAAATAAATAATGAGATAGAATTAGGTGATAACTAGATACCCGGTAAATGTATTGGTACAAACATGTCAATTTAAGTAAATTTCAATAAGGACTAGACTTACAGAATGAAGCATTACTCAAATGAAATAATTCAGTAACAACGTTACGTCGATGAAGCGCACCCCCGAAAATCAATAAGGTGTGCGAGCCCCAATTCAACGTCCAAAGATAAAGTAAACCCTTTGATCGTTAGCCAAGCCATCGCTGTCAGGGAATTGTAGACTAGATATTTTACTTCTAGTTATCGGGTCCTATCACGAAAATAAACGGTATTGGCGAGTCCACTAAGATATTGTTTTGTTTTAAATGATTATTCCGTTTATTAAATATGCAAAGGAATATATTTTTTTATAAATAAATGTGGACAACATCACATACATTGCTCCGAATCCAAAGCAAGTAGCTAAAGCACTTGTGTTATGGAATCAGAGACATGTACAAAAACATTTATCGGGGGCTGGGCCGAGACGATGCAGATAAATGTTTTTCTACATTGACCGGGGATCCAACCCGGGACCTCAGAGCTGGCGCCACCTTGAAAACCGGTGTGTACGCCGCTCGACCACGGAGGTCGTCAGATTATATTAAATGTTCTTTATACGTTTGTCGTGATGGCCCAGCAGTTCAATGACCGGATTCGCAAGCACATGGTTGCAGGTTCGAAACCATTTACTTTCTTAATCATTCTAAGAGATCATTGACAACCGGTGAAGGAAAATATCGTGAGGAAACCTGGATTCCAAAAAATCAAATTCTGAAATCGCCAATCCGCAATAAGCAAGCGTGGTGATCAATACGAAGAGGCATGTGCCCAGCATTGGGACGTTTATAGGCCGTTATTATTAATCATCGTTTGTTAATTGAAGGTTTTTGGTACTCATTTCACCCGTTGGAACTTTTTTTTCTAAATGGTGTTTGCTTGCCTATATTACCTATTTGGGACAGATTAAACAGTCCGTTTAACGTTGTTTAAGTAATTAAAATAATGTTTTTATTTGTAAATATTATGCAAAAGCTTTGGCTGCACATAATTTTGTGAAACTTACTGGGCACTTTAACAGTTTATGTTTGACGCGTCATTGAAACTGGATCACAAAAACTACACGTAACAAGAAATCTTGGAAAAAGCGGTCTGACTAGTAATTACTTCTTGTTATTATCGGAAGTAAGACCAGTTTGATTAATTTATACAGTAGCCAAGTTGATGTCTTTTATTTGTTTTTAACCGTTTTGTCAACTTTGGTCCAACTAGGCCAAACTAAATATCCTACTTATTGTAGGTTAGGTTAGAATGTTAGATATTTGTAGAAAACCAATTATAACATACCTATTCGTTTTTGATAATTAAACAGGATTAATTCAAAAGGAGTGCGTATATTCAATGAGTTTTTCAGTTTTCAGCACCTGATTACCTCGTTGAATATACGCACTCCTTTTAGATTAATCCTGTATATCAAATACATTTCCTCATAATTTCACATAATTATCATGTTTAGTTTGTTGTCTTGTTTCAAACTACACACTTTCTTTTGTTTAATGAGACAAAGCGTCTTTTGTTATGGCGACTGTAGCTTACCTATACATATTACGCATATCCAAACGGATATTATAAAGAGGAAAGATTAGTATTTTAAATTCAAAAACAATTTGAACAATTTCAAAAAATTCGATCATCATTAGAATGCTCCCCTTATCCCCGAGTAACGTAGGCTAGATTTAACATACTCAAAAACTGAAACGCTATTTAACTTTAAGTTGTTCTCAAATGTCTATTTGTCGCTACTTCACACCTTACAATAACACAGACAGCATGAGACTTCAATCTGATTGACGTTTCAGTATTCGACCATTAATGTCTTTTTCTCCTCATGATAATATTTCGCGTCGTGATGTTAATTAGGTCCATGATTCGCATGGATTCTGTTGTCACGGCAATAGGGACAAAACTGGGTTATAAGTGACTTTTAAGAGTTTATTATTTCTTTTGTTTGTTTTGTGATGATAATTCTTTCATATTGCAATAAAACTTATTTTTCTTACCTTACAATGAATCCCATTTTATTTTATGTGTTATTTACAATAACCTCTACCTTTTCTGAAAGCTACGAGTAAATAAGTTATATTTTGAAACTTTTATTTAATGAGGTGCGATTTTTGAGATGCTGAATGTAGCCCAAACACTAAGCAGATAATATTCAAATAATTGCTGAGATCAATAATTAAGAAAGATCGTATAATTATAGAACCCGGTAATTTAATTTAAAATCTTAATATGCAATCACATTTGCATCACTCATATAGCTAAGTTTTATTTATATTCGCGTATTACCTACACGTTTTATAGTTAGAGAAATATAAAATATTTTAATTTTAATAGTGGGGTGGGAAGACGAGACGCGATACTTTAGGTGGTTCATAAAACTGGTCGTGTGTCCCAAGTTTATGATTATCGCTGCGACTTGGCGGTATTTGAAGACGGATGGCCTGGATGGTTTTGCATAGGGATATTTCAAGATAAATTGTGCAAGGAACCCTGGTTATAGCTGGGTGAAATGATCCGTTGGTAAGTTAATAGTGCTGTGTTGTTTGTGATATTACGTAGGTACCTACTGTACTTTGGCATACATTTATTGTTATTTTATTTTAACTAATTGATTGATTTTTATGTGAATGTATAAATTTATTACTTTTTAATTTTATTGTTGTTAAGTTCACTTTCTTGGTTACAATTCTCATCTGTTTGCCAATGTGGTTAAGAAAGATAATAGTGTATTTTTTTAAGTATGGAGAATCCGTTTCTCAAGAAGTCTCATATATAATATTTAAGGCTTTATCTTGCTATGCTTAATTAATATATCCTAATTGGTATTAAACATAGAAATGAGCAGATTTGCGGGTAAAGCTTGTATTGAAATATATTAACCCTGTCGACATCGCCGCGTCGTCGCTTCACGTCCCTTCAGAATCTGAACATCGAGCAGATATGCAACGTGTCTGTATTACTAACTATGAGATATGATTGACGACTACTCAGAGTACCTATATAATATTCGTATCTATTCCAGTACATTTGTATCCCTCCGCAAGTGTAGAAACGGATTTTAGCATATTTTAAACTTCTAACTTAATTTCTGAACAAAATATAGATTTTTCGAAAGTCACATGAACAATGTAGCTGTTACGATTAGAAATACTACTTGACTTCATTGTAAATTGTTTCAATGTTGATTAAAATGAATTTAGATCATATTATTTATCCACATAAGGTTTACTTCCATCACGTACACCATTTTAACTCGAAAGGAAATATCTGGCGAAAACCAGTTCTGTATCGGTACGTAAATTATTGCGGTGATAGTTTTTTGTTTTTCTTTTAAGGAAATTGGATTGACGTTATGTATCTTAGTTCAAATGCAGGGAAGTGGAGTAAACGAGCATCACAATGCTATGAGCGCATTGTGTACATGTAAGCTTGCACTTGCGGCCACTTACCAACCTACCTACCCACTTGCTCGTTTTTGCATGAGTCTCGTGTAATCATAACTAGGGGCATTCCACATTGAAGTTTTTATAAGGAATCTGGTTTAATCGTAACTTTTTGTGTTGCAAGTAGATAATTTTATTATGATCAGTGATCAGTTAGGTTGTGTTTTTTTTTATTGAAATAAAACTATATGGGTGAGGGGAATCCTATCGCTATTTTTTACAGTGAAAAAGCAATATTTTTGCACAGCTTATAAATCTCTCAATTAGGTACGGAATTATGGAACCTTGGTAAAGCTGCTCCGGCTAACGTTGTTGTTGTGTGTTCCGCCATATTCTTGATAGGGCCACCCTTATCTTTTAGGGGTACTAAAACATGTTTACGACCTATTCACAAACCTACCGAATATACACGAATTTCATAAAAATCGTTCAAGCAGTTTCGGATGAGTTTGGTTAAAACACTGTGACGTGAGAATTTTAGTTGTATAAGATACCACAGGTAATTTTAAACGTAGCCACGTAGTTTTGATGTCTTAGTATTAGCGAAGTAACTATTTATTAATATGTGGTATTAGTTAATTCAGTTAGGTACTTTATAAAAAACCATATCAGTGTTTAGTAGTCTAGTTTCTGGCACCATTCCAATAATGGACCTGTATTACAAAATAAGCTTAACTTGAACCCTACGGAATGTACGAGAATAATGTTTGGCCGTTTTTCTCTTATGTGAACGCCGCCTAGCTGATTCTTACAATCAATAATAAGGGAATTACACGCGAGCTCTACACAGCTATTTGTTTTAAGCTCACTGTGCTCTAGTGTTTAGGAACCCGGAATCTATTATCTTTACACAACCTGACGATGGGAACCTAACGAAACGACGATCTACTTGTGGTGAACTAAATCTCTATATATAAATATTAATCCCTATTTCCCTTGGTCACGGCATCACGCGTAAACGGTTAGACCAATTTAGTTAATTCTTTTTTTGTGGTGTTGGTTATTATCAGGAGAATGATCTAAGGTAACAAAAAAAAATTACGCGAAACAGTACAAAATTTAACGACCATCAACTTTTCTAATGCGATCTTTATAGCGTTTGTCATACCTGTTAGTTGTTTGACATGACATCGTCTGTCGGGTCAGCTAGGCATCCATTATAGCAGAAGATACTGTACTCAACATTAATGTTTTTAGTTTTCAAATGAGATGTTATTTACAAAGGAATTTTAACATTAGCAGGTGCCACAGACTATGAAACCAAAACTATTATATTTGCCCGACATATTTTCAATGAAAACCGAATTTATAAAGGCGAGCATACACTCGCGTAACTAAAAACAAACTTATCGTATCGATACGAATACTAACTAAACTAAATAGATTAGAATGATATATACCGGGGTTACCAACATTTTCTAATATAGGCAAATATTTGATATTATAGTACCTGCACATAAAATATTTCTTTGCTATTTAATCAAATATTACTGCTAAGTTAAAGTGGAAGTGAAATGTACGAGGAATGCAAAATATAATAACTGACTTATAATTAAAAGCCAGCCAAAGAGTTCCCACAGCTGACAAGCTAGTACAAGAATGTGGGCTCTTCGGGAATCCTTTTCCAAATAATTAATGCGATAAAATAGTGGTGTGCGCTTGCGCAGATCGGGACGCGTGACGAGAGCGCGCGCGCGGTCACGACGCATGCGCGCCGCAAAACGACCACAGGGGCCGCACGCGCGACCCCTCCACTACCACTGTACGATATAACGATGTTTTGTTTAGAATTGTGTACATTTCTAGTGGAAATATAAAGGAATTTTGAAGTTATACTGTCTGTTTAATATATTCATGTTTTAAATAAGAAATGTTTAAAAGTTAAGTTTTTAATTATCTATGTGCAGCGTCATTGAAATATAAGAAGGACGAGGAAATTTTATGAGTGGAATAAAATAGTTATTATATATCTTAAAACTTTTTAAATTTGTACACTTTACTAATGAGACAGTATCGGCAAACGATAAACCGACAGCATCTAATATATCCTACTAGTCCTACACTACAAAATGTTAAACCTAATATGAAAGTTAAAACCGAGTGAAAGCGTCAATGTAAACAATATAAAGGGAAGGTATCACTTAAACTAAATAAACGGAAATACGAGCGAGTAAGAGCCCAGTGTGTCTCTACATCTATGGCCTTCTATTCTATTAAATCAGGACGCTGCCCTGGGTATGCATGCATCTTTTACGTACGAGCGCTTTTTGCGATTCATGCTATGCAAAGTTATTCCAGATTTCAGTCAGAAACAAGTAAAATAGGGCCCTCACTTAAGACTTGGTGGCTATGCTCGTAGTATTAAAAATGTGCGTGTAAAAAAGATGTTGCGTTTTTTTATCCTAGGGACTAAATTGAAAAGTAAAAATGCCAATATGACATAGATTCCAATAGCTTTTACGTCAGTTTTGACATTTGCACTTGTCAATTTGGCTCCAGGATTAAAAAACAAAGTATTGTGTCTTTATTATTTCACAATCAGTTTGCAGATAAACAAATATGCAGAGGGAAATAATTATTTTACAGTTCTATTTATTAACTTGTTATTTATCCAGAAAAAAAGGCTTTATATTTTATTTAAATAAAACCTCTTTCAAATTTTGTTAAACTTTGTCGGTCGCGTGTTTAATTTTTAATTAATATGGGGAATTTTACCGTTTTAAGATCACTGTTTCTCACGCGCATAGGTCGGATACTGCTACAAGATGGCCAATTATGGAAAAAAAACATTATAGGCTCTGTTATCTAATATCTTTTGCACCGTTTTATGTATTAATTAAATAAGCCTAAAATAAAACAAAATTAACGACTACTTTGAATGATTTGCATTGAAGCATCTGTATTTTAGCCGGTTTAAGTGGGAACCTGTAATTTGCTATTTTAAACCTGTATTTTGCATCTTATTATGGATTAAATAATTTAAAATCATTAATGCATGCGTGTCGAGTCACGTAGTCCGTAGCCATGTCAGATATCATCTGCTAAAACAGATGTTGATTTTGTTGGATCTTGAAAATTATGACCCTAAAATAATATATGAAAATCTATTGTTCTGTTCAGTAGGTACTTACAAGTGAAGTTAGAGCACGGCTATTGTTTAATATACATAACAAGATTCATTATATTTCTATTCAGCCGTTCCATTATCGATTCCCATGTAATAAAAATCACTTGGCTACTAACTTCATTTCGAATCGATGAACAGATGAGAGATATGCTATTTCTGAACTTAGCAATATATTATACAGTATACAATCGGAAGCAAATTTATTAACTGGTATGCAATAGTTTATAGATCTTCAATCGGATTAATGAGGTCTTTATTACTAGTTTACAACTGTTATTAGATTTGATGGTTTTATGGCGGGATACTGAAACATCGATCAGTTTGAAGCCGTCATTAAGTCTCATGCTGTCTCTGTCATTTTAAGATGTAAAGTAGCGACAGACAGAATAGATATTTAAGAATGTGTTAAATTTGATTTGCGTTTCAGTATTCGGGTTAACTTGAATACATAGAGTTTAGCTGACAATCCAACGCAGACATTCGTCAACGATCCCGCGGCGCTAATAAAAAATAAATGTATTAATAATGGACTGGAATATATCACCTAATTCGGATCAAAAAAGACACTAAATAAAATTCAAACTTACGACCTTGCTGCAATGACTTATGACTTGCGCTTGTTACCTACAATCAAAGCAATCGAACAATCATATTTTGATAAAAGTTTTTTATTCTCTGTTCTCAAATCGAAAGAGGAAATTCGCTTTAAATATTTTTATTTGTGGTTTCTTCTTCTTCTTCTGCCTAGCCTTTTCCCAAGCTATGTTGGGGTCAGCTTCCAGTCTTACCGGATTTATACCGTATTATTATTATTTGTGGTTTATCGCTTTAAATATGTATGGCTTACCAATCACTACGCAACTAAACTTATTCGGTGCGGTAGTACTTAGACTCGGCTGTCATTCATTAGCCGTGTACACACATTCATTCATAAAGTACGCATTATACGAATGTGGGTATAAGGCCAGCCGCGACAGCTGGCGGCTTCTCAGACCTGCTATTGGAACGTCAGTCGCGGTAACTAATGCCGCATGCTGTCTGTTCGTATACCTGACGATTGTGCGTACACGTGCCGCGTCTAATGAACACAACTTTTGCTTCATTTAGTATAGAGTCCTTACCACGAACGCTATTGAAAAAGTATTCGTTTCGAAGCGTCATAATTTGTTTGGCGATCGGTGTTTTATTTCGAAATCCCCATTCTAATTGTAATGTTTTCGTTGCGAATATTTTGACTATAGCGTTTGTTTATACTACCAGTACTGATGCGAAGGTTGGCTCAGGTAGGCGGTTCTTGCGTATAATATAAATATCATAGTTCTAGCTAGTTAACTACTTTAAAAAATCTGCGTCATGTCGTCAAACCGAAAATTACTTGGTGCATTGTCTTTGATAAATTTGTGAAAAAATCGTCTTTAACTTAATTCCGCGACTATCAATGCTAATTATATGCTAAAACATCGCTAATCAGGATCCTCACTAGCTCGAGTCGAAGGAATGAGGCTATGTAAACATTTGTCAGCACTGAATTAGCAGGACGTGCAATCCTACGTGTAGAATAATTATGCATAAGTATTAAGTTTGTCTATTTTGTACGTATCGGGGCTTTACATGACAATTTTACCACGTCACAAATAGCTCCAGCAAAATAACTTCAGTTTCTCGACATAGTTAAATATAACTTCATTTACAAGATTTTACAATAAAAAAATTAATCCTTCCCCCAAAAATCCTCTTATAAAATACTCTTTACATCATAATAAATGAAATATCTACAGTAAATAATTGTACAATGTGCTCAAATGGATCATAATGTTTGAGTTGTGTAACATTATGGTTTAGGGTTCTATCCGCTGCATGCAGCCGAAGGGTGCGGCGTGTGACCGTGTGACATCGGACAATGCAATTCAATTCGAACGACAGTCGCGGCCACATTCCAGATGAGATTTTTGTCAACCACTCACTCTCGCGTGTCGATACACAATAACTTGTATCGTTTTACAAATTCGTGACCGAATCGCGATACTCAACCCCTAATTGCTTAACCTCCGCTAATTTAATTTACATACACATTTTGTGCAATTAAATACGTCTCAATTAGTCACAATTAATTATACAAATGAGCATGTTCTTATCGTAATATTATCGACGTAACTTCTGAACCAGTATGCGGACAGACGCGGCTTTCTACATGCGAAATGAGAAGCTTTACTCACGCCCCGTCACACCGCCTCGCATTAATTACGGAACAAATTATACGTTCTTTATCACCATTCTTTTTTTTAATAACAGGCATTGTTGTCCATTCGTGCCAAGAAACGATTCTTTTCAGCCAGTGACTGATTTAATTCGATTTCCACACGACTCGCGGCTGACGTATTGTGGAACGTCTTCATCACTCCTTTCAAGACGGCTTAATTTTTTAAATTGTTTAAGCTTTGTTTCCCAGAACTTGGTTGGAGGTGGAATAAATATTCTCATTTCCTGCCCACAATTTTAATTTCTATGCATGTATGTGCCTTCCATAACATACATTAAAACAGAACAAGCATAAAAGCTGTCCATATGCTGATAATTTCAATGATTGTTAAAACATTAATAGATAAACTATTTAAAGAAGTATCTAAATATAAAATGCACATTTGCTTATAAAATGAGCAGTTGTAGCACGACTTGGCCATGTCGGACTGCACTGTAGTAATGTCCATTAAAGCATTAAAAATAAAGATAAACAGGTAACACCTTCCTATCGATTAATCTTTACAAGCAAATACTTATTAAAATTAAATTATTCAGTTTAAATATGTTGAACAGAGAAATATAGCTGCGGAGTCGACGTTAGACATAGACGGATTGCTAATTAACAGGTAAACAGTGTTCAAAACGCTAATTTTGTTTACTTCAAATGGTGATACGACGTTCAAACTAGGTGCACTTAACTAAATGAGTGTTGGAACGCACCTGGGAGGCACCTGCATCTTGATTAGTGATTGCACTTAGCTCCTTTTGCTTGCCACACTGGATTAATACTTGCGTATCAGCAAATGTGAGGTTATAATTAATTAAATGACTTCGCAAGGTTCACTCAAGTGCCCGCAAAACGATTATCTTCTCAACTGTCATTTCTAGACAGCTTTTAATATTACGTATTAAAACAAGCAGTAACAAAAGTTGTAGACTTACTTGTTACGCAAGGCAGTGTCTTGTAAGATTTGCATTTTACACCATCTATTTGTATAAAGAAATTGTTATATTCAGTCAATTCTTGTTCAGTTAATAAACAGCTATCGTAAAACTTAATATGGCAATGCAATTAATAAGGGTACTTATTTCTCATTATATATTGCTCTAATCTAAGGTCATAACTATAAATAACAATAAAATATGGTAATTGTTATTACAGTAAGCAACTTAAATCATTTGAATCATTAAATCTCACACAAAAACGCACGTAGCTAGCTAATCCAAATTTGTACATAATAGTTTTGTTTTGCTGTGTTATTTGATGGAAAAAGTTTACCGAATTTCAGCCTGATAGGTAGGTAACCAAGCAATAATTAAACAAAAAAAAACCAAAAGGTTTGACCACTTGACCCTAACGACGATTATAAAAAAACTAGACTAGGAAATTTCTAAAAAAAATATAAACAAACATTATTTATTTGAGAGCTCTCATTCAGTTCGCTTCTGTCGGCGATTGTTGTTGTAAGCTGCGACATAGTTAGCGAGTATTCCGGGTAGACCGTAGGAACGGGTTGGTTTCGTAAAGGTGCATCGATTGTTATAGCGAAATAATCTAGGAGATCGGACGCGTGCCTTACCATCGCGCCGGACCCGCCCACAGCTGCAGGCCGAGTTTGTTTTAGCACGACGTCGGCTCGTTCCTCGTTGGTGTTCTATTTTCAAATAATATTTTGTTACTGGCCACACGTAACTTCCTTTTTGATAAATGATTGGGTAAACAATATTTTCAAAATACGAAGGTGGGTGTATACAAGAGGTTTTAAATACTGGCAGATTTAAGTGTAATTAAAATAAATTGTTAGTAATTTGTTTCTTATTTTTAATGACGAAACTACGTGCCTACATGATGATAGCGGAATTTCGAATTATTGTAGAGTCGCCTATGTTAGTTTTCAGAGTAATAGAATGCGAATTATTATTCCAAAAGTGTAGAAAATACAATTTTTCGTTTAAAATCATAGAAAATCTCAGTTGGGACAAGGCCGAGCTCACTAAAGCGATACTGATTGCCAGATGACGAACAACTAACTTTCTTGATGACAGCAATCTTAACTTGCAGCGGTCAACAACATTTTGATAGTAGCACAAGTATGATAACGTAATCATTCGTTTGTAATACATTCAATAACTATACCGTCATAAAACGGTGTATTAACATTTGTCTTCAGATTTGGTAACAATTAATAAGGTACATTAGTTTTACTTAATCGTGGTATGAGCAAATGTTTTTAATACCTGACTCAACGGGACTTTATGGTTTATGTTTTCCGACGCACTATGATTCGACGCCGATTATTATGGACACCGATAGAGAATCTAAAATAATACGATTTATCTGTAAAACGAACTTTTATTGCAGTTATGTTAGCTGCGTTGGATAGGCGGTTTCGAACACGATTGCTTTTCGGTTGGACATCAGTTTGATCGATGCTGATGGTTGAAAATCTGAGAGGTAAAATCTGTTGCGTAGTGTTGCTCTATGAAAAAAAAACCGTTTGTTTTACGCTGCATAGTTATTAGATTCAGTAATACCATAACATTTATGTTTACTTTTAGATACATAATAAAATTAACTAGAAATAATAAATCTGCTATCAATTTTTTTTAATAATTTTTCGTTAATTTTTACAATAAGTAAGTAAGTCACAATACTTTTAGAGCGTATCTATTCATTTAAAATTTTGTTTTTTTTTTTCGTACATGTGATATGGGTACACTGGGTACATATATGTACATACTATAAGTTTAGTGTGCCCATAGCTAGTGCCTTACCAATAATTTTCCACACCACACTAAAACGTGACGTCTTGATAGTTTAGAGGATCAGTCTGTCTAGTTAGAAGGCATAAAACGCCAGGTAATATATCCCACTCGAGATACGATGTTTGGCTTCGACTTTTAGATACTTTTCGTGATAATGTGTTACAATAAATCATACTCGATAATAGTTTACTCTTTAAAGAAGAGAACATTTGTTCAATGGTGAGCATTTATGGGCAATGATATGTATATATGTAGTATAAAAGCGCGAGAAACTATAAACTGGCTCATAGATCAGCTAATTGTTGCAGAATGGTACAAACGCGGGTAATGGTGCTCTTGGTCGGTGCAGCCGCTTCGCAATTTAAACGCTAACGACTTTTATGGCCGGCATGTATCTTTCTTTAACAAGGTTATAATCAAGCTTTATTTTATTCCGTTTTTTTGTTAATATTTTACTACTTTTACATACATTTTAAAAGAAGTAGGTTTTACAATAAATTATTTATGAAAATTAAGTTCATAGTCGGTGTATTCATTTTTAATTTAAAAAGTTGCGTTGTTTTGCAGAATAATTTTGGAATTAGTTTCCTATTACATATAAAGATATCTATAGAAATTAACAATAACCTATTATTTCCTTTCCATTTGACTTGGGAACTACGGGCAGCAATGATACACTGATACATCTAGGTAGGTACATCCAATTTGTCTTTGTGTATTTAAAATTTATACTTACATAAATATTGTCATTAGCAAAAAAACGGTTTGATTTAGGTACCTACTCTTAATAACTAAATTACTGATTAGATTTTCAAGTTTATATGGGACTAGATTTGAGGTTATACGGAGTTCATTACAGAATTAATCTATGACTGCACGGAGTGCACGGATAGCCGAGTGGTTATAGGTCACCACGCTAATTTCCACTGTGCACGACGTGCTGCGGGTTCGATCCCCTCATGGGACAAGCATTTGTGTGATCCACAAATGCTTGTTTCAAAACTGGGCGTTTTTTGTGCATGTGATATGAATGTTGGTGAAACCCCCGCGACACAAGGATTGAATTCCTTAGTGCGGGTGTTGTTTTTTAAAACAAAAAAAAAATTAATACTAAAATTGCTAGAGATATCGCGTAACAAACAAAAACAAAAAACATTCTTCGTCGAATTATGAACCGAGGAGGAACTTTTTTTGCAGTAGTGAGTTTGAAGTAGGTACATAATTTAATACGACGAGTTATAGAAATACTCTATCCTTATATCTGGGTGCAAGTAAGATTAAATGGCCTTAAAAATTAAATATAGTATTGTTCATCAAGCAGGTTTTCGATTTCCCCCCTTAACATCTGTACCATTATCGGTTCAAAGTAATAAATATTGAAATAAACAGATCTAAAAATGTTGCACTAATTTCTCTTGAATTTTTTGAAATATTTTTTAATCAAATTAGTCCACCGTCCAAAGCTCAACTCACATAAAAAATACATTTATAAGTAAAGAATGCTATCACAGTTCGCATAGAGATTAAAAAATCTGCGTCTGTATTCTTTTTATTTTGCATACTCGATGTTCTTTGATGTCGAACGAGTCTATTTCTTATGTACGTTGTATTTGTATGACTCAAAATAATTCACATTTCCATCTAGAATTCTTAACACAATTATCTTTGATGTTTAATAAGCATTCGTCTTTCATGAAATTTCTCTACAAAAAAAATGTCGTCTACAAAAAGGAAAAGTAAAACAAATACATACATTCGCTGACCATTTAAACCAGTATACTGTGGAGAAACACCGAGCTCTTAATTTACATTATTAAGGAAGCTAGAAAAATAAATGTTATTAGATTAACAAAACCAAGTGGAGGTTTAAATTGGCGTTTAAATGGCCACTACAAATAGGAACGCGCGAGCAACTAATTGGTCCACAATGGGGTAAAAGCGAGCCGCACTTGCTCTACTGTGAAAGTATTAACTTACGTACGATTTGGACGGTGGCTATTCGCGTCTCTTATGAGCATTTTGTTTATACATAATATGAATTATTTTTATTTGAAACACGGTAAAAACATTATACCTAATTTTGTATTGAAGCTGTTGTACTAATGAAGCAGTCAGTGGTAGGTAGCCTAATGGCTGGGGCATCGGACTTGCGAACAAAACATAATTTTTTTAAATGTTGTATTGAAGTTGTTGTATTAATGAAGCAGCGGTAGCCTAATGGCTACGGCATCGGATTTGTAAACACGTGGTTGTGGCTTTGAATCCTACCTATTGTAATACCGACGTGAACCCTCGGAAGACAAGCATTCACTATAGTACGAGAGGTCAACAAGAATACTAATAATGTGCGATCCACATTGCTGTTAGCTTTAAAAAAAAATGAATTAAATATAGTTTCTGTAGCAAAGTAACAAATTAATGATTAATTAATAAATAATGTGGACAACATCCCATAAATTGCTCCGAATCCAAAGTAAGTAGCTAAAGCTCTTGTGTTATGGAATCTGAGACGACGAAGGTACCACAAACACCCACACCTGAGACAGTGTAGAAAAGTGATTTTCTATATTCACCCGTCTCGGAATCGAACCTGAGACCTCAGAGCTGGCGACACCTTGACAACCGGTGTATACGCCACTCGAACACGGAGGTCGTCAATACCTTATACTTACAGTGTTATATATCTGCAGTAACTAAACAAAAATGAAGTTTATTTCTCAGTATGGTAATATCGTCGTAACGTTTATAAGGCACAGTGGAGCGTGGAGCGTGGGTGTCTTACGTGGGCCTGCGCCTGCGCCGCCCTCCACGCCCTTCTGCTATCGCACATCGATGCACGCGCATAACCACGCAAAATGCAAGCTTTAATTGAAGCAGTATTGTGTAGAAAAAATATACCTACAAAGGAAATATATTATTATGTATGAAGTTCTCATGTGATTCGTAGAAGGAGGTTGTTATTAAAAGTAATCCGATTTAGGCCTTGAAATGTTATTTCAACTTCGGTAAGGCACGCAAGTGACATCCTTATTATGATGGCATGGAAATGGAGTGTCGGTTGCATGAAAATGTCGTGATTTAGGAACTTACGAGAGAGGAAGTGGAATCTTAGGCGCAGCGGAATTATGTAATCTAGCGAAAGAGATGGAAAAATACGGAACCAAGCAAATAGAGCTATAAACTGCCAACCTTTATTAATCAAAGATGTATGATAAGAAGATGAAAAGAATATGCTTATTATTTAAAAAAAAAAACGTATTCTATAAAAATACAATATTTTTCGGAGGAAAGTATTATGGGAGCAAAATACTTAGTTCCGATTGAGAAGGTTATTCCGAAAAATGCGCCAAAAGAGATAGCTAGTTAAATAAATATTCACATGAATTATTAGATTTCAATGCTCACAATTGCAATCTATATTGCATAAACAGTAATGTTAACAGATAAGCATCTTAGTGAATTAAATAAATATGATTTTATTTCGGCCCGAGGCGCACGGAGCAGTCGTATTTTGTGCGCAGACGCAGCCTACGATAAGACTATCCTAACTACCGAGTAGTGAGCTTATTAATTTATTTTATTTATTGCTATGGACTTGCCTTACATTACACACGATTATTATAGACTACAATTTAAATTTAGGTTATATTAAGTTTATTTTTTTTACATATTTTTAATTTATTCTGTCCTGGGTTCCGTACCCAAAGGGTAAAACGGGAAACTATTACTAAGACTGCTGTCCGTCAGTCCGTCAGTCCTCAGGCTGTCAGACTGTATTTCATGAACTATGGTAGTTAGATCGTTGAAATTTTCACTGACGATGTATTTCTGTTGCCGTTTTATCAAAAAATACAAAAAAAAACATATTAAGGTGCTCCCATACAAAAACGTCATTTATTACCGTTTTTATAAATATTGGTACGGTAACCATTGTGCGCGAGTCCGACTCGCACTTTTTTTTTACTTTATTTTTAACACCTAATATTCTGAAAACGAATAACTCTACAAAACCTTTCAGTTAAGCTTATTAGAGTCCTCATGCTTCCAAATTGCGTTACTAGAAATATTATTATTACAAATTTACAGTTACAAAATGTAAACAATTAGGATAAGCACGTATTCTTACTCCAGACTAGTCTATATACTACCTATTATAATTCCCTTTAACCTACTAAAAAGAGTCACAGTAGTGCAAAACTATCACTATACGTCATAAGTAAGCAAATGAAATTTATTCAGTGTCTAGCAACGTATACGTCACTTGTTCTCGGTCCGCGCAGGGTGTGCGGTCTTGTCACGATTCACGCAGCGCCGACGCAGCCTCGCTATTTGTTTTATATCCGAGACATATCGGTGAGGCACCCACGCCACGCCACGCCGTGCGTGATACAAACGAGAACTTTGCTCTTTCCTTATTTATGTCCTACGATTTATTGTATTCCCATTTCCTAGCTTTGTGGATCAGACCTTAGTAGTCAATTATGTCTAATTAATGTAGTTGGAGTTAACGGAATTTTTGGATAATAAGATCAAAATGTTTCTTTTTAACTTTAGTACCTATACAAAGGCTGATCACTGAAACGTGAGAAGAGTTTGATATTGGGAAAAAATCATGTCATATTTTAAAGTAAGCAAGAGTATCATTACTCACTTTGGTTCTTCCATTCGAAATTAATAACCAAAATATAAGTTTTCTTTACCTGGTATTGAAATTTGACAAAATATTGTTTTGAAAATATTATTTTGCACCTTTTTTATACTTATAATAAGGATAATTATATTTGTTCTGTCGTGGTGCTTATTACTCGTACATAACGGATATCATAGTAACGCTTTTAAAAGGAGTTTAAGATATGTATCTAAGCTTTTCGCGTTATCCATTAGATAGAGTATATTCTTAATGCAGTATATTTTAAATTTATTAACCCAACATGTCCTAAAGTTAAGTGTATCATCAAGGATAGCTCGTAATCTATGGGTGGATCCACGATGAGCCTAGGATTTCGTAGCTCAGAGCTCTGTTAGTAGCGTTGCCAGGTTACCGAATAAACCCGGACATTTTCTTCTAGCCAATGTTGTGCGACTGCAGTGCAAAGCATTTCCCCCAGACTAAATACCCGTATCCAGCGTTACCTCGAATAATTAACCCTCCCGAAGCACGAATAGAATACGTGTCCGCTAAAACGAAATTCCGGATAGGTTGCTACACTATCCGGTTATCATAGTTTATTTTTATATGAAGAAAAAAAATGTCAAAAGACGTATGTTCTATTGCGTCGTATCTATTCTAAGGCACAAAAGTGAGAGGATGTACAGAATTCATACCTGAATGCCTGAATGGAATCTTTCTTGTTATGGTTGTCCGGTTTCTGCTACAAACCCTGGCAACACTAGCAAGCATCTCACGCGCTATTACGCGGGTCGGTCGTGAGTGCGCTTTGCATATTTCAAGAACTAAACGCGTACAGTTAAGTGAAATGGATCATTTATGACGTTAGATGAACTGCAAACTGCTTAGCTTTCCCACGAAGAATGCCACGAACGTTCCATACATCTATCAGTTGTTGAACGAAACATTAAAATACACTGTACAGGGTAAGGAAATCATTGGTTTGTTTAATTGTTTCAATTTAAAACATTATTAATTATATAGAAGACTTGTGACCTTGTGATTGAGTGGTACTAAACAAGTTACTTGGGATCAGTATACGGAGAAGTAACTTAAATTTCACTTTGATACCGATCGCAAGCCAATTTTTTTTTAGATAGGTACTTCGTTAGTGTAACGTGTCTAAGTTTAAGTAATGTCCATATTTTTTGGTCAGCGAACTTGATTATACTGCTCTAGTGTGGCTTCCTCTATCCGTATTAATTATATAATATTTGATCGTAAAAATATTATGCGTTACAAATTATGTAGACTATCTGAATATTTCTTAGACTGCACGGATAGCCGAGGTCATGTAGGTGACCACGCTATTTACCACTGTGTGCGACGTGCTGCGGGTTCGATCCACGCATGGGACAAGCATTTGTGTGATCCACAAATTTTTCTATTGTTCCACGTCTGGATGTTCTTTGTGCATGTGATTTGAATGTTTGTGAAACCCCCGCCACACAAGGATTAAATTCCTTAGCGTCGTCTTTTCTAAAAAAAAAAAAACAGATTTTTGTATCTAAGCTTATGAGGTCATAAAATAGGATGTTATACTTAATTATACTAACTTAACAATGCATGCAGTTGCAACACTCAAAACACACATTACTCATGAATTATTTCAAAAATATCAGAGCAATTATAACTTAAATGATGAAGGCCTTTCTAGTCTATCTAGAAAGGAGATTTACTATAAATATAGATACAAGAGTATATATTATAGTCATCTGGCGTTAGCTTTGTGAATTGTGGCACTACGAAGCGAGTGCACGCTTGACCTGCGTAATTGTGTGCTGAGTCGGGCCTATAATACCTTACTACCCTCCGAACACTTTAGACCTCACGACTTGGATCGCATCATATTGTTGAGCCCAAATATGGAGGTGATTTGAAATTGCTTTACGCATATGTGAAGGGCATGGAATTTATGTGGTCGTGTCTCGTGTTTGAAATAACGTATTTTTTATTAGAATCGTTCTAGAATGTTCAAGTAGTGTTGTAAAGAGTTTTTAATCGGTAATAAATTGATTTTCCTTCCTCTTACAAATAAACAACAACGTAAAGTAGTGATTATTTTTTTAATTTCGAACACAAAATTCACGAAAATGGAGCAGCAGAGAAACAAAAACCGATCACAACTCGTATACCGTTACTATGGTTACAACAATAACAGAATATTGCGGTAACTTGTCCTGCAAGTGACATTTGAATATCATGTATATCACGCACACGTCTCGACGCGTATTGTAAATGCCTCCTGACTGAGATCTTGCCTATTAGTGGTCGGGCAAAAACGTGCGGAAGTCTGCTCCGACTAATTGGGCTGTATTGAGACCGCAACGGCACTATCGCATCGATATTTCAGATATTGTGAGCTTTAATACTCATTTAATTTGCTGAAATCACTGACCTGTCGCTTTATTTAATAATAGTTTGGCAAGAACTCAGTCGTGTTTGAGCCAACCTCGGTCTTCTTTTGTTGTTCATAAATTAAATTTGTACGTACGGTTTTAAGCTGGACGATGGCTTTGTATTATCGATAAAAGTCTGAGGTAAACACTCATAAGTAATTTAATAAGAACTGGTCTAGTAATTCATTAACACCTGGATACATAATAAATAAACACGTACGTGTATCGTGAACTTACGTGTTTTTATTTTTTGACAGCTGTGTAACTGTAACTGTTATGTCACAAAAGGGCAAATTCCAAACTTTCTAGGAATACCTATTGATATTACGTGTTAAAGAAGGACGCAAAAAATGTAACAGACTTCTTATTCTTATTCTAGACTAGTCCTTGAATTGTGGTTCGTTTAATATTAATAAATATTTTTTATAATTAAAAGATAAAATTATTATTTAGAATTAACTTGTTTTTAAATAAATAAACGTTGCATGTCTCTTGGAAACTCTCCTACATGATATGATAATGTCTGACATTAAATAAATTATAAATATAATGAGTATAGAATAAATAATAAACTGTTTGACTCAGTTTTATATATGCACTGTTTTCCGGATAACTAAAGGTTAAGGATTCAAACTTTTTATTACTGATAAAAATGTAAAAAAATAATAGTATTTCATTACTAGTATTTAAAGCCGTTATAATGTTAAAATAACAGTCAAAGAGCTGAGTGCGGAAGCTAGTTCGAAACGTTCATCGCACGCAGGTTGGGCGCGTTAATTTTTCACGGAGCTAACTCGTGCTATTGTGAGGTGTTGAAATGGCCATTGTTTCGCTGACAATGGGCCGACAATGCCCCGTATCTCAAAAGGCCGCGAGCTCCCGACCTAGGTCAGTTAGCCCGCGTATCTTGGCTACCACGATATTGTAAACCTCGGCTAGTTACGATGCCAATAAATATGTGTATACTTGTTATGTGTGTAACGTTGTCTTACTGTCAGATTAGTTAAGCACAGGAAGGTTCTGATGAGGAAATCATTGGGTTGTTTCAATTTCTATTTAAAATAATAATACTGTTAAAGACTTGACCTTGTGATTGAGTTGTTATTTGGGATCAGTATCCGGAGGCTTATTATGAAAGATTTCACAAAATATGTATCTATAGTGAAATTGTAGAGCTCAGAAAAAAGAAAAGTTGTTTTAAAATTTTATGTCTTAGCATACTGATATTATTAACGATTAAACTTTTGTATAGCTTATAGGTAAATTAGTTTCGAATTAAAAACAAAATATCTATTTACGTAATATCTCTATCTATGTAGTACACACATAACAAAGTAGTCTGATATAAAACAGTACAACAGACAACAAATGCAGAAAAGCTCTGCTTCTTTTGTTGTAAACTACTTATAATTTTACAGTTTTATGTAGTAAGTACTTGAATTGCAACTGAACCAATAAGTCCCTAGTTCAACTAAAACTGAGCTGTGTAATCGATATGTTAGCTAAAATAGTTTACAGAGACAATATTTGAGTGTAATAAATTTAGCCAAAATATGTGTGGGTTTACGTCAATAGAATAATAGTTGAGTTTAAACTGACGACCTTTGGATAGTCAGGTCAAAGCCGTTGTCTTAGGAACGCTTAAAATAACTGTTGTGTATTAACATTTACGTAGACAGCTCCATATTATAGACCGATTTATAGGTTCGCATATATATATCTATATATATAAAACTCTTCCGTTACTGACTGACTGACAGACAACGCACAGCCGAAACAACTGATCGTAAAGAGCTGAAATTTGGCATGTGTGTTTGTTGGGAGGAGTAGGCTACCACTAAGAGAGGATTTTTAGAACTTCCCCCCCAAAGGGGAGAAAGGGGTGGTAATTTAATAAACGGTGGTACACGCGGACGAAGTCGCGAGCAAAAGCTAGTATTTAATATATGACAGAGAGAGACTGCAATTACGATAAAAAAAATATAATTTAGGTAAAGGCGTAAAACCCTTCGCTCAAACGTCTTGTTGTTTAATTTTTGATATTTTCATATGCGAAGAACTCTGCCTTGTTTTATGTTCTGAATTGTCAAATACTGAGATGCCAATCAATTTGAAGCTACCATTAAGTCTCAGGTTGTCTCCGTCACACCAACATGTAAAGTAGCGACGGATAGACATTTAAGATAAAGTTAATTTGCGATATATAATACTGATATTCGGAGGTAAGTCTTGCCGAATTGATTAGGTGACATGATTGGTGATAATTTCATCTTCTAAATATAATACCAAGTACATGCTTATGAAGAATTACAAAAAACACTTAGATAAAGTTATAGATTCGGAAAAATAATAATAATAAATAACGTTGAGCATTTAACAAGTAGGTCCTTTTTATTTTAATCCACCAAAAAAATTTGTAAGTACCAGGTATTTTGGAAGATTTTGAGAAATATGTTAATTGACGTATTTACATTTACATTTAATCTTCAAATAAATCGACAATCGATTTTGAAGTAATAACCTAATACCTAGTTACTTATAAGATTTAGTGGTGCATTAATCTGTGTTATTGGCATACCGAGCATTTGCAGCAGCCGTTTTACATCATCTGTCTTGCCACGAGAGTAATTCTTCCAATGGAATTTTATATTAGTGCATAAGGAATGTAGTATTCGGATGAAAACGTGCTGGAATTAATGTTCTCTGTAATTTTTGAAATAATTGGTGTTCTTCTTAAAGATTCTGGTTAAAAAGCAGATTAAAGTGCGTTAGGCTGCATGCTGCAGAATAGAGGTACAATGGTGCTGATTTCTCTGTACGCAAACTAAACTAAATTTAAACCACTGCTGTCTTTTACTAACATAAAGCCTGAGAAAAGGACGGCAACAGATAACAACTAACTTAGAAATGTCAACCTTGTTTTCGCCTTGAACATCACAGTGTTTATAGAACACACGTTTTTACTTGTCAGCAAATTTGCATTAGAATTTTAGTCGGAACTAAATTTGACAGTTCTAATTATAGTCTGTCTTTTTCTAAATATACATGTACAAGTGAAAAAGATACCGATGGACTAAAATTTGTTTAGTACGTATTTAACAGAATCGGGGCCAATGTCTAACAAAAACAAACCTTACTACTATGAAATTAAAGTCATTGTTATTTTAAAGTCCAGTTATGCAGAATGTACGTTTGGTTGAGAAAACAAGTTGATGCAAGTCTGATGAATCAATCGATTGATCCTCGCTCAGAGCAAATATTTGTATGACTTGCAGATATCATTTCTCAGTATCGGTGTTTGCAACACATGAAACAAATGACTGTGTAATTAAATATATCGATATTTTTTGCGGACTTCGTCAAGCTGATCTTATTTCCGAAATTATTTAGCAATCCGACTTTTTTTCTCATTGATAAAACTCCTATTAATTCTGTTTGGTCTAGAAAAAACAGCAGATGGAATACTTTATTATTTAGTTATAGCCAAGTCCAAATGCAACCATCGAATTCCTTTCTATTATCTGCGAGTTAGTGAGTTGAATTTCAAAGAGGACAAGGTGTTTTTATTTGTGAATTGTCTCAGTAACAATTAAAAGGAATTGTTCATATTAAATGGAATAGGGTCGTCCCCTAATACTCAGTACTTACTAACTACGGTATCATAGTTGCGAAACAAAAGAAAATTTAAAAGGGGTGAAGATTTGTCGAAAGAAAGAAAGCACATATTAGCTATAAGTACTACATGTTGTAAATTGGTTTTATACACATATAATGTTATTTTTGTAATTTATTCACAATGTAGGTATGACAAATTTGAAATAACCCTTCATTAAACTCTTCAACCTTTTGAAGGATTCTCAAAGTAACAAAGCTACAGCCAAAGTAATGCTTGAATTGTTGGGGTTAAGATATGCATACTATGCTAAGGTAACATAGTAATAGCTTGCTGGGTTTTCAAGCTTCAAAGTTTCCAAGGTATTAAATGCAAATTGTGAATTCTCACTTCAAGCAACACAGCCGAAAGACAGTGTTCTGCCAATATCGTGTTCAGGGATAAACAACCTTCAAATTTCTGAACTTACAGAACGGTAGACACGATTGTGTACATTGTAAAGGTTGGTATCTTACTGACGTGAACAATATTAGTTTTAGAAAATACAATATGTACTTTATATTAGAAGCATATTAGGTTACAATTCATATGGGATAGTTGAGCTTTATCTAAACATTAAGTTTTCACAATGTTTTTTTTTTATAAATTTGTTTAATTAAAATGCATATTATTGCCGGCTTATTGTATACATATATACGTACATATTCACCGTGTTAATCTGTTAATTGTATTGTATGCTGAAAAAATATGTTTTTGTATTCCTTTTCACGGCTTTCTATCGTGCATACAAAGCTTTGATGATGATGTCTGAAAATAAATAATGCAACGTGATTGCAAAACAGTATAGAGCAAGTCTGATGAGTTTCATCTATCAAGTAGGTAACACAACCGTCGCCACGTCGCAGCAAAAAAAATCTCATTGGCTTACAACCAAATTGGATTCGGGATACGTTCCTCAAAATTTCAAAGCAGGTGAAAGAGAATATCCGCATCCGTTACTGTACGCGTTCCTTTTACGTCATACCGCCATTAAGCCCCAGTGTGGAATGGTGGAATCGATCAATTATTTTTCGCTCGGCGTGCAGTAAAAAGACGGCAGAGACGGCCGCTACGTTCGGATATTAAACGCCCGCCCGACGTAGAAGGATGAAACGTTCGCGGAGAACTGCTGATCCCTTTGACAGAGAGTTCGCGATCACTCGCCGTCCTTATCGCCGCACCAATTTCGTTACGAAGTGATTTGTTGAGGGCTTTATGTTTAATGAGTATTTTCAGTGTTACTGATTAGTATGCATACAGGTTTGTATGTGTCTCTAATATAATTAAACAAATAAGAAGTGCCAAAATTAACAAGGACTCTTATATACAGAATTCTAATAATATTTACCTAATTACAATGGGGATACTAGGAAATGTTAGTTTAACAGATAATTTTTTTTTCTTTTTTTTACTAAAACAGCAATTGTTATTTATAGTTAAAAAACAGATCAATGCTCACTTAACAACCTATATGTATATCCTTAAATAAAAAAGTACTTACTTAGTAATAATTATAAGTATTAATTTAGTAGTTTTGGTTGTTGTTTAGTGTGGTCTAGGGCGGTGGGTGGTGATCGTATCGGCGTGATCGATGCGCGCTCGCGACGCCCGCTCCCGCCGCATCCAAAACGGCTTCGCTAAAGCGCATTAGCTTTACTGCCGTAACAAGGGTATGCCTGCAAGCTAGAAGTATGTCACATACACCCAAGTGTTCATATCACATGTAATATCTTGTATATCGTGGTACTTGGCTGTTATTGCTCTTATACGATTAATCTAGATTAGCGTGAACGTGTATAAAATTAATGGAGTGATGAAGATTGGATATGATTTTCAGTCGAAACGCCCATTTTTACAAACCATTAATTTCCTAGTCACAAAGAAAACTACTCATAAAACTAAGCTAATCATCATTGACATCTCGACGTATTCTGAAGAAGATTAAGATATTTAATTATCTCTGAATCAAAAATAATATTTGCCTTTGTAATTATTCATATTATGCAGTCCGAAGGAGCATGTGTAAAGAAATTTGCAAGCATAAAACTTCAAGTTTTTATAAACAGCCTAATTAACTAAAAAGTATATTAATTACTGCAGTATTAGTATTATTAAATCGGCGTTCTAACAGCTGATTTTTCGGTCGTCAGATAATTTTATTTAAAGAAAATATTGATGTTTGATAGTTTTTGTATGAAACAACTGTCAAAGTTATTCCTCTAATGAAGTAAGCTGACGATGGAAAACTATTATAGACCTTAAACAATTAAGCTAATTACCATACTTTTATTCCCCATGTCAAGCTTATACCTACTTTGAATAAACATTGAATTTTTGTCATATTTGATACTGTCGACGCAAATACTGTCAGACGTAATTTTATTCAACGAATATAAGTTATCAGACGTTGGTCAATTCAACCCTTAGTAGCCAACATATAATTTGATATATAATTCTCGTTATACCCTAGTTCCACATGGCTGCAGGCTAGGTTTTCACGGCTTGGTCTCTCCCATTAGTATCGGTCTGCGAGGCGACGTTGATCGATGGTCGCCCTCCGCTCAGATGCACCCTCCACTTACCACCGTGCGTCAGCTTTTGTTCAAGATACCAGTATTTTCGAATAAACCTAATATATTATACTATACGTAATTATAGCTGCTGTTTTTGCCAAGGTAATGAAACAGTTCGAGTTTTGAAATAATTGGGGATGCTATTGATAATATTATGTAATAGTTAAGCCATTTATTTAAGAAAATTTATACATAGTATGTTTTTAGGATGGATGTCTGTAATATTATAAGTATAATTTATTACTGGCTTGATTAGCCTTTAAGCATTTTTTTCAATCTAAATGAATTTGTTTATGGTATCTTAAATAGAATATGAATATGAATATTCTAAGACGTACCAATGTTTAAAACTTATACAAAAAAGTTTATATGACAGCATATCTTCATTATGATTACATAAACTAACAAATGAGCTACATTTCGGTGGGCTATCAACCCACAAAGAAAGTTGGGCGGGTGTCGGAGTTAGCTGAAGTTGTTTGTACCGTCTGAGGGCGGGCGGGGTAGGGTTGGGGCGGTAGGGGGCTCACACCGTGCGAACAAAGCCTTCCGTGAAAGCCTTCGGACGTTGATAGATGCGATAAGCTCGGATGCAAGTGAGCTGCATACATTTCTTGCTACAGTTTCCCGCCAGCATAATCTTTTGCGTTTTTAATATATTGTGTAATTATCGTAATGTTTGGTAATTATATTAATAACATGTTCTCATTTGCCATGGAACAAAATTATTAAATACACATCCGTTATACCTACATAATTTCATAGTCTTTAAAAACCATTTTTACTCAATAATTGTTTACAATTTCTTTTGTGTTTTGTTCAACTATCTGCATGTAAAGAGTATGCATTATGATAATTAAGGAATACAATAAAATTATGGAAATATTTTACCATTGTCTTACTGCTACAATAAAGCTGCTGCCTTTAATTAAAATAAAACACAAACACTTTAATTTTGTGCCTCTGTTGTATACAACCTTCTTAAGAAAAAAAAAGAGTATTTTTCCTAAACTTGTCTTGAAAAAATATATTCCATGTATTTAACGAGCATAAACATTTCAAGAAATGTTTTGTATTCGCCTAAACGTAAACAATCTATACCAATTAGTGAAAATGATACTCTGTTGAGAAATAACTTCTTTGTTATTGTTATAAGGATCAATTATATAGAATTAGATCCGTGGGTGGTTGTTTGTTTCGTTACAAAGGGCGACTGAAGGAGCCTACCGCCTGATAGACTGAAAGGTTATTCCTCCCTATAACCCTGACATCCCTCATAGATATTGTAAAATATGGAAATTTTTTAATGTCTTGATGCTTTTTGTAGCCACAACATGTGAAACGGGCCACTGGTCTTGAAGGCTTATTTCGTGAATATATTTTAAGTTAAGTCAGAAGTGGAAGGACATTAAACCCGCGTGGCTGTGCCTATGATATAAAGTCTTTGAACTCAGCGTTGCATACCTACGCATCATAGATTTTCTAGTCTGTCCGCCGGCGTTGAACGTTAATTGGTATTATTTTAGATCGCGAATTATTTGTTTTTCTTTTCTATTGTTACTAAAAGTCGTGTGATATAACTAGAAGATTTTATATTAAACGGAGCATTTTTATATTATCTGATGCTTGTTTTCATCAGTCTAGATTTTCTTAATTATCGTGCAGTAGTTTCTGCAAAAGTCTAATAATTTACAATTACATAATTTTTGTATTTTGTTGTCAATGGCTTTCCATATAATTATACTCCACATACACTCTTGTTTAGTTGTTAAACACAGCTTTAGTTATAAAACATCAAATTTACCTCGTTCTGTCAAACGGTTTTTTTCCTAAACATAACAAAGATCCCTTCACTAAACCCTGACCTACAGACGTTAAGGTTCAAAGACCTTTTTCGGGGGTGTGCCCTTGTTGTCGTAGGCCCGTTTGTCGACGCACCCTTCACGCACTTCCCCTATTCAACCTTGACCGACTTCATGGACAAAAAGAGTCAAGGTTAGCTCACTAAGGGAGGCTCGATGAGCGAATGTTAGTTATTTGGAATGTTTACATTTTGTTCGAGTTTATTTGGGACAAAATCGAGTTTCTATATGAGATGAATTTTTTTATTATTTTACTAGAGGCTAAGGATAAGGATGTATGTAGGGACTTGGGGAGGCCTTTGCCCAGCAGTGGGACAGTATAGACTAAGAAAAAAAAACTAGAGACTAAGTATATACTGGACGTCATCGACGAAAATTCGTTGAGATTTCAAATTGATTTTATATTTATGCATAATAAAAAAAAAAAAAGCATTCTGCACTCCTTCTCTATATAAGCTATAAGTGTGCGAAAGTTCATACTCCTCTGTCCGCACGATTTTCGTAAAAAGGAGTTCAAATGTTTTGCTTCACGTAGGTATATGGATTAAGTTTTTACTCACGTGCATTGTTTTTGGTCGCCCTACTATTAGACTCTAACAGGATCCTTGCGCGCGAGTAAAACCACAAAAACAATATTATGTCCAAAAAAATTGGAAAATCAATTTTTACCAGCACTTATTGAAGATTTATTTGCTCGTAATTTTAAATTTAATGAGTGCAGAATCACTTTCAGCAAAATTAATTTAAAAATTATAGGCAAGTACTTACTTCTTTTACTTACGTTACGTAGCAATAAGTTTAAAAACTTTGCCGTAAAGTCAGGAAAATGATACATCAAGTTCACGTTTGACCTAAACCTCACACATTTTATTATTCGGTTTTTCTGATATAATTTTATTACCTTCTATGTGTCCAAGAAACCTGAACGATATAAATAAAATAAAATTAAGTATTTTTTTTTATTAATTCACTTGTTTATAGCATTAAGTATATGAATAGGTTAAGGTGCCAAAGAAAGCCATAAAGAAAATATTTTATTAATGTAATGGTTTTCATTGACTTTTAAGTGTTGGGTAAGTTTATACATTATTTTTGCAGACGCTGTAAACCACTGAAAGTTGTCTAGATTTTACGAGCACAGCTGTATAGAATACTTGGTCTGAAGGCTAAGAGTGCAAGAAGTGGTAATCTTAGATGGAAGGGATAAGTTTGAGAAGATCCTAACATTTAGGTTGTAAAAAAAATTTTCATTTATTTGTAACATTTTCTGGTAAGATTTAAGAATTGAAGTTGGTCCTAACATAGTCCGGTCAAATTAGACTAAAAAATTGGGGTGAGGTTACATTAATTCGCACTAAGCTGAATTTTGGTAGGATTGTTCAATACACTATTATAAGGGAAATGTGAAAAGTCCCCATCGATCCGGCACGTGCAAAAAAAGTTACTCGGGGTCAAAGGTCACAAAAACGGGTTTTTCGCGATTTTCAGCAAAATGGTAAGTTTTATCAGAAAATTAGCTCTGACAAAAATTGTAGATCAGATAATTATCTATAACAAATGTCAAATACTTTTTTCCTAAGAGTCACCGTTTTTGAGATATAACGATTCAAAAAGTTGTAATCGTCATAATATGCACACGATTCCACGCCACCTTTGAGGTGGTGTACTTAGCGCGTTTTTTCAATGTGGTTTCTCCGGTAGGCCTATTCCACTGATCTTTTATGATTCTGTTTAATTTGAAACTATTGAATAATGGGATATAGTGCTAAACGTGGTTGCAAAAAAGTTGGACTGTTTTGTTCTGTAGCTTCTTCTGCCTCTGCCTAGCCTTTTCCCAAGCTATGTTGGGGTTGGCTTCCAGTCTTACCGGATTTAGCTGAATACCGTATTTTACATAGAGCGACTGCCTATCTGACCTCCACAACCTATTGCTAGGTAATACAGTATTCCATAGTAAGACTGGTTGTCAGAATTGTAATGACTATCAAAGATCACTGTATGACAGTCGGGACCAACGGCTTAATGCTTTCCGTGGCACGGAGGGGTCTCGATATGTTTACAAATGGTCACCCATCCAAGGACCAACCGCGGCGAGCGCGGCTTTACCTTTATTATCGGTCAAACCGTACGGCTTACACTTAGCCACAAGCTCCGCACTGTTTTGTTCTGTAGCATGTACAACAAACTGTCAAGGCCGGTCATGCTCCAATGTTGAATTGCCAACAATTGAAGATTTATTTGATGTTGACGAAGAGACATGCGATGTGTCATTATTACGACAATTTATTAACATCCAGAATGAAGAAGATAAACAAGAAGAAGAAGAAGAAACAAGAACAAGAGAAAGCAGAAGTTAATGATAATTTAGATTCGGATGGATAATATTCTTATTTTTTGTAATTTATACCCCTTTCCGTTTGTAATTTAGACCCCGTTGTGTTTTTTATTTGTTAATTTCATGATGTTATCACGTTTGTTACGTCACTTGGGGTGACCACTGAAAACCAGCGCTGGATTGTGTCTAACGACACAACTAGCATGATGCTGAGTGGGCACCTCGTTGTTGCACAGACACTTTTCACTTTGACGTTCATACCTATCTTTTATTTTATTTTTACGTGTAACCAGTGTGTGTAACAATAAATATTTTTGAATTTGAATTCTTTCATCATTTTCAACCCTTGTCAATATCTACTTTATTCAATAGTTTCAAATTAAACAGAATCATAAAAGATCAGTGGAATAGGCCTACCGGGGAAACCACATTAAAAAAAAACGCGCTAAGTACACCACCTCAAAGGTGGCGTGGAAACGTGTGCATATTATGACGATTACAACTTTTTGAATCGTTTTATCTCAAAAACGGTGACTCTTAGGAAAAAAGTATTTCACATTTTTTTTTAGATAATTATCTGATCTACAATTTTTGTAATAGCTAATTTTATGATAAAACTTACCATTTTGCTGAAAATCACGAAAAACCCGTTTTTGTGACCTTTGACCCGGAGTAACTTTTTTTGCACGTGCCAGATCGATGGGGACTTTTCACATTTCCTTTATAATAGTGTATTGAACAATCCTACCAAAATTCAGCTTAGTGCGAATTAATGTAACCTTGGATGTCTAAATTGACCGGACTAAACACTAATGAGATTTCGTTGTAAATTTCATTGCGAATGTTTTTTTAAAGGTAGTTGCATATTTAATTATTTCAAGTTGTACAGTTGGTACACCTACAATACAATTATGCTCTTGGTACTGGCACTATAATTTTTGTGATATTATTTGTTTAATGTCATCGTAAAATGGGAACCCATGTAGGTAGTATTGGTATTTGCGGATCTCTAAAACAAGCCATCTACGTGATATAAGATTCATGTGAATCATAGTAAAACCCAGGTAGTACTAGGCACGAAAACACGCTGCCGTCTGCTCTGCGGCAGAGCGTCGTAAATGCATTTTCTTATAATTCAGAACCGTCACGTAGACTGAACGTAGCAGCCCCAGGCTGAAAGCCCGGCTACACAAGAGCGCAAGCGAATTTGCAGTTACCTCTTTTTATCTCACACCCACACCTATAAAACTAGATAAGAAAATTGGATTGAATAAAACATATTTTTTAAATAAAACTAACTTAAAAATATATAGAGGAGTAGTAGTGAAAATGAGTAAAAAGGAACGTAATTTACTTAAGTTCGGTACTCGCGTAAGGTCATGTCTGCACTTTCACTTAAGTTAGCTTTTGATACAACTTCGAAGGTTTACTCGGTGCACTAAGTTCACTTGTTATTGACTCAGTAATAAAACTTTAAATGCTTGAATTGAGTTTCTGTAACTTTATGTGGCCATATAAGGTTTCCTTAATAAGTGTATCGTGAGATTAGCAAACAAACGTTTTAGTTTAATGTGTTTTATTTTATGAGCTTAGACCGACTTATATAAAACAAATCCCTGTATTCAAATAACAGTGCATATTACATACATTTCTGCCTTAAGTTAATAACAAACAATAGAAAACCATCAAAAATTCTTCGCTGTTTAATAATAAAACAAAAGGAAATATTTGCAGCAAAATAATGCTACAACTTACACGAGCATCATTATTAAAACAGTTTTAGTTTATTAACTGAGAAATATAGTCTTTACCATTTGCGGGTTTATATTAATCTACCAAGTGTTACACGTCATAGGTTGATTTGACACGTGACAACGAGTGTCACATGTAAGCTCACAAGTGCAGCGCCGCGCGAATATTTTATTTGGGCAGTGCGGGGACGTAGTCCTCCCTGCGCCTATCCGAAGGGGAGGACGAGGGGGGCGACGAGAGGCAAAGGGGGCGGCGGTGGGTGCTGAGTGCCATCGGGGAGGGGGCGTGCGACGTTGATCGATGCACGTCTTGCGCCGGAGGCTGCACCCGACGTAATTCATTAAACGCTGAAACTCCAAGCGGATTTTGAGTATTAAAACGATTTCTCACGGGGTTGTCCAGTTTGGCTGCTCCTTTATGTAAGAGTGGGCTTAAAACGGTTTGCTTAGTTGATAAAGTGAATAGGAATTAAGTTGAAAAGCGCCAAAGGATTTTCTGTCTGAGTCAGATCGTCTGCACGTAAATAAATTAACAAAGGTAAATGTTCAGGACTCGTAGGAAATCGAGTCTTAATTAGTATTTTATAGTGTACTATAGGTAGCTTACCTTAATATTAATGGGAAATTAAATTATTCAGGAAATGGTGGCGGCCTGCCATCGTTGGACCTTTCTTTGTCCACCTACAATACTTGTTTGCCGAAAACCCTGCACGAAAACAAATGCACGCTGTTTCATAAATTTGTAATTTATTCTGATTAATTTTTTTCGCATAAATTTCAAAACTTTTTAAAATGTTTACCACAATGTTTTTCGATATCAATAATTTCCATTTCAAATTCAAGAATGATTTAGGTTGCATCATCCTCGTTCTAAGGCATTAACTCAGTGAGTAGACTTTCGATGACTAATATTCTTCAGGAAAGTGTAAGTATATAGTGCAGTTTTTGCGTGGTTCATGGGTTCGACAGTTTGGCAACACGCTTCACCTCTTTCCGTCGTGCTCGGCAAACACCGTGGCTGTGGCGCCTGTCGGATAAACAACCCACATACAAACAACTGCAGGTATTACTTGTAAATATTTTCACCGTCCAGAAAAGAGGTCGGTGTCGTACGAACCTCTGTGATGTGATGTGGATGTAGAAGAAAAATAATTCGTCAATAATTCGTTGGTCGTGATTCGAAGTTGTGTAATTACTTTAATGTTACGGTGGAGAATGGATAGTAAGGATCCAATGTTTACCTGTGTGCTAGGGTGTCATCGCATAGCCGAATGGAAGAAAAATATAATTATTGATATTAAGGGACGTTTTGTGAGGCCCTTAACTATCTGAAAACTATATGAAACACAATTTTGGAACCTAATGTCAACAAGATAAAAGAATATTGTTTAACACATGTTTTCCTATAACTATAGAAGTATAAAAATCATATTGATGATTAAATAACAATACGTAATGTATACATGCAGCGTAGTAGCGATTTGTGTTGGACTTATAATATTTCATACATTGGAATAATAAAGCACTAACTTAATTCGATTACAGAGAAGGATGGAAATTGAAACTCGCTCATGAAGAAAACGAGAAAATGTTTTGGAATTTTAAGTAAAGGGAATATTCCATTGATAAGTAATAGGTACCTTTGTCTTAAAATAATAAGTTGCGTTTCAACTGTCAAGACACGTCCTAGCTTTGAAATGTATGACATGTATGTATTTTTAGTGTTATTATAGGTGAGGTCAGGTGGGGTGAGTGGGACTATGGGACTAGAGAAACGCTCGTTTGAAAATCAAATACTATGACCCCTACACCGTGGTACTTTGTTGATATGTAGAATTTATAATACAATTACGAATAAAAAACACCAGGCGCACTATTTTTAATTATACGAGTAAGTACTGTAACAGAAATAAAAATTCTACTATACGATTTTTAAAACCTCCTCCAAGTTCACGGCGGTTTCATATATATGTGTTCTTACATAAGTTATGTCAATGAACCACCTGGCATAAGGCTGCAATTTGTATCAGTGAATAATCGTGTTTAGAATAACGTACCTCATTGTTTTTAGTTGTCTGCTTCAAGTGTTTCTCTTACCCTAAATACCGCTTTTCTTATATATTTTTAATTATTTATACACATTATCGCATGTGTTAGCGAATATTTGTAATTAAATACAAATTGTAGAAGGAAAAACTTAAACCTCAGGCAGGACTTATATATTTCTTGTTCTAGTTTGTTTTTAAGATCCACTTGGATATAATATTAAAAGATTTATGTCGACAGTTACTCTTACCTCAAAAGCCCACGAAAGAAAAATACCAGCTCACTAAACAATTTATTGTTTGTTTTCGTCTATAAGTATTTAAATTACCTTTGTTAGGGGTTCAATTATGTAAAACGTAAAGATATTTAGCTAGTGTTTTTTTCAAAATCACAATATTACTTTGTATTCAGTAGTAAGAACCTAAAAAAATATTTTTAAAATCAAGTATGTTTCTCTTGCCCCACCTGACCCTAAATACTTTGTCGAAAGAATTTTCTTAAATGGCAACCAGAGGCCTAATCTAACCTAATCATAAAATCAAATCAATCAAAATATTTTTATTTCAAGTAGGCCTTTTCAGGTACTTTCGAAACATAAAATGACTCTAGTTACTACGGAGAAAAACTGGCAAGAAACTCCATAAATTACTCTCATACTACAATACGTCATAAAACTTCTCCTTTAAGTACTACAAATGTCGGAAAATTGAGTTTTATTTAACCAATTTATATTTAATCTTAACATAGAGGCCGCCATCTAAATTACATAGCCTGTATAAAATACTTCTTTGCGTACTACCAAAGCCAAGCCTTTCCCCAGTTCACAGCATAAAATATGTCTGTGCTCATTAAAGATTTGGGGTGGGCAGCGTACGTCGTGCATCCTGTTTACAAAGTCTTTGTGAACGATGTACATCAGGTGTGGAGGTGGTGTCAAAGCTGACCCGGTGGTTCCATGCTTTGTGCGATGTCCTGTGTAACGTCCCTTGGGTTCTCCACGTTTAATAATATTAGTAACGTCCATTTAAGAGATGAGGGAGACGTCCGTGTATTTAGAAATATTTCATGTAGAAATGTTATGAGATGGGAGATGTCATATTTCGATGTTATAATAATTAAATGTGGGTATTCCAAGTATTGAAACGTAAGCTTTTATGATAGGATTTTCGAATAATTAGTTAGAAATTGTTTTTTTTTTTCACAAATTGAAATTATGATTCATTTACTAATCTGAGTTGACTTACAAATAGTTTGGATATAGATAAATACTCGACTTTTATTAAGTCGAGTATTTTTATCTTTATCCAAACTATGAAGGCATGTAGATTAATTTTGGCAGGCAATAAACATGAGTAGAAAATACACACCCAATCCACCTATCAGCAACCACAACACACACTAAAACCACAAACCGCACAAGTATACTACAAATATATAATACAAAGCCTGTAGCCATCCTTACGTCATAAGACATCGTAACAAAAAGATCATTAATTCAAGTATTACATAGCAGAGAACACTAAGAAAAATCTTAGTGGAGTTTTTCCCCATAATCTGTTCTGTCCTGAGCTGAGTCTGTGACGTTGATCGATGCAGGTGCAGCAAGAAACCTGCCTTCGCTCTTCCAACATTACTCTGCTCTTAAACCAAGAGCTAACTTTAAAACTGTTTACGTAAAATGTTTTAGCGTTACCCTTTTTTGTGCAATCAAGCGTAATATTTCTAGTAGATTCGATTTTAAATCGTTTTTCTATGTTAGCTTTGCCTAAGTCTAATACGTGCTTCGAGCGGGGATCGAATGAGCAACCCGTAGCACACCAGTGAATCAAAGCCGCTAGCGTCATTGGGTTTTAGCTGTCTGATAATTTAACCATTGGATTTTATATAGCGTATTGTTTTGTAGTGTTATAAGTTGCCTCTAGCGTTGCAACTCTAATGAAATTTTTCGAAATATCACCAACATCATTCATCTTTTTTTCCCAAGCTATTTCGGGGTCGTTTTCCAGCCTTACCGGATTTTACATGGAGCGACTTCAAATCTATCCACAGATTACTAAATACTAGGTATACTTTATCTACCTCCTCAACACATTTTACGGGGTAAGTATTCTTTATACGAAGACTGGGTTGTCAGAATTGTTAAGACTTAACGATTGTCAAAGATCACTGGAGACCCACGGCTAAACTTACTGTCAGAGGCAAGGAGGGGTCTCGGTATGTTTACAAATGGTCACCCATCCATGGATTAACCGCCACAAGCGCAGCTTAACCTATATCATCGGTCAAACCGTACAGCTTAAACTTAGCCCTGCCTTGAGCCCCTCTCACGACTAACATCAAAATAAGCTACCTTTCTCTCAATGTTTTAATTAAAATCTTCTCAACTTATTTCTATATTCTCCCATTTTCATGAATATCATTTAGGAATGAAACCTAACATTAGGTAAATTCTCTAAATGACGAGAAGCTGTAACTAATGTTGCTTTCTCAAACAGTATTAGTCTTGTCGTAGTGCTGCAGTTTGGTTACCTCTGAACAGATGCTCACACTGACCATGTTTCACGAAAATCTTCATAAATTAAACTCAAGCTTGTGAGTTGTAATTAAATGGAATTGAAGCCTCAATATGAGGCCACAAATTATGAAAAATAATTATTTTGCACAAAATATGTAAAAAAGAGAGATGTTACTGATTTAATTGTTTTCTTTGTCTTTTCATTCATACGGCAAAATTACTTAAACGGAAAAAAAAAATATGAACCTCCGACAGGACTCTCTCATTTTGAATTTCATTTGATATCAGGACTGTTTCAACCGATAAATATTTCAAACATTCTTTGTTTTGAAGTAACATAATAAAAATATAGTTTCCCACTATTTTTCTCAAGTGAAAAAGCGGCCATCAAAAATATAGACATTATTCGCTTTTCTGTAAAAAAATCGTTTACAAAATTACCTATAAATTTTATTTACGTATTTAAATGCACGACTACATCGTGCATTTAAATAATGATGTTATTAATTCCAATCAAAAGTTTACATAGCAACTACGTGCATACTTTACAACTAACTGAGCTATTTGTTAATTCTGTTGCATTATAATTTACCTATGAATTTTATTTATTAAACGAAACAAAACGTTACTGATAAGTAGTCATGTGACAGAATTATTTAAAAATACTATATATAATTTGAATTTCGAGTTTTTGCAACAATAAATCGTATAGTTTATATGACTACGGTCTGCACATCCTGGATGACACACTATGTTATGTAATGCATTGTGATGCCAACGTTTGAGTACCTACGCATTCATAAGAATCGCCTATATATTTTTAGAGTTATAGTCCAATAGAATAGAGGCGTGAATATAAAATTTTATTAGAAACACGTGTAATCTAATAGCTAGTTACTTGACGTAACGCTGTATTTGTTGTGAATTACAACTTCGCGAATGTGTGAGATGAATGCGTTTCAGGCTTCGTTTTAATGTTAGTTTTGAATGCACATATGTATCGTATGATTGCTACATCGACTATCACATACTTTGACATAGGTATTCATAGTGTGATGTGGTGTGACTATTATATGAATTAAGAGCGTAAGTATTGGCTTTTCAAATATTGATTTTTGATACTTTCAGATTTATTCAATGAATATTTTCACGAAAGTCTATGCCGTAAGGAAAGTACGTGCTTAAGTGATTAATAAAGTAAAATATATTTATTAATTAAATATAGGTACTGAATGATATATACCTACTGGATTATTTGTAGTCTTCTATATTTTGCAAACTTTGCTAAAGAACTTTGTTATTTTGAATGTTTGATGAAAAAAATGTTTATCAGTTAGTGACGGGACACCCTGCTGAATCCCGCGAGATTAATTTAACGGGTGGCGAGTGGGGCGCCAATGTAGACGTCTAGATGGCGCCACTGAGCACCTCGACACGCGGCGTCCTCACTCGTCTAACTTTCTGCGATAAAATGCGCACCAGAAGATAACTAACGTGAAAATATTAGGGGTGACAACTCACAAAACCGATGACTTACGTAATTATAAATTATCTAGCCGAATGTCTTTTTGTCTGAAAATATTTTTGCCGAATGATAGCGAGATTTTGGACACATTTACAAAAATTTACATAGTGAACTAACAATTAACGATTAACCTAAGATTTCAGAAATTTGTATATAAAATACGACTATAAAGATCATTCCGCTCTACACAAAATGTATATAAAATTTATTATCTTTTTATTATTGCTTCGAATCAAGGGTCTTAGTATGCACATCGCAAGGCTTAACAATAAATGCTATACCTTAGTGTTATGCACTAAGTAACTGTCTAAAACCACCATCCATTATGTAGGTACCACCTAAACTTAAATCCACAAACTGCAGCGCATTCGGGAATTATCCTTCCTATTTCCCTACTTAATGGGAGACGAATGTCGTTAGAAGTCGCAAGTGCTCGTAAAATCCGGCAGTTTTCGGTGCGCTCACAATCGTAGACTAGAAACCTTGTTAGAACACAGCAGAAGCAAAGAACACGGTGCAGCTAACATTCCTTTATTAGTTCTGGTCGCACTGCATGTTTTTCTTGTGTTCAACAGCTTGTTATACTGCTCTGTGGCGGTTGCTAGGGGTACGGTGGCGCAGTGTGAACGCTGAGCCAAGTACAAGTGGGAGAGGGGGCAAGTGGAGCGGAGACGACTAATTGACCATCGACTACATGCAAATCGCTAATTACCGTCGTCGGTAGCCGAGCTTCGTAAATAAATAATGGTCGATACAATTATTTTCTATTGCCCGACTCGCGAATATCCGAAGATACTTATGCTAATGAAATAAAACAATGTAATAACGGCTGTAACATCGTTAAACCTTTAACTGAATTTTTTGCGTGACTGTGCACGTAAATGTTGGTAGCAATTGTTTATTTATTGCTGTGGCTTTGCCTTGAAAGCGTTCAAGTGTTATCTGTAAAGTTAGCATGTACGTACGTGTAGGCAATGTTCGTAGTTCCCGGCATAAGGTGCAATTTTCTTACAATGTTATTAAAAAAGACGTGTTTTATGTTCGTGAGTCGTGATTACACATTTATTATTTATTTTACATTGTTGAATTTCACACGTGTCAAATCGCTTAGAGACAATGCCTAATAACATTTGTTTGTATCTATTATTAGTCTATTTTAACTAGGCAACGGTGAGCCAAGATGGACCGAGCTGAGATATTGGCAATAAGAGTAACATTAAATTAAATTGGTTTCTAGAGTTAGAAAAATATGAAGATTGCTGGTTATAGGTAAACGTCTTGAAAAAAATATGGCCCTTTAAGAAAAGCCTTTGCGTAATAACTAAGAATGAGAAAAAGATTCTCAAATGTCTGGTACCTAAATAGATACAAAAATTAAACCTCACGAAACTCAACTCTTCTACAAAAAGCAATTCAATTGTTTGATTGATTTGTTGATCCTCCAATTACTGTTACTGAACAAGCAGGAAAACGCAGTAAGTAAAAAACATAGGAAGGATAATAAGGTGAATCATAATAATATGATTATTTTTTCTGTTTGTCTAGTGACCCTGACTGCAAATCCAGAGGTCGTGGGTTCCCCAAAGAATTCCCACTCAGGGCAAATCTTTGCCAGATGAGCATGATAATTTGTTCTGTTCTGTAATAATTATTTATCTATATTATGTATGTGTTTAGAAATATATAAGTATGTTTATCGGTCTGGTGACCATAGTAACGTGTGAGGTGTCCCGAAATATTATATTAAAAATATTATTATTGCGTAGGATTGCAACATTTTACCCAAATCTGAAGTGTTGGTCTTTTAGCTCAGCGTGGAACACAAACGTAAAATAACGTTATTATTGTGATAAAAATCCACGTTTTGACGATCAAGGATACTTTGACATTCAGAATGTTTAAAGAATGTTTGAGGTGATCATGATTCTGCTTATAAAATTATGGAATTAATTTCAGTTCTTGCCGGAAATGTCTTATAGCATATATTTTTTTTAATTTTATTAGCAATGTGGATCGTCCATTACTATTCTTGTAAACTCCTCGTGGTAAGCTAAATGCTTGTGTGAGACTGTGTACACGTCGGTAGTGCAATGGGTGAGATTCGAATCGTTAACCACAGTCCGACGCCCATCGCCCTCGCGACTCCAATCCCTTTTAAGCAATAAGAAGCTAGTCTAATTGCTTAAAAGGGATTGGAGTCGTGGTGGCCTAGCGGCACAATGACGGGATTCGAATATGCTCATGGTGGCAAGTTTGAACCCAGGCAAGTACCCATGTGCCTTTTTCAAAGTACTTTCTGAATCCTTCTAAGACATAATTGGCAAACAGTGAGGGAAAACATCGAAACCTGGGTTCCTAAAAACCTTCCTGGGACATTTGACGGCTGGTATTATAAAGAGATAGCAGATTTAGGGTCTTCCTGGTGTGTACCTACTGCACTTTTGAGTCCCAAAAAGGCCTTTCCTTAAAAAAAACATAAATACACAGTACAGAATTTATAATTTTATTTTGTTTTTAATATTTTGGTCATAACGACAACAATGGTTGAGAAAAAATACATTTAAATTATAATATTTGTTGGGTAATATTTCTTTTTTATGTAAATAGGTACTTATTTTTTGCGCGTCTAGACAAAGAATTATTAGTTTTTGTTTGCATATTCTCAGGAAATCTTGGTGCAAGGTTTCGACGGCCTTTATCAATTTACGTGTTTAAGTTGTCTTTTAGAATCAAGGTCTGATGGGAAATTCAAACGAGGGTATAGGTATGTTTCTCCCAATTCCTTAGAGCGAGTCATATTTTTTTTAAAGAAAGAAAACAGGATCCTACATTATTTGTTCTATTCCAGTATCACCATTATTCTATTTCACCATTGCAAAGTTTACACTATATCACTACTGATTGATACTGAGAGATCAATGCTTTATTGGTTTATTGGAAGTTGTGCGTAACTAATTTCTTAACCATCAGCGTAACGGAGCACAGATTATGCCCCTGTAAATCGAATAATCCTTGACATTTGCCGTGCATCGATCAAATATTTAGAATTACTCTTCTCGATAAAATAACTATGCATGACGGTTACTATACAAATTTTGGTAGAAGATAACTGAATTACTGTCAAAATAACGGTTCCATCACATCTCTACATGAAAGAAAATTTTACCAATAACTACTTAGAAGTTTATAAAGTAAGTGATGTAAAATTCCTTTTCTGGAAGGAAATAGAGATTTAGTATACTTATTGCGGGCCGTAGGTATGCACTTGTCTACATTATAAACGAATAGAATTTATTATTTTTTCTCTTTTTTTTCTTTTTTTTTTTTAAACGACGCCTGCACTAAGAAATTAAATAATTGTGTCGCGGGGGTTTCACAAACATTCAAATCACATGCACAAAGAACACCCATCTTCTGCCTAGCCTTTTCCCAAGCTATGTTGGGGTCGGCTTCCAGTCTTACCGGATTTAGCTGAATACCGTATTTTAAATAGAGCGACTGCATATCTGACCTCCACAACCTATTGCTAGGTAATACAGTATTCCATAGTAAGATTGGTTGTCAGAATTGTAATGACTTAACGACTATCCAAGATCCCTGTATGACAGTCGGGACCAACGGCTTAACGTGCTTTCCGAGGCACGGAGGGGTCTCAATATGTTCTACAAATGGTCACCCATCCACGGACCAACCGCAGCGAGCGCGGCTTAACCTTTATTATCGGTCAAGCCGTACGGCTTACACTTAGCCACGAGCCCCTCACACACAAAGAATACCCATATGACAACCATTTTCATTAGCATGCTCAATAATTCCTAGGATCCACCCTCTGAAAAATGTTAATCAGAATACATACATAATGTATTGAAATGTAGGTATACATCAAGTAAAGAAGCTGCGGAGATAGCTGGAACAGTGGCGCCATCTAGACGTCTACATGGATGCTTAGCTAAATTAATTCCCACCCAAACAAAGTGCATCACGCCATGTAACGAACGTCTACACACAACAACAACGCGAACGTGACATAAATGCATGTAGAAAACATGGCTGAAAAATAAAAAGTATTGGTAGTTCTGAATACTAAAGGTTAAACAAGCCGTGTAAAATAAGTATAGCTTCTTAAACGAGAAATTAAAGTTTGGTAAAATCCACCCCGAGATGGTTTAAATAAAACCAGACGAATGAGAAAAATGGTCCCATACTGAATGTAAAAAATGCATGATTGCACGTACCAATTGAAATAAAAATTCTCAACATCAGTTCGAATTTTGGAATTAATGTTAAAAATATTACCCGCTGTTTAAAATATCATTTTAAAAAGTTTTATTGATGCATGGTGACCGCTGCGTAAAAAGAAAACGTAGTGGTGACTATATTCGAATAAAGAACTATTCATTTAAAATGTGCATATTATTAGGTGTGACATAAAAACGTTTTATCAAAAACAAAATGACGAAATGTCGCCGCTCTTCAATTTGCTTACAATTCTAATCATTTATTTCCCCATCGCAAATATGGAATAGGTTATGTTAAAAAGTTTTTATTGATTAAGTTGAATGTAGCAGTTTTAAAATAAACTTGAATGTCCAAAGATGGTGTTGTAATAAATATTTACAGACGTTATTTTGCAAGAAGCATTTATTTTGTAAGTAATGAAATAATGCTGTGTCTAATTTTATTAAGTTTTTATGCTGTAAATATTAATGTTACGTATTTCTTTTATTCAATTGGCATGAGCTTATGAAAATAAGTACATAATTATTTCTATTCAGTGGGCCGTTAACGCAATTATAAAAGAAAAATGTTTTGTACTAAATTGTATAATGTTAGCTACTAATGTACTAAGATACGATTACCTACATATCAAAAAGAAGAAAGTAAGGTGTTATTAACATTTAAGTATCATACTTGCAATTTAATCCAATTAAATGCGGTCTTTAAAAATCTGTTCTTTCAAGATTTTTTACACATTATGTACACAAAGTTGGCATAGATATACATAGAGACCTTCTTTGTTACATTTGAGTCAAACGCTTGTCAGTTTAACAGTGAGTATAAAAAACATACGTGTCTTTTTGTCGTCACATTAAGCGGGCGCTAGGGGTGTCAGGGGCTGTCATGCAATACTGCAATCATAGTGTGTATAGCACCCGACGTTCATTCTACTCGAAAAATAACCGACAATATATCTATTTCAGAAAACTTTTAGAGACAGCCATAGAACGTTGAAATTTGTCGCATAAGACTTAATGACGACGTCTACTTATGAATTTAGTTTAGTGCAATGAAATTGTAATTTCCAAAGTTTCACTGAACCAAAAATGTACGTCAGGTAGTATTTGTATGACTCAGTTTGCATGTACACTTCCACATTGTAACACATTCAGCTGTGTGGGTGTGTATGGAAAACAATTTTCTGTTTTCCTTTTCTATACGATTGTCAAATTTTTTTACCTTAGTTCGATGGATCGGTCGATCAATTATGAAGACTTTATAAACTAGCTTTAACTCGCGGCTTCGCCCACATAGGCTTCGGTTATCGCTTCAAAAAGTAGCCTATAGCCTTGTTCGATAAATGAGCTATCTAACACTAATATAACTTTTTCAAGTCGGACCAGTAGTTTCTGAGATGAGCGCGTCCAACCAACCAAACAAACAAACTCGTCAGCTTTATAATATTAAGTATAGTTTCCATTACTTGTTACAAGGGACTCAATACCTACCTTTAATTAATATCACAGGACATAATAATCTTCCTTAAAAGTATGTCGCCCTGCGCTACCTCTTTAACCAGTATTAGGTTACATATAATTAACAAAGAAAATGCCCAATTATTATTAAAAAAAAATTAAAAACAAAACGCTTCTAAGTTTAATTTTATAGCCCAGACTTTTAGTATTATTCGGGAGTAAAGAACGGGCTTATCGAGATAGGTTAGTGCCGCAATTTTCACGATAGCGTGGCCATTAAAATAAAAAAAGGCAACTGAAAAGCGCCCAAGTTCTGTGTACATTAGGTGCAATCGTTGAGTCACGCAGCACGGATAGGTACAACGTCACGCAATAGTGCTGTTGTCACGTGATTCCGATGCCACAGGTATAATATTTCAGGACCTAAACTTAATAATTCATTGTTTCTATTATCCAAATTTATTCATTCTGTCTGAAGAACTGCAGATGCTCGTATACGTAGCAAGATGAATATATTTTAAGAATGTTATAAGTACTTATGTTATTTTAGTGGTGTATTAAAATTTTAAATGTTTTAAAACAAATTGGTGTACCTAAATGTTAAATTATGTTCTATCGATTCTATCTAGTTGATGTAGAGTAGAGACTAATAAAATAAAATCTTGTTCTAATCTTGATAAAAATACCTATTTGGTAGTTCATTATCACCTAATAAGTATGTAAAAAAATATATTATTATATTCCTACTTACGTTAGATAATATTCTAGATTTCCTGTTTGATGACGCAAATAAAAGCAAACATATTAAATACATACTTCTTAGCCTTTGTTTTAAGATTTTTTAATTATGTTCTAACTTCGAAAATAGGCAATTCTAAATAACGAGTATTTAAAGTGTAGATTAATGCAAAAATTAAGACATAAAATGAATATTTTGTTCAGAGGTAGTATAAATATTATAAAAATATAGAGAATTAGAAATATTTTTTAAAAATAAAGCTCGATAGTTTTAAATATACTAAAATAATTATCATAAACAACAATAATTAAAAACTTTTGTAAAATAATTAAATAGCATCTTATGAACTTAAGACTGATCGCATTACCAATTTCCAATCATTACCGTTCAGCTGTTTAATCAAATAAACGGAACAAATAGACAGACACGGTCGCAACCAAGGAATAAGTATGATTAGCAATGGTTGCCTATCATTTATATTAAAAATATATATAAAACTTCCGTTACTGACTGACTGACCAACAACGCACAGCCGAAACTACTGATCGTAAAGAGCTGAAATTTGGCATGTGTGTTTGTTGGGAGGAGTAGGCTACCACTAAGAGAGGATTTTTGGAAATTCCCCTCAAGGGGGAGAAAAGGGTGGTGAATTGAAAATATTTATTTCTCAATTGTTTCCACGCGGACGAAGTCGCGAGCTAAAGCTAGTTAAAAATAAATAATTCTATTTCAAAGTAATTGGTTCGGCTGCGAGTACATACACCTGAAAACCGTTATACCGTCGAGGCCTCACATGCAACCTGTGTGACCTTATCATGCGTTGTGCGTGAACATTATATTTCATATTATTATGATGATAACACACGAGAGGCTAGCTTTGACTCAGGTATAAATAAATAAAATATCTGTAGAATATAAAATAAATATTTTTCTTTCAATTAATAAAACTCCGATGAAACATGACTTTTTGTTTTCATTGAATGTGTTATGTATACACGATAATCATGATCTTTCTAGCCAAGTTTTACCAAGTTATGATGAGGTCGGCTGCCAGTCTTACCGACTTTAGCTGAATACCGTATGTTACATGAAGCGAATGCCCATCTGACCTCCACGACCCATTGCTTGGTAATACAGTATCCCATTGTAAGACTGAGTGTCAAACGACTGTCAAAGATTTCTTAAGGACACTCGCTCCGCATAAATGACGGAATTCAGCTAAATCTGGCAAACACACGCAACAGAGTTTTGGTCCTCTGATGAAATTTTGTTGTTATTGTTCCGTTATTTCAGTTTTATTTTTACTTCGTGCCTTAAGAAACCTCGTACAAGTTGATAATGACAATGACAGCTCAGTTATAGTATGATTACAAATGCGAAGTATGTGAGTTTGTGTATGTTTGTTACCACTACACTCTCAAACGGCTGTACCCTTAGTGAAACGAATGAGGTTGCTTTTTGTCTCGAAAAAGTAAGCTATCTGGTTACCAGCGGGTAACACCACGGGGCGCTGCTTGTAAATTAATATGGCAACGAATTAGAAAACTGTTTACATATTTTTTCTAAGTCAGTTATGTTGTTGGTTGACTGTGTGTTTTCGATTCTCGACTGGTCTATCACGGACAATACTAATACCCGCCTGTAATTATCCCATTGCTGGGCACAGGCCTCTTTCCATATAGAGGAGGACGGACAGTAATTTTGTATTTTTTCTAAGTATTCTAACCACATTAAAATATGTTATTTCACTGGAATATCGTTAACGCATTATGTACGACGTATTGTCACGCGGTATCCGACGACTGTCATGCAATATCGCAATTTTAATGTGCATGGCTGCTTAGTAACACAAAAACACATTTATGATTGATCATACTAATTATTACTGTATAAATTATGATTATTGAATTGTGGTTCTCTATATAGGGCTGTAACTCGCTACCTTTGAATTTCAAATCGATAAACTTAGTCCTATAAATATAAATAGAGCAATTAAACTGCGTTTGAATTGATGTAATTGCTAATTTTTATGTAGAGTTACCGTTCTTTTTATTGAAGTTGTCTCTCCGCCCTTGCAACTAATATTGATTATAACAATGTCACATAACTAAACAAGTTATAAGTATGACTGTGGATGGGTATATAAGCAGAGGGAGACCGAAAAAGAGATGGATGGATTGTGTGAAAGATGATATGAGAAAGAAAGGACTGGATGCCGCGATGACGAGTAATAGAGAGGAATGGAAGGAAAATACGCATTGCGCCGACCCCATATGAATGGGATAAGGGCAGGAAGAAGAAGAAGAAGAACAATGTGTAGGCATCTTTAAATTAATAATCTAATATATAAAGTTCTCGTGTCGCGATGTTTGTTACCTAACTCCTCCGAAACAGCTGGACCGATTTGTATGAAATTTTATCTGCAAATCAGGTAGGTCTGAGAATCGCCCAACATCGATTTTTCATACCCCTCAATGATAAAGGAACATTTCCAGAATAAGGCAAAAAAAGGTTTGTCTAGTTATACATAATATCTTGTATTATGTATCACATCTGTATAATTATCTTGGAACAACTAACACTCGGGCATCCGATCCCAAACTAGACTTGGCTTTTATTATGACATCCAGGCAAGTGATAAACATACCAAGATATATTTTTCTACATACATACATATTAATTAACAGCCTGACACAGAAAATATGCTCATCACACAAAGGTTCGTCCTGGGAGGAAATCGAATCTACGACCTCCATTTAGCAGTCAGGGTGACAAGATCATTAATAACAATTGGTACTTTTACACACCGGAAGATGTATTATTTAACTCAGTCCACACTACTTTATTGCCGTGCGAAAAATGAAAATAGTGTGAGAAAAATTATACATATCAGGCAATGAATCAAACCTAACCTTCTACGCAAGATCACCAACACTAAGGCGAAGCTAAATTTAGCATACCTAATATTTTGTATTTTACTGCAAGCAGCAACTTATATAATACTCCAAGATTTTATATTGAAAACAAGACTCAGTCAAAGTTAATAAAACGTATCCTTTCGGACAAAATCAACATAAAAATGATGATATATTGTGTATCATAATCATTTATCACCTCTATTTATCTATTTACATTACTTTACATTACACTTCGGCTTTATCTTGGCGGGCCTGAAAAGCGATACAAGATATTGTCGTCTCTTTCTCACTCACCGAATATGTGAACTTGCATCTCACACAAACTTTCTTGTATCTCGTTTCAGGCTCGCCAATACTCGTCGGCCGTAGTTTTTTTTTTTTTTTTTAAAGATTACTTGCAATGTGGGTCGCACATTACTAGTAATCTTGTTAACCCGTCGCGGCGTCGTGCTAAGCTAAGATGCTTGTGTTACGAGTGGGTTCACGTCGGTAGTGTAATGGGTGGGATTCGAACCCGCAACCACTTGATCGCCATTAGGCTACCGCCGCTTAAAACAAAAGTAACAAAACCATAGTATACAACGAATAAAACAAAAACTACAATGTTACGTAAAGAAATGATTAAGAATAGATCTGCTATCAGTGAGACTCATGGGAAATTGCATTTGGTTTAACGTCGACTTATCTTAAACCAACTTCACATTTTATGTTTCTTTTGCGACTGTAGACGAGAAACCGCGGCAGAAATATTCTGACTCAAGTTTTTGTTGACACTTTCAGTTTCTATTTACAAATCATATCCAGGAAATAAAATGAGAAATGAAAAGGTTATGAAAATAACTATTGGTTAGTAGTATATGAGGAAGCAAATGCATATTTAAAGAACTTAACGCGAGGTCTCATCAATGTATAATAATGTTTCCGTTTAATTACATCCAATTATACTTTTATTTTCGACATACGAGCCGTTATCTAGTGAATACGTCTGTGCAGGTATGACTGAAGCTGCTATTAACATTTTAAATTATTAAAAATCATCTCTCAGTCTACCAGGTAAATACTTACTCTTTTATAAAATAAATTAGTTTGTTCAAAAGCTTAGAAAGAACCTCTGAAAATGTAAAATAGAACAAGAAAATATTAACTTATCGTTGAGTATTCCGAGCGTAGGTAGAGTCAACGCACTCTTATGTTGGAAGCGTCTTCCACATAATGTTCTAGAAAATCCCTGCAGCATTTCTACGGTACGGGGTGGTGGGAGGCATGATGTTGATAACCTGGATCGGGAGCGAGGGCGCAGGGTCGCGGACCCTGCCGCACGACCGCACCCAATCTAAACCTTAGGTACTACCCTCAGCTCTAACTACTTCGAGGACACAGATCCGACATGAACAGATACACCACTCCAAAATTTAAGGATCACATCAATTATGGATATGATAAAATTTAAGGCAGATTCTAAGAAAAAAAAATGCGAAACGAGAATATAATTTATTGTTAAAAATTTAAACAACTTGCATTACGAATTTTATGATTTCATGTAGGTCTTTATACCTTCCTTGATATGATAATTCACGCAATATGTAGGTAAATAATAAAGGAATTGATATTTTTTTAATGATTGATTGAACAGAGAAATTGTCTTACAGTATAGTAAATGACGTAAGTACCTTTTTACGCTATCATACAGTTTAACTTTAAAAATTCGCAACCCACTATCATAGCGAGTATGTAAAAATATGCTATAACCACTGTCTTGTCTGTCAAATTGCTTGAAACAGACTAGCTGTATCAGCGTTTTCGTTTTCGATGGATGGGAATGGTAGTGATTGATCGCACTGCTTGTTTTATTCGCACTGATAAGAAATATAAAAAAAAAATCTAGATCCATAGGCTAAATTCCTGACATATTTATACTTTTTAAAAGTGTGTCTACGATACAACCTATATAAAATATTATTTTTTTTAAATCGGGGTATTTCATGTTTCAGAGACAAGTGAAAGCTAAATGCTTTGATTGAGACTGTTTTTAGCCACTTGTCCACTTGTACTGGTTTATAAATGCTCGTAAACTTTGGATCGTAAGTAAGCGTTATTACTTTAAGAAATACACACTGGCAACCATTCCAGCGTCGTTATTTACTTCTATTATCTCATAAAAGTGTGAATGTGTGGTTTGTGCGACAAAGTGGAGATAAAATCATTTTTTTAAATTATGACATTTTAAAATATTTTGGCCACTGCCCAGTATTGGGATATTTATAGGCTGGTATTAACTAGTACCTTTTTTTAAATGAGTCTTCATTCAAAGGAGTGTAACATCTGCGTCAACTACATTTCCATGCTACTTAACTTTACATGCATTTTTATACAGCGTGGTGAGGGCGGTTATTAAAACTAAGATAAGATTGACGCGATGCAGTGCACGACATGAAATAACTCATGACGTGCTTTCGAGATACTGTTCGCCACACGAATTAGTGAAACGAGGTCTCCTTGATACAATGCAGGGGAAAACTTAATCATACATTTCAAGTATAAATTAGAAAAATATGCAGAAACTTACAGACCGTGATTACGTGGGATTTCTTAAAGAAAGATATGCGAAAGTTTGTGCGAGTACATCTTGTTGTGTATAATTAATCAATTAAGTAATTTATTAAACCATCATGACGATATTTTTTAAAGGCTTTCGTAACTAAGGGAAGTGATAATATCTAGTTATTATTGATAAATGCTTATTCTATTTGCCTAGGAAGGGATTTTATTCAGGAGAAAACGGATAAAGTAGTCGGAAAACAGAAAAGATTTTCATAGAGAAATAATAGAACACTGGACAAGTGCATTTAATATGTAGAGCTATAAAATCCAGTATGCAAAGAGACGATAATAAACAAATACGTACATGTAACTGTAGTTCGTTGCCCAGTCTGCAATTGGAACGATGTTCTCGAATCATAAAGGCATTGACATAAGGGGGGCTCCGAAATTCCTGCATGCGGTGTACACTACCCCCTCGATAAAGTTGCGTGCAAGGTGAACGGACCTAGTAGACGTTCGTTTTAGGCAGACTGAGATCTATACAATTGTATAACCTTTAGATTGCTACATAAATGCAGGCAGTATACGAAAAATTCTTTTGTTTTTAATAATGAGAAAATATTTGAAACCTCTTTTAACATTTTAACTGTACTAATTTAATAAAATAGAGCAGTTTTTTGTTTGTTTACACATGTTAATCTTTAATGAGTCATGTGAAAATGTGTTCCTATACGATAACTTTAATTATAAAGGTTGCTTTTATTTCGAAAACAAATTTTGATTCCGTGCAAAACATTATAGTCCCATGAAACTAAACACGTGAACAAAGTTACGGGGGACAACTAGCTTATAATCTATACTTAATATTATAAAGCTGAAAAGTTTGTTTGTATGTTTTTTTGTTTGAACGCGCTAATTTCAGCAGCTACCGGTCCTATTTGAAAAATCCTTTCAATGATTGATAGCCCACTTTTTGAAGGCTATAGGCTAATTTTTCATGATATACGACGCCCACGCGGGCGAAGCCGCGAGCAAAAGCTAGTTTCGATATATATCCTGAATTTTTCAAGGATATTTTATTGTCAAAACATATAATGTGTATGTGTATTTGATGTAATATGAATATCAAACACCTGTAAAATGTTTTCTTTGAACTACATAGAATAATCAGATTACATTTTCTATTGCGCATACTTAATTGTACTTACCATAATGAGTGGAGCTCTATTAATAAGTACGCTCGTTTAATTGGAACTGGTACTTTTTATTTTCTGTAGTATTATTTCTTTTTATTTTATTATAGATTTTTATTTTATGCGATCTGAAAATAATTTAGTTTTTTTTTAAATAAAACTGCTTTAAAACGGATTCTATCGCGGTTTTTTTTTATTTTAGTTTTTTGTTTGGTTTTCCCGAAAACAAGATGATCAAAGGCAAGTGAAAGCAAAACGGTTATATATATTTGTTAAGCACCGCTTACCATGGTTGTCAAAGGATAAGCAATGATTCTAAATAATTATACTTTCTCCTGATTTCTTAGCAGTTGTGTAGGATATCTAACATAATGCGTTTGCTTCAAATTTATTTAAAAATTGTGTTATAGGATTTTTTTTTTTTTAAAGATTACTAGCAATGTGGGTCGCACATTACTAGTAATCTCGTTAACCCCTCGTGCTAAGCTAAGATGCTTGTGTTACGAGTGGGTTCACGTCGGTAGTGTAATGGGTGGGATTCGAACCCGCAACCATATGATCGCAAGTCCGACGCCCTAGCCATTAGGCTACCGCTGATATTCGCCGATTTAGATACCGCGGATTGGAATCGAATTACACATTGCATTATATAACGAATATTCGAAGAGGAAAAGAGAATGGGAATGTTATATAGATAGAGAAAGAGAAGGAGACAAAGTCAAATAAAAAGACCACGACCAAGAAGAAAAAAAAACTAATATATTATTACAAAAATAAAAACCGACCAAGTGCGAGTCGGACTCGCGCACCGAGTGTTCCGTACAAACCTGTAGGTAGGTATATAAGTAAAAGTTCACCCATCGCTTCTTCATACTCTACGCGTACGTAACTTTAAAATTATCAAAAATATTTTTTATTATTATGATGTAACTAAAAATTTACGGTTTTTGCAATTTTTCCTTTATCTGTACTATAAGACGTTACTTCGTACCAAATTTCAAGGTTCTAAGTCTATGAGAAGTACCCTGCAGGTTTTGATTCCCGTGCGAGTTTCGAAAATTTGCGGAAATTTGCGGCATAAACGGCTGTATCTTTTGATTGCTTTGGCTTAGGAGCTTGTTTCACAGCTCCAAGGGATAGTAGGCTTGAGTATTGGATATAAGTTTGATACCTCCACGCGTTCGGACGGACGGACGGACAACAAAGTGATCCTATTAGGTTTCCGTTTTGTCCTTTTGAGGTACGGAACCCTAAAAAACAATATATTTTACATACAATTAACATTGTGTAATCGCAAAAAAAATGCAACAAATCCCTAACGAGAAAACTAGATTATTTTAATACTCGAAAAATGCAAAAAACAAAAACTCGAAGACATTACATTATTGGCCGTTTCTATTGACTAAGGGTTTAGATACGTTTAGACACTTACGTATTGACAGGTACCTAGTACCTACCTTAGAACGCCTACAAGGACGTTCACCTTTGACAGTCAAGGACAGGCCAGACGAACTGTTTATCGATTGTGTAGGTTCAAATCAAATGAATTCATTCATCGATTGTAGTGTCACGAACTCCGTCATTAATTTTCACGAATTAAGAATGCTGTTTTTATGTTTAAAGCGAACACCTCTCATGCGCATCTTAATTACCGTAGATCTTGGAAATTTGCGTGGGCTGCTTTGGTAACAATAATTAAACTTTTTTATCATTAGATTAACGATGTGGGCTGTGGTGAGAATGATAGGTTTATTGAAGTTGTATTAAAGATAAAAAGAATTTGATACTAATTTTAATGAGTTACATTCTTCTAATGGCTTTGTCTTACATGATTTTATTTATTTTATGAAACTTTAAATTTCTTGCACGGTAAATAAATACAATATTAAAATCCGAGCAGGCTGTAGCTTATCTGTTATCAGCAGCTACCTAAAGCAAACAGAAAAAAAACACTAGTATCTACCTAATAACAAAGAGAATTCCAAAAAAAAAAAATTAAAGAAAAAACTACTGTTATGTCTGCACACTGGCACAACACCACAACACTTACGTAATTTAAATAAAATAGTAAAAACTGTTAATTAAATAAAATCTTTTTAATTTATCTTTACGTATTCTAGATAACAGGATCGTTTATCAAAATAGTTTTAAAATTAATTATATTTCACTTCAAACACTCAGACTCTAAACAAGATAGGCATATCCATGATTGAATCGCTACAAATTGTAGGCTCAGCTGGTCTGGCGGCCATGATGCTATTAGTTTGGTATAAACTGGCATAACTCTTGACCCAAGGGCACAAGACTACGGTGCCTTTTCATGTCCTGTTATATCATTTTGCACTTTTACTGGAATTTGTTTGAACTTGTTGAGTTATATATCCCTTACATTTATTAAATACCGAGGTAATCAGTTTAACATCTACTTAAGTCGTATTTTCGTGACGGAATTTTTAAAGTTATAAAACTGAAATATTTCAAGTTATTTAAAGTTTATTTACGATGATGGTTAAATATTATCCTTTAAATGAAAATATGGAAGAACGTTTGTATTAACAGTAGGGCTCGGCTCGAATGCAATATATTTGTAAAGACGTATGTTCTCCGAGTAAACTTTTGCTAAAGCGAAAAAATAAACTCTACCAAAAACATTTATATCTAAGAGGTGCATTTTGGTAATTTAAAGATTAAAAAAACATTAAAACGTTTATGGACTTATAATCTAACAAATTTCTGTCATTCCATAAGTATTCTGAAGTGTAGATAACAATTAGGATTGTTTTTCTCGCATAATGAATTATATGTATGGACTGCTATAAATTTACTACGAAGGCAAATCTCGCAATTTTCTCACTATTTGCTTGCTATGTTGGGGTCAGATTTCCGTCTTACCGGATTTAGCTGAATATGAACAGTATTTTACATACCGCCTATTAGACCATAATACGTTTTACTGAATTTTAAGGTCTCACCAACTGTCGAAGATCACCTTATAATAGACGAGACCAACAGCTTAATGTGATTCCCGAATCAATGGGGGTCTCTGTATGTTTAATAATGGTCACCCATTCACTGACCAACCGCGGCAAACGCGGCTTAATTATCGGTCAAACCGTACGGCCTACTTTCATCCACCAGCTTCTCACCAAACCAATTCTTAATCGCGTCAAATGCTACCTTTACATAATTGTGAAGAACCGTTGGAAACGTGTGATATGCATTTACCCGTAACGAATAAACGGCCACATAAACGATTGATTACATAGACAAAAAAATCACAAGCATTTATAAAACTGTGTATTACTGTGGAATCAATGGAGGGTAACGTTTCTTGACAGTGCAATTGGACGCATTCAGAAATGTGAGAACTTACTGAATCTACTTAAATGCATACTTTTACTACGAACGTAAGTTGATAGTTTGTTGACCGACGAAGGTAGACAGTTTGTCGTCATTTATTGTAAATCAAACGTGTGTAATGTGATTTATTGCTTTATCTGCTATATAGTTTGACTAGCCTACGCTCGCTGCTTCACCCGCGTGAGAGTCAGTTATCGCGATAAAAGATAACCTCGATAAATGGGCTATGTAAAAGTTTTCTATTCGGACAAATTAGCGCGTTCAACGAAACAAACAAACCCTGCTTTATAATATACATATACTGTGATAGTTTGATATAATTCTTTGTGTAGGTATTATGTTAACTTAAGTTTCCTTTTAATGACTGGAAAGACACTTTAAGATATGGCTCAAACAAATACCGAAAGGCGATTTAACTATAAGACGTTACTAAATGGCTACTTAACACCATACACTACTTACTCGTCGCTACTTAACACTGTAACAGCATCAGATATAACGCCGACTTAAAACTGATTGATGTCGCAGGAGAACGAGTCTAACCCAAAATTTTCAATGGTAGACTTCCATTTTTCAGTCCAGTTAAACAGTCAAAGCCTGCGGTCAGGGTTTCTGCGTTAGACCTTATCAATTATACCTAATTGTTGTTCAAGAACATTACAGTTGATATAATACTTGAACTCAGGTAAACGTATCGAGGTTACTACAAGAATTCGATAGAAGTTTGAGCTTACACTTCTCGATTCGATGTTTCAAAAAATATGTTTTCACCGTCGATATTTGCCTTCTGGTTCTTTTCTGAACGAAAATCCATTTCCACTGGAAGTTTGAACTCGCGAAACAATCGAACTCCCGACTTGTCATAGATCGTGGAAGCCTCTTAGGACTCGTTCAATGTTTACTTATCTAGGTAGAGAATGAAAAACTTATGAAACAGCTAGTTTGTTAACATAGCTACAGTATTTCTTAATTAATATTCAACTTATGAAAACTTCTTGGATAATGCTGAAGTTGAAGTTTTATAAGCAGTAAATCCTTATAATAATATAAAATACCGGCTTATAAATGGTCTATTGCCGGGCACAGGCCTCTTTCCATATAGAGAAGGAATGAGCATTGATCATCACGCTTGCTCATTGCGGGTTGGGGAATCCTTATTAGAATATATTTTAGGGAAGATCGTCATTTAACGAATGGGCAGTCCAGTATAGGATAGAAAAACAAATTAATTGAGGGTACTGTCAAAAATTCATGAATATACTGCGAGGCTCATAAATAAGACGATGAATTTTTTATCTGTTTTCAATTCTCACCATGAAGTTTGTATGACGTAGCTTGTCAACACAAAGATCATATATCTGCATAAAAGTATGTACTTAAGCAAATAATAATTAAAGAACTTAAAATATATCATTTGTAAGTCGAAATAAGGTCCCCAGTCCCACTGTGTATAGAAGTTAACGGAACACTTTTATTGCGTAATGAATGAGAAAGGTCGGCGCTCGGGCCCATCGGGCGGGGGCGGCGGGTGCAACGGGGTGGGGTGCAATACCACCCCCCGAGCCTTATTTCGGGTCATCGAGCCCGACCTCGCAAGCAACGAACGCAGCGTGAACCGCCTTGCAAAATTGAGTTTTCATCTTGGATTATTAATTTTAACAAAGTGTAGGATTAAACTAATTCACTGTAAGAGCTTTATACTTCTTGCCATATTACAAAAAGTAAACTTACTACATCATAGGTTGTAATTTCAAGTCATGGACAACTGCCAATTTTGTAGCTGTCGTTATATTAGTATCCATAATCGTCTGTTATACGAGATGCTATCTGAATTGCAATCCCATCAGTATCAATACAGCAACAATAATCCACAACAATCAATACAATCTTTACCTAAACGCATAATAATATAATATAAATTTTTGATTCTGTCATACTTTCATCTTATTCCAAGCTATTGTGATGAAATCTTATACGGAGTAGCCAGATACAAGAAAGTAAAAACTACTTATGATATCCACGCAGATGACGTCGCTAACAAAAGCTTTGTTACCATTTTGTATAATGTGACGATTTCAAAATCCACTTAAATTTTTCTTCTAACGAGGGAAAGGAAATCAGAATAAATCGTGAAAATTAAGGACGGTGTTCGGCCGTGCTTAACGCTCCGATGCGCTCCGCCCGAAAACCGAACTTGGTATTTTTTTCCCTTGTTGGTTAACGTGTCCTCCATCGTGCAACTCATTCTTTCTATTTTTGAATTTCGTGTTTTTTATTTTCAGACTTAATATCATCGCAGACATGACGTCATTTGCCGAATGAATTTAAAAACGCTACTTGTTCATAATTTTGACGGGCCTGTTGGTCTAGAGGTTAGTGACCCTGACTGATAAGCCGGAGGTCGTGGGTTCGATTCCCACCCAGGACAAATGTTTGTGTGATGAGCACGATCATTTGTTCTGTGTCTAGGTGTAATTTATCTATAATATTATGTATGTATTCAGAAATATATAAGTATGTTTATCAGTTGTCTGGTTGCCATAGTACAGGCTCTGCCTAGTTTGGGATCAGATGGCCGTGTGTGAGTTGTCCCAGAATATGAAAAAAATAATAATAATACCAAATAAAATAAAAAAAATAGAAGCGGTAATTATTGAAAATTAATTATTATCTCATGCGAATTAGAAAATTATGTTTTAATATAAAAATAATTACGAAATATATAAAATGCATTAGTCTGGTGACGTTAATAACATAGGTCGCAACGCTAAATGATTGTTAAGTCAATATGAGCGTGTTACACGTTAGAATCACGAAGAAAACTAATAAAGATTTTAAAGCATCGATAAGTAGCATGCTTAAACTGCTAAAACAATATTGTATAAAGAAAATAAAGCTAATATTCCTATTTAGCTACACCTTGTTAATTCAGTACTCACGTAGACAAGAGTTAATTAAGTAATTAATACCAACTTAGGCGTATTGTATTGTTGATGGGTGAGATGTAAGGAATAAAATATTTTTGTATAAGTGAGAAAATTTTCCCTGTTTTTCTGTCCGTTCGTTTTTATTTCAGGGATTTTTCATGTCTATCGCGGTACCTTATTTTTTTTTTAATAATTACTTTCAGTTTCTCATTTCTACTAATAAAAAATTTAAAAAATATGACTCAATTATTTTTTTTCAATTCGATCGTTTATCCTGTTGAATAAAAAAAAAAACAAAAGTTCTTCCACGTCTTTGTTAGTATAGATGTACTTAAAATTTCGCCGGCGTTTCTCATTACCACTTTAATCTAGACTCTACTTCGTTCCAAATAATAATGTGTAATCTTTGAAGTTTGTAATGAAATCACGGCACCATTGTGTCTTTCATAAGCTAAAAACTATTCCTTTGATCGTCGTTAGAACGTTAAAGTCCACAGGTTTATTTATTTTCACACTGCTTACGTGGAACCTTCACTGAATGTTCTTGATGTACGTGATCGGTGTACGAACACGATGTAATGGCGACAGTATATTAATGTGAACCTAGTAAAAATAATTTGTTTTTCATGACAATTGGTTATTTGGAAAACAGTATCCATTTTATAGGACAATGTGACCATTTAATTGTGTACGCAATAGTAAGCAGTAGTAGGCACCTAGAATCAATAAGTTTTAACGTTAACGTTTCGAAAGCGCTTATTTTACGTTTACTAGAATTAAAAAAAATCAAACAGATGATTATAATAGCCGTGGGGGTGGGTGGGTGTCTTTGAATAATAAACCCCGTCTCTAGCCATGGGCGTTGTATAAGGCGACTAAGAGATATAGGGGAAACTAGGAGAATTCAGCGGCATTTTCCTAAAGAACGAATTCAAAACTGTGGTCACCAATCCGGTTGTCCAGCGTGGTGACTAGAGCAACATACACCCCATGATTGCGAACTATACCTTGTGTAACTACCGGGAACTGGAGTTGGACCTGGGCTTCGCCACGGCTATCAGTTCCCGGTAGTTACACTGAGGAAGACGGAGGACCGGGTGCTGTGGTGCAACTTGGGTGATGTCCAGCAGTGCACTGCGATAGACTGATTTGATATAGTTATAATATTTGTCGTGCATAAGACTAAGTATAGTTTTTCCGGATAAAACGTAGCCTATGTGTTAAATAATAATGTCGTATTTTGGAGTGCCATATTAATAAATATTTTAAGATTTAATTTATGCTAATTTAATCATAATAATTTAAGTAATATTGGATTGATTTTGACAAAAAAATATATTTCTAGTTGTTATTTATAATTAAAAAACTAAAATTGATTCCCACGGTATTCAAAATTTAGGTACAGAATTTATAGTCTCTTCAAAATTTGTAGTCTCTTCAAAAGCGAGTCACTCGTGATTTTTTTATTGTAGGTGATAGGTATTACAATTTTTTTTTAAGTTTATTATTTGTATTAAATAATAACAAATATTACATACAAGGTGCAAGTAGGTCTATCACTTGCAGTTTCTTGGTTATTCATTTGATACAATTTTATATTCGTTGTTTTAGTATAATCATTAGTTAATTAAATTAAAGAAGTTAATTAATTTATTGAAAATGTGTTTTCGATATATGTAGCTGAATAAGTCAAATGTAGGTACTGCTGTATGTAATTGGCAATAGTTGCAACACCAGTGTTGTTATATTAACCAGATCTTCTACAAACGATACGAATGCATAACGTTTATAAAAAAAAAAACATTTCTTTGAAAGAAAAACATACTTTTGTCCAAATACTGAAACGTAGTCATCAGCATCAGTTTGAAGCCATCTTTAAGTCTCATGCTGTCTCTGTCACTTTAAGGTGTTAGTAGCTACAGATAGACATTTAAAAATGTGTTAAAGTAATTTAGTGTTTTAGTAGTCGTAGGTTAGACAAAAATAGTTTTCGACTCAGAGCTTCAAAATCTTAAATAAACTTGCGTGAGAACTTGGTAGTTAAAAAAGTTTGTATATTGAATTGTTGAGTTCCTTTACTTTAAAAAATATAAGTATATTATATTATTTTAACTCGCATTTTATCCTAGAATTTGTTGGTTTGATAGCAATCTAAATGCATTTTTGTGACATTGAAATACGGACTAATATTAAAATGACAAACACAACTTGAACGAAATGTATTTTCTATGCAAAACAATTCTAATTATTTTCCGTCTACGATACACGCAGTAGACATTCAAGGCTGTCTTATTGTAAAATTTTCATTAGTCAATTTTAAAAGTAAAGTAATCGTCAAGCAGTTTTTGATGCAAAAATTTAAACCTATTTGATTCTATATTTCTTCTTTCTAAGTCGGATTGATGACGGACATTCAACGTTATTTTTTTTCTCGAGTCTATGGTGTTTAGATTCTTATATTTTGGCAAATTACTTCTTAAAATAAATGTCATAATGCAAAGCCCCTGCATGAAATTTGGATTCCAAGCAGATACCTACATTTTCACATTACTCTAAAGGAGAAACTAGGAAAATAATATGCAGAGTCGTTAAAAAAACAAACATGAAGATCTCATCCAAACGCCTACTAGACACACACGCATCGCGTAGTAAATATTGCAAATGCATATTTTTTGCATCTAACAAGAATATTTAAAAACAGGGTGTTCACAAACACCGCGTTGCGCGTCTATTAATCCAATGCGCGCGCACCGACAGGTGAGCTGCGATAATCTTGCGCCTGCGCCACAAACGGCGTGACCTTTCCGTAATTGAATAGGCGTGCGCGTTTCCAGCGCTCACGCACGTTCTAAACGCACGCTAGCGATTAACTCGTATAATGATAAAAAAAATATCATCTTCTCCCATATACAGCTGATTTTTGTAATGGCCAACTATTTGTGTAAAAGCGTGCGCTGTGTATATGTCACTCATAAATTTCCGTATTTATATCGAGGCGAAACATAATGTTATTAACGTTTCATTATTCAACAGCGAAAAGAAATAATATGGAGAGCTCATGCTACGACAACTATCTAAATCTTCTTCACGTATTGGCGGCGATAAAAACTGATGTCCACGAAGTATTTTGATACGTTCTGAAATGACTTAACAATTTCCTTGCACTAATAAACCATTGTACCGACTTAATTCAGTTCGCGTAGCGACGCGGACGGGTACCCACTCCACATTTCCCTACATAATATCTAATGTATGTAAAACTGCCCTTACAATGCGAGAGGCTGTAAAAAAGTGAATGTTCTTCCATTGTTTTTAACTTTTAGTCGCTTATTAATATATATGGTTATAATATGGTAATGAATTGGTTCGTAGTACCGGAGGCATTTTCTTGCTTCATTGGAGAAGACGTTTGTTTGGATCGTAAATAAAATATTTTATTACGTTTACATTAGCCTATCGCAGAATAATCTATAATTTTACTTTTTAGAAACAAAAGAATACATTGTTGTTAGTTTTCATATCGGAGTGGAATGTGTAAGTAAACTAGAAAAGTGGTCAGTTTTGAACATAATTAAAAGAAAAACAAGAGCGAGTGGATACTGAAGGCACTATTTTAGGAGCACTTTACACTACACGATTTTGGGTTTTAGTTAACCCAAACAACAATAGTTGCAGCGAATCCATTCGCTGTTACGTCAGCAAGCAATTTTAGACAGTTCACAAGTTATTAATAGTGCAATAGGCTTAACAAGATAACCTGCCTTCAAATCGTTTTTAAAACTGAATTATGAGTTTTTATTAATGTGGGATGGGTTAGACATTTATTTTTTTAAGATTTGTTTGACCAACTATGTATTTTACAGTAGAACATTAGATTTTAAATACATCTTATACAGAAATTTTGTTAATTCTTAAGTTACCCTAGAGTAAAATTAAGCTAATGACATGTAGGGACTAATACAACATGTTCAGAAAATCTTAATTGCTGCCAGCCTGAACTACGATAAACCTAGATAGGTAATTTTGACGAAATATATAATAATACATGTATTTAAGCATAAATGTGTATACATCACTGTGTACATGTCTTAAAATAACAAAATGACGCTTAATGTCGAGATTCTGGTAATTAATTGACAACGTTGCAGTTTTGGCGATTATAGTATAAATTTTTAGTGCACCTGGAGGCATTAAAGGGATGTTTCCTTTTCTTAAAATGCTTTTGATAAAAACAAGAATTATTCGTCATTTTTGTAGAACCAATACATATTTGACTTAACATTTTATTCTGTAGAGTTTAGTTATCTATACCAGACCAGACACCCAGACATTAATTTCCATATTTATCATATTTCAGTTAAATGGCTCAATAAGGCGGTTGAGGAAAAGCTCGTTTGATTGCTAACTAGAATTTATTCCATGTTTAAAGTTGTGTCATGCAAAAAATGGCGTATCTCCATATTAATAACATCGTTATAGGCGCCATTTGCGGCCACCGTGTGATCATTTATAATACCCAATTAAATATAGGTGATAAAAAAGTATTTAATTGTACAATTAAAACGCCATATTGGTCATAACACCTTTCATATGTAATTATAAAGTCATGATGAAGAATTTATCATTTATGTTAGAATTTTTAAAGGCATAGCAAATTTATGCAAGTCTATAGACTTATAAAATAGTTCAAGATTCATATTAATTCCTATCGTATTAACATCATTTTCTTTTGTCATATTTCTTTGATGGATTGCATACTTACGCACATTAATAAGACGATATATCAATTGGAAACAAAGAACATAATTTACGAGTTACAATCTGTCTATCAACATTCATCATTCAGTTGACCGATACATATCTTAGTTAGACCATAACTATTGATCCAGAAAAGGAAAAATAGGTCTAGAAAAAAGAGGCTAGATAGCTAAAAATGTAGGTCGCAGGCGCACACAAGAATAAACTTAAAAAGCGTTGCGCAGCGGGCGCTTAATTTTAAGTGATAATTGATACATCCGTGTGCCTCTAATCGGCCGGAAAACCGCTTCACTGGCCGATGCACATTTCGATTTTTCTCCTTTGATGTGTTTAATAATGCATGAGCCGGATCGCCGCTCCCGTGGTATTCACACTGTAGAACAAATTTACGAACACCCTCATAGACACGGACAACAGTTGTTTTGATCCCAGGATCGATGTCTAATTGGGTTAGTGCTCATCCTGATAATAGGTCACTCAATCTACACGTGTGTGGATTCAAACTAGTGCAGTTCATTGCACTTTAGTCTCACACGAAATTCGAATTGAATTAAAGAACCTGTTATTTTGCATCAAATTATCGGTCGCGAGGTGTGGAAAAAATTACACAATTAAACTAATAAGTTTCGGTTTTTTAGTAGGTTTTTGACTTTGACAAAATGACCTTTATAATATTTTATTTGTCGTCCTGCTTGCGGTACTTATTACGGATATAATAAAAGTTACTTATACAATATGCACCAAATAGATCTGTATCTAAAAATAACTATAAATGAAGTTAAAGCTACAAACGAATACTATAGTCTTAATAAAAGGTTTTCCATGTTCCATAGGATGAAACAAATTTAAATTGACGTTGTTAAAACATTTAGTTTGCAGACGAAGCGGTTTTATTTATAAATAGTATCGTTCCAGTTTCATTGCACTGGGTCAGCGGTGGAGTCTGTTTATTGATTTGCTAACGGTCTCGGTTAATTTTGGCAAGGTGGGCTAGCCAGCAACTCATCTCGCTGACGACTATCCGGATGCATTTTTGAACACAAAAATATTTCATAAAATTGGCTGTTATAGACTTTGAAACAAACTATTGGTTATTTTATTTTACAAAGTCGTTCAACATCCTCTTTTTATTTTTCGTTTAAATAATTTAACAATGTAACTATGCAAAAATATATGTGTATATAATTTTGCAGACGTTCTTTGATAAGAATATGCAAATCAAATAGAAGTTTAATTACAATGATTACGAGAAAGGCGGTTTGCTTACAACTATGCTTAAAATGTTACAAAAACAGGACGGCCGGGTCTAATAGGTTTAACCTTTTTAATTTCACCATAAACGCAATTAAATGGCTGCGCATGCTCTGCACGCACCCTTACCTCATCCACATACATACATAGAATTATCTTTAGAATATTAGCAGCTTAAACTGACGCACACATCGTCGAAAAATATGCGAGTAAAACATGATCATGCGCGGGAATATGACAGCTGCCTTAACCGTGTCATTTGACAGCTCTAGCGATACACGATGACCACGTCAATTAAAAAATAGTCGACATTCCTTAAATATCTTAAATATTATTTATCTCGTTAAACTCTCATTAAATATTCTGCGTGCAATGTTTTAGGGTCAATTACAGGTAACTGTAGTTAAAGGAGGCTAAATAACACCACTTTACGAGTAAAAGCGTGGGCAAAATATTGATGAACATCGCGACCAATTAGGTCAATCCCTAGGAATTAACCTTTCAATCGTGTACACCTTAAAGGGATTATTTAATTGTATGCCAATTACTACTGTCTTTATAATAAATACTGTTTACAAATAGGCCACCTGTCTGACGGGCCACCCAATCTTTAGTGTCGAGTGGAGACGTAAAACTTGAATCATCCGAATGTGATCATCATCTGTTTTGCACTAATAATATTGATGTATGTCATTCAATATTTCCCCGTCATTCGTAGACCGCATTTTGTAACGGTTTGTGGAAAGGCATCTTAAGTACTCTTCAGCCGATTAGCGAGCCTAAAAAACGATTCAAGATATTGTTGTCTCTTTCTCGCCCACCGTTTATGAGTAATTGCATCTCACACAAACTGTCTTGTAGCTCTTTTCAGACTCGCCAAGATTCGTTGGCCGTATTATAGTTAACATACATTGACTGTTATAATTACTGTTAAATTTCCGCAACGTCGTAATAAAGGTTCAATGATACTCCCGGTTTTACAACAAAAACGTGTCGAGGAAGAAAGCTTTAAAATCTGTTTCTGGCACTACTTAATAACATGTAGGTAGGTTTTAGGTATAAAAAACTTTTATTCAATAAATTGGAATACTATTAAACTGTACATATAATATATATATATATGTTCTGTGATTTCTTAAAGATAGTACTTATTTGTCAGATAAGTATCGTGTCGATGGAGTTATTTAAAAAAATGGATCTTTCACTTCCGGTTGTTGTATTATGACGTCATAATGGTCGTACTTTCCTTCTTGCAGTAAAAGTGTTGTTGTACCTATTTATTATGATAATAAAAACAATCAACGCTCGCGCCCACTAGACCGCCTCATTGGTTGAGTAGTCGCAATCGAGACTAATGAGCGTAAAGTTGCGCATACGATTCCCAGGTTGGCTATTGATCGATACTTATTTTGTGTAAATGTATGTTTTTTCATTTTCATATTTTAGTAGTTTTGCTTGTAGTTTGTTCCTTTTTAAAACAAATTCAAATATTACTGATTTATATGCGTGATGTGGATGAAGACTTGCACTTAAATTTATTGATACCATTACCATAATTGTTGTTCATAAGAGTGGTTTTGACGCAGTTGCGTGAACATGCGCACGCGCCGCCCCGCGCAGGCGGCGCCAGCTTTACGCCTTTCAATCATTCGCTCGCATTTATTATGCTTTGAGCTATGAACATGCAAGATCCAAATAAAAATATTGTAAGCAAATTATGCATACCAAAAATAGCACTTAAACGAAAAAAAAAGTGTAATTGTGAGTTCGGCAAATTAGGTTCATTTTAAAGGTATATTTTGGGTTTATTTTTATTTGTCCACCGCAAAAAGTCGGTTTCCTTATTCTAAGAACATTTGGCTGTAAAAATATAATAAGTTATACAATTGAATGCAAGTCGTCGAAAACTATTTGTAGCGAGTGATCTTTATTTACACATTAGGCACAGTCGCAACATAGGATAAACAATCGTGTACAAATAAAAATAATTTCATAAATTTTCTATAACGAAGACCGCAATCATGTGTACATTTTCTTCATATATGTTATCGTATCATAATGTTTTTGCTGCACATTCAGTGAGAGTGGAAATAGAACAATAATTATTATGCGTACATTGGACACGCAATACTTCAATTAATTATGTTGATGTAAGTGTCAATGTTTAGCGTTATATGATAAAATGTCGGGAGCACGGACATTATAATCGTTCGCCGCAAAACAAACAAGGTTTTAGCGTCGTTCAACGATAACGAACATCGGCTCGATAAGCCTTAAAATATCAACAAGTAACATCTGTCTTACTGCTAGGAAAAGAAATCATCTCGTAGAGCAAGAAACTTTATTTAGTTTGGCTTTTTTTTAACAGACTACACAATGTCTACGTTTGTATGTAAACTTTTTCAGTCCTAATCTGCTGGGAGAAATTTCTGAAGAAATAAGCAGTACTTTTCAGATGTTTCTTTTTTCTGTATCTTTCCTGTTTTTTATACCTTAGACTATACTTATATTATAAATTAGATATATGTTTGTGTCGAAAAAACTAAAAACTACGGGACCGATTTAGATTTCTTTCACCGTATGAATGCAACGTTGTCTCTGAGTAAACGTCGGGAACTTAAATCCCCAACCCCAACTTCTTGGGGCTAGGGAATCTTACAGCACACCTTAGGCTAATAATAAATAAATACTTACCAACTAAATTTACTTACCCATTAAATACTTAAAATACAAAGCTTATGATTACATGTCTTTTGCTATGCTGTTAATACATTAAGGAAGAGCGGAGCCGCGGAGCCTCCTGACACAGGCATATTTACATGCTTAAAAGGAGACTCCAACAACTAAAAGAAGAAAATTTTGTTAAAGAAATAAAGATGTTTGTATTTTTATTGTATTTTTTTTGTTAATCAAAACAAACCTCGATAGAACCCGTTTTTTAAATAATTTTATTTCAAATAAAATAATGATAACTTTGCGATATTCAATAAGTTAATTTAATACTAGTTTTATTTTAAAACTAGCCTATGTTTTTATTATGTCGCTCTCCAGATTTGAAGTTGTTCTTTTTATTGTCTAGTAAATATAGACAAGTTTTTTATTTGAATTATTTACTAATAAGAATAGCTGAGATAACACTGATAAAGCTAGTGAACAGTTGCAGAGATTCAGACAGATATTCTAGCGTAAAGTAAAAGTCTAGAAGACCTAACGGTAATGTCACCCATTGTTTTAATTTTGATAAAATAAAGTATCATAAAGAGAGAGTAGTTTTGGTACTGTTATAAATAAACACACTTTTACTATTGGCTTTGTTACAATAGTATCGACTTTTCATATTTTATTTATGGGTCTTTAATTAGCACATCATTTATTGGTATCTTAGTTGCATTTACAGATAAGATAATAAGGGGTTAAACAAAAGACGAAGCTATTCGAGAACAGCAAGATGCGCTTGGCTCGTCTTGGTGGTGGTAGATATGAAAGCTACAATTCTATCCTTGTCTTAGCAGCTTCATGGTTCGCTATCATAATTCGTTATTACCAATGACGAGTCCACGACTGGCCCTAATATACTTGAAGCGGAGGTAGCCTAGTCGCAAGGACGTCGAACTTGCGATATGGTTGCTGGTTCAAATCCCACCGATTGCACTATTGCTTTCGTCGAGCAAGCATTTAGCTTAGCAAGAGGTGTTAAATAAGATTCTAATACTTGAGTTTCTTACAACTACCTACGTCAATATTCTCAATAGTCCAAACTGTAAAAAGTATCGGTAAGTAAATGGTTAGGTCAAATTAATGTTTATCTTTGTGCGTGCTGACGTCACAGATCAACAGTCCATTACCTACTCATAGAATTCCAATTACTTAGCTTGTCCGGAATTCGGGTTGTCCAATACAAAATTCAATGAAGTGCTTTTTCAAAGTAGAATTCAATAATCAATTCGTATTTTTTTGTCTGAGCGTTCTAAAATCTTTTTAAATTGATTATTTTCTAAGCGCTTTAACGATTTACTTTTTATGTTTTTCTTGTAATTATAGTCTTTGTTTAAGAAGCTTTATAGGGTTGCTAATCGTATTATTACCTTGCTAATATATTCAAGTGGGAAGGCAGGTTTTATACTACTTTAGCATTAGTTAACAAGAACATGATTGTGTGATTTATATCGATAACTTTGATTATACGCTTATCTAAGAAATCAGTGCAATCCGCTGGTTCATTATAGTTTTTTACCGTTCATTGTAAAAAAATATTCTAGTGAAAGAATAATCAGTGGTGTATATACTTTGTGTGTGTACTTGATATCTGATTCCACACAATTTGAAAGACTCAGAAGACATACCTAAGTATTGAAAAATGATGAACTTGTTTCTCTTTTTATTATATATTCTCTATGTACCTATCTAAGTTATTACGTGTATTTTTTTATTTACCCATCAAATTAATTTACTTGAGAAAAATTACGAAAACATTCGAAATGGACACATTGTTATTATTGTTAAGTATGGTGATTATATAACAAAGATATATTTTTTGATTATGCAATTATAATAGTGAGGGCAATATAACAATTTCATTCATTCTAAAAAACAAATGAAACCCGAGATTGCCTTACATGAGCACGTGATCATTGGTGCAATGAATCAAGCGCAGGTGTTTTGTCACTCGAGTCCCCAACGATGCGAGAATGTATCGAGTCAGCATCTCGGTATCGAGAATCGAGTTGTGTCGAGTACTCGTGTGTGAACGCGGCCGCACATTGCGAAGATGACTCATGTTCGTGTGAACAGCGAATTATGTTACCATAAACGTAATGAAAGGACTAAGTAAATTATTGTCTGTTCTGCGGAAGTTGGGCCTTATGTATGAATGAATTACGTTTTATTGTCCAAACTTATCCCATTTATACACAAGTAAGTATGTGACCTTTCTTTGTAATTCTTGAGTAATTAAGATGTACTGTCAGATATTTGACTTTCAGATTAAAGTTGATAAGAGTTAATAACTAATTCAGAATTTACTGATTACTGTATATGAAATTATTGAGTATTGTTGAAGTTCATTATACCCATCCTATTAAATAGATTTAGGTAAGAGGTGTTTGATTTCATTTGCAGTTATTCTATTTAAATACGTCAATAGTAACTAACTGATTTTTCATTTATATTGTTATGACTGATACAGCGAGACAAATAAGGATCGCAGCCATTCACTGTGTGTCCTCCAACGTCATCGAATGAGCATAGGAAATTGGTGATATTTTTAACTTAAATCAATTTGACTATTCAGCGCATACCAGTCCATATCTAAATCTAGTTGTCTCCTAAATCATAACTTTTTTGAATTTTCGTCAGCTGGCGACCACGGCCAGTTCAACCCAGCCGAAACTTCGAGCCTTGGAACGTAAATGCATGCGTTCGCATTAATTATTATGACGTAATTTTATTATCTCCTGAATTGCGCCACAACACGACGGTTTCGTCTTCCGCATCCAGACCGTCCCAACTTTTTTAGGTCTACAAGTCTTCAAATAAGGTTTTATGCTAAAATAAGTACCAAGTTACGTATCTAACTAAAATGAGTTTTATTACAAAATAAAATGTAGTTCTTAGGTAACGCTTACACAATACAGCAGGTGTAAGAATGTAATTATTTATTTACATAAATCAACACGAAATCCCGTAGGCTTCGACCTGGGACCAAACATAATCGTGTCCCACGTATTGTATGCAGATTTCCTCTTCTTAAAGGCGTTAACTCTACCGCCTTGGGGTAAAATAATAAATTTCCTCACACTTACATGGAGCGAGGTAACGATGTTATGATATCATTATTTTGTCTCCGAAGATAAGAGAATCAGATATAATATATCGTTTGGTTAACACTTTTTAATAATGCATACTGGCCTGGTCCGATTTATGGTCATTGTTATCATGGATATAAAAATACCTACCTGAAGAATGCTGGAGAATGTATTCGATGTATTCCAATTTATTTCAGCAGGAGGACCAATTTTACAGAATTTCATATATTTCTTTAACTTTGATTGCTAATCCGCGAAAAAATATTCAAAAAAGAAATAAGTGCACATTAACATCACGAATTGAAAACAGCAGCATTGCATTTCCTCATGTGTAATTTATTTCGACTGACTTTTATGCCTTAGGTTTTCTAACTAGTTATTTAACTTATTCTTTAATTTGTGTACAAATTTTTTACATAAGTAATAAAAGATAATTTATTACATTGTCGTAAGTATGTGCCACCGCGCTGTAGCATTATCAACATCTGTAATTATTAACATTTGTGTTAAATCACACGAATATCGTTAGATATAGGAACTTGTTTAGCCTACAATGTAACATTGTACACTTAAACTGTTACCAACTGTAATTAGATGAGTACTGAACAAATGTACATTGAAGATGCTAAAAAAATCGTAATTATGTCCATTTGTACCTATTTCACAAATGGACATAATTACGTTTTTTTTGTAACTGGTCTTGGGGTAGCGTGGCTCTGAATTTTAAGATTATTGCCGATCTCAAAGATAGGGTTGAACTCAATTTCTTAAACACGTGCACGCTAGCGAATAGGGCCAATAAAGCGAGACCATTATGAATTATACGGTCATTTTCAGATTATTATCAACAGAAGACAAAAAAACGTAAAAAATATGAGTCTATTATCCAATTATTACTTGGTAAATAAAAAGTTTATAGTAACATCCTTTTTGTTCGAGATGCACTTAGCCGATAATCGGGCTAAATTAACGCACATTTACAATTAAAATAGAGGCTATTATTTTTCTAAAGTGCATGCTTGAAATGTTTGCATGGAAGACGTATTACGTACCTGCACACTTCAAATTGATGTGAAATAAGACTATCTGCGTCTTTTTTTGGTTTAAAACTATGTTTACGGAGTTTCTTTCCGGATCTTCTCCGTAGGAATGACATTTCGGAACCTCGCAACTACAGACATTTTACGTTTCGAAAGTGACTGAAAAGGCTTGCTTGCAATAAATTATTTTAATTTTATAGATCTATACATGATAAATAATTAAACCTGTTTATACCTATCAAAAATACCGTGAAATAACTGCAACTTATTGGCAGGCGATAATGCAACAAGGGAAAAGCATCATAAGGTTTATTTTTTAAATGAATGGTATTTAGTACCATAAGTTACACATTTGATTGCACATAAACGCACTGAAAATAGTCGTGTAAACGTTTTCGTCACGTCAAATATGTACTTGTAATCATTAGTCGGTTTGGAACGAGACGATTGCGTGCTTGCTAGGTGGTCGAGGTCGTAACTGCAGTGGACAATCGATTCATGGTACCAATGCGGCATAGTATGCGACACTATAAATTGAAATCGAACACAAACTTTTAAATTCACACTTTTATCATCCATCGACGCTTAAAACTGAACTTTGTAAATACCAAACATGTAGCCGCAGCAATGTATGTAGAAAAATTCGAGAACACCAACACGAGGATTGTTTAATTTTTTTTATGGTAGCCGTCGTCGCACGCGATCGACACTTAGATCGAAAGAATCGAATGACAAATTTTATGTGTGAGTTATTGGCTATAGCAGAACTTTCTATGGCTCTATCGGTTTCCGATCGAACAATTTGCGAGACGGTCACTCAAGTGGCAAATTTCGTTGAAGGCTTCATTCATTTCAATCATTCGAATCTCATTTACCTTTAAGGTGATATAATGGGGAAGCAATAAGAGCATGCTTGATTATTACGATTATTAATAGGAGTAGTTAGTATTCTGTAAGCTGTGGCGGTAGCTTTAACGCTTAACTGAACTGAAGCATTTTTATTATCATAATCTTTAGCGTGCATTAACGTAACAGCTCTAATTCTTTTAATTGATCCAGTATAAGCAGAAGCGCATACGCATAATTGTAAAATTACTTTGAAAAAAACGCGACCTTTAACTTGTACACGTCTTTTATAATTAGCTTAGGCCGTGTTGCCGTCATTGGAGGTCTAAGTAATTTGTTTTTGTCGTCTAATTTCCTTAGGATCCGAAAAAAATGCTTGGATAAGAATGTCTAATTGTTTTGTAATTGTCTTTGAATTGTTATCTATTATTCACAGGACGGGAGACTGTGACGAAGTATGGGTCCCATAGGTACGTGAGTGACAAAGTAATGTCGAATTACTTATTACTGCAAAAGGTTAATGGAAACATAATGTTTTTTAATGTTCTGTTGTTTGATTATGTTATATTGTATGTCTTTAAATATTCGACGAACGTGCTTCACTTGTTAATGTTCTTTTAAAGTTATTGCGTGGTATTGATAAGTGTGACATGAATATGTCCGATTTTGGTAACTTTTCATTTTATGGACAGTTCCCACAATACATACACATAGAATACTATGTGTGCTTCTGTATTGAACATAGGTAGTCGACGAATGTAAAACGTTTAGTGATTATGTTTATCAATCGCAAATGCGAATATTCAATTACATACAATGTAGGGCTTAAATATTCAAGAAGAATATTATCTATTATGTTTTGTTATTCATGGCGATAGAAGTACAGTGCCAAGTGGAATAAGGGTAAATGAAAGGATCGCAGTCGTGTTTATTAAAAAGTTTTTGTTAGTTTTATTCCCTGTTTAAAAAAGAGGAAGCGAATAAAGCTAGCAAAGAAAATAAACAAGTCCGAGCTAATTACGAAATTGTCATCGAGGAAAGGTTCGCAAATTACGCTCCAATTTAGATGTAAAATGTCGCCGACGGACGGACGGACGGATGGACTGACGTTTTTACAAACACTAGTAATTGCCCATTGTGTTCAACTGCTTTCCTACCTTCTAATTGAAAACTATGCACCATTCTGCATTCTAGATTTCTGTGGGAAAGGCACGGGCTTTTGACCAAGTATTTTTTGTTAGACAAATTATTTTATTTTAACATTTTCAAGTAGGAAATCACGCTAAGGGAAAGGAACTGAGAAGCTATAATTTAATGATACTTCAAACATCTTGTAACGGGAGAAGTGTTCGTTCGTTTCTTTGTAGACGGAAATGACGTATTTAATAATTATTTTTCTACTCATGTTACTATCGTCATTTTAAACGTAATTTCTAGCTTTTGTTTTTATTTGAAACGAGAATGTTTACTCATTCGTTGTTACAGGAATTATATTTCCAATTGCGGGAGTCATTTTTATATAAACAGTAGGTGCCAACATTTTGTTACGCAATCATCTGCTTTAAAGTCTTTGATCGCGAAATTTGGTGCTCTAGCTATCCGTGGAAACCTGTAATTGGCGTTATGTTTTCTATTCTTATTGATTTTTCACATTTTGTGTAGGTGTTGGTTTTCCTTATTATAAATAAATAAATAATTATTAAAATCTTAAATTCAAATAATTTGTTTTGCAACCTTTCTTTAGAGCTTACTGGCGTCGATATTTTATACCGGGCTTTCTTAAATACGCACACAAAGCCAAATTAAGATGTTATGTAACTATCGAGCAACTAACTTCTCAACGAATGTTTAGATTATTTACAAATTGAAACAGATAATACCTGATCAAATTTATACAAGTACCAGAATGTACCTACTGTGAACTTTAGCCTTCATGTAGAGTTATTACCATTAACTACGTTAGCGCCAATGCAATAGGATTAACCGGGAACTGAACCAGCTAATGACTAATGACTCGATTATACGGCGCTGGTTAATTGTGTAGTACGGTTGTTGGAATTGACCGCTTTCCTCAAATTACCTTCTACTTGGGGGTAGTGTGTCGGTAATAGAATATAAATAAGTTAATGTTTCCGTGTATAGGCTACTGCAAAAGTATGCTTGGTTGAACAGGGCATAGTAAGCATCTGTGCTAGAGATATTAAAAGAAGTCGGTTAAAATAATAAAGATCGGACAAGTGCGAATCGAATTAGCCCACTAGAGGTCCCGTCATCATCATTATCATCTGCCTATATTCATCCACTGCTGGACCTCTCCTATGGCACGCCACTGAGCTCGATCTTCAGCTCATCCCGGAAGTCGGGAAGGTCTCCTATAAAGACCATATTTTTAATAGTTTAAATACGAATGCATAATTTGCTGTAAGGTGTAAGGTATTAAGTACCTACTTGCCAAATTTCAATGTTCTATGTCAACGGGAAATATAATATTAATTGACTACCTTGAGAGTGACAAAATTTCCGTTTTTTTGTTGTATAAGCGGCTCTATTTTTTATGTAAGAGATTATCACTTTATTCACTTTTACAGCCGCTATAGCCAAAACCTACGCTTACTGATCTGCAATCTCGTTCTCTGCTATTTGCAAGCTTGTAAATCTAAGTTACTTTTCCTTTAAATTTTAAGCATCTATATGGCTTCGTTTACTTGGGTATACGTATACCCAAGTAAACGAAGCCAAACTTTAACAAATTATGCTCTTTTCGGCCTTAAAAATAAAAATCAGCAAATAGTAGAGTCAGTACGCAAAAATACAACGAGAATGGATAAATATATGATTCATTAATTGTATGATACATAGTCGATTCCTTGGTATTGTGCGGGGTAGGCTAGGTAGGCCCGAACTCGTGACGACGTCGCGACCTCGCACTTATCTCGCGCACTCTCACGACGCAGCGCGTTGCACGACCGCACTGCTTTCGGTTGCTAAGAACTAAGTACCATTTGTGCGATGCTATGCATGCCTGTATTAGAGCTTTATTTTATGGCGTATTCCATTTTTGAACGTAACATTTTTATTTTTAATGCCGGCTGTTTGTGTCAAGTCGAAGATTTAACGCAAATATAAATTAAAGCTTTATATAAGCGTCGTTTCCATTTTTAAACATACAATTTTTTTTTCGTTACTGTCTTGCTGATTTTGACCCGTCAAAGAGTCCTTTGACAATACCAAGAATTTATTGTATTTTTTTTATGTTTAAAAATTTTTTTCTACGCTAGTTTGCTGTACCTATGTAACAAGTGAAGTGAAGATGTTAGGCCTCTGCCTTGTATCGAAACTATACAGGAACTAACTAATAATTGGAAAAACGAATATACAATGACACAGACACGTTAGTCAACTAGATAATTATTAATAACAATATTAATATAAAAAACCTCCTCCTTTTTGAGAAGTTGGTTATTTAGTAACAACCCATAAAGTTAATTTCAAGTTGTTATACAATATTGGACAAGTTTTTATTTGTAGAGTTTCATGTAAAACACAACTCAAGATTAATTTAGTCAAGTCTCAACCATTTAACTAATCAATCAAGTCGTAAAATTTCTGGTACGATTACTGTGACCATTATTACTGGTAATTGTGTTGTAAACAAAGATTGTTATGCCGTCGGAGTTACCAACTTATGTATGAACAATGAACATAAATTAAAAGTTTAGTGCTTCTTTTCAAATAAAAGTCAATAACTAATATATTTGTGGATGTTTTTTTTGCTGGCATTTTGCCGTTTTTAGTTTTAAGTTTTTATACAGTTGATTAATATAGTTATAAGACTCTAGTTGTGTAGAAATAATATCAATATGTATAACTGCAACGAAGATTGCAACTAAAGATTGTATTTGAATAAATTTTGATTTCGTTTTCCGTGGATGGGTGACCATTTGTGAACATACCGAAAACCCTCCGTGCTTTGGAAAGCACGTTGAGACAGTCGTTAAGTCATTACAATTCTGACAACCAGCCTTCCTATGGGATACTGGTATTACCCAGCAAAATGAGTTGTGGAGGTCAGATAAGCACTCCGTCTATGTAAAATACAGTACCTATTCACTTAAATCCGATAAACTGGAAGCAAATAGAGCTTAGGAAAAGGCTTCACAAGTGATCTTAGAAATTTGTATTAGAATAGAATAGAATATAGTTAGACAAATTAATAAATTAATTATGGACAACACAAACATTGCTCCCAATCCAAAGTAAGTAGCTAAAGCACTTGTGTTATGGAATCAGAGACAACAAAGGTACCACAAACACCCAGACCCGAGACAATGCAGAAAAGTGTTTTTCTACATTAACCCGTCCGGGGATCGAACCCGGGACCTCAGAGCTGGCGACACCTTGTAAACCGGTGTGTACACCACTAGACAACGGAGGTCGTCGATTACACAAAGAAAAAAAAAAAACAAATCTCATTAAAGGTTACAATGGCGGTCTTGTCTTGTCTTATTTAACAAATATAGTAAAAATTATGATAGTGAAGAAAGCAAAATACTTTAAAGTTTATTACTATTGAGCTTCTATTACTGCCATTCCTTAAAATAATGTTTCATTGCCCTTTCTCCTGTTTAAGGCAACAAACGATGATTAACACAAAAACACATAAATCACGTACATCGTAAAATGAAGACGACTTACACCAAAAAAATATTGTTCAGAATACCTACTACACACAACTCGTGAAACATTAAAAAGCACCCTAACAAGCAAAGCACACTAAAATCTTATAAGAGATACGGTAGTCCCTGTAGGTCCATGTAAATAGCACTCTGAAATTGGTGTTGTTCTATGAAGGTGATAAGGTTTAAATGGCGATTAGAGTCATTTTTACAGCTATTACCTCACTTGCTAGTTGCAACTTGTCCCCTTCCATATCATGGTCTATTGTCCACATCAAAAAATCTACAACCAAAAAGAAATCACATCTCACAGCGTACTTTCTACCAACGTGCCTACTATAACTTTAACCACTTAAACAAGAGCAATTTTACAATTTTATTTTGAGTTGCATAAATAGTCGATATGATATGCATAAATATTTTAGCTGTAAACTGCTGGGCACGTCAGGCCTCTTCTCATATAGAAAAGGAACGAGCATTGATCACCGCGCTGGCTCAGTGATTTTAGATTAAAATTTTTGGAATCCAGGTTTCTTCACATTACTTTCCTTCACCGATTGTCAATGATGTCTTAGAATAATTAAGAAAATACATCTAACTTTGAAATAGTCACATTGGTATCTGTAGTCGGTTCGAACCTGCAAACTTGTGTACGAAAATCCGTTTATTGAACAGCTAGGCCACCGCAACACACTTTTTTCAAATAACCTTCTGTTTATTTCTATACAGTGTACTTTGTGACTACAACGCGTTGTAAGCTCTCACGCTTTTCTCGTCGTTCGACATTGATGTTATCAATACCAGTCATTTTGCAAATAAATATGACTTTTGTTACTCATTTGTCTGTACTGTGTTAGATAAGTTAATTAGTATCTAGGATTATTGAATAATAAGACTAAACTTTCCATCGTCAGATAACTTTTATTCCTGGAATTATGTTGACGTTTGATAGTTTTTGTATGAAACAACTGTTAAAATTATGCGTTGAATAAAGTTATCAGATGATTGAAATATTAGCCCTAAGAGACAAGAAGATCGGAGTGCAACCAACCTAAAATTACCTGTAAGCTCGCCCTCGTAATTCCAAGTATTAAATATTATGTCTGTTCGTTTCACAGATCAATATTAAGCCATAAAGCCCAGCGTTGGACACCATCATCATATTATTTCTTCTTTTTACTCCCAAAATAATATAGCTACTGTACGGTTTCTGTAGCAACCTAGGCATAAAAGTGTAATATACAAACTTTGTTTACAAACTAACAATGAATCAACGAACAGAGGCCACATCATTGGATACCCCACCTAACTGAGATAACACTAGACAATACCGAAAGAAAAATCCCATAATTGAATGTATTTCTCAAAGCGAGAGAAGGAAATATGAAGTTAACATCGACAACTTGTGTGAGCTGACTGCAAATGTTTGCTTCCAGCCAATACGAGCCGTGTTGTGTGTCGTGTGTAAGCGATATTGCAATTTAGATTTGATATAGAATTAGCTTTACGTGCCAATAAAGCTAAGCTTATCGTCAATGCACTAAATACCACGCCTAATGATATACAAATTGTTTTGTAAGCTGCATTGCCCTTAATCACGCGTAGAAGTAAAAATATTAGTCTATAGATTAGCTAGTGTAGAGATAAGGCACGGTGATGAGAAGGAACAGTAATTAAATATAGGTATATTCTGTCATTCTTGGTAAGTGATAGTATTGTGATTATGACTGCCTAGGTCTACGTAGAAATTGCCATTTCCACGACAATGATTCCTGTCAAAAATAGAAATCCAACAAAATTTGTTTAAGTTCTTCTTTTCAAGACTGGTGATAGACAGTTGGTACTCAATTTATTTTTTTAGTTTTAAAAGAAAGATTTAAAAAGAACGTGCAGGTTTCCGAACATTTTAGCACTCCCAATAAGTGCGGCATTGCCTGGTCGGGAAGACCGCACTTGCAAAGGGTAACCGAAGGTTCTATGTTTAAGTTTATTTCAATTATTACGATATTTCCATTTTCCTCAGTTGTTATTTTAGGAGTAGTTCTTAACCATGACCATAAAAATGGCAGTTACGTGAGTCTTCACTGTCAGGAGCGTTTTACGTCACTCATATGTAGTTATGGCATAGAGAAATAGAGCATCACGGCATAGATTACTTGGTCTAGTGCGCCGCGACTGTTTATAATAATAATAATAAATCATTTATTTTCAGGCAACCAAGGCCCATAGATACATACCTTACAAACTGACATACATATTATATTACAATAGTTGTGTTATTATATAAACCTTAAAAACTATGTTAGTAAAAACCAAACATCAAATCTAGCAGCCCAGCATTATATATTTGTTAATCTAATCGTATAGAGAATAAAGAACAATTTGTTTAAAACTGACGCACAAAATGCCTGTGGTCTTTGGCAGCCAACAAACCAGCAAGGAAAAATAATGCTAATGGAAAATAAGCATTATGACAATTCTAATAAAATGTCTCGTAAAAAATGTTTTAATTTAAACAGTCTGACGTCATATCAGATGGTCGGTTAAACCCTGTAAGGGCCACCGCACACGTTTCTGTCTGAATGCACGCGGGTCGCTCGGTATCTCGCGATCTTGCCATTTGCATCCAACGTCTTGGTAGCGAATTATCAAACTCTGCTCTGCATGTGTTGCTCTGAATTCAATTCGGGTATTTCAAGTTTGTGAAATCAAACCCAGTTGAGTTTTGAACAACACAGTTTCTGTACATCGAAGTTTATATTGCGTTTAGTCAAGTTCTGGTTTTAAAGTGTTCTAGTCTAATACTTTTGTGTATACTATTATACCGTTTGTGTAACTTAAAAGCTTAGTTTTTATGTTTATAACGCTGATTGATAATTTGAATAACAAGTTATTTATTTTATTCCTTCTGCCTATATAATAAATTTGAATTAGAAGGAAGACTTATTGTATCATACGTTAACCTTAAAAAAGAAATACCTTTTAAACGTAGCTACGGAAAAATCTTTCTGCTATCAAATTTTAATTGAACACCTCGAGTTAAAAGGTATTTCGTTCAGCATACGACCTTTTTCATTTATCATGTAACAAATCATCTGCAACTTTACCAGTTCTGAATGGTCACAACAGTATTTTGCAAAGACGCATGTGAGTGCGTCGTGCACTGGCAGTAATGACAGGCCGCACGCGCGCGCGCCGCCTAATTGATAATGGCTGCGGACGTGCAAGCCATGCTCCATGGGAACTGCGCTATCTGGTGTGGGGATGTGACGCGATTTCATACGTCATTATGAATAAATATTGGTGTTTGATCCAATGTTGGTCCATCTAGGGTAGATGGGCCAACATTGGACCAAACACCTGCCTGTGCACCTAGAATCATTAGATTAGTATTATAACATTTCTTGAGCAAATTCTTGAGGTTTAAAAGAAATAAAAACATTTTGATTTTGATCTTATTATTTCGCGGTTGAAAATTCCAGAATGGTTCTGAATATTGGTAAGTGCTTACGTATTATAATCTAGAGGTCAGGTACATTTTGATTTTATATCTACTTTTACAGGTTTAATCCGAACGTAGGTACCCATGAGTAAGTTTCTACGTGTCAATGTCGAATCTAGTGACCAAAACAGTGTGTAAGTGACCGTGTATCTAATAGCCTAAAAAATATTGCACCACAGTAATAATGTGCAAATCAGTCTATTTTAAATATTGTATCCCAGGAAAAGCAGTCGACGTAAAACTTTGAACAAGCAGGTAAAATCTAAAACTGCGTAAGTTACCTACAATTTGAATGAATTAAGTACTTATTAGCATAGAACGAGTAATTGTTAGTTGATATTTTCCTAGTATTTGTGCAGGAACTTAAGTTTTGTGTAAGGTGTAATTTATGAATCCATTAGTTAAATAGAATAATAAAATGGCCTCTAACAGAACTCTTTGGAGCAGGTGTGCAAAAGATCGTTATTGATGCGTAAACTGAATTTTTTTCACGCAGTTATTTCACATATGAATGCCTTTTCGCTAATGCGGTGCTTAAATAATATAAATTATTTTAATTACATATTTTATTATGCAAACTAGTTTAATTTATTATTGATCTTAACAAAAAGGTAATGCGAAGGGCCATGTGCCGAGGTAATTACGTAACGCGATAGACCGTGACATAAGCGCTTGTTTACATTTATCAATATCGGACATTAATTAGTGAAATTAATTAAAAGCGTTTATAAACAACAAAAATATGCAAAAACCTAAGTTTATTTGTTAAAAGTAATATTTTATTTTATTTCAGAGTAGGTACTATGGCGTCTTTCATTCAGTAAAAAAGTTATTACACCTAGTCAGCCAAAACGAAATTCAGTTCCATGTGTCAATAAATGTAAAATCAATACTCCTGTAAACATAGGCAATAAAAACAGCCATAGAGAATAATTATGTAGGTAGCTCATATAAAATCCATCTTTGACCCGGTTGCAACCTAAATACAAACATTAGGGACACGCAAGTTGAGGCGTTGGTGCCTGCTGCGTGTCTGGTCGGCCAGGCCTAGCATGCAACCCAGCTCACCTAATGGACACAAATGTGTAAAGTCAAAGAAATATTAATTACCTTAATTTGTTTTAACGTCACGAATCAATCCTAGTTTCCTTTGCCATGCAATATTTTATCATTTAAATACTATAATGCGTATTTTTTTTTTAAATCGAATGTAAAATCATAATAGTAGAAAAAAAAATTGTTGACAGCCAGTACAATATTATTAAAAAAAAAGAACGTGTTAGGTACATAATTTGAATTTTGGCGCGACATTCCCAATAATTATTTTCTTTAATGTTAGTGGCAAAAACAAATTGTATTATACAAGGAATGCTTGTAACAATAAATGCTTCAGCGATTACGGAACAAACAGGAAATAATGTTATAATTTTTTAGGCTTTACTTTCCCATTTTACGTACATGGGTGCTGTATCTAGACTACAGTAGATACATGTTTCATACATTTTTTGTATGAAACATGACTGTATCTACTGTTGTTATAAACGCAAATCATAAGTATCAATATAAATGATAAGTAAATAAAGTCTCTCTCTTTCAAGTTATAGCTTTATTTAAACGACATAGATCTATCTGATAGGTACACATTTATAAAGTATTGAAATAGCAATATTTTACAAGCGTTTCTATAATTCGAACGGAACACTAAAAATAATAGCTATTCTACCGTTGATCTCCACCTACGAGCACGTAAATAAAATATCGAGTGAGTTATTCTAGTCGAAAGATATCCGGGACCCAAACCCGGGTCGTATAGCAAAAGGGATTAAGCAATAAGTCGTTAACTATGTATTAAGTACAATAATTATACCTCTTGCAAGCGTTGTAACTTGCAGTTGTAATTTAGAATATAGTATACCGGTAGACCCCTGACACAACAATTAATATAAATAAATGTGGAAAACATCACATACATTGCTCCGAATCGAAAGTAAGAACCTAGCTAAAGCGCTTGTGTTATTATATTATATTGAACCTGTTAAATCAATCGTAGTTTCCTCTGCCTGTCTGTGATGTTATATAATGTCAATAATGGCATTATTTAAAAAAAAAAGGAATGGCAAGTCGTAACCATAGAAAAAAAAACAGATAACTGTCAGTACAATTACAATTATTATAAAACAAAAAAACGTGATCGTTTGAATTTTGGCGCGTAATTCCCAATACTTTAAATGATGACGTGTTTCTCAGATTCATGTTTCAGTCTCAACTATGCTCAGCTTAAAATACAAAAAAAGATACAAAAGTGGTTCATATATTGAAACTAACATTTGTATCTATATTTCACAAGTGCTGGTTCCGCGACGGATGTTTGTTTGTGACCCCCAAGTAAGATCGCGATCACGACACCGGAATCCTAACACTGAAAAGTATTTATTTTTTGAGCAGTCTATATTGAGAATATTCAAATACAAACTTATTGGCAAAATGGATTTAGGATTTTTATTAAGTCTTGAAATTGGAAAAAAAAACTATGATAGGTAAAACAAGATTTTGTGTTATTCCCGTTTTAAATCATAGCTATTCAAAAATATTACTGTTCAAGTTGCCTTTTTTGGCATTATTTTCCGGTTATGCAAAAACTCGTGCATCAGCCGGTTCCATTTGTTACAAAGATTATTTTTATATCTTATACACATATTTTCAAATTAACGTTGCATCTTCCTACACATTTACTGTTGCGGATTCGAAAACTTTATCTTTTATTCCTTTATTTTTATTATCTCTATATTATATGTTTTAAATATTAAAATCTGTTTAATAACCACCCACAAGCCGGTGAAAGGACATCGACAGAATTTCTAGAATGTGACGAGAGGAACAAGGCTTGGGCACAAGATTTTTGCAATAATGTTTTTTAAATAACACATAATTATGTTCCATTCCCTTCTCTAATGTGTTCACCAAAACTTAACTTTACACTGGTAGAACTATCTCTACCTAGTGGCACCTGTATGCAGAAGTACAGAAAAAAGTCTATGAATAAAAGTAAAAAAGAAAAAGAAATATTTATGAGACATTTAATATCCGTGTTTTCTGGAATTGTAATAATTAATCGAAAAAAAAAACTGCTTGAAGAGTGTCTCGCTATATCGTAAAATCTTTATTTGCTTATTAACATAATTAGCTTCTTGTTTAGAAGGAAGGCGGCCTGTTTTAACAACACGTTATAACAAACCATACCACGTTCAACTGCCAAATATGGCAGCTAACACAACTGTGGGCAATAATTGAAACATACATGCATTTCGAAAAAACCATGTCGTATAACCGTTAATCGTCCTTACGCCTAGTCCACTGGCCTTTGCCAACATCTGCTGCCTATGAAAGTTAAAAAAAAAACGCTGCGTGTATTCGATTATTCGATTGTCCCTCCTTAGTACAAATGCCAACTGAGTATCTTGAATTATGTCATTAGGCACATACAATGTTTGAGTACTATTCGCGTAGGTGTGTGCGTGCGTGTAAGAAAATAGTTCCTAACGTACAATGTATTTATTTAAAATTTTCAGCGAAGAATTAACACGGAAATAATATATTGTTAGATTAATCTCGCATTAACTTTTTAAGGTGTTAAGTTGATAGCGTCATTTTATAGCAATTTTGTTCTTAAAGCTCGTCATTAATCTCCTACTGCCTGTTTTAAAGTTGAAAACAATCATGAAGTTCTCGTTCTTAAAAATATTGGGTTATTAAGTCACTTAATATTCTTTTATAACAAACTTTCCGATATGCCATAAGTACCTTACCAATGACCCCTTAGGAACTTATGAAGAATATTGTATATGGTATAACTATATACTTTTCTATTTTTGAGTTTTTTTAATGCACTAATTTAATTTAGTTTTTTAGTCTCACGTTGCCAACGTTATCTACAGCGCAATGAAATACCAGTTTTAAAAAAATGTGCATTTCATTAAACGTGTTTCTACTTTTCGATAGCTAGTTTCGAATGTCTGACTTGTGTTAATTTGCTATGTTGTCTACAAATTATCTAGCACCATTTCTGTCTATATATTTAGATAGATTTTCTTTTTCTCTGGCTATAACATATGGCATCGCAATTAAATGTTTCTGTTTGATCACAGTGCTTAATATGAGGTTTTACAGGTGATCAATTACATGTTACTCTGCTTTATAAAAACAGAGAAAGAGAGGGAAAGTGCCTTGATTTATAATTAAAAATCATCCTTTTTTCCATTCCGTGTAAATTGGAAGGCAAAACTACGAATGTATTTTGTAATAAATAACAGCAATCCTGTCGCGAGGTGATTGAACATTCTCATCATTTTTGAGATATAAGTCAGGAACCCACACACTCGTCTTAGAAAATATACTATATTATAATATAGTTTTCTTAAGGAAGGCAGGAAAAAATATTGAATATGATCCCGTCTCGGATATCTTTACTGTATCTTTAGGCATCTGCTCTCTGCCTTGTGGCGGTACTTTATGCTCTTAAAGCAGTACTGGTGCAGTTTTGGAAGCAAGACGGCGCACCCTAGTACGTGTAGCGGCATCTCTCTCACACGAAGGCAACATTCTTGTTTTAAGAGTTCATGGCACCGAAGCCAGACTCCTGCCTTCAACTACCACTTGAGTGCTTCACTGTCCCCTTTTTTTAAAGCTTACTGGCGGTGTGGTTCGCTCATTACTTCTTTTCTTGTTTACCCCTAATGCTAAGATAAATGCTTGTGTTACAAGTTGGTTTCCTTAGGTAGTGCAATGGATAGGTTACGAACCGGCCACCACATGATCGCAACTCGATGCGCAAGCATTAAGGCTACCGCCACTTCTAGAGGTACACTTTTGCCGACTACCGCGACGTATCTAATAAGATCTATTTTCATCCCGTCTTTTAAATAATATATTAGCTAGCTAGTCAATTGTTTTACTATTGTACCCGTCGTGGTGTCGTGACTGCGAATGTTTTAATGAACTAATATATTCTATGTGGAAGCTCAAAGGTTTGCCGATTTGATTAATAAGCATAGGTAAGGATTCATTAAAGCTTAGACGGATTCTTCCTCATGTCTGTTTATGCTCTAAATTTCAATTTCAAACGTACGATAATAACGCTTTGTATGTAATATATAGGTAACATAAAGACGCGAGACGAGCCTAAGCCTCTTCAGGAGTTTGTCGAAATCGGCTTTCAGTTCCTAGACTAGATGCGGGTTAAGTACAACTAGAATAATATTCAACATTGATAATGCAAGGAGTGTATGGTCTTACAGGTAGTTTAAATTAATTATTTTAACACGATAACTCCGTCGTTTTTTTTATCAGCATACTTGTTATACGCACGTGGAAAAACAATATTGAATATTAAGTGAACAGTACGGTTTGCTTGTTGGCTACATACTTTTGCTTAATTAGTCTGGCTGGCAATCTTTTGGACCAGCTGTCAATCTATATTAAAGTAAAAATTAAAATGCTAAAAAGATATTTATATTAAAGTATTGCGGGCCCGTCAGCTCCGTCCAGGGCGAAGGTCTCTACACAATTGGCCTCAGGAGAAGGATGACGTCACAAAAGCCGGAAGACTTGGTGGGAAGACCTTGACCTTTGACAAGATGGTGCAGGACAAGGATTTTATGAAAAAGTGTGGAGAAAGCTTTGCCTAGCTGTGGAACTAATGAAAAACAACAACATACTTATGTTCAGCTCTACCTTTATAGAATCCTCCTAGCCAAGTGGCATTTCTACAAGCGTTAAAGATGATAGAAATCGCTTAAATGACATTAAACATATAAATGAGATTTGTTTTCGATAAGTCACGTGACTTACACTTGTCACTTACCTGTATTTAATGTTATTTGAGTGATTTCTAGCATCGTTAACGCTGGGAAGAAATTCCACTTGTCTAGGGGGCAGGTAATCCTGCTTATTCTGATGATTGGGTCAGAACTCAGAAGTGTCTAAAATTTAACGAATTGCATTTAATTTTAGATAGGTCTTTCTTATGTCATGATGAAGTACAATTAATATTATGGACTCACAATGTTATGCCCCAAACCCATATTAATCGCAGAATAATACCTAAAAATTTGCCTAATTCTGATGCATGGATGTTTCGAAATAAATGTAGTCAGTTTTGCACCTACTTATTTAATTATATTAGTAGACCCAGACACTAATTTGCATTTTAAAATGTCTCTATTTTCAAGGTCTGTAACCTCGTGATAGCCACAAAATATTCAGTTACAACTACCGCGAAACATTTGTTTTTTTTTTCTTTTCGTCATGCGTTTTAGTTTCTGCATAGTAATATTTTTTTGGTTGCCGTCTGACCTTATTCTTGTCATATTTTACTTTTCGTGAGAAAATAATTTTTAATTAGTATTTAATTTAAATCATAAAAAAATACGATTGTGGTATAATTTACATTGCAATAAGACATGGCAAAAATGAGGATGACACTTCAGTTTTTTCATGGATAAGTAATTATTATAAGACAGCAGCAGCAGCTATTGTTGATGTGTAATAAAGTTTTTGATGCTTAGGTGACAATTAATTACACGACCTTGAATAACTATATATAATGAATCGTTCAAAGTCGCATAGAATGAAGTGATAAGCAAGAATAATATAAATCTCCAAACTTCACGTACTTCTGAAAGTATTCGACTTTAGGAATGTTAATGATGGGGGATGTTACTATGAGACATAATTATGTCTGTTTTAAAATATGTATCTATTGTAATGTTTAAATACTCTGAAACAAAAAATAACATCAATTCTTTCAGGAGACATTTTTCGCACTAGTGTAGGTACCTATACCTAGACACGTCGAGGGGACCCTCTTATTCATTCCCTCTAATTTTACCAATGCGAAAGTACTCTGTATGTCGGTTTTTCTGTATCTGGATTATAATGAAACTTGCTTGGGAGTAAGCTTGGATCCCAAGGAAATACATCTATTATGTTACATTATGCTAATCGACATCCATGCAAGCCGAGCCGCGGGCAAAATAAAAAAAACAGAAAACAATAAAACTAAAATAAAATAATAATTCAATTTTCAAAACATCGTTGACCTTTGTTTTTTAATAACACTATTCATTCGAATCGGGAAGCGTCAAACAAATATTTTGAAATATAGTTGATCTTTAAATTAATAATAAATTAGGATAAAAAAAATTGTGGATCACATTTTCATGACATTTGGTGATAATAAAACTAGTAATTTAAACTATCGTCTTTTCGCCTCCTTAGCGATTGATGCATTGACAGTTAACTTGAAACTATACTGGGCAATGAGGTTATATGATACTCAATACATACTGGTACAGTCAACAGCAAAAGTAGATGATCAAAATCAGAAATTTAATACTAATGAACGGAGTTCGCGTCAGAGCTGTGTGGCGTCGAAGCGATTATAAAGTATGGATTGTAAATTATACCTAACATTTACTACTAGTACAGTTGCCTTAAATTCGTGATCAGTTTTGACTTCAAAAGTTATAAACTCGTCATCATCTAATTTTGACTCTACCATAGGTACAGGAACTTCAATCAGTTAAAAATAGTAGATTAGTCTCATACTCTCCCTGTCACTTCAAACCTTAGATGAGAAGTAGAGATAGATAGGCACTTTAGTACTTATTATACTTAAATCGCTAACCAGTTTTCGAGGGCATATTATAACAATACTTTGGACACCTCAGTTTGACATCTCACCTTTAGTATCGCAAGTCAACCAGACAACTGATAAACATACTTCAAATCTAGAATCATAGATAAATTATACCCAGACGCAGCAAAAAGGATTATAATCATCACACAAAGATGGGAATCGAATCCACGACCTACGGATTAGCAGCCAGGCGACTGACCACTAGACCAGCTGGCCAGGCATGTTGGCTTGCAAAATTACATTACTATTCCAAACAAATATGCAATATGGCATTTCCAATATTTTTAGTATACATTGTCTTAAGACCTTGTAACAAACTACAGCACCAATTCGCAACAGATATCTTCACGCTAATAACAAATGATAACATAAAATGCACTACACGTATATTTTAGCAACATTCTAAATATTTCCTGGTTATTTGAAAACCGTTGTACACTTGGATTCACTTTTGTCATGCATACATGCATACTTGAAATAAATACATATTAAAATATTTTTGTTTCCAAGGCCAAACATCTGTATTTTAATTTAACTTGCCTGTGCAATGTTAATGAGGTTTTCGATTTGTATAATTAGGTTTATCTATAATAATATTATATATATAAAACTCTTCCGTTACTGACTGACTGACAGACAACGCACAGCCGAAACTACTGATCGTAAGGAGCTGAAATTTTTCATGTGTGTTTGTTGGGAGGAGTAGGCTACCACTAAGAGAGGATTTTTGGAAATTCCTCCCCAAAGGGGAGAAAAGGGTGGTAAATTGAAAGTCATTACTCCGCGCGGAAGAAGTTGCGAGCAAAAGCTAGTTTACTTATAAAATCGGTAATGTATTAGAAACTATTCACGAAAAAAGATCTCTGATACAATAAAAATAACAGGAAACGAAATTTGTAATTTTATTTTTTTATAATTCGTTCTTTTTTTTCATACTCAAACGATAGAGCGCTAAATTTGATATTAATTGTGAATGCAGTATGAAAGGAAAATATGTTTTATCTACTCCTGTGAAGTTTCAGGTATTTTAAAAATAACTCTGTGTACAAAATATACGATGAAATGTTATAAGTTAGTTCGGTTGATATAAATTTAATATCTGCGCAGTTTTGTTCATAGCCGCTGGCTAGTGGTCAGTATTTCGTGTAAACACAGACACGTTTAGTTGGAGCATTGGGCCAAGACTTGGCTCGAAGCTCGTGAGTACGATCGTAGGCCACAGTGGGGCCACGAAAAGCGAGGACTACTTTTTAAATAGTACCTAAAAATTATCTGTGGCCCCTCTTTTTGGTATCACTAAAATGAGTTTTGGATGGTGTAAAATTAAAGATTCAGCAAATAACTATTCAGAATGATGCTGTGCTGTGTTCTAACTCGTTTGAAAATTAATAAATGCTGTCATTTACACTAATGATCGGGCTAGACCATTAGTCCCGTATTTATTAATTTTTAAACCCTGTTTAACATCTAATAATATGCATAGAAGGTAGATGATTCGAATGAGACTATAAAATTGGAATTTTATGCAGTCAGTCGCCTTTTGATTATCTACACTAATATTATAAAGAGGAAGCATTTGAATAAACTCAAAAACGACTGTGTCGATTTCCAAAAATCTTTCACTATTAGAAAGGTACATTCACCCTGAGTAACATAAGGAATATTTTTTACTAATAAAATTAGGTACCAAAGGGCGGAGTCGCGGGGAACAGCTAGTTATATCTATATTATTATAGAATGGCATGTCATTGGCTTAACAGTCTCAAATATTTTTACTAATCTTCATCAGTCACCGTAATAAATAATTTTATGCCCGTTATTTTGAATCTGACCACACCTAGGTCAGATCCGGCCATTTGGTCTAGCGACCTCGCTGTATGCACTCAAAATAAATTAGTTTTGTATAACGTTACTATGCGCTTATATTTAATCGTTGTAGATAGTTATACGCTATAGAAAGCTGTTGCTGAGCACAAGGATATTGGAAATGTTCCTGTTTATTTGTTAAGAATACTTTGACGTTGTTGCAAACAGAATATAGCTAACTCAACAAAAATACTAAGTAACCTTATATAACTTTTTATAGCTAAGTATATTGTAAATTCAAATTTATAAAATAAAATGTTCTACTTTGGCAAATAGTTCTCACGACGACCCCACACAACGAGACAAAAATGAAAATATGTAATATATAAATTATCTTACCTATTAGAGAATGTATTGTCGCCCTACGAATAGAGCCCGCTAATCGTACAAGTTTAGTGGCTCTCTATAAAGCATGAAGCGCGCGTGCACCGTTTTCAGTCAAAAACAACGCCATGGCCACGACTAGGAGTGTTGCCGCGGTTTGACCGACCGCTGCACCGTCCACCGTCAGCCCAACGAAACCATAGAGACGCACAGACTCGCGTGCACACAATCTTTACGCCACCACTTTTTACAAGTACCCACCGTTATGTAACAGCAAACATGTATCAAACAAGAAAGCACGGTTTCCTTAAACGGTTCTACAGTGTTATGTACGTTATGCATCAATTCGCATTTACGCGGTAAACGCGTACCTAATTGATAGAAATTTTAAAATTCATAATTCTTACTAAAAATGGACTTGTTAACAGATTACGCCAAACCACGCATCACTAATAGCTCATTACAGTTTTTGTGGACAGTAAGTATGTAAATACGTGACCAATAACAAAATAGATTTTGTTCTAGGCTGAATGCTATCTTAATATGCATATTCATTTGGGCATGAATAGTGTCAAAAATATATTTTTGCAATGATTTAACATTGCAGGCGTGCACAAATATTATTCGCTAGCCTTGAGACGGTGTTGCATGCATCGTTAATGCATTAAGCAAGGACAACTTGTAACGTTACGCATGGAAACACTTATTAGCGACTGCATAGTTTTTTGTTCTAGCGTCGGTGGGGGCGTGGCGGGAAAAGTTGCACATTATTTACGACGGCCACGAAGCCGATGCGGCGATAAGGCGCGTCGCAGTCGCCGCGTCACGATCTCCACTATCTCCCGATGCCGATACTCGAACTATAATATTATTAAATACAACCCTACTGCGAACTCAGCGTTTGCTACGTAAAGACTATTGACCTAATACGGATCAGTCTAAATCGATTTCGTTCCGACGCAGCCTCGGGATGTTCTATACGCAATTATATTGTAATTCAATTTGTGTTCGAAATCGTTGACAGTTCAATGCTTCCCATATAATTTTGTGTAGGTGTGTTATTGAGGTGTTTCGAATGCATGGTCGTCTAGACAAGTAAGTCATAGACACGTCTAGACGCGTTGCCTAATGATGTTGTACTGCTATCGGCTGATATTCAGACAAGGCTGTTTATAAAGCTGACGGTGCCGACGTGAATAGATCGTCTCACTTATTTTGAATTTTGGTAGACAGTCATTTAGTTTTTTATCCAACCTTTCATAACCTGATAGACGAGGTTTCATGGCTGGCGTGTTTTGTATTAATGTGGGATTAGGTTCTTATTCGTTTTGATATTTGTTATATCTATTCTTGCACACTGTGTGGTCAATAACTGGCCGCTGCCCCCTCCGCCTCCGGTGGTTTATGTAAAAGCTGCTTAGATGTTCTCCCATGTGAAGGAAGTTGCCTGGGGATAAAATCTTTATAAGCAATTTATCTGCACTTTTGATAACCAGTCTTATCACGAGATTCTGTGTTGCCTAGAGAAATAAGTTACAAAGGTCTGTTAAGCAGTCGCTCTATGTAAAACACGGTATTTAGCTTAATTACATAAGACTAGAAGCCGACCCCAACAAAGCTTGGAGAAGACTCGACAGGAGAAGAGATTTAATGAGCTATTTGGTTTATTTTATAATTATTGGATGTCTTTCAATGATATGTATGTCTAATGTCGGCCACTTTGTTCATGAAACTACTATTTCTTCAGCGTGTCTATCCTTTCCATATTCATTAGTTTCACATTTCATTTCACGCGTTTTATTGAGGAAATTTTAATATTAATGTTTTTTAACCTATCAACAAATTGACTTTCCGTTAAATTACCTTTTGCATGATTAGTTCATAATCAATTAGTGTTCTCATTTTTTTAAACCATAATTTTCCTAAAAAATTAAATGAATTGTTTTGTGCGAGACCCATAGTGCGTCGTCTCACACAACACGTCACTGTCTTTACCTCCAGACCATGAAGAGAACTGTCTTATTAAGTATTGATATAAAATATTTATATCATAAATAATATTGCTATTTTAAGTAATTCGAAACTCACATAAGACCAGTAGTAACGATTAACACAGTTACATTAATTTGGATGTCTAGATATTTAGAGGTTAATAAACTATCAAATGATGTGCTGTCGATGTCTTATTATTTATTACTTTTATTGGATTATACTAAATCATAAATTTGCAAACTGTCTCGGTAAATTGATATTATTTTTGCACAATGTTTTTTTTTCTAAACATAACACATTTATATTGTATCAAACAACTTTTTAAAATTATATCAATATTATTTTCAGATGAGTATTTGTCACATAGTAAAGCAGCCTTACTTATTTAATAGAAAATTAATTTACGTTACTACTTTTCCATGAAACCAGTGAAACTTCTCTCATTTAGTTAAAAGGTTTCTTAATCCTATGGCGCAAAACCAAGTGTGCCCCCAAAACCACTGTAAGGTTTTAAAAGAAATTAATTTTGAATGTGTACGCTAATGAACGTACAGAGCAAACATGTTTTTGACTGCACGGATAGCCGAGTGGTATAGGTCACCACGCTAATTACCACTGTGCGCGACGTGCTGCGGGTTCGATCCCCGCATGCGACAAGTATTTGTGTGATCCACAAATGCTCGTTCCAAGTCTGGGTGTTCTTTGTGCATGTGATTTGAATGTTTGTGAAACCCCCGCGACACAAAGATAAAATTACTTAGAGGGGGCATCGTTTAAAAAAAAATGTACTTAAAAGTCTGTGAGTATTTAATCTTGTACCCCAAACCTGAACGTTTACATGACCAATTGACCTAATAAATTGACTAAATACCTACTTGGATTTTAAATATTGATTACAGCGCGATACAATGTTTCCTTGAATTTCCATGCATATTTTAAGTTGGTTCTAAAATCCCTCTTCTGCTATTCAAATTTAAATTCTTAAAAATCTTAGTAAACTACTTATCACTACTTTCGAGAAGCTCAGGCTTAAGAAAATCATGATTTGAACAATAATAAATGTTAAGTCGCTCTTTCCGCGGTCGATTCGTGGATGAGTGATCAAATACCGTGTCACGGATAGCTTGTTATGCTGTTGGTCCCGACAGTCATTTCTTTTACACTCGTAATTCAATACTAATTTGACAACCCGTCTTGCCACGGGACACTGTTACCCAATAAATTGGTTGTGGCGATCAGATGAGTGACGATCCATGTTAAGCACGGTATTCAGCTGTGTCCGGTACGAATGGATCCACCATAACCGACCCCATCTTAGCTTGGGAAAGGCTAATAAGCAGTTATTATAGATACTTCATAATAAGGTACAAAAGAAACCGCAGATTCTGGCAGCTCTTTTTATCTCTGCTCAGCTGTATTCAATCATCGGTATAAGTATAAAAACTTCAATGACACTTGTTACTTCAATATTACTACTTAAACAAGTTCATTATTGATAACTAAATAAACTAACCCCATCAGGAGAACTGAGATGTTAAAATTGGATAAATTTTTATCTCAATTTTACACCTGCGACTTCATTATACACATTGTAATTATTCACTAGATAATAAATTGAAATACCTATATAAGGCCTCAGTAATACATATCACTTAGTTAATATATTTAATTAAAGTAACTAGGTACTTAATTAGGCGAATTGGATTTACACGTGTCTTGAAACAATAGTAAAATTTATTTAAGAGGTTAATGTAGACTTGCAAATTTCGTGGTGGCCTAGCCGTTCAATGACCGGGTTCGCATACACATGGTTGCAGGTTCGAAACCAGGCAAGTATCAAAGTGACTTTTTAAAGTTACTTTCTTAATAATTCTAAGACATCATTGACAAACGGTGAAGGAAAACATCATGAGGACCTAGATTTTAAAAAATTGGAATCTGAAATCACAAACCGTTTCCTATATGAGCCCTGGGCCCAATAGTGGGAAGTTCATAGGCCGGTATAATAATAATAATTTTAAGTCCCTTTTGAATTTGAAATTAAGGGTTTTCGTTTATTGTAGAGAAACTGTTTTTTTCCCTTTTCCGGAGGTTTCCATATTCAAGTGCACATATTACTCCCCCGAAAAAATTTCCTTGCTCTGAAACCCCAATACCAGCAATAACAGCACACTATGCATAAAGGATTTTGCTAATTTTTTTTACGTAGTAGAAAGTTCCTGGTGGTTGATAGGCTATCCAGTGTCCATAGCTAACGACAAAGGCAGTGATGGAATGATGACCTGAAAAAGGTGGCTGGGTCGGACTGGATGCGGAAGGCGGAAGACAGGGTGTTGTGGCACATCTTTCGACAGGCCTATGTCCTGCAGTGGACCGCATTATGTTAAGTGGATAGGCTGTCCCGCGGTCCTGCCTTGCTGAGTCTGGAGAGAGCGGGTCTGCAAGCCGACCCCAAGAGGAAGTATATGTAGAAGAAGGCTAGGTTGAAGAGGTTTTGTTTATCAATACTGTCTATCTAAAAAGATTTGTGACAGAACTTTATTAACAATTTGATGCTTGGCACTGACTTTAAGTCGATCAGTTGGTAATGTAAGAGCTGTAAGAGCTTCTTGAGTAAATAAGATTTTTTTTAATTCAGTTTATTTTTCGCTTACAAGTGGATGCTTTTTTATGAGTTAATTTTTTTTTGTAAATAGTTTTTTTTTGCCTTTATGGACCTTTATTTTAGATTTTGCTTTGATTTGTTTTGGTTAGATGCAATGTAGCTAGCAAGCATGTTTTCGCGGGGTCGACCAACCCACCCATTGCACTACAGACGTGAACCCACTCGTAACACAAGCATTTAGGCTTACAACGAGGGGTTAACAAGAGTATCTACTATTAAGGTGCGACCCACATTGCCAGCTAGCTTTTTTATTTTTAAAGAAAAAGTGAATTTCTGAACTTTGCTTAGTAACGATATTTGGAGCAATGTCTACTTTCGTGTAGCTACAACCAAAAGAACGCCTTTTACTTCCTCAACTTATCGGGGGATTTCCGATAGAAATGAACGTGACTTTTATATTTATTATCGATTTCATTCCTAAAAAGACCATGACGACTTGATTGGTGGATCATTGTAAAACATCATGCTATTTAATTTTGTTCTAGTTTAAAATAACAATGAAAAAAGGCCTAACATATTTCACTTCTATCAAGATAAATTAAAGATATCCTCATAACAAGCAATCTGTAAGAATATTCTGCAAAACATGAAACGGAAAATAAAATTAAGTAATTCAAAAATTGTTTCAAATTACTATTCCATTTCAGGTTCCCTTGAAACGTTAAAAATAAAGTTGTTATGGAGAAGAACCGACAAGAAACTCCATCATCAAAGCCTCATCAAACTAATTACAACAAAAACAGTTTCATAAAAGATTTTTTATATACCTACAATCTGTTTTAGTGATCCGAGCTACTGAGATAGTCTACATAAGGCACTCTGAGACGTTTAATTACAGTATGTCGGCTTAATATTTATTTGGGTTTATTGTAGACAGTCATTGACCTGAGCTTTACTCGATCAGGGGAAATCCTAACTCAACAGAGCGGAACTATCCACGCATTGTAAAAACACGCTCCTAATGACTGAAAATAGTCAAGAGTGAATCGAATCTGTGTGTCGAGTATTTCATTCAGTAAGTGTTACAAAGAGATCCCAGACAAATTATACAACTTAAGGAGGGAAAGTTTAGACCACGGTAAAAGTTCTATTAGCGAAAGCGTAACATATGTTTAGAATAAGTGGATGTTTCTTGTGGGGAGAGGTAAACTGAAAAGTGTATTGTAAATACCTGTACAGTTCTTATTTTTTGTTCCATATTTTCTTTCGTTTATTAGAAACTCTCTATTTACTTTTACTAGAAGATTAATTTATTGATACTGTTAGGCAGAAGTTACATGCGGGACGAAAGGCTTTCGGAAATCGCAATAACATTTAAAGGCGCAAGTTTATGATCGCGTATATGTGTGTGAATCTTTGTTACATCCTCACGCTCAAACCAGTAAACCAATTTTGATAAAATTTGGCACAGAGCTTTTATCCTGATAAAATACTTTATCTACTAAACCGCGGGCTTACACCGGGACAGGGTAACAGGTGTAACAGGGCCCAGCCACTAACTGAAGACTATATAGCTACTGGATAAACAGGGCTTAAAAGAACAAAAATCTCCTATTAAAAACATCATTAGTTTATGAGAATATTTTTTTAACAATCACACTGGTTTGTAAAGGCTTCTTTAGATTAGTTTCTTCGAACGAATACGTTCGCTCTTTATTATGAGATTTTGGACGTGCCGCGACCAATGTAAGCATCACAAAAAGTGTGTATTATGGATCGATAATTTGATACGATCTTATTGAATGCAAAGGATATAAAAAATCACATTTAAAATAAAATTTTCTATGTTTTTTTTTATGGCTGTCAATTGGACCTCTCTTCTGTACTAAAACCAAGGTGTGCTGCTGCTATCGTAACTCGGAGTGGGCGAACTTAACACTATGCTTATAATTTGTATACTTTTATTGAAAAAATTAAACATATCCTGTATGATATACGATCTTATTTCCTTTTCTTTTTTTCTTCGCAATATGTATAAAGCTTCTTTATGTTTTGTAGTTAGGAAATTAGTGTTTAGGGTAGTTTTGGTTTCGATTTCTAGCTTTAGAAAACATAATGACTAAAATTAGAGGAAAATTTTAAGTTCACATTGAGATAATTTGATGTATAAAACGGATTTAATTTACCCAAGGTTAAAATCGGCTAGAAGCTAGCACAAAGTATTTTTGAATATTGAATAATATCATCCATCTATTATTTAAATTTTTTGCATGATACATCGGAACTAATTTTTAAAAACCATCGTACAACTAACAGGTGACGTTAAAATCAGCAGAAAAGCCTTACAATTTACTACCAAATGGAGTTATGTCTCAATGTTTATATCTTTGATGTTCTCTTGCATCAATGTTTGCATGCCAAAATGTTAGAAAGTACAAGGATTCTTAAATATTATTATCACCAACATATTGTTACTACCTACATTCTGGGCAAATAAATAAATATTCTATTCTATTTAATAACCAATGACATCTATATTATATATATGACATATTAGATATACAACGTTAATAAAAACGTAAATCTTTTTGAACGTTTTCCACTAATTCCTGTAAAGACAAGATTGTACGGCGCTTATTCAGGGCTGACATGGTCAAATATAATTAACCTAATAGATAATATAGCAGAAAATCCGTCTTTCTTTATCTACTATTTTTGTTTATTATTTACACTCGACGAAAATCAAAATCTATAAAAGATATTTCCGACTAAACTATAAAGACATTTTGGTTCACAAATTGCGTCAGCGGAACCCTAAAATCTTAAATAAATAGCTTGCGGTCGGCTTCGCCGCTGAGGTTTAAATTAGGTTACCGTACGTACGGACGAGCATCGCATCTTTATCTTAATATGTACATACTTTCATAATCTGACCTACAGTATTAATAATTAATATAATACAATATGGCTATATAACAATATGGCTTATGAATGTCCCTCTGCTGGGCACAAGCCTCTTCCCATATTGAGAAGGAACGAGCATTGATCACTACGCTTGCTCATTGCGGGTTGACAATTACAGATTCCGATTTTGGGAATTCAGGTTTTCTCACAACGTTTTCTTTCACCTTTTGACGATGGTGTCATAGACAAATTAACAAAGTACAAACTTTGACAAAGTTCGTTGGTACGTACTTGAGTTCGAACCTGCAACCTTGTGCATACGAATCCGGTCATTGAACCGCTAGGCCACCACGACGAATATATGGTGAAATACAAAAAAATTAATTAAAACAACAACAATGCTTTTGGCTTAAACATGAAACTTCAGAGACTGACAGACTGACCGATTTAGGAAATCGATATCAAGAGACTTTAACTTACTTTATTATTAATTACCTAGATGTAAGACATTTAAAATTAAATTACCAAAGTCAAACATGTTTAAAACTACACTTGTAAAATATTACAGACGTCTTCAGCTGTTTTATTGTGAATTCAAATCAAATAAAGTTAACGTACGCTTATATAAAAAAAACAAGTCATGCATAAGTGCAAAATTATAAAATGGTTGATACATAATCCATAATCATAACCAAATTACTAAAATATTTATATTGTTCGTGGATCACACTACGCTTTCTACGCAAAAGACTAATAAGCTTCACGTACCGCACTTATGTATGCACGAAAACTAAAAGGCCAAATCTAAGCATCCAATAAAATAATAATCACGGCATTGTGGCCTCTATTCCGTGTGTCATAATAAACACAAAAAACATGTACCTTGTACATAAAATTTACTTCAAAAATTCCCCGGTCTTAGTCAATAAAAAATGGCTTATAGACGAACGCTATTAGTTGATTGGTATTTCCAATATGGCTACTGTAAGGTAAGCCCATTGTGGTTTATCACCTATTTTGAGAAAACCAGTTTTTTAGCTTTATTACATTTCGAGAAAGATATTGTAAGCTTACCAGTTCTTGGTAAAAATAGATCTAAATATCTTTCCACAAATAACACTTATACCTTATACAGTGCACATATTTGTTTTTTCACCTTTAGCCCAGCTAACAATAGCTAAGCATATCCAGTAATGGTTTTAGCTTCAAAACTCAGTAATTTTTTTAGCTAGTTGCCGTGTCTTACTGGAAGTGGGCTTTGAGATGGTAGCCTCCTTTACTTCAACGATGAGGATTAGCCTCCTAGCTGCCATATTTAATTGTATCTTGCAAGACCACTCACATTTTGGGATAGGTATAAAAGAAGTCTTACAGTTCCATTCTGTATATACAGAAAAACAACACAAAGCATAATACAGTTACTAAGTGTGTGTCGAACACTTGTAAGCAAAGAAAATACCGTTAATCATGTCGTAAACCTTTACATGTCTAACAGCTTTGAGGATTTGCCGGTAACTCTTGATTGGATTCAAAGGTAAGACAAGTTGTCAGGCTTCCACCTGTCTGTTATAATTTTCTTGATAGCTTCTACTGTAAAGAACCGCGAATCAGCAATTGTTGACGGTTCGAATCCCTTAATCATGAAGAATCAATCAACCCATTGCACTACCGTCGTAACACATGCATTTAGTACGAGAGGTTAACAAGAATACTAGTAATGTGCGACTCATATTGTTAGTAAGCTGTCAGAAAATAAACCGCTAAGTCTTATCTTCAGATAACTTTTATTCGAGGAATCAAATGGATGTTTGTCAGTTTTGTACAAAACAACTGTCAAAATTTCAAAATGATTCCTCGAATAATGGAAAATTGATCCAAAATCTAGCTATTCTGAACGCTTAAATACAGATTCCGGAATTTGCTCTCAATAATCATGTTAGTTCCTTGAAACTAAAACCTTACATATATTTTAGAGGTAGTTTCCCCACTGGACAGCGACGTACGGTTATTGTGTTAGGTGGGTATAATGTAACCTCTGCACTGGTCAGATCAAACGGTTCGCTTTCACTATCCTCATGCACAGCTATAGAATGGAATTTCATGCAGACAGTTGTTTTGATCCCATTATTTTAGTTAATGGTTCAATAAGGCGAGGTCAATAGTAGCAAGTTATACAACGAGATACAACTATCTAAATTTCATATTATTAATGTGTATGTTTACACGTAGCTTCTACTGTGGACTGCATATAAAAACTGGCCAAGTGCGAGTTGAACTCACTCACCGCAAAGACTAGGTATATTATTGATGACGAGCTGACCATGCAAAAGTTGTTCTGACATTTTTAAAAAATCTGGAGAGGGCCACCTCTATCACTTAGAGGTGTGAAAAATAGATGTTGGCCGATTCTAAGACCTACCCGATATGCACACAAAATGTCATAAAATCGGTCCAGTCATTTCGGAGGAGTTCAGAGAATTTTATGTATTAGATTTAATTACAATGTATAGTTTTCAGATGTTTTTCCTGTACATTTGTTATAAGACGAAACTACTTGCCAAATGTGCATAGTTCTAGGTCAACGGAAAGTAACCTACTAACTTTGATTCCCTTGTCAGTGTCAAAATACGTTGGTTGCGGTATAAACGGCCGTGTTTTCACGTTAACTTAAAAGTTTGATTGCATAACTTAACTAACTTAAAAAAACCTTAACTTCAAGGGACTGAAGAATAAAATATACCATTATATTCAATTCTACAGTCCCAGTTTAATTTTAGCTCGATAGAACCACGCGTAAGGCAAGCGTTTGACGTGGTGTTGTTCATGTTATGAGGAGGTATAAAAGTCACATAATTAATAATAATAATAATATCTTTATTGTTTCATAAGAACATTACATTAAATAGATAGATCCCTGGTCTCCACACTAGGATTCCCTGTGTCGCGGAGGCCAGTCTCTTTCATCGTAGTACAGAGTAAATTACAATAAAGAGTAAATAATTAATATAGCAATGAAAAGAAACTAAGCAATTTCTTTTCTTTTCTTTTTTTAACAAAATTTATAATGTAAAGAGAAATACATGACGTCTTGTTGAGTGTAATGTCTATGCTGTTCATGTGTGTGCGTGCGTGCCCGTGTGCGAGTGTGTGTGAGCTGTGTGTGTGTGCTGTGTGTGTGTGTGTGTGTGTGTTGTGTGTGTGTGTGTGTGTGTGTGTGCGTGCGTGAGTGGGTGCGTGTGTGCGCAGTTTGAAAATATAAATATAAATAATATGACGTTTTTATTTTGTTATTAGTTTCTTTTTTTTTTTTTTTTATTACAGGTTTATAAACTGTACAATTTTTTCAGTCTTGTCGTAATCTAAACTTTTAAAGTAACTTAGTTTAAAAAATAAACAAGTTAGTATGATAGTGGATGGGTATACAAGTAGGCCGAAAAAGAGATGGATGGATTGTGTGGGAGCTGATATTAGAAAGAAAGGAGTGGATGCCGCGATGACGAGTAATAGATATGAGTTGAAGAAAATAAGCGTTGTGTCGACCCCATATGAATGGGATTAGGACGGGAGGGATGGAGGAGGGATATGATGATGACGATGAACTCTACGTATTCTCGAGATAAAAGGTCATGACAGATAGACGGACGAACGGACGGACCTTTAATCCTCTAAGGGTACCGCTTTTCTTTTTGAGGTAGTACGGAACCTAAAACGTAACGTAAATAAAAGGTAAAATCTATGCTAAAATACATACATCTACGGTACACTAATTATTATAATTAAAACTTATAGTAGGTACCTATACATAAATTAAATAGATACTTACAGAAAAAAAAACGCGCATATTAATTTGGCCTTAGTTGTCTAAACAGACAAGCCATTTGAACAACTATGAAATTTAAATTTAACGCACCCATAGTGCTTTCTGCTTGCACGTATAATATTTGTCAGTTTAGCAGCTAGGCAAAATGAACCTTATTACGGTGAAATAAATGATATAATGCGCATTTTTCAACGATGTTGCATTTTCTTCGTTACTGTCACGCCATGATTTTGCAAATCCGAAAAGATTTATGTTTTTTTTAACTGTTTTCAAGGGTAATTTTGCAAGTAGGACTTTGAATGTAATATATTGTAATGCTATCATTTTAAATATATTATTTATAGGTAAGAAATATAAACGTAAAAGCCCTCTCATTCTCTCGTTAGCTTTTATTTAAGACTAGCTGTGCCTCACTGTGTTGCCCGCATTCTATCAGTTAACTTAATGTTTTCGGAAAAAAGTTGACTATATGTTATCCAGGGTGTCAGCTACCTCTATATAAATTTTATCAAAGCAGGTAACAAAAAAAAAAGAAATAAAAAAGAAAGAAAAAAAAGGAAAAAAAAGACGTTTGAGCGTGAAGATTTTAGAAACATACACTCTCAAACATAACACCTTTATAATATTCGTGTGATTGAAAGTCATTGATATCGTATTTTTTTACAAGAAGTTTACAAAACTTACTCTTTGGTTCCTATTTTTAAGGAGGCGACGTCAAAATCAAACAAACAAATCTTGTTACCAAGAACGCTTCAATATATCGACTGCAAGTTCGTTGACAGCAGACCTAGATCGCCTTATCACAAAGAGCTATACACGTAAGTACATTAAGTATCTAACCCAATTTGTATGATGAAGTCGCTGGACATCGCATGGTCACGAACTAGGTACGGACGGGCCACCAGGGTATTATTTCCTTACGTAGTGTCACTGGTCTCATTGATCTCAGTTGTCCTAAATTGTTTCTATTGGTTTATTTTTTATCGCTACATGAAGACAGGTAGCTGTTGTTCCGTTTTTATCTGTTTGTTATTTTTTACATGCTAGAAGCTTTTTACAATCTAGCGGATCGCGTTTGAGGAAAATGTTAACAATACTCGCTGTTGTATTTTGAGGCGCAAGATGGCGCTTGCCAAAAGTAATGTGTATTATAAGAGTTTTTATAATATCTGAATTCTACTCAAAAGATATTTATTACCGTTTTAATAAGCATACTGTATGACAGTATGAACTAACTGGTAGGTTCAACCAATCCAGATTGCTTTTTCATTATTATAATACCTTTACATATTTCCTTTTAATAAGTGATGTATTTCAGAATTTTTTTTTATTAGATAAATTAATCCCCGAATACTGGTATGCAAATTAACTTTAAGAAGGTCTTAAATGTCTATCTGTCGCTATTTCACACCTTAAAGTGACTGAGACAGCATGACACATACAGCTTCAAGCTGATTGAGGTTTCAGTATTCCGACATAAATATTATAACAAAGCAGCGTCTTAAATTCTCAAATCATACAAATGACAAATTTAATAGAAATATCTATTTCAAGTTTTTGAATAGGTAAACAACTTGTAAAAGAAGAGTATTTTTTTAAGATAAAAGAAGAAAATAATAAAACAAACTATTTGATCCCAGTTAGCTTTTGCAATAAAACATAAATGCTCAACAAGATATTTAAGTGGTAAGATAAAATCGCGTTGTACATTTTACATGACAATAAAACAGCCTTATTTTTGTTTTTTTTTTGTGAAGATTACGGGTTTAGTCTGATTTAATAAAAAAAAAGCTAAGTTTTTAACATGCTGTCTGATTTTATTTTCTTACATCCAAAACTAGTGACCCACATTTTTTATTATTCAAACTGCTTAAACATTTTTTATATTCTTATTTATACAGAGATACTTTATAAAATTAAGTTATGGTTACTTTATCGTTGTAGATGTTCGAATATCAAATTTTAATGTATGTACAGACATATTACTTGCAAATATTTTTGATCTGTTACTTCTTGTTTTTGGTATAATGGGAACTGAAGAGTAAATTATTATTTATCGCTCTTTATTCTCTCAGTAAATCAGTTCTGTGGGTTGGTGATAGAAAAAGATGACCGGAAAATTATAACGTCTGCCTTTATACATACGTAAATGTAAATAAAATGGGCAGTCGGGGTCTCGCCAGCTCACCAGATTATTAAGTAAGTATGTTATTATTATACTGCCTGAAGATTTCCCTACTTCAATGAAAATCAAAACTTTTTACATCTATACAGATACTTAATAAATAATAAAGCGGAATGGGTTTATATTTCGTTTAAACTTTCTTACATTATACTACATTTTCGCATTGAAAAACTTTTGTGCACTTAAATAATTGCTTGATTTAGGATAAAAGTCTAAGCCTATTTATGCTTAAAACATGAATAAGCATAAAAATTAAACTTGTGGACGAAGTCGCGGTGGACAGCTAGTAAAATATAGAAGGTCAAATATTTTTTTATCTGCGTAAAAAGGGGAGGCGTTCAAGCAAGATTGTGTCCGTTAAAAAGTTTGTATAAGCGAGGAACTGAAAATTTGCACGAAGTTTGTTGGCCGGGGAAGCGGTGTCATGCTGTTGATAGATTTTACAGGGAAAAGAGAAAACTTATATAAATTTTGTAGAAATATTGCGTTTTATACCCGAATATTTTGTAGTCTTTTTATACGTGTTCTAATGATGTGTGATAAGGTTTGGAGTTACAAACTTTATTAGCTAACTTTATTAGGTACGAGGTAACTTGGCAGCCATAAAATTGTAAGTCACAAAAGGTTATAAGGTCATGCATTGCATGAAAAACATTAAGCTGCGGTCTTCGATATAAAAGATGGAGTCGCATGCCTGAATAGAAAGCCAAATATAACAAAACTTTTACTTTTATTAGGGTTAGCTTATAGTTTATTTGTTCTTAGAAATGAAAAAGAAATTAAGTTCAGTATTTTTATTCTATTTTATTGAAACTGACATTATTTATTGCTGATTGCCAAATTAATTTAATAAAGTATCGTAAATTACACTTTAAGAAAATAACAAATAAAAATAAATTATTCATGAAGGATATATGTAACTCAATTAAGTTTTTGGATAAAATAAATAATAACCTCATTCGTATTACATGTAGAGTTAGGATTTAAGTAAGGTTAGTTATAAAGTAATATATTATGTTAATATATATATGATATACCAGAAAAAAAATACCCGGAAATCAAACACAAAAAAGAAAGAAAATGCTTTTGTATTTAGTTTTTATTTACACTAAAAGATATAATTGCCTTGAATGCCTCTAGTTACAGTAACACTGTAGTTTTTTGTGGGCACACAAAGGAGAACCAGTCTAGCCGCTCACCGGGTGTCTGGCCCACCGCCGAGCGTTGCATCGCTCGAAATTCGTCTGGTGTCACTTACGTAACGCCAGCGGCGCGGCCGATTGATCAACCCTAAATTAGTGGATACGGGGAGCGAGCGGCGCGCGGAGGGCTACGGCAAACTAGGTTGGCCGCGGAAGCACACTAACCCCTAGAAAACTAGGGGTGCGAAACTCCTCCCCCTTTTCTGGTCACGGGAGCACAGCGATTGGTCCGTCCGCATCAACCGCTCGCCCCTCACCCAGATTACAATCGGTGGGGTGCGCTCATAGAAATAGTGCTATGTGCTCATCTATGTACACATAATACTGCATGAGTACATAATATATGGGGAGACCCCAATTCGTGACATTGAAACAATTGCGCACTATAACCCCCATCGCCATTTTACTAAAGTACCTACATATGACCTAACACTAGACAAAAGTTAGGTGCAGGCACTCAATATTATTACCTAAATATAATTATTTGCTCTATCCTTTAATTATCTACTACCGGAATATTTTCGTTAAGCCAAAACGAACTTTTCAGTCCCGATCTGCTCTGGTTTTTTTTTTATTATATTAATTTAACTGGGCACTTACAAGAGTAGCTGTGTCCATTAGATGAACTTTTCAAAATAGGGCGCACATTGACCTAGTAACTTATATTATTGTCACTGGAAGCCAAGTCAAATTACCTACGTCGAATAAATCCTTGTTTTTTTTCAATAGTAAATTAGTTATTGATATTTTTTTCAGATACATTTTAACTCGCACGAAATGGTAGCAAGATTTATTCAATTTATTTATCAAAAAATCAATAACATAAAATATTCATTATTTGATTACAATTATTGAGGTTTACTAATTAACTTATTTGTCAGTTTTATAAAAAAACATATTATTTCTGAATTAAATGATTTTTTGTGACAACAACTCCCATTATATTACTGGATCTTAGAATAAATAAAACAAAACAATGTACATCCCAAAGTTCCTAGCTATCTACCTCTTAGATAGCTTATCTGTCAATTTTTATTTGCATAAAGTTTTCATGGCTCCAAAACCGGGGTTATCCCACATTACAATGTGAAAGTTGCAGTGTCCTGGCATCAAATAGAGCAGTAGGGCAATACAACGTTCACAACTATAATTTGTTGGCGGCGTTATTAAACAGGAAGTTAGAGTCTGGCGAAGTTTAACTGCCAAAGATGTAGGAAACGTTTGAGCTGACTTTAAATAAATGAGTGGATGGTTTAGAATTTTTAAGTACATATTTGTTTTTTACCCCGATTGCTCTCGGTGCAAATGGCGAAAGATTATGACCCTTGGCCCTTGGATATGATTAAGGGAGGTTACGATCTTGGTTTCACAGTAAAATTATAAATATATATTATAAAATTACATCTTAATCATAGTGGAGTGTAGGAGACCTTTGCCTAGAAGAGGCAGCACAGGCTAGTAAAAAAAAACATAGTAGGTACAAGTTATATAATAGCTTGTGCAAAATGATAAAAAAATGGTAAATACTAAGATAAAACATTCATTCCACAAAAAAGACACAAAATGAAATGAATAAAAAAAAATTGGCAAATAAAAATTATTAAGAGCCATTTCACGTTTTCGCGCGAATATCTAAGATTTTAGTCGCCTAATTTACCATCTTAGTTAATACTCTGGCATTGGTGAATACATGTAAAAAATAGACCAATCTTTCGTATTGATACTTCATGTAAAACATTTACAGAAACTTATTTCTTTACTTTGTAGTGATTAATCTCCCACAACTAGTTTACTGAAGAATCATCGCAGAGTCAACTTCAGACTCCTATATCTATCATTAACAGTTATAATTTTGACGAAAAAAAATACACAATGCATCAGGCATATAGTTTTGTCGACACATAATGTACTAGAATATCGATTATTATAAACATTAATTAGTAAAAAAATAAAGTCTTGGGTCAATTTTTACGATTTATTCGCAATTATATCGCAATTTTTTGGGTTTACTAAGGCGTAATTACATAAAAAAAAATGTCAAAATAAACTATGTTCTTTAACAAATCGAATTCTAAAGTTTGATTAAAATCCCTTCATTTAATTAGACATAATATCGATATTAAAATCACTCTAAATTAGAATAAAGTACGATGCATAAGCCGGTACTGTTTAGTCCGGTGCGAGCGCCCATCGAGGAAGGACCTATGCTACTTTTTCCCGCGTCTCAATCTGCGCGTGCTCATGTCGTGAACGCATTATTATACTACGACTACAACATTTTGATTTTTTTCGGTTTTTTTTTTACAAGAGGAAAGAGTTTATTTTATTATAAAGTGTTATTTTAGTAGATTAAAGATTAATTATATATTATTGTTTAATATTGTTTAGCAATGGGGCGTAACGACGCAACCGTTACGCCCCATTTTGTACCATCGTATCAAAAAAAGGAAAAATAAAAATTATGCAGCCATATTATTATAACTTATGTGATAGTCTATATTATTATTTGTTTTCCTGATAATTTTTATTACATACTTTACATAACATATACTTGTGTTTTTTTTATTATCTAGAAACCTTTATTAGACTGAATTTAATTTTGACAAGTCAGGATAGTTTACATATAACTAATTTAGACGTGAAACAGATAAATAAAATAACTTTTTCATAAATCTCTAAATTCCGCATTATGATTACAACGGCTCAAGATTATTTAGTCCGTCTCGACACTCGCGTTATGTCACTGCTTGTATTGTGTATGTGTGATAAGCTTTGCACACATACACAGTGCTGCCGTCTTTTACCTAAACTCGAGCGCTTTAATTTTGTGAAATGGCTCTTAAATAAATAAATAAAAAATGACACAAATAAATTACTTGATACTATAAATTTTGAGATTTTAAAAAACCTTTATGTTTCTGGTCTAGATAATAAAATCAACCGTTAAACCATCACTGCGCTGTTTGTTAATTGTTGAAATAAAACACCATAAAAAAGTTATAATCACCACGCACTCGCACAGTAAATTGGTGATTTGTAAGTGCTTCTACTAATGTAATTTTGTGATTAATTGTGCTGCTTTTTGTAATTAAAAAGCAACACTATTAATCGTCACGTAACGTATTTTATAAACGAGTGGTATAATAATTTTCTTCTTTCACTCTCGGGAATAGCTTTTTCTTTTTTTCCCAATTTGCTTTCTTCCCTTTCACTTGTTTTTTAACATGCCTGTCATATTACTTAACACAAGAAACACTTAAAAAATTGCTACTTAAGCTGTAACATTTTCCTTTTCATCATCGTGTTAATTTAATTTTAATTTTATCGCTTTAGGCGTGAATGCCTCGTAAAAGGCTAAAATCTACAATCAATTTAAAAGTACAGATACGCACGTGCTAACTCATTGATCCCAAATTCGGCTGCTCAACATGGGGTCGTGGGTTCAATTTCTAAGTAGACAGCTGGTCTTAGTAGTGCTACTTATATTTTCGAAAGAGAATTAGTTACTGGATGTGAAAGTCTGAGTTTTCTCAAGGTTTGTCATTATGTTAATTTATTTGTAGTTGCCAAAAAAAAACAATGTTATTCAACGTTATTTAAATTTATGAGCTGAGGCTGACTGCAATTTTTTTGAGGCAGAAGCATTTTTATTTACACAGCTATTTGATTTCTTTTGGCTGTCGCCTTAAACTTAGCTCTACGGAATCCAAATTTCTGTGCTCTCAGGTGTCATGATTATTTTAATTCAAAGTGTTAGGGACGTCTCCTATAAAAATAGTTGCTGTTATTTGATAGATTAGTATCATTCATTTTTAAAACAGCTATCCCCAGTTTCAGAAATGCTGACTAATTTAATGTTGTCAACAACTGGACAGTCTGGAAGAACAAAACACTAACGGCTAATCACAGCCTATGAAGGGGTTTGACAGGTGGTTAAATTTTGTTTAATATTAGTTCTAAAACGCCAAAATACATGTTAATTCTTTAGAGTACGAGTATAACGTTAATGATTTTATAGGTCGATTCAAACTTAAAGGCGGCTGTGAAGTTGTTTACACACTGCGCGGCAGCTCGCCCCGCAACTTCGCTGCATGAATTTGTCACTGCGCAGCGACTCGCCTCATGTTTACAGCCGCCATTAAGTGTGAATCGTACTATACAATGACATTTATTTTACATTCATTTCCAATGACAATTCCAATAAAATGCTTTTTCGAATAACGAATATAATTATAAGCTAAGGTACAGCTAATTTAATTTAAGAAGTAAGGATTTATTGGTTTGAAAAAAGAAAAAAAAATGTACTTACCTTATAATCTGACTTATGGACTAAATCGATTTATACTTTTTATGCCTAGTCCGCATCTCTCTTGTGTATGTCGAGTCCAAGAGTGTTTTGGGATCTCAGTTGCTTCCAACATTGTCGTACAGCAGCCGCGAGCGAGCCAACTTCGCCTGAATGAAACTCGCGTCGAAAGACTTTCGTTTTCCATACGAGCGGCTCACATGTTCGCAGCTTTGCATTTTGTTTCCCGCTTTTTCACTTGTGACGTCATACGATTCATGAGCGCGCTGTTAAAACAATATCTTGGATGCTGCGTGAAGCTGGGACCGAGTTCAATAATATCGATGTCCACACAAAATAATTTTAAATTGTACGTTTCAAATCGTCAGTACGGTACGTCGTAGGTACTCAATATTTTTTTAAATATTTTTATACTATTTAACGGAAAAAATATAATGCATATTCTACCAATATAGTACCCACAATGATTAAGGAACAATAAAATGAACAGTTTAAGATCCTTGGACCATCACCTTCCTTTTAAAATAATACAAAAATATTATCTTCACGTTGTGTATACACATTACGATTACGTGTAATAAGGTAGGATTCCAGTCTTAGGTCATTGCAGATAACTTAATTTGCACCTTACCCTACCGCACGCATCAACAGATAGCACCCCAACAAGGACAAGGTAAGTCGTAACCGCTGATACGACATGCGTTAGTCACGCATCCATTGATATTAAATATTGACGTGACATTTATTTAAATAATATTTCATTTCGACTACTGGTCTAGAAGCTTTGTTTTTACTTTGTTTATCTTAAGATAAATTTTGATAGTATCAGCTAGTTACTCTGTACTGAATAGTCTGTTTGTTCTTAATGTCTCCATCATCGTGAATCAGAACTCTATACATATAAAGCAAACGCAACTACCTAAATACTCAACCATAGTAATTATATTATTTTGTAAGACTCTACAATTATTTTTATAGTGTCTAAAGGCGACAACGAATAGAATGTTGTGGTGGCCTAACGGTTCAATGACCGGATTCGCATGCACATGGTTGCAGGTTCGAACCCAGGCAAGTACCAATGCGACTTTTTCAAAGTTATATGTACTTTCTTAATCATTCTAAGACATCATTGACAAACGGTGAAGGAAAACATCGTGAGGAAACCTGGATTCCAAAATATTGGAATCTGAAATCGCCAACCCGCAATGAGCAAGCGTGGTGATCAAAGCTCATCCCTTCTCTATATGGGAAGAGGCCTGTGCCCAGCAGTGGGACGTTTATAGGCCGGTATTATAAGGCGACAACATGTACTTGATCTTCGCTTGTTTTAAAAAAAGGTAAAACAAGCGATTCGAAATTCAAATTGTACACGTTGTAACATTATTCGCAACTGGCGAGCATGTTGAAAGATGCATAAATATGAAGGGATGGGAGACAATAGGATGCCTCTGCACCTAAAGATGTTGGAACAAACTAGTAATCATTTACATTTAACAAATACCTATAACGTGATATTATAATAACGGCTTATGTATTTAATACTGCTGGGCACATACCTCAATAAAGAAAAAGAACCTCCACAGACATTTTTTGGAACGAAGTTCCTTATCGCGCGTTGTGAAAGGGGGCTAGACGGAAAAAATTCTTACGAAAAGTTGTCACGACACTTTTTGCTATAGTAAGCTAATGTAAGCTGTGCGGCATGCGCATGTTTCTCTGTCTGTCTGTCTGTCTTATTACCTAAAAATTTTAATATTATCTATAACTTAAAAAAAATAAAATTTTATTACAATTCCTTCACTAATTAATCGAGAGGAACTTCGTTCCATCCGGGTGTCCCTTGACACCTTCAAGTTTTTTTTTACTTTTCTTTCCACAACCAAAGTCACGGGAACTGTTCGTGTTTATTCAGTAACATTACAAAGGACCATAGTTTAAATTACCAGGATAAGTTGATTAACAGCAGCAAACTAAAACAGTTTGAAAACCGCACGGATCTAGACAAGATCTTCAAAGTTAGATAGCGTAATATTATTATGTCGTCTGAGCGGACTGTCTGCGAAGTTGCATATCAGTAAACAATTGAAACTAGGTCAAAATGTAGCCTCAAATTATTTTCTTAGAATAATTTGAACAGTATATTGAACGAACAATGGCATTCAATTGTTTTGTTTCAATAATAAATGTATTAGAAAGACGTTAATGTTATTGACCACGTTTAAAATTATCTTTCATTTTTGGGTCTCTATTAATTAATTTAAGATGAAATCTTACATTAACTAATTGGAGATCTTAGAATAAAGCTTTTTATGATAAAATTGTGTGTAACATAAGCAACTACTTAATTATCAAGAGTACGACGAGCTGAAAGTAAAATTCTTTTCGTTTTGGGCGATTGCGTTTTCAAGAAGGTTCTTTTACTATAGAATAAGTTTTTTTTTATTTAGATGCTCTCCTTCTTCATCTTGGTCTAGTGATAGTCAATAATTTATTTTAGCTTTAAAGGAACATGTTGATTTTCGTAAACATAATATTCTTTGTCACGATAAATAAATAAGTGTTATTTTACTAAAAGCGTTAGGTTAAATCGTGTCTGTGTTAGCCCGTAAGGACAATTGTAAACTGTCGGTTAATTAATAAATAAATGAAGTAGTGTTAAAGAAAGGAGTATTGAAAGGAAAGAACCTATCTTTCCCTTTAGTAAAGCTTAAAACTCCATGCCACAACTAATATAAAAATAAATAAATTTGAAAGAACGAGCAGGATTTGCGACTAATACAAAAACAGTTTTCTTTTTAATTAAATCTATAACGTAAGTTCGCCGATCAAAATGCGGGTGGGCGTTCGTCACAAGATCGAATTTATACCTACCGGCCACAGCGAAATTTTCATTCAAGGCCGAAATATTTATCTGTTTTTATAAGTATTCTCTTTGAACAGCTGTTAACAATTTGCGCATGATGAAAAGTCTAAATTGTCTGCAACATACTGTTTTTACACCTGGAACCGAAGGCCTACATTATTTAAACAAGCCTGTACATTGTTCTTGTGGATGTATTTCATTATTCTTTAGATAATTCGCGAACGCAGGTGTCACGATGTTCTTATCGTGCTTTGTGGCTATTTTAGTGACTGACAACCCGAGCCAGATAACACATCACTTACCTATAGATACTTGCCGAAATACACGTGTTGAGTGCATACAGATAATGCAACGGATCAAGATTAAGATTCCAAAGTACTACGAAGTTCAGTTATTGTAATATATTTTTGTTAAAGCCCTCACATATCATTGCAATAGCTAATTACGCACTTGACTCTTTTTTTATAATCATAATAAAACTCCTTATACGCAACGCAGATAAAAACAAATGCATAAAGACACTAAACGATTTCCGTCTATTTCAACGTTATGGCTGTCGGGATTATGTAATAAGTACATTTTATTTTTACATAAAAGTCTAGTTCCTATGGACTAAGGCTAAGTTATCAAACAAGCTTAGGTAGGTTTTGAGGTAGTTTTTTATTTATGCAAAGGAGTCGATGTCGCTGTTTTATTCTAGAAAATAATTTAGTTATTCACAATAGTTTTTAGCGATAGACAAACAGGTTTCGCATTTGCAAAATATCAGCCGTCTGCCGCATATATTATATAACCTTAGTAGCAACATGTTTTTTGAACACGAAGATCCCTTTAGCGACAACCGTTATGTCGGCGTCTGCGTCGCGTATGAATCAACTTTGCGTTACAATAATTAAGTTACTCCTGCGACTACAAAAAGTCAAGCTTTTCTTAGCGAGCCGAGTCGACCTCAAGGCTTTGTGGCCGGCCAGACAGACCGAAAAACATCTAACAAAAGAAGCCATATGAACACGTCTAGTCGGTTTTAGGAATTCGCGCTAATGCGTCTGGCGACCCACTTGAATACATTTGCGGCCACTCGAACGTTATAAAATTATTTAATAATACCGTCTATTAGATGCGTCTGCGATGTCGCCTCTGCACCGTACTGTTGTTTTCGAAATCTGCGGGATCGATGACTTCGATTGAATTTGAAATAATTTTATTCATTATTTGAAGCAAATACTGTTGGCGTTAAAGAAGCGTCTGTTAATAAGCTTTATTGCACAAAAACTTGAAATTAATTAGTAATGATATTATGCTCAATAAATATAATGAACAACAAATTTCGGTAAAATACATTTACTCGTAATAATTCTTTGGAAATTGTAGATAAAAGAGGCAACGTTGTAGGCATTAATTTATTTTTACTGTAACAACTGTAATCGGATAATGTTTTTGTATTGTCGATGCGTTTCCTTATCTTCACGCTGTTACTGGGAGAAATATATCAAACAACACCAACGGCTTAATGTATGCAATATGCACACATTATCTACGGAATTAAGCGTATTTTAAGGTGACGTATCGGATAAATTACAATTGGCTTCTTCAATATGCACTATGTAACTTACTTGATACATTATTTTTCTGCGTAGCCTTTTCCCAAGTTATTCTGGGGTCGGCTTCCAGTCTTACCGGATTTAACTGGATACCGTATTTTACACAGCAGTTTCACTGATTGCCAGTAGAAAGTGTTGTGAAGGTCAGATATCAAATCAAATCAAAATATTTTTATTTCAAGTAGGCTTTTCCAGGCACTTTCGAAACGTAAAATGACGCTAGTTGCGCGGTTCCAAAATGTCATTCTTATGGAGAAGAACCGGCAAGAAACTCCATAGGTTGCTCTTTTAAAAATGGTAATCGATATACAGAGCTTCAATACATTGAAAAGTATATAAGCAGTCGCCTATCAGATCTCCACAACCCAATTTAACTGGGTACCAGTATCTCATAGTAAGACTGATTGTCAGAGCTAGACTAGCTTGTGGATATATAATCATAAAAGTTACTTGGGATTTTTCAGAGAAAAAGGTAAATGACAACCCTACCGCTATTTAACGTTTAGCGTTGTGAATGAATGAAGTGTTACCATCAATATACTGCTTAGTACAAACATGCGCTTTGTGAGTAAATTGGGGCTGCCAAGTAAAAATTTATACAAGAATAAATATGTAAAATATTAGGTACTGCTGGTATATTAAGGGGTTGTAATATATTATGCTTAGATATAATAAAAATAAAATTGTAATCTTGAATTCTTTTTTTTTTAATTATAATTCTCAACTATATGTTAATAATAATATACGTGTAAGTTGTAAAAATAAGACGAATCTCTAGATAATATTGCGTTTTTTTAAATATTGGAAAAATTTTACACGTAATATATTTTATGATTGAATCGGTCTTGGAAGATGTATTTAATTAGATGAATAACGGCTCACGTACCTTAATTTGGACGACGTAATTTATTTATATAGGAACGTAACGCGGTATTTGAATATTTCATTTTCAATTTTAAGATTTCAACCTATGTTCCTTAGGAAAAGTTGTTGAGTTTTATGCACCTAATTACCTCGTTGAATATACGAACTCCATAAAAATAATCCTGTATTTTAATCGGTACAGTATCTATCTACAGTATCTTCGTGATTCGATAGTCCTGATTTCATTAATAATAAGTAAATAGAAAACAAACGCCAAAAAAAATTGGTCCAAAATGTTGTTCAAAATTATTTTTATTATTATCAACAAATAATCTAACCATCATTATTAATCTACAGTTCTAAGAAAATTTCGTATACACAAATATTTCGGCTTGAATGCAGACAGTTTACAAACTTGCGCTTTTAATTCTTTTTTTACTTAACGGCTGTTGCCTTAGAGACTTCTAAACAAGAGTTCGTTGACCACCAAAGACAGGCTGGCCTTGTACGTCTGCTCTATCTATAAATTCGTCTAGCACTACATTGTATAGACACGGCGTGCGATGCGTGTGTTGCGAATATCAAATATGTATTAAAAACTCATTTTTATATATTAGGCTTTATCGTTTTCCAATCGAAAACATGAATCATTCTGAAGCAATTCAAACCGTAGTGCTAAATCATTAGATTCGTCACGTAGATTTTATGGTCTTTATAAGCAAGTATTTGAGAATTTTCCTCAATGTGTCATTGACTTCTGGTTGTATCTGCATTGGCCCTAATTGGGAAACCGTTTTTAAATATAGAACCGTCGTAGGCAGAATTTTTTGTCATAGCTTTTGTATTTTTTTTTTTTCAATCTTGCAAACAGATAATTTTATCTACCACATTTGTATACCATATTTGACTGTTTCATAAACATAAAACGTTAGCGGTATTTCTAAAAATGGTAAGATTATTTTGTTATTAAAAAAAAATGTTTGATTGGACTTGTGTAAATGATAAATTTGATGATTTTATGTAACAAAAATCTTAACATATGATTTTTTTAAGGTTGCGGCTTCGCACAATACACACGTTTCATTGCTATTGTATGTAAGACATAATTATGCATTAAAATGTAATTATAATGTATACAATATTGTTACAAAAACACGATAAACGATTGATTTATACAAAAAATACACTGAACCATTTTTTACATCATGCGTTATTGTGATATCATGGACCTAATCGCAGCTGAATGCTGGTAAGGCCGGTACACACTGGCTTGCGGAAGACTGTAATTTATATACTTTGTAAATGTGTATTAAGTTAAAAAAAAATATAATTTATGTATCGTATTATTTTTCAGATTCCTTTGCCGTTGCTTTTCTTTGTATCGGTTTGAAAAAAATTGAAAAGATTAACAAACATATCTTAAACCGTTTGACGTGTTTGAATGTAGAGCAATAATTTATTGTTCATAATTAATACACATAATTTAAAAACGTACAACATCTTTCCATAGACCCGATAATCAAAATTGCGTTATGGATGTGCCAAAGTTTAATGCTCCGGACAATATCGATTCGTATTTACAGAAAGTTGATGAACCTTAGCAGCTTGTAATAAGATAGCGCTCGAGAAATCTGAAAAACATTAATCCGTCTTGAAAGCATTCAACAAATATGTTTTCATTAAACCTGTCTGCAGACTACACAAACAAGTATGCGCTCGAAAAAATAAATTCTAAAGAAGAAGAAGCGAGGGTACAAGGAAGTGGACGTACAAAGAGCCGGCAGATCTTTATATTTCTTTCCGTCTGGCAGAGGCTTATGTTGGTACAGGTGTGTAACATTACATTTGGTTTAGACTTCTAGTGACGTGGGACAATACGTCTGAATCATACTGATATGGTAACGAGACATCTCGTGGAGCTTGTTTCAGCAGAAAGTGGCACGTGTGCGCGAAGCATAACCATTTTTAATGTCAGCCGAGGTCACGACGCGACTGGCTTGTAGAAAAACGATGCCTAACACGCTTTTTAAGCGGTAAAAAGTAGACGCTCTGCAAAAAATGATTCCGATGGCGGCGGTCGATGCAGCTAGACGCGACCTACACACACGGACTAATATGAATAACAACTTAGATTGTATTTGCCTAGGTTATACTAGTCACAAAAAGATCATTATGTATACAATAATGACCATGTATTCCATTATGTCGGAGGTTTATTCTAGCAGGTTAACAGATTTTATTGCTGGGATTAATTTTCTAGGTTAGCCTATACGAATACCAGGCAATTACTGATCGTCTAGTCGGGTTACGTCAACGTGAGACCGGATCATGGATGATGGAAGTGTATCATAACCTTAATTGGGATATAAAAAGTCGTGAACTGAGATTAGTGCATCCATTTTTTACGTAACTATGACGCAATCGTTGAAATTTTAATTTGTCTGTATATACTTTATTTAATTATTTGTCAGATTATTCTTCCGATGCATCTTCATTTACCGTATTTTAAAACTGATTATAAATGAAGTGTTTAATATTAGGAAACGAGAATGAATAAATTGACAAAAGAAACGTTTACAACAGCCGTACAATATTCTACTAGGTAATAGTTTCTTTGTGATCTTAAATGTAATTGTAGCGAAAAAAGAATGTAGGAGGCTCACTGATATTATTATTTAAATAAACTTTGCATACGTAGTTCGTACAGCCAGAAAAAAAGACAGACCAACTAGACACAATAAATACCCCGAAATATTATTAAAATTTCATGTTTCGTACGAAAACGGCAATTCGCTATTATAATTTTAATTAAACACTTTACTTTGACGGTGCTGATAAAGGAATACATTGTCTTGTTTTTTTTTCATAGTTTTGTCTAGATGCGGGCGAAGGCGAGCCAACCGTGCCGACAGACACCAGTTAGGTACTTGAAATTCTACATTTTTTGCTATATTATTATATAAATATACCTAGTTAATCATATGCCTTAGCTACAAGTTTGTCAAATAGGTTTTTCGACATTGTTTTTTCAGACATATTTTTTTGAGTCATTAAGTTTTTGAATAACTTATTTGAAATTTTATATAAATTTATATTTGAAACGATTTTTTTATTCTTCAGTGCACTTTGCTCATAACGCATTTAGACTGTAAATAAAGTATATTTTTGCTTAATCAGGTGCAAACTCAAGGAAACTTGTATAACGAAGTTTACAGAATTTATTTTAGGAATTTATCACTAAAGGCTTTTCAGCCTAAATGACAATAATGAAATCGTATAAATTGTGGTCTCACAGCACAATGTCTTATCACGTAAGTACCTTTAATGAAAATTAATTGTACTTTGAACTCTCTCTCGAATTAAATAGGTACATAAAGTCACGCGTCTCCCAGAAGTATGTAATGTAGAGTCGAAGTAATTCACTAGCTATCATCCTGAGTTCCTGACATACCGCTGACGCTTCATAAGATTTCTAAATGCAATATATTTTAGTCTATAATGTGTCGTTGTTCGAATGGTTTTGATATAATGGTTTTGACTGCACGGATAGCCGAGTGGTATAGGTCACCACGCTAATTACAACTGTGCGTGCAGTACTGCGGATTCGATCCCCGCATGGGACAGGCATTTGTGTGATCCACAAATGCTTGTTCCAAGTCTGGGTGTTCTTTGTGCATGTGATTTGAATGTTTGTGAACCCCCGCGACACAAGGATTAAATTCCTTAGGGCATCTTTTCTTTTTTAAAAAGAAAAAAAAAGTATATTACATATGTTTGTATGTGTTTGTTTGAATGACGCAACCCACCCTTAGTTCGCAAGGAAGCTCCCTGTTTGCAATAATGCTGACATTTTAATATGTATAAGGTTACTCCCACACGTGTTTCTAGCCGGCTACTGTCTAACGTCGTTATTATTCCGAGCTTTGTATTTTATTTTATTAAAAATAAAATAAAATAAATATTCATTTACTTACTAAAAATATATATTTTTCTAAAACGTTACTGCAATTATTATTTAACACATGATTCTGAGCAAATTTTTACTTTATTTTATTAACATGAGTCTTTCTGACTTATGACATTTTCCCTTGGACATTAAGCGTATTTTAATTTGTAGATGTTTAACATGAAAATTAACTTCTAGGATCTACTTTCTTATTACGAGATTTTTTTATGAAATGTAATATAAATCAGCCAAAACTCATCCTTAATTCAAATAAATTAAAGTAGAAATTCGGTATCTAAGTACTTAGTACCAATTCTGAAAGCGGGAAAGTAATCAGTATAATCTGATAAAACTAAATAAAATCCCCTTTGCGGCGAGGAACCTTACGTCTGCTTCTTTGAAACGTTTCTCCTGACTCCGCAGAACTGCTGGTCCTATTGAAACGGCCACCGCGTGCCACCCACACCACTATTACGTAACTTGCAACTTGCAATTACTGAGACTGAATAACACTTGTTTTTGCGAATTAATTTACATAATTTAACCGACACGCTTGTACCCAAGGGTAGGCAGAGGTTCTTTATTTTCATCTATAATTATATCTTGGGACAGCTCACACACGGCCATCCCAAACTAGGCAAAGTCTGTACTATGGCAACCAGACAACTGATAAACATACTTATATATTTCTAAATACATACGTGTTATAGACAAATTACACCCAGACACAGGCAAAATGATCATGCTCATCATGGGAATCGTACCCACGACCTCCGGCTTAGCAGTCAGGGTCACTAACCACTAGACCAACAAGCCAATCAAAATAGTACTAGTTCGATTAATTTAGTTTTTTATTAGGTAAGCTGTGATGACTTGACCTAAAATTGGTTGATGTCTAAGATCTTTTCATATTTCCATTTTTTTTATTTGATTTGATCAATTTCTACACCTTGAAACATATATTATTATCTTTTTTTTTTTAAGTTTTTACTTTACTAGTATTCTTGCCAACTGCTCGTGCTAAACTAAGATGCTTGTTTTAAGACTGGGGCCCATCGCTAGTGTTATGAATGGGATTCGAACCCACAACCACATGACAGCAAGTCCAAAGCCCGTCCATTGAGCTAACGCCCCTTAAATTGTATCTACTTACTTGCCGCTTATGACGCTTTAAAGAAAATATTCTGTACATGTGTATCATAGGTACGAGTACATGACATACAATACATGTTGACTGAGCTAATCTTATCTTAATTTTGATTTGATTCGTTAGTTTTCTTACGATGCCCAAATGAAAAATATTCAACTTGCATTGCATTTATAAAAAAAAGTGAAAGCCTGAAATAGATGCACATTCTATTTTACTAACTAAACTTACGTAATAACTGCAAACATGTTTCCGGTGCATACAAAATTTTTCGGATACAATGGCAATGAATGACAATACCTGTGATTGAAAAATACTTTCATAATAGAAAAAACAAGCGACGGAAACGAGCGGAATTGAAAGAAATATACTGGTTGTACAGACTGAAGCTTTCGTCTTGCTACTTTTTTCTTGCATTGGTAAACTTTAACGATTTGGTAGATTGTTTTCTGAGCATGTTCTTCAGAAAATTATTAACTTTAATACTTTCAATAATTATTCTTTTATTACACTTAATAATTCATTAATTTACATTAATGTACACCGACGAGGAGTAAGTTACAAATAAATAAAAAAAAAATAATGAATAATTTAGTGTAATAGCTTATTAAATGATTTTTTATTTCTTGTATACAATATACATAATTTTTATATTATACACACCTAATACTAAACTATATTAATTATACTAGACTAAACTAAAAACTTAAAAGATAAATAAAACTATCTATAAAAAGAAAACTTGCTAACCAATATTAAGTAATAGCTAATTCTGTTTTCCATCTTTCCTATCCATTCAGAGGTGGTCTGGAAGATATTCACCGCTATATATTATTTTCATGCTGTAATTCTCATGATGTACAATAAAGAATGTTCAACTCTTAGTAAATAAATCGCTACTTTTCAAAATTTTATTTTAACTAGAATAAAATCATATTTAAAAAAATAACAGTTTTTTTTTAGTTTGGAACACAGGCATATGTTAATACAAATGAAGGCGCTGTGGGCTTACTTCTTCATATGCCAAAAGCTGAATAAATGACGTATAATAAAAACTTTACTCCAAAGTTAAATTAACTGTAAATGATTAAGTAATATTGCGGTACTCAAAGAACTTAGATCTGAACAATGTTACAACAAAAAGTACTGACTATAATTATATTACAAAAAAAAAATATACTTCTTACAACTCGTTCACCTCGTTAACGGAGCTTCAGTAATATTTATGCATCACGTTTCTGTATAATGCATATCTATAAGTTTTTAAAATATAGTTGGGTTTGTTACAACACAACTCGAAAACGGGTGGACCGATATTCATTATCCTTGATTTGTTGGAATCGTCTACGTCCCGAATAGAAAATAAATGGGCAAATAAAAACTGGTAGTTCTAGAGATTAGCGCATTACATCAAACAAAACAAGTCTTCCGCATTATTATATTAGTAATGCTGTTTCCACAGAATCACTTCTGACCCGATAGCCTTTCATTTATTTTTAATTTTATGATCCTTATTTGGTAGGTATATTGGCTTTAGTATAATTTTGAATATTATAATATAATAATATTTAAACATCTAAAAAATCACAGATTCCGTTATGATAAACTGTCTAGGAAGTATTAAACGTCTGGCGATTGGCGTTTGTCTGGTTTCACGCATTACATTAATGTACACTTGTTTACCAAATGCTAAAACTGCAGTGTTTTCTTAAAAGTACAGAATTTGACTTCATAAAATACTACTGACCTACATTGCAAAATTTGGGTACCTAATAGTGTTATTTGAATTAGGTGCACACAAAACCAATCAATAAAAAAATACCTAATGGGAACTTTATTAAATCTTAAAATATAATGTTATGTAATAAAAAGGAAAAATTTGTATGTTTGGTTGAATACGCTAAGCTGAGGAACTACTGGTCCGACTTGAGAGTCAGATAGCCCATTTATCGAGAAGGGCTACTTTTAGCCGCGATAACGACTCCCGCGCCGAGCCACGGGCAAAAGGTATTTTCTATTAAAATTAAAACCTTAGAGGCTTTCGATTTTGAAAATAGGTTGAATAATTTGTTTTGCAAATTAAATTAATTACTTTATTGCAAGATTATGCATTTATCTTACGTCATATCCTTTAATCCTGTTAAAGTAAAATAACGGTTTTGGGATGGATATGTTGGTACTCAGTGAATACTTTCGGGTCGCTAGTTATAAAGAGAACCACCCAGTTGTTCTCAAAGGTGCCGTAAACGTAGTAATTCAAGAATGCAGCTGAGCAGTCTCCACCTGGGAACTAATAATATACAGAGATCGACAACCTGTGAGCCACGCTGTGACAAGTAATTAAAACCAGGGATTATCAACAGTTATTTACAATTATTTAGGCCCACATAAGATTTATTATATACCTAATCAGGTGCATGTGCAAACACAGGTGCATGAAATACAAAAAAAAAAACGGTATCTATTTCGTTACAGTCTAGTTTATTACTGTTAATTCTATAATAGCATTAATAGTAAATGTTTTAATTGCTTTACATATATTTCCTCCGAGCACTTTGCCTTTAAGATTATGTCTAAATCCAGCTTCATAAAATTAACACAAAGATATACTAATGGGCAATAATTATGATTTGTTTTTTTTTCTGAGTCCGGCCATGAATATGTTTAAGATTTCCATGTTAGCAAAAAGGCAGAATTATTATGAAAAAAAGATTATAAATCTCACATAAAAAAAAAGTATTCAGACAGGCTTTGTAGCTGTCTGACGCACTAAGTCAGACTCACAGACGAACTAGACACAAATACAAGGTCAACAGGTTTTGTTGATAGACCTCTAAAAATTAAAACATAATTATATAGAATTATTCACCGCATCGAGTTGTAGCGCAACTTGGGAGAGGCCTATGTCTGCAGTGGACCGCAATACTAATCTATAAACTATATATTTTGCAAATAGGCTGACTTGATTGATTGATTCAGAAACAGAATTAACCTTCCAATCACAAATTGAAATATTTTTTTATAGTAACAGAACTATGAAATCCTATATTTTGGATTTTAATAAAAATATTTTTTATCAAATTAGGAACAGTTTTCTTAGTTGCTTGTTATAATGTTTAATTACACCAAAAGGTAACGACTAAATAAAAACAATAGCTGTCAACATTTTCAAGATTTTTTCATCTTAACTGAAATAAAGGTTGACAAGAAAATAATGATTACTTGCATTTTATTACAAGAAACAGAGTGAACATTCTTGTTAGAAATCTACCTTTAAAAATTGCAGTCCTGCCTTTGTATTTTAGACATTACTATTATTAACGACGTCATAGGTTTTAGCTGAAATGTGATCTAAGTTAGGCATCCCATGAGATAGACTCTGTTATTCATTGTGCTGGTGGCATCGACTTGAAGGAAGGTGTAAGGTTTAAATATTTATAGACCACACATCTCCTAGTCATATCGTCTAACAAGTCACGAAACGCTAAGTTTAAATTATTTTAATGTCAACGACAGTGCAGGGTTAGAAAAAAAAATCGATTAAAATATTAGTTTACCGATCGCGGCCCCAGGTTGGCCGCTGTAAAAATAACCTGGCCAAATGGGGTTTTCTTCATCCAACTCAATCTCAGTGTCAGTGTGGAGCACCTGTACAGGACATGCGAAACCCCCTTAATTGTGCTTCGTGCACAACCTGTACTTACCAAAACCTAAACGAGGCCAATGATAGAGCTGTACAGATTACTCAATACTGGTTGGATAGAATGTAAATCGAGTCCATGGACACGAAAGGGGAAGAATAAGAATTATAATAGAGTAGTATTTGACTTCTGCGTTTAAAAGATTCTAGTGAATCCGGCGCACCCTCAGTAGACGACCTCCCAACCTCCCATTGATGTGCCGATTTCTAAAAAAAAGCCAGGCATGATTTTTTCAACTGCCCAAAACTCAGTGATTGTCCTAGATAACAAGGTTTGATTATACTACAAACTTTATATCAAACTTACAAACATTTGATATACAAATTCGTTAATAAAACAACTGGGATATGATATTATGCTTTTTATATTTTTAATTAATAATTTAATTTATTAATCAATCATCTATCAAACTTTTCTAGTTCTAATAGAACATTTTAACGTGTACTACAAAACGTAAATTTGCACAAACACCTTTACCTATAAAACGAAACACAACACCTTACAACTGTTGTAATATTCTTAGAAATCGAAATGTGCTTGCCTTAAATTTATTTCTAACTATGTTAAATTTTAACGTCAATTGGAATGATGCAAAATAATCATACCTAATGTACTATTTACGCGGTCTGACTGCGATTTCTAGGAAAGGATAGAGCAGATGCAATAAGTATTTTTTTTTCTATTATAATCATAATTATTTTCTTTAGGTCAATACAACCAAGTCGGAATATACGTGGTGATGTGTAATACCTTGATATTACGATATCGACAAGTAACTTAATGAAGTTACATACTTGTATATTTTTAAATAGATCGATATAATAATAATATCTAGAAATAGGGATTCATTTTTATATACAGCGTGTAACAAAAACCCTGTCCGATCCCTAAGAGTATTCGGTATCGTACTGCAAACACACATACGTTGCTATTAAATGGATTGTAGATTATTATTTTTCCCCAGTGGAAATAATTAAATAATCATAAAAACTGATCCAAGGCAACAGCAACACTGACCGCTCCTCAAAGTTCACGTACTCACTACCTACAGTTTTGTGTCAAAGAAGCCGCCTATGCGAGACGGTTCATGATCTGTAACCACGAATACTTTATTGGATCGGACAGGGGTTTTGTTACATGTTGTATAGACGGTGCTGTCGTCTGATATTTATCAGTCTACAATATCTGAAAGTCTATAGTCTACTCTAAAATTGGTTATTAATAGGTAGACTTGTTACTTATTACATACAGTAGAGATTACTGCATTTGAGGAAATTAAATTCGCACACATCATTAACAAATTCCTTATGCCTAATTCTCATTTAATCTTTGTTGGCCAATTCCAGTCTCACCAGTACAGCAGGAAAATAATTGCCTTCAGTAACTAGTGTTCGTGTAAAACGAACAATTATCATATATTAGCTTTAAAAACTACCTACTTATTTCGTTAATAGAAATGACTTCGGCTTTTGTTTAACAAGAAAACAAATTTCATTACAAGACCGTTTGTAAATTGTAATTTATCGCCCTTTACTATTTTTTATTTTTTTTATTTCATTATTTCATTTAAAACATAAATTAATTTACTAATGTATTATACTGACAAAGCTATAGACTTCACAAGTAGGCATTAGTATAGTGATGTTTATAATAATTTAATAATATCTTGGGACACACACAGCCAACTGATCCCAAACTAGGCAGACCCTGTACTACGGCACCCAGACAATGGATAAACATACTTATATATTTCTAAATGCAGACATATAGATAAATAACACCTAGACACAAAACAAATGATCGTGCTCATCACACAAACATTTGTCCTGGGTGGGAATCGAATTCACGACTTCCGGCTTAGCAGTTAGGGTCACTAACCACTAGACCAACAGGCCAATCTGTTTGCAGCGGATGAACCTGCGTCAGGCCCAGTAACTAAGTTCAACTTGTCATGTATCATGATAGACTATTTGGGAGAGCCTCTAATACTAAAAACGCTTGCCTTTTTTACCCGACTCTAAGGAAGGTTTTCGCTCGTATCATGTACATATATATTTCTTATATTTTAATATATCATATTTTACAAACGGCTAGAGGATTATGACAGTTAAGGTATCGTTGGATTTATCACAAAAACTATTTAAACAAGTGTCCTTATATAGGTGAACTTAAAAAAAAAACTAAAACGAATTTTATGCTGATTTCATTAGTTTATTTTTTAAACGAACCTATCAAATAAGGTTATCAAATTTAAAGAAATTACAATAAAAATACGAAAGTAAATTTTTTCATTTAAATAATTGTTTCTTAGCAGGCAGGCGGGTTTCTTTTTATATTTTTAACTAAATAATACAACTTGTTGGTTAAATGTTTCTATGAGTTTAACTAAAATGTTAAGAACAAAACCTTAACCCTTCGTGAATTATTGTATTATAATCAAAATTTTTTGTTCGTTGTTTTGTTAACGATTACAATGATTTTGATTCATTATAATATAAAATAAAAGTTATTTATTCTGGTTCTTATAATTCAATGGGTTCTTTTGATAACTGGAATACAATAGTTTTATAATAATATAATACCGGCCTATAAGCGTCCCACTACTGGGCACAGACCTCTTCTCATTTAGAGAAGGGATGAGCATTGATCACCACGCTTGCTCATTGCGGGTTGGCGATTTCAGATTCCAATATTTTGGAATCCAGGTTTCCTCACGATGTTTTCCTTCACCGTTTGTCAATGATGTCTTACAATGATTAAGAAAGTACATATAACTTTGAAAAAGTCACATTGGTACTTGCCTGGGTTCGAACCTGCAACCATGTGCATGCGAATCCGGTTATTGAACCGCTAGGCCACCACGACAATAGTTTTATATTTATTAAATACAAAGTAAATTAGTTTTTAGTTCGTATAGTATGATATTACATAGAATATTTTTTTACTTATCTATTTTGCTAGTATGTGGAGCAATTACTTGGAAATTCAAATAAAACTTGTACAATTAAAAATACTCGTTTACGCACAAGTTGGCAAAGCATCTGGTGCGTTGTGCCAGTAGGCAGGTTTCAGTCCTGTCGAGATTCAAATTTTTCCCTTCTTTTTGTTACTAATTTACATTTTTATTTATTTATTTAGTTTTAATAATACAAATAGTATATTTAAATGATCAAACCTTGTTTGTTAGAATATAATTTGATCAGCCTTAGAAACCGAGGTTAATATGCCAAAGGATATAGACCTTTGTATTTTTTTTATAATAAAGCAGTTTTTTTAATATATGCCAAATTGTTTATCCATACAGAGAAAAAAAAACTGATAATTTAAAATAATCTATCACGTTATTAGAATTTTCTTTAGTGGTGATGCAGAGATGCAGGTTCGAACCCATAACAGGCAAGTAATATTAAATTGAGTTGTATTTAAAAAAAAACGTGGCGAGGCAACCTGGTTTCCAAATATCGCCAATCCGCAATAAACAAGCTTGGTGATCAATGCTCGTTACTTCTCTATATGAGAAGAGCCCTGTGCCCAGCAGTGAGAAATTTATAGGCCAAGGTTATTTGTAAAACACCTGCAACCTCTTATTTTTTATTTAACCCCGAGTTATTTTTTATATACTAAAATTAATAAAATTTAGCGCTCTATCATTTGAGTCTAAGAAAATTATACAATTATTGAAAGATGTATAGAAAATTTTGTTGTATATGATGTTAGATATCTACTCCTGTGAGGTTGCAGGTATCTTATAAATAACCCCGTATATTATTATTACACTTAGAATTTTACTGTTTACAATAAAATATATATTTTAAATTATAATTATATACAACTGAAAAATCTCTCAATTAAACCAAATAATTGGCAATTAAAATACTTTTTTAAAGTTTAAAAGAATGTTACTGTCTTTTAGTTAATAGTAAACCAGTTGACTTTCTGTGTCTGCAAAAGTTTAGCTACTGTTGCTATAAACTGTAACTGAATTGAAACTGCATCCATACTGAGTTTTGCACCTCAATCTAAATTGCATTTAGAATGCATACTATAACACTATAATCGGCGCTTCTTAATAAAACTGTCATTTACTGTAATAACGCAATATTTTTTTGTTAAAAAAAACTGCATCTAAAATGCACTTTCTAAAAAACTTTTCATTTATTTTAAAATCAGTTTTACCAATATTGCATATAAGATGCATTTAGAAATAAACTGTAGATGTGCATCAAAACTGAAAGAACAGAACATTTAAATATTTTAAGTATTTAAATTCAATTGTGATCCACATACATATGTATGGAGCTGTTTATTTGTGGCATTGCCTCAAAGAGTCAATATTGAGTAGTATAAGGCACGTCTACGAGGCGTCTACCTTGCCAAGGTACTAAGTGTGCTCGGCGACCGACGACATAATTCTATAAGTCAGACAGCTCTCCCTTTCTCCGCATTTTTATTGTCCAAGAAAACAATATGCAAACAACTTGAGGCATAAGTTTGCATCCCGATTTTAATTGTATAACTTACCAATTGTACCTACACATAAAATCAATTGTATTAAATTTTAGTTGCAATATGCATTTTTAATATAGGAGGAATTTATATTAATACATATATTGGAGAAAAACATTATATTTGTGGTGAGTATTCAAAATATTGAAATTTTGGATCTTAATGCACATGCACAATTTCAAGATAGCATATCTGAAATTCTTAAAGTGATAAAAATTATGCCTTTTTTATCTCTTAGCGAATGCTTTTTATCTCACCTTGACAATATCATTTTATATCATCAGTGATATTAAATCAACCGATTGCTGAAGAAGGTAGTAATAAAACAAAATACCATCAATCAAGAGGTAGGATGTTCGTCGTCGAGTGAAAGGCGATGCGCTTGACCGTCGCGGCGGCGGCAGCGGCGGCCGCCGGAGAGGACGCAAGGGCGCCGTGCGTCTTGCCGAAATTATTCGGGGCTCGCTGCACAATCGATTTTTCCCGCCCGATGCGGAAAATTCTTCGGGGCGGGGCGGGTGTAGCGCGACGGGAGGAGGGGGGCCGAGCGAGGGGGGCATAGCGCCTGGGGGGCAGGCGGAGTGCAGCGGGGCGGTGCAACGCGCGCCGCCGTCCCGGCCGTCGGGCAGACAGTAGGACGGCGACGCCACTGAGAGTCGGTGACCACGGCGCGAGGAGCGCGCTCGCCGCACAGTGACATGTAGCGCGGCCACCGCGCCGCAGCCCCGCGACCACTCCGCCGGTGGCGGCGCGCCGATGCGCCTGCCGCCCGGCCTGACGCCGACGCCGACGCCCGCGCCGCGATACAAACCCGCGATCCGCACCTAATCCTCACCAGTGTTGCTTTCACTGTTACACCTGAAGCGAGCCCTTCAGCCCGTCTGTATTGACGACAGTCGTCGGATGGAACCCGGAGTGCGCCGATTCGCATCAAGGTTAGACGAATATTTGAATGTGAGTGTTAGTGCGCCGCCCGCCGACGATCCAGTGCGCCCTAGCGCACCCCTGTACTTCAGCTGTACGCGCACACTACAGTAACACATAGGTAGGTCGAAAACCACGTGAAACCCACTTGCCACTGACTCATGTAAAATCCCTTAACATGCATTTTGTTATTTTTTTCCCGAAAATTTTAACACCAACTTCTCAAAAAAACAACTGTCATTTCTAACAGACGTTTTAAGCGCTGAAAAACGTTACATCCTTACATCTTTTTGGTAGACGATTCCGGGTCGTTTTCCCGCCTTTGTGTATTTAGCGCCAAACTGGTTTGTTATCCTTCGTTATATTAGATTGTTTGAGATTTCGTTTTTATTGATACATCAACATTTATGTTAGAACCTACTTGTGTTTATTTTATGCGTTAATTTGTTCATGAGTCAGTGTGGGCATCAAAGTGACATCTAACCGGGCGGAGCATGCGGTGTAATACAAACGTATCTAGATAAATTTACACGATACACTTAATTTTCTACTAGATATAAAATTAATCATTAGATGTGCATGTTATATTTGGTGCAAATGTACGCGTCGCATATACGTGGGTGCGCGGTGTGTACACAGAGTAAACATTTAAAATGCTGGAAGCTTTTGTCAACGGTTTCGATCGCGTGACTTTGGGAATTGGAAAAAATATTACTCCGTATGTAGCGAAGGTAGTTACCCTTTTGCTATACATTTTATCAATATATACATTGGCCAGTAGCTTTGAAAAGGCGCGATTACTAACTTAAGTTTTAAATGTGCTTCTTGTTTTGGTATTTTCAGGAATTATCTTTATTAATTTCTAATTATAAAAGAAAGTAAGAGACTATTATGACATTAAAACTGGAAGAAACTTCATTCTTTATTAAAATAAAATGTTAATATACAAATAACGAAGAATTTCATCGTAGCATCATAACTACGGAACAAATACGAATTCCTTTATGCTTTCTGAAACAAATTCAATATTAAAAACAAGTAATCTTGGCCTTTCAATAATCTATATTACTAGGCAATACCGACGGTGATCGTTAGAACATCACGTGCATAGAACTAAATTTCAAGCTACGATCTAACCGAAACTTAAATAATTCATAAAAATGTAGACAAAAATAATTAATATTTCATCTTTGTCTTACTCTTAAAATAATTGCAAAAAACTGTAGTGCACTATTTACGTAATGTACCGATTTATTGAGCCAGCCAAAGATTGAGCCATGAATATCACAAAACATTTGACAACAGGCACTGATTATGGCAACTACATTTTTCAGCTGGGATCTAAGCAAATGTGACATGCCTTTAAACAAATTTAAAATATAAGGTGATAGGATTCAGCTGAAAACCTTTTGTTACATGGAGCGACAGTATCTCATAGTAAGACTGGTTGTCAGAACTATAAAATAAAAATATAAATTAAAACTATAAGTTTAGATGAATAATATAATAATACAAAATGGAGTTGCAGGTTCATTATAAAGAATTATATATGCTACGGTATACTCAAACTTTTTATTTATACTGAATTAATTTTGTTTCGGGAGCTTCTAAGTTCCGCTTTCCTTTGTTATTAGTTACGACTAATTGTTGATTATATTATCTTAGAGGCTGTTTTTAAACTAGAGTAACTGTAAGATTGTGAGCCTTTATCGAATTGTGAACTTCTTTAACTTTGTATTAAAGTATTCATATTTTACCCTTAATTCTAATTCAACAAACATCTGATTTTACAGCAAGGTACTTTTCTTTATAGTCCTCACGTAGCTATGTTTAATAGTTACCTTGGTTTTACAGTACATACTAAAAAAAGAATGTAATTTTAATTATGGCGTTACATATAATCAATATTTTAGCTAGTAAGCAACAAAAAGCTGAAGAGTGTTTGTTTAGTTGAACGCGCTAATTTCAGGAACTACTGGTCCGATTTGAAAAATTATTTAATTGTTACATAGCCTATTTATCAAAGAAGACTATAGGTTACTTTTTACTGCTTACATTTAGTATAACAGATGCCAGCACGGGCAGAACCGCGAGCAAACCATAACTTCAAACGCGCTTTACCTTTCTTTAACTCAGAGGCATTTGTCAAGATATTACTTAAAGCCTTGCACTTAGCAAATTAATGCTAATCTATGTATATAAAACAAAGTCGGGTTTGTTACAACACTTATAAATCGAGAACGGGTGGACCGATTTTCATGATGCTTGATTTGTTGAATTCATCTCCATCCCAAATAGCAAAATAAATATAGAAAAAAAATGTTTACGGAAACGGGGACAACTTCAACGGGTAACATCGCGGGGCACAACTAATAATCTAATAATTAAAAATTTAAGAACGGATAAATTGTGGATATTGATACCGGTTATTTTAACAAAACACTTTAAATTAGATTGCAAGCACCATTATCTTTTAAAATAAAGTTTTCTTTTTCCATTGTGTATACTATGTAAACATAATATATCTATATGCACTATTAGTAATACAATAAAAAAGCTTAAGGGATTTTTCTTGAATGTGCTAAGGTAAAAGATTTGTCTTGTCGGATTTGAAAACTATAGTCTAAATAGATAGCAATACTCAAAAAATATTAGGCTATTTATCATCAAGTTACTTACTTTAGTAGAAAAGCAGGGCGGGTAATACCACAGGGCACAGCTAGGGTCATATAATTATAGCTAACTGCAAACTGATTAGACAAAGACATAACATAAAGTGGTACTTCCTTTGGAAGGTGTAAATTGTTTCTATTAGCTATTAATATGAAAGACATATACTCGTAACCAACTCTGCTAGGTAGGTATGGTATTTGCTAGATAGGCTGTTTTCAAGGGGTTGGTAACATGCAGTTCTTCTAAACATGTTAAAAAAACCGGACATTAGCGAGTCGGACTTGCCCACCGAGGTATCCCAAAGACCATACTTTTTCTATTGTATGCATGGTCTTCGGATTGTTCCCTGTATTAGTACAATAATTATAACGATATTACTTATCAAATTCAAAAGTTCTGGTTCAATGGGAAGTACCTTTAAAATTTTGATTACCTTGGAGGTGTCGAAAATATTATAGGTGTTTTTGCGGTATAAACGGTTGCATCTCTTTTTTACGTTATTGCAATAGTTTTTTCCTCAGCTTCAAGGGATTGTAGATCTAAACGTATGATTTTAAATTCATCTGGAAACTCCACGCGTTCCTGAGACAAAAAGTCTTGATAGACAGTCTGACAACAAAGTGATCCTATACGGGTACCTATTGGGCATATTGAGGTACGGAACCCTAAGAACAAAGTCCCCCGCCACGTCTGTCTGAAACTCTGAACGCAATAAGTTCAAAACTCCCGAATGTTTTTTCATACGGTTTTAACCAATGGGTACGTACGGGTCTATTATTTAGACAAATTGTATTATTTTCATATTATTAGCTACCCTTAGGGTTGTTAAAGGCACCTATAGACATATCAATGTTCTCTAGCCAAGTGAAATGTCTACACGCGTAATTGCTGATCGAATCGCTCTAATGTATGGAAGGGACAAGTCTGAGTCACGTGACTCATCGAAATCAAATGTAATTTAATTCATCTAATTCCATACATCTTTGTCATTTAAGCGATCATCGTTAACGCTTGTAGAAATTTCACTTGGCTAGGGCTAGACTGGCACAGAGGTGACAGCCATTATTTATCCATAATCCGTAAAATATTGGTGATTCAATTTATTAAAATAGTTAGTTCTTTAATTTTACACTTTATGCATTAAATTTACATAAAAGAAGCAGACAAATGTTTTATTTTGTGCATTACAGTCCTCTTTGGAGTTTATTGACCGATTACTTTCTAATCATAATTTGTTATTTTATTTCATTAAATATGTTAACACAGTACAGCGTCATTTAGATATTCTATTTATTTTCTGTAATTTTTGAGAGTCAATGGTATGTGAAACCTAGTGTAGTTGTAATAAGGTAATAATTTGAAAAGCTTGATAAGCTTTTAAGATAGAACACATAAAGACAAGCACACATGTAACAAAAACAACATTCACGTTTATTTAACATCAAATAAATCATGTGAACACTCGCAATTACTTATTACATAAGAAAATAGTAGGTAAAACAATGTTCAGTATAAATTAACACCTGAATATTTTTTGAAATTATTCTATGTAACAACATACCTAATTTATTTTTATTTGGTTTTTAAGTTTAAAAAAACGTTTCCGTAAGATAAAACAGGATCCTATTAGGTTCTAAGACTCCGCTGTCCGTCCATCCATCTGTCACAAGGCTGTATTTCATGAACCGTGATAGTTGAAATTTTCACAGATGATGTTGCCGCTACAACCTCAAATACTAAAAAACAGAATAAAATATTTTTTTAGGGGGCTCCTATTTTTATATAATGTAATCCCTTCCCGTTTATAAAGATAATGGTACGGAACCATTCGTGCGCGTGTCTCGACTCGCACTTGGCCGGTTTTTATATTTTTTTAAGTTTATCATTAACGGGTTCACGTGCTCAAGTTTGCAGGTTCGTATCCATTTAAAACACTTCTTAATTATTCTGAGACACAATGACATGACAATCGGTGAAGATAAAACGTCGTGACAGAGCCTGAATTTTAACAAATTGGGTCCGAAATCGCCAACCAGCCAAAAAGAGTGGTGATAAATGCCTGTTAATTTTTCATATGAGAAGAAGCCAGTGCCCAGCAGTGGGACATTTAAAAGCTGGTATTACGACAATTTTTTTAATGCTCATGTTTATATGTGAATCGCAATTTCCAATTCCTACAATCAATTGCTTTGTTATAAAACTCTTTGTAAATGTTTTACAGTTTTAGTTTTTTTTTTACATCGTTATATGAACAAAAATAGGCATATACTTTATCATACATTTTTACATAATAAGTAATCTAGAAACACGTGTAAGCTTATCGGCTTTTTTTTCTTTGGATATTATTTCCGGATCACAGACACAATAAAATTATTATAAGAAATATATTTCTAATATTATTCATACCGCATAATGTTTCGGAGGTTAAAATTTATAGTTATTTTGCAGTTACAGATGTATTTATGAAGTTTCTTTATGACAGCGTGGACCTCGTGTTCAAGTCACATTGTATTAATAACTATAAGATTTATTGATCTGGTTGTATAAATAATGCGTAGTAAATACTAGATTCTACACAGGTCACCTGATTCGTTCAATTTAAACGCAGCAACAACTGGAAGCTGATTTGTTCTACTAATTAACATTATATATCGTAGTATGTAAAAACCGTCGCGGAGGCCTAGCAGTTCAATGACCGGATTCGCATGCGCATGAAACTTTTTCAAAGTTATATGTACTTTCTTAATCATTCTAAGACATCATTGACAAACAGTGAAGGAAAATATCGTGAGTAAACCTGGATTCCAAAAAATTTGAACCCGCAATGAGCAAGCGTGGTGATCAATGAGCATTCCTTCTCTATATGGGAAGGCCTAGGCCTGTGCCCAGCATTGGTCGTTTAAAGGCCTATCAAAAATTCAATACATACTATTTTATAATTAAAAACATCCCGTGTATTCATGACGAGTTTGGTTCGTGTTATAACTGTTATGCATCAATATCGATTTTATACGAAACAATGCAAAAATGCCTCTGCCTAGCCTTTTCCCAAGCTATGTTGGGGTCGGCTACCAGTCTTACCGGATTTAGCTGAATACCGTATTTTACATAGAGCGACTGCTTATATTCTGACCTCCACAACCTATTGCTAGGTAATACAGTATTCCATAGTAAGACTGGTTGTCAGAATTGTAATGACTTAACGACTTAATGACTTAACAATGCAAAAATAACGTTTAGAATGATTAGGCTTCCAGAAATCTAACTTGGGCATACAGGCCTGTATAGGAACGTTACATTTGGAATCAAAACTTAAACTGTCTCTTATTAGTGATTCTTCCCATGAGGTGATCCTGATCAAGCATACCTTTCATTCACCACCATTAAAAGACAGTCCACTGGTCTGTTATTGGTGGAAATTAACAAATAGAACTAAAGCAATCAAAGCTAATTTTGATTCCAATTGTTACGGTTCCTCTGTGATGAAATAAATGTGTAATTTTGTTTTTATCGTTAAGTTTTAATTTCAAGCGTTAGGAACGGAAGTATATTTAAGATCCAAGAAATTATAAAAGTAGAATTATTTCTCCGACGGCAGTTTCTTACTTTCAAATACAATTGATATTGCATCTTTATCCAGCTGCACTACCTATAAAATTTATGAGAATCAGACATCCGTTTCGAATCGATGTACTTATAAGTACATTTAAGACTTGAACTATGTTTTTAATACGTTACCCAATAAAGGAAACATCATGTGAATGAGACATTTATCGTTTACAGTTTTCAATATAATGGACTCTATGTCTATAAACTTAGATTATGTATGCTTCGTTTTAACACGTACCTATATAAAAGTTATGAATACTTTTTGCTGAACTATTCATGTAGAACATTGCGTTGAACTTATTCTTTTAAACGCGTTTCAAACAATCCGTCTTAAATTCATTCGTGCATCGGTCGATAACGTGTCTTAGGAGATAAAACGTAGCCGCTTTTCACGTAAAATTAACCATGTAATTTAAAAACTATAAACCCGACAATGCGAATCTAGCCTTCAGCATACCTAGAATATTTCGAAGAGTTCTGCTTAATAAATTGAGTTTGATAAAAACTGGAGTTTAATATTGAATGGATGCTTTAAAAAGAAAAGTATTCATTTTAAACCTATAGTGTTATTTTGTTTGTTTTATTGGATGATATGATTACCTGCATAATAATTATGAGTTTTACATGAAGTATTTTAAATAACACAATTTTTACTAATAATAAATATATAATATAAAAAATATATCTGGTCCCAAACTAGGTATTGCCTGTACTAATACTATGGTAACCAGACAACTGATAAACATACTAATATATTTCTAAATACATACATAGATACATATTATAGATAAATACCACTCTGACTCGGAACAAATTATCGTACCTACTCATCACACAAAGATTTGTCCTGTGTAGGAATCGAACACAGGACCTCCAGTTTGGCAGTCAGGGTAACTAAGCTCTAGACCAGTCAAATATGAAGAAAGAACACAATACAGCCAATAGTGGTTGTAACGGAAATAAAAATATTTAAATTAAATAATATAATATTAAAATACTAAGGAATCAATTTGTCATTATTTTGTAAATAGTTTTTTTTTTCACAAGAATACAAGTAAAGTGCGACTCACATTGCTCGTAAAAAAATATTATTTATTTATTTATGCAGAATGCAAGACAAAAACCTGCGTTGATTAATTTATTACAAGATAATTGATTTTGAATTCTACTTAATATGTTAATTTTGAACTTGTACTGGCGCTCTCGAAAAAAATATAAACCACCAAAGTACCAATTACAAATTAATGGATAAACTCCATTAAGAAGAAACAATCTAAGTAAGAAACACTTATAGAATCATACAGGACATTAACTATATTTGTGCACCTACCTAAATTGCTATCAAGCTTTTGTAACTTGGGTGACCATTTAAACTGTTAACATATCGAGACCTCTCCATGCCTCAGAAAAGACATCGGTCATACGTTGATTTCTGACAGTCGTAAGGGATTGGTACGCAGTATAATTGGTTGTGGAGATCAGCCCATAGAAAATAAACATTTCGACAAGCGTTAACGATGATAGAAATCGCTTAAAATGGCAGTAAATGTATGGAAATGACATTTCTCTTCGATAAGTCACGTGACTCAGACTTGTCACTTTCATACATTTGAGCGATTCGATCAGCGATAACGATTGTCGAAATGTACCTTGTCTAAGGGCGGTGTTCGGTAGTCGCGCTAAGGGTAGGAAGAAGAATAACAAATGCCGAGATCATAGAATTGTCAAAGTCACATTGTACATCAAAATTTGAAATCCGATGTTTCCCAAGAGGCATCCGGACTTATATCTGCTATTGTCTCACCATCCATATAAATCTAACATCATTTATCAGAAGACAAAAGTATTAGTTTTCTAATGGCAAAAGCCTTTATGGCCATTACAGCTAGCGTGGGAATCTTTCTGTAAAATAAAAATTTACGATCCAAGTTTGAAATGCTATAATACTGAAAGAACCAAGTAGGATAGCTATACAAGCCGTAGCAAATAATATACCAAAACGTAAAATTCGAAGGCATGGATAGCTGAATGGTCAATGCTAGTAGCCATTACACGTGCTGCGGGTTCGATTCCTTCATGGGACGAACATTTTTGTGATCTAAAACTGCTTGTTCCGAGTCTGTGTGAGTGTTTGTGATTTGAATGATTGTGGAACCCACCGCGATACAAGGATTACATTCCTTAGTCGTTAAATTTTTTTATTGAAATAAATATGTATAATTATTGATTGTGTTATTAAAATGGTCTGAATGGAAAATAGTTAATTAAAAAAAACCGCAAAGATTCTTGAAAATTTGAAGTATTTTATCTTGGATTGGTAGATGCAGTATTCAAGTAGCCTATCATTACAAGTCGCAATTAAATCATCATTTCACGCCACGTGGGTTTAATCAATTAGATAAAATTATTTTCTTGACTGCGGTTACTTTGTTGCTACTGTATTATTTTATCTTTGAAACATACCTAGATTTAAAAAAAAAAAATAATCTGTAAGCCTAAAAAAGGCCGTGTTGGATAAATGAGGAGACCTCCATGCAAATACTTACAATAAGTACTTATCAGATATCATTTTTAAATTCAGTATCTTAATCTCTAACACAAACATAGAGTCTTTATACAAACCAACACAAAGAGTCGTGCTTTATGTACAGGTTAGTTTCAGGACCACTGCGTTCTACAAATTCAATTGAAAACATTTTTTTTTATTACAACTGAGAAGTCCTAAAAGTCGTAGAAAAGAGTTTTCCATCAATCAGGCGTGTGCAGCTTTTCTCCTGAATATACTGAAGGCAGTTGACGTGTTGTGTTACCTACTTCAGACTGTGGCATTAAGGTGCATTGCTCTGTAACATTTCAGATTATATATCAGCATTACAATACTTACTGCCGCCCTGACTAACAAACATTATTTTACAAGTTTTATCAAAATAGTAGATACACATTCTATCATCAAGCTGCACGCTGTAATCTTTTAGTTCTCTTCTCGCCAAAATAATGCTCGAACTTGTTACATTACAGGTTACGCTGTAATGCTCGGTTCTTCTCCGACACTGATGTAATGTTAGACCCTGTAAAGATACAACACAGGCGAACGCTCCCGATGAAGGAGTACCTTTATAATAACTACATGGGTACATCTACATCTACGTCAAATAAAAAATTAAAAGTAAATCCATTCGGTGCACAGGAAATATTATGAGATAATACTAAATAAACTGCTTAAAGAAATAAAAATGATGTTTATATAACCGGCAGATAATCTTAGAATATTGATACATAAATTGGCTGATAGCTTCGTTATTTAATGTGTCTTTATCACTCCTTGACAATATATATCATGGGTTCGTTTTCCTAAAACTATTTTTGATTTAAATTGTATGCTAATAAATGAATCACCTGTAATTTTTTATAAATTTTTTAAGAGATTCAGCAAAGCAAGCAAACATTGTTTTGAAGCGACTATAAAGTCCAAATGAATTCAACGTTAATAAAGAGTTCAATATACTGTTATGTTTTCTAGAAATATAAGGTATTGTAAGCAGCTAAAATATAGATGCAACAAGCAAGAAAATATATTATAATAATAGATCCCTAGCTGTTTTTAGAATAGGGTTTTTATCATACTAAAACACCAACATATTCCTGGACGCTTATGTAATTTAGGCGTCAAGTAGAAAGATATTTACTGTGTATTTTCAGTATATAAAATTACATCATAGCTATATATCGTGGGACAGGAAAGGTGCGAACGAAAACAAACATGTGATGAAGTGCCCGTCCGCTAATAGAAACACCTTATAATATACACAAGTGCATCCTATTATATCTGCAAATACCTATAACAATGTACTAGGGTAATAGCTGCAAATAAGATATAGGTACTTTTCTTTACTGAAACATTGACGTAGGTACACTCGGTAAAGAAACGGTATAAAAAATGTAGTTAACCGTAAGGATATGTTTTGTTATTAAACTTCAAGGGTCATAAACATTGTTTAATTAAAATTCTGAAACATTTTCCGAATTTAATCTAACTTACTTTTAAATTGACGGGCCTGTTGGTGTTCTAGTTAGTTACCCTGACTGCTAAGCCGGAGGTCGTGGGTTCGAATCCCACTCAGGACAAATCTTTGTGTGATGAGCACGATCATTTGTTCTGTGTCTGGGTGTTATTTATCGATAATGTGTATGAATTTATAAATATATAAGTATGTTTATCAGTTGTCTGGTCACCATAGTACAGGTTCTGCCTAGTTTGGGACCAGATGGCCGTGTGTGAGATGTCCGAAGATATTATTAACATTGTAATTTAATTTAACGTTTCAGCAAAAAGACAATGGTTTTATTAACCTCACTAAATTTTTTCACAATCGTACATTATCTAAAACGCGCGGGCGGCGGGTGCGCCTGCGTTGCTTACTGTCTGACATCGGCGCCGCCGTCGCTCGGTATAATGCCTAGCAATTAACATTGACGCGAAATTCATCCGTGTTATATTTCGGGCATGGCAACTATATCTGCAAGCGAAAAAGTTAGCTGCCGTCGCCGACGCACTCACACTAACATATAACTAACACATGTGCATGCATCGCACAATAGGCCTAGGTATATATCGTTTACACCAGTCTACACGCATACATCGTAGAGCATGCACATGTGTGCGTCCGGCCTCAGACTTTACCCTTGAACGCATGCGAAACGCTAGATAATTCCGCACCGAATTGGTGCATTGATAAAAAATGATAACCTGAATAAACTGTTGGCAGGTTTCAGCGGTGACATACCTATCTCGCGATTTTTTCGAAATTTATAGTAGTAATAAAACGGTAATGAAACGCAAAAGAGTCATATCAGCTAGACAAAGAATTGCCGATGTATTGAAAGTAATTGCGAATAAGAGAAAGTCTCCAACGCCTCTCAAGCGCAATTTATTAATACATAATATCTAGGTAATTATACGTTTTTGATTTAATCTAATTTACCTAGTATGTTCATTCAAATATTTAGAGCTCACTTCTATTTATTTAAGTGGTAATGTATAATATCATATCACCGACATTATTTGACTATGTAAACGTGTTTAATAAATATTTACAAAATAAAAATAAAAAAAATATATTTTTATAATGAATAAAAATTTAAGATACAATTATTTTCGTCACGTATGGCCTATATCATAAAATAAAAATATTTTTTTGTCAACGTAGAAGTTACAGGTCCTTAACCTTCAAACTTCCGGAAGTACATGTATACAAAATTAAATGGTTGCCTTGTGATTCCAGGAGTTACGATGGTACCGGGACAATTGTAAGCCGCGTTAGATTCTTGTTGCACCGTCTTTATCAAAGTTCCCGGTACCAGTTCTAAGTAAGTCGTGGGCATTTTACGTCCCATTTACAGCTCACCTTGTAGACAATCATTAACTTATTTAAAGATACCATTTTCTGAGAATTGATGTTCAGAATCAATTAATTATAAAACACTGTTTGTGAGTTTCACTTTATTTGCCATTTCTCGGTTTTTAATCAAATCAAAATCTCTATATTGTCGCATAATCTACACTATTATTATAAATATGAAGAGTTTGTCTGGTTGTACGCGCTAATCTCAGGAACCCAATTAAAAAAAAATCATTTAGTGTTAAATAGCCCATTTATCGAGGAAGACTGTAGTTTACTTTTTTCAGCGATATTCGCGCCGAAGTCGCGAGCAAAAGCCACTTTGTATATAAGTTGGGTACATTTTCAATTTTCATTAATTTAATGTAAGTACAAAAACTACTTTGATGCCGCAAAAAAAAAACTAGTTCATTATTTGCATCGGCCTTGGTTATCAATTTATGGTAAACATGAAAACATAATTACATTTTATAATTTTCTATTAATATACACTATAAAAATGAATTTGTACCCCATTAGCAATAAACCTAATACATTCAGTAGCCATTTGAAATAGAATTTACATTTTTAATTGTGTATTTAAATTAAGTCTACATTTGAAACAATAGATAGGTACTAACAAATTACGTAGGTGGTCACAAACACTACAACTTAGTTCTTAAAGACAAAATAGTGTTCAAAGTAACCTTGATAAGAATTTACGCTATTACTGATATACTCGTAGAGGTAGAGTCATACATTTTAAAAAGCCTCAAGTCAACGGCATATTCAAAAACTGCTACTACACGAAATATATTACGCGACATACTTACATAATTGTATACATCTGAAAAAATACAACGTACCTAGATATTATTGTATTATATTTTATTGTATTATATGTTATTATTGTCAATACAATTCTTTATTTGAAATAGTTTAAAAAAAAAGAAAATTTTAGTTCGCATTCAAAATTGGATTTCATCTGCCAAGCATAACGAATAGGATTTTAAGCGTTCTTTGTTCCAAAACCGAAAAGAATGACTTCATCGGGAATGGAAATACATAATGTATTACTGGCTGTATGCAACGGCCTTGTCATATTAGTCTTATTAAAAAAAGTTTGAAATATGGCCGTTACTTGTTTGCACAGATTTAAAATATTGTTTGGAAATGAATTTAAAATAAGGAATTTACATGAAAACATATACGCGGATTTTTTGTTTGTATAAGTCTTACTATCCATCTGAACTACTACAAATGTTAGGCTAGGAATGACACAATAATTTGGATGATGTAGCCATAAAAAAATTAAGGGAAAAAGGAGGTACACATTAATAATCGGCTCTACATTTGCTTTCGTTACGTTCTAAGGCAACATCATCCCTCCTCCACTATGTTTTTTTCGTAACGTATGTGCTGAAAGAATATATATTGATGATTACACTTGTTATGTGAAGGTGAACTATTTCATATCAATATATTTTCCACACAGTTAATCAATAGTGTTTACACTACAAATTTAGCTTAGCACCAACAAAAAAATATTTAGTTTAGTACAAACGACATTGAAAATGTCATGTACTAGTTTTTGTAACTGTATAGATACGATTACGAGGCCAATCTATAACACCTTCGGGCTAAAACGGCTAATTAAAATAAGTATAAAATAAAACTGCGGAGATACTTAGATACCTACTTTGAAAAGTTTATTTAGATAAATTACAACAAAGTTATTGTTACAGTTGATTTAGTTTTGAAGCGGCGCGGCGGCGGTAGCCTAATGGCTAGGGCGTCGGACTTGCGATCATGTGGTTGCCGGTTCGAATCCCACCCATTACACTACCGACGTGAACCCACTCGTAACACAAGCATCTTAGCTTAGCACGAGGGGTTAACGAGATTACTAGTAATGTGCGACCCACATTGCTAGTAATCTTTTATAAAAAAAATTGGTTGCCTGTAAAGTCGGTATACGGGCGAAAGTTTTACGTGACAACGACTTTGAGTGGTAAAATAATTTTAATGTGAATATTCATTCGTATAGTAGGAAGAAGGATGAAATAATAGTAACAATTTAAAACATTTATTTATACAAAGAATTATATTTAAAACATTAATTTATACAAAGAATCTCGCACTGAATTTCATATTAACAAAATTTTATTTTTACCTTTACACATACATACGTATTTATATACAAATATACATACAATAACATGCCCGAGTGGAAGGGACGCGTGCCTCTCACTCGCTCTCATTGTGAGCGCATAACGTGAGCGGAGCGTAACGCAGTTTCTTGAAGTGTCACCCGGCAAACCAATTTATAAGACGTTGTCACGTCAAAAAAGAAAAAAAAAAGAAAAGAGAAAAGATTGTTGTTCTCAAAACTCCATAATTATTATTCATAGAACTGGGATCACGCTTCATGAACCTCTAAGTTTTTTTAAACTCAAAATAACAATCGAAGATCGTATTTCATTTGTTTTTCCCACATACATCTTGAGGCTATGAAAGGGTAGAGTATTCTTAATTTAAATTCTTGATCACATAGTGTTTGACGTTTTTATCATATGAAATTCTTAACAGGATTGGAATAGTGCCCGAGTGATAGGCCCCTAAATTGGACTTTGTACCACCATTGGCAAGTTTTCCTAAGTGACGTGTGTACATACTTACTTTGATTGCTTTAGGTGATATTAGACTCTTATTGCAGACGTCGGCGGCTTCGCTCAATTTGGTGTCACAAAAACGATACTCACTTGTCAATTGTAATTAACAACTGCATTTATAAACTGATACGCCGTCAACATCACGGAACATTATTTTTTTATCTACAATTCTACACAATATCATGATAAATTTGCATATTTTAATAGTTAGATCAAACCTTTTTTTTAGAACACGGAAGTATACCTAATAGCCGCATGCGCACATAGGCGCACCATAAAAGCATACCACGCATTCGTAGTAACTTTTACCTACAAACCTACCTCAACATGTTTCCATTTGACTTTGAAAAGAATATTTGATTTTACGCAACGTTACCTCGATACTTAGAAATGCGCTCCAAGGCTTTATGACTTGTCGCGCCGATATAAAACAGATTTATTATTACGCAAATCTTAAACTTGTTTAGTAATCAATCATGTATTAGATCCGATACTAAATATACAGTTGACTACCATTTACCAGAATACAGTCGTAGCTTCCGTTATGCAACTTAAAGTTCGGCAGAAATTGGTCGTCTTAGCAGTTGATAAGGGCACCGATAAATATTTCCAAAGTCATTCTTATCGATATGTTATCGAATAAATCAGAATATCGATGGCGTAACAGTACCTACTGCAAAAAGATTGTGTGTGTTCGCCTCTTAGAGGTGTTACTGTATTGCTTACGGAGAATCCGTTGATGTCTATTGAAAGGGTTTGTTTTTTTTAGACGTCAGCGGGTTACATGAGTGTTTTAGAGTGGATAATTTACTTTATAAATATATTTCGCAACATTAAGTAATATTAAGTACAACTCTGCACGCGTCGACATAATATCCAAATTCCTAACTACTGTTTAGGCTTTTCCTAACTGTAGGTTTTAAGAGTGTTGTGGACAATAATGTTCTTTCCAAATAAACCAAAGGTTTGCAAATAGCCCCATTTTACCGGTTTCATAACTCGTATAATATATTTAGCACGTTAAGTTAAATGTTTACTCCGAGTGGGGTCAATAATTCTCATCCAACTTCATAACAACATGATTAGAGAAACCAGTCATGGTGAGCATTAAAAACTTTCAAGGTTAGCAGATTGAACGAACCGCAACAAAAAGCCTACGCGTAGAATCTAACCTTCGATCTAGCGCGCCTATTTACGATTTGTTAGTTTCTGCCTATAGATCGATGCTTATCATCATAGTTACATTTACTCTAAACAATTGATTGTACTTACCAACTTTTTTGTATGTGTTTTTATCCATACGACGTACAATATTTTAAAGTTACCAGTGCCTTATCTGGAAGATACTACCTACTGAAATTTAATCTTCGGCTTCGAGTTAGACATTACTTACATAGTTTCTTCTTCTGCCTTCTGCCTAGCCTTTTCCCAAGCTATGTTGCTTGGCTCCAGTTGCTCCGGCTTCCAGTCTTACCGGATTTAGCTGAATACCGTATTTTACATGGAGCGACTGCCTATCTGACTGCCATCTTTGTCATCAGGTACTCACATAACTAAAGCATATAAAAAAGGATGTAGGTAGGTAGTTACTATATCTACCAACTCTTCTTCTTCTGCCTACCCTTAACCCTATTCATATGGGGTCAGCGCAATGCAATATTTTCCTCTTTATTACTCGTCATCGTGGCATCCACTCCTTTCTAATCTTGGTTCTACACCATACTATATCTACTAACTGAATAATGATAAAAGGGCCCGAAATTAAGTTTTTTTTTTGTGATGAATATGCGGGCTGCACGTGACCAGTACCTAATCAAACAGGACAGAGAACTTTTGAAGAACAAGGCGAGTATTTGGCTCACTAGTGGGATCTAACACAGGCTCAAAAATATTTCTAGAAAGAAAAATCTAATTGTGTTAGACTTACTTGTTGTTGAGGTTCATAATTAACCTGAATGATTATAAAGCAATGGAGTAATGTAAACATTGTTTTAGATTGTCATACAAGTCAAAGGTTTTTCCAAAGGCTTCAAATACCGGAAAATCCGCATCCGGCGTATTAAAAATAGGTTAACTTAAGCATTTTATGTTAGTCCAAGATGGGTTTTCACAATACCTAGTGATGGGTTAGGCTTAGAATGCCGACCAAATATTTATATGTAAAAAAAATGTTTGTTACTATTCAAGCGTCATTTTATAGTTAATCGGAAATTTCCGTACGGTTTTAACTATATTTTTTGTGTAATACTAATTCATAATGACATAAACATAAAGTGTATGTATAATCAAGTAGGTTTAATAAGTGTAACTTGTTCCTTGGCGACAGGTGGCGCCGCCATCTATCTCTTGATTCGCTGCAGTTATAATAATTATATCAACATGACGTTGCATTTAGTGCGAGTTTTAGTACTTATGTCAACCTGCAAGATAATATAGTATTATTGTAAAAAGGAGTGAGGTTTTTTTAAACCGAAAAAAAAAAGTTTTTTTTTACGTTCCGGACAACAATATATAACACCTGAAATCATATCCAGGAATCGCATTGTACTTCACCAAGGTTCGAACCGGCACCCTTATGCTGAAAAGCCTACACACTTTCGAGACAACGTGTAACACAAAATAAAACGTTTGATCAAATATTTTTTTACTCTATTTATTTTATAGAGTAGTACCCCTACCTAATTACGAACACGTCGCTTGTCATTATTAAAAAAAGCAGTTTGTGTGTGTTATTATGTAATAACAGTTTTTTTTCATTCATCAAGCTAATTCCATAATTACTCAATTAGTTATTTACTAACCTTTAAAATAATTAATATTTTTTCGATGCTACTAGCAGACGTAATAGTATTTAATCGACAATTGAAAGCGTCGAACTATCACGTTCTGCAACGATGAACCTTATTTGTACTACTATGGTTCTCTCGTGGTAAAAGTAACTATTATAATCTCTAAATTAATGTATTTAGTGTTACAATAAAAAATCAAGTAAATAGGTTTCCAATACATAGGTATTCTACTCGAAATATCGATAAATCAAGATTGCATACCTTTATACTCTTATTGCTAATTGCTCAACACTAAATCGTCCTAAACGTCCTCGTTACAACTACGCACTACGTTTAATTGCTGCAAGCTTACCGTCTAATTACCGACGAACTAATAAAACGGTGGAGCTTTTGCTTCCCCTTCTAATTTAAACAAGTTCAATAGTCAACCTCATGGGACTATCTATATATCTAATAAAAACCCATAACTGTTATTTCTATGAGCGCCTATTCGCATCACTATAACAACGCCATTACGGGCTGCTGTGTGTGTGTGCGTGGGTCACGAGTCTGTATTTTTCTTGTCTTAGACGCACACACACAGAGTGCTGGAGCATCTGTAGTTACATAATTCTGCATGCAGAAACGCCATGTATTGCGAATTTGCGAGCGACGCCGACGGTTGAAAAACGTGTTGATGCTGATGTCGAGCTAAATCTCGAAATAGGGTCACGAGCTTGTTATCATTTTTTATCGTATGCTTTCCGTTATCGTAGCGATTTAACTGGTTTTTTTTTTTTTATCCGGATTCATTATTTTTATACTAATTTTAGCGCAGATTGTTCTAATTAAATGCAACAATGGACTGTGTCGGTCACCATTTAGACCAAACGAATACAACATAAAAAAATGAATAAAAATAATATAAAGAATCATAAAACGGAATTCGTAAGCTTACATAACAGAGGTCCTATGATACTTAATGACGTAAGAATAATTAATTATACATACTACAAAGAGCTGTTGAAAGAACAATCTTTTGTTAACATAACGGCTTTACGTGTACTTACGTAAATGTGAAGCTTTATTAAATATGAAAAACCTTTAAAAAACTTTACTGAAATTAAAACTTTAAGCTCGTGTGTAACATCTCAAAGTAATTTTAAATAAAATGTTATGCAGCATAATATTTAATTTTAAAGTAATTTCAATCGTAAATAGGGACGTATTTTTGCTACAACTTCATAAAATTAAAGTGTTTTTAACACTGTTATTACTGTTAATTAGCTATTTATAATCTGATGTTCTATCGAACTTAATATTAGGCCGACAAAATTCTTGTAAAATTCCATAGACATCCAGTGATTACAGAAAATTCCTTTCATTGCTTCATATTTCTGGCACGATGACCTCGAGTGTGCGAACTCAGTTTTTTGCGGCACTCACATTTTGGGAATCCCAAGCCTCCGTTCTGTTGTTGATCTATAATTTTATTATAATAACACACTACTTACTACTTACGGGGCATTAAGCATAGAGCATTGTTTTGTAAAAAGTAAATCTTTAATAAAAAGTAACTCATATTTGAATTGACAGTTCCATACTCAAATATTTTGATAAATATGTTATTTAAAATCTTTTTAATCTATGTTCACATTTTAAATCTACCGGTCTAAATCAGCCAACATTCAGCCCAGTCTCGCCTGGCTAGACAGGTTTTACGCGCCAGAATATAAACAAAAAAACCTAGCCGAAATATTGTAGATATATATTTAGACGTTTTGCTAGATATTCTTCCTCGTACGACCAGTTTAGGTGCATTTATTTAATGGCTGGGTGCATTTTTCATTACTTACTCATACTCTCGAAAACTGAAATGCTATAAACTTCAATATGTTCTTAAATGTCTAACTGTCGCTACTGTACCTTATAGTGACAGAGACGTCATGATACTTAACGGCGGCTACAAACTAATTGACGTTTGAGTATTTGGTCAATAATAACTCTATGAAATGACATTTGTTCATCAAAATAAAATCAGTCTATGTCCTTCCTTATTTCGGAACATACTTGGTTTAATAGCTTCGTGATTTTAATTAAGAGTTCTTTGTGAAACTTTTTTATATCAAGGAAAAGTATTCCTCACAGTACGAGCTTAGTAACACACCTGTTTTGCATAATAATTTTACTGCATATTCAAATGTACACTATTTTCAATAAAGAATACATTTATGATGACTTTTTTTGTGAACATTTTGATTAACGCATATAAATTTAGTGCATAATTTAAAACTGTCTGGCACGCCGTTGGTTCTGATTTTTATCTTTTAATCTACCTGCAATAAAAAAACTAAATTAAAAAATGCAGACATTCGATGAACTTTCACAGTCTAGAATTTAATATTAATTATACCTATAATGATAGATCTCTTTAATATTAATTATACAACTGTCGTGGTGGCCTAGCGGTTCAATAACCGGATTCGAATGCACATGGTTGCAGATTCGAACTCAGCTATGTGTTAAAAAGGTTTTATTGATTGCCTAAAACCATCGTGTATATCGTAAAATCGTAGTAGGGTAAATGCTGGTACTTTAGATAAATGATAACTTAATAGTATTATTATCTCTTTACCTTTTTTTTTGTTTTCGGGGGTAAACCTTCAAAAGGCGCCCGGCCTTATGGGGATTAAGGCTGAGCAGTGTGGGATTTTTACCTCACTGAAACCACCCCGTCGGTCACCATCAGCACATGTAGGAGGGATCTGTTACCTCTTAAAATACCAAACCTGAAACCCTCCTGTGCAACGCCTGTTATGGCACATCCCTGAGATTATCTCTTTACCTATTAATATTATCGTTTTTTTAATGTACTTTCCAAGTAACTTCTTACTTGGTTATTTGGCTTCCTTGGATTTTTGCCATTAGAAAACCCGTAACATCCGGTAGAACCTCAACAGTGATCATTAAGATTTTAACTTACGTGTAAGATATGAATCAAGTGCGTGCGTTAAATGGCACGCCACACTATTCAATGATAATCTGAACAACGTTTTCTTCGTCGCAGCCCTTAGGATGATAATGAGGATCTTGTATATGGCTTGTTGTCCACTCAATGGTCTCTCACATCTGGTGTGGACTAAGCGTTAAAAGTTTTTTTTTTCGGAAAATTGTTTGACAATTTTTTTTTACAAAAATACGTTAATTATTCTAATTATAATTTTAAAAGTAAGTAAGTAATATCAATATAATGTATTTCCTGATAAATTTCCCACTGCTGGGTACAGGCTTCTATCTATATAGAGAAGGTACGAGTATTAATACCCACGCTAGTTTATTGCGGGTTGGTGATTTCTGATTCCATATTTTTGGAGTCCTAGGTGTCCGCCCCCTGGTGAAGGAAAACTTCACTGATACACAACAATGATGTCTTAGAATAATTAAGAAAGTACACATAACTTTGAAAAAGTCACATTGGTTCTTGCCAAATTCGGGATCGAACCTGCAAACCAATGCACACAAAATCCATTGAACCACTAGGCCATGACATAATTATGCCTTATTATTATTACCTGATGTCATTACTCATTGGCTTTCTAGAGCCTGTCATAAATGCATAACATTTAGAGATGTTAATAGTTACTTACGATAACTCTCAAATCTCTTAATACCCCAAACACCCAAACAACATCACTTTATTAAATATCTGTCAGAACTTTACACCTTAAAGTGACAGATGCGGAATGCGGCGACTTAAACTGATCGACGGTTTAATAATCGGTCATAAGAAATCTCGTCACCATTAACTTCCGAATACGGCAGTTAATTTTCTTACCTTACTTCATAGCATCAAATTACAATTTGTAATTAGGTATCTACTTAATTACAAATAATAATAACCATGTTAAATGTGTTGAAGCACAAAGAAGCGCACATCATGTTCTTAGAACTCAATGATTTAGGCCGAAAAGTCAGAAGCACTTTTTAAATGAAAATCTAATGTTTTAGTTTCCATCTGTTCCAAATTATCCTCAGTTAAGCCTTTGTCGGAAGATTCCACCTGCTTATACAGAAACTAAAATTATTATGGCTAATATTATTAGGTAAAAGTATAGTCAACAGCAAAAGTAGATGATCAAAATCAGAAATTCAATACTAATGAACGGAGTTCGCGTCAGAACTGTGGTGTCGAAGTGATTCAAAAGTGTGTGATTATAAACCAAACATTTACTACTAGTATAGTTGCCATATATTCGTGATTAGTTTTTACTCCAAAAGATATTATCTGAATTGAAAGAAAGAAAGAAAGAAAGAAAAATATTTATTTGGCGCAAAAGGGCAACAATCCAAAACTTAATCTACTTAAAAATAAACTTTCTATACTAAAATAAAAAAAAACCCTAAGTTATGGCTGTGAATTCATCATCTACTTTTGCTGTTGGCTGTACCAAATATATCATACGCATTTGCTTAAGTGTAGAACGTAGTAGCGTTTTTTATGTAAAACATTCTTGTTATTATGTTTTGATAAACCTATTACTATGCAAATTTACTTAAATATTGTGAAATTGATTTCTGACTTATTTTTATGCAGGAGACCGCACGCATCTGATAGGCAGTAAGTAAGATTATATTAACGTCGCAAAATTATTACCTCTTCATTTAATTATGCTCTTCACAACTGAGTATAAAGAATCTCCGGTCCTTATTGCAGTTTGTCTAAATATAATTATATCACCCGAAATCAATATATTGTGATTCCTCAAAGTGTTACCAGAATATCGTCGTGGGATATAAATCGGATATTTCACAATGTCACGCCCAGGCTTGTGACATGTTTTCTACAATAATAGTGGATTTATTGCTACGCCGGACGCGACGATAGGCGGCGTTCCGCGCAAAAATCTTGCGTAGGCGCAACATATGCTCCGCCCGCGCTATTTGTGTACCCCATCACTGAACGGGTACGAATTGTAATATCTTATTTTCATGTCACTCATATTGATGTAGGTACAAGAAGATCTCCTTTGTTGACATAGGCACTCAAAGGCTTTACCAACACAAATGATTCACTTGATGCTCAACGGTGTTTTTCTGTTATTGACATCAAGGCGCCAACATGATTTTTTATACCTTAAACACAAACAGCATTCCTTGATGTTTATTTAGCTTTTAATAAGGCTGTAACTTGGCTCGGGAATAGAGCTTAGACCTTCGGTGGTCTCTAAAACAAAAAGTGAGTCTTAGAGCATAAAACTATGGAGGGTGGAGGTAAGGAGAATCATCATTGAACATGAAAAAAACTACGCAAGTAATTGAACTTTTAGTAACTACTTTAGTCGACAATAGTATATTTAATTCTACGTAATTTACTTCGTTTACAATTGCTACATTCATGCCCATACCCTTTGTCTACACGAGCGCCATTTTGGAAGATTTTTCAACTGGTATTTATATCTTACAGCTGGACAGTTTTTAATTTATTACCTCTACCCTTAGAACAATCAAATTTGACATTTGTAATTCAGAGGCTCGATAAGAATATTTGAATAGCTATAAAGACATAGATCTTGAGTATAACATTTATCGATCAATCAAAGATATTCTTTACGATCGTCAAAACTTTTGACTCGACCGCAGAATTTTTCAAACACCTATACACGATGTAATCGATTAATTAATAGGCACTCAATGTGAATTTAATGGCAGTGGACCGTAGAATGTGATTTATGAAAAAGGAGTACGTAACAATGTTTTTGCTTGAATTCCGAAATCTGAACAAATGAGTTTGTTGTAATGGTCTGCCAATAAAACAATTTTGTATAGCGTTTATAATACAGAAAAAATATCTAAGACTATGCTAGTGATGACCTTTTGAGTGCATATGTAAAATTAGTAGGTGATGCTTCTGAAAAAGCTTTTTAATTAACATATTGGGTATCTAAGATATATCTATATTTAAATTAACATTTTCGTAAAATAAAACTTAATTCAAACATAATATTTCTCAAATATACCTACTAGCTATCTTGATAAAGCTTAGCAAATCTACAAGGATAAATTTTTAGTGGTTTCTTTTAAGGAAACAAAAAACGCAATTAAATGCAGTAGGTACACAAAATTTCCTTAATAATGAACGTTGTTTGAATTCAACTGCCCGTTCGTATAAATACTTAGCGCTTTTATTACAAACTGGTAAGGTTTATTTTCGTAAATCATAATTACTACTCACGTGTGATCCACCACTAAGGTATAAGGCCGGTATCGTATCGTATACGAATAAACGTATACAATTTATAGTGCAATGGGTGGGATCTGAACCGGCAACCACATGATCGCAAGTCCGACGCCCTAGCCATTAGGCTATCGCCGCTTCTTTTCCTATAGTATAAAAAATTCTTAACATACAAAGTTTTTTTTCTCTTTCATCTTTGACAAGGTAATTCTAAGTAAGGTACATACTTCATACTTATTCATCCTTACAAGTTTTTATTTTCATTTCATTGTAGTTCATTGCCTAATAATGACGAACTAGAAAGCTTATAGAAAGATTACTTACATTTATACTTTTTGAAGTTAGACCAGAGAAAAAGGATTACTTATTTGTTAATAATGTATCTACCTGCTTAACACGAAGTGATAAGTAATTTATATAAAAATTGTTCTAAGTATTCCTAGCATAAGTTATCGTATCAGGCTAGATTTTTATCTTTACAAATTATAATAAACTATTATTAAATTTAAAAATATTCTGACTACTAAGATATCCTTTGGACTGTCAACTATTTTTCCGCCATTATCATGGAAATATAGATTTTAATATAATTAAATAAATTCGATTCCAGATGCATGCAAAAATATGAATTCAATTGTCATAATATTTCAGGTAAAATTGTTGTGTGATACAATATTATAATCTTAACACAGTCAGAATCTCCGAATTATGTTGTTGCCAACGAGTTAATGGTTCTAAACAGTTTTCACCGCATTTCGGCCAAGCGATAAGTGCTAAGCGAATTTCCATGGTGACTATACATACTCGTAAAGAGCGGACCATTACTCACTTTTGAAGTCCGCATCGGTTATGGTCCAATTTCGTACAGTTACGACAATTCGTTTATTTATTGGCGTTTGCCTTTTCGCGGGTTAAATAATGATCAATTCTTATTTTTAGTTGCTTTTATTTATTGTTCTTTTTTATTTTTCTATTTTTAAATTCTACTATGCCAAATATAGAACATATTCAATAAATTGTTTCATTTAATTGTTTAATTGAAAAATATCTTTAGGCTTAGAAGGCATTGGGCTACCTATTGGGGTATGAACAAGTCACACCATGTGTAAATACGAACTAAAGCAGTCATATGTACCACTATCCAACCAGCCGGAGTCGAGCAGAGAATGCGCGAGTGATCCTACAACCCCGGGTAAGTCAGAGACGGGACTGGGGTGTTTTTGGTCAGTGAAAGTCCGACACATCCTCACGTGCCCTCGGCGTGGGTTGAAAGCATTAGCTTTACACCCAAAAAAAAGTCATCTATGCAAGGATTATCGTATGGAAGACGTGTATTGTTTTTTGGCTCTTAGTACTCCTAGTTCTCTCAACTAAATGGCACTGAAGCTTGTGAAAGAGAAACTAGAGGTGACAATCTTTAATAATATGAACATGAACTTTACAATCAATAATCTAGCTACCGTCTGTGAAAGTAAACTTATTGAAAGTTCAAAGTCGGTTGACATTTAAGATTATGCTTTAACTGAATAATAACATGTATTAAGGCGCAAAGGAAGTACATTTCTAAAACCAGATATTTTAATACCAATATTTTATGTAAATAATTTAAATTATTATTTAGTTGTAATAACAGACAGCTTTCGTTTAGACTTCCTTGTTATATTTGAGAATTATGAATTATTTTTAAACAGACTTATCGATGAGGAAAAATACTTTTCGCATTAGGTATTATTAGCATTCATGCATCCAAAAGTTGTTGATACTTTTGTCCTGCAGTGGGCAATAAATAGGTAGGGGTAGTGGAATGGGTGGGATTCGAACCTGAAACCACACCTTAACAAGTCTGACGCCCTAGCCGTGAGGCTACCGCATCATAAAACATTGTAATCGTATCGTATATAAACGTTGTAGTCTTTATAAAAAATGGCAGCAAGTGTCTAGACGTCTTTGAGGAGAACAGACGCACACATACACATGATATCGTTATTTAGTGATGTGAACATCTAGCACCGTTTAGGTATTATAGATTTAGGCGAGACCGGATGTCGGTGCGTTGTCGCTAGTCACACGATGTGCGGGCGACGTCGCGCGTTGCACGTAGTTATCGTCCCCGGGCGGCCTTATTACGTATCTTGCAAATCGACAGCGATTGACTGGTAACATTTAGGTATTTAGTACCTACAAATACTGCTGTGAAAATCCTTATTTGTAGTATGTTATCGCGATACGTAATTCGACAGCAATAATTCTGAACAATTGTGGTGGCTTTGCTTTTGCGAGATACGTAATACAATCGCGGGCGTCGAGTCGGCGTGCAACGGGCGTATGCGTTATTTCGCACGACCTTGATCCCCACGCAGCGTCCGCCGATCCGCGCGTGTTATATAAGGCCACTACCACACGCTGCAATTTCAGGACATCGTGACGTCAGCCTATTGATTAGAACAGAACTAAAATAGAAAATGTTATAATGGAATTCAATGTGAATAGCGGAAACGTTGACTGTTTGATTAGGTTACAGTTGTTTGAGTTTTTTTAAAGCGACCTGTTTTTGATAAGATAACAATTTTGGTTTCATAACGATATGTTATAAGAAATACGAGTAGGTAGGTACAGCAGAAATTAAATTTGGTACCTAGAAACAAGATAGCAGAATTTTTAAATTTACGTAAGTACCTACTTATCTGATTCGAATTAGGATTAAAGTTCTAACATACTTAAATAAAATAATAATTTTCTGTGCGTTATGCTACTAAATTGCATGCAATCAATACTTTAAAAACTTCGTCATATGCATACTGATAGAGTTATTATTTTTAATTAAGAGCAAAAAAACTTGTGAATCTAATTGTAATTTGCATCATTGCCTAGGTAAAAAATATGTTTAAACAAAAATTAATAGAAATAAACTTATTGAATGATCATTCACTTTCCGACTTGTCCCACTGCGGGGCACAAGCCTCTTCTCATATAAAGAAGGAACGAGCATTGATCACCACGCTGGCTCATAGCGGTTCCATATTCCAATTTATGGAATCTAGGTTTCCCCACGACGTTTTCCTTCACCGATTGTCAATTATGGCTTATAAGAATCATTAAGTAATCATACATATTGGCCTGTCAGCGCCGACGGTCAGCGTGACTCTAAAACCAGCCTAAGAAAGTACTTATAACTATGAAAAAGTCACATTGGTAGCCTGTAGCGGGTTCGAATCTACAACATTGTGCAAGGCAATCCGTTCCTTGAACCGCTACGCCACCACGACATTAATATAATAACAATTTAAAATTGTTTACAGCACGTTCTATATCAGATGCAGATAAAACATAAAATTAATATTCTTTTACCTAAATACGATTTTATTTTTAATGTTAAAATGTCAGCGTTAATATCGTCTAGACCTCTTCATAAATCATAGATACTCGTATATGTCTCAGATAAGTTTTTGCATAGGAAATTAAGTCGTTGATTGTTTTGCATCATTGAATTTTTAATTGAGATTCACGTTACTTTGCATTTTTTTATTTTTACGTGATTTACAAAACTATGTCATAAAATTATTCAAGGATTTACTAAAAAAATTAAATAAGAATAATTCTACCAAAATTTTGGTCTCATATAAGTACTAGTATGTTTGTTTTTTTTTAAGTCAGCCTAAAAAGCAAAGATAAGAATAGATTTGATAAAGATGTAGTTCGAAACCCGGAGATGGATATAACAACTACAACTTCCAGTTCAAATAAAAGCAATTTAAGACCCAATACTTTCTAAAGTTTACGCTAATGTTAGACATTGAATCAAAACGAAACGTCGATAACTACAATCAAATTAAACCGAGATATAATCCGTTTAAAAAGCATGAACCAAGTTACAGGCAGATGCTAGTAATATACTATTGGGTCTTAATCAAATTTATTGCTCATTGCTTTATTCTACGATAGTGAGTGATGACAAATAAAGCTAAACATAAAACTACAAATGCATAAACTGCCATACATGTGTGAAATACACCTAATGTACCATTAAATTAGCATAGGACAGCTCAAGCGAACTGCATCGTTAAGCCAAGGGCACAACTACGGAACAACTTTGTTCGAAGTAATATGAGTCAGAGAACGTCCTTTGATCTAGTGTTAAATAATAAACCTAGTGTTGTGAGTAAATAAAAAAAAAATCACAGTTTTTTTTTTGGTGTTAAGCTATAAGTACGGACTTGTAGTTATCCTAATAGCTGACGGGCCTGTTTGTCTAGTGGTTGATGACCCTGACTGCTAAGCCGGAGGTCGTGGATTCGATTCCCAATCTGGAAAAATCTTTGTGTGATGAGCACGATCATTTTGTTCTGGGTATGTGTGTAATTTACCTATAATATGTATGCATTTATAAATATATAAGTATGTTGTCTAGATGCCATAGTACAGGCTCTGCATAGTTTGGGATTAAATGGCCGTGTGTTAGTTTTACCAAGAATTATTATATTAGCTCTAAGCAGAAGATACTTGTACATTTTTTAATCACAAGGTTTTTGAAAACTAAAACAAATACTACTAAGTACCTACGCATTTTTTTTTGCGTAAAGCTATGAAGTACGTACTTATAGTTATCCGTATAGCTCTAAGCAGAAGATACTTCAAACATTTTTTAACTATTATGTGCGCACATATACGTAGCTCTACATAATTAGTATAATTTCTAAAAAGCACCTTTTTCGTTTCAAAATCACCATGAATAATGACAGCTGTGTCAATTACGTACCTGAAGTTATTCGATCTGATTTGAGTTGTTGAAATATTAATGGAAGTACTCTTACCCAAACACCTAGAAATTCTAAGAACAAATAATTTTACATGAAAAGTGTGAAAGTTTTCAATATCATTGTCATTATATGTTATAAATACTTCCTTATGAAATAATAATTTAATTCGGTCAAACAGGTCTTATATTTTACAGGTATTTAGGTAATAAACTTGCAAAAAGCAACTTAATAGACAAGTTATGCGTTAGCCCGACAGGTGATTGTTGTGAACGTTCTTGTTTTTAGAAATCTGGGTTTAACGTCAGCTTAGACCTAACTTAACAAGATAAATGTCTAAAAAGAATTTTCGTTTCCATTTTTGTTACGTTTACATTAAAAATTAAAACCTGAAATGTTATGAGTAAATTTAAATTGATTTTTAATGTCTGTATGATGTCCATAATTATTATTACATACCTATACTCCGAGTTATTTTAGTACCAATCTATTTCTTGCCACATATTTAATTCAGTAATAAATACCTATATTAGGATAAAACAAATTTTGTTTACTTACGTTATGAACAAAAATTAATCAAACAAAATTACATTTGACCCAAAGTGGTTCCGCGGTCGGATGTCCAACTGTGCGATCCTATCAGTACTTGGTTAACACATACAGTTGCATAACACGGAACCACTTTCCACAATGTATGAAAAGTTGATTTACAATTTTAAGATTTCATCCTATGTTTTTTGGGAAAATTTGTTCAGTTTTATGCACCTGATTACCTCGTTAAATATACGCATTCCATAAATTAATCCTGTATGGCAGCTGGACTTAGTTGCCATGCGTTGATCTTCGATAATCGTCTATTTTAGTCTTTATAATTCTGTCAGCCAATCTTGCCTAGAGATTTCCTACCACTCAGTAAAAAGTAAATGGGTTGTAGAGGTCACATAGGCAGTAATTCCGTGTGATTCAATCCGGGAGAGACTGTAAGCAGACCCCAGCACGGTTTAGGAATAGCACACACAAAACGACCGTTATTTTTTGTTTTCGGAAGGTATTCGTATTTATAATTTGGACCTAATGGTTTTTGGAACAGTACTCTTATGAAATTTATAATGCTCTAAGAGGTTTCAATAATATAATTTCTATCTTTATCTACATCATTAATATGTCTATCATTTCTATCTATATCTTCATCTACTTACATCTACCCAACAGATCTCGAATACTCTCAATCTATACTCTTATTATAAAGCTAAAGAGTTTATTTGTTTGTTTGATCGCGCCAATCCCAGGAATTAATGGGCCGATTTGAAAAAATATTTCACTGTTAGATAGCCCGCTTATTGAGGAAGGCTATAGGCTATAATTTGCCGCGGTAACCGACGCCCACGCGGCCGGAGCTGCAAGCAAAAGCTAGTATATAACATTAGTCCCAAAATTAATGCAATTACAATTCAAATTACATTTCGATTTTTATATCTTTGTTCATACTAGACCAAATAGATAGAGTCGATTCTTAATTCATAATTTTTAATTATAGAATAACCAGACAAATTATTAGGTGATTTCTTTTACATATCACAATATTCCATAGATTTCGTTGCTACCCATCTGTATTGTATAATGTATTTGATCTGTTAATATAACTCCATAACCATTTAAAACACTCCGTAATGCGTAGAGCACCGTTAAATGAGATAATTGTGCCTACATTCGCGACATACGCATACATAAAATACAATGTCGTCCGTCGATGTGTCCACTCCTTTATACATGTTAGCTAGCTAGACTATTGTGCAGTGAAGGTCGTTCATAGCTATACCTACCTACTTTGCCTACTAGTTTTGCGAATGTGTGTGTCGGTACCTATTATTTGAGCTAAATCATTCTGTAATCCCACTTCCTTGTTAATCTTACTTGTAAATAAACAAGTAATGAATTAGTCAAAATCATAATAATTATAGTGAAGTGAATGCTTGTGATCAAATACTTTGTATTGTTTAAGCAAATTCTGTTTAATCTGCTAGATCTGACCTTGGTATTGCTCTCTATATAACTCTTAATAAACTCAAATATGTACTTTTTACATAGCTCTTCCTACATTTTAATGGCATATAAACACTGGTTTTTTGAAATACCTTGGCAGTTACGAAAAGTTCAAATAGCAATAATGGAATAAGGTATATAATGCTATACACAATAAGTTAGTTTATGCCCTAAGCGATAGTTATTGCGACAACATCCTTTCTATATGTAACATAGATACAAAAACTAATTACTGGTATAAATATATGATCACGGATCGATACCTAATTACCTTCATGTTATAGAAACAGGTGCAGCGTACAGGCTGCATGTGTGAAGACATTCATTTCGATAAAAGTTCATTTAAAAGCAGATGTAATAGTTTATTATTAGGCAAATGTAGTAGCAAAGCATTCGTAGCAACATTACCAGTTGCTTCTATATAAATTGTGGATGAAATACAAGAAATCCTGTCATTAAGCGATTGTATCTAAAGAAGATAACATCAAAAGGCTTGTGCAGCGTGTTAATAAAATAATATATTGCATTTTTATCAAGTGTATTTCAGGAAGGTCACATTACAAGATTGTAGAGCCGTGCATATCAAGTGCTTTGATAAATTGAGTGCCTATGTTTAACAATTTGATAAAATTGTTGTCAACTAAAGTAATAGCCTAATTACCCGCCATAAGACCAAACAGTTTATTAACTGTTTGGTCTTGCACTGGCCTAAATTTAGTGATTTAGTAAAGTGGAAAAAAGTTGTGATGAACAAAATTGTTTATTATTTATTGAGTGCAGTAAAATTTAAAAAACGAAGGAGGCAGGACACATTAGGAGGCAGTCTCGTTATTACGTAGTTATTACATCAAAGAAATACACATAAAAATACGCGTATGGAATCACCTGATCAACGGGAAAAGGAACCAACAGGCTTTTGGAAAAAAAGACCTAAACGCAAAGCATACGGTCAAAAATTAAAAATAGAATGTTCCGCGTCCACGGCCTTTAGAACGAGCGTGTGATGCGAGAAGTGAGGAGTGGGGCGCCGCAGACGGACCGATGACATCACACCGAGATGCAGTGCGGTGCGACCGCCAACTCTTGCGCAATCGTGCGCCCTTGATCTTGACTGCGTCGCGGCCGCACGCGTGTGCGCACAACACCTACGTTTAAATACTAGGTACACTCGCAACTATATTTATCTTCGCGCATGTAGGCGCGAAGCGGTAATCACAGAATAAAAAATAATATACAAGTGGCGTTTTGTACTTAGTAGCAAATCTAAGTGTTCCGGCTGCTGGACCTGCTGTAGGTAAATGTTGTAATTAACTTCGGATGAGTCAGAAAATTTTGATTCAAAGTCACCTACAATGCATCGTTTAATTCTTGTAATCTCAAACTTACTTCCTGGTTATATTACAGTGTCTATTCGCTTGAAAAATCACCTTCCACAAAATTCAACATGCTAACAGAGTTTTTATATTACTGCTAGGAGTTCTCACAGCCTATGTTTATTTAATTGGTAAATAAGCTTAGCCTATAAGGACTCCGCATACATCGATTACATCAACTTTATTTATGTTATCGTCTGCCGAGTTTTTGCGAATAGCTACTACAGCATGTATGTATGGGAACAGACCCATGCAGTGAACAAAATAATTTATTTAATTCTGTTTCCGAGGTCGCAGACTAACTTTATCTTCCCATATAAATTAGTATTATGCCTAGACACAATACCTATTGTATTTATATGGTCGTTGGTGAATGATATAACATTTACCTATTTGTTGAGGTACACAGTATCGCTGGCGTTAATAACCGATAAATATATAACGAGTCGTGACTCGTGTAGAAAATAGGCCTCAAAATTGATAACGGTTAAGTCTGTCACAGTCGTATAATACACGTGTAAGATAACTCTTCTCATATTTAAACATTGGGAATTCTTATGAGAGCATTTATCTTCAGGATAACTAAGGATTCACGAACGTAGTATCTTCATACAAAATACATTAGCTACCTTACAGAGTATAGGTAGGTGACGATACCTCTCGACAGTGTACCTATTCATAAACTAAACGATGTTTCTGTAACTACTTATGGCACTCCACATCACTTCAATCATTAACAAGGACAGCCTGAGGAAACATGCATCCATTTTGAGCGATAATACATTGGTTACGTTTTGTTATAGGCTAACTTTTCATCTGTTATCTGAAGTAGGTATACCTGGCTATTACCTAAACTTTGACATGTCGTTAATTAAAGTATAATATTTATATTTTAAACGGATATGTGATAAGTTTTACTTGCTCGTTTTTGTTTTATTTGGAGTCAAATATAACATGCCTTTTTTCGTGCCTTTTGATAACTCCCAATTTTTTGGGTCAAAATGAATCTGGCTCAGGAAAGAGTTTCGACAGCTCATCAAATACCTACTTATTAACAAAATTTTCAAAATTCAATAATACTCCTTCGTATGAGAAAATGAAAAATCAACTGCTCTATTTTTCAGTTACCTACCGACAATCATACACGTACTACCATGTAAACGTCATGGTAGGTACTTCAATAGGTATTGCAATATTTATCACAAAATTGCAAATTGGCAAAAACGCATATCAAAACATGTCGCTAATTGGATAAGTACGAGCCAGGAAAACATTATAATTTTATGTCGGTATACTTACATAACACTATGGCTGGTAACTTATGGCTATCACATTGGGTCATGTCTTTTCATACCGGGCATTATAACAATCGAGAGTTAGACAATTTTATATTTATTTCATAAACAAAAAAATACTTCAATCTATAACGAATTTTAAAAACGACACACTAATTAACTTTATATTGAGCTAGTTACAAGAATTCCAATATTGCTAATTTGACAGAGATAGCGATAATGATTTGTGACGTCAATATTCAGTTCTCCGTACTAGTCTGGACTGCCCCGTACAACTCGTCGTTTTGTGAAAAAGAGATAGAGCATGCGACATTATATAATTGTGTATATTTTTTTGTTATTTTTTCACAATTTTTCTTCAATTTACGACCATTTTTAGAAACATTTGTCAGAAATCAATTTTTCGATTTTCGATAGTAGTCAAATACCCAATTATAATTTAGTATTATTTCGACACTACATAACAGGTCAAAGAAGGAGCATCAATTTAAAAGAGGTTATCTCTTTTGAATTGATGCTCCACCTTTCAATCATGCAATTTAAAAACATGATTTATTGTTTTTGTAAACAAATGTGAAAAGCGCATGATCAAAATTTTATCGCTATGTGCGCAGTAATTCGTATGTAAAAATATGATCGGATAAAAAGATTATTTGAAAATATTTTTGGTTTTCATTGCAGTGTTTCAAAAAGTTTTGGCTACAGGTTATGAGCTGCGTTAGGCCCTAGTTAACTTTGAGTCATTATGAAATTATCTTTATTGTTTAACGTTGAAATAGATGACTATGTATGTTAAAGCAACCGAGCTCTACAATTAATAATTGTTCGGTAATAATAGGTACTTGAATATTACTTAATCTCAAACTAGTCAAAAGATATAAATCTTTTAAGAGTAAATTAACTAGGTCCATATTTAATGATTAACTATTAAACTTTTCTAAATTTTCAATAAATTAGGTTGGGAAATATGCTGCTACTGTTGCTAGGGAGCTGTACCACATTTTAAAGTATACCTTTTATTTCAACAGATAGTAACAGATGAAAAATTTTCTAAGAACGCAGTACATATGTGACGGTTGTGTGAATTGATTGTTAAAATATATTTATTTGTATTCAACAGCGGCGGGAGCTAGCTCAGACATGGGAAGTGAGCACTATTGCCTAAGGTGGAACAATCATCAGAGCAACCTGCTGGGAGTTTTCAGCCAGTTGCTGCACGACGAGAGCTTGGTCGACGTCACGCTAGCCTGCTCCGAAGGTGCATCTATTAGGGCTCACAAGGTAAACGTGATCACCACTTTTTTCTACTACCAATAAAAAAAAACTAATCTAACAATTTATTATTGTACTTATATCAACAATTTTATACTTAATCTTTAATCTTAGGACAATCTTCGGATTTAAAACTGGCTTTCATGGCTTTCAGGATGGAACATGACGTTTATTTTCAAGGGTATATTAAATAACACTCATATATAAAACTGTATTCTTTTTTCACTCCCTCACTTTCTTTTTTCGAACCCTCCCTGAACCTAAAGCGTTTATCGAAGTGTTATTGAAAATGAACAAGCGCAGCGGTGGGGATGGCGTAGGCTTTGCTACGGCAGTGATCAGTACTACGCGTATGGATTGAAACGCTTGCAGCTAATAGAGAGCGTGATATTTAAAAGTTATTACCTCAGACCTCAGTTATTACACAGTAAATAGCCTTTTCTTCGATGCCGCCCATTTTGATGTGAATCGTGATTTACAGTTGGCATTGAACGATATGTCTCCTTATAAGTTTAATGACTTCTGTTTAGTAACTAGTGTCGTACTTGATTACGGCACGTGTATTAATTTTCAAGTTACGCCACATTTCATTACTTTCCACCTATTGTTCATAGACTGGATCAAAAATAAAACAAAAGCAAATTACTTAATAAATATTATACCTAAATGAATCAAGCTTAAGATTAAGCAGTGCAAGACCGCAAATTATTCTATGATTTTGTTATATCTACACTGAATCCGTATATTTTTCTTTTTTTAATAACTATGTAGTTAAGTTTTCGATTTTATGTAGCAAAATTTTAAGATAATTCCCCTATTTATTGTACTTTATCAGACGCATACTACGAGCACTTACCCTAGACGAAAATTAAATAACGGCTGATTTTTCAATCACCAGATAAATTTATTCGAGGAATAAAATTGACGATTGACAGTTTTTGTATGAAAAAACTGTCAAATATTCAAATTTATTCCTCGAATAAAGTTATCTGACGATGGAAAATCGGCCCTTACTAGGTTACTTCGAATAGTCAGCTGAGATCAGCTATTAAACGCATTTAAGTAATGCAATTCTACAAATGATCTAAAACTTAAAGCAATTACAGATGAAATTATAAAATCAATTCCTTCTAAGTTTAGTAGCCATTAATCATCGGGAAAGATGGAAGTATTTCTTCGTATTGTCTTGCAATACGAAGAAATACTTTCATCTTTAACTCGACCGATTTCTGTGAAGTGAGATAGGGAAGGTATTCCGGTTACAGTCACCTATATTAAACTCTAACTACCTCTTGAGTAATCATGCCATAATACTTAAGCAATCATTTGATACCTAAAGAGTTAATTGGGTCCTAAATGGCGGTGCAGTTTGCTAGGTGCGGGTCCGTCAGAATGAATAAAATCACAAGTAACAGACAATCTACTGTAACATTTCCAGGTAGTGCTGTCTGCGTGTTCATCGTACTTCCGATCGCTGTTCGTAGACCACCCGTCGCGTCACCCTATCGTGATCCTCAAGGACGTGGGCTTAGAGGAACTGCGGACCCTCGTCGACTTCATGTACAAGGGAGAAGTCAACGTCCAGTATTGTCAATTGCCTGCTCTCCTCAAAACTGCCGAGAGCCTTCAGGTATTTAAGCTTTTTTAATTTTAACGTTTCTATAGACTTACTCTAAACGCACATCGCTGTTTAGAGTCTGGCTTTTTGGTGATCTTCAAAAAGCCAGATTTAATAGGAATTTGCATTTAATAGTTTAATAAGTTGAATCAGCGTTATAATATAAACAACAGAATTTCCTCAAGTTAATTATGTAATGTTTCAGGTTAAAGGACTAGCTGAAATGACTACCCTAAGTGCGGCTGGCATTGAAACAAGAAAAGTTGCAGAACCAATGGAAGAGTGCCAATCACAAGAACCAAGAGATAGTTCAGAATCACATGAAAAGGTGGACGGTAGGGAACACCGAGACAAAGAGGACAGGCGTGAACTGAAGGAGACACGGGAAGGCCGTGATCGTGAAAATAAAGATAGTCGTGACGTACGAGAAAGTCACATAAGAGACTCTCGAGATTCAAGAGATTCCAGGGAACACAGAGAACAAAGGGAACCTCGGGACTTGAGAGAACCTCGCGATATAAGAGAAACAAGAGACCCTCGAGATATAAGAGAAACAAGAGACCCTCGAGACTTGAGGGATCCCCGCGACGCACGGGAACATAGAGAGTCAAGGGAAAATAGGGATATCCCAAGAGATTTGAGAGAAGTTCGGGACCCAAGAGACTTGCGCGAATCTCGAGAAACTCGAGATTCAAGAGACATGCCTGAAGCCTCACCTCCTAGAATATCCCCACTGCTGTCAGTGAGGCGATTTAGGCCTGAAACTGCAGCAGAGACGTTGACACCCACACATCCTCCTATTCCAAAAGACGAGCCACCTGACGAGCCTATGCGATCGTCTTCACCAGAAGAAGACACGGTCTCGATTAGATCAAATGGCGCACAAAATGAACCTATCGGTACGTACATAAATTTAAAACACTATTAATTTTTTGCCATCCTACCATCAACAGTGCATTTTACCATCTAGTAAGGCAAATATCGTATCGACACATTTTACAACAACATTCTATCGTTTCGCTGCAGGGTTCGTAATAACGTAGGTACTGAAATCCGTCGGGAACTAATTATAATTTTTTATCCTAATTCCAATCCCACAGATTGTAGGACCGGGAACCGATCGAAAAAGATAACCATTTGAAAAAGATGCCACACGTTCAATGATATTATAAGGTGCACACGTTACGTAAATGTACTTAGGTACTTGCCTTCTAAAAAACTTTTAAAATTCGCAAAATGTTTCCATTTTAATGTTTTCAGTATAAGTATAAATTTAATAATTCATTTCTAGAAATTCTAGGGTACCTACCTATTATGTTGGCTTTTTCATGTGCTAATTCGTTTCAAATCACTAGAAAATAATAAATAAAAACATACTCATAAATTATACTTAAGCAAATTTTAACATCACAAGCAAACATTAACAAAAATATAACAGCAGGTTATTAGAAATTATTTCCGCCGAACCACATCCCAATATTCGCCACAATAAATCTATTGAGGAGGTGAGAGGTCACTACCCTTAATTTTCAAAAGTTCAAGACTGTGTCAATGTCACAATGTCAAGTGTCAATAGTTTGTCATATCTAGAGATGTGACATGGTTTATCACAGATACGGTTTATACGCAGTATATTTTCAAAAACAAATTACCGTAATAACTAAACGAATAAAATAGCGTGTCGTAAATATACTTATTTAATCTTAAATTACTTTTGACGTGAATATGCATTTCTTTTATAAGCCTAGTTAAATAAAATAGTTTTGCTTTTGCATCAATGTATATAAAAATGACAAATTATTTCAGATTAAAAAAAATACAAAATACGAAACAAACTTCTCGGTACTACTCGGTCGGTAGTCGATTAACCGATTAACAATGAATTAGGCAATTCTTTAGTTGGACACTCCTTTGGGGTTTTGACAGTGACGTTTTCTTCTCGCCGCTTTGTGTTTTTCAAAATATTGTAAAATAATTGTAAATGAATGAAAATGCCTATTTTAAAACAAAAAATGTGTTATCGGACGTTAAATCCACATCATTTTTATATTTTAAATCAAGAAAAACTTAGTGAAAGATCAATTCTATTCTTAGTAGGAGCAATAACTTAATCAAAGTGATCAATGGGAAAGGTAAATACCTACATTGAATACAAATAAAAAAATCTGTTTGTTAAACATTTTTATGACATACTTAAAAATATTTTTACGGATCATCTTTTTCCACAAATTACCTCATCCGTTCCAGTATTTCACGTCAATAGTTCTTGGATAGACTTGTGTTAATCTATAGACATCCGTGTATGCATATGTATATATTTTTTTCATTTTTGTTAGATTTCTGACATGTCTTTTTTTCTCATTTTCAGGATTAAACATGACAATCAACAGCCACAGCAGTAGCAGTGTGCTAGGCGCACACTACTCTCCCGTGGAGCAAAGGTTAAGTGTGCTGAACACTATACCGCATCCAGGACTGACCCACCCTTCTCATGCATCATTGCCTAGTCCCCGGAGTGAGCCTATAGCAGGTCCGTCGGGCCTGCCACCTGTGCAACAAGTGCCCCTGGTATGCTACAGTGAACACATTTATTTTCATTCTTTCTCTTAACATCAGCTAAAGTTGTTCACATTCATCCTTTTTGAGAGAGAACCTTGAGAGTATTTGATGTTTTACAAAAACCTTTAGCTACAAGATGCCAAAATCTTAATTGGTAGTTTGGATTAGTTGTGAAACTATCTTAGATTTTCCTATTTACGATATTTGTAGGTATGGATAGTCTGTTGTTATGATATTTTGGTTACCCACTAAATTATTTTACTATTTCAGTGTCATACCCTATGTTTCAAATGGAATTCATTAAGAATGAATAAATTTAATAACTTGTATTGTAACTATATTCCAGTCTTTGAAGAAAGAAATAGACTGGGATAGGCCCAATGAGGACAAAGTTGGTGGTGAAACATCAGAATACAGAATGCAACATGAATCCGTGAGTATAATGTTTTATTATTGATGTGTATGTACGTAGAATACAATTTGAAGTATTTTAGTGGTAAACCGCTGCATAATTATTTATTTGCATATTTCATGTGATGAATCACTGGTATATTCAATGTTTTTTAAATAGAACATTTTATCTGCCTCTATTATATTTCATCAGAAGAAGTACAATTGATTGTTTTCTGAAATATTTAAAGGAAATATGTACCTAGTAATATGCATGTAAAGTACAGCTTGTAATAAATGTCTCTGTATATAAAGATAGATCTGTGTTGTTTTGCATGTTCCATTATTTTTTCCACAATCATAAGACATCAGATATATTGTTTAATAAGACCCTAAAAATTGCCTTAGTTAAGCCATTATTATAAAAAAAAAATGATGTAATTCAAACTTGCCAGAACTAAATTTTGGTTTTGAACCTTGAGTGTCATAGCATTCACATTAGTATAAATACCTTTAAAATTGAATCTGGTTTATGAGTGGCTGCTTGATTTATCATTTTACATATTAAATTTTATTATGTGCCCTAATAAAATAAAGCGCTGGCACTGAGTGTAGTGACTAACACCGTAGACTGTGTGAAGATTATTGAAGTAATGTTGTTGTTGGTGTTTTATGTGGAAATTAATTTGTTACCCGCATGCTTGTTTGATATGCTGCGCTATTTTGAACATCGAGTATTATGCCTTGCTGTCAAGAAGTTGACCTTCATTTTGTTGGCCATCATTTTTATATCCATTCATTTTGTTTGATATATATTTCGGGCAGATTTTTATTTTAATCTTTGGCCATATACATGCATACGTATTAGTACGAATCTGTGATTCTGTACGCGTGCGCGTTGCTATACAACAAGGCATTACGCGTTGCCGGCTCCCGGGTCACTCCTGCACATTTTTGGGCAAAAATGAGCGTCAACTTCTTAATTAGATAGTGGAAATTAAAAATATACCGAGACTGCATCTCAATTTAGAAAGTAGTGGTAGAGATATTGCACACAGTTTGGTCCGTGTCAAATGGAACAAGAAAAAAGAAGTTGATGTTCTTTTTTGTGGTTGCAGGAGTACGATGGGTCCGGTAGGGGGAGAATTGACGAGGGGGAGAGGGGTTATCCTTGCATACACTGCGGTGCGGCGTTCCCACATCAGAGCAAACTGACGCGGCACATACTGACCACTCACACTCTAGACACGCTGAAGTACCGGGACGCCATACTGGGCAGGCCCATCGGCTTGCCCATGATAGGACAGTTCAATGACCCCACATACATGACTATGCACCCGGAGGAGTCTCCGATCGAGCTGGACATAGGAGCGGTCGAGCCGGGGAACGTAGTGCTATGCAAGTTTTGTGGCAAGAGTTTTCCGGACGTGTCATCATTAATAACACATTTACCTGTGCACACGGGCGACCGCCCGTTTAAATGTGAATTCTGTGGCAAGGCGTTTAAGTTAAGGCATCATATGAAGGATCACTGTAGAGTCCATACAGGTAAGAAAACTAACCTTTCATTTGTCTGTATGTGAACCGAATCAATGAATAAAACGTTAAATTTATTTAATTTTATTGTTATGTATTTATTGAATTAAATTTTCTTCGATTACTAGGAGAGCGGCCCTTTCGTTGCGGTCTCTGCGGCAAGACGTTTTCGCGGTCGACTATTCTGAAGGCGCACGAGAAGACACATTATCCAAAGTACGCGCGCAAGTTTTTATCGCCGAGTCCCGTTGACACGGAGGAGGAAAGCCCGCATCAATGAGGCCGAAGCCACAGTGCACAAGTAGCCTTCCACGATATATTAGCCAGTAATACAAACTATTATTGGAAATAGTCAATGGTGAGCGAGAAGTGATAGTTGAATGAACAAATGGAGGACAATATGTTGTAATTAGTTAAGAATGTGATTAAAACGCCGCAACTGTGATCTGAATGATATGAATAATATTTGATATTTCACTAATAGATAATTGACACACTAAAGTTGATACTTCTTAAATTTATTTAAACATTTTTCAGTTGTTTCGTTTTGTTTGCTTCGTTTTCGTAAAAGTTTTGAACGTTATCGTTAGGTGCTTTCTTATTGCTTTAGTTTATAATAAAAGTAAACTCATTACTACGATGGGTCATTAGACGGCATAGCCAAAGTTAGCTAGACAAGTATGAATTCTTTTAATAGCCTTCCTTTTAAATCAAAATGATAACTGAATGCTTGTTAGATTGTTTGCTTGTAAAAAAGGTTTCTTATGAGGTCGAGTTTGGTTGCGTATTTGATAATCAAAATTAATGAAGAAATTGTAAAATATCATATTAATTTAGAGCTGGCATAATCTTTAGAGACTTGCATATTTATTATTGTAGTATCTTGTCAGAGTTGATTTTATTAACAAAATTAAAGATTGATTAAGAGTGCTTTAATTATTATTATTAGAGACCATACGAAAATTGCACTCAACATAGTTGGTAACATTTAAGAAGTTAGGGATTTGAGAATTCTACTAATTTTATGTATTTCGAAGTTAACGACGCACGCTCCCCCTGAGGTAATTCAAAAGCAATATTATGACATATAAATGTAAATAACATATAGTTTGATAATATCGGATTTTTAGAAAATTTAGAATGTAAACGCTTCGGTAGTTCTGTATTTGGTATACACGGGGAGAGTTGTGGATGTGATCATGGGAATCAAAGCTTTAAGCGCTGTTTCTGTTCTGTCCGGGTACCGTGTCTCTTGCGCTGTGCCCACACTCACATTCTAAAGATTTATTTTAACTGTGTGCAGACACGTCTAATACAGAACCGCATGACGCAAGAGGGATGGTATGTACGTATAATTATATATCAAATTTTCTATCTATTTTCATACTGCAAAACCACATTGTTTTATGATTATTCAGAAAGTTTCAAACTCTGCGGATGTCGATGATTAAAGGAAAGCACTGCACTTTAGATTATTCGGTCTTTATAAAGCCATTTTCCATAATTTTAATTCAATCAGAGTATCACATAATATTATAATAGATGTGTCCAGAGTTTGAAACTCATCACAATAATCGCTGTGTTCAATAAATTCAACAGAGTCAAATACAGGGATATTTTATTGATCGTAAGATTAATTATTTTTCAACACCACCATATTTTGTTTGAAATACAATTTTAGATATAGCCGTTATATTTTGGGCTCAGAATTTATAGGAGAATATTTGTTTCTATATTACAAACTTTCACAGTTCGACATCACAACCGAGAAAATTAAAGCTTTGATTTGGAACTGATTGGATGTTGGCTCATATAGTCTGTAAGTCAATGAAAAAATTACTTATACATAATTATTGATCTGCCCACGGTACTCTCTGGCTGGAGCATACAATATCTTTATAGAAATTAATATCATTATCTTAATAATATACCTAAATGGTTTACGTAATATAATAGATAGACTGAACTACCTAATCATTTCATAATCTTTTGGTCATGGGACATATCATTTTAATATAAAAAAAATAATATTTCACGGATAAAATAAGGGTGTCGTTACACTTATTTTAAATATATATAAAATAGGATATTAAATATTCTTTATACATGTTTCGTTTTGAATGTAGGCGTTTAAATATCTTTTATTGTAAATTAGATATTTAGTGGTTCATAATTTTGGGTTCACTCAAAAGAAAGTATTATGGTAAATATAGAAAAAGATCTGTGATATATGTCTAATACATTGTAAGGGTATTACATCTGGGAGTTAAAGACGTGATCTCAGAATGTGATTTCAAATATTTAGAGGATTAGGCCACACTGTTGAGACGTTATCATCTTAACGTTTGCAATGAAAATTATTTTGTATTTAATTTGAAATTTTAAGGAATTTTCCTTCGATTCTTGTTATAAATTAACATTTTTTTTGGATTTAATTAATTATTTCGATAATAATAAGTTTAAAAGTCAAAAGTATAAAGCAAGGTATGAAAGTAGTTGTAATTGTGAGACGAGAAGAAATAAAATTAAGAAAAAAAATCTGTAACAGATCTCATTGATATTTTTAAGTTTTTTAGGCATCGTGTAGAAATTAAGGCCAGTACGCTATTCGTTTTCGATTTGTTTTTCGTATATTTGATATATTATCTAAAGTACTTATTGTTACTACATTTGGATTGCAAACGCCTAACATTCCAAAATTATTCCAATTTCAACTTGGTTTATTTTTTAGCAAATGCCACCGATACGTTATAGATAAATAAATATATTAAAAAATATTTAATGTATAATGTCTAAATTCTGTAGTATGATCGCCGTGAGTACCGAAGCATTTCAAAAACGTTTTATGACTAATTTAGTTTTGTTTGAATGGAATGTTACGATAATAGTTATTGAATTAATGATGTGGTAGTGTTCTTAGTGGAAGCTCTTCCAGCACGTGGTAATGTAATACCTGTTTTCCAAGTATTTGTGATTGTTTATATAAAATGGTTGATGATAATGTGTGTTTTATATTGATCGAAGCAATTTGAAAAATTGCTGGCAATATAATTAACATTCCATAAACCAGTAAATTCTATGTCTACGTGTAGGCTGATGTGTACCAGATAATGTTTAAACTCACTTGGACAGTTAATTGTTATGTTTCCTTATAGAACTTGACCACATCTTCTCGTTTTAAGTAAATTTAAACATTAATATAAACAATGATGTGAAATGTTTTATTTCAAACACTCCCGTGTAAAGTTAGCGAATTTACTAATAAAATAACTTGGGAAAGTAAAAAATAATGTTGGTCTATTGTTAAAATCACACAGTATATAAATGCATTTTAGTAAATAGATTGGTAGATGCGCTACTTTCCGGAGCTAGAATTGATTGAAAATAAAACTTGATAAAAATGATAAAAAAATGAGACTCTTGAATGTTGCTATTTGAAAAGCTGCACTCGTTTTTGTTTTGTCAAAGTTGAACGTTACCAAACTTTATAGCAATATTGAAACCTTGATTAATGTTCCTCTTCTTATTTTAAGAAAGATTAAATATTTACAATTTACAGAAATAATTAATAGCAATAAATAAATGGTTAATAATGATGCGAATTAACAAATTTGTACGAGTTTTTATCGAAATAGTTTTTTATAATAATACAGAATGCAGTTAAAGTACTATTTTGTTTCCTAACTTTCAGAGGTAATATTTATTATTGAAATAATCATATTCATATAGAATTATATATCTATGTATTGACGTGTATATAGGCAATGTGGTGAATGTTGTTAGTGAAATATAAAGTAGGTACATGAACAATAGATTATAATACCCCCAAGTGCAGTTATTCAAATTTTAACATTTGCCAGTTGTTGCCACGTCCCTGCAGAGTTCACACGCCGTTAGCACAAATAAATAAATGATTATTATATATTATATATTGATAAACTTTATTACATCTATATTTTAAATTTACGTAGGTATTTTTTCCAAGTACCTACAAAGCATGATAACTTAAGGAAACACTAGCACGAAATATTTCATGTGTTGAAATAGATATGATGTAGATTCATTTTTATATTATCATAAATAAATTGTGACCACAGTTTTATATTTAGAGTGCCTCTTGCCTATACAAGACTTATATAAAGGCTGCAAATCACGGATTATACATAGAGTATGTAGCAGATAGAGAAAACCTGTAATTTTTATGGTGAAAATTGTAAGTTGCGTTATGATATGTGACTTGCGCACTCTACTGTCCACGTGACTTGTACGCAGCACACGACTGAGACCACCACCGTCTCCGCAGCTAGCATTCCAATCTCGAGGTGTTATCATGCTATCAACAACCAGTGCTATTATTTCCCGACCAATTACGATACAATTATGTTGAATAGTCTTAGATAGTATTGTTAAGTTTCGTCAAACATGATCGAGGTAGAAGGTCGCTGAAGCGTGAACTGGTTTATTGTAATTTACCATTTTTTTTTTAAGTGGCATACCTAAATATAGAACTTATATTGCAATTTTTCTAAGTTCCTGTAGGTGTATTAATTATTGTATATTGGTACAATTTGTTTTAATAATTATAATGTGTTTATTATAAATTATTTAGATTTAAACTTTCGTGACTAATATTTTTATCGGCGTAATATACGATTCGATTTTTTTAGTAGCTTGAGTTTTTGTAGCGACAATAAAAGTAATCATTGCAGTTAAAATTATTGGCCATAGATTGTTCTTAATAAAATCAACTGCGTATATTACGCTGGTATAATATATTTTCAGCACAAGTTCAAATAACGTAGGTCCACTTTATTTATAGAGCTTAATATAGTTATTGTTTCAGTCACTGGAACGATAATTATTTCCCCTTAAGCTCTTTTATTTAACATACATTGTTGACATTTTAGATTAGAGAAAATCTGTTTTGCCTTAACATTATTAATAGTTCATAATGTTGTAACAAAGAGCAGTACAGTTTTGTTGAAAAAGTGTTACAGTATATCAGAACGGATCAAGGATCATAACGATGTAATGTTTTGTCAATTTTGCAACAATCTAAACAGAGGCCCATCGCTGTTGATCATTGTAACTTTTGAAACAAATATAAGCATATCATAGCTGTAAAAATACAATTTTGACAAATAAAAGCTCTACAATCATTACAGACCTATTCTTTTATTGACGCTGTTGCTCTCTTCCATGGAAGCTCGCAGGTAAGGTAATAAATAAAACTGTTATTGTAAATGACATGTGTCATGGTGTGTGACGGTACGTGTGGTGTGTTGCAGATGCACGTGGACTTGCCGCCGGGGCTGGGCAGCCCGCTGGCGGCGCGCAGCCCGGTGTCGCTGCCGCTGTGGTCGCCGCTGCTGGCGCTGCAGGCCTGCCGCCTGCGCCGCTACCTCAGCGACGACTGCGTCATGTACCACAACCGCCACCTGCTGCACGCCGAGCGCCGCCGCTGCGGCGTCTGCCTCGCCTCCTTCCCCTCCGCCTGGCTGCTGGAGCGCCACGCCGCGCTGCAGCACGCCTCGCAGGCGCCCTGCGACGACAAGCCCTTCGTCTGCGAGCAGTGCGGACAGAGCTACAGGTACCGATCCGCGTACGTGAAGCACCGCGAACAGAACCACCGCGCGCGACTACCAGCCGATAAATTATTTACCTGCGATGTCTGCGGTATGCAGTTCCGCTATTTGAAATCGTTCAAAAAGCATCGCCTCAACCACACCCTGGAGAGGCTCCATACGAAGAATACCGATACACCTGAAGGTACTGATCAAGTCTCCAGCACTAACGAGGCTCTGATCGGCCAGTGTGGTGAGATGGATTTATCCATGAAGAAGAAAAACAGAAATGACACGACGAAGACGTCTGCTGAGGTGATTCGTGATGCTGAACAAGACAGTACCGTAGACTCCAATGGCGCCACAGATTCTGTGGTCACTGTTGACGATTCCACTGAGTGCCGTACTTCTGGAGCCGAGAGCGAAACTAAAAGAGAAGATGACACCACTTCTGAGAGGAAAAGGCGAATTCCTGTATCATTCGCTAGCATCAGCTCCATGGCAGACAGTTCGGAGAACGAATCACGAGCGGACAGCAGCAAACACGAGAGCTCGAGCTCGCACTCGGGGATACTAAACTTCATGCAAAACGACGACAGACAAAGGGACAGGGAAAGGCGATTTGCCTGCCCTTTCTGCGGTAAGTGCGTCCGGTCTAAGGAGAATTTGAAGCTGCACGTACGAAAACACACGGGCGAGCGTCCGTTCGTGTGCCTGTTCTGCGGGCGCGCGTTCGGCGGCAAGAGCGACCTGACGCGCCACCTGCGCATACACACGGGCGAGCGCCCCTACCACTGCGAGGCGTGCGGCAAGTGCTTCGCGCGCGCCGACTACCTCTCCAAACACCTCACGACTCATGTACACAACACGCGCTGACATGGACGTAGCTGAGATCCGGTTTAGGGGGGAACTCATAAGTAGGTTTTGGATTTCGGTGTTTACCTGACGATTTACAGCAAACAGTTTTTTGGATTTGTAAGGGGGTTACATTTAACCCCATTCTTCCCCCCTGGCTACGTCCATGCGCTGATCTACGAACGCGCCGTCCTCTTCACGATCTTCGCATACCTCTATAGTTAATGACCGAGTCATATTATAACAGTAAATGGGAATATTTTTTAAAACGTTTTTAAACTTTACAACGTTATTGATATAAGCAGGTTTAATTAGAATTTTACAGGACTATTTTCGTTTTGGAGTGGTTTATGTATATTTATTAAATAATTTTCTATATTAATTCTTAAAGCAAATAGTAAATGGAATCTATATGAGATGTGTTTACTGCAAAGCAATAATCACTATATGGCTTATTTTTTGACAAAGTATTGTCTATATAACTACTTGGTATTTTTGACAAACTGCTTCGTTTTATTTTGCATGGGCCACGTGCCATTATTATTTATTTTGTTGGTGCACATGTTTGATTAGGTGTTTAATTTTTATTGTCCCTCATCGTGTCAGTCTCGTCAAGACGTTTAGTCACGTCACTAAATCGAAGGTAGGACATCAACTTTACCTGACAGGACAGTGCATTTGTTGAGATGAGGGACTAGGAAAGTTACCCGTTTTGCATGAATACAAGCATTTGACGACACACTTTTCATTTGATCAATTAAATGTCGGTGCCAATCTGACCGATCACAATTCACAGATGATGACAACTTCATCTACATTTGCGTTTTAATAAAGGCTTAAACATAGTTTCTTTTGCCATATTTTTGTATGCCTACGTATATTAAGATTTTTAAATAACTCATTCCATTAAAGAGGAACTAGAAAATTGGTAGTCGTGACGATAGGTTATTAGGAGAATGCAAAAACTGTGATTCGTACGATTAAGACCAGTCAAACAAGTTTTAGAACATCGAAAAAATGTTTTATGTAATTTAAAATAACGTTATCTAACAATTAATATACCTACATATAAATTAAATATAGTTTTAAGAAATCTCTCTGTGCCAAAATATGTACCTCATAAAATAAACACTGAAGTAGATAAATTAATTGTCAATAATTGTTTGTACACATTTTATTTTAGATTTGATGTTACAGATACCAGTACGATATACAATTGACATAGTTTATTATATACAAACAGATTTTGCTAAACCACAACAGAAAGAGCCTAAAGGTTAGAAAGGTTGTCTATAAATTTAATTAGTTGAAAAGTATTCGCTTGCAATGTTTCATTAAATACGTGGCGAATAGAATATTCGCCGTATTGTTTTAAAATCGTAATCTCTTCAAAATATTGGTAATTTCCATAGATTCAATACTGTTACTTCCATAAATAAATGTGCTCTTGAAAAATTAACTGCCGAAATTGTGATATTTTGTATAAAAACCGTATATACCGCTATTCACGAGTTGAACGCTATGAATACAGCCTACAGGCATAGATTTTTAAACTTGAACCTGTTTTATGACGAGAAAATAAACAGCTAAGTATATTTTATCTTACATTTTTATCATAATTATATTTTTAAATTATTTTCTGATATTATAAATTGTCTATTAATATAAAAAACTGATTTTAACGATATTCTACCTTTAAATTTAAAAAGAGAACTATTAAAATAATATATTTAAATATTCATACTGATACTGTCAATTATGTGTAGGTTAAGTAATACATATTATGTGTCTATGTAATCGTAAAATTATCAACCCCCTTAGACAAGGTTCATTTCTACAATCGTTATCGCTAATCGAATCGCTCAAATGTATGAAAGTGACAAGTCTTGGTCACGTGACGAAGAGAAATGTCATTTCCATACATTTAATGTCATTTATGCGATTTATATCATCGATAACCCTTGTAGAAATATACCTTGTATAGGGGTCTATAAACATTGTGAGCGAGTACTTTCATGGTATGATATTTGACGGCCGAAGTCCAAACGCCTACATTTTTACCACAGATAGTTAAGAGTCAATGCAACGAAGAAATCCGGTACAGGAAAATGTTAAACGAACGTTAATGGTAGTATAATTCATTTAGTTAGTACTGTTATAAGCCGGCTAAAGACGGCATGTATCTTTTATGTTTATATTTATTTATTGTTATACATAATACAGATGAAAATAAGATGTATTAAAATATAATAGTGACTATGCCAGAGGGATATAATAAATAAGATAGGTAGTCGAAAACTTTTAGTATAAACGAGAAGCAATACTCTGAATTATTATTTTTACTACCGAAATACTCTGATTGCAATCGGAGAGAATACGGAGACTCGTCATCGAGTTTTATAGTCGAAAATTAAAGTTTTATAAATGTATGTACTAATTAAAATGTTAAGCCTGGTCATCCAATAATCTTTCGCAGCCAGTTTTCGTATTCACTCTGGATGAGTTTATACAATACTAACAAATAAACAATGTATGCATTCACATTGTGTATTAATGTAGATATTTTGCCATTACTTCAAATTTAATATATAAATATTATTCGAAATTGATGTTGACTGTTTTTATAAGTATATCAGCGGTAGTTACTTGATGTTGTGGTGTAATCTAGTGTCTTATAGGTTTAGATCATAAACCACTCAAAGTATTAGATTGCCAGTCGATGTGTCAATGGCCAGTTTAATTATAAATGTCTTTTTAATGTTCCAAATAATGCGTTACTTTGAGTGGTTCATAATTTTGAATTCTCGTAGTGTTAATATTGGTGTGGTATTCTTTATATCTGTTCTTGTAACATACATTTTAACTCTAATATATATTAGATAATTTTAATTTTAAATCAGATTCTAAAATATAGAGCACAGCAAACGTTATGTAAATATGCATGTGCTAACCAGGACAAATGTGATACATTAGGGTTTAAGTGATCTTTCATTTTGTTTAACTTTAACAAATTTCGAATGGAAACATTTTACCAGTACGACATGAAGCTGTATCATATGTTCAGTTCTGGTGTAAGCAGTGGGCATATATTTTAAATGTTTTCATTGTATCCATTTTATCGTCGACTGTGAAATTAACGGGCATTATTTATTGTACTACTTTTATAGTCTTCATCTTAAGGACAACTTCCACGAAGGGAGCGTACGTAGACAAGTAAGAAACATTCTGGAATAATGTTAGAACGTGCAGTGTTACCGTGACGCACAATTTTAACACTTTTTAAGCGTTTTATATATTATCTCCGTCCACTAAATATGTCTTATTTCATTATTTTCACCGACTGATGGCATTGTAGTGTCTAATTCTGATACTGATTGTTCCATTTTATTATTATTTGAACATCGAACGCAATAGATGCCCATAGGATAAACTGATACAACGACTATTTATTAAAAGTTTTTACATGTTTATGTACTGCAATAGGAATTTATATACATCATCGACGATCATGTGAAGCTGAAGTTATCTCGTGGTTTAGTTAATTATATAACGTGAGGCAAGCGGTCACACCTCTCTGTCGGTATCGAGCCTTGTACATTACGGCCGATGTTACTTGGCGAGTCTGAAAAGAGCTACAAGACTGTTTGCGTGAGATGCAAGTACACATAAACAGTGGGCGAGAAAGAGATGGCAATATCGTGTATGTTTTTCGAGACTTGCCAAGTTACATCGGCTGCAGTATACGCGGGAGTTAAGGCGCTGCTCCACTGCGGCGCACAGGGACACTACGTAAAACTGTATTGATAACATCCACTGCACAAAAACCCAGCAAACGTTAAAAGCGGACCCATTCTGCTAACATGGCAGACGTCGTACTTCGCGTGCGCCGCAGTGTTTAGCGCCTTTACAGCTAGCACAGGCAGAGGCTGAGTCACTCGCGCGACAGTTCCACTCGCGACTAATGACAACTAACAGGATATTGAATATAGGTAATAACGTTGTACCGTGGTTGCAACGAATGTGATATTATTTTATGTGAAGGCAGTGGAGAGCGAGCAGGCAACAAGCCTCTCAGAATATAGCCAACGACGATCGAACGTAGATAGACTGATTTTCGGGTAGACGTATGTAAAGTAGGCCAGATGTTTCGCAATCAATAAGTAATATTTATAAATAGGTGTTGATTTAAAAATGTTTTACAAGCCAAAACACAGTCTCAATAGCTTACGACATAAAACAATAAGAGAGTTTATTTAATTTTTAAACATAATTATACAGAATCTTTTATATACCAATCTTAAATTATTTTTCAGATGTATTGATTTTTATACATCTCCATATACAAGATTGAATAGAGGTAAGTGTAGACATAGATGGGTCTATTAACCGCGTGGTGCTACAATGTGTAATGATATGTGATAGAAACTGTTCTTCAGAGACATTTTATTTATTGAAGCTTCCATAGGTAATAAATATAGTCACATTACACTATAATATACCCACATCAGCAATAATTTGGTTTAGGTAAATACATAAGGATTTATTTTGTCCAGTATTTTTAAAGGTGTCATGTGGTTGGTCGAATGTGTCTCTTAGAAACCAAAGTATCCATAATGTAAGAATTGTGTTTGTAAGACTTTGATGGTGTAACCATTCCACAATTTTAATATTGTATCTTTCACTTGTAATTTATTTCTATGAGATTTAAGTCGACCAAATGCCATCGACGAGGTGGTGTGAGTTTTAAAATTGTAGGTTTTTAATTAATTATTTCTTATAAATACGTCCAAGTCTTATTACCATTCATGATAAGGCGAGATCGTTAATGTAATTAAATGTATGCAAACAAAGCTAGTTAGTAAATTTTCATTAGGTTTCGGCAGGTCAGAAGTATTGACTCTCAAACAGTACTTGAATATGAGTAAAATTGTTTTATGGCCTTATTAATGTAAACGTTATCTCGGAATAAATTGTATGTATAGTAATTACATTATAAAAAACTTTCTTACCATGTTAAAATAATGAAAAAATCGGACAAAGAAATATTATATTTTAATTTTAAGTATTATTCATATTTCCAAATACGGTGGGGTCTATGCACCTGCGACGGGCTCTAAGAATAAATATATTGTATAAATTATGTATGACTTTGACGTACAGTTTTTGTTGACATTTTAATTTATGTCCTGGGTCAGTTTAATCGAAAACTAGTTGATAGTACATACATACTGTTACATAATATATTTTTTTTACTTGTATATTTCAGATAATTATTATTGTTATACAGATCGTTTTATATTTTTATCGTGATTAACTATTACTTGTTTTCAAGATTTTTATTTTGCAATATGACTATTCGTCTATAAAATAGTCCATTTAATTTATAATATCTTGTCCATTGTCCAAACTAACTTAGGCATAGTTCCATATTTTGGATGTGTATTATACCACAGTCTAAATTTAAATGCTATTGTGTATATTATTTCATTTTAATATCGATGTGCAAAATTATAGTAAATGTCTTGGATCTCTAAAAATAAGAAAAAAAAAGACAAAAACACTTTACGAAATTTCTAAATGTGCAATAAATATGTGTGTTGTAGTGTTACCATTAGGCGTAAAATTTTAGCTGTGCAAGTGTTGCTATTGGTAATATACATGGGCGCTGCGGAGTCGCGGCGCTCACTTTATGTTGTGTAATAAATATTACAATGATCTCAGGTTGTTACCAGCAGCCACATTTGCATGGCATATTAAATGAATATTTGGCACTTATAAAAAGGCACATTTCCCTATCATATTGAAAATGGTTTGAAAACGTGTTGAAAATGGATTTGTTGGTAATTAATTTCATAATGAAATATATTTGTTTCATTAATAGATGATCTTTTATTTACCCTTTATCCCCAATATTTTATTAACTACCTATAGGTACCTACACAAAACGTTTCATTTCAGGCAAGCACTGCTACTGAACGTAAACATTAAGTATTTCGTATCACATTACTTAGTAGGTACCTATTATACGGATTGAATAAAATACCTACCCTGATTCTGATGTAATTAAAAGGGGTGGTAAACGTAGAATAGGGGTACTAGCACCGTTACAACCTTGGCCTATAGAACATAACCCCTTAGAACTTTGGCCGCCCTTGGTCGACTTAAGACTGATTTAAATCCGAGTCAAATAGTTACGAGGTAAGGTAGCCTACGTTTAGGTATAAATGTGGTAATCAAGCAAAATAGCTCACGTAATTCAGTTCATAAGAAGGTAAGGTTAGAAACCTAGGTACTTGCCACTGGCCACTGATGAGTTGATAACACAAATTATTATAAGTAAACAATAGCCTGAACACAGTTTCCTAAAGGTTGGTACTTATGTTCCATTACGACAATTTAAGGAGCATATAGGTACCTAAATAAAAAAGGGGGCAGGTACTCAGAGCAACCAATACGAAGGAGTTATCTGGAACTGACAGCCTTTTAAGATGTGCGTAGCTACGGTATACGGTAGAGCGATGCGTGATTTGTTTACGAACTCTTTCAATTAAGCCTAAAGTAATATGTATTTATGTTACACCGGGCTTGGTACTAACACTAAGTTACACCTAGGTACATACAAAGGTGTAAAAATTGATGAATTAGCTGAAGATATAAATAAACTAATGAATTATCCCATGGAATCGTTTTCTTTGTCGGTTTTTGTGAAATGTAGAGTCGTGAAAGTTTATTCTTTCTCTTCATTCACTCGAGTCTAATAAAACTAATAGGTAGGTATAACATGTCCTTAAAAGGCTGGAAATACGTACCTATCTTACACGTACACTACAGGCATTAGTTTTTCGTATTGTTTACTGAAATAGAATGCCAACGCAAAAGGATAGCCTTAGCTAGTACAGTTTCATAAGACCAGCCTTTTTATTATTTCATTATATTTGTACAAACTTTATACAAAGGATGTAGTAGGTGTAAGCTTTATCCTTTAATAACAAAATCACTGAAACGCACTTAATTCTGCCCACACGAATAAGAAGTGATCCATAATAATTATGTAGATTTTCTTACGAACGATGTGGAACGATTTTTTCATTACAGCATTCGATGTTAGTGAAATATGATCGCTTTTCACTCTATTATTTTCAAGTATATATTAAGCGTTTATCAAATGTTTCTAGATAAATAAAGTTTTGAAGTTCCAAGTCTAGTAATTTTCGCGACGGAAACACCTACATGTCTACGTGCCGTTACAAATTGATGAGAACGTTATAATTTCGCAGCACGGACGTGATTCTGTATAATTCAGTGGCATGAATACAAATAGTGTATAAATATAACTTCAAACTAAGTTTGTATATCTGAGGCCATGTTACGAAGATAACTATCTTTACTTCTTCAACTTGCTTCGTACTAATTCGTTGTAGGCAGCACTCTTTTCTCTGTTGTTTCTAATTCTAGATATCTATAATTCAACTAGTCTCATCTCTTTTACTTAAACCAAGCTTCGAATGTTCACGGTTCTAATACAAAACTATAATAACCAATATAATATTGCGTATATAGCGTATCGCATTTGTATAAAAACTTCGTGGTGGCCTAGCGGTTTAATGACCGGATTCGTATGCAAATGGTTGTTGGTTCGAACCCGGGCAAGTACCAATGTGACTTTTTCAAAGTTATATGTATTTTCTCAAAGACACCATTGACAAACGGTGAAGGATCATCAGGACATCGTGAGGAAACCTGGATTCCAAAATTTGGAATCTGTAATCGCCAACCCGCAATGAGCAAGCGTGGTGATCAATGCCCATTCCTTCTCTATATGGGAAGAGGCCTATGCCCAGCAGTGGGACATTTATAGGCCGGTATTATTATAGTATCGCGTTGATAATTATAATAAAATTACGTCCCGTCTATTATCAAGCCATAAAACAAATGTATCTGTTCGCGTTTGCCCCGTGACGTACCTAATCTTATTGAACAATTTATCATTATTTAATTTTTATCAATTTTGAAGTGCCTTTAGTTGCTATCGCGTCTGTGAAGAAGCCATTTTATTTTGGTAAATCTTATTCAGATCGATCACTAGGTGTAGGGGAGCGGGGGGCATAGCGGGGCCACGGGGCATAGCGGGGCGAGCCTTACACAGCTCGAAACAAACGGCGTGCAAACTGTCAAATGGCTCGCTTTGATTGGTCGTCAGTCGGCGCGTGACCTTCATAGGCGAGCCACGCCATTTCGGTCGGCGTTGTGTGTTAAAATACAAAAATACAAAAACCAGTGTTTTTCTTAAAATTTTTAGTTCAATTGAAGAGCAATTCTGTCTTAAACGTACTTATGTACTGTGGTGTTTTATAGTTTATTATAAATCAGTTCGTTTCCTGATTTCTTAATTAAAAACCACAAGATCACCAAATCAAAGGTAAGATGGCGTCAGTTCGTGTTTAATTTTGAACAAGCCGGTGGGGCATAGTGGGGTATGGCGTCTGGGGCAAAGTGGGGCACCTACCATGCCCCATTTTTTATTATAGAAATGTGCCCCACTTTGCCCCGTTTTAAAGACTTAAGTACGTAAAAAATAAATATATTACATATTATAACATTGCCTACTCCAAGAACGCACCGCTCTGCACCTCCTTTCAATTCTACATTACCATTGGCGAAACGGAACGTACAACGGATGCGTTCCGTCTCGTCCAATAGGAGCACAGAAGAAACTTCTAGAACAACCGAGCGCGGTGGCGGTTACGCCGGCCCCCGCGCAAGGTTTTCCCGGCTCAGAAGGCTTCCCGCGCGCTACCGGTAACGGCGCTTACCGCGATGCATATATACCGCGAATACTATTAAGTTCATAGTTGATTATTAATAAGAGTTATACTAAATGATGATTGTGTCCTTGACTGTGTTTTATAATAATATATTGATTTATCGTGAACTAATAGAGTGCCTTATTTAACAGTCCTTTTGTCCGAACCCACACGAAACGAACACTTGTTAAACTGGCTGCCCAACGAGAGGGCAAAAGGAACTGTTAACGTGTGAACTGTGATCGTGTACATAATGCCGCGTACTACAACTCGTAGTCAACGTCGTCAGACAGACTATTTTGATGTGGACGCCGAAGAAGAGACGGCGACGCCGAAGTCCGCCAGGCGCCGCGCGCCGGCGACGTCGGCAACGCCAGCGTCGATTACGGCAAGCGACCTGACCACGATGATGTCGTCCTTACAGCAGGCGCAAGCCGAAAACTTCGAGAGATTGTTGTCAAGAGTTCTCGAAACACGTGCGTCTTCTTTTTCGCCCGAGCCGGCTACGGCCGCGCTGGTCACGCCCACCTCGTCCTCTGCACCTGCACTCGGTAACTTCGCCACGTGCAAGATTCGTTACAGCGGAGCGACCAACGAATGTCTCGACGGATTCATCGACGCGGTAGAAGCATATAAAGATTGTGCCAACGTGAGCGACACAAACGCTATGCGTGGTCTATCCATGTTGCTGACACACGACGCAGCCACATGGTGGCAAGGAGTCAAAGGCACCGTGAAGACGTGGGATGGCGCCATAAGTAACTTACGCAGCACTTTCGGAGATAGCCGCCCACCTCACAGCATCTATGTCGAGCTATTCTCTAAGCCACAGAACCAACTCGAAAAGACGGAGCTATTCGTGGCCAAAGCGCGCGCCCTGTTATCACGCCTGCCACCCGGTGACCTGACCGAGAAAGTTCAAATGGACATAATTTACGGACTACTTAATTTAAAGATACGTAAAAGGTTACGCAGGGAGGAATTCTCCGATTTTAATACACTCCTCCAAAGAGCAAGGAGTATAGAGGAGTCTACGAGGGAGTCGAGGACATCTCATGCGCCACAGAAGAGCGCCGCCGCTGGGACCCGCACGCGCCCTACATCACCATCGCCGGCGGCTGCGCCGACGATGACGCCGCGGTCCTCAACGCAGCGAGCACCGAATTCGCGTCAACCCTCGACGAAGGAAGATGGTCATGCCTCAACCCTCGTCTCAAATACGACATTTGCCGAGAAACGCCGTTTTTGTGTGTACTGTAAACATTATGGACATACGCGTAATCAGTGCCGTAAAATATTAAGTTCGCGTAATAATGAGAACAATAACGTAAACACAAATAACAAAAACTTAAATAATAATATTTCATGTTACGGTTGCGGGGAGAACGGAGTCGTGCGTTCACAGTGTACTAAATGTAATTCCCAATTTAGCGCTATCCATTTAATACCTACGCGATCGACGGCGTCGCCGAAGTGTTCGAAAAAGTACCTATTCAGGGACGACGGTAAGCTGTCCACACAGGTGAGTCGTTATGTTTATCCTATGACTAGTGTAGAGGCTGTACCTGACAATATTTTGCTCCCACGTCCTAACAAAGAATTTCGTAAACACGCATTTTTACCTAGTGAATTTAGGTCAGTGTTACCTAGGGCATATTTCGATATTTTTTCAAGCAACGATACTTCGATGCTGTCTACTTATAATTACTCTTCCAAAGATACGTTAAAAAGTGAAAAAGTTTTAAAAAAAGAAAACAATAAGTTATTTTCCCGCTCATTCCCGAGTAGGGTGAACATGTTTTTTTCGAGACAAATGCCGGAAAATTGTTATTCGGATAGGGTAGATATGTTTTCTTCGGGACAAAATCAGGAAAGTATGTTACGGGGTGGCGCGAAGAAAAACGTGGATTTTATTTGTTCGTCTATTGATTCTTTTGACAAACATACGCCTAGACGACCAATTTTAGGTATTGAAGTTTTTGGTATTAGAGGTAGGGGTCTGATAGACACCGCGGCTAAAGGTAGCATCGCCGGCTCCTCGCTCTATGCGTTGCTGAAACAAAACAACCAAGTGTTCACGTCCAGGTCAATGAGTGTTAAGCTTGCTGACGGTTCAGCAACCACGCGTCAAATGCTGCAAACTTCACTAGAAGTGAAAGTTCAGGATAAAATCGTTAAAGTAATTTTTCTTGTGTTTCCCGATGCTATAGATAGTGATACATTATTAGGGATAGATTTTCTAGTAGCAGCTGATTTAGTTATTAATTTCGCTACTTCTACTTGGCACTTCCATGGTTGTCAACAAGAGTATAAGTTGGAACATGAGTACGCCGATAACCTCACGTCCTGCTGTGCCTCCTTGTTAAGAGAGGACGAAGGAACCATGTTAAGTTCTCCCGAACGTGACAGCTTAGCTTCACTACTACAGCGCAACGAGTATGTCTTCGGACCAGGGGGAGACCCTACACCGTATGCTGAACACCATATTGATACTGGAGATCATGCACCGATTTCGGTCCCACCGTACCGCCTCACTCCTGCAAAGAAGCAGCTGATGAAAACAGAACTTGATAAAATGCTCAAGGACAATATTATTGAAGAATGTGAGTCTACATGGACCTCTCCAGCTGTATTAGTTCCTAAAAAGGATAATAGTGTGCGATTTTGCGTTGACTACCGTAAGTTAAACGCTATTACTAAAACAGATAGCTACCCTCTGCCACTTATTGATGAGCTTCTCCAGTTGACCAAACGACATTGTTTTATGTCCTCAATAGATTTGAAAGCTGGATACTGGCAAGTAGCTGTGCGACCCGAGGATCGAGATAAGACAGCTTTTGTATCACCGTTTGGCACTTATCGATTTAAGCGCATGCCGTTCGGGCTAAAGAATGCGCCGTCAACATTTCAGCGGTTGATCGATCGTTTTCGGTCTGGAGCTAGTTTACAGGGGGTTGTCTTGCTAGCTTATCTAGATGATCTTTTAATTATTTCTGAAGATTTCGACAGCCACCTGGAAGACCTGCAAAAGGTGTTCGATAGGCTGCGATTATTCGGCTTGCGTGCAAATCGTATTAAATGTTTTTTCGCTCGCCCAGAAATAAATTACCTTGGACACGTGATAACACCTGAGGGAATCAAGCCAGATGCATCAAAAGTGAGCGTAGTTCTGAAGATGGCCAATCCTGCGAATCTCAAACATCTAAAATCATTTTTGCAAACATGTTCGTGGTTCCGTAAGTTTATTCCAAATTTCTCACAGGTGGCCCAACCACTAACGATCTTGACTCGTAAAAACGAGGCTTGGCGATGGGAGAGTCAACAGCAAGAAGCGTTTCAGTGCCTGAAAGAAAAGTTGACCTCGGCACCTATTTTAGTTCAAGCTGACTATACAAAAGACTTTATATTGAGAACTGACGCCAGCAACTACGCGTTAGGGGCTGTTTTGATACAAGGTGATGGACCTGAAGAAAAGCCCATAGAATACGCCAGTCGATTGTTGACCTCGGCTGAAAGAAATTATACCACCACAGAGAAAGAAGCCTTAGCAGTTGTTTGGGCAACAGATAAATTCCGTGGCTATCTTGACGGTCACTCCGTTGTTGTTAAAAGTGACCACCAGCCGCTTAAGTGGCTTCTATCCCTCAAAACGCCGAATGGGCGTCTCATAAGATGGGCTATGAAGTTGCAATCTTATAATATTCGTTTTGAATATACTCCTGGCAAAGCCAACGTTGTGGCTGATGCATTAAGTCGTCCTCAGTGCGACGATTCTAATAATGAGAGTTGTGATGTCTGTAGCGTTATCGTCGACTTGCCTCGTGTTAGTTCAGTGGACATTCGTAAGGAGCAGCTCGACGATCCCGAGGTGGCTAAGATAATCAATAGTCTCGAAGACACGGATCCAGTCGACAACCACTGGTTGGATAGAGGATATATAATGAGTCAAGGAGTTCTCTACCGCTACTTACCAGACACGGACAGTGAACAGCCTCAACTTGTCGTTCCACTTACAATGCGTGAGAAAATTTTAAAGGAATTCCATGACGCTCCCACAGCCGGTCATCAAGGAGTTGAACGAACTATCAACCGGATAAAGGAAAATTATTATTTTATCGGGATGCGAAAATATATTTCAGAGCACCTTAAAAACTGCGAAGAATGTCAGCGCTACAAGGCATCCAATCAAAAGCCTGCTGGACTTTTACAGACACCAGTCCTTAATCAGCGTGGAGAAGTACTTGCCATTGATTTATTCGGGCCCCTCCCCGAGGGTGAGAATGGTGAGAAGTGGGTCTTATTAGTCGAGGATACTGCTACTCGGTGGGTGGATTTATTCGCGTTGAAAGACGCCACCGCCGAGATATATGCACCCGTACTCTTTAACGAGTATTTCCTACGGTATGGTTTCCCACGTCGTATTATATCGGACAATGGTGTCCAGTTCATTTCAGCTACTATGCAGCAATGTATGTTTATTTTAGGGATTAAGCAAAACCTCATTCCGTTGTACCACCCTGAGGCGAACCCTGCAGAAAGAAAGAATCGTGACTTACGTACCCAGCTGTCTATTCTTGTGAAAAACGAACACCGTATGTGGCCTAAATTCTTATCTTCCGTGCGTTTCGCAATGAATAGTGCCACCTGTTCTACTACAGGGGTTAGCCCTGCGCAAGTTATGTTTGCTCGAGAATTGCGAACACCGTTTGACGCACAACGTGACATAAGAGCAATTTTAGACAAAGAGAATTTCCTTCCTCAAATCACCCCGTATCTCCGTCGATTTGTAGATAATTGGGATGTTATCCGAGATAGAGCTGAACATCATCAAGATGATAGGAAGAGTCGTGCTGATAAAACCCGACAACTCAGTAAATTCAAAGTAGGGGATTTAGTTTTAGTGGCGACGCATTTGCTCAGCAATGCCTCCAAGGGTAGAACTCGTAAGTTCATGCCAAAACGGGATGGACCCTATCGAATAGGTAAGGTGGTTAGTCCAACTACCTATGACATCACTGACTTAAATTCAAAAGGCATAGGGAAATTCCATTCGTCAGATTTAGCGCTTTACCAGAATAATTCAGGTCAATTGTCAGCTCCGGTGCAGCCTCGGCGCCTTCGTGGACGGCCCCGTCATTTAGTGGTTACCGAGCCCCTCACGAGGCGTTTTAGTGACTCGGAGGGGGAGCATATAACATTGCCTACTCCAAGAACGCACCGCTCTGCACCTCCTTTCAATTCTACATTACCATTGGCGAAACGGAACGTACAACGGATGCGTTCCGTCTCGTCCAATAGGAGCACAGAAGAAACTTCTAGAACAACCGAGCGCGGTGGCGGTTACGCCGGCCCCCGCGCAAGGTTTTCCCGGCTCAGAAGGCTTCCCGCGCGCTACCGGTAACGGCGCTTACCGCGATGCATATATACCGCGAATACTATTAAGTTCATAGTTGATTATTAATAAGAGTTATACTAAATGATGATTGTGTCCTTGACTGTGTTTTATAATAATATATTGATTTATCGTGAACTAATAGAGTGCCTTATTTAACAGTCCTTTTGTCCGAACCCACACGAAACGAACACTTGTTAAAATATTTATTTTTTACGTTTTTAGCCAATATGGTCCGCACATACAGGAGGAAGACTGAACAGCAGTCATGGTCTATGGAAGCTATGAAACAAGCTGTACACAGTGTTGTGTCCGGAGAAATGGGCTACAGGAAAGCAGCAAATATGCACAACGTTCCACAAACAACATTAGAACGTTAGGTTTCTAAATATCAGGGCAATCCAGACGACAGCATCTTTCAAAAGCAATTGGGTCATTTTCAAAGCCCTTTTGTTGCTTAGAAATAAAACTGTTTCGTTTGGAAGTTGTGTTTCGTTCCATATTATGAATACCCCACAATGCCCCATAGGAGACCCCACTTTACCCCTATGCACGGGGCATAGCGGATCAAATGCCTTTTTTTATTTAAGTATTCACATCTTTTAGATTAATTACGTTATCAACATAAATGTATACATAGTCATTAGCAATAAATTAAGCTATGATTCTTAGTTAAAAAATTTAAGTTAATCACAATATTTTAGTTTTTAGGGATGTTTAAACGTTAAGTACCCTACTATGCCCCCCCTTCCCCTATCGTTGTTCAACCTACAGGAAATAATTATGTTTTCTTTTATAATTATTTTCTGTGTCTGTGTATTAATTTGTTTCTGTGTCCAGACCTGGGCTTAGTCCTTCTTGTCCTTTGAACCTATAGCAACTTAAATCAGACTATTGAAGCAAAAAGAATATAATTATGAGGTACCTACTTAAATTCTGGTAAAGACCTGGGTCTAGACCAATACTTGGAAGATTCCAAAGACTACTACGACAAGGAAGTTTATTAAGTTTCTTGGTAATATTTGAGCACTAGGTTAGTTAATTTTTATTTATCTTTTTATATATATTTTCATGTCATTTCCTACCTTTTTTATATATTATATTTATCTAACTTTTTCTGGGTCACGGTTTAAGCCTGTTTTTTTTTTTGAGATTAGATTATTTGAACAATTGCTACCTACATAGGTATTGACATAATTAGGTGCCAGTGTTGATAATGGATCTTATCAAAGACTGTTCTTTGTTGGAGACTACAACTTAGGTACTATTTCTTTACAATGCCCGGATGTTTCGAAACACTTATTGGATAAGGAAGACAAAAACACTTATTTTTTAAGCGCTAAGAGGTCCTTTGTGTAGTACTTTTACCGCCTTTATATTGTTATCGTTTTCATCCGCATCTTATTCAAGAAAATAAGAAAGGAAAATGATTCATTATTTTAAGTTCTTTTGTAGGTGTTTACTGTTTACCTAATAGGTTTATCTTAATAATTACAGCAAAAATTAATATTCAAATATTTTCTTAAGAAGATTTTCTGCTACTGACTTGACTGAATGTGCTTTAATAGTGGATATCTAACCTTTAATTATTTCTAAGTTATAAAGTAAAAGTGAATATAGGTACCTACTTATTTTATTCTATGGAAAATTTTAAGCCACCACTTTTCCTTTTGATAACGTTTTATAATGAGTTTAGGTACCTACTACTAATCTTAATTATCTCTAGCTTAAGCTAAAAGAATTTTAGCCTTTAACAAACGAGACTTTAATTTAAAACACCCAACAATTAAGTTATTTTAGACAAGACTCTTTTGACCTATTTTCCAACTGGAAAATTAGCGTGCTTAGGGCTAAAATACCTGTTATTGATTGAAACGAAAGGAGAATTTTAAATGTGTGCCTCCATTATAAGTTACGTTCTTAATGTAAAATAGGGACATTTTGAATTGATTTACCCTTCCTCGCAGATGTTCATTCCCAGCTGATTAAAAATGGTAATTCATTGGGTAATTCTTTGTACATTATAATTATTTTCTAGTACCTACTTCATTATATTGTAACGAGGTTGGTAGTGTGGTCCTTAATTCGCTTTATAGTGCCAAAGAAACGTATCTGATGTCGCTGTTGTTAAATTATGTGTTTCAATTCAATAGCATGGGTAAAAATCAAATCCAAACCTTTAAAAATCAAAACCCTTCCCCAGGTGTACAAGGAGTAAGTACAATAAGTATGAGTAAAATAAATCTTTAAGCCAATTATTTTATATTTAGGTAAGCTATACAATTGAAACATGTACAATAATATTGGCTCCGGATTTGACCACCGGGCCAGTAAGTTAGCTCTATAATTTACTTGGTTTTAAAAGGAGTTTTGTATTCCGTCAGTCCGAAACCTTTTTAGGTCAATGCAAGGGTTTTGCATCACAACCCTTTCTATTTTAAGAACATCTTTTTGGTATACCTACTGTCGTCACGGCACCTCGTGTCGGTATCGACCCAATGTTTAATTATAGACAATTTCTGCCTAAATGTGTTATATATAAGTATTTCGTAGGTTTCTCGATAAAACGATTTGCTTTTGACAATAAGAATACCTACTTAGATTATTGATTTGTCTTGGAATTAATTTATTGCTTGCTTTGCCCTATTAACTTGAAGCTCTGAAATTTCACAGAAATCATATACTCCGAAAAAGTCAGCTTTAAAACAATATCATGAGTGAATATTTATTTCTCTTTTTTTACGATTTCTCGCAATGTGGATCGCACATTACTAGCATTCTTGTCAACCCCTCGTGTTAAGCTAAGATGCCTGTGTTACGAGTGGGTTTACGTCAGTGGTGTAATGGGTGGGATTCGAACACTTAAGTTAGTCATGTTTTCCGCCGCTAATTAATTCGCATAAAACAAACATGCTTTCATTTAGATAGTTAAACCATTTTTCCTGCAATAAGTATTTTATTTCTCAAAGCAATCTCTTTGAAATAAAGTTACACTATCAAAAATGGATAGAGACATCTCTATCGTTCATGAGGGTGTAAAGTTAAAACGTTTTTAAAGTGACACGACTAGTAGGGCGATATATAATCGAGTTACCGATGTTGCTCTGCAGGCTATCTCCAATTTATCCTGGATTTGATCCGAACAGATGCACTTTTTGAGTCATTTGGTTTTTCAGTATTTTTTTCTGAATTTGTGTATATTTAAAGCTGGTTTATTGAACGTATTGATTTTAGTAGGTAATTTTTTTTATAATTATTGATTGTTCACTGTTTTTTTTCATTTATTCTTCCATGCCAATGTACCGTATCAAAAAATGGAATAATTATAAAAAAAAATCACGTTGTTTAACAGGTGTTTATGAAACGTAAATAAACCTACCTAATGACCTACCTAATGACATGACCATGACATGCCAATGTACCTAAATATAATTGCATGGATTATAATGATAATTAGCTGGAAACCAAAGTAACATTTTACGTAAAAATAAGGTATCTTGCAAATTAACATGCTTTGTTTTATATCTTTATGCAGTAAAGAATTATATTAGTATGGAACATGACACTTTAGGATGTCCCGAAAAAAAAATTACTATGTTACTATGTTTTAGTAATTCTTGGCAGTAATAACGAATTCGAGACATAATCCTGACAAAAACTGGTAAATAAATTTAGTAATATCGATCGCATATTCAAGGTTATGTGAAATGGAGATCATTAAAAGTAAATTGTTTCCATTATTCAAAACACCACATTTAAGTGTCAATAAAGTGCTATATTTTGGTAGTTTACTATTTACCCGACTTAATAAGTTAAAACGAAGGTAAGGTACCTTTGAATTCATGAATACTTTTTGATGATAAGTCTAGTTATGATAAAAAATTCTGCAGCTATTTCAAATGATAAAAAAAGAATTTTGAAAATCAGCCCACAAATGACGAAGATACCTATCGGTGGAAATACTTAAAAAAATACGTACAGTCAAACATAAAATCCTCCTCCTTTTGGAAATCGGTTAAAAACAAGAGCGGCTTAGAAATTTTCAGGCTTTCCTTTTGCAATCTTTAAAGTAAAATTTACTCGATATACCGCTTTTAAAACCTTTTACCAAACAGAATCAAACAGAGTTTACATCTTTTGATCTTTCATTTGCCAATTAAGGTTTACCAAAGTTAAAGAGTACGGCGCACCCCTAGGAGTGTAAATAAAGGCTGGTAGGGCCGACTAGATCGGGTCTCTGGGGCTTAAGTTCATCAGTCACAGTTTTTCTGTTACAAAATTCATAGTAGAACGGAAACCATAATAAATCCAAGGGGATTGAAATTGCGCCGAACAAAGGATAATGCGTTCGCTATATCCCATTGGGATTTAATTCCGTTATCAGGGAGCTGTAGTTTCACGGTGCTCATTTGTAATCTGCCTTTCTTGAGTATGGAGCATATGTAACTGTTTTATCATTATCAATATCCGAGAAGAAAATGTATTGATAATTTTGCGAAATAGTTTCACGCATTTTCCTACACATTTATGGGTACTTGGCGAAGTGATTCAATCACATCACGTACCGAACAAGGACCTACATGTAAATAAAAATCATAACATACTCTGAAGATATGCAGACAGTGCCCTACATTTCCAAATGTATTCCGTAAATGTGCAATTAGAATGTGCTTATGTTCTAAGAAGTTTGTAACTCGGAGTAAATTTTCGTCCCTATGAAACTGTTCATGAATACAAAATATACATGAATAAGATTGTTAGTATACAGGGGATGTGCAGCAAACTAGAGGTGGCGCGACACCTCGTTGCGCACGTACGCGAGCCCTACAATGATACTCGGAGCGTGGCTTGCAACTAGCTTAAATTTAACATATACATATTCCGCGAAACGTGGAAAAAATACTGATTTCGTAAATAAAAATGAAATATTGAAATAAAAATGAAATACTAAATGCTATAAGTACTAATAAATAATTAAAAAAGTATAAGTTTTAATAAGTCACATTGGTACTTGCCTGTAGTGAGTTAGAACCTGCTACCTTGTGCACGAAAATCCGTTCATTGAACCACTGGGCCACCACGATATTTTATTGATGTGCACACTGCCTCATGTAAAGTTCCTTTTATCAAAAGTAGGTCTATCGTTTATTGATTGTTAAATTTATGTAACGAAGTTGTGAAAGCGAAATAAAAGATTTGGCGCCCTAAATATTGAACGCCTGAACTGATTCCTTCAACAAAACCTCTCCATTATTTATTCATTAGGTTCAATGTAATCAAGAAACTTCACACTGAATGCCCCAATTTCGTCGAAATTTCACGAAAGAGCCGAACCACAACCGCGAATCTGCAATTATTTAATCGTTTTCGAGGTGTTGCTCCACGGAAACTGTGGATTCATAGCAATATCGACAACCCCTTGTGGTATCAAACTAGTTCGTAATACATTGCAGTTTTGTAATGGAATTTTAAATGGCCAATCTCATGAAACCAGTAATGGAATAGTAGCAAGTCGGAAAGAGCGTTCTACGTAAAGGAGGCGGTAGGAGGCCATCGTATGGGGTGCCCCGGGCGCGATACCGGTCGGGGAAGAGTGAGCATATACAGCGAGTAAAATACAGCAGGGGAGAATTTCCCCGAAATGGTCACAAGGAAAATGAAAAGCGACAAGGCATATTATAAAAAAAAACTGAAGATTACTACAACATAATTTTCTATGGATAAACAATTTAACATGCTCTTACATCATCGAGCTCTTACATGTGCGAGAAATAAAATATACCTACCTAATACAATACAACTGCAATACTAAACGTGAGCTTTTTTTTTGTTTTTCTTTTAAACGTAATATTATGTTATATCAAGCTTGCACTGTCCCAAAGCTGAGCAAGAGCCTCCCTCCAATCCTTCCAGCAATCTTGGTCCCTCGCCGTTTAGTTGTTGTAGGGCGCCAAGTCTGAGCTCATATAATATAATTAATTATAATTAAGCTTTCTTAATTAAATAAGAGCGTTAAAATTAAAATATCTTGTCCATAACTAATGGTTATAATAATCAAAATTCGAGCTTTTCCTTATGCGACTATGAAGTTTTAGGAAAAGCTTGAGTTTGGATTTATTCAAAGTGAGGAAATCGTGTCAGGGAGCTTGCAACCCTCAGAGGCGCCGGGCCGATTTCACTCCGGCGTTCAGTCTACTCTGTAACGTCGATGGAGACGCATCGCCGCGGCCGTGCTCCCCCTCAAAATTATTACTTTATTACCATACAAAACGCGAGTGAGTGTGTGTGAACTTTATACCAACTTGAGTGTCGGTTACTCCCTTCCCCCTACGAACTAGTCAAGGTCATCCTCCAGCAATTTGACACCTGTTGTGTTTGTATACTATATGTATGTAATTCCATATTTATGTAATAATATAAACAGTAGTATTGTGTAACAATGTGTTTTATCGTAAGTATTGTCGTTTGCTCTTTGGCTTACTTATCTTGATTGCCAGCTTCAATTAGTTAATTTATTGAGTTATAGATGCCATGGTAACGTGACAGTTAATTAGCGCTTGACTTAAATTTGTGTGATTTATGTTTTTATGTTGATGATTTTATGGCTTTCAGTAATGTTCGAATTTGTGTAAATTATATAGAGGGGATAATGCCGGGTTACGTGTACGCTTTCCTATTTTGACGACTAATAACAGTTTGAATGTTCCATAAGTAATGATTGAGGATCAGTCACGTCCTCGACGGTTGCGTGGTTCGATAGTTACAGGCTTTTTGTACCTACTATTAATATTCCATTGATTTTAATGGGCTTTGGTGGCGGGTGTCCTTGTTAAATAATGCCTGGCACAATACATTAATTATCAGACATGCAAGCGTTAAGCCTCATTTATTCCAAAATCATTTAGGTGGAATAATTTCTTCCCTGTCCCATAAACGTTGACTGTATTATACAATGACACTGTTTTATTTACGAAGTTGATTATACAATGATCATACCAAATGCTTTGATTACTACCGACTGAACAGTAGAAAATATCTCACTCCAGTTTCCAGATTAACGGACGCAACTCGTTCAAATATTCTCCCGAGCCCAACAGTTATATAACACTTAAACCTGGAGGCACGGCCAATGTTTATAACACCACAAGTCATGTAGCATACAAAACAAATAAACAGAAATACATATTTTAAAGTGGCAATTGGTGTATCCTGCTCAGTTGACCGAGCTCTGCGCTGGCCCGGCGGAAGCGTCGAGCTCATTCAAATAATTCAATTAAATCTCGAGCTGAGGGCAGTATCACTACACGGCAAGCAATAGGGATGTCTGAATACTTTACTTTAAATACGTTTTTTTTTAATTCGTTAAGCTTTTAAATCAATTTTTTCTAGTTTAAATCGTATTACATAATTTGGAAAAAATGTAGAGCAGCTTTTTTAGTAGTATTTTGATTTAAGTTCCCTTTCATTTTATGGAATTAATAACCGCGATAGAATCCGTTTAAAAGTAGTTTTATTTCAATAAATATCATTCGCGTAAACCTCAAAAAAAAAAAAATGTAGAGTCATTGCTATTTATTTAAAAAAGAGAATCTGGGTAAGGGAAGGGTATCTGGGTGCACGACAGAGCCCCCGCCAAGACGAGCTGTATATTGTTATTCTTTATGGTTGTTTTTATTTTATTTTAGTACTATACTTTGTCCCAAATGACGGTAGTTACGTAGTCAGTTGTATTGTCAGTCGCATCCTTATGGGCTAATTAGGTATTTGGATAAAGATTGTTCAACGTTGTTGCTGTGATCGATCTTTAAAGACCCCATAAGTAATAATTAAGTTTATAGAATAATTTCTTTATAATTTTAAGGTAATAAAACCGAAATTCGAGATACTTTTTGTTTGTTTGACAAATTAATATAATTATACCAATCATTTTGTCGACCTCCGTGGTCGAGTGGCGTACACATCGGTTTTAAAGGTGTCGCCAGCTCTGAGGTCCCGGGTTTGATCCCCGGACGGGTCAATGTAGAAAAACAATTTTCCACATTGTCTCGGGTCTGGGTGTTTGTGGTACCTTCGTTGTCTCTGATTCCATATTACAAGTGCTTTAGCTACTTATTTTGGATTCGGAGCAATGTATGTGATGTTGTCCACATTTATTTATTATTTTACAATGGATTCAATGTCATAGTTTTCGTTTTACACCGATATCGACATTACATTACTTATTGGGTAGGGATTTTTGTCACCGCTAAAACATTATGTGACTTTTTGAAGCTTACATTTACTTAGAATCTCCAGATGATAGACTAGCTATAAATTAAATTTTAAAAGAACATTTTAAACTATCGAATTATGGCTGGTTCAATGTTTTATGATGCGTTATTGTTTATCGACAAACATTTTTGGACAGTTGAATTTTTATTTATCGAAAAGGAATTCGACTTGTCCAGCTCTTTTTTGATCTGTAGGTTTCGGATACAACCTATCTTACTTACCAAGTGGTAAATATATCGAAGAACTCTCGCAGCTCTATCTAGATTTAATCGTAGTTCCTGGATCTACGAAGTTGCTGGTTTAAAAAGTATTTTAGAAGCCAAATGGACAGTCAATCATAGAGCTTTTCCCTCATTTTGCTATACCTTCCGCCTCGGGCGCTATTGTGAGTTCTATGGCACACCGAACTAGGACTACATATATATATTACATAGGGGGTCTTAAAAAGTGTCTCTAATTTATTTTGTTTTTACAAATATTTAAGCGTAATTATTTAAATATATTTACAATATCTTCCAGCCTGTTTAATTACGGCAATCATTGTCAGTTTAATAACATATTTTGTTAAATATTTCTACTTATGACTCAAGAAAATTTAGGAACTTAAATGAATAGAAATTATACTATTCTGGGTACAATTAAAACTAAATTTACAACAGCTTTGTTTTGGAAGTCGTATTCGTGTTACTGGTACATAAGTAGGTATTTATAACATGAGTTCATGACCCTAGATGACCCTCTATGACTGGTTCATACTGTTTTTGAAGCTGTTCTAAAGGGCAGCTTTTTATTAAGTGTTGCCTCAAATAATCACTAATTTACTTTCAGATTTTTTTTATTGCCTATCTGACACAATTTTTCACCTTATGGAGACGGAGATAGCAGGTGACTTAGCGGCTATTTAAAATAAATGCGTTAGAGTAGTCGGCCAATACATTTACTGAATCTCTAAGGCTTATTCACGCAGCATTCGTATGTAAAGTTTCTTGCGCAAATGGCTAGCTAATAAGGCCGAGACATAGTATTACTGAAAACGTATGATTAAATAATATAGTAACTATCAAGATGACATACATTTATCTACCTACTTGGTTCATAGTATAAGCCTACTTAGAAGAAAAAAAAGAGCATACTTAGCGATTTTTACATAAACAATAAAACTCCGGTGTAACCCTCCATTTCCAAAGGCGGAGAAGTCCATGAGAATTCCCAATGAAATAATATTATCCATCTTTTATTTGCAACAGGAGAATACGGTATTCAAACGAACTCTACAACATTAATATAATGTGTAACTTACATGATCAAAAACGTATCATCCGCTTGCAAGCCGAATACTTGATTCACTTTTGGACAATATGTAAAATGGGTCACCTCGGCGGCTAGCAACAACTTTGTATTTTATTTGAAGTGTGCACTGTCGCGATAAAATACTGCAACTGCTCACGTTGTTATTCAAACAATAAAAATGATCATATGGACGAAATTTTTCTAGCCAGCGTTTGAAGAGATAGCCTAAATTAATTAATCTTTAATTTTGATGTGTAGGGTGCGAAGCCATTGCTGTAAATAAAAAAAAATGCATATTTCAGAAAAAAATATGATAATTATAAACAGAACAAGATTTCATTGAACTTTTCAGTTCAACCTTTAATATTTTTATAATACAAATAATAGGTTATAGTAAAAAAAAACTATCTTACTAACCCTTAGGTATGCAAATGTAATTGTTTGACTTAACTTGGCTCTCTTACCTCTTAGATTCTCCCGTTCTGGTAATGGATATACGCACTACACAAAGCATTCTATAGGTTAATTTACAGGCAATTTCCTAATGGCGTACTTAGTTACTATTCCGAAAAGGAGATTTTCTTTAGAGGCTCACCACGAAATGTTTTCTTACCCACTGATAAATTGATTCCATTAATGAAAGCCAAGTTCAATAAATTCCGTGTTCGGCCTCTATTGAATATAAACGTATCTCGAGGAAAAAATTGTTTTCAAATTGGATGATTCGAAGGAAACTCTGTAAAGTAGAAATTGTTTTTAAGCTTATCATAAATTTCAAACTAATTAGTACTCAGACAAAAATACTGTTTAGCCTAAAACCCCTTAAATTATTAGTGTGGTATAAATTTTAAAAATGTTTTTTATTCGAATCAAGAAAGAATGTTGCATAATATAAAAAATAATAAGATTCTAATATATCGACATTGTCCCAACACTAAGACTGCATGTGGCTGGGGCGTGGGTCTAGCACTCACGTACTGGCGTTGACAGAAATGCATCACCGCCTCGTAAACTCGAAATAAACCCTTGTTCTCTATATAAACGGAAAATGTTTAGTATTCCCTTTGTCCCCAGTTTTGACATCCACCGAGATGTTAATTAAACTCGTGGTCACAAAACAATACGACGAATACAGTTCAGGTATTTGAATAAACAAATCATTATTATCCAGTTTTGCTACTGTTTTGTAGGTCAATTTCGTCCTTCGAGATTAGTGCTTTGACAAGTTCTTGAAACGTAAATTAACTTTAAAACTTAAAGTTTTATTGAGTTACGTTCGATCTGCAGTAACCCGAGAAAAAGGTGAAAAGCTAACCCGACTTCGAGTTTTATGTCCTTCGTGAGCTCATCTTGACTTAAAGGGCATAGATCCCTTAAACACTTATGTTGAATTGTTGTTCAATTTTAATAAAAGGTAGGTACGTCATTATTTGCTGCTTATTTGAATCCCATTATCTTGTTATATTATCTCGTACGTAATACGTAGTGAGCCTTTTGCTATTTACTGGACCCAATATTACACCTTGAGGTATTACTCAGAATTGTGTTACAGATAATCCTTAATACATTAGTTGAACTTTGGTTTGAGCAGATAAGGATGATGTTTGACTATGAAACAATTAAGAATGTGTCTACAATTATGTTTGTAACTTAGATGACGTGATCTTTACGGTTGTTTTTATAGTATTAGGAATAGTGAAAACCATTTCTAAAAGCATTGTATAAGACATTTCGATAGGTTAGTTGATTATTATTTGTATTCAATGTCTGGGCAAATATGTCTCTTACATTAGGAACTGTTCTGGACCACCCTAATCCCTATCCAGGTTATGTTCTGAAGTCATCAGTAGACTTTTAAGTTTCGATATGCTTCGAGTACTTTTATTTTTTTAAGATATTAGGTAAATTAGTTCCTTTTTGCCAATGTATCAAATTTGAAAATGAATTTCACGTGCAATTTAAGTCTATGAAATCTCATAGAATTATTAAAAAAATTGTTTGAAGTATGACGGTAATATTTTTTTTATTTTTATTACTTTATTTAGTATTTTTTCATTACTGGCAGTGTGAAAAAAACTTTTATTCTTCAGTAGCGTTCTTAGAACTTAGTCCTCTTAATTTTATATTATGATGGTAATTATCTTAAGCAACAGTTAATGAAATAAGTCGTACTACTTTGTAATTTAGGAGCACTTTGACAGTGAGAATAATGGTTTTAAGTAATTAAAGTATGACGTGTAAATCTACTCCTGTTTAGTTGTCTATCAGGTATCAGCTACTTTCGTAAAAACTTGCTGTTGGAAAACAAGATGCTTGTATACAAATCTGTACAAAATATGATATTTGTGACATTGTGTGTTAATGATTTTGTCTCATAAAATGCAATTGAATATTTGAAAAATCTGACACCGTTTTACCATTGACCTACATTAATTTTCTTGCATATAGAAAACGTATCCGTAGTCGTCGTGTTTGGCGTAGTGACCTCATTTACCTCAACATCATCAGTTCAAGATCTATTCTATTCTATTCAAAAATCTTGAAAATTCAAAAAAACTTTTATCTTCTTTATATTTGCTATTCATAATCTACTTTACGATGTTATGTATTAACACTGGTTTTTCTGAACGTTTGCCAAGTTCTCTCACGAGGCTCGCTAAGTTAATAAATAAAACGAAAACAATAAGAGCGAATAATCTTTAAAGCTCCTTTTATTCGTTATTCTTCATATTTATTCAAAAACTTCCTTCGTTTCAACAATTTGTCATATTCTATTTCAAAATAATCGTTGTTTTGGGTTGTGTTTAGTTATGTCTGTTATTCAATCAATTAAGAGCAATGTGTTGCGACCCGGAATGATCAAATTAACTCGTTTAAATGTCAACTAGTTTTTGCTGACTCAAAGTTTATTGGTAAACTAAACAAACTTTATTACGGCTACATTGGGGGAGCCCCTGTTAAACTTATTTTATTGCTTGCCTTATTTATTGGATCACACTTTTTGTTTTGATAAAAGGAGACCTCGTTTTGTGTAACGTGGTAGGCGTATGTAATTATAGTACCGGCCTTTAATTGTCCCACAGCTGGGCACCGACCTCCTCTCATATAGAGAAGGAACGAATATTGATCACCACGCTGGCTCCCCGCGTTTGGCGATTTCAGATGCCAATTTCTGGAATCAAGTCCAAGATCCAATCTTCACTGATTGTCAATGATGTCTTAGAATAGGTACTTGCCTGTAGTAGGTTTGAAGCTGCAACCTTGAGCACGAAAATCCGGACATTGAACCGCTAGGCCACCAAGACATACTATAGGTAGTGGTAGGCATACTTTTACGTTATTTAAACGTATTTTAAGAAGTGTCATTCTTCGTCTCCTGTTTTATTAATTCTCAGTTAGAGGAGAGGATTCTGTTGTTCTACGACTAAATTCAATACAACAATAATAATTCATCCGGTGAGGAGAATTTACGACCTTCCGTCGACTATATTTACGACGGTCGTCATTTGAAGATCTCGAAATGGGCACAATATGCTTAGGAAACGAACAATAACGTTTTGTATTTACTCATCGGAATGTTGCAAAATTCCCAAAATAACGAGAATTTATCGATTAAACATCGTCATAATGTAGGTTTTAATCGACTTGTTTGGCTGTAACAATCTATTTCAGTGTCACCTTTAGACAGGTGGACCAAAATATACGCACGGAATATCGAAAGATGGCTGACCGGTTCTGTCCTTTAAATATAGTGTACTTCATAATTTGTAAATCAGAAAACTACAGTATCACCAAACCACCAAACGTGACCAAACAGTCACGTGTTTGAAATAACGATAATATACGTACTTATATAGAGTCGTTACCTTCCCTTCGTCGGTTTTGAGGCTATGCAAATATGTAATATATTTCAAGGACCGACTGTTTGAAAAGCAACTTTAACAATGTCCGAAAGGTCATGAACTTTGATTAAAATTTTAGCTTTCATGAAAATATAATTTTCTTTGTGAAGAGTTTTCGTTTGTAAATCTCATGAGCATTTAACAGATTGTTGTCATATGATTTCAACAGTGTCCTTACTTGCGTAAAAGTGTCAGAAACACCAAAATTATATTGATTTACAGCTGCTTACAATTCTACTACTCAGGTATGTACAGTTGTACACAATTGATCTAACATTGGATGCAGGTCATAATGAAACATATAATGTCTTCTATGGCTATGGCGACAAGTTCATAATTGTCAGCTGTTTTCTATTATTAAATATTTAGAAGTTGTTTTAGAAAATCTATTTTGTCATCTGTCTTGATGAGTTTATATATAGTTAAGTAATACAATAGCCATCTACGGCGCACATAATATGATAAACCTCGCGTAGTATATAAATAGATTTTATTAATACTTCGGCCACGTATTAATTGCGACCTACTTTGTCATATACTTCATTGGAGCTGCTTTTAGCTGGACTAGAATATTCAGTCACGTTTTGATTTATAAATGCCTCACGCCGCTGAAAAGGATTTATTATAGATTGTGTTTATACGACGTCTAGGAAATTTACAATTTTATTAATATCTAAAACTTCAAAAATCTTTAATTGTTTTCTTGGTGGCTATATATATTTTCTGTCTTTTAGGGTATAGTAGTCTTTTTAAATATGCGTCCAATTAAAAAATAATTCTTTAACCAAAAATCATTACATTATTTTAGAAAAATAAACTATGATTATAATTAAAATAAAAAACATAAAATAAAAATAAAATGAATTCTGTATTTCCTGAAGCTATTTTAAAACGTTTCGCAGTCAGCGCTGTTGATATAATAAATTTAATCATATAATGTGCATTCGGCTGGATTAACCTGGATTACCTCCGACGTTCAGTCCGTTTAACTAATTAATGTAACGGACAACAAACCCTCTGTCACAGCTGTAAAAACCAACCTTTCGTCTCTAAATTCGATACACTCAATTAAAAGGTGCAAGTCTGATAGCATCTTTTATTATTCAATTGCCACTTTATCGTTGTAATATAGACTTTATTGGTTTGGTTTTAGAGTACAGTTTGTGTGGTGTTAGATACATTGTGCATGGGACCCTATACGGAACTCAACACAGCAGCTGTCAAGCAGTCACGCTCAGGAAACCACACTTATCGTAACTGATTTCATTCATTCTAATATCGATTTGAATTTAGACGCGATTGCTTTGTTTCTATATATTCTTTTCGAAACATTACTGGCTAACAAAGTTCATTACTGGTATTTTTGTTAACCCCTCGTGCTAAGCTGCTGGTGTTACGAGTGCGTTCACATTGGTAGTGTAATGGGATTCGATACGGCAACCACATAACACCAGTACATAAACATATTTAATACGAAATATTTTCAATATTTAATTAGCAATGTGAAGACCTTCAAGTAAATTTCGCCGTGATCTAGACATTCGCATAATTAACATAAATCTATCTAATCCAATATTGAATTCGTAACGTGATCGCTTAGCACTTGGGTGGCTGCTGCAAATATTTTTGTCTGTCACTTATCGAGAAAAAACTGAACTGAGTTTTTCACATATATTGATTATGAGGATCTTTTACGGTACCCTTAACTCTAAAAGGATAATCACAAAAAGATCCTTAATACTTAGCTTACTTACTCCGTCATGTGTGTGTACTACTAATATTTAGGTACTTATGATTACAAAATCCTGGATTAACTCCAAAACTATTGACCTGACTTGCCTGGAATTTCAAGTACCTTTTTCTTTTATTTTTTTTTAAATTACTAGCAATGTGGGTCGCGCATTACTAGTAATCTCGTTAACCCCTCGTGCTAAGCTAAGATACTTGTGTTACGAGTGGGTTCACGTCGGTAGTGAAATGGGTGGGATTCGAACTCGCAACCACATGATCGCAAGTCCGACGCCCTAGCCATTGGGCTACCGCCGCGCGCCGCTTCAAATATCTATATCCACATGGCTGATTCATAAACAATGTACCTATTGATTTTAATACATTTTCTTTCCAAAACTAAAATCTGTGAAATCGATTATAATTTTTCCTTATTTCCCACCAAATAATTATTCGGCCCACACTTTTCGTGTGGGTGTAGGAAAATGAGTCAAAATAGCAAGATTCACATTACGCGTAGGTGTCAAAAATGTGACCAAGATGAATAGGTAGTCTCTTCATCCCTTGGTTAAGCGACAAAGTTTAAAGGTTACTTATCTAACACTTACACAAACATTAAGAAATTGAATTGTATTTAAACACATGTCTTAATACAATTCAATTCTTTAATGTTTATAATTATGATAGAATAAGATAGTAAGGTACTTACCTTACCTATTTATATATACGTAATAATTGACGGGCCTGTTGGTCTAGTGGTTAGTGACCCTGACTGCTAAGCCGGAGGTCATGGGTTAGATTCCCATTCAGGACAAATCTTTGTGTGATGAGCAGGATCATTTTGTTCTGTGTCTGGGTGAAATTTATGTATAATATGTATGCATTTACAAATATATAAGTGTGTTTATCAGTTGTCTGGTCGCCATAGTACAGGCTCTACCTAGTTTGGGATCAGATGGCCGTGTGTGGGTTGTCCCATGCTATTATTATTATCATTATTATATCCAATCAATTCCTTCTTTGAATCAGACCTACATCGGCTAAAGACTGTTGTCTACATTTAAGAAAGAATGCCAGCTGAAAAACATTTTATAAAACAATAAGATGGGCTACAATGGGCATTCAACTTCAATTTTCATTGCAAAATATACCTACTAAAATTACAGTTTTAACGAGATTTGAGAAATTCAAAGAAAAAGTTTTCTATATTGTTTTAAATATAAATTTATCTCAGTACGAAATATCTCAACAGTGTAACATTCTATTTGAAGTCATAACTCAAATTGCACTGCAACGCATGCATTGTTAATGAACTGCTTTGTGGAGATTTAATTGAGTTTTATTAAAATTTATTCTATTACAGGTTACGTGCTTAAAATACAATTTGACGAAATTCAAAGCTTATTGATTTTATTCTTACCCTATTTAGGTGGATAATTAAAAGTCATACTATATCTATGTTTAAAGATTTTCACTTTTCTGTTATGTACAGTCAACAGCAAAAGTAGATGATAATTGAGATTGTAATTTTGCAGTCAAAACTGATCACAGAAAATGGCAATTGTACTAGTAGTAAATGTTTGGTATAATTTACAATCACATACTTTTGAATCACTTCGACGGAGTTCCGATGGAGTTCGACGGAGTTCCGACGCGAACTCCGTTCATTAGTATTGAATTTCTGATTTTGATCATCTACTATTGCTGTTGACTGTACAAGCTTTAGCTATCCGTTAGTATCGTGTGTTCTTTTCTTAATTATAGCAAATTTTCTTTTACCACTTAAAGATGAAAACATAGACTATTTACCCCACTCTAATTCAAACAATATGCGTCACCGACATACGAGAAAAAATTCAAATGATATAATCAATTATACGACACAACCTAAACAGAAATATTGAAATCCATATTAGAATATAATATGTAGATAGGTATTATTTATCCACATAATAGTATATCTTAAGGCAAAACTGATTTAGAAGCTTTAAGCATTTATCTGAGAATAACAGTTCTATATCTATCAGATCATTATGAGAAACAGTACTTTGAACCAATTCTAAACAACTTCTAACATTTTTTTTATCAAAACCTGTAACACAGTCTACAAACTATTTGTAACGTAATCATTACAATAAGCATGGCGAGAGCTCCGTGCTTCATGAGGCTCCAATACGTATTTTAGGGTTTCGTACCTCGAATAAAAATAACGGAACTGTTACATTTTGTTGTCCGTCCGTTCGACCGTCCGTCTGTCTATCTGTCAAGACCGTTTTTCTCAGGGACACGTGGAGGTATCAAGCTAGAATTTATATCATATATTTATATCAAATACTCAAGTCTACCGTCCCGAATTTCTAAGCCCACGCAATCAATAGATACAGCCGTTTATGCCGCAAACTTCCGCAAATTTTCGACACTTGCCAGGCAATCAAAACCTACAGAGTAGTTCCCGTGAACTCAGAATCTTGAAATTTGGTACGCAGCAACTTTTTATAGCATAGATAAAGGAAAAATTGCAAAAACCGTAAAATTTTAGTTTCATCATTATAGTAAAAATATTTTGTTATAATTCTGTTCTTGTACGGGACCCTCGATGTGTTTTTTTTTCGATAGTATTCGTGCTGCGGGTCTACATCGCAATCCTAATTAAAATGTCACATTACATATGTATGATATATCCGTCAAGTGGAGTCATGCACGTCGTAGGAAAACCCGGTGATTAGTTAATATTATAATCCGGTTCACATAATGGATGTTTTACGAGATGACAGCACGACGACGCTTAAAATTAATTACTCACGCTCGTAAACAGCTTTGCGCAGTTTAGCGATAAATGAGTACGTCACACGTATGTATGTATAAGTTATGGCAAAGAGAATCTGTATTTGAGATTAGTTGCATGGCTAATAAAAGTTACTCCTGAGGCATCAATGTGACGTGTTAAAATTAATTGTTCAAGAGGCAGAAAGTTCTGCCGAATAACAACGTTGGTTTTAATTATTTAAAAATCAAATCAAGAAACTAACTGCATCATAATCGGTGCATTAATTTAGGAGCTACGATGCCGCACGCATATGCACAACCAGACATATCGAAAGTATAACAACTTCTTCAACTAAGAGGTATTAAAGACGTTATAATACGATCCTGGACTGTTTGCAGGCTAGTTACTAGTTAAATTTGACTTACATTTTGCTTCTAAAACTCCTCGGGGGTTTGCTAGAGGGCTTGATGAGGCCTGCCACGGACTGATTTGAGTCATTGACATCGGGATAGAGGACGTGCCTAGAACGAGAATCGGTCACAATTCAGAGATTCGGGTCGCTGTTGTGTTTAGGCATTCAGGTCATTACTGATTCGAATTGATGATCGTCGGCTTCAAATCGATGACGGACTACGACTTCCAACATTCTCAAATGTCAACCTCGAGTATGCTGAAGTGATTGACCGAGGTTTTGATGATCAAAAGATTGTGAGATAAAAGTTTAAGTAGCCACTCTAAGCCAGTTCGACCATTGGAGGTTAATCCACGGTCATTAACCCGAGGTGCGGACTGAAACACGTCTAGCAATGAACGTGATAAGTGATTGATTGATATTGTATCTGTAGAGCTAAGTGTACAAGTAACCTAATATCTTGGCCCTTTGATCTTCGGAAAGTCAATTTTAAGTCAGATAGAGTTGTGCCCGCCTACGTTCAGGAAAAAGATCGTCGAGCACGAAACTCGAGGTCCCCTGAGAGAGCCCCTGCGGGCTCTTAAAGATTTCTTATAAAGAAGTACCTATTAACTCGCTAGCGAACTCTGTTTAAGTAGCTAATTTAGGGAAAATTGTTTGCACCTTTTTACAAACACAACATAGTGTAACTCATTCCAAAAATATGGAATGTTTAAGATATAATATAAAACTAGAATACAATATGAAACATAAGAAGACCCTTATACAGTAGATAGTAGTATATGTATTCTGTGAAGATCGTGATAAGGGAGAAAAACTGTGTAGCAATACTAGAGATATAAAAACGGTGTGTACCAACACCGGTCAAAGAAATAGCTTAAGCAGTATGTTTGCTTTCGCAGAAAAAGTACCTACGTAAGAAAAAGACATCTTCAACATAAAAAACTCGATAAGCATTCAGTTCACGAATGAGGGGTAAGAACGAGTGGGTCTCCGAGTCAGAATTAAGTATGATTTATTAGTTTTATGAGCCAGTGTAGCCTCGAACCTTATTTGCGTGAGTGAGCGGTTTACTTTTACGATGGCTAGTTCTGACTGATGTTATTCTTTGGTGTCATTCATTTATCACTCAACGGTTATTTTGAAGGTAGAACAGGGTGGTTAGATCCATTACCGAATTTTGTATAGAAGTGTTTTGTTTCACATCACGTGTTTTTGTTGTGTGGGTGTACTGTTTAGAATATACGCCCACGTTTCACTGAGACGACTTCAATAATAGTATTTTTACCTAATACAGTATAATTGACAAAATGCCTAAAAATAGCATGTGTAGCTTAGTTGGCAGAGCAACTAGTGCGTGGAACCAATAGTCGCAGGTTCGAGTATTGCCGCAGGTTTACATTTTTTTTTCATTCTATTTTAATTAATTTACAATTATTATTTCTGTTCGTAACAATGTTTTAAGCATTCATACTATTGTAAAATATTAGCAAACAGTACCTAACCTTAGTGATGAAAATAAAATTTTGTTTTGTGACAGCGATCGTGCCTTTGCGGTAATCATTATGATTAGGCGCACGAAACCTCACGAACGCAATATCCAGGCAATTATGTTTAATAAGCCGCTTCTCAATTTTCACTCATTTGCGACTACTTATTCAAATTGTTACAAAGTTTATGAAATCTGAAGATAGCTCTTTAATTTATAATGTTTAAAAATCATGATTTTTAAACATTAGAAATAGAGGGGCTCGTGGCTAAGTGTAAGCCGTACGGTTTGACCTATAATAAAGGTTAAGCCGCGCTCGCCGCGGTTTTTCCGTGGATGGGTGACCATTTGTAAACATACCGAGACCCTTCCGTGCCTCGGAAAGCACGTTAAGCCGTTGGTCACGACTATCATACAGTGATCTTTGACAGTCGTTAAGTCATTACAATTCTGACAACCAGTCTTACTATGGAATACTGTATTACCTAGCAATAGGTTGTGGAGGTCAGATAGGCAGTCGCTCCATGTAAAATACGGCATTCAGCTAAATCCGGTAAGATTGGAAGCCGACCCCAACATAGCTTGGGAAAAGGCTAGGCAGAAGGTTTAAAAATCATGATTTGTGATTATGGTATCATGAATTACGAATTATTATGTGTATATTAGGTATATAACCAATTATAGTTTCACATTTATAAATAACTAGCTTCTGCCCGCGACTTCGTCTGCGTGGTTCAGAATTGGGTCCAAAAAGAAATGAAAAATGTTAATGTAATGAACAATTGAATGAAATTCTTCACCCGTGTTATAGCTTGCGATGTAATAGAGAAAAATAACAAATTTCAATGGTGTCTACCCGCGGCTTAGCTCGGAAACAATTTTCAATTTTCCCTCGGGAACTATTTAAGGAATCGGGATAAAAGGTAGCCTATGTTCTTTTCCATGTCAAAGGCTACATGCATGCCAAATTTCATCCAAATCCGTTCAGCCGTTTTTGCGTGATTGAGCAACAAACATCCAAACATCTAAACATCCAAACATCTAAACATCTAAACATCCAAACATCCACACTTTCACATTTATAATATTAGTAGGATAGTAGGATAGTAGGAAGTAGGATAGTAGGATTGATTTATAAATATACGCTAGATATTCTAAAACTATATATTTCACATATAAGTTTACTAAGTAGATTTGATTATCGAAGCATTTTTTTTAAGTCTTTCGAAGTAAATACTCCATATCTATACATATAATTACAATAAAATTGGAGTGTCTTTTTGTAATATTAAAATAACCCGTTTTTGTTACCTACTTTCATATGAATATATTATATACGGTACATAATTATACCAAAATATCATTTTATATTGCTATTTTTGTCCGTGTCTTTTTTTTCCCGCTAAACTCTGAAACGGCGGACCGATTTTGACGGAACTTTCACTGGCAGATAGCTTGTGTAATAAAAAGTAACTTGGGCTACTTTTATTTTAGAAATTTTATTTATTATAAATTTACGGGAACGGGACATCTTACGCGGGTGAAACGGCGGGGCACAGCTACTTATAAATAATTATTATGTTTTACAAATGACGGTACATTTAGCAAAAAGAAGTATAATTATGTAATATAATAATGTAAATATAATTTACCTTTTTGTTTGTATAATATTATTAAATAAACTTAATGTTATTTAAATCCTATCTAATGCGCTGATTAGCATTTAAATATGTGGAATTTCCCCTCAAAACTCGAACCATAATTAAAACCTAATTTTCTTTATACCTTGTTCTTTGTTCGTAGTACTAAAAGCTTATGATGTTTAGATTACTCACGACCCAATATAAGTTCTACCGTTGGTGTATCAATTTGCAGTTATTTATGCCGTTGAGATAATTATCTATTTACAAAATATTCTCCAAATCGGAGGAGGATGTTTGATTGGATATTATGTAAAGGATAAAGAAAAAAATACTTATATTGAAATAATGTGTTGGTCAAAATATTTTTTTATATTACCTACCAAATAGGTTTGCCTTCAACATAGCCTTTATCGCCGTCATCGTTGCAGACAAAGAGTAAAAAACAAAAGGTTACAGACTGCATTAGGTATTGACGTTAGCTGTCATATGAACTGAATTCGGTATTTCGTCTGGAAACATTTGAAACAATTTCAACAACCGACTTTTAGAGTAAAAATTGTATTTCTGATTCATGTCGCAGACATTGCTATTGACAGAGGTATTTTGGCTGAAGATAGAATTTGAAGTAAGCTATGTAAATTTAAATAGTGTAATTGTATTTTATAAAGAAAGCACTAGACGTTACCTGTACAACATTTTATAATTAAAAATTACGGAATACCTCTTAAAAAAAAGAAGGCGAAGAAAAACTCGCAAAGTGCTATGTTTCTAATGATGATAATACTACTTACTGTACCCGAGAACTTGGAGAACTACATATTGAAATTAAACGTTTTAATTAAAACTTTTCTAGCGGCAGCCGTGATGCAAGAAACTTCTTCGGTACTAGTAAGCGATTATGGAAAGCAGTCTTGCAGGATAGATACCAAAATAATGTATAATAAATTAACAATATCCAGTAACTTACAATTAGATTATGAGCCTAAGTTACGTTTACAGAGATCTGCTATGAGTAAAATAATGCTCTACTAACTAAAACAAATGATTGAAAATGAATTATTGATGATAATTAATTTGCCCAGTCTTTTCCCAAGTAAGTAAGTAATTGTAATGACTTAACGGTCAAAGATCGCTCTATGGCAGTCGATTTCAACGGCTTAACGTGCTTGTCGAGGCACGGAGGGGTCTCAATATGTTTACAAATGGTCACCTATCCATTGTAAATAAATCAATATAAATCGATATTTAGCAAAAAAAAAGGTAAAACATTATCTGTCAATTCATATTCAAAATATTTGATAAATCCAGTAAAGTAATTCATAATTAAAGTGTAAAACATTGTTCATAACAAGACAACCAACGATCATATAATATTTCCTGGAATCAAAACAGCTGTCGTATAAATGTAACACTTCATTTGTTTTAACTTTTATTTATACCTTCGTATTTTGTTGATTAGGGCTCGAATCCCACCCATTGCACTACCGACGTGAACCCACTCGTAACACAGAATTACCTTATTACGAGGGGTTAACCAGAATACTAGAAATGTGCGATCTTCTTGTAATATTCTCATCGGATATTAGTGTTTTGCGTAATTATATAGTTCCAGAGTTGTACGCCTTTATTCTTTTTTTTTACTATGTTAAAGTATATTTTGATTACAGTTATTTATTCATTTAAATTTTGCCTTAGATGAGTCTGTATCAGTTTTGAGCGAGAATTTTCTTCTGCTTATAGTGCTTCTCACAACAGGGGGTTATTCTCTAAGTCCAAACAAAGCATAACGTGGCATAATGCAGATTATAGTTCAAGTAACCCGGATCGCCGAAATCTTTTTGTGTTGTGAGAGTCACCGGGTAGGTAGTGTTAGTATACGTTTTAGGCCATTCAACAGATTTTTACTTAAAAGTACCTATACCTATATAAGTAAGTCGAAAGAGACAAAGTTTCTCTTAAGCCTACACTAGACGTTCGTAAGTAACAGCACGTTAACCGCTTGAACTTATTGAATAAGGCGTCTGGAGATCGGGCGTCAGTTCAGCGAAGTTTCCCTGTCCTACGTTAAGCGAATAGTTCTTCTACACTGGCTACTGTCTATTCGAGCAAGTTTTAAGGTCCTTTTATATCATGAAAATAATTATTACGATATGAAAAGATATTCGTTATCCCTAGCAACTGTCACCAAATATATAGCAGAACCCTCTTTGCTGTCAGCCGTGGGTAATAGGCATTATCGTAGTAAAGGAATTTGTCCCTTTTAATGTGTTATAATTCGGACATCCTTGTTAAACACAAACGTAGTATTTCATAAGAATTATATAACTAAAATTCGAGCTTAACTAATGACGCAATGATGTTTTATTTAAAACAAAACCAGATTTTCGAAAATACTTGTTATTCACAGTCACAATTTGAAAACCGAAGCTCTAAAACTGAAAACCCGTGTCAGGAATGTATTCTAAGGTACACATTAGCCCGTTCGTACACGAGATGACGCAAGTCTCCGATAACGGACGATTCAACTGCCACCCTACACACTCAAAAAGATCCGTACAGGCACGCGTCGTTGAAGACCTGCGTAGCCAAGTGTACGACAGGTCTTACCCATATTATATGACCCTACGCTACCCTTACTCACATTATTTATTTTTTCCTTTTTTTATAATTCAGCCACTTATGTTTTTATATAATTTATTGAATGTTTAAAAACTACAATATGTACACGCCTAAAACTAAACAATAATAATTATACAAAAACTAAAATACTGTCGACTGGCAGCATTGACACTTTGAATGCCAATGCTTAACCGCTGACCAAGGTAAAGCCCTTGGGTCACACGAGCAGTCAATCACATAACTATTGAATTATTAAGATACTCACTCGTAGGTAGTTATAGTGATATGAAAAATACGTCACATATATCTAGTACTTGGACATAAACTCGTTACAAAAATATTTTATCCGAATTCAGTTCGACAAATATTGTATTTAAAGAATTCGCGAATATTTTTACAAATGAAAAAGCTCGGAGTACGCCACGGTAAAATACGCATTGTGTAATCATTTGTATTTTGTTTATTCATTTGTTTTGATGGAAAGCTGATTTAATTTTTGACGTCGGACAACGAATATTATGTATATAGGTACTGAGGGCAGTTCGGTAGAGCGAACAAAACATTTTCCGCGTGATAACAATGAGACAAATAATTTAGTAACTTCATCAGCCCGAAGAGTTTTCTGAACATGGACCGTGAATGAAATGTTTTCAAAAACATTATGATTTTAAATTAGGTAGCCTTCTTGATTGACGAAGGATACATATTCGTAACATATTTTATAACAAGTTCAATTTTCAATTATTGTTTTGCATTATAACTTTTTTAATTGGGTCAAATTATATTTTTTCAACTCATCGTGTACCTCTGTGTTCTTTAATTTAATTCTAATGTAACTTACAGAAAAATATAAGGTGTTGCTTTTCGTTAACTATCTAGATACTTTAAACCCGTGTAACATTACCATAATTCTTCATAAGCTAATAAAGCAGTAAATTTCAACATATTTAGCTATTTCCCGTGTCGTGACTCGACGACACAATAATTCATGGCGCCACACTATTTCCACTACACAACTCAAACCTGAACAACCCTATTAATGTCAAGGGAACCATTTATCAAGGTCGACTTTATAACCGTTCGTTCGTAAATTTTATCGCAATTTGTTTACTTGATGTTACAATTCAAATCATTCAGTACGACTATAAAATTTGCTTTTCCGAATATTGTTATTGGAATTTGATTATATTTTAGAGGTTTTTAAAGCGGGATCATTTCATATTATCCTCCTTTTTTAACGTCTGATTTGATTTAATATACAGTAATCTACCTAATAAACATTGTAAAGAAGACGATACAGCAAAAAGTTTTATTAAGTTGCAATTAAATCAAAGAACTGGCCATGAATAAAACAAAAAAATAAAGAAATCAAATTCAAATTCAGAATAATGTGTACTTGCGTATTGAAGACCTAAATTAAACGCCTCTACCGTACAATTACGTGTCCGTGGTACGACGGCCATACTTTTAATAAATAGGACGATTATTTTGACATTAAAATGTGTTTAGTCTTACTATTATTTTATTTCGACTACTTGATACGTGCAAATTAGTGGTATTAAGGAGTTATTATATTCCGGCTATATAATTGTACGTCAGCTGTTGTTCTTTTCGGCCAGTAATATTAGATTATGTAAATGATCCAGTGTCGTGTCTGATATGATAATATATAATTATGACTTAACTTTAGTAGACAAGCAAAGGAAGACTAATAATATTATTAAAATTAATTACACAGTTATTTGAATATTCAAATAGCTGTGTGCCTGTGCAACGATCGAACGTTGACGAACATTGTTTTATAAAACGATGATATCGTTTTATAAAACAATGTTCTAAAGAATCAACAACTTTTATCAAAATTCCAATTTAATTCCTTTAGGTCTTACAATTTGTAGGAGCTGTAAATGTAACTATACAGATTAATTTTAAAAGAGTGCGTAAATTCAACGAGGTAATCAGATGCATAAAAATGAACGACTTTTCCCAAGAAGCATAGGTCGAAATATAAAAATTTAAAATCATCTTTTCATACAAAAATAAGTCACGTGACCTGTCACTTTGTATGAAAAGTTCATTTTCAATTTTGAGACCAATGTTCCTTGGGAAAAGTTGTTAATTTTTATGCATCTGATTACCCCGTTGAATATACGCACTCCTTTTAAATTAATCCTGTATAGAATAGTAGTTAAGAACGAAAACATACAAATAAGCCACATGGAAATCCAAAACCAGTGTCTTCAACGTTTGAAGAAAATTGATAACGGATCCGAGAATTTGATAATTTACCTAAGTGAAAAACGGTACTGTCGTATCATCAGTGCTCCATCAATCACTGTTTTCCTTATAAAATATTTTGTAAAATTATCGTTGTATTGACGCTGGAGGTGTCAATCCGCGGTTCTTACATTCGTGAAGGCCCCACCCTTCACCCCAACGAGACGAGGCCGAAATATTAAGGCGGATCTGAGAAAGGTAAGAATCCGAGATAATGTCGAGAGCGGTTGACATGATAATACGAAAAAAGGAAAATAGGAACATGACACATTTTCGAGATAGATTTGATTTGAAAAGAAGTGTGTCCTTACAAATACTAGTAAACACTTTGATATCGATCCTCATTCAGATTGTGACCATTTTCAACATTTAGTCTATCGAAGATCAAGAAATGGTTTAATATTTTATCAGGAAGGCTATATTCTTTATTAACATGCTAATACCTAATACTCTTAATTAATACATTTGTAATTGCAAGTTTCAAACAGTAAATAAAAGCTTTTTTTCGAATCAATTTCAAAATTTATTTCAAATAAGAAAGTATTCAATTTTGGCCCTACGAATATCCACATAACCCAGCCTACCTTCACGCCTGTATGATAAATGTTTGTTCACTCATGCAACAAGGAAAGGGGAATTTAGGACAAAGAATAAAAAATAACGTACTGCGAAAATATGCTTTGTCTGAGAAATGGTAAGGTCAAACGGTAATCGCTTCATATTAAAGCAGGCACATAATAATACTACGGATTGGAGGCCCTGTAAGATTTATGAGTAATTCTACTACTGTTATCACATAAACGGGTTATTATACCGATTTGTCAACACAACCCACATTATAAGGTAAATTAAAACAAATGAAAATGTTTCTTCTCTCACCTTTTCGTATTGAACACCTTTTTTCTTCAAAGTAAAAGTTTCGTTCAAATTTTGTTTACGTTTGCTTAGTCTATCCTTCATTATTGACGTACAAAAGCATCATTTACTTTACGTATTCAGTAAACATTTTCTTTAGAGACTGTTATAGTATTAAGATAAGCAGTGAGTGGAGGACCCTTCAGAGATCGTGATACGAATTTTATATTCTCTTACAACGGGACGAAAATACTAAGCAGCGTACTGCCAAGGGTGGATCCTTCGTGGCCCGAATTACATGTATAGGCCTTGTAATTATACAATTTAAGTATTTATCAGCCACAAGGTAACTAAGATGGGTTATTAAGTAAAGTATATTATACATGGACATAGTCGCGGCCTCGCGGCGACCCGGCCTTGCTTCTATTTCCAACCAAGTCAGGCTTTGAAGGACTACTCCAGCTCAAAATATCTGATCTAAATGCAAATACGGTTATTTCCACAATGTGCATACATTGCTTTTGTTTATCGAGGCTAAACGTGACACAGTCAATATAAAAAAAAAAAAACTTTTCCGTTCGTGTATTAAAATGACAGTTCAGGCTGTCTGAACGAAATAATGGTTTTAAACAAAATTTATGACGTGGAAATTCCTGGGTTTTAGAATTGCTACTGTGTGTTTCCTGCATTGGAAAAAATGCGAAATATTTATTTTGTAGTTTGTTATTCCACAAAATATTATAACTGGATAATTAAGCTTGTTAATAGTTATTCCTATTCCCTAAAGAGAAACAACTATATTACTATGTATTAATATGGTATGATAGTATTTGGGTACACATAATTTGTTGGCTTTACGATATCGTAGTTGTAACATGACCCCAGAGGAATAAGATACATATTAATAAGAGTAGATATTCTTTATTTTCTGATGGTCTGTTGGGTTCAAGTTAGTGCTCATTTTACTTTGTAGTATTGTTACTTTATTAAAGTAAGGGCCAGAGAGTAATCCTCATTATTTAGTAAAGAGTTGAAAGAATACTAAACAAAACATTTCTTGCATAATATACAAACAGATTTATTTAGCATCTTATATATTTTCCTTGAATTCACAAAACAAAGTCTCTTGTTCCAAAAAGCTTGGACTTTATCTAGAAGCTTCGAAATCACAAATGGAACGCTCGACTTCTATCGGATTTCAAATAAATGAAACATGAGGTCAATGTATCGTATTTAAATGAAATAAACTTGAGAAATATTGAATATAGAACTTATTATTGGCACTCTGACTTTCAAAAATCCAACATAGGTATACCATTTAAAAAAAAAAGTATCAAGCAACTCGAAATTTAAAAAGAAAAGAATATAAGCAGCAGAATAATAACCAATACAAGCTTTTATAAACAAGACAACGTGAGAACGTCAACCAACAGGATTATTTAATTTAAAATCATTTGCGAATGAAGCAATTCTATTGGTTCTTTCTCCGCTCACCGCTCTTACAGTTAGGACTTTGTAGTTGAAGAGGCTAGGAATTGTGTTCTATATACCAGATATAACATTTAACTTTGTGAAGTGAGGTGAGACTGTCTTGTGATATTGTTAATAAGTTGCTCGTATAAGTAAAAAGCTAGTAATAATAATTATTGTTCTTACTTTGATAGTGGAATAGCTAGTGAGTTGTAATGACCTATGATGATTGATGCCTAGGTTTTTCCCAAGATATGATTCGGGGTCGGCTTCTTTACATGGAGCGACTGCCTATCTGACCTCCACAACCCATTGCTGGGTAAAACAGTATAGTAATACTAGTTGCCCGAATAGTAATGACTTAACGCCTGCCAAAGATCGCTGAATGTCAGTCGGGACCGGCAGCGGCTTAATGTGCCTTCCAAGGGACGGATGAGAATGGTGAATTTATAGAGCCTTTTCAATTTAACACATTGTAAGAGTATGTGAGATTCTAATTAAAACAGCAAGAAAACTAATTCAACATCAAGCATCTATTACTTCCATGTAAATTGGAATAATAGCATTATGGAAGAGAGAATTACACTCACAAGAAAATGGGTCGTCCCGTTTTTGTCCTAATTTGTAAACGGTCCTATTGTCACTCTTGCAAAAATATTTACTTCACTAAAACGCCTCTTTGCGACAGAAAAAATACTGAATCCTAAAAGTATGTGCTAATTTTCTGAATGTTTTCGCAGTGGAGGAGTTTTTGCTTCTTTTGGCCTATCATTCTTTTTTTTTATATTTCTGTAAAAACAAGACGTGTTGAGTGCTTTTGAGTAAGTACCTAAGTTTTTATCTTTTCATTTAAAAAATAAATATGTAGGCAAAAGAAAATAGTGTAGTATAAGATTCAAAATTGTAAAAAAAAATTTCTACAACATCTGCTGAAGCCCACACGACTGAACGAAAACTTCTTTAGCTCATAGGCCTGCGTCTTAGATATACGAAACGTAACTGACTATGAGAGAAAGAAAATGTGTACATCTCTCTTGCCTAATTCTTTTTGTCTTCATTAACTTATATTATCGCTCTTGTTACGCATTCACCAGCTTACTTCCCGAGTCAAGCGTTCGCCAAGTCCAATCACACTTTTCGTAACGCTCTCGTCACTCATTCACCAGAATACTTCTCAAGTCAAGCTTGCGCAAATAATTTTTACTGCAAAAACTTTACAATTATTATATTATTTATTTTTCACACAATTCAAAATTCAGTCATAGAAATCTACATCCCATTTCTATGTGACGTCACAAACGCTCGTGTCGTCTATGGTTGCTCGTGTTCTCATTAAGAACATGCATAGTTAGCGGGTACGTTCGCACTGATTATCATTATCTAATAAGACCGCACACGGAAATGCGAAAAAGAATATTCAGCTGCTTTTATTCCATTAGTTGTCTCTTTTATGCAACATTCTTCGACGTAGCAACATAATTACAAATGCCTAGATACGCTTTTATTGTTAATTTAGTTATTCCATAAAAAAAGGAAACAATTTATATTCCCGAATAGGTAGTCTATATTCTACGTGCAGGGTTCCAAAATATTTATTTTTTTACAATCTCGCACATGGTCATCTGATCCCAAACTAGGCAAAGCCTGTACTATAGCAACCAGACAACTGACAAATATACTTATATACTTCTAAGTACATACATAATATAGATAAATTACACTTATCAAATGATCGTGCTCATCACACAAAGATTTGTCTTGAGTGGTAATCGAACCCACGACCTCCGGCCTAGCAGTCAGGGTCTCTAAGCACTAGACCAACAGGCCCGTCATTCTCAAGGTACAGATACACATGCATAAAATAAGCATGCTTATTGCACGAAAGCATGCTTTTAATGAGCATGTGCTAGTTTTGTGTACAAACGTTGCTTGAAAATGGCATACTTAATATGTTGAATTATCAATTAAAGAAGGCATTCTTGTTTCGAGCATGCTTATATAAGCATGCTTATTTCGAGCACGTGTATCTTACTAGTATCTTCAATTCAAAATAACTGGCTAGAAGCAATATGGCAACCGTTATTCTTATAAAAATTAAATCGTTACGACAATTTTATTTTGTTCGTGTTATGTGAAAAATTTCTAAAGTCCATGAATAATTACTGATACTTATAATCACAATACTAAATCGCCTAAAAGATGGGTTTCAGATAAAGCTAGACATGAGTGGGGTTCTATTCAAGATTTGAGCATAAAGCCAGCCTTTAATCACCTAGAATAGGCAAAGAACTCAGGTCACGCAGATAATAAAATAAATTAAACATAATTGCTAATAAAATTTCTAAATTGTTCATAATATTTAGCAGCATGTAGTGTACTTAAAAATTTTTGGTAGTTGACTGGTACTCAAGCTATAAAGTCTCAAGTTAAAAGTTGCTTGCTTTATTTAACTTAATTTCTACTTTCAATCTTTATTATTTTATAATACAAAAGTAACAGATTTTTAGTTAAGATATCTTATTTCTAGATATATAAAATCGGAACTAGTTTTCGAGAATAAATTGGAAACACAAAGTGATGTTGGTTTATCGGAAATACAAGAGAACTAAAACGAAATTTGTAGAGGAATGAGATGAGATTGTTTTGAGTAATATCTATCACAACTCAAACGTTGATTATGTTACGTAATTTTGGATACGTTAATTACGCATAATTAATCCTGATCTGCCACACCGAACTGAACCGTTAATTAAAACCGGATAGGTTATTAGAAAATAAATTAAAGTTATAAAAATGATAATTGGAGTTCATCGTACTATTACTATCCATTTGCCAATCACAGTCAAAATGCATACATGCCTATTTTTATTCTTGCTTGCCCGACGTGTAACAAAAACAAATTTTCACTGAAAGTTACAAAACATTTTGACGCCAATGAGCCGATCGATAGCATCGGCACTGTTCGGAATCCGACAGTTTATATCGAATTCACGAAATTTAAGCACCCTTGAACTTTCCTTCGATTAAATATCGTGTATTTGTGGAGTCCCAATTCTCTGCCGACGCGAAGCGACGTTCAGTCTGCTGGAGCGCGTCGTGCATAAATCAAAATTGTTTTAATTAATTTATTAACGTTCGTATACCACTTATTTTTTATTTAATTTACGTCACTATGATAAAAGCTGGAACGAAGGTTCGTTTTACTCATAAATTTCATTTTGAATTTGGAACTTAGGATGACAGAAATATGTTAGTTTAATTACTTTGTGTTCTTTGCAGTGGAGAAAATGTCTGAAAATATTAGTATATTTAATATCTTGAATATTCAGTATGTAGATTACATAAAAAAAAAACATTTATTATATTTGTGCTGTTAGTAACTTTTGTCTTGTTTCTTTTTGCTTTTTTTAACTAAATAATATTACGGTGTTTAATGATGTTAACTACGTCCTGAAATAAGAACACTAAAATAAGATAAGCAGACGTTTTTTGTTCCAAATCCAAAAGATTTTAAGTAACTATTTTTAGGTCATTAACCGAAAAATACATGTTTACGGAATGATTTTTATTATATCCGAAAGACCTTTTTTTCAAATTATATTTTTGTTTACGATAATAATTGCATGCAGTCTTTTCTTGTCTGTGTATGACGCAATATTCCGGCTAAAAGGCGTTCGTATACAAACTTACAACATCACATTCAGGTGTATCCGAACGTGGTGTGTACAAGTGCTCTTAAACAAAGAGGTTCTGGCAGAAAGCCAACAAAATTTTAGACGAAAATGAATTGTCGCTTAAATAATTTCAGGAGTGCTAACTTTATGCTGTGAGCTGTCAGCTCGGCTAGTCAGCCTGTCTTCAGTCTGGACTTCCGAGTTTTCGTACATTCTCACTGATTTATTGTTGTTTATACATATGTATCATGTATCATATATTATAAAGCTAAAGGGTTTGTTTGTTTGTATGTTTGTTTGTTTGAACGCGCTAGTCTCAGAAGCTACTGATCCGATTTGAAAAAATCTTTCACTGTCAGATAGCCCACTTATTGAGGAAAGGCTATAGGCTATATATATTTGTCATGATAAACGTCGCCCACGCAAGCATAAGCTAGTGTATCATATAGGGTAAAAGACATAAATGTTTGCAGAATATCTGGAGCCTAATTTTAAAACAAGGCTAAGGTTAGTATTGAAATCGATCCACGACGTTTATGATGTATTTTGAGCATCTCAAATGGCAAAAACGCATATCTTTTTTTTTTTTTTCTTTTAGAAGATTACTAGCAATGTGGGTCGCACATTACTAGTAATCTCGTTAACCCCTCGTGCTAAGCTAACGACTACACGACTACCTATCTGACCTCGAAAACTCATAGGTAATAAAGTATCCCTCGGTAGAACTGTGTACTAAGTACAAAAAAGCATCTATTATTTAAAAAAATAGTTCCTACTTTAAACATATAGACTCGTTGTATGTATGTAGGTATTATAGCACGTAATAACGATTTATTCCCTTTATGTCGATTCCCGTTATGTCGAGCCTGGTAGTCTATTGTTCTCCAAAGTTTTGATATTTTACGCTTTCTATTACCTTTATGTCGAGTTTGGTGAACAAGTACAGTCAGGGAGTAAATTAAAAGCCAATGGCATAAAAGTATTGTTTTATTATTTGTTCCATTACTTATTTTCATATATATAGGTATATCTAATTTTTCTTAATCTAAACATATAAATGACAGTATAATCATCACGTATATAAATAATTCTTCTAAAAAATAACTTACATAATCTAAATAAATCACAGTATAGGTAATCATCACTATTGTTACAAATGTTATATAGTAATTATTACAGTAAAAAATAACTCTTTTTATAAAACTAACTTTCTTAATCTAAATAAATCACAGTATAATCATCACTATTATTGCAAATGATATATAGTATTACAGTAAAAAATAACTCTTTTTATAAAACTAACTTTCTTAATCTAGATAAATCACAGTATAATCATCACTATTATTGCAAATGTTATATAGTATTACAGTAAAAAATAGCTTTTTTTTATAAAACTAACTTTCTTAATCTAGATAAATCACAGTATAATCATCACTATTGTTGCAAATGTTATATAGTATTATATTAAAAAATAACTCTTTTAATAAAACTAACTTTCTTAATCTAAATAAATCACAGTATAATCATCACTATTGTTGCAAATGTTAAACAGCATATATATAGTATTACAGTAAAAAATAATTCTTCTTATAAAACTAACTTTCTTAATCTAAATAAATCCAGTATAATCACCACTTCTAGTGAAAATGTAAAAAATGTAAAAGATATAGCTTTATAGTATGTAAATAATTAATTTAAATGAGCGTTATTGATTTACGTTTTATCGACAACCTAGGTAACATGTATATTTTAAATAATTAAAAGATTATCACTTATCAAATCTTACAGTTGATAGGCGTTTAAGACAAATCAATAAATCAATTTTGTTAGTTGTAAAATCTTCAACTTTTTAATTTATACGTATATCAATAGCCAACCTTTTTTTTTTCTTAGGTTCTGATTGTCGTCGTTGTAGACATTTACCTGCTCTATCTTAAACCTACATCTTTAGCCTCATCTCTAAGTGTGCTAATGAGAGTATATAGCGGAGGTCTTTTATTAAGTTTTTTATTTAGCCTGTTATGCCATCCCCCTACTGGGTTTGTGGTCATGTGGCGTTTGTTGTCAAACCACGACGCTGCTCCCGCGGCCGTCCAGTTTGCAGCCTAAGACTTACATTAGTTGTTTTTTAATTTTTTTTTGTGTAAAAATTGATTCTAAATTATGAGCATGGATACATCATTGGGCGTGACTGTACTTCTAAAATATGATATAGTTAAACTCGACGTAAAGGTAATAAAAGCGTGGTAAACGAACTCGACATAAAGGGAATAGAGACGGGACAGAAAACTAAGCTCGACATAGCGGTAACAGAAGCGAGACAAGGTTTTCGGCTCGACATAACGGGACTCGACATAAAGGGAATGAATCCTCATAACTCGTATATGTCTCCGACAAAGACCTCCCCTACAGATCGTTACACAGTTAATAGCTTTATACCCCCCCAAATCATTAGTTATCTCCGGGTTATGGTGGCCATAATTGCTAAGTAATCTACTGAAACTTGCGCCTATTCATTCCTAATCAACTGTGTTTAGGAGTCTAATTACTTAAATAAAACGACATAAATTAAGTCACATTTTAATTAATAAACTGTAAAAACTTGCGACTCATTTATTTTCTACGAGCTTGTGCCCGCGACTTCTTCTGCGTGGACTTCAGAATTAAGTCGTCCCTCGGGAACTACTTAAGGAATCGGGATAAAAGGTAGCCTTTGTTCTGTTCTATGTCAAAGGCTACGTGCATGCCAAATTTCATCCAAATCCGTTCAGCCGTTTTTGCGTGATTAAGTAAAAAACATCCAAACATCCACACTTTCACATTTATAATATTAGTAGGATAGTCGCATAGATTGTAAAGTATATTATAGCGCAGTATGCATAAAAAAACTTATTACTCATTTAAAACCCAGATACTTATCAAATATTTAATATTTTCATGTAAAGAAACATCATCATCCATAGCCCTTTTCAACATACTGCTGGGACTAGGCCGCTCTTTTTACGCGCCATTCTCTCCGGTCTTGTGCCAGTTTCTCAAATATTCGACCAGTAACTTTGAGAATGCCATCGACTTATCTAGCTCTCGGAAGACCGACGCTTCTTTTTCCTTGCCTTGCCCACGATTCTGTGACTGCGTTTCATCATCTGCGGTCACGTCGTCTTGCCTAGTGCCCTGGCCAGCCCGCATTTTAGCCTGAACTTTAAATCCCAAAATCTCAAAAACTAACAAATTATTATGCTTGTTTCCTCGCTTCTGTGTTCGTAAGAAAACATTTTCACTACGCGCACGGCATATTTAGATAAAATGTAACTTGGTGTTAAATTTGCAGTAAATTCGGTTACTAATTCTGAACAAACTAATTTCAGGTTTTGGATAAGGTGAAAATTAGGTTGATTATGTCTGTTCTGTAAAAAATGATGAACGCATATCTGGACACTGTTCAAGTACTCACAATACGTCTAATAAGTACTTTAATTCACGTCGGTCACCCTTCTATTACGAAACCTATGGTATTAACTAGAGCAATCACTCCTGTATAAAGAAAATAAATAAAACTTCTTCTTTCGTTTTCATTGAAAAATCAATCGTGGTATCTAGAAAATTAGAATAAAAATACTTCAATCACCAAAACTCGTGCGAGCTAGTTTGTCTCTTATAAATTTAATGACTAAAAAAAAAATTACTCACTTTTCTTTGAAATTTTGTTTTAGTGTCTCCGTAAAACAAAGAAAATTAAAACTCCGTAAAGGCTTTCATAAACTCGTGAATTAGTAACAGAAGTATTTGTCAACTGTTCCACCTGTAAAAATACTGTTTACTTTGCATGGCAACTGGTTGATGGGGATTATTCTGTTTCCTACACGCCGTATATATTTTTTAATCTTACTCCCATTAGTTTAAAAGCCTTCAAGATCTTGCGACACGTATTTTAAAGCTTGTTGAATTTTGTACGAGTCTCATGGCTCCTGGTTGCTTAGAAAAACGCACAAACAAATGAAAATTGTACTTTAATATAATCTAAAACTTTTACAACAATAAAAATCGAATCGATTGGAACTACAAATTATATTGGGAATATTATTAAATACAGGGTTATTTGTAAAAAACCTTCAACCTCGCAGGGGTGGGTAACTAATGTCATATAATAATAATAAATATCTTGGGACAATCTCACACACGGTCATCTGATCCCAAACTAGGCAGAGCCTGTACTATGGTAACCAGACAACTGATAAACATACTTATATATTTCTAAATACATACATATTATAGATAAATAACACCCAGACACAGAACAAATGATCGTGCTCATCACACAAAGATTTGTCCTGGGTGGGAATCGAACCCACGACCTCCGGCTTCGCAGTCAGGGTCACTAACCACTAGACCAACAGGCCCGTCAAAATATGCAACAATATTTGTTCACAGAGTTGCAACGTTTGAGATTGAAAAAAAAAACTAACGAAGTATCAAAAGTCGCGGAACCAATGTTGTTGCTTATGATGTTAGATATCTACTCCATCATTTGTTTTTTATAATTTGGTTGCAAGTGTTTGACAAATAATCCTACATCGAGTATGTTAAGAACACAGAAGTAGGTACATTTTAAACAAAACTGAAAAGAAAAACGATGTAGGATTGCAAATATTCAATTTAAACAGTGTGTATCAATCCCCGATTCTCTGCTTGCATAGTTGGCCACTATACCAATAGGAAAAATCAGTAAATTCGCCTCAAAGTACAGTTCGCAACAGAAATTTTCTGAATAAATAACGTACTTGCAAATACAAAATATTACGAGATGTATAGCACTTAAATTGTTAATTATAACTTCGGAAGAAAACCGTACTTGTATTTGTTGAGTGTTCTCATCTTTTCATTGCTGACCGTACGAAACATTTTCATTTTGTTGTTCTCAATCCCATTACATTTCGTCTACCTTCCTCAGATAAAGGTACGACGATTTATTGAGTGTCACAGTGCACAAAGACATTTACAAATGATCGTTGCTTGTTACCGTTTGTCCTATTTGTTTAGGTAAAGTAGGTAAGCAACACTAGTTCATGTCATTATGGCCTAGGGGAATAGAAACTGGAGCAATCCTGTATGTCGTTGCAGTTACGTTTGATTTAAACAGCATACTTACACAATGTAAATGTACAAAAAATAATATGGAAATATTATATTATACTAAGTTGTAATGTTTTTCACAGGAACTTAAAAAATAAATAAAAAAAAAGGTTTAAATTACGCATAATTTTTTATGAAAATGTCTTGAACAATATCATGAATGTTATAACCATCTCCAAAAAACTCGAACGCTTCGTGCGTGGGATCCGGCGACATCACTTAACCAATCACATCCGTAATTAGGTCAGATGGTAATCATTCGTCGTGGAATGAAGACGTCTTGTTGATAATGAACTTGAAAAGTGGAACGGGGGTGTGTCTTGCAGGCTGCAAGCTCCCAAGGCCGACCCACCGCATAGCATTGTATTACCACATCGATTTATCGAGCGGCGCGCGCCGGCCTCTTGTCGCCTCCCTTTCCCCTGCCACCTCTTTTCCCCACTATAAGGCAGCAGACACACAGCTGGTGCGACCGCGGATAACATTAATCCGGTACGTTAAGACGTTTTCATTTTATAAAGATTTCTATACGAGAGACGTTATTGTATAGTGTAGTATTGCGTCGATTATGTACAATCTTACAGCGTTGTAGAGTTAATGCTTTTAGACCAGTCTAATTAAATGTAATATAATTATTTTATAATTTTTATAAATAACTTAGGTATTCACATTATATTCATAATTTATTATAATAAATTGATTGTTTTTATTTAGAAATATTAATTAATTTAATCAATAACTCTAAAGTTATCAATAATTTAATCAATAGTCTAAAACTGTACTAAGAAAACTATTTATATTTAATTACTTAGAAATCCTTAAGTGATTTGATTATAATTTCAGTAACACGCATATTATTGTAAAATAATGCTTAATATTTATCTATTCATTTTAAATGTGGCTCACTCATGTCGGTTTCATATTGCATTGTGTAGTTCTGCCTTAATTGCACTTAATTTTGATTACAATGTATTAAATTTATATTGTATTTTCTGAATACTCCCTATTATGAAAATAATAATAATTTAAATATCTTTTAGGTCATTTACAATGATGCCTTGTCCAATTAAGTGTAATAAATGTATCGTTCGGTTACAATTTAATTATCTTCAAGAATGATAATATATATTATGACTTTACTGACTACCAATTATTATAAATGTACTTAGTCATTATTAAGTATTTCACAATAAAATTGAAAATATTTTTTTATCCCTATCTTTTATTTATGAAAGCTACAAAAGTAATTAATAAAAGAAAGAAAATAAGCAATGGAAAATAATCCTGGATAAAAAGTAACGCAGGAGATATTCTCAAAACGGATTACGGGAACTTTTAGGGAAAAAGTGAAGCATCAAACTGAAAGTCAACACTGAATAATGAGCTCGTTCATTCCGCGACGCTGAAAAAATATTTGGGCACTGCTTGTTTCTGAGTTTGCGGCGACTAACTTTAAATGGAATTATTATACTTCTTTAATAAAATCACAACAAAAAATTTCGAAAAAACACAATTAATTATTTCTAAAATTTAATTTTGCTGTAATTAACTGTCGATATTAAAGTTTAGAATTAGATTATTAATATAGTGTACAATAGACTTAAAAAACAAAAGCTTACGATGCATCGGTTCCGTGTCCAATTTGTAAACTAATACCAAAATGGACCAACGAAAATCCTTGTGTACATAATGCAATGCGCTTAAAGTTTCATAACGGTAATAAGAGCGGACGTTTATCCACAAGAGGTCTCATAACTCGCCCCTTCAGGGCCCGAAAATTTAACAGCGTTCCATCGTAATGTATTATAAGTTAGTGACACATTGTCATTTGATAAACTTGCAGAGTAATGTACAGGCAAGCGATGTTCAGCCTGAACTTCGTTAAATGACACTACAGTCTGCATACAGAGTAAGTCTAAGTTAATTTAGAACATGGACTCGTCTCTTGGGACGGTAGCAACTGATCTCGACAAACGTAGTTTGATATGCGCTTCAAACTATGTAGATACTGTACTTGAAATGTCAATAGTAACTGCTATACATAAAGGACTGTTGCAACAGTTGGTACGTGCAGTATTCCTAGTTTAGATTCAATAATTTATACATAACAACGTTTATGTAAGTACTATCAATAAAAGTATTACCCACGCGTTCGAGGTCACGCCCATCAGCTGATCTGGGATCCGAACCGATCACGTGATCATTTATTCATCGTACGCTCGGATAGGCGCCATCAGATTTACACATCGAACTACCTAACACTAAATATTCATATTTAAACGTACTCAAAAAGGTAGGTTAGATAGATATTGAAAATAAAATACACGTGAACATTATGAACATACAATCTTTTCGACCATAAGTAAGGAGAATGATAATAAAAATGTATACCTAAATAATTTATGACACAAAGGTGACAAAATAATATAAATATCAGTATCGTTGCTCCGCTCTAACAGCCATGCCACATAAAGAGCCCTCCTTAGAGAAAGACGATGACAAGATTATTGATTGAGAAGGTACACATAAAGTTTTCGGGAAACTCGTTCTTGTTGTTCATAATTTTTGTCTTAAATCCAATAAGGTGGTTTCCCTACACGTATCGTAAGTAAATTGCCTTCAAGTTTACGTGTGTTTTGTATTCAGCTCACTATAAAATAAGTAGTGATAGAATTTCGTCGAAATTGAAAACTTACGCTTTAGCCGCCGGCGACCGACGAAGTACAAATTGTTTTTCTGTAACAAATTGTTGCGCTTGCATTTGTTTTAATTTTTTTTGGAAAAGTTTGTTTCATTGAATAATAAATGAACCTAAAGTGTTGTTGTTGAAACATTGTTTGCAATATAAGTCCTTTGTACCTATCGGATACTAACTGAATCTGTCGTGAAGACCAGTTAATCGGGTTAAAAGATTATCCTGTTGGACCTCTTACCTCGATACTGATTAATCTATACCTGCGCAGATTGCTTGATCACAATATAGAACCTACGTAGTATATAATTATTTGTGACATGTGGCGCTTGAAGCATATTGCATAATATTATAATATTGATCAAACAGATTATTTACCTTCGTACTAATATACCTAAAGTAATTAATTTTTTGTAGATTTAAGTAATTAATTTTTTGTAGATTTAAGTATTCCACAAGAAAATTGATGAAATTATATAATACTAGCTTTTGCCCGCGACTTCGTCTGCGTGGACTTCAGAATTGGGTCCAAAAAGAAATAAAAAATGTGAAAGTAATGAAAAATGGAATAAGATATATATAAGCCCACGGCTTAGCTCGTAAACAATTTTCGATTTTCCCTCGGGAACTACTTAAGGAATCGGGATAAAAGGTAGCCTATGTTCCTTTCCATGTCAAAGGCTACATGCATGCCAAATTTCATCCAAATCCGTTCAGCCGTTTTTGCGTCATTGAGCAACAAACATCCAAACATCTAAACATCCAAACATCCACACTTTCACATTTATAATATAAAGTAGGATTAAGCAGAATCTTACACTTAATATTTCTTTATCTTACTTTCCAAAATGGTGAATATGAAAAAATATCCTTGCATGTTTATTGAAGGATTCGTCATGAAAAAACAAAAGTGCAATCTATTAAAAAGGAAGACAAAACCAAGTCTATTTCTCAGGTGTCTTAAGTTGACTGACCGTAACAAAATACATTACAGATCAAACAAAGAACTCGTACGTTGTTTGTCTTATTAAATACTCAGTCTCTTGTGTTTACAAATTGCTGAAGCTGAACGGAGAGAAATATTAAAATGGTAAACAAATATCTACTTGCAAGTATTTGTTAACCTTTTTATTTCCGTTCGAACAAAGGTTGAAAGCGCACCGGCCTTAATGATTCCTGTTATTAAATTGTTCCTTTAAATTGATTAATTAAATTGTTTTTCTCACCTTCCAATTTACACAAAAAAAAGGCAATTTGTAATGTAAAGCATCGTAAAGCATAAATGGACAAATCACCTGTCAAATAGTGATAATAAAACCCATGTCAGCATTACAAAAAGGTCGCATTCAATTTAAAACCTCATTACATGCGGCGACAATAAAAATCAGCATGTAACAAATATTATTACCGGCCGTTATTTTCACTTGGCGTACCCAAAGCCAATGGTTATGCGTCCCTCGCGACCGATCCTAGCGGCCGATGAAATAATGATCAAACGGCCGACACCGAGATCGGCGGATAGCCACGAACTTATAGCGATCTGAATAGAAAGTAACCTCCTATAACTGGCTATCTGTTGAATGTTGTAACTATGTGCCGAGTTCAACGATACGGCACTTAAGTTTTCATTTTATATTCTTCGTGTAAACCCACTATTATTAAGTTTGATAAAATCTATATTACACACTGAAGGTTTGATCAATTCCATTTATTCCTAATGCGTTCTGGTATGTATAGAAAACACGCATCCTAAAAATTTGTAAAATGTATTTTACGTACATTTAAATGTATGTTCCACAGTCTGAACTAACGCGAATTAGCTACCAAATGACATTAAGGATTTTACTTGACGTAATGTATTTTATTACATCAGACTCGTGGCCACATAATAAGAAGTTACACAAAAGTTCTCGCTGTTGTGTGTCATAATTCCATACTTTAGTATAAAACTTGAAGAAAATGATGAAGTGCCACGTCGTCACACTGAAAACGACTCCCAAACGAGCGTCAAAATGTTTAAATGACCTTAATACGTGACCTACTCGGTCAAGGTCAGAAGATTCAATTAGGCGATCTTCTTTAATATTTCTGATCTAATGATATAAGCCACGTTCCAGCTCTTTTCTAACACTAAGAATCTACTGTACCTTATTACAAAATTATTGAGTTATTTTATATGTGACAATTAGCAGCACTATAATTTAGAGTGGTCTAAGTAATGTTATATAATATTCACCCGTTGTTTACATTTTTGTAACAATTTTATATCTAGTTTGCTGTGTGTATTAATAATTTCGGGCCTTTGTCGTAAACATTTCATCTAAGTACCACTATAAAAGCTAAAAGGTAGGTAGCAACATACAATTTTAAAAACCTTTATAATCTTTGTAGAGTTTAGAGTCCTTATGTTTCTATAGTGTCGTTGTGAGGTGGTTATGGAAGAAAGCAATCCTTCTTAGTCAGCACGTAAATGATTGCCTGAATTTCAGCTAAAGCCTGCTAAACCAAGGACCAATGGACCCTACTAGTTTGATACAAAAAAAAATCTCACTTGTACATTTTTTTTACATCAACATATTGTTGCAATACAATCATACAATATGTAACAGTATCATCGAATTTAGTGGCCGCAACATAATATATGCTGTGATTATATATTCTTATAGTTAAAATGGAACACAAATAGTATTTTATGGCTTTTCTCGGTCTTGAGTGGCGGTGGCGACAGTTAACACACAATTACGACCAAATTTTAAGCTGTGAATTTGTTGATACCGATTTTATTACATCATTTGAATACGTGATTACATTTTAGCAACAAATTATATGGAAAGTAGGTATTATGGCTTGAACAGGGACAAAGTTTTAAGTCATATTGAAAGGAAAATGTATTTTAACCTATATCAACTAATGGCTACATTTGTATGAACAAAAAGAGTCATCGTAATAAACAAAATTTCTCAAATACAAGTTTGTAGAGTTCTCAACTAATGTAACATCTTTCAACTCCTACAACTCCGTATTTCTATACTTATTTACGCACATGTGTGTGTAAATCTTTAAACTTTATAACATTAAATAGGGACTACTGAGTGGCAGCCCGCCCTCGCATGTTGCGTCATTACCTTTACAATCCACTCAGAGTACATTTGATTGTGATTGATTTACCATTTCCACGACACGAGGATTTTTTTTTCAGAATCAGCTAATGGATTCAATTTAACACGCCACGTTTTGCGATCCATCTCCGACTGCCAGTGACTTCTATCATTAAATTAGTCTTCCCAGTGAACATAGATTTTCTCATCGTTATGGTTCTCGTGGCAGAATGTCTTGACTATATTATTATAAACAAATCGTTAATAAAAAAAGGTCCAGTATTTATGCAAACAAAATGTAGATGAAGAGTCTCATATTTTCAACTATTTTTTAATTTAATCAATACTTGGAATACATAATATATTTTTGGTATTTTTATTGGGTGTGGAGGAATACTACTTTTAATGTTATTAAAACCTATCAAGTTACTTTTAGGCTTGTAAAATAATTAATGGTTTTCATCGTTTGACTTGTATGTGGAGGTGTGTCAGTATTATGTTTCAAGTAATTACAATCCGTTTTGTCGTACGGTTGCCCGATTCACTTCGTCCATGCCGCGCATGTTGAAGATGCTCAACGCGCTCGTGGAGAGGGTATCCAGGTATGAATATGTTATCTGATGAATGGAAGACGATTTGGATGGAATATTTGCGATTTTGTGAGAATGAATAATAAGTAGATATCTGGTTTCTTTTTTTTATGTATTTTTATTAAAATTTCAAAGTGATACTGTGTTCACATTATTTGTATTTTCTTATCTAATTCAGCATAAATGGGTTAAACGCTGAATTAAGTTCAATAAATAAATAAATAGAGCAGCACCTTATTTTCCTAGAAATCTACGATGTCAGAAAAAAAATGTTGAATCGCTGACTTTACATATATTTGAATTACAGAATTTAAGTAATTTAATTTTAGGTGTTCAAAAAATTTATTAAAATTTATTAAAATGAAATATGAATGTATTAAGAATGTATTATGTTTTCATTCAATTTGAGAGATTCATAAGGAAACGCATTAAAAATTACTCAAATTCCAACGTACTTACAATATAGTTTATAACAACTTCCAGAAGAGAGGAATAGAAGAGAGTGCTCATCTTTTATAGGTATCCAAATATCGTTAAAGAATACAATAGCAAGCCCTGTTTCAGCCAAATCTTGTAAACTAAGAGTACTCTTCAATCAGAGCTTGTTGTCCTAAAATTGAAGGACGTACGAATTTCTGAGAAAACAAATATACGGATAATCGGCAAACAACTCTCGGTAGAATTCTCTCTATCGTGGACATAAAGACAGCTATATGTTATCCTTAAACATATCTCGGAACTTGTAGATAGGAACCAATTAATATCATGAGCAATTTCTCAGAACGACATACCTATTTGTTCAATTACGATGAACACACAAGGATTTTGAAAGCAGCGATATTAAATAAATAAATAAATGTGAACAACATAACGTGCATTGCTCGTATTCCAAAGTAAGTAGTTAAAGCACTTGTACTACAAACACCTAGACCTGAAACAATGTAGAAGTGTTTTTATTTTCTACATTGACCCGTCCGGAGACCGAACCCGGGACCTCAGAGCTAGCGACACCTTGAAAACCTGTGTGTACGCCACTCGACCACGGAGGTCGTCCAATAAAATCCTCTTATGAAACAGCTTTTTGGGTAGGTACCTATATTATTTTGTCAAAATGGAACACCACGAATCTCAATCGAACTCAGGAATGGCTGGTCCAATTCGGCTAATTTATTTTTTTGTATGTTTCCTAAAGTCCACTGAAGGTATTGAAGAATACCATAAAAAAAATTACGTGTTTACTCGAAACCGTTACCGAACCGTACATTAATTAATTAATTTTTACTATTAACTTTTGACAGAACTACGGGCAGCTAGTTTACTATATAATAATTCTAAAGTTGTAGTAAAGACTTACGTCATTTCAAACTTGTCGTAGAATTCTCAAATAATAAAGACGGCTACGAAGTTATCAGATTCATAACATTCTTCATTTTAGTTTATACCTACATAATAAGTAACATTTTCTCGTTACCCTACACCGACAGTATCGACTAATTAATTAATCTCCACGCTACCGTAAACGCTGTAAGCGATACGCTGTTTTAATGGTGGTAGTAATTTTGTATAATTAACACTGGAATACCTATAATGCCTTAGAAATCAAATTACCTTGTAATCAAGGAATGATATCAATATTGTATCTTTAACAAAAAAAACGAAAAAGGTATAGGCTTTTTATAAAGTAAGAACAGTTTATTAATTATTTAGTGTTGTTATATTTGAATTTTAAAAACTATTCTCCGTTATATTTGCATAGTAATAGGAATAATGATTTTAAGTAATAGTAAAAATCCGAAGTAATCAAGAAAAACAATTGAATAACATAAAAAGTGAGATACGATTTATATGTAACACACAACACTCGATCACCTAATAGTATAGTTACAACATCAAAAGTAAATTTGAATTGTAATAATTCATCAATTATCTGTTTTGTATTTTATTTTATGATGGAAACATGCTGCCTACGTAAATATTGATATCAGTCGGCACTTAAAAGTTATATACTATGGACATACGTTCTATATGATTTGGTTTAATATTCATTTTAGTGGGCGACTGTACCTTCATTTTAGTGTTCATAATTTATTCAATGTTATCATCATTCAGGTCACCTGCCACCAATTTCATATTTTCTCTTATTATTACAAAATGTTGTTTAGTTAGTGTGTTGATGTTAGCCTGTAGCAATACCTAGCAATCAATGTATAACTTCGAACGTTATAAGTTCTGTTATAAAATACTTCAATTATATGACTGGATAGGACAATATAAGCCCTTCACTTTTTTGTACACTATCTAACAATGAATTCTTTTTTTCAGGTACGAACACAACAGAAAATCGAGTGCCACTAGAAATGTGTTTCAATAAGTATCTTATAAAGCTGGCGGACTACTTCAGATTGTATTCTGACACATCTCGTTAATACTAGTGTGAATATAAAAACATTCAAAATGATCAGCAACACGAAGATTGTGTTTACCAAACTGTTGCTGTGGTACTTTGTGTCAGGTGCGTGGGGACGGTCATGGGCGAACCATCACGACACTACGACGTCTACTACTCAGACGACCCCTACCACTAGCCCAGCACCAAAGAATTTCCACAATGATCCACTCATCGTCGAGACCAAGAGCGGCCTCGTTAAAGGTTACGCAAAAACAGTTATGGGCCGAGAAGTACACATCTTCACCGGCATACCGTTTGCGAAGCCACCTCTAGGACCGTTAAGATTCCGCAAACCGGTACCGATCGACCCATGGCACGGAGTACTTGAAGCCACAGCAATGCCAAATAGCTGTTACCAAGAAAGGTATGAATATTTTCCCGGGTTCGAGGGGGAAGAAATGTGGAATCCAAACACAAATATATCAGAGGACTGTTTGTATCTAAACATTTGGGTTCCTCAACACTTACGGGTACGTCATCATCAAGATAAACCTCTTGCGGAGAGGCCAAAAGTGCCGATCCTTGTGTGGATTTACGGAGGAGGCTACATGAGTGGCACAGCAACACTCGACCTATATAAAGCGGACATAATGGCTTCTTCCAGTGATGTTATAGTAGCTTCTATGCAGTATAGAGTTGGTGCATTTGGATTTTTATACTTGAATAAATATTTTTCACCGGGAAGCGAAGAAGCTCCTGGAAATATGGGTTTATGGGATCAACAACTTGCGATTCGTTGGATAAAGGATAATGCTCGTGCTTTCGGAGGTGATCCTGATTTGATAACATTATTTGGAGAGTCAGCTGGAGGTGGAAGTGTAAGTCTACACATGCTGTCCCCAGAGATGAAAGGCTTATTTAAAAGGGGTATATTGCAATCAGGGACCTTAAATGCACCATGGAGCTGGATGACAGGAGAGAGGGCACAAGACATTGGAAAAGTTTTGGTGGATGATTGTAATTGTAACAGTAGTCTCTTAGCGGCAGACCCGAGCTTAGTAATGGACTGCATGCGCGGAGTTGATGCCAAAACGATATCAGTACAGCAATGGAATTCGTATACCGGTATATTGGGATTCCCGTCAGCGCCGACAGTCGACGGCGTGTTTTTGCCCAAAGATCCCGACACAATGATGAAAGAAGGCAATTTCCATAATACCGAGGTACTTCTGGGAAGCAATCAAGACGAAGGTAAGTTTTTGTTGTTTATGACATTATTTCCACAAAAGCTCTTATAAACTACGTCGAAGAGATGAGATGCTAACATTATTGTGCTGTAATTAATTTGAGATTACAATATCTCCTTAACAAGCTAGTTTTTGATAGTAATAAGGATAATCTTTTTTAAAAGTTTGAACATGTCTCTGCTGAAGTATTACACGAAGTAATAACGTGAAGTGGTTTTCAACTTGTTTGTGTTAAGTCAACAGAGAAATCGATTCATCTGATTGACATTAAAATTTTACTTTCGATTATCGGCATTATGCATATCCAAAATCGAACAGTGATAGTCATAAAGTAAATAGAATTCATACACATTTTTTTTTATTAAAAGCTATTTTGATAACTATAATGGCGTAAAATTTATCAATCCAAAATTATTTGTCATCTTTAATTACTCAATTACTTTTTATTTAAGAGTAATTGAACATTTTTTTTAAATGTTATTTTATAGCTTCGCTTAGCATATTACGTCCTTTAGCGCATTTTAAATAAAGTTCAAGTGTGACAAACTCTTGATCCTTTTTTCAAGAAGATCGTCTAAACACTTCATTTGCTTGATCCTGCTATGTGGACTATATAACTTTATTTATCAATAGCAAATTCAAGATTCACAATAAAATAATTTATTAAAAAAGATAAAGACATCGCATAAAATCACATACCAAGTCTAGTCAAGGAAACCAAAGATTTCGCGTGACACAACCCTCACGTGTGACATTATTACTTTTATAAAAGTAGTAAAAATGTTAGTCATGTCTCTATAAATCGTATTCTGTATGACAGTTGACATGCCAGACACATTCAGAAAGCAAATGAGTAAAAAGCTTATTACGTACGACTTATCAATATTTGGTGTGGAGCGTGGAATCCGAGGTCGTTTGTATCTGCGAGTTCTTTACATCGGGTATGTAGCGGGGCGGCGCGCCTGCGCAAATCTATGTAGACACAACAACAACACGCTGTGGGCTTTAGCCGTGCAGGTCGTACTACCAAGTACTACAGACTCGCCCACGTAGAGGCGCCGCCCGGCCCACCCTGCCACCTCGTACGTACTGTTGCCACGCACCCCCCCGCTAGGAACGTCTACGTTCAACTAAGGACAACTTACAGAAAATGAGATATTTTATTGCCACCTGGAGCTCTGTCTTAAACCAGTCGAACAAATCTCGGGACTTTTATAAATTTGCTTTTTATTGGACTGCCTCTTCGCTTTTGTAGCTTTCGGTGAAATTTGTTTTTTTTAAGTGCACCGTATTTTGAATTTACATAATTGGCTTTTCGTTTAGACCAAGATTTGCGGGAAATAATATGAATTCAGACATAAGGTTGTTCATTAAAAATATTTCGTACCTACAAATAAAAAAACTTATGTTTCATATTTTTTTAATTAATTTTGACAGATGTCTAATTATTTCCTTTTAAAAATACTTTTAAAGATAAAAAAGTATTGTGCATGGAGATAAAATGAAAAATAATTACTATATCAAGTGCCGAGTATTTTGCAAATATACCAAAAGGGAACTCCATAACAAATAAATTATCGTACTCACTTATTTACTACGAGTGTATTTCGTTGAATAATTTAATCTAAGTAAGGCCTGATGAAATAACAAACCTTGGTTAATATTCAGTTACCGACGATTTGCTTAAATGATTCAAATAATGGAATTTGTTAAAGGTAAATACAGATAGTTGTTAAGTTTATTCCATACAATGCTACTTTAAATTTATATTGGAAATCTTGAATAAGGAATTTCTCTAGTAATGTAGTGTAGGTAAGTTAACAGATATGAATTCCAAACACGGAGTGATTCCTGAAGAAAAATGCGAGTATTTATTTGGTCGCCCATGAACATTAATTTGACCTTCTGAACGTGTAGGTCGTAACTTTTTTTGCTTTAAGAATTTTCGGAATTAGAGTTCGACAAAAAAACATAAGTAAATAAAACAAGGAAGCAAAAGAGTATCTTAAATAATAATAATAAAAAAACGTTCCTTATTTTATTTAAAAGGAATTAAAATTATGAAACGCAGTTACGGTTAACACGTGTAGATTCTTACCTCTTTACGGAAAAAAACATGGAATAAAAATTCAAGCAATTTTCCGTTCGTTATAAAGTCCGCTGAGAACAAGATAATTGGATTTCAACCGTGCATCTTGACTGAGCTCCGCTTTTCTTGCACAGTTGACCAGCTTTTGTAAGAGCTCCTTCAAGTACCTACCTACTTAAAAAAAATATAGGAAGATGCTTTGATTGCTAATCTAACTAGGAGTATTTTTTCTCATGTATTCGAATAAGAAAGGAGGGGCTCGTGGCCAAGTGTAAGCCGTACGGTTTGACCGATAATAAAGGTTAAGCCGCGCTCGCCGCGGTTGGTCCGTGGATGGGTGACCATTTGTAAACATATCGAGACCCCTCTGTGCCTCGGAAAGCACGTTAAGCCGTTGGTCCCGACTGTCATTCAGTGATCTTTGATAGTCGTTAAGTTATTACAATTCTGACAACCAGTCTTACTATGGAATGCTGTATTACCTAGCAATAGGTTGTGGAGGTCAGATAGGCAGTCGCTCCATGTAAAATACGGTATTCAGCTAAATCCGGTAAGACTGTAAGCCGACCCCAACATAGCTTGGGAAAAGGCTAGGCAGAAGAAGTATTCGAAGGAAAATGAAAATTTTCCATCATTTCAAATGCCAAGTAACAAGCAGCTCAAAGTTCACTGTTTTCTTATATGGTTTGCGTGTACAAAGACATTTTAAAACCGATCACGTATGAAGCCAGACTTGAACTTTGACGAACCCGTCTTATCAAAGTAAAAGATATAATAAAACATAATAATATTTCTTTCGCAGCTCTTTTCTCAATATTTTTTCGACAATGAAAGTACTTCAGTACGTTTTGAAGTGAACTAATCTAATTTTGCTTTTGAATTTGAAAACTATAGAAATTTTTAATGTTCTTAAAAGAATTCTCGATGAAATTAATCAGAAGAGAAAACAGGGTGATAGGATTCATTTCATTTCAGAGAGTGCCTCTTTAGAATGTATTTTTTTTCTGCTTTGTTCATCGATTGATTCGAATCCCCTTTCATCATAAGTTAGAATACCATATACCCAATATTAATGTATTCAATATTCCATACTCATGGAATATTTAATAATTTATCCGTCTTAATATCTTGGGACAAGCTCACAAACGGCCATCCGATCCCAAACCAGGCAGAGCCTGTACTATGGCAACCAGACAACTGATAAAAATACTTATATATTTCTAAATACATACATATTATTACACCCAGACACAGAACAAATTATCTTGCTCATCACACAAGGATTTGTCCTGGGTGGGAATCGAACCCCGGCCTCCGGCTTAGCAGTCAGGGTTACTAACCACTAGACTAACTACAGGTCTGTCTCTAAGTAGTACATTATTGGAAGTGACTTAAATGTACTTAAGCCGCTTTTGGGTTCGTTTAAAGCCTTTATGATTATTAGGTTGTCGTAGTCTATTCGGTTTCCATCTCGTTCTTGGTGAAATAATAGTGTTATTTAGCTACAAGCTTGATTCGTTTTCTGTTACAAAATAATTATTCGATTGACTTTAGTAAGAATATTATTTAGTTATTGCAATTAAACGCTGATTACGCTGGACCTAATTTAGTTGTTACTGAATTTAAGTAAGTGCAATTGATTTAGTCTTTCTGAAGCTAAATATAATAATATATTACGCGATTTCATCTAGGCTTTGAATCAAGAAACTGAATAAATGCTTAATTAGTCCCGAATACTGAAACGCAAATTAACTTTAATACGTTTTTAAATGTCTATCTGTCACTGCTTTTCATGTTAATATGACAGAGACAGCATGAGTCTTAACGGTTGCTTCAAAACTGATTGACGTTTAAGTATTCGGCGATTAATGTTCCTATAAGCGCTTTTCGTCACTGTTACTTTTTTATTTGTTTACTATTGACAAAAGACGAACGATACGGATTTATTCGTGATAAAGCTATTATAGAACATAATTATTGCACGCCTCATAAACGAAGCGTTGAGGTGGGTATTACTGTCAGTTTACGCACACCGAGTGATTCTCCAACTTAAAATGTAACTTTTTTTATTCTTTATTGCTTTAATAAGTGAATATAAATACACAAATGTTGTGAAAAAACACTATTTTTAACACTCATGATATTTTTAAATCTCTTTTTATTATTTAAACTCATAAAAAAATTGCTTAAAAAAGTTCTGTCTTGGACGTCCGTGTGTCTGTATGTACGGATCCCGTATCTTGTGGTCACGATAACGAGCGAAATACTTCACTTATCCAGTTGGTTTTTATTTTATAGGCTTCAGTATTTTGGGGAATAGAAGCCTATTACTTTTCACGGTATAATTCGATATAGTTTAATTATTATTTACAAATAATCTCAATTTTATTGTCATGAATGAGATTATAAGGCGTGCACTTTTGGATTTTCCAACTATTTGAAATATCAAGTAGGTAGTATGTAACAAAAATACTTACCTACCTCTAACAGAAGCAGTTTACAGAGGTTGGTTCAAATAATTGCGATCGATGGCAATGGTATTATTGCCCGGTGAAGTAGAATAAGTTCTCTTTAGAACTGACTGCGATGGACTTTTCCGAGAAAAGTAATGGAATTAAAGAAAAGCTTAGGTACGAGATGGTATTTGTGTTTGTTGATGGTGAAGTTTTTTTTGCTGATTAAAAATTGTGTTATGCCATTTTGATCTTAAAATAAAAAAAAGTATAGGTAGTTTCTAATGTCCTTGAATTCCTTCGGAAGAGAATAATGAAGTCATGAACTGGGTCAAAATTTAGTTTCATTATAAGGTTTTTAAATATTAGTCCCAATTGTTCGTGGTTTGGCAAGTTAATTGCGTCGTATATAAACCGGTCAAATAAAAAATAGGTATTATTATGAAGCAAGAGATGAGTTCATATCAGTGTTGTTATGGATATCCATATCCGTAACCGAAACTATCGGATATCCGAAATAAAATATATCCGTAACCGTAACTGAATCCGTAACAAAAGTTTTGGATAGTTTCGGATAGGGCGGAGTCTAACGAAATAGTAAATACTAAACTCGTACGAATTAACTGTGCACTCCGCTGGAATGCGACACCTCTCCCGCTACATAACGTCACAGCGCGAGGTGCACAGCTAATTCGTACGGGTTATACTTTATAAGTTTATAGTAAATATCAGTGTTGTTATGGATATCCATATCCGTAACCGAAACTATCGGATAAACCGAAATAATTTAATATCCATAACCGTAACCGAAACCGATATTAGATATTTATTACCAATATCCATATCCATATCCGGATCCGAAATTATATATCCATAACATCCCTAGTTCATATAAAGGCCATTAGATGATGACGACATCTTAAATCATGTTAGTATTAAATAAACATTTTAAAAACTTTATTTTTAATCCATGAATAGATCCCTAAATAAATAAATGTGGTGAAAATCACATACATTGTTCCGAATCCAAAGTAAGTAGCTAAAGCACTTGGGTTATGGAATCAGAGACAACGAAGGTACCACAAACGCCCAGACGCGAGACAATATACAAAAGCGTTTTTTTTCTACATTGACGCGTCCGGGGATCGAGCCCGGGACCTCAGATCTGGTGACAGCTTGAAAACCGGCGTGTACCGCAATCGACCACAGGGGTCGTCAAAAACTGAACGAACACATGAAATTATTGAAAATTATTTCAATAGTAAGATTATTAACCTACATGTAAATAAAGTTTTTACATGCAAACTTATCTCAGTTCAATGCTAAAACAGTAAAATATTCAAAGCAACATAAATCAGTGCAGAATACGTGAAGTCATATTTATCAAGTTCAAGGAAATGCGAGATGTTATGCAATAGGGGCCGTATTTACTAGCGTAGTCGGCTCGTATACGAGTACTAGGGATATTGCAACGGGCACGCTTAAAGCCTTGAAAGGATTTCCCAGTATTTTCACCACTTGAATTCTAAACGAAAGACTGCCTTTACAGACTAGCAAATAGTAAAATTGTACGTTTTATGATGTTCGGTAAACACTATTTATCGCTTACCGATAGCTTTCGTTCTTGATAGGGCATAAATATGTAAATCAATTATTTTTTTCGGTATTTTTATAATGTACTTTAAATAATAATAAATAAATAAATGTGGACAACATCAAATACATTGCTCCGAATCTAATGTAAGTAGCTAATGAACTTGTGTTATGGAATCAGAGACAACGAAGGTACCACAAACACCCAGACCCGAGACAATAATATAGAAGTGTTTTTTCCACATTGAATCGTCCGGGGATCGAACCCGGGACCTCAGAGCTAGCGACACCGGACACCTTGAAAACCGGTGTGTACGCCACTCGACCACGGAGGACGACGATGTACTTTTTGGGGAACATTTCCTAATTTTCATAAAATAGGTTGGATTTTCCCGTACGAATTACCTATTTGTTGAATAAAATTACATTGAGCATCAAAGCTATGTAAGAAATTATGTTATAAATAATAAAGAAATGTGTGCAAATACTTTCCTTTGATATATCAAGTATAAATTGTACAATAAGACGTTTTCTAGAAACATTTCACCCTCGGTGGCCACTTCAACTTAACCTTGACCGTACAGACGTGGATTGCGAAGTTCCAATGTCACGAGCTATAGGTATGAAAGCGGCGGCCATTTTTACGCGATTATTGCGTGTGTAATCCATAAATCATAGAATAATGCGATAAGAGCTTTATTATAAACTTGTTCAAGGTATTATGAGAAGGTCCTTAGTCGACGACTTATCTCAATCCTCAAGACTTAATTTGCCTTCATATTGTTTGCTTCTCATATGTAATTGTAAATGTGAAGGCTTAAACATGTATTTGTGAGTGAGTTTCGCTTATTGTTGAAAGCATTAGGGTTAAATTGGGATCGTAAAATGTTTCCTCGATTTGCATATTAAACAGGTAGGCGTGTAAAAGTGTATGGGGAAATTTTCTCACGTGTTTTTCATAAACGTTATAGTTATCACCAGGCTTATGATCCAACAATATAAGATTATTTAGATTTCTAACGAAATATCAGCAAATCATCTACATAAATTCAAGACGTAATGGAAAGCGTTTGTTTTTTTTTCTTGCCTTTACCTACTTTACTTCAATTTCTTTGACAAACTAAAGCGTTCAATTTGCTTTGGAAGGAATAAATTTAATAGATTTTCCTGTTCTTAGAATTCAGAGGGTATTTATCTAGAAAAAAAAATACACTCGACCCCTGAGAATTTTCCACGAAACTCTGTTACCAATACGTATAGTAGAAAATAAAAATCTCAACTTTTATTGGATCATTTATAATGATAGGTCTACTTCATAAATAATAGGATAATATTTATATAGAAATTGAAGAACCTCTCGAAAGATAAATATTTTATAATTCACTATTATGTTTACAGACCAATATCATTACCATTTTTTTTGGGATTGCTGAATAAAATTTTACTTCTTAAATAAATATTTACTATTTAACAAACTCATCACTCTTATAATATCTTCTTTTCAAAGTAAGAAAACCATGAAAACCTTTATATATTTTTAAACACCTTCTGTAGATAGATCACAACATATAACTACAAAAAAATCTGGCTGAAAATATGGTGGCGAGATAAAATTGTTCGTTCCTTGTGTGAAGCCGCAGAGCACAATAACTTGGTATCAGGAAAAACTTATGCTGACCAGGGTAGCAGAAAAGTGTTTATCATTATAAAAATTGGTATTAAGGTTAAAAAAAAAACAAGTTTCTTGCGACACAAATATAATTATTATAGTGCTTATCTGAAAACCAGTTGAGCACTGTGTTATGTAAATTATCTTTGACTAATCGTAGAAATTCGTATGTGAATTTCAACCGTTCAATCGCTCTCAATACTACAGACTAATGTACACTGTACAGCGGGTCTACCATAATTGGCACGATTGGCTAATGTTATTTAAAATGAATATAATATGCGATCAAAAAATAAAATTGTGCAATTCGGTATTCTTGCTGGTCTCCATGGCAGCCCTACGTCTACTTCCATCAAAGTACGTTAATCTTTCTCCAACAACTTTTAACTTAGAAAGTGGAACGTACGAGTTACGATTTCGTATGTATGTATGTACAATTGTACATATAGATCTATACATCTCATCCTTTTCGTTCAAATTATTGTCTAAACTTGTGTAATGCTTACTTAAGGAATAAGAAGAATAATATATTTCGAACAGATCTAATCCTCTCTTACACACCATGTATATCATTCAAACCAAATTCCTTGGGTTTGAATGATATTCATGTGTGTAATAACTAGTGCAAGGTATTTAACAGTAAGTAGAAATCAAACATGGCGCTGTTTGATCTAGGTTTTTCGAAATCCTGTATTTCAAGCATAAATATTTTTATTGATTACTATTTCGTAATGTCGTGGTGGCCAAGCGGTTCAATGACCGGATTCGCATGCACATGGTTGCAGGTTCGTACCCAGGCAAGAAGCAATGTGACTTTTTCAAAGTTATATGTCTTTTCTTAATCATTCTAAGACATCATTGACAAACGGTGAAAGAAAACATCGTGAGGAAACCTGGATTGCAAAATATTGGAATCTGAAATCGCCAACCCGCAATGAGCAAGCGTGGTGATCAATGCTCATCCCTTCTCTATATGGAAAGAGCCCTGTGCCCAGCAGTGGGACGTATATAGGCCGTTATTATTATTATTTTATTATTTCGTACCTAAAGAGAATGTATTAACGATATTTAAGTATCTTATGCCTTTTGTGTGAGATTGTAAGCTCTACACGAAGCTTTCGACGACGTATCGAGATTGCTAGGTGTAGATGACGTGTGGTTTTACAACCACTACGCATTCAGCGGCATGTCCCAATTCGCTTTGACGTTCAAAGGGATTTCGTATTGAATTTCGCGTAGAATCTATTGGTACTGGCGCGGCGTTCCGTTTAGCTGAAGGGTTTTGAGAAGAGGTATACGAATTTAATTTAAAGTTGAAATGTGCTGTCTAAACTGTAATATGATGAAATTCGTTTATACATATTTCGATTCGTTTTATTTGTTTAGCGAGCTGTGCCCAGTGGTTTCACCCGTGTATTCAGTTCCCGCCCCCGAAATGTTAATTTTTTCATGTATATTGCAATATTTAGCTACTTATTCTGCTATACGGTACAGAAAAAAATTCAACGAGGCGGCGATAGTCTAGGTAGGGCGTCCGAATCCCACCAAGTGGGAGAACCCACTTGTAACAAAAGCATTTAACTCTTCTATAAAAAGAAAAACGAATAAATCTAAATCATACAAATTCGTACGATCCTTGAGTTATAGTATAGGTGGTGTAATTAACTATACCCTAATTGGTATAATGATAAGAAAGAAAGGAAAGAGAAACCACACTGAAATAAAACCTTTTCTTGTATGTACATATATCAACAAACATTAATCACCTAGCTTATTCTCTGCGTGTTGCTAATTACACGCTAATCGGGTCACATTTCCGAACGACATTGTTCAGGAATGTGGAGTAATCTTTTAACGGTTTCTTTGGTATGAAAATAAAATTGTAGGTAGGTACTATCACAAACAGGGTTGTAATGCTATTGAGTTACAATAAAGTAAACGAAATAAGGCAGGTCGATGAACTGTCAGAAAAAACTCGCTTTTATTCAAAACAATGACTAATAAAATTCACAAAAGAAGCTCCTTGTATTTTCGTTTATCAGTAACAAGGTTTTCCGGTTTGTTGGCTCGCCTCTATAGTTCAGTATAGTTCGTTAGTTCCACCAACACAATGATAACCTTATTTCGCTGTTTATTAGTTCCAGGCGACGTCGTCTAGATCCAAATATTTATTATCTACCGTCACTTACGTATCGACCCAATTTTTAATTGACGTGACCCAAGGCCTCGTTATCATCGTTCATTGAAAATTCAAAAGGCTTTGTTTAGTCGTTTCGGAATGGAAGGCCTTTGCGTCTGTATTACGATCTTTTATCTTGAAGGGTGGCAGATTTGTAGGGTACATAATAACGGTAATTATTTGCAGTATTTATAATTACAAGACGGCCAAATTGGAATGTAAAATAAGGAAATAAGAGACAATGGAATTTTTTGACAAGCGTTTTTTGTTATCTTTTGGAATAAAATGAGTAGGTACATATTTCGCAATCAATTAAAGATAAGAAGCAATTTAAAATAATTCCCTGGCATCTGTATTGCAATTTGAAAGGCAATAGAAACATAGAAAACCTTATGGTACCTCCACTGTATTTGAATTCGAAATGCTGATGAAGCATGAGCAAAAGTTAGGCAACATTACTTAACATCAACAATCATGACAACTATCAATAAATGACTTTTTATCGGATGGTGTTTAATAGGTACGTTTATTGGCTCTCAGAAACGTTGATCTAGGAAAAGTAACTGCGAAGCGGATGTACCACAAAAGGGCAAAACAATAACCGCTCGTACTTCTGCATTAGTCAAGCCAGTTGAAGGCCAAATGCATAACTAGCTTACCTAGCCGAATGCTTGTTCATGCCACGGCAAAAAAGTCAGAACAGTTAACAAGCGCACAAAGAAGCTGACTGCCCTTTATTCTCTGAACAAACGGTACATCGTCACTATAAAGCTGGCTAAAGCCATTAATTATGTCCGCTATTGTTAACAGAACACCATTTAAATAAATAAAACCAAACAGTAACATTGGAGGGTTGCCATTAATATGCAATATCTCAGGTTACTTTATTATGTATGATATCGATACTGCATGGAAATATGATCTCGTTTTCATGTTTTAATCAGTTGTAGGTAAGTAATTGTTGTATGATTGACAATTATTCGTTTTTATAACCCCAATTTTTTTTTCATATAATTGAGATGTAACTTTACTATAAACCTCACGGAGCCCGAGAGCTTTCCAACAAATGCAAAACCGTGGAAATCGGTTCGTGCGTTCTGGAGTTATAGCGTCAGGAAGGAAAACCCGACTTATTTTTATATAGTAGATTTTAGGTCTCTCGATTATTACCAAAAATATATAAAAGTCGATAGAAAAGTAAGCTGATTTTACACAATATGAGTATATTGTGTAAAAGGAGGATGAAATACAATATCGCCAATGGCCATACAAGACTCACGTAATAAGGAGCGACCCTATTGCCATTAACCGAAACGAGCCTCGGGCTACTTCGGGTCCCTGGTATTCATTACCTAAAGTTCAATAAGTAAAAACTAAAAGTAGATATTAAATATAAAAAAAAAATTGACCTACACGAAAAAAATTTTGTTATGAGTAGAATCATGAGTAAAATGACGGGCCTGTTGGTCTAGTGGTTAGTGACCCTGACTGCTAAGCCGGAGGTCGTGGGTTCGATTCCCACCCAGGACAAATCTTTGTATGATGAGCACGATCATGTTTTGTTCTGTGTCTGGGTGTTATTTATCTATAATATGTATGTATTTAGAAATATATAAGTATGTTTATCAGTTGTCTGGTTACCATAGTACAGGCTCTGCCTAGTTTGGGATCAGATGCCCGTGTGTGAGATTGTCCCAAGATATATTTTATATATATCTTGTCCCAAGATATATTTATTCAATGTTTTTATCAATTTTTGATATGCAAACCGCTTTCGACGTTCAATTTTCCCCACATTCAAAACGTTTCATCTTCAGCATTTGATTCCGCATTTCATTTTTAATGCAACATTATCATAATAAATTATGTATTTCTCGTTTCAGGAACGTATTTCTTACTCTACGATTTTCTCGACTACTTTGAAAAGGATGGCCCCAGTTTTTTGCAGCGGGAGAAATTTCTAGAAATCGTTGATACTATATTCAAGGAGTTTTCTAAAATTAAAAGAGAGGCTATTGTGTTTCAAGTAAGTGCTAAATTTAGTTGTAACCTAGTTTATAACGAATTCATATCGGTTCAAAGGTCAGGGGATACGGATTACTTTGTTTTAAATTAAACAAAGTTCCTTAATTACACATTCGCTTAAATGTCAAGACTTTTGATAGCGTGTGTAATTAGGCTGCCACGCATAATTATGGCCAAACATTCGAAAGACAAACAATGAAACTTAAGCATGCCTAGCCTTTGTCCTATATGTAAACATTTTAATTGTTTGTGTCGGTTTTTAGCACTTGAATTATTTATATTTATTTCATTTTTAATGAAGCAAATTTAACGTAATTTTTTTTTTAAACTTGAATCTAAAACTAATTACGGTCGATTCTCGACCATTATTGGGCCTTTCGTTTATATGATTATGCTTGTCCGATTTAAGATCGGAATTTACGCCAGTTTTTTTACCAAGTCCCAATAATTATTCACTGAATATTATACCTTAATGACTGGTTCATAGGTCTTCATCTTGCATTAATGTTACGCCACTAAGACATGACAGTTTGCACGTACTGATTTGATCTCATCCCGAGAAACTGCTTATAAGGATGTCCATTACAAATTACAGTTAATGATACAATAATACGGTTCTCAATGTTGCATTTTTACCCCAATTTTCCTATTGAGGAGATATCCAAGTCAATGAATCATACGCCGGCGAAAATGAGTTCAATGTGGAAGTAATTGAAGGGAAGGCTATTAATTGAAATTGTATCGACTATCGATAAAATAAGCCCTCAGTATGAAATATGGTTGCAGAATACTGCGATGAGTTTAGGCTCCGAAAAGAAAGAATATGGAAGTCGGTTATAATAATTAAAGATTTTTATTATTTTTTTGGGTTTAATTTTATGTTTTGTTTTCAGTATACTGACTGGGAGGAAATTACCGATGGTTATCTGAATCAGAAAATGATTGCTGACGTGGTAGGAGACTATTTCTTCGTGTGCCCTACCAACTATTTTGCTGAAGTCCTGGCTGACTCCGGAGTCGATGTCTACTACTATTATTTCACTCATGTAAGTAACCATATAATTTTAATATTTAATAATGTTATATTCAACTTGATCATACTATTTTTGTGTTTCGTACATAAAATGAAAACACGAAACCCTTATCGGATCACTTTGTTTTCCGTATGTCTCTATGTTCGCCCGTTTGTCTGTCAAGATTATCACCCTTTATCACGAGAAAGTGTGGATGTATCATGTTGAAATCAAAACCACATATTTGAGTCTGCAGCTTCTTAAAGCTGTGAAAAAATCCAACTGCTATATTAACGTGAAGAAAAATATAGCCGTTTATACTACAAAAATATACAATCAACACTATCAAGGCATCAATATTTATATCTTGCCGCTGACTTAGAACTATGAAATTTGGCAATTAATATCGTCTTATTCTACAATCTCGCAAAAAAGTCCGAAAACTATATATATTTACTATCAGTATCATAAAAAATTTGGTCTACGTACGGAACCCTCAGTAAGCGAGTACGACTCGCACTTGTACGGTTTTTTATTGACATAATTAGCGCATAGAATGAAACCCAACTCCGTTTTGAATTTCGAATCCAAAATATACTAGTTTTCGTGTTTGAATAGAGCGATTCATACACATTCATTTCAAATACGCTTGTTAGTCTTAAAAACACACAATACAGATTTTAGCAGTCTGTTTTATTGTTAAAAATAGCGTTATTTTAAACCAAATAAAATAATAACACTGCAATTCATATATGAATGAAACAAAGCCAGGTACACCCTTAAAAATATTTTTAGTTTATACAGATTCAATAAATAACTGAAAATTATTTGTAGGCCTTCAAAATGAACTGAAAATATTTTACGGAGTTCCATTTAAAAAGTTTTGTATGACTTGAACTACTTTTATATATTCTCGTTCATCAAGTGTTTTATTATTTGTACACAATGGTTTTATTGAATTGGACAGAAGTTTGACCCAATTGCGGTTTTGTAGACCACAATAGGGTCGATACTCTATTAATAAAGGAGCTATTTATATCACAAATTCATAAAATTATTTATTAAAATTATTAACTAACAGACGAAAATTTTGTAGGTTTTTATTCGCCAGTGCTAAAGCACTTAAATGTAAATATTGTTTCAATTAAAACCAGTTACTAATTGCAGATGGAAAATAGGTCAGAGTGAATGTAACTAAAGCGAACTCATTTGACATTATTCATAATTAAATCACACTAGCGTTGTGTAATTCTATATACTTGTATTGTAAGTATTTGAAATCATAGAAACTATGTAACAATATTGTTGTACTTCGGGTATTTAATACACTCGAATTATTTTCACTGTGTACCTTTATTTTCACTTTAAAACATGGAGTAAGTATAAACGTGCCATATAAAAGCCACAGAACGAAACGTCGTGAACTAAAATCAAAATAAACCGCGATAGAATCCGTTTAAAAGTAGTTTTATTTTAAGATCTCAACAAATATTGTATAGTGTCCTTATTATAAAGTGTGTGCAGTATTCTTCTTTTCGTGTCCATGGACTCCATTCAAATACTATCCGGATAGTACTGAGCAACTTGTACAGCTCTATCATGGGCCTTGTTTAGGTCTTGATAAGTACAGGTGGTCGTGCAAGACGCGCGATTAAGGAGGTATTGCATATCCTGTACAGGTCCTCGTCACCGGTACTGTGATTGGGCTGGGTGAAGAATACCCCGCTTGGCCAGATTATTTTTACAGTGGCCAAAAAGTGTATACAGTGAGATTCAGACTTTTTGGTGGCTGTGAAGATGAGGCGAGTCGCTGTGCAGTAATAAATTCACGCACCAGCGGCCATGGACGAGGTACTGCGCAGTGTGTTACTAACTTCAAAGCCGCCATTAAATTTAAATTGCAAAATAACACATTATAATTATTTTGACCTTATTATAAAAGCATATAGTCCGCGGTTTTACTCGTTATTTTGTAGCCTTACTCGAGATTTTGTAGCCTATGAGATTCCCCAAGAATCACATTATCAAATATATATATTTTTTTCAAATTTCAATCTTTAAAGAGTGAGCAGTATCAAGTTTAAACAAAAAACTCGTGCAGCTTGATAATTAAGATATACCTAAATATTTGTTCCCTTAAATCTGCTTTAAGTTAAAAAAAAAGTACCATCTTCCAAACAAACGAATTTCGCCCGAATACCTAAATAAACGATACCTTCAAAGTGGAGTGGTCATCACGCCGTACAGGTTAGCAAGTATTTCAAAGGCATTCCTGTGACGAAGACGCTCTCCAAACTGCAAAACCGGTCTGGAGTTAACACGTTAATTTGGCTAACGGGTATTTAGTCTGAACGGCCCAAATCGAATGGCACGCGGGCCATTCGACCGTAAACAAAAATCGCCTACGTTTCAAAGGACCGGTGATAAAATGATTTCAAAATTAATTTAAAGGTACAGTCGCAGTTTATGAATTTTAACTATTTAAATATTTAATTATTTGAAATCACCTAATCACATTTCGTTATAGAAGGTTGGCTTTATATTATGGCAGAAAGTCTAAGCAGTCAAGATTTTACCAAATTCAATGATTATTTTGTTAGCAAGTATTTGGTGACCTTACCTGAAACTATAATAAGAATCTGCAAAATACAAACTGCAGTACATGAATTATTTACTGGGGAGATAAGCGTGGGGCATTTTTTGAAAAAATTAAAATTTTAACAATGTATCTTTTATTTTTTTATATTTTCTTGATTTGTTTCTTTAAAATAAGACAGATTTTTACTAAATATTATTTGTATTTTTTTATATTTCGTTGATTTGTTTCAAAAATCAAAATCAAAATATTTTTATTTCGAGTAGACCCTTTCAGGTACTTTCAAAACGTTTCTTATCTTATCTTATTTAAGAAAACGACGCCCGCACTAAGGAATTTAATCCTTGTGTCGCGGGGGTTTCACAAACATTCAAATCACATGCACAAAGAACACCCAGACTTGGAACAAGTATCTGTGGATCACACAAATGCTTGTCCCATGCGGGGATCGAACCCGCAGCACGTCGCGCACAGTGGTAATTAGCGTGGTGACCTATACCACTCGGCCATCCGTGCAGTAAAATAAGACTTAATTATCAAATTTAACTTTTGTAAACATTTTATATTATTGTTGATTTTTTTTCTAAGGAAGATAATACAAATCTAAGAATAAAAAACTTTTATTTCAACTTTTTAACTTTTGCACCCGAATGTACTTGATGTAGTTTATGACACTGAATTTGTTTACCAGTTTTTATCACCGGTCCTTTGGAACGTAGGCGATTTTTGTTTACGGTCGAATGGCCCGCGGGCCATTCGGTTTGGGCCGTTCAGACTAAATACCCTGGCTAACGAACCAGATACGAGAGCCCTTGGAGAGCCTGCTACCTGCTAGCGACATCTCTTTGCTTTAACACTACCGAATTAAAAACGGGACACGTGTTCTGTGTTCGCTCCCGCTTTAGCTATCAAGGATATGGAAAATACGCCCGGATTTTTGTGGTTTTCGAATGTATTCCTGTGTGATTATTAATGTTCAAATTCAATAGAAAGCGCTCTCTTTCTGATGTAAGAAATTCGATAACGCACTTCGCAAATAGATTTAATAATCACAGCTTAAATTATGGGTTTAGATATTTTGCTTTGAGATTAAATTATTTATTATCAGATTTATTTTCTCACTACTGATACGCCACAAAATTACTTATTCAAGTGATTTAACCATACATTGGAATATAAGTATATTGCGAAGAAATATTCTTATCGTGTGTTTTTAATAATGTGTTTTTGTGTATATGTAGAGGTACAACAATATAAGTACAAGGAACCATAATGCATATCACACACACGCACACTTACACTGCGGGTTCGATCCCCGCATGGGACAAGTATTTGTTTGATCCAGAAATGCTTGTCCCAAGTCTGGGTGTTCTTTGTGCATGTGATTTAAATGTTTGGGAAACCCCCGCGACACAAGGATAAAATTCCTTAGGGCGGGCGTCATTTTTCATTTACGTCGAAGTGACATCATTGGAAACTAGAAGTCCTTTAAAATAGAACAAAATCTAAGTAGGCACTCAACAGAATAGCAGCAATTTCAAACAGTACGCAGTAAGTCCAATACATGTTTCATGGGCATGTCAAGTGCGGTATTCAATTGCATCCATCTTGCTATTGTCCGCATCTTCACCCTCCTAGTTTTACTCCCTTTGTTATTCAATTCTGTGGAATAACCACTCAACGTGCCCCTATTGTCAAGACATTGGAATTTTCTCACGTTTGTCTGCTTAAGAATTATATATAAAGTTTTACATAGAATTGTTGTTTTATACAAGTGATAGCTGTTAACATTGGTAAAAAGTATATTAAGATCATGTTTTAGCCTAAAATTTCGTAGTGAACGTAGCGGTTCAATGACCAAATTCGCATGCACATGGTTGCAGGTTCAAACCCAGGCAAGTAACAATGTGTTTTTTCAGTCATATGTAATTTTTTAATTTTTCTAAGACATCATTGACAAACGGTGAAGAAAAACATCTTGACGAAATCTGGATTAAAAAAAAAATCTGAAATCGCCAACCCGCAATGAGCAAGCATGGTGATCAACGCTCATTCCTCCTCTATATGAGAAGAGGCCTGTGTCAAGCAGAGGGAGATTTATAGGTCGGTATTATAAGTTCGAACCTATGTTATTATCCTAGCCACATTCTGTACCAGTGAGCTTTGTCACTGACTAGCTTATGTTTAAGGCTGTGTCCGCGTGTGCTTTTGTTACCACAGCAAAATGTAGCCTATAGCCTTCCTTGATAAATGCTAGGCTATCCAACACTGAAGATTTTGTTTAATCGTATCCCTTGGTCCGGAGATTAGCGCGTGCAACCAAATTAACTAAGAAGCACTTCAGTTCTATAATATTAGTATAAATATTATATTACTTTGATGCATTGTGTAATTCGTATTTAAAATCGCTTTTGTCGATATACAAAAGAATAGAAAGCTATTCACAAGTCTGTCCAGCCGCTTCTTTGATAACTGGAACTAGGCTAGCAACATTAATTATTCGTATCTAGGTTACGTCGTAGCCTCTTATGTATTTAGAGAACGACCAAAAATAAAACTCTGCATTTATAATATTAAATCAATAAGTTGACATTAAACATTATTTTTTTAGTTTATTTATTGAGTTTTACTTTTACATTTGTGCCTCTACCACGTCTTGTCACTGCACCAACCTCTGGTTGACCGGTTCTGCACCGCCTTAAAACATAAATGTGCAAAAAATATTACAATAAATAAAAAATATTTTCATTAAAATAAATATATAACAAGTTCTCAGGAATTGAATTGAATTTTCTATGAATGCTACGTGATCCAGTAATTTACAGCTGTTGAAACATCATCAAATAACAATGTGATGTTGACCTCGAAGACCATCAGACGTAAAAAAAGATTTAGTTACTATCTACATTAATATTGTATTTGGGTAAAAAGCTAAGTACTGTTGCTGCTCAATAGCAGCAATAGTACTTAGCTTTGTAATGTTTTATCTCAATAGATAAAACATAACAAAGGTCTTTTAGACAACAAATTAATAAGAGTTTTGATTTTTAGTCTATAAATTATTCTTTTTATTTTCTACTATGAATAAAGCATTAGATCAATCTCAAAGGGTATATAATACCGGCCTATAAATGTCCCACTGCTGGGCACAGGCCTCTTTCCATATAGAGAAGTATGATCATTAATCACCAGGTTTGCTCTTTGCGGGTTGGCAATTACAGACTAAATTTTTTGGAATGTCGATGGTGTCGTAGAATAAATAAGAAAGTACCTACATATAACTTTGTAAAAGTCATATTGGTACATGCCCGGTTTCAAGCTTGAATCTAGGTGCATACGAATCCGGCATTGAAGAGCTAGGCCACCACGACATTCACACAGGGAAAATGGAGCCTGATTTCAGTGAAAAATTTAACGGATCGCACTTCGAGCTGGTCAGATTTATTCTAAGTACATAAAACATTAAAAAATCATACTGTTTTCCTTCACCCTTAATAGTTACACTATGTGAATAAAAGACACGTCGACTCTTATTGTAGAGTTTATAGTAAACTAGCTGCGCCTCACGGTGTTACCTGCAGATTTTCATTTAACTTTTTTTTTTCGAGATAAAGTAACTAGCCTATGTGTTAATCCATGGTGTCAGCTACCTTCATACCCAATTTTATCAAAATAAATCCAGCCGTTTGAGCGTGAAGAGGTAACAAACATACACATTCACTAACTATCGCGTTTATAATATTAGAGTGATGAGAAGGCTGCTTCCGTTTATTACTGTGAAAAGTAAAAAAAAAATCATACAAGCTGCTGAATTTATTTTTGGAAAATTGGTTCACCGGCTGATAACTATTTTAACAAAATAGGCTCTGGTTTCACCGTTCCACGTAACCTAATCTGGTTGGCGTGAAACACTATTAAAAATAAAGTTGAAAAAAAAAAACGATAAAATATCTCTCGGGTAACTTTTTGGTCGCCAAAGGTCGACCCGATCCTTACAGAAATACTGAGATAAATGGTCTACAATAAATCAGGAAGTTAGTGGGGCGGTGCTCGCGATTTGTCGTAGAAATAACGATTTGACGGACAGCCGCGGCATCAAAACCATTTTATAGGTCAAGTTACGACGCACCCTGTAGCTACGTATTAGAGTACTGCCAAGCAACTTGTCTTATTACATTTTGAATAATAAATTGCTTTACTCACTTTCTACCTGAACGAAACGAATTTAAAATTTCTCGTTTCTTTTTTAATCTGTTGTAAGTTATTAGATTTTATTTCTTTTTAGTATTATTTTGAAAAGTTTTCAGTTTGCTTTGGACATGGATTGTTCTATCGGATATTTAGATTCTGACATTATTAATCAGACATTATCATAATTATAAGTAGTAACGAGATTTGCAGACGTCGGTAACAAATTACTGTAGCTCTGTTAATAAATTAGGCATGGGTCAGCCCTGGTCGGCGGGCCAAAGGTCACAGATTAACAACAAGCTATTTCGGGTTGTGACCCGTCGCCGTTCCATTTCTGCTCCCGACACTGCGTCTATTTTACAACAGTAGACACCTTTATTTCCACCATATCTTAGACGTAATAAAACAATCGATTTCTTGGCGTCGTTTCGATAACCAAACGACCGTGAAATTGCCTGGGAGTCCTGTCTGCGGAGTTTCTAAATTAAAAACATGTGGAGGTTCATAGATGTATGTATATGGACACTAATTAATAATTTCTAACATTTAGAACAGTTTAGGAATTGCACTCTGGATTGAGCATACGATATTATGCTCTTTGCTCGTGCGTAAAAAACGCCACAAGCCTTAGGGTTGGTCTCTCTATGAGTAGGTCAAAAACTTAGGTAATGACTAATGGGCGGAACCAAGTTATCGAAGTGGATGGGCAGGTGATACCATAAATTGATCGTCGCATCGAGTACGCCTGAATGTGCCACTGGTCCATAAAAAAATAATTTAATGAAAAGCTCTCTCCCGATTTCTCTGTAGAACAAAGTCGACGTGTGTATACTACTCGTCCTTAACTTTTGCTCCCAAATCTGGTCTCTGACCGAACAGCAGAAGACCAAACTTACGGTTTGCCAAAGAGCGAGTTTAATGGGTGAAAATAACGGAAAGCTGGGCTGGCAATATTAGCCTCGTCCGGAATCATGACTCCGGATAGGGAAGAAAGTAAGGGCAAAATTGATATTGGGTGGATTCGCTAACGAGGTATTCCGAGAAGACGGTGGCAGGATGACTTAGATCACTTCTTAAAGAATTGTTGGGATTGGCTCAGTACAGGAAAGTCGGGAAAGGAGGAGATCTTGGCCCATTAGTGAGACACGAATCACTAATCTGGTAACACAAAAAAATAGCAATGAAAATATAAATATATGATAGACACTTTAAAATTTAAAGATTACATATTCCAAACGAATAAAAAGAAACTTGGAACAAGTTCTGTCAAAAAAAGGTAGCAACACATACAATAAAGATTGCCAAAACTTAAAAAAAATGCAATGTTGACAAGACACTGGTAATTATAATTATTTAGCACTGATAATTTAAATAAAACCAGATAAACTGATATGAGGATTCAGTGTTTTCATATAGTCGATGGAATTCGTCTCTAAATGAAATTGATGATGGTTTCACTTCGGCACTACAACAGCATATAAGTGAAAGTCATAAGCAAAAAAAAACATGATTCAATTTCATCTTACCTTGACCCACATTCATATTGTCCTCGTGGGGAAACGATTAAGACGCCACACGTCGACGCTTTTCTGAATATGATTCCAGATGACAGTCGTGTCGGAATATTTTTGATTCCAATTTGTTTTACATCCTAAAAATGGAATTCATGAAATAAAATTGACCTATTTTTCTATATATATTTTGCTTTTCTATATGTACCCTTAAAATAAATGGAAAGTATATTTTTGTTACAAGAATTGTTATGACGTGTGCGTAGGTTTGCAATTTGTCAGGTGTGAAACCTTTATCAACGTTAAAATTGAGATACACATGCTCAATCCAGTGTTTACAAAACGCTGACATGACACGGCTCGTATTTGGATTAAATGGTTTTATTGGGGACAGCGAAGTGAAAGATTTAATTTCGAAGTTTTGTCAAGCTTGTTATGTAAGATAGGTATATGCTCATTGTCCGAGCTGACCTTTCGCAGATACATAGGTGAGTTGAGGTGGCTACCTTACCTACGTCACACGCGTCTCATGCATGACAACGCATAATTTTGGCTGCCAACCGCGTGCATTATTAAAAGGGCTTCGCGTACAAAACCACCGCTTAATTTAATGCTCGCGTCCAAAAACTTTGGTGGGCACGAGGGAATTGTTTCCAAGGTTTCAATTCAAACGTTTACATTGTTTAGGCCATTTCGGATGTAAAACATCCGATGGCTGCCGAACTATTGTGGGAACAATTAGGACCGTTTGTTTGTGTGAGGGGAAACGAGCAATTATCTCATCTAAGATTGGGTGCTCGTATCTGATTTGGGGTTGGATTTTCCTTACAATTGATCTTCAAATCTATTTGATCTAGTTAATTAAATTGGGAGATACCTAGATTTAGAAATCTGAGATATACTACTTAATTCATATTTCTGATATATTGATTCATACAAGAATTTTATGACATTACTCGCTGACCCGGCAAACGTTGTTCTGCCATACTAATAAAAACGAGATATTCTGGATAGATGTTGGCCGATTCTCCAACCTACCCGATATACACACATAAAACGAACATCGCGACACGAGGATTTAAATATTAGATTTGTCTCTTTTAGGTTTTTCATACAATCAGATAATATTAACAAAAGAAAGCTTTCATACTTACTTACCATAGATTTTAGTCTTTATATTTCTTGTGAGACTGTCTTAAAAGGAATAATGAGATAGAAACTAGGTGTCTAGGTGGCATTTATAGACCCGTGTAGGTGTTTCGATTTTAGTTTACGAGCTTTTGATTGTTTCCTTTAGAAATTTGATGGATTTAATGTCAATAAAACCTACAACGAGCTTGTATTTAGGCGTAAATTTAATGGTCTTACTGCCTTCATTTTGTCCGAAGATAATGGAGAAAGTTTCTTAGGAAATCTGGTATCCAATATGCAACCTACGGCATTCGAACTCTTATAATCTAGGTAGACTTCTACATAAAATTCTTCATGTATTTTTTGTTATTATCCGAATAGCTTTTTTTTAAAGGATTTTTCTCTTTTTAGAGATTTTAAAGACTTAAAAAGAAATATGATACGTAAAACATTTTTAAAATTAATTAGGATTTGCAATCATGTGGTTGCGGGTTCGAACCCCAACCATTGCACTAACGACGTGAACCCTTAAGACAAACATTTAACACTAGCACGAGGGGTTAGTAAGAATACTTGGTAAATGTAACACCCACGTTGCTAGTAAGCATTACACAAAATACAATTTAGAGTACTTAACATTTTTATCAAGTGCCTATTACAGGCTTACTAAAAGCTGTCATGGTACCTATATAGCAAATGTTCATTTGCATCAATAAATAACTAATTTAACCACAATCGCCTATATTCGTCAGTAACAATGGCTACCCATTAAATGACATATGCCGTCGGGAAATTATCTTTTAGAATACAAAACGCTTTGTCTGTGCTATCAACTTAAAAACTTTAATACATTATAATAATATTAAGGACCGGTTGTATGAATTGTAATGAGTTAACGAGTATCTAAGATCGACGTTACAAACGGCTCAGATGTTCCCTTACAAGTTTATGTACCTCGTCGAACGATTTTTTTGTGCATCGTCAAAAAATCTTCGAAGTGGATTATTTGCTTAAAGTCCAAAATTGAAAGTTTGAGGATGCTAAGCTGAATGTGCCCACCGAGGCTTCCACAAAGACTTTTATATGATTTATTTACAAATAATAGTTTTCACGCTTTTTCCTGTACTCGTAATGTAAGACGTTAATTATAATTGCCCAACTTCTAAGTTCTAAGTCACCGGAAAGCACCCTATACATTTTGATTCGCTTGAGAGTGTAGAAATTTACCTAAAAACAGATAACTTTTATTCGACGAATAAAATTGACATTTGACAGTACTGGTTTCTGTATGAAACAACTGTCAAATTTTCAAAATTATTCGTCGATTGAAGTTATCTGGCGATGGTGAAATAGTCCCTGTTAAAATAATAATTATCAACAAAACATTGCAATGAAATGTTTTGTAAAGATATAATATGATTAATGTACTCTAGCATATGGAGAAAACATTTATGTAGAGTAACGTTTAGTAAGATAATTTTTGTTCATAATGCCTTTACAATTACCTTCGATTGTTGTTCGATAATTGCGAATTCATTATAGCATCGTAGGATCGTGTTTGTAATAATATGTTTATTATCATGTTTTCCTAAAATAGCAGCCATTGTTCAGTTAAATAGGTCGTGTCTGTTTTCATAGTAAACATATAATTGATTCAGACCCATTCGAGTACTACAATGACAAAAGACGTAATGTTACGAGGATCCCACCTTACTTGTTTCCATCGAGTTATTAAAATGAACTATATTGCTATGACATTAAGACGCTAGTTTGACCGATACGTAAGGTAGAGCCGCGCTCGCCACGGTCGGTACGTGGATGGGTGACCATTTTTAAACATAACGAGACCTCTCAGTTCCTCGAAAAGCATGCCGCTTAAGCCGTTGTTCGCGACTGTCATACAGTGATCTTTGACGGTCGTTAAGTCATTATTTGGCTATCAGTCTGACTCTGGGATACTGAATTACCAAGATGGAGGTCAGTTAAGCAGTCGCTCAAATGTAAAATATGGTATTCAGCTAAATCAGGTAAGATTGGTTGCCAACCCCAAAATAGCTTGGGAAAAGTTTAGAGGCAGATAAGGCATTGCCAAGTTGCTTCTGTTGAGAGAGACTGCAAAAAACAGTAAAACCTTTTTTAAAAGGTTTAATAAAAATTCAAGCCAGATTAAGTACCTACATCTATAAGCTACTACTGATATCCACAACATAATAATTAACATAACCGTAAAACAATTAATATTGACCAAAACGCGTGTACATTCCACATAATTGTAATTGATACATACCTAACAACATTCCATTATTTCAAAATATGTTTTCGACGCGGCTATAATTACATTCCAGTTGAATTGAATGATTGAACGTTTGCCTGTGGTCTGTCAGGTAAAACAGATACGGATAAACTAAAGCATTATTCATTTTGTGTGAATAATAGTATTGCTTTCAACTATGTAAACGAATTTAGCGATTCAGTCTTCATTCACTTCTTTACTTTATGCAAGACGGAAGTGTTTAGCAAATTCTAAGTTATTTTTTTCTATATAGAATTTAAATTTGAACCTTAGCTAGAATTTTTGAAATAAAGGTTTCCTCATGATGTTTTTCTTCACCAACTGTCTATGAAAAAACAATGATTATCTCCACATAACGTAAATTATTTTTAAATACATGTACATCTTATGTATACAATACATATAACATTTTGTAATTTAGTGTCCAAACTCCTCCGAAACGGCTTGAACGATCGTAATAATTTTCTTGGTAGGTCTGAGAATAGATCGCAAACTACATTTTATACCCCTAGGTGATAAGTGTGTCCCTCTCCTGAATGTTTTTCATCTAGTATATTTATAATTTTCACTAAATCTTACCAAAAACTATTCAAATAGCTACTAATGTTACAAAAATATATAAACGTATTCATAATGTTTGTCATAAAAAGGAAAAAAGATCCTTACAGCAAAAAACGTACTTCAGCGGTCGCAGTATGTTGTGGGATAAAGCTTTCATCCTCCGGATATAATCCTTTAACCGCCTTTTACTGAGCTGGTTTATAATATTACAAGTTACTCACATGGAAAGGGAAAGCTGAAAGATTACTTTGAGACGAGTTTTATCATGAAAATGTATGAATAACCGTATAAAATATATAGTGTTGTGGTGGCCTAGCGATTCAATAAACGGATTTTTGTGCATAATGTTGCAAGTTGGAACCCCCTCCAGTCAAGTACCTATGTGAATATTTCAGTTACTTTCTTAATTTATTATTATAGGATTTCTTTTTATAAAAAAAAAATCAAAATGTTTTATTATTCAAATGATCTTTTATACATATAAAATTGAGGCAGCCCCATTAAGTTATAAATAATACTTGTGTTGGGCCTTTCAATATACAAGTAAATTGAAGCCTGTATATTGTATTTTTTCTTATTTTCTACGAAGGTAGGGAAACAAATTACATTTATAGAACTCACATTTAGGATCGTCTTATCTTCCTTAACTAAGCCAGTATGTGTTAAGTATGGTGCTATATCTTCGGGCGCTTTCTTTACTTGTTTACTGAAACTTGGGCAATCTATTGGCTGACATTATAAAAGTGTTCATTCCTCTTTATTGCGACCCTTACTCTAAAAGCGCTTTCACCCGAAGTGCTGTTGGTACGTGAGGTGTTCGCTATTTATTACTGATAATATAAGAAGCTTGTTGCTATGTGATGGTTCTGAACTTGAAGGTATTTTAAAATACTGCTATGGATTACATTAATACTGTACTATAAAGAATTTTCAAGCGGCGGTAGCCTAATGGCGTCGGACTTGCGATCATGTGGTTGCGGGTTCGAATCCCACCCATTACACTACCGACGTGAACCCACTCGTAACACAAGCATCTTAGCTTAGCACGAGGGGTTAACGAGATTTCTAGTAATCTGCGACCCACATTGCTAGTAATCTTTTATTAAAAAAAAAAAAGAATTTTCTATTCCATTCTACATAAAATAAAGCGGCGGTAGTAATGGCTAAGGCGTTGGATTTGCGATTATGGTTGCGGATTCGAATCCCACCCATAGCACTACGGACGTCATCATCATCATATCAGCCACAAGAATTCCACTGCTGAACATAGTCCTCCCCCAATTTCCAGATCGGCCGGTATCACCAACATGAACCCAAGTAACATTAGCAATTTTGCTTAGCACGAGGGGTCAAACTAGCTACATGGCTAGTAAATTAAAAAAAAATACTGGCTTAAACTATATGATCGAAATCGCTTCCACCAAAAGTTACTCGTATATGGTAGTGTTATCACATCGTGTCAAGTCTATATCGATACATCGATACGTCAAAAAATACATATGATGCTACATCCCTATTTCGATTAACATGTAAACGACAGCAGTGATATAAAATAAAATGGGTGTAGGTACATTTAGTTCAAGATTCAAGTTTCAATATTAACACTAGATGAACATTTAGCTGCTGTTCCTGCCAGTCCTGCCACTATTCACTAAAACCATAAAATACATGTACTTACACACATGTAACCTTCATGTAAACAAGCCAGCAACCCTTCCATAACATTAATACGAGTAGTTAATCTTTAAACCGTGTGTAAGTTACACGTAGGAAAGGGATGGTTGGATGTCCCTGGGATTTCAAGCGATAAAAGGGGAGAATTTAACCTACATTGTAAGTACTGTGCTAGTGAAGTGATAAAATATTTATATTTACTACCCGTTAGGCAAGGCTTTAGGGTTAAGACAAATAGTTCGATGACCTTGAGATACATTATTATGTGTAGTTTATTTTTGTTTGGTAAAATGTCACGGGAATGCACTCATGTTTAATACCGGCCTATAAATGTCCCACTGCTGGGCACAGGCCTCTTCCTATATAGAGAAGGAATGAGCATTGAGCAACCCGCTTGCTCATTGCGGGTGGGCGATATCAGATTCCAAATTTTGGAATCCAGATTTCCTCACGATGTTTTCTACACCGTTTGTAAATGATGTCTTAGAATTGCGAGTATTAAGAAATTACATAATTATAACTTTGAAAAAGTCACATTGGTACTTCCCTGGGTTCGAAACTACAACCATGTGCATACGAATCCGGTAATTGAACCGCTAGGCCACCACGACTTTCACACAATATGTTTGAATTGTCGCAAATACTATCAGCTATATTGAAAAAAGATATATTTAGTGAAATTAACCAAGTAATATTAATTAAATCATTTCACGTTACCACAAAAGCCTAATTACCGGTGTTCTCTTTAACAATTAAATAATCAAATTACAAATACGTTTCAAAATGTACAAACGAATATTTGATCTTTTAATGACACTATATTTTGTTTTCAGCGTACAAGCACCAGCCTGTGGGGGGAATGGATGGGCGTGATGCATGGTGATGAGATGGAGTACGTTTTTGGGCATCCACTGAACATGTCTCTACAATACCACACCAGGGAACGAGACCTTGCAGCTCATATTATGCAGTCCTTCACCAGATTTGCGCTGACTGGGTAAGTTGGGCAGGAAAAAAATATACGAAGTAGGCAGTAGTAAAGCAACTGGTGCATTGAACTAGTAGTCGCTGGTTCGAATGAAAGTGCGAGTTAAAATTTAGAAGTAGAGGCGTGAATGCGAATAATAGCAAGGATATTACACATTTCCGATATTACTGATTGCGATCAATAGGTTATTTGTAAGGCTCATTTACGCTACTAACCTGTAACTTGCTATTATGGGTGCAACTTAAAAGCCTACAGGTGTGATGATGTTTACACATACCTCAGATCGCTGACTAGCCATTTTTTCCTTACATCTCGATTGTTTTTCGTAAAAAGGTACGTTTGGTCTCTGTGACAGGCTTGTGTCCAGCGATGGGACAATAATAGGCCGTTTCTACTACGTACATAAAAAGATACGTTCATCTATATCGTAATGTCATAACAATTCGTGAAAAGTGAAATTTAATTCTGATTTTAACTCTTAAAAACTGATCACGGGCAAATCTGTTTATTTGCAAAATTGAAATCTTTATAATTATATGAATTTTTGCAAGCATTACTAAAACAATATGTACCTAATTTGAGTCTATTTTTCAACTTCAACAAAATATTTTGATAAAAAGGTATTATTAATGGTATTTTCGCGCCACGTTAATTTTCAACACGCTTTAATTCAAGTAATCAGCTTTCGTCAGATGAGATCCTTGAATTTATTACAGGCTTATCACTTAATTATAACACACGTACTTTGGGCTGCCGAGAACGACAATTTTGTGAGAACGATAATTAAGATGTAATACTCAAACTTATGGAGTAAAACTTGATACTACGCGGTTCGTGGAACTTTCTTCGGACGTATATTATATTATAACCTTCCTTAAACATTGGAATTAGCGGCAAGGAGAAGCCGAATAAATTAAATGATAAATCTGTGTTCTTAACTGATATCTCTTTGAAGTTTTTGAAGTCAATATTATAATAATTTGCACACTAATAAAACCTCATTAGATGACTGTAGGTAATCTCTATTATAAAAGCCCACGTCACTCACTGACTCACTGACTCACTGATTCTGGAACGCTCGCACACTATGATAATTTTTAAAGAAAGAACACATAACAAAGAGTTTATCATAAAAAAGTTTCAAAAACAATATTTTCGCGAAACGTCAATGACTGAAGAAAAGTATTAAGTTTTGTTATGATTCAATCAATGTTTCCGGCAAGACGTTTCTATAATACTTTACGCGCGAGCGAAGCCGCGGGCAACAGCTAGTTATAATGAATAATATAATTTTTCCTTCTTTCTTTTTGTATTTAATTTATCTACAAGTAATTTTTCCGCTTGGATGCGTTTATAAATCAATAAGAATAATGTATAATAAACATATTATATTATAACTTATGCGCATCAAAGAGAGACATTCCAAGCTTGAAAACGAATAATAATGAGCAATAAAAGAGTTTTTTTTTATTGATGTGGAATAATATAGTTTTTTTTTACTAACTACATCTACTATTTAGAATATAGTTCGTTTTCAAAGGGGTTAGTGGTTAGTGGTTTTCAAACGGGTTAGTGGTGGTTTCAAAGGAGTTACATATTTTTAATAACTACCGCGCCTACCCCGGTTTCGCACCAGTATCCCTGTTAAATGTCTATTTTTATTATACAAAAAACATTTCTCTTGAAGAACTCTATCTATTGCTATCTCTATCCATTGCGTAGTATAAAAATATCAAAGCGTAAAAAACATCGTTTGCGACTTGTTTATTTCAAGGCGTGTAAATGCACACCTACTTGACTAATTTAGAACATCTCGAATTTTCCATACAAAAACCCAATCACTTTTTCATTCTCCTAAGTGTTGATTTCGAAAAACGATATACGTATACCTAACCAGAAACTTATCCTATCTTTAAAAAGGACGATTTCCTCATATAAACTTTAATCGCTGAAATACGTGTTTCCCTTCCTTTTGGCTTCGCTGTAGTCGGGTAAAAATGCTTAGTTGCTTTCACAGCCCCTTTTATACTGAACTCTGGTGAAAATTTTGTGTTTTTAATGATGAGAGCCGAAAAGTTTAATACCTATGAAACTAGGACAGTTCACCTAATTATAAATTCCAATATGAAACTTAAATGATTGGATGCTGTACTGTTACTAAATTAGGATATCGATTTCAGTCTATATTTACCGCGATGTGAATATTCATTGTGACTGTTCCAGATTTCATTACGACACGAGTTTCTGAAAACTAACTTAAAGTTCAGAATCTCGGTTCGTTAAACGTTAATAATAATATTTTAAAGACATCATTAGTAACTAGATATTTTTTTTTATTATTTTTTATTTATTGAATATACCTTTGAATAAATATGTATTTAGGTGCTCAACACACAAAATTATATATACCTATAACACTCTTTCTAACCAAGAAAACTGATTATGTAGCTTTTTTATAATGTGGTTTAAAATGAACGTGTTCTTAATTTCGTATGAATTTATCATCGTTTTCTACACGCTGATTGATATTAATCTAGGGCTGTACCTACGTTCGATATTGTTAATACCTACTGTTTTTTCTATTATTTTTTTGCCTTAACAACCATAAATAATTATGTCTCAAACCTGGATACAAGTCTATTTTCACAGTGACGAGTCTTGATCACCACGCTTCCTCATTGCGGTTGTTTTGATTTTAGATTTCAATACTTGAAGTCCAGGTTTCTCCGCGATGTTTTCCTTCACCGTTCCTAAATCCATCAAAAATATTTAAGAAAGTTAATATAACTTTGAAAAAGTCACCTTAGATTTGAGTCTGGTATACGAACCCGGTCATTGAACCGCTAGGTCACGATATCGCTATATTTATATCAGGAAGTTTAAACTTAACATTGAATTTTACAGGAAGCCCCACAAGCCTGATGAGAAGTGGCCCCTGTACTCCCGGGCATCTCCCCACTACTACACGTACACCGCCGACGGGACCAGTGGTCCCGCAGGTCCCCGTGGTCCCAGAGCCTCGGCTTGCGCTTTCTGGAACGACTTTCTGAACAAGCTCAACGGTATGTTGTAGTCAATTTATTACTTATATTTGATTGGCCTATTGTTCTAATTAGCGACCCTGACTGTTAAACCGGAGGTTGTGGGTTCTTTTCCCGCCAAGGACAATTTTTGTGGTGAGAATAATAATTTATTCTGTTTCTGGGTGTAATTAATTTATCTATAATAAAAAAAAAACGCTTGACTAGTTATTACAGCTTACATTGTTTACAAAAATATTATTATTTACATATTTTTTATTATATTATTTGATGTTTGTAATGCGGTTTCTATAAAACCAACGTCAATGTTTTTCTTCTTCTTGCTTCATATATCAAACATTATCATAGATTATTATCGTAGTTAGATTCATCAATTAAATCATTTATAATGCTTGAAGACACAATGTGTTCATTGTTAATCGATTTTAGGTACATTATATTAAATTTACAAATTATTGGGACAATTATGCAATTTTAATCAGTTGAAATATTTTTTTTTCGTTTTCCTATATTAACCACATAATCCTATCTTCATTGAGTGTTTCATCGTAATGTTTCAGAATTGGAGCACATGCCTTGTGATGGGGCAGTGACCGGTCCATACAGCAGTGTTGCAGGCACCACTCTACCTATAGTCCTGCTGACGACACTAGCCACTACCGTCGCATTGTAAATGCTGCATTACTTGAGACATCGTCAAGTAAAAATAATAAAGAAAAGTAGAATTATTTATACAAATTAGAACAGAAAATCAGACATATCATTGTATTAACAAAAATATTTAAATCCAGAATGAGATATAAATTTCAATTTATTTTTGGATATTTCCAAAAACAAAAGAATATTTAGATGATTATAAGAAAAGTAGCATTTGAAATTTTAATACATTTTGGCTACTAATGTATTAGGAATAATTGTTGTATTAATTAAATAATTATACTTTATCACGATCTTAATTATTGACGTGTGTGGAAAGAGTTTTGAATTGAAGGTGGACAATGCAAGGAACGTTATCATTTGGAACTTTAAAAGTGAATTGGTGAAGTGAAGTGGAAAGACGTCTACGGAAAGACAGGACTGTAAAATTTGAATATGATTAATTTATTTTTCTGTATCATAATAATATCGTAGAAAAAGTATGTTGGATGTTAATTTAGTTTACGATGTTCCTGTAACTAGTTGTTTCGTATGTTTGATGTTTAATGTGTTTAGTTATGTGTATTTCATGTTATATGGAGATAATAATGTCGACGGATGCGTATATTATACTTAGAAAAGATATTTATACGTCGGCTTTCATTGTTAAAGCGATGCTTTCAGACACGACAGTTTGATAAATCACTATACATATCAAAGTGTGCCTCTGCTTAAATAGCAAATGACATATCTTATTCGTAGCAAAAATTTTACGATTTTATATAATAATGGTAATAAATATAGAAGTCAAGTGTATACTGTGAGATGAATTTTTATCAATATATTTACTACTATTGTATTTAGGACGCTAATTCGTACCACTTGTGGATCTTATGAACTCCAAATTCTTATGACTTCGTACAGATGAAAGTATATTTTGTGAATAGTCCCTTCTTAAGTGTAGATGCGATATTCTGATATGCTGATTAGACTTATCTATGTAACTTGTATTGATAGGCAAAGCACAACAAACCGTATTAGTATAACTAAGTCTCACGATTCTGAATTATATTGATAATAGCGATTGTTATTTTTCTTTGAAAATCTACACGAATATTTTGAATCTAACTCTATTAAATCTACATACAGGATTAATTTAAAAGTAGTGCAAATGTTCAACGAGGTAATCAGATGCATAAAACTGATCAACTTTCCCGAAGAAACATAGGACAAAATCATAAAATAGAAAATGAATTTTTCATACAAAGTAACAGGTCACGTGGCTTAAGTTTGTATGAAAAGATGATTTTAAATTTTAAGTTTTCTCCCTATGTTTCTTGGAAAAAGTTGTTCAGTTTTATGCACCTGATTACCTCGTTGAATACCGCACTCTTTTTAAATTACTCCCGTATATGTATGAAACAAAATTATATACAGGAATATACACGTCTTCACAAACATAGTGAATTCCAAAACAGTACGTAATTCGTAGCTTAATAATGCTTTAAGTGAAAAATTATCTTATGAACTTAGTAACAATTTTTATACTTTTAACATAATATTTTGTACTAAAAACGTTAGCGGTAATAAATATTTATACCTATGCGATCGTCAATTACTATCCTGAACAAGTTCGAATAATGACGGAAATTATTCTGAAAGAAAGTGTCCATACCAACTAGAAATTAACTTGGGAATTTGATGATTTAGTATTGAACTTGAAATGACATGTTTATGAGTGTAGAATATATTACCAATCTGCCGTATATCATATATTTACCAAGTTATTAAGGCGTCAATCATCTTAGAACTTTCGGATGATGTGGATTTATAAAATTATGATACAAATCCACAAATATATTATTATCTAAAAAATCCACAAATATAATATTATCCACCGTTGCATCATATTTTTTTTTTAATTTGTCATCATATGTGCTGTAGGTTACACTTAATAGCCCATAGAGTTTCACATTATCCCGTATTTGTATAAAATTTATATAAAACAGACATAAACTACACTCATACACATGAAATGTTAATAAATAGGAATCGTCACAACCCTATCGCTAAAAGTGATTTTAACCTCATAAATCCTCAAAAATTCTGTACCCCTTGCAAAAGCACAGAGTAGCTACATTAACAAACAATATTAACCACCTCTATACTTTTCTAAGAGCCCTTACAGCATTGCTTAGAACTAACATAGGGTATGTAAATGACAAAATGCACAACTGACACTCGCTTTCTTGTTGAATAAGCACAATTTGAGAAGTTGTATGGGATAGCTTTAATTAGCAAATATAAGGTGTAAAGTGATCTAAATAAGGATTGTATTATAAGTAGCGACTTCATAAACTAAGATTTGTTTAAATCAAATTATTGTCTTCAAACAGACCGATGTAATAAATGCTTCAAATATTTATTGTGAACTTATTATAGATACCTATTTATATTTTGTAGAAATATAGTTAGGAATATGTTTAATTCACATTATGTATAAAAGAGTACTGCACTTAATTTTAATCACAGATTATCTTTAATGAACAATAAATATTTATTTATAAGGGATTCCTAATCTTGTTATTTATTTGTATCAAAAGGAGATTTGTGCAATTTATTCTATAAAAAAAAAATAATTAAAAGTGCATTGACCTAAAGATCTATCTTTAAAATATGCGTTTGCCACAACAATAGTCAAAAAATGACGTATACACAGCCAACTAGAATTTTGCAAGTGTGCGAGTATCGAAAACGAGTTACTATTTCAACACAATAATATGATGCAAGTAAACGTAATATGTACTCCCGTTATTGTATTTATTTGTTAGTGTGCATATTTGTTTGTTAGTGTGGCCTGCATATCTATCTAGTTTGCTGTGTGTACATTGATTATGTATTGCATTTTAATTATTCTATACCTACTGGTAACTTGGTGTTTGTTTTCAATAGGCCTAAATTTAGTTTGTTTTAAAGATGACTGTATTTAGGTACTGACTACCTAACTCTATGACTGTGTGGCTTCAGGTCGATACACAATGCTACGTAAAGTGTAATTGTTAATTTAGGCTACTCATTAGCTGTAGTGTATAGTATAGAATATTATAAGACTTAGATTTGATGTGATTGCCATTAGTATTTTATGTAACTAATACTGGACTCTTGTTTTCATTTCTATCTAGACAGAATTTCAAACTACTCATTATGAATTACACTAAGAAATGTATCGTAACATATCAATAATAACGCTGTTTTTTATACAGAGTGCTCTGGAAAAGTGATCATAATTATTTAAAATATTGCTCTTTCCGATAGCAATGAACTTTCTTTAAGAAAAAAAATATTTCTATTATTTTCTTGGAGAAAGTATTAAGTATTACCGTGGACAAAAGCAGTATTTCAAATATGAACACGCATTTACAAAGCATCCTGTATAGAACAGCGCATAAATGTGTAGTCAATTAGAAAAATCTACAATGGTATTATTTGTTAGGTAAAATAAATGTTTAATGTTATTTGTGTAAAAGCTTATATCTGTTATGCAAACGATAATAGTAGATACTGCTTTACAAATTAGGTGCTAATTTGATGTGTAAACATGGGTGTGCACTTATTCTTTTTTATCACTGGTAACTATATGCGAATGACGTCGACAATATATGTTTTATATGTTGGGCCTGTGTACCCTTGTGTAGTGTACTCTTAGCGCTTACTGTAGGGGAAATACCATCTTTCATGAGTCCTGCCTCCCTAAACAAGTGACATGATAGAAATCGCTTAATTAATGATAGGAAATGTATGGAATTGACATTTGATTGTGTCACTTCCATACATTTGGGCGATTCGATCAGTGTTGACGCTTGTAGAAATGTTCCCTGTTTAAGGAGGCTGTTGTTTTCCTTCGTACTTTCATTCTATCATTCATAATGCTAAATTAATGTCAACATTAGTTGTTATCATAGAATTTTAATGTATTGCGTCAAAATTAAATTAATAGAGTACTTTCATCATTATATTATGTAAATTCGTTTGTACAGTTGCACTAATATTTATTTCACCGTAGCTGAAAGATATTTTTGTCAGAATATTGTTACACAATAGTGGTATATATTGCTTTGGTATAAGTATTTGTTTATTATCTCTATCCAAAAAATTACTCAATAAAATTTAATTAAATATTTGTTTTTTATTTTAACTTTGGTCGAAAATTTTAAGATCTTGGCGGGCCCGTTGGTTTAGTAAGTAAGGGTAGGGTAGGGTAAGTGACTTATAAATATATAAGTATGTTTATCAGTTGTTTTGTTATAGTACAGGCTCTGCCTAGTTTGCCCCAAGATACTAGATCGATATTAGATTAGATTATTTTTCTAACCCAAGGCTGGCAAGTCACAACATGGCTAGCGATAAAGATACCGATATTCGTTTTTTATTTTTTTATTTGCTTCCACTTAAGTATATTATTACAGGACAGAGAATGCCTAATGCAATAGACAATTAAAATTAATTATAAAGTTATTAAAATATATTATATGAACCTGTAGAAAAGTAAGTACCTTTAAAATTAATCATAGCCTACCTATTTAGGCTAGACTTATTTTACACAACCAAAACCAATAACATTATCAGTGGTTTTAACTAAATCATTCACCGTGTTGGGCGTTAACTTTTAAGAGCTTACCCTAACACCGTAAAGGGCGAAAAGGTCATTATTTCCATTCAGTTCTGGGATATACTTATAACAATCTTGATCTGGTTTATTTAACCTTATCGACGCTAGGGAAGCTCTTAAAGTTAACGAGTATCGATGGTTTTCGCTAACCATGTCGAGACTGCCGGCCGAGTTGGCGACGATAGCGACATCTATGCGTCTTTAAGGGAATTTGATATTCCAGGTACAAATTGAGTGTGCGATCCTGGAATACGTAAAAAGTACCAAAGCTTCAGTTCACCTTCCATGCAATAGATGTCGCTGGAACTGGAAAATATTGTTAGTAAAGTGATATAGTGTGAAGTTAGGTAAAAAATATGTAAGGGTAATTATAATATCGGCCTTAAAATTACCCACTGCTTGGTAGATGCCTATTCCCATAGAGAAGGAATGATCATTGATCACCACGCTTGCTAGTTGCGGGTTGACGATTTCAGATTCCGATTCTTGGAATCAAGATTTCCTCACGGTGTCTTAGAATAAGAAAGTACATGATTATAACTTTTAAAAAGTCGCATTACTTGTATGGTAATTGCATGGGTTCGAACCTGCAACAATGTGTTACGAATCCGGTAATTGAACCGAATTTTAATATTTTTTGATACTTCGCGTCTCTTCGTTGAACTGAATACTTTTTATTTTACAAGTACCTAAATTACCTATTAATCCCATGAATAAAACTACATCAGAAAAGCGAAATACAGGGCAGCAGCAAAATTACTTCGCTCGTAGTTATTCTCAAAAAATGTAGTGACATAATTTTAGTTTTATTGCTTAGATTTTGTAAGATTTCTTCAAGATAATGGAAGTATCGTTCAACAATTTGAAATTGTGTTCACAGTGAATTCTTTTCGTACTTTTTGAATTATGCTATCATAACCATTACCTTTAATGTGAAAAAGTATGTAAGTATATTAGCTCTAAAATGAATGCCATGGGTTTTATTATTATTATTAATGGGCCTCTACCCATAATTTTGTAATGGGAAGAGTATTTACCTAATAACGGTAACCTGTAACTGCTTCATGGAACTGTGGTAAAACAGGATAAGGAAGAGGCCATTTTAAAATAAAACAAAAGTAAAACCATTCAAGATGTACATTTATTTATTGACAAATAGCATTCACTTAATGCATGACTAGATAGTGATACTGAATTTGGTAATAAACTCTTTTATTTTCAGGTATAACATTTATAGATACACAAACTACGTAACATTATGGAAAACTTATTACCAATTTAGTGTCTTACTACATTAGGATGTGATGTTATTCTACGTTTATTAACCTAATGTCTTAAACGACGCTTTCGAGTAATTAAGGATAAGTTACATTCTATTACATTAGTGCCAGCCAACTCCTTGATCTCTTCATTCTATGCGAACGCGCGTACCGATAGAGCCGTGCAAACCAGACGCCCACGTAGAGTGCAACTTACCCTTTACAGAAATGATTTGTTTGAGTAGTATTGCGTCTCAAACTTAAGCCTACTTTGGCGCAAACCTGATCAATCAATAAATCTAATATCTAGTACTTATATCTCCTAATACAGATAAACTACTGTTTTTATTAACGATATCATATAGGTTTTGATAGGTAACATTAGTTTTTGTGACTATTCTATCTACATTATCCATTAATTTCGAACACTAAATAAAAATAATTCCTTTTAATAACAAATAGTTTAATGTGCCGAAGGAGTTTCAATAAATAAATTGCATTCAAATATCATCCCTGAAGCCAAAGTCGAGAGGCTGTGTTGTGTAGCAGGTTATCATTTACAGGTCATTTAATCCACAGATCAGGTCAGCATGTTCGATGTCCTCGAGAGGAAGTGGCGCGAACGCTAGGGTGACAGAGTTGTGGTACCTCCCGCTGGATACTAGCCGGACGACTGTGTCCTCACAAGCGATCAACGTAGGACGGCGAGCTGAAAAATACCCTTTGCGTCAACATTTTAGCATAAATTTGCATGTTACAACTTTATCCATTGCAATAAGCAATCTGGACCTTTTAAGTATCGGGCTGCGAGGACAATAAAAGCGATAAAGTAAAAAGTTGGACTTGAAAGCAATTTAGAAACCTTTTAACATAATTTGAATATTTCAGTGAAATTAGTGGCTATTTGTCATGGATTTTTAAAGTTTTAAAGACATCGAAAGAATACGTCGTAGGTTCAAATATAAATTCATAATTAGCAAATTCTTTGTTATATTCAGTTGTTTATAACCAACTCCCTTAACAAAAAGCTTCAGACAAACATTATTCTAGAACCATTAGTATCCAACAAATCGGTATATTAAATTTAATTATTTTGTAAAAAAATTGCCAGTTGATTCAATATAGCTATAGGTTATTGCAGATTTCTGAAACATACTCGTAAACTACGAAAAAAACTTAGTAACATAACCAAACTGAATAATGTAAATATCAAAGCCGACATAAAGATATCTTCACGGCTAATAGAGTGATTCAGAATTTTATTTCGTACATCACATGTTGCCTTTGTGAGTATGATTTCTCTTTGCCGAGGGGAATGAGAGATGAAAAGCTTTGTTTTCTGACAAAATATGTATCTATAGTGCATGTACTTTATTTGATTCCCACGCAAGGGAAAACTATTTCTTGTTTTATAAAAATAATGTTTTTCTTTTTACGCTTATATTATTTAAGGATTCTCTTTTTAAGCATATATACATACACATATAGAAGAATCTTGCTGCACAAAAATACGAATATTATATTTATGAAATGCACATTAATTATTGTATTATTATGTACTATTCCTTAAAATATATCTGGGGCCTATTCTCAAATGCGTTGATACTATTATCGACACATTTTGCACTTCCCTATTGTAAGTGCTTTACAAAAGGGATGTGAGAATGTCGACTGTTTTTATGCGGTTTCAGTCAGTCTTTCGTGTTTATATATTTTTGTGACAGGAGATTAAACGGTTTGACGAGAATTTGAAACATTTTTGAAACAACCTGACAAGTCATCAACTACATATGTTTTTACGAAGTAACAAAACCTCGGGTTGGTTTTTAACAACACAAACGACAGCTACATAACTTGACACAGGAAATCGAAACTTCTTTGTTAAAAAATCCAAGTTTAATTGAGATTAAGGATTTCGTCTTTTATGATAATAATCTAGGTATATTGTAAAACATCTATCGTTAGAACTTAATCTGAACGTTAGTCAAATATTTGTCTATTGGTTTCACAGAAATAATTTTACTTTTCCAGATAATTATGACTTCAAACTAGACAAGCAAGTAAAAAGAAAAAATCATTTTGTGTTCTGCACTATATCACTAATATTAACTCACTATACTCACTAAGTGGTTACCTTTAAGTTACGTAAATGAACAAACTCCTGAATAAATTTCTCAATATTTTAATCTTAACTACCGATTATTTTATATTTAAGCCGTACAAACTCGAAGCGGCGGTCGGCCGTCGGACTTGCGATCATGTGATATCGGGTTCGAATTCCACCAATATTTGCAAATTCACTCATCTTTTTTTCATTTAGATACTTAAAAGTGCTCTAAAAATAAACTTGTCCAGTTGCACTACTTTCTTACTTATTTGAGAAACTTTTAATTGGACTTGGAATGGTCTGAACTTGGGTGATACGTGACACGGCATTCCGTGATGTAGCTGAGTTTATTTCTCTTGATTTAGTAATACTGAACAAAAACTTATTCGAAATTGATTTTTACAGTAATTTAAAAACTATTTAGTTTAAAGTAGTAAAGAATAAAGTAATTAATGGCCGAGGCAAAAATTAACGTTTGCATACGCCATTATTTGAGAAACAAAACAATTGACGTGTAAGTAACGAACTTTGAATAAGTAAAACCGTCTCGATTTTTTTTCTTAGTTTGGCAGTCATACGGCAATATCAAGAATGTGTTTAGTACCAACGTTAACATTCGTTATGCTATGTAATAAAACATAATGTCAGTGTTACTACTGATGTTCGCAAGAGTTTACGAAGGGACCAACTTATATATCCTACCATGGGATACTGTGCTACCTAGTATAGTTGGTTGTGGTCTGATAGGCAGTCGCTTCATGATAAATACGGTATTCAACTGATCACGGTAATAGCTGAAGCCGATGAAAATGCTAGGTGGAAATTTAATTAGGTGTATAGCAATTACCTTCATTGGAGTCAAGGCCGCAAACACTATCGTAGACTTCCATTTTGGTGTGATCGAGTCCGTTGGCGCCCCCAATGTCCACATAATCAGACAGGCCACGCTTTGTGCACTGCGAAAATAAATATTTGATTATGTTTTGTGCAGAAAAAGTATTCGCTTTTGATCCGGTAATTCTTCGAGGTTTTGGAAGTACAATAATTAATAGGGCTACTTAATCATGTTGAATATTTTTTTTACATTTTAAACATTTATTTTTATTACATGAAGACACTAGTAGTACGATATCAGAACCTCATTATAATATTTATTTTTACTACTAAAATATTGATTGTAAAAAAATCTAATTACTGAACGTAATTGATTAATAATTATAATAAATAAGAGCACGTAGTATTTGTTCAAATAAGTAGCATACTTTCGAATGACTCCTTAACGATTCTTCAAAGATATTTAAGAGTCGTAGCAGTTAAGTACCTAATGATATTTTTAGAAAATCTTAACCTCTGTACGAAGTATGCCAAAGATCACCTTTAAGATTGATACCAGGAATCACGCGTAATCTTAATAATCTCATCAGATTATTTTAATAAGGTCTAAAAATAATCGGTTAAAAATAATAGATAATAAATTCGACTCAAATCAAAATAAGTTTAATTTCCATTTTTTATGCATGTCAGTCAATCAGTCTTAACCTACGTAGCAACTATGACTATTTAATTTACAAAAGAACTGCTGTAATAATGAATTTAATATTATCCTTGTATCATGAAAATCAAACATACACTTTAAAAAAAAGAGTTAGATCAAGCATTTATTTACGGATCACATAATTATTTGTATAATGCAATCTAATAGAACACAAACAATTCGCCCCATTTTAATAAACTTATTCTAAATTCTGAAAAGATAATATCATTATACCTATCTACTCGATATCTCATCGAGAAAATTAATTTTCTCAGCCAATCCGGTATGTAGTATATATACATATTATTATACGTTAGAATTTCATTAAACTTCCATAGAACATCTAAAACAATTGAGTAGCCCAAAGGCATAATTTAGTAGCATTCTGTTTGAATTGCTTCCATGCTCTATTTGTGGCTAAGAATACAAACGTACTCACTTGTATGTAAATGAATGGGTAAACTAACAATTGAATATCGTGAATTATGTATCAAGTACTAATTGGTATCCATGTGTCCGTCCACATGGATACCAACATTATTAATTCATGTAGTGAAGATTATCAGCAACTATATTGGAACATGGTTGATTGAAAATGAATTGTAATCATATAATTATAATATGGTCACATAATTATTATAATTGATTACTAACTCAATTGGATACAAAAATCGAATAAGTATATAAAATTCTCGCGATATCTATTAGCAAACTCCTCTGAAACGGCTAGACCGATTTGTATGAAATTTTGTATGAATATCGGATAGATCTGAGAATCCGCCAATATCTATTTTCATATCCCTAAATGATAGGGGTGGCATTCTCCAGTTTTTGTTAATTGCATATATTTTTTTAAGTTGCTTAATTGCATATAATCATATCAAAAACAATTGACTGAAAAACGCATCGAAAAACCTCTTAGCGCGAACTTTGAATAAGTAAAACCGCCTCATTTTTTTATAGTTTGGCAGTCATACGGCAATAACAAGAATGTGTTTAGTACCAACGATTGTCCATCGTTATGTTACGTAATAACTTTATTATAATGTCAGTGTTACTACTGATGTTCGCAAGAGTTTACGAAGGGACCAACTTATTATGTCCTACCACGGGATACTGTGCTACCCATATATATAGTTGGTATAGGTTGTGAAAGTCTGATAGGCAGTCATGATAAATACGGTATTCAACTGATCCCGGTAATAGCTGAAGCCGACGCAAAGGCTAGGTGGAAATGAGTAGGCTTTGTAGATATAAGGCCGATAAATATGTACGTGTTAATGAAAATGGTTATTTAAAACACGTGTCAATAATAACATGAACGGAATAACATAGTTAACCACCGGGTATTTAGTCTGAACGGCCCAAACCGAATGGCCCGCGGGCCATTCGACCGTAAACAAAAATCGCCTACGTCCCAAAGGACCGGTGATAAAAACTGGTAAACCAATTCAGTGTCATAAACTACATCAAGTACATTCGGGTGCAAAAATTAAAAAGTTGAAATAAAAGTTTTTTTTCTTAGATTTGTATTATCTTACTTAGAAAAACAATCAACAATAATTTAAAATGTTTACAAAAGTTAAATTTGATAATAAATTAATTTTAAATAAAAATCAGTCTTATTTTAAAGAAACAAATCAACAAAATATAAAAAAATACAATTAAACAATAAGATTTAGTAAAAATCTGTTTTTTTTTTAAACAAATAAATCAACATAAAGCTCTGTGTCTATAGGTCGACGATATTGTATGTAAAAGGACACATTATTAAAATTTTAATTTTTCCAATCAATGCCCCACGCTTATCTGCCCAGTCAATAATTCCATGTACCTACTGCAGTTTGTATGTAGGTAGGAATAAATACTTGAAAGCACCTTATCCTCTAGCCATGTGCTAACAAAATAATAATTGAATGTGGTAAAATCTTGACTGCTTAGACTTACTGAAATAATATAAAACCATCTTCAAAGAAATGTGATTAGGTGATCTATATCTATACATATAATAAAACAGTAAAAATCTGTGTCTGTACATTGAATATATTAGAAAAAATAATAATTGAGGGGGGTTTACAAACAGTTATAGAGCACGAATCCAAAAAAAAAAAACTGTCTGTTTGTCTGTTTGTCTGTATGTATGTTTGTCTGTTTGTCTGTTTGTTTGTACACGCTAATCTTCGGAACTACTGGACGGATTTGAATGATTTTTTTTTGTTGTATAGGTATTAAGTCTGGGCAACATATAGGCTATAATTTATCTTGGAAATTTGAACACCTGATGCAGAACCGCAACAGACCAGCTAAACTATAAGAGATACAAAAATGGTACCATAGCAAAAATTGTTCCACGTGATGAGCATTTTCTGCTGGGAGAATAAATTTGAAGATCTGGAACACCTGATGTGGAACTCCAAGAGCCCGGGTACACCATAATACATATAGGAATGACGTCTTAGCAAGAGTTGTTCAGCTTGATGAGCACTCACTGTTGACGTATAAAAATTGAAGATCTGGAACACCTGTTGTGGAAGTCCAAGAGCCCGGCTACACCATAACACATATAGGAATGACGTCTCAGCAGAGTTGTTCAGCCTGATGAGCACTCTCTGTTGACGTATAAAAATTGAAGATCTGGAACACCTGTTGTGGAACTCCAAAAGCCCGGCTACACCATAACACATATAGGAATGACGTCTTAGCAAGAGTTGTTCAGCCTGATGAGCACTCTTTGTTGACGTATAAAAATTGAAGATCTGGAACACCTGTTGTGGAACTCCAAGAGCCCGGCTACACCATAACACATATAGGAATGACGTCTCAGCAGAGTTGTTCAGCCTGATGAGCACTCTCTGTTGACGTATCAAAATTGAAGATCTGGCACACCTGTTGTCGAACTCCAAGAGCCCGGCTACACCATAACACATATAGGAATGACGTCTTAGCAAAAGTGGTTCGGTCTGATGGGCATTCCCTGTTGACTTATAAAAATCGAAGATTTGAAACATCTGACTTGGAAATCAAAGCTATCACTAATTTTACTGTATAATTATAAAATAACATAACATTTCGGACTGATTTTGGATGACTATGGTATATCATTTATAATTCGACTTTACTGGCCAAAACTCCCAATTTTTTTTTTTTTTTTTTATTATCGAATATATACCTATGCCTTCGGGCTCATGTTATTTGAGCGTTTAATTTACTTTGCAGTCACTTAGATTTTAATTGATCAGGTATCTTCACAATAAAACTAAGTATAACCATGATGAACGAGAAGAGAAATCTTTCCCAATGTTCCAAAGGAGCTAAATAGGCTAAATAATAAAAAGGATTGCGGATCATAATCCCAAGAATTTACCGAAGAGCGTCAAGAGAGACTTGATGCTGTTCGAGAAGATCAGGCTGCAACTCGCTCCGTGGAAACTTCTTCGGATCGCGAAGCACGCCTGCATTCTCATCGTATTTACGTATCTACATCCAGGTCTCTAGAGACCAGTGAAGAATATGATGCGCGACTGACCGCTGATCGTGAGCAAAAGTTCTGATGGGCATTTCCTGCTATCTTACAAAAATGAAAGATCTGGAGGTTCTCGAATCGTCTCGCGCATCACGTTGTTTTCCCGTCCCCGGGCTCTGAGAATTTGACATCAGACGTTTCAGATCTTTTATTTTGACGACCCTGTTGTCGCTGGCATAAGCAACAGGATCCGCGTACGAAGTTGCGGGCAGAAGCTAGTTTCAAATATTTAAATAGTTAAAATTCATAAACTTAGCGACTATTACAATGTATGCGACTGTACCTTTAAATTAATTTTGAATTCATTTTATCACCGGTCCTTTGAAACGTAGGCGATTTTTGTTTACGGTCGAATGGCCCGCGTGCCATTCGGTTTGGGCCGTTCAGACTAAATACCCAACCACCGCCTATGCAAAATTATCGTAGGTACTTACTTTTTTTATAAAAAATTTTGTTAGCATGATTCGGGCAGCTCACCTTAGTAAATAAGTACCTACTGCTATCATCATTTCTAAAGTGAAAGGTGTCCTGGATAAAGCTTTTCAAACCCTGGACCGGGTTAAAAACTCGGTATAGAAAAGAAAATGAACATCAAATATAAGTAAACAACTCAAGCAACAAATTACCTTGCTTTGACGAGATTTTAAATTAAGTTTAACTGAGTTTGAAATTTGAAGGTATCTCAATTAAAGTTAATTGAATCGCGTTAAGCAATTTCGCGGTATTATAATTATAGTGAAAATATCCAGGAATATAGTTAAGACAGAGATAATAGGGGATTTTACGAGCCTAATCTTAAAGTACGCTTACACTACAACACAAAAATATGGGACAAACATGTTCACTTTACATATTACGACACTTTTTTTGTCTAGCTAGTGTTTTAATCTTCAGTGCAGCATACCATGGTCGTTACTCGCAATCGTATACGTATGCATACTTAGCTAGGTCCACTAAGTGTAGGTATGGTATTATGTAATCTAATGAGAGAAATTCTGCTGACGAATAAATTCAATGCCGAAAAAAAAAAATACTTAGTAGGTATAATATTTAATATTAAATTTACTGGAATTTATTTTAATCGTCTATAGGTATGTATTATTCTGTAATAATTTTTTTTATTCAACAAAAATAAAGAGAATACAAATATGGGAGAGAGCCAACAATTTAGCAAGCAAGGCTGAATCACCGTGTTCGAGAACATTTTTTTCAGTATCGTAAGGATTTTTCAGTCTTTCTTTGTGAATTTATTTTACTTGCTTTAAAAGGATAGCTGAAGTAAATTAGAATGAAAATGTTTGAAACAAAGCCTTTAGTCCTAATAATTTTAGTCCTATACAGTACGGAATTTGTGAAAGTTTATAATTATGTAACAGTATAACTTTCAGGCAGACTCTATGATTTAATGTTTATCGCATACATGTTTAGGCTCAAAATTAAAGCTTCTGGTGTATACAAAACATGTGTGTGTATTAAGACAGTTGAAAATTTATTGAATTGTCATAAAGTGATCTACATACCATAGTTTTTTTTTATTATATTCATGGATGATATCTAACTTACATTTTTTTTTCCAATAAATAAAGCGTAAATGAACTAAGTTATGGTTAAGAAAGAATCGTGTTTAGTTTCATTGCAAGTTTTTCTTTAGTTACATGTTTATTGAGGTAATGTGAATATTGTAACAACTAGTATCCAAACCCAGTTAGGTGGATAAGCTAATATAAAAAAAACAAATTTAATTAATAAATATTTTTAAGAACTTAATACCTTAACCTAATTTTGTTTATTAGAATCATTCAACACGATAATTCAACATGCTGTTTTTTTTTCAGTATTTGAATGCCTGTTATCTTACATGATGTATAGTCCCCGTCTCCAACTCTAGAAGTCGTCCCTTCTTCACGACCACTCCAATGTTCAGGTCTAGAACATGGACGCTGGCCGGGGAGACTGCCAGCAAGGAACAGTTGCCGGTCCCACCGTGGTTGCGCAGCGTGTAAACACCCTCCGCTCCAAACAGCATCACGTTACATGCTGGGGAAGAAACTAAAGTTATAGAAAGTAGTTATTTTTTCATTCGTGATGTCATACAATGATCTTTGACCGTCGTTACAATTCCGATTACCAGGCTTACCAAGGTATACCATGTTACCCAGTTAACAGTCAGATAGGCAGTCGCTTATTGTCGCTCTTTCTTTAGCCTTTAAGCGCTCTCATAGGTGTGACAGTAAAGGTTTTTTTTCTGTTTCTATAATTTATTATTTTATTCAGCTGCATCTGATAATACTGTAAGTCAACTTCAATATAGCTTTTGAAAAGACTAGAAAGGAGTTTTGTATTTAGTTAGTGTAACTGGAATCTATGGCTGGCTATAATGGCGATAGAAATAAGTGGTTCGAAATTCCGAGGCTGAATTAATATTGCTTTTCGTCGTAAATTTTACATAAATAGCTGTCTTATAATATACTAGCTGTTGCTCGCGGCTTCGCACGCGCGTAAAGTTAAGAGTAGTAAGTAGTAAAGGATAGATGGATGTATTCCGTGATTTTCAAAGTAAGGAGGATGAATTATATTTTTCATAAAATATTATGGCGTTAAGATAATAATAAGATAATGTGGGAAAACATCACATACATTGAGTTTGCATAAACTTTTAAAATGGTGGCAACTTTTTGGTCAAACAAAACTTGAAAATCATTGACACGAAAAGATGAAGAAGAATCACATTCAATGCTCCGAATTCAAACAAAGTAAGCTCTTGTGTTATGGAATCAGAAACAACGAAGGTACCACTAACACCCAGACTCGACATAATGTAGAAAAGTGATTTTCTACATCGACCCGTCCGGGGATCGAACCCAGGACCTCAGAGCTGGCGACACCTTGAAAACCGTTGTGAACGCCACTCGAACACGAATGTCATCGTAAAGATATGTTTCAGATGGTCATTTATTTGTATCGAACCAGAAACCCGTATATAAAAGGCATGGCCTTATCTTTAAAAATAAAGTCCACAATATTATACCTTGCAACCCCTATTTAACCATCTTAAGGCGTAGATTTCTAAAATCGCTAAAATATGTTTTCATTTATTTCTAACCAAAAACCCTTATACCAAATATTATGAAACCAAATCTCATCTCTCTCTTTGAAAATGACGAACTTCCTAAAAAAACTTCCAACCCCTATTGCACCCCCTTAGAGGGTAGATTTCTAAAATCTCGGAAATAGGTACGTCTTATTTATTTCTAACTCATAATCCTATGAAATTTAATGTGCCTATCTATGAAAACTACACAATTCATATACCTACAAACTTCCATCCCCTATTTTACCCTCTTAGGGGGTAGATTTTCAAAATCGCTGAAATACGTCTTTATTTATTTCTATAGAGAAACCCGTATACAAAATTTCATGTGTCTATCTTTAAAAATACTGAACTTCCCCTACAAACTTTCACCCCCTATTTAACTCCCTTAGGGGTTGAATTTCGAAAAATACTGAAAGACGTGGTTTTTTTATTTTTTACCAGAATGGTAACCACGAATTTTTATGGTTTAAACTACAAAAATAACGTTTTTCCATACAAACTTTCATCCCCTATTTTACCCTCTTAGGGGGTAGATTTTCAAAATCGCTGAAATAAGTTTTTATTTATTTCTATCGAGAAACCCGTATACGAAATTTCATGTGTCTATCTTTAAAAATACTGAACTTCCCCTACAAACTTTCACCCCCTATTTAACTCCCTTAGGGGTTGAATTTCGAAAAATACTGAAACACGTGGTTTTTAATTTTTTACCAGAATGGTAACCACGAATTTTTATGGTTTAAACTACAAAAATAACGTTTTTCCATACAAACTTTCATCCCCTATTTAACACCTTTAGGGGTGGAATTTCGAAAAATCCTTCCTTATTCATTGCCTACATTATAAAGGAAACCTCTGTGCAAAATTTCAGCTTTCTAGGTCCAAGGGTTTGGGCTAGGCGTTGATGAGTCAGTCAGTCAGTCAGGCCTTCTCTTTTTATTTATATAGACTAATGACTTTTCATGACCTTTAATCGTTGAAAAGAGGAACACTCTTTCAAGAGTTAGTATATTTATTCACCCCTTGGAAGGTAGAATCTATTTCTAAACATGTGTTATACAATGATGTATCGAAAACAGAAATAAAGTAACAAAACATTTTCATTTCAGGTAAGGTAGAGGTACTTTTGAAAGTACCTTTTCGGGTACTTTCAAAAGGTATAATAATTCTATTTGCGAAATTTCTACACCTCATTCCTATGGAGAAGAACCGGCAAGAAACTCTATAAACAGTTCGATCAAATTATTTTTTACAAACCTACTCATAATATTTTAGTTCTATTATCCTACTATGTATAAAAGAGGCTTTGCCTTAGCATTAAGACAGTAATATTAAAGTATTCTAAAAAAACCGCTTTTTAAGCGTTCGTAAACCACAATATATTACATACATCATGTTAACTATTGTTTATTTTAATACGGAATGATTGATGTGGATTATTATCGAAATACAACCGCTGTATGTGGTTTACACGTGTCAAATACATGACCAACGTCATGTGGTCGAATAAATGGGAAATATTTAAAACAAACATTTGTAAGAAGTGTTTACTAGTTAGACTAGTTCACTCATGTCATTATATAATCATATTTCATTTAAGACGAAATTAGTTTCGGAGTAGTTCGTCAATATTAACAGCAACAACAGTTCCGTTCATTTCAATATGCACCCCTGCGTAAAACAATCTAACATAATGAAATTATCTTTCGATCAGCTTACTTTATATTCATGTTTAATAAAAACTTATTCTGGAATATTAAATAGTAATAGAGAGTATTGGCCCAAAAGTGGTCGAAAGCCGAACATAATTATTAGTTTTAATTTCAACGTTTAAAAAGAAAAAGTACATAAAGAGTATGTATATACTCTTTATGTACTTTTTACAATATTAATTAATCTCTTTGATTCTGTAATCTATTCTCAATTTGTCAAAATATATTATGCGTGTGTGTGTGTATGTCAAAAACGCACACACACGCATGTGTAGTGTGCTTAAAGATATTTTTATTGTATTAATGCATTTTCATTAATAAATAAAAAAATATCACGCTTCTCATATTTATAGGTAGAAATACTATTACCATATTAACTCATACATTAACACTAAACAGGAATTAAGGTATACTGTTCCTTTGATATTTGCACAGGACTAATGAAAGTAAATATTCCTCTACATATCGCTATTCTGGATAAACTATTAACCCATATATTTCACCAAACGTGATTCCAATTACTAGAATAACTTAGTTACCCCGTCGAGGGCCATGAATATGAAGTTATGAGTGTATTTATCTCGAATACATCACGGCCTCCACCAGCCTGTTAGTATGGTAACGGCGAACATTTTCATGTTATTTTACTAAGTTACTTTAAAAAATTTTTTTTTTTCGTTATTTACTGTTGAGAGGGATTTCTTACCAGCTATTAAAATAAGATATTAAATCAATTGTTGTCCTTTTGACTATACTCATAGAAATTTAAATAACAGACTAAATGCGTTTTGCTACAGTATCGAAGTCGTCTATAATTCTTTATAATAAGTATATAAGTAGCGGTAGCACATAAGTATTCGCACCGTTATTTTTTTTTGTCGTCCTTACTCGCTATATTTAGTATAGATACTTGAATATTTTTTATAACAAGAAATTAACAAGAGCAACGCTTTACTTTGCGATACACTGAAGTACTGAAGTATTTTAATAATACTCTTCCGTACTACTACGTATGTTTTTCTTGTCAACTTGACAACACAAGATATCTATTCTCAAAGTTAAAACACTTTAGCCGAGGTACCAAAATAAGTTCCTATCAGAATGTCATATAATATCATTGTCGAAGGTACAGCTACATGAATAAATGTAATATTACGAATTCGTTTCAAATGGATCGCTGAGCAATTCTGTCGAGTAACTTGATTTATTCATTACTGGATATACGATGAACCAGTAGGTTTAGTTGGTGGACGAGGGCTTTGCCAAGGATACTTATATGGAGATATTTAGTAGCTTAAATTACATTTGACATAAATCCCGGTATTCCTGATTCATATCTGTAGCTTCGATAGAAGGGAGTCAATAATAAAATGATTTTGTTGCTACAATACACCCTTATGTGCCTAATTGTAAGTTTCAAATGATAGAACTGACTGACCTGTTGGTCTAGTGGTTAGAGACCCTGACTGCTAAACCGTAGGTCGTGGGTTCGATTCCCAGCCAGGACAATTCTTTGAGTGATGAGCACGAGCATGAGTGTCTGGGTGTAATTTATTTACAATATGTATGTATTAAGAAATAAAAGTATTGTATCTGCCTGATTTGGGATCAGATGGCCGTGTGTGAGAGGTGTCCAAGTTATAATTAAAAAAAAATAGGCACAGACAATTCAGTAGACAGTAAATTAAAGTTAAATTTCCGCCTAATTTATATTCAAGCTACATAAAATGTAATTTGTAAAATAATATTAGGTTTCAGGTTTTGCTACAATTTTTTTTCAAAAGTTTTGGCTATAGTACCCGGCACGTAACTTGGCAAGAGTCGTTAAGAGTTCATTCAATATTATAACGTTCTAATATACATAAATATTTTTATTAGATTAGCAGCAATGACACATGGGAGCAATACAACTGTGCTTTTGTTGCACATAGAATATGAAAATACGCTCTCACTACTCCAAAACATTGCCTAGTTACTTGCCGGCAACTATACCATTGATGGGTTTGCTGAGGAATACAAGGAACTAATATAATCAATAATAAATCAAAATAATAACCTAAGAATAGAAATCCATGTCGAGGAAACTTGAATTAGACCTGGGACACTAATCATGTCTGAGTGATAAGTGAGATAGTTAGCAAATGTTTACTACAAGAGAGGGATAAACAAACAGCTGGTACGGTCCAAGCTATTGCTTAATCTATTATAATTATAAATTAATTTAAAAGTTATATTTAAATAAAAACAAATCGTCGTAATAATATGGACGCGTATAACTTCGGAACGACTGCAACAAATTGGAGTTAATTGTCAGGAGAAGGTATAAATAAAATAAAGTTTTAGGAAATAATCAACAAAGTTATTTTTTTAAATTTCGTTATAAATAATAATATAAAAGTGAATGAGAATACTGTGATAGATCACAGGTTAAAGGGGAACGGAAAATTGTAAAGCTTAAGTATATAGCGGAAACTTTTTGTTGAAATTCAAAAATATATACATGATTTGAGAACTGTTATAATTTTATGTTGTTAAATGATTAAAAGTTGAATTGATGGTGAGTTTCTGTTAAATTATTGTTTCACAATTTCGCTATGTGTAGGTATACATATTTATGCTCGTGACTGTACATACGAGAGTAAAGGCGCGGGCAAAAACAAGTATAATTTAAAAACCATTTCTACTGATCATTCCAAATTAGAACTGTATCAACGGAAAACCATTTTAAATCACCTAGTAATATTGCATAATACTGAAAACTGATGAAGTGGACAGCAATAAACCTTTGTGGAGCATAAATTCCAGTCGATATTGCACATGGAAAACAGATCGCTTTTGTCTGTTTGTTCCATTTATAGAAGCTTTATTCAAAATGAGTTAGTACTGATAATAGACTGCATTTAAATTATACGCAACGTTTATTTATACAATAGGTATAAAGTGTTGATGATAAATTCTTTTTTAGAACTATATTTTACCCATTTATAAGGCAGTTCAAGTTTCCTGTATAATAATTTTCGTGAGACATATTTACTAATGTTTAAAATAATCCCGGCTTTACTCACGTTGAGTCGGAGCAGCCCGACTAATTAGGAGCCCGACCGGGGCCCATAAACATGAGCTCATGACGCGGTGGTGTCGCGAGAAGAACGTGTGTGTGAGTTCGTCTCAACAGGTAAGGTTTATTTTTTACCCTAAATTCTGTTGAGTTGAAACACTAGATTCAACAACAGCGACGCCGTCACCAGGTCCGATAAGCTAATGCACAGAACAATAATATTCTAGGCGAGAGCTAATGGCACGATAATTATGACGATAAGTTCTGTTGGCTACCGGCTTGTCAATTTCCAAGAGAAGTCAAAAAGTTTTCATATATCAAACTATTTTTAAAACTACAAAATTCACTTTAAAATTCTTACAATGTTAGGTTCCATTTTTAAAACAAGTTTCAATCGCTAATCGAAATTGGTTTCTGGAAAGCCTGGCTGGTGAGAAAATCGCCACATTGTTGGTATTTTATAACAAAACTTGTCCGTACAGCAAGTTCGAGACAGCAAGACTTCAAAACTAATATCCCTTACTAGCAAGAGAGGTTGAATTTAACATTCGCTGCATATGTATTTTGTGCCGGGTTTAAGCCGAGGTAGATAAAGGCGTCAAACATTAATATCAGCCGTAGTATCTGAATAAGAATTAGGTTTGAATTTGCGTATATTTTAGAAGGGGCTCGTGGCTAAGTGTAAGCCGTACGGTTTGACCAATAATAAAGGTCAAGCCGCGCTCGCCGCGGTTGGTCAATGGATGGGTGACCATTTGTAAACATACCGAGACCCTTCCATGCCTCGGAAAGCACGTTAAGCCGTTGGTCCCGACTGTCATACGGTGATCTTTGACAGTCGTTAAGTCATTACAATTCTGACAACCAGTCTTACTACTGGATACTGTATTAGTAAAATGGGTTGTGGAGGTCAGATAGGCAGTCGCTCCATGTAAAATAAAGTACTCAGCTAAATCCGGTAAGACTGGAAGCCGACCCCAACATGGCTTGGGAAAAAGGCTAGGCAGAAGATTGCGTATATTTTAGATAGTAAGTAAATAAAGCGAAATCCATCCAATTCTAAGTAACTACTTAATATTCCCTTTTCCTTTGTTAAACTTTGCAGATGTCATATTCACGGGCAGACTTAAGGTGTTAAAACGATGGGAACTAAAATAAAAATAAACCGCGATATCATCCATTCATCACTTTTATTTCAATATCTAATATTCGCGTAAACCTCAGAAAGCAATAAACTATTTAGTATTTTTTTTAATATTTAATTAATCGTAAACAAAATGGCGGTTATAAGTTTCAACAGAATCAACAGAGATAATCACAGCATATTTTTGTACAATATATGGCCGGTGCTTTGCGATCAGCTCAACAAAATCGTGAAGAAAGTAGAGCATCTTAATTAGTCCCAATATCAGTAGGATTACTGTACTTAAGCAGGGTTTAATGCCAGGATCAAGCTTCCAACAGTCTGCAGGACTTTTCGTTTGATGATACAACACTAGCTCTTATCCGCGGCTTTGCTTATGTCAGTTATTACGGCGAAAAGAAGCGTAGGCGGGTTTTGGCAGTTCGTTTAATGTCATACCAAATATTAAAATCTACTTAATATTATACGAAAGTAACTCTGTCTGTTTGTGTGTTACGCAGTCACGCCTAAACTATTGAACCGATTTAAATGAAATTTGGTGCATATATAGTCTAGTGCCTGAGAAAAAAAAAAGATTTTAATGATTTAATTTAATTTAATATGCAAAACAAAATTGAGATAGCCCCATTAAGTTATGAAATACTTGTGTTGGGGCTAACTAAGAAAGGACTTTAGCTACTTTTTGCCGCTATAACTGATACTCAAACGGGCGGAGTCGTGGGTCACAGCTAGTCGGCAATATGTCTAAGTTGCGGAAGCATATCAGACAGATTAAGTTCTTTCCTTTAACGATGTATGGTATGGAAAGATATAGGGAGATGGCTGTTCGTTCCTTATTATCACACAGCTGATGTAATCGTTATGACACATTACGCTCATAATGATGCGAACATAAACCATCTTTTGATTATAATAGGTACTAAAATACCTTGATTATATCTACCTACGATATTCAGAAGCAGCTTGTTATAATCTTTATATTTTATTAATATTAAGTAAGTACATATAAAAAAATAATAATAGCAGGAATATTTTATTTGAGTTACATTTATTCTCAGACAAGTTAAGAAATGTAGTTTCCAAATAACTCAAAAATTGTTTTCAATTGTTGACCCAATGTAGGCCTAATCTCAGTTTGAATAATCACAGAATAAAACATTTAGTACGTGAGAAAGCTTCCTATCATTCACATTAAAAATTTTAGATAGACTAAGAGCTTTTTCTAGACATTAATTTTTTTATTTATTTATTTATTTATTTATTGCATAAAACAGACAGCCATAAAACAGTGTAACAAAGAATTAATGATTCAGAATATTTATACAAATTAAAAAGTATCCACGTGTTTAATCGAATGGCGGGAGGTATTGGCTGTCATCAGCTTGATTCGCCCTATCCTTTCGTACTAGTAAAAAACTGTGTCACGAATGGATAGTATTCCTCATCCTCAGAGCAGCACAATAACACGTGTCCATTCGCTATGTGGATAGTTTAATAGTGTTGTTCACATGTATTGTATTCCAGTTATGTATACTGGCTACATTACATTACGTTCCTTTTTTTTTTTTTTTACGGCTACATTACATAAAGTTGAATGTTGTGTGGTATCTGTATGCAGAACCTAAGAAGTGTCGACTAGGATATGTTATGTGGGTAAGTTTGGGCAGGGTAATAATTGTATGTGTTGTGTGAATATTTCTGTGTGTAAGAGGGCGTATGTGCTGTGTGTGTGTGCGTGCGTTTCTGTGTAGATGGATTTGAAAGAGTATGCGTGCTATTTTCACTGTGTGAATGAACCTACTTTTATACTACGGGTTTCCAGAAGATACTCAGTATTGTTATAATCTAGCGGCTTTAAGAGATTGTCTATGGCTGATTTGCATTTTTGTTTATTGAGGTGTCTTATGGTTATATTATTGCTCACCTTGTTATATAGACTAGGACCGAAACTAAATATACTTACATAGAAGATAATTATTATGGCCTTACTCAAATTTTTCACAGGCCTCCTATCTATAGACTAAATAGATTGTATATTTCAATAACCCTATATAATTATCAAGTACCTTGTAAAAATTTCAAAACAACTTTTATCTTCATCATAAATAAATGAACTCGTCAAATCAAAAAGATGAACGACTTGATTTTGTTTAACAAAAAAACAATGTTCTGCAGTAGTTTTACAAATGTTCAAATAACATGTTCAAAGTACTTACGTTTGGTATTTTTCAAGTGTCTGATTATGACTGAGAAGCCTTTTCCCCTAGCAGGCACCCTGTACTGTACGAGGGCAGCATTTTGTGTGGAGACTAGCTTACGGCTGGGACGGCGGTCGCAAGACTCGACCACTCGGTCGTCGTTCCACGCGTCGGCTGGCCACACCTGACCATTCAGCTCCCAGCCGTCCACCCACTGAAAGAATAACTTATTAGTACTCGGAGATTTTACAACTAATCTTTATGCAGAATTATTAAAATACTCTACAGTGGCGGACTGATGCCTAAGGCATTCTCTACCAGTCAACTAAATGTGGTGTAGAGACCAGCAGAGTAGGTGAAGTGTTATTGAGTTAGGTAGTAATGAGATATATTGAATAAGAATATGATATGTAGATTGTAGATATACTGAAATACATATGAAAATAAAACATAATTGTATATCATTTTGGATACAAAAATAAATATATATTATAGTAAATGGGTATACACAATCTTAAATTCCGTTTAAATATAAATCGACTAGTGGCTGTTCTGATACCCAGAGAGAAAGAGAGATTCCAGGGAATGCTACTACGCTAGAATTTCGCAATAGCAAATAGCTCATATTAAAAAATATCGATCACCGTCTATTTCAATGGACACGTTCACACCATGTTATATTGCTCTTGCTAATATAGGAACTGTGTGTGTGTGTGTGCCATTCGCATGCAAAAGATGCTACATGGTATAGCCCCGTCTAAACTCTTCTTACGTTGAAATACTAGCATTTTATTTTGATTTTTATTACCTACGTAGTATATTCACAAATAGTTACCTTAATGGTAAAATTTAAACAAACGTGTAATTGTTATCAATTACACGTTTATCGCCCCCGTTGATTTAGCGCCCCCTGTATATAAGTACAGAGGGCGCTAATTCAACACTATATTAAAATGTTCCTCACGACATCAAAGAAACTTCTACGATTTATCTTTCTTCAATTTCCTTCTACTCTAAAAAGCTAGATCCAACGTCAGCTAAACTTGGCTAAGCCACGGTCTAGATATAAATAATGCGGGCGTCCACATCCCGCAAAAAATTCAATTAAACTTTCCTTAGTAACTTTACTCCTTTATAAAACAAGTTCTTACTGCCGTGGTATAGTGGTATGACGTCTTTATTACATCATTCCAGTAATAAAGGCGTTATATTAATTTAATACATTTGACGGCCTTGCAAATCTTGTAAAAGAGCGTCCTAAGGGAAACGTCAAATTGATGCGGTGTAAATTTAACACCCCTTACTCAAATGACGTAATATACACTTAGACTGATGATTATGATAAAAATATCAATGCGCTTTTAATTATAGAGTTAAAATAACACATAAAATTTCCGATGTATATCAATATTTATTTATTTATACTTGATATAAAAAATGGCACAAAAGGTGGACTTATCCCAAAAGGCATTTGCCGCCAGTCAACTTTTGGGCCAACCAGCAAACCCGAAATTATGCACAGGTACTTGAAATATGTTTCTTTACAATATGTACAACTTAACAGTACTAGTTAATTATTAACAAAAATAAAATATAAAACGGCAAGTTAACTGCTGGAATTATTACGTTATTGGATGAGGTTAAACTCGCGCCCCCGTCGGGCCGTCTATTGGTGGACGGAGGAATTAGCAGGGCTCCGGGCCACCTGCGTGGCGGCCAGAAGGGCATACACAAGAAGCCGACGGCGCAACGCCCGTAATCAGGTAGAAGAGGACCGCCTCTACGACTCGTACCGAGAGGCGAGGACGCTCCTTGCGCGAGCCGAGATGCTGGAGGGTCTCGACAGGGATCCTTATGGGAGACCGTACAAGGCGGCGCGGAACCAATTGCGCCCCCATGGCCCCCCACTGACGGAGACCCTCGAGCCGGCGCTGCTGGATGGGGTGGTCCGGTCCCTGTTTCCACGCAGGATCGATTCCACCCCACCAACGATGGATCCCCCGCAGGGGGCGGTTTCACTGGAGGAAGAAGTTCCCCCGGTAACGGCGGAAGAGTTCTGCGAGGGGGTTCTCAGCCTTCGCGCAAAGAAGAAGGCCCCTGGACCGGACGGCGTTCCCGCACGGGTGGTGGCCATAGCTGCCACTCAAATGGAGGATAGGTTTCGGGACCTCTTCAGCGCGTGCCTCATGGGAGGGAAGTTCCCGAAATTGTGGAAGGAGGGACAGCTGTGTCTGCTCCGCAAGGAGGGACGGCCGGTCGATTCCCCCTCGGCATACCGGCCCATCGTTCTGCTCGATGAGGTCGGCAAAATGTTCGAGGGGATCATCGCTCGCCGGCTTAACAACCATTTGCGGAGGGTAGGGCCCGACCTGTCAGACGCCCAGTTTGGTTTCAGACAGGGGCGTTCAACCATCGATGCGCTGGCTTAACTCAAGGGCCAGGTGACGGAGGCGGTGTCGGCGAGGGGCGGAGTGTTGGCGGTGTCATTCGACATAGCCAACGCCTTCAACTCCGTGCCTCATTCAACGATATTGGAGGCGCTCCGCTATCATGGAGTGCCCCAATACTTGAAGGACCTCCTGGCCAGCTACTTGAGGGACCGAGAGGTCCTCCTCGTGGATAAAACGGGCAGTCTGAGGAGATACGGCGCGGAGTCCGGGGTCCCGCAGGGGTCTGTGCTAGGGCCTCTCCTGTGGAACATAGGGTTCGACTGGCTCCTGCGGGGAGCCCTGCTCCAGGGTACGAGTGTCATATGCTACGCGGATGACACTCTCCTCACTGCCCGAGGCAGGAACTTCGGGGAGGCGGCCTGTCTCGCCTCGGCTGGGGGTTCCTTGATCGCAGGAAGAATTCACCGCCTGTGGTTGAAGGTGGCACTAAGCAAGACCGAGGCCGTGTTCTTTCACGGGCCTCGGCAGCGCTGCCCTTCCGATGCCCATATAGTCGTGGAGGGCATTAGGGTGGAGGTCAAGGCCCAGATGAAATATCTGGGCCTTGTGCTGGACAGTAGGTGGCGCTTCGGCCCGCATTTCAACGGGCTATCGACGCGCCTGCTGAAAGCTGCGAACGCCCTCTCATGGCTCCTCCCGAACCTGGGTGGGCCCAGGGCGCGCTGCCGGCGGTTGTATGCCGGCATCCTGCGGAGCATGGCCCTTTACGGGGCCCCCATCTGGGCGGACTCCCTCCACAGAAGGGAGAATGCAACCGCGATCCGCAGGCCCCAAAGAGCCATTGCACTGCGGGTGGTGAGGGCTTACCGCTCGGTGGGCTTTTCGGCGGCGTGCGCTCTGGCCGGCACACCTCCCTGGGAGTTGGAGGCGTGGGTGCTCGCCAGAGTGTACGAGTGGACGGCGCGTCGGAAAGCGCTCGGGGAGTGCCCCGTCGCACCGGAGCGAGAGACCGTGCGGCGGGAGGCGAGGGAAGCAATTATCATCCATTGGACGGAGGACCTCGCCACCGCCACGTTTGGCCGCCGAACTTTGGACGCGCTGGGTCCTAAACTGCAAAGCTGGCTCGAGCGGCCGCACGGCTTCCTCTCATTCCGTCTGGTGCAGGTGCTGTCAGGCCACGGCTGTTTTGGATCGTACCTGCACAGGATCGGGAGGGAGGAGACACCGGCGTGCCATGACTGCGGCGCTGCGGAGGACACAGCACAACACACCCTTGAGGTCTGTCCAGCTTGGTCTGAGCCGCGCCGCAGTCTGACTGCGGAAATCGGGCAGGACCTCTCCCTTCCCGGTGTGGTCAACTCCATGCTGGAGAGTGAGGAAGCCTGGGCAGCGGTCGCCTCCTTTTGCGAGGACGTCATTTCGCGAAAGGAGGCGGCGGAGCGTGCGCGGGAGAACGATCCTCTCGCTGCGCCGCTCCGAAGACGAAGAAGAGGCCGGAGAGGACGTCATCTTCTCCCACCTCATGGTGGTGACAGGCGAGCGATAGGTGCGGGGGCGCCCTCGCCCGCATTGCACTCTACACCACCCTCGTCGGGTATTCCCCCCCACACGGGGAGGGCATGAAGGGCTCGCCGTGAGGGCGAGCGATCGTTGGAGGCGGACTGGACGTAAAGGCTGCGCCGGTTTCCCAGTCCCCTTCCACTCAGACGATGCGGGAATACTGCTGGGTTATTTTAGTGGGTATACCGGGTCAGTCCGGGGAGTCCCACATAACCCCCCTCATTCCCCTATGAGGGGGGTATGCGTAATGCATTTTTTCCCAGTTTAAAAAAAAAAAAAAAAAAAAAAAAAGGTTAAACTCGCGCATATTTTTGTAAAATTAAATTGTCACCATTTTAATTTTGTTAACCGCATATCTGAATAAACGAAACAATTGTTTTAGAAAAAGAATTAAACAAGTTATATTTACCGCGACCAGCCCCCCATTATCGCAAGGAACGTCAATATAGTTGAAGATAACTTCAATCCTTTTGTCTGGCTCAGCTATCATGTAGATGCCACACACGACGGGATCATCTGACGGTGACTTAAAAAATAACTCCCCTTCTTCTGACGTCACTAAAAAGCAATCTGCGGAAAAATACACCATTTAAAGTAGGAAAATTTGTTATTGGCTATTGTGTAATAGCTTTTCTAGTTCGGAAAATATAGTCTTAATATGATGGTATGAATCGTTCGGAGCTCTATCGGCGAAGCTTGAGATAGGCGTTTGAAGGTCTGTTTGCAATATGCTCTTCACTCGTAAACAAAGCGCAAATTTAAAGGACCTCTTTGGAGCCTTTCTCTGAAAATAATTGCATTACGCTGATTTTAACATCAAAGTTGATCGCAAGGTTAAGCTAACTACCCAACCTTAGGGGAACACAGGTAGGGAAAATTATGTATGAAAGATGGTTAAAAGAATTCATTATAAAGGGCTGACATAGGAAGTTTCGTACACTGGTTTCCATTAGTAGTAATTTCAGGCTTATTTTTCTTAAAAATGAATTAGTTCCGCAATTGTTATGTTTTTATCATTTAATAAATGGGAAATGAGTTTTTTTTAAGGAGCCTTCACTTCTAGTGTAAGCCGCATCTAAGAAATAACAATAATAATTATTATTATTTTATTTATTTGATTTACATTCTAATTCAAAGGCTCGAAGTAGGGATCATGTACACAACACAAATATTATTAACTTATTCGTCGTAATAGTAAACAGTCGTGTTCTAAAATGCTAATAATTATGACCTTTCTGACGATAACCACAGGAGCTATCCAGCTTTCATGGTCATCATCCGAAGACAAAATCCCTAGTAGTATTTAGTTTGGATATCAAGTGTATGAATTAATAAACAAATTGTTGAAATTTTGGAGCCAAAAACTTAAAGGCAATGCTTCCGTAGTAGACGACACAAGATAATTTTAGAATGATTTTATAATTCCTAATATTCTGTAACCCACTCAGACGTCCTTCAGAACTCTTTTTCGTAGGCATTGCATTTTTTTCTCTAAATATATGATACATGACATACCTTCGTCAGGATTTATGATTCGGTGCGTTGGTCGCGGCAGGCGCCTTATTCTGGAGAATCGTGATAGTGCTGCTGCCGAACTTCTTTGTCCATAGTCTCTGCCCTGTTGAACAATAAAATACGATGTTCACTGACATTGTTCAAGGTATTACAGCAAACTAGTCTTACTATATTCGTGTATGAGATACTGTATTACCAGTAAAAAAAAAGATTCAGTTGAACACAGAACCTCTTTCTTCCTTTTGGAAGTCGGTTAAAAATGGGTTGTGGAGGTCAGATAAGAGGCAGTTGTTTTATTTCAAATATGGTATTTAGCTTAATCAGGTAAGTAAGGAAACCGACTCTAAAATAGCTCGGGAAAAGACTAGGCCTGTAGATAGTTCTATCTTCCTTAACACTTTACTTTTTTGATATCTTCACTATAATAATTATATCATAATTTAAATTTATTTATTTATTTATTCCTTTATTTCAGGCAACAAGGCCCATAGAAAATATAATACATAAATAACAAAACAATGTCTATAAACTAATACATACAAATATAAAAAAAATTAAAGGCACTATTAATTTAATTTAGCGAGCTCATAACGGCATTGAGCTTAATATGCTATAGGCAAAACTACCCCTAATTACTATATGCATGGCACAAACTAATCAACCTTGATGGTGCCTTTGAGAATTCCATGTAGTATGTCTATATAGTGTTAAGCTTGTAAATATATTGTGTTATAAATGTATAATTATGTATACTAGTCAAGTGTTTATTTTTAAATAAAAATTTTGAATTTCTTGTAGTAACGTAATATGACTCCTACAGGTAATTCTTAGTGTTAATAATTATTAATTATATACCGTTAATAACTAACGTACCTAAAATAATATTTTGAATAAAATAAAGACTTTTTAACTATAAACTTAAGCCGGAAAGAAAAGTGCCGCTCTAGACAATAGTTTGAGGAAAGGAGAGTTAGTTCTTGCACTAAACAATACTGGCTTAATAAGTCAAATAAATATGAAAATAAAACAGTATTCAAAATAAAAACGATTTTGATTAGACTTTTTTTTATTAGATCGGTAATATTAATTTTAAAGGCAACAACAAATCGAAGACCCCTTGGAGAAGGAACAGCGAAAAAAGCTGTTTACTGTTTTACGTAATAAGCTGTTTTCTATGTAAGTATTAAGGAAGCACATGGTTATGGAAGTATAGCCTAGCTCTGGAGGAGACGAGCCTTACAATATCCGCTCATAATTCAAGATGAAAGTTCATCAGTGATCTGTGAGTGATTTTGAATGAAGCGTAGCCGCACTTACGACGTCATCAGTAGGTACGTGAATTTTACACAAACGGTTCCGTAGGTAATCTTTTCAAATCCACAATACTCTTTTCCTTTGAGTATAAAATATCTTAAGTACAATTGAAAATAGTTTTTGTACGTATCAAATTTAATTTAATATGTCGGCAGATACTAAGCTTGGATTAATTTTGATGTCGTTTAAAACATAATTATAAAACTCATTTGCATTTTCGACAGCCAAAAATAGAACGGAGAGAATTCTGCTTGTTATTTCCTTTTGATTTCACGTACCTACGCTGCTTAAAAATTTTTCGACAGCCAAAAATAGAACGAAGAGAATTCTGATTGTTATTTCCTTTTCTTTTCGCAACAACAAGAGATTGTACTGTTTACTTAATTAAACAAAAGGGAATTTTAAATGCGTCACTCAAGTTTTAAATTAAAAGTTATTTAGTGTATCTTAAAACTGAACTAAATAGGTAGGTTTAATTTAGTGTTTGTTGTTCTCAGCTTGAGGCTAGACAGAGTAAAAAATTCAGAATGTTTTTAAATATTAAAAGAGAATCTCGGCGTGGAGTCTGAATTTGATTCAACTGTGAAGGTCACATTACTGCTTGTTATTATTTAAACAATTTATTCCTATTTACTTACGGAGCGATTCATACAAATGTTGCATGCTTATATTATAAAGTTTTTCTTTTTTTTGACACAATTAACGTCTAAAATTACGATAACGTCAGTCAGTAAAAAAAAGAAGAAAAAAAAAGTTACCAGAAATAACAAGAATTCACTATCAAAAAAGTTTTATTATAAAACATCACTGAAATTAAGAATGATTTTTGACAAAACTATGTGTATATTGATGTATTAATACCCGCGAAAATGTGCTGTAAAACATAAATTTTAATCACTAGTAATAACAAGCTTGCTACTAGTTACCTCTGACATAACAATCTAAACGTTCTTTTAAAAGAATACGAATATTTTTTTTTTTTTTTTAAAGATTACTAGTAATGTGGGTCGCACATTACTAGTATTCTTATTAACCCCTCGTGCTAAGCTAAATTGCTTGTATTACGAGTGGGTTCACGTCGGTAGTGTTATGGGCGGGATTCGAACCTGCAAGCACGTGATCGCAAGTCCAATGCCCTAGCCATTACGCTACCGCCGCTTATAATAATATTTCTGTCTATCATGACATACGTATGTCAATTCATACATTTACATTTATTACATTATCTGTGTGGATAAGGAAAAGTGGCTCTAAAAAGGCATTCACATATTTTGTAACTACTCTGTTATATGATGTTTTCTCGAATTCTCAAGTCAAGTAACATGTCCAATTTTTGGTTAGATTTTCAATATAAAGTAGAAAATTTTGGCGTACATTTATTAACTGCTATAATTATATTGCTAATAACATGTAGACAAGTGAGAACTATAACTGTAGTAAAATTCGTTTTATAAAGTATGAATAAATAATGACTAATGTGTATAATAAATAAAGTAAACAATACGAACAATTTAATAAATTTGTAACACTGTAGCCATACTATAATATACATAAGTAAACAATAAATTTCCTCCCTATCATTTTTAATACAATTACAGCCTGAATATTTCATTATAGACGAGAGCCCTCACTATAGTCTCGAGTTCTGCAGCGTTTACATATCAAACAAATGTATAGTGTCTGTATAATGTAGGTAATTACTAACATTTTCTTCTATATATTATGAGACAAGCTGCCCGGACAGACTTCGTTCTGTCAAAAGTAAATTAAAAAAGGTAATTCCCGAGTTTAGGATTTTTTTCAAGATCAAAATCAGCCAAATCGGTCAAGCCGTTTTCATGCTATGTCGTGACAACGGAAAACGGGTTTCATTTTTATAATATAGATATACTTAAATCATAAGTAACAAAAAGAAGAAAACAAAAGAGTTTGTATGACTATTGATATTCAGTAATACAAACTTTACCTAAAAAAACAAATGAACTGAAGTGACTTGATCCACTCGGTGTTCTTTTTCTGTCGTTCTTTTTATAAAAGTTGTGAGATTGAAATTGACAGCGCTCTGTCAAACTCAAATATCGACTGAATTCTTTTATATCAAAGGCAGATAGACTTTTGTTTGCTTTCTACGAAATCGATGGAAACTGGAAAGTTTATACTATTTATTTACCAACTAATCGGTACAAAAGTGAGTACTTATTAAAATATATTTAATTTATAGGTTTAAAGAAACACTGATTTTTCCCTTATTTTTACGATTGACATGATTAGGATATGCTTCGTCGAATCGGATTCGGTCCTTATTCTTCTATTAATAAAAGTCTTGTACGATTATCTCACGGAACATTCCAAGGGACATCAATTCTGAACTAATCTATACGAGAACATCTACAAGTACTAAATCATTTCATAATCCGATGTTCGGGAATGATGGACGTAGACAATTTGGAGCGCGCCGCAGGTTGACAGACTTGCAATGATTTAGCCAGGAGGCAATGCCAAGTCACGGCTATACGTGACCAAATTCCGGACTGACATTCACCCTTGTTATTTTATAGGAACATTGGTCATTTGGCAGAGGCTATTTAGATTAAGTTCATTTAATTGGTCAGCATCCTGGCTATATTTAGAACTGTTAAGTGAATTGGGAACAAGTAATTTGGGATGGTATTCCCTATGCGGTTTGAGGGGTTGGTTTTGATTTAGGGAGCGTTGCATGTATCGTTTTAAACGGATTCGTAAATTTTTAGGACTATTTTTGCGTAATATTGTAAAAGTAATTCAAAAAAACATTACACAAGTTAGTACGGTATTCAAATTATTATACTATTAATACTAGCCTTTTTTTAATATTTACTCATATTTACCCGCATGTATGTCTATTATTGCGGCTAAAACTTGCCCATGTCCTTTCATGGGGTTCCAGCTAACTCCATTACAAATTTCATAGAAATCGGATGTGGGATTTAGCCTTGATAGCGTAACAGACAAAAATACAGAGAGATTTACTATCGCCTTTATAAAATTAACCATTATAGACATAGATAATAAACTCCTGCTCACACTAATCAAATCTTTTCCGCGTTACAGTTTTGACATACACGTACAAACTACTAAAACCCTTAAATGACGCTGAAGCAAGGCCACTGACGTCACATGCCGCGTAATGTTTATTAACTTACATATTGTAATATGATATTAGTCTTGACAGGCGACAAATTTCACGACCCACGTTACGCTAATAAGTTGTTCGGAACTTGTTTTAATGCAGTTGGAATAAGTTTTGTAATGTTATTAGGTGGCACTTCATATGTTGTGGGTGCAGTACCTTCTTGACATTTATTTGACAGACAGTGAAAGAAAGAAAGAAAGAAAGAAAGAAAGAAACATTTATTTTGGACACAGCACAGAGACAAAAATACAATAAACTACATCACATAACTAAAGAAAAAAAAAACGACAAAAATATTTTACCATACCTACTAGACTAAAAAAATGATTAAAAAAAAATAAATAAAAAAAAACAAGGTAGGTTTAAGTCAATAATTAAATTGTGAATGCCCTATGTGTCTCCAGCTGGACCAAATGGGTAACCAGATCAGCGTGTTGTCAAACACAGGTAAATTAATACCTGTGTTTGACGCTGGTTCTTGTAGTTCTGACTACGCCACTTACATCACACTTAGGCCCAGTTTTTTGAACCCGAGACAACTAAACCGATGGTTAAATATGCAAACTAATGGTTTCAAACTTCGGTAGAACCTATTTATTCGTAAATTTTTGTTCTAACAAATGATTAATTAATGAACTCTCCAACTTATTTGACACTGTGATAGACTTACAATTGATGAAAAAACGCGTTTTGAAACCATTAGTTAGCATTTAATCATTGGTTAACTCGGGATAAAAAACTGGGCCTTAGTTTATCACAAAATATCTTAATTTCTAATACGGTTTGATAGATATGAAGTTCGATAAAATTGTCGTATACTTTTTTGCTAATAGTACCTGGGCGTTAAAACATTCCAGATGAAGCGAAAATGTTCATCTATTATTTCTCGTGTCTGTACATACATCACGAGTTAACGAACTTAAATTCCAATATCCTGTAACTAATAGGTATACCGTATCGATATATAATATTTTAACCAACAAGGTGCTGTTAACAGAACTTCTTCTATGGAGCGTGCAACTTAAGTATGTATGAAGTTTGTTTCGAACAGTCCGCCAACTTCGCCTTTATAATGTTTTAATTTTTTTTTTTTTTTTTTTTTTATAATAATAATTCTTTATTGGACACAAACATATGTTACAGATAAAAAGATTTCCCTGACTCCTGCACTAGTAAGGACTGTGTTGCAGAAGCCAGTGTCCTCCCCCAAAATATTGACAATAAACTTAGTTATGCCCATGGAAATTTGTTATTTCTTATACATTATAAAACAAAAGAATAAAACAAGGAAAATGAAAAATTGAAAATTTATACACTATTAATACGTAATCTGATGATGTAGGCTTATAAATGTGTATGTGTGTGTGTGTGTGTGTGTGTGTGTGTGTGTGTGTGTGTGTGTTTATGTGTGTATGTGTGCGTGGGTGCGCCAGCTCGACCATGTGCGTAAGTGTGAGAGTGTCTGGTTTCATTGAACAACTATTAGAAGCTTTTCTGTATCATCGTAATCCAACGATTTTAGCCAAGCAAGCACCAGTCTTTTAAATTTATTACTATTCAGTGTTCTGGTATTAAAAAGTGCGTTACATTTATTGTAAATTTGTGGCGCATGATAACTGAAATGCCTTTGTCCAAAAGCTGTTTTCTGAGATGGCACCGGGCAACGTACTACTCTTTTATTTACTATCGGTAAGTATGGTACATAGTTTTTATGGTATCTTTTTAGTATTTCGTAAATATACGTTTTCCGTACAGATAGTACTCCAGCTTCTTCATACACTGCAGTAGTTGGATGCCGAAATGGTAAGGCGAGAAGTACTTTGAGAACAGCACGTAGGGCTCTTTCCGCATGTATTAGTACCGTTTTACCAGCACCACCCCATGCACAGATGCAGTATCTTATTAGGCATTCACAGAGTGCTTGGTAACTTTGGATTAGCAGCTGCCTATCATCAACTATACGTAACTTTTTAAATATATATATTAATTTTCTAATTCTAGTAGTTAATGTTGTAATGTGCAGATTCCAGTTAAGTCGGTCATCTACTACCACGCCTAAGTATTTTATGGAAGCAACTCTGTTAAGTGCCACACAATCACAGTTGGATTTGTCAACGTTCCTGTTACAGGGATATGTATGTATTCTAAGTTTATAATTCGTAGGAGGATAATTCGTAGCTGTTTTACTAAAACATATATATTTTGTCTTAGAAGTATTCAGGGATAATAGGCTATCTTCCAACCAAGCTGACACCTTAGCAAGGCCATCTTCAGCTTTGCAGAATACTGTACTCCAGTCGGCTCCATGGAATAACAGGACGGTGTCATCGGCAAACATAGTAATTTCAATATTGGACAAGGCAGCAACATTACAAAGTTCATTAATATATATTAGAAACAATGTAGGGCCAAGTGTGCTACCTTGTGGAACTCCATATTTGCAGGTAAACTCATCACTCATAACGTTAGCCACTCTGACACACTGCGATCTCTCCGTCAAATAGTCTCTGAACCATTCCAGAACTACACCTCTCATGCCTGCGCTCTCTAGACGCGTTAAGAGTATTAAAATCGAGACTGTGTCAAACGCCTTTTGAAGATCTAGAAAGACGCCTAAACACTTATTACCTTTATCTAGATATGCTACTATTTTTGTTGTTAGAGTGAGAACTGCGTCTTCTGTTGATTTTCCTTCCCTGAAGCCGAATTGATGTTGGCTCAGTAGCTCATTTTTTTCTAGGTATCGTATTACTCTTTTATTAACAATTTTTTCTAATACTTTAGATAACGTGGAAAGTAGAGAAATTGGTCTGTAATGAGACGGTTCAGTCTTATCACCAGATTTAAATATCGGGCATACCACAGCTTTTTTAAATGCTGCTGGAAAGGTACCATTTTGGAGACTAAGATTGCACAGGTAAGCAATAGGCGAGGCAAGAGATGAAATATTTTGCTTCAAAATGTTTGCTGTAATAGTATCCCAGCCTGGTGCACTGCGCAATCTAAGCCCCAAAACAATACTTTGTACTTCGTATGGGTCTGTAGGTGCAAAGGACATGGATTGAAGTGGCGAGTTATCATTTTTCCCCGGGCGCGCCAGCTCTTGCTCACACGAATGCATTTTTGTAAGTATTTCACTGGCCAGAGTGGCTCCAATCGAGGTAAAGAAGTCATTTACTTTGTTGAGTGCTGCCTTTGGAGTATCAGCTATACTTAGTAAGTCATCCGGAGGGTCTTTATTGGAATTTATGTCACAAATTTCTTTTATAACCTGCCAGGTTTCTTTAATGTTACCCTTGCTTTTATAAAGTTGATCTTGATAATACTTTTTTTTTAGATTTTTTATGATAACGTTGCATATGTTTCTATATCTTAAGTATTTCTGTTGTTTTTCTATGACGTTGGGTGATTTCTTTGCTATATTATGTAGCTTGTCCCTTTTCCGTATACATTTGACCACTCCTAGTGTAATCCATGGTTTCAGCGGTTTTAGTCTACTAGGAACTTTTACAACGTTAGTGTTTAGGGTGATTGTATTTATCAATGTTTCAATTAATAATTCAGATGCTAAGTTAGTATCAGTAATCTGGTATAGTTCAAGCCAGGTCATGCCGGTCAGGAATTCCTTAATTTTACTGTAATTTATTTTTATTTTACTATAGTCTACCGTTTTTTTTATAACATTCGATTTATTTATGAATAATAATAATGGTGAATGATCTGTAAGTTTTTGTTCAAACACTATAGTTCTACACGGAGAAGAACACTTTATCATTATGTGATCAATACACGTATTGATTCGCGTGGGCATATTAATGCCTTGTTTTAGTCCATGTAGTGCTATTAGGTTTAAATAGTCCTGTGCAGGACCAGATAAGTTTTCTGGCATGATATTAATGTTTATGTCGCCTACCAAAATAACGCTTTTTGTACCTGTACTGTTTAATACTTTATCTAAGGAGTCCAGATAAGTGCTGAGACTTTTAAAACTGGGGGGTCGATAAGAGCATATTATAGAATATTCGGGTTCGATAGTGGCAATAAGGCAATTACCCTCCAAAAATATAGGCTCACAAACACACGCCTCTATCACACTCCGAACATACACAACTACACCATCATTTTGATTGTAGCTAACTTTTGTCCAATATTTTTTATAATTATGCATGTCCGGAGGTGGATTATTTATGCTAGTCCAACATTCCGTCAGTACAACAACATCTACGGGAATATTCACAGCAGAAAGAAAGGCTAATAAGAGATCGAAGTTACTGTTGATACTTCTTATGTTTACGGTGAGTACCGTAAGTGAGTCATTGTTCGAGTCATAGTTTAATATTTGAGAGCAGAGGCTTGTATTGCTAAGCGATATGCAGTCTACCTGGCTACTTGCATCAACCTCAGACGCTATAAAGTTCTTGTCACTATCGAATTTTAAATTGATATTTTGATGTCTTCGCAATAGTCCTATTTGTAAATTTAGTGCATTTAACCGAAATATAGTGGTCTATTATTTGGTAGAGAGTTCTAAGTATTATTATTGTGTGTGTAACATAAGAAAAGATCGCACAGCATTTATAAACATTATGTGTAGTTTTTGTGTTTTCTTTGTGATGTAACTTGTATAATAAGTATAATGTATGTATGTGTATATGATTGAAGTGAATTTTATTGATAGTAGTTTGTATGTATGTGTGTGTTTTAAGGCAGTATAGTGTAACTGAAGGATTGCGTAAAATAACTGAATAGTAGCTTATAACTTCCAATTAAAGCTTTTCCTGCGGTATTGCTAGTAAATCCTCTAGCTTCGTACAATAAATAGTGTAGAACATTTTACGTGTTTAAACTCGCTAGAGATTTACAAAGGAGTCTTAATTATAATACAAAAAGAATGTAATTAACTGATGAACGAACGTGTGGGTTGACGTTAATGAGTCTTTAATTTTTTTTCTTAGGTAAGCATATTCAATTTAAATTACTGTTTTTATACGGATTTTTCACTTTTTTATTTATTTATTTTTTATCAAATTAAACAAGTTTACCCTGTTATATCTTCAGTAGGTAAATCGTCCTACTTTTAAAGATAATATCCTTGAGGCATGTTGTCCCCGTCGAATTTTTTGTTATTACAAAATATAAATTAGAATTTTCTATGATTTAATGTTGTGTATGAAAGGTATGCTAAAAAAAGACTTAGAACAACCAAAACGGTAAACCCTCATTGACAACATAAAAGGTTAAAAGAACTCTTTCATTATAGAAAAATTGATACGTAAACCGTTCTCCTTGTAGAGAGAAGTCCCTTTATAAAACAGGTTTGTAGTAATCCTTTCGATTGACGTATCCCTCAACATGAGCCTAAATCACGGAACCATCGGAAAATTGGCAGTAGGACACTGAAGTGAAGTAAGGATATCACAATGGTAATAATACCTTATTTTTCTCTTATACCTTTCTAGGAACACAGCAGCACGCGACAATCTTTTTTCTTTTCTATTTCGATAGTTTTGATCTGATTTTATTTCAATTCTTTTTTCAGGTCACAGTTTTTTATTCCATTTTATTTTAAACAAACGTTGGCTTGGACTCGGTATTTTTTGTTCGAATCTACTTTTGTTTGCTGACGAGTTATATAAACATGTAAAAACGCGATTCTCGATTAGGTAGGGGAAACCGGGGCAATGTGGGCCCCTTAAGGGAAATCGTGAATAAAATCTAAGAAAAACAAGATAATCAAAAAAATCAACAGCTATTTATTAGTCTCACTATTGCTTATTATCATTAATCTTTAATAATTATCTTAGGCTACCAGTCTTTGGTGCTAATAGAACTTAAAAAATAATAAAAAGCTGCCTGTTTTGCCCCGTGTCTGGGGTAAAATGGTCATATGCGGGGCATAATAGGCATGTAAGTTTAAAACCGAGCACAAAAAGTACAAATGTGAAGGGATTCGTCATCATTATCCTCTTCACCGGCGCAAGAACAGTGGGCCCATCTCTGACATGCACGGCAAGTGACCCAACCCTCAGTAGATTCTGAGTACAAATATCCACAGTACAAACATTCGACATCTTCTTCCTCTGATTCGTTTTCCTTATTTTTTTCATTTTTCTTCGTCTTTTTCTTCCTTCCTTTCTTCTCATTAGCCACTGGTCCGGTCTGGGCTTCTTCAATGTTCTTCTTATAAGGAGAACTGGTTATTAATGCCGTTTTTCCGCGTTTCCTAGTGACTCGTTTTTGGACACGTGCTTTGGGTTTTGGCATGATATCTACAGGCGACATGACATGGAAAGATGTTCCAGGTGGTGGAGTTGTACATAGCTGTAGCATTGTTGATGGACCCGGAGAAGGTGATAAAGGAGGCTGCTCGATATTTGGTTGTGTTAGGGAACCAGTTGTACTTTGTGTGGGATTATGCATAGCCAACGGTTGTGGTTGGGATTCTTGATTCAATGATGATGGTGGTACAATTACATCTTCCATACGCAAATCTGTAGTGTCAGCAGCTAAAAAATCCTCATCACCAAAGATGACTGGGTTAATAGGCCATATGCCTGTTTTACGAAATCCATTAATTGCTACAAGCATTGTAGCAGATTTTAAAAACGCATTGCAAAATAGATTAGCTACTTGATAATGTGTTACTACACGCCCTGGATTTGATCGGAGCTATTTCTTAACTTCTTCACCATAATAAGCACTCAGTGGTTTCATAAAACTAACATCCAGCGGTTGAAGCCGGTGCGTGCAATGTGGTGGGAAACAGATAATATGAACACCGCTTGATCTGGCAATATCGATGAGTTCTAAATTTTTAACATGGCTAGCGTGTCCGTCTAGGAGTAATAAAACTGGTTGTTCCTGCGTAGCTCTGGACCAGGTCACAAACTTATTAAACCATTTCAAGAAGATTTCCTTTGTAATCCAACCTTTCTCATTACATTCTGCCCAAGAATTGGGAGGAGCTCCATCCATTAGTTCAGGCTTCAGTCTCTGACGGGGAAATATGAACATTGGCGGCATGAAAACCCCTGTAGCACTCATACATATTTCGACTGTAAACAGTTGCCCACGCTCTGCCGATGACAACGACCCAACTTGTTTCCTACCTTTGGTGGCCACTACTTTTCCAAGGCTTTTTGCTACAGTTGTCATCCCGGTTTCATCAACGTTATAAATTTTATCCGCTGTAATTTTAAACTTATCGACTGTCTCGACTAAAATTTTAAAGAAAGCCTCTACAGCTTGGCGATTGAAGCCCATGGCTCGAGCAGCGGATGTGGCTTCAGGCTTGCGCAGGGACAAAGAAGAATTGCGTTTCAAAAAATTTGCTAACCAATCCTCGCCAGCGGTTTGAGTAGCCGGATCAAAATTATGTGGGATGTTATTTTTTGTTGCCAATTGATAGGCCAGTTGACGAACTTCTTTTGGAGACAAACCAAACAATCTGCCTTCCATGTCTTTAATATATGAAGCTGACTCTTCCTCTTGAGCAGCTGAAAATACCGGTCTAAAACTACCTAGTTGTGTTGGTGATAAGTGTTGTTTTGATTTGTACTCCTCGAGTTTTCGCTGCAAAGTTGATCGTGGCACATTGTACTCAAGAGCGGCCCGTTTACAGCTTAATCTGCCACTAGCCACATCCTTTACGGCTGCTTCCATATCCCCCAAGCTCCATTTGGCACGTTCTGTCTTCCTTTGGTAGTGGCGAACCATAATTGTATCTGCAGAAAAAAGATCAACTTAATAGGATTACCCGAGGCAAAACGGGCACCCTGCCTATTTTGCCCCGCCCAAAATGCCCCCAAGATCAAACAAAACAAATGACATCTAAATCAAACGAATATGTAGTAGTTCGTTCACAATTCTTTCTAGTTATTTAGACACATAATTGAACGTAGCAATTTACTTAATAACTGAGCATTTAACACAAACACGAATTAGCTATAACACAGACTTAAAACCAAAAAATTATATCAAATGCATCAACTTACGTAATTTCGTTCTGTCGACGTAAAACGCGCATCTACACGCACACAACCAATTTTCTCGCTAGCGCGAGGTCGACTGGAACGCGATCCGACTAGTTCCGAGCGTCTCGGTTTATTATCTTGCGGGGAAGAGGGGGTGCCCGTCTTACCCCGAGGGCCCGTAATGCCCCGGCTTCCCCTACATTCGAACAAAAAATATATTTTTTTTTTTTTATTTATATAATAAAAAGTATTAGAGATTTATTTTCAGAAAATCGAACGTATAATTATTTTTTTGCTAACATAGCATTGAAACTCGTAATCCCTATAATCGGATGTTAATTACTTGACAAGAAAGACTAAATAAATTATATTATTTCATTAAAACGAAAATTTCGTTCATTTTATTTTCGGAACAATTTACATTACCATCTATTTTATATTATGTTATGCTGAATAATTAAGTAAACAATTATTATAAATGTGTCAATTTATTTTATTTCACGTTAAATGAAGTTAACTAAAGCCGATTGTCCGTGATATTAAATTTTAATGCAAGTAATGAACTGACACGAGGTATTGGAACGTTAATTTGGTTGTGGAAGCGTCCACATGTTTATGACATCACCCTGCATTAGTGATATGAAAGTACTCACGTCAATAATAGTAGGACAAATGAATGAGCGTTCTAATAGACAAGTATGAAACAATTTATGACAAAAAAAACAATTAGTAGGGTTTGAAGCTGAAATAACGATTACATAATAGCTAGGTATAATGCCACACTCGTCATCCGATCAGCTGACAGGCCACGGAGGAGACGAACGGGAAGTCCTACGCGTTTGCCCTCGGGTGTAGTGAGGGGTGGACATTTTACATCCATCCGTCTGGAAGGAGTCCTTCAAGGACCAAGGCTTGCCAGAGCTGCGTTGGGAATACGCAAGTGATCCCGCGGCTCTGGCTAAGACAATGATGGGATCGGGGTGTTTTTAGTCGGTTAAAGTCCGACATATCCCCATGCCGTGCCCTCAGCATGGGGAAGTCATAAGCTTTTCACCCCGCAAGAAAAAAAAACAAAAAAAGGTATAATGCCACAAACTTATCCAACTCGGTGGCTAAATCTGGAACTAATATTATGTTTTCTAATTTAATTTTGTGTAGTTTATATAATTATAAAATAATCAGAAATGAGATTGTATACTTAAAGGTACTCCGTCCATGAACACTTTGGCGAGGACATTATTTTTACCCTAAAAACCACGCAAATTTTATTGAGTTAAAACACTAAATTCAACAACAGCGAGGCCGTCACCAGGTCAGTGAAATTTGTGGCATTAAAAGTATAAAATGTTGAGCAATTTTGGCGCGAAAAACAAGAAAGATTTATCAAAATTAATAGTAAAATACTATAATTTTAAATGTCTCAAGTCACACTCTGTCTTAAGACCTAATTTCGAGTGTAGAGCCAAATTCTTCAGAATAAATGACGTCACTTTACAACTCTATTCGTAATACAAATAAGTGTCATTATATCTTGCATATGGCTCAACTTGCTAGTTTTGAATGTGACTAAATACCGGGATCTTCGTCGTTTCCTCGACAGTTCTTGAACTTCGCAAGACGATTTACATCCTAACTTATGACATGAGCTCAAACATAAAGTTTCATTCAAGATGCCATAGTAACTGACTGAGATCTGCTCACAGACAGTAATTAAAACTAGATCCTGTGCAACAATTCCAATATAATCGTTTTCGATTCATAAAAGGGACGACTAAGTGTATAGATGTGATAAATATTCATACCTAGCTGTAGGTCTATTTTCGATTCCTATTATTAAAATTGACTTGGCAAAAGGGCAGCTATAAATAGCATTTATAATGAAGATTTTGTTTAATATTTGATGTCCAAATCTGTAACGATTACGTGGGTAGTACTTTCGAAGACATATTGTAGAAAATTCCTGCAAAAATAAATCTACAATTTTGTGCCAAGAGGCAAGTAGAAACCTCGAATAATGATCCTAATCCTAATCTACGGATTAGGATTAGGATCATTATTCGAGGTCGTATATAACGAAACTAGTCAAAGAGAGGTAAGAAAGATGTATGCTTTAGGTTAGTTTAGTTCTTCTTAAATCTACTATCATAGAGTCTAGATAACTGACAGTCTCATTAGATGCCAAGCTTACAACGATCCTCCTTCGTCGAAACCTTAAACAAAAATACTTACATTCTTCTTAAACAGTTTCATTGTAGACGAGAAAGTTTTTGTTAAACTTTGAAAGGTGCTTCGATAAGAAACTTCGAAGAAAAATAAACTAAACCAATTGAAAACAATTGATCCCATCGCTATTGGAAACAATGTTTGTTAAGGTGAGTTCTCATTTTCTTTTTTGTGAATACTGAGTACATGTTCTATTCCTTTTAAGAATATTGTTTTAAGCAAAATGTTTAAAATAATTTTACGTAAGTCTCTTAAAACATTGTTGTTGTTTTTTTTTCACATTGACAAATAACAATATTTTATTCTTTTGACATATTATTATGAAGCTGACGTGTTGGCAAAAGCGTGAAAATCGAATCAAATATGTTAAATAAATAATCCGTATCTTTACACAGTGAAAATTAGGCAGGTCCCATTGTAATTTATTATATCAATGTTCCATTACAAATGTAATTGTAGTTACTAATCACCAAACTGTCATGTAATTTCTTGTCATCTCTCATTTACTTGTTATTTGATACAGTAACTGAGACGTATCAAATAGCCTCTAAGTTCGTAAACTTTGAGTAAATAGAGAACTAAAAGTAATTAAGTAATTTTATCTTGGTAATATATACCTTAAAATAAACGTTAAATGGCAATTTGTAATTCCGAAGCATTTTCGTTTATAATTAACCTTGCTAAATTGGTCTCTTGTATCAATGCCCCTCAATTAATATCCTGTTTAATAAACGTTTTGATACCGATCAACTTGATAAGATTACGGATAAATACTTTAGTATTAAATTATCATAAAACAAGATCAGATAGAGGAGCTTTGTATTTAAATATATTTTTGCAACCCAGCTAAGTAGATACTCAAGTAGTTTATAGGTTTTTTTATCAAGTGACCTGTCTCACTTTGTTTCAGAATATGAAAGAGGAATTGTATATTTTCTTAATTTGCAAAGAAACTATGAGCTTGCATATTTATAAGTTCTTAGATTTTTGCGGTTTGTATACATGATACAAATTAAAGGCAACGGTATGAATACGTAATAATTATAAGGTGTAAATACCTAATTTTCCTGACGTTTCGACCAACTTGCAAAGGCCGTGGTCACGGGTAGACTCTTCCTCTTAACGCACAGTTGTACTCAAACTATCAAAGACTTTGACATTTTGACTTGCAAACGTTGGCACATCCTTATTCCATTAATCTACTAATATAATCAAGTACCTACTACAGCGTGTAACAAAAACAATAACACATATACGTAACAATTAAATGGATTGGAGATTATAATTTCTCCCCAGTCAAAATAATTAAATACAAATAAAAACTGATCCAAGGCAACAGCTGAACAACTGACCGCTCCTCAAAGTTCACGTACTTAATACCTACAGTTTTGTGTCAAAGGAGCCGCCTATGCGAGACGGTTCATGAACTACCACGTATAGGAGTTTATTGGATCTGACAGGGGTTTTGTTACATCTTGTATATAGCGGAAATATACAGAACTCCTAATTCAGAAACATAATCTTATTATAAGAGACACACAAATAATTAACTAGAGATATTTATAAGTTTATTATGTGACGTGATACTTAAGCAAGTGCCAACCGTACAGTGTTACAATACATAAATTCAGATTAAATATCATACGCACGTCCGTTTTTACTGGTTACGTACTGTATCTAATATCAATGCTGCAAATGTTGTTGTAAAGCTTAATTTCAATTCTAATTTAGAGAGTTTTGGTATAATTTTGTCAACATTATAAACATCGGTTTTATGATTAACTTGTATATAATTTAACTTGTATATAATTTAACTTGTATATAATTTAACTTGTATATAATTTAACTTGTATATTGCTTATGTGATCCATTAATACATAGAATGCGGAAATCAGTGATGTATAAAATAAATTTCGAAATTTGACCATGAAAATAATAAGTATTATTTTCATGGTTTTCCCTCATAGTCGAAATTATATTCTAGCAATTTTAAACAAAAATATACTAGATATTTACTAGAGATGAAACGGATAGTAGTTTGGCCGGATACCGGATACCGGATATTCGGCAAGCTACTAGGCCGGAGCGCCGGATATTCGGCTGCCGGATATTCGGCCCTTTATTGCGTAGACGCGATCAGTCTTCAACACCTGCTAAACGAATGAAAGAAGATGAAAGTGGATCCAAGTTCACACGTGAAGCTCATGACACTTTTTGGAACTGTTTCAATGAAGTGGCAAAGGATAATAGTAGTGACTGTCGCGATCAAGAAAAACAAAATCCAATTGCTAACGAGATTGACTTTTTTTTAAAGACATCTCGAATCGATCGCAATCACGACCCATACATTTGGTGGTCAGTTAATCTAAATCAGTACCCGCAGTTGTCAAGGTTTGCTAGAATTTATCTTTCAGCACCTGGCAGTAGCGTTTACAGCGAAAGGCTATTTTCAAGCTGGTCTGGTATACGAAGCCAAGCGAAGTCGCCTCTTACCAACAAACGCGGGAAATTTGGTATTTATTCATCACAATTTGCCACTTGTTAATTTTGAGTATTAAACTAATAATTAATAAAACAAACATTTTGATGTGCGATTATAAAAATAAACAGTGTTCATAACCTATTGGAGTATGATTTGCCTTGTGTAAAATAATGAGATTTTTTAAAATTTTACTATCCGGTATCCGGCCGGATACTGTATTACTATCCGGTATCCGGCCGGATAGTTAAAACAAGGCCGGATACCGGATAGTTACCGGATATCCGTTTCATCTCTAATATTTACTATTCCAGCAGTCACATTATGATTGCCAGAGTTAAAACCAGAGCTAATCTAAAATTAGTGTGACCAGTTTCTAAACTATAGGTTGTACAATGACAACACAAACTACGGCTTGACCCGAACAAATAGGTGCTAACTTGCGTTAAATATTTGTTCGCAAACAATTCTGAATTACCTGTGGAATTCATTAAATTGTGAACAAGTGGATATACCGTTTCATTCAATGGTATTAAATGGAAAATATTTGAAATTAGTTTTGTTTAAATATACTTAAAATGAAAAGTCAAGAAAGTGATTTTGTTTCTTTGAGAGTCGAGCGTTGATTTGCAATGATGTAATGACGTCCTTTCGTAAGTCTCTTAAAAGAGTACTTTTCTTTCAATGTAATGAGTATAATTAATTCTGGAGAGCATAACATAGTTTTTTTATCATAAAAAATATTCATGAATAAGTAAAAAGGCACAAAATAATTATAGAAATATTCAAGCGTAAGATTTTTATGAACCTACGATTTTCATGACCTCAACGTTAGACGAATATTTTTAAACGAGATGTCTTTTATTAAGAAAAACCTAATTACTTAACGATTCTCAAATAAAACTATTAAAGTAAAATAAACATAATTATTTAATTTCTATTTCTACTGTTTAAACAAGACTATAAAGAAACTAGACAACCCATTATGGGTACTCTCTCCAGCAACATCAGTAGGCGTTACATAAAATTTATTTATGGTTATATATTCAAAAAATATGATAATTTTATGAGATGAACATGTCTTTTGATGTGTAATATATCCTCGTAAATCGACGATACACCTGGTTGTTCGGAATAATATATAAAGACTTCACACCCTGACACAGATGTAAAACTGAAGATATACAATGGGTGCTTCGTACTTACTTTTAGAGTAACACATCTATGGTAACGCACCCAGATAAAAGGTTAAGATGAAAAGTGTTTTTAATTCAAAGAAGTAAAGTTTAATTTCAAATTTCGTTGCTACAGCTAGTGTGTGGTAGTCAGTTTTTTACCGTGGGTACCATTGGTTTCAGACAGTAAGAAATGAGGTTTTATTATTCTAGCTTCTGCAGGAGTAGAAGTTTCGTCTTTTGAAAAACCACAATGTTTTACGTCAGATTTACAATAAAATGAAATCCATAAAACGACATTATGTATTACAAATGTATCAATATTTTATGTTATGGATAAACTACATTTCCTTCATAGAACAACGTGTAAGTAAATTACATCGTCATGTCTAATACATTGACCTATAATATTTCGTGTGAAAATATTTTCGGCCTTAAATGGATAACCCTGATGTTCACAGTGGGAACAAGGGGGATCTACCCATAAAAAAGTAAGTGCTTCTTAACGTACAACGCTTCCGGTACTTATGTGAAAAACATGATTAACGTTCCCTCCACGGTTTATACTTAAATGGCATAAATATGGTAAACGTAAAAATAAATATACTCGCGAAAAAATAGATCACAAAACTGAATTCAAATTTCATCTGAGCTTAATGGTTTTTTTATAGTTATTTTTTTAATATGAGGACAAGTAATTACCTAATTATAATTGTATAACAAATTAAAATAAAAAAAATATTTGAACCTTGTTTGAGTTATCCTTCAGTGTGTTGATTTAATTACTAGGTATCAGCAATTTGATTCAAAGCTCGCTAAAATTACTTCTGAACAGTTACAATCGGTTCAAAACTCATATTCATTATATTCAAAGTTCGAGACCTATCAAACGGATAGGTACTATTAAATAATCATATTTAAAAATCAAATCAAAATAAATTTCTTCAAAATATTATTAAAAATTATTAATAAAAAATCAGCTGCTTTTTATTTGACACATTCCTAGCATTAAAAATTTTACATCGGATATTAATTGCAGAAAATCTGTATGTCAAACCGATATTTCAACACATTTTACTCTTGAATAAACGTGTTTGCGAAATAACGCTTCACTGACTTGTGTAGATTTCACAAAATCGATTATATTCTACTTTACTTGTATCTTTAGCTTAGGAATAGGTATTAAACATTGATTCTGCAAATCATTTAGAAGAAAATGAACAGAAAAGTAATTCTTAGCAAATAGATTTTCTTTTTGCTAAAATCCCCAGCGTCCTATTTCTGTTAATTTGCTAACAGTGATTTAGCAGCACAAACTTTGATTAAGCTAGTAGTAGTAGGCGATTCATTTGCTGAAATATTTTTTTTCTGTTCTTTGATAGAGATATTACTCAAGTTACATATTAAACGACTTGGATGGTATTTTTGTGCGTTGTTCATTATCATCTACCCACATAGCGTATTTCCCAAGAATGTTAGGGTCGGCTTCCTGTCTTACCGGATTCAGTTGAATTTTGTATTTTACATGGAGCCTCAACTCGTTTTACTTGATACTACAGTATCCTATAGTAAGACAGGTTGTCAGAATACTTTACCGACTTTGATTGTATTTTTTGTGCGGTGTTAGTGAAATTCGGCCCGACCACGGTGTGGTCGTCAAATAAAGTATTGACTTTGATCACCTGTTTCGTTTCTTTTTAGTATAATATATACTAAACATAATTGTCTAAACCCATTTTAATGGCCGATATTGGACTGCAAGACCCCGGGGTAATAATTCCAACTCTATTTTATGTAAGTATGCCTATGTAGTTACTATAAACATTTAAAATAAGTCATTTTTTTAAACAATGTGAAATTTTTTTTGGTGAAATAAAGTAACGATCAAAAAGTAAATTTCTTTAAAGTTCAACACAAAAAAGGTAAAATCACATTATCGTACCAATTATTTTTTTAAATGCATTGTTAGATTAAATGGTTGAAAGCAATGTTACATCAGAGTATCAGAATGAAGAATCAGACCAACCCAGTGCAAAGCTTGTGTGTAAGATAACAAACCCAATAGACACTCTATCTAGACTAACGAAGCCCGTTCGAAGTGGTGTCGATATACGCTGCAGAACACTTTAAACACAATCAGCTCATTATTTTCAACCCTAACTAAGCCATTCACCTTTCAAAGGAATATATTTTTATTAGCTACATAATTTCATTTGACGAATGATTAGCTATTCGCACATTTTGTATTAGATAAGAATAATATTTTAAAGAACTGTGACTCAATTGGTTTGGTTCAGAATTTTGATTAAGCTATAAAAAATATTTATTAATAATTAATATTATTTATATAATCATAAATAATATATTCTTAAATGTTTTTGACTTAAGTAAGCTTAAAGTTTTAGTAAGCGTCAAACGTAAAATATAATAAAAAAATGAGCAAATTTTATATATATTTTTGTATTTTAAATTTACAATAGTCTTAGGGACCCTTGAAGCGACATAATGACCTCATCTTCTATTATAACTCAGGAATTAGCAATAACTGAGCTATTAACCCACTTTTAAGGCTTAACATTTACTTAATTTATTATAAGTAATATTAATATAAGTACCTAATCGTGCTTTTTAAATAAATATTTATAAATTTTCATCAAGTGTTTATAAAGATAATGTATGACACCATTTCTACTATAATATTTTAATATAGGTTTTATTACTATTGGTCAGAATGTCAAACCGATTACACAATATCAAACCGATTTTTAATTATTCTTGGTACAATTTAAAATTATGTTGTAACCAGTGACAATAATTAAAAACTTAACAACACCTTTTTCATTTTCACCGGAACTAATCACTCAAATCTTCATTAATTAGGAACACATTACTACAGCTTTTCAAATTGGTCAGTATAAATTTCGAACGGTATTATTGCCCTGTCAACTAAACAAATGAAGTACAGTAAATAGGATAACACTGACAATGATAATGCTACTGGTTATGTGGCTCGCATTTAATAAGGGAAAATAATGTTTTCATCAAACCGCAGGTGACCTTTCGATGTAATAATGTTGGGGTAGTTAAGTAGACGAACGGCTGTAATAAACAGGATGTTCACTGCACCACACTGAACACTAATTATGTAGGTACTAATGGTATTTGCTAGTTAGTCATGTATATTCTATACTGGCATTTTGTCTGTGTTTACGCTTTTGTTGATGCAATTAAAATTTCGTTTGGTTTTTAAATAGATTCAAAACCAATATTGAATTTGCTTAGGTAATATAAGTGTAATAAAAATTATCACATGCCTCGAAATCGCAGTTTGCAAAAATCGTTTTCACTATCAATGTCTGTTTATATTTTTGAAGTGAAACTTCTTTTGGCGCATGAGGGTAAAATTTTTACAGATGAAACGTCACGCCGGTATGCAACGGAAGTAGTAGAATACATTACAATGTCTTTGAACGGAAGTGTCAGAAAAGAGAGAGAGAGTGATCGAGACCATGAAGGTATGTTAGTTTAGTTCTATTAGTTTTAATAAATATAATAATTTTATTAAAATGGGTGCCAAGAAACCAAGATGGCGTCGACGACAATTTGCAAATTTTTCGTCATGGGTGTCATTTTCATGATTCCCGAGGTCGCTTAAACGATTATGGGGTCGAAATTAAAACCCAAGATGGCGCCGAGGAAATTTTGCAAATTTTTCGTCATCGGTGTCATTTTCATGGTTCCCAAGGTCGCTTAAAACGATTATGGGTTCGAAATTAAAACCCAAGATGGCGCCGACGACAATTTGTAAATTTTTCATCATGTGTGTCATTTTCATGGTACCCGAAGTCGCTAAAAACGATTATGGGGTCGAAATTAGAATCCAAGATGGCGCCGAGAAAAATATGCATTTTTTTCATCATGGGTGTCATTTTCATGGTACCCGAGGTCGCTAAAAACGATTATGGGGTCGAAATTAGAATCCAAGATGGCGCCGAGAAAAATATGCATTTTTTTCATCATGGGTGTCATTTTCATGGTACCCGAGGTCGCTAAAAACGATTATGGGGTCGAAATTAGAATCCAAGATGGCGCCGAGAAAAATATGCATTTTTTTCATCATGGGTGTCATTTTCATGGTACCCGAGGTCTCTAAAAACGATTATGGGGTCGAAATTAGAATCCAAGGTGGCGCCGAGAAAAATATGCATTTTTTTCATCATGGGTGTCATTTTCATGGTACCCGAGGTCGCTAAAAACGATTATGGGGTCGAAATTAGAATCCAAGATGGCGCCGAGAAAAATATGCATTTTTTTCATCATGGGTGTCATTTTCATGGTACCCGAGGTCGCTAAAAACGATTATGGGGTCGAAATTAGAATCCAAGATGGCACCGAGAAAAATATGCATTTTTTTGTGATAAGTCATTTTTAAGATTTGCGAGGTCACTAAAAATAAAAATGAGGTCAAGCTTTCGCGGAAATGTCTATCGCGCAAAAGTTCCTGATCCAAGATGGAGGACATTTCTCTATATGAAATTACATGTATTCGTCTCAATCTCAATCTAGAATTTTTGCATGTGAGACCATAGACGAAGCGCATTTGCATAATAGTTACTGTTTTACAAATTGTGTATCTCGCTATTGTTAATTATTGTAACAATACTTATTTTTATTTATTTTAGATAAACGTTATGTCAAACAATGTAAATATTGAAGAAATAAATTGAAAAAATTAAATTTATAATTTACATTAATTTTCAAACCTTTTTTTATTTTAATGACAATTAAATTCCTAACCTATCTTCCTTTTCCCTTCCTCTTAATCTTGGAAATTTAAAGTTTTAGATTTGTATAAATATAAACAAGATTTATAAATTAGTTCGCCAAAGAAGTTTCACTTCTGACATGTGTACTTTGTACGCACGCATGTTTTTTTTGGTAGAACTTTTTTATACTTACTCAACAGGAAAGTTATGCAAAAAATGATAATGGAAATGTTTTTCTTTTTGTATGAAAACTTGGATGGGAAAGATTCACTTTGACTTAATTAAAATAAGAGAAAGATGTACTTAGTGTTCAATTATAATTATTGCCCAACCTCATCGTACCAGGGTGTCCAAGCATTGTGGACTGAACTCAAAACTGGCCGTTTTTTTATATTTCTTTTCATATTCGAACGCCGTCGTTTTAATAATTTCTGAACAAACCATTAGAAAGTAAAAAAAAATTGTAATAACCTGCCAGTAGCAAATATGTGAAAAGAGTTTACTTATCGAAGTTAAAACCTTTTTGGCGTATCTGTCACAAGTAATACGAGTTAAAAAAAGGTCTGAATAAATCAAACATTCTTATAGTGTCAGTCAGTATTAATGTAAGCACGAAATAAAATAAATCTATTTATAGCTCTTCATTTACCTAATAATGTTGATTTAATATTCAAACTCTCGCCGGTAAAGGTTTTATAAAATGGTCCAGAGGCCTGACGGAATCATAATGAGATGATTTCATAAATAAACGTGAATATTTTGAAGTAAGCATTTTATAAGTCTATTCATTTTTCTTTGGAAATAGGTACCGTAATATTTTTAACCGACTCCAAAAAGGGAGGAGATATCAATTTGACTGGATTTTGTTGTATGTTTCTTAAACGATTCCTCTGTACATTTTTAAGCCGATCTTCAAAATCAATGTTTTTAATCGAAAGGGTTTTTTTCCCGAATTGAAATGGGCCGCCCATTTAAATTTCATGAAATTCGATTCAGTAGTTTGGTTTTGAATTCAAAATAATTGGAAAATTTTACCACGAATGTTTAATTGCGTAGATTCAATTTATGCAATTGAAATAGTTTTTTTTATTTATGTGTACCTAATCAAATATTTAAATATCCTTAAGAGTTGTTCATAGAAAGAAGTGTTCGATTTTTGGTTGTAAGCCACCGTAGAATGATATTACTAATTATATTCTAGGTAGGTTGAGCTTTTGAGCAGTTCTTTTAAAGCTATTGGACCGATTTTGATGTGGTACGTTACGAAAGTTAAACCTATTATTTTATAATATACCTCGGTGGCCTAGCGGTTCAAAGACCGGATTCGTATGCACATGGTTGCAGGTTCAAACCCAGGCAAGTACCAATGTGGCTTTTTCAAAGTTATATGTACTTTGGTGAAGGGAAACATCGTGAGGAAACCTGGATTCCGAAAATTGGAATCTGAGATCGCCAACCCGCAATGAGCTAGCGTGGTGGTCAATGCTCATTCCTTCTCTATATGGGTAGAGGCCTGTGCCCAGCAGTGGGACGTTTATAGGCCGGTATTATTATTTATATACCTCACAAATATTGAAAACGATTTGTGATATGTCTTAGCTTAATAAGCCGTTTATTTTATCAAAGCAAGCAGAATTTACCTTATCGAAAATAATGTAAAAATTTGAATAAATTTTTACTATTAAAAAGTTTAGAGAAGCCTGTTTTCTGCACTTGTTGAAGTATTCAATTTAATTTAGTACCTAATAAAGTATAAATCTATAGTAAAGCAGTAAAGACAAGTAAATTTATTAAAATAGCAATTACAGTATGGCTTATAAGTAAATATTAAGACAATAGTTGCTATTCAGCCAGACAAAAATCTTTGATACAAATAATTAGGTTTTATTTTTTAGGAAACTGATCATGACTTTAAATATACTAGAATAAATTCTAACTTTATTTAAAATGTTAATACCACTTTAAATAAGTTCATAAATGCAATAATATATTCCAATTTGTTATTTTAAATGCAAAAGTTGTTCTTAAAATAATGAATTACTTTACATTAAAAGGAGTTTTCTTTAATATAAAAATGGAAATTACTTACCGGTAAAAACAGAGAATTGACGCAGTCGCCAGCGAAAACTACAGCAAGGATATATAAAAACGCTTTCATCGTGGAGTCACAAATTATCACTTCACGAAATAATAATTTCGGTAACGCAACTGAAAGTTGGGACCGGCTTTACTCCCAACTTTGCTGTGACGTGGTCGTCGAGTAACTTGTGAATGGGACGCGTACTCCCTTCCCTTTATAAAGCTGGCCTGTGTTACTGCGCACCCCGTACTGCGCTCACTACTTTAACACGCGTGTCACTTCCGGATTTTATTATTTATTCAACCCCTCAAATAAAACAGAATTATTATGGATATTTTCAATATTATTATTATCAAGTCTAAATTATTTAGACAAAATATTTCTATACATATTTTTCCAAAACGAAACTGTTGGTAAAATATTTTTGGTCAATAATTGAATGAACATTTTAATTGTAATAGTAAACGAGTTGTCGGTATAAATTCTAACGTAAAGTGTTATCTGTTTGCAGCACGCGTAGATTTATCACTATCTACTATTTGTTTTTCGTTGACAAATATTGTGAACGTTCTCGTTTTACTTATTTATAGAGCAACAGTGTGTATGAATTGAAAAAGGTCCACGCTTGTGCGTTATGATTTCAATTGTTTAAATCTGTGATCGGTTTCATGGTTTTCAGCAATTTTTCAGTAGTTTTTTATTTCTATTACGTGCTAGCATTAAAAACGTCGTTTGTTACGAGTACTACGGTACCATCGAGTGAATTTATCTCGATCATAAAATGTGACATCTATACCTTTTTGCTTAGAACTTTACGTCATTAAACTACGTCACATTCCACTCGTTAATACCACATAAACGTGTGTTTGATTTGTATTTATCTTAGTTTGGCAAATAGGATAAAAATAATCTATTTTCTTGGCTATTCATTTTAACTAACCACTACGAATTCTAATTCGCCAAATTACCATGCCATCATGTTATTCAAGCTTTGGCAACATGCATGCATTCACGTATTACTTAATCTACTTTTCATGTGAAAACAAGCACAAGCTGGAACAGAAAAAGTTAGACTACAATTTGTATGCAAAAGCATTTTAAATTGAAACATGAACAAATATTACATCGAGTTAATTCTAATAAGTTCACATACTAATTTGATAAATCGTAGAGCAAAACATGACAATAATTTCAAAAGCACGATTTTTTATAGAAAACAATTACCTAATGTAAAAAAGAAATGCTTTTGATTTGTCCTGGTTTATCCTCGTCTTTATAACTTGACCCGTTTTCCATGGAACTCTATCCTACTACGGCAAAATGGTACCATATTACGCCGTCGTCGTACCCTTTGCCTACGCATTTCCTGAACAAAAGTTGTGAGTAGTTTACTTCTAAAAGGTTAACGCTAATTAAATGGATGACCTCACTATCAATGACGAAAAGGCAGTTTGTAAGGAAAAACTTTTGTAATGGTTGTTCATATTGAAACGTCACTGCAGTGAGTTTTTCTCGAAAATCGTATGAGTAAGTATGCGTACTTGCGTGGGCAGCTACCATACATTTTTGTTAGGCATTATACACTAACCCGCATATTTGCTATGTTTATTATGTTTATGTGTGCATATTTGGATATATAGAATTGGTAAAGGTAAATAGATTACACTCTTTAAAATTCAAAACAAAGTTTTAAAGTGACAGCAACGTGTCTATTATTTTTTTATGAAATTATTGCCTTATTGTCTTCACCTAATTTTAAATCAATGGTGGGAAGATATACTCTTTTTTTAAAAAAAAGCTATATGATACGTTTGTTAAATACATAGCATTTGTAAAAATTGAAAATAATAAAGACTTTCGTAAACAGTAGAAATCGTTACAACGCAGAATAAGTATTTTTTTATTTAACCTATTAATACTAGCACACTTCTGTCCTAAGATAATCACAAATTAAAACAAAATATTTATTTGGACAAAACTTGTGTTCCAATGGTGTTTGATTTTTGTAGTTTGTTGTTGTACGAACAAAGTTTTTGTCATATTAAATATTTGCCTTGGTTTCGTTATTGATTTTTTTCTGTACAATAAAATAAATATCAAATTTCAATGTAAATACAATAGTTTTAAATGACTTCCCTTAATTTATTTAAACGTATTTTCTAAACATTATAGTACCTACGTATATAATAATTATAAAATACATTATTATTTTTTTATTTAGCGCCTGACCGCTTTTTCATGGCAGTTTCATTTCATAGTATAACAAGTTGATAGAAATAACTTGTTAAGGAAGGCAATTTATAATATAATTTTCACGTATTATAAGTACGACTTCTAATATTGACTGGCCTGAGTGGTCAGTGACCCTGACTGCTAAGCCGGAGGTCGTGGGTTCAGTTCCCAACAGACAAATCTTTGTGTTTTGAGCACGATCATTTGTTCTGTGTCTGGGTGTTATTTATCTATAATATGTATATATTCGAAATATATAAGTATGTTTATCAGTTGTCTGGTTGCCATAGCACAGGCTCTGCCTAGTTTGGGATCAGAAGGCCGTGTGTGAGCTATCCCAAGATATTATTATTATTATTAAAATCCAATGGTCTCAAAATAAGCCTATTTTTTAAACACAAAGCTACGGTACATTATATAAACAAAATACCGTTTCATTAAGCAGGAGAAAGAAAAAGTAGGTAACTCGTACAAGAGTTGTGAGTATTGCAAACTTTCCAGAAAAAAACTACAGTAAACATTTTTAATTAAGAGAAATAAAGTGCACGGCAACTTAATTAAATAACATTTTAATTTAGAAATGAAACGCAAAATTGTTTGTCGATGTTCTAAAGCAAATAGAATAGTAGGTACTTTTTGTATTTTATCAGAATACCTGATTACAGTATGTGTGTATATAAGAAAGTATGTTGTAATTATAATGTTTGCATGGCAAATAAAGAGACATGTACTGTATCTAAACGTTTTATCTGTATTTGTACTTATAGAATTGTAGCGTCTATCTGTCTGTTCGAGTTGACTTGGTTCGAATGGGTTGTCAGCGCGTTTTGCTTGGGTTGCCACTAGGTATTTTATATTTGCTAGGTATATTTTCATTATTATTGCTGGAAAAAGTGATACTGTCATTGTCTTAAGTTAATTCGTTCAGTCGTCTTTCCACGACTTAATCAAATATTTTCTTTTAGTATACCAACATTTTACTTAACTATCTTTAATTAAAGCGTATTTACTAAAGATTTGTACAATAATGATATAACTTAGGCCCGTTATTAACACCTGTATTTTTTTTGGAATTATTTTCATGAATATTTTTTTACCTGTAAGTTCAGAAAACCTTTCATCACTATACGATGGATACTATCAAACTAAACGAAACAAATTCAATGCCGAACTTTTACATACAATAAAAGCGATTATAAATACGATATAAACAATATGACGCATTAATGAATTATGACTCTTTAGAAAACAAAGTTAGGTTTCTAACTTCCAGATCTCTGTTCTTGTCATTTCAAAGGCAAAGTGAACTTTAACATATTAAAGCTGTCACCAACCATGTTATTAATGAAGGCAATTCGAGTAAACACGATATACTTGTAATGCCTACATGGTTTGAGGACGAAATTTTCTTCAAAAGAGTCTGAGCTCCTAAAGTAATCGCTTTAATTAGGATCATTCTCACCCACACAAGAAGCAATCATTTCGGATTAGGTGGTGACAATAATGCAGTATATGTGACATACCCGAGCTTGCCGCCTACTCGTGCCAAGTTGTTAACCCCTGAACAGATTGCGTAATTTTTCGACCCCTGCTTAAAAGACCTATTGTGGTGTGGGAGTTGTATGGGCAGTTATCGGATTAGGAGATAGTGAAGCTGTGTTAAAACCACATACCATTTTTTTTGTTTATTATTCGGAGGAAAATACTTATTTACACAAACAATTTGAGTAGGAGTCTGGAAATTTGTTTTTGTGTCTTTTATTTTGTTTGTAAGTCTGTTTTATTTTTGTTTGTTGTGTTCCCAAAGGTCATAAATGTAGATTTATAGACGAACTCGTCCCTGGGTTTTAAATATGCAGAGACTATAATTATTTCTTCGCACTTACTTAAAATTGTAATTTAAAACTCTAAAAGCATATACAATTTTACAAAAAATAATAATTTTAATTTTAATGATTATGATTAGATTACTTTTCAATATTTAAATATTTTTTGATAGCCACCGTAGTCATGATCAAGTATTTAATTTTACCCAAAAGTTCTTATTTAAACACGTCATTATTATAAATATTTCCAACTTAACTATTATACTCACCTAATACTAAACTATAGATATTAATTAAGCAAAACTAAACTAAACTGTTAAAATGATATTATTAAATAGGTACTTTACGTTAGTATATTAGCAAAGAACATTTAAACACTACAAACTTATATTCCTCAACATTTGACGGTAAAAACGGCAAAGCAACAAGATTGATTTAAAATAAAGTTGGCAACTTGAAGAAACTCTTCGTATATTTACGGTACATCTCCATTTCGTTTATGAACTTCTAAGATAAGTTTGTTATTCCAGTATATTTCATTTCATTATCTTAACTGGCTGTATTGAATAGTCTTTGAATATGTCAATGCTAATTAGGTTAACCAAGCTTCTCCTTGCATTTGTATTTTCAAAAGTAATATTAAATTAAGAACATTTTTTTTTAAATTGTCTGTGTAACACGATATTTAAATATATTTTTTCTTCTTACGGTTATATGGTATTCGAACGAAGAAGACTCTAAATATTCTGATGGTTCATATAAAAGATGAATCCAGAACTTAGAACTACTGTACGATCGAGCAAGACCAAATGAATGAAGACGATGAATAGACAAAATCAGTACATGGATTGGTCAAGAGTTTCTTGCCGATTTTTCTCCATAGAAATGACATTTTGGAACCGTGCAACTATAGACATTTTACGTTTCGAAACTGTCTGGAGAGGCCTAGGTACTTACTTGAAATTAAAATATTTTGATATGATTTTGTTTTAAAAACAACAACAAATAAAAAAGGATAATGAATGAAGCAACTTGCTGAAAATACCCACTCTCTGTAAGATAATAAAATATTTATTAAGTTAAACTGTGAAAAACTTACGTAATAAAAAAAAAACTAATGATATGTTTGTTATTAATGGACGTAAATGGAAGGAACAATGTTAATAGATAACAGGATTGAGGAAACTGACAACCCGTCAACGCTAAGTGCACTATTGCAATCTTTAAAAGCCATTCTCTGCAGACGAGGTGATGCAAACTCTTCTTGCATTTATTATACATCTTGCTACCATAGTAGAGCTTGGCATGCATAATGTATTCAGAGTTCGTTTTTTAAACCAAAATAGGCTTTATATAGCTAGTAATAAAATCGTTAGTGCATTGGATTTTAGATACCAATTTCTTGATTAGGTATTTCTCAGTATCTATGTATATTTTTACCTCACATTGATGATGATATAAATTCGATTATACACACCACTAAGTAAGTCGAATTCCTCATTAAATAAAATACATATTTAAATAAATAACCAAATCTGCAACGACTACACTTTCAGTTGTTTTTTCGGTTGTTCTTATTTAACCGTAAAATGCACAAGAAAAAGATGTCTATAATATTCCAGAGTCACTAAAGAGAATTTCGGAAGGAAATTCGCATTGAGAGCATATTGTAAGTCCGATGCATAGATAAGCATAGAAATGTACGCAGCACCTCGTAAAATATGCTTAAAATAGTTAAAAGTTTTTAATTACACCATTTAAAAAATAGAGCAAATCAGCATAACTGTTATCCCGACTTTTCGCCGCGGGCATAGTTGTTGAAACACATTTATTCTGCTCATTCGCCCTTCGGGTAACATGCCTCGTTAATATTATGTTAATATAATTACACTTTTACGTAACCCTAAAACAAGTTCAATAGCTTAATCCAAAATATAAAGCTGTTTCAGGGTTAATGGTTAAACTTTGGACTCTTTCACCTTATCATATATTAGATGTAGAGGATCGTCAAAGTATCAGAGGTCGAGTGTGAAGCGATAAGCACGCCCGGGTATTAAGCCCACATGTATCCTTTACAACCACTGAACTATCCGTGAATAGAAATAGACGGAGCTGCCTAATCTTTTTGATGACGTCAAAATTTGCATATTTCGCCATCGCAGTTCTTTTCTTTTGAGCAGCGATGACAATTTCGTTGAACTATTTACCCTATTATAGTCCAATCTAGAGATATGCAAAGCCTTATAATTTTATAGCAAACACTGCTAGTTAAGAAGGTCAGTGAACAAATAACTAGCCTAGCTGACATTGTTTATGCTGACGATCACACGAACAAAGAATACTTATAACTTTTAAATCTTTTAAATTTATAAGCAGGGAATAGAAAAAAACACGGCTACGTTTTAGAGACCTTTTTATTTTTATACATTAACTCTTTCTTTTTATTTGAATTTAGAAACAGGACAGACGATTCTATTTATAGCCTTTCACAGGTCCTTATTCTAGACGAAGATGAACTTCGCATAATGAGTGTTTCTTGGAACTCGTAACAAGACGATCTCCTTTCAAAGTGTTCTCTTTTCAATGTAACAGTTCTGCAACGCAGGTTATTTACAAAACATTGATATAAATGTATTAAAATCCTTTCATTAAATGTACATAAATATAAATATAGTGAAAACAAAGAAAAACAAAGTATTATTTTTATTGTTACTATCCAGATATTTTGTAGTTGTTAAAAACTCTGAAACAGCTCTACTGACTAGAGGACGTTTGTCTTATCCCCAAATACTGAAAGGCAAATCAACTTTAACAGGTTCTTAATTTATTTGTGCATCTGTCACTACTACTCGAATGTGACAGCATGATACATTACGTTGATTTTGATCTGATTGATGTTTCAGTATTCAGCTCGAAAGCTAGTAATTAGTTATAATGATTAATAAATGAGGGGCTCGTGGCCAAGTGTAAGCCGTACGGTTTGACCGATAATAAAGGTTAAGCCGCGCTCGCCGCGGTTGATCCGTGGATGGGTGACCATTTGTAAACATATCGAGACCCCAGCTCCGTGCCTCGGAAAGCACGTTAAGCCGTCGGTCCCGACTGTCATTCAGTGATCTTTGATAGTCGTTAAGTCATTACAATTCTGACAACCAGTCTTACTATGGAATGCTGTATTACCTAGCAATAGGTTGTGGAGGTCCGATAGGCAATCGCTCCATGTAAAATACGGTATTCAGCTAAATCCGGTAAGACTGGAAGCCGACCCCAACATAGCTTGGGAAAAGGCTAGGCAGAAGAAGGCAGAAGAAGGCAGAAGAAGATTAATCTATATAAATAAAAAGAGAAGGCCTGACTGACTGACTGACTCATCAACGCCTAGCCCAAACCCTTGGACCTAGAAAGCTGAAATTTTGCACAGAGGTTTCCTTTATAATGTAGGCAAGGAATAAGGAAGGATTTTTCGAAATTCCACCCCTAAAGGTGTTAAATAGGGGATGGAAGTTTGTATGGAAAAACGTTATTTTTGTAGTTTAAACCATAAAAATTCGTGGTTACCATTCTGGTAAAAAATTAAAAACCACGTGTTTCAGTATTTTTCGAAATTCAACCCCTAAGGGAGTTAAATAGGGGGTGAAAGTTTGTAGGGGAAGTTCAGTATTTTTAAAGATAGACACATGAAATTTCGTATACGGGTTTCTCGATAGAAATAAATAAAGACGTATTTCAGCGATTTTGAAAATCTACCCCTTAAGAGGGTAAAATAGGGGATGGAAGTTTGTAGGTATATGAATTGTGTAGTTTTCATAGATAGGCACATTAAATTTCATAGGATTATGAGTTAGAAATAATTAAGACGTACCTATTTCCGAGATTTTAGAAATCTACCCTCTAGGGGGGTGCAATAGTGGTTGGAAGCTTTTTTAGGAAGTTCGTCATTTTCAAAGAGAGAGATGAGATTTGGTTTCATGAGATTTGATATAAGGGTTTTTGGTTAGAAATAAATGAAAACATATTTTAGCGATTTTAGAAATCTACGCCTTAAGATGGTTAAATAGGGGTTGCAAGGTATTATATTGTGGACTTTATTTTTAAAGATAAGGACATGCCTTTCATATACGGGTTTCTGGTTCGATACAAATAAATGACCATCTAAAACATATCTTTACGATGACATCCGTGTTCGAGTGGCGTTCACAACGGTTTTCAAGGTGTCGCCAGCTCTGAGGTCCCGGGTTCGATCCCCGGACGGGTCGATGTAGAAAATCACTTTTCTACATTATGTCGAGTCTGGGTGTTAGTGGTACCTTCGTTGTTTCTGATTCCATAACACAAGAGCTTACTTTCTTTGAATTCGTAGCATTGAATGTGATTCTTCTTCATCTTTTCGTGATGATTTTCAAGTTTTGTTTGACCAAAAAGTTGCCACCATTTTAAAAGTTTATCCAAACTCAATGTATGTGATGTTTTCCCACATTATCTTATTATTATCTTAACGCCATAACATTTTATGAAAAATATAATAACGCCATAATATTTTATGAAAAATATAATTCATGCTCCTTACTTTGAAAATCACAGAATACATCCATCTATCCTTTACTACTTACTACTCTTAACTTTACGCGCGTGCGAAGCCGCGAGCAACAGCTAGTAAATAATAATATCGGCCTTTAAACGTCCCACTACTGGGCACAGGCCTCTTCCCATATAGAAAAAGAATGAGCATTGATCACCACGCTTGCCCATTGCGGATTGGCTATTTCAGATTCTAATCTTTTGGAATCCACTCACGATGTTTTTCTTCACCGTTTGTCAATGACGTCTTAGAATGATAAAGAAATTACTTATAACTTGAAAAAGTCACCTTGGCATTTGCCTGGGTTCGAACCTGCAACCATGTGCATGCGAATCCGGTCATTGAACCATTGAGCTTTAAATCATGAGCTAACTGACGCTTAATTTTCGTTTTAGCAACATGAGTTTTAATTGAGTGGAGAATAAGAATGAGTTTCGGCCATGATTAAAATTTTTCGTCTTTTGACTGCGGTACCGCTCAAGCGACCGAAACAGTTGTAACATTATAGTTAAATTTTAGAAGCAATTTGGATTCTAGAATTCTGGTATTAGCCTCTCGAGCCTACTTTAAGTTCTAGTTCCACTCGTAAAAGATGTAAAACATTGTAACAATTTAAATTCAACGCTTTGATTATACTTTTGAAGCATAGATTATATTAAATTGGATTGTAATATTATCTTATTATTAGAGTGAAATTCATTAAGAGAAATTATGCTGACTTAAAGAATGTATAAACGTATGTACGTTTATAACTTTCATGATAAAAAAAGAGTAATCTCAAATCAGGATTCGAGATAATATTACTTTAAACTATTTGTCATCATTATATTATGTTGGTTCTCTTAAAGCAGTTGGTCGTCTTCACGATTGCTGATTTGCACTTAATTTATCACACAATATTTCTTGTTTATGACGCATTTTTAAGTATGTTAAACTATGCATTTTTAGTATGTATCTAAATTTTATTGGACAATACAAATCTCAATTAATGGTTTTATCAAACATGAAATTATCAATATATTTATTTTAAACTCAAATACCTAAACCGTGCATACTAAGCTAAACTTCTTCCAATATAATACTACAAAAATGTTTAAGTTATAAAGGTCTACCTTACATTAGCGTAAAATATATATATTTTTACATAATATAAAACAATGTCGCTGCCGATGTCTGTACGTTAAGACCTTTTTAACAACGCAAAGAATTTGAATGCAATTTTCAGCTATCGATAGAGTGAGTTAATAGGACAATTTTTGTGTCTAATAATAGGCTTTAACTTCTAGGCTACCCGGGCAAAGTCGGGGCGGGTCCGCTAGTTATTAAAAAAATTATAATAACGAATTATACATTATTGTTATTAATAATTCAAGAAATAAAATATTACTTTTTAAGCAATACCTCTAGGATTACTTTAAAAATGTCATTTTTTTTTAAATTTCTTTGCGTGTTTTCTATGTGAAGTAATGTTTACTTACTTGTAAAAAAAAATTACTTACGTGAAGCGCAAGTACAATAATTAAGAAAGATCGGTTTAAATGGAAAGCTATGACTGCTATCCATTCATTGATTGATATTTTTTTGAAATGAAATGAAATAAAAAGATAAATATTTTATAATTATTATTTTATCTCACAAGTGAAAACAATTCTCAATAAAACAGATTGTTAACGTTATAAGTAGGAATAAAGCTTAATTAGATCATCATTATTTACAAGAAACCCTCATTATTCTGATTCAGAAAAATGTCTGGAATAAATCTAATCAAATGGCCGTGTTCGTCGGTCAACCGTAAATAACAAAATTACCTGAGGTATCACAATTTATCTGAGAAAGTCTGTCAAAATAAATGTACGAAAGTAAATTTCCCTCCATACCGTCAAAAGTTGCCACGATCTGAACTACTGCCTCCTGTGCGTTTCACAATTTTCAGGAAAATTATTATTCTGCTTTATAACTTTCTTGAGCAAGTAACTGGCACCGATTCTGTTAAACACGTACTAAACTAATTTTAGTCCATCGGTATCTATTTCACTTATACATAATTAGAAAAGGACAGACGTAAATTAAAACTGTCAAATTTAGTTCCTACTAAAGTTTTCATACAAATTTGCCGACAAGTAAAAACGTGTGCTCTAAAAACACAGATGTTCAAGACGACAACTAGTTTGACATTTCTAAGTTATTCGTTATCTGTTGCCGTCCTTTTCTCTCGCTTTATTTTAGTTAAAGATAGCAATGATTTAAATTTAGTTTAGTTTGCGTATAAAGGAATCAGCATTAATTGAATTTAGCATCAAGTGACCCAGTACCGTCGGAGATCGGAGTTTTAAGCTCAACTAAACCCTAGATCATGAGGTGATGGTAGATAGTAAGTCTAATGCGACAAAATTATATCTTAAAAAAAATGAATTAATTTATTATAATTTTAGGTAAAGAAGCGTTTTGGTAATTGGCCAAGAATAATAGGAAGAAGGTGATCTAAGTATTCTAACAGCTTAAATGGCTTTGAAACGCCCACGGAAAAAGAGAGTGAATTATAACCGAAATGCTAAGACAGCCTTGACACAATCATACTAGATATAAGAGTGTATGTAACAGTTGACAAAATATGTCCATGTCATTTGGGATCCATCCATCTTTTCTATTCACTATTTTAGATTTTTTTCTAACATGATGATGTGCCATTTTTGCCCGTCTTATGTTATGTACATCAATCATTGGGCCACGTGAATTTCCTAAAAAGTTGCCGAGGATGTAGCTAGAATACGGGAATATGGTGATCATATATTTTATCGTAGTCAATAAAAAAATAAATCTCCCTTTTTTGCTAGCTTTTATTTAAAGTTTTTTTGTTCTTTAAATAATGTACAATGCTTACGACGACTTCGAGGGCCAAGATCAAAGGTCATATGAACGAAACAGAACGAAACGTCTTCGCAGCTGGTCATTAACACCCGTCTAATGATTTATGAGAAATTAATATTAATTTTCAACCAGTATCACAATTATCTTTATTGTGACTTATTTTATGTGAAATGGTATAGGAATAAAGTACAAAGAAGTAAGAATGGAACGCCGAAAATAAAATAAGTAAGGACACACGATCCATTGAATGCCAAGAATTCGAATCGAAATTGGTTGACTTTTTCTTTGATATAGTACACGCAAATCTATTATTACGTATATTTCGAACAGACAAGAGTCTTCTACGAACCTCATTTCTCATAATGCATATTTCAACCATCTACTTTTTAAGAAAAAGTATTCGTTTTTTTTAATGAATTCGTCGAATCGTTGTTACAGCGCCAAGAAGTAACATTTCTCTTTCATTAGTAAATCATCTTGTATCTTTGATGTATACTACTCGTAACAATAGTAACAGCCTTAGGGCTGCGATAAAGGAGTTTCTGTTAGAACTGTGCATAGAACAGTACTGCTTAAGCATTTTACTAAGAATCTAAGCGTGGTTTATGATAGCCTTTATTATGTCTTATATCCTAGTATTTTTGCCTACAGCAACCTTCGTCCTTTCAATTTTTCTTTTTATCAAACTGATTGAAGTTTCAATATTCGACCATTATTGACAAAGGCGAAACGAGAAAAACAGTAATTGATTATCCCAAACAATCTTTTTGAAATTAAAAACATTTGAAAGTCTTCATACTTTTCCTAAATCTTATCTCACAGTCGTTTCATCAAGATTAATAAATCTTGTTAATATTATGAAAAATTACTTTGTTTAATGACATTGTCAATTAATTAAACTTTCATAATTTCACTCCCCTGAAGTTGGTCTTGAGATTTTTCAATGAATATTTCATTAAAGACTCAGATCCAAAATCTCCTTGTAATTATGTAGTAACAAAGTCTAATGTTTGCTTCCCAATTATATTTCCTGAGTGACCAGGTAATTTAGGTTTTTCTGCGAGGTATTTTATGATACTTAAATCTGTTTCTTAACGAAGATTCTTTATATTAATAGATCAGCTGTTGCCCGCGGCTCTGCCCTGTGGTACCTAGCTTTTTTCTGGAAAAAAATTTAGCTTATTTTACTCAAGGATATTAAGCTTTCTTATTATTTTTTTTTAATAAATTAAGCATTTTTTAGAATAAACATTGATGAATAAACGCGTTATTTCGAGTTTTGAAACCATTAATTAGCATATTTAACTATTGGCTGAATTAACTCGGGATCTAAAAACTGGGCTTAAATTAACAAGACAGGTATCTAGTTAACTGACTTACTTCAAAAGAAAGTTTAATAACAGTTCACTAACAATATCTGACAGATTTTTTTATCTTATTCAGATTTTTAATAAGAACAACTTATCAGTACCCCGCTACGGTATTAAAACTGAAATTGTATCATTAACAAAGTTAGTAACAAAATGATAGATAGTTCCCAAACCATTTCTGACAGTTTAGGAAACAAATGCAAACAACCCTTCTAAACGCACCAGTTAGTTTAATGTTCCTACGCCTCGTTCAGTGTCGGGCGAGGTCACTGCCTCCTTTGACAAGGAAATGGCTTCTGATTACATTGATTGCCAGTTACGTGAACTTGCTGCTAGTAAATGTATTCACCACACTCTCAAGCGTAAATACTGTTATTCAGATGCATGTGTGTCTAGCTGAGTTTGTCTTAGGAAGGTACTGTGTGAATATGCAAATAAATTTAGGTTTATTTTTGTAAGACTGAACTCTTTATCTTATCTAGAATCTAGATATTTATAAGGAAATGCGAAGATTGCGAAACTTCTTTCATCATCTTAAGATAAAGAAATAAGCTTCATCATCTTAATATGACGAAAGAATACTTAAATACTTTTATGAGGTAGTCGATCAATATTACCAGTGTATTCAAGTATTAAGAATGTTGCAATGGAATTAAATAAGAAGACAACTCATAACTACAATGCTTTTATTTTCGTTATATCTACAGTTTTTCTACATATTGATCACTAAGTTAGTAATGAGTATAAATAACTTGTCTGTTAGGGTATATCACTTGCGCCAAATACGAATAAATACTAGTAACTACTTGGTACAGAGCGTAAAACAATTGTATGAACACATCAAGCTGAAACGACAGTAGTGGGACTTTGAAAATGAAATCGATTGAAGGGTAGATCTAGTGAGTAATCTGCTTGCACATCCCCAGGCCTCGTGGTCAGATCTACCAGGGGTGTGGGCGCGTCGATAGAGGTGAATATAGTAGTCGGTACGTCTGACGGTCCAGCGTAAATTGGATAAACTCGTGGTTCCGAATCTCGTTTTACAGCTTTCGGTAATTCCGGCTTCCAAGTAACCTTTTCAGGGACTTTTGTGCTAGCCTTTTTCTCTTGAGCTAAATGAATTCTGTCGTGTTTGATTGTTTCTGTGTCTGTCCAAGGGTTGTGTACTGAGAGGGAAGGTGGTGGTGTCCCCGGCATGACCCCGGGCGGTGGCCAGTCGTCCCGGCTTCTCTTTTCATAGTAGTCGTAAGGGTAAGAATGGTAGAAGCCGTAGTTTACCGGACTTGAAGCGATCTGGAACAGAACATCTGTTAACGGGTTATCCTGGTGATTTTAGTAACAGTGCTTTAAAGCCTAAACTCGTGATTAGATTAAGGATAATACGTTAATTAATATAAAATTAATAATATTAAGTTTTACATATGGTTAAATACGTTTACGATGCAACAAACTTAAAAACGCTAGGCAGTGGACACCAGAATTTATAAAAAGAAAAAAGAACCTTCCTAAGCATGAGTTTGATCGTCCATCGTAGTATAGGCTTGATTAGTCTGAAGCTAGCGAATTTCTGTCTGTTTATTAAAGCGATGTTAGCACCAACATCGATAAGTTTGTTGCAATTTAGTACAGAGGAGAAAGTTATAGCGATTATAGAAATTCATACCTTCCCCCTTTCATGATACCCATCACTACTAATGTCTACCTAAAAGAGAACGTTATTTTGTAAGTCTTTGTTAGTAACATAAATTATTACCTATAGTTTAGTAAATATGGCGATTCTTGCTCGTTCCTTTTCCCTGAGAAATGATACAGTAGGCTGGTTTTTTGTCATTATTATTATTATTCTTCTTTATTTACTTATGGAAGCTATGTCAGTTCTGCGTCTGGTTAGTTTTTATTTTGTAAATAGGAATTAAGATTATGTTAGTACATTAAACAAAGAATTAATTGTGTAGACATAATAAAAAAATGTCCAAAGTTGTTTGCAGTTTTTGTCTCCTTTGATATAAAATTTGGTTACCTGTAGCATATTTGGTTGTTTCTATAACATAGTAATTTATGTACTTATATGTATATATATACCTACATTGTGTACAGATTAGTTGAGATTAGATATTTTATTTATTTTATTATTTTAAAAGAACAATGTTAATACTCAATACCCAAATATTTATTAGCAATCCATATGTTACATAACAGGTGGTACAATTACTTATAGTATAGACACAATACGGACCCGATAGGGCACAGCTTAAAGAAGTTCGGAGAGAAATTTAAAAACTATGTAGACATTACAAAAATTATAATAATTATATTAACATGTTTCGTAATAATTAAACGAAAGATATTTCTAGTGGTTTTTTAAATTACTAAATTGACATTAGAAAATTTTAATTATTTTATATTATGAATTGGTAATATATTTTTTGTATAGGTACTGACATGTAATTCTTCGACAAAATCACGACAAAGTTCAAAAAATTATCAAAAAAACATGAAGTAACATATATTATGTGAAACTTACTTTTTTCAATCCTTGTATCGATGCGAGTATCAGCGCCATTTTGGCAAGAAGGAGGGCCTTGCCTCCTAACACGGCGAGGAACTGGAACCCCATTGGTACCATAACCATACCGATGGAGACGATCCCAAACATCATCATGGTCATCATATGGTGACGGCGTCGACCACGGTATTCAACTGTTTAAGAAAATTTTATTATTCTACTTTAATTATATCTGAAATTAATGGTTACTTCTAGACTTTCAAATTCACTCTTGGAGTGAAGTCGGCAGTCGGTTTTATGTTATAAGGTAAATAAATAAATAATCAATTAATACTTTATGTTCGAAATGAGCGTTCGTATGAGCAAAAATGTTCTATGTTTATATGATTACATATTCAACGTAATCAACGCCCAGACTTAAAAACATTTTTTTTGGATCGAATCCGTACCTAATTGATATTATAACCCTCCTATCAATCGGCTATTATTGTATCGATTTCTTAATAGAGCTTCATTCTTTTAAAATTAAATTATTTTATATCACTAATCAAGAGGTTATATTTAAAACAGATACTGCTCATTAAAACATAAGTTCATAAATTATAATATTCAAAACAAAGTTAACATAATATACACTTTGCCGCTTAATAATGTAAAGTAATACTTTTACGGCCAAAGAACAATAAGATACATACATACATAGAATAAACTTAATCAACACAGAGAAAGGTTTGGGTAAAAGCTCATTACAGTCTTCATTATTTCGTTCAAATATAATTTGGTGCTATATAATGTGTTAGAGACGGCGTGCGGTTACTGGTATAATATATTGTTGGTTTGACGACCTTTTTTTAATTGTCAAAGGGTTCCAGGATCAATGAACATAACCATTGCTGAAGTACAACTGAAAAATAGGCAGCCAACCTGAAGCCTGCGGTAAGCAAGACAGCTTTTAAGTCTAGTAGTGCTGATAACAGCCGTTATCATAGGGTCTAAATAGGTGTTCCTATGCACATATTTTAAAACTCTAAGAGAAAATAATGGACAATTTTGACAAGCTCTCTAAAATTTAATAAAAGTAAAATAGCCTTTTCGTTTTGAAATGCTTTCGAGTTTTGAATTTAAATTTCGATCACATTCTAATGTATCAACGAATTTAAACTTTGATTATAATATGAACTGTTATTTTTTTTACATTGCGAGGACGATGTGGGATGTGGGTGGATGGTGCCTTATAACTGATCTTTGAACTTCACGTTTCTCATCAAGTTGTTAATTTAAATGTCTCCTTTTGAACTAATAAACATTCACAAATGATCAAAGTCGGTGTAGGACGCTTAGAATGATAAGACATTATGATACGCCCACGATATCTGTTTATTACTGTTTCTGAAATACGTCAGTCAATGCGAAGATTAGCCAATAAATTTTACCTATTGTTATCAACCTCAGTTATGGCTATTGGTTGTTATCAGACAGTTATTCATATTCAGAGTTATCCTTATACGTTAATATATATTACGCGAGTACTAAAAAAGAATACACCGAAATACAAAAGCACTTGTAACATGAATTATTGAATCGACGATCTGTCGGTTTGATATACAGATAACCATGAAAGACTAAAATATTCTGGTGATCTATCGTAGGTACTGCTGACGTAAATTGAGCTTCTATTTCTTTGAAAAGGATGACGTAGTCTTTTTATTTATATTAGGATTGATATAGGGATCAGAAACCCTAAGGATCTAGGAGTAACGGTTGATAAAGTTTATGAAATACTTGTTTTAAATATGTTATGTTATTCGGTAAAACAGACTTCAAAGCTTCTGTAAGAGGGATCTATCTAAGCCCACGTAAATCAAACAGGAAATAACTTATTTAATATTTCATCCGTCTTAATTAACTAAGAAATGGGACATACATATTAATGGAAGTAAAACATCACCTTTCTCAATAGCTTTTACATCGTCGAAGTCGAACTTGATTACGTGTGTTTTGAGAACTTTGGCCATTCTCTGAAGGGCAAGAGTCCGCCATTCGCCTTCCTCCAATTCCTTTTCGGTCCACGAACTGAGAAAAAATACACAAATTGAATGAAAATCATTAAATATTTAATGTGTAAAAACGTTTTAAGTTGCTGCATGATAACACGATTAAAGCCATTCAAAATGATTTTTGAACTAGCTGCTGCCCGCAGTTCTGTCCGCGGTCCCGGTAAGAAATATTATCTATGTTACTCAGGGATAATGTAGGTAAAATAATTTTGAAATCGGTTCAGTAGTTCTTGAGTTTATTCGATACAAACATACAAAAATATAAATATTTCCTCTTTATTATATTAGTATTGCACGATAGGCATTTTTTGTGTGTAAATCTACGGTGTAAATAAATTGCTAGTCATTTTACACGTAGCTAAACGTTTGAGTATTAGTCTATGTCAGCCCCTTCGTTGTTTACGTAAGCCAACCCTAGCACTGACAAAGCGCATGTAGATAAATATGTGCATTAGGCACTGAAACTATCACACTGTTTTTTGCGAAGTAAGAAATACTAGTATAATATATTAAATACAGTTTTAGAAGATTCAAACAAAAACTCTTATAAGTCTAACACCCGAATACTGAAACGCAAATTAACTTTAACACGTTCTCATAAGTCTATCTGTCGCTACTTTACATGTACCAACTTAACCAACCAATGGTTAAAATTAAATATGCTAACTATAAATGGTGTCAAACTTCGGTAGAACGCGTTTATTCATCTATTTTTCTTGTAACAAATGGTTAAATAGTTAAAATCTCTCTTCAACTTATATCTTATCTTATTGACCATTTCATTGACTAACTAACAATTATGAAAAATCGCGTTTTAAAACCATTAATTAGTTAGCATATTTAACCATTGGTTGAGTTAACTCGTGATCAAAAAACTGGGCGTAAGTTGGAGATAAAAAAGGTCACAAATAACTGAAATAGTGACCGAACGGGCAGCCTATTTCGTTCAGAAAAAAAACGAGGATACCTACATAAAGCTAATTTGCTACTTACATACTTTAGTGCTGTAATTCTTCAGATATCGAGAAAAGTAGTCAGAGGGAATCTAATTTTATCCAGCGGTACTCCATTTTAATCATAGGGTACAAGTACGCTTGCTACGAATAAGTCTTGCAAACCAATTTATTATCAGACTTCGCTGAAAATTGTGTTGTCATTAGAAGATTCTAATGATTCCAACTACATATTTTTTCGTCTATAGCGTAGATACGCTACAGAAAATATTTTTAACGAGTACGTTACATTTCGCAGTCCTTTTTTTAGGAGATTCTATAAATTGAATAAATATTTTATGAAAATAGTACGAAAAAAACAGTTACAAGTTTTATTGATGTGATTTGTTTTAGAAGTTTTAAGAAACATTGAATGTAACATGTTATTATTAGGCACGCAAACGGCACTGTATTATGTAATTAGGTACGTACGTAATACGTCTCAGCCATTCTGAACAAAACTTTAGGAGACTTTTTGGAGTTTTGAGTTAAATTTGCTATAGCCCAATGATCAGGGTTCCAAATTCCAAGCAAAAATCTTTCGGACTTTATATATAATAATAACACAATTTTGCATTTATCACATCATGACTCAAAAAACTCTGACGTGAATGGAACTTCACGTTTTACTATTCGGCCATTTAAATTAGTAATTTAAAAATTAAATGTCCACCTTGATAAAGCGTTTACTAATAACAGATACCCTGTAATTTTGTGTACATACATTTTTATTTAAATAAATAAGAAATGTGAAAGTCCCCGCTTCAACTTAAGGCGTACGTCAATACGGATGAATTGTCAGTGGTACAATTTTTCTCCCACATTGCTGACATTCTGATCCTACCTCGCGTTCTACTTGTACGCCTGAGTAAAACTTACCTTAGTAAGAATTTTCCGGGAAAATGAACAATGGAAAATGAACTCTCGGGTTTGATGTAAGTACCTCGGTCTTGGTAACAGCAACATTGTGAAGACCTAAAGTTATGTACTAATCTAATACATAATTATATTAGATTAGTACATAACTAATCATAAACACGAAGAAAAAAAAATAGACAAACATAACTAATTAAAATCTAAAAACTAAAAAATGGCGTCAAAGTATTCATCCGCATCGCTGTCGACCGGGAGTGTGCCCACTAGGCTGGCTGCATTGCCACGTTGTATGGCAATGCTTATTCTTTGTCCAAGGTAAAAGCCAGCCCTTGGGTCACGCGAAGTGTCAACAAGGCGTTTGGCTAGATCTTTGAAAACCATATGTGCACTCGGGCCCCACGGTCCAAGGGTTTTAACCCCAAACGGCTCGAATATATAACTGCCTATTAGGTTGTTATATTTCCGCCGCTTGAGGTTTTCTAATAATAATAATACTAATCATAATACATATACGTATTATGATTTTTCTTTCGTGTTATGAGAGTACTGTAACAAATATTTTGTTAGGTTCTCACTTTTCTAGATTTCTACTTGACATACAAAATAATTTTAATAATTATGTTTAAGTTCCTTTTCAAGAAGATGAAAGAATATTAGAATTTATTTATTACATCATACACAGCTCTTAAACTTTCATTAAAGCATGAATGTGTGGGATCTTCCTCGCTTTTCCTTTCCAAGAAATATAACGATAGCTCAAATAGGTTTAAAGTCCATATTTCAAAATACATTTTATGTCTTTACAGATTCCCTTAACTACGCCCAAACAACATGTTATACACGTTCTCCGGTTAATATAATATCTACATAACATTTGTAGGGAAACATAAAACTGGTTTATTGCTTTCAGTTTCAACCTTACTGGTTTGGTACTAGCTAAGATTTAAAATACCAACAGTTAATTCATCCTTTATTAAAGAATGAACTTGCGACGCGCCGCTGAATCTTTGTTTATAAATTATGCATTAAATTTTATCACGCATATTTAGAAAAATAAAATAAAAAAACGATTTGCATCAATAATGCGACGCGTACACAAAAAAACAAATAACAACAAAAGATAAAAAAAAATACTTAAAAAGGACGCGTCATATATGAGCAAAACGGTCGCCGCTCAGCATATATTATGCTAGAGTTCCTGCTAGAAGTAGGGCCTTAGCGCTGGTTTTCAGCGACGACCAGACATTATCGAACATTTGAAGTCAGGTGAAATGTGCGATAATGTGTAATATGAGACATCAGAGTACTATAATTATTTTACTGTCTCGTATTAATCGAGTGTTTTGTCATTATTTTGTTTCTCATTAATTAAAATTGCCGCTTGCCGCTTTTAGTACATTATTTTCGCGACCGCAACGAAATAGGAGGAGGTTGCGCAATTTTATACGACACTTACTTTGAAGGTGACGTTGACGAATTGTTCTTCGGTCATTACCCTGACTTGTGTGTTTTTGCGACTGACATCCATCTACTTATTCGACGTAACATCGCATAAGCGTCACGACTTTCATCCTACGTTTTGCCGTCTTACCATATTGAACACTTGCGGGTAATGTGAAAAATATATCTTCTGATACTTATCTCATGTGAGTTTTTTGTAGTCAGTACCGTAGAATGTAATAGGGTTATCTATCAAGTTTTGAATTCTATCTATACCTATTGATTAATTTAGAAGGTACTCATTATAATACTGGAACATTTTTTATTATAAAGAATTTATAATTTTCATCATTTTGTGGTACTGGCAAAACATGTGTAGGTTTAGGCGAAAAAGTTGTAAAATACGACTAAATGAACAAATTTCGCTCATGACTTAGGAAACAATTACTGAAAAATTACGCCATAATTCGCAGCTAAACGAAACTCATTAAAATTTAATAGAAACGTATGATGAAAGTATAATTAATTTTCAGACGGTAAACCAAGCACGTCCTGTCATTTATTTTTTAATAACAATGGCTATTCTAAGCGCTTTGGTACGGTAACGAGTAAGGCAAAGGCCATTTTCCCTCGGATCCCAATCGGATTTTCTAGTAAAAAAGAACTGTTTAGCACGCAATCGGATTTGTACCCAATAAATAGGAATGTCTACAATTCTTTTCATTAAAAACTAATACTGGAAATCCTAAAGAGCAAACCTTTGATACAAGGTACCTTTCTAATGTACTTTTTTGTTGGTAGGCAAGATTTATATTGGTAGCAATTTATTATCGGTCGTGTTTTGGTTTACATCTAAGATATAGTAGGTATGTGAATGAAAAGCTGTATGAGACTCTACCTCAAATAATATTATACCTATACCGAAATCATTCTTTTTTTTATTTATTGGCCGTTTGTATTATATTGATTAAGGCTACCTACTTTTTTTTTCATATATCTGATAAAAAGGAAACTCAAACAAACGCAAAATCAAACTTATGTCGGCTTCAAAGCTATCTTTGTAAGAAGCATGGAGAAGGCTTACGTTGAATGATAGTATGTGATAATATTATGCATAAACTTTATGTATTCACCCCATTAGCTTGAAAATGTATGGCTTGTTCAGATAAATGTATATTTTAACTAAAAAATACGATTGAAAATTAATTATGAAATGAAATGTCAAATTCGTAACCATTATTTAATTAGTGGAGAATTATTAATTTGAGTCGAGATCTGAGCGCAATTAGTTGATTGTGGTCGGTTGATTGCTTTGTACGTAACAAATGAAACAAGAGTTGTCAACCAAATTTGCTTATTAAAATTTTACAAAACGCTCAACTTATTGTTTGAAACGATAATTGTTACCTCTAATAATAAAGCATTATCTATTAATTTGAATTCTATGGGTTAAGCACTTAGATTTTCTTAAAGTTAGATATTGTTTACATTTAATGTTGAGACAGTCGCATATTAGTGGAAACAATTTAGCAAACACTTTATTTTTCGTGTTTTAGATGATGTATTGTGAACTGTGTGAGCAATTTTGGAATAATTTGAAGATGAAATATAAAATGTTAAGAGAACATCTCAGTTTTAATGCTAGGATACCAAATAAATAAACCACACACATAAATTTTGAACCTATGTTGTACAATTAGTACTTAGTTAAAAAAAAATGTAAATGTAATAATTTGTTAGTTAGCCCAGTTTTTTTATCCCGAGTAAACTGAGCCAATGGTTAAATATGCTAACCTAATGGTTTTCAAAACGCGTTTTTTCTTCAATTATTGAACTATCAAATGATCTAATTAGTTGGACAGTAAATTAATGAACCATTTGTTAAAATAAAAATTAATGAATAAAGCGTTCTAAAGTTTGAAACCATTAGCATATTTAACAATTGGTTGAGTTAACTGCGGATCGAAACACTGGGCCTTAGTAATTTGTTAGTGTAACCAAAGTTACTCCTTACAGTGTTTAAATTCCATTACCTGGTTCCATTTTCCGGCATAACGTTTCCCGCTCTATCGACAAGCTCGAATCGCACCAAGTTGATGCCATCGGCTACTGGCACCACGTCAGGGGTCAACGACCGATCGAGAGCCCTCAAAGTCTTCCTCTTCATGCATCTCACGAACTTCGGGAAGTATTCCTTGTGATCAATGACGTCTTTCACGTCAACTAACTGTAAAAAATGTGGAAATATAAATTTAAAGTGTAAATATAAATTTGAAGTGGGAGATTCTTGTAAGATTATTATATTTTACACTTAGTACCCATTTTCAGAAGATTTATTTGAATTGTAACATAAAGGATAAGATTTTGTGATTATTTATTTAGTTTATTGTTATCTATTTTTTATTTACACAGCATTGGAATCGTAGAGGTTACGGATAACAGAAATTTTACCTTGTTTTGTTTCTGCACGACGCTAAGTTTGGCTGACAGAGAATGCCTTTAAACTTTGTGCAGCAGTGTGCAATAAAATAAATAAAAATCCAAATATTCTGTGCAATACCAACCGAGAAGAAACGCGAAAAGCGCCTTAGGGCTTTGTGGAGAATCAAGTTAACACCAAATTAACAAGCTTTTTCAAACAAACAAAAGATTTCAAAATCATTTTAGTAATTTATTTTGATGAAAGTACGATGGAATCAAAATACTTAAGTTCTTTTCCACTTGCTTCAAAAATTGCGAATATAAACAAACATATTTATAACGCTGTTTCAATATTTTTTTACGCTGTCATAGAAAATGATATCCAGGTTAGATATTACATTCTTACATATTATTACGGTACCTATAGGTATACTAGAGTTACATTATTGTTTGACTCGTGCCGTGCTTTGTAACATGGCTATTAAAATAATTTTGTTTCTCTATCGACTCTGTAAGCATAATTATAATGATACACACATAATTATCATAGTGTTACCACAAAACAGGAATCAACGATACTTCGTATTTTCTCATACAGTTTGATAGTAAAAATATAGTAATATAAGGTTTATTGTTGAGTTTTTAAATTGGAACACTGAGACACTTGGACTCAGACACTATTTCACCACCGTCAGATAACTTTATTCAACGAATAATTTAAAAAAAATTACAATTGTTTCATACAGAAACTGTCAAACGTCAATTTTATTCGTCGAATAAAAGTTATCCGACGATGGCACAAATTCTAATTGTTTTTGTCAGCTTTTTGGTAGTAGCATTCGTTTTTCAATCAATTGGCTAATCTCAGTGAAGGTATTCATTATTCAAAATCTTCTTCTGCCTAGCCTTGTCCCAAGCTATGTTGGGGTCGTCTTCCAGTCTTACCGGATTTAGTTGAATATTTTACTGGGTAATACAGTATCTCATAGTAAGACTGGTTGTCAAAATTGTAATGACTTAACGACTGTTAAAAATCACCGTATGACAGTCAAGACCAATTACGATTACCGAGGCACGTAGGGGTCTTGGTATGTTTACAAAAATGGTCACCCATCCACAGACCAACAGCGGCGAGTGTGTGTAACTTTTATTATTGGTCAAACCGTACGGCTTACAAGTAGTCACGAGCCATCATCTTTCTCAAAATCATCCACTATGTTAACTTTCTGATATTCGAAGGCTCACTATTCGCCATTTTCATTTTACATTTGGTATCTATAGGTATATTGTTTACGGCTAATATTGAAACAGTCCTTACACCAGTTTCTCTTAAATCACTCCACATGTTACTTTCTGCATTCAATCCTGTCCACCACGTTGGGCAAATAAATCTAGCTTAATTTTCTATTGCTTTTCTTAGTTTCTATTATTTCCTACAATCTAAGGAATTTACTATTGCTTCGTGTTTGTTTTATAAGGATTTCAATGTATTCATTTGCCATTTATATAGGCGAAATGTCGTGGTGGTCAAATGCCGTGGTGGCCTAGCAATGAATGGATTCGTATGCACATGGTTGCTGTTTCGAACCCCGGGCAAGTATCAAGAATAGAATAGAATATACTTTATTGTACACCAATATTATAGACAAATTAATTACACAAAGAAATAAACAAATCTCATTAAAGGGTACAACGTACAACCAAGGTGACTGTTTCAAAGTTATATGTACTTTCTCAATTATTCCAAGAATCCATTGATAAACGGTGAAGGAAAACATCGTGAGGAAAACTGGATTCCAAAATTGGAATCTGATATCACAACCCGAATGAGCAAGCGTGGTGATCAATGCTCATTCCTTCTCTATATGAGAATAGGCCTGTGCCCAGCAGTGGGGTATTTGTAGGCCGGTATTATTGTTTTATATAGGTCTGCCGAATCTTTAGTATTATAGCCATACAAGGTGACTGGAAAAAATATTTAACAGTTTATTTATCGTAATGATTTGCGAAAATTCCGTTTTAAACTGCCACTTATCATAGAAATTAATTCTATGTGGCTACAGTAGAAAGTTTAATATTAATACAATATTAATTAGCACTTAATAATATCAGAATGAGAAAATGTAATCTTAGAGTAAATTCTCTCTGAAGGTGTATTTAGTTGAAAGCACAAGGGACGCACTATGAAATTGACTTTAAGGTTAAGCGCCTTACTATCATCGGAAATTGTTTCAGCTGTATTCTGAGCATTTGAACAACAAAAGAGCAGTAGACTAAGCACTATTTTTTTAAAGGACACGTTTATTAATACATTATTAAGATTTTAATTGGCCATTGTTTTTTGTTTGTAAACATATGTTTTATTATTACATTAGTTTATGTTAAGCTTGTAAATATTTAAATATCAATGCACCTTGTACTTTCGATATAAAATTATTTAATGAATAATGCTATTAAAAACATTAAATAACATATTAAAACGTTTTCCAAACATAAAAGGAAAACGTTTATCATTTGTTGTCAAAAACAACAAATTTGTTTAAAAAAGACAGGGATATTAAAAACAGATGTTATATAAAATGAAACAGCTTAAATTGAATACCTTTTTCAGACAGCTTGTTAAAGAGGTAGGTAACTTATGAACGTTATGATATGTAAAAAAAGAAATATAATGTTTGTAGTCTGTAGCAGTTCAACGGATTTTTTCAAAGATATAATAGTACATTTTTTAAGTATTTTAAGTGACCATTGATAAAAGATAAAGAAAAAATTCGTGAGTCAACCTGGATTTTAATAATTTGAATCTGAAATCGCCAACCCGCATTTAGTTAGTCTGGTGATCGAAGCTCATCCTTTTTATAAGGGAAGAGGCATATGCCCAGCGGTGGGATATTTATAGGCTGGTATTATAATGATATAGTCTGTAGGGAAATAAATATAAGACTAATTTGATGAGCTCAAAAACCATTACTGATTTTTTTAACAAATTCGTAGGTATTTTAATTAAACTTTTGGTTCGTTATGTGATTGCGTCTGACAACCAAGACATTCAAAATGAGTCAACAGTAATTTACAATTCATTCAAACTCCTATTGTCAAGAGCCTTAAAATTAATCACCTTTTAACAGACTCGTTACCTATCCACTCATTTATGTGTACTGCGTTTGTTTGCCAGCAAAGCCGATTAAGGAGATTTTGAGCGGCTCCTGAAAGCTTACGAGGTTTCGCGAACAGACTGGCTATATTGAAAGTCTATAAATAACCTTAATGGACAGGTCTTAAAGAGATTCCTTTATATTATATCCTTGTTTTTCATCAAACCTGAATTCCCCGAAGTGGTTTCTATTATTTTGTTGTTTCAGGATATTGCTTTACATCGAAAATAATTATATTTATAATTATAATTCCATATAATAAAATACCGGAATAATTTAAATTAATATATAAGTAACCTTATAATTATGAAAAAGATAACTCGATCTGTATTTAAAAATAAGATGCAAGCATGTTAAAAGTTGTTTAATTAACTAAGTAATTTATTCATGCAGAAGGTTATGTTTAGCTAAACTCGGCACATTACATTTTTTAAATAAATATCTTATTACTACCTTATGTGTTATATGTTGTTTACATTGTAGAATAAATCTTTGAATAAAATACTAAAATCGACATCGAACATTACCTTTTTGGAACAATCTCGCCAAATAATCCGCATGACATCACCACCTTCTAACCATAAATCTGCAATGAACTGACTCGCATACGAATCTGGATCGCTCGGTTTTTGGTCGCCATGGCAACCGATTGAAGATAAAGTTAATATAGAAATCACGGTGAGCCGAAAATAACGCATTGTCACGTAATTCATATCCTCGCACTTGCCATTTCTTGTGATACTTGGAAGAGCGTCTGGAATGAAAAAGTATTTTATATGTACCAGGCACTTAGCGACTGGATATGTATTGGCAATAAACTTATAAATATCTGATGAAATGAATGAATCGCTGAGAAAGGTGTTCATGGAAAGCTTGTTAATTATTCAGGGCGAATTTCTTAGCGGTATTCAATGTATAAGATTTCTTCGTCTTTTTCTGAAAATCTCATTAACAAATCATCCTAACATATAATTACGCCTAAAGTTTAATATTTTTACTTAGTTCAAGTTTCACTATTTTAACGAATAATTTAAAAAAATTATACATTCTTTCTGAATTTCTGAAAGCTTTAGAGAACGCATTAGAAGGCATGTAACATTGATGTAGTCTAGCTAGATAGTAATGCTCAATGCTCAACTCCTATGAATTCGGTGATCTCCGCTTGTCTAGTCACTGTATTCATATTATGTTAATACATTTCTGAATATTTGACATCAAGATTCGAGCTTCAAATAATGTTTTGTAAACACCCGAAGTGTTTGCTACCCTTTTAACTGTGAAGTTTTGAGACGTTTTATACAAAACGACGCTCTTTTCGTGTATGAAAGAGACTGCTCACTTATTCATGGACATTTCTTAAAAAAAACATAAATATATCATCAAAATCATCCGTAATAAAGATTTAAGATAGTGATAGTGAGCAAACTGATATTTATATAAAAGGAAATGTTATATGTGAGTAAAAATAATATAGTAATTATAGCGCCTAGTAGCGTAGTGCCTTTTAATTTTTGGTCTATACCTACCTACCTAGAAAACACGATTTGTGTGACTAACAAAAGGCCTTCTTAAAATAACGTCAATAAAAACTATGAAACTTAGGTTATTACATATTATACCCTAGCATCATTCAAAATTGATGCTATATTTCTGCGCGTCTCCATTCTATGGAAATAAAATTCAAAAATTCAAAATCATTTATTCAAATTAGGCTACCATGTAGCACTTTTTGAATGTCATCAACACAGACAGCACCCTGATTCGCCCACCCCACCGCTTCCTAAGTGCTCTAGCCGGGGAGAAGAAACGGCGCAACAAACTCCCCAGCAGCACGCTGTCTTTACAATATAAAAAATATAAATAATTTAGGGAACATGCCAAGTAATCAACTGCTTGAGGTTCATAAGTATCTCTCTGAAATAAAAAATTTAGGTAAAGTAAACTACAGAAACCAAGGTCAACAGAACGACCAGTCACCGCAAGCAGCACCCGTTCACGAGTATGACGCAAGGGTCAGCCATCACCTCCCTCGCCATATTTGAGGGAAGGAGGTGACCCGACCCAAGACGCCACCACAGGCAGTGACGACTTAGGGAGCATGACGAAACTGTTGCCGGTAGTTAAGAAAAAAAAAAAAAAAAACATGACGCTGAATGAGAAACCTCAAACACTGATTAAGTGCACAATCCCATTACATGTTTACGAAATTAAATTTTATAATTAATATAATTATACATTCCAAGATGTAAAAGGAAAAAGTAATAATTTGGATATAAATTATATATAGATACGCATAATCGTATTAAATATAAAACAAAAAAAGGTAACAAACGTTGTTACATACAAAGTGTATGCCTATCAAATAAAATAAAAACATGGTTATAAAGCAAAACATAATTAATACAAATTAACATTCCACATGGAACCGTCTTGTGTCTATCGCGAATGCCAACTATGTTTATCGTTTAAATAGTCGTTAATTGTATAATAGGCCTTTTCACACAACTTACTTTTAATTGTGGATTTAAATGAGTTAAAGGGCAACTCTAGTAAACTAACAGGAAGTTTATTGTAAAGCCGAATACCAAGCCCCACAAATGAGTTGTGTACCCTATGCAGCCTGTGTGAAGTCACGCATAACTTATGTCTATTTCGCGTGTTTATATTATGTATATCCTTATTCTTGGTGTACAAGTGAATATTTTGACGTATAAATAATATGTTCGCAAAAATAAACTGTGACGCTACAGTAAGGATACCTATCTCCTTAAACCGCTCCCTAAGAGAAGCTCGAGAATCTAGCCGGTATATGGATCTAACAGCTCGTTTTTGTAAGATGAAAATGGTTTCTATATCTGCCGCCTTACCCCACAACAGTATGCCATAGGACATAATGCTGTGGAAGTAGCTAAAGTAAACAAGACGAGCCGTGTCCACATCAGTGATCTGCCTAACTTTCCTAACGGCGCAAGCAGCAGAGCTGAGCCTACTCGCGAGGCACGCGACATGTGCCGACCATGTAAGCTTACTATCAATCGTGATGCCCAGGAACTTTGTCGAGTTTACACTATCTAACACTTCATTATTGATTATGATATTAGGACCAAGATTTTTAACGTTTGGCATAGCAAATTTAACGCATTTGGTCTTTTTTGCATTCAAAACTAAATTATTAGATGAAAACCAATGCGTTACCTTGGTGAGTGCATTATTTATTTCATTGAAATCATTCCTATTCCTATTCACCTTGAAAATTAACGAAGTGTCGTCTGCAAACAACACTACCTCACATATACCTTTTAAAAAAAACGGTAGGTCGTTGATATAGACTAGGAACAAAAAAGGACCCAGTATTGACCCCTGGGGCACACCCAGCTTAACAGGCAGAGCAGTGGACTTATCGCCGTAAATGAATGGGTTAACTTTCTCATTAAACTAACATCAATAAACTTACCAAAATGATCTATCAGACCAAAGGAAATAGGTACACTTTATTTACACAATAATATTATTCACAATCACAAATGCAACCGTGTTTGTTCAAGGTCAAAAAACCAATGGAGTGGTCCGAATGACCCTCTTACCTTATATCCACTATAAACGGTGAAAATCGAACGATTTTCTTCGCGATCACAAACCAAATCATGTTAATGAATAACCATACGTGGGTATCACGACGCGCAGGCCGTAACGACGTCTATTATATTCAAAACACATGTCCCTCGAATGTATTCCTTCAAGAAAATTATTGTTTCACTTTAAATTGCTATCTTTATTGCTATACTTTTGTAATAAAATTTGTAAGCGATTGGTTGGAGAGCTATTGCTAGGAATACGGTATTTTTATTATTTGAATATTATTTTTATACCTTCTGAAAGGTACTAAAGTACTTATGTAGTCAAAAACTAGCTACTTTGGTTTTATTATGGTTTTTCAGTACCCATATGTAAATATATATTGTAATTGGAAGCGGTGGTAGCCTAATTAATGGCTAGGGCGTCGGACTTGCTATCATGTGGTTGCGGGTACGAATCCCACCCATTACATTACCGACGTAAATCCATTCCCTACACAATCAATTTAACTTGGCACGAAGGGTTAACAAGAATACTAGTAATGTGTGACCCAAATTACTAGTAATCTTAAAATATATATTTCTGGGCAAAAGCCTCCCTAAAGTAATTCCATTTAACATTTGGCCTTTGCCCAGAAATGGGACAGCACAGGCTATATAAAAAAATAATATATAAATATTTCTATTTTTTTGTTTACCTTGAGAAAAACAACAAAGGTTTACGGGAATATGGGCTGATTTGAGTAAAGTCAAATAGCTTTAATTCGTAGAACGAAATTGGCGACTGACAGTTTTTGTTTTTTAAATGATATCGAACATTCGATATTTATCCGAAGTATAGGTAAGTCTTATACGGGGAATAAAAGTTTGGTAAAATCCACCCTAAGAGATTCATGTAATCTCCTCTAATGTAAAGTAAAAAACTGAATTATTGTTTGCTTCTTGTTACTATCCTACAGTATTAAGACCCTCCTAAATTGCTCCACAAGACCCCGAGCGTGCGACATTCAGTCCATCCCATTAGATGTGGCTTTCAGTTGCATAATCTATGACTCCCACGTTGCATTTCTGACCTGCAGAATGTATTACGAGAATTGAAAATCCTGAGAAAAAGGTTGTTTTGAATAAGAAATTGTGGCTGTTTTATAATGTGTATTGAACCTAGAACCGTCATATTTTACTAACTAAGTTTGTAAAAGTAAAGTCTGGTAATTTTTTAGGCCTAAATCTAACAAAAAAAAGGATTTTTTTATGGCAAAATTGCAATTACGACATATTAATTTGAGGACAATTAATGCTGGCATTAAAATTATGTTCTAACTATGAAGAGTATATAGCTATATAATGTATAATACTATGTATAGTTAAAAGATGTGAAACCAACTATAGCATTTATTTTCCTTACTACTACTGCGTCACTAATCATTTTGTTGACAGTTGGTATCACAGCAATAATTTGTGGAGATATATGACGTGCTTGGCTTTATGGTGCGAATAAGGCCTAATGATAATGACGTCACTTGCAGAAATATACTTGTCATCAAACTCTGTCAGAGAAAGGGGGAATCTGGATGTTCACTTTATACTATACTAGCTGATGCCCGCGGCTTCGCCCGCGCGGATGTTGAACTTAACAAATTATTTAATACCAGCGAGTAAGATGTAAAATAATGTATAGTATCTAACCACAAAAATGACACCTAACCTCAAAACAAAAAACAATAAAAAGTATCCTGTGTAACTTCTAATATTTCCAAGAATATGGTGTACAAAGTTTTATCATGATCGGTTTAGTAGTTTTCGCATGATGCGTATCAAACTAACTAACATTTACATTTATATTAACATTAAAGTATGATAGTAGGGATATATTTTCGAATAGGTATACTTTGAATAACACTTGAATGTGTTGTACCTATAGATACACCAAGATACATTGTATGTACTAAGAAGTTAGCATTGGTGTGGAGGTACAATATCAATTAACTAATGGTATGGCTACTAATTGACTTTATTAATTGGTCCATTACACGCATGTTTTCTTAAGACAACACGAGACCATTTACAGCAAACAAATCTAATTTTAAACATACTGATTATACCTTCTGATATTATAAATCTTAACTAATAAAATATTGGTGACGTCTTTCTTTTATTTATTACTACACTAGCTGTTTCCCGCAGCTCTGCCCGCGGTCTCAATTTGTTTTTATATAATTGACATGTAAGCTATTCTATCTTTCAAGTTGGATCAAACTGCACACGGCGTGCAATATTGATTTAAATCTGTTAAGTAGTTTAGGAGTCCATCCCGGACAAACAACGTGACGCGTAACTTTAAATATATTATATTAAGATTTATTCTGAGACATCATTGCAGAAATTGATGCGGACAAAAATGTTCATAAGTCGACAAAATCAAATATTTAGAACAAGTTTATTATTTTATTTTATATCGCAAATGCTTATTTTTATAACAAGGTATGTAAGTACGAGTCGACATTTCGAAATATCAGGTCATCGAAACGACGCAGCTTATTGATGACAAAGACTTTTGTTGTTACGATTATACAGCCATAGAAGGTAAATTATAAAAACTTACTTGCTTATAAATATATGCGAAAATCTTTCTGTTTGTTACGCAATCACGCAAAAACTGCTGAATCGATTTAAATGAAATTTGGTACAGAGATGGTCTAGAGCCCGACATAGGACCAAGGCTACTTTTTGCCGCGAAAACCGACACCCACGCGGGCCGAGTCGCGGGCTATAGCTAGTCATTAATAAACTTATTTTCCTGGTTTTTTACTTGGAGCTAATATATACCTATCTATTTTGTTAATTTTTATAGGTAGTATGGTCCCAGTTTTATTGGAAAATAAAGTTATTGGAAAAATGGGTCTATTTTGATTGAACCTATAATAATACAGTCGAAATTATTCAAGGACATGCCTCTGATACCTAAATAAATCTACCAATAAAGTTAAAGAAAACACTTTTCAATTTTACTTTTTTTACAATGTTCATTATCTTTTTTTTAATGTTACAATATTCTGTAGAAATAGAACAGACTTTCAGCAAATTATTTTAAAGTAATTTATAATAATTGACAACATTTATAATTACTTCAACATAGGTGGAAAAAAATCGCCAGTTTATCAACCTCCTTCTTTTTTCAGTCGCTAACACGGGTAAAATTGTTCAATATAAAATAATGTCGACGCTTACCAGTTTACGTAGAATTAAAATTGACAGCTAAGCAAATGTGATTCTACCCGAATTTGGAAGATCAGCAGTTTGCATGACCTGAGTCAGTGCGCCGCCTGCGGTCACCGCTTAGTAGTGTGGAGACCTAAACATCGTAGTAGGAATGTGTATTAGTGATTAGTGAGTGTATTAATAAAAAAAAAAAGCAAATGTAAGTACTTTGCATATTCCTCTACCTAACTCCATTATATTTAAAATATGTTACTGTACAAAAATAAGACAGCGTGAAGTCTTTTGATACTTTGAATTTAAAGGTATATCCAAAATTTAAATTCTAAGTGGTGATCAAAAGCAAACGTTAGTTCATGTTTGTATGTAGATTGAAAAATATTTTGTTATAATTTTATGTTAGTATGTAAGTATATATTCGTTTCATCAAAATCATTAGAAGATTATTGCATAAAGAATACAATGGAGTTTCTTTGAAGCCTTAAGCAAACAATCGCAAAAAGGAGTCTTACAATGTCGTAAGGGTAATAATCTAATAAATACACAACTGTAAGTATAAATAAGGTCTATTTTCGTGATGTATCAGTATACTATTTCCATTCGTCATAGCGTATGAATCTAACGCGCAATTTATTAACCTGCTTTAAATGTTTGCAAAGGTTTTATCATGTAAATTCAAGTAACATTTTTCTAGTTTCACCAATATTTTTTTCGCATTAATTTTATTTAAAGTGAACGCCGCTAGAATATACAAAATTTAATCCACAGAGAACTCTATACAATATTTTTGTTACTTTTCGCTAAAGATTGTATGTTTTAATTGTTATTATTTAATACACCGCTTACTTCCAAATATGGCCACGTCTCATACAAAAATAATGTAGTTTTAGGTACTTATAATATATTTTACGTGTTGATACTGGATATGTTTCTTGGAATAGAACTAATACACATAATTCGCGTATTATTACTCATATGGGGTGAAACATACACACCCAAATATTGAGTTTTATTATCGCAATACACGACAGTAACGAGATACGAGTGTCACTTCATATATTGTTGATTAGTTGACATTTAGTCGATCGTCGTCTATTTATGTCTTATAAGAAACGAATGCTTTTGATAGTTAGGTACAAGATTTGAATATAATAATATGTTAAGAAAGATTGAAGGTATTTAAGTAAAATATATGCGTTGAATAAATAAGAACATAATTATATGCTGTGAACATATTAAAACTATGATTAATATTCTATATTGCAATAATACGTTATATTTTACTATATTATTGAAAGTAAATAACTAAAATGAAAAAAATGTTACCGCTACCGCCGTTTAAGAAAAAGAAAATACTTTGTAGCATTTTGTATGTAGGTGATAAAATTCCACAAAAATAGCAAAAAAAATGGATTCGTTCACCTAAATATACTATAATAACTCCTTGGTAAATAAATTACACTAATTTTGTCTATCATTTCGTCTAAGATCACAATGTTCAAAATACAATTTAGTCGATATTACTAGGTTAAAATGTTTCCCCTAATATCCTTTTTTTACCTCCACAAAGTTCAATGTACTTGTAATTTATGCGTGACGGTGATAAAAAATCTTGAAGTAACAATTAATTTATACTTACAGATGACCAGTGAAAACATTAAGAAAGAGCGGTTCGATCAGCTAGGTCTTCCACCTATGGAGCTCGCAGAATCAACGATTATCAGTAAGATCTTATCTCTTGTATGATGAACGATTTCACGGGGAAATTGGCCAGACGGCAGTTTGTAATGTGTGGGAGTGTTAAGGCGCATAAAGACTTAGACCTATATACAGAATACGTATCGAATAAGTACGTCTGACTTTACATCCATGGAAATACCATACTAATTCAACACAAAATACCGGACTAGTACAAGTCGGACTCGCCCACCGAGGGTTTTGTATAAAGACCATTTTATTTTTTAAATTTAATTAAAAATGTATAAGTAGGTCTCAGATTTTTTTCTGTACCTGATTAGGTTAATTACGGCATTACTTGCCAAATTTTAAAGTATTAAGTCTACGGGATTTAGTATCCTTTTAATTTTGATTCCATCGAGAGTGACGAAATATGAGGCATAAACGGCCGTCAATTTTTTTTTCATTAAATTTGATTATTTGATATTTAAGGTTTTTCACAGCCTCAAGGGGCTGTAGATTTAAAATTTAACTTAATACCTCTACTCGTTCTCGGGAGGGACAGACGGACGGATGGACAATAACAAAGTGATCCTTTATGGGTTCCGTTATTGCTTTTGAGGTACGGAAACGTAAAATAGCAAAACACCTGTCAAATTTTATGTCAAGCGCTGTGGTTGGTTGTTAGTCTTTTGATCAACCAATTACAATGATCGTGATCAGTAGTTTACACTACTGGTTAACCTTTCTGAACACCAGGATAATTCCTTTAACAACATCATCAGGTATTCAACTTTTAAAAGCGGCTGTATAAAACATATAAAATAAATGAGCTACATTCGTTGCTTCCTTACTGTGTAAAGTAAGTTCTAGTCACTTAATTAAAGTGGATAGTACTTATAGAATAGCAGTTTCACTATTTTTATGAGCGGGCGCTTTCAGCCATTAAAGTTTTTTATCGATTTACTTTTCAATAATCATGTTATATTTTCAGGTCGGAATAACAGTGGAGTATATCGATGTTTGTTTCCCACACTACAGAAAATAATGGTTATGATGTTACTGACAATATTTGGAGTTGGAACGTATATGTTGCTAATAAAAATTTCTGAAAACTATGGTAAAAAAATATTTAAAATAGTACTACATAAGATTTTGTTATATACCAAAGTAAATAATTAAAAAAACGTTTTTTATCAATCTTATTCTGTTCAGATCGATATATTCAAGAACTTTTAACTTTCCAGATAGTACCAGAAACACAGGTATTATAGTAATCACAGGAAATCAAGATGCTCCAAACGTGACCGTTCACAATCTTGAAATAATAATACGGCAAACAAATTCAACTAGAAAAGAAAAAATTAGAAAAAAGAGACAAATAATCTCTCCAACAAGTGGTTCTTTAGAAACTGAAGAGTCTATAATGAATTTTAATGATGAACAAATGCAGAAAGCTCGAGAATTGATATTGAAACACGATATGTTGTGTAATAAAGACGACAAACAAGAAATCTGCAAGGATCTTGTTACGAAACTGAAATCGATTACTGACGAAAATAGTCGAATGTCCAAAAAAGACGCATCTGTAATGAAAATAAAGGATAATAATGACGACAACATTACTAATGATAACGTAAAAGAAAATGAGGTTCCACCAACAGATATTTCAAAGCGTGAAGCATCGCCAATAACTAACCTAGATAGTATTATAGAATCTGTTAGAAGTATACCTCTTGAAACAATAGATAATAGCCATGTTGTTGCTCATGTACCTCACTCACATCCTGGTAACCATCAGCACTTCACAGACACCTGTCTGTTAGCACGTCTATTAAAACAAAATTATCCCTATGCAAAAGGTAATTATGTTAACAATATATAATAATTTACAACAATTGAAATTCTGAATGATGAAGAATTTGTAAGTTAAAATGTTTTGAATTGAAAGTTAAGACTTTTTACCTTCACAGGAATATATGACCCGACATCAGAATATTTACCACACCACGAGCATCCATTATTGCCTCAAAGCAGGTATGAAAACTGAGTGATCATACATAATATTCATCTTCAAAAAGTATTTTTTTATTTCAATTATATTTTTCACGAAATAACAAAGTGAATTTGTGATAACCATGTTTCTAAAAAAAATCAAAAAGAATATTTTATTAAGTACTTTTCGTTTCGTCCACGGTAAAATTTACTGAGGATAACATTACTTTACTGAGATTTTTACTTGTAACAGATTCTATTCACCTGCTGCGCATACTCCATACCTAGAAACTCGCGAAATGGATACGCAACGACGTAAAATACATCCTCAAGATGTAGACATTATAATGAGCTTCTTAGCATCGAAGTAAGTTTACCTGTATTTTTACAGCCCATATAAAGTACATTTTTCTTGATTATAGTTGCATCCTCCAGGGTGCTTCACTAGGACCCATTAGAAAACCCAAACAATAAAAAGTAAAATAAATTTACTTTCCTTTAATTTTTTGTTGCAGATCAGATTCTGTACTTACTAATCCTCGAGCTAACACAACAAGAGAAACATCATGCGCTCCAGGAACTGTACCTTGCCTACATGGTGATAGTTGTATAGATGAGAAGCAGTGGTGTGATGGAAATGTGGACTGCGCTGATGTGAGTGATGAAGCCAGATGCTCATGCACTTCCAGAGTTGATAAATCAAGATTTTGTGATGGATACTTTGATTGCCCATTCGGAGAGGATGAAATGGGTTGTTGCGGTAATATTGCATAATAGCCTATTTAGGTATTCAAATCGATGAACTACTCGCATTATCTTTAAATTGAAAATTTCAGATTCCATAAAATATTGCTGTTATAAATTTACTGTAAAGTTAACATGGTCGTAAAATTTTCTTAAATTTTAATTTGTTTGCAACTTTGTTATTATTTTCTTTCTCCTGATAAATATAAATGAATTAGCGTAATCGGTTCAGCTGTTCACGCTGTATGCCATGAACAAGAGAAATAGGGATTCATTTTTATATATAAAGATAAGGTGCATAAAAAGCTACTTGTAAGGAGTAACTTGGCCTCACTTGACCCAGAAACTTTGATATTATATTTTTTAAATCTCTCTACAGGGTGTGCTGACAACATGTTTAGTTGCGAAGACTTGGAAAACTCCCGAAGCACTTGCTTCACTAAAGAACAGAGATGTAATAATGTCGTCGACTGTCCGAACCACAAAGATGAAGTTGAATGCAACATGCTAGCTCCAAGCCTTCTTAAAAAACCGGTACAAACAATAATTTAAATACGATAATAATTTTTATTTAAACTTATAATATTATAGTTTAGGAAGTAGGTATACAAATTGAAATAGTTGCCAAATGAATGTTACCAATTTTATAACTGCAACTGGGATTTTGTTTATGCTGAAAGTCGTCTCATATTTCTTACGATGTAAAGCTTTCTGCTTGACGGAAACAAACTTTTTCATTTCCACTCTCTACACCCATACATCAAGGCTAGGTGACGGATGATGGACAAACCAATTCCAATTCACTGATCCCGAATACAAGTGTATTGCACTCAGTTTTATTAAAACTGAAGATGTAATGGAGTTTTTACTTTATGGAAGTGAGATATAAAGTTTTAATTTAATTTATATTCAAAGGGAGTGGAAAAGCGGGGGCGGTGTAGTAGATGATAATCTTACATTTAAGTAAAGATTATGGATTTTACAAACATGTCTATCCTTTAAATATTATTACATATGTTTATGTTCAGCAGTAAGATATTACAAAGAAGGGTTGGTTTGAGTAAAAAGGTCAACTACTGACTTTTATTTCAGCTATTTGCAGTTTCAAACACTGAAGGATTTTTACATAGAAATTTTAAAGGAGACTGGTACGCGGTTTGTAAAAATCCATATATGTGGGCTCATGATGCTTGTCGTCGAGAAACTGGTTTAATTATAAGGTAAGTTGAACACATTTATTGTCAGTTTACAGATCATTTATTAACCATCTACTAAGTGCTCTAATAGAATTTCCTTTATTTCATAAATGCTGTTTCAGACCCCCGTTCATTCAAGTTGTTCCAATTGATCCCATGTTAAAGATAGACTATTTAAATACCGGCCCTGGAGGATTGATTCAAACTAGTGACACGTGTATGAATTCGTCGGCTGTTTACGTAACTTGTCCTGATCTGTTGTGTGGGACGAGAGTGCAGTCTACGACACAGTTGCTTAGAGAGGTAATAAATAAACTCCCCATAGCTTAAAAAAGACTTAGCATTAATGTTAATTTAAATGAAAAAATCACTTCCCAGTATCCGATTATATACTTAAATATATATTTTGTTGTTGTAATTATCCTTCTTTGTGGTGCACTGTGTGCTGTGCCGAATAAATTAATGTTGAATTTTATTTCCAATTAATTTAGCCTCACATTAAAAAATATATATTAAAAAAAAAACTATGATGGAATTTCCACAATAAAAAATATAGCACATCTATTAGTGAAGCAAAAATGTAGTCTTTTTAAAGTGAGCTTTATTCTTTATTTATAGAACGCCGCTATTGAAAACCGTCTGTTTGGACGAAACAAACGATTCCTTTTAACGAACCATCCTTATCCTTTGATGTTTTACGGAAACCGCTTTAAAAGGAATGTAGACGATTCCAGTACCAAGACAAATTTCGAAAATAAATTCGATACATTGAAGAGAGAATTACTTGATACAATGAGGAACAAAAGAACAGAGAGTAGGGTGGTGGGCGGCAAGCCAAGTCAGCCGGCAGCCTGGCCTTGGATGGTGGCTGTGTACAGAAACGGGGTCTTTCATTGCGGTGGAGTCGTTATTACTCATAGTTGGGTTATATCTGCCGCTCATTGTGTACATAAGTAAGATATTCATTCACATTTTCATTATTACATAATAACTAAATTAATAAACTTGTTTAAAATCGAGACATAATTAAGATTCTGCTCTGTCCACGTAAAAACGATACTACACAAACAAGTCACTGGAAGTAAAGAACATATCATTAAGATCAATTTATTTATAACTAAGCTATAAAATGTTGATTGTATTTGAAAGATTTGAAAGTTGATACAAATACAATATTGAAGATGACATCCCGCATTTTTTTAGGTTTTGGGATCACTACTACGAAGTACAAGTGGGAATGCTCCGTCGCTTTTCATTTTCACCGCAAGAACAAAGTCACAAAGTAACCCACATTATTTTCAATCCACACTACAGTCAAAGTGACATGAAAAATGATCTTTCACTATTGAGAGTTGAACCCGCTATTCAGTTCAGTCGTTGGGTTCGACCTATTTGTTTGCCAAGTCCTGATACCGCGGGTCAAGATTGGCTCTGGGGACCTTCTCCAGGCACCATGTGTACCGCTGTTGGTTGGGGAGCTACTAAAGAACACGGACCTGATCGTGAGTAAACAAATCTACACTTTACCTATAAATATTTTTGTGATAAAATATTTAAATTTACCTTACTTATCATATAAGTAACGGTTTTTTAACTTACTTTTCATACAGATTCATAATACTATTATAACAAAAATAAAAATACATTTGTTTTTAGCTGACCACATGCGAGAAGTAGAAGTCCCCATTTGGGAAAACTGTAAACATCTAGAAGATCGAGCTGGTAATGAAATCTGTGCTGGGTTAGCCGAAGGAGGAAAGGATGCCTGCCAGGTAATAATCTATAACTTATATTCTTACTTTTAATAATTGGACTACTAACAAAAGACGACTTCTCGAATTATTATAGGGTGACAGTGGAGGACCGCTTTTATGCAGAAATCCTTTGAATTCTCAACAATGGTATATGGCAGGAATTGTTAGTCATGGAGACGGCTGCGCTCGTAAAGGCGAACCTGGGGTATATACTCGAGTCAGCCTCTTTGTAAAGTGGATCAAGTATCATATAAGTAAGTTAATTAAAATGATAAGAATTTTGATGAAAATGATACCTATTAAAAGCGATGACGCATAATAATCTAACAATTTAATTTTTAGATTCGAAATCCTTGCCAATGGTTCAACCTATCCAAGAATGTCCTGGTTTTAAATGTGAGTCTGGCATTTCAAAGTGTTTACCTAATAAAAGAAAGTGTGATAGAATAGTTGATTGCCTCGACGGTGAAGATGAAAAAAATTGCAAATTTACTAGAACTGTTTCTTCAATTACTGATAATATATTCCTAACTCCGAAACCCACTTTCCCTGATGAATTCCTAGAAACCAAAAACGCACAAACTGGATCAACCGCTTCACCAAGTATAACTACTGATATTAAGGTATCGACTAACTTGTTTAAAGAAATTGAAAACACTACATTCAAACCACAAAACTATGAGGGGAGTTCAAATTCTACAGAAAATGTTACCTTAAAATATCAAAGTAATAAAATTGTGGACGAAAAAAATAAACATGACATTGAATCAAAATATCCATTTGACACAGAAGATCCCGATTTTGAACACGCATCAACTCTAGAAATGATAAATTCTAAAAGTTCTGAAGAAGCTGTAGGACATTCGGACGACGAAAATATTACAGAAGATCCTAGTAGTATACCAAGTACAGAAATAACTCGCCATAATCGAGGTGATACAGACATTATCACAATGGATATTTCTAAAGAATCATTAGAGTCACGGTCATCAATATTGGAACACAAAAAAGATACATCTACTGGTTCTTCAATAGTCACTGATACATTAGGACACAGAACAGATACAACTACTGATTCTTCAACAACTGCTGAAGTATTAGAACACAGAAAAGATACAAATATTGGTCCTTCAACAACTACTGAAACATTAGAGCACAGAAGAGATACAACTACAAGTACTTCAATAACTACTGATATATTCGAAAAAAGAAAAGACATAACTACTGGTTCTTCAATTACGACTGATATATCAGAACAAAATAGAGATACAACTACTGGTTCTTCAACAACTGCTGCTAAAGTAGACCACCGAAAAGATACAACAACTAGTTCTCTAACAAGTACAGAAAATGGTTTGGAAGATAAAAGCATTACAATTAATCCATTTAATGATAATTTTGAGACCTCGACGACAGTGTCTTCAGGTGAGACTTCTATGGAGTCTGCAGAAAGTAAAGAGGATACGACTCCATTAAGTGTAAAGATAGACCTTGAAAAAATCATCCCACGTAATAGCTCCGAATCGGATCATAGTGAACTAATTATTGAGCTACTTCCTAAAGATTTAAACATGACTGACCAAATTGGTTCAGAATCAGAACATACCGTTCACGTAGAAAATGTTCCTGTTGATCATGACCACGACGATTTATCAGAAGAAAAACTACGCGACTTTCAAGTTAAAAGTGACATTATAAATAAGATACTTCTATCTGAACCTGAACCAGCTAAAGTGAGAAGAAAACATCGTATTCCTAAGGAATTTGAATGTCGTAGGTAAGTCAATAAAGACGTAAATTTTAATTAAACGTTTGAAGGTAAAGTTCCCACACCTCAAAAAAATACTGACGTTATTTACAGAATATTCCAAACAATATCTTATCATCAACGTTGTGACCGTAAAGCAGATTGTGAAGATGGTACCGATGAACTCGACTGTACATGCATTGATTATTTATCTACATTTGACGAGAAACTAATATGTGATGGAGTATTCGACTGTGCTGACGGCCAAGATGAAGCAGATTGTTGTAAGTAGAAACGCTTAAAACATTAGGACGCTTAAACACGGTTTTACTTTTGTAAACATCTATACAAAATACAATCTTTCGCATGGTAATCGATTTACAGATAGCTGCCCGGAAGATAAATATCTATGTAAGAGGAGCCAAATTTGTTTGCCTAAAGAACAGGTGTGTGACGGAAAACCACAATGTCCTCATGGCGAGGATGAACTGGATTGTTGTAAGTATTATATATTTCTTTCTCTTTTATGAAGATTTATAAAAACAGAAGTCACAAAGCTAACATGAAATATAGTATATTTTATATAGGTACCACACTTACAAATCTACAGAATTTCTTAATATACCGTTTTAATGCATTCAGGTACTGATCCTATTTAATATATTAATTTTCCAGTCGCTCTAACCAATGGAAAAGAAATAGAATTCAACGTAGATGAAAGACCAACTATTAACTTGGAAGGTTACCTGACAAAGAGACACTTCAATGATTGGCATGTTGTTTGTGATCCCACGTTATCGCTTGAGCAGCAAGATCAAGCCGCTACACATATTTGCCGTTACTTGGGTTTTAGGTAGGAATCTTAAATTATTGCTTAATTACTATTTATAACAAACGTCTTTTTATTTAATCTAATTGAAATGTGCTTTTATTGTGATGTTACAGCTCTGCAAACAAATATTTAGTAAAATACATAAACGTTAAAGAAGATGAACTTATTGAGCACACTTTAGATGGCAAAAGACCCAAAAGAGAAACGATCGAACGAGTGCCCATACATTTTGCGTACAGACAAGAAATAGGTGAAAATGATACTGCTAGACACGCTATTATTGATGATCCCCAAGTAATAAAAGAACAATGTGTACCAAACATAACAAAAACTTGTAAATCTTTATACGTGTATTGTGACCATACACTTTTTACTGATTTTGATGATTCCGAAAATATTTTTAAACGAGACTCTTACCCAGTTACGGAACATGCATGGCCCTGGATAGCTAAAGTATTTATAGAAGGAGAGTATAGATGCACTGGAGTTCTAGTTGATTTATCATGGGTCTTAGTTAGCGATTCGTGTCTTTGGGATGCAACGTAAGTACGGAACTTTACCATGCCGCCGTAACCTGCTTAGCTACATAACATGTCACCATCACAGCATTTTTTTTTTCAGATTGACGCATCACTACACTACCGTTGTTCTCGGTTCGCATAGAACTTTAGATAGCGTTAATGGCATGCACGAGCAAGTTTATCAAGTTGACGCTAAAAAGGACATTTATCGTAGCAAAGCGAGTTTATTGCATTTGAAACAACCGGCGATATACTCGAACGTCGTTAAGCCAATGGTCGTTTCTTCATCGTAAGTTTCGATCTTTTATTTTTGTATTTTCTCACTAAATATTTATTATAGTACATGCTCACTTTCACTTTCTTTTTCAGTTATTTTAATTCGGAGCAAAAGTCAACTTGTGTTGCTGTGGGACAAGATGATAAAAATAACACAATAAGCATGTTACTGGAAGAAACTAGTAAAAATTGTCACCCAAGCAATCGTTGCTTCGTGAGAAAATCAAATAAATCTATATGTCCCGTTAGTGTAGCCTTTTTCACATTTTTATTTACACTAGCCGAACAACAAGGTTTCTTGGATAATAATAATATAAGTTAAAATTATGTTTCACCAATATTTCTCCTATAATTTTTCTAGACTGATGTTTCCTCAAATCGTCATTGGGCTGGCGTTGTTAGTTGTCATACAGAGCAGGGTTGGCATCCAGCTGCAACATTTGTCGATGGTCGAGGAGAGTGTGGCCTCGGTGATCACATCAATGGTACAGATGTGGAATACCTTAAAAATGAAATGAAAGGTAAAGGTAAGGAAAAAAGTCGATAAGGAGTTAAAACATCCTTTTAAAATAAACTTTCTGTTGTCAATTATTTAATAAATTCTGCTTAGACCTGAACCATGCTTTGTATGCATTACAGGGAAAAAAACAATGTCCTCTTTGGATGACGGTGATAATTGCGAAGGTATACGTTGCAGTCGTGGACGATGTATTCCAATGTTGAGAGTATGTGATGGAGTCAAACATTGTGAGGACGGCAAGGACGAATCTGAGATTGGCTGTAACAAAAAATATAAAATATGTGACAGCGATCCCTACCATAAAGGATGCGGTAAAGTTTATCCTATCTTTTAACATTTAAATGATTTATAGGATTTTATTTATTAACTACTAGCTATTGCCTGCAGCTTCACTTACACACGGGTATAAGTTCATACAAGACATTTCTTAAAAGAAATATAGCCTACGTTACTCAGGGATAGTGTAGCTAATATAATGACCAAATATTTTTTGAAATCGGTCTATTTTTTTTTGAGTTTATAAAGTTGAGTACATTCGAATTTGTATCCTTACAATATTAATAAAGATAGATATACCGCGAAAATCTATATTTGTCGTATTCTTTTTCAGACTGCTCTGTAGGCCAAATGAAATGTCGCAACGGGAAATGTATATCAAAGGAATTATTCAAAGATGGCAACAATGACTGTGGGGACGGTACGGACGAGCCTGGTCAAACCACTTGCTCGGACTACTTGGCAAGAGTGATGCCTGCGAGGCTATGTGATGGTGTATTGCACTGCTATGACCGGAGCGACGAGGATCCTATGTTCTGTAAATGCTTTGCAAAAAAAGGCTATAGGTGAGACTTGCTAAGATACCAATTTAGATAACATTTGTTCTGCCACTTTTAGTCTTTTATTAGTAGCGTTATATTTCGTACAATTACATTGCCGTTCCTTAAGAATAGGGTAATCTTAGCCTGTTTCAAGATCCAAACAGATGATGTCGCTTAACTGTAAATATTGATTGGGCTATTTTTTCAATAGTTGCGGTACCAAGTCAGATGTGGAACATTGCGTGGCTTCCGATGTGGTTTGTGATGGAGTTCGTGATTGTCCCAATGGAGAGGACGAGCAGACTTGCATAGCACTCACTGCACCTCATGGAACACCGTAAGTTTCAAGTCAATTAACTATTACATGTAATAAAGAAGTTCATCCTTGCAAAGGTCAGAAGTACATGAAAAAGAGTGTCTGTCAAATTGAGTGCCTCATTGCACGGTAAAACTGTTTGCACAACATTGAAATATAGAAAAACACGTGCACTTAAAGTTAATGCTCATTTAATTACGTCTAGACCACTAATAAACAGTAATGCGCCGCACGTCTTTAAATTTTACTACTTACTGACTGAATATTGTATTATAAACTTTAAAACTATCGCGTTGCATGATTTTAATAAAATTACGTCACGGGAATTAACGCGAACTCATGCATTTACCTTTTAAGGCTTTTCAGTCTGCTTGCGACCACGGCCAGTGTAACCCGGCCGAAACGTCAAGCCTTAAAAGGTAAATGCATGAGTTCGCGTTAATTCCCGTGACGTAATTTTATTGAATATTGTATACTAGCAAATGTTGGTACAAGAGCCAGGGTAGCAGAAAATTTATGACTATAGAATCTTGATATTTTTTGGAGATTGTTAACTTATACGATACCGTATGACCTTTTACTTACTAGCAAATAAGAATGTTTCTAAGTTTATTTCTTCATCTATTTTCAGATACGGAACAGGTCAAGTAATAGTTCGCTCCCATGGCGTCTGGCATGCCAAATGCTACCCATCTCAGAACCACACTAAGTCGGAACTGGAGCGCATATGCTCAGAATTAGGATTTATTAGTGGCCACGCAAAACAAATCCACAATTTAGACAATTTCGTAGTACATCCGTACAACAATGTAATCGTGGATCCATTCAGTGAAATTAATCTTAATAACAATACAACATTGAAAATGAGAAATACTCATGACCCGATCGCAAAGGCAGTGTTTAACAGTGACTTGAAGGATTGTTACCCAGTTATCATCGAATGTATGTAATAACGTTCGTTATATATAATTTTATTTATTGATAATAATAAAATAAGTTTTTTTTGCACAGTACTTTATAATAAATGTTTTCGAAAGTATAGACAGCTGCTTTTATTAAACACGTAATGTATGTATGTATATTTCACTTGAGAATATAATATGTGTACTTTACATAATGGATTTGGTTTAGTAGCGCCACCTTACGGATACGTAGAGATTTCATATCCTACCTACGGTTTAGTCACATCAAACCTGCTTGTACCAACAACAGTAAAAGCCTTCATTTAGTTCCAATAACTGAACACAGATGGGGCTTTATGGTACTTGACCAAAAAGCAATTTCATAATTTTATTATACAGATGAATTATTATCCCATTGCTATTATTGTTTGTTTATTTTATCCCACTTAATACAATATTTATTCATGCGATTATTTCTCACATCAAAAAAGTATTTTTCTTTTTTATGTATCAATTTTCTATATGCGAATACTCTTAAATAATTTTCTTAATTATGTTAAGCTCCTAATAAATTTTTGATATGGTTATGTTTATGCATAATCCGACATTGAAAAATTTATCAGGGCACGATCCTAAATTAAATTATACGAAGTGTATTTGCATAATTTGAGCTTTTACAGCGTCTAAAGAATCAGTGAGTGCATTTATTTTTGTCATGACAAATTATTTATTTGTATTGAGAATCTTTGTGTAATGCTGTAATCGACGATTTCATTAGGGAGAGATTACATTAGGGTTTACAAAATTTTTAACGTGTTCTTATATGTATTGTTGGTGAATAATGTTTAGTACGTTAGTCGCCAACAATACTTATACATAATAGGTAGGTATACAAAACAAAGTCGTGTTTGAGGCAATACTTATAACTCGAGAACGGGTGGAGCGATTTTCATGATCCTAAATTTGTTGAATTCATCTCCGAGTCTATATATTAATTCAAATAATATATAAATATAAATAATTCAAGTCCGTCCCGAATAGTAGAATAAATATAAAAAAACAATGGAAAATTGATGTTTACGGGAAGGAGACGACTGAAACCGGTACACAAATAGTATTTTATAGAACAGAAATAAACTGGGTTAAATTTGTCTCTGGTAAAATGCCCATGCACTTAATAAATTATGTTTTAATAATAAAATATGAAACTCACCTAAATAAAAAAATCCACTACCATTTCAAAAAAGTACGTAGTATCTCTGACATTCCTGCTTAGATTTCTCAATTTTTTTTTTTTAAACCAAAAAACTGAATACACTTTAAAGAAATTTATATGGGCCCAGCTACCATCGAAGACAAAAACAAAAATCAATACTTACGTATCAAATATCACGTTACAAAGAAAACCTAAAAAACCGCTCTGTCAAATCCAAAACCCTCTAAACCCTCTGTTTGAAGTCTGATAAATAAAGTTATAAATTTTATATCATTTGGCTTCTAAACTCAATAAACAGTCTTGAAAGGTTACTCATTATACCAACGCTAACTAAATTCAGTGTATCTGTTCGTTTTGTTTTTACATTCACCTTAAAAACTACGCTACTGAAAAATTTGTTATAAATAATAAATAAAATAATAAATATCTTGGGACAATCTCACACACGGTCATCTGATCCCAAACTAGGCAGAGCCTGTACTATGGTAACCAGACAACTGATAAACATACTTACATATTTCTAAATACATACATATTATAGATAAATAACACCCAGACACAGAACAAATGATCGTGCTCATCACACAAAGATTTGTCCTGTGTGGGAATCGAACCCATGACCTCCGGCTTAGCAGTCAGGGTCACTACCCACTAGACCAACAGGCCCGTCAGTGTTAACTAGCTACGGCCCTGTGTTAGCGGTTTATCAGATTACTTGTGTTGTTTAGGATAAAATAATATAAGTGTTAATATAGAGTGACAGCTACTTTTGTACCAAAGTTGCGCTTTATTAGTCAACAGGATAAATACTACTCTAAAAGCAAAGATGTCGATGCAATAATCTTGATTTTCACCTCGTAGTCATCCGATTAAAATCGTAGGAAGACAGGAAGCACTTACATTATACACGTTGTATAAAAAAACTACCTAATTCGTTTTTTATATAGAATACAATTCATCAAATATTAAATAACGCAGTTGGATAATTAATCGTCTTCCAATATCCAGTGGCAAATAAAAGAATAGAACTATTTATTAAACAAATCCCAGGGTCAAGTATGTCACCTCAAAAATATCAATTTAATTCAAGTTTTGGCTATTAAACGTTTGTGAATCATACATTTACTTAAACTTAACATTTGAAAAGAAACAAAGTGTAGAAAAAGAATCAATAAATTAACATAACTTATCGATTCACATTGTTGCAAGCTGTTCGATCGGTATAAATATAGAAATTCTAAATGTTTTAGCAAAATTTAAATTATTCCTTAATGGACATTTTGTGAAAGGATCAAGAAATCATCAATTTTAGAAACACATGACAACTAATATATAATTAATTTACGAGATTATTTAAAATTATGTCTCACTCATTTGTACAATGGTTTAAAATAAAATCAAATACTCATTCACAAATTGAGGAAAAGAGTGTGTTAGTAATGACTAATTAAAAAAAAAACAAAAAGTTAATCGCCAAATAAGCACAAAAATCTGTCGATATTCAAAAACCGTCAATGATTGAACTAATATTCAAAATAAAATAAGATTTTCCAATAGTTTTAATTATCTTATTAACAAAAAAAGATAGAAACAAGATAATTATCAAAAAAAACTTGCTATAAACTAAGTGATACGGTGCCTACAACAATCTATTAGAAATTGTATCTACTTCTTATGACTAACCTCATTAATAGATTTACAATATTTATGGGCCATGAATATATTAATTTGGACAGAACACTCGGTCATGTAGTGTTACAAGTTTAAATGAAACCATAAATAACATGATAGGTATATAATAAAACTGAAGATACAACGACTCGACGCCATAGAGTCTGCCTGCGATGATGACACCACTATTTCAATTTGAGACATTTAATTCAGAATACATTAATGATAAGACATTATGTAAATTTAAATTACCTTTAAAAAGAATTTCGAACGAAGCCAAATATTTAACATAATATCCACACAATTTTCCGTAAAGATGATAAATGAATGTGAAATTTACAATAAAACGTAAGCTTACATGTATTGCAGGATCATTGAATAAGGAGATATAAATTTAACAATGTCCATTGTATTATAATTTTGGTTGTAAATCAGAATTTTTAATGCGATTCTTTAATTTGCGCCGACCGATTTATTTTTGCACTAGCGTTTCACGGGACAGCTTTGACAGCCTCTGTATTTACTGCCCTGTCACATGCGAACTTTGCATTTTGTTTTACTTTGATAGTGTGATAACAATTTGAATGAGTCAAGAAACAAAGTGAAATAATAAAATGATCGACATTTGCTATTGCAAATTGCTTTTTGTGAGCTTAATTTAACATCTGACGTCAGGTTGAGGCTCTGTCGTCTAGACTACCCATCAGTGTTTTTTTAAATCTTCAATCAAACTTATCGGCAAAGTTTATCCATTGGGTTAATCATAATGTTAAACACGAATACATGATGAATCGGCTATAATTGTATAAAATTGATCATTTGTTGTTGTGTCATTTACTTTGGCGAATTTATTTGGGTATCGATCAGCCGTTCTCATTACTTGTTTAAAAGAGTCACACACAGAGTCGCCTTGACTCGAGAGGTTGGATACACAATTTATTGGGCGATGTATCACAACCGCTCTCTTCCGAGGCGAAAGTTGAAAGTTCACACGAGTCAATTTCTATGTAGATAAGGATAATAGGGTTTAATTTTATATCAGGGGTGCCAATTTATTATTCTAGCTGATTAATTTAAACTGGTGAGGGGCCTTAACAATGACAAATAGTGACTGGTTGTTTTAAATTAAGAAAATTGTTCTGCAAAAAAAACAAATAGCTAGGTATCCAAATTTAAGCTTCCCCACTTGCTTCGTGGCTTTCGAATTTGAAGATACAATAGTGGAACAGTTTGTGGTCACAAAAAAATCCTTTCAGCCCTCAACTCTGTCTTAAAGTGATACACGAATGCGTTGACTTTTTGCGCTCCAAGGCTCTTTCGGATCCCAAGGTTTGTTGAAGTGGAACCAGTGGGTTTTTATTTCACGCACGTAGGTAACTGTTTTACTGATGGTTATCGCCAAAAATAACCTTTAATTACCGTGTAGTTTGAGCCGCCCTGACCTTTCACACAGGCACTTGCAGCCGCTGCCTCCTCATATAGCTGTTTATAACGATTAGACTCTCCAAGAACTTCGTACGAAGTTAAGATAAAAAAATACATCTATTGCAATCGTAAGTCTGATGAACTTAATATTTGTCATTGAAGAAATAAACAAGTTTTATATGTATAAATTTTCAAAAGATAGAAAATATTTAAAACTTATGACGTCAGCATTGTTAGAAAATACTTCAAGCAGAACAACATCCACTGAAGAATACTATGAATATTGATGTGTTTTAGAAGGATAAAAATCTTCACCGAAATCATAAGTGGCATGGTTGTGACAAATCTATAAGATCATAATACTATATGCGGTCAGTACATGAATAATGCGACACATCGATTACAAAACGGAACACAGTATCAATTCAGTGGCGGCCGCCTTTGAACCCGCGCCGAGCCACTTACTGCCCGATATGCATTACTTACCATATCTCATTGTCTTATGAACACGCCTTTCTCTTTTGACAGCATCATTTAATTTGCCTAGTTTTAACTGTCTTTGGAAATTTATTATTAATATTTATGCATTGAAATCAATTAGTTTTATTTATTCGAAACAGCTGATGAAGAACATTAAACGAAATAAAGATTTCTGAAACGTTTAACACTTCTATCAAAGCGACATTATTGATGAGTCTTACGACTATAGTGACTTTGAAAGATTTATAGTAAACCTGATTAAGTTTTAATGCGGTTATTAGTAAATTTATAACAAGGTGTGTGCAAAATTAGGCGCAAAACAATGATACACAAAATATACTGAATACCAGGAAGAGTCGACAAAACATTACCTTGTAGGAGTAATAAATCTGTCTCTCGGCACATATCAGAAGATCTTCATCGATAAAGAGCCAATAAAACGCATCTAATTAATGATTGTTCAAACATAAAAAAGCCGCTCCAACACTTCCGACATCAATATTTATTTACTTTTGAACCATTAAAAAATTTGCGCCAAAACTTTATAAACTTTGCTTTTTGTCTCAACATAAAAACGCACGCGTCTTAATTTATCTTTTTCAATCAATCTGCGAATGCTATTTACGGGTTTTTGCAAATGTCTTGTTATGTATTATTCTTGTTAGCATTTCCTATAATCTTCACGTTCTGTTCATATAGGGAGTTTGTTTATGTAGCCGTTGTAAAAAAGTTGAAGGAGTATGAAAACAAAAACATGATTGGCTTGCTTTGTACAATTACGCACAGCCCATCGTTCCTTTTGTGGTGTTTTATTAAGATTCTTACTGCATGCCGCCTGATTCCGTGTGAACACAACCCACAATATACATGCGCACGATCTTACACGTGCTTGAAGCCGCTGCACATGCAAAATAAACACAAAGAACTTCTGTGGAATATTTGTGATACAAAAATAACCTTGTCGTAAAAATATGTAGTTTTCAACAAAAGTATCGTATTGGCAGATTCTTCAGAAAATTGAAATCAACAAAATTAAATTAAATATTTTCAACACCAATATCCATTTGATGATCATAAAGTTATTAAATCTCAACGATTGCATTTAATTTAATTCATACCCAAAAAAAAAACAACTAATAAATCAAAATATCTATGGATAATGGATCTAGGTAGATCTATTAAATGTTGATAGTTGCATTAGATCCCGAAATAGGTGAATTAATTAAAATTGACGAAACATGGAATTAAGGAAACTACATAAATTTTAAAATCCACGTATTCAATCATAGATTTTTGACAATATTACGACTAACACCAAAACTCACCGCGCTAATCCTACAATAAAATTATACTCGCTCTAAAAAGAATAATATATTAAAGTGCTATGAATCGTCCTACTGGCGTCTCATTCATATGCGAATTGATGTTATATGGACCACGCCTGCTTTTCAACATGACTGTTAAGGAACGAAATAGAGTCCAGTCTTGTGACTCCACACGCCTATTTTAGCGTATACGTATAGATAACCGATTTTATTGTAAATTCTTGTAAATTTTTAAACAAGATATGAGTCATGGTCGTGACATCATTTACTGTTTTACTTAATGTCCAAGAAATGTTAAAATGTGGAAGAAATATTGATACTGCGCTTGAACCGTTGACCTGATACTAGGCACGTCGTTTATTGAGTAGTTTATTTGATCGTACGAAACAGTAATATGAGTCACTATTATATTTTCTTTTATAAAAAAAATGTGCTCAATGCCAATGAGTCAGATATAATAAGCCCTTTTCCTACTTCCTCTCCTATATAATTGCGTATAGCTATGGTAATTGCCAATTTTATGATGTATACATGCATTTTTCCTTAATACAGTTGACGTTGACACTGTTTTTCTCTCTCAACCCTAGTTCTCTCTGCTACACGTAGGTATAAATATTTGTAAATACATACATATTATAGATAAATATTATACCCTGACACAGAAAAATGATCATGCTCATCACACAACGATTTGTCCAGGGTGGCCTCCCGTTTAGCAGGCATGTTTCATAACCACTAGACCAAAAGGCCAGTCGAAGGTAATATTATAACTAGGTATAAGAAAAAAAATCTTTTGATTTCGATATTTATTATTTTTTGCAAATCCTGTAGATGAAAACCCAATTAAGTACGGCACAAGGAAAGACAAAAAATATATTAACACAATGTTAAAAATTAATTTTATACGACAATTATTGATAAAAAAGATTGACAATGAAGTTGATGATTGTCCAAATGATTGATTACATTTGTAATTTTATGTCGTAATCAGGAATACAAAAAATGGATTTTTGAGGGTAGAAGAATAAAATATCTGAAATAATGCCGTCTCATCGTTGCTAAAGTTTTGTAGACATACTTAACAGAAAACAGATTTATAAAACTAATAGCCGAATAGGACTAGTAGGAACTAATGACAAGTTTGAAACCGCCGTTAAGTTTCATGCTGTCTCTGTCATTTTAAAGTGTAAAGTAACGATACATAGACATCTAAGAGCATGTTTAAGTTAATAAGCGTTGGAGTATTCGGGGTAGGTGTACGTACAGTCAAGAATCTTAGGTGAGAGCAAACTACATGCTTATAGTTTACCAGTAATAATAATAACCTCCCGACCGAATTTCGGCCTCGGCGGCCAATCTCTAGTGAGATCAGTTATGTACGCAGGAGATATTATAGTGCACAAGTGTGTGCGCAAACACAGGTCTGTGCACTCTCTGTTCCTTCACTCTCATAGTCCCATGGGACGGGTGACCGACACGACCGGAGAGGGATCAGGCGCAGGACCAACGGCTTTACGTGCTTTCCGAGGCACAGGGATGTAAACACCGCCACACTTCCTGACTCCGAGCGGTACTGAGAATTTCTAAACTCAGTAAATTTTTTTTGCTCGACTCGGGAATCGAACCCGAGACCTTGTTCACGGCAGTAGCGCTTGCGACCACTAGACCAACGAGGCAGTCAAAGTCAAAAGCAGTTTACCAGTATAGCTTTACCAGATGCCTATACAAAGAACGCGAAGACACGAATTCAGAAGTTGAGTGCACTTTTGTTACTTGACTCTACATAATATGAATAAAGCGTCAACGACAAATTCAAAAGAAGATTGACGAACATAAACATGAAAATTTATATTACTAGTATTAAGACACTATCTTTTGTCTAAATAGTGCCTGTCTTACAATAAATGTCCCACATTTGGACACCCATTTTCACACTCAAACACTCTCTGTTTTAACACTGGTTTCAATATAAATAAGTTTTAATTTTCAACAGTACATGTTAACAATGATATTGTGCTTGTTTTAAATTAGTTCCAATTACATAATTAAGCTGTATAAAAGTCACTTCTTATCAACACAGTTTTATAGCTAGAGTACAGTCAGCGAATTGAAAGTCAGACATACAATATTGTCATTAAGCTTTGTCTTATTTTTAAATAATGTTCGTCTTTTTGGCGTATACTTACATAAACATACATATTAAAAGTAGGATAAAGGAGCTCACTTAGAACGTTTTGGGTCTCTACATCTCGGGTGAGTAAACTTAGAAATAAAAAAAACGCTTCTCAAAGTATGATAATTTAAGTTAATAAGTGAATATGTTGCTTTTTTTGTTTCCAGTATATTATTAAATCGTTGACGCATAATGAATCGCTCAAAAATATTTCACACACAACACACTCTCACAAGCTCATTTTGCACACACATACTCTCTCTCACTCATGCACAAACATACACACACGCACACACACAACACACTCGCTTGTAACTGTTATCTTCCTTATTTTTTCTCTAATGATTAGTTTAGTTTCACAATCACTGGTTACTCTTTACTACTTCTAATTTTAATATCATTGGGAAATCATTATTTTACCGAGAGGGCCTGGAGATTAGTCATACAGGTCCCGAACCTTGTACAGACTCCAGCTCTCTATGGTTTGAATATAATATAATATCTTGGGACAACCCACACACGGCCATCTGATTCCAAACTAGGCAGAGCCTGTACTATGGTAACCAGACAACTGATAAACATACTTATATATTTCTAAATACATACATATTATAGATAAATAACACCCAGACACAGAACAAATGATCGTGCTCATCACACAAAGATTTGTCCTGGGTGGGAATCGAACCCACGACCTCCGGCTTAGCAGTCAGGATCAATAACCACTAGGCCAACAGGCCAATCTTACTGAAGTATCGATTGTTTGTAACCCAATTTACGTATCTTTTTGAGTGAAATAAACTATTTATTAAAAAGTTTTTATTTCATATAAACCTCAAGAAGGCGAACAAGAAACGTTATACTAATCTTATGACTCTCTATCACTCTCTATTATTATTTACCCTATTTCAATCATTGATAACGCTTGTAGAAGTTTCACTTGTCTACTCTTGCTAGTAGCTCTTTTTACGGCCAAGCCAACAAGAAAATGTAACCAAAAAATATTATGAGCAAGAAGTAAGAAGGTGGTTGTCGATAAATTTTATTTTTGTGACGCAAGTATTATGTAGTTGCGTACTCTTGTCCAGATACAAGAACGAATAACAAATAATTTGTATCGACGCAAGAAACATATTGTGTTACCGTATAGTTAACGAGAATTCTTCCTGATACAGTATGAATAGGTGCTGTGTTTTTGTTCTGACCGCTAATTCTTTGTTTTAGTGTTTGGGTATAATTTAAAAATGTTTGAAACGTACATAGTGTTGTTTATAATCGTAGTAATATTAACATTTTATACTCCTTTATTTACTTGGTTGTGTAAAGTCAACGTCTTTTAAACCATTATCTTAAAAGCATCAAGTGAAGTTGTAAAAAAAAGATGGAATGCGATGAGATATAAGATATTTTATGTACTTGGTTTTACAAAATAATATATACATTACAATTATGTATTGGTATTAAATAATTTTGTGATAAAAAAAATAAGACGATATCACAAAAAAATTGCCAGTTTTCCTATAGCCGGTCTGCTGGCAGAGATTTCATATGAAATAAAGCAGAGCTTTGGTACAATAATTGTCTTATTTAACTGTTATAATTATGTGTACAAAAATTACCAAATAAAAATAAATAAATTGAAAAATAAATAACACAACACACAATTATTTGTTAAAAGTACAAATGCCAACATCGAAAATTATCGGCTTTACATACGGCTATATAAGGCTATAGTCGATTGCTATCCGGCTGACGAATCGACACAAAATCATGACGTCAATACAACACGTCTTTGTCAACCCAACAGGATCGATACTGGATCTTTCATTAAAATCCACAAATACAATCAGAATTAATAACCGTATCTCACTCATATAAAATCAGATAAGTCAACAAAATTCAGTTTTATAATTTTGTAAAAAAAATATTGTTCCTACATATACATACAACAGATATTTTTATATGTGTATAATTCGTAAGCATGTCTGCGGTAGGTGCCAGTTCGACAGATAACTGAACAAGAAATATTGAAGGCTAACAAGGTGCTAAAGTAAACGCTATTCCGAACACCCATAAAAAATTAACGATCGAAAAATTTTAAACTTGTCAAATGCAATGAAAAATATGAAAAGGTTTAAAATGAAGATGGGTAAAATATTTTTGTTTAAACTAAAATACCTACCTTTCCATTACTAATTATATTAAGATAGCTGGCCAGAATAAGTATTAAACATAACACCATCAAAATAAAGAAAAGGGTAATTAAAATATTGATACATTTACACCTGTGTTATAATAATTATTATGTTATAAATTTTACTTAAGAGGATCATATTACCAACTTAATCCACACTTAACACGGTCACGTAATTTGATATCTCAATTTTGAGACATCAAAATTGCAAAAAATATTGGTTACGAAGTGCCATTTTATTTATTGATTAAAAATCGAAAAAATCGTCTAAATCTGTACTATAGTACTTATATTGTAAGCTATAAATTTTGTTCATTATTTAAGAGCGTAAGATGTTGTTGGGAAGCAAGCTGTGTAAGTCAGTACAAAAAAGACAAACATTATAATATCGGATCGGTCATAACACTGTTGCCACACTGTCTGCAGCTTCGGTAGAAAAATTTACATAAGTACCGTGCCACAAAATAATCGGCGAATACATTAATCGTAAATTTCCAGCGACAAATAAAAATGAGACACCGCTATGGCCACCTGACCATTATAACCCGAGATCATGTGATAAAATCGCCAACGAGATTTATTTCGCGCCATCTCTACGATTAATCGCGAAATATTAATTAGCCCGGTTCTGGGGTCAACAATCTGTTTATGAACATTGCATATTATGTTACAGTTAAAGAATGAACATCGACGAATTGTGAGTTATGAAAATAGTTTCATTTGTATCAAATTACCGAAAACATAAAAATAAAACATATTAATAAAACTATGGTGCAATTTTGATTTTGACAAATAACCTGCAATACTTTTAAAACCTATCTGAACATTAATTTATTCAAACATTTAATTGACCTTTCATAATTGGAATTAATTAATTAATATTCTTGGAATATTTACAGGGTTCCGTACCTTAAAAACAAAATACCGAACCCTTATAGTATACGATCATTTTTTTGTCCAAATTTTTGTCAGTCCGTCCGTCCATCCATCCGTCCATCGTATGTCAAGACCGCGTGGAGGTGTCGAGTTAAAATTAAAACCATATACTTAGCTTTACAGTCTTATGGGACTGTAGCTGTGAAAAACTCAAACTTCTAAGTTAGCGTACAAAAAACGATATTTCGACAATCTCAACGAAATCAAAATGAATAGGGTCCCTACTTTCCCTGTTAGTATTGACCTATTGCTACGAAATTTGAAAATAATATCATTGTATACTACAGGCACAGGAGAAAGTCTGAAAACTATACATTTGATCATAATAGGTAATAATAATAAAGTTTTTGTACGGAAATCTCGGTAGACAAGTTCGACTTACACTTGTCAGGTTCTTAAGGAAATTTAACCAGCAATATCCTTACCTTATTACATAATTCTAAATAATGAATTTAGACAATGTTAACATTACCCATAATCATTCTTTTACAGTAACATATATTAATAAAAACAGTATCCGGTGAAAGTATCATTAAGCTAATTATTTTGTGTGACGATTAAGGTCAAACATTAACTGTTTAAAATGTTATCTATCTGTCGACACCTTCCATAGACATCGCTACCAATCATGGAAAGCTTAAAGTGATGTATTACTCTTGAAATCTATTAATCAACTCAGCCTATACCTACTGACTACTTATAATGATAACTTATCTATCTGAGCCGGTGGCTGAATCTGGAACTGATTTAACAACAAAGAAAAAAGAAACGTGTGGTGTCGTGGGACACCAGACTGATAGGAATGAAGTTCCTTATTATATAAATATTAATTTCAAGTTCTATTCGAGGTATAAAGAAAATAATTATTCGGGTATATTACATTATTTATTATGATTTTTATATCGATAAAAATAAAAAAAACAACTTTACAAAATTATCTTAACACCTTTATTTTATTTACAATGATTTATGAAAAAATAATAATAATAGCAAACTGCAGCATACATAAACTATACATAAAAATCTTACGGTAACGCTACTGTCATTTTTTGCTGGCTAGGGTACCCCGCCGCAACGCGCCATAAGGAACTTCGTTCCAAAAAACAATGAGACCTTAGATTTATACCTTACTAACTTGGGCGAAGGCTTATTTTTACCCTAAAACCACGAAAATTCTATTGATCTGAAACATTAATTTCAGGAATAGTGGTGCTGCCACCAGGTCAGATAATGTTGTGGCACTGTTGGCCTAATACTGAAAGGACAGTCAGTTTGAAGCCACGTCTCATGCTGTCTCTGTCACACCAACATGTAAAATAGCGACAAATAGACCTTTAAGAACGTGTTAAAGTTACTTTGCATTTAAGTATTTGGGGGTAAATATATAATTTATACGTCATAATCCCAGGCTTTGTTTATAAACGACAGTTCAAACTTGTAATAGTTAGAGCTAGCTTTTCACCGTTTATTGTAACGGTTTGTCACTGTTCTTGAAAATAAACGTCGCACTCATTCAAGAGATTATATTATTTTTGATAGATTAAAGATTTGTAACATTTATATTTTTCCTGAGGTTTACGCTAGACTTTTAAATAAACAGACTACTTTTTAAACTGATTCTATCGCCTGTCGCCCGTGTCCATTACACCTTACACCTGCAAGCTGCAAGAAATAAAATTTAAAATTAACTGTGAATCTGTATACAAAGCAGTTTTATTTCAATAAGTATTTATGTTACACATTTTTCGTCAAAAACTTGTAGATATTCAATTTTTATTATTATTGTTCTTACCAAAATTTCCGAAAAAAAAAAACAACAATACAGGAAAGATCATCACAACAAAGTTTAGGAGAACATTATTGTGAATAAAAAACAATGTTATCAAAGACGTTTGGCGACTTTGGCAGCTGTTTAACGTGACTACAGACAGCTTCGCTTGCAAAGTGCCTTCAAAATATCAACAGAACAATTCGCCGTCGAAATAAAACAACACATTTTTTTATTACACAAGACCATAAAACTTCGACATGCAAAACATTCTAAATCTGTGGAAAATTTAAAACAAAGGTGTGTTTTTCTTGTTCATTACAATAAAATTATGTATGATAATATAGGTCACAATTTTATCACGTACTATAAAACAGACATAAATTTCGTTTTTGAATAATGCCGTTAGAACATGAGTCATGCCTTGTCATTAGTGAGCTGAATAAAAACATTAATTTTTTAAACCGTTTTTGTTTTACATAGTCATTTAAAATTAAGTAGAGTTCAAATTCATACTAAACGACGATTGACCCGAAGCAAGATGTAAACAGCTTTTTTTGTTAATCATTAGTTAAGCAACTTTTTCATTCGTTTTTTTAGAAAATTCGACCATAAAATCCTTAAAAAAGGATTTAATTGTTTTTTTGTATTTATTTGGTAGTCAATGAAGCCAGTATAGAGTTCAAGGAAAAAAATTAGCTTTCGCGGATGGTCGATGAGCGACAAATACTCTGTTCAGCTAACTCAGTAAGACAGGAATCCAACCTTAACATGGTTCAGGAAAAGGATGGGTGGAGGAGAAACTATTAAACATTAACATTTTCGTTCTATTGCATTATTAGTATCTGTGTCATTTTAATTTTAATTTTAAACAGGGTCATTTTTAATTAAAAATGCCTTAAGTCAGATTAAATGTACCTAATCAATCAATATTATTTATTAAGTTATAAAAGTTAAAGCGTGGATAGGAGGTCATCTTGATAGAACGAGAACAATAATAAAAGTGACCAGACTAAATGTCTTCTTAGTAGAAAATGAACGTTGACCCAGTGACTTTTGACCTCCATATAACGGTATATCGACACACTAATAGGCGGTCAGACAAACAGAAAAGAATTTTGGATCTATTTTAAAATTGAATAGACTGGGTCTGAAAAAGCAGGGAAAATCTGATATGTCTGTTAGTGAGATATTGAGAAAATCGTAGAGTATAAGCCGGATAGTTGAAACACAGACTCTCTCCTAGTAAGTAGAGAAAAGCTTAATTGGGAAATGGAGATGGAGATACGAGTACTTGATTTATTTTGATATTTTTTTCTTAGTGTTTTTTTTTTTTTATTTAAATAAAAGAATAAAACATTATCTTTGATAAATATTTTTCGGAGCAGTGAAGATTTTTGCCTAACTCAAAATTTTTGGACAACTATATAATGTTGTAGAGAGGTTGTAGGCATTAGTTATGTAAATGGCGCCTTTTTAGGGCATCGTTTTTAGGGCTTCGTTTTCTACGGCAGAACAAGGTAGAACGGTAACCTATGCGAATAATAAATACTTCAGCTTACGTAGAAACCATTACCTAATCTGCTTCAGCGCCTGATATTTTACGTATTGATTTGTACTGACCCAACGATTTTTTTTATAGGGAAGAGATTTTATATTTTATAATGGCATTTTAAGTAATGTAGTCATAAAATAAAACCTCTGCCTTTTCTTGGTAGGTTTAATATTCGAATGTTATTATTTTCTTTATATATTTTGCAATCCTTGGAAATCAAACTGTCTACAATAAAACTTAAGGTCTTCGTTTTTTTAATTAATTTGTTGTTTTTCCTTTCTTTAAGCTATATAATCGGCTAAATGACTGCTAATACTTAAAATGTGCCATAAAAAGACGGATATTCACAAATGTATATTCCATTAAAATAAGGATAATGTTAGTCTTTGCATGGTCCAACATGCATTATGTATGCAATGTAGAAATTCCATTACCACACAATAGGGACTTAAAATTCCTACTCGTTCGTTGAATTTATCGATCTTTTATCAAGAAAATTTGTAATACAGTGGTCTCTACTGTTTACGTGAAGTGCGTAATTTTCCAAGAAAGGCGAATACGTTTCAATAGATAGCAAGCGTTATATCTGGTGTTTTAAATATGGGCATGGTCATACCTCATACATACCAGGCATAACTCAATGATATTGACTAAAAAATATGTTTTTGTTATCGATGTAAAAATAGTTTTAAGTAGCTTTTCAATTTTAGTGATGTAACTATTTATTAACAAAATACTTTTAGGTATTACATAGAACTTAAACTTTTATAACATAAACTACCTTATAATTTCGCCGTAAAGTGTGTTAGCAAGAATCAAAATTGGAAATGTCATTTAATTTTATTTGTTGAGTTGAATTATGTGACATCAAATTGAAGAAAGACAGTCTATTGTTTTAGTTAAGAATATTATTTCATTAAATATATAAGCTACTACGAGTAGGTACTCGTATTAAGAATTATTAGCTTCTATTGAGACTAAATTTGTCAGGTCTTACGAAATTAAACAGTAACTTCTTAGAACTGACAAAACATACCTACGTATTTCTTTTGAAGTAGGCGCTGCTTCACTTTGACCACAGAGAGTCATAATTGGAAGCTTCGTTTTGTATATGTATGAGTGGTAATGATAGCATCGACTACAACAATAAACGCTTGCACACATACGTGGTCACATGCATCCAAGGTGGCAAAGACAGCGTGCACCGCGAGCGCCATTGAACAAAAAAAAACAATTGAACAATAATTAATTTTCCGTATACATGTTGACGTACATACACTCGTAGCTTTACCGCCATCACTAAGACTAAACAGAGTTTATGTCATTTATTTTATAAACTAAACCGAAGAAGGTACCTACTTCAGTAAGAAAGGTACTGTATTAGACTAAAAGGTGACGTGATTTATTTTACATGAAGCTTATACAAGAATTAACCTTATAGATCTCTGAAATTAATTTTATACAAAATGAAAATTTCTCATAGATACAATTTATTTCGTAGTTTTCCTTCCTTAAACAAAAAAAGAAAGATATTTTCATAATTTCCTATAAAACTAATAAAACTCTTGTTATTGTTGTCTTAAATGTCTTTCGGAGAAATCAAAGATCCTGGTTAGGTACTTACTTTGGAATTTAAATGTTTTTTAGAATTACTCAAAATAAACTTTATGAAACCAGCCATTAAATATTTTAGGAGTTTAAAACTATCAATTCAGTACCTAATTTCCTTAAAATTCTTTAATTATTTACAACACAATGGAAAATTCCCAGTGGCCAATTCAACTTGCATACAAAAATATTTAAAGGAAAAATATGAGGAAAATTTTGTTCCCATTTAAGAAAAGAGGGACTTATATTTAAAGCTCTGTCAATAATTATTTAGTATAAGTTGATCATATAATTATGACACCTGAAAACCACTAACCTTCTTAAATTTGTTTATTGTCAATCTGAAATGTTTATAACATTCAGTTAGAATTAATAATTTTACTGTTTTTTTTACAGTCTATTCTGACCTGTATTTTTAATAATTCGTTGATCTGGACCTAATTCAATAACATAGAAGAACGTTACTTTACTCTTTCAATGTATTAATATGATTCCGACAAAATTCGTGAACTTAATATAGTCATAGCATGCACAAAAAAGTCGGACAAACCAATAAACGATCATGATTTTGCAATAATATATTGAAATTTTTCGACCTTTTGATTACCACAAAAAATGCATAAGGATAATATTTGTTAAGTTAAGAATACGGAAGCAAAAACATAAATAATATCAAATAAAGGGCGTTGTGTTTTTCAAATGTTATTTTTAATTACTATAGTTGCGGTGTATATCTATTAATTTATTAGTAAAAAAAGTAAAATGTATCAATGTAGTTAGATATACCTGACTATCTTATTCGTTTTTAACTAATGGAACTGACTCACGAATGACGAACTTCAAATATGGGTCGAAGTTATAAATACGAGTCTGTACAAGAGTTCTTTTAAATACGTATATCTACTTTGCTCGACACAGCGTTCGGTTTCCAGTATACATACAATAGACCGTTTCTTCTGTATTGCTTTGACTCAAAATGTCTAGATATTTAGACAACGTAGAATGAATTATTTGATAGGGTATCATAACATTAAAACGATATTATTATACTGTAGTAGTATCGTTTTAATGTTATGATACACTATCAAATAATTACCAACCATTAGGTACTAACCATTAATGGTTGAGACCACAAAATATACTGTAACACCACATAATTATTAAAATGTAACACATGTTTTTAGTAAAATTACGTCACGGGAATTAACGCGAACTCATGCATTTACCTTTTAAGGCTTGACGTTACCCGGCCAAAACGTCAAGCCTTAAAAGGTAAATTCATGAGTTCGCGTTAATTCCCGTGACGTAATTTTATTAAAATCATGCAACGCGATAGTTTTAAAGTTATAAAGAAAATAACACATGTTTCATAAAAAAAATGTATCTTTATATTTATCAACTAGCCTTTCCTCGTGACTCCACCCGGAGAATCAAATTTTTTAGAAAAAAATATAGCCTATGTTACTCGGGTTGAATGTAGCTTTCTAATGTAGAAAGAATTTTCGAAATTGGCTCAGTCGTTTTTGAGTTTATTCATTACAAAACATCTTCTTCTGCCTTTTCCCAAGCTATGTTAGGGTCGGCTTCCAGTCTTACCTGATTTAGCTTAATACTATATTTTACATAGAGCCTATCTTACCTCCACAACCTGTTTTATTGGGTAATACAGTATCCCATATAAGACTGGTTGTCAGAATTGTTATTGGAATATAGAAATCTTTCCTCTCTATAATTTTAGTGTTCAAACATACTAAGTACTACATCTATTATTTACTTCATTACTATATTCTATTTGTAAATTCAAGCGTTAACGTGTGGGTCAGTTTCCTCGCAACAAACAATGTATTACCTCAAAGTGATAAACAAGCCGTCAAATATTATCAAAATTATATAAATGTCAAGGTTATTGAACTTTACGTGTACATAAGAATCTTTATTAACTTATTCACTTAAACAGAACACCATGGCTGACTTTTTTTGTAGTCGGGTTAAATCAATATTTAAATTAATGTTATATTTAAAGGAACATAGGAATATGAAATTATTGGAAACCGACTTAGGTTATCACTTTTTATTTGATCAGGGGCATTATCTAAGTCCAAACAAAACATAACATGGCATAATAATATACTCTTTATTTCAGGCAACTAGGCCCATAGAAATAGAATACAAGCAGATTATAGTTCAACTTCCCCAGGTGGCCAATTTTTGTTCTGAATCACCGGGTAGTGTAAGTAGTTATAAGTAGTAATATATTACAAATTTTAGATTCAACAGAGTTTTTACTTAAAAGTATAGTATTAAGTCGATAGAAATAACAGCTCTCTTAACCCTTCACGTAAAAGCACATTAACTGCTTGGACTTAGTGCATATGGCCCCTGAGTTGCGTGTTCGTTTGATAAAAATGTTGGAGACGAAATAACCACCACTTTTTTATTAAGTTATAAATATATACATGAAGAACACGACCATCCAAGGTGTTAAACGTCATTTAATAGGTACAATAGACATTTAAACATCGAACACATTTAAAATAAAATCGAAATTCAAACTATCATGTTCCAGCAAAAGAGTGAACGGTGAAAGAACTTCTAAATTAAGCAAATCTCAAAATTTATTGCTTTGTGACAGTTTGTCTAACGGTAATGCTCGCGAGCCGAACATTTGTAGTTGTTTCTTGTTTTAGTCTAACGATAATAATATGGATTGTGACTAATATGTATGCTAGGCCTTATTTAAAATCTTTTAAATTAAATTCAACGAAAGTTATTATATTATTCGGTTGCTAAGTCGTTTAGCTAAATTAATTTTATGGAATTTTAAAAGACTTGCTACAATTTTAGTCATTAAGGTATATGTATTAACATTTTGAAGTGTAGAAAATCTTTATTTCTTAAAAATTATTCGATTGTAGAATTATACTTAAAATGTTTGTCTGTCTATCCATATATAAAAGCGTAGGAAGTAGGGCTTTTAGCCAGTACAATGTTTACAATTCAAATTATCGTGAACACATCTAGAATTATCAACATAATATACAGCTTTAAGGCGTTTACTCCCACGCAAAGTGCCTAAATTTACACATGTTTTATAAATATTAAAGACAAGGACATGTGTTTCTTTTGACACCTATACACTCAATAATAATATTTGTCTACGGTCCATGATTGATGGTGCATCTCTGCTTTATCTACATTATATATGGTATGCCCTTTATACTAAAATATGTCACAGTCTACAAGACATTTGAGGAAAAGAACGTGTTTGTTTGGTGTGATAGATACCTTGTTCGTTTTAAGTTTCCATCAAAACGGGTAGACTGATTTTAATAAGATTTGTTGGATTACATAATCGATGTTGTTTTAAGGTTTTTATGTAAACACACTACATTCCGTTTATCTTTAGAACAGTAGTTGCTTGGTTGACAAGTCAATGCTAAACTTACGGTCATCGGAATGATTTGTCATCTATAAATAAACAACGAAGGTACTTATTGCTGTTTACAAACATTAAATTAGTAAAACGCATGCAGGATTTGAGATAGAAGAATATTTTTGGTCGTAAAATCAATATTTAGTGGCATTTTCGTCATAGGACATTTCTATTCAGTGTCAAATACGCACAGATGGGACCAAAATATTTGAACATCGGAATCGTTGACATTCTATTTCTTCGTAAAGTTTCTGCGATTGACGTACGTAAAACTACAAAACAAACAAACATCGTGTACAACCTGACCTAAGAATATGAAGAAACAGTTTTCCTGTTACGATTCGAAATGCAAGATGGAAGGAGGATTAACAATATTGACACATCGTCACAGTTTTCCCACACCTTCAAATTCGTCGAAGATCTAATCATGGTTTATTTCTTCGCTGTGAAATTAAAATACGAACCGACACAAATAATTGGACGTTCAATTAGCACGACCATGTGACAATAAAACTAATGAGATATTTTAATTAAAAAATACTAGTTTTGCTAATGATGACCATCGAAATAGGTAAAAGTCTTAGTGACGATAACCTTTTACATAAAATTTAATATCACACTTCCCGTCCGTTGTTCAATTAACTATAATTTACAAGCTTATAAAATCTTTAAAATGAACCACAGGTGACCAAACTGCTGAAATGTGTCGTAGGAACACCACTAGGAGGTACTTTATTTGTTAAATGAAGATAATCAAATAGATTAAAGGAGTTTACCCGTAGGTATGAATATTGATTGAGTTGTTCGTTTCCGATTGTTTAAGACGGATCGTTATTTGTTAGGCTGTGTTTGACTTGATCGATTAAACAAAGCATCGGATATGTAATGTATACTTGACTTAATTACTTCAAGTGTGTGCATATTTAATAAATATCGTATAGCAAAGTTAAGTCAAAAATACAAGCTTATTTTGCTGCTAATATAGTCTGTCGTGGTGGCCTAGCGGTTCAAAGATTGAATTCGCATGCACATGGTTGCAGGTTCGAACCCGGGCAAGTACCAATGTGACTTTTTCAAAGTTATAACTTTCTTACTCATTCTAAATCTTAGAATCTAAGACATCATTGACAAACGGTGAAGGAAAACTCGAGAGGAAACCTGGATTCCGCGAATTGGAATCTGAAATCGCCAACCCGCAATGAGCAAGCGTGGTGATCAATGCTCATTCCTTCTCTACATGGGAAGAGGCCTGTGCCCAGCAGTGGGACTTTTAAAAAAAACACTTTTAGTTCAAGTTATTCTTCAAAAGTTAAAGGTGAAGTTTAGTAAAAAATCTATTTTTGATTTCCATTTTCATTTTGAAATTTCTCTTTATAGCTTAATTAACAAAATAATTTAGTTTATTAAGACGCTTGTTCTTCTAAAATATATAATACATTTCATTTCTTCATCAAATCATTATAATTCTGACCTTCAACTTGTTCAATACCATTTTGAACTGTTTCGACTTTATAGTCGGAAAGCTAGTAACCGTTATTATTTATTTTATAAATTATCTAATAATAGGAGAATAAATAATAAACTTATGTGTTAATGGGAACGATTGGTCGATTTTAAACAAGTTTTGATTGGGAGCTAGTTTACCTCAGGTCAATAAGGAAAAAAACGTCTCGTAATAGCTAGTTCGTCTACAACAAATATATGTTTTAAATTTAAAAATTATTTTCTAAATTTAATAATAATATTATTAAAAATTCAAGTACCAAATATCAATTTTATTAAGAAGAAAGACCTACTTACTTAATAAATTTCGTGTGTTTTCACAAGAAATCTTATTATTTCTAATATTATATAGGTATTTATAATTATCTGCTCACCACTACTATTATAGTTATGCATATAGAAATGGAAAAAAAAAATTCTGATAACGTTATAATAATGACAGCCCAAACTCTTCTAAAATTGTACTACTTACAAAAAAGTCATTTGCGTTCAGAAATATTTGTGAATATCTACATATTAATTGCTAGCACTTAACAATTTTATCATATTATAATCTGTGATACATATTATCAGGATATTTCTATATTAAGTATCGTCACGTAATACTGAACCTATTTATAGGAATACTAGCTTTTCGTTGCTGTTTCGCCCACGTAAGCGTTGGTTATCCAACTGGTACCAACTGAAAATCAGCGTCAGGTATTTAATACCTGACACACTGGCTGAGTTCGACACCCAGTTGATGCAGCCTTGAGACACCATCACACTTCTTTATTTTACTGTATTATTTTTTTTCTGTATTTTTTCTGTATTTTTTTTGTTATTTTGTGTATTGTTGTGAAGTTCTTCTTTTTTAATTAAATTTTTATTTGTTTCTGGCTGAACTAATAACAGGATTTATCTATCTATCTCGGAAACAAGTAGCCAATACTCTTCCTCGATAAATGGGTTATCTAAAATTTAAAGTAAGGGCCGCTAACGGTTCAATCATACAAACAAACTCTTCAGCTCTACAATATTAGTATAGATACACTAATTCGAGATATACCCAGCAATCGCTATTTTATGATGTCTTATGTAACCATTTTTCTGTCTGATGTTCTTGAATGAGCCTCAGAATAGAATACAAACTGGATATTTTAAATACAATTTATTAATGCGGCTTATTCAAGTTTTGATGTGGAATAATTAATTTAGATAATATGTCATAGAGGTAACTTATCAAGTATAAATAATGAGTCATCCCTCGGATTAGAGTCTGACAGTATAATAAAGTTTAAAATAATTATGATAATTTTGGAAGGGGTCGGCGAGCTGTATGACTGTTAGTCACGCGATTAGTGTGAGTTTTGAACGAAGAAAGACCTGTTTTTATAATACTGTTATTCTAAAATGCACTTTAAAGGCTGTATGTGATGGCATAAACTGACACATATCAAGAAAAAAAGTAAAAAGTTTAATCAAACAAAAAGCAATCGTAAATTTTTGTTAAGTAACGTTTCTTAAGATCAATGCTCGTTCTTTTTCTGTGAGAGAAAAGGCTTTGCCCTGCAGTTGAACAGTTACCAGCGATTTTATAACGTGATGTTGTATAATATGTTTGTTTTTTAAATACTCGCTGCTTGAAATATTTTTTCTTGAGACAACTCACACACAATGATTTGATCTCAAACTAGGCAGAGCGTCGTAGCAACCAATCTATATTTATGTACTACAAAAATAATCCCTATAGACTTTCTTCCAGATACAGACAGAGAACAAATGATAGTGTTCATCACACAAAGATTTGTCAAAAAATACTGCTAATTACTCTAGTTACGAGTCGCATGTACGAGTATATGTATAATGGGACTCTGGAAGTTGGTGTGTTGCATTCCACAATAAAATCAAGGGCACGTTTTCTTGCCTTCGTTGTGTTATGATTCATGAAGTAAGTAAAAAGGCTTAAATTACTAAAATTCTTATCCTTACTTTTTTATTGATATTATAAATGTGAAAGTAACATTCCACAGAATCGATTAAAATGAAATTTGAACTTATGTTCTTTCTCAGGCTCTAGACTATCTAGAACATAGGTTACTTTTTTCTGCGATAACCGAAACCCGAATAATTAACCAAAGACGTCTAAATCTATATATATAAAACTCTTCCGTTACTGACTGACTGACTGACTGACTGACTGACTGATTGACTGACTGACAGACAACGCACAGCCGAAACTACTGATCGTAAAGAGCTGAAATTTGGCAGGTGTGTTTGTTGGGAGGAGTAGGCTACCACTAAGAGAGGATTTTTGGAAATTCCCCCCCAAAGGGGAGAAAAGGGTGGTAAATGACAGAAAACGCACAGCCGAAACTACTGATCGTATAGAACTGGAATTTGGCATGTGTGTTTGTTGGGAGGAGTAGGCTACCACTAAGAGAGGATTTTTGGAAATTCCCCCCCAAAGGGGAGAAAAGGGTGGTAAATGACAGAAAACGCACAGCCGAAACTACTGATCGTATAGAGCTGGAATTTGGCATGTGTGTTTGTTGGGAGGAGTAGGCTACCACTAAGAGAGGATTTTTGGAAATTCCCCCCAAAAGGGGAGAAAAGAGTGGTAAATGACAGACAACGCACAGCCGAAACTACTGATCGTAAAGAGCTGAAATTTAGCATGTGTGTTTTTTGGGAGGAGTAGGCTACCACTAAGAGAGGATTTTTGGAAATTCCCCCTCAAAGGGGAGAAAAGGGTGGTTAATTGAAAATGTTTATTTCTCAATGGATTCACTTAAAACTTTGTATGTAGGTTCCACCAGTGAAGCAAGTGAGCATAGCATATGTATAAGTGAACATAGCATTTTTTAGACCATGATTTCATAGAGACATTTCTAATATAATTGTAAAGGGAGACAATTTGATTTTTTTAATATTTGTTTACACATGTAATCGATAGACCATGGAACAGGCGATAAATAAGTGAAAAATCCAAATTCTGACGGAAGTCATTACTCCACGCGGACGAAGTCGCGAGCAAAAGTTAGTACTATATATAATGCACTAGAAAATATATCTCCTACATAAAATGCAAAAATGACATTTATGGGTATCCAAATGGTAAATAACCTTTAGATACCATATCATATATTATTTACTATGTCCTTCCGTTATGTTCCCCCTCTCTCCTACTATTGCCATGCTGACAAAGTCCACTATAGTTACACAATATATTTATAACACGCGTCACACACCAGCAAAAAAAATATTGAAACTTTTTACTATCCAATTTCAAAGACAAATCAGAAAGAAAGAAGAGATAATAATGTTTGTAAAATTATTACTCAATAATATGATTAATAGTAAGTTAAAGTATTAAATAAAAAGTGTATTGAAAAACATAATCCCTACTTCTAAGTATGCTAAATGATATTAGACAGTATTACTTGACAATATTATAAAAAAAATGAATGACGACAATTTAGCGGTATTACAGACCAAATCCTATTAAAGTTCATTCATGATTGTATATAGATAGGTTTTTTTAAAAAACGATAATTTTTTTTTAGGAGAAAGTTTTTTTTCAATAGATACGTGAGTAGTTCAAGGTTCATTGGAATTATGCGATGTGACATGATATTTTTATTTTACCAGAAACACTACTTCGCAAATTTTGTTAAACTTTTTTATGAGTTAAGTTTTTATAGATATTACATTTATAACATAAGTCTATTTTGAATATTCATCATATTTAATTGCTAGAAGGCACATGTTTAAAAATCATTCGATATTTTAAAGGTATATGTTTATATATCGATAAAAAAAAATATTCTTACGCATATTGCTTCCTTTACATACCTCGTGTACCTAAGATATTATATTCATATTGTTTTCTAAAGTTTGCGCGAATATAAGACAGTGAAATAAACCTACTTTTTATAACAAAACGAAAAAAAAACACCAAATATAAAATGCTTTAGTTATCTTCAAGCATAGATTAAAAACACCTAGATAGATGATCTTCATACAAGTGCGTAGCTAAAAAGCCAAAAATATGGATGTGTACATCGAGTATATCTACTTTCGTCATCGTCAACTTATTTATTGCATTGTGCACTCATTCACTACTTAAACTGCCATTAAACTTAAGATTAAGGAGATATTTGCACTAGCACTTGACCTTGACGACTGATGGTACGTTCGGACGTACTAACTGTGTTAATATAACACAGTTTGAACGGCTTCACTTTTCGTAGGCGTTTCTATTCGTTATAGTTCTGTCTTTAAGTAACTACTATACATGGTAAATAAAGCCTACAGTAAGTGACGCGATTACGTCGTCAAGCAATACGATTATTGATAATAAACATCTGTAAACAAACGTCAACAACCTTCATACGCAGCCTTCGTACTAACAGCAATACAAATAAAATTTATTCTCTTTTCAAGTCATTACTTAGTAACTTCATAGTGGAAAACGTTTTTCGATAAAGTGTTTACATAGCCATCTTTGGTTCGGATATTATTATCACTTGTCTATCAAAAGAAGAAATGTACAGCAAGTGCATTTGGTTTGGCGACACCACACAGCCTTAGGACATAAATTTTAATAGAACATTCAGTTAATTATTTAAAAAAAAACTTTATGGCCTCTTTAGATGAGTCTGTAATTCTTTTGTATGTGAATGAAGTGGATATTTACATAAATGTTAACACATTTTATGTCCATTCATTATTTATTCATAATATTACATACAGTGATTAGGCTCTTCCAATTTGTGGGCACTCAGGAATGAAAAATGCTTGTGTCTTTAATATAAAAAAAAATATAATGTATTTCTATTTGTAACTTATTGATAAAAATATTGTTACTTATTAAATAAGAAATAATATACGCGGCTGGACCAGCTCGGATAAACCCGTAACGGGTAACTTTACTTGGGCAAGGGCATTATTTTCCCCCAAAAGTTCTATTGAGTTGAAACACTCAATTCAACAACAACGACACCGTCACCAGGTCAGATGATAACATCTTGGTATACGTTTTCTGGGTTACTTCATCTCTCTTACAGTTTTATTCAGGCATTCGAATTGCTTAATACAACAGAGGCAAAGTACCTCAGAGAGGTTTAATTTTCAGCTTAGGTTAGCATTATTTTAATGTTCCAAGAACGACAAAATTTTACCATCATTTACACCACATATTATTATTACATTAACACTTTATTCTTATACTGCATGCTTCGTTATCGATAAGTATATGTTATTTACAATGCAGCTTTCTCGAGTCACTCGGCATCTAAACGCGTTTCAGAATCTAGAACTAAAGGTTCTTAGTCTAGGTCTAAACTTAGTAACATTTTCTATTTGCTCCCGTCAAACGTCATTTACTTTGATCTCGTATGGTTATCTCAATTTTACCGAATGTGGGATGGGTTGGGAATAGATATCTTCGAACAAAACATTTCGTATAATAATGATAAGACTTCACAAGTAAGTTCGTTTGATCATCTAACAGACTTACCTGCCTGGTAGTTTTAATAATTGCAAAGACAAAAAAAAGTGAATCACCCTGTTGAAGTATTGATTTTGGAAGGAAGTTCAAATGGAAATTGTGTATGCCAATAATAATGCTCGATAAATTTGGTACGGAGCTTCGTAACAAGTGGCGCCTCAATTAACCTTTCTGTGGTTTGACAATATAATAATATATAACAAGTACCTACACACATGCATCAATTACGCTAATTGATTATCAAATAAACACAAAATGAGGACATTGACCGTTGTGTACATACCTTGAGTGACAATTTTAGGGTTCCGTACCTCAAGAGGAAAAAACGGAACCCTTATAAAATCACTTTGTTGTCTGTCTTTCTGTCCGTCCGTCCGTCTATCTGTCTGTCAAGACCCTTGAATTATTAATTTAAAAATACATGAAAAATATGATATTTATACGGAACCCTCGGTGTGCGAGTCCAACTCGAACTTGTCCAATTTTTTATACATTTGCGACGGTCTCATGGAAATGTCGTCGAATACCTTTTATGGACTAAAATTTAAGTATTATATTTGTGAGCAGTTGTAGTTGTTGGTCAAACTTAATATGTTTCAAAGTTTCCTATCAAAATTGCATCATCAATCCATGTTTGTAGATAATAGACTGTTTGTATTAAGATGACGTTTCAAGCATTACCTATTTAGTCTAATTTATGAAATTTTACACCAGGACATCTCGATCTGACTTTGAACGTTTTATTACGATTGAAAAAAAATATCAAGCTTAAAAATTAGATTATCAATCAAAAGTTTTTTTATAATTCTCCCAAAAGATTAATGAAAAGATTTACAAACATTTTAACGTAGAACTCAAATTTGCATTTAAATAATAATAAAACATCATTAAAACTAGGAAAATTAAACTATGTCCCATTTTGATGGTGGTTAGAACTGCAATTGCATCACTAGTATAATCGTCTATTAACTTTTTATTTGTTTAGTAACATTATGGAAAATTTATACACTGTACGAGGAAATCCATTATTTTTATCGCCGAGTTACGAACAATGTTCTTAAATATATTGTAACCAGCTAACAACCTACTTGTTGGAAACACATCTTAACTATGTTGAATATACTTGGCAGATTTGATTAATTATTAATAATACAGTTCCCAAGAATCACAATTTCTTAAACATTATACAGTAGAAAATAAAAAATACGGTAAATAAAAAGGTCACTTTCCTCAGGATTCTTAATAGCAGACTGGAAATTTGAGCTATCGTTCTGGATCTGACTCAATTTCTGTCAACCAACCTCACACAAAGATATCATTTTACCTGGTAAACCTGGTAAATTGGTTTTCAAGGTTATAAAGGTAGTCGTTTGTTACAAGTAGGAACTCATCTATTTCGTGTAACTAGCACCAGGCGACTTCATGTTTGAAAAAGAGTAAGATGAAGTTCTAACAATTGGTATGGGCACTTTTCATCGATCATATAAAACCAAATGTCGGGCGAGTGTTGATTGTAAGACGGTACGATAATTCTATCGATAATTTGTAAATTAAATACAAATAGAAAGATGGAACAATTTGAACCTCCAGCAGGATTCAAATCCTGCGACTCCTGGGTTCAACGCAAGAGTCACTTTCTCAACTAAGCTACAGATGTCACTACCTGATCGTTCAAATTTCTCCTTCCCCATTTTATTGCACGTCTTACAGCAACGTGTGCGATATAGGTGTGTAAATTAAATACAAATAGAAAGACGGAACAATTTGAACTACCGGCAGGACTCGAACCTGCGACTCCTGGTTCAACGCACCAATCGCTTTCCCAACTAAGCTATAGAGGTCACTACTCGAGCGTTCAAATTTCGCCTTCCCCATTTTATTGCACGTCTTATTAGACCAGGGCCGAAGCCTTCAAAATTTGTAAAAAGTGAAAAAAAATTACAGTAGGATGAAACCAATTAGAAAAGGAAGGGAATATGATAAAAATTAAAGAAAAAATAAATTACGGTCGATCCGAGTTCGGGAAGGGGGGGAGGGGGGGGGTTTTAAGGGTAAAAAATGGTTTATCTTGATTTCCAGCAAAACTACAAGTCCTATGGAAAAAAGTCAAATGGCAAAGTAGTAGTAGTAGGTAATAAAAAGATCTACAACTTTTGTATTTACACTTTTTTCACATAACCTCAAAATGTATGTGAAAAATCCAAAAAACCAAGTTTTTGGTTTTTTATTTTTATCTTTTTCAAAAATATTTTTTTTTTCACCTTATTTTGAATTAATATAAAAAAAAACACCCTAATTTTCAATCGAAAATTCACCCGTCAAAATATCAGCTTTTTTCAAAAAGTATGGGGGTTTTTTGTTCGTTGAAATCTCTACTTTCTGATGGTGTAAAAAAAATATACATTACTATAGTAAATGTTCTCAGAAAATGCATAATCACTATGTACAATTTCATCAAAAAAATGACATTGCTTAATTTTTTTTTCAGTTTGAAGTTTATTTATTAAATTCGAATTACATTCATGTCATAGAAAATCTCACAAAATGATTCAGATGAAATTCTGGATGAAGAACCAATGCAGACTGGAAAAAATTGAAGCAATGACATTTTTTTGATGAAATTGTACATAGTGATTATGCATTTTCTGAGAACATTTACTATAGTAATGTATATTTTTTTTACACCATCAGAAAGTAGAGATTTCAACGAACAAAAAACCCTCATAGTTTTTGAAAAAAGCTGATATTTTGACGGGTGAATTTTCGATTGAAAATTAGGGTGTTTTTTTTATATTAATTCAAAATAAGGTGAAAAAATAAATATTTTTAATCAAATAAATTACAGCGTATTTGGGACATAAAAAGGTAAGTGTTCACCAAATTTCGTGAAAAAAAAAATATTTTTGAAAAAGATAAAAATAAAAAACCAAAAACTTGGTTTTTTGGATTTTTCACATACATTTTGAGGTTATGTGAAAAAAGTGTAAATACAAAAGTTGTAGATCTTTTTATTACCTACAACTTTGCCATTTGACTTTTTTCCATAGGACTTGTAGTTTTGCTGGAAATCAAGATAAACCATTTTTTACCCTTAAAACCCCCCCCTCCCCCCCTTCCCGAACTCTGATCGACCGTAATTTATTTTTTCTTTAATTTTTATCATATTCCCTTCCTTTTCTAATTAGTTTCATCTTACTATTATTTTTTTTGGTTTTAAAAATTATCGGCCCTGGTCTATATGGCGACGTGACCGGTATAGGTATATAGGTGTGGTATAGATCTATCGATAATGTTGAAAGGCGTATCGCACAAAAACAAAAGCAACTAGCCCTTCAATTCGAAATTCGAATAGAATATTTATTTGCTAGAGTCGCGGTATATCACAAGGTGTTCAAACACATACATAGTACTATATCTCACCGATGAATCGGTATGCAAATTTTCAAAACATGAAATCATTATTACATTTATGATACCTACTAAATGAGATTACCATTATAAATGCACAAATTAATACCATTAAAGAAATACTTATCATTGTTTACATTTAAAAAGTAATTTCGAAACACAATATTCTAAATAACCAAACATTAATGTAAGACAAATTCCAAAGCTGATTAATTTACTTGTTCCGAGAGGCTAAACTGTTATTAAAAAACAACAATGATTAATTATACATGTAGTCCTTTATTCAGATGGATATTCGACATATTGAACTTTTGACCAAGTGTTGACCTTAATTGTAGTGTTAATGTCACAGTTACCGTCCATATTTATCACTGGTATACCGCGCTATGTTGACGCTGATATTAAATTAACGAGAACTACGTACCGCTAATTTGAGGAAACCATGTTAATTGTTAATCGTCCAACCTGGAAATGTAAAATATTTCGGATTCTGATTTCCTTAAGGAATTAAATTATATTTTTGTGCTTGGCTTTTCCGTGCGCCATTTGGTGTAGAGGAAAATAATTATTGATGACAGTGCTTCGATATACGTAAACCGCAAAAAAAAACTGATAAATTAGGAGATCTGAAAAGAATACGACATTCTTTTGCATCTAAGGCTAAACCAATACTATCGGTTCCTTGTTTGTGAAATACACAAAACTTAAAAGACGTATAATTATGTTTGTAAATAAGGCAAAAATTAAACTTAATATGTATATAATAATCGACTTCATCTGAAATATGAAATTAAAACAAAATCTTGACTGAATAGCTGTATTTTATAAAATTTACTGTTTTATTCAAATATATTTTTTCAAAATAGTATACAATGTATAATTAGAAACACATTTATATGAAATACAAAAAACTTTTAGCTTAAGAAAAAACGTGTATGCTACTACAATTTACAAATATAAAAAATATTTATTTTAATAAATTAAAAACTGGAAACTTAAAATATAAAATGAATAAAAGTGAAAGAACACAAAGGAGAAACATTGAAACGAGGTGTTATACGTCATAGGTTAAATGTCAATAACTAATTGATCACCTTATAATAAGATATCTACAATTTAAAATAAGAATAAAAGCTAATATTTAATTACAGCATTACAGTGTTCGTAGGTACACGACTCATTAATAATTGCAATTTTAATAAATGTTATTACTAACCTCTATTTTTTGTGACTGATTCATATACTTACTAGTCATTCTAAGTAGGTAAGGTCAAATAACTGCGACCGACATTATTATTTAAATGGGTAGTTCTTCAGAGACAAAATTTTCGATGTCTGTGGGTATATTTCTGTAACCAACCAACAGAACAGCATGTAATATTTTTTTTATACAGTTTAGCTTTACCTCTATCTAGGACAAATTATATTTTTTTAATAATTGCTGTCTAGACCTAAAATAAAAAAATTTGAAGTCTGTTCTCCTGATTCATATAGGGCGTCCGTTTGCCATTTTCCGGAACAAAATGGTCGATGACACATTTTCCCTTTGATTCTTCAATATAAATTAAAATTATATCGAAAGGAAATGAATTGACCTCTTACAAAAAAAATATGTATTAGTTATAACTACGTTAGTGTGTTTATAATTAATTAAATAAGAAGTGTCCGGCGTATAATACTGATTCATGTGGAGTAAGCTGCGCTTGACCGTACTTGGTCGAGTAATAATAATAAGGGACTGCGATCTCGCGCGGGGGGAGCCAGTTGTGCAACCTATGAGCTAGAAGGCGGACTTGTGGCTAGTTGGATTAGATCTCGGTAAAACGAAGGTAAACATCTGATTCATCTGTGCTTGGTTCAGGTAGCCCCCTGATTAGAATGCCTACTTTATAAAATTTATTTTGTTATTTTGAAACCTCAATCTGAGTTTTGTGGGATGCTTTTGGGTTATAGATTCGTGTAGAAAAATCACAATATTGAAGTCTGCATGTATGATGAGTTATGCATGATTTTAGGCAAAATCATGATTCATCTGTGCCTGATTCATATGTTCAAAACCCGATATGAATCAGAAAATAAATTAGTTTTTCCCTTTTCCAGCAAGAAAGGAGCACTTTTGTTGCGTAATTTTTCTTGCCCAAGTAAGTAGAGTGCAGGAAATAATTGACGAATGTGATCCAGCAGACAATACCGAAATAAATGATCATTACCATCATCTCCAGGAATTTCAATCAAACCAAGATCTCCGGAAATTCCCAGCTCATCACAGGTTTCAACTCAGACTTCACCACTGTTGGCACGTATAACAAGATCCACAATAAGACAACAGAAGACACTGGGAATCGATTTGAACCTAACAGAAAATGAAACCGATGTGTCATCCAACGCTGACGTCCCATCGAGAATAATAAAATCGCCTTCGCCCAATACTTGGATATCAGATTAACCGAGGACTCCCAGCCCACAAAGTAGCATCTCATTGTCAGCCCAAAAGTTTAAAAAAAGCTGCACGGGAAACACCTGCTAAAAAGAAATCGCATGAAACATATTTAACGCAAGTTTGAATTGACCAATTTTTTTCCGCGATATGATCACTGATAATTGTTTTTATAAAAACTGATTATTGTTGATATGATATTATGATTATTTTCATAAGACTGAGCCCATTTACATTCAAAGCTTTTCATTTTTATTTCTGTTTCTGATTAATCTGTAACAAATTCTGATTCATCTGGGCACAAAATATTTAAATATCGATATCTCGAAAACTACTTTGTAAAAACGAGTCCCTCATTCAAATATACGTTACTTGGCATACCTATTTTCATATGAACATGCGTTACTAAGTTGAAAGTGAAATTAAATTTTGGCCATATGAATCAGTCAAAGAATCAAATTTTGAAGAACTACCCAAATGTCTTATTTTGATGCGGTTCTGTTGCATGTATGAATAATAAATAATTAAATGAGATACAAAGCTTAGGATAATCTCTTTATCTTCTTCAACGTCGTAGTAAAAGTAGCATACGCGTTGGTACTGATTGCATACAAAACTCATAAATCTACTATTACTTAAATACTAGCAGATCCGCCCGTCTTCGCACGGGTAGCACAGTAATAAATATCTATACATGAAACTTAAACATGAAACCCTTCCTATTAAAAGCTCCCCCTATAGCTGAAAACTGAATCAAAATCTGTTGCGTACTTTAACAGATCTAAGCGTACAGACAGTCAGACAGTTTGTTTTATACTATGTAAATAGGTGTACTTCAGTATACTTTCCAATACAACGTGTTAAATAAGAGAAATAAAGAAAAAAATAAAAATATTTTATTTAAACACTTAAATAAAAAAGTTTTACAGAAAGAAAATATTTTATATGAAAAATAGAGCATAGAATAGAATAATATACTTTATTGTACACCAACATTTTAGAAAAAATAATTTCACATATAAAAAAACAATTCTCAATAAAGGGTTGATTTATTCGAACAAAATAAGTACAAGGATATTTAATTACGGTATGAATGGACCGGAAAGACTGTGAGAGCGATATTTTTAGTACAGTATAATATATGCCTTAAAATCATCTGAAAGATGATAATATAAAAAATTAAATAAATTACTAGTGGCGCTTTACATAGATTATACGTTATAAAATTTGTATATATATCGCTATTTTATTAACATAGTAAGTATTATTTAGGCATAATATAACCAATTTAAAGTCATTGTCCTAAATAAAAATGCATGTTTATTATATACTAAATATTTGTGTAATCTGATATGAGGCAGTTAAATGACCATATTTTATTGCGGAATAAAAAACTATATCTATACAACCTACTTGCGTATCTTGAATTAAACTAACATAATCTAATATCGGATAAACTATTTTTAAATATGAGGGATATATTTAAACCATTCAAAATAAATAATAGAGCAATTAATATAAAAATTATTGTCACTCGATATTAAAAATAATTCTGGTGAAGGAAACAAAATCACGCCGTTTCATTATTTGAAAATAAAAAACGATTTTGTATAAAATATTAATATTTTACAGCTTTAACCATTTGAATTATTTCAACAATTTAAGCCGGCGGTAGCCTAGGGTAAGGCATCGGACTTGCGATCATGTGGTCGCATTTCGAATCCCACCCGTTACCCTACCTACGATGTGATTCCACTTTTAACACAAGCATAATATATTAGCATACAACGAGGGGTTAACAAGAATACTAGTAGGTAATGTGCGATCCACATTGCTAGTAAGCTTATTAAAACAAAAAAGAAAGTACTTTTTTAAACAAGGATTATTTACTAGTCTGGTGTAATGCTGGCCAGCATTAGATAACTCAAAGGATATTTAAAAAAAGTCAGTTTGTTTAAAAGTAACTAAATATTAGATTTTAACATCGGACCTGGCATCTTATGCTTATGAGATACTCAGCTAGGATAAAGAACAAACCGTTAATTTTCAAATGGCATAATATTTTTTTCTTGTAACCTACCGAAATACGGCGAATTTACCTTACTTTGACCTGTGTTCTTTAAACTTCACCTTGCCGGTGGTCACGGCCTAAATATAATCAAATTCAATACGATCATAAGGAACAAACAAATCCCAATAAATATAAACAATTAGCAATAAACACAAACAATATCAATTAAATATTAAATTACTTGTTTTATAACAAAACAATAACACTTTAAACACATATTTATATTATTAAATTATTATATAATTGTTAAAGAATTAGGAAGGAATGACAGTGATGAATGCCCATGTATTTCGTGTTCCGACAACCGTGTCTATTAATTAACCAAATATAATAAATAATACACAATTATGTTGGAGATGATAGACCAATTAAGTTTTATTTGCATAATAGCATTTTAAGAACAGATTTTGTTTGTAATATTTTGAATCAAGTCTATATTTAATATATGGAAACTATAATTATTGGTGCAACGTAAATCAATCCTAATTTAAAGCATATTAATTTAATCGTGTTTATTATTTAATAATAGTGTTGGCCGACTCTATAAATTTAGAGTCTATAATGTATATGCGTATTGCAGCCTTGAAATATGACATAATACAAATATTTATATCATTTCAATAGTTTTGTTTGTACAAAATCATTAATAATAAGGATTTAATCCAGATTAATAAAAAATAGAAATTAAATAAATATTAAAATTAAGCAAAGTATGTACCTAAATAGGTTCCAGCTTTTATCTTAAATGAGTTTAAAATTCGCATCTTAACATAGTCAAGAGATCTACAGATTCTTTGCAGATAATATTTATACAAAAACATGACGACTTTGACCTGTAACCTTGAAGTTTTTCTTTCCTCTATCTACGGATTATTCTGGTTAACTTTCTTTAACGAAATTTTGTTTGCTCATACAATAGACATTTGTAAAATTATATTTTATAGACTAGCGATTTTCGCAAGATTTGATTTTGCAATTTAATACTTCAAGCAGGTGATACATACCCATAGAAAATCAGGCTTCAAACTTAGAGATGCGAGGATCAAACCACAACCACCAACAGTAGCCTTGTTTTCCATGCAGTAACATAATAATAATAGATTTCAAACCCACCTAAAATGCTAACAAAAATTTACAAATTTGTCCCTTGTTTCGAATTATTTGTTTTTTTTTTGTAGTCATTAAAAATTTCTCAATAAGACTCAGAAGTTGTACATTTTGGAGCAGGATATAACTGAAAAGAACATTCAGTTTTCCTTTAGGTATAAATACGAAACACATGTAATGTGTTAAATGAACTAGGATGTCCAGTCAAGAAATATAAATAATATGACTAATTGTCTTTCAAACATAAAAAATAAAATGGCAAAATTTCTGTTATAAAGCGAAAAAGTACACGAAGACGTTTAAATAATGGATAAAGGGCCTATTCCTCCATTGTCAGATAACTTTTATTCGACGAATAAAATTAACATTATTTTGACAGTTTCTGTATTCAACAGCTGACAAAATTTCAAAATTATTCCTCGAATAAAGTTATCTGACGATGGTTAAATAGGCCCTAAATGAAATAACACAATATATCTAATAAGCTAAAAACTTCACATTTAATAGGCTAAGATCAATAAAGCCTATTAACTTCATTAAGTTAGCGAAATTAACAACTTCCGAAAGTAATTAAACCCATGATTAATACTAATACAAATTATGTAATAAATTAAATCGTACACTTAAAGAAACGACAAAAATAACATGTGATTTTAAGTAAAATTGTTAATGAACAAAATTTTATGTCCAATTACCGGTTAACTAATAAAAAATACATTTTTCTAGGATACTCAAGTGTTGGTACACGTGTGAAAATATATTTTATATCTAAATAAATTATTCAAGTTGTTTTTGCCCGCTAATTCACGTGGAAAGAAATCCACGTTTTTAAATTCCTTATAATACCTACTCGGATTACATGCTTTTAAATAAAGAAAATACCTCGATAATGTAAGGAATTTTTTTATAATAAGTATTGTTGTAATATTTAGTAATATTAGTCACTCTTAAAACGTGTAAAATATAAAAAAATAATTTACGGACATTGTGGGATCACGACGCAAAACTCTGTTTTCTTTTATGTACTCACAGGTACCTGTTATTTATTCATTACTGAGTATTTAATAAAAATATTCAGAAATAATTGACGACGGTATTTGACACTAATTGATCACAACCGTTTTTAACATTTTTTATTGCAGTTATTAAGTATTATTAATAATCTTTTATATACGAGTATTACTTATGTTCTTTTGTTTGCGGTAACAATATTTTGTATTACAAAAACAATTGAGTGTGTTAAATATTGTAAGGTAGGTTGTGTACTAGCTGTGAACTTTTTGATGAGGAAGATTAATAAAGTATATTGTTTATTGCCATCAGTTTCATATTATTATTTGCTTGAGATCTTGTATTTCCTAATTAAACGTGTACTCATTAAATATAATACATGGTATAGCCTTACTCATTACCATTTAAACTTAATCGTTTAACAATATAAAACAATAATAACAACAGGTTCTTTTGACGGGCCTGTTGGTCTAGTGGTTAGTGACCCTGATTGCTAAGCCGGAGTTCGTGGGTTCGATTACGACCCAGAACAAATCTTTGTGTGATGTGAAAGATATTTTTTTCTCTGCCTGGGTGTAATTTATGTATAATATATACGTATTTATAAATATATAAGTATGTTTATCAGTAGTCTGGATACCATAGTACAGGCTCTGCCTAGTTTGGGGTCAGAAGGCCGTGTGAGTGGTCAAAGAAATATTTTTTTTTTCTTAATAAGTCAAATTTAGGTAGGTACTATGTTAAGTACTCCATCGCACCGGTATCGCTAATCCTTATTGACTATAATTACTAAGCAGACTATAATTAGATAAAAAAAATTGAATATAGTTAACAAAATATTTGTACGCCAAAAGTTATTGCAAATATTTATAGCCTTTAAAAATCAGGCATGATTATAATTTTTGTTTAATAGGTATAGCACAAAAAGTACCTTTTTAACCTGTATATTTGTTATGTGTGATACGTACTCTATGTTTTAAAAAAATAACTAGGTACAAGACTTATAAACTCAAAAGCGTCCGTAAAATTTTCATTTTCATAGTTCATACTAGACTACTATTTGAATTACTTTTTGTTCCACATTAATTGGTAATAATTATAAATACAAAACAATTAATTTTAAAGTGATCTTCGTCGCGTCGAAAGCTTTGCCACTTTCACGGCATCGTTGGCAGCACATAAGTCAGAGGTAATGTTTTAACTATTAGCATCCTATGAAATTATTTTTAAACAATGATCCTATAACAACATGATATTATGCAGAATTTATTACTTGATTAGCAGGAATTTCATAAATAATTTATCTTAAAGTTGTTAATTCACTGTCAATTTTAATTGAGTTTAATTTATATGATTATTTTATTGTTAATCGATTAGTTTAAAACAATATAGCCTTACGTGTTTACGTTGTTCTTAAATTTTGTCGCTAAACTCAACAAAATTAATACTTAGTAATTACGATACCGTCTCACGGAATAATCTAATCACAATTCGTAAATTAATAAAAAAATATTGCTATTTTGACACATAAATAAAACAATTAATTATGTCACTTTAAGTGGATATTATGATATATTGCTTATGAAGGTGTTTAAAGCAGGAAATATTTACAAAGTGAATTCAAATCTATAGCAATGATTAAGGGACTGTTTATCTCAGGGCCGTTGTCTATAAATAAGGAAAACAATACTTCTGAAGTGTCAAGGATTTCATTTATAATACGATTTTTATGATCTTCATATAAGCAGTAGGTCATGAGATAACCAGTCTCAACGCAATTTTTGCTAATTTGATTTTGTATTCTAAAAACGGATTAAGACCGAACATTTTTTTATATCCTTAATTGCAGTATATCCTTAATTGCACATTAATAGTATTCTTGTTTACCCTCGTGCTAAGCTAAAATGCTTGTATTACGAGTGGGTTCACGTCGGTAGCGTAATGGGTGAGAGTCAAACCGGTAACCACATGATCGCAAATCCAACCCCCACTGGCATTAGGCTACTGCCGCTTATATTAAAATTGTAAAGTTTGTTTTTATTAGCCTATGCTGTTTCACAGATGCCATACAACTTTGTCCCGCGTCCTCTGGAACTAACCCCTGCGGTATACGACCACGTCGTCCTGTCACCTCTTCTTGGTCCAGCCTCGACATCGCCGTCCGTCTGCTCCAATTGTGACGAGACCTTCGCCTGGTGGCCTTACGATCCCATTTAATTCAATTCCAATTCAATACCAAATTATATTTTCAATGGGAATACTATGAAATCATAATTAATTAATCTAGCTACAATTTAAAAATAAAAAATGTTTAGACAAACAGAATTTGATTAGCGTGCGTAATAAATTCACTAGATGAAGTTTACGCTTCTTAATTATGACAAACCAAAACATGCTCATTAATTAATTAGTCAAGACTGAGCCCATTACTAATGTCATTCATCAATCAATCAACTCAGCATAACATGAAATACTGTTTTAACCCGCAGCTTTCCCAAGTTATAAAAAAACTTGTTTTATGGTAAAGCTCGTGGCTAATATAAGTGTAAGCCGTATGGTTTGACCGATAATAAAGGTTAAGCCGCGCTCGCTGCGGTTGGTCCGTGGATGGGTGACCATTTGTAAACATATCGAGACCCCTCCGTGCCTCGGAAAGCACGTTAAGCCGTTGGTCCCGACTGTCATACAGTGATCTTTGATAGTCCTTAAGTCATTACAATTCTGACAACCTGTCTTATTATGGAATACTGTATTACCTAGCAATAGGTTGTGGAGGTCAGATAGGCAGTCGCTCCGTGTAAAATACGGTATTCAGCTAAATCCGGTAAGACTGGAAGTCGACCCCAACATAGCTTGGGAAAAGGCTAGGCAGAAGATACGAATTCATTTCCGATACCTACTTAACCTAAAAACTATAAATCAACAAGGCAATAATAAACTTATACTAAAAATAGGATATTCTTGGTTCGTTTTTTAGGAAACATAACGCCACACATCATTGCAAATTCTGTAAACCAGGATCTGCAAGGATAACCAACGAATACTAAAACGAATACTATAAGACTCTTAGGTTTGGTGTGTCTTAGGGACACGTCTTGGAACCTTAACAAAATTAACCAGAAGTAGTTTATATGACGTATGAAAACTAGTTTCCACTTCCTTCTTCTGCAAGTGGGAAACAATAATAGAATAAACATTATTTATTTTCTCTTAAGCACAATATAGTATAAGCACATTTATACAGGACTAGCTGTTTCCCGCAGCTCCGCCCGCGGTCTCAATTTTTTTTTATATAATTTAGATGTAACTTTACTATAAACCTCACGGAGCCCGAGACCTTTCCAACGAATGCAAAACCGTGGAAATCGGTTCGTGCGTTCTCGAGTTATAGCGTCAGGAAGGAAAACCCGACTTATTTTTATACAGTAGATTAATTTGAAAGTAGTGCGCGTATTCGTAATCGTTTGTGTATTGCTAACTGAACCACTATTCCCACGAAACATAGGTCGAAATCATAAAATTGAAAATCATCTTTTCATACTAACATAAGTCACGTGACCTGTCTGTGTGTGTGCTTTGTCTGTGTGTGTATTTTGTATGAAAAGTTCAGAAGTGCATTATATCTGCTGAAATGTAGGTGAGGTAATTTTTAATTGTAAGCTTACAATGTCGGTTTGGGAGTATTTTCTGTGATAATGTTGTAAATGTTTTTAAATAAATAAATTTTCCATTTTAAGATTTCGACCTATGTTTCGTGAGAACAGTTATTCAGATTTATGCTTCTGATTACCTCGTTGAATATACGTAGTTACTCCTTTTAAATTAATCCTGTATAGGGACTGTTGTCTGCTATATGTAGAACCTGTGCTGCAGATCACCAAGCTTACCAAACAGAAAATATAGGACAAAGGTAACCACAGATATTTTTTTTATATTAATGGTTCCTAAAAGTTTTGATGATATTTTAATAAATCGCAATCAAAACGAGACGATATATTATCAACTTAATCAGCATAGCGGCTCCTCCTGACCTATTTGTTAATACAATAAATTAAAAGCTGTATTTTTTAATAACTTATAGAATAATATATTAGATTAATTATAAAAATAGTATTTTTTTTATAGGTATTTAAACAGAATCTGGATCTTAAATTATCTGAATGCTTATCACGTAAATTTTCCTGTTTTTTTATTTGTTACGCTTTAAGTTTTTCGATTGTATGTTTTTTTGTACGCCAGACTATTTAAATTCAAAGCAGTATATGTCAATATTGGTTTTTTTTTGTTGTTTTCGTGCTGTATATATTAGATCCTAGATCAATTTTAATTTCTTAATCCTTACAAAATCATTTTAAATTCAGAAGTGTTATATTTATTTATTTTTAATACCTACATATTTCTGATGAAGATGACTATGAAGTGTGAAATCCAATTTTTTATGACTGTCTCTAATAATTATATTATTTAAACAAACGACGTCAATCCCAATTAATTATTTTTATGTGTATGCTGCAACATGTGCCGACACTTAAACCTATAAAACAGTTTATAATGAGGTTATAGTGTACCTTTGACCCGATGCGCCCACGATATCATCGCACAAAAGTACAAGTACCATGAAGGTTACATTACATATTTAATTACATTATCACAATACTTAGATAGCATTATTGTAGTAAAATGCTCATATACAGCCTTTAGCTTACAAAGGAAGGAGGTGTTAAGGAAAACTGATAACAGTGTACCTATATCGTCAATTGTTTTTATTTTCATAACATTTTAAACCGAGTGTTCGAATTTCTTTTTCTTTTTCAATTTATAATAATAGTTAGTTGACAGGTATGTAAATAAATTTACTTTTAATTTTTCACAGATGTTTAAACAGAGATAGACGAAAAATAAAACGTGGGAGCGTACTAAACTAAGATTTATGTATTAGCTGCATCTGTTTTAGGATTATAAATTAGGGTTACTTTATAGCTATAACGGAAAGACCATATAAATAAATTTATTAAATTAACATACATGTGATCAAACTGAGTCAGCGCCGGACTGTCTACCTTCAGAGTTTCGTTGTTCGTGTCTGGGTACTACTTTGTCACAAATAATATTAAGCTATGTGTAATGTGCTTGTTCGCATCTTCTAGCCGTTATCATACATTTGGTTGCTATGGTGCCTTTCCCTCTCACTAGATTGACAAGTATTGCGGATGTGATAGAGATCTGAAGAAAAACAAGAACTTAAAAAAAATAATTATGAAGTTCTGCAAGTTTTTTGATGATATTTAATAAACAACAAAACAGGCCAGTGTAACATCCAGTTAAACAAGATTGGAAAACTATTCTATCTGTCGTGAATATTACTAGCATTAAGTATTATTATTTATTTACTATGGGTTTTCAGAGTATGCAACGTTGGCTTAATGTTCACCTAGAGTCATTAGCTTAGTTTAATGTTTCTTGAGCGCCTTCTTGAGGTTTATTGAAACTAGCTTTTGCTCTCGGCGCCGCCCGCGTGGGCGTCGGTAACCACGGCAAATTATAGCTCATATCCTTCCTCAATAAGTGGGCTATCTAAACGTGCAAAAATTTTATATATCGGCTTAGTAGTTTCTGAGATAAGCGCGTTCAAACAAACAAACTAACTCTTAATATAAAGTATATATAAACAGTTTTTGATTTTGATTCGGAAGTAGGCGGCTTCATATCAAAAGTTACGCGATATTATAAAGCTTACGAGTTTGTTTGTTTATTTGACACTACCCGTCGGATAAAACATTCAAAAAGTGATTTAACATTCAATACGTTACTAACTTTTGGAGTAAAGTAAGACTAATGAAACAGCGAGGTACAACTAGTATGTTATAATATTAAATCCTACAATTCTTATATTAGTTAATAATAAAATAAATAATCAAAATCTCTAGCCACAAAGCTAATACATTATCTTTAAAAGGAACACTCATGATGCACAAACCACAGTATTTTCTTTCTTTGTCTTTAAAATATTTATTCTGAAACCGCTGTCCGGCATTTTTTTTTTTTTTACGGAATGTTTGAACACTACCTGTGGTTTGACATATGGAGAACCCAAGGATGTGTCATTGGCTACTTGCATTATCCATAATAACGTCAATACTTACCTATTAACCTATTTTATTTAAAAATTATTTTAATTTGGTGGTCAAACTAATGGTAACAGTTAGATATGGCCATTTCTTGGAAGTAAAGGTATTATTCGGTAATAAGAGGGAAATCCGGTTTTTAAATAATAAAAAAATATTAAGCACGTATCTTTTGCTTTTTTCGAAATAACGAATATAACTTAAAAACTTAGGCTTAAGTGCTCGCCACGACACTAGTGCTTACTATTATCGCCAACTCATGACGTCACAATCCCCCACTTCTTTAACTTTATCTTTGTCAAATTTTATTGTTATGGAAAAGAAAAATACGTATCTAATTTTTTTATTAGAGAGTTTCACTTTTTTATTCCGCATCAATATTTTGCAGTTGACTTGCGGTATAAAATATATCTCGATAAGAAACTTAATGCTCCTTCCTCAATGCATAAATTACTCGCTAGCTTCATGTCGCTAACTACGAAGGTAATTTCATAGAAATACATAGAAACCAGTAGTGTCGCTGCGACACGTCGTCTGCTGCTGCCTCATGTCGCCCGCTACCAACTTGTACCTTTACTGACATAATTATATTCCATATCTAGTACAGTAGTAAGTTATACTACCGCGAAAATCAGAATGAATCGCAAATCTCGGTCGATGACCTCATTTTTATCGAAATTCACTGATTCATTATACATTTGCAATTCACCGCAAATACCTTTACTTTTCCCTTTGTTGGGACCATTACTCATATTAAGAAAGTACATTCATTAAAGTTGACTTAACAGTACTGTAAGCTATCCTACTTAAGTGATCAATAAATTGGAAAGTTCGGCTGATGCGTGACGACCTTTTGGTCTCAATAGATTATATTAAAGTCAGTAAACAAAAATAATAACCAGAAGCGTAATGAGAACTTGTAAAGGCGATTTAACAATAGGAATCTATTGCGCTGGCTTATAATTATGCATCTTAATAAACCACTCCTATATATCTCAACCCATATAAAATTGTAGAAACAAAAGTATATACCCAGGTATATTGTAAAAAGAAAACGATTGCGATAAGTTGATATGTTTTGCACGAGTAATTACGTTCTCGATTTTTCTGGAAACTCGAGTTTACAGTTAAGAATTTATTTTTAACAGTAAACTTTAATGGAAACATAATTACATGTATATTGACAGGTTCAATGTAACGAATTAATTCTTAAAGCGTACAATTCAATCAACCTGTAAACAAATTGCACCTTGGATTTGCCTTCGTTTCCGTACGAGTATGGTAATTTCCGCAAAATACATTTTATAGTACAAATTAATCAATAAAAATTATTCGTATGTCGGTCAACTGTGACTCATGATGACGATTGAAAATAAACAAAGTGTGAAAGTGAAAGGTATAGGTATAGAGTCAGGAGTTCAAAAACTGTCAACGAGATACGTTCACAAAGACGGATTACGTACGGAATTAGCTGATAGAAAGAATCGAAAGTATTTCTCAGAATGTTTTTGCGCATATTCAATTACACGAATGGTAAACACAAAGAGACTTACCTTCTAATTTCTCTATACCAATATGTCCTGTTCATATGTGTGGCAAAATATTTGCTCATGTAGATGATTTGTTTGACACTACCTGCGTCAAACGGTGTTAACTTTTATTGATTGTTAATTTTAACAAATCATCTTCTTTTTAAGCCTAAATTATAATAAGTATAAAAAAAAATTGTTCAGAGATTACGAATGGATGTAGAAAAACTTTATATGAAAACAGCATTATGTTTTAGATCCCTGTTGATTGTATTGTTTATTACGAGTACATCCAGATTAAATATATCCTAATTGGTCAATCAAACAGACTAGTTAATAAGTGTAAACCATAAAATTATGTTGGCCACCCCTTTTATAGAGTACTCTGTGTATAAATAATAAACAAAGAAGAAATGAATACGCCAAAGTCGTGAACAGGAAAATTACCTAAATAAACCTTTACCAGTTGTTCTCATTTACAAATTACATGTACAATCGTCCACCGAAGTGCGTGTAACGATTTGTTCGCACTTTTAATGACTGATGACACAAAGCTGAGGGCATTGGGGTATATGTTTAAATAATTAGAGCCACACCTAACCAAGTAACATATTTACAAGGTTTTGGTTATAGTGCGGATATTTGCTCACGGAAATAGCAGTATAATGCATAGTCATTACTGGGAACGAAGCCGTTTTTATTTTGATTAAATACATTTTGGTCGTATTAGTTTAGGCAATATGACCTCAGACAGTTTCAGAGTTCTGAGAAAATTGAGTGATGTTATACAATACCAATACAAAACATATGTATGTCGATTTAATAATTACCAGAATTATTACGTAATATTAATTAGGTACTAATTGGTATATTGATGTAAAGTAATAAAGCTCTCGTATATAATAAAAAAATATAAATATATTTTAAGTAACTAAATATTTTAGTTTTTAAATCAAACCTCGAAATCTTACTATGACCACAGCTAAAATTTGGAAAGATTAAAATCTTTAATTAATTAAAATACATTCAACCCTATGAACGCGAAGGTCGCATCATAAGTCTAACGAAATTGATTTCTTATATTTTAATTGACACAAAAATCACGAGGCTATACTCCAGTCCTATAAATTATTAATTAATTAACCACCAGACCTGTATACAAGATATTATACAAAAATCAAAACGATTTCTTATGATTTGTTACAGTTTCGTAGTTGCCAGCCTATAAAAAATCTAATTAGCATTTATATTTTGATGAAAGTCATTAACTAATGTAAAATACACATAATACTTAATTTCGGAGATATGAGAAGCTATATGGACGCAGCTGGCATCAATGAATCTCTTTCTATAGTGGTTTCTAAAACCGTTAATTATGAACGCCAATTAAAAAGTAAAGCAGTATTAACAAGTTGATATAATATGGTTACGAATGAATTATATCAGTACTCATCAAAATTTATTTGAAACTACGTAAATGTAGCATTGTAATTGAAGATGTTACTTAATACGTGAAATAAACAGTTATAAAATTTGTAAATTAAGAAACAAATGACAAAAATAAGGTAATCTTTTCATAAATTATTGTGTAATTTTATGTAAAAAATATCAATCTATTGGAAATTATCATATCATATTATTATTATAATTATTCACAAATTTAATACAATTATTTTGATTAGTAATCATTAATGGCAGAATACTAAAACGTCAATCAGTGTGACGCCGCCCTTATGTCTCATGCTGTCTCTGTCACTCTACGGTGTGAAGTAGCGACAAATAGACATTTAAGAATGTATTAAAGTTAACTGATGTTTCAGTCTTCGGAGGTAATACAACGTATATCATAAGTACAATCATCATGATCTCGATGATGAGGAGCTCGTGGCAAGTTTAAGCCATACGGTTTGACCAATAATACAGGTTAAGCCGCGCTCGCCGCGGTTAGTCCGTTGATGGGTGACCATTTGTAGACATATCGAGACCCCTCCTTTCTTCGGAAAGCACGTTAAGCTGTTGGTCCCGACTGTCATACAGTGTTCTTTGATAGCCGTTAAGTCATTACAATTCTGACAACCAGTCTGGGTTGTGGAGGTCATAGGCAGTCGCTCCATGTAAAATACGGTATTCAGCTAAATCCGTTAAGAATGGAAGCCGACCGCAACATAGGTTGGGAAAATGCTAGGCAGAAGACAATCATCATGATCTCCCTGCCCTTATCCCATTCATATAATGGAGTATCGGTAAGTACGATATACGTAGATATATTTATACCATACAACAAAGCTTGCGAATGCTCTCGAACGGTAAGTCAGTTTTAAACATGACATATCAACGTTTACCTTCTCCGTATGTTAATAGACCTCCGTGAAGTAAGCAATAAACTTAACTGAATAAGGTCCCATAATACGAGGCTTGCAGTCCATAACGTAATATGAAACAAGATAATCATAAAACGACGGTTATCTTATAACCTCTACTTAACTAAGCAATTAAAAATTATTACTTATCAATAAATTAACGATCTTCGACACATGAGGTAGAGTTGAAAATTGCTTGTCGATCAAACCGTGATTGCATCAAACATCAATTAATAGTTTATAAAAACATGTATCTGAAGTTTTAATTTCATATTTTTTATCTTAGGACAACTCACATACGGCCATCTGATCCCAAACTAGGTAGAGCCTGTATTATGGCAACGAAACAACTGATAAACATACTTTTATAGTTATGTATAAAAAGATACGTATTATAGATAAATTACACCCAGACACAGAACAAATTATCGTACTCACCACACAAAGATTTTTCTTGGGTGGGAATCGAATCTACGACCTCCAGTTTAGCAGTTAGAGTGACTAACCACTAGACCAACAGGCCCGTCAAAATTATGAAGGTTACCTACGTAATAGCTAATTGTTAATGATGACTTACATGGACAAGTGTGATCCCACAAGTTCAACTGGTCAATTAATCAATCTGCCTTGTTAGATTCATCGTGGTTTATAGCAGTCAAATAACCAAGTAGGTACATAATATACTAGAGGAGATACATAATATAATATACGAGAGAAGCGATTACAAGCTCGCGTTAAAATTTCTTGGTAAAATGTTTACCGACCGCAATGCCATCCACATTCAGTCGCATGTAAGCTTACCTTTATGATTAAACCATCGTGGGAATCAGAAACTCGATAAACCACAAACGTATCAGCTACTTTGTATATTTATACAAATCCTCAAGATTCTCCTCCATCTTGTGGCTAATGGCCAAATTAATGGAGTGTCCATTTAAAAGATTAAAGCCGTTTAGTGAGATTAATAAAATCTAAAATATCACAAGACACTAGACAAGCCAGGGTCATTAATTTCTCAGTAGTCGCAGGCCTATTTTCCACTTCTAATATTCAATTTAGTTAATTCTTAAAAATTAATACAAAATTTAAAGCTAAACATTTGTTTCGGTTTCTGCGTAGTCTCGTATAATTACTACACATTAAAAAAACATAGTCCTCCGCGGCGTCTCTTTGTCTGTGTCTATTCGCGATAAACTCAATAACTACCTTACCGATTTTCATGCTGTTTTCACCAATGGATACAGTGGTTCTCGAGGAAGGTTTAGGTATATAATTTGTGAAATTTTTGTATACATTACTTATTAGCTAACCGCCATCCACGCGTGCGGATCCGCAGGCATCAGCTAGTTAATAATATAGTCAAAATTGTTCTAACTCGTCATGTTTTCCTTCATTTAAATGCGATGTTAACAGGATGTACAATGTTGGTTTACTACAAATGTTAACCTTTTTAAGTTCGCCTATTGGTCGAACAGACCAACATTTCACCGAAATGCCGGTATGGATCATAATGTTGTGTGATATTATTAACTGTCCAAATCTTAGGGTAGATACTATCAAAACCGCGTGTCATGGATTATTTTATTATAGATAATATATATAGTAAACTATGATTTAGTATTTATAGGTTTGTATCTGTGCTATGCGCTAACTGACGATACCATGGAATATTTTCCTATTCACTATAGCACGCCGATAAATAAATAAATAAATCATAAAAACTCAAATCTAGCTGCTACTAGCTACATAAAAATTTCGGTCTTTTGTACCGACCAATAACCTCAGTTCAGTAAGGTTAATAGTGCAAACACATTTGCAGTAATATTACTAGTTTATATTTACATTCCATCAAAAACTATCCGGCTTTTAAATCTCTCTGTAATAAATTTAAAAGTCCACAATTCTACGTACACATATTTGATGATTCTGATTGTTCTTGTTCTTTGTTCTTTAAAAAAACGACGCCCGCACTAAGGAATTTAATCCTTGTGTCGCGGGGGTTTCACAAACATTAAAATCACATGCACAACGAACACCCAGACTTGGCACAAGCATTTGTGGATCACACAAATGTTTGTCCCATGCGGGGATCGAACCCGCAGCACGTCGCGCACAGTGGTAATTAGCGTGGTGACCTATACCACTCGGCAAAATCAATTGACATTATAAATAAAACTACTTTTTACTCGTGTCTGTCCGTGACCAGGACACCTGCGGAAACATCGAGAGCTAAAATCAAAATAAACCGCAATAGAATCCGTTTTAAAAGTCGTTTTATTTCAATGACATTATTTAGTTTATACCTACCTGAATAGCTAATCCAAGTAACCTAATATTTATTTAAGTGTTCATAAATTATTACATTATTTGTATAGAACCTAATTCAACACAAATTAATTACTTTATTGTCAAAAATCAATATTGAAACTTGTGAAAAAGTTTAAACGTAATTTTTACTTCATTATTGTTCATACACGGATATGTTAAAACGTTATACCTATCATAAATACGAGTACATTATACACATTACGTGTATTTACTTAGTTAATGTAATAGAATACATAACCAACTGGCATATTCTTGGTGTGGGCAGAAGCTACTGAAGGACTTCTTCTTCATAATAAAATAATGTATTTCCCACATTTATGATTTCTAACATGCGTACAGAGTGTTCTAATTAGAGGGGTTTCCTTTATAAGAACACAAGAGAATAATTATGGGTACTACACGATGTTTTCAACTTTTAAAAAATTATGACACCTGTTTGTGGACCACTTTGTTATGGACTTTTTTTTTGTTGGATTGAATTCTAATGACTTTGACCCACGCTGAGGGCACAGCGTGGGATATGTCGGACTTGCACCGACCAAAAACACCCCAGTCCCGTCCTCGCCCTTGCCAGAGCCGCGGGATCGCGTACGCAAGCTCTATCCAGCACCGGCAGGACCAGTAGGGACCTACTAAGTAACTATGATAAATTGCAACAAAAAAAATTATAGTAATTTTGTTTAAGATATTATTTTTTTTGTAAACTGTCTGGTTTACAAAAAAAAAATATCTTAAACATAAACAAAGAACTGTCTGGTTCTTTGTCGTCATTTCCTAACAAAAAGTTAAATGAGATACCAGATGTTCAGAACGTTACAGTTATTTAAACTGTAACGTTCTGAACATCTGGTTTCCTAAAAATAACGGCACAATGGAAATATGTGCTTTGAAAGGGACTCCTAATTAACAACTACACTTCTGCACAATTATTATTTAGTACAACACGTATAACCAATTTGTATGATCCATCAGAAATATGATTTTCCAAACGATCCGTATAAAATCCTGCCAGGATATGCATATATATATATATATATGCCACTCAATCACACATTTGACATTCATTCTAAATTATAATAACAACTCTACAATACTTACACTAAAAACAAAAACAATCTCAGCACGAGACTGATCCACGAACAATGCTTTCGTTAAGGTAAAGTTTACAATACACTTAACTTTACGGAAATCGCGATGCATACGTCGAATCACCTGTTTTGACATTGAGATTCATTGACGGTACATTGCGGTGCACAATTACAGCGATATACTACATATATCGCAGACAAGTGTTTGATTCATGCAACGATACTTGTGTCGGGGCGGCCGACGCTTTGTCTGGCCGCGCACCCACTCCGATACCTATACATCAGCATCAGAAAGTTGCTTATTCATAGTCGCCCACACACTGATATGGAATTCTTGTTTTATCAGTAGTATGTTTAATCTTGATGTAAAAATTATTTTGAATTTTCTTATTTTGATAATTATTTTAATTTCTGTATTTTATCGGAACAATCAAGATAAAAAACAAAGAAATCCATTCTCTTTGTGTGTCCTAAAATAAGGTTATATGTGTATGTTTGTCGTTTGTACTGATATATATTTTAAATCATGTTGATTGATGAGTTTATGACACATTTAACATCATGTTAATTTATGACTTTCTCCTTATGCCTAAAGGCTTCGTTACATAAATATAATTACTACTTAACATTTTCGAACCTCCAAACAGTGGCACCATAAACTAATTTTTATCAAAACTCAACAAAACAATAGGTTTAACGCATAAGCGCATTATTTTATTCACGGATGGTAGACTTTTTCGTTTTCACTGTAATGATATTAATAAGGCTATTTATTTAAAGGTCAAACGAACTGGCTCTGACTTTCAAGATGGGTTCGACAGAATTTTATGGGTTATTACTATCAAAGATAAAATGAGTACGTGACGACTTTTCTGTACCTACTAAGAATATTCCTAGAATTACACTGAGTAAAAATTTTAATCGAATTTTAATTGTTTATTTCTTTTTTTTTGTATATAATATCTGTCTCTGGTTTTTATTCGAAAATAAGGACAATGTTTATCATGATTTCTTGGTAGAATAATACAGGTCTGAAGTGGGTGAAAAGTGTTTTTGAGGAAAAAGCAGTTAAGTATAACTTAGTAAAGAAATCATCGAATCCGTTTTGTATTTTATGACTTTTTCTGTGTATTGTTGTAAAGATCAAAAGTCACATGAGGCGCTTTCAAGGTGTATGATTGATATAAAGATTGTTTTTTTATTCGATTTTTATTATGATTTTGTTCAAATAAATCCGTCTGATGCTATTTTGTATGTTTTGGAACTGAGTGTCTTTATAAAAATATGTCCGATACTCTATTTGTTTCCCTTGCCAGTGTAGTGGAGTAGTGCTCCACTCCACAAAGTCTAGTCTAAATTCTGAAGTCCTATAATATGACCAAAAGCAGGAATTCAGAAATCAATAAAAAAAGGGGGAAAGGTAATTAAGCATTTTCGTAAAGATAAATTTCACCCGGAAAAAATGTCGCTACCGGATGTAGCCTTGCTAATTTTACTTACACTGATTGAAGTTAATTACGGGACACATGACCCTTGCCAAAGAGCTTGTAGCAGAGGTCAAGAAAGTCCATTGTCAAGGTCCCAACTGTAGATGCTTAGAATTGCTAATTTTTGTCTGCCTCTACAAAATTGTCATTCAAACCCACTAACACCAGTAAGCCATTTAACATTTTATAAATATATAAGTATAATAGGTACCAACAGCTTTACGTATCATTGACCTTTTAAATAAGTATAATTATTTCGCCCTTTAATAATTTATTATTAACTCGACAGGTCCTTTTTATTGATTGGATGCTAGATAGCCCAGTAGTCCGCCCACGTGAAAATATTTGATAACAGTTTTCTAAATTGTTTTATATTAAGCTGAAATTCAATATTTTCTATTAAGAACAGTCACTTTGAGATACTGGAGTATCACGCCATTTCGAAATGACTTAATTAGGTCAAAGTACCCGAATAAAAAAAAAAAAATTATTTCGAAATCATTTAAATAAATAATTTTAGCATTTTTCATAGAATATTTTTTTATATTCCAAGCGACAAAATTACACATAAATAATAATTCGAAGTATGTTGTATGTTAAAAAACACGCTTGTCGCATGTTATTCACAAAAACATATATTTGATGCTAACCTTATGGTAATCAGTGTCACAGTAACTATGTATGTTTTAAGAAAAATCTTTAACTTTTTATAATTTATAATATAAAAGGTAAAACGAAAAAAAAAGTGCTTAAAATCAACTCTGTAATACAATACTCTCATTTATAATTAAATAAAATAAGATATCCAAATAAGATATTAAAATTTGATACATCCTAGGTAAGCTTGAAGCCAGAATTAATTAAAAACTACCTTTTATGGAGTAGGTTTAAAGACTTAACATTAGGTTAGAGGCTTCAATTATAATATATATAATAATCCTAAACTTTGTGGATTCTCGTAAAATAAAAAGTCAATAAAATAAAAGTCATTAGTATGCAAATAATGAATCTCCAAGCTCAGGTGGTAAACCGGATCGGTTGCTAACAGACAACCTGTCACCTTAAACTTTTTGCTTAGTATTAGCTCTAATTAACGACTTTCCGTCGTCATTTCATTAGGCAAATGACAATGTTACTTTATCAATATATTCTATAGGATAAATTTCTCTATAACGTAAGATAAGAGTTATTATAATCGTTTCAAGTATTTAAAACTTATGTTAATTAAAAAATCAAGATTTTTAATTATGTCGTACAGCCTATATTATATTGTAATAAATGTATCAAATAACTACTTTAAAAAAACCCATATTTTATATTTTTAGAGATTTTTCTTTTACGAAAATTTACTGTGCCGTTCCTATGTGAAGCTACAAAACAGTTTTAGTTTCTAAGTTATTTAAAAATAGCTGCATTATTTATAAAACAAAACGCATTTATTCATGCCAAAAAAAATAAGTAGCCTTTGACATATAAAAGGGTGATTACAGATTATTCTTTCCTTGTAGTTAGCTGCGTATAATTTCGTTTAAAGACCACTTCCGTTCCGACCAATATCTGTCAACATATTTCCACGTTCGGCTCGGACACATCACAAGAACTCGATTTCATTGACATCCACCGTCTGCAGCATAATGAGTTTTAAATTATTACTGCAGATAAAAAGTAGCTGGCCGACGTTCGTATAACCTTTCTTTATTTCGTCACTGGAGATACTACACGAGCGATGAATAGAGAAGACACCGAGCTGAGTTTTGTCGTCCAATGAAAACCACTATAGTTTTTTCGTAATTTAATAAAAAGCTGTTTAATATGTCAAATATAATTTAAGCACTTATTCCAAATTAAGGGTGTATTGTAGTAAGCGTGTGCGGTAGTAAGCGAGCGGCGCGGGCGGCTATGCGCAGACGCAGCGGGCGGCCGGCGTCGCTCCGTCTCCATGGTAACGCGGCGTCGAGTACATAAGCGTTCGCGTGGGCCGCTAGCCGCACAGATCGCTAAAGCCTGGAGAGCGCGCAGCACGTAGTGCTACGGATCACCGGGAAATAATAATCAGTTTGAAGTTTCGTAAATATAAGTGAATGTACCTTTAGTTACGAATCTCAACTCTCAATCAACTTTACGCGTGTAATTTTTCAGTTTCAAAGTGTTGTGAACTAACTTTTAAATAATCAAGATGATATCCTTAGTGTTGTTTGTTATGGGAGGTCTGCTCGCAACGACAGAAGGCTGTGGTGCTGGAAAACAATTATTCCGTAAGTCCATTATTAATAATCGTATCCCTTATCTTATCACATTACTTTATATAATAAGTGTTTCTTACTATTTAACGCCACTTTCATCAAAGATAATAAATAATAAACGAGTAAGTATAATTTTGATTATGAAAGATTAAAATTAAAATTTACATCAACCATAGTAATATTTTTATAATTTCATAATTATCCATTTATACCAATTTTTAAGAAGTGCAAATATTCTATAAGGTCTGGGATTTACATAACATTTTGAATAATATTACGAACCGTCAAACAATATAATAGGTATAAAGTCTTTATAATTTATGTTTCTGTCCATTAAACTCCAAAAGCATTTTGGCACATAAAATTCATAAATTATTCGTTACTATACCAAATAGCCATCGACACAATCGCCGCCACCCAGTCTGAATTTTGCGAACGAGTTATTACCGAAAAAGATGCTCCTATTTTACATACTCGTATGGGTCGAGGTCGTAAAATTTTATTGACACAGGCACCTGTGTTAACACGCACCGGTCATATAAATCAGATCAATACAACGGATTATAAAATCGCTATAATGATAACTAATGTTGCCCTAATACTCCGATTTGGATGACAATCGAAAATTTTTCGCGAAAAAAAAAATAGTTTATGTAGGAATCCATTTTAATAAAATTTGCTTCTTTCTAAAGGATCTGGAGGATTGACGGCGTACGAGAAGCAAGCTATCGTGGACGCGCATAATCGTCTCAGGCAATCCGTTGCCCTGGGACAGGTCTCCAGCCAACCACCCGCAGCTAACATGATGGAAATGGTACGTTACACGACTTGACGCAAAACCAGACGAGAAATCTTATGAATATGAATGCGAACTTGATCTTGACCATTATTCATTGACATTTTGCTACACATATTAATACCGTAGAGTAATAAAATAGTAGGATACTAAAATAGTGACATCAGCCAAATACATTATATAGTAATGTAAATTCTAAATGTCCATCCGAAGACATTTTGATATCACGACTGGTATTCAGATAAACACGAAATACGAGACTGATATAAATTCAATTAATATGCTTAAGTCTCTATTCCTAGAGGTTATTATTCGATATAAGAATTATTTTCAATAAATAGGTATCAAATACTTGATAGATTTAAGTGGTCTGCGATTCAGTGATGTTTAAAAAGAAAAGAAACGTGACAGTTCGCATTCGTAATGATAAACATTGGGCGATAAATTCTGAATTATTATAATTATAATGTTTTTTTGTTCTGAAGGTATGGGATGATGAGCTGGCCGCGGGTGCCCAGCACTGGTCTGACCAGTGCATCACTGCTCACGATCGTGCCACCCAGCGGTACGACGGCCGCTTCCCCGTGGGCCAGAACCTCGCAGCCACCTGGACAACTCGCCCACCAAGCCAATCCGCCGACTCTGAGCCCGACTTCATGAAACAAATCAACGCCTGGTTTGACGAAGTTCATGTCTACGGCTTCAAGCCCATTACCGGTGGGCACGGCACCGGCCATTACTCACAGGTAATTTGCAATTTAAATTCGCCAATTTAATAGTAAAGCCAAAATCTCCATATCAATTGTCTGGCAAATGTATCGTACGAAATACTTAATATTGTGAATACATTATAAATTATTCATTTCTGTAATATCACAAAATTCGCGGTCTGCAAATTTTTTTATTCGTTAGTTGAGATAACTTTGATAAAACATATAAGTTACAGTATTTGTGTTTTTATTTTAGTTGGTTTGGGGCGAGACATCTCACGTAGGCTGCGGATTCACGTTCTACTACGACCCCTCTCGAGGCTACACCAAGCTGTATGTTTGCAACTACGGTCCTGGTGGCAATGTCATCGGGTCCAAGCCTTACGAGAAGGGATACCCATCCTGCACAAACTTTGGCCTCACAGAATCGAGGAAATATTCTGGCCTTTGCGGTAAATATCTTTTCTTTATGCATTTGTGTAAAAAATGTTTTCCCTAAAAAGGAAATAAGTAAAAACTGTTTTTTTTTAAATGACATCGTAATGTAATTAAAAAAATAAACTTATTGTGCTTTTCTTGTTACAGCGGCCAGTTACACAGCCACCTCATCTTACCAGACGGTGGACAACAGCAACGGCTACATCTCGAACGCCATCCCCGACAGCTCCGGCGAGACCCAGGGCTTCAATTACCAGTTCAGCAACCAGTTCAGCAACCAGTTCTACAACCAGTACAACAACCGATATCAATACCAGTACCAACATCAGCAACCAGCCACTTACTACAGAACAGAGACCTCAACCTTCAGGCCAATCATCAGTATCATCAAGACCGCCTCTAATCTTCTTAAAGCGAAACCTCAAGTTCGAATTGGAACTGTATACCTATAGGATGTACTTTTTAAAAGTACAGTCATAGCAGTATTTTTTTAATAAATTATTGTGACAGTTGTGTTACTCGACTGATATTCGAAACTGCGCGCGCAGTATTCGGAACCAATGTAGATAGTATTGTTATTCCTTGGTTTTACAAGGAACTTAAGTAAGTTTTCGCTTCTTATTAATCGAGTATATCGGATTACCAACATTGTGAAGGTCTTGGTGATTTTATGTTAAAGTTGCGATGCTGTCGAGATGGCCTTCTAGTATTAGCAGTATGTAAGCGAATTGTTATTTAGATAGATCTATATTTATATTTTTAAATAAATATTTCTTCATACAATAAACTTTTGTTTTCATTTTACTACACGATGATGTTTGAAGCAAACATTAAAAGAAAACTTGATTCATACGAATTTTGGAATTTAAAAAAAAACTTTTTTTTTAAATTATCTATTTTCTATGAACCAGCGTATAAAACCTACTTATTTTGTGAGTATATCTACTGAGTGAAATGTTGCAGTTTAAAATTGCGATACGCCATTAATTTAATTGACTGATATTATAAGAAGAACAATGTCTAATAAGATATGACAGGCGGAATTTGAACAAGGTTATATAGATCATTAATGTACTTTCCTGATGACGAGTTCAAAACCAGTTCGAACAATTAAACCAGCTGAGAAGTGAAAATATAAGGATAGGTGGTAAAAAATTAACTTTGTTTGTGACCTGCAATTTAGTTGTGAACAAACGTCCGCTGCGGTCAATAACAAATGCAGTTATTAACAAGTTTTCCCACCATACCGGTGCACACGTGACTCCACTGTGTAATTATGAAGTCTACAAAATGACGCGATGATAAACAATGACGATCGATTACAAACATTTAGTATACAATATTAGTAATTAAAATTGATTAACATAATAGATGAAAATTCTTACCTATTATGTTATCGCGTAATTCTTAAAATTACGCAAAAATAAGCAAACGTAGACTTGGCAAGATGTGAGTTGAATTCTAATTAGATATATTTTATAGTTCTTTAAATAGTCAACAGACAGAAAACTCATTTAATTAGCCAAGTTTGTATTTCCGGGGTCTAGCTAGAAATTAAAATTACCAATTTTATTTTATAACAACTTAGCTATTTTGATATTACATAAAAATTAACATACTACATTACAAATTGAGTAACATTAAAGTTTTTGTTGTTACAAGGATTTCAAAAGTTAGGACGAGTACAATAATTTTATTGTTTAAGTTTAATTTAATTTTATAAATTATATATTCCTTACGTCTCTTACGTGCAATCTAATCCAGTTTAAAATCTTTTCTACGAATTTATGATGTAGCTCAAATAATAAAGGATTTGACACCATACCTACATGGAAACTGTTATATTTAAACTTAAGCACACAGTAGGTACCTAGGTACAACTGTAGAAGAATGAAACTTATTTTAGAGAAACATTAACCTAAAAAAAAACAAATAATCTACCTACCTACCTAATCTACTTCATATTATGAATTTGTCGTGTTTATGTGTCTGCGCTCATGTGTGTGTGCTTTTTTGTATGGTTGAACGCACTCATCTCAGAAAGCACTGGTCCGATTTGGATAATTATTTAGTGTTAGATAGTCCATTCATCGAGAGAGGCTATAGGCTACATTTTGCCAGGATAACCGACGCCAACCAAGCCAGACCAGCGAGCAACAGCTATTTTGTTATAAATAATAACTTCTCCACAAGATTCTTTTAAATATCATATAAATGTTTTTTATTTCTTGACCCAAGGTGTATCAAATTAACTCATAAAAATTAAATTATACAGCAGTAACTGACAGTTAAGGAAAACTTCGCAAAGTAACAGAACATCCACAACAAACACGCTACAGGAACGAGTTTCGGGATCAATGATCTTTCTAAGTGTGACAAGAGGGCTTTGCCCTGAAAGGGTTCAGGTTCACGTTTATTTTAATTCCTTGAATGAAAATACAAGTTTATTCGATACGGCCGTTTTGATTTGAATTTTATTTTGTGATGTAGGTTCAATTTAAATATTTTTTTAAATTTCATTTTATTCATAATTATAGTTTATTGTCGTGGTGGTCTAGCGGTTTAATGAACAGATTGTGACATTCAAAAAGTGCTACATGGTAGCCGAATTTGAATAAATGATTTTGAATTTTTAAATTTTAAATTTTTGCGCACATGGTTCCAGGTTCGAACCTATTACAAGCAATATCCAATATGGCTCTATGAAAGTTGTATGTAGGTACTTCCTTTATTATCTTTTCAAAAGCTTACAAGAAATGTGGGTCGCACTTTACTAGTACTCCATTTATTAATCTTCTTGTTATTAAAAGATATAATTGACAATCAACGAAGGGCTACGGAATATCGTAATGATTCTTGGATTCGAAATTGGAATCTGTAATCGCCAACCCACAGTGAGCCAGCGTGGTTATCAATGCTCGTTACTTCTCTATATAAGAAGAGGCTTTTGCCCAGCTATGGGACATTTATTCGCCATTATAATTGCAAAACAAAACGACATTTTGTTGAACTCTACACAATTATTATAATACGAAATTAAATAGGTAAGATTTCCGTCAAAATTTTGTAATAGAACAGATACAGACAGACGACGGATAATTTAAATATGGACATGCATGTTAAACAGAGGTCGTAAAAACTCAAATAATAATGTAAACAGAACTTAATGTCCTTGACCTCTACGGACGTCGTAAGACTTTAAGTATGGCACTGTACAAACATTAGGTGTTAAAACCAATACATTTTGATTAACACTAGCCTCTTACGGAGTAGACCTAACAAATTGATAGCTACGTTAGAAAACAATGCAAATATTGCAGACACCTGCGTCTGCACGTGTTGGGCCACACTCTTCTGTTCACACATTTGGTTGATATGCTGGTCTGACCGTCAATTGTTACAACGAACTTCGAATTCATAATTATTAGTATTTGATAGATAGTTTGCTTTTAAATGAATTCTATCAAAGAGTTTGATACATCTTCAATCACTTACGATTTTCTTTAACATGAGTTATTAAAGCAGCTTAAAGTTCCAAAACCGATTCCAATCTAAGTTAGCAAAAATTTCACTCCTAACCCATTTTATTTAAATAAATAAATAAAAAATGGGAAAATGTTGCGTCCTATCTTTTTGGTAATTTGTAATCTATAAACAAAATCATTTGGAACCAATTGCAGTCTAAATAATAATTATTGGAACAAGATTGAGAGAGAGTTAAAAATATTGTTTTATGAGGTTTACGCAAATAATTAAAAAAAAATTTTCATCCGCCACTCAACTAAGTCAACATAAGATTCCCATCATCAAGAACATAATAATGACACCTTCTTAAATAGAACATCTTTTGTTATACACTTGTACAACAATAACCAAAACGTTTGTCATCCATGCGCGTCACGATAGTCACAACCATTCATTATCAGCGGTTATTAGAAGACCTATGATTAAAGGAACGTTCACAAGCTAATGTAATAATGACTTACTTTAACAATGCCGTCGAAATGGAAAACAACTCTCTCCAGAAAGATGGTTGTATTGTTTACAACTGTTAGCTATACATTATACCTACTTCAATTTGCTATTCTTCAAAGAACTGGAAAGATATTGTCTTGATACTAATGGTGGAATATTGTCAACAGCAGGGGCCACGAAGCTGAACTGAATTTACAGCTTACCCACTTGCAAAATAATTTGTGTTTATTGTACATAAACACAAATTATTTTGCAAGTGGTTAAGGGTTATTTTTTAAATCTAATCCTTCTGTCGCGGGGGTTTCACAAACATTCAAATCACATGCACAAAGAACACCCAGACTTGGGTGTAGATCACACAAAAACATGTGCCATGCGGGGATCGAACCCGCAGCACGTCGCGCACAGCAGTAATTAGCGTGGTGACCTATAACCACTCGGCTATCGGTGCAGTCATATGTTATTTTACTGTTGTTAATATTTTTTGTATAAAAATAGGAAATTTTAAGAAAAGTGTTAGGAGTAGGACACCTATGCAGACGCACAAGTAATCATGACATAATTATAAATTAATTAGATATTTATCAGATAAAACGAATTATAATGTACCTGTTATGATTTCATATGAATCTTCGTTCTCTACTAAATACTACTACTCCTGCGTTCTTTTTTATAGGATCTTTAAATATATATCGAATTTAAAAAAAACACGCGTTTTATTATTTTATTATATAACGAAATAAATGTATGAGTCATTCGGGTCAAATGTTATCATAAACAACGTCATGTCAAACAGGATTGTCAACCTGACTCATAGCTCTTAAGAAAATATTTTAAAGCATTTTTAGGTTAGGCACCTTTGTATTCTATTTATAGCATCTGACAATATAATTAGTAGGCAATATGCACTTTTATACTCAAAAAACGTGCTTAAAAGTAGATCTTTATTATACAGCAAGATATTTGTATACTTATATTTTATTATCTCTAAAGTAAGTTCCAAATAAAAGCAATTAATTAGCTATTTTTTTTTATATTATAACGGCACCTCAACATGAATTTAGCAGAAAGGTAATCGTCTGAGGAAATTATTACCCACCGCATATACTTTTTAAATTTTGATAATTTTATTTCGCTAAAAGATTTGAAAGGCATTCAACCTTTTACTCTTTTTTTTTCGCAATTACCGTTTACCACTTGAAATGCGTCGAACATTTTACCAAATTGAAATTTTAAGAGTTTTGAATTCAAAAAAGGTTTTCTTAAGTTGAGATACGTATATTTTGCATTTAAATATTACATATTAAGGTATTTTAACCCCAGGGCAAGGTCAGTCATTGGCGTAATAAATTTTAAACATTACCGTATAACGAACTCTTTTGGTTTACTTGAATACATCGGGGTAGGTATTAAACACTGCAATCTCAGAGTCACAGCCTCAAACACTGTTTGTTCCCAAATTCATATGTTATTTATTAAAATTTGAAAAAAGTTTCCGAAATAAAAAGTAAATATTTGTCGGAATTATACTTAAAATTTTCATACTGTAATCAACATTTAAAAGCCTTTCAAAATTTTTCATATCTTCTTAATAATTATAAGTATATTTTTTGAGAAACGTTTATTATTATCTGTAAATAGCCCTTTAAAATAAACATTAATACGACATTTGGTCGATGCAGCTATATTGCTTTTGTCGGCAGCATTGGTCATTAGTCAACCACATTCTTTTTTTAAAAGAGTTCGACGTTCTTTTTACTAATGGCCCAGCTGTTTGTTTTTGTGAATCAAATCGGAATAATACAGTTTATTATAATATTTAGGGCCCATATCACCATCGTCAGATAACATTATACGAGGTATAATTTTTAAATTTTGACAATTGTTTCATACAGAAACTGTCAAACGACAATTTAATTCGTCGAATAAAAGTTATCTGGCGTTGGTGAAATAGGCCCTTAATATTAAAAAAAATGGACTCCGTCAGGTCTTTCGATCATAATATAAGATTATTATCAAGACTTTTGATACCCAACCGTTTTTAAGATGTTCTTTTATATATAAATTACTTCAAACATGTACGAGATACGAGATATAAAAAGCAAAAACGTCAACCAGTATAAAATTTCTTTGGATTACTCGAAATTGTAGTTCAATACAAACTTTCGACACAACTCTTTAAGAACCTACGTATATTTTTGTATATATATAGGTACATAGTTTATAAGATAATAATTATGATTACATAAAAATAATTCACATAAATGTTGCATAGAGTTGAACAGGTTGTAACATTTTACATAATATGTCATTACAGAGTTTACATCCCACTTTCTTTGTAACATTACACGTGGTACAGTAATTTATTATGACGCCGTTTGCATACAATACTTTAACTACGTCTAATTTTAAGATTATAAGAAGTAAACGTTTAATAGTGTAACATTACACTGTCTTCTCTACAATTTATATAGATACTTACAAAAACAAAACAAAATACTTACAAAAACAAAAAAAAAATCCTTTATGCTGACATTTTCATGTGAATTTGTTTTTTTTTCAGTTTTCAATTGTTATGTAATTATAGAATGTTTTTGAAAATAACCCAGAGAGATTTAATGGTTGCAACAAAATTAGAACCAACCACATTATTCCTGTATTTGTGTGTGTGGATAAACTTAACTGTATGCGCTTTGGATGACAGCGTGTGTGATTGTAAATCAATGCATCGCTCTCGATGTATCCCGTTTCCAGAAAATGTAGCACTCAAACATGACGTTCCACTCAGCTGCGGAAATTCGACAGACAGTCGCAATTTACGTATATCAAGCTAGACCTACAAAATGCACCAATGAATAATTGAAGTTGTATCTAATATTGGTGGCACTATATGCAATTTGGAAGCAATAAAGCATTTAGTATTCAGCATCAAAGTCCAAAGTGTCATTCCAAATTTATCCATTTTAAGACAATATTTGATTAGCTAACTAAGTACAAAATAAGGAGTTGTCTAAACAGAAATTATAGACTTTATTTGCATTCGTTTAAGATGAAGTAAACTGTATGAATATTGTTATGGCAACTGTATAAATAAGTGACCATAATTTTACAATATAATGGCTTGAAATAAAACTACTTTTAAACGGATTCTATCGCGGTTTATTTTTTATTTTAGTTCCCGACGTTTCGACGCCTTTCCAGGTGTTATGGTCACGGGCCGACTCTGCAAATCCAAGACAAATAAAAAAAATCCATGACACCTGCAAAGGCGTCGAGACGTCGGGAACTAAACTCAAAATAAACCGCGATAGAATCCGTTTAAAAGTAGTTTTATTTCAATGTCTAATATTCGCGTAAACCTCAGAAAACAATATATTATGGCTTCATTGGTAGCACGATAATGATTACCAAGATTAAGATTCAGCGGTGAGAATGGTTGGCGATCATTTTTTGTAAGGGTCATTGCCACATCTACATGATAATATGTATATTGGACCTAAATACATCCTCGGACCAAATTACAATACAGTTTGAGGTTTCTTGTATGCTCTTAACTGTCACGTCGAAAGTAAATATGAATTGTATGCATATCTACACTAATATTATAAAAAGTAAAGATTTGTATTTTTGTGTGTGTGTGTATATGTTTGAAATGAATAAACTCAAAAACGAATGCGCCGACTTCAAAAATTCTTTAACTATTAGATAGCTACATTTACCCTGAGTAACATAGGCTATATTTTTAACTAAAAAAAATCGGTACCGTGGGCGGAGTCGTGGGAACAGCTAGTTTTCTTATATAGCTAGAACAGTATGCATTTAACAACGTTGTGCTGTAATGACTACCGTAAAGGTCCTAAAGCGAGCAAGTTTAAAAAAATGATATTTTTTTTTACTTTCGACTATTACTAGGTGTGTAAACTTTGTTTTTTTGGTACTCATCGGTAATTTTAATGCAAATAGATACATATGCGAAGTATATTTTGCAACTTAGCGTTGAATACAATGTTTATCTTATTTTTATCGAGATGGCAACAGCGAAATGGTACTCAATGATCGCAAAAAAAAAATGGTCAAGTTAGTATAGGAAGTTAACACGGAGTAGGTTACTAATTAAAGTTGTTTACCGAAGAATTTTATCAAATAAAAATGAACCTTAATATTAGTAAAAGATGTATGAATTATTTTCATGTCAAGAATATCTGTACAAAATTTCAATACTGTATAACTAAAACTTACAAAGTTACATGCTTGTTGTCTCGCCTCGTTGTTCATGAAGAAACATTTCCAAGGCGCGAACGCGCACATTCCGATAAAATCTAACAAGGCGTATAATAATATCAATCGATTCAGTTACTGATTCTGAACAAACAATTTTCAGGTTTCCTATAAAATAACAGTAAGTTGTACTGTTAAGAGATGTTAAAATAACGCTTTACTTCATTATTTAATTCCAAGTTAAAGTGAACATTAGTACTTATAACGGTTGAAAATCATAATTTTAAGCATGACTGAATGGTAAAGATATGCTTATGAACTCTGACACATTTCGCAAATTGCTATTCATTCTACGTTTCGCTAAACACAAATGGAAATAAGGTTTGAAATCCTACGGGGCCCTAAAAATGATCTCTTTCCAAGTTTACACAGATAATTAAAGTGCCACATACTTGCTAATGTAATTATCGTCAACGTATAGGTATATATCTGTGTAAGATTATGTGTAAGGCATTATAGCCTGGACACATGATTATAGTCGCATATTGACTTGTCTGATGAGTTATTGACATATGAATGTATTAAGTGCAGTGTATCATTATTAAGTGGTAGAGCTATAATCGATTTAAGTTTGGATAGTTTATAAAATCATTGACGTATGTAACGTATCTTATTTGTTCAATTTCTGAATTTATTTTTCATGACTGCACCGATAGCCGACTGGTATAGGTCACCACGCTGATTACCACTGTGCGCGACGTGCTGCGGGTTCGATCCCCGCATGAGACAAGCATTTGTGTGATCCACAAATGCTTGTTTCAAGTCTGGGTGTTCTTTGTGCATGTGATTTGAATGTTTGTGAAACCCCCGCGACAGAAGGATTAAATTCCTTAGTGCGGGCGTCGGTTTAAAAAAAAAAGAAAAAGAAACAATAAATAATGGAAGGTTTTGGGTTTTAAGCTATATGATTAAGTTAACACAAAACTACATCAGAATGAATTACAAACGATATTCTTTTATTTTCTCAGAAGATGTAGAGAGGATCGCATTACAAAATTTGCAAAGAACTATGATTATTAAGAAATTGCCTTTTTGTCGTTATTATGTAAAATAAATAGTACTAATACCGAACATAACAAACGAATAACAAACAAAAGCGATCATTGTGATCGCAGTAGCGATTCTTAATCAGTATGAGAACTTTACTAAAAAAAAGATAAATTCCTTGTTGTTATACACTTTAGTTTAATGACCCCATCTACAAAACTTGAACTGTTAGTACTCTTCCCGAGTAGAGTGACACATAAAAAAGTATATATCGAGAAATAATATTTAAACATAACAGTACCGGCCTATAAGTGTCTAAGTGGCATAGGCCACCTCTCTTATAGAGGAGAAACGAGCATTGATCACCGCGCTTGTTATTAACTAAAATATTAAAATATCTATCTAAATCAAAGAGTAGCATAGCACCAATTCAGTTTTTATTTTTATCTAAAATTCTGAATAAAGTTTTTTCCTTGTAATCTTGTAATAAAAATAAAATAAAACGCTCTGCAAAACTTGATTTTATATTGTAAAATCATGAAATTATATTGTAAATTAAATAATTCACAAATGTATATGATAAATAATAGGTATTATGATCCTTTTTGCATCATTCGTCCATTAATAGATTCAGTGAGTTATAAATAAATAGGCTCTACCACTAAGGCTTTACTTTTGTTAAAACAACGACATCTATATATCAGCATGTGAAACTAAACGACGCCAAGAGCTCCAAGGTTGTAGGTATTACAAAAGCAACCTGTTCTTACAGAGTAAGATACAAAGATATAAAAACGCCGTCTTGCTAAGCCTTTAGTTCCATCGCTTTTCAGCAGATGGCGTTGTTCGTTGATGGACTTAATTTAGTTTAGTATTGTAGGGTTTCGAGTTTCAATAGTGTTGCATAGTAAAAGTGGTTACCTATATCTATGTAAGGAGCTCCACGTTTTCTATTCCTATTAATATAATAAACCTACATCAGCAAATTTATTCTAGTATCCATTTACTGAAGGTGAACATTCGAAACGTTTTGTTGAAACATATCAACATTAGGTACCTACTTCTTTTTAATTGTTAATCAACGTTCCTTTTTTTTAAGTGTTAACCTCAAACTAGTTTCGAGAAAGCGGATTTCTTGAATAACTTTCTTGAGTTAATGACCTTAAATTAAAACATTGCAGGAATTTTTGTAGTCCTGAACGCAACTGAGATTCAGTCCTATATAAAAGGATTTGGTATTTAAAATACTTCATTAAAGTTATTTTAAAATAAATAACTTTTTCGTTCCATATCTAAATTGTACTTGTGTTAGTTGTATATTGATAAATTGATTACAAAAACACGCTTACAATAAATTAATTTACTTTTAATTTAATTCGAATCCAAAAAAAAACCCCTTAAGGTTTAATTTATAAAATTCTAGCCAGCTATACTTACTAAAACTAGCTAATAGAGTAAAGAGTTTCTTGCCCGCATACCCATCTGGGGCGGTCTTGGCATTCGTGACGAAGCGGAAAATTGTTTAAGACGAACGACGCAAGGGTACGTTGACAGCGAGATATTAATCACGCCGAAAGAAGATACGTAATAAATAGTAATTTCAATAATTACTGAACATCAATAAAGCGTTGGCTAATAAGAAAATATAGGTTAACGACCTCCTTGTTTCATTTAATTACCAGTTATCCTGATGTATTAGAGTTGGATGGTAGTAATCAATATCAGAGCCTAATAACGGAGTTGTTACATAGGTACCTTTAATTTATTATACCGAATGTTTATTTCGTTGAGTATGGGAATGTGCGTTGTATCGGCCTTTATTAAGACTTGAATAAATGTCGGATAATTAATCTGTGAATATACGATATTTGTAAATTGAGCTCTGTGTATTTTAGGTTGGCTTGCAATTGTTTTTTATTTCTGAGAGAACTAGAATGAGGCAGATTATTACTTGTTGACAAAATGGCTCGAGCCCGGTCGAGTCCGAAACTAGTTATATATACCTACACAAAATATGCACTGGTCTGAAACCACACATCCATAAACATGAATGTCACTCACAAAAGTTATCCAGGAAAAATTCTGTACCCCACTTTAGTATTGCGCACCAGAAAGCGCAGTCATACAACTTGAAACAAGCATTAATAAAAATATTTGTTCTATTTCTCCTTTTACTTAAATTAATGAAATACTTATCGCACTAATATAAGGCGTAGGTAAGTTCGTGTGTGTATGTATGTTTGTTACCTCGTCGCACTAAAACGGCTGGACCTATTTTGATGATATTGTATGGAAGTATCTGATAGTCTGGATTAACACACAGCTTACCTCGGTAAGTTATCAGATAAAGCGCAGGTAACACCGTTTTATCTATGTATAAACAACAAACGTGATGCTAAAGTATAAAGCTTTAAATTAAACATAATAGGCGTAATAATAATGAATTTAAATTCGTTTTCAACTTGGAAACCTAATAATTATGCATATAAAAGAAAACTTTTAACAAAAAGACGGCTACATCCGATATTCGTTTGCATAATTTTTAAGAAGGTATAATTTAAATTCCCATCAACTTTGATGTTCTTACAAAAATCAACCCTTGCCTTAAATTCGCACGAAATGTATAATACCGGAACCAGATGGAATAGAAAATTAGTTTGAATTTGATAAGGATGAATTACAGTCGTTTAAGGAAGGACCTTGCGGGATTCCTATTAAATATCTACTTCTATTAAATATTTTGATTGACAGACATACAAATTAATAAACCTCTATTTGGAAAAGGGAAAATTGAAAATCGTATATTAAGCAAGTTCCACCCTTTATTACGTAGATTTAGAATTTTCATTTACTTATACAGGATTAATATAAAAGGAGTGAAAAATGAGGAAAATTGAAAATCATCTTTTCATACAAACATAAGTCACGTGACCTGTCACTTTGTATGAAAAGTTCATTTTTTTTTTGTTTCAATTTTATGCACTTGATTACCTCGTTGAATATACGATGCCCTTTTAAATTAATCCTATATAATACCTATCCAATGCTTCCCTCATTCAACATCTTTCAATGATACTGTCACAAAACCAAATATTTGGTGATCCATCATCTATAAGTAAAAATGCGTTGAGAACATCAAATACCCGATCTACTTTAAAACGGTGAAATACGTGAATCGCGCTTCCGAATGCACATTAAACATGAATAAGTGAACCCTGAAGAAGTGTAAAATAACGTTGATAAAATCGACTTTTTAAATTCTCACGAAGATAAACAGTTGATATACCTAGCTACTGTTTTTCTTTCATTCCCCAATTAACATGGAAACAGCGTGGAAACGTGCACTGAAATCGTCTGAAATCTGCTCTCGTTCTAATTCGTTTATTTAGAACGTAAAGTCGATTTGTTCGTTCCAGATGTTTTATCACTTTCCACCAAAAGTTGAATGGAATAGGCGTGTAAAAGTATATTGTTATTATGAAAGTTTTTAGCTCAAACTTTAAGATGACGTAGTATCAAGTTTCATGGAGTGCAGGAGATAGAGATAGCTCCGGCGCCGCAGTGAAAGTTTGCATTCTTAAAAATAATAAAGGAAAATTACAACATACTTACACATAAGACTTAGAGCAATATATAGATTTTATGTACATAATATATATAGAATAGAATATACTTTATTGTACACAAACATTTTAGACAAATTAATTACACAAAGAAATAAACAAATCTCATTAAAGGGTACAACGGCATATATATATATATATACAAATATATTATGTTAAAACCACACACAGATATAAATCTCAGATGAATAATTACGTAAGTTTTTTTTAATTGGTATAAACTATAACTTATTTCAATGGGTGTAATAATTTATCCTAAGTGTTTCTTCTGTAACTTGGAAACACCAACAAAACTAAATTCACAAGCCGTTTCCTAAAGGGTACCGAACATAAACAGTGAAAACAAACTTTTGTTCACAAAATAATAAAATATTCAAGATAAGTCATCAATATAATACCCATTTGTCTATTTATTCAAATTAATTTTAAACAGTTAAGTTGTTGCCTTCAAGAATTTTCATATTTCATCTTTACGGGTACAATTCCAGCCTTTTTTGAGGTCAATAATATACCTAACTAAACTAATGTGTGTGTTTAATGAAAAGGATAAGTTAAATGTTTTCAAAATGGAACAAATAAAATATGTAATGAATTTAATATTTGAATTCTCTGCGTACAATGTGGTCTGCAGTTGAATAACTTGATGTATGTTTACCATGAAAATTTTTAGCATATTTGGGTCGCATATCTGGTAAAAACTTTAAAAATATTAAAGATAATCAATTTTTAATGAAAATCTACGTAAAGAATTTCATAAAATTTTATATACTATTTTTATTATATATTACTATATATATTATTTCTTCAGTTTAATTTAAACAAATTGTGCATCACCTAGTTCAATTAATTTTACGTAATTTCACAACTTTTTAGGAAGTCAACATATCATAATAATATATCATGACTTGGTGTTACTTTTAAAATGAAAAAAGTTATACTAAATGCTTATAAGTATTTTTTCTTTAACCAACTCAACTAAGATATTAAGTTCAATCGGATGCCTCAGACAATAGAATGTGATTAACGACTTCATTCAATTGTCAAACGGTAATGCACGGTGAATCTGTTTTCCAAATATTTAAATCGCCATTTTGAGTTCGACCTACGTAACCAGACAAAATAAATGAACATATATAATTTGGCAATCAACTCGTTTTGTTAACTTATTATGAAAACAAGAGCATGTTACTTTGTTGTAGTATGATGTACAATAACAAATCTATAAGAAATCCAGCAATACACACTTTCTCTCTTTAGTGTCCTTTTTAGTGTTTTTTTGTGTTCTTTGAATAACTGAATCTATTGGTAAGTAAAGAATTAATACATAATTTAATTATTGAACAATAACATAAAATTGTTCAAGGATGCCCCTGGCCAGATGGACCGATGACTTGAAAAAGGTGGCTGGGTCGGACTGGATGCGGATACTGGGACTGGGTGTTGTGGCGTATCTTACCGCCATAGGCTGAGTTGATTGATTAAATTCAAACCATTTTTTTATATGTAAATTACATTTAATAATTAAAGTAACAATCAATTACAGAATAAACAAAAAAGTCTATATTATATTATAGCATTATTTTATTGCTAATAAAAACATGATTATTAATAAATTTCTCGTTTAGTCCACCATATTAACGAAGTAAAACGTATGTACCTACCTATTATGAAATTGATTAATATCTGGAAATCAAATTAATTCACTTTTTCATAGCTTTGTTTTATTATACACGCCAGTACAATCAGGCGGCTATTCGATTGAACCTCGTTCGTGATGACAGTGTTTTATTTATTTTCACTATTTTCACAATTTACCAGTTCTGCTTGGTATTAAAATAACGCTGCTGGCATTTATTTCGTAGAGTTTTTAAATTTTTTAACTGTTAATTTAATACAGAATAATTACTTTGTTACGAGGACGTAGCACGCAATTTTTTGAACCAATATTTTATGATTATTGGATTGTTTTTGATAGTATTTCATAGCTCTTAACCATCACGCGATAATTTTACAATGAAACAAAATAATAATTTATTATTGCACTTCGCCTTATATTATAGAAATCGCCGACATCTTAATTATTTTTTAAGAAAGTGATTTGTTTCTATTAAAACTCAACATATTTACCCAAACTCTCTCTTGAAGGTTATTTTTTAAATCCAAACAAAAAATTACGTGGCATTACGCTATTATAGTACAATTACTCCGGGTCACCAAATCTTTATGTGTTCTGAAAGTCACCGGTAGAGTGTTAATATATGTATACGTTATAGACAGAATTTTTACTTAATAGTATAGTAAGTCGAAATAGATAAAGCCTCTCTTAACTCTACACAGCACGTTAACCACTTAGACTAAGTGAATGAGGCCCCTTATTTAGACAATGGTGCTGATTCCTCTGTAGGCAAACTAAACTAAATTTAAACCATTGCTGTCTGTTAAAGCGTGAGAAAAGGACGGCAACAGTAAACAACTAACTTAGAAATGTCGAACTAGTTTCCACCTTGAATATCACAGTGTTTATAGAGCACCACACGTTTTTACTTGTCGGCAAATTTGTATGAGAATTTTAATCTGAACTAAATTTGACAGTTTTAATTTTCGTCTGTCCTTTTCTAAATATGTACAAGTGAAAAAGATACCGATGGACTAAAGTTAGTTTAGTAAGTGTGTAACAGAATCAGGGCCATAAGGATATTTTATTAACTACTTACTTGTACACTTAAAATCAAAGCTGAATTTTACCAAACAACTTCTTAGCCAACTTTTTGAACAAAGTAAATTTACATTGTTTTGTTTGCCGCACCACTTGACCATAGTATCAGTAATCTGATAATAATTTGGCTATAATTTACGTTTAATTACATCTCTAACTACAAAATAATATGAAATGTTCGCGTGTGCAGCTGTAATTCACGCTTTTCGAAGTAACCAGCCAGCCACCTAATTATTTTCAGCTCCCCTGATTTCATGACTTTCGCGCTCACGTAAGTAATGCAGGTCGTTATAGTTTCATTTCACTTTGATATAATAAAGTTTTGGTTATTCATCTGAAGTAATTATTTCTTTAGTAACACTTGATCTATAGATGATTTAGAAGAAAGATTAAGCCACAGGTTTATTAAGCCATATGATTCATGTAGTATTTTGTATTATAAAATGACGGGTTTGCAAGTATTTGCGGGGACTGCATTTTTGACAACTTTTGACATTATAGTTTACCTTTTTAATTATGTACGCCTTATTTTAAAAAAACCCCAATTTTTTGGATATTCTGGCTTATATTGCATTTTTTAATATGTCTTGTATTTAGGCCCATTGAGTTAAATAAATTTGAATATTAATTATGTATACTTTTAGATTTTGGAGTATTTTCTATCTTGCGAATAATACTGAAAAGGTTTTCATTAATTAGTAGATAATGATTGTTGAAACCACATTCGGAAATTGCATTTTTTTTATTTTGAAAGAAAGTTTTTTGATAAACATACAGATTATTTTTGTAACAATGTATAGACATGCAAACAGAGTTATAGAATTGTCTATAAGTGCCAGTTAGTCCATACATAATAAAATCTTGACACTAATTCAGGTTCAGTGCCGTATAATAAGAAAAAACAATGTTAATTAGACCCTAGAAAACGCGAGTGAGAGCGAATACTCTCGGCGGGGCACTTTATAAGGCCATGCACGTATTAGCAAGCTGCGAAACATAAATAACAAGCGAAACAATTTACCTACGAGTGGCTGAGGTATTCTTACAACTGTTTAGTTTGTTCAATATATACCAGGCGCTGATACGTGCCGCGAATCCGGCTTACTGGATTCTGGTAGAACAGGGACGGTACAGAAATCTTACTTCGAACCAATTGTTACATGTTTGTCTACCGACGACTAGCGGGAACTACAGGTTTAAGTCATCATGATCTGAAATCCTGAAATGGGTGATTTATGTTGTGAGTGCAGATTATGCAAGATGTTAAATAATAGATAAATAGTCAATTTATATTTTTTGTATGGGTATTTTACGTTTTTTATTTATATTTCTATTATTTATTGTAAGCACAAAATATGGAAATTAAAATTATAAACTAAGCCCCAGACACGGTATGACTGTAGGGTCGGTTAAGTCTATATAAATACTTGTTCTTACTTAATGATTAATAGGTAGGACTTTAATGGCGTCTTTAATACATTTATGTTCGTATCATACAAATTAGTCTATTTGTGACCACGGCCTTTGCAAGTTGGCCGAAACGTCGGGGAAAAATAGGTATTTATACTAAATTACGTACGCGGTTCAGACCCGCCTTTAATTTGTATGATGTATACAAACCGCGAAAATCTAAAAACTTATATACTTATGTTAGTATAATAACTTCTGTGAGACAAATTCATAATTATTTAAAGATTTAACGGTTTCTTCAAGCGCATTCTCGGGATCATCCGACTAGTTTCAGACTCAAAAAGAGTCCGTGGTCATGAGCCGATGCAAATATTGTTGGCCTTTGTTATCTTTTCTATACACGTTGTTTCTTTTCAACGCATAGTGTAAACTGTTATGTTATACATGTCACTTGATTTAAGTAAATAAAATATTATTTATTCCTATCCCAATCTTAATTATTTTACGCGTAGCTAAGAAGCAATGACAGCTTTATTAAGTTTTTATTCACATTTCATCATACTGAATTAATAATAAAAGGACAAATTTAAAAGTTAATTATTATGACGGGCCTGTTGGTCTAGTGGTTCGTGACCCTGACGGCTAAGCCGAAAGTCGTGGGTTCGATTCCCACCCAGGACAGATCTTTGTGTGATGGCCACGATCATTTGTTCCGTATCTGGGTGTTATTTATATACAAGTTTATCAGTTGTCTGGTTACCATAGTACAGTCTCTGTCTAGTTTGGGATTAAATGGCCGTGTGTGAGCTGTCCCAAGATATTTATATTTTATTTAATTATATTACTGAAGATGTCGTGTGTGTCTAACTGTGATGTCGTGGTGGCCTAGCGGTTCAATGACCAGATTCGCATGCACATGGTTGCAGGTTCAAACCCAGGCAAATACCAATGTGACTTTTTCAAAGTTATATGTACTTTCTTAATCATTCTAAGACATCATTGACAAACGGTGAAGGAAAACATCGTGAGGAAACCTGGATTTCAAAGTATTGGAATCTGAAATCGCCAACCCGCCTTCTCTATATGGGAAGAGGCCTGTGCCCAGCAGTGGGACGTATATAGGCCGGTATTATTATATTACTGAAGATTTTTTTGTATTGTGACGGAATTTGGTTTATGATGCGATGACTGTTTTGTATTGCCTGTAAGTCGTATGTTTTAGGTGGTATTGCAATTTTATACGTCTTTATCGAGCTGTTAGCTTTCTTTCACATGTTATTGTGAACGACGGGATTTGATTTAGCAATCAGGTAACAGAAACATATTTTGAAAAAATATTTCTCGATTTCCAACAATGTGTCTTGGAAAGTTTATTACATTAAGGGCCTTTTTTACCATCGTCAGATAACTTTATTCGAGGAATAATTTTGAAAGAACATCGGCCACTGCCCATACATACCAAGACCTGGCTATGAAATATCGCGACCATGATTAATATAGGGCTTAAATGGTTCGCCTAACCACCCTTAGCAATCCCACATTACAAATATATTATTTGAAAGTGGAGGAGCTTAGAATTTTTACATAATTTGCCATTTTTGAGGTTATGGCTACGCACATAATGAATATGATTTATAGTTATACCTACAACCATAACTAAACTGTAAAGGTGGACGAGGTAGCCTATGTTACTTATTTGATTGTTATATAAGCCAAAACAACACTGTCGTGACATATGTAATAAACAAAATCAAAACGCTTAGGACACAACGACGCTAACAGCAAGCCAGCTACGCCGTGTCATCTGTCATCCATCACTCACTCATCACTATTATGCCGGTAAAAAATACGTTCCGTTTTACATATTTCTGATATATTGTTAAATGTATTTAAGGTAATAATTATTTTTTAAATCTATTAATTATATATTTCTTACCGTTTTTTTATAAAAGATATTGGTGATATAAAACAAAAAAATATAAATTATTATACTAGTATTTTTTTAAACATAATCGCTTAATTAAATCCCGCTGCGCTGTGAAAACGAAACGCACACCACAGATAAAAATGAAAGAGGTTTGGAAGCGTTCAAATTAAGGAAAAATGTGATGAATTTGAGTTTATTTATTATTAATACATAACATTTTCCCGGCCAGAAAAAAATTAGTTAGACCCCGTTAGTAAAAGCACGCATAAATAACTATTTTTTCATACACTGATGATTAATGTTCGCATTCAGGTCATATGTGACCATCCTCCTTTTGACAGTTGTTTCATATAGAAACTGTAAAACGTCAATTTTATTCGTCGAATAAAAGTTATCTGACGATGGTGAAATAGGTCCTAAGTCAGACTTAGGGATATACATTCAAAAAACAAATGCAAAAATTCGATACATATTTTATTTTAAATTATTTAATAATTACCAAATTATACTTACTTAAAGTTTATACCACAATACCACACGTACAATACCTACTAACAGTTTTCTTTACCTCAATTTTCTTAAATTGTTTATAAAAACTTAACTAAACTGCACAAGGATCCTGATTTCCAAGCCAAAATGCTTCCTAATACAAGTCTGCCAACAGTTTGGTTATATCGAAAATCTGAATTTCAAACTTAGAATCGTTTTGTCGCTAGATATCTCTATTGGCTAAACTTTATTCTTCACAATATACTCTCTCCACAATGCAGGTACAATTGCATAAAACGCACAGAACGCGTAAATAAAAATCGAGTTGTTGGCGTTATGATATTCACAAAAGGTGATAATTATAAAATTTAAAAAAACAATATTGTGAAATATAAAAATATTATGTTTTTTTTTTCAAAGTTAATAGTTGCTCTTTTATACAATAAACTAAACCGGTCCTATTTTTTTAACAATGTTAGTAGGTACCTAGGTGGTTTACCTACTTGACATTTTTTTATAAAAAAATATCAAAAATATTATGACATACATTTAGTAATTAAACCTCAATAACCTCACCCAATTAGAATATTTTAGCCATAAATACATAGTATAAATATTATAACTACATATTAAATAAAACAATAACCTCCTTCGAGTCTGTCTGTCTGTGTTTGCGATAACCTCAAAAACTATTGCACCGATTTCCATGTTGTTTTCACCAATGAATAGAGTGGTTCTCTAGGCAGATTCTAGTATATAATTTGCAAGGTTTTTGTAAATATTGGCTAGCTGAAATCCACGCGAGCAAAACCGCGGGTATCAGCTTGTAAAATAATGAAGAACTTAATGCAATCATATACACTTTACAACGTAGTTTGTGACACAAACATTTTGAAACATGATTTATAGAATCAACAATAGGTACGGCGTCAATAAACACGAAATATTAGCTGAATACGAAAAAAACTAGGACAGCTATGAACAGAGTTCATTCGTCCATATTTGTTCACATAGCTTGGTTCGTTTTATGCAATTTATTGATCACTTACTGTAAACTTTATAAATAAAACGTATCGTATGAATAAAAACAAAACACTCTCTGTACATTATCTGTCTCAAATTGTTCAGCTTCGTATTTAGCTACAAATTGTATTTATTAATAAATATTTATTTGAGACATTATACACAACACCAAATTCATAAAAAAAATATGACGTACATATTTGAAACAGATTTAAATTGTTACAAATTAAAACGAAAAGGTAAGGTTTTTTTACCATCTTATGTTTTACTATATTATAATTTTACCGGAAAACTCGTTATAATTACCCGGAAAAATACTTTTACTTTAAAATTTTAAACAGAATGATTGTGTTGGGAATAATCACGTCCAAATTGTCAAAAGAAGTGAGCAAAAGTTTATTTCACTTTGATGATTACGGTCACCTAGTTTCGGGTTGGAGGCCATTAAACTTCAACCTGACATGTATAAATAATTTTTAAGACCGTAGAACAAAATGTTCCAAGTCCGACTTAGGAATTTCCGAATTGGCAATGAGCCAACATTAGACAGAAGGCAATCTGCGAAACTACAGGTCCATGAATACATTCCAACTCATACCTATTCATACAATTTAATTAATATGAATCGTAATACTGTCCGATGATAACATTCGTATAAAAACAGTACTAACACTAATCTTAAGCAACCACAATATTTTGTAAAACCCGAACTCTAAATCCCACTAAATCCTAGTTTGGAATGGAACTCAAAAAGGTAATAAGGCAATTTTCTTGAAAATCCCTAAACGTAATAATGTGCCGAAAACGTTTTCTAAATTTACACATATTGTGCTCTCGGCAGAATCGCCCGAGTAGCGTACGATCAGAATACTCAATAAGATAGGGTGAAATATCAGATACTTATAGTTACAATGCCACTTACATAAAAGATGGTGTGTTATTGCGTTACCATGGTAAACATCAATATGAAAACCATGTCTGTAATAACGTTTGTTCTCGAGATAAAAAACAAATAGTAGAGACATGTCAAGTATAGAAATATAAATCTAGATAAAATCACAAAAGAGCCTGCGTTCAAATAGCTAAATAATTTTATTCAGATAGAACATTTGGGGTGTAGAACATAGAGTAAATTTATTATTTGAGCAGCGGGCCGCGGACAAAGGATTTAGATTTGCTGAATTATGCAAATAAATTCACCATTCTGTAACATTTGTTGGGAATGTCTTTATTTCTGTAGATTTCTTAAAAGGCCCTTAAGACTAATCCCGCGCTTTTGGCTTTTGAATCCCCCAAAGTTGAATGAACGTGTGTTAATACACCTGTCTGAGAGTATCAGCGAATCTTAATATAATATCGGGTGAATATTTTATGGTACCTAATTATACATATCTATTATTTTAAAATGTGCTAATATTGACAATCTCAGTAAACGATACTAACGATTGATCAGAGAAGGCAGCTAAAGAAACTCTACGATTTATAAACTAGACTATTATTAATATTTGGTACTTTTACACTATTACAAATTAGTTCCCAAAGTAGAGAAAGTGTTTTGCTACTTCAACAAATAAAAAATATATTAAAGAGAATTATTCAAGGCAAAGCTAAATTTCCAAACAATAAAATTTGTGAAGAAGCCTTCTGAACTAGGCTGCACGAACAACTTGCACCATTACTACATTTAAAAGATGCTTTCGGGTTCCCCCATTTTAATGTCGGGAATCCCTCAAGAAACAGTTTCGAATCCCAATGGGTACATTCCCAGAAAAGACGAGTCTTCGAAGATTCACAACAAGCAATATAAAATGTTCAGCAGTTACAACGCAAGCATTATCCTTTAAAATCGTAGCTCGATTTAAAAATATTTTGATATAATACTACTTTTAACCGGATTCTATCTCCGCTTTTTATAATTTTAGTTCCCAACCGCTTTGCAGGTGTCATGGTCACAGACTGAGGTGTACCTAGTTACACCTAGGTACTATGTACTACCTAGTTTTATTTCAATGACTAACATTCGTATGTTTTCGTACTCGTAACTATAGCGTAAACCTCAGAAAACAATAATTTATTTATTTGCTTACATTTTGCTTGAGTGTACGCTGCAGTTAACACTTAGGTTATTAACGATACAAAACAAGAACAATAAATAATCTGAATACTCAATTTACAATGTCCGGAACATTCACGTTGGTCGCCGTGGCCACACAATAGCGCTCTCGCAGACAGCACCAGTGGTGAGCACTCACTTGTACTTGTCATATAGATAGTGAGGAACGCTATCGGCCATCTCAACAGCTCTGTAAACCGAGGTTCGGAATCAATTTCTAAGTATTTTCGTCAAGGGTCCAACAGGAAGCAGACATTATGCTTTAGAAAGCAAACACTGATATCCTTCGGGATTGTTCCCAAACGATCTATTGATCATCTTGGATAGTCTATTGATTCTTTGAGCTGTGCTAACTTGAAAAGTCTATTTCCTCACAAGCATGGTTAATTGTAACATTAATTTTCCATTGGCGCTACTGATTTAGGCGCTTGTCTATTTAGAAGATTTAGACTCGATTGGCATGGACGAGATTTTCCGTTAATTTACAAATTAAATGCCTCAAAAGGCATTTATCTATTTTTTGTGAATGAATGTATTCAGAAACATTTAAATCTACAGTGTTAAGAGTTTTCACTTAATCTCAAAAATAACATTTAATTTTATTTTTAGGATAAATATCTAACATACATAGTTATCAAACAGTACCTACAATTTATTTATTTACAAAAAATATATATATTTACAAAGATAATATAACAATTGTCATTCGAAGAAATCTACTTAAGTTCCCTTGTGTATGACGACTCATGGTTTTCCCCGAAGTGTAGTTATTGATCGTATTGTTGGCTATCATTAGGGGAAGATACTATAAACACCAAATCTATGCATATTTCACTGAATAAAAATTAACTACTACGAAATAAACTTAGTTTTTAATATATTATGTACTGTGTACCAAAAGTACTTATAAATATGAAATTTTGTTATAAAATAAAATAAAATACATATTGTAAATCGAACATAGTTCGACGAATTTTTTAAATTGTAATAGGTTCGTATCCTCTACCTAAAATGAAAGGAAAATCTTTAACATTTTTTAAATCTTCGACTTAACTGACAATAAAAATAAAGAGATCAACGAAAGATAAAATGTTTCTTTTAGCACAGGCCTTTATTTTTTTACACCCAAGAAAATATCTCCAATACCTTTTATTGGAACACGCCGAATACTTTATTTAAATGTTATGTAAAATGAAAAATACAATCATCCATTAGGGATCCGTCCGGCTAACTTTCTCCAATCCTTCTTAGATGTCTGATACTGCGTAACGAAGCGTAATGGTTCATTTTATTTGCATAAATTTTGGATGCGGGGATTTATGTCCGCGTCCTGTATAATTAGAAAGTGAAATTAAATTAGTTTCGTTACTTTTCAACTCGGGTTATTTCAATTTTTATGACGGATGAATGGATTTGTTTTTTCGAGATGATATTTTGATTTTAAACGTGCAATTTAATTGGGTTCCTTCGTATTTCAACTTTCCTTCATCATTTCTAGTACTAAGCGAAAGTTGGATATAACAATTGCTATCTATTTTGACTGGCCTGTTGGTTAGTGACCCTGACTGCTAGGCCGGGGGTCGTGGGTTCCATTCCCACCCAGGATAAAATAATCTTTGAGTGATGAGCATGATCATATGTTCTGTGTCTGGCTGTAATTTGTTATATTATGTATGAATTTAGTAATATATACAGGATTATTTTTTATGGAGTGCGTTTGCATGAGTATTTCATTTTTAATTTTAAGATTTCGACCTATGTTCCTTGGAAAAAGTTGTACAGTTTTATGCACCTGATTACCTCTTTGAATAAACGAACTCCATAAAAAATTATCCTGTATAAGTATGTTTATCAGTTGTCTGATCACCACAGGCTATGCCTAGTTTCGGATCAGATGACCGTGAGTAAGGTGTCCCGAAATATTATTATTATAATAATAATATTTCGGGACACCTTACTATAGGTATCAAGGATATATCCTTGATACCTAGTTATTACCTGTAAGTAAAATAAAGTACTACAATAGTTTCTATGTAAACAAACATGCCACGACGCACTTACTTTTCCATATAATAGGAATCTGTTTTGTATGGAGCCCAATATAAGCCGATTTTCTAAGGAAACGACTATTGCATATTGTAAGGCTTATAAAAACAGAAATAAAGGTAGGTAATTTAAAACGATATAAGAACTGAGCTCCTATTTGTGAGTAGAAAAGAATTTCGTTTACAATTAAACATATGAAAGTATTTGTTTCAATAACATACCTATTGAAAAGGAGGATGTATCTTATACTAGCTTTAGCTTGCGGCTCCGCTCGCGTGGGCGTCGGTTACCGCGGAAAATTATAGCCTATAGCCTTCCTCAATAAGTGAGCTATCTAACAGTGTAATAAATTTTCGAATCGGGCTAGTAGTTCCTGAGATTAGCACGTTCAAACAAACAAACAAACAAACTCTTCAGCTTTATAATATAAGTATAGAAGTAAAGATATATACATTATTATTAGGTACTAGCTAATTTATACGTACATACAATCTTAGCAGCGGGTATACAAACATTCTCTCGCACTGTTGTCCCTGTCGTACTAATTTAATAAGATTAATTGCTGTTTAATGACTTCGAGGGTACTTTATTAGTGAATAGGCACTTGATAAATTACAATCGGATAATAAAGATATATCATGGAGTGTACACTAAATAGCTAAGTTTATACACATTAGGGTACATAAACATCAAATTACATTCAGTAACTCGGCGGTAGAGACCTGCAATCATGCGGTTGCCGGTTCGAAATTCCCATTGCATTACCGACGTGAACCCTCTCGTAAAACAAGCATAAAGCTTATCACGAGGGGTTAACAAGAATACTAGTAATGTGCGACCCACATTTCTAGTACGCCTTTTAAAAAGAAAAAAATAGGTTTTCTTATTTAATCGGCAAATCTCCACCATGCAATTATGTGATTTATTCAGTTTCAATAACAGCCAATTAATGTATTTGTTTCAACTTGTTCATTTATATTTTAACGAGAGATTACATAACAAACTAGAAATAGAACTAAATTAATATTATACAATGACTAGCTGTTGCTCGCGGCTTCGCACGCGCGTAAAGTTAAGGGTAGTAAGTAGTAAAGGATAGATAGATGTATTCTGTGATTTTCAAAGTAAGGAGCAATTATATTTTTCATAAAAGATTATGGCGTTAAGATAATAATAAGATAATGTGGAAAACATCACATACATTGAGTTTGGATAAACTTTTAAAATGGTGGCAGCTTTTTGGTCAGACGAAACTTGAAAATCATTGACACGAAAAGATGAAGAAGAATCACATACATTGCTCTGAATTCAAAGAAAGTAGCTAAAGCTCTTGTGTTATGGAATCAGAAACAACGAAAGTACCACTAACACCCAGACTCGACATAATGTAGAAAAGTGATTTTCTACATCGACCCGTCCGGGGATCGAACCCGGGACCTCAGAGCTGGCGACACCTTGAAAACCGTTGTGGACGCCACTCGAACACGGATGTCATCGTAAAGATATGTTTTAGATGGTCATTTATTTGTATCGATCCAGAAACCCGTATATGAAAGGCATGGCCTTATCTTTAAAAATAAAGTCCACAATATAATACCGTGCAACCCCTACTTAACCATCTTAAGGCGTAGATTTCTAAAATCGCTAAAATATGTTTTCATTTATTTCTAACCAAAAACCCGTATACCAAATCTCATGAAACCAAATCTTATCTCTCTCTTTGAAAATGACGAACTTCCTAAAAAAACTTCCAACCACTATTGCACCCCCTTTGAGGGTAGATTTCTAAAATCTCGGGAATACGTCTTATTTATTTCTAACTCATAATCCTATGAAATTTAATGTGCCTATCTATGAAAACTACACAATTCATATACCTACAAACTTCCATCCCCTATTTTACCCTCTTAGGGGGTAGATTTTCAAAATCGCTGAAATATGTCTTCATTTATTTCTATCGAGAAACCCGTTTACGAAATTTCATGTGTCTATCTTTGAAAATACCAAACTTCCCATACAAACTTTCAACCCCTTTTAACTCCTTTAGGGGTTGAATTTCGAAAAATACTGAAACACGTAATTTTTAATTTTTTACCAGAATGGTAACCACAAATTTTTATGGTTTAAACTACAAAAATGACGATTTTCCATACAAACTTTCATCCCCTATTTAAGTCCCTTAGGGGTCGATTATCGAAAAATAATGAAACACGTCGTTTTTAATTTTTTACTAAATTGTTATCTACCAATTTTTATGGTTTAAACTACAAAAATGACGATTTTCCATACAAACTTTCATCCCCTATTTAAGTCCCTTAGGGATTGATTTTCGAAAAATACTGAAACACGTCGATTTTATTTTTTTACCAGAATGGTAACCATCAAGTTTCATGGTTTAAACTTCAAAAATGACGATTTTCCATACAAACTTTCATCCCCTATTTAACACCCTTAGGGGTCGATTTTCGAAAAATAATGAAACACGTAGTTTTTAATTTTTTACTAAAATGTTATCTACCAATTTTTATGGTTTAAACTACAAAAATGTCGATTTTCCATACAAACTTTCATCCCCTATTTAAGTCCCTTAGGGATTGATATTAGAAAAATACTGAAACACGTCGATTTTAATTTTTTTACCAGAATGGTAACCACCAAGTTTCATGGTTTAAACTTCAAAAATGACGATTTTCCATACAAACTTTCATCCCCTATTTAACACCCTTAGGGGTTGAATTTCAAAAAATCCTTCCTTATTCCTTGTCTACATTATAAAGGAAACCTCTGTGCAAAATTTCAGCTTTCTAGGTTCAAGGGTTTGGGCTGGGCGTTGATGAGTCAGTCAGTCAGTCAGTCAGTCAGTCAGGCCTTGTCTTTTTATTTATATAGATATAACAATGATATATATATACCTATATGTATAAGGAATGAGTATATTAGAGTAGTAGCGCCTGTGAATGAAAAGATGGGAGGGAAGCGTTTGTCGTGGTATGGAAATTTTATGAGGAGGGATGAAAGTCAAATAACTAAACAAGTTATAAGTATGACTGTGGATGGGTAAGTAGAGGGAGACCGAAAAAGAGATGGATGGATTGTGTGAAAGATGATATGAGAAAGAAAGGAGTGGATGCCGCGATGACGAGTAATAGAGAGGAATGGAAGGAAAATACGCATTGCGCCGACCCCATACGAATGGGATAAGGGCAGGAAGAAGAAAACAATGATATAACACAAATAATTATTACTAAAGCATCACTTATTATCTTCTTGTATTCATAACTTTCACTTTGAATTCTAATTCAATTCATCCAGTAGAAAATACATTACAATAAGACAATAGGGTCCTATAAAATCCGATTTCCTTTCATTTAGCTGAGCGTCTTTCCACACAATGTTGACATATTACCTCGCCACGTCTGTGTACGCGTATAACGTCTCGCCTTCATTTATAATGCGTACGAGAAATTCCCAGTCGACGCCCCCGTTTCCTACTAAAACTTGTGTCTTAAGTCGTGTGTGAATAAACGCCTTCTCGTTGAAAACGTAGCTGCATGTTTGCAACCGTGCCAATAAATAGAGAGTTGTGATATCCGGAATGTACGAGTGAATATCACGAGTTTATACATTCAAAGTTTAGCACGTGTAATATTTTGTAAGATTTTTTGTACTGCTTTAGCTGATTTTTTATAATTTTCATGCATCGGTAAGATTTCAAAAATATAGAGGAAGAGGTGACAAGAAAAGGACAAGTTGATTGTGTGCAAGTCGGTTTGGCTAGAAAAGATGTTAGTTGTGAGATAACGTCAAGTAGAGAAGTATTAAAGAACAAAACATATTGCGCCGATCCCAAAGTAAATTGTAATAAGGGCAGGAGCATGATGGTGATGAACTTGCATTAAATTCAGGTATATTTAAGTGGTGGTAGTCACGGGTTGAATCCCACCCATTGCAACCAAGTGAACCCACTCGTAACGATAAATTTAGCTTAACACGAGGGGTTAACAACAATACTAGTAATGTGCGACCCACATTACTAGCGAACTTTAAAATAAACTGTTTATACGACGAAAAAGTATTTGAGTAACCCCATCACACGTAAAGCTGAACCGAACCAAATGAATACCGTACAACACCCAAAGCGGTATGAACTTAACAATTTACATACCGTTGTTGACTCTACAAGATGTTGGTACATTCAAGTTTTATTTGGTAAAGTTACAAGATTTCAAAACAAATAGCACTAGAGTCGTGTTCAAGACAGTTATAAGGTGCAGAGTGCGGAGACAAGGAACAACGAAACAACGTTACTCGCTCGACATGGACCGGATTGCACTCCCACCCTGCTTGTTTCCCCATTTTATTACTCCTTCTTTTGTCGGTTTGGTTACACTTTGCTATAAACTGATTTGAATATTCCCTCAACGGGGTTTAACAATAGCAACTGGTAAAATAAAGGAGGGATTTGTAAGGAGATTATTCTAAACATATTTTAGTAGGTTCTGCGGACATTTGCCGGTGGATTTTTTTACTTCGAATAAGAGAGCGTATGAGTGTTTGAGGTAAGAGAATGTAGGTATAGTAAATGCAGTCGTTATTTTCATCGAGTTGTTGTTCGTTACTTGAACGAATAAAATTTTTCCTTTAATACCTACATTAGATTTATTCTAATCTTTTACGATAATCCCTTACTAAAACTATGCATATTTTTAACTATGTATGCATTTTTTTTTAATAATATCACAGCCTGTAGTTACTATGGAATCTAACGAGAGTTAAACCTGAGCTTATTAATATAGGACGGGAAGCTTACTTAAGGTTTATTTATGAAGTTACCTGGACCGTCGGTACTTCGTTTCAATGTGATCCATTCTATCCTTCCTCAATCATACCGAGGTCAGACTAAGGTAATATTAGATGAGGTTATCGGATTTTGTAGAGCTATTGCAACTTGACTTTTATATCCAACTACTTCAAAGTCCTCTAAACATCTTTATAGACTAAACAATAATGTTATACGACATCAGTATATTATTATTTTCTGTACGAAACACAATCGTCTGGAGACTGACAATAAAAATAATAAAATCTCGTTAGAAATAAATCCGTCGCCGTCGGTAGGACATAAAAACCACGGCAACCGTTCCAGTGTTAATTAAATCCTAAAATATTTCGAAAATTAAAATAGACGTTTTATTGTTCAAGTAAAAGTTAGCTCGTTTCAACCTCAGTATTGTTGACACAAACTAAATTTGGCTCATTGTAGGTAGTAGCTATGGTTGCTGTAAAATATCTTGAAGTACGAAACAAAACGCAAACAGAGGGTAATTAGGCCCTTAGCAAACATAACAAATTCAATGTTCACGTGAAAGCAGAGTTGCTTATATTAAGAAATTTAAATTTTGTTACAGATATTTGACTACGTTTGCTATTTGAAGAATATCTTTTAATAGAATAAAGATTCGTATTCTAACAATTAACTAAAGTAAAACTAATGAATTTCAACTTGAGACGTTCTATAGAACAATGGTAACTTGAGACTAAGAAAATACAGAGATAACCGAGATGGAACTGTCACCAATACATAGTGCCTTGTTATTGTAATTATTGGATATTTTCGTTGATTTTTAAAAGCTGGGGAAGTGGAGACCACCCCGCCACCCTGCCAGATGGATTAAGGTAGCTTGGTCGGACTGGATCCGTAAGACGAAGGAAGGACCAGGGGGTGTGGCTAAACTAGGGCTAGGCCTATAATAATATCTTGGGACATCTCAGACATGTCCATCTGATCCTAAACTGGGCAGAGCCTGTACTATGGTAACCAGACAGCTGATAGACATACTTGTACGAGTATATTTCTAAATACATACATATTATAGATTAATAACACCCAGATACAGAACAAATGATCGTGCTCATCACACAAAGATTTGCACTGGTGGGAATCGAAACCACGACCTCCGGCTTGGCAGTCAGGGTCACCAACCACTAAACCAACAGACAGGTCAATTGATTGAATCAATATACGTGTTAAAGAAAAAATATTGAATAGATTTCACCATTCGTTTTCAAAATATTAAATATAACTCTTCGTATAATAACTATTTTGATCAAAACCGACTACAAAACAAACAAAGTACAAAGAGTCCCGAATATAAAGTGTGTCACAATATTTTTCAAATGAAATTACTTGCTGAGAAAATTGTGTATTGTGTAAAAGTAGCGTACAATCTTAATCGAATATCTAGGTATTACACATGGACCCCTTTTATATTATTTACTTTTAATGTTTAGGCAAGAATCCCAGCTATTTACAAGGAGAATTTTCCTTTATTATTATTAAGTTCTTATATATTTATTAAGAATGAACTAGTTGCTACTAATTGTCATCGTCAAACAAGAAACAAGGTTTATAGTAAATTATTTCTTACTAGATTAAAATTTACGTTTAACCATTTTTAGCTAATTGATTTACTTAATATTAGCCAATTAATTATCCAATCACTAACTAGCTACATAAGGCTATTAGATCGAAAGCTCTCCATTACGGTATGTGTACCTATATTTACATAATTATTATTATTATGATTTACAAGATTTTTAATGATGTGACTGTCGCGAAAGAAATAAAACCAGAGACTGAAAACCTTTTAGACTGAGAATATAACTTTAATAACTTCAAATATTACAGGAGCTGGCTTCTTACAAGAAATAAATCTGTATCTTAAAAAAGATTAAAGCAATATACTAGGTAACCTATATTCATACATATTACTAAAACATTTTAAGGACTTATCATAAACTGTTCTTAATATTTAATTTATAGCATTAATAAATTGACATTAGAGACAGCCAAGGACTTACGTACGTTACCGTAAATTTAAAATTAAATTGTTGCTGATCTCTGTTCCGACGATATTAAACTTTGAAGAGCTTTATACAAATAACGCGATCTCGTCTCACTGATATGGTTTCCATGAGTGGGTATCTCGATCTGATAAAATATACCTTTATTTATTAAGAAATGTATATTTCGTGTATTATGTTTTTATAAACAAAAATGCTCGTATAAATAAATTCATTAAGATTTTGGATAAACATGAATTTGCTATTATACATATAATTAAGATACATTTACATGGCATAATCGTGTGAAAACGAGTGATAACAAATATGTCAGTCATTTTCTCACGGGACAATTTATTTGCAAATGATTTAAATCTTTTACCAATCTACTTACTTTTTCACGTCTACGCATTCAAACTTTCGTATTCTTTACGAAATATTTGCACTATAATACTGGCAAATACTGGTTTACAATAATCTCCTGTTTTAATGACCTGAACCTGGATGACTGATATTTAGTCGTCATGTCGTGTCGAACATTTTCTGAAAATGAATACGCTAGATCGATTTAACGCACCCGAAACCCCTTGCATACAAATAAATTTCATGAAAATCGTTGGAGCCGTTTCCGAAATTCAGATTATACATAGGCATATATATGTATATACAAGAATTGCTCGTTTCGAGATATAATTATATTATAAGATATAGCTTGACTTTACTGAATATTCCTATAAATCTTAGAATTATAAAAGTTCTAAACATTTAACAATCTTGAAAACTATAGATATTATAAATTTAGATTTATATATAATTACTAGCTGTTTCCCGCTGCTCCGCCCGCGGTCTCAATTTTTTTTTATATTTGTGATGTAAGCTATCCTATATTTCAAGTTGGATCAAACTGCACACGGTGTGCAAATTTGATTAAAATCGGTTCAGTAGTTTCGGAGTTCATCCCCGACAAACATCATGACACTGGAATTATATATAATATCGATTGATGCCAAAAAGTACACGGTGCTAGTTTTTCGCATTTTAGCCCATTCGATTCCCGGTCCGCAAAGCGTATTTTCAAACATCAATTTAATGAAAAGAATGTTTTCTTTGAGTCTAATTTGCTATTCTTCAGTATTGAGAGTACTTTCTCTCTTTCTTTCTGGTGGCAATAAAAAATCCATCCTGTTTATCATAATATAACCTACGACCTACTCTCAGACCTACCAAATAGACAAACGAAAAAAAAACATAAAAGTCTGCGAGCCTGATATTTAAAGAAGAAAACAGTTTTAATATCATTGCAAGGAGTTTTGACAACCTTGTTTATTTAATTGTTAAATAACCTCTATGGTGGAGGATCTGGAGGATAGTAAATCGTACTAAAACAACGAAATTTGGTCGTCATGGCTACTACCTACTTACTAATTTTACCATGGTTACCGCATTGTTTATTCGTTGTTAATGTCAATAATCGCGATGTTAATAATTGATAAAAATTAAACAAAAAAACATTTCAAATTGGACCAAATTGTGAATCTAAACCATCCTCGAATCCACCTGAAGACACACAGCAAATTTCATTATAATCGGTCCAGCCGTCTAGGAGGAGTTCAGTCACATACACACTCACAGAAGAATCTTTAAAGATGTATTGGTCGGCACATCTTAAAATCGTCTCGTCAAAAATCAGATTTTTATTTGATTCCTACTACTAGTAATTTCTGAAGATCCGACGTAAAGTTAAACACTGGAGGGGCGGCCAGGCGGCCCTTGGGTTCGAGGAAGCCATTCATTATTCATCTTATTCATTCGAAATCGAGCGAGCGCGCACGCATCCACGTGTTGGGCGGACGTCATAGTTTTTTTTTAATATTTCATCATACCTTTATGATTTTGTGATTGTAACAGTGCTAAGATTTATTGATTGTTATACTAGGGTGATTAAACTAAAGAGTAACCGTATTTCTTTTGGAGTATCTCCTCCTTGCCTGATAATTCACGCCGTGTTTCGTATAGCAGTATGGAAACCGAGTCAAGAACGAAGTTCGTTCATCGTAATTGAGTTTTTAACGTTAAAGAGGATTGTTGTGAAATTAACAAGATTACGATTACGAGTTACAGTTTCTTAGGATGTATTGGTTAGCAACTTAATTGTGAAACAACTATTCAAAGGTCATAAACAGCATGCCCCTGATACAGGGTCGGATTTGATACGTTAGCTGTCCTAGGCCTACGAAAGATTTCCTCCTCCCCCCCCCCCCATTAGTGCTGTAAAGCATGGTAAACTAAACAAACTATAGAAATTAAATTAAAATAAAAAAAATGTGGCATGAAAATGGACTAATTTTTGAGTTTTTACACGTAGGCGCGTAGGCAACTACTTAAAAAAAATCGACCAAATTTTAGCCGCTTTTGGCCCGGGCCTACTCGGCTTATAGGGAAATTCGCCCATGCCTGAAGAATTTGTTCCGCTGCTTTTTCTCTCTTGCCTGGCGTTAGCAAGCGACGACGGGCGGGCAATCTCTGGCGCTGTCTTATGTGAAACGATGGCGATATATGATCTAGTGTTGCAATAAACAACCCTTCTGATGTTGACTTACTATTACTATTACCCTGTGTTTCGACAAATGATCTGATACAGAAATATGAATAACGTAAAAATATGATTAATATAATACTACGTGTATATTCTAACCTATTTTTGCACGCTCCTCCCCCGCATATGCGTCGGTTATCACAGCCTTAGCCTATAGGTTTCCTCGATAAATGAGCTATCTAACGCTGGAGATTTTTTCTAATCGGACCAGTAGTTCCTAAGATAAGCGCGTTCAACCAAACAACAAACTCTCTAGCTTTATAATATGAGTATAGATATAATTTGTCTCAAATATTTGAGTTAATATAATAGGTTGCTTCAGCTGTTTAGGTGGCTTCCCTGGCGGTCCAGCATACTTTTGTTTTAACCTTGTTTACCTACTGCAATTAGATTCCCCATAGCCTCTATTTTTAGAAGGCTTTTGACATGCCTTGACATTCCTGTTAGGGTCGATTAGGAATTTGATTAGGTCTACATAAATATTGTATGTAAATTGTTTTATTTCTTCGTGCATTGTGTATCAGTTTTTTTTTTCTTTTTTTTTGTAAATGTGTTAACAACGAAATGTTAGTAAAATGCATGTATTTTCTCATTTTTTTTTTCTCCTCTTTTGAGGTAATAATTATATTGCAATAATCTTATGCTTTTGCTATCTTACGTTGTTATCGCATATTTTAAAAGTAATGTATTTAAATAATTATATATTACCATTTTTAAAAGAGTAACCTATGGAGTTTCTTGCCGGATTCTTCTCCATAGGAATGACATTTTGGAACCGAGCAACTAGATTCATTCAACGTTTTGAAAGTACCTGAAAGGGTCTACTCGAAATAAAAATATTTTGATTTGATTTGATTTGATTTGGTTGGCTACGGTTTTAATGTTGAAGGTTCAACATGATTTGTGTTTGATTTTCTTGGAAATATCTATACATTGCTACAATTAAAGGCTCGTGGATGTTTTATGAAATAGGCAGGTATTTATTTTAGATGAAGGAGTTACTGTTTCAAGTATATCTCTGTAAATATTCACCTTCGTAATATACAAGTCTTGTTTCGTATTAGGAGTAGGTATACCGGTAAGCTAGAACGCAACATTAAGCTAGCAGGTAATTGTATAAAACAAGGTTGATTAGAGAATGATAGTGTTTTGTTCTTAGAAAGTTCTTAGGTCATACATAGATCTTACTTTATTCAGAAAATAAAGACTTCAAGTTATATTACGTAGGTCATCTTTTCATGTTGGTAACGGCAATCAATGTATGTACTAACTTTTATGCATTACAGGATTTTTTTTCAACGAGGTGCATAAAAATAAATCATTTTTTCCAAGGAACATGGTTCGAAATCTTAAAATTGAAAATCAAATTTTCATACAAAGTCTCGTCACTTTATGAAATACAGTATGAAAAGTTGATTTTAAGAATAAACGCACTCCATAATAAATAATTCTGTATATATTTAGTATAATCAATGTATGTAATAACTTTTATACTGTTTATATATTTTGTATAATTAATGTATGTAATCTATCGATTTTAATTAATGTAAGAGTTAGGTATTGAATAATAAAGTTGATTAATGTAGAGCAGCTCATCTCTCAGAGAATATGCCTGAGGTAGTTTATTACGTAAGTAATAAAAGGCGGTAATTGCTTCTTTTCTCTATAAAGGACGGACAAAAGACGGCACTGTTACTGTTTTAGCCGGCTCTTGTAGCGCTTAAAACGAGAAGAAAAAGAACCACTACTCATTGAAGATTCGTTTTCAATTCGCCAGCCGCATTCGATTTTCAATTTCTGGATAATCGAGATCTTGCTCAATTGAACACTCGATTACTCGTTTACGGGACACCCCTCACTGTTTGAGTTTGCCGAGTTTGATTGGGTTTGCATTGCAGTGGGATATTATCACGGAATAAAATTAATTCTTAAGAAATAAAAGCTTTTCTGGAGATTGAACATAATCTGTTTTGTTGACTCCTGTTGAGGCCAAGTCTAGTAATTGTTACCTCCTTAGTATTTTTGAAAGGTGAATATATAAAATAAATAATCCTGGAAACGTCTAATAGATGCTTACCAGCAGCCTATTATATTTTTATAGTCAGCCTGTACCACTCAACAGTTTTGAGTGCCCATGGAGCAGAGATGGAAAGTTATCTAATTAGCAACCCACAATGCGTTTTCACAACAGTGTTTCAGAATTTAATGTCCTTTTTATAGCATTAAATGATAAACCAGACCACTAGAACAATTAAATATTGCAGTATATATTAATTACTATATAAGATAAATGTTTAATGTTTATGAAAAACGGGAAGGTCCTCAATTCATTTAAATAAAATTCAATAAAACTACTGTATGGGACTAGATAAATAAAAAAAACCGGCAGGACTCGAATCCGCGACTACTAGTTCAGCGCACCAGTTGCTTTTTCATCTAATAGGTGGTTAATGGATGCAAAAAAATATTAATTTAAGTACCCACCTGACTTTATAAAAGTAATTAAAAACAAATATGGGGGAAAAAATTTGAACCTCAGACTGGAGACGAACCGAGACTACTAGTTCGGCAAACCAGCCGCTTTACCAACTAAGCTACATCACTGACACAGTCACTGACCGAGACTTAAAATTTCTGCTACCTTTAAGTTGCACATCTTACGGGTGATATCTGAGCAAACCAAAAATATTCTATTGGTTTTTAAAAAACTTGTGTAAATTTTTCATGTAGATAACCTAGTTTACCTGGGCGTTACATAAAAACTCTTATACCTTTTAGATTCATGATGTCTGATACTAGTCGTATACCTATCCAAATTAAAAAATAAATGCACAAGTTAAAAAAAGTAAAAGTTATTTCAAAACTTCATAATTGTTGTGTGTATTTTAAAATAATTTGCTATATTTATTCAATGATTTATATATTTTTAACCGGCTTCCAAAACTAGGAGGTTTTTTTGTTTGACTGTATGTATTTTTTGTATATATGTAATAAAATAAAAAATAAAAAGGCATTTATTGCTACAAAAAAAAAACGGTAAACAATAACAGCAGTCTTAGTCTTAGTCTTTTAAAGTTAGGACTTCGCTAGATATAGAATTTCACTAATTACTAAGATGGACGTATGACGTATACGTTGCAGTCTCAAACAAGCCTTAACGTAAATAGGTTTCCTGATACAGCCTGAAGTCTGTTGAATTGTTAATTACATAGTGCAAGTTTTCCACTTAACGCCTCGCAGTGGCCCTATCTGATTTTACTACGATTTATACCTTTTAGATTCGAAGCTGATACGGAACGAGTGGGGTAAACTTGACACGATGTCGTATCAACCGATATTTATCATTTTAAATGACTTTATTTCTATGTAAAGGGGAAAATGGGGACAAAAGTTATTATGACATTTGATAGTTTTTTGTGCTTTTGTTTTGTTATGTTCATATTTATTGTTTATGGGACATATTCACAATGTAAACAATGTATTAGTTTTCCTTTTGTTTGTACTGTTTTAGCGTAAATTAAATTTTTAGCCGGCCAGGGAAAGAAGTTGAAAAAATATTAAAAGAAAACAATCGTTGAACGTTAAACACTTAACACACGTATGTTTTTTTTTTAAGATAAGTTAAGCTATGTGTGTTGCACATTACTAGTTATCTCGTTAACCCCTCGTGCTAAGCTAAGATATTTGTGTTACGAGTGGGTTCACGTCGGTAGTGTAATGTAGTCCGACGCCCTAGCCATTAATTAGGCTAGTGCCACTTTGATATTGAGATTCAAAAAACAAATTCTAGTTTCTAACATTATCAATATGAAACTTTGTTTGTGGGTGGGAAAAAATACTTCTTAACGAATTTGGAAGAAATTTGAGTCACTATCTAATACTGAAACGCAAGTTAACTTTAACATGTTCTGATATATCTATCGGTCATAACTTTACATGTTAATGAGACTGAGACAGCATGAGACTGTACGGTCGCTTCAAACTAATTGACATGTCAGTATTTGAATCTTTGAAAACCTGTACACTAAGCTAAGCGAGGATTGGCCCTTTATCTAGATAAGTCCACTGCTACGGGAACTGCATTGAATGGGTAAAGCTGCAGGACGCCGCTTGTATAACATATTATACGACGTAATCTAACACGATCAAGTACGTATTAAAAGTTCTTATTTACAAACTTACTTATATACCTACACATAGTACTTATTTTAATTAAAGTTCACGTCATTTTACATGCAGAAGGAAGTATGGACTTATAAATGAAAATTTCACGGCGTTATTTTACGCTACAATGTGCTAACGTAATGCGAAGAAAAGATTTCTCATGTTTTTATTTCCTAATTAATGTAACAGCGTGTTAAAACGCTGTCATGTTACTCAGCTCCTCATTTACTCATAATTCATGTTTCTAAATGAAAAATCTTCTCTATTTCTATAAGATGAAAAAAATTCTCTAAGTAGCTCTTTACGTATAGTTATTAAAATCAAATTATTTTACAAGTACTTTGGCCTACACTATTCGGATAGCCGAGTGGTATAGGTCACCACGCTAATTACCACTGTTCGCGACTTGCTGCGGGTTTAATCCCCGCATGGGACAACCATTTGGGTGATCCACAAATGCTTCTTCCAAGTCTGGGTGTTCTTTGTGCGCATGTGATTTGAAAGTTTGTCAAACAAGATTATATTCCTTATTGCGGGAGTCGTTTTTTTTAACAGAGAAAGCTTTTAATAGTGGTTGCATTATATACTAAGCAACAAGTAAAAAAAAAATGTGTATTCTTTTACTTAAATAGATTGCAATAGATAATATTAAGTTTAAAAGATATAAAAGCATTTATCATTTATTAATGTCAACATCAGAAATTAAAAAGACTGAATTGAATGGTTTCATTATTTCTCTAAAGACTTGCAAATAGTCTACAGGAAGTGCAGCCACTTGGTTGGCAGATTAGAGACGATTGGCTGCTAAAAGGAAATGCTAACTGGCAAGTAATAGTGTCACAAACGACCGGGAACATCCGCCAGGGCCGCATTTGTCGATCACTTTTACAAAAGCAATACTCTGAATCACTCAAATTGCCCTAAATTGTAACGTTACAATTATTTCTTTTACGTATTCTTTCATTGTTTTTTTCCATTGGTCTTAAATTACATATATTTTTCTAAAATCGTACTCTTTAACCGAAAAACAAATAAGCGTTTCTCTCATTTGGGACGAATTTACCTGGAATCAATTGGAGCGAATATAATTATGTAAAACTAAAGTCTGTCCAGATTTATTATAAATAAATAAACTTGCACTTTAAATCGGAAACTTATATGGTGAATTTAAAATAACACTTTGTGACATGCTAATAATACCGGCCTATAAATGTCCCACTGCTGGGCACAAGCCTCTTCCCATATAGGGAAGGAATAATAGTGTATTAATAAATTGATCACTGGATTTATCAGCTAAATGTCAGTCCGGCCTGAAGTGTACGGCATAAGCAAGCAGAAGTTAGATAAAAAAAATTGTTACTATCATGACACTGTTTCTGGTACACTTAATTACGTAAACTGAAAAGCAAACTAACACTTGTCACTTACTCACTATACCACGATAAATCTTATAAGACAGCGTGTGACACACAAAAGCCAATGTCTGTAGAAAAATGTGAAAAAGGAATAATTTATTATATTAAAAGAGTTTTGTTACAAAGAAACCATCAAGTAGCTAGTGAAAAGACAGTTTTACTTTGTAAAGGGTTTGCTTACAATACCGAGCTTTTATGAGGCATTTCCTTTTGACCTTTTGAATAAAAACTTCGTACAGCTCACCGGTACAAAATTCCTTATGCTGCAGTTTTGTGTAAAATAAAGTTTGTCTAGAAAACTTAACGTTTAAGTTAAAGTAAACAACAACAGAAGAAGCAAGTTTTATGCAGCGTAATTAAAACGACTGAAGGGGATTTGTCGAGTGAATTATTTTCTTCCGGTCAATTTAACTGTACGCTTTTCTTCATAACGGAACTGTGACCGCGAGAATTATTGTACGATAACAATGGACACCAGAAGTAATATTAACTAATCTAAACTAATAAAAGAGGAAAAAATTGATTGTTTCTTAGCATTAAATAGGCTCCGAATCTGGGCTATATTTAAAAAAAATATTGGAATTGCGGGCAGCGCTGCGGGAAACAGCTAGCAATTTATTATCAATCTATTGAATATATAAAATAAACAGGGAAATATGTACAGTACGTATTATTTCCTTTTTATGACACCAAAATTTTCGAAAATTAGATATTTGAAGAAACTATAATTAAAAAGTTTTCTACGAACAACAACTCTGAACTAACTACTGAAAATACAACAAATGGAAAATTCTATATGCATTTTTCGTGTAACGTCGAAATCGACAAAACTATATTTTTGGAAACCCGAAGCGTTGTTGAACTAAAATACAACTTTATCTATCAAAAGCAAATTTAGTCCCAGTTTTACATTCGTATAACTTCCCAGTAGTAGGGAGATTTAAGTAGACTTACTAGTGGTGTACCTTCCTTTCTTACATAACTTACTTCAGGTTAGGTAACTTTACTGAAGAAACTGTGGGTATAATCATTTCTCTTTTTGCAGCCTATTTCAAGTTGTATAAAAAGCTAACTTGCATTAGCACCGAACTACATATAAATGACTGAAACATAACTGAAACTGACACCTCGACATAACTGAAAATGTCGTGGTGGCCTTGTGGTTCAATGACCGGATTCGTATGCACAAGGTTGCAGGTTCAAACCCTGGCAAGTAAAAGCGACTTTTTCAAAGTTACATGTACTTTTTTCATTATTCTAAGAGACCATAGACAAACGGTAAAGGAAAACATCGTTAGAAATCTGGATTCCTAAAATTGGAATCTTAGACCGCCAAGCCGCGATGAGCAAGCGTGGTGATCAATGCTCATTCCTTCTCTATTTGAGAAGAGGCCTGTGCCCAACACTGGGAGATTTATAGGCCGGTATTATATAAATGACTGTTTCCATTATAATAACCATGTTATTTTGTTTTATACACAACTATAGGTACGGCAAACATTATGCTTTATAGCTTTCTGTAAAGTAAGCTTTTCCGCGAATTTACTTCGTCATCAAATGCGGCGGTGCAGCGTAAATCGATTTGTTACTGCGAAGAAACATTAAACATGAATTCATCACAGCGATCAATACAATATTAAGGGTAAGTACACTTTGTAATGCATCGACATAATAAAATATTTCTTGAAATTCGACTTCAAATACACCGATTACATTTTTCTTAGATTCTAATGGCCGAATACTTAAATATCAATCAGTTTAAAGCGACCGTTAAGTATTGCGCTGTCTCTGTCACATCAACATGTAAAGTAGCGACAAATAGACTTTAGGAACGTGTCAAAATTAATTTGCGTTTCCGTATTCGGGGGTGTGATTATAATAACAATTGACCGTGGTCGAATGGCATACACACCGGTTTTCAAGGTGTCGCCAGCTCTGAGGTCCCGGGTTCGATCCCCTGACAGGTCAATGTAGAAAATCACTTTCCTACCTTGTCTTGGGTCTGGGTGTTTGTGGTACCTTCGTTGTCTCTGACTAAATAACACAATTTCGGAGCAATTTATGTGATGTTGTCCACATTTATTCATTTATTTATTATTTACATTTATTCAATAACGTATTAAAGAGATGAAGCAATCATTCATCATCGAATTTAATCACCAATTACCCAGACTCTACTGGGTCTAGGTTTTCAATACCACTTAAGGTCATCTACTGATTGACCTGTTGTCTAATAGTTAGTGCCTTACTGCAAAGCCGATGATCATTTGTTCTGGGAGTGGGTATAATTTATCTTTAATATGTATTTATCAATATATAAGTATGTTTATCAGTTGTCTGGTTTCCATAGTACAGGCTCTGCCTAGTTTGGGATCAAATGGCCGTGTGTGAGTTATAGATATTATATTATACTATCTGAAAGTGACAAATTCGGTTCAGGCGAAAAGAACTCGAGTAGATTAAATTTAAATGGATTTCAGTATATCAACAGCTGTCCGTGGCTAAACTGTTAGTTTTGGAGCTTAACCGTCGAAAACTTTAATAGTTTAAGCGCTTATATAAGATTTATCGCTCAAAGCCCTACCTGTCTTGGATTGGAGCGGTCGGTTTGGTAATCTTTAAATTAATAATGAAGTGTTATTGTGATGCAAATACCTTATAATTAACGGGATTTAATAAAGTTACAATTATTTAATTCGTTTATTAGTGTTATAATATATTACATTTGTTAAAACTTATTCATGATATTTAGTCTGACAAGTTAACTGGTGCTCCGTTATAATTATAAAAAAATCTTCTTAAACTTTGTTGTATAAAAATTGCAGTAAATAAGCTCTATTTAGTTTAAAATATAATTTAACAATTCACAGATATTTTGATATTGCACAGAACATGAGAGTATTTTTGTCATGTTAGTTTGTTGTTTACAAACAATGCCAAACGTACTCAACCGAATTGGTTCTTTATTTGCAATATCGACGTTTTGTATAGCTGGTATTTTTTATTTTTAAACGAAATTTATAGTGAACGCTAAATACAGACAAAAAAAATGTGTAAAACCACAATTTCAATAGTTATTTACACAATAACTTAAATATCAACTATCAAATTCAATGGGCATTATACTAGAGAATATAAATGTACCTACTTCTATTTTGATATAAATATCATGTATCAAATTAAAACCCAATAATATTTTTGCTCACTATTTGTCTTCGCTAAGTTGTACTGGAAGTAATTATACGGCTAATAAGACAAGTACCTTGTATAATTTTCTGGTTAATCATGGGTATCTTTATTATAATATTAACAACATAAAGATTAACAACACAGAGTACAGATTCAGATTCAGTGGCGGATTCAGGGCGAGCAATTTTGTCATCAATATAGTCCTTTCCAAGTGGTTGTTTTATAATCTTAAACTGAAAGTGTGTTGTTAAGTGATTTGCCTTTAAACAAGAGCAATTCTAGATCGGCACTAGTTTCGTGTTTTCATTCGAATTTTTATGATAAAAAAGTGTATCTCAGTAGTTCTACAAAGTAATTTCTGATGCTGTATTGTTTTTCAAAACAATAATTTCGTAATAATTCTCCATTGTAAAGCAATACCAATATGTTACTGGGACCGTTACATCCAATTTTAAAGAGAGAGGCGGCAATAGTGTTGTTGTTCACCATTAATCTGTGCAGCGAACCCAACAAATCTTTTCTGTCCAACTTAAGATCAATCTATGTCTGCTGTTCTATGAATAATACATTCACTGTCGGTTTCTAGGAATGTCCATATATTTGTTTAGGCATCATAAATAAGTAGCAATTAGGATAATGATTTGACTGCCCACGTCTAGTTACGTCTTAATAGACGTAGTTTGTTCGTGTTCTTGGTAATTTTAGTATCTTTTTGCAAATTACGGGGTTATCTTTTACTTAAGAAAATGTAGAAAATAGAAGATTAATGGCTTAGAACTACAGAATAGAGACTAGACAAACAAACGCATAATTTCTCGTAAATTGATAAAATACATACGTATCAATATGTCAAATACATGACCCTCCTTTTGCGCTTGGCACAATCTAAACAAAATATTCGTAAAATTATTGGTTTTAATTAAAAAATAATAAGTAGGCACATTTTTTTATTATATATGATTTTTTTATTAGAAATCTAATAATAGAAGAAAAAATATTGCTGATTTAGTTAAAAAAAATATATTATTTTATTTGTATAAAAAGACTCAAGCCGAACGCACATGCATTTAGGCATAACACTTCAGTATTAAAGATTTTCCATAAATACCGATTCTACACAAACAAAGAGGTTTAAAGTTTGGTACACAGTTTACACATTTCGTTTTGAATGGACCTGTCCCAATAGAATTCCGGGTAGTGCTGGTTAGGCACCTAACTTTTACGTTGGACTGTTTCCTCACTGGCCACAAACAAACTTACAATTTTACCATTCTGTTTTCTTTTTCTTTTGTAGTCGGCCGGTACCCAAAATTTCTCTTGTGTTTAGAGATGCGCTTTTTAAAAGCTGGACGAGCGACTCGAAAAATACTAGAACGACACTCAAAAGCATTAACAACTGTGTTTTAAGTTTAAAAAAACTGCTGTAAGCGTTTTCCTATCGTAATCGTAGCAGTTGAAACTACAATTATTTTATTGTAATAAACTTTTTTTTAAATAATAAACTATATTAGATTTTACGAACCACCGTGTTTTGAAGTTTTTCAGCTAGTGACATTCGTGTATTATCAACCATATCTCAAAAGGGATAGACACTTAAGAGCGATGAGTTATCTGAGTTATCTATCTGTCTATGCATATATACATTTATCATTTTTGTGCCACAGTGCAAGTAATCAAACTCCTCCGAAACGGCTTGACCGATTTTAATAAAATGTATACTTGGTAGGTCTAAACATTCTTTTTAACCCCTAGGTGATAGGGACGTTCTTCTCCAGAATATGAGAAAATGACGTTGTCTTCCAACGAGTCTTCTAGTTTTTAACCCACTTGCAACAAGGAGGAGGTTCTATGTTCGACTGTACGTATGTTTTTTTTTTAATGCAAATTGGATCCGACACCTACTCTAATGAACGTTTGACGATCCGTCTGTCATTTATTTCTACGTCGTCGGGCAAATTTCCAAATCAGCCATGTCTCTAGAAGCAATTATTTTGTCATTACCATTTTTACCAGTAATCGGCCAAAGGGCTTGTTTTCTGTGAATAAAGGAAAGTTCTGCTTCTAATAGTTATACTGAATCATACCTATTGGTTCTTAGAAAGTGATTATACCGCAAAGTCACTGGTATACTTCTATATTGATTTATTTTTCTTTTTATTTACATATGTAGACCTTTATTAGGCATTCTTGAAGAATAAAAGTAACGATATTTTATCTATTCATTCATAAAATAGCATTGGTATCTTCATTTCGCTTTGTTTAGAATAAAAACATTTTGAAATTGCGGCATGGTTCAAAAACTGTTTTGATACAATTTCTTTATTACATATTATAGTTCAAAAACAGTTTTTTAATACATACTGTTTATTAATACCATTTCTATACTATATATTAAACTGGAAGACTTATTTTTTTAAATTAAATACGCTAAAATCTAATACTAGGAGCCCAATTAAAAAAATGTAATCTTGCTTAAAGCTACTTTTTTTTACTTTCAAAAAATTATATAATTATATACTGTTTCGCGATTAAATAAAATATCCATGTTACTAAAATATACGGACGAAGTCGCGGGGGACACCTAGTCTTCATTACAAAATTGTTTATAAATAACAATTTATATCACCCTGTATTTATGCTCTTCGAATTGATCTAGCATGATCACTAGCGGGTTAACAAATACTTGTAAATTAACTTAACTAAATGAACTTTGCCATAGTATGTTGATAAATAATCATCTTGTAGGTATGCCTAGTACAGAAAACGTATTAAGTAAAATTATTTTCCTTCATATTTAATTTACGTAAAAGCTCAACGCGATTCGTGAAACTTAATACCAATAGTCCTACATCAGCCTCTGATGAAGCTATTTTTATCTTAGAAAACTCTCTTGCGTGTAAGACAAACCGGTAAGCTCTATACTAATTAAAATATATTTTATATATTTATCTTAGTATATTGAGTTTCCGAAACCTTTGCCGCGCAGCGGAACTGTTACAGGTAGTATCAATAGCTGTTTTTCTTTCATTACTTAATTTTACATTTAATTTTATGAAATATTGATAATATTTCAGAAAAACGTGTTGTATGCTTTCTTTACTTACGTTAATTAAAAAAACAAGTAAATCTATCTTAACTTCCGAACGGCTACACCAAACTGGATAGTTTTTTTTTTGTATTATTTTCTGAGATAATCACAATTATTGTTAGACATTGAAATAAAATTTATTACTTTTTTAACGGTTCTATCGCAGTTTATTATTATTTTAGTTCCCGACGATTCAAAGCCTTTGCAGATGTCATGGTCACGGGCAGACGCAATAGAATCCGTTCAAAATGTAGTTTCATGTAATCAAACAAAATATATTTAAATAATTTTAAAAACAATGTCTAATCTTAATATAAAGGCAGAGGCTACGAGCTCTTGGTTCTAAAATTTTTCCCGAAACCTAACTTCTTTTAATTTTTATTTTACTCCTATCAAAAAATTGCACACCGTGATACTACGTAAATAAACAAAGTTTATACATAAATAAACTAACAACATTCTCACAGAGGAAATTAACGTCAAAAAACTAATTTTCGAATTAAGTATCTGAACTTTCCAACTATGAATCGAGTCTTAGAAATAAAAACTTAAAACAAGTCAAATTGTACCGTACAATGAACTCGAGGAAACTATTAGAAAGTTCCCGGAACAGCCCGCATGGTGCCTTGGCGGCGGGAGGCGTGCCCGGTATTCCCCACCAAGAATGCTCACCTGCCAAAGAAAATCGACACTCCCTCCTACATAACACTACATTTCTGCTCAACTATACTACTCTTGACTCCACTTCTCTCTACAACCGCAATGGACACACAACACATTTTTTCTTACAAGTCCCCAATTCCAAGACGAAAACCAAGAATGGGAATGCAAAAACGAAGTTCAATCACTTTGTTATGAAAAAGATTAAACTAGCGAAATTTCTACAAAGAACATTGGATAAAAATCTAAGAAGGTACTTTCGTGGAACAGTACTTAATAATACTACAGCTAAGCTTATAATTAGTATTTACTAATAATAAGCTTAGCTTCAATATTAATGGTAATTTAAAATTAGTTTTAATTGTTAATCTGTTTCATTCGAATGAAAAAATTACTCCTAAGCTGATTTGAGCAATATGATCGAGAAAGTAATCAATTAGGTAGTTCTCAGAAATAACACTACGATAGATAGTTACTGGTATATTTAGTTATGATCAATTAGATTGTTCCCGGTAAAAGCAGTTATTGCATTGCATTTACACAAACACGCACACGCATAACACAAACACAAACGCGCTTGCGCACTAATAAATATGTATTTAAGCATTAAAACAGTGTTAAAATTCAATTGTAGTAATATAATTATGGGGGTTGGCACTGTTACTCCTTAATACAGGCTATTGCATAGCCTAGCAAGGAGAACAGCACTTCACCCACTTGATTGTTATATATTTAAAACGACCTACATTGTGAAATTGTTACTGTGAACTACATTCTGTTTTATATAAATAAAGATTATTATTATTATCATTATTTCTCAGTAGAGTCAGTAGAATCTTTATCCATGAAGTAGTGCGTAAAATTTTATCATAATGCGCTCTTTGTAATACTATTTAAGTGATATAGAACCTTTTTTTGTTGGATCTTCAGCAAAGAATATCATTTCTATAGTTTATAAAATGGATTCGAATAGTCGTAGGTTGTAGGTAAGAAACCAGGCAAGTACCAATGTGACTTTTTCAATGCTATATGTACTTTTTAATTATTCCCAGACACCATAGACAAACGGTGAAGGAAAACATAGTGAGAAAACTTGCATTGGAAATTTGGAATCTGAAATCGCCAACCCGCAATGTGCAAAATTGGTGATCAATGCTTATTCCTTTTCTATGTGGGAAGAGGCTTGTGACCGGCAGTAGGACATTGATAGGCCGGTATCATTATTATTGTGGTATATAAAAAAACAAAATAACATTAAATATAATATATTATTTTGTTTTAGTTCTGGTTTTTAAACAACATATCGCTTAATACATATCGCCTAGTCCATCGATAGACGGCACAGTCTATCAAATTGAACCTACGTCAAAACCTTAGAGGCAGTCAAGATGAATTTCGGAGAAAGTCCATCAAAATGCAAAGGTCTATTAGTAAAGCTGTGAGATTCCTTTGATCTCAAGAAACGACCTTCCGGACTGGTCTGCTTCTTTAATATTCGCCGGACGCCAAACAGATTATCCACTTTTCTTCGCCAGCTTTAGCATTTTTAATGAGACATTTCGAGTGAAATTTTCAATGTTCAATTTAAGCTTGTTCTTTAGGTGTTAAAACTGAAAAGGGGCGCTCAGTTATTTCTTAACAAAGACTTAATTTTAAGTAGGTGGATTGGCGTTATTTGTTACTTATAAATTTATTTCTTACGGTTTTCATCATTTAAAAATAACTTCTTGTCTTTGTTAAAACTTGTATAATAGCTAGATATCATGATGCCTAAATTAACATAGCAACGGATGAAAGAAGCTTATTCGTTGTAGCCCAATAGAGAAATAAACCATGATAAAAATCAAATTCACAATTTAAAATATTTAGGTTGCAAAAAAGACATAAAAAAACTAAAGTACTTTTACGTCATCATTAATTAAGTTCCACGAAAACCACGACATGTGTGCTGGGTCGGTTACTGGACGTCCGTTTAGTGTTACCAGATGTAATGACTAAGCAGTCACATGACACTTCCCTTGAATGTAACCTATTAGGACCCTGTATGAAACTAGAATTTCACAACGAATTTTGCAAGTTGGCACAGCGTGAAATTGTATCTGGCTTGCTGCAGACGTCAAGCTGACGCAGAAACACTTCCCTTGGACATACGTCATAAGTTGCGAATATTCTACGGCTAAAATTTACGGAAGCATTCCATTGCTTGTTACGTACTGCTCGTTGCCAACTTAATGACGTAAACCAGTGTAATGCATTCTTCTGTGCTTCTATGAAATATCTTTGTCAACATTTACTGTCGACATCCCACAATAAAATTGCGTTACTTAATAAGGCCAAAACATTGTGTATCAGAAAATCCATTGAATCCTATAAACATTGCACGCAAAGTTCTCTATCTAGTAAAATCAAACCCCATTGACAGAAAAACACTTTTGGTCCAAATAATTAAAATGAAGAGGATTTATAGTTTCCTAAATAATCTATGGAGATTCTACATAAGTTTTAAATAGGTATTTTAAAAAACGCATATGGTAAAAGCATCGGTGACGCAAGAACCGACTGAAGCATAATCACGACCACTCTGTCAAGAGTGTACGACTAGAAAGTACATAAAAGAAGAACGGAACCCTTATCTGTTCTTCGGGCTCGACGAATTCGAACGAAACTCTTCCATGGCCTGTGGGCAACGAAAGGCATAAGGCAGTTGGGGTGAAAAAACGTGCGCGCGAGGCAGGGGTTGAACTGACCAGAGCGTCATTTGGCTCATTTGGCCGCGTCCCCCGCCACCCGCGCGGGTCATGGAAGTGTCACGAACAAGATTGCCAGCCTTACCTGAGTGGGCCATCTCCCCTCAGAGTATTAAAAATCCTGTACTCATGCCAGGAGATGAGTACACTTATTTTAATACTCTCAACAACCGTATAAATGTTACACTGCTGGGCACTGGCCTCTTCCCTTAGATATTGAGAAGCTATGAGCATTGATCTCCACGAGTGCTCATTACGGGTTGGCAATTTCAGATTCATTTTTTTTAATCCAGGCCTTCACCGCTTAGTGTAAAATAATTAAGAAATTACATATCACTTTTTGAAACAGGCACACTAATGTGACTGTTTTAAAAAGTGATATGTAATTTCACGAGGCAAGTACCAATACTTGCCTAGGTTCGAACCTGCAACCATGAGCATAGGCATCCGGTCATTGAACATATATTATCGACCGAAACAAACATAATAACCGAATAATCATATAGAAAACAAATTAGCAATCGAATTTATTTGAAAATTTACTACTTAGAAGTTGTATAAAAAGTTATAGATTATAATTATTCATTGCATATTGTCTCATTGCATGACAAAGTACGTGCACAATCATCGGGGAAATAGAGATGTGCTGTTCCCTGCATGTTTAGGTTGCATGATGCGTGAAACTGAGCCCTATATACGTCAGCTCTGACAATGAAATATAGAGACGTCGATGTTCAAGCCAGCATAGACTACTACTGACGACGTTAGACAGCACAAGAAACTGCTGTCATAATTTATTTCAGGCTTAATAGTAAGTATAAAACAAAAAATTTCAATACCAAAAGGTATTTCTTCACAATAATGACGAAAAAAAATTTACATTGAGTAGTAGTGTATTGCTGTACGAAACGAACTACCCCTACATGAAAAGTATTATCTTTCTATCCATCCAAAAGTTGTCTGGTGGACAACCTTATTCTGTATTAGCGATAAGACTGCAGTTGGACCCATTATTGAGGACTTTTCTTCTCTAATTGGTCTTAGTAAAATGTTGGTATATAATAAAGTATATTCTGTTCTATGTGACTGCACTGGCAAATCAATTTTGATTATCTTTCTTCAAAGTAGAAAGCTATACCAGATCGGATATAGCTCAATTAAACCGCATTTGATATCAGTTCCAGGAGTAAACCGGTATCTAACGATTTATGAAGTCGGTTCAGTCAAAGCCCGGAGGATTTCTACAGTAATTCCTTGATTCAAATACCTAACATACCAGCTTACATGCAGTTACTAGATGAAAACTAGGTTAGCTGTTTCTGAGTTGAAACAATGTTCGACATTACTATCAAGGTACTATACCTTTATTTTTTATTTATACTTATTAAATTATATTATTATATAATAAAACTGAAGAGTTTGTTTGTTTCTTTGGACGCGCTAATCTAAGGATCTACTGTTCCGATGTGGAAAATTATTTCTGTGATAGCTCTTTTATTGAGGAAGGTATAATCGACGCCCACGCGGGTGGAGCCGCAAGCAACAGCTACCTTTTTTCTGAATGTATTATGTTCTGAAGACAAGGTTACAAATCTTTTTGCCAAGCAGTTGCTTGGCAAAAAGGTTTAGATAGAAAAATTCCATATTTTTTTAACTAGTTAGTAGTTACTAACTAGTTAAAAAAATATGGAATTTTTAACATAATATAATTAAATAAGAAAGAAAACAGACTCATCTAAAGGAAATATAAGAACACTTCTTACACAAAATTATATAACCTTAAGGCTATCAGTTCTTAGACATACCCCGAATAACGCCAATTAACTTAAATACGTTCTTAAATGTCTATCTGTCGCAAAGGCAAAGGCCTCCCCCAAAAAAAAACTTATTCTATATACATAAAAATTAATCGCCAAATGTTTTGCTTAGTGCACGACTTCCGAACGTCTGCAGCACTAAATGGATAATATAACCTTTTTTTGTGTTCATTACTGTCAGTAAAAAGTTGGCAAGACAAAAAGGAAAAAAAAGACTTTTTTAATATATAATACGAATCTTCAACCAGTAATACATAAGAACCCACCTTTCAGTAGGTACCATAACAAGCTTAAGTACTTAGCAGCGCTTGGATTACTAGCACTGCAATGCGAATATTGGAAACAATTATACTTACTCGCTACGACATTAACCGCAATTGTAGGAAACGTTTGAAATTATTGATGTTTTTAAACTATGCGAGTTTAACGTTGACATACAAAGTTCTAAGAAAACACACATGGTTCACACGGAATGTAGGTTACCTATACACAGATTTTTCATATTTTTTTTTTAGTTATTACGATTTCAGATCGTACTACATGGTATTTTACTATGAACAAAAAATATGGTCCGGTTTTTTATCATGAAAATATATTATACCTACAGGCATTTTTTTTTTTTCATAAAACGATTATTATTTACAACAAATGTAGCGTTTTAATGTTCAAGATTGGGTACTTATAACGTCGCAATGTTAGTTAGTTAGTTAGTTAAAAATTGTTGGACAGAGTCAATCAAAATTTCACATAAAAGTCAAAAATCTTATTTTTTTGTATAGTAAGTACTCTACTTCAGTGTTGTGGGGTATCTACTAACTTAATAGTGCGTTATAATATTTAAATTGAACATTTTTTTCTAAAAGATTAATAAAGGTATTTTTTACTTGTTATTGTTCTTTTGATCTAATAGGGAGTAAAGTTCATCCTCCTATCACTATTTGGGCCGGACTCGACGTCTTTTACTAAGTATTTAGTAAATTTATACCTTTAAATATAATAAAATAAGTAAAAAATATACCTTTAATAAATCCTTTGGAACAGTTTTTTTTTGTTTTGTGTCAAGGGAAGTGCTATAACCATCTCTCCCTTCTTAATAGTGTTATCCATCTGAAAGTTTTGGTTACAAAACATGATAGTTATATTAAGAACCAAAACAATTAACTGTACTGTAGACAAGTGCTCTGTGCCCAGCAATGGGGCATGTATAGGAGGGTGGGTAGTGTTAATCAGTACTCTAATGATATTAAAAAAAAAAACAAAAAAAATATCCAACAGAATTTCTTTCTAGTAGATTTACTACTAAAAACAATCATTAATTATCTTAAACACTATATGTAAAACAAGCAACTACATATAACCTACTTTTAAAACGTTCTGCTCGCATCAACAATTTTTAAATAAGATCAATTAAAAAACGTTTCAACAGACTCCAAGTGAGTGCATCTCCATTAAAAATTTAAAAGCATCCTGGAAAAGCAGCAAAAACTTCTTTATCTCACGAATAAAAATCAAGATTCCGAAGAAAAGTCAAGGAACATAAGATACAAAGTGATTTTGTAAGTGGAAACGAAATCTTTGAGCGTTGTAATGTGAACATCGCGTGACTCCGGTTAGCGTGGCGAAGGGGGACCAACGAAAGGGGTAATGGAACTTATAGACAGCGATACCTGTAGGGACTAGAACCTCGTGTGTTGCGAAATCGTTCTCAAGGTGATGACTTCCCTCCACATTCATACAGCTTTTCCTTACCCACTCTCCTAGAAAATAAACCTACCTAATTTATATAATGTGTCCATACACAACGTACCCTCATGTTCTCCTTATACAAATAAATTACGATCCTTTTGATCGAATGCTGCTTACACAAAATAAAATAAACATCAATGAAATATTCTTATAAAACAGACCATAGAAATGTTTCGTATACAACAAAAGCGGGGACTGCCTCAACACAATCAAATAATTTACTTACATTCTAATATATGAAAAAAAAAGGGAAATTACAATAAACACCGCACACATATTTCATTTGGCAATAGGAAGCTGTAAAGACCCTCAAGGCAGCAAGGTCGAAATTACTTTCAGGGAAATACAAAAAAAAAAACAAAATAATATGTGAATAAAGGCTCCAGGGCGGGTAGAATAAACTCTCAGGTGCGCTCAACACATAAATGTGCTAAACCTAGTTCAAGAATAAAGTTTAGCTTAGAAACTAACTGTAACGTCTGTGAGCGAATCGGAGTCTAGAATAAATCTCTGTGTCAAAGAGTTGTATTGTTGTTACTTTAATTTAAATGATAACAAAACACGACGGCATTATTGTACTAGTACTACTTTTTACTCATCTCTTTTGTAACTTGCTTTCGCTATATTTATTTATTCTTTTAGAATGCGTTGTTTTAACAGCAACCTAAATATTTATGGGAATAAGAGCTTTTCATGGGCAATTTTAATTAAGACTTCTTTTAGGTACCTTTTTAGCCGACAAATATAGGTTTTCTTTTATATAAGTTACTACTTTAATGTTTGTTTCTCATACAACACTAGATCACAGCATTCGTGTCAAGAGGTAACAGGTCCATTTGAGTTAAAAGCTTCTGTACATAAATTGACATGTGATTAAACTTTCCTGGCTAAGAAAAGACGTTTTGCTTTTTTGTCCTGAAGAAGTCTTTATCTACGGAAAACAAATACCAAAATAAAGTTTGGGCCAATGGAGCCCAAAAGAAGGAACTCAATGAAAAAATATAATTTCAAAGTAGGGACCTACCTACGACCATGACACTAGACAATCAACCTTCTTACCTATTGACTGGCACAGCTTTAGCACAGCTCTTCTTTCGAAGAGGCCTACGTACAAGTAGTTACTATTCAAATTTAATATATATAACTATGGACCATAAGTCCGTAAATTATTTGCCACTATATAAATTGGTATATAAGCTATCCTAGAATTCACTCAAACTGAACCAGGTGTGAACAGCAGACTACGTTTGATAAATCTGCTGTTATAACTTCGCTGTCGAATTCGTAAATAATGCAATTTTTTTTATTAAAGATATTTTGACAAATTGAAAGGTATGAATCAAATATTCTGTTAATTTCAGGACAAAATGAGTGATATTTTAATACCTACTACATATCCAATAATAAATGCAATCGCATAGATAAAAATGGCTATCCCAAATACAAGTAATTCTAATATTCCACATTCTTTAGATTACAAAAAGACTTGATTTTAATTTTTCACCGAAAAAGGTTTCGTTCTTTTTTTAGCATAAGGTATACAAGATGAACAATATAAGTAACGGTTTTGCAAAAGAAAAATGCTTTTACGAATAATGAACAAATTACAATAGCAACATCGGAGTATCCACCTTTGTTTGTGAACATAATGTAATATCTTACGCCGGCATTGCAATAATAAAAGTCAGAGAATACATAGAATCTGTGCAACAAAGTGTCCAGTAAAAATAAGAATCTGACATCAATTCAAAGAGAATAACACATTTTTTTATTAAATAGGAATTAAATCCGTACATTTGCGACTGTATATTAAGTAGGTACACTGTTACGCTATTTTTATTTGTATAACTATAACTTATTCCTACATGTCTGCTAAATAAATATGTGTTTAGAAGAACTTCGTAATAAAATGCTGGTTTTCTGTTTTTCTTTTTTATATAAAAGCATTAAAACAAAATAAAATTACACTTTTAATTTAAAAATTTAGATTCCTATTATACAAAAGTTCGTATGCCACATGATTTAAAATTAGAATCTGTATGATGACAGGTAAATAACACGACAAAATTAACGATTTCTCCATTTAAATAAGGAATCCCCAAAACGTATTTCATTCTAATTAAAGTCTTAATTTGAATTTAAAAACTCTAAACGTTAAATAAATCACATTGGGATCGGTTAGGGCACTAATTAACTAGAGCGTCCCACGGAGCCGCAGTTACAGATGGACAGACAAACCAATTAGACCGTGTAATTAGTCTAACCAATCCATATGTGCTATCGTGACATATAAACAAAAAAAAACTGAAGAAACGGCTATCGTACAGGAATTTCAAGAGGATTTTTCTAGCGTTTTCAACTCCAAAGAAAAATATACGTAGTTTTACGAAATGAGACGAATATTTTGGAGAAGTACTTTTACTCACTCATCTTTGTAAATGCTAATACGAAAGCAGCATAGCGATTCCGATAATACATTAGACAAAGTCACAGCGAATTCGTCGGTGAAAACTAGATTTCGTATTCCGAAAACCAGTGAAAACTAAAGTGGCGACGCCAGTGTGAGTTGTGTCGGCGAATAGAACTAAATAAATGTGAAATCTTTTCACGAGTACTGTCAGTGACATTATCAATCGAAAACATGACATTTGAAAGGGGCAGTTGGTATTCCGAAAACTCACTTGGCACTTTTCACGTACGAAATCACCTGTCAAAACAAAAGTTACTTATTTCTCGGTGAAAACTGAGGTGAAAACTTACGATAAATCTTTTTAATGACTAAATAACCTGTAAATTACCTAACATTGTTTCTCATTAAGTTTTTATTCTAAACCAAATTAAATGTTCATTATTTTAATGCCTAAAATAGGATAGTTCCTATTTTAGGTATTAGTATACCAACAACAGAATAACGGCGGCTTACCCTTTATATCCATCGGTCTGTATACGACTTGTATTTATCCACGAACCCTTCTCAATAAATCACTTTATGGAATTTAGATAGACACAAGCACTCATTATTTAAACCGCACCAGTTTTTTCAAATGATACCTACGCCTAAAACAATGCCAAACTTGTTAACATTTAGAGATAATAATTTAGATTATTTAAGATGCAGAAAACGATACCATCTTAAATAAGAATTTTACATAATCGTAGTTGGTGAAAAACCACTTGAATATCGAAGCACAAAGGTTTTTTTATTAATTAGTTAAAAACAACACCAAAGACCAAACACAAACTTCTGAATGTACACAAACAATTTGTTTACATTTAACAACTTTTCGTACCGAGTGCTGTCATAGCAAAGGTAATAACACATACAGCCAATACAATCCTATTAAATTAAATAACACCCTTTTAGCTTCTTGAAGAATTATTTTAACCAACAAACATTCAGCTTTCTTTCAGATCCTTAAATTGAGTAATTATTTAAAAAATTAAGGTTTATTTGATGTTACTAAAAGCAAGTCCCGTCTAAGCCCACCTCTAAAGTTTTCACCTGAGATTTCGACATCACTTGAACTTGAGTGCGTCAAAGCAAAGTTTCAGAATACGGTGAAAAGTACAAGTGAGGTGAGCAGTGATGTGAGTGTGAAAATCTATGTGAGTGGTGAGGTGAGTTTGGTCATTTTCGGAATCGCTGGGCAGGCCTTTTTAGAAAAGGATTAGAATAAAAAGTTCGAAGAAATAAGTAACTATTTGAAGATCAGATATGATTTAAAATATAATTTTATACCCGTAATATACATACACAAGTACTATTGTAATCTTATTATACTCCGCAAGAAATTCTTTGTTGATAAAATGAAATGTCATCTTGAGATCTTTTTAAAAAGAAGATCAACTTGACTGCCTGTATTTTAACTTACAAAAGTTTTGAATTGACAATTATACGAAACTTAGATAAAACAAAATGTCATTCTGAGATTTTTGACCCATCCAAGCATATTCATTTTCAATTCTAACTGTAAGAATTTATTTGATGTAATTTTATTCGTATAGCCGATTGATTCGAACCAACCGAGGGAAAAGCCTCAACTCATTAATATGTAAATAAATTTAAGAGAGATTACACTGACAAAGGGAACCTTAGTTAACCAAGCAAAAATCGTTTGGAGCCCCCGCTTTCCTACTATAGTAATTCAAAATGGATTTTGAAATTTAACATGGCTTATTCATAATTATAAGATCTTAAGAGCAGTTCAAACATCCAAAAACCCATTTATATATGACTCAATAATAATTTGAACAATTTCATAGATTCCAGCATTGGACTTCTGATAAGCGACAAAAATTAGCTTTGGAGAGAATAGATACTTAATGCACAATCCGAATTTTGATTTCATAGATTCAAATAAAGATCATGACGAATCATACTTTAAAATAAGCCTGATGGTTACTAGAAGTCGTGAAAGGGACAATTCGATGGAAGACAAAAATACAAGCAGTCGATTTTCGCATAATTACAATTAGAGTGACTAAGATAATTCTATTATAAATAATATATGGAACTGGGTTGTTCTAAACTGTTTCATATTTTATTTTAAGCACTAGAGCTCTCCAAGATTAGAAGACTAAAATGGGATTTTCATCTAGATTTGATGATTAGTGTGGTCTAAGACCGTTCTCTAAGGATTTTAGACATAGTTAACAAAGTAAACAATTGTAAGTATATCACAAATCATATATTTTTTTCGGATCTTGTGTTGCGTGTCTGACGCTTCCAAGACTTAATTGATTCACTCACAATGCAAGGTTCTCGAAATTGCTATACCGAGGAATGCGGAATTTGGCGATGAAAAAGAACGAAATCGCAGTGACGGTAAAAGCACGTCCCCGGTACGTGAGGAAATCTCATCAACTATACTCAAAGCTCCACTAGAACCTAATAATTTGGCTAATATACATTTTGGGCGCATTTAGCATTTCCGAACGTTATGTAACTTCAAAAGCAAGCATTTATTTTTAAAGTCTTTAGTCGAACCTTAACTTCCAACATCTGGCTCATACAATTAAATGAATACGAGATGGTTATTTAACTGACTAAAGTGCCAAAATGTCCATAATGTTATTGCTTAGAAGCGAAGATGATCGTGGACTGTTGACGTTGGCATAATATCGAACATTATTCTATTACATTTTAACTTCAAATTGTTATTAGCTTTAAATGTATATAGAATTGTATTTGCGAACAGCTACAACAACTTTTATTTTAATTACATTCTGGTTGCAAAAGCGTAATTGCTCCAGTTAGCGATCAAGCTGATCGAGCGCTTAAGCGGTGATTGAAATAGTTGAAAGTACAAGAACTATGTTTGTCAATTGTCAAGGCTATTGTGTCGTCATGAGAAAAATGTTCTGGTCAAGACGGAAATAACTCGTAGCACGTTGACAATAAATAAATTAATTTCAAGTGCCATTCCAGTAATGAGGGTGCCTGTAAGCCCAAAGAAGATGTTCTGCGAATAGGGCCAACTAATTTGGACGACAAGCTTTAAAACGACGAATAATAAAAGTTAATGGGACCGCTCTCTTCATGATTCCTGGCGACGGCGAGTGCTCATTTCCCCGGCCCTCGTTTTCGCCGTGTTAATTAGCATTTTGGCACTAAAATACGTATAATTTGGAAGCGTTACAGGTAACTTGAGATTTGTTGTATATGTGAAACATATTGGGGTGCATTTACAAAAATACAAATTAATTTAAATGTACTAATTATTTAGGCCAATGGCGTTTCACAGTTATTTGGCACTAGCAAGGGTCATCTATTCTCTTTCTAAGACTAGCTTCGTAGTTTAAATTTTTCTTATTTTTTTATTAAGTAACCTTAATGTTCGTTTTCATTAGTTATATCTAAAAAAAATATATTCGCATTACTTGAAAAAAAAAACACTTTTAACATTTATGGGAATTAAATAAATGATAAGAATTCTAATTAATAGGATTTTGAATGAAAATATGAGATGTTTCTATCGAGTATTACTCGTTTAATTGTTGTTCAATTATAGTTGTGGGTACCAAATAGTATCACTATTTTAAGCGGGCTTCCCACGGTGCGTGCTCGAAGAGCGTCGTCTATGGTAGCGCAGACACGTTTGCGCCAATGCCAGCAGTATAAAACATAGTCGCACCGCTCTTTGTACATTTAGATCTTTTAAACTACGCAACGAATTTCAATGCAGTTATCAGCAATAGAGTGATTCAAACGGAAGTCTGAAGCTGAGGCAGGCCCGCTGGTTAAATAAAAAGTTCATTCAGTTTCACAAATAGCCATATAGTAGATCCCAAACGAACAACGAATAACACCGATAGCGCTAGTATTTATTACATAAGTTAGTATAAAAGGAACAAATAATCCGTTGATTGATTTCTAATATTGAGTTCGCAGCCGTTTCTTATACCTGAAAAGTGGTTCTAAAAGATTTTTAGAAGGTATTTGTTATTTTTAGAAAGTATTATAAACATTTCAATCATAGGAAGCACTAAATGTACGTCTTTTGTTATGTATAATGTAATGTAATAAACAAATTTATACACGTGTAGAGTATATACAGTATACACGTATAGTATAGATTATACACGTGTCATGAAAATAATATTCCATAATTATTGAGAATAACATCGAGGCTAAATAAGACTTTCAGGATTCAATATAAGAGCAGCTAACTTCAGTTTAAAATCCCACCTGCCTACAGTCACAGTCGAAAGATTTTTCTAGTTTGTATTTTTAACGAATCGTAGAACTAATCGTATTAAACCAGGGCTGCGGTGTAGTTGTCCCGAATTGCTTTTAAAAATACTTGAATGCACGTTCGCAACTGGGACATTCACACGGTTGTTTTAATGATTTACATAATACTAAAAACTTTATCTTAAGTGTTTACTTTAAGAAGTTACCTATACGTTTTTATTGTACTTTGAACCAAGACTTATTTTTTGAGGTTGAAAAGGCAATATTTAAAATGTCTATGTCTTTAGTATAAATTTTAAACAAAATAAATTGGCTGAGGCTAAGACGATTGAAAAAAATATATTTTATTTCATGAAATTTTATGATTAAGTATGACCTCTTTAAATGTATTACTGTGAAACTAGATTTTAAGATAAAAAAAAAATTTCCAGACCATTCCAAGATTTTGGAACCCAAAAATAAAATGTCTCCAAAACACTTTTTTTTTCAAACGACTCGCGCAGTAAGGAATTTAATCCATGTGCCACACGAGGTTTCACAAACATTCAAATTTTAAGGAACACCCAGCCACGGAATAAGCATTTGTGGATCACACAAATGCTTGACCAATGTGGGGATCGAACGGGCATCGGCAGCACGTCGCGCACAGTGATAAATCTAAATAAAGTGGAGTATAATTTATATACAACAAATATTATTCCTGGAAATACCTACACATTCTTTATAATAGAGAATTATAATAGTGAACAGAATCATTCACCCGTATATCGGTCCTAGAAATTGTCTCTCATATACGAATAATGATTCCATAGTGTTGATGTAGTAATTACTCAGCTCACAAACGCTCATAGATGGAGCGGAACTATCATTGAACCACGCCACTCATTCAACGTAGCATTAGAGGTATGATGGAATCAAAACATTCGATAATTTATGACGACTGAAATTGTATTTCCGGTGAGTTGAATTCAAAATACCATTTATGTATTTCGATTTCAACAATAAAACTGTAAATCAGTTTTGATACCACACAATTTAAAGTATGATGATAGCATCATCAGTCGCGTTATGTTCTGGTGTTTTTAACATTATCACGCGTACTTGTTTGATAAGGACGTGTTATTATACACCCACTTTTCGTTAGGGGCTCATTTACTTCGTAGAATTTCCATAGAGCCTAGATTTTATCTTATAAATAAAATATGTGGTATAGTACTCTTAATAAGGTTTACGAGACCTAATAAGGCGCTTCAGGCCGTAACACATTAGACCTACGCCATTAGCATGTTTTTATAGAAAACATATTTTTTATTAATATAACTTAGTTCTAATAATGATGCTAACAATATTAATTTAGAGACCAACAAAGCAATGGCTTCAATAAAGAAATTAAGTTTTTTACTTGTAGCTTCATAAATAGCATAATTCAAAGTTCTAAAAAGCTCGGTACTATTCATCTTTCCCATCAAAAGAAATTAATTAACCTCCTCTGTACCAGGAAATCGACTCATTCAATCAAATTCCGTAACAGCCACTATAAAAAGTAAGCTTTCACACACAACACAGCCTGCCCTTAAAAGGAATAAAAGCGAGTTAGGCCATCAAGCTTTTGCCTATTACCGGTGTTATTCACATTTTATCTCGGATGCGTCCAAAACAAATACAATGAAACACAAAATAGACCGTACGCTAGACAGTCGCAATAAATAATGTTTAATGTTCTACACAAAACATTTAATTTCCGTATGGCAAACGGTTTTGACACAAGTGGCACATCGATTACATTGATATGCACTGTTTTAGTCACCTTCAGTTATTATTCACTGTTGTTCAAATAATACAATTTGATTAAATCAAATTACGTCATCGGCCTAGCTTTTTACCAAACTATGTTGGGATCAGCTTCTAGTTTTACTTAGAATTAGCTAAATACCTTATTTTACATGGAGCAACTGCCTGTCAGACCTCCGAAACCCATTTTACTGGGTAATACAATATCCCATAGTAAGAGTGGTTGTCAGGACTGTAATGAAATAACGACTGTCAAAGATCACTGTAAATGGAAACCCACGGTATAATGTGCTTTCCGAGGCAAGGAGGACCACGGCATATTAACAAATGGAAACCCATCAATGGACTAACAGTGGCAAGCGCTTCTTTACCTCTATTACCGGTCAAACCGTTTAGCATTAGTACATTAGTACACTTAGCCATGAACCGTTAAATCTAATTACGTAATACGCATAATAATGTCAGTTACGAACTATATTTATTATGTACTTTTGAGTTTCGACAACGATACGAATCAAATTAAATACCAAATATCATTTTAATTAAAAAGGCAAATAACTCAAGCTTTACGTAATACAAAATTGAATTCAATAACCTAACTCAAGAAGCAGATCGTTCCACAATTAATTACAACCCAAAGATCAGTTTATTTAATACCAAAATTAGCGAATTAACACAGCTATAGTCATGTAATTTACAATTAATTAAGAACGGAAAATGCTTGCTCTGAATGCTTACTTACAGAGAAAATAGACTTTGCAAATATTCGCCGGAGAATAAAGTTACTCGGGGCGTTTAACTTTTGTATTCAATTAAATAAAAAGCTCTAGAAATAAACGGCGAGGATAGTAAATTTGTCCTCATAAATTGTTGCAATTTTGGCCTGGTTTTACTCGCGTTTATTGCTGGTTTCCTTTATTTTACCTCTGGTGTTTCAGAATAAAAAAATGAAGGAGTATTTCTATCAAGCAATCATAAATCTTGGTCAAGAGTAACGTGGATACGACAAAGCCTGTTCAATATTTCACAGTTACTTTATTTAATTGTCGTAGTCGATTTATGAGTTGTCTTATTGGACAGTTTCCGTGAATATTTTTTAAAAATTTTACAGTCGACAGCACCATTATTTTAGTATATTTTATATTTAGTTCTAAAACTTTTGAGCTCCAGCCACGTGCCTCATAAACTCTTGTACGGTGGATATACCGCATCGTTACCTAAATATAACACTAGCACCACACCAAACCTACACTTAGACACCCACACATGTGTGTCGAATTAACTTCTTGTTTTCACAAAGCTTTGGTTTAAAAATATAAATATTTAGGTTGTAAAGCCTCCTCGTATAATCGTAGGATAGCAATAACATTGGTTTATGTTGCGGCAAAATTTCAAAGGCAAATGATAAATTAATTTTCAGAAACAAGTGACTGGTCATAGAAAATTATCTAATTGTGAAATGAGCAAAGGAAGTATTTATGTATGAATTATTCAGGACAAATAGTGACTTAACACTGTTTATTATAGAAATTTTAAACGTCAAAACTATGAAATCAATGGAGCTAGCTACACACAGTAATTAATTTATTAATATACAAATAAAAAGAAAGAAAAATATTTGTTGTACACCAAAGAGCGCGCGGACGTAAAATCAAAATCAAAATATTTTTATTTCGAGTAGACCCTTACAGGTACTTTCAAAACGAATCTAGTTGCTCGGTTCCAAAATGTCATTCCTATGGAGAAGAATCCGGAAAGAAACTCCATAGTTACTCTTTTAAAAATGGTAATATACAATGATTTAAAATACTTACATTACTTTTAAAATACAAAAAAAAACATAAAAAAATCGACAAATATAGCAATAACCTTATAATTATTAACATTGCACGCCAGTTATTGTAGCTACGAGGTACTTACTCAGAATAAACTGTAACAACCAAACCGATCTTCTCTGATGACGTCACTCAGATCAACCTTTACTTCTTAATTGACGGGCCTGTTGGTCTAGTGGTTAGTGTCCCTGACTGCTAAGCCGGAGGTCGTGGGTTTAATTCCCACTATGGACAAATCTTTGTGTGATTAGCACGATTATTAATGTTCTGTGTCTGCATGTATAATATGTATGTATTTATAAATATATAAGTATGTTTATCAGTGGTCTGGTTGTCATAGTACAGGCTCTGCCTAGTTTGAGACCAGGTGGCCGTGTGTGAGATGTCCCAAGATATTAATAGCATTATGTTATTATATCATTAATATTTATCTTTACATCAAGAAATTCAGTTAATTTATGTTCACTTGCAATGATTTCCTTTTAATTATTTTTTCATTTTCCTTTTCCTGTGAGTAAATATATAGCGGGTGCTATGCGTGTTTTCTTTCTTCCACGAGTAAAATATTATCTCAGTATTTGTTTTCTTTGTTTTCATTTCATCCTATACAATATATCTACAGACTTTTTCTCCATCTTTACGCTCTCATGGCTAAATAAATCGTATGTTCATATATTGTTAAATAAAATCTAACAGTAATCTTAGGTAGTAACAAGTTAACTCAACGATAGCTTCTCAGATAGGCAAAAGTTTTGAATTTAAAGTGTAAACCGCTGGCAGCTTTACAAAAGCTACCGCTACTTCAATTTTCACCTTCAAAGTTGTAACGTGACTAGATGGCATATCTCATAGTAACCCTAAGTCGCGCACTTGTGAACTGTATATGACGGTACCTATAGATTTATTTACAGTTGGCACGCTCCGTCGCTCAGGTGCAACTCTCGTATTAATATCGCACTTGAAATACAAATATCTACGTCAGATCGGGGCCGGATTAAGCAATGCAACGTATTGTTATATTAAAAATATTAATTTTGAAGTATCAATTAACTCTAAAGATCTGTTGAATAGAACGCGCAACATCTCATATCAAATAGAGCAATGAATAATAAAATTCCACAGCCTATCAAACTTTCACACTTAGTTCGTAACACAATCTTATCTCTTCAAATTTAAGAACTTTGCCAGTTGCTAAATTGGGCTTGCAAATTAATTATTTCCTTACTTAGCCTTTAGCTATACAACATTTAGATGGCGATAATGGAAATTAATGGCAATAAAAACCATAACAATAACGTTGTGCTATTTAAAAACACTGGATAAACGTTAGAATTGGTAAAAAACGTAATTACGTAATAATTTGTCTCCTAAATTACATGCTTTAATAATTTGAAAATAAAAAGCTTCTCTTAATGAAAAAACAGTGTTGGGCATACTTCACAGTTCTTAACCTATTTACCAATGACCATAATTACACAAATATGAAATAAAAACATAATTAAACTGTGATTGCATTACGTCACAATAATTCATGAGGCATCGTTTATCTTAAAAGCAATAATTATGCAATCCGGCTCACAGTTGTAGACGAAACAAGCGTCATATTGCGAAACAGATGACATTTCACTAGGAATTGAATAATATGTGGAGATTAGTAACAGGTACTAAAGCCGTCTTAACAGTGCACTAGAAACTTTAATCGTTAAAAGAACTTTATATTAATTCAATAAGCATTACATTGAATGGTGTTTTATTTAATTTTAAGATAGTATTGCTTCAAAGGGTAGAATATTAAGAAAAGATATCGTGGAGACCGAAAGGTCAATGAATGGATTGGGGTTATAGGCCTCGGCTGGATGTAGTACCAATGTGATTATTCTAAAATACTACAAGACTAAAAGGTGAAGAAAATATTGTGAGATTGATTGAATGTTTGAGAGACCGGATTGTAAAAAATGGTAACTAGAACCGCCAAACAGCGGAAGCAAGTGTGGTGATCAATGGGTCAACTATCTGACATGAGAAGAGGCCTAGACTCAGTAGTAGTGCATTTATAATCCTGTATAATAGTTTAATATAATTTAAATTGACAACATTAATTAATTTTTTTTCCTCCAAATTATTTTTCCATTGGAATTTTCTTAAAAGCCTTTTTTTATTTCATGAGTTTTTAAGTAATATTAAATATAATTGCGATTTAAGTTTAGTATCTATGTAACAATAGCCTGTAGAACGTAAATACACTTTTACAACTACACTTTTTTACCAATCCATTAAGAGAATGTGTATCACGATGGCCCTTAAGTGTTGATCTACTTTAAAAATATTATTTTTTTAATTCACGAAGTATAGCTACATTATTTTTAGCTAAATGCGTGGTTAATACTAAGAGATATGAATAGATTCAAGACTATGTATGTAACACAAGTTCGTAATGACTCAATATTGGCAGATATCGGTACTACTATTAGATAAACCGCACCAATTAGTGTAAGGAATTACTTCAGCTTTAAGTTTACCAACCTTTCTAAATATAGATATTACGTATAGCTTCTTAGAAGTTACCGTATTTGAGTAGGAAAGGAAAGCTGACTTGATAGCTGATTGAGATGAATGGAAGACGAACGTCACCGTCAAGTAAAATAAGATAAGGGTATGCGGCGTGAGGAACAATATATTTATTAATCTATAGTCTCTTAACTCACTTATGCTGATCGAAATAAACCATCAAGTGGTAATTTTAAGAAACTGCTATAAGGAAGAGACCATTACTAATATTTCTTGAGTTTTGTATCGCGGTGTTTGCCTAGGATACTACGGTCCATAAGAACGGCTGAGGTAAGATTTTTGGATGTGGTAAGTGACATCTTTTGCGCGTAGTGTAGTTTGTATTGGGAAAAGTTAGACGGTACGTGTACTTAAGTTACGGGTATAAATAGAGGGAATTTAAAGGCTATTATATAAAAATATCGTGGAGACCGAGTGTCCACTAAACAAGGCTCTTTTGAGTGTAAATTGCTATCTTCAGTATTAAGAGTACTTTCCCTAAAGGTGGCATTGAAAAATTCTTCCTGTATATACTTAAATAAGACAATATGTGCGAGGGAAGACAAATGGGATCCTCCTTAGTTTTATTCATGAAATTACTCTTATATAATGTAATATACGTAACGTCACCTACATTTGCGTTCGTTTGATCATCAGTAGTGTAATTAATAGATCCATCGGTAAAGAAATTACTTTGTATACAGAAACTTTCGAGAGACTACGAAAATAAATTAATTACTCTCGGCAGCTTGTCTGCGTAAAAAGGTCTTTGTATTAAAAAGCATCCAATCTACCGTTAATCACAAAGTATTTGTCTGGACTTTACAATATAATGTAAACTATTTTTCACTACCTATTATTTTTAACTAGCATAAAAGAAAACTTTAAATTTGAGGCCGAATTTAATCCGACGTCTATAGTTACTGGGTAAAGAAAAAGAAAATAAATATTCTAATTTAAATTACAAAAAAAAACAAATGTTCCGATTCAATTATATTTTTTAAAAAATATTGGAATACCTACACAGACTTACTAACTGTAACGTGCTCTATTTAATAATAATAAGCATAATAATAATAACACCAGCCTATAAATGTTCCACTGCAGGGAACTGGCCTCTTTCCATATAGAGAAGAAACGATCATTCATCACCACGCATAGAACATGTTCTTGAAGAAACATTTTAGAACTGATAAAAAATGCCGTGAATATTCTCCCACTAAGTTAATTATTAGGAAATTAGGAATGAATATTTCAACTAATATTCATTAAAATTAACGCAACTTAACTATGTCTCGACGGCCCTTGTCTTAGAAAGATAAATGTAAGTGTTCAGTCAACTGCCACCTTGAGTGATGGCTGACATTTCCAAACAAAGACATTTAGCTGAGCATTTCACGATGCCGACCCGTATCCAATTATTTTGACAGATTTACATGAACTCAATTAGAAAACAAATATTCAAGGTGAGACTCAGATATGATTGTTGTCAGTAAGTTTAACTTCGCTCAATACACAATTATATGTTGGTACCCGTTTCATAATAACTACTTTGATCTAATCTCATAACAACACAACAAAGCAGATAATTCCAATTAAATCATTGAATCTAAGCTATAAAGAGACTCGATCAATCAACTCAGCCTATCATGCCCTACTGCTGGAACTAGTCCTGTCCTGTGCTGCGCCACAACACTCGGTCCACAATTTGGCCGTATGCTGTGGTGCGCCATCATTAAGGTGGGCAAGCAAGTTGGTGACCACAGTTTACTTTCAGTTCTTTATGAGAACGCTGCTGCCCATTCTTCTTGTTTCTATATCCCTTAGTCGCCTCTTACGACACCCACGGGGACAGAGGGGGAGGTTCCATTCTACAGGGTTAAAAAAAAACAGCTGTTCCATACATTTTGACGAGTTATACGAACATAAATGTATGGAAGAGCTGTTTTTTTTTCGCGAATTCAGTTATGGTCCCAAAGTAAAAGTTTTTCATAATGTTGAGTACAATGACCTCTTAAGGGGTTGCCGGTGTTTTACAAATAACCCTGTATATCTATGTAGTTGCTACCATTTCATAATTAGCGGGTCTCAGTATATAGTACCTTCATTGCTTAGCTAGGCTTCGATTATTCGTTTTTAACTTGATAGAGTTCTCAATATAAATCCTAGGGACATAGCGAGGATATAGTTGTCTTTCTAATTTCTTCAACTCGTTTCACATGCAATAATTCTAGGAAATAAAACGCAATATAAAATACTTAAACAGCTGCTAGTAGCATGTAATAATTATATACCCGCTGGATAGCTAAATCTTGCACGTGTGTTTCTTTATATGGAACTGAAATATTAGCAGGTTAGGCTTGAAATGTCGAGGTGAAGCAGCGAATTCTAGGGCCATCCCGGCTTCGTATGAATGGAATCTTTCTCTTAAATTACGCTCTCCATTGGTGATTCTCATATAAAAATCTGGTCTCTATATGTGGTTTTATATTAATGTTGGACATGCATGGTTTTTTTCTGAGTCAAAGTAGATAGACGATGCTTAAATAGGGAGTTTAAGTTCATTCTTATCATTGCTACTAACAAAAAGTCTGTTAACAGGTGCAAATGACCAAAACATTAAGTGACATCATCTTTCCCATACATTCAAGAATTAAATAAAAAACAGCTCATCGAAAGATGAAACTGTAGATATCGCAAAAAAAGGAAGGAAAGTAAACCAGAATACTTATATCTCAGAAGTAGAAAGGTCGTATACCTCATTTCTCAGAAATCATTTCAATGTTTACGCTTATAAAAATAAGATATTCAATTAAGGATATTTTAATAAAGTCCACGTACAATGTTAATTGAATGAAAATGTTAAGAGAAGAGCTTCCGCGCCTGATACAAAGAAAATTCTCAGTATTTGTAATGTAACCAAAAATAATTTCAGACAACGGGGTAGGCGGATACTTAAAAAGTCCTGTACGTAATTAATTATTATTTATTTATTTATTTTATCACGAAATATTTTTATAGCGAAATTCCGTGCTCTAACGTACAAAATTGACAATGTTGTTGTCTCTTTTTAACATGATTTCGCTCATTTGTTCAAGCGCCGTCTACACCTCCGCCCGTTGTCCGCTATTTTGGAGCAGTTCCGCGTGTGACTCGGAAGCGTCTGTAGCAATCGACTGTTTTTGAGAGCGAAATAGGAAAGATGGATATGGAATTTACTGAAAAACTTATACAAGCAGCGAGAAATAGACCAGTTTTATAAACGGTCTTCATGTGACTGTACCTCTTTACATTATCTATTAACTCCTAACTCCTTTTTTTTATTGATGTCATGCACCAGGCTCTACGCCTTTTTAAAGTTGTTGACCACAGTAAGATTAGTTCCTCCTCTGACCGAAAACGACAAAGTTTTCTTTCGATTGTTATTGCTCAATTGTTCTAGTTTAAGGTTTCGCTATTAGTTTCGCGTGAGTGAAGTTCTATTGAACAGCGGAATTCGCGCAGCTACAGGCATAAATACATGAGGCGAACTGATATGTTTCGCGGTAACTTGAATATGGAACTGCCGGTCGAATTCCGAAATGAACTGAACGAAAATATTTGAAACAAAATATAACAAGCCACTAATTAAAAATTAAAAAACACGACGGCCCGAGGCGTTTAAAAGTTATTTCGGCTTTTCAAATGGGGGTATTTAGTAAATGACTGGATATTTGGTAACAGTGTGACAGAATAATTGAGATGATTTTTTTGTTTTTTAAAATCAGTGTTTTAAATCAACGGGCTTTCACATTTTTGTGTCATCTATGATTACATGATATTGTACATACATACATACCAAAAAGTTACTTATTCTGAAAAGTAATTAAACTAGGTACTTACGCAAAAGTCAACTGAAACAACAAAATAGCTAAGTAAAATCTACAACTCTTGTACACCAAACAGTAGAGAACCTAGCTCTATTAACATACCCCGACAATAAAACGTAAAATTTAAAACGAAAATTCTAAAAGGCCTGGCTGCTTAAATTTACCGCCCACAAACACAGTGAAAAAAGTATTAATAAAACACATAACAAAACATCAAATGTGGGCAGAACTGGGTGAATTCGCTGGGGTAACATCGTTCACTTAAGCACATTACTGCGGGTTGTCTACCCAACTTTGGCCCGGCTAACATCGAAACAATTGCGGAGCCACGGGAGCGAACTTGTCGAGCAATAGTTTGCTGTAAATTGGCATGACGTTCGTTACAAATTCTTTGTTAATTAGAATATGGTAATGATCGAAAGATTTACGTTGAGCGCATTCGGAGAATTTTAGAGGAGTTCCCGACTTAGTTTGCTGTTTCAATCGATTTTTGGTGAACTCGGCAGTTTACTTAACATTTTTAAGCGTTTATTGTTATTAAGCAAACTATTTGGCTTGCTTTCTAAATTGAATGTGTCTACATTCGGATTGCATAAAATCTCATTTTACATTTTTCTTACATAAAATAACATAAAAAAAAAATTTCTTTACGAAATCAATTACAAGAAAAAAATATTACTTTCAACTTCTAGTCATAAATTAAAACAAAATTGATTTGTTATTATTATTGTTAATACGATTTTAATATAGTATAAAATAATTATTATCACAAATTTAACAAACGACAGCTTGTCGTGATTTTAATTAGGTTCGAATTTATAATAATTTCAATAGACCGTCACATTTCGTAAATCTGTATTCTACAAAATGTTTCTAATTGAACTAGTTATTAAAATCACGTATTTTGTTATGAATAGAAATAAAATATAATTGTTTACCTACTTTTTTCTAAAAACAAACAAATTATAATGTATAAAAGTCTAATTTAGAAATACGTTTTAATATCCTAAGCATTATTATCTAATAATTGTCTTTCAGAAACAAGTCATCTCTTCTAAGCTTTGTTTTTGTTTGGAACGGCCCTTATGTACCTAAATATTATATAATTATTATTAGATTTTACAATCGCGACGCATATATAAATGACTCGAAATTAAAATGGTGAATAATATAAGTCTTGTGATGTCTCCCTTAATTCAATCAAGTATTCCATGTAACTTACAGAACTGGTGGTACATGGCTCACGTAAATGTGATTATATTATGTGCACCAAATATTATGCAGTATACAAGATTATAATACTTATGCTTCGAGCTAATTAGCATAATTATCTCTGAGCTGTTCCCCTGTGATATGTTTTGATAAAGGCGTTGGTAAACCCTTAAGCGTACTTGCAATGTAATGAATAAATGATATATTTTAAAATACTTTAATTGAGCTTTGAAACTTGAAGTTGCTAAAGCTGTTAAGCTATACAGGTGTTCTATTTAATTAATGCATATTTACTATATGTTGATACGAGAATGTTGTCTATGCAAACAGCAATTGTCGCATCCTTTATAATTCTTTATAATATTTTTTCGAAAATTTACTTTTATCTTTTAACACACTGATGTTGCCAAAAGAAGGTAGATTTAATTAATAAGAAGGTTACGTATAGGTATTTTCAGGTTGGCTTACCTAAATATTTTTAGACGATATCTCGGAATAGCGCAAACGTAAACGACTAAGATTTTCTTGATTTAGCCGCGGGGGGCTTTAAGATATTTAATTCACATGCACAAAAGAACACTCGGTCTTGAGCAAGCACAAAAATGCTTGTCCCAGGCGGAAATCGAAGCCGCAGCATATCGCGCACAGTAGTAATTATTGGCGTGCTGAGTTGCTGACCTATACTTACCATTCAGTTACCCATGTATGCATGTCAAGTTTTTTGTGGTTAGTAAATGATAAATTAATAGATTAAAGTTGCTAACAACGTATTATTAATGCTTTGGTAAATTATGATTGTCGCAATTGCCCACGTACATCACACGTAATATATATAATTATGCAATGAATGTGGGTGGAAGAAACACATACAAAAATTAATTAACCGCTACCCACTCACTTATAGTAATCAAAATTTTATATGACATGAGTATACCAAAGGAATTCATCATACAGGAAAAAGAATACTAACATTTTCTATTGCTTTTTGTGTCCCCAACATTTTTATTATCTTTATATTATGGAGGTTGATTATTTTATTATTATTGTACCTATATGTGCCTTTCGTGTGTTGCTTCTTCATCATTCCAATAACAGAAATACATTCCGAAATGACCCGATAAAATGGCGAAAATTCTTTGTTTGAGTACAAACAAACGGTACTGAAAATATACAAGGTATTTTGGTACATAGCCCATGTATGCAATTTATCTTCTTGCTAAAGCTGTTGCCTCTAACAAGCTTCTTCGGTTTGTTGGTAGGGAAAGCCTATACAAATTGACAGGCATTGTAGAAGAGTAACTGAAGGCCGTAGAACATCAGAACAATAGCCCATTTCTAACTAGAACTAGACAGCTCAAAATGCAATACCAGTTTTCTTTATTGAAAATACCGATGAATTGGTATAATAATATATAAATCTATAATACCTAAAACAAAGTAGGGTTTGTTACAACAATTATAACTCCATAAAGGGTGGACCGAGGTTATTGATCCTTTTGTTTTTTGTTGGATTCGTCTCCGTCCCGAATATCGGAATAAATATTTAAAAGAATAATAAAATGGTGTCGGTGAAAAAGGTAGTTTCAGCTAGTAAATATAATCAAGTGACCACTATTTAAACTTTTTATGAGTTCAAATAAAAATAAACTTTATGTACATGATAATTATGATCAACATTTTTTGCGTAATGTGTTTTCTTTAATTTAAGAAGTAATTTTTCTTGGAGATTCATCGCTAACATCATTTGACAAAATAGGTTTGCACCACTTTTTTTCTTCCACATTTATACACCTTTAATGTTTGATGGGTTTTAAGAACTTATTTCCAGTGGATACTAAGAATGATTGGATTTTTTGTCTGTACCTTTTTGTAAATGCAGAGAAAGAAAAGCTTGTAAAATTTCGATAGTTTGTATTTCATTTTGTGGTCAACAGGATAATTGTATAAAAAACTTCGTCATAAAGGTAGTTTCAGTAGAAAGCTTAGAAGATTAAATTTATAAAAGTATCAATATATTATCTTTCAAACAGCTTTGAACGATGAGACAGAACACTGTTTAGTTACTACGTCATAGCCGTGTAAAGCTAAAAATCACGCAATTAACCCTTCAGCCCTTTTTATTTGACATAAAGTTGATGTCATGTTGACATCATACTGGCAACATTCATTTTGCATGTTGGGTAAAAGAGGTGTTACTCCGCAGTCCACACGTAATGATTGAAATGAGGATAAAGTCATATTATTCAACGTGACTGGGTTTTCATTTGTTTGACAAGTTGTTTGCGTTGTTGGTTGTGATTGACAATCAATGGGCGCGTTTGTAATAAACTTATGATTTCAGTTCAATGAATTTGTTAACACGGCTGTATTTAGGATGGTCGTAAAGATGCTAATACAAGTTCTTTCTACTAGGTAATTGTTAAGAGGCTAGTCTCACTGCTGGATATAAAAGACAGAAGTTCAAAGTGTTTTAAGGCAACAAATTATAAATACATTAAGATGTTGTTTTTTGAGGTTTACGCGAATTTAAACATTGAAATAAGACCGCTTTTTAAACGGATTCCATCAATATATTTTGAATGAAATGCGGACTTAATAAACCACGATAGAATCCGCTTAAAAGTAATAATAAGACGTACTATTGTTTTATAACTACGATTTAGCTAGTAGATACAGTTTGTGTGATTATAACCGGCGAGCTCATCTTTAAATGATAAGTACGGAAATGAAAAAAAAACAGGACGAAAATATAAACACAAGTTAACATAAGGAATATCATTTACTATAATATTTTCCCGTTTACGAGAACACAACAGAAATACAACATCCAAACAAAATAACATGCTCACCTTGATAATGCTGACATCGCGTGACCGACAACGAATTGTAACTGATGCCTAATGGAACGAGGATCATCACATTTACCGGAAAACCGTTTTTTACCTATCATCCTTAGAGAAATGGGCAAAATCATATTAATTTACTCTAGTAATGTATTTCTGATTGTCAGATATTCTTGTTAAGTAACATTATTTAGTTATTTATTAGATATCATTTACCGTTTGTCAAAACGTTTTGATCGTTTATTGTTTTTTAACTTTATTTAGCTTTTTGGTTTGAGTATTGTTCTGATAAATTATTTAAACAATATTTGTTGAAGGGTTTGAGTGTTATAACTAGTGAGTTTAAAACCTGCTTTTGGAATACAACAAAACGTATTTAATATCCACACTAATATAAAAGTATGGTTATCTGGTACATATTTACGACTCAATCTTACTACCAATTTAGATAGGTACTTGCTATTGAGTTAGCTGAAAGCAAAAAAAAAGAAAGAAAACAGTTATTAAGTCGAAGTGTAATTGAAGGCAATGCGTGACGTTTATATTTCTTATTAAATCCATGATATGCATGAGACTCAGTTTAATTTACGCACTTTTGTGCATTGTGATAACGCGCTAGATGAGCGCTGGAACGAATGTGTGATGGAAGCCACATAACGTTTATTTTTGGTCTCAAATAGACGATTCATTTAAGTTTTCCTACATTTTAGAAGCCTGAAATTAAAACGCAATTAAAAGTATTTTGACCTTTTAGAATATTATTGTTAATTACTTACTTTATCAACACATGAAACCTAATATAATAACCCGTGATTCGCAAAGATCTTCTTCTAAGACTTCTCCAGATCGTACTAAAGTTTAATTGCAGAAGCTTTTATACATAGACATCTGTTACGGCAATATTCTAGTCTACGTATTCGTAGGCGCCGGTTAAATCGGTAAAACAGGAACCATGTCAGTGTCTCTCCAAGCTATTTGTGTTACCGGAGGTAAGCGGAAAGCAATAGGTACTCTCACAGTTTCGTATAAGCTTTCTTTAATGAATATTCATTACTTCACTCGCTTGAAGAAGCTCCATACATTACAGCAACGAATACGTAGCGAAAATATCAGTAATTTTGTGTGTTCCCCACGCTAATATGGAATGAATATGCATATATGATTACATGTATTTCAAGCTGGTTTAATGCCAAAATTTCATTGTCAACGGCATAAAAACTTTATACGTATAGTTTTTCATGAGAATGTGAAGTGAATTTGTAATGAAAGGAACGCCGAAATAAACGTAGTGGTATTCTAGACATTCTCTACCATTTTGTAATGGGTAGAAAATTTTGTTTTTGGGGATAAATTGCAATATAACAATTTAACTCTAATATGTAAATAGGTTTAATCACATTATAGAATGAAACATTTATTTATTTCTCTCAACACCCTATCATTACAGGTTATACCTAATGCGACAGTGTGGTCACCTTAATATTTAAAACATATTATTTGCATTGCGATTCTTGCGAATCAGTCATTGAATATACCTACTATCATATCCAAAAATACAGGCATAATGAGAGTACGTCATTTGAAAAAATAGATTATGAACCTAACTTTAATAAACAGCATAGAGTTTTACGGCAGTTCCAATATTTATAAATGGCAATTAAATACCCAATTTACCAATAGATTGTAATTTTTTGCACAAAAAACCAATAGAAAATTATTTGCGCAAGAATTACATACGTAATGAGCCAATAGCGATGGTATAATTCTCTAAAATAACCTTAATATTAACACAATAATATTAACCAATCCATACAGAATTCGTGAAACCGTACTTTGTATGTATACCGGCAATATTCTGAAATCTAAATACAGAGAACAAAATTTCAGCTTAAGTACAATGTAACGGAAAAACTGTTTCAATAAAAACACACCTCCATAAACATGGTGGTTTGGTTATACACAGGATGTTTTTAAATCAGCACTCACTTAAACTCTTAAAACAAATTAATTGGGCCCATAAAATACTGGCCTACAAAAGTCCAATGCTGGGCACAGGCCTCTCCTCGTATAGAGAAGGAACGAGCATTACCACGTTGGCTCTCTGCGGGTTGGCAATTTCATATTCGAATTTTTCGAATCCAGGTTTCCTCACTATGATTTCCTTTACTGACTTGGAATAATTAAGAAAGTACTGCTTGCTTGTAGTGGGTTCAAATCTGCAACCTCGTGCACGAAAATCCGTTCGTTGAACCGGTTTTAGCCCATATTAAATGTATTTTTATGATTGAGGGGATGTTCACAAAATAATAATATAATATAATCCTAATAATAAGCTAAAACCTAAACTAAAATATTCGTATAAAATAAATGCTGAAAAATGAAAAAAAGCATCTTAACACTTAATTCCAAATAAGGGTAAATTATGATTGGATCATAAAGGCGTTAGTTTAAATTGAAGGTTAAACAATTTATTTCATTCTGATCTCATTCAAAAATATTCTCAATGTGCTACTTAGTTTAGAAATGGTTCGGTAAAATCAGACGTGAAACACTATTTTCGGACGTGAGTTCATTTTAATACGATCGTTAGGTTTGATTTATGAAATGCGATGGGATTTAAAAAAGTTTTATCGTTATTATTTTATAAATCATGTACCTATTGATGTGCCTACTTAAAGATAACTGGTAATCATGGGTAATGACACTGCATTCTTTAGGATTTTTTTTTCTTTTGTTTTCATGTGGAAAATAGTAAACTACAGTACTGTTGTACTTTAATACAATTACTAACATTCCAAACATTTTTTTTCCTTCAGTTGTATTTTTTTTTTGTAAAATGTCCGCTTTTTTCTTAAACTTAAACCGATCAGCCTGTATCAACCGTGGTTTTATCACAGTTAATTGTAAGAGCAAAAATATAGTGACCACAAATTCGGAGTAATATTGTAACACGAAAGCTCACCTAGCTATTTCCAAGCTTGCGATCGAACGTTACGGCTCATTATAGGCCTTGTTATGTGGACCGCTTTATGTGATAAACACAATAGTGGTTTTTACAACACGATCCAAGTTTTTGTGTCCATATCTGAATATTTACCAATTACTCGGAAAGTATTTTGTTGCTGTTAATAATAGAGCATGTTGTTTTCTTTTTATGTTTTTATAGGTTTTTATTTGTTTGTTATTTACGCGTATTTTACTTTAATAATAAAAGCAAGGTAGATTCAATTTCAACGATTTAATAGCTTTAAGCATTTTGCTGTTTTATTCTACTAGTAATTAAACTTATACTTATTTAAAAACAAATAATTAAAAAAACTATTTAAGAAAATAATTTTAGAAGACAGATATGTTAATGCCTTTTATGAGTTGAAGACCAAATTTGGAATTTATTATTAATGTTTTCTGTAGGTTTAAAAAAAACTTTTAGCAAAGATGTTAAGCTAAATTTTTTAAGTAAAATTAATTTTTAAACCAGTAAATAAAACAATTTTTTTTTCCTTAGCCTATACTGTCCCACTGCTGGGCAAAGGCCTCCCCCAAGTCCCTCCATTCATCCTTATTCCGTTATTTACAGACGGACGGCGCCACCGAGGCCGGCCCAGAAAGAGGTGGCGGGACGATCTGGACGTGTACCGCGAGGGCTGGTTCGAGGTTGCACGGAATAAGGATGTATAAAACAAAATTATGACAGTAAAATATACCTCGAGCCGGTGAAATTCATAGATATGGTGGCATAACCCCGTCCAGCCGCAAGTGTGCGCTGAAGCGTTGACCCTTGATTCGGTCTCGATAAGCCCCGAAATACTTTTGTCGACCAGCATACCGACGAAATTGGGTCGTATAAATAAATAATTTTACGATGTTACCCTCACAACTAACACTTAACGGCCTACCCTTAAAATTGTTAAAGACTCGCAATAAAATCTGGAAAGAAATCTTTATGGTCATTAATTGTGGAATAAAGCTAAATTACTCCATATTTACAACAACAGCTACAATGTATTTGGGTTGGGGTTCTCTACACTACCTCTCCACTTATTTATATCTCTCACTCTTTATTTGATAATAGAGACTGTTGAAATCAGAACCGCTTCTGTACCGATAAAATAGGGTGGTTCATACATAGTTAAACACGACTCAAATATAGGCCTTGCGTTTGTGGAACCACCGATTCCATCTTTTTAAATGAAGTAATCGTGACTTTCGTTTTACTCAAACGGAACAAACACTAGAGGGGCCCAGTATATTTCACTGCAGATCTGAGAGCCATTGTTCAAGTGCTAATGGCTACCGTAATTTTTAAGTCGGTAGCACTCGGCTATAAATGCAACTTCTTCGAGAAGGCTATTCTTTTGTAATCTATTAGTGGTCCCACAGCTGGGCAATAGTCACACCCAATTAATTCTAGACTCTTCTGCCCTGAACTGCTTCCGAATGCCGGAAAAATGCAATCGAAACATTTTGCCAGCAACCCTTCAGTTTTCTACATAGGCATAGGCAGTCGCAGCAACTACATATTTTGAATTGAAAAGGCCAAACAAAAGAATCAAATACTTTAGGTTAATTTGACCAAAGTGAAATATCTTTTATTCGTAGAATAAAAATGGCGTCAGACAGTTTTGTTTACAAATATTCCAAAAAATCAAAATTTATTCGAAGGCTAGCTCTTATACTGCGAATAAAAGTTTGGTATAACCGCCCTTAGACGTATCTACGCCTGAGATATTAAAAACAATTAATTCTTTATACTAAAACTTGTTATTACGCTGTCAAACCTGGAACCAAAAAGTTTTCACTCAATAGTCGCGTTGGCGGCGACGAGACTAATGAAGCGACTAAAACTTTGATAAAATATTAACAGAAGAACTCAATATGATAATGTCAGTACAGAATATAAGATTTATATGTTTGGTCTTTAAAGACAAAATAAATTACATTAAAATTTGGACTTATAAAGTTTTTAGGATGTCTTATGCAGATGCAGAGTTAGTACCTACTGACTCTCAGTACTTATATTTATTACAAAAATGTTAATCTTGAATTTATGTTCCTACCTGTTGTATGACTTATTAATCCAATAATTATTGTCCTGTTTTAAATCTTGTATTATTTTTAGATACATTGAGGAAACCAGGGAAGAAAATGCAGGGAAGAGCATTATTTATTTGTATTTAAATAAAATAAAGTTAAGTGAATCGTGAAATGTTGTTTCATGGCTCTATTATTATTTACGTCGAATTGATCAAATTAAATATGCTTACCTTTTGTTTTTGCGACGATATTATGAATTCGTTTGTGTTTCAAAATTAACATCAGTTCAAAATATCGTCTGTTTAATTTGTAAAAAGTGCATTGATGCAAAATTATGTTTGCTAAATTATAAACGTCAAACAAAATGAGTAATGGTTACCGAATGGTCCCTTGAGGGACACCCGGACACATTTGGCTCTATGGGTTCGTGTACCATACAGTTAGATAAATTTATAGATAACCACTTTGAATTAATTTTAAACTTTTAAATGTGATGAAAAATAGTGGTTTGTGTAGGTTTTAAACTTGTCTAATCATCGCACGCTTAAAAGTATTCGTACGAATCTAGACTTAGATCTTAATCTACAAAGTCAACATCGATAAAAATACTGTAGTTCTTAAAATGTAATCGACCCAAATTACATAGGTATCATACAGCAAGAAAATCGGAACAGACACATTATTATTGGCGCTGCACATTCCCGACAAATTGCCCTATCATATACTTACCGTTAACGGGCGTTCGCAAACTTTGCCGACTTACCAAGTCGCTACAAAGAGCTTCCACTGGTTCTAAACATGGTGGACAAAGTATAAATTCAAGAAAACTCCTTATATGTGAGCTTTTAAGCTAATACAATGTAGGTGTTCTATACTAAGTCACCAATCAAAATAGGTATATAAGGTTAGGAAATCTAAGATAGTAAAAATTAAATACTAGGAAATATTGTTATGTTTACAGCATAATATATTCGTTTAACGATGTTTCATGTAACGTATTAATTTTCCCACTGCTATGAAAAGTCTTTCCTTTTTGACTCCAGATATTCCTGGCCAAATTAAATTCCATCAAACTCCAAACGAAAAATAAAATCACATCCATTGAAAGTACACAATTTAAGACTGCTCTAAAAATGTAAAAGGAACATTAGAACTGTGTAAACCAATGTGTGTGAAAAGTTGTTTGATAGTAAAAGATACCACAATTCGTGTATGCACGCACGGTTCTAAGTTCCCACACATTTGCTCGACAACACAAACCCTCCATCCTCCCCCCAACTCCCCCGTCCCCTTTCACGATTTGTTTGTTTGGACACGCACGATTAACTCCCGACCGTCGATAATCCTATTTGTTTCATCTTCCTTTTATTCAAAAATTGTTCCGATTTCATTCTTATTTTAAGCTCATGTTACCATTTTACCATTAAATAAAAAGAAATTCGTATTTTAAATGTTATTACTTCTGCCAAATTTGTTATCATCAAATATTCCTACGTAAAGCTTAATCTCATAAGTGTTGGATAAGTATTTACCGTAAACGTAGGCATTTTTTGCTCATAGAAAATATGCATAACATATTTACGGAGACGGATGCCTCACATTAACATAAAAAGAAGTATGTAATGTATAACCGAGGGTTTAGAATATCCGCGCATATTTTCACGAACGTGGTTCAAATTACTTGGTCAGCTTATTTGCATACAATTTCTTTTCCCCGTACGTATCGGTGCACTTTGCTATTATGGGTTTTTACTGCTCAAAATTTTGTTTCAAGACTTCATTATAAATATGCCAACGTAATAAAACGATCAGTTATTCCATGTAAATACGATTATAGCCAATTAGGTTTGCACGAAAGTTTAATAATGCAAGTATGAAATGGTTTTCAAGATTATATCAAATACACAACCGCGCTTTATCCTTCGTTGGAGTATATTCTTTCTGAAGTATCAAACGTTATTTATTATGTTCACGAAAGCTTTTCAAACATTTTGAAGGAGATTGTTTTGCTGTAAACACAAATAACTATATTTATTTCAAACTAGCTGTTGCCCGCGGCTTCGCTCGCGCGTAAAGTATTATACATTGATTGAATCATAACAAAACTTAATACTTTTCTTCAGTCATTGACGTTTCGCGAAAATATTGTTTTTGAAACTTTTTTATGATAAACTCTTTGTTATGTGTTCTTTCTTTAAAAATTATCATAGTGTGCGAGCGTTCCAGAATCAGTGAGTCAGTGAGTGACGTGGGCTTTTATAATAGAGATTCGCCAATAAAGAAAAGGATAAACACACATGGTCGAAAAGAAACACAGTTTAATAGAAGAAAAAAGAAAAATACACTGAGATACGCATTAAATAACAATAAAAGAAAACAAAACTTTCTTAGCTAAACAATGATGGGACATTTTAAAATACTCGAAGATAAGCAATAATACAACGAAACTTATAATAAAATATAATTTAGACCTAAGCTTAAGTATCATTTTTATTATTTTGAATTAGGTAAAAATTTAAAAGGTATTCTCATGACTTAATAATATCGAGTCAATATTTAACGAAGATCAAAGAATCAAGTGTTACGATCTGATATCAATGTTAATAAGTCAATAAAACGTCGCCGGACTGGAAGCAATCTCTTTTTATGCGTCCCGAGACGATAACTGTCACAATTCAGCCACTCACAAGTACCTATGACCGATGCAATACTACATAGTATAAAAGGAAGTGTTTAGAAAACTACCAAACTTATTCTAGAGGGATTTCCATAAGATGTAAGATTAATTTTATTTTGCTGTGCCCTACAGGGTCCACGATTGTACTTAGCTCTAAGCCATTTAATTCTGTAACATCTTATTATATACATTGTGGAATGCAAATAAATATGAATATGAATATAAGTCGAAAGTTCTTTACGAAATGTTTTACGGACAAACATGTAGAAAATCAACGTTTTATTAGCTGTGTGATTCAAAAAATTTACCTTTAGACCAATGGTCAAATAAAAAAAAACTTTATCTTATAAATTTTTCATGCAATGTGTGTCGCACATTACTAGTATTCTTGTTAACCTCTCGTGGTAAGCTAAAACGTTTATTTCACGAGTGGGTTCACGTCGGTAGTGCAATGGGTGGAATTCGAACCCGCGATCGCAAGTCCGATGCCCTAGCCATTAGACTACCGCCGTTTCATTTTATTACGAAACTGGATATATATACTTGTAGATAAGTAATTTAATGATTTAACTTAAATGAACCTAGGCTCTCATTTCCTGAGCTTATGTATGGGCCAACAAAGAAGAACACGGTAAATCATGAAGAAAATTTATGAGCCTCCTGTAAATACAAATTTTGCTGAAACACCTTATTGTACTCCCACGCAGTTATACGCTGTAATAATTATCGTCGCGACTCGGAATGCTTAAATATTGGAAATTCTTGTACACCTCTTATTTGATATCACAATATATTATGTCGAACCATATACAAGATATGTGTATGTATAATGCACCATCAATAATTTTCTATCTGAAAATATTGTCGGAGCAACTCTCACAGAACAATATTGCACCTAAGTCTTACGAAGATGCGTGTTCTAAATTGCAATGTTTGAAAAAATATCGGTAAGCACCAAGTAAAGAAGCTGTATTTGTATGTCCTTAAAATACGGTCTTTTGTCGTCGACAGTCAAAAGTCTGCACTTACCTACTATGAGGCCTATCAACCACTGCGCATTTTTTTTCTGACGGTTTTATAGCATAACTAATTATTATCCTCTTGACTGTGAATGGTTAGGTAAATGTCTTCTATAGCATCCTTATCGGTGGCATTAAGTCAAATGCTATAGGGGACGACCCGAACGCCATTTATCAGTTCCAATGTCACAGTTGTAACAGAATTCCTTTGAATTTTTTTTATTTAAGTCAATCATCTTATAGATTCCAAAAAACGTTGGACTTTCTATTAGTGTGTTAAAATTGTTCCCGAAATGCAATATTAATATTATATTACTGATTGAAAAATTTTACTTATCAAAATCAAAACATATACTAAGTTAAAGCTTGAAACATTTACAATCGCATCAAAAAAATTGTCATATTTTTTTCTGACTATATTTCAGGTACACAAGACGGTAAGAAGAGAACAGAGGCAAAGCGGCTAAACAGCGGGAAATCCGGCAAACACATGCAGCCTCGCTGGGAATGTAAAGGATGCATCGTCGCAACACGCTACCTAACGAAACTATAATGAATACTTTTAATACCTACCTACGTATTCTAATGTATGTATTTTAGTTTAACAAGCGGCGGTAGCCTAATGGCTAGGGCATCGGACTTGCGATCATGTGATTGCGGGTTCGAATCCCACCCATTGCACTACCGACGTGAACCCACTCGTAATACAAGCATCTTAGCTTAGCACGAGGGGTTAACGAGATTACTAGTAATGTAAGGCCCACATTGCTCGTAATCTTAATAAAAAAAAGTTTCATTTTACATCTATCATCTGCCTAGCCTTTTCCCAAGTTTTGTTGTGGTCAGCTGCCAGTCTACCCGGATTTAGCTGAATACCCTATTTTACATTACGCGACTGCCTTTCTGACCTCCACAATTCATTGCTGGGTAATACAGTATTCCATAATCAGACTGGTTGTCAGAATTGTAATGACTTAACAACTGTCAAAGATCACTGTATGACAGTCGGGACCAACGGCTGAAAGTGCTTTCCGAGGCACGGAGGGGTCTCGGTATATTTACAAATGGTCACCCATCCACGGACCAAACGCGCGGCTAAACCTTTATTGTCGGTCAAACCGTACGGCTACACTAAGCCACGAGCCCCTTTTATCCCATAATTATCCCATGATAAGACTGGTTTGTTACAATCGTAATGACTTGATGACTGCCAAATAGTTAAGCCGCTAGTCCCGACTCACATACTTCAAATATCAGTCTGGACCAAAGGCTTAACGTGCTTTCCGAGGCGTAATACGTCTATTACATAGCAAAGTCAACAAATAAGTACCTTCTTTTAACTTAACCAAAAACAAAGTAAAATATTTTCTTATTTTAAAACCTGTTGCCAAAAATACCTATCTTTTAGATTATTTATCTTAAATTTTGATTTATGGCCTTTACATTTAACAAGACAAAACAACAATCGAAACAACAGAGTTTAGTAACAAAAAGTTTGCTGTAAAGTTGTTTCAATTGACATTTCTCAATAGGAGCCATTTCATTACCTTTGTAGGAATTTTATATTGACCCTGTTTCAAATTTGAATTTCAAAAGTTTGTTTGTTATGTGAAATAACAATTCTCCCAAAATGGAGCCATTTAATAGCCTATTCGAAAGGTCATTATCAAATAACATTCATATTGTAATTATCAAGAAACGGACTAAAACAAAAGTCTGGTACAAAATTTCTAAATAATTTGGACTAAATTAGCTTTAACTAAGCTAATTTAGTCCAAATTGTTTAGAAAATTTTGTCCATGTTATTTATAATCTAGAACCTCATTTTTAAAAATTAAGATGATTATCCTCCCAGTATTTATTACTTACAAAAAACCTTAGCAAATCGAGGTATTTAAGGTGCCAATATTTAGCAACTGGATTTCAAAATATCGCATGTACTACATTGAACTTTTAGAACTTTACTGTCTTGGTGAAATAACACGTAATTAAAATCGTTTTCCCATAACGACCAGCGTAAAGAATATATGGGCCGGTGGGGTACATCATCTCAACGTGACATCACTTCCAAACCATGGCCCATCTAATGAGCTGCCCAGCGTTTCCTACTGTACTATACCTTATACTTTACTGGTACTTATACAGGCGAGGATATGTACAGTGTCACTAGCAATGCCGTCTCAATGGCTGCGCACTTCATCCCTTAAAAAAAGTATACATTTTCAATTGTGAAAATTATCACCTACATGAACCATTATACCGGAACAAAACTTGCTAATAACATCCATGATTTAGGCTGCGACACAGATTAAGCCAGAATATCGCCACTGAAGCGAGATCATAACAGGGCTTAATTGCCGATCGCCGAAGTTATTACAAAACACACAGCTTGAACACAAACACGAAGATTTGATTGGGTTTACCGTGACCTACTACGGGAACTCGAAATTTTCATAGATTTTTTAGTAAATCGATTTTCTGTTTGATACTTATCTTTGTCGTATCAATAAATTAATGCGAAGGTAAGCGTTTCTTGTAAAAGTTTGTATATTTATTTTACTGAATCATGGCGAAACGTTTAACTTATTACTTGTGTCGTTTATATAAAGTCATGTTCTTAGGGTGTCAGTAAAAGTGTTCATTAGATAAATATATCATTTTCATTCATTTTTTTATTACTTAATTATACCTACATTACCTATACTAATCAGATCTTGTGGGTTTTGACAGTTAAATTTCAAGCATTTATAGTCCCTCTGAAACTGCTAAATACCATACTTACCCTTTTAATATATTACAACGGCCGGTAATATAACTTCAGATCGCTGTGATTTGAAGTGTCCGAGATTCAAGGCACAATGACGCCTCGTTCACCTCATATGTTAATATCGACAACACAGTTAAGCTCTGTAATTAATCGAAGTGGGGATATAATTTGTCTTCGTCAGCAGTAAATAGCTAATTCCCACACATTAGGGACACAATGGCTCGCCCGGCGGCTCTTATTGATTACCGCCTATTGTTCGCTTCCGACCGCCTTAAATGATACACTTGGCACGATTTACGCGACAAGCACTGCCGTTTATAGATTAATGGACTAATGATTGTCATTTCAAAGGTTTCAAATGTATGCATATACTAACCGCTGTCGTTGTGTTTCGCACCTCCGCATTCAAGGAAAGCAATTTATAGAGGTTGTTAAAAAACTAATTACACTTCGAAGTCACGATACGGTTAAAGAGGTTCTATACCCATTTCTGCTTAACAGCTTTGCTCAACACGTAAGTTAAAGTAAATACGTTACTAAACGAACTGTCTTTCGAATCTCTTCAATGATTTTATACGAGTTCTAAGCGAAAATCACGTGAGTTAGCGTAGAGTTAGTTAGTCACGTAAATTTGTCTCTAGGGACCCGTCCCTAGAGACAAATTTTCAACATCACGCCGCAAAATTTCGGCGTCCTGCGTCCGCTCATAAATGTTTAACATTATGACTGAATTTCATGCAATATTTTTTATGGATGTGATTTAAATTAAACTTTGCTTTTTAAGGTGATTGTGGTTCGATTTAAAAGTCATAATATAACGTGTTGGTATATCAGTAAAAAACATTAGAGCTCATTTCAATACATATAGATATAGAATGAAATTTTGATTGAGTTCTCTTTATTTATAAGTAAATATATAGGTGGCCATAAAGATACACAAAGGTGACCTTAATGTTCCACACTCAACCGTATCAAAAGAATACACCTAACTAACCTCGCCTGCGAAACAATTCACAACATAGAATACACCAAGCCACAAACAAGTTTAACTAAAGAAAGCTATTTCAGTACCATGCACCACGTAAACCTAGACAAAAAGACATTTATTCACGTACTCGTTAAACGTACCTAGTCACCGATGTCGGGGTGACTCATCTTCATATAACGTGTTCAATGGTCAATACGCAATGCTTCAATGGTAACTTTGTTTTACACCGAATTGGGCATTTCGAAATTCAATATTTGAGTCCAAGAAATCATTGGCGTGTGTAAACACTTTTGCAAAGTAAAGAACCATGAATACACTTTTCGATAACTTAAACTTTGACGACCCTTAAAGACTTTTAGGTCGAAGGTTCGCAAGTTCAACTAACAATGAATATAAATGTAGACTACGGCTTTTGTTTACAATTATTCATTTGTTCTTTATTGAAAGTACACGTCTAAGAAATGATGGGTTTTTTTATTATAATTTGCATTTCTTTTTTAACACTAATGTTTTTTGATAAGATTCTTTCTTATTATAAAAGAGTTAGCGGTGTAAACCAAACTTCGTTGCCAAAGAATAAATCTGGCATTGTTCAAATAACTTTTGTTTTATTTACCAGCATTTGGCTGTCATATATAAACCTTTGTTTATACCACTGAATTTTCAACTGTGTTATTCATAAACAGCTCAGTGAATAGATACTTAACTATTGCTTCCAATTTAGAAGGTGAAGCAAAATTGGTTTTAATTTAAATTTAAAATAAAATTTATTTTGATAAAATGTGTATAACCCCACTTTACGATAGTTTTGCTAATTTTTATTAGACAATTTGGTCGCTCTATTTGTTAAATTTTCTCCATTATATAATTCATTACCTATTAACAATTCTCTGAAAGTAGCCTCAAAGATGGTAAGAGGCTTTGAAGAGTCTGCGGCAAAGAACATTTAAAGTACTCAAAACACTTTCTTTCCGACATTCCTTGGCTTCAACCGCAGTCTTCAGTTTACATAATTAAAATAAAAGTGTCAGAAAACGGGAAAAGTTAAGGTCATACTCAGTCACAAAGGTTTGTACGTGAGGCGCCATTCGGAAGAGTTTCATAAACTCCCGCGCGCTATTCAAACATTTTTAACACTTTACATTTCAACGAATATAAAACAGAGCAATTTACCTTTAATGATCGGCCATGTAGACCTTTTTTTCCCTAATATATTTCACAGAATCCCAAGTTTTTATGGGAAGTGAAATACAGGAGGGTTTAAAGCGAGTTTTCATTGCTTTTTACGTTACAATATTCATATTGCTCGGTCGAGCAATTCCAAGTTGATAATCCTGGGTTTGGTTTAATGAGCCCAATGTTATCCCGAACGGATTAACATTCGAGCTCGCATGATGTTACATAATTCCTCTGAATTACCTTGCACTTCATGCAACATTCCTGTCAGATAAATGGAAAATGTTAAATGATTCTGTTTTCGGTATATGATTAAGTTTACATGTACTTAAAATTCTTTAAGCAATTGTACATTTCCTGCTACTCCAGCAGTTTTATATTATGAAAGTATAAGCATGGCAAATACTTTTAATATTCGCTCGCTTATCAAAGGAAGCCAACAGAAAATTCTTTGAGATGTTGCAGGCGCGTAAGAAAGTGAGTTTTATTCAAAAGATCTAGAATGTACTTTTTAATAATCTTGAAATACGTAATCAGGCACGAAAGAGCAGTATGACTTAAGTAAACTAGACTTGGTATATTTTAATTTGTCTTGTGTTCTTCATATTTGTATAGTCATTGTATACGACACTTCAGGCACGAATTCCTAAGCATATACTACAAATGTATGGAATCGGGCACTAAAGTTTATCAAACAAATTATTACAACCAATTCAATGTACACAATTCAGTGAAATCACGTTTAAACTATTCATGACACTTTCAGATAGGCGTGGAAACCTAACGTTATTCAACCTGTGAATGGTCATGGTCAGGTGCAGGAGACCTGTAAGTTACTGGCTGAAAATATGGGTATTAATTAGTTTTTGGACATACATGTAATCATTTTAGTAGATTTAAATAAGTTCCTGTGTGTAACTGAACTGGTAGCCCATACTTACGCTGCCAAGAATTTCAATAAACTTCTGCCTTTTTTTTAATTCACCGAACATTCAAAAGAACTCTCAAATAACGAATCTCTTAAGAGAGAGATGAGATTACTTAATAAATATTAAAAGTTAGCATACACCTGCATTAATACTATTGTGAACGCACCTACTGTAATATAATTTATGGAGCCATTGTGCAGGGTTTTAAGCACAAGAATAGGCATTCTTATTGAACGGTGAAGGCGAATAGTCGTGGGTCGTGGGCACGCTGCCACACGAACGTAGCCAGGTATCTACCTACCTCCTAGTTACCAAAGTACAGTTAATATAATTTGTTGCACTACTGAGACACATTATTTTGCAACGTTTCAACAAAGTAGAAGAGGACCAGAATACTTACTTTATGATGCCCAGAAAAAGTTTAATCAGCTTAGTTGTGTCTTCACTGATGCCTGTCATTGAGTGGTATACTTCCCTTCTTAATTTAATCCTTTTTTCTTAGCTTTTTTTCTACAATTCTGATTACTTCTTTGTTTACTGAATTCAATCAGTTTGAAGACCGTCTCATGCTATCTCTGTCACTTTACCGTGTAAATTAGCGACAGGTAGACATATAAGAACCTGTTAAAGTTAATTATCGTTTCAGCATTCGGGGATTAGACGAGTACAGTCACATGTATTTCTTTAAGTCAGCATTGTGAGTTTTTTTTTTTTTTTATTTTAACGACGCCCGCACTAAGGAATTTATTCCTTGTGTCGCGGGGGTTTCACAAAAATTCAAACCACATGCACAAAGAACACCCAGACTTGGAACAAGCATTTGTGCATCACACAAATGCTTGTCTCATGCGGGGATCGAACCCGCAGCACGTCGGCACAGTGGTAATTAGCGTGGTGACTTATACCACTCGGCTATCATGTATGTGCAGTCGAAGTCGAAGTTAGTCTAATATTTGCTCTAAAAACAATATCATTCGTCATCATTCTAGATTTGCCAACTCTCTAGTCAGTTTTCCCACGACCAGGTAAAGATTTAGTACCTATACAATGCTTGAACTTGTATTTAACTGTCACAGTACTTGCAACTTGGGAACCACGACCGACAGTGTCACACAAATATTTGAGCTAAGTTAAATTGTATAGTGGGGGCCAGGACAATTTAACTTGGCTCAAAAGATACTGAAGAAATTCTAGTATTTGGTCGTCGTTTTAGAGGTAATACTGGCATAACAAAATGTATGTGCGCTGTTCGCGGTTGTAATAGAGTAAATAACGAGACTGGTTGTCGGATTTGTTTAAACCGTACGGCCGTTGTTTGCGGCAACCGGACTAATGTAATTGGACCCTAAGGTATTAGACTGACCAATGTAAATACCGTGAACTATTTGAATTTAGAAACAATGTGTCGGCACATATTCAGCTATTAAACAGCCAGAGAGTTTATTAATGTAAACAGTAGTATTTATCGAGAATCGAATGAGTACACATTTTACGAGATGTATCCTTAAATGTACAAGAAGTATGCTTCGATGAAACTTTACCTAGTTACATTTCTTAGAAAAATAAAAGTGCATTTCGCTTGCAAGATCGTTCAGTCGGCTTTTAATTAAATTACTGCCTTTCCCAAATTCAAACTTACATATTTTTTTTAGTTTACATACAAATTGGTACTAAAACCATCATGTAAACATTCCGTATTTAGATAAGCAAATCTCGTGGGTGTAATTACAGTATGGATACGATATCTATGACAGCTCTGTACTAGATCCCGAGTGTATCGACTAATTACCTTCACACGACTCTCAATTTTGCTGCTGAAGACAATTCAATTCATATATCTTTATGTGATACGCTTTGAAATTTGTAATTGGATAGGCGCAGCATTCAATTAAGCAATTTTGTTACCGCCGGCAGTATTAATATAGGAATAAAGAGCGACGTGTGCTGTAGGTGTCATGCAGAATTAGTGTGAAGCTGTTTCTGTGTGTTTGTGTAACAACATTGTAAGTTATAATCTCTCAGTCACGACGTCCTCGACTACGAGTATCTCACGAAAAATTTTTCAACTTCTTCAGTGCGTGTACTATATATATATAGTTTCACTCTCAATTTTCTTATAGTCATATAGGACGTCAAGTTGAAATGAACGGAGAGGTATCAAGGTAAAGTCCATCAGCTTTACATGTTCCGAGGCACGGTGGGAACTCATCATCGGCAGGGTTACTTTCCGTGGACAAAACTCGGAAAGCCCGGCTTAAGCTTTCAGTTCAATCGATTGGTATTCTTCATAAAGGGAAACTTGTTAATAGCAAGAACTATTTTTATTGCGTTAGTTAAGTGGATACTAGAGCAACCTTTGACCCCTATACTGCCATCCGAGTATTTAATTCTAGAATTTATTCAATCGTTGTCATATTCCTTTCAAAAACCTCGTCGAATACAGATTTTTATCAGGTTTCCTGTTATTTAACACAAACATCAAAGTGTACAATCTCTTAGGGTCAATTCATACCACAACACCGAGGATAATATTTGTTCTGCGATAAAAAAGAGAAGATTCTCAATTGCTAATGCTCAAATTCTGTTCTCGTCTTCTGTTTACTTCGAAAGAAATTTAGACCTTACGGTGTTAAGTTACGGATGAATTTGCTATATTGACCGTTGGATCGATGTCACTTCGATCGAATATTAAAGCTTATTGGAGAATAAATTAAACGGCATTCAAATTAAAAGTCATTTATTTGACTGTAAGCGACAGTGGTCCGCGATACAACAATTTATTTGATAGGCTATACTCAATTATAAATAGCATTAGAAAAATGATTTTATCTTCAAAACCAAAAATATATAATAGAAATCTGGTTCAGATGTCGCACGCCCACAATACGTGCAACAAAATAGAGAGGAGAAATTAGTACAACTGCTGGTCCGTTTAACCAATAGCCGCCAGTTCGAGTCCTGCCTGAAATTTATTTTTTTCCACTCTATTTGTTATTCTGATGATTCTAACTTTCATAGTATTTTTAATCCACGTGTTGCTATGCTATTTCTAATAAAGTATAGTTTACCAAAACAGCTTCTGAAAAACATTACATATACACTGTCATGCACATCTAATACATTGGTGGCATGTAACGACGAAGGCGACATAGTGAAGGAGACATATTTATCGCGTTTCGTAAACATTTTTGTACCCCAAAGATCTGTAAGGCCGTTTGTACACGAAGCGACGCTAGTTTCCTACCCCCACGAATTAACTGTACAAGCACCTACGGCTATAAAAATACATGAAGACTCGTGCATAAGCTCGCGACATTGAAGAGAAAAGTCGGTGGGGTAACGGAGTCTAGAGTCGCCTCGTTTACGAACGGCCTAACAAATATCATCGGCAAATTACTTCCCCTAATATAAAAGCGAATAAAGCCAACTGATCCCATGTTTTCTTATTTGTCGTAATGCCGGTGTAATTGACTGCCATCAACAGATATCCATTTAAGCGTAAATAATTTCAACATTACCTACTTATTACAATTAAATTTTATATATACAAGCCTATTTTCATGAACCTCAGTCTATATTTATTAATACTTTCAATAATCTGACATTTATTTATATATTTTTCATTACTTACACTTATTAACCTATAATGAGTTCTAAGAGATATGTTTCGTCATAAACTTTTACAGAATTTCTAATTAGTTTAAATTAATTTATTACACATAATAATAAGAATATTATACATCTAATAACGCAACATTTTTACGGTGAAGTTTGAATATTCTATAAATTTTCGTATTTCAGTCAATTTGAGAGTTCACGAAACTAAAAAGACCAGAATAAATTGTCAAATTCCGGTCATGATTCGGCTAGTTCATTTAATACTTTGTTGGATAATTTGATTAATAGCCTAGTCCAAGGATCTTGTGAGTGAGGCTCCGCCGGGCGTCGGTTATCGCGGCAAACTAGCTTATAGCCTCAATAAGTGGGCTATCTAACAGTGAAATAATTTTTCAAATCGGACCAGTAGTTCCTGAGATTAGGGCGTTCAACCAAAAAAAACAAACTGTTCAGCTTTTATAATATTAGTATAGATTAATTAGTACTATCCTTGAGGCCTGTGGGTAGATTAGAATAGATTGCTTCTTATTAAGGTACAGGGTTCGATAATAAACAATGCGTTTAAGAATCAAATTCAGAAATTGCTTTATGTACCTCGGTTTTAAATTGAGTAAAATAGTTTCTATGTATCGAATGGGTTCAAATAAACCGTAATCACAGGTTACTCGCGAGTTTGTATTAAGTTTGCTCGAAGGTTGATCGTTTTCCGAGGTGTTGACTTTACATTACCCCCAGATTGGAGGTTGATAATATACCCACGTGAAGATTTGTCACGAGTTAAATTTATAAATTAAATTACATTACTACTATTTAAACTTTATTTGTGTAACTATTGTCGGTTAGAAATCTCCCACTTTTTAGTGTCATAATACCCGTATTACCTACGCCCGAAAATCGCTCTTTTTTTAACTACTTCGTTTAGTATCATTATGTTTTTATGCTTAATCTAAAAAATAATATTTTTAATGTATGTTTACATCTGAACATGAACACTGTGTTGCCGTCACGTAATAACTCCATAGATTATTACATTCAGGTTCAGTACACAAGAATAAAAAAAGATCGATCCTAATAATAAAACAAAAGCCGTCTACATTATTTTTGTAAATTTTTAGGATATCTTTTACTTTTGGGTATAACATAAACACAACAAATGTACATATAATACAATGTGTTTTTTATTATCTAAGACCATCTTTATCCCTGTTTGGAAAATCCTTTAACAAAGAATTATTAGAATTATAGTTTGACATGATTCCGAATTAAGGTTTATTCATGAGGTATCTTTTGTAATGTTTCGAATTAACTGTTAAATCTAGTAATTGTAAGGAACTAATTATGTAATAGGTATCCTAAAGTTCGAAGTGTTTTCGCTACCCGTTTCAATTGTCAATTAATGGTCTCAATATTGATGTGGACCACAATTCCAACATCTACTTGTTATTTGGGATTTTCCATGAGGAAAAAGTACTCATCCAACTATTAAAGATAATAAAGCAGATTATATAATTGGGAATCTCTTCTTTTCATCATGGAGATGAAAGAACATGTTCTTAGTTCAGAATATTGAACAAAAACACTTTGATACAGTGTACCAAACCAAGCCACATCCTTTTGTACCTGTCATTACAATAACGTTGTGGAAAATAGAATTCATGGCTGATATCGAAAATTTATAAAACATCAAAGCGAAACTCCGATTTATCTGACTTGTACTGTACGGGAAAGTATTAATTTATTTTCTTATTTACTTAAAAGGAAACATTACCCCAAGATGTTGGTATCTTGATAAAAATTACTAATGAGAACAAAAAACCATAACGGAAGAGATCTTTCGAGGCCGCCCTGTTGTAATCTTGTAACCTGAAATCTAAAAAAAAACGCTAATTAGGCAATTAATGTTTTTAAATATATTTTTTTATAATTGTATGAAGACTTTTAAAGTCTTTTTCTCGAAGACTGTGTTTAACTAAAACTGGAATATTCGTTTTAGAAACGTATTGAAAAAAATATGAGGAAACTTTTTTTATTAACTATATTTATTTTCTTTCTCGAAATTGTTGAAGTTAAACACCAGACATTTGCTCTACAAGGAAAGTTCTTTTCTTTATAGCATTTGGAGTGACTATGATATTAGTCAAAAAATTATATCTTACGTAAATAAAAGGATGAAAATCTCACTATGTTTTCGAAAAAACCTTTAATTATTATATAACTATTTTCAAATAAATTTGTCAATTTACAGAAAACTAATACAAAATAAAGGTATATTGCTTTACGCTATATGGAATGAAAACTTTAAGTACTCAGCGGAACTACTTCCCACACAGGTTTTAATAGGTTATTTTCCTAACTACGCCAGCTACACTCACACAAGTTTACTGTTTAATATAGAAAAAACCATTAACCGTTATATCTGAATTTAAATCAAGACATTTAAGTTCTAAACACTGGGTGGACGCCCGGTCAGTGATTACCCGGATATTATTTTCAATGTCGACCATGTTTAATACGTACCTTGTGTGCCGAAGGGCGTGCTTTCTGATGACTTATCAGCTATGATGTTTAGCCTTTGGACAACTGTCAAAACAAATATATTTTTAATAAACGAAATCAATAACTTACAATGTGTTCGTATAATACGTATCTACAATGGTTGATTTTACCTACTACTAGATATTATAATGTTCTGATTTTTTTTGTTCGTTATTTGAATATCGAATGCACTTATCGACAATGCCGCGATAGTTAATTTTATTTCTGGTATACTTTAGATGATATTGAATTCAACTGTTGTCATTTATGAAAGTACTCGTTGATAAATTATCTTATATTTCATTTCTATTCAATTATAAACTTACTCAAGTTCGTAATTGAATAAAAATGGAATATCTACCTGAATGTTTTAATTAATATTGAAATTACCATTTTTATTATCCATCGCTGGAAGAGGCATAGCTGTTGAGACAGAATTAAAGTTTAATTATGTGTCAATTGGTTTAAAAATCTTGATGATCTAAACTTAGAAGTATTTAATCGAAAAATTTGATAAATTACGATTCGTAGTTTAAAAAAAATCGATAAAATTGTCTATTTCATACCAAAACACAATGAGTCACCGAGTTTTATCGCGTTGGTGTTGAAATATTGAGAAATTGATGTTAGAATGATTATAATTTTACAACTGAATTCTCTTTTGCATACGATTCAGTAACCAAATAAACTTCTTTTACTATTTTTCCAATAGTCACACAGAATTATAAAAATCATTCAATATCTCGCTCAATTAAATCGTTACAATTATTTTGTTTGGTAAACAAAACAAACACGTAACCGTTTTATTTTATATGTATGTGTAACATATCCTATATAGTCGATCATAAATAGCAAAACAAATTCATTCTAAACAGTAAAAGTCGGATGTATTTCCGATTGCGATCTGTTACACAGATTTTAGTAATTTTGAACACCAGTCTCTATACTGTATAGAAAGCATAACAAGCATCGCTTTTTATATTGATTAAATATAAATAAAGATTTTATTGTAATTATAACATATTTTTTTAAAGTATTATTTGTTACGATAATATAATAATAAAAATGAATAAATAAGGTAATACTTACGATACAGTTTTATAGTGCCTTCAGTATCACCGAGGGAATTTTTAGACACACATTTGTATGTTCCATAGTCGGAACTTGTGACCCTTTGTATAGCGAGCTTCAGTACTGATCGATACGATCCATCTATCTTGTGTGGCTCGAGACCTCCCCCTGAACATGAAAATGTATTTAACATATTACATAAATACAATAAATCAAGAAAGTTTCACGTCGAAAACTCTGTTGTAGCTCTTTGTGGAAAATTTTTATAAGTAAAATACTAAATATACTGTTCCATCATTTAACTTTGTATTTGGTACCTACATACCAAACATTTTTTATAAAGTTATCCATCTGCACAGCAAATACCTCCTTTCAAATTATCAACCTTTATCAAATGTGAGTAATATTGTCACCAAAATATGTATCATTTCATAATTACATGAAAGAGTAAATATCCATTTTACTATTAATTATAATAATATAACTCATCAAAACTACTACTTTTACATCAAAATGTTGTTATGAAACTTCTCTCAACTGAGACCAAATTTGTCAGGACGAAACACACAGCTCCACGGTGAATCCCAAAGGACCCAAACGCTTTGAAATCTAAAGCTGGTCCCTAAGCGGATAAGACGCATGCACCTAACAATATTATGACGTCATCAATAATTCTTTACCCTTAAGTAAAGGGGACTGACCTATACGAAAACAAATGGATGTCAATTGATAGCTAATTGAAGTTGTGTAGTTTATGGGTACTTAACTAAAATCTATGTTAAAAGCTCATCAAAACGTAATTCTCGTAATACATACAAAAGTATAATATTAAATAAATAATAAAAAAATATTTACAGAAAAAAAGGGGAAAATAGCTTTTTGTTAGAATTATGCCAGGAAAAAATTTGATAGTCGTCAGATAGTTGGAACTTGAAACATTCGTTAACAAAAGAATGTACAGAAAATTTTATATTGAGATACTTATATATATTTTGAATTGGTGAAATCTATAAGACTTGGGCATTAGCAAAAATACTTTTACAAATCTTTTACAGACCTCAGAGAAAAACGTGGTTGTCCTTTATTATCTAATCAATTTCACACTCACATTATTTACTGAACTTACTAAAATGCGGCCGGCCGTACATCCATTGAAACATGGAAAGAAAACAATTTCGAAGGTATAATTCCATTATTTCTAAAATATAGCTCGAATACGCAACCCGTAGTACTTACCGCTAAAGTGGCAATATTTATGGTCCATTCCTTTTAATAAAACACGATATTACAAGTATACACATCAATTTTGAGAATTACTCTGAGGTAACGTAATCTAATAAGTGGTCCGAGAAGGAGTACCATCATGTACCTTAGATGTATTACCTTTACGCTATATTTTTTCATTTTAAAAATCATGTCATTTATCATTTCTTCACTGTCACTGGCTGATTAAGATCACTCCTTGTTTATGTGTTACCCCTGGTTCAATTGTTTAAATAAAAACGAATTTTGAGTTCCATTTTTAAAAAGCCGAAAATATTAACTTTATAATATTTATATTTTTATTGAATAGATCAATATTAAAATCTTTGAAAGCTTAAGGTGCTTTTGAGACTAGAGCACAAAACTAATAATGGAAACAACGAAATAGAAGTGTAATAACTAGAGAAAAATAAACACAATGTTTTTTATTTAGATCGTACGGATCAAAAATATAAATGTATATTTTACTTACTGAAATTGAAGATTGACGATATTAAGATGACAATTCCTAAATGCATGTCTATTAGAGGAAAACCAACACACACCATTCAGAATTCAAAAAAAAAAAAACAGGACAAAAATCTCTAAAACACTAGACAATAATTATACAACCAGTAAATCTGTAACTATAACGTGGTATTTAACTTTAACATTTGGACCTAATTAATAATGTACGTATTTAACTACTAGTTACTTTCACAAAAGTAATATTAATATTTAGGTTATTATGTTATGAAACTAAATCAGAATCTATGATTGTACGTTATGTTTTTCATGGGCTTTGTGGATAAGGATATGGAAATGGGTCTTTGCATATCCTTTTTGAAAATATTTATCCTACCATTTTTTCAGCGGTCAAGAACATTTTGTTAAATGATAACCTTAATCGTTTCGTGAATATAGAAAACGCCTTTAAATCAAAGCAATAAGGTTCAATTTCCGTTAACACTAACAATCGACATGCGGCCGAACGTTCGAATTGTAACGAAAAAAGTTAAACACAGTAGTGTCACGACAAACACTCGCCTGATTGCCCAATTAAGCTGATTTGACATAGATTGTTTTATAATTATACGTGTGAAGTTAGTTTTAAACACACCATTAAAGCCCACGCTTTATTTTAGAAATGTTGTAGGCAGAATAGTCATGAGTCGGTATTCAACATGTTAGATAATAATGTACGTTAGTTTTAAAGTTATTAAACTCATCATCTGCTTAACCATTTCCCAGGGTACGTACTTCCACCATCCACTTTACGGGATGTAATACTGACTGACAAAATTGTAATGACTTAATTACTGTCAAAGATAACTGTACGACAGTCGGAACTCGGGGACGACGGCTTAACGTGCTTCGTGAGGCACAGAGATGTCTTGGTTTGTTTCACGAATGGTCACCCAATCACAAAACAACCGCGGCGAGAACGGCTTAACCTTTATTATCTGCCAAACCTTACCTTTAGCAGCGAGCCCGTCATGTATGTTATTAAACCCTGAATTCAGAAGTTGAATTAAATATCGGCCTATGAATTCATGCGACGGTAAAATTACTTTGTAGTAAGAACATGTAAAATGGTAAGCTAGAATGTATTAGTATCTTTCTACCATAAAATCCTTTAAAATCTGGTATCGTTCTGTGGTATGCAATACGAAACACGCATTTATGAAAGCTTTTTATTTCGAATCCGCTTCCCAAAACGCGTTTTTTACAATAAAATGGTTGTTAGTATTGTTTGTACTTTATACTATAATAAAGATATCTATCTACCTAAAATATTTTTATAAACATATTTATAAACAACTATTTTTATATATTATTTTATATAAAAATAATTAAATGTGTAAGGTACAACATTCTGTGAGTGTAAGTATAAATACTAACATAAAACAAAGAAAATTGTTTCAAAAATTATGATTCGATTAATCCAAATCAATGATTATAATAACACATTCAGTAGTAATTCTATGAGAATAGAAGCGGTTCGTAATATCTCGCACCACGGCAAACGCTCATCAACTAAACTTAGCAAACTATCTGTAAATAACTTCTCAATGTTTCCGACAGAATTTCCGATTACTAGGAATTGCTATTAGTGAGTGAGACAAATCACCGTCGACAATGACATGTTAATGTGACCGAGGAAATTTCGGCTGGTGCTGGAAACAAACTCCAGCCTGTTTATTTTTGGAACTTGCGCAAAACAGTACCAAAGAGCAAAGAAAAATTAAAAAGGCGATGGAAAAAAAATTGGACATACTTTAAAACCTAAGGAATGACGGGCTGGTTTGAATAATGAACTTGAGATTTTTTTATAGTTTTTACTTTGCGGAAATTCAGTTGCTTTTTTTAGGAATAAATAAAGAAATATTTGTTGAATTATAGGATAAAAGGTGCCATATCAAATATTCAGTTATACCATTTCTAATGTACAAATATTGTTAATATTAACTTTTAGGTTCTAAATTAATACTATTTTTAGGCAACAAAAGGAAATCTATTCTCAAAATATCCGCGAGTTCAATAAAGAAAAAAAATAAAAGACTAATAAGTACGAATTTCATAATTGCCAAAGTCCTATCAGAGTAGATTATTAATTCCCTACTGTCGAACGTCTACCCGCCAAAATCGAACCAAAAGATTACTTATTCTTAATCCGATATTTGTAACCATTGGATCCTGAACCCCTAATTTCAACTAACCTACTGACATTTTTAAAATGAACAGGTACAGTCACGAGCATAAATATGTATAAACATAGCGAAATTGTAAAACTTCTTTAGCGAGAAGTTTTTGTGGAAACTCAAAAATATATACATGATTTGTAAACTGTTATAATTTTATGTTGTTAAATGATTAAAAGTTGAATTGATGAAGAGTTCCTGTTAAATTATTGTTTTACAATTTCGCTATGTGTATACATATTTATGCGCGTGACTGTACATCGTAATGAAAACGTTAACGTAATGAAAGTGTGAAAGTAAACAAAGGATTTGTTATTCTGTTTTGTTTCAACAATGGAAACGAGAAAAATAAAAGGCTGAATACACAATACTTATTTCAGATATTTAACTTAGCTTACAACACGTATACTGTACAGTGATAATCACATTTTGGACAAAACGTATTTTCTGTAAACAGGTAAAGTTATTTAAACAAGAGCATTCAGGTGATTCCAAACTCATGCGTGCGTGCGTTTGATGCATGCGGGTTAGGATATAAGGCGAAATGTTAATATTATTTGCTAAGACTCGGGACACCGCTGCCGCCGCGTCAGCTCATGATTAAAGTCTCCAATTGAGTCTGAAACTAGTCGGGCGATCCCGAGAATGCGCGTGAGTAAGCCGTTGAATGTTTTAATAATTATGAATTTGCCTCACCGAAGTTATACCTGAGAAATTTGTACACACAAAAAAGAATTATCCAATTTGATGTAGTCGTTTGGAAGTTATGCACGTAGGTACCTAAATACATTTCGGCAATTATTTAAATATATTATTTAAATATATTTGTTAACACTCATTACATGATAAACCTAATGCGATAGTATAGTTACATTTTACATAGGTATTTCTTTTCACATATTTCTAATGCAGTCCGCTAGACTTCATTCAGAGCACAGTTTAATCTATCTTTTGAGGGGTGCTTGTGGGCTAAGTTTAAGTAGTATGGCCAATAATAAAGATAAAGCAGCGCTCACGGCGGTCAGTCCATTGATGGGTGACCACAAGACCAAACGCCCGCCCTCGTTGCCATGGAAACCACGTTTAGCCGTAGGTCGAGGACAGTCGATAAGTCATTAAAACTGACAACAAGTGTTACTGTAGAATAGGTACAGCAACTCAGTAAAATTGGTTCTTCATTTTTCCTTGTGAAAGGCTACATGCATGCCAAATTTCATCTAAATCCGTTCAGCCGTTTTTGCGTGATTGAGTAACAAACACCCAAACATCCAAAAATTCAAACATCCAAATATCCACACTTTCACATTTATAATATTAGTAGGATAGTAGGATTAGTAGGATGTTAATGTTAAATCCGGGCATGAGAGATAAAAAAGAGAATTTTGTGTTTGAGAATGTGAAGAAGGTATTGAATAAGTATTTAAATAATAATGTGCAAAATGTATTATTATTAACACATAATAAAAAAAACTACCGCATGAACATTTTTTACCATGGAATAATGGAGTAGCTGTAGTAAATTTTAAATTCTCGGAAATGAAATTCCTTTTGAATATTTTCAACGTATTCGTGTTCAATATTCAATATTTTCGTACTTAGCATTTTTTATTGATTGTTACGAATAATATTATCGACATAACTTTAAAGTAGCACTGTTTCGGCGTTCTTAAATTCAACACTTTTATTCTGGACTATTTATCATTTCCAAATTTAACTTAGTAATTCATAAATATTCTCTATATGGGAAGAGGTCTGCGCCCAACAGTCTCTCGTTTATAGGTCGGTATTATTAATGAATAAATAAGAATAAATTTCATTTTTACGCATTGTGTAATTAATAAATACCGTGCTATTTAGACAACAGGTAATCATAATATCGTTAATTTACTTAAGTACTTATATATATATATGTATTCCATGGAACCAAGCAAGGAACTGTTGTGTTCGAGACACAAGTTCAAAACTAAGTTCAGGAAATAACGAGTGGGTGTTACTGAATGGTTCAACACACATTTCATAACTGATGAGAATCCATTTTCCTTAGATTGTATCGCCATAAAATCGACTTTATGAGCAATTATGTTTCTTGAACAAAATTGTATGCGTTAAAGAAAAAGCCCGTTTTGCATAAACCATATCAACTGACTTCTTAAGTGCGAACAATGTTTAAAAAGAATTAGACGTTAAAATAGAACTTCCATTTTCAAAGACTGGAACTCACATGCAAGTTGGATTTATTTAGAGGAAAGTTTAAAGTCCGATGATACGTTCAAAATCTACACTCAGGACAAATGTAACATACGATTTAAAAAAAAACACCAGAGGAAATCATAAATCATCAACAAACAAATGACAATAGATAGGTAATACAAAAAGAGGTATTTGCTGCAGTGGGACCTACCTACATTATTATAACCGACTAAAACATAATTATGAAGAGTGTTATCTCACCGACGGGAACAATTTCCCCAGTATCCCTGCTCCAGTAGCTGACTGGTTTAGGATACGCCTCCGTCTCGCACTCCAGCACTAAATCGGTGCCAAGAGCGGCTCCCACCAACTGATTCCTTATTGTTATAACCGGGGGAACTGTGGGGAAATAAATCAAAATGTAAACTAACGAGTACCTACGTTGAAGAATGTATTTTTTTTTTCAAATGAGTAAAATTAAGTTTTATCTCAATTTATTTCAGAACGCATGTTGGTAGCGCCGCCATATTGTGTCCCATAACGACAGCAATGATAATATTTGTGATTTAACTAGCTTTTGCTCGCGACTTCGTCCGCGTGGTGTAATAACTTCCGTCAGAATTTGGGTTTTTCACTTAGTTATCGCCTGTTCCATGGTCTATCGATTACGTGTACTAAAACCCTTTCTTAATGCTCACTTACTTCACTGGTGGAACCTACATACAAAGTTTTATGGGAATCCATTGAGAAATAAACATTTTCAATTTACCACCCTTTTCTCCCCTTTGGGGGGGAATTTCCAAAAATCCTCTCTTAGTGGTAGCCTGCTCCTCCCAACAAACACACATGCCAAATTTCAGCTCTTTACTATCAGTAGTTTCGGCTGTGCGTTGTCTGTCAGTCAGTCAGTAACGGAAGAGTTTTATATATATAGATTTAAGTATACCAACGCACAAGTTTCAGTCAAAAATGCAACATCTCCTTTAAAAATGCATAAATATAGTAGGTATCAGCTTCCTCTTTGAATTCTAGCACACTCATTTGAACTTCATTTATATATAGCTGTGTTCTCCGTCTTTTGTTTTATGCTTTTCTCTTTAACACAAGAAGGTACAATTTGTACAGAAAATGATCATTAATTAATAGAGCTGTAGAGATCAATTATGTAATCGTCATTAACCTTCTGCCTATTTGCGTTTTAATAATATTTTTACAATGTTAACATAATATTATATTGAAGTAAATTAAAAATTGTACTACTTACATTGTACAGTCAGCATGATTCTCTTGCTGACGGTCGGGGGCACACCGTTTGATGCGATGCAGAGGTAGGCGCCCGCACTTTGTCTCGTCACTCGAGTTATATTCAACATCGGGCCTTCGTATGACGTCACTAGATAGAAACATTTTAAGATTGACATAATTTAAGTAGATTTCTTTCTTAAATACATTTTGTTTGCATGGTGACATAAAACAAATCATTATTTTTGTTATTAATGGCATGGATTCATCGAAGCACACCGAAAATTACAAGATTTTCTACCAAGATAGTAAGATTGGGCTACTCCTCGCTTAGTCTCGTAATTGGGCTATTGACCCGCGGAAGTATATTCACTTCGAATTCCGACTTTGCGCGAACCAAGTCGTGGACAAACCCGAGAACTTCGTAAAAACTAATTTAGAACAATCAAAAGCTGTATAAAAAATTATTTTACTCAGTCATTACCTCTACAAAACTAATAAACCAAAACAAAACTTTTGTATCAACTTTGTTACCTTGCATGCCATCGGAGACAGTAATAGGTTTGGAATGTTCTCTCCGCCACGTGATCTGTGGATGTGGCGATCCCGTCGCGGCGCACGTTAGATTGATGGAAGCTCCTTCCCTCACTGTCTGGTCCGCACTCGTGCCACGGTCCAGAATATCGGGCGGGACTATTGAAAATAACGTACACTTAATAACAAGATTTGCCAGGCGTGTCACGGTTTAATTAAAAGTTCCATTACGGAAGGTATTAACCGAATACAGTCTTTTTTAAGTATTTATAGAACGTCTTAAAATGAGGTTGAATATGAATATTCGAGGGTTTATTCCTTCTACTACACTACATTGTACAGTCAGCAATAAAAGTTGATCAGCGAAACATAAATTAATGCACGGCGTATTATATATTTGAAACTGATTGTGACGTCATTTTGACCGATGTTGTCCCATTCTAGCACCATCCATAAATTTTTAGGAAACATTTCACTTTTTATTATGAGCAAAATTATTTGAACTGTATAATAATTTTAGTACAAAAAATACTGTCTGTGTCTACTGAGTTATATAATAACATATACAATTTGTGTTATGCCGCTGTAATTTAATAAATGAAGCACAACAAAAGCAGCCTGATACAATGTGTGGTAATATTAGATACTGTATTTCAATTGTTTTGGGTAATACTTTTTTCAACCTTTCACATCAAATAAGTTTTCATGGGTCTAAAATGACTAAAATCATTATCTAATATCTTCTAATATATAAAATTCTCGTGTCACAGTTTTCGTTGCCATACTCCTCCGAAACGGTTCGACCGATTTGTATGAAATTTTGTGCGCATATCGGGTAGGTCTGAGAATCGGCCAACATCTTTTTTTCACATCCCTAAGCGATAGGGGATGACCTCTCCAGCTTTTTTTAGTATAGCAGAACAACGTTTGCCGGGTCAGCTAGTTAAATGTTTATGAGCATAATAAATCCATTTTGCTTATTGCTTTTAAAATACCTACATTATTTTCATACTTTATAAGCTTTAGCAACTCTTGTAAAAGGAAGCTTATGTAACAATGTTACCTAGAATACTTATAAAAGGAATGTGAAACTAAGAATTCTTGTACGTTAGAATTAATTTAAGAGCGTACGAGTATTTTAGATCTCTTTGTACAAATGTTTGAGTGAATGTAAAAGTTACTTGAATACACAAAGGGGGCTACACGATATGGTTCGCGTAGTTTAAAATTGTTAGTGTATGTTTTTCTTTGTTGTAAGTAAAGATATTTTAGTCACACGATGACATTCGAATTTTGTATAATATTATTGTAACCACTATGATAACAATTCAAATGCTATAAAATTGTCTAACTGCTTTTCAATTCGACGAATCAAATGAAGTAGGTAAAGACACGATTAAAAATTTGTGAGACTGAAATAGAAGTATATTATAAAAAGACTTTAATAAAATCAAATTACGTTTCATTCACGTTTGCGGGCATAGAAGTTCGTATGCTTGGTACTATTTCTAAATGTTTAGGCTACACCTTTGTGAATGTAATGCATGTAGGTAACTACTTATATTGTTTACAGTACAAATTATTTATAAATAAAATAAATCTTATATCTATCCGTATAGACGTTTGCACAAAAACAATGTGTTTACATTTGAATCAACTTTGCCAATCGCACTTTCGATATTTACAACACTACTTATTTTTGTGAGATTTTATGTTTCTATTACATAATATACAGCATGTTGCTTAGCATATCAACTAAAGGTGAAAAAAAGTTTCCATTATAAAACAAAAAAGTTAAAAAATAAACAAAAAAAAAATGCGTCTGATTGTACAACCCGCAAGGGTTAACTTGAGACCCTGAGCGGAATGCGCGCTCCTCTCCCCGACCCCCGCCTTCTTACCGCTATCGTCGCCATCGTCAGTACAGCAACATTCAGTAACTGGCTTGGGTCATCCGAGCGATGTTTTTTTAGAATCTCAAGTTGACTCTTGCAGGTTGTACCTACAAATACATAGGTACTTACCGACAATATCCAAATATCCAAGTTGGCTTTTCATGGGGTCCGTGTTAATCTGACACATGTACCATCCTCTGTCCGTCTCCCGAAGCTCTCGAATGTGCAGGAACCAGGTTCTGTGGTCGCTATGAGTGACCCCAACTCTTCGACTTCGGGATATAACGTGCGTGTGGATCGTAAGAATCGTCTGCGTGTCAACCCTCAACCACGCGACCTGTTACCAAAATATGTTTATTGCCATTTTAAAACGCCATTACGACCGCTAAAGTCTTTATTGTCTTAGTTTGTTTCAGATTTAAATGACACAAGAATGTTAGTGATTAAGAAGTTTTTTAGTTATGGAGTAGAAAGCCCTAGCGTTATGTAAATCGATAGATAAGTTTGCCGCGAAGGAAACTATTAAAAATGGGTTATTAAGTGAATACATATTATTGGTACTGAGAATACTTACTTCATGTTAATTAACATCAATAGAATAATAATTTATGTTTATATGAAAGGGGCATGCAGTGATATACCCCATGCTTATTACTAGTACGCAGCTTCCGATTCCACAAAAACAATTATGTCAACATTTTACACAAAACTAATAAGTTGTCAAATAAAATATTCAGCAATCATGAATACAAAAATATTCATATCTAAAAAATTGTATTTAGAATATTTTATTCGTTACATGATTTTTTTTGTAACAAATACCTTCTGCTTCAATGTCCCGAAAACAATCAAAACAAGAATAACATACGTACACATTTCTTTAATTATATTCAACAGTTTTGGAAATATGTAACAGAATTTAATTATCATTGATACACACGTTTATTTACAATTTATTGCCTATTGAATATAATTTATATTGGATTTATATTTATTAAATGGACTGAGTTCGGACTTAATTTCGTGATGTGTCTATGACTCAAATTCTAACTCGGTCGGGATTGAAAAGGATACATTTAACCTCTACAGTTAATTGTAGTGAAATCCATTCATGTATTACATCTACTGATTATGTTGATGTACTGAACATTCGAATTGTTCGTAGCAATCCTTATTATTTTTATACATGAAAAAAATACTTAACCGAGTTTCAATTACGGTTTCAATAAACTAAACTCCCGGTTCCTCGTTTATTCATACAAAGTATCAAAAGAAAACTTTCTTGAAGTTTCAATTGAAATTTTTCGGAGTTGAGTTTGAAATGCAGATATTGGGTAGATTCGATATACGATACAAGTTGAAGTCGTTACGATGTTAAAGTTACCTCAGTTTTATATGCTACGTGAATCACATTCCTGATTAGATCAGACCCGTCCGATGTAGAAATATATGATGAGCACGATCATTTTGTTCTGTGTCTGGGTGTAATTTAGAAATATGTAATTATGCTTATCAGTTGTCTGGTCACCATAGTACAGGCTCGGCCTAGTTTGGGATCACAAGACCGTGTGTGAGGTGATCCAAAATATTAATATTATTATATCTAAAGTTCTTAGATCTTGCATTAACTTATAATACCGGCCTATAAATGTCCCACTGCTGGGCACAGACATCTTCTCATGTAGAGAAGGAATGAGCAATGGTCACCACGCTGGCTCTATAGTCAATGTCTTAGAATAAATAATTTTGACAAAATCACATTGGTACTTGCCTACAGTGGGTTCGAACCTGCAACATTGTGCACGAAATCCGTTCATTGAACCGCTAGGCCACCACGACACGACATTAATTTACCATAAATGAAAATCTGTGTGATAGTACGAATTTCAATTATTAATTTCAATCTATCAATTATTTCTAGTTTTAAATGAATTAAAACTTACACTTTTTAATAGAATCTACTAAAAAAATAATATCTGCAACCTAGTTCATAAGGTTACAGACGGCCTTGCCGTAATCTGTAATCTTTACAGACATAGCTATTTCATATTTAGAACCCGCTCTAGTTTTACAAATGCTAAGCTTGGTTTAAATAATGAGTGAATACTACTTTTTATCAACATCTACACTATTGAGGAAAGATTTTATGTGTATGTTTGTGATGAATAAACTTTCGCCATTAGAAATCTACATACTCCCTGAGTTACAGGCTATATTTTTTACGAAAAAAATTAGGAACCACGGGCGGAATCGCAGGGAACAGCTCGTAATAATGAACTAATGTGTATGTTGTGATACTCAACTAGAGAGGCAACCTATTTATACTTTTATATTGTTGGTCACTCAGCAACCTGCCAGGGCTGGCAGTCACGACATACCGATATTCGTTAACTTTTAAGACCTTACCCTAACGCTTTAAAGGCTGAAAACGTAATTATTAGCGATTCAGTTCTTTGAGATACTTTTAACAATCAATATGTTTGATATATTCGACCTTATCGCCCCATTATAGGTTAGGGTAAGCTCTTAGAAGTTAGCAAATATCGTAATCTTACAGGTGGCTCACCCAACGATTTGTATTTTATTTATTTAGTACAAGGTAAGATTACAGCTGATAAAAATAATAATAATTTAAATTGTTAGGAACATTACGCTAATAACGAAGTACACAATTAAATTGGTAGAGAAAAGGCACAATTGCAGAGGACACAATAATCTGCCTAATATACGTTATGGGTACATTGGTACAAGAGGATGGTGATGGAGGTTGTAATGATTGGTAAATCTGGCGGGGCGTGTAGGTACGTGATGTGAGTTTGTGTGTTTATTTCGGGTCAGTGTGTTTGTGTGAATTTGTATACCTACCCATCCAGGAATAACCTTGTATACAACATGTAACAAAACCCCTGTCAGATTCAATAAAGGCGTATTCGTGGTACAGCTCAGGAACCGTCTCGCATAGGCAGCTTCTTTGACACTGTAGGTAGTAAGTATGTGAACTTTGAGGAGCGGTCAGCGTTGCCGTTGCCTTGGATCAGTTTTTATTTTTATTTATTATTTTCACTGGGGAAAAATAATAATCTCCAATCCATGTTATGGCTTCGTATATGTGTTTGCAGTACGATACCGAATAACACTCTCAAGGATCGGACAGGGTTTTTGTTACATGCTGTATAATTAAAAAATATTATTATCAAGAGAAGGCGTAAATTTTTACCTTGTAAGTAGAGAGGTTGTGTACGGTACAAGCGAGGATCGCTTCCCGGCCGAGCGCCGCGGTCACATTCGCGATCGGCGCACTGAAGCCCGGCTCGTCTGCAACAACCAAATTATTTATTACTACACATCGTATACGGCATGCACTTTACTGCCTCAACACTGCACCAGGACGAAATTGGACTTTAATGATGTTGTATCTCAAAAATACGTCTAAAGATATATATATATATAGATACGTATAAAGAATGACTATTACTTTGTTTACTCTATAGATTTACATTACTATCTAAGTATTTCATTACATTTATCACTTTAAAAGCTACTACTACTACCCTTCAAATAAACCCCTACGTTTTTTTCTTTACATAATCTCGTTAAGTATAAAACAAGTGACTACGATCAAAACATATACCTACTTCTTTATGAAAAAGTGCTCACAAATATTTGTTCAACAATTTCGACAAGAATCTTTAGCAATTTAGGTGTGGCATTGTTAAAAAAAGATTTAAAGCCTATCATGTTTTAAATATGTTAAAACCAAAGAGTAAACAAGCTTTGAAGTTACGTATACATTCAGTATTTTACAGCAGTTGTTAAGCACGGCTCTGTGGTAAAACGGTAAGTTTCTCGTAAAGTTTACGTCCCATTTTGATCACGTCAATAATTCTATGAGCTTCGACCTTTTACTTAACAACAATAAGTATAAGGTTGAAGCTCATATATCCAGTTATGTAGTTTCTGACTTATCAGTCCGAAAGAAAACGTTGCTATTTACCTATACGAGCGGTAAGTGATATGAAACTCTGGTCACAGGTTTTGTGTAGGCAGCACTAGAAGTTCAGAGATATTATTGATGTAAAGGTCAAACAAGCAGTTAATCTGATAAAGGTTGATGACCAATATCGATATAGGCTGATTCATCAAAGCTTCGGTTGTATCTTATTAGCATCGATCCCTAAACTAGGCCTCCTACACGAGCCTGTAGTTGAGAAATAACATTATTGAATGCCCCGTTGCCATGGTAACTCACTTTATTTAGGCTCGGAGTATATACTACAAAACAAAGCACATTTTGAGAAAAAAAACCCTTGATTAAAACTTATGAAGCAATAGAAGTGTGACACGTTTTGTTTGGCAGTTTGACTTTTATTATGGAAGACACATCACGGAAGTCAGCTAAAATAATCTTCATTTATTTCTTTTACGACTTTACGCAAACTAGGGCAGTAACTCTTGCATTTCGTGTCACAAATAAAATTTGTTTTTAATGTTAAAGGATATGGGGATGTAAAGATATGAATATTAGCAACATACCTCGTCTATAAATGTTTTCACCTTTTGGGAAATCGTGTTTGGTTTGTTACCAACAACAGGAGCAGAAATTTAATTAAATTTAACCAATTGTGCTAAGAACATTTATTCAAAGGGTCTTATTGATTTAACATGTAGCCGACTAATTAAAATGTTACACCATATTTTTTAAGTTTATGAAACAACATTGTTATAATTACGTGTTCTTTGATCAAGAAACGCTTTGATACGAAGACATTCTTAAAATGAGTTTAATACTGGCTAGAACAACTGCGGCTGCAGTTCACTTATATTTTCATGTAAGTATTTGTTTAGAATTATGTACCTTATTATGCTTGAACATCGCATTCTAACAAACATTATTACTCTAAATAAAATAAGCTGCCTAATACAACTGAACTTAATAATACATGCAGATTCTTGTTTCTAAAACGGTTCCTAGCACAATACTAGTTTTAACAAATACTTTTTTTAAACAAAATACTTGAAGTCAACCCACTTTTATATTTCATATTTTTCAATCCGTTTTTGTACATAAATATTTGTTAATATAATAAAACCCATTACAGTAATGCCTTACAATTAACTAAGATGAAAAAAAATATCTAAACGTACCTTGTTACCGCGAGTAACTTTTACGTAAATATTACAGTACCATTGTGTGTTTTTACCTCAGTAGTGTCCCACAAGACTGTGCATTGCAGTTTCAAATTATTCGTAAGTAACGTTTTGCTTTGCTCCAAATTAGCAAACTGGAGGTAAAGTGGGTCATCCTTATTTGTATAGCTAGAATGCTTTTATTTAAATGACGTTTATTAGATGCTAGAATGTGAGTATTCTAAATTTTACGGCATTCGACAAAATACATTATTTTATACAGAAATAGGTTTCAGATTTGTATTATCGAAAGAATTTTCGGATTTAGATTCCCCGTACATGACAAAAATCTGAGTGATTAATGTATTTTTGTTCATACTTTTCTGAACATTTTAAAAAGAAATTAAGTAAATAATAATTATTCTTCTTCTTTAAGTGCCACTCCAATTAATGAAGGTCAGCAACCAGCTGCTGGAATCTATCTCTATCTTTTGCAGGAACAGTTCACTTGCGCTCGCGATCCCCGTCCACTCCCGGATGTTGCGGAGCCACGACTTTCTTCTGCGTCCAACTCATCTATGTCTCCAATAATTATTCAGTACCGTTAAAAACTAAACTTTCGAGTACATTATCTATACCTGCCCCTAGGGGCCAAGTGACATTTCTACAAGCGTTAACGATGATAGAAATCGCTTAAATGACATTAAATGTATGAACAAGACAAGTCTAAGTCACGTGACTTATCGAAAACGAATGTCATTTCCATAAATTTAATGTCATTTAAGCGATTTCTATCATCGTTTTCACTTGGCTAGGAGGGCAGAATTACACAATAAACAATCAAGAAGTCACTCATGTATATGAAACAAAATATTCTTGTCTCTTAAAGAAACCATAGCTTTAAAAAAACTGTTTTACTTTTAACATTATTAAATTAAGGATAAGTATATAAGGAGTATTTCATGTTGATTAACGTCAAAACATTGGCGTTCCCCTTTATTATCTCCGAGGTTTAACAAGTCTGTTATTGCCAAAGTTTAAGCTAATAGAGAATAATAAACTAAAACTAATATTTAAATTGTTACTTAGTTAAAGTAAACCTATCGTTAAGTTGCCGATTTCGGTAAAATAATTCTAGTATTCTAGTACTAAGTTCGTAGACATATTTTTTGTTTTAGTTATAAATGTAGAATACGATGTCAATTATACAGGCTAATATACTTGTGATGATGACGTTTGAAAAAAGTTTCAGATTCTAATGGAATGACAATAAAAACTGAGACTTTTCGACTGAATTTAATAATTGTATCGCGGAGGATTTCACAAACATTCAACAAGAACACCCAGACTTGGAACAATAATTTGTGGACCCCACAAATACTTATCCCATGCGGGGATCGAGCCCGCAGCACGTCGCGCACAGTTGTAATTAGCGTGGTGACCTATACCACTCGGCTATCCGTGCTGTCAATTGCACTTGACACTACACAGCATTTTTGTTATGGTTTTTTAGTGTTTCCAGTAAAGTGAAGCCTCGTTTACTTGGATTCCTATGAGGATATTCAGCTTATATTATGTTTATTACTAGTAGGTAATAAAAATAATGAAAGCTGAATATTCCATTAATAGCAGGGAGAGTGCCGATTGGAAGAAGAAAAGGGAAACCTTTCGCTGGCATGATGATCATGGCTGAAAATAATGGCATAACTATATATTTCGCAAAAAGATAGTAAATATGTAGTAAAATATTTATATGCAATGAAGTGTAAAATTAGGTACAAAGGATTTAATACAGGACATGTTGAAATAATAATTTATAAAAAGTTATTTAATATATATTATTTGAACACGATCTTGAACTTTTAAGAACACACAGCAAAACTCCACAAAACTAGCTTTATTTTGTATTCACAATTAGGCTATTTCTATTAAATATAAACGTCCAATCAAATTCCTGGCTAACATACATAGTAAATGCTAAGCTTATCTTAAATTTGTTACTCGTAATCTTACCCTTAAACGCGCTTCATCTAAGTACCATTTAGTTTTCGTGGAACTAAAACTATTATCACATGTAATTAGATATGGCGCTTAAATTAAGAAGGTTACTATGTAACATGAATCTGAGCGTTAATGCCAAAATACCCTTTAATAAACTGTGTTGTTTTTATTAAATTAGTTCCGTGGCACGCGACACGAAACTGAAATATACTAACGGAATCAGGTCAAAACTGACATATACGAACGATTATAATAATATTATGGAAACTTTTGTTTATTTTTCTATTTGATAGTGTTTTGTTTTACATGAGCTAGTTTGATTTATTTAGTCTTTACTTTGTGTGTGTACTGACAATATAATTTGTATAGGGATTGTATCTAATATCGCCGTATAAGTGAGAGCCGTTATTCACACAAGTTTGTTTTAATTTGCTACTGAATTAAATTAAACGTCATACTCTAGCTAGAAAGTATAAAGAAGCTGAAGAATCATCGATTTCATGACTCTGAACGCCATATTCTTAAGAAGCTGTCTTCTCAACTAAGTGACAGTCGCAGCTTAAAATATGTATGTAAATTCAAATGTGTACTAAAAGGTTTAACAAGGTAATGACAAGGTCAGTACTGCCCAAATAAACATGAAACCACTAAGACGTAGTCAAAGCGGCGATTACGCTAGATTTTCGCTCGGAGTACAACTAGGTCCTGAATCATTTACGCCAAAATTGCCAGGTTGAATTGATATCAACTGGGAACATAAGGGATAGACATGTATAGTTGAGTACATTGCAAAATACTTTCGTATTTGATAAAATGTACTTTAGAACAGCACTTTATGTAGTCATTCTGATTTAGATTGACGTATAATATTATAAACGAATAGGGATTTTTTTTGCAAAAAAAAATTCCCTATTCATTTTAATTAGTTTTGAAAATTCATTTGCAGACATGTTTGATCGTAAGTGCTATCGTTTTTTTAGTCAAAGTTGCTGAGTAATAAACTGACGACTCTCTCTAGAAATATTAAATACCTAATACCTATAACATGTAACAGCAATGTATTAATGTGTTAATAGCAGTTGTAAGTTATATTTTTTAAAAGCGTTATTCTAATACTTCCGTAAGTGTATGTTTACGTAAGAGTAATAATCTGTCAAAACTACAATTCAAGTTCTGTGATTAGTTCTTAGATCGGCCAATCACGATAGACTTGACCAAAGATTAAACCTAACCGACTTTCTGAAACCGAAGGTTAAATATCGTAGCAGCTGGTAAATGAAAATAAGATTCAACTTACTTATCCATTTGTCATTAGCTAGTATCGTTGTCTTAATATGAACTGTATAAAATCAGGGCTGAAATAATGAAGCTGAGTTGTACCAACAGTGTAATCCAAATACACTGCTAATAAAACGACACTTGACGGGCTTACATTTTTTATTTATTGCACACCAAAAATATCCTAAAATAATTACGGTACAATTCGATGTTGCTAATACAAAGTATTCAGGTTACACACATAGGAGCTAAATAAGAAACATATTATTATGAATTTCAGAGTGCGCTTTTCAAAGGTTTAAATAAAATTTCAATAAATTTAGGGCTTCTTATACAAATTAAATTTAACCTTACCTACAATGTCATATATCGGATCGCAGAGCCTAGGTCCTACAACACAGGGAATCGTAGTGTATGATCTAGAGCATAACCAATAATGTAAAATTTCCCACAATAAACAACTTTTCAATTCTTTAAATTTTTCAATATTCGATTATTGTCATTAAGAAAGTAATTCTATATTCTTTCTGCCTAGCCTTTTCTCGACCTACGTTGGGGTCGGCTTACAGCGGATTTAACAAACCCGATCATTTGTTCTGTGTCTGGGTGCAATTCATGTATGATATGTATGTATTTATTCCGTTAAAATTTTATTGATCGATTGTATGTATTTAGAAATATATAAGTATGTTTAACAGTCGTCTGGTTATTATAGTACAGGATCTGCCTCGTTTGGGATCAGGTGGCCGTGTGTGAGTTGACCCAAAATATTGTTATTACTTAATAATAATTATTTAGCTGAATACCGTACTTTTCATAGAGGTGCATATATTTCGATTAACTTAACAGATGTACTTCTAATTGCCTTGTGTTGATGTTTATCATTATTGTCAATAAAACAAATTATTTACGAAAACAAAATGGACAGTTGATTGGGTTACTTTTATGTAACTTTTCCATACTGTATAATCCAAGGGGACGCTAAGTTTTTTTATTATATTTTCTTTTATACTTTGACTATATTCTTAAAATGGTTGTATATATATTTCGACCACGAAATACACCATAAAATGAACTAAGCAACGTACCTCAGCTTAACACAAGAAAGAATACAAATATTTTTTTGCATATTCTCTGCGTTTCAGAACTAATAGTGTCGAATTCCCGCAAAAAAAAAAAACAGTGAGACATTCAATTTTCAGGATACGAGTTAAAACAAAACAATACCTGAATCCGCAGTCGTGTTTCCAATATTTTCATAACGTTTGCTTCGTAGCTCCTATCCAAAAAAAAAAACATTACATGAGAACGTCCAAGTTACTTTTGATTTAATTGCAGACCATGTATAAATCGAAAATATTTAAATTGGAACTTGCCATATTTTATGCCAAAACCGCAGTGAGCAAGCGTTGTGATCAATGCTCATTCCTTCTCTATATGGGAAGAGGCCTGTGCCCAGCAGTGGGACATTTATAGGCTGGTATTATTATATGCCATATTCAAAATACAATGCGTTGAAATGTGTATAGATATTCATAACTCTTATTACTTAAGCCTTTATACGTAAGGATTTATACTTAAAAATATCATACGACTCCAACATGAAATCACTTGAAAATATTTTACAAACTACTAGGTTTCACCCGCGGCTCTTACCATAGTAAGTTCTCGTTGGAGTTCAAGTTAATTCCTTACCAAATATTAAAAATCTAAATTTTTCAGTCTACCCGTTAAACCATCATATGGAACCCCAAGAGAGTTACTTTCTCGTATATCATTATTATGGATAAAATTTCATTCTATGCTTCCGCTTTACTGTGCATTTTTTTTTTCGAATTTTCTATGTGTTCATAAACGACGATTGCATATAATATTACCAACAAACATCTACATTTACTATTTTTATGTATAAGAAGAAGAGTTTTCCTTCGTGGTATCCTCTGAACCTCTACACACAAGTTTATTTACGTTTCGCTACGAGAAACTCATTTGTGGCTTGCCTCTTTATTTGCAGTTAGATAAAAATTCTACTCTATAAGCGATTCACCAGGTATCCAAAGTACAGGTTTTAAAATGGAATGTTTTAAATCTGAAAATGCAAGACATTGCTCTAATTCTCTCTTCTATTTTTGATCAAAACCCAATATAATACCAACTATTGGGCCGCTAAAATGCTTAAAAAAACGACATAAATCAGACGCTAAATACCTACTGTGCTTAATTATATCTAGTAATAATATCTACATTGATTATTGTCAACCCGCATACGACTAATGTTGATTGTGATCAACGTATGTGAAACTACCTATATGTACAATTTCGTTATATCTAACGAATGTTAACTGTCTCTCGACATTCATTAAAAAAATACTAACTACATTAGATGATAATTTTATGTATTAAAAAAATTGCAGACATTATGAAACTTCTTTGAGATGAAAAATACACAACACTTATATCGGTACCCATTGAAATATGATAGAAATATATTAACACAAGCTTAAGTTTGTCACCCAAATACAATATATCGAAATATCAGACTACAGGCAAGTCAACACAATAGAATTCACGAAACTTGAAACACGAAAATTCACACCCACTAAATACCTTAACTATCGATGTAATGGGAACTTAAATATAATAGCTATATAAATCCGTGACAGCACAATTTGATTTAATGTTTTCTAAATGGCGTTATAGTGGTTGATATTGTTAAAACTAGGCTTGTTAAACTTCCGACGTTGTCACTGACAAATTACGAACGCGCCCCAGCGAACACCCTGCCCCCACTAATTGACTGCACGTCAAATTTTACCGCGATAATCCAAATACAAGCGAAGAATGATTTCGTTTAGATCCCTTTTAACGGAATTTATCGGAGTTTGTTGCAGTATTACACTGATCAAACCAAACTCGATGTAACTTAAGTGACAGTTATTTAACTTATATCGACATTACAATATTATATTTTTTTTAGACTGGCCTGTTGGTCTAGTGGTCAGTGACCCTGACTACTAAGCCGGAGGTCGTGGGTTCGACTCCCACCCAGGACAAATCTTTGTGTGATGAGCACGATCATTTGTCCTGTGTCTGGGAGTTATTTATCTATAATATGTATGTATTTAGAAATATATAAGTATGTTTAGCAGTTGTCTGGTCACCATAGTACAGGCTCTGCCTAGTTTGGGATGAGATGGCCGTGTGTGAGCTGTCCCAAGACATTATTAATAAATAAATCGAATTATTGTTTCAACTGACAAATCCTTTTTTGATACCTACTTATCTAATGTAACAGTTCTGTTCATCATCTTCGATGTTTCGTACACCGTTTGAAACAAAGTCATTACTTATTTTCAACAACTGGTATCAACCGTAAAGGTGACCTCGGATTTATTTTTTACCTAGTCTCTAGAAAATACATTCGAAAATATAGCCTTTTTTGCGTGGGGATTATCTTTACCTCGACCAAAAGGTTATGTTAGGCTGTTACCTATTAAAACATAGAACGCACCGGTGCCCCTTCTAAAAACGCAAACATTGGATCCTAAAAAGTTTCGTGAAAAATAACGTAAGTATTTACTTTTTTCTGTCACCCTTTTAATTTTAAGTCCTTACTAACCAGCAACAACAACAATTACTAAGCTGTTATTTGTATGCATGTGAAACCTGACAGTGTGCTACTGTTTCTCGTCTTCTCTCTAGCCTTATTCCAAGCTATGTTGGGCTCGGCTTCCAGTCTTACCGGATTCAGCTGAATACCGTACCGTACCAACGTATCAACGTATGACAGTCGGGACCAACGGAACGGATTAACGTGCTTTCCGAGGCATGGAGTGGTCTTAGTATATTTTCTGATAGTCGAAGTAGATAGAAGAAGATAGCTTAACCATTATCCAGTCAGGCTTACATTCAGCCGCTCGCCTCTCTAATTCTACTGTTATTCGTTTCAAAATGAATATCAGATTGGTTTATCAAGAGTACCTAATTTTTATTGAAGTAACATCTAAGTTAGCCATGATTCATAACTCGTTCAGTTTTGACTAACATATTCTGATATTAATTTGCTGTGCATTCTACTCATGCAAATAACCCATTTTGCTGTCGTACGTAAATGTATTAAACAAAGAATAAGAAATTGCTAGATTATAATGCAAAGTAGGGCTGCGTATATTATTAGCATAGAGCCCACTTGTTAACTATGATACAAACATGACCTAAAGTTGCTCGGTCGATGGTTTAGCTAAACCTTGGCTTTACTCCAAGGTAGCCACATCCGTTTCTGTACCTCATTAACTTAAACGTTATGATAAACATTATAATTAAACAATTGTTGCAGGAACTGCAATACCAATTTAAAGTTTGACGTTGGCAAATGTTAAATCTCATCTCAACTCTTTAAATACCCGCTCCAAACTCTTTAAAATTACGCAAAGGATTTCTATGCGTTTTTTTATTAGATAAAATTATTCAAGAAGACGGTTTACACTTTTACATGACGACCTCCGTGGTCGAGTGGCGTACACACCCGTTTTCAAGGTGTCGCCAGCTCTGAGGTCCTGGGATTTGATCCCCGGACGGATCAATGTAGAAAATCACTTTTCTACATTGTCTCGGGTCTGCGTGTGATACTTTTGTTGTCTCTGATTGCATAACACAAGTGCTTTAGCTACTTACTTTGGATACGGAGCAATTTATCTGATATTGTCCACATTTTTTTTTAAATACAATGGAGAGTCGCTATTGGTAATGAAATAGCAAACTCCTAAATTCATGTATTCAATGTAATACTATAAACAATTAACACGAGTTGAAATAATTCAGCTCACTTACTTCACTAGAAATCGCAAGATATTTATTAAATGTTTAGGATAATTTATATATTCAGTATGAAGTGTTAATATGAATAAAAGGACCAATATCAAGATAAGCCAGATACCGCGTATGTTGCTGAACTATAAATCACTGCCGTCGGATAAACAGCTTCGAAGTTCTGCTCCGAACTATTATATAATTTTCTCCATCTGTAAATTAAGTGCACCTGTTCTCACATAGCTTCTCAAAATATGTAGGAAAATGTATTTATTTATAGCCTGATAAATAATGTGATTAACGAAATAAAAGATAAAACTTTTGTGTTTTAGTTTTACGACTTCATTTTTTAATGCTGTTTATGCGGTGACTGTAAAATAACATCGTTAACCTAACCTGAATTTAATGTGACAAAATCGGCTGCTACGGTGAACTAGGGCAAGGCTAGTTATGCTCGTTTTCTGTATGATATCTATAATAATACTAGCTGACCAAGCAAACGTTATTCTGCCATAATTAAAAAAAAAATTGAGAGCACCATCCCTATTACTAAGGGTATGAAAAATAGATTTTGGGCGATTCTGAGACCTACCCGATATGCACACAAAATTTCATGCAAATCGATCCAGCTTTTTCGGAGGAGTTTGGTAACATTGCGACACGAGAATTTTATGTATTAGAGAATAAAGCGAAAGATAATTTTCGTGTGTTTAAACGCGCTAATATCAAAATGACCTGTCCAGGATGGTCAAAAAACTTGCATTATGTTAGCCTACGAGGAATAGTGGCTGCTCTTATTTTAGAGAATAATAAGGGCTCACTAAATCGCGACTTTTACTAAATTTTTTATTTTATTTCTCTTCATTTTACCCATTCTCGTCAACCAACCGGGTTAACTTAATTCTTTTTTGTACATTACACGAGACATACTTAGTTACTATATTTAGTTTTATCCTGATGCTTAAGTAAATTGTTTGTGTAGTTTAGATATTCAAAGCTCAAAGATTATTCTTTGAGCTTTCAATATCTAAGCTTCGTTTCATCTAATCTTCTGGATATGTCTTTATTGACATATTATCTAGAAAGAAAATAATTTACCTGCAAAAATACGACAACATGAAAAAGACACTTTCTGCTCTTACAAATATTCAAACTACTCTATATACTAATAGCGAGCTTTTGCTCCCTACTTTGCCCGCGTGGGCGTCAGTTACCGCGGAAAAAGGCATATAGCCTTTTAGATAAATGGGCTATCTAATACTGATCAAATCAAGATTTCAAATCAGACCAGTATGTACTGAAACCTGTACTTGTACTGTACTATGTATTAAGTACCTGAGAACTGTACCATGTACTGAGTACCTGAGAGTAACTCTCTAACTCTTCAGCTTTATAATATCTGTATAGAATATAGATATCTTGTGCGATATTTTCCAGCTTATTATAGATCTTTTGCTGTTGGCCTGCTTGGTCTATAAATAAAGCCTAAAACATTATAAGCCCAAAATCTTTAAGATTAACTGTAAAATAATGATTGAAAACACTCAAGTGATTTGTAAACGAATAGCTGACTTTGATTAATTATAAAATACCTTGAACTTACTTATTAGAGAGGAGGCTCGTGGCTAAGTGTAAGCCGTACAGTTTGATCGATCATAAAGGTTAAGCCGCGCTCGCCGCGGTTGGTCCGTGGATGGTGACCATTTGTAAACATACCGAGACCCTTCCGTGCCTCGGAAAGCACGTTAAGCCGTTGGACCCGACTGTCATACGGTGATCTTTGTAAGTCGTTAAGTCATTACAATTCTGACAATCATTCTTACTATGGGATACTGTATTACCCAGTAAAATGGATTGTAGAGGTCAGATAGGCAGTCGCTTCATGTAAAATATAGTATTCAGCTAAATCTGGTAAGATTGGAAGCCGACCCCAACATAGCTTGTGAAAATGCTACGCAGAACTTCTTCTGCGTAGCATTTTCACATAATAAGTAAGTTCTAGTTCTTCAACTAGAACTTACTTATTAAACGTGCAGCTACTAACCAACTGATTAAAATTAAGTATTCAGAGATACAAAGAACATTTGGGTAACTTATTAAGCATACGATGAACTACATCGTTACTGCATTAATCCGTACTAAAATTACAAAACCAAAAGTAACTTTGTGTCCATCTGTGACGATGTCTGTCTGTGACGCTTTAATGACTAACCACTGAACCGATTTTAATGAAACTTGGTATGGGGTAAGCTAGGATGCAAGCGATTTTAACTGGATAAAAATAACGGCAAAAAGGGTTATATCGGCTAACGTCGGTGAGCGACTGCTTTGTAAGTAGATCTAGGTGCTCAACGTCGTTAAACGACACGAAACTTGTGCTTCCGAAGTAAGTTCGGTAAGCAATTATTGCTTTGGTTGAAAACCACTGTACCCAATAAGCCTACAGGGTTGAGATACTTTTGGCAGCGATAACCAACACCCACGTGGGCGAAACCGGGCAACAACTCGTTTTAAATATATTAGTTGAAGGTTTGACAGGTTAACTATTTTTAGTTTTGATAAACGTATCAGACACTAGGGTTAAAACAATTATTTTAGACCTAAATTGTAACCCGTAAATCTGACCGTGTTTACTGCTAAATATGAAGTTTAATTAATTCGTTTCATTAGTATTCAATACATTTCCTGTTATGTTAGCCGTATACTTTAATTGTAATTAATTACAAAAACCGGACAAGTGCCAATCGAACTCACCCACCGAGGTTCCCGTACAAAGACCATACCTATTTTTTATGATTTAATTACAAGTGTATTGTTTTAGACTTTTTCCGGTACTTGGAATATAAGACGACATTACTTGCCAAATTTCAAAGTTCTGGGTCAACGGGAAGTACCTTATTAATTTTGAGTCCCTTGTAGTGTCGAAATATACAGTTTTTTGTATAAACGGCCGTTTCTTTTTTTTCGTTAACTTAGATGTTTGATTTTATTCACGGCTTCATGAAATCATAGATTTAAATATATGGTTTTAATTTTGACTCGCCACCTCCACGCGTTCCTGAGATAAAGGGTCTTGACACACAGACCGACGGACAGACAGACAGACGTAAAATAAAAGTGATCCTACAAGGTTTCCGTTTTTCCCATTGAGGTACGGAACCCTAAAATACAATAAATGCTTCGAATTGATTTCGATTTGCATAAAACTGGAAATACAATAAAACATCGGGAAATTATGCACTTTCTCCAACTACGTAGGGAGTGGAACAAAGTTTTGCGTACCTCATGAATAAAATTCATTATCATGAAAAAATACGAGTTATTTATTGCTTTTCAAAGTATTCTCCATTAAGTTTAAAACACTTTTTCATTCGCTCTCACTTCTAAGATAAATCCTTTTTTGCAGTACTTTAGGACCTTCGACATTTCGCTGTCAAAGAAATATTTTATGAGGACTTTCTTCCTTTAGTATTAATATTAATGTTGTTTTTTAAATGGAAGTGGACTGGACACATCTCCCTATACACAGACAAAAGATGGACCATTGAAACAACGCGATGATTCCATCGTGCAGCCCCATATGGAAAAGAAACGTTGGCAGGCAAATGAGCTGGTGGGCTGGATATAATTCTAGAAACAGGAAACGAATGGATGATTTTTGGAAAAAATAGGAAATTGTAGAATTAGTAAATGATAATGAAATATAATTGAATATGGAATAAAGGCCACCTTTACCCTGACAGGGGTCCATATTTCAACCATAGATAGTTAAAAATACTAATTTAACTAAGATAATTTAAGCATACTTACCAGCATTTATTACTAACAGTATTTGAAATGTCGTTTTAGAATGTAAATGAAATTTGGCATGTAATAAATGGCTTGCTTATTATTGTCTATTAGATATCGCGGATACATTTTTCTAATAAGAATTTGAACGTTAATAAGTATTACATTTCTTTTCAAAATGTAATAACTTTAGTTCATTTTCCATGAAATAATTAAATCAATTAACGAAACAGACTTTTTAATTAACTTCCAAGTTAGTGATTGGCTAGTGCAGAACTTTCATTGACCTACTTCTTCTGTATCTCAGTATTTCCAGCAGTATCAAGTTGTATGAAATGATAAATTGATATTAAATTGTTAGTTACAATGAATGGCTACACCTGATCCCCAGGGTGTCATTGATATGGCAAAGAGTTCCTAAAAGAAGAGAGAATATCGAATTGTAGTAAATGATGAAAACAAAAACCGATCAGTGATTTCTAACCTCTTGATATTGTTGGAGAAATCTGAACTTTTTGAACATGTCTTGTGTAATAAATAGTTCCATTAATTTTAACCCTTTCACTATCCCGTGAGTCACATATGAACATTTCCAATGTTTAACTATTGTGTCTTCTGACGGGACAGGGTAGGTGTAATATTTCACTCATATAATGTTCATCGGTATAATACGATATTTTTCAATAAATACTTATTACGTTATAGTGCACCGGTCAATTATTATTTGTTAGAAAGAAGTTTTCGCTATGAACATACTCAAGAAACTTTCCTTTCAAGATACAACAGTGTTAGTTGTAAGTTTTATACTGGAATGATTTAATACCAATTTTTTTCTGGGCAGGAATCGAATCTACCGCCTTTTGCGTGGAATACTAAACCAGTAGAGGTCAATAACGTATGTTGAACTGATGCAAGAATTGAAGGGTGACTTTTCACTAAGTTACTTATACAATCAACTAGCTTTTGCTCGCGGTTTCGCTCGCGTGGGCGTCAGCCATTTAAGCAAAAAGAGGCTACTTTTAGCCTTCCTCGATAAATGGGCTATTAAACTCTTGTTTTTTTTTTAATCGGTTACAAATTCCCGAGATTAGCGCGTTCAATCAACCAATCAAGCTTTATAATATAAGTATAGAAATATAATATTAAGTCGAACAGTTATACATACGGTCGATTGCAAGTTACTTTTAATGTCGCATTGGGAAAATAATCTTTAACTAAGGTACCTACGCTTAGAACTAATTACGTCGACACGTTGTTACCTTGGTAATTCCGGTATCTACGTTGTTTTTTGTTTTCTTCTATTACTTATATATATGTATTTATAATACGTTGCTAACGTTAGTGATACTGTATTTCATCATCCTACTAATATTATATATGTGAAAGTGTGGATGTTTTGATGTTTGTTACTCAATCACGCAAAAACGGCTGAATGAATTTAAACGAAATTTAGCATGCATGTAGCCTTGACATGAAAAAGAACATAGGCTATCTTTTATCCCGATTCCTTTAATAGTTCCCGAGGGAACATTGAAAATTAAGCCGCGGGCAGACGCATTGAAAAATTTTATTAAATTTTTTACTACTTTCACATTTTTATTTCTTTTTGGACCCAATTCTGAAGTCCACGTAGACGAAGTTGCGGGCAGAAGCTAGTTGATTGATATATGAACGGCCTCAAATTTAATTTCTAACAAATGGTACCCAGAATTATTTAAACTGTTTTGCGGTCTCAGTATAGTAATTACAATGAATGCAATTCACACACAACAAGGGTATACCGACGTGATTTTATTTGATTGCTTCGCAAACAACAAAAATGTTTGACTGTATCTACATTTATTTCATTTTAATTGTGAATGGCTCAGCAAATGTATGAAAGTTTTTCGTCCCCAATAATTTTGAAGCTCGAATTTCACAATTTTTGTTTGATTTGCTTTCTGGCTTAATTAATGCTACACTGCTTGTTAAGTTCGGTGACGTTGTGCTTGTATGTACAGTACAGACAATGTATAGCAAAGACGATTAGACAATCAGTCTAACGAGCTGACTAAGCTCTACACATCTAGTTGATTTAGCCCATCAAGATCTTAATGAATTCCATTTGTTAAAAATCTCTGGTCAACAGAATATGGTCAGAATATCAATTTATCTATGTGCATTATTTTAATAGGTAGGTACATAAAAATTAAATTCAGTTTTTTTATTAATCAGTGCAACAGTATTATCCTTAATTTTGAGTCTTGATATTATGAGTCTTTTTTTATGTGTATGATTATAAACCTTGTATTTTTACATACATATAGTATGTTATAGTTTAAAACGTAAATAGTTGTAAACAATCTTCTTTACTGGAGAAATAAAAGATTCGTCATAAAGAGCCAAATTTTGTAAATTGACATAGTAAAAATTAAAAACAATTATTTCAATTGTCATAGATAAGACAAATACTGAAAAGGTCTGAAAGATCAAATGCTCGAAATTTTAATACACTTAGAATTGAGTAAAAATATATTTTATAGAATAGAAAAAGTTTTTATCAGAAAGTATTTGTTTACCGTATATAACTAATGGCTATATGCGTGTATTTACATGAGTTTTACTAATATATAAAAAGTTTTGGATCTACCTTCGAAACTTGAATATTTAACAAATATTTAAGGTTTGGGTTTAGAACATTATTTTAATACATAATTACGTTAAGCCGTAGGTACGTACACAAAATGGTTTGTGTTTAGTTAGAGGCCTTAAATAGTTGCTGAGCGTTTTTAAATGATTTATAGTTTACACCGTTAAGGTTTTTCCCATACTTATCGCTCGCAAGTAATTCTAACAGCAAATAATTCTATCTAATTGATATAAGAAGATTGAATATCAACATAAACTTATTAGTAATTATTCCTATATTTTATACCTTCAGCAAAACTAACACTATTAAGTACAGTTAAAATGAATCTGATCCTTTATCGTGTAATTACAATAATTATAAATAAATCATACTTACGAGTTGTGGCGTCTGTTGAAGCAGCGAACAGCCAATCCAATAAGAACAGCGCCAGTAACAGTTTTCCACTTTTCCATAAACACAGTCTATATAATATTAGCATTATTGCAATGCTATAGCTTTTACCTCGATTTTGAAAAGTTTTGTGGAGTCCCACGTCGGGCGCCAAGAAAAGTTATGTCAATCAAGATTCAATTATCAGACAGCACGTCACGTTGCAGGTTTAAATACAGTTTTGACAACTAAACCGGATTATTTTGTTTGGAAATAAAAATCATGAGGAACTACTTTTACCATAATACATACGAAATTTTACCCTCAGATTGCATAGGACACACGCAAAAAAGCGATTAAGGGGGCGGTCAACTCGAAGAGCGTGTAATACTTTCCCGAAATCCCGTGAAAAGTTTGTTACGAGAGATCCGGCGCGCGGCTCGCACGCGACCGTCACCGCTGAACGCTCGAAGATAACTGTTGCAACCGCGTCGTACTGGTGCCCACGGAAAGTGACACCTCCTCCTTATCGCCGTCTCTTTCACCCAAATAGGTACGCGCACAATTCATAAAACAGCTTTGGCTTTAACCTTCTGATACTGACATTTGCTTTCATAATACAGTCAAAGTGCGGAGTTTATTGGCTAACTCGCTCGCGTATTGTATACCAATTCAAGCAAATCAACTGTCAATCACAAACGTAGCGTCGTTCCTTTAGAAAAAAAAACGAAACATTTCAAACAAATTACCCTAGGATTGAAGGCTAATGTTAATACTGCTAAATTACAGAATATTATAGCTATACCTACTTTGGTATAGTGGGTTTTCTTTTTCTTTCCTAGACATAAGAGGACCTTCTCGAATTTTTCATAAACGAAACGTTCATTAGCGCTAGGTCTGGTGCGTATGGTGGATTAAGGAGAACTTTAAGCCCTCTTTCGATATGGCGATTACAGTACAGCAGAGTATCTTTCCGTTATTGATGCTCATCCCGTTGTTTAGGAAAATTTATAAAAGTGCCCATCTAAATGCTTTCTTAAATTTGAGAACGTCAATACTAGAACAGTTTGAAAGATACATTTAAGGGTCACTGCATTTACGGTTTCCAAAGGTTTCGTGTGGCTAGCGTTGCCCGCGGTTAGAAGTAATTCGAGTAACTTCCATCGACGAATAATATTTCATTAGACTCGAACCGTGACCACACCGGGAAACCATGCAAATGCTGTAGTTTGAACATTGATTTTTTTGTTATAATTACCACCCTCTCTTATGAACTTTAGTTTTCCAATAAGTTGTATAAGATTAGGAGTTGTAATTGTTACGAATGGTCACGTTATTTAGCTCGTGTAATAGGTTGAAAACATCAGTAAACTAATTAAAGTTTTATTTCAAATTTAATCCTCGCGCGCCTTAGTATTTTTAAAACATCCTCAATAATTAGTAGAAAATTGACTTTTTCGATGGATAAAGACGATCATAATAGGCAATAATGCGAAAAGTATATATAATTTAAGTATATATAATATAGTGGTATGAGTCCACTAGAATAACAAAGAAAATGTAAGGCATAACTCTATTTTTGTCTCCTCATTATACCTTGATTATAATTTTACATGGGTCTTGAGGTGAAATAAGAACACTACTAAACGCAAAATATACACTTCTCAATTCAACTCGGTTTACACATTTTTCAGCAGAAAGCCGTTAATGAAAAACATTGCGTAATGTTTAAGAACATAATATCAAAGAACGATACTTAACCGATTTGACATTGTCTCAGTGTCTTGGGTAATTCAACATTTCATAATAATCAGTATGCGACTATGCGCCATTTCATCGTTGAATATACAAGCTGTGATGTACGGGTGTCGTGTACAAACGCGACGTTATTTTTCTTATTTTCACGAAAAAAACTCATTCGTTGAATGTAAAATTGGATTCTAATAACGTGACTATTATTTATTTTGTTTCCTAGTAAATAATGTCCGCCAAGTCGGCGCCACAGAATTGAGTTCTGCGAACGGAGGGGCATTTCCTTGCAGCTCCCCTAGGTCGGTACTCAGTGGTCGGTGGTCGGCCTTAGGGAACTCATTAATATTTACCACATACGTCATACTGACTCAACATCGATATCAATACAGATGATGTCTTTGTTTATTTATACATTGCCAGAATAAGACAGTATCTCCCGAATACTAAAACGCTAATTAATTTTAACACGTTTTTAAGTCAATCTGTTGCTACTTTGCACCTTAAAGTGACAGAGACAGCATGTGGCTTCAAACTAGTTGAAGTTTCAGTATTCAGCCATTAATTTGTTGTTTACAACTGGGTGTACCTGTAGGCCTTGCATTGTTTAGTATAAAATTGAAGTTATACCGTATTGTTTTTTATCTTTATAGGTTTTTGATAAGAAAATACTTGAAGACGAAGTATCATAGCGCAGCAACCGCCCTGCAAACGTACAAGGCAAACGCCCCACAATTGTCCATATTGGAACCGAAATTTACTTATTTCTTTTAATCTTCTTTTTTTTTACTTTCACACGGTCATCACAACGGAGCCTGTATTATGGCAACCTAAATACATATTCTAGATTAAAAATCATCGTCTTCATCACGCAAAGACTTGTCCTGGGTAGGAATCGAACTCCGGCTTAGCAGTCAGGGTCATTAACCATTAGACCAACTGGTCAGTCAAATATATTTTATTCAAAAATTCATTTCTGTAATTTTAAGGAGTTCCTAAAATTAGCAGTCAGTTGTTATTGCTTTATGGGTGAGACAGTTTATTTACGCAAAATAAACTGTCCCTCAACATAAACTTCACGGAACAATATATAAATAATTTAAATTAACAACAAATTCGTCTTACAAGTTTAAATTTGTTTGATACCTTTAGTTTCAGTAACTTAAGTACTTAAATTATAATTCCCTATTATAAAGTTATTGAAGGGATATAAAAACTGATGAAGTCTAATAAACAAAAGAAGTTTACCAAACTTTGAAGAACTCAACATTCTGTTTCATCTTGTTACATTATCAACACGCAGAACACAATATTTTACCATATCTTTCCATTTATACTAGACTTCAAACACATAACAGCGTGACAATACTAGGAAATATGGATGAAACCTTATGAATGTCAGAAGTCATAACAAGGCGCAAAGTACCGTTCTCATTTCTATTGAGAATAGAAAAAAATAAAATGTTTTGTATATCTCTTTATTTCCTTAACCTAATAAAGGTACACGTTTACTTTTATAGTCTTTGAAACAACAGGAATTCTTATATTATGTAACTTTTTCCCGCTAAGGAGTAAATAGGTAATGTTTTTAAAAATATATTTAATACCTTTTCAAAGGCAGATGCGAGTCTTGCTGGTGAAAACTAGCGAAGTTCTTTTCCATTCACTTTACGAGTGGAGACACAATACGGGAAATCATTCGGAAACGACCACGAAAACAATACGATACTAATATATTAATAAGATTCCATTTTATTTTAACTTACCAGTATTGTGGATCGCCCATTATTAGTATTTTTATTTATTTATTTTTATTTTATATAAAACGACGCCCGCACTAAGGAATTTATTCTTTGTGTCGCGGGGGTTTCACAAACATTCAAATCACATGCACAAAGAACACCCAGACTTAGAACAAGCATTTGTGGATCATACAAATACTTGTCCCATGCGGGGATCGAACCCGCAGCACGTCGCGCACAGTGGTAATTGGCGTGGTGTGGTGACCTATACCACTCGGCCATCCGTGCAGTCAAAACTGATACTTGATAACCCCTCGCACTGGGCTATATGCTTGTGTTATGAGTGGGTTCACGTCGTGCAATGGGAGGATTCGAACCAGTAACCGCAAGATCACAAGTCCGACACCCTAGCTATTAGGTTACTGCTGCTTCTATAATAAATATTAATTAAATTAATCAATTTGAATATACAAACATTTTTTTTTCATAACTATACAAATGTAACTTTTTGTTTACTCATTATTTACTTATGCCATTTCTACTAACGAATATTTGGAGGACCAACGTGCCTCCATTATTTTTAAAAGACCCTACTTTGTGCGGTCATACGAAATTCGATTCCAATTACTTTTAAAATAAATATTTATAAAGTTACGTCAGATGTCATTAATAATAATGAACCCTGGTTTGTTTCTTAAACGATATTGTTTGCATGAAATTGTACCCAATGACTGAATGATAACCAATTTTTTAAGGAACCTCCAATGTCGAATTAATTATGATACCTACTATACAGACCACAATATTGGCGAAAATTCCGGCAGTTTTTCGCTACTGAGTGTGAATTTGATTCTAATTATTCAACACTAAAACGCAATCGGAACAATGGAGTATTCTGAAATCAAGTCATACACGTAAGCGAATGGGCGTTTGGTTTTGTATTTATTAGCTTATATTTTAAACTATTGCATTTTAGGCTTGGATAATAATTTCGGATATATGCTAGACCTTCCAGAAATCAAATAAAATTACAGAAATTTAAGTTGTATTAATTGTGTTGTGGCCTAACGGTTCAATGGCCGGATTTTTATGTACATGGTTGCCGGTTCGAACCATGGCAAGTACCAATGTGAGTTTTCAAAAAGTTATATTTGTTTTCTTATTTATTCTAAGACACAATTGACAAACGAAAATGTTGAAGCAAAACATCGTCAGAAAACCTGGATTCCAAAATTGGAATCTGAAATCGCCAACCCGCTATTAACAAGCGTGGCGATCAATACTCATTATTCTCTATATGGGAAGAGGCCTGTGCCCAGCAGTGTGACATTTATAGATAAATTTTCACACCATTATTTTGATTAGTGCTACTAGTGGTATCATAAACTTGTTAAGCCAAAAAGAAAAAAAAATGGAATTGATTTTCAGGCGTCTCATCAGTAAATTACGGTTAATCGATCTACAAAGCAAGTTTAAGAAGACCCATTTCAAGTAGTCAGTTTCTCTTACTGGAAAACCGCTAAAACAGAATTAGTACGTCATTTGAAAATGTATTAACACTCAGACCTGTAACCAAATCTCTGAGAGCTGTTAACTTGAGGGCACGCAACATTAAACAATGTGCTTGATTAACAATACTATCATCTAGTGGCGCTTTGATTCAAACTCAACCCGCACAACAGATGCGTGTCACATAACGCCTGAAATTGTACACTACTAGTGAAATAACATTGCACGAACATCAAAGAATTGTTCTCCCATAAGTCGTTTTCAACACACACTTGGAACGCGAAATGTTAACCAATAAGGGTTTTCGTGAGAATTGTTATGACTGTTTCATAGATGTACTAGTTACTTTTACGAAGCTTTTCCGATCTTACCCTCGAATGTTGAAACGAAAATTAACTTTAAGAGGTTCCTAAATGTCTATCTGTCGATAGTTCACACTTTAAAGCGACAGAGACAGCATGAGACTTAACGGTGGCTTCAAACTGAGTGACGTTTCAGTATTCGGTAATTAGGCTCTTAATTGGGCCAGTAGGTGTATTTGTGATCCTTAGATTTTCTGGCACGCGCGGATTTTGCGCTTGTGCAAGCATTTACATAGACCCAATGATTTAGTTAAAATCCTATTTTACTTAACAGCTTTGCGTGAATTTGTTGGCAAAATAATACATTTTAATTCATTATTTAATAAATTAAATTAATCATTTATCAAGAACTCATTTGGAGTCCAAAATATAAACCGATACACACGTTGATATGTTTTTGTTTATAAGGTTAATAAACAAAAAAAGTTTTAAAATTAAATCAAAGGATAAAATCCATTTAAACCATGTAACCAACATCAAAATTAACGAATGTAAATTAAAATTAAATCATAATTACGTTCAGTATGTAACTCTAACCGTAAAATAATATCTAAATTGTACTCACTGGAATGTGTGACATCTTGCTGACTGTTCCCAGCCAACAAACTATAAATTAAATGGAGTCGTTTGAAAATTATAGAGAAAATATTAGCTTACTAAAGATAATTATCAGTCCATATGAACGTAGGAAGAGGTGCAATTATGTCCATAAATATAAATTACTCAATATATGATTCTAGTGTTAATTTGCAGATATTAAATGTCTATACAGAAATAACGTTTCAAAACCATACCTTAAAGATCGTAATTATATCCATGTACTACATGAAATAACTATAGTGAAGAAATTTGTATATTTCATTTATTAACTTTGCCATATTATAATGATCATGTTGAGTAGAGAAACAAGCAGAGTACCTACTTCAGTATGATGAAAATATTGTACAATAATTTTGTTTCAAGACCAGTGCTTACGTAAACCTAATTGAGCGATAAGGTAAATTATGATATAACTAGATCAAATTCGAAAAAGCATACTTAGTTTATCGGGTAAGTCAACGGATTAGGTAAAAGAGTCATCTCTATCCGTATGCTGTTTTCCTTGTGAATGATTGTCATTCCTTTATCAGAGACAACACAGTACTCGTCACAGATCATGAATGGGCTTGACTTTGTGCCAGTCTATGCGGATTATAGGTTATGTGATGCTTGAAGCTCCCTTGAAAAGATTTAATAGCCAAAATACAAGAGAGACTCGGCTTGTCTTTGATTTTATTTTTTAACAATTTTACTTTATCAAAATTAAAATTGAAACTTGTTCTATTGTTCAATACAATAAAATAGAGTCCGTAATACAATACTATCGCTACCTTACTTACTTTTAGCGCTAACGTTACAATTAGTATGGGGATTTTGAATTGAGGACACCGTCCTCCATAAAGTCGAATCAACTAATTTTTTTCTTCTTTTTACCCTAAATACAAATATTTTCTTGATAGTCATCGATCTTTACTAATTTACCAATTGGCCAACACTATTTGTTTTTTTCAACTTAATTTCAAATTAATTCAAGAACAATTAATAAAACTTGCGTAAGAACCAATGAAATTGGACACGTTGCATCCATTAACAGTTTCTAATTACGTTTTATCCTCGAATCGAGAAACCTACAAAACTTGATAAAAGAGTTTTAATTAAATGAACCGACAAGTTTGGTTTAACTAGAACGATTGCAATTTAATATTACTCGATATAGTATCGAGTGTTTTCGTAGCTCTAAGTTGTAGATAGAGAAGTGCCTCACGTTGTGAATATGTGACATATTGCCTGAATCTGCTGCGCTCTCGAATCTGTCAAGCGTTATTAAACTATGTCATATGATTTATGTATTCTTACTCAGCTCTGTTATATAAAAATAGACGTATTAACAGTTGCATTTCTGTCGCATAATGATATTGCCGTCTGCAATTTACTGATGTTACTGGTAAAGTGAATAATAATGTTCTTTAAAATATAATAAATATATATCTTTCATCGTTGTTTTGTTTCAAATAGCTTCACAGTCTTACATTATTTTAACAGAAATACTATCTATAAATCTTTTGGGCAAAGACTTATTCTCACATGAAGAAGGATAACAATTTTAACATGTAATTTATTTTATACTATCAACTAATATTGAAAAGCAGATTACTTTTATGTTTGTTTGGTTAAACGCGCTAATGTCAGAAATTACTGTTCCGATTTAAAAAATCTTTCAATGTTACACAGCCCATCTATTGAGGAAAGCTATTAGCAATTTTTAATCGCGATAACCAATGCCCACGCGAGCGCAGTCGCTACCAAAGCTAGTAAGATCTAAAATATAACCTATGGTAAGGTAGGTATAGGGTGCAGTATAAATAAGTAGGCAACTCACGTTCTACAGGATTATATTGTCCACAAGTCCTTACACAGTAAATAAGATCAGAAGGCACAATAGGGAAGTGTTCACAAGCACAAGCACATAGCACAGAATGTAGTAGCAGAAGAATGAAAGTAGAAGGATGATAGACAGATGATATATAATGAAGTATACATAAAAAAAAAGCAAAGCTGTATCGCGATATCCGCGTTTAGAAAATTAAAGCGTCAAGCGTGCGCTCCGCGTCGAGGTGTGATCCTGACTGGTTAGCCTTGAAGAACATGCGCTTGCGTCTCTGCGGCCGGCCGTATATCGCTATTGATAGTTGTACGGATATCGTCAATTAGTGATGAGGGTTCGGTCGATAGTTTGATGATCATCGACTATCGATGGTAAATTTATCGACCAACTGGTAAGGAAGTATGTATGTTAGTGTTCAGTGATTGTGTTTGTTTGTGTAAATTAGTTTTAATTCAAGATATATATAAATATATATAAATAAATGAAATAAATAGTAAAGTAGCCTACACCACCCCCCTCCAGAGACCGTCAAGGGCGATAGTAGTCAGTAAATTTAACTCGCCTCCCAGAACGTGTTATGTAACTTGGCGGAGCTACTGGTGGGGGTTCCTCCACCTGGTCAGATAGAATGAAGGCTGGCTTTAGTCGGTCAATGGAAACTGTGACTTCCTTGTTCTTAACGAGTAATTTAAATATCTTGTCCCCTCGTGACAGAACTTTATATGGCCCAGAATAAGCTGGCTGGAAAGCACCTCGCAATGCGTCTTCACGGAGGAAAACGTGGCCGCAAGTTTCTAGCTCTTTATAAACGAACACTTTGGGCTTGCAGTGTCGGGAAGCTGGTACCGGTCGCAATTTCTCGGCAAAGTTTCTAAGCCTTGCAGTAAATTCAGCTTTGTCCACTGTACCGTTGACAGTAGGCTCGAAAAATTCTCCGGGTAATCTTAGCGGCTCCCCGTACAGCAGTTCCGCAGAAGAGGCTTGTAGGTCATCCTTAAAGGCAGATCTTACGCCTAATAAGACCCATGGCAAAGATTCCGTCCACCTATCGTTTGCATGGCAGACGATCGCGGCCTTCAGCTGACGGTGAAACCGTTCAACCAGGCCATTGCATGCCGGATGGTAGGCTGTCGTCCGCTTATGTTCGAATCCGGCTATTTTCGACAGACATTGAAACAAGGCCGATTCGAACTGGCGACCACGGTCGGTTACAATATCTGTCGGGCAACCGAACCGAGATATCCAAATAGACAGCAAAGCCTTGCCCACCGTTTCCGCTGTAATATCTTGTATCGGTACTGCCTCTGGCCACCGTGTAAATCTATCCACGGCCGTTAAGCAGTACCGATAACCTTGGGAAAGTGGAAGAGGTCCTACCAGGTCGATATGGATGTGCTTAAACCGGGCGCGCGGTAAGTTATAAGTGCCGAGAGGGGAAGTCACATGACGGTTGACTTTCGTCCTCTGACACGGTATACAAGCACGCGCCCATTCCCTACAGTCTTTTCTCACGCCCGGCCATACAAACCGCTCGGCTATCAGCTTGGCCGACGCATTGGCACCAGGGTGGCTTAGGGAATGCAGGCTATTAAAGATTTGCTGTCGAAGTGGTTTAGGTACGTATGGCCTGGAAACTGGAGTACTGACGTCGCAGTACAGGGGAATTCGACTTCCAGGGACATTGAATTTTTTAAGCTGCAGAGATGAACCTTCGCTCAGAAGCTTACAGAGTTCTGAGTTAGAAGCCTGAGCTTGAGCTAGTTTCTCGAGGTCAACGGGGTCTGCTAGCTCTTCAATTCGCGACAAGGTATCTGCAACCACATTATCTTTACCAGAAATGTGGCGGATGTCTGTCGTAAATTGAGAAATAAAATCCAAGTGCCTAAACTGCCTAGGCGAACAGCTGTTCTTCCTTTCGTTGAAGGCAAAACTTATGGGTTTATGGTCGGTATAGACTATAAAATGGCGTGCTTCTAGCATGTGCCTAAAATACTTAATGGCCTCATAAATTGCTAGAAGCTCCCTATCATATGGTGAGTATTTCACCTGTGAAGGGCTCAATTTCCTTGAAAAGAAAGCTAGGGGCTGCCACGCATCATCTTTAAATTGTTGCAGGACCGCTCCGATCGCCTTATCGGAGGCGTCTGTGACTACTGCAAGTTTAGCGGTGCAGTCCGGATGAGCTAGTAGAGCAGCGTTGGCCAGACTTTCTTTGCAAGCCTCGAAAGCGGCTAATGTGTCACCTGTCAAGGTAATGGGGTGCGAACCTTTAACGGACCCTGTTAGTAAAGCGTGAAGTGGGGCTTGGATCTCGGCTGCGTGTGGAAGAAATCTCCTATAAAAATTAACCATGCCTAGGAACCCTCTTAGTTGGCGAACATTGGTTGGAGGGGGAAAATCCTTCACCGCCTGAACTTTGGCGTCGAGTGGCTTAGAACCGCTCTCGGTAATCCGGTACCCCAGAAACGTTACCTCCTCCATACCAAAAACGCATTTTGAACTATTCACCATCATGCCATATTCCTTCAGCCTATTGAAGATCTGACGTAGGTGATCCTCATGCTCCTCTGGACTTCTAGAAAACACGAGAAAATCGTCTAGGTAACAATATACGAAGTCCAGTCCTCTCGTCATTTCGTCCACGAACCGCTGAAAAGTTTGGCCCGCGTTCCTGAGACCGAATGTCATGAATGGAAATTCGAATAATCCAAATGGTGTCGTGATTGCGGTCTTAGGAATGTCCTCTGGGCTGACAGGTATCTGATTATATGCTTTCTCTAAATCGAGCGTGCTGAAGACTTTACATCCAGCTATACTATGGGTAAAGTCGTGTATATGCTTAATTGGATACCTGTCAGGCACGGTACGGGCATTCAACTTACGATAGTCGCCGCAAGGACGCCAGCCATTGTTTTTCTTTGGCGCTAGGTGTAGCGGTGAGGACCAAGGGCTCTCAGAAGGCCTAGCTGTACCAAGGGCCAACATAGACTGGAACTCTTTTTGGGCAATCTTGAGCTTGTCCGGTGCTAAACGACGAGGTGAAGAGCAAACTGGAGGGCCTGGTGTCGTGCGTATGTGGTGTGCTGTGTTGTGCGGTGTGGAGTGTAGCTTACCAGCTGGTCGAGTAATTTCTGGAAACTCGCCGAGAATTTTATGATACCGGGTCTCACCAGTCACGACCTTAACAGATGAAATTTTATTACATTTAGCTACGGAAGCAATAGTCGAAACAGAAGTTAAATTATCAATTAGGCGTTTGTTACGACAATCAACAATAAGATTATGAAAATTTAAAAAATCTACACCTATTATTGGCTTCGTAACATCGGCTACAATGAAACGCCATTGAAAAGTTCTGCGTAAACCAAAATCTAAATCTAAATTGATACAGCCATATGTAGCTATGCTAGAACCATTAGCAGCACACAAACTATAGTCCGTACGAGCACGACGATCATGAAGCGATGACCGTGGGAAAACGCAGAGGTCGCTCCCTGTGTCGACCAGGAACTGCGTCTTCGAAGATCGGTCAGTAACAAACAGGCGACCAGAAGCAGGCAAAGGGCAATCGTTGGTCGCCATTACCGACCGCCCTTGGAGTTTTCCGCCTTGTAGTCGCAGGGCCGGATACACTTGTTGGCTTTTTCTCCGAACTTGTTGTGATACCAACAATTGGGAAACTTTTTGTAGCTCGATAGAGAGCGCTGCCTCGAACTGCTGCGAGTGTTTCTGGTGGAACGGGAGCGTAAACGGCTGTTCCGAGTTGACATCTGCTGGAACTGTCGACGAAGCTCAGCTATCTCCCTAGTTAGTTCGTTCAAAACCGAGCTAGGGACAGCGTCGTTCACAACGGCGACCTTTGGAGTTGTCGTAGCCAGGTCGTTCACTCTGTCGGCTAAGTCAGCTAGATCCTCGAGAGAAGCTGCACCTGGTTGACCTGCGAGCACTGTCTGGATGCCATGTGGTAGGCGACTAACCCATATCGTCCTCAGGAAGTCGTCAGGAATGTTTGAGCCTGCCAGGCTTTTTAAGTGGCGAAGAAATTGAGAAGGCTTGCGGTCGCCAAGCTCCTCATGCATCAATAACTGTTTAATTTTCTTCTCTTTGGACGCGGTGAGTCGCTTGATTAGCTCGGCCTTCAGTTTTTCATACTTGTTAGTGGCAGGCGGGCTAATAATGATATCCTTTATATCTCTAGAATATTGATTGTCCAGATGTCCGATAACATAATTAAATTTTGTGACATCACTAGTTATTCCCGCTATACTAAATTGTCCCTCGACCTGGGCAAACCAAATCTCCGGCTCTTCAGCCCAAAACGGGGGCACTCGTACGCCAACTTTGAAAACATTGCTGGGATCTATCGACATCCTCCCATCACTAGTGCCAGGTTGCGGTGACCTTGCCGCGCCTCGTGCGTCTTTAAACATATCCCCTTCCATTGTTCTTCACGGGGTCACCAGTATGGTAAGGTAGGTATAGGGTGCAGTATAAATAAGTAGGCAACTCACGTTCTACAGGATTATATTGTCCACAAGTCCTTACACAGTAAATAAGATCAGAAGGCACAATAGGGAAGTGTTCACAAGCACAAGCACATAGCACAGAATGTAGTAGCAGAAGAATGAAAGTAGAAGGATGATAGACAGATGATATATAATGAAGTATACATAAAAAAAAAGCAAAGCTGTATCGCGATATCCGCGTTTAGAAAATTAAAGCGTCAAGCGTGCGCTCCGCGTCGAGGTGTGATCCTGACTGGTTAGCCTTGAAGAACATGCGCTTGCGTCTCTGCGGCCGGCCGTATATCGCTATTGATAGTTGTACGGATATCGTCAATTAGTGATGAGGGTTCGGTCGATAGTTTGATGATCATCGACTATCGATGGTAAATTTATCGACCAACTGGTAAGGAAGTATGTATGTTAGTGTTCAGTGATTGTGTTTGTTTGTGTAAATTAGTTTTAATTCAAGATATATATAAATATATATAAATAAATGAAATAAATAGTAAAGTAGCCTACAAACCTTTGACATCTGCCACCTTTTTTAAAGTTCCATTAAAAATCTTACTTACGTAATATGTTTAACAATGAACGGGTGCTATTACGACATAGTCACGAAACCATTTTTGGTATTGCTGCAGTGGTTACCACATATTTTAAAAAGAGTTATTTTGCCCTTGAATACTAAAGTTTCTGTCAAGTATAAAATATTCAAAGGTTTAAACGGTTGCTCGTTTTCCCAACTACAAAACAAGGGTAAACTATTTGTTTACACAAAAAATAATCCTAGTTGATATAATCCGATTACGACACCAAAAAGCCAGTGTTTTGGTTATGAAATTTAAACAGATTTCTTGTCTTTTTCATCGAAGAAGTATCGTTTTTTTTGTATAATATGAAGCCATAGTTGAATACCCCAACTAAGTATTGAAAATAATCATGTGTTCTACTATGCGTATCATTAAATTTTAACATTAATATAAAACGTAATACAGTTGATTTTCCACATTTTATGGCCACTTACGAGTAATTTATTTTTAATATATCATGATGACAAATTTAACTATGATTAAATATTTTGAGCAAACTGAAATAGCGTCATCGATAACAAAACAAAGAACAATTACTGGACTTCAGATAATTAAAAATCTGATATTCCAGTTTCCAGATTGGCAAACTTGATTCTGTATTTAGTTCACCCAACTGTTTCGTTATCTCTGCTACAAATCGCAGGGCAGGTTCACCGTTCACGCGGGAAGGGTGTTATAAAACGCTTTTGTATTTACGATACGTCTATTTTCGCTTTATTGCCGCTTATGTTCTGCCACTAATTTACCAACCCAGTTTTAGGTATATAGCACGCAATCTATATGAAAATAACCTTCAGACTAAAACGTGGAAAATAACTACGGCTAAATGAAATCGTTTACGTTTTAATTACCCCTACGCCGCGATTAAAATTTATCTTAGTTCAAAATTGTACCTAAACACCGCATTTAACCTAATATACGGTACCTACTTGCTTTTATATAATAAAACTCTTTTATTCATTCCTCGAAGTTCATTTTCTTTTTACCGTCTCTTTCCAGAGCACAAAACATTTAACATCTAAATATCTGAGATTGTTAAGGTTTTATGTTCTCCGAGTAAACTTATCGCGATAATTTTATGAAACAAGATCACTTGGCAGTGAAATAGGCCAAATCTAGGGTCTTTTTTTCATAAATGGCGAAGCAATTCGCAGTTTATTTGGCATTTAAGCAAATTTAGAGGATCCCTTCTCTGCTGGCATTTTGTTTTATGTGGCTGCTCGTTACCGTCGGCGGCCGCGCGTGAAGTTACGGCCGCATTGGGCCGACTATATCTAATACGCACTATGTTCCGCACACGCCGCGGTGTAACAAAGCTTTTATTGAAATTGAAAACTCTTTGAAAACTATTTCAAGAATCTGAATTAACCTTTATGGAACTGCAATGCAAAGGATTGCACCTATAGAATGCTTAAATTGAATTTGTAGTTGGTATTACATGATTCAGCAGTCCGTACTACATGAGGTTACCAGTGGCGAGGACTAGCTTATTTAATATTACATCTAATTTGAATTCAATACGGGATTAATTAATTAAATAATTAATGTCGGCTATAGTTTTATAAATAAATATTGAAAAGTATAATTGAAACATTACGTAGACTGAATAATTGAAAGCCATTGAGCCAAGACACAAAATTGATAAAAAAATAACAGTACAGACGTCTTTAACTCAATTAACAAAGAACAAAGGCCTTAAAAATAGTTGATAAAAACAATGATTAGATATTCTATTATTTAGATAACTTTATATGTATATATACGGATAGGTAGATACAGCAAAAAGACTATAAGATAGAGTACAAAAGTACTAATTTGTTTAATAATGTTACAAAAATAGTTATTTAGCATTTGCGACGAATTTCAGTGTCAAATATAAAATAACAATTATAATAAATTAAGCTAACATCAAACAAATATAATTCACACGCTGCATACCTGGAGTAAATTAATCTGCGGCGTTTTCGCGCCGCGGTTTTATCGCCTAGTGAGTGTATCGTCCAAATCGTGCCCGGAGGGAGCCGATGCAACTCGCATCTCACTACGGACAATATTTTTATATTTTCACTGCATTTCTGTACAGCTCCGCAAAAGGGTAGTGTTTGTCGGCCGTAAAACAAAAGTAGATACGTTCAAAACATACACGTTTTGTTGTTCTAGTTAGTTTACTCTTTTATTCTGCTAATGTTACCAATGCTTTTATTTTACCGCCGTTTTTCGGTTCGAAGTGGAATTTTTAACTAGAATAAACGTTGAATATGATTATTTACTGCTGTGTATAGTCATTTCAACTTACACTCTTGTTGTTTTCTAACGCAGACTAGAATTAAGGCTGTTGTTCATACCTACAAAGAAAGAACATTTTAGTTTATATAATTTTGAGTCATGGTATGATATACGTATCAGAAACGTCACCTTATTACCTGTAATAGATCTAAATAACTTGTGTAGTAACATGTTAATAAGCTTTACAATTGAAGTTTGTTCTTGTTTTCCTTCTCCATTTAAAAGGCTTTTAAAGGGTTCAATATGTTACTCTGTCTTTTGTTAGCAAAGTCACTTGAACAAGTCATACCAACTTTATTATAAGCGAACTGGAACAACAATAACTTTGGTTTACTACAGAACCCTATAAAGAGGAGGTAAAAACACAAAGGGCACATGTTTTATTTCAATAGAATCTCGCATTTATCCACAACGAGAAGCATCAAATCCTTCTATTATTTTGTAAAATAAAGTCTGTGTAAACCTATTTCCGTTTTCAATTTTCCTGTATTCCACGTTACTCACACAGTCCCTTGTCAATAAAAACTTTTCCCATGTCTTATCGAATCAATTACTTTAATGGGCAAGAGCCATTTTATATCTGGAATTTAATCTTGGTTCCTGTTTTACTACACTGATGTTGAATTCAATTGAGTCTCAAACCACTTGAGCTTTTCAGAAGGTAAGCAGAGTTCCTATCACTAAAAGCAAATTGAAGATCAAGCAGATAGTTAAATATATTATGTTTCCCTGGATAATCTGTTCCGTATGTAAAAACTACACGGGAATAAGCACTTCAGGGGAAATATTTATTACCTTGAAGGGCGCGGGTACTTATGCACCCGCGGGTAAAATAATTCACTCAAAAATGTCTAACAATTTATTTCCCTTCCTCCACTTAAGTAAATGTTAAAGAGGGAACCTTTGATAGTTATTATTTTTTACGTTTGCAACCTCAATTTGTCCGTTCTTCCCTAAGGCTAGAGGAAAGCATGAATTTGTTTTCTATAATTTTTGATTTTTTTTTGTTTCTGTTTTATTTGTTTTGAAAACGTTTTCAATTTATACAAACAAATCATCATATGTTAGAAAATAATAAAATTGTTTTTTTAAATTAAATACGAATTTAATTTTTACGCGTACACATAAAAATTAATGGAATTGGCAAACATAAAATACAAAAACAATGGAACTATGTAATATTCCCAAGTTTGTCAAAATCACCAATAATTTCTCATCGTATAATTAACTTATTTACTACCATATTAACTTTAGTAATTATCCGATTCTGTTGACGGTAATAGTGAAATATTGACAGGTGTGTGATTGAGTATATCTATCCTCCGAATGTGCGAAAGGCAGCGATGTGAATAACGTTTCCTACTTCCAACTCACTGACTAATTACATATGCAACTTGTCTATCTTTGAGCTTGTTAACACATTAAAACGTAAATGTTTATTTTAGTGGTCACAAACAAATCTAAAAGGTGAAAAAAAATTGTCGTTTAGATTTTTGATCAACAATTTCAATAAAAAAATAGATGATGGATTAATAAATAAATTTTTTTTATTAAATATTGAATAAGCAACACTGCAAACATCACCTATGCAAATGAAAAAACTGTATTGAGCTACATAAATATTAAAAATACACCTCTCTTTTCGATTAAAGCTTTTTAATTTTCGAAAAAAAAAATACTAGCATTTAATTCCAATGCTGAAGAAAGAGATCAGGTTTTAAAGATCTCATACCTATTTATTTCCAACGATTGATCTGACGCGTATATTTCCTGTTCGGCCGACTATTTCTGGAGAAGTGACTAAATACCTGTAGAATGTACTATTGTCAAATTTTCCTAATACGTGTGAATACATTCTACGCAAGTATATGGTCCAGCTGAACCATACTATTCGAGCCGAGTCACATTACAAAGGGATTAATTTGACCACTCCACTAGTTAGTAAACATGATTGAGCAGTTTACGTGAAATGGAATGCAAGTGCGGTCAATTCCTGACTTGTCATTGAACATTACTAAATAAAATTTATACAAACTAAAACGTTTGCTAAATCTTTGGTAACCCATGAGAATTGAGCCTGTCATGTGGTGAAGCGGTACAGTGATGTTCAATGGTTATAATTATTTAAATGTGCGAAAGTAAATTTTGAAGTTAATTATGACAAGAGAAAGAATATTTTTCAATCCAATTGTGGTCTACAAGAGAGTTTGAGCTAGGAACATACGATCAATTTTAGAGCGATCCTGACATTTGTACTAAGTACATGTACAAGACCAACTCGGCATTTAAAAAAATGTGTATGAATACAATTACTTAAGTCCCATATCTTATTAACCAGTTCCTATTTATTTGTAACAATTAATTTGATATCACGCAATTTTATAGATATTCATACCACGTTTTTGTCTCATACCGAGATAGTGACTATAACATCTAGCCTTTCCTAATGTATTTCATTCAGCCCCATTTTAATCATCCAGCGGTATATTTTTATTTAGATAGGTATAAATTTTTTGTATACATAGAAAACCGCCCGGTCTCGCCAACCTTGACGGGATCGCAAAGAAAAACAAAGGTTTTACCTTTAAAACACCTTTTACCTTTGAAACAAACAAACAAAAATGTATACATAAAAAATAATAGTTATTTTTATTAGTTATTATTAGTTATATACACAAATAAATTCATTCTGCTATTTATTTAAAGTCGACTTCTCTTGCTAATTAAATTCTGGAGCAAACCTGACTTAAAACAAAGAAAGTCAATGTGCTAATTAAGAATCCAATCCACTTCTGTATTAATTAGCCAGAAAGATAGATAAGAAACTTGATAATAAATCCACACACAAAACAAAACAAATTTCTAACTTATACTTGTTTTTTTTTTGCGCTTTTTACCATTACTATTTTGGGTTATCATTATTTCAGAACTTTGTTTAGGTACATATTTATTTATAAATTAAAAAAAAAGGTCCGTTATTATGAAATTTATATAGATTATACAAAAACATATTATTATTAGTTAGAAATCCGAATCCAGAAAATAAAATATTGACATTTTAAAAGATGCAACAAAAATATTTTCAAAGATTTGAAATAGAATATCTTGTCGGCTACTCCTACGCAAATCACCGAGCAGGGACAAATACGGGTATGTTAACCCTGCCTCGCAGGCTTATGGCACACGAATCGTAAAATATTTCACAGGCAACGCACACTATACCCGGAGCCTGGGTATAAACTACCTGGATGTGACAACACACGACATTTGAAGGGTTATTTCATTTTCTTCTGTATTTTTTGCAAGAAATATCTTTTGCTCCTGTATGGTAATTTGTTTGTATGACTGTAGGCTAGAACATCACTTAAGCGTTTCATAATATACACGTTTTATGGTCTAATAAATATTTAGGAGATTGTAAGACTTTATAAGTGTAAGATTGTGTCTCCCTCTGCCTAGCTTTTCCCAAGTTATGTTGGGGTCGGCTTCTAATCTTGCCGAATTTATCTGAATACTATATTTTACATGGAGCGACTGCCTATCTGACCTCCACAACCCATTTTACTGGGTAATACAGTATTCCATAGTAAGAATGGTTGTCAGAATTGGAATGACTTAACGACTGTCAAAGATCACCGTATGACAGTCGAGATCAACGTGCTTTCCGAAGCACGGAGGGGTCTCGGTATGTTTACAAATGCTTATATAATTAGCTTTTTTAAGTACAGCTTAGAACGGCAAAATACAAAAGAGATGGCGGGACGAACTAGAAGCCTTCATAGGAAATTGGCAAGAAGAAAGCCAGAAGCCCAGCAGTGGTACAGTACAGGCCACACATAATAATTACTTAAATATAATGAACAGTTAAAATTTAGAAAATCTAGAAACTCTCCCATTTAGATCCAATTATAATATTACAATATCAAAATTAGCCCGCAAAAAAATGAAATCGCTGCTCGAATCGCTTAAATATATGGAATTGACAAGTCAAAGGTCGCTGTCGAAAATAAAAATGTATAAAAAAAATCATACATTTAATGTAATTTAAGCGATTTCTCCTATCGTTAATGCTCGAGAAATGTCGCTTGTCCCCGGAGGCAGCTCATCATTTTGAGAGCTATAATACAACCAACACACACGTTAAATTTAGAACACCCTCTATTTGAAACAGGAGTTTAAAAAAACGTAAATTATAAAATAACAATCCGCACTCTGACAATAGGGAAAGATGGTTAAACAAAATCCAGTATAAATCCAAGCCGAGACGAATAAAAATAAACCCAAGTGGCAGAAGCTCGACTACTTTCTGAAGTCGTTTATCAAACTTATTTAACGTTTCCAGCTTGATTATATTTCACGAAGCGATACGACCGGCGAACTTCTACAAAACGTAGGAAACGCCCAATTTAGCCGTAACTGCATCCAAATGTTACCATATCCGCGAACAAGTGGAGATTGACTCGCGAATTGTTTTCATGTCGTAAACTGCGTATCTTATTATGTTTCTAGAGGAGCTAAGTTGAAATTTATAGAACAATCCTAGTTTTTATTTGGATTTGTTTAGAATTTATTTAGTTTGTGTCTTTTTAGAGGCTAGTTACGTAAGGCTACTATCAGAAATAGACATTCTAGTGGTGGCTAATTATAATAAATCTGTTTATATTGAGATTTCAGAATATTCAAGTTTTCTTTAAATACCCCTAAATTTTGTTTGTATATAAGCACATCGACGACCTCCGTGGTCGAGTGGCGTACACACCGGTTTTCGAGGTGGCGCCAGCTCTGAGGTCCCGGGTTCCATCCCCGGACGAGTCAGTGTAAGAAAAACAATTTTCTACATTGTCTCGGGTCTGGGTGTTTGTGGTACCTTCGTTGTCTCTGATTCTACTGACTTTGGTTTCGGAGCAATGTATGTGATGTTTTCCACGTTTATTTATTTATTATATCTACGTAATGTATACAAGTACAATCAAGCACACCTTGACTTTTCTGAATGTAAAAACACTCGGTCCCAGAAAATCTAATAACGATTTTGGAATATTGTCGAAATCGATTCAGTAACTATATTTAGCAGCGGATGGCAACGCAGTCGATTAAAGCCAGCATATTAAAGTGATGTGGCTCGGTCAAAGTCCCATAACTCAAATAAGAGGCCGGGACTTTTATCTAGAGTCCCCGGGCAGAGTTAAGGCCGCTGTTCATTTTTACTCCTTTTCCGGGATCCGGTGAAAAATGCAGTGAGAAGGACTCGCAGGATAATATTATAAAGTACACTTTACCTGTAAAAGCAAACTTCAACCGGATTGAGCTGATACTTTTTATTATTATTTAAGGAGGAGTTTTCATGAAAATTTATTCCATCTACTTAAAAGAAATGTTGCTTTTATGTTTTATTTGCGCCTAAGAGTTTTATACTCGCTGCTCCTTATGTAAATGTTTTTCTTAAGATATTTTAATTGTAACTCTGTGTATCTTTTATGTAAATCATATTCGTATAAATAAAATCAGTTGAGATAACTTAAATTTGGTTAAGGCTTGTTATAAACTTTTTTGTTAAACAAATTCATGATACTGGGTATCTGTTAATTTAAAAACCAGTCGTTAAAAAACAAAAGACAGTCTCCAATTCTGACTAATATAATTTTCTTGGAAAGACCCGGAGGATTTTCAAATCTGAAAATGTATATTCATGTATTATTCTATGCTTATATCGGAACAGTCGGAGTCCACGCAGATTGGACGGTTGACCGCAATAGTGTAGAGAAAACATGACTATGCAGAGAATATGCTGTTTTTTATTCATACTCGTGTTTTATACTATATTCTTGTTCGTTAAAAAGTTTTGCCAATAAAATATTCTTGCAGTCATTTTAAATTACCGAGTTTAAAATAAAACTATGGTAGCTAACAACCTAAGTAAATTGTAAGACATCTATTGTACTGATTTGAAATCCAAATAAAATAAAGTTATATCAATTCAATAAAATACAACAGTTACAAGCTTATATTCACAGAAAAATATGAATGTATTTCTGTATATTTTTCTTTAAGAACTGAATTCCTTACAAAATAACGACCGACTAAAGCCGTGCTTCAACATTTGCTGGATCACTGCAAGCTTACCTCAAAGGAGCAGACAAAAGAGCGAAAGACAATTGAGCAAAGGCAACTTTTGAAATCCACATAAAAACTACAAGTAATATTAAGGCTTCAATATTTCGCCTACAAAGAAGAATTGAAGCAGTTAATTTTTATATGAAATTATATTTTATACTTACTTTTTTTTAGTTCAACCTGCAAGGTACATGTCGTTCCATTATTATTGTTTGAAAATTTGTTTTAGGTCGACAACAGTATTCTAGAATTAGTACTACTTATCTTCTAATGTTCTTATTTTTATTGAAACTCGTAGATTGCAGTCGTAAAAAATTGGCAAAAGTAGCGTGGAATCGTGTTTATTTCTGGACTTCGTATTTAGAGATCCTGTACCATATAGCAGGTTTGTTGTTGAGGCGAGATGTTGGACTTAGCAGGCTCTTGCATACACGATGGCAATAGGCCTGCTATAATAGTTTATGGTACAGGTACATGTTGACAGAGACAGCATAAGAGTTGACGACTTCAAACTGATTGACGTTTCAGTATTCGGCCATAATTACCCAGTCTGGGAAAATCCCGTGCCTACACACGATTCACGTGTTCAATTTCATGGCTTTACGTCTGCAATTTACTTGTTTCGCTCAAAATACTTATAATACCACGAAGTTCCACTATTATTGCTAATGCTACGTTTTTTGTTCCTAATGTATCCGCCATTGCCTCTAGCAGTTTAGTTTTGAAACCTGAATCGCAATGCGGTTGCCAAAAGCGTTGGCAGGGTAGCAGGTACAACTTTTATAAAATAATATTAGAAAACGTAATTTACGTAAGCAAGTGGTCATTTAATTTATTTCTTTTTAAATTTAAACGTACACAATAATACAGAAACAATATAAATGAACACATGTTACTGCTAACACAAAGGTACTGCTTATTTCTATAGTACGAGTAGGTACTTATTTACTCACAATAAAATTCAGGATCAAGCGAAGAGTCCACGACGATCTAAATATTTGATTAATTTTACCATTGATAACTACATTTTGGGTCGTAATAAATCGTAATATCTCTTTATCTAAACAAGAGACCAATTAAATAGTGATCGTAAATCGACTATAATTTGTTTTAATTTCAAGTTTTTGCTTTTTATTTTTATATGCATATTTTTTTATAAAAATATGCATATAAAAATATCGTTCATTCTCTATGTAAACTATAATTATCCGAAATTTCGTAAAAAACAAAAAAAAAATGTGGCTACAAAGTTTTGCTTCACATATTAATACCTATATACATAGATATTTATAAAACTGATTTTAGCACCTAAGTAACAACCCTGTACTAAATACAAATATATAAAGTATGTATGTATGTATTTACACTCAGTTAATAACAAACCCTACCTAATAACCACTAGGAACGTAAGTTTAACGCTAAGTATTTGATTGTACAGTCAAATCACATCGTTGAGCTAAATGCGTCGTTGACATGAACTGTTATCCAATTTGAAAGTCTAACAATCTCCAGTATAACAATTGTTTGACATAAATCATTTTAGCGGTATAATTAGACCGCCATGATACCGACGAACGTCGATGGTGGGTCAACCTCTGGAAAACAATAAGAAATAGAAAAAAAAAACATTAGTCACGCGAGCTCACTGTTTTATTGTTTTGATTGTGGAGCCCGAATATTACGGTCGTTGACCGATAACCACTCGCTTTTCGAGAAATAATTACCTATTAACACAGGAACTTTTATTTTTCTGAATACATGTAATTTAATGCTAACAGATATGAAATATACAAATGCATGTGCCTGTAAATAAAATAAAAACAAAAGTATAATCTTCGTTGAGATTAATTCGAATTTTAAAATTAGGTACTAATGTAGACTTCAATTATTTTCATTTTTATAGTTCTTGATTATTTTGAGTTCGTTAAAAAGGTTACTACACTGATTAAAATTAAAATAAATAAGATTATATTTATTAAGTTAATAAAAAGCTTGCTTAGTAGTAAATTCTTATGCATTGTCTACAAAGCAAGCTACTTCGTTATTTTAATCCTCACAAAATCTAAGCTGATTATTAAATGAAGTAAATATTAAGCTTATTTATGCTCAAAACTCTGAAGTTGTTCAGATTTTCTGATTTCAACATAAGAAACTTGCTGTCGGTGCATAAGAAACTTGCATACTAAAATATTCTTTTTAACCTTGATTTATTGGATTTTAAAGTCTTGAAATAATTAATGACGTAGTTACGTTGTTTACTTTTTAATATGCAGTGGTTTTTACACTTTTTCATATTTGACTATGATTTGATTTTCGATAATGACACAGGTCATTAAACAGTTAAAAGTTTGAAGATTCTAGGCTATATTATATGCGTATGCATTATTATGGGTTTCAACAACCTACGAATCTACCCTGACTTTATAATTTTGTATTTGGATGCTCTTTTGTCTTAGGGCATTGTCCGGGTATATCTATTTTTTACGGATTAAGAAAAGGATAGACTAGCATTATAGCTGTCAAATGTTCATTATAAATGTCAAATTAACTTCCGACCAAAATTCATGCAAATTCTCCGGCACTCAGAAATGTATGAACTATAAATACAGTGACGTTCAAGGCGAAAACTAGGTTGAATTTTCTAAGTTAGTGGTTGCTTGGTTGATAAGAGCACTTCAGATGTTATTAATTGTTATCTTCATTTGATCCAAATGAAAATATGTCGTAAAAGTAAATACGATAAAAAAAATAGAATCTCTCAAACACTCTATTAAAATTTAGAACTTCTTCTAAAACTACTATTTTCTGCGAAGTACTGAATAGCAGTTGGCTACTTTAGATTGATTAATCGAATTAAAACAATTGACGAACTGGGCGTGTTACACGAAGATTGTCACTGAGATTTATAATATTAATGTGTCTAAACCCACCCACGGTAATGGTTATTTCTGGTACGAGACAACATTGTTCGATTTCTGTAAGGAGGTTATAATACATATTCAGCAAGGGTTGGAATAGTGTGGGTTTTAGTAGAAATAGGGTTTCCCATAGACTCTGTGCTTATGTATTTATATGCGATAATTGGAAACATGGTCTTGTTGCATATTGCAAGTTCGATCCTACGATGTTGTTGTGATTTTTTCAAAGAAATAGGTGCTTCCTTATGAAATAAGAAGTTAAATGAAAATCGGCGGAGAGGAAACGTAAGAAAACGGTCAACGATGATGGAAACTGGCCATCGCATGAGAAGACGTCTTCGCCCAGCTGTGACACATTACAGGCTGGTATTATTATTACAATTGGAACACGTTCTTCATTTTAAGACACCTATTTGGTCAACCGAGACTACTTACTTTGGATTCTTAGCAATGTGATACATTAGACAAGAATCCAAAGTAGTAGGTAAAGCACTTGTGTTATGGAATCAGAGACCAGGAAGGTGCCCCAAGCACAGATATAATATAGAAAAGTGTTTTATCTACATTGACTACCGGGGATTGAACCCGGGACCTCAGAGCTAGAGACACCTTGAAAACCGGTGTGGCTTGATTCGCCACTAGACCACAGAGATCACCGTCAATAATGACTTTAAGGTAATTCTAATAAAATCATCTGTTATTTGATTATATTTGACTGTTGAATCACATTTTAATGATTCTCTCGTGATGTAGCAAGTGGAAGCTGAACAATAGTAAAAGCTTACACTAAGGCTAACGAGGTTTTAATGTGTAGGCGGGCTGGATTCAACGCTTATCATTATCTGGGCCAGTATAACTCATATGATACGAGATGGAATGACTGGCCACTGTTAACAGTCGCAGAAAAAACGCTAAAATTAAAGTGATAATTCGTATTGTATTTACTGTACTCAAAAATGATGACAGTATTAAGGAAATTATTAACTTGAACTATTCTGATTAATATTGGCCATGCTAACTTCATAGAGATATAAGTATGACAGACATGTATGTAAACATTTTTTTTATTTAGTTTGGTGTCGTATAATTCAGAGGTAGGTAGGTACCTACCCAATTAAGTAAGCAGGAGAAACTGAAATAACGTATTTATTTCATATTTGAAAAACACTTAATCCGTATGTTTCTTCACAATCTTGTGACAAGACATTATACCTACTTAATACTATCTCGAGGACAACATGGAAAAATACTTAATAACGTTATTATATTAAAAAAACCCGCTCTTCGTTGTACACCACATGTTGGAAAATACAAGGTTTTCTAAAGATACTACACAAAGGACGACTAAGTCGCATTAAACGATCGTTGTGTATTAACAACAAAATAATAATAAAAAACTCCACTCATGGAGGTGAAAGGCGCTTATATATGAGGTATTAATATTAGTACTAGCCTCTTTTATATGGAACTAGCTGTGCCCTGCGGTTTCACCCGCGTAACCCGTTTCCGCAAACATAATTTATTTTTAGTCAATTCTCAATTGTTTTTTGGGACTGATATCAAATCAAGGATTCATGAAATCATCGCATCGTCAAACCGTTCTCGAGTTATAAGTGTTCTTACAAACTCGCCTTTCTTTTCTGTATAAGAGAAGACGTATCTATTCAAGTAAGGTATGTATAATTAGCATTATTATATAATTACTCTTGATCAGCACAAATATGTCACAATGGTGTTATTTGTCAATCCGATTTGTTTAAAGATTACCTGCTAAGTGGATCTCACATTATAAGTATTCTTGTAAAACCCTCGTGCTAAGCTAAATGCTTGCATTACGAGTGGGTTCATGTCGGTAGTTCAATGGGTGGGATTCGAACCAGCAACTACATGATCTCAAGTCCGACGACCTAGCCATGAAGCTACCACCGCTTATTGTGTAATTAGGTAACTAGGATGTAGCATCCTAATTTGTCTAAATCGTATAGTTGAGGCATTCTTAGCATTCATCGACGTAAAATTAAGAAACCAGTTTCGAAATAAACACTACATAAACAACACGATTAATATTATTTCAAAAACACCACCAATTTATTGTTTCCAAAAAAAAGTTGTCAATATGTGTAGGTTTATAACCATCTAAAGGCAATATCGAATATTGATCATTTTACTGCGAATAAATAAAACGAAAGTGAGGTTTTATTGGGCAATACGAAATTGTTACTGCAATAACTTAACGCCCTCAAACTCTATGATATTGGAGTAGATGAGTTACACCGGAAACATTGCCATCGCACTCACGGAAAAACCTTTACCGTCGTGCTGAATACTAAGTTACGTATTTTATACGAAATGACGTTATAATTTACCATTAAATGTACGTTGTAACATTACAATCGATGTTCAACATATCGATGTGGTTTCTCGGAAATAATGAGACTGCAACGTGCCCGAGTCGGTACAAAGATAAAATGCTGGTTGCCAATGAAAACTGAGCAAAAAGCGGTACGTAAATGTAATTGGTTAGTAGTACGTGGAATCAATCGTTTTCGAGAATTGAGTTAGTTATTTGCTAAGTAAGTATAAGTTATATATCTTCAAGTATAGAGTCCTAGTTGCTTTGACTAATTTATTAGTTAGTGGTAAATAACGAATATCGTGATATTAACTTTAAATTTAATTTAAAATATGGAGTTTTACCAGTTCTTCTCCACAGGAATGACACTTTCGAACCGCGCACCCAGAGACATTAGATTAGAAGATATTTTTACTTTTCTTGAGGTTTATAAGTAATAAAAACTTTTTGATTGATTTGATTTAACAATTTAAGACTAACTTATAAGTATTAAACATTTTGATGAAGATGTAACAAGACACTGTATTAGCGGAGTTCGGTTTGTTTTTATTAAAAAAAAATCTAAGCCAAAAATATGATTTGACTACTTTTTACGTGCACTACTTTCTATTCCACTATCACAAATTCAATAACCATACATGTTTGTATCTTATAGATACAAAAACATACTCAGTTTACATACACAACAAAATAAACAAGGTAAATACAAAAAAATAAACGGTAAAAACAAAACCTCGTAGATCCCGCAAATCCTCGAGGTGAATCTCGAAAAAGTCTGTTACGGAAAATTTGTTTAACTTGAGTTGAAAAGGGGCAGATGCCTTCGAAACAAAAGTAAAAGATTTGAGCAACAGCCTTCAAGGAAAATAACGTGAACATTCCTATTTGGTGGCACTTATCTTTTAATTAACGTTTGACAGTCACTCTGCAGTGGGAACTTGAACCAATAAATTTACTTCGTATGCTTGATTTTTTTATGTTCAATTAGCTCAAACTGACAACAATTTGAGAAACTGTGTTTTTGGTTTCGGCATCATGAATAGAGTATGTATCGTTTTTTTTTTAATTGAAGTTTCAGTTTGTCGTTTACCTTTTATACCATATGTATAGAAACCGCGGCTTCGCTCGTATGTGCAAGTGTAAATAATATATAATTTTAGGTATATATATTGTAAGTAGTACATACATTTATATTAAAATTAATACAGCTTAAGTTACTCAGGTGGCATATACGAGTAGCATTCTAATAGAAAAATATTTTTTGAAATCAGTCCAGTCTTTAAGTTTATTCGATACAAACACAAAAATACAATTCTTCTTTAAAATATGAATATAATGAAAGCTTAAAACAAATAGTTAATGCTGTACAATTTAAGAAAAGAATGTCGTGGCATTTGCAATTTGCATCGGAATATTTTTATTTTGAAATCAAAGGAACACTGTTTTACAAATGTTTAACCCGATTATTGAGAAACAGTAAAACCTCTCCTGTGAACTCTGTTTCAGCAGAATTTATTTTCCTTGAGGTTTGTGTCAAGGGGGCTAAAATTATTCTTGGCGTCGTTTACTGCCCTCCCTCTATCGACTATTTCTCCAGTATCGAACCGATACTGGAATCTTTAGGGTCAGAGTACTCACATGTCCTCGTCATGGGTGACTTTAATACTGATCTCCTTTGCCAAAACTCCTCTCGCTCCCTCAAACTCCTCGAAGTTATAAGTTCTGCCAGTCTTCATGTTCTGCCCACACAAGCCACTCACCACAATATCGATGGTCATGATACCTGGCTCGACTTAATGCTTACCTCTTCTCCTTCCTTGGTTTCATCCTTTGGTCAACATCTTGCTCCTGGCTTTTCCCACCACGATCTCGTTTTCCTCTCCTACATCCTCAAACCTCCCAAATCTCGACCTAAAGTTCTGCACTTGCGTTGTTTTGGCCGGATGGACGGGGAAAGCCTGCGCCGAGATGCCTCTGATATGAATTGGGATGATCTGACTGAAGCATCTACAATCGCCGATAAAGTCGACATCTTCAATCGAGCAATAAGGAAACTTTACGACACACATGCACCTATACGCAAAGTTAAACTTAAACGCCCGCCAGCCCCTTGGATTACCAGAGGAGTCCGCATGGCGATGCGGCGCCGGGATAGGGCTTTTCGCAAGTTTAGGAGGGATCGCTCTGATGAGAACTGGGGCCACTTCAAAGTTGCAAGGAACAAGTGTAATCAGATGATACGTAATGCTAAACGCCGACATATTCTCAGCAATCTTACTTCTGCCTCCCCTGCCGACATCTGGAAGTTCCTTGGAACTTTGGGTATAGGTAGGTTGAGGAGTTCGGACTCACAGTGCACAATTGGTTTGGATGACATAAACAACTATTTCACCACTACTTTGCCCATGTCCCACCAAGCCAAGTGTCGCACGCTGAATCAGTTAGCCGATTTACCTCGGCCTAATATTCATCAATTCATTTTTTCTCCAGTTGCCTTGGATGAGGTCAAAAAGGTAATCCTATCCATTAAATCCAACGCTGTAGGGCCTGATGGCATAAGCCGCCGCATGATCACCACTATCCTTGAACTCCTTCTTCCTCCAATTACCCATATTATAAATTTCTCCCTTTACTCCGGCTTGTTTCCTCCCCAGTGGCGCACAGCATACGTCATTCCGTTACCGAAAGTTCCCAATCCCTCTTTACCCAATCACTTCCGTCCTATATCTATCCTCCCCTTCCTATCTAAAGTCCTCGAAGCTTGTGTCCATAGACAACTAAATCAGTACGTTGCACGACACAATCTTCTAAATCCTTTGCAGTCGGGTTTCAGGCCCGGCCACAGTACTACATCCGCACTCCTTAAAGTGACTGGCGATATTAGGGCAGGTATGGAGGATACTAAAGTCACTGTGGTGGCTTTGGTTGATTTCTCAAATGCCTTTATTACTGTCAGTCATGATATCCTCTTATCTATCCTTGCCAACCTTATGATGTCATCCGAGGCACTAGATTGGTTTTCCTCTTATCTTCGGGGTCGTCAGCAGTCTGTTCGTGTCGGTGAATCCTTATCTAAATGGTGTGAACTGAACACTGGTGTACCCCAAGGCGGCATTCTTTCTCCTTTACTATTCTCTCTCTTCATTAATCACATCACTCATAATCTTCAGTGTTCGTATCATCTTTATGCTGATGACTTGCAGCTGTACCATCAGGCAAGTATTGACACCGTATCTTCGGCCGTTGAATTGATCAATAGGGACCTAGATTACATCAGTGATTGGTCAACTAGATTCGGATTAACGGTGAACCCTGCCAAGTGCCAAGCTATAATTGTGGGCAGCCAGCGTATGATTAGTAAACTGGATCCAACAGTTATCCCACCAGTTATTTTTAATGGTTCCGTCATCGATCTTAGCCCGACAGTTAAAGATCTTGGCCTGATCATCGACAACACCCTGAGTTGGCGTGCCCAAGTGAATAGTGTTTCGCAAAGAGTAACAGGCACATTGCGAGCGCTTTATCGCCTAAAGAACTTTCTCCCTTCTAAGACCAAAATTATGCTTGTGCAGACTTTAATTTTCCCTATTATTGACTATGGTGACGTGTGTTACTTTGACCTGAATGCAGATCTTCTCAACAAATTAGATAGACTTCTTAATAACTGCATTCGATTCATTTTTAATCTTCGAAAGTATGACCACGTGTCTGCTTATCGCTCCCAACTAGGGTGGCTACCTATTCGCGAACGCCGTAATATGCGTGCTCTTTCTACGCTTTTTTCTTTTCTGACATCTCCCACTCCCCCCGTTTACTTAACTCCTAACTTTCAATATTTATGCGACAACCACTGCCGCAACCTTCGGTCCTCTAATAATCTTCTTCTTTTGTGTCCTTCTCATAGCTCTGGCCTTGTTAACTCTTCTTTTCTTGTTAAATCTGTTCTTCTCTGGAATGCCCTTCCTCCCGACATCAGAAAGTCCACTAACCGTCATAGTTTTAAAGTGAAAGTTCGCCAACTGTTACTTGAGAAATTAGCAGAATCGTCGCAACTACCCTAAATATTATTTTTAAGTATTTGTATGTAATGTATATTATGTATTAGTATCCTCTTTTTATTTATGATTATTTATATAGTAGTTATATATTTGTATTTATAATGTTTTATTTATCACTATCCCTTCTAGACTTAAACGTCATTCAGTTTATGCACCTACTTCTTGTCATCTCTGCACTACCCTTTGGTTGACTGGTAGAGAATGCCTCAGGCATTAAGTCCGCCATTATACATTGTATGTGTATATAAAGTATAAATAAATAAATAAATAAATAAATCCTGCATATAAATCGTTCGTCAGATTTTAAAGGCAGCTGAGGCGGCTTCACTAGCTTCAAACGATGTGCTGATTAACCTATAACCTTAAACCCCGTTTGTAACCCACGCAATCCCATAATTGTCTAATCACCTGCCCTAGTTAGATTCAAGTGTTAATAGTCCAACAAACTTGTCGGGAATCGTGGATAACTCCGAGAAACTATTGCTCGCACTAATCAATTCAGAAGTTTTCAGTAAAAACTTTTCAATGGCTGGTTCGAGGTTAGCTACAACGTTTTATACAACTATCAAAACTTGATTTTATGTTATTTGCTAAAGTTTATATACGCGAGCGGACCGGAGTTGAATACTAATGTTTAGCCGTCCACACTGAAGCTGTTTCAGATAAACATAGACTACATAACACGCTCGCTGTTCGACCCGATAGAGCAGGAAAGGTTCTAAACTAAACAACTTATAATTATGTTAATATTATGTTTATGATAGTACCTACCGTAAATTTATTAGAAATAAGGGTTACAGTATAAAAGTAGTTATGTACGCATATACTTCATAAAATGTGAATCAGAATCCGTATTGCCAATAAAAATACAAACATCGCATCACATACTACCTCGTTCCAACATGTAATGTACCTATAAAAATGTGTATGCAAATCAACGTATATTCTGGCATTAATATCTCTGCCGCATCAGAGAGAGAGATTTGGCAAGTTTTTATTTGTTCACCGTTTACTGGCTGCAGCTTAAATTAAGATGCGCGTTAAGTTGGAGAGGATGAAACAAGTCTAGGAACCAGTTTTAAGTGCACATAAAGCGGGTTAGTCTCCGTCGCTCCACTAGCCAACGTAATACTATATCGTGTTCTTTTTAACGAGTCTCCCGCCAGCCATATTTCATGGCGAAGAAATAAAAACTGAACTTGTGACTGTAGTCAGTGTTAAGGACGGCTGAAATAATTTTCGTAGCCGAACAAGAAGCATAGTTTAAGATGATTTAATTCTCGCCACATTTTTGTTCAAGTAATTTTAGTTTTATGTAGTGTGAGGACTAAACGTATGGTTACTGCATTTTAATATAATAATGAAGTAAGCTTACATTAAAATTTGTTTTATAGTTCAAGCTCTTACATTGTACATTTTTGAGATAATTATTCGTCACTTAATTGACATGATTTGCGCACCCGTATCAACGGCCAATGAAATAATTGTATTTACATCTTTACAGACCATTACTCAGACCTGAATTTAAATATCCAGTGTCAAAATATTAAATACATTTTCGGAATGTAAAACAAAAATCACTGAATATCGAGCGTTGCTATTGTTTGATTTTGTTCCAAATGAGAAGGTATTTACTGTTGTTAGCTGTACAACATATATAACGGACAGTACACATTTATTTTATTGGTGCTCATACATTTTATTCTATAGTATTTTTTTGAAGTTACATATTCTATGTTAGTGGCTTTAATCTACGTTTTATTTTAGTACGCAAGGGTTTTGTTATAGTTTTTGTCAGAATTCACCACAGCAAGGTAATTTAGCTACCCATTATTAGTAAATCAAAGGCCACTTGTTGGGCCTATTTAAATAACAAACAATAAACTCTCATATTAAGCAAGTAATAATAAGTTAAAATGTACTCTGACCTCAAAATTTCAAGCTTTGATTTAGTATATTTACGGTAAACTTTACCGAGCAGGGGTCGTTACTATCTGCGGTTTAGTTATACCCGGAAAAAGGTGAACCCAAACGCCACAAAAAAGGGGCACGCTGTATTAAATAAAAGTTTTATGACAAAATTGAATGTTGAAAAATACAGAACCAGTTCTTATAGAGGGCTACTCAAAGATTTATAAGTAAACCCAACCATTTATTTAGTGAGGCGAACAAAAACAAAGATATGAAACACAATCGATTTTAAATCCCCGGTTTATGTTGTGAATGTTTTGTAAATACAGAGACCAATGGAAAGTGGTTTTCTTTATTTTTCTATAGGATACGTGGGCGGGACGAGCGTGTTACCAAAGGATCTAAGCTTATAATCTTCGTACAAGTCGCTAAATGGACTTGGCTTGGCTCAAGCCCAGACCGAAACCAACCATGTCCGAAAGCTAAAAGGTGAACAGCATTATGCAAATGATCATACTCTTTGTTCCGTTCCATATGCTATTTACATTTTATTTATTTGCTACAAAGTAACGTCGGTTACCTAAGGCGGGGCGGACGTTTTTGTTTAAGCATCGTTAAATAGAATTAGGTCATATGAGAAAAATATAAGTAGTGTTAAAATTTATGAAACAAAAGCATTTTAGCGTAAATTTTTGAGCGAAGTTCCTGTTATAGAAAATTCTTCACAAATTTTCTCTATAATCCTACTTATATTATAAACTAGCTGTTGCCCGCGGCTTCGCTCGCGCTTAAAATAAAGAGTAGTATTAAAGGTAGATGGATGTATTCTGTGATTTTCAAAGTAAGGAGTATGAATAAAATTTTTCATAAAATATTATGGCGTTAAAATAATAATTAACGTAAAGTAAGCAGCAAAAGCATTTGTGTTATGGAATCTGAGACAATGAAGATACCATAAACACCCAGACTCAAGACAATTTATAAAAGTTATTTTCTACATGGACCTGTCCGGGGATCGAACCTGGGACCTTAGAGCTGGCGACACCTTAAAAACCGGAGTGAAAGCCACTCGACCACGGGGGTCGTCATTATAGATATGTCTTAGATGGGCGTTATCTTATAATATCTACTTATCTTTTCATCTGTCTATCTTTGAGAATACCGAACTTCACATACCAACAATTTCAGCCCCTATTTCACCCCCTTAGAGGGTAGATTCCTAAAAGGCTAAAATCACGGAAATACATCAGCTTATTTATTTCTAACTATAACCCTTGTATGAAATTAAATGTGTCTATCTTTGAAAATGACACAATTCATGTACCTACAAACTTCCAACCCCTATTTCACTGTCTTAGGGGTATGATTTTTAAAATCGCTGAAATACATCTTTATTTATTCCTATCCTGAAACCCGTATACAAAATTTCATGTGTCAATCATTGAAAATACCGAACTTCCCATACAAACTTTCAACCCCTATTGCACCCCCTTAGAAGGTAGATTTCTAAAATCTCGGAAATACGTCTTATTTATTTCTAACTAATAACCCTTGTATGAAATTAAACGTGTCTATCTTTGAAAACGACACAATTCATAAACCTACAAACTTCCAACCCCTATTTCACCTTCTTAAGGGGATGATTTTCAAAATTGCTGAAATACGTCTTCATTTATCTCTAACCAGAAACCCGTATACCAAATTTCATGTGTCTATCATTGAAAATACCGAACTTCCCATACAAACTTTCAACCCCGATTTCACCCCCTTAGGGGATAGATTTCCAAAAGAAAAATAGCCTATAGTCCTCAATAAGTGGACTATCTAACAGTGAAAGAATTTTTCAGATCGGATCAGTACTTCCTGAGATTAGCGCGTTCAAACAAACAAACTCTTCAGCTTTATAATATTAGCAGGTATAGATAATAATGACCAGATCAAAAGCTGGAACATGCGCTATATCCTGTAAGTATATTTATTTTTGCCAGCTTAGCAGTTTGCCATCAGATCTCGTCACACACAGGCATTAATCAGTAGTGGATGCGAGATTCAAATACCGTCCGTTCAGTTTAATAAAGACAAAAATATAAATAAAGTAACCTTGATGACCTAGCTGTACCAGCGACGTTGTTCGCGTTGATCAGTCGTAATAGGTATGTATGTGAAAAATATTTTTGACTGACTGAATCACTGAATGCGCTTTAGATGGCTCAAGTCGCCTGATACGGGTATTTGACAATTTGGTTTCTTTTATGTAAGTCGCAGAAATTGCGGGATTTAGATGATGGACTTATCAACTAACTGACTATGAACTTCACCTGTTTAACAGTAAAGTGTGATTGCAAAAACTTTATGCATTTTTGTTTGTCTCGATCAGGCATCAAAAATTACATGAGCAGCAAGCTATCTAAAAAATTAGCCATGTAAAAAATTACAAACTAAAAAATAATACAGAGCTGTTTAATACTACTGTAAGCATCCTAAATAGTTATTCATACTTCAATAAACTGATCACTATGGCAACGTTATTTTCGCCATGGTTACTTTTTTGTTTATATGTCAAAGATTACGTGTACAGATGAATGGAGATTATGTAAATTTAGAGTTTGATCCCTATTTAATATGGACGACCATATTGATGAGAGCTCATCCTAAATTGGACTTTGTGTCGCCGATATCGCTTTCTATTGATTCAAATGTACATAACTTTTTTGTTTATGAACCGATTTCGATGAAACCAAAACTAAGTAATACCTCAAGTTACGTATAATTTTTGTATATAAAAATTGTCTGCATGGGATTCATAGATTTTACGTGATGTGCGCACAAACAAACATATAAACAGACAAACAGACAAACAGACAAAAATTTCAAAAGTGATGGAAATGGGTTCTGTTAGTTATCTTTTCACACGCTGGCTATTTTTTTTTTCAATTTCTTCAATGTACAAAAATGACTTTTCTACAGATTTATTATATGTATAGATGTGAAAGTGTGTATGTTTGGATGTTTGAATGTTTGTTACTCAATCACGCAAAAACGACTGAACGGATTTGGATGAAATTTGGCATGCATGTAGCCTTTGACATAAAAAAGAACATAGGCTACCTTTTATCCCAATTCCTTAAGTAGTTCCCGAGGGAGGACCAAATTCTGAAGTTCATGCAGAAGAAGTTGCGGGCAGAAGCTAGATATATAATTAGTACCTGGATCACCGAGCTTTGCTCGTTTTTTTTTGGTAGTTTGTTTTTTAGAAATTACATTTAAATACGAATTACATACTGATGAAATGAGGAAGTAAGAATAATATTTTTCGATCTTACCGACATAACTAATACTAATTTAATTACAGCTTATCAATAAACCATAAATAACATTAAAATTAAGAAAATATATTATTACTCGCCAACATGTCAGGAAGAGTAATTTTTTCAAGTTATGTATAAGTTGATTACAGAAAACACGGATAAAACGTCATTTTCTGAAAATGAATCCTAGATCGATTTAACGCCCCCGAAACCCCCTGTAGGTATACTCAATTTCATGAAAATCGTTGGAACCGTTTCCGAGATTGAGATTATATATTTATCGCAGCGTCATATTATTCACGATAGAGGTTAAGTTATTCACAAAAAACATTATAATTAAAAAAATATTACCTAGTCTTGCCATAAATACTATTACAAAGAAAAAAAATGTTTTCGATTGCAAATAACATTTATTACTTTTACAGTGTGTTAGTACATAAATATAAAACAATTCAGATTTCTTCGAATTCTTTCCCTTACTGCTTTAACCACCTTTTTGGTACGAATACTACGTTGACGGCCTGATCTTTTTTGCTGTCAGAAACAGAGGAGGTCTCATTGTACAAAAGCCTAATATTGTACAATGTATTGGTGCCAAAATGAACAATCACATAAAATTGACAGATTCTAAATTCAAATGTATTAAGTATTTTGTTTATTTTGAATTGTAACAGTATTGATGTCCGTATATACCAGAATTGCTCGTTTAAAGATTTTTAGATTACTAAAAACAGGGATAAAACGACATTTTCTGAAAATGAATCTTAGCTAGATCGATTTAACGCCTCCGAAACTCCCTGCATACGAAATTTTATGAAAATCGTTGGAGCCGTTTTCGAGATTTAGATTAAATATATATATACAAGAATTGCTCGTTTAAATATATAAGATATTTCTAAAATAACAAAAAAGTATTATGTATTTTATTTTATTTACATGTTGAAATACGTAGTTTTTTATAATACTTTAGAATTAAATTGAATGTCGATTGGTATCCATTACAAGAGATTACTTCTGTTTCGATATATATTTACAAAAAGTTCCTGTACCCAGGGGCGGCAGTCTCTACATGAGTCGATATGTCATCGCTACGTACCGATCGTTATGTCATATCAAAAAATTATGTTTGCAGCATCGATATTCGCTATGAACGCAAGTCTCTACAGCCGAGATAGCGTGCAAAATCGTGTCTTTGCTATGTCGATACGTCTACGAAAACTGTATTCATAGTCTCGTATTTTTATAGAAGATTATTACCAGCTAAAAAATATTCCTTGGATATATGGTAAAAATTATGCACTAAAATTTATTAAAACCAATAATTTTATTGAAAATTAAAGAAATATTAGATTAACTTTGTTTTAAAAACGCTTTCCTTGATGAAAACCTTGAAATAACTGCACATTACGGTCAGAATAATTAGTAAATGATTTATTTACTAAATAATTATAAATTAAGAAGGGTATATATTATACTTATGCGTGGTTGCAACTCTTTGACTAAATGACACTGACAAATTCAAAATATTTTGGTTTGTTTACATATTATTATGGTTTAAAATAATCTTAAATCATTTGAATTGTAGAATAAAATGTGGATATGGCCGAACAATTTTAACCCGCGTCCCGGACCAAGCAGCGGCTAGTAAATTAACGGTCCCTTTTTTCAATTAGTGTTTGTATTTTCGTTAGTGTCTCGATGTTTATGATATTTATGGCGTAAGCGAACCGCTAAAGCTTCTAACAAGCAATTGGAACTTTTGTTGGGATTGCTGAAGGCCCGCCCATTCCTCTTCACAAGGCGATTTACTGGTTTGCAAGGCCGGGATAACTATGAAGCTGGATGGAAGGTGGCGACGACGGAGCTAAACAACGTTCCTAGCGGGTCTTGTAAGACACCCGAGCAGTGGTTACAGTTGACTTTTATTTTTATATAGGTACATACTTTGTTAATAAAGTAATAATAAAGAATAAGAAAAAGAATAAAGAAATTTTATTTGCTAGAAGCATGGTATGGTATTACAAGATAGTTTAATATATAAGAATAGTTTATATACAGCGTCAGTTAGTGGCTTAATATTGGCTTTTTGTCTTTCTTGTGGTGACATTGGGAATTTTACATATTTCCGCAACAGCCGTTCATTAATTGCAGTGGTTACCTACAGCATATATTACTCTGCTTACCGATTTCTGACTCATAATGCATCCCCACTGCAGTCCATCAGATTGTTGGTAACAGCCACTGGCGTAAAATCGAAGCGCCGTGAGTAACTGAATAGAATTCAAAAATGAGTTTTGCATTACTTTCTATTCATGGATACCATACGCCCGTTGTCCGTGAAGAGATGGCTGCAGTTCATCTACGAGCACTGCAACATATCTTTCGATATCCTATAGTAGGATAGAAATTTACTGTCTTCCAAGTCCAACGGTTTTTCACTTTGGCGTCGGATGCGGGACACTCTCCTATGCATTACCATATTCTGCCTGTGTTCCAACGTCACTAAGTCCCAAGCTAAATACTGTTCCGCTATAATTTTCAATTTAATTACATAAATTCACAAATAAATACCGATAACGAATTATCGTAGAGACGTATCGGGCTGTCAAAATTACACGATAAAATAGCGTCCGAATATAACGATAAATAGATACGGTTGCGATGACAATCGTTATATTTGTCAGTCGAGACTACCAAATATCGATGAAGTTTGATTGTTATGACTTAACGACAATTTTCGGTTGATAAGTCATAGCGATTCATGTCGAGACTGCCGCCCTAATGTATCTACGAATACAGATCATGTATATTTAATATAAACATTCTTTCAGTAGAAAACATATGTCAAGTAGTAACTATGTTAAGGTTGTAAATTGTAAAGATTTACGGGCGGCGCACCAGAAGACTGCAGTCTGCTTGATACTCAATATATTGCGCCAGTATGACTTGGCATCTCACTGAACAATATCAAATCTGTGTGAATTAATAACTACAGGAATTAGTCGAATGTGGTAACTATATTTCCGGTTAGCTGGTTCACCCGTAGATAGAAAGAAAAAAGTCATTATAAATATTATTTTTATAGAACACATAATATTTTAATTACTTATCTCATGATTATTACATTGAAGTTATTAAATAATATCTTATAAAATGGGTGATAAGTTAGCTTCGGATAAGTGAAAATTACACGAATGATTCTTATTAAATAATTATATCCTTTTTCAGTCTTGGTTCTTAAAAACGTTAAATGATCCGATAATATAGAGCAAATTTAGATTTACTGTCCAAATTACTTTTGTTGGACAATCTTAAGTTAATTAAATGCAAGCTTCTTTCAACCACTTAAATATAAATGTTTAACTAATACTGTACAATACCATTTATACCGAATAAGAATTCTGTCAGTAAAGTTCACTCTCAGCTTATTGTTATATTAAGCTATCTTTGACTATCCATCATTAGTGCAAACAAGTTTGTTAACAAAACCGACTTCTGCTCCGGATTTTCTGAACTCCGCGCCCATGGGTATTGAGTTCCCTCACTCGATCTTAGTAAAGACGATCAATTCATTTCATCTCACCCTCTGACGTCACACTATGTGTTTGAGAACATTACACGTTCTAACATTTAACTAAGTAAATTATATTGTGTCTATGCGGGATGTCGTACACAGAAGTTGATGCGGCGGTAGCCTAATGAATAGAGCATCGGACTTGCGATCATGTGGTCACGGGTTCGAATCCTACCCATTGCACGTGAACCCACTCGTAACACAAGCATATTTAGCTTACCACGAGGGGTTAACAAGAATACTAGTAATGTGCGACATATATTGCTAGTAACCTTTTTAAAAAAGAACCTTGAGAGATGTCTTCACTACATGTATAAAACAAAGTCGCTTCCCGCTGTCTGTCCCTATGAATGCTTCGATATTTAAAACTACGCATTTTGATCCTTTTTTTTAATACAGTTATTACAGACTACAGTGATTCAAGTGGCAGAGTTATATGTAATACTTGCGAAGCCATGGTGGGTCTACTATATAAAACAAAGTCATGTTTGTTACAACTTACAACTCGAGAGCAGGTGAACCAATTTCCATGATCCTTGATTCGTCGGATTCGTCTCCGTCTCCAATAGCAGAATAACATAAAAAAGCAATGGAAAATTGACGTTTACGGGAACAGGGACAACATATGCGAGTGAATCCGCAGGGCACAGCTAGTAAATAATAAAGGAAACCTGAAGAATCTATATGAATAATCCTCGCGCTAGTGTAGTAAGTACCTAATCAATGTTCATTATTTTTTCATAATGCCAGAATAGATAAGCGGATACTAAATAGACGGTCCAACATGTTTAAACTGTGCTTGATCTTTGTTCTGTCGTATCGTATTGCAATCCCAACGGACTATGAGAGTAAGGGAATATAAAGTGCACCTGTTTCGCACACAATCAAGCTCTCCAGTTTTATTTAAGGAACGAAATTCGGTCAGGAGGCTATTATAACTGCAAGATCTTAATTCTAGACTAAAAAAATAAGTTTTCTCCTCATCAACATATAAATTAGTTGTCAGTTGTCCTCGCTTTGGAATCTCATTTGGTAAATTCGATGCCACTTTCAATTACAAGAGATCAACTTACCTTCTACCCACTTTACCAAAATGGTGATTGCCGGAATATTTTAAAGACAATTTTTGTAATGTTCAAGTAGATTAGCTACGATCAAAAATGAAAAAAATATGTAAAAAAATTCCTTTACAAAATCCGTAATACAAAAAAATGGCTACAATAACAAAGTTATATTTTTTTTTGTTTACAGTTTATATATACGTTTGAAAAGAAAATACGCTGAATAAACGTTAATGTTTAACTCCTGAGTGATTATCAAAAATGATGATATCTAGAGAACATAGTAACTTATGATTAGTAAAGTGCTTGACTGCTTAGGTATATATTCATTTCCGTATGGTCCTAAATTGTTAAACTGGTTCATTCAACAAGTTTATACATGTTGCTGTGTACCTAGGTTACGCTATCATGTTATAAACGTTCTACGGCTAGGCAAATATCCAAATGTACGAGTTAAAATATTTGTGTACAAAGTCACTACCCGCTGTCTGTACCTAGCATGCTTAGATCTTTAAAACTACGCAACGGATTTTGATGCGGTTTTCTTTACTAGATAGATTGATTCAAAAGGAAGGTTTATATGCATAAAACATTAATACACGTGCGAAGCTGTGGTGGGTCCGCTAGTTTCTTTATAAAATGTATACACCACTTTTATATTCGTAGCTAATTCACAAGTGAGGATTAAAATACGAACTGGAATAATTGAGAAACAATAAAACTTCTATGATCGATCGAACTGCATGTAACAACTGCGTCACACTCGCGATGCAGATGTTGCCTGCTTACTCCACTTCACAAACAAGCGAAGATCCGCCGTAGCGTGACGTGCTCGAAAACCTACAATTGCATAACAAAAGCAAACAATAGTGCAGAAACGAGAGTTGCCTTTGTGTGGGATTCGTCTTCAGGTGAAGGAAGATAAACAATGGTCTGTTGAATCTAACACTCGGGCTCAAGCCCCTAAAGTCTACTGAACGAGACAATGACTGTGAGAATATGGGCTCGAGAGAAACGATCTCGTCTTGTTACCGCGAACACTGTTGTTAGTTTTATGAAGGAACTGAAATAACCCTTTGTGCACACTTTTTATATCGCACGCCGTAGCGTCTTTTAGAGCTCTCGGCACGTCGTGAATACATTTATCATAAATACAATCATAACTATTAAATCCATATGGATGAGACAGCTTGCCTTCTGCTGTTCAGTTTGTAGCAATGGAGATATTCATCTGAAGTGATTGCTTATTTATTAATTAAGTAGTATTCGAGTGCATTGAAATCATATTCCCGATGGATATCGGCTCGGCGCCTATTACATAATCTAAACAAAGCGACGGCTTGACCAAACGATGGTTAGGCCCATGATTGAAAGGGGACGTATCTAGCCGCTCGGCGCGCAAACACTAGAGTTGTGGACAATAGACCAAAGCGACTGTTTGTGCTATCGAATGGATACACTTTTGCAATTAGCGTAACAATCGTACACCAACTACAATATAGGAAGCGTTACATTTTTAGGATATCATTCTATCGATGTATAATAGAGTTGATTATACCGTATAAATTTACATAACGACCTTACAGCATTTCATTCAAAGTGAGCAATATGTCTTCATTCATTTATTACATTTTAAATATTATATGACATCTAGCTGACCCGGCGAACATTGTTTTGCTCTATAAAAAAACAGCAACAAACTCACTTCAAGTTGTATTTGGCAGGAAGATAGATCAGCGATCAACTATAAGCTTGAGTAATATATCAAGGTCATTAACCTATGAACCGTCGTGCCACAAATGTAACATGATCGAGTGACGTCACTTGCCTCGCAGATACTCACGTGATGTGGCATGCCTTGACTTAACGTATATAACTCTATTAGGTTGGATCTGAATTATGTTGGCTATGGGTTTTGGAAAAATTAATTAGATACAAGAACCAGTGATCTTTGATAGTCGTAAAGTCATTACAATTCTGACAACCAGTCTTACTATAGGATATTGTATTACCCATTAAAATGGGTTGTGGTGGTCAGATAGGCAGTCGCTCCATGTAAAATATACTATATTTTACATGGAGCGACTGCCTATCTTACTACCGGATTTAGCTGAATACTATATTTAATATAGTATTCAGCTAAATCCGGTGAGACGGCCCCAACATAGCTTGGGAAAAGGCTAGGCAGAAGAAGAATTAGATACAAGAACCAACAGTAACTGTTCGCCTAAGTACCTATATAAAATTATATAAATAAGTACCTTAGTGATATTAAAAAAAAACACATCAATAAATTATATCAATTATTATGAACACATTGTAAGTAGGTACCGACCCATAGTGGAAAGAGTAGTTAATATCGGACAAATTATATCAACAATAATGTCTGCTATATTATACCTAGGGGCCTTTAATAAATATGAAAGACAGCAACCAACAAACTCAATTAAATTTCGTGTTTGATCATTTCTACCTATCTTAGTAATGAAAATATATTCATCGCTACAGGGTAAAATTACTTATTACGTCACAAAATTTGTGGAAATATGTTAATAATTATAATACGCAGTAGCACGTGTATTTGGAGTATTGGTAACGCTTATCAAAACAAGATTGACATGACGTGTCTGTTCGCTCCTGTTACATTCTATACGTCACTTCCGCACACTCGCACCTCGATACCAATTCTTCACAATTGCACTCCCCTTAAATACAGTCATGTCAATATCTTCGACTGTCACTTATTGGAAAATATTATAATTCAATGATATCACTTCTTTTCGTCAATTTTATAACGAACACGTGAAAGCAATGACAGAAACAATGGAAAATTGAAGTGATTCTTAATTGGAAACATGAACAATTAAAAGGTAGGCATCTCTTGTATCATGTTAGGCATCGTAAGGCAAAACAAACAACATGAAAACAGAAAAGATTAAAATGTCTACGGAAAGAATGACTCCTAATAAAAAAGGTGTGAATAATAAAAGATTTTGAAAAGAAAAAAGTTGCACTTCTTTCATTTTTGTAAAAGCCATAAAGTACCTTTGTAAAACTTTGATGTTTTCAATTTGAAAAGGTTTTACATCAAACAAGCTTTTGTAGTGATTGTTTAAACGTGTACGTTTGTTTTTTTAAAGTATAATGAATATTTTCGTAGGTTGCAACCCTATACTTGTGCTCGCGAGAGGAATTTCCGCGAGGTAGCACAGACTTAACAAGGCTTTATATTGACGCCTCTTCAGATGCAAACTAAACCGATACGATTAATAACGAAAGCACTACTGCCACTTTTGAATACTTTAAAATCATTTTGCTATTGAAACATTATCTTTTTCTCCAGAAAGAAATAAATAATGATTGCAGTTAATGTGTTGTGCCTATACATTTTTTATAACAGTACCAAACCTAATATTTACGTCAAATATAGGATTCAAACACGATTGTTTCCACAACAAATATAAACAAACAGTAGGAAAATAAAATACATATCGGCAAGTACGAATTAACTCGAATAAAAACACTGTTACGACTCACCTGGTCAATTATTTCGAACATAAATCTTAAGATATTTACTTATTGCCCTTCTAATAGGTAGGTTGACTGTAATACCGTCACGCTAGCCTTTTATAATATTCGCATAATTGCATATAGGATTGCAAAGGAAATTAATGAAAGTATTCAATAATGGATGTATGCGGCCATATTTTAAAAATACTGTTACAATAATAACACGGTTTTTTTTTATTTAAACGTCGAAACGGCTGAAATAGGATGTCGTGGTGGCCTAGCAGTTCAATAAACGGATTTTCGTGCACAAGGTTGCAGGTTCGAACCCACTACAAGCAAGTAACAATGTGACTTTGACCGTTGAAGGAAAACATTGAGGAAAGCTGTGGCCAGCAGTGGGACATTTATAGGCATGTTTATTATTTAAAAGTAAAGTAGAAATTACATTTTAATTTATATAACATTTTTCTACTTTACAATAAAGTGTTTTTCAATAAACTATAAGTGTAATTGATCTTTTTTAGATACAATGAAACAAAATGTTATTTCAGTGTTGTTAACCTACACCTCCACATCTTGACCTTTGGAAAATATTATAGAAAAAATAATAAGCTAAGTTTTACTAGACACAACAATACAATATTATTCTTTATAAATCAAATTGTATAATACACGGACTACGTCTTGCCCGCTGTTTCACCCGTATCGACAATTATTTTTAAAATTATTTAAGGATTCAACGGTTTACTCACGCGCATTCTCGGGATCGCCCGACTAGTTTCAGAGTCGAACTGTGTGTAGTTCAACTCGTGACACCGCCGCCGCCGCGTCAGCTCATGATTAAGGACTCCTATTGAGTCTGAAGTCATTATAATAATTATTTTCAACATTAAATCAGTATACATACGTAATTTACACTCCGGAATGGAGGCTACCGCGATTCCATAATCCGCCAGGGTCGCTAATGTCGAGTGAAGTATATCTGATAATTTCCACCAATCTCAGGCCAGAAGTTTTTTTCTCATTGGTAGAGAAAAACATACCGCAATAAGCAAGGAGGGTGATCAATGCTCGTTCCTTCGCTATATAGAGAGATGCCTGTGCCTAGTAGTGGGACATTTATAGGCCGGTCGCTGAGGCCGGTATTATAGAGAGCAAAAAGTTTCGCACAGCGATGAGGGGGTTCTTTAAATGAGGTGGCCCCATGTCGTATCAGTTAGTTGAATGATTTTTTTTAATCGGGTAAGGTTTTCGGCGATCCTACCCGATCCAAACACTTCAAATTCTTACTTGCTCTTATTTATTGTCACATCACTCAATTTCTATTTCGTAAGCAGGAAAAACTGGTATTGTGTATTGATAGCGTACAGCAAGGCTTATTTATCTATTATATTTTTTTATTTTTATAAGCACATAGCAAATTACAGAAACAAAAGAAAATAAAGTTAAAATTTACATCCACGTTCAATATTAAAATATCTTGGGACAATCTCACACACGGCCATCTGATCCCAAACTAGGCAGTGCCTGTACTATCTATGGCAACCAGATAACTGATAAACATACTTATATACTTCTAAATACATATTATAGATAAATTACACCCAAACGCAGAATAAATAATCGTAATCAAAAAATCTCTTCACACAAAGATTTGTCCTGGGTGGGAATCGAACCCACGACCTCCAGCTTAGCAGTCAGGGTCAATAACCACTAGACGAACAGGCCCGTCGATGACCTAATGTTTATACCCTTTTTAATACGACTATTATGATCCAGTAAAGTAAACGCTGAGACCACATCATATAGAAACGTAAACTCTATGACGTCATTCAACAGCTATTTATGTTAGTGAGATCAGTTATGTTTTACGTTTAAAGAATTGAGTGTAGTTCTTCAAGTACCTACAGTAACAGTCATATTTTAATTACATTTGACAAAAGAGTCTTAATTGTAATTTAATCAAGAGCTTTAAACACAATTAAATCGAAAAAGCGGTACATATATTGAAAAATGAGTAATTTAGTAAAAACTAAGCTTTTAAATTGCTTTACTTTAGTAGTACATTAATTATATTTTATACTGGGATATTTAAATTACAACATCACCAACATGTATGAAATATTTTTGTCCATATGACTAAGAGTTTGAAGATATATTTTTCTTCAAGTATTTAGAATTTATTGAACATACCGATATGACAGCTCAATTTATAATTTATATTTGAAATAACATTATATTTTATTCAGGATTCCTACGAGTGAGAGACAATGCATAAATCTTTTGCAATATAAATACTGTCAAATGCAAAAAAAAATGTCAATTACAGCGTTATTGTTTCAGAATGTGCTTTTATTAAGCATGAAGTAAAAGAAATTTAACAAAAGTACATTTTTTATTTTTTTATTATAATTTAATCTTATATTTTCCACTATAACAAAGCCTTTATAATTTTCATTAAAAGAATTCTGTGAGCTAAAGTTAGGGTTACAATCAAAAGGTAAATCAAAGTCCATCTATTGTAAAGCCTAACTAAGTTGTCACAATGTTTTACAAGTTGCTACAACATTGTGTCAGCCCTGGCCGTAGGTAGTTACACCGAGTTTCGAGTACAACACGAGCGCTTTCGTTATGCACGCTGCTATGCAAAAATAGTTTTTTGCACCACAGTCAACATTATTTGCCCACTTGATCTCTTTGCGGGGTTTTTGTAGCTGGATTTATTTAATTTCCAACGTTACAGATTAGTTAACGTCAATTTTGAATAAGTGGGGATTTATTAATAAACTCTGATTCATTCGATTTCGAAACAGTCAGCGAGCGAGCAAACGCTTGTCTCGCCACATTGTTAAGACAGATTTGAATGTCGCCATTGGCAATCGTTTATTCTTAAAATATTCAAGCAATATTGCTTTTTTACATCTCGTACACATTGAGTAACGCATAATTATATGTTTATTCAACCTTATAGCCCACATAACTTGTACAAATTGGTATTTATGCACCTACCGCATTCACCACACTTGTCAAATTAACACAGCCCGAACCGCGGCATAGCTACACTGTTATCGTGAATATCATCTATAAATTCTTTATTTACCCCAAAATTTTACTGTGACGAATGATTTTTGTGACTATAGGTAAGCGTGCGTGACACACAAACATATGATTTAATAATACACTAACATTACAAGTTTTGGGTTCGGCTTTCCAACTTTCCATGTCTGACGACTTTAGCATTAATATAATATATCTCCATTTAGCTTATTACCTAACCAGTCTTCAAATCGTCAAATGTAATTCGGTGTATGATTATAATACGGTCACGTATTTACTCACACGTAACTTGAAAAACTAAATATAATGACTTTGAATATTCTGGTCTGATTTTAATGGAATTCAGATATATTTTACTTCAATGTCTGTACATATCTACTTTAATAAGTGACTAAAAGTTTAGTCAATTTACCTATAATAGTCTCGTGTTAAAATGTTTGGTATCGAACTCCTCCGAAACAGCTACACCGATATTCATATTTTTTCGGGTATTTTTAGTAGGTCTGAAAATATTTTATACCCCTAGGTGATAAAAATGGCGCTCTCAAGAATATGGTGAAACAACGTTTGTCGAGTCAGCCAGTAACTTTTAAAAATACCATACTTTTATAATCTACAGCCATACATATTCCTTCTTATTATTTTAATGTGAATGTTTGAATCACTTTGAACGAAAAAGATTTCTACATAATATTACAAAAATTACGTAAAATATAATTCACGAAAAGAAATTTTAATTGTTTCTTTACATGTTCTGAAACCGTAAATAACAAACACACAGAAAAGTATGTATCAAAAGTTAACGAACATTTATAAATTTTAATTGTAACGTTTGCCAATTAGCAGCAGTTTAGTGGCTGGTTACATAAAGGTCAAATGTATGCAAAGTTTCATCAAAAAAAATATCAATCCTAAATTCAATTCATCCATACCTGTAACTTGTATCAGTTTTTAGATGCTGTTTTTTTTTAGTAGGTATGTTTTCTTTCAGTTCAATAACTTCTTATTCAATAATAAGATGTTGAGTTTTTGTTAATGTTGTCGCATTCGAAGCCCCTAATTTTAAGAACTTTAAAACACGTCATCTTTGTCAATTTTATTGTTTTGATAATAGAAAAAAACACATAACAAATATTAAAATATAAAGATTATAGTATCGAAAACCTGATTTTGTTTTTTTTTTGTAAACCATTCTATTCACTGCACCTTAGTTGTGAGCGGTTGAGTAAAAGATCACAGCAAAACTACCACTGAGTTACGTGCTGCAGATTCGAACCCTGGGTAAGTAGAATGCTACAAAAAAAAACTTACATTACGTATACGCATTACTGGCACAAAGATACACGAATTTTCTTAAAAAACTGATAAATAAACACTAATTAATTGAATAAATTTACTAGTAATGAGATTTATTTCAAAGTAATAATATACATATATCAGAGGGTTTAATCCGTACTTGAAGAGCTAGTTATCTGTTAAACTATTATATTAATTTCAAGATTCTTCATTAAAGTTCAACCAGCTACAGTAGCTACTTGTAACTTCAAGAACTTAAATATAATAAAGAGGTTTCGAAGCTTGTCTTACAACATAATTAGATGCCTTTAGGGCTTACCGATACTAATTTCATAGTAAAATATTCAATAAAGCTTATGATTAAACTTACAAACATAATAATTTTTAGATATATAGACAAAATCAGATTCAAAACTAAAATTTTTACCCACCCTGGGATAACAAGACATAATTAAGCATATTATTAAAAGTTGTTGCCAAGCACAATGTTTGATGTTTTATTTTTATTCATGATTAGCTGTACCCCGCGGTGTACCCACTGTTTATTTAATTAATTTTATTAATAAAATGCCCTAAGTTACTCTTTATTACATCAGCCATTTCAGAGATGTAGATGTCACCACTTGCTTTAAACATGTGTAGTTTACAGGAAATGCATGCTATATAACGGAAGAATAAAATGTAATGCTAAATGTATGCGCTCATGGTTTCGTGGAAAACCTTAAACCACCCACAGCCAGCTAATGAGCATTTTTTATATAATACCGGCCTAAAAAAGCCCCACTTTTGAACACAGGCCTCTTCTTATATAGAGAAGGAACGAGCATTGATCACCACCTTGCTCATTGCCGATTGACGATTTCAGAATTTTTGGAATTCAGTTTTCCACACGATCTTTACTTTCACCGATTGCCAATGATGTCTTAGAATAATAAAGAAAGTACATATAACTTTGAAAATGTCACATTGGTACTTGCCTGTACTGGGTTCCAACGTGCAACCTTGTGCACACAAATCCGTTCATTGAACTGCTAGGCCACTGCGCCATTCAGCTTTTTGTGATGGCGTTCAAATATCTAAAATAGCAGATGTGACTTGTGTTTGAACTAAGTAGCCGAACAAGTACCTCTGGGATTACCTTTCCTAGACGAATGTGTGGAATAAATTCCAGGAGTTCTTTGAAATAATATCTCGGGAAGCAATAAACCAGTAAGTTGGAGCATACTCCCAAGAAATATACCAAAGTTTTCAACGTAAGTCGTAACTCGCGAATACTTAGCGTCGAGGTAATAATTTGGGTAGTACTGCTCATATCATTTGTGCACCTGCAGGTATAATATTCCAGAAAAACTCTATTATAGATAGTGGTCGAAATACAGAAAACTCATCAAAATATAATAGCATTTCTGAAAGCACAATTATCTAAGCAAAATCGATTATCGAAATAACACGGACCATATGGCAATTTGTAAACGAGAAACAACTAACGGACGCGCGCTGTTGACAAATTGCGACCGGCACAACTGGTATTCTACTCTACACCGTAGATTGGTGATAAGCGACCAATTTGAGGAGGCGCCACGACAGGGTACGGAAGTCGTTATTACAGTAGGCGGTGCGACCCAGCAAATTGCACCCGAACACGCCATCTGAACGTGACAGCGCTGTCGAACACATTCCTTATTTGAAACGTCTCAGCGTGACATTCGTACTGTGACGGTATTATGAATATCGAAAATCGTTTCGTTAGACGATTGCTACGCGAGTACCTACAACTAACCATAGGCATTTCAATAATAATACTAAATCATAATTTACGTACGAAACCGGTCTAATATTATTTTGACCGCAAGTATTAAGCAATAAAAAGTTTGGTAAAACCGCTACGAATTTGTAAGTATTTCGTAGCACGCTCTGCTACGCACCGTGCTACGATCTACAAGGCCAAGTGACATGATTTCATAAGCACGAATTGTTACTGTTGTATAAAGTTTTCCGTAATACAAATATTAAAATATATAGCTTAACATGTTTGCCTAAAGCCTAGTTAAAGTACAAATAGGTATTTTTAGAAAATTCGAAAGTAGCTTAGTCATAACTCCGTCGGTAATGACTTAGCCTTCTTGCCCATGTCAGACTTCTTGTACGTCCAATAATCGGGCTATTTTCACCTACTAAATTGCCTATTTGTACTTTCATTAGTCAAACATGTTTTGATATATATTGTAATATTTGATAAATATCTGAATTAGTACCTACTCTAATTAAATTAATAATAATTATAATAGTTACATAATAATACTTTTACAATATATTAGGAGAAAATTGCGTAGAATTGTTAAAGGGATCATTCAAATTACAAAAAAAAACGAAAAATATTACTAGCTAACATCTATTTTTTATCAAGTCTATATCAGAACTCTGGTACTTTTACCCAACATTATGTTAAAAAACCGAAATGTTTGTAATGTTTAAAGTGTATTTGTTATTCCGGGATAAAGTGTCTACCTATTTCTGCTTTTGTAAGCTCACACTTAAGCGACACGTAGAGAACATTATCGAAATCACTCCGGGGACCAACGCTGACAGTTTTTCCAAATACAATACCTTTCAAATACCTGTACAATTGATAGACCTAACTATCAACTTAAAGGATTTTCGTACACATTTAAATTGAGATACACTAAACGTCGTACTACAAATAAACGGCTTTTTTAGAAACGTCTGGTTGAAGAATGTTTATTTCCAATATTCAAGTAAAAATAAATATATCTTATTATGTTTTTTTATAAATAAGCTGAAATCCATACATTATTAAAATGATTAAGATGATAAAGGCTTAAGGTATAAAACGAGTCCTTAATGATCCATCGAATAAAGCTTGTATGACTTTTTATGATTTAATATTTAATGAAAAATACGAAGAATATTGTTTGATGAGTACACTATCTTGTGTTTAATGCTGATGTCAAATATAATATCTATGAAAAAAACATACTAATAAAATTCTAAGAACGATCTCTTCTATCTCAACTAAACATACTGGACATTATTCCAAATATATTTCAATTTATATATAATTCAATAAAGTTCTGAAGGTTTTTAAATAATCTTAGTGTCACTGCTGTCAATCTGAGAGTACAAGACATTTACCGAAGTATTTGTATGTCACTGTGAACAAAATCCACTTGTGCTCCTCTGAAAGCCTTCCTTACGTAAGTGAAAATGGAACGGTAGTTACCTACATTATTATTATTTATTTTGTGCCTGAAATGTCCCACTGCAATGCAAAGGCCTCCGATTTTCCATCTGTAGTAAGTTACATAATTTACTATCAAATAAACCTGAAGACTCAAACCTGAATAAAAGCCCTTGTAAAACCATAAACATAGGGGTGTATTAAATGAATCCTGAGTTACGATATTCAAATGATTGCAGGCCGCACCTCGGCCAGGCCCGCCACCAACCTACTTACTAATCTTTCTTCTATTACAACGTTCAAACTCATTATAATATTTAACACGATAAAGAAAAACTAACATGTTTTAAATCTAAAACATTAACACTAGTAGAGAAAGCTTTTTGTTACTTTTTAAAATAGCCTTCTAGGAGCTTAACGTTTTCGAATACTTATTTCGTTAACAATAATTTTCAAATCATTAATTATTATTGGACGTTGTAATAATTACTAATTATTTTTCAAATACCTTTGATTTATAATAGAAATAGAGAGCGATGAGATAGTTTACGATATTTGAAAAGAAAATGATAAAGTGTACCTAATATTTATATTTGTGAAACTTATAGCAAAATCTATTTGATTTGAACACAAGCAACCATATAATAAATTTCAATAATAACTCGTATAAATTTCTATTTAGGACGAAAGAATTGGCTCTACTCGAAATTATTCTTAAATGGCGGCCATATATTTTAATTAAGGCTCCGTGCTCATGCAGACGTCGATAAGGCAAGTAGAACGGTAACGATATGGCTGACTCGGACTGGGGGTCGCTGCGGCACGTTTTATTTCACGTAATAACATATTAGGTAACGCTCGCGGCACGCGCCAGCCGCGTAGTTTGGTAACCCATGTAAATAAAACTTACTTAACGACTGCTTTAAACGCCATTACCGACGGTCAAACACTCGCTATTTTTTCGACAATAAAAACCGATTTTGAAACATGAAAAAGCTCTGATACTTTAAGTGGTACTATTATATTTTCCGATCAACCGATACTAAATGTTGCGTAAGCTCCTGATGTTTTTATCTAGGAGATTAATACCAAAAATATTGTAATATTATTTAATGAATCTATCTGTTACTAAACTAACTTTAAAATAAACCGCGATAGAATCCGTTTAAAGTAGTTTTATTTTCATGTCTAATATTCGCGTAAACCTCAGAAAATAATATAAACAACAAAAATGAATACATAATATATTCCGGTCGTATTGATACAAGCGAGATCCAGTATCGTCGATATAGCTGCTTAACGTATTCAGTAGAGGGAAATTATGCATCCCCCTAATCTCTTAAACAAATCCTTTGATGGATTCATTTCTATCAACTACCACTGTAATCTGTCCGACTTAATCCGTCTTAATGTACTGATAAAATAAACGAAGTAGGTGTTCTATGTTAAAAATATATTTTTGACTTTAATATAAAACAGACTTATATCTCGATGGTAACAACTACTTAAACAACTGAAGAAACGTGGGAGTGTCGAACAGGTGACTTTCTATTCTTTTGAAACTAATAAGCTCTCTTTCACAATTTAAATACACTACGTTGTATTTATTTTCGAATTGACAAAAATGTTTACAATACCAGTTTCTTAGACTTTATAACTTTTTAAAGTTTCTCAATATTTCTAAAGTCTTATTTGTTACATAGCATTGAACAAATAAAACCGTTCCAATGTTTGTATTAAGTACGGTATTCGCTTTTTATGTCTCCTAAGTTAAATACTTGAACAAATTGAAAGACTAAATAAATATAGGTACGTCATTCGTTTTTGCCTATATCAGTTATTTGTAACAGATATAAATTATAGAAGTAACAGTATTAGTTGACAAAACGATGGTAGCTGATGGAGAACGAAATAAGTTATTGTGTTATGAGTATTGAAGCTTTAATATTTAATAGTAACCGTTACAAATGATTTTAGATATTGGAATAGTCTTACAGGATAAATCTTAACTGGATTAAAATATAAAACATTCACGATAACTGTTGCGGTCTGCTAGAGGGGCGCGGTGACTGCGTGCTGCAGCACTCATAACGGGTGCCTATGGGTGGAGCGCAGAGCATAGACAGTTAGGGAATGTGAGGGCTCTTCACCCTCGTATCATCCACGGATGGGCGGCCGCAGTAATGAGGGCGAGTTGCGTAATTTACGACCAGGGGTTATGAACTCAGTGCGCAACTGTTTGAAGTTTTCACGCGTATTTGGATTGCACTATGTTCAAACTTAAGGTTGCTAGGTGCGCAGGGTTTATTAAATAATGAATATTAAGAAAACAAGAATACTTCATGGATGAGTGGATGAGTGTGCTTCACTCGATATAAGCATTTTTCATCGTAATTTTCTTCACATTTTATTTTCAAACTATCTAATTTACTCACCGAACAAAATATGCGAAGGTAACGTTATGTATTAGGTTTCTTTAAAAATCATTAGGTTGACAATATTTTCATAAAAATACTTTTGGTCAAATTCAATGATTATAAAAAAAGTACATGTTTAATTGTTATCTTAAAAAAATATAATTATATTATATACATGAGTAACCCCGGCTTTTATATAGTTATATGTATTTGACGAACGAAACAAAACTTTTATGCATTATAAATATTTGGTATAATTAATGAGATGATTAATGATTAATTTGTCTATTTTAATTAAAAATTATTTCGTTGAAGATAAAAATAATATGAATTCGAACTTTACTAAACTTGTTCACATACTAAATCGGCAGACAAAGTCGGGCAAGTTTCGCACGCTAGTAAATACTCTTAAACAAAGTTTACTGAATACAGTGTACAATGTATGCTCAAGATTAGGCTGTGTCTTCCAACTTCAAGGAAACACCTGCATTATATTAGACGTCAGTAAAAAACGTAAGAGACAAATCACATATACCACTTCTGAATTAACTATAATAATAATATCTTGGGACAGCTCACACACGGCCATCTGATCCCAAACTAGGCAGATCCTGTACTATGGCATTCAGACAACTGATAAACATACTTATATATTTCTAAAACAAACATATTATAGATAAATAACACCCAGACACAGGACAAATGATCGTGCTCATCACATAAAGATTTGTCGTGGCTGGGAATCGAACCCACGACCACCGGCTTAGCAGTCAGGGTCACTGACCACTAGACCAGTCAACTATGTTTAAAACAAAAACCGTCTTCACTCACGTATATTTATCGGACCAGCCCGACTAGTTTCGAACCCGACTGGGGCCCATAATTATGAGCTCATGACGCGGCAGTGTCGCGACACGAACTTATTATACAAGGACACTTCTGGATTACTTTGTAACGAGCTGGATCGAACAATTATAAGATAAGTAATCTTTCCCGTTACTAGAACGAAGAAGGAAGACCAACGAAACAACGAAGCTGTATATCCCATCATTAGCGAATGAAACCCTGCCCTTAACCAGTAATCGAGTCATCAATCTTGAATAACACCACAATCGTCATCGGATATCGACAGTCATAAACCAATGAGCAACATTTTACGGGTCTACCGCGTTCGTAGCTCATCCTCTAGCACACCCTTCTCATTTGTCAAATCAACAGAAATATATGCGTGAGAACTCACAGATTGATGGCGTGGCCTAGATTGAATTACATCTTGGTAAAACCTGACGAGGGTCTTACATTCCATGCGGGTATATGAGAACAAGAATAATACGGGAATTTCGGATACCCGATATAAGGAAGACGTTCCTTTTCTGTTGGGGATTGGAAAAACTCGCATATTTGAAAATGATTTTATGCGTTCTTCGCTCTGGGTAATGGTTGAGGTGTGGGTCATTTATTACCCACTTGGATTTATGGCTTATCATAACGTACCTACACGTTCATACACTTGTTCCTTTTCGCCTGCTCAAAGGGTAAGTTGAAACTATATCTAAATTCAAACACATAATTTAAAACTTTTTCAATACTCGTGATACAATTTATACAGACTTTTTAATAAAAAATAAGGAATTATTTATTATGCTATACAGACAGAAAAAAAAACTGTTTAAAGAGCCATTAAAATTAACAGTAGATTATCGGAATGTAAAGAGCTAGCTTGTATTATAGTAATCCACATATCCATTAACAACTCTTCAAACATTTAATTAATGTGAAGTCTTTAACCACGAAACAAGAATTAAGTTAACACCAGCTGATCTAAAGACGTGTTAATAATGCCGCGACATAATAATAATGCAAACAACTTCCGTGATATCTTAAATTATTAGTGTGTGCAATCTTCGATAAGTAAATGGAGCTTATCTCAAGTGTGTAGTTTAAACGGATGTTTATCCAACTAATTGGATTTTCCGTAGACCCCCCCTTCTATACCCTGTCCCCTCCCCCACCCGCACCAAGAAATGTTCCTCTATGAAACTGCACTTACCTAGTACATGTACACTCGAAAGCAGTTTGCGCACAACTTGCTGCAATATTAATGTTGTTCCCATATTGAAACCGAACAGAAGTCTTGATCATAATAGTTTGTAAATGCATATACATTATGCATTATACTATTACGTATATGCATTTAATCCTAAGGACTAAGATTGTATGTATTTAATTAACAAAATAACATCACGATTAGCGTCACAATGACTTGTAAATTAAATACAAATAGAATGAAGGAAAAATGTAATCGCTCGGGAAGTGACCTCTATTAAGCTTAGTTGGGAAAGCGCTAAACCAGAGGCGCAGGTTCGAGCCTAGAGGTTTAAATTTTTCCTTCATTCTATTTGTATTTAATTTACAATGAATAATGATAAAATCTGTTGAAAAGTAGTTTTATTTCAATGTCTAACATTCGCGTAAACCGCAGGAAACAAGGACTTTGATAAAGCAGATTTTTTTGTATCAACATTTCCTAGTCATGACGTCATGACGCTGTTTAAAACATGATATTGTTCCTTTCAAATTGTGTTGATGTCTATGTATTTACGAAGAAAGTCTTACTGCGAACTCTTATCGATTATTTAATATTAAACATAATATAACAAGAAGCTTAATCAATTGTTCCCAGACAATATTTCTCGGTTGCCACTAACAACCTGCGAGTAACGATATTTGAATACAATATGTCCCCGGTATATTCAGGCAATATCAATAGCCCTAGTGTTGACACAGCGGAGATCAGACACACGGGTACGAAACATGACGGAAACGTATGCAAATGCTTCGCCTGTGCTTTATAATAGGCTGTACAGCAGTTACCTAAATATACAAGACTTCAATTTTCATTGTAAAGGATATTCAATAAATGCATGCATTAAGCGGCGGTAGGTAGCCTAATGGCTAGGGACTTGCGAGCTGTCGCGGGTTCGATGCCCATCCATTGCACTACTGAGCTTAGCACGAGGGGTTAACAAAAATACTAGTAATGTGCGACCCACTTTGCAACTAAGATTTATAAAAAAATATAATTATTTGAAAATGTACCCATTGGTCGGATTAAACGAGTGATAAATTCAGAAATACACCAAAATGTGTCACCTAGTCATTTCACTTAATACTTTAAGCATTACTAGATTCGTTAAAATAATAAATCAAGGCAGCCTATCGCGCTCCACTGCTGGATATAGGCCTCTTTCAAGTAGCGCCACAACACCCGGTCCTGTGCCATCCGCATCCAGTCCGACCCAACACCTTTTATCTGGATGGATTCCAACACACGTTAAATGATAATCTATAAAATAACTAGCTGACCTGACAGACGTTGTCATGTCAAATAACTAACAGATATGTAAAAGGCTATAAAGGTTAAATTAGAAAAGTTAATATGGTCATTATCTTCCCTTTAATTTTTTAAAATTTTCGTGCAACTTTTTTTTTTTTCTAAGAACCTGATAATAAACAACACGACAAAAAAAGAATGATCGAAATTGGTCCAGCCGTTCACGCGTGATGCTATGACAACGGAAAACGGGTTTCATTTTTATATATATAGATATACTATAACAGTTTTAAAAAGTTCTATTTAGCAGCCTTCTTTATATATTTTTTTCTTTTTTGGTGACGCTTTGGTGAAATTCCTGAAACAAATGAAACTAGCCCAAAGTTTCACCTTTTCGTAAAAAAAGTATGTTCGTAAAAACTTGTCTTGTACCGTTTCAAACTGTACTGTATCAGTGATAGAGTGTAAACTATGCCACAGAAGGGATTAAAGTGGGACTTATAAAATAATTCTCAACTGAGATATAGGAACTTAATAGTCTAAGCACATGCTTACTGAGCTCCTAAACTAGGTGTTGCATATTCAACAAGCGATTTGCGTAAGTAAGCAATGGCTTATGTACATAACGAGATATACGACTCACTGGGATCCATATTACATAGGTATGTAAAGTATGTAAGTGTGTAAAGTAAAATTTTAGGCATATTATGTACGTGTAACTTTCTACTTCGGAGTTGAATCGAAAATGATGGAGACAATTTTTTATTGAATCAGACGTCCATAATGGCGTTTAATGAAAGTAGAAATTATTTTAATTAGAGTTGAGATGCAAGGAAATATCCGAAGGAAGGCGAACGGTTTGAGATACTCCCGAATACGGAAACGCTAGTTAAGTTTAAGATGTTCTTAAATGTGTATCTGTCGCTACTTCACACCTTAAAGTGACAGAGACAGCATGAGACTTAACGGCGGCTTCAAACTTATTGACGTTTCAGTATTCGTCCAATAAAATATTAATAAGAAAAGGTGATAAAATATTTGAATAATGAAAAAATCTGTTTATAATAGTTTATTTCTAATTTTTCATAATACTAAAATAGATTAATTATTTAAACACACACGCCACAGTATTATAGCGTATTTATAAATACGATGTATGTTTTAAAAACATTGTTTTGATAACAAATGTTCTGACACTCAGATTGATTAAAAGTACACATGTAGACACGTGCCGCATGTTCATGTATTTCACAGTTCACTTGATACACATTTTTTTGAAAGCAAGCTTTTGTAGTATTTAAGGTAACGAAAATAATATTAAGCTTTTACCAAAAATCTTAATTACTGGATTCAGATTCCAATAGCTTTTAAAGCTTGATAAAAATAAATTGTGATAGAATAATAAAGTATCTACTTTGGGTGTTTAACGTATACCTTAAAAAGGTACCTACGTAAAATGCTCGAAGTATAATATAATGTTGGGTACCAAAAAAAAAAATTATTTTATCTATTTAAACTTTATACCAATAACAATAGCGTTTGAAATCAAATATGTTATGAAAAAGTTCACAACAATCGATAAAGACATAATTTGAACAAAATTCGGCTATTGTTTTTTGGACATTTATTAAATTAACAAATAGCCAATAAAAATAAAGTAATAACAGAGTTATAAAAAATAGTTTTCGTGTGCTTTGAACTATAATTATTGTTCTTCAACGATATGACAGAATAAAATAATAATAGCGATATGATTCAGGATCAATGATTCATTACTTCATGTGATTGATTATACAGAATGGTAAAGAAAAGGTATGTAGGTATATCTGTTCAAAAGAGGTAAAGGGTATGTCTGGTTAAGATTTCCACAAAATAGAGTCAGTCTACAAAATTTATTAGATCAAAATGAGAACATTTCAAGTAAGACAAAAAGAGCAGAAACAGGTACTTAAATATAGTTACATGGCGAGTATTAAGTTTTATTCGATGCAAAGTGGCCAAGTTCCAGAACAACGCTTTGAGTTCCAAAGGAAAAACTTAGTGGTTCTTAATTTAATTTCAACCTAGCCAACTCGTTTCTTATTTTGAATTTGGATTGTATAGTTTTTACCACATACAAACTCTTTTAATTGGTTACCATTTATTGCTATTCTACCCCAAAGCTTCGTTCGCGCGTAGGTAAATATAAATACTAGCTGTAGGTCGCGACTCAGTCCACGTGGGTGTCGATTATCGCTGCGAAAAGTAGACTATGTTCTTTCTCAGGCTCTAGAATATCTCTAAACCAAATTGATGATTTAAATCGGTTCAGTAGTTTAGGCGTGATTGACTAACACACAGACAAATAGTTACTTTTGCATTTATAATATTAATAAGGATAGTATATGTTGCTCAGGGAGCTTAGACATTCTAAATATGACATATTTTTTTAAATCGATCTATTCGTTTTAAAAATATACAAATCTTTCCTCTTTAATGTTTTATATTAAGACGGTGTTGATCAATCAAATAAAAAAAAATTGATTGTTTTCGAATCATACGCGCATTACTGAAACCGATTTATTTTTAAATCAATTTTCTAGAATGCAGGCAGGCAAGAAATCGCAACGTGTAAGCATTTGCTAAAAAGAATATCTAAGTCCAGACACATAATAGAGAAATAACCATTGAAACAAAGGCTAAGTTGCTCGTCTTTAGGTATGTCGGTTCTCCCTCAGGAAAAATATTTGTATGACGACAAACACTTTAGTCAAGTTGAGTGTTTTGTAAGAAAATCATGTTAAGTAAAAGCTAAACCTAAATAAAAAGTAATAGAGCATTGTCTTTAAGCAAAAAGTTGTATACTGAACATAAAATGTTATATTAACAATTAAATCTCGCGTTGTATTATCATTCACAATTCTCCAATTAGCCTCTATCACAGGTTTTTTTTGGCTGTCCAATCTCAACCTTTTGGGTGAAATTGTCCCCCATAGATTTTTGTAGAGTTTAGTTTGACTATACTTACCTATGTTTGAGAACATAAAAACGTGTATTATTTAAAACTGCAGTCTAACTTATATCAATACAAATAAAATCGTAGCCTGAAATTTGGGTACCTTTCTCTGTAAGAAACCAAATATAAACTTTTTGAAGGAGCTGGTTACAAGCATTCCAATATTGCTAATTTATAGAGAGAGCGATAATGTGCTGTGACGTCAATCACAAGTCGTCGTTTTGCGAAAAAGCGATAGAAATTACGTCAGAACTAACTTCGAAAGCTTATAGCTCATATAAACGTGTATTTTTGCTGCTTTTTCGCAATTTGCGAATTGGCTACAATTTACGACTATTTTTAGAAACTTTGTCAGATATCAATTTTTCGATAGTAGTCAAATACCCAATTGACAGCAGTTTTTGAGTGCAGTGGATAACGAAGTCGAACCAGCACCACTAAACAAATTCGCCAAGTGGAGCGGACGGCCGGGCAAACAACGCGATTTTGAAACTGGACAGTGGATACTGGATTGTGATACTCCGACATGAGAACACGACTCTTGACAACAAGTGCTATTGCGAATATATATGATAACTCTTGAATAAAGGGTTTATTATACCATATTTTCATTTAAATAATGACACAATTAAAAAAAGTAAGCACCAAAAAACCACTGTTTGCGGTAAGCGTTTTTTTTTTTAATTTAATTAAAATAAAGTTTTATTAAAAACGAAATAAAAGAAAAGAGAAAACGTCTGCTCTACATATTATAGTTTATTGAGTTGATAAAGATAATAAAAAATATTCTGAGAGATATTTAAGTACAAGTATGGTTCATGCTTAAATACATAATACTAATTAATATGTTACTTGTTACTTCTCGCGACGATGCTAGTATCGTTTTAGGTACTCATGACTGGATAATTATACCCTTTTCGGTACCGTATTTGTATTCCAAGTAAGAAACTGAGATAATTATAAAACATCAATAAGTAATACGATAGTTGAATGTTATCTTTTATGATTACCTCTGTATTTTCCCACGAAAAGGTGAATTTATTACCATTTACATAAATTTTATATTTTTAATGATACAGGTAAATGCACATTGGTCATTCTCTCATTCATCTCTCTCATCTCTCTCATCTCATTGTTTTTTTTTTGCCTATGTTTGTTTTGTGGGAGACAAGGTGATTTAGTTTTGTGTAAACCGTTTAATTCAATAAATGATAATATTTTCATCTGTGGTGAAAACGCTTAAAACGATTAAGCATGAATAATGTGGCGTGAATTTAGGGCAATTACGTGAATTGGCTGAATAATTGCCTGATTTGATTACCTAAACAATGCGATTGTGAAGTTAGTTAATGCATGATTTATCATAGTGTGAAGTACGCCTCGGTTTTCAGCTTCATGCTCACCTATGAATGTTATTTAATGAGTATTTATGTAACCATTCTTAATACTTGAATAACATTACCAATATCAAAATATTTGGTTACAATTTAAGGTACAAGGTACAATAACAATTTGGCAGAACGAATTACAATATTTATCGCTCGCAATTAAAACCGTTCTCTATTTTAAAAAATGAAATGTAGCGCAGAAAAAGAACTTAATTACGATCGTCACTTTACCGTTTCTTGATGCGGAAACAGCAACAGTTTGTACATTTAAATAAAACAGATGAACGTTCTGAATTTTTATTAATAAAAGGGTACTTTTTGCTGTCCAGGGTTTTGTCAAGCATTTCAATTAATTTTTTTCACTTGATCGATCAGCCCGCGCGAGAACAAAGCAATTACGACATTGGAACGTAACCGATAGCAATTAATTTGTTTTCGCCTCTACGAGCAACCGTCCGAACGCGCCCTTTGTAGGCGTCAATTCAACGCCTTTTATATTAAATTTTTGTTTGTATTGGACTCTACGAACACGAATTCCTGCCCAAAAAAGTGTTGGACATTGATTGTCACTATAAAATATGTGTGATTATCGTAGGAATTTTACACACACACTACACACGCTACACTTTGATTTTGGTTATAATTATACATATACAAAGTAAATTCAGAAAATGTACGTAGGTATGTGTGTTACTTTAAAAATGCACCTAAAATTGTGGGTTAGAAAGTTTGTTATCAACTTTTCATACATTCCTTTCTTGATCTCGAGTAATTTTATTACACCTTGTTCTCAAGATCTTACTTGCAGCCACATGGTAAGACCTCAAAAATGCTTATATCTTACATTGATTAGAGGTTAAAAGGTATATATTTATCATCATAGCCGTATAATTTATAAAGCGGTTTGCTTCATAAATAAATTCCCAATCCAGAAAATATGTATTTCCCTAAAGTAATTCTCATGTTAGGTAATATGTGAGTAAGCTGGCTTTAGTAGGGTAAATCGGGACGCAATATTTAAAACAGCTTTCATGCCCGAGCAAAGACGGGCTTTCACGGAGACCAAAGAAAATAAAAAAGTCTCTAAATTTATTTCAACGTGTATAGATTGTTGTACAAAGGAAATTTACTGGTTTCTCGCTGTTTAACGAAACCTCACAAAACACAAATCAATATGTTTTGGTGTCATTTATAAATACAACAGAATAACATAAGTCGCGATAAATTTTTACAAAGGTAAGGAAAAAATATAATAAAAACAAGTATAAAATTATTGAATATTCCATGAGTGAAAATAATATCGATGATGAGTCCCACTTAAGCAAAATTACCGCAGTCCCTATCGATATTCAGCGAATATTTCACAGTATTAAATATTGGAAATCTCTTTACTTTTATCTTCGACATCGAATACCTTCAGGATCTCGTATATATTGTTAATTAACTTGTATTGTTCCACTTTGAATAACCGATCTATAATTATAATATTAATTTCACAATCCAGCCACAGGTAACATAATTTAATTGAATTGAAAATCGAATTTATTTTCGACAAAGGTTGGTTAATTATCAGTTGATTAGAATAGTCAACCTTAAAGCGAGTATTTACAAATAAAGTAAATAACTGTTTCTATTATTTCATTGAAAGAGATGCTCGCGTAACTTCAGGTTAAGAACAGTTCTCATTCTCTTTTCTTATTCAAAATGTAATGGCATGACAAAGATAAACGATTGTTAAACTACTCAACACTTAAGCATACATTTATTGTAATACTTATTGAATAAAACATATAAATTAAATCAAGTTTTATTCTTCATACTCAAACATATCTAAAATAAATATTGTTTGACGGGCCTGTTGGTCTAGTGGTTAGTAACCCTGACTGCTAGGCCGGAGGTCGTGGGTTCGATTCCCATTCAGGACAAAACTTTAAGTGATGAGCATTATAATTTGTTCTGTCTGGCTGAAGTATGTTTATCAGTTGTCTGGTCACTATAGGCTCTACTTAGTTTGGGATCAGAAGACCGTGTTTGAGGTGTCCCGAAATAATTATTATATTATATTATTATTGTTTTCTGGGGTTTATCGAATGTTAGAAATTGAAATAAAATTTATTTTAAACGTATTTTATCGTATTTCTTTTAAATGTATTTCAATACCTAACATGAAACTAATTATTCTATAAAAATTGTACTTGGTTTTAATTCCAGTTGTATAAGACAGTATTTTAGAATAAACCTTTTAAACTAAAACATAAGTAATAGTCACTTATTCGGTATAAGGAAAATAGTAGTATAACAAATCTTTGATTAACAAGAAATCAGCCTCAAAGCGATTCGTACAAAGCATTTAAGAATGTATTTACTGAGACCGGCGGGTTTGGGAAGGATTATGTTCCGATAAACCTCTTTAACCTCGTTTAGTAACAGTAATAGGTATTAAGATAGAAAGGGAGACAATAAGGTTTTTCTATTGTAACTAAGAATATCTAATCCGTAGTATATGATGGGTAGATTGTCTGAACAAGGCAAGGTTAAGTTGCGTGGGAAGGACTTATATCAAAACTATGACCTTTAATTTTTAACTATACCTTTAAAATATTTTCGAGAGCAATTATTAGCAAAATCTGCTTACAGAAGCTCAAATAATAAATCCAATTCAAAATAAATAAAATAATAAAAACTCTATTAATAACTTCATCCCTATATGATCTTTGGCGCGTCAGTAAATCTGCACTGATTTGGAGAACAAATACTGCACATTTCGAAAATAAAGTAAGACATAAATAATTCTTGCCCTTTAAGATTTGATGTGGCCTATTCGTATTTCATTTCGACTCTCGCCCCTCAAGATGTTGTCCCGTTTGGACCGACTGGCTAGTGGCCATCGGACACGTATATCGAAATACCGGGTCACGAAGAATGAGCAACGTAACGAACGTGCAATAAACTGAAGACGTGATATCTACCTTTTCTGCCAAACATCTGGTAAAATGTTACGCTGAACGGACCAACCGGTAAATGACAGACATTAAAAAAATCCCGACAGGAAAGCGATACTAGAGGCTGTTGAAAACATAAATTCCTCGAAAATAAATAAAACATAATAAGTCACGGAGTACGCGAGTCCGGAAAAAAGATTTAAATAAAAGACAAGAGATAAATAGCAATACTAAAGCACATCATTTATAAAATGAACACGAATGGCACCATAAACCGGAATCATGAAAGTTTATACCCTGTTTTAGTTAAGGGCGGACCATTCAATCGTGACGTAAAAAATTTACGATCACACGTCAAGAGAAACACCAATGAGGCTGTAAACAGTACCCTTCCGATACTTAAGTATCTTCTTGTAAAAGTTCATTAGCAATTAACATTATCTACTTTAGCGATTACGTCGTTGCCTTTCTTTATTAAATAAAGCTATTCACGTAAGAAGTAGTAGGGACAAATCATTCTAACTTGGTTTTGTTAAAACCTTAAGCCCCGGGCACGAAGGAAAATATATTCTATATAAGCTGTTTTCTTAGAGATTTATTCGAGTAGGGTCACATAAAAAATAGAGTTGGCTTTTAGATGTAGTCTCGCGTACAAATCCTGAAATATCGCCGCTCATTTCAATTAGTTCAGTCGGTTAAAAATTCAATACAAGAAGCGCACTGGTTTTATTGTACTGCATTTATAAAATTAGCTCAGACTTATCAGCCTTTTAGCTCGAATTAATCTCTTCACAGCACCTAAACTACGTTAATCTTGCACTGACCTGGTTGGGAATCTTATTAAAAATCTTTAAAACAAAGGGATATTAAAAAGTCACTTCCAAATACAATATGGAAAAGAGGAATGGATTAAGTGGGTGTGGGAGAAAAGCGTCAAACAAATTATACGTATTTGAGTTGACAGAGCAAAATGGCGCAGACGCGACGAAGATTGATAAGGGCTCCAATAGTTTTGTGGAAGCTAGTAAAAGAATGCAAGATTACCTGAATATAGCTTATACAAAATACAACATACACCAAAACGTGATATCACATTGTACGTGCTTTTATTCATTTACTTACTTTTCATAATAAATTGTCCGGAGCAGTTAAAAATTTAGGAACAGGTTAGAAAGGTTGCAATGAACTGCAAAAAACTTCTTGTGTACGCTTCAGTCATTTTTTTTTCATTAATAACAATATTTTTGATCTTCACAAAGGATGGTGTGTAGATACTAATTTAAAATTATAAGACTTTAATAATTAAATCGAGAAAAAAACTTTTTTTTATATTACGTGTTTATTTAATGCTCTTAATATACATTTGGACTTTTTAAAACAATTCAAACTCGTCTAAAACTATTACAGTAAGTAAAATAAGTTCAACGTTACTAACACATGAACTATCTAGCTCAACGTTTCAGACAGTTAGTAATATAGTATCAACATTTCATGTAAATATACACTATTCCGTTCTAAACGTATCAGTTAAGTACTGGGTGGGACTTCCAAAGTAAACACAAAGTTGTGGTTATCTATTCCATTAACCAAAATATATCAACAGCACCGCATTCAACTGTCATTTATAACTATCAGATTTAGATAGTAGTTTCCAAGTAATAAATATATTAACAGTAGGTTAGTGTCCTCTTTGGAAGGCGAAGGATCGTACTCGGACGCAGCTGAATTATTCAGTGCAAATACGACACCTGTTAAAACTTTGATTGGACGATGAGCAAAGAATCCGATTAATATAATATCGTTTGACCAACTACTTTTCGATTTGATTATAACTTTGTTACTAGTTGTCGAAGAGATATTATTGAATAAAACATTTTGTGCTTTATTTTCGCAGGTGGTGTCTTGGGAGTTTTGGTGGCTACGCTGATAAATGGTCACAGGACCTTTTTATTATAGTTCAGATAAAAATCGTAGCGGAATAGTAAATGTGCGTAGTCTATGTTCTGATTTGATATCCATCGTGTACTATCATTCCTTAAGTTAGAATTTAACGTAAACATCAAGATATTAAAATCAAACCTAACTTGTATCATGTTCTTAAACACCATCACACTATTATAGTAATAATATTCTTTTTGTTCTACCAAACGCTTGCTACGAAGTAACAGCACAAAAGTGCTACGCTATCGTAGCTCGACTGAACCGCTACGAGTGAAGACACTTGATGAACTTTACAGAGCATTGCGTTCTGTAATTTTAGTTTTTGAAGTAGTTTTAATTTGCTAACGACCACGGTCTCTGTCGTTCAAAAACTAACACTGCAACTTAATTGTTTCAGTGGAATCCATATTAATTTATTAAAGTTTAATTGTGTTATAAGATCGTAATGGTATTTTGATTGACTTTACTGAGTGGCTTGCACTTCTATTCACATTTGCGTTATCATATACAAGTGTGCGGTGGATCCACGAAACATGTTTTTAAACTCTCGTATGTTAAAGCAGTAAGCCGAGGCTTATGAAGTTATAATCTTCAGAGTTCGTCGACGTTAGTGGACTTAAATATTTATGCAATTTCTACATATTTTATGCTACTTCAGCAGTTTCAGTAAAAGTATTTTGTCAGTATCTTTCAGCGCTTATATTTTACAAGCCAATATTAATTTAATTTGCGGAAAACAATAAAAGGATACGGTAGTACCTATCTGTGAACCAATTTTAACATTTATATTTTCTATGTACTAAGAAATAAATAATATTCTATTCCATACACTTTCTAGTTGGTTCATAAACTTTCTTTTAGACCATAATATTATAAAGGCAATTCAGACAATTATAATTCAGACATTAACGGTTAAATATTTAATACAAATTTAGCCGTTCAAAATATATAATCTATATAATTTGTTCATAAATTATGATTCCGAACGTTGCTTTTTCTCGTCAGCTATAAGCAAAGAGAGCTATTTTTCAAATATTAAGCACCGGAAGGTGTGACAAGTTAAACATGAGTTCGTTTAGATTCAAACATTAAAACGTTGAGCGTCGGTGACGAGGGTCAAATAAACTGAAAACGTGGACGCCTTTTGGTTCATTTATAACTTCAAGCGAACTCCATTGGGGATAACCAGTAAACGTAAACTGTCACGCTTGTCTGACGCAATCTAATCGTTCAAAATATTGCGGAATATCAAATGTGGGAAACGTCGGTACTTAGGTAGCTAGGTACTATATTATGTAGAATCAAATTCATAAGCACATGTTTTAGAAAAAATGGTCACATAGTACCTAGCACTAAGTTATCTGTCCCGGTACCAAAATCTGAAAGTAATATTATTTTTTTAATTTAATTTTGTATGGCTTAAATATAAAATAATCAAAGTTAAAATTAAATTAACACCTTATAGAGTTGTGGAGGAGGTAATTTTTACCCAAAATACCACGACAATTCTGTGCCGAAACACTAAATTTAACAACAGTGACGCCGTCATCAAGTCGGATAAGTTTGTGGTCACAATACATAGCTGGAACAATTATTAAGTCACATTGATTTTAGCTCATGCCGTGACGTAGAAATCGCTCGTGGCTAAGTGTAAGCCGTACGGTTTGACCGATAATAAAGGTTAAACAGCGTTCGCCGCGGTTGGTCCGTGGATGGGTGACCATTTCTAAACATACCGAGACCCCTCCGTGCCTCGGAAAGCACGTTAAGCCGTTGGTCCCGACTGTCATACAGTGATCTTTGACAGTCGTTAAGTCATTACAATTCTGACAACCAGTCTTACTATGGAATACTGTATTACCTAGCAATAGGTTGTGGAGGTCAGATAGACAGTCGCTCCGTGTAAAACACGGTATTCAGCTTAATTCGGTAAGATTGGAAGCCGACCCCAACATAGCTTGGGAAAAGGCTAGGCAGAAGAAGCCGTGAAGTAGAAATTGGTCTGTAAAGCGGAATAGGAGTAAAATGAACAGCCCAGGGGCCCTAAACGTACCTTCTTAAATGTCAACACTCAGAAACATTTTCTTTTCCAGCTTAGCATACAAACGTAAAGTAAAGTGGTGAGGTTCCTGGCACATAAAGTTAGTATTGAATTTTGATCAATGAATTTATACTGCCTTTTGAATTCCCAGTTGTCCGGGATACAAATAGTTTGAAATTGTGTCTGATAATGTCAATAGATCGCAATCATCACAAGGGAGCTGAGCAAAATGTTGAGTGCATTAACACTCTGCCTACTCCTTCAGGGAATATAGGCTTGCGGATACATTAAACATTAGTCAAGTGTCCTTCATTTCGCAAAAGCAAAATAAAATGGGAACGCATTAAAATTTTGGAACAGAAATAAGCATATTACGATGTACTATGTCAGAGTTTAAAATTTTAAGCAATACAATATAGTTATTTGACACATTTACATGTTTCCAGTCTGAATTGTAGTTTCTAATAGTAGTTAAACGAATTGTATCGTATTTCGTTTCAAGCGTTTACCTGAACTAGACCGAATAGTTTTTTGAACCAAAAACTCGTTTAAAAGCGGATATTGCATTCGAGAGCGTTCGAGTTAGATCGATGCTATGTAAACTATTCTTTTGCGTATTTGTATATTTCTTTCTCACACAGTTACTCAAAACTACGAGCTTATAGAGGTTAGTTTACCTACGTAATCCGTGTGTATTGAATCCTATAAGTAAAATGGAAAATATGTAAAGTATGTAAATCTTCTTTGGTAGACACGGATTTCTTACGCCTACATTCTTTGTAACTGGCTTTGACTAAACCAAGATAAAGGTTACCAATAGCTTCAGGATAAATAGAGTCTAACATAACTACACACATTAATAGCGACGGGTCGTGCTTCCCTCGCCACATTGATACACCTTTATGGTTTTCAATTAATTCAAATTCAATCAGAAGTAAATGTAAGTACACACCGATGCAATCGTACAAAAATAAAAATATGTTTCCCTAACGAATAAACGTTGGGAATGCCGAAATATGGGGAATTAAGTGGGTTTAAAGCTGGAGCGGTTGAGGGCGATCCTGCACTCCAGTAAAATATTAAACGTTTGGGCAGATCGTAATTAATAATGTGCTACCATACCACGGCCCGCTGGACGTCTACCGTCCGGATATAACAGAAAAATTGCCGGATCAGGTCCGAGAGCCCGGTTAAAATTCTCGGAGCAATTTTAAGCTTTGCCGTTAAAAAGTTATGTTGCTTACAGGACTAGGACCGATACCGTCCCAAAAACCACTAATTTTATTATGAACGCGATGTGCATACTGAAATATGTAAACTTCCTACGACCGGTTCGAATTTCTAATCATACCTCATCGCCCTCCGATACTGTACATGTAAAATATATAGACATGGATATGATATCTACTTTGTTTTGAAGGAGAACTTGTAAGGTAAAACAAATAAATAAAGAAGCGCGTAAAACGTTATAGCTTATACATATATACAAAATTGAAATCCCTGCACACGATTCTCAGCAAGTATTCGAGCCAAAGATCGATTTAATAAGTCAATAAACCGTCGTCGATTGAGCCAATCTCATTTTATGAGTCCCTTGGCTGCACGATCAGACATCCTAAAAGTTACCAACGACCATTTCAAGGAAACAGCCTGTCTGTGGCATTTATTTCGACCGAACTCATTGTCTATATTCAATCTCTGTCTGTAATTGCAGTTTTAAACCCTACTGACAGTTGTAAAGTCAAAATAATACAATATCGACAAACCACATCAAAATTTGAGGAAATTACCATTCTATTTCCACATCCTGATTTTGTAAAAAAAATGCCTAGTGGCACTTTTTCAAAATTAAATTTTCTTATCTTTACAACTGAGTAACCAAAAGGTTAGTCATAAGGAAAACCTTATCACGTGCGCAATAAGGAGTTTTTCAATTTGACGTAGGATTCTAAGTTAAATTAAATTTAGTAGGTATTTCTGGTAAAGTTTAATTAAATATTTTTTAAGAACCATGTAAAACAAACCTTCCTGAAAAACCGTGAAAACATCCTTTTTACACAACAACAATGAAATCATAATGCATGTAATAAACCAATTTAGCTCTACAGTGGCAAACAAACGACAATCTAAAAGTAATTTCCAGCAACGAAATACAACGCGCTTCGTAAATATAAAACCGTTACTTAATCAAAGGACAAATCAGCGACACTGGCGACATTCATTATTAGCTCACTAATCATTAATTAAAGTGTTCAACATCAAACTGCACAACTATTTATATAGCTTAATTCAAACATGCGACGTTAGCCAACAAGCTCGTTAGATGATGGAATAATGCTAAGCTTGTACATGCATACATTTGCCTGGACTAAGAGAATAACAAGACATTAGTATGGAAACTAATTATATAATCATTATTGTATAAGTTTCACTTATAATTCTTGAGCTATTATTCTGAAGGTAAAAAGAGTAGAACATAAGTTTTAAACAAAGACGCGAATAGCTAGAGCGTTGTTTTGTTTTACGTGCTTACGTAATGAAAAAGTTAATTCATAATAGCAGTTTTAATTGAAAAGTAACTGTAGTTTTCCTACACCAAATGTGTACATGCTTGTGTTTTGTTTCAATACAAATATACCATAAAATAAACCAAATAATATTATTTTGGGTCTTACAAAACTTTGCATGAGATATAATAAAAAAAGGGTACGTATTTATGATTCATTTATTGAGCATGCAATAAAAAAGTTTGTGTTTTTGCATATCACTTGTGTTTATTACTGTGGAAACAATATAATTGACAAGTCTCAATAATAGCACTTGCTCAACTATTAATTTTATTTATTATCAAACAAACTTTCGACTTAATGAGTTTATTAATAGATCTTAAAGTCTATGTAATCAATTTTGCGTGTTTCTGATCCAGAATGTAAAAGGGAGTGAAAGCACAAGAGGTCGCTCGGGTGGGTAACGAGCACTCCGGCCGAAGTGGCGACTTCTCATGAGCATCCCTTTGAACCAGCATTTATACGCCGCCTTGAAACCTAATGAGATGGCAGGCCTTTTTGGAAAACCGTGTGATAAACAATCTTTTTGATAAATAATGTTATCAATGTTTCTATATGATTTTTTATATTGAACAATACTGCAACAGATTTTGTAAGTCTTGAGTGTTATTTCACAATACGATGAACATAGGCACATTATAATACCGGCCTATAAATGTCATACTGGGCACAGACCTCTTCTCATACAGAGAAGGAACTTGCATTAATCACCACAATGACTCACTACGAGATTCCAATTTTTGGAATCCCGGTTTCCTCACGATGTTTTCCTTCATCGATTGTCAATGATGTCTTAGAATAATGATGAAAGTACATATAACTTTGAAAAAGTCACATTGGTACTTGCCTGTAGTGGGTTTGAACCTACACCCAGGGCACAAAAATCTGTTCATTGAACCGCTAGGCCAGCACGACATTTCATAGGCACATTATTTAAAGCTAAATACTTACAGATAACTTCGAATAGAAGATCGACTAGTTAGATAATTGAGAAAAAAACTATAGAAAGTTTTCACATTTGTTATTAGCCAGTAACTTTCAGCATTGTACTGTGTAGGTATATTTCATAAAAGAAAAGGTTTAGTCAGTGGATTTATGAATAAGGCAATAAAGAATGCTTTGAAAGAGTACTTCTTCGAAACACTTACAAATTTATAAAATAATGCTAAGAATCTTGATGGGGAACTATGAATAAGGCTCAGCTTTTACTTATTCCATCCACGCGAGTTTCAAAAGAAATCTGTGTTAACTAAATATTGCATTTTAAAAGACACTTTTCCAACAGTAACGTCTTAAGCAAAATCTCTTCAAATTGTATTACGTTTCTCTTTGGACCTTTGGACTTTCCTTTGTGAAAAATATTTAATAATGCTTTTACAAGATACAGACTAGTAAGAAGTTTTTGGGATAGTTCAGATAATTTAAATACTGATAAAATTACAGTAGTGGACTAAAAAAATAAATATCCGAAGAGTATTATTTGGTAACATAATGGTAGGATTCAAAATTACAAGGTAAATTCAAACTCCATAGTTATAACTTTTAATATTACTTACGTTAAACATACATCTCTTTAAATGTTCATAAGGGTAACTACGTCATTTCAATCAAAACTTACGTAGGTGTATATTATAAAATAATAATCGTTAAACCAAATTAGCTACAAACAAAAGCACTTTTCTCATAAACCAAATGGCTCAATTTTCGTTAGTTGCTGTACCTGTACAATACAGTCATACGCTATCATAAAACAGGTTTTAATCCAAACGTTTAAAACTTCATCTGTTTCGTGTTATGCCACATCCTCGTTTGGTATTTCGGCCTGTTATTTGGCGACATAAGTGTGTGTTCAGACTAAATTGCATGAATTACATTATTTTTTGTTGATTACATTTATCCCACCCACGCAAAATACTTGGAAAATAATTACGAATTTTCTTATTTCTTAAAAAAACACTTCTAATTTTTAACTTACGCCTATCTCAGGTCAAGTCAGGTCTGCTGACAGAAATTTCTCTAGAACATAACTCTACTACGGTAGGGACGATGGTACCTTATTTATTTAGAAATCTCATCGTATTCCGTTATTCCGATCCCATAAAGGGGATCGAATTGAGGGATCCGTTCGGAACTAGCCGAAATCTCTTCCAGGAGACTTGGTTTAAAATAAATTAGTCAGTATATGTCATACAACTTATCCTCCTAAGATTCTGTGTACATAAACTGTTAAATTAATTAATTAAAAACGTCAAGTGTCTAAAAATATCTACGTGTCTCTTTAAGCCTGTTTAGGTCACACTTTCTTTTTAATTATTAAGTCTACATCACATTATTATTATGTCAGCGCAGCCGGTCTGATTAATGCACCATAATATTTTCCAATATTTATTCATTACAAGTAGTAATTTACAGACTCTATAAAACTTTTTTACAACACAAGTCCCTACTCAATATTATTTGTAGTTAAACGCGTTTAAATTCGCTTAAAAATAATACACTGCATCAAAGCTTCAACAATTTTCGTGATGCATAAATGCCATTTGTCTGTATACGCTCTTACAACATAAAATGTGGGATTAGTTACTCGTGTGTACTTTACTTTGTACTATTAGTCTAACTAAGTCGCTAAGTACATCATGTGGAATTGGCTATGCGGTCTCATAATATCGTGTGGTTACAGGACTTGGACATAAAACTGTAGTTTATAATGTTATAGTTCTACACAAATGGGAATTTTTTTAATTTCAATTTCAATGATATACGAAACAATATAGCGCATTGTAAAATCAACACACTAAATACTTTAAAACTGATCGAGTTACAAGCATTCCAATATTTCTAATTAGACAGAGAGAGGTATACTAAAATGTGACGTCATATTTCAAATCTCCCCTACTAATTAAATGTGCGGCTGCCCCGTATGTACAAGTCTATAGAAAATGCGTCATCAATTAACTTTAAAAGCTTATTACTTTTTGTGTATTATATATTTTTCTACTGCAACAACATTTTAAATATTAAAATGAATCTACATTCAAAACTAAGAAGATACATAGTAAAGATAGATTGTGAGAAGCTATCTGCAGGTACCTTTAATTGACTATCTTTTTTAATTTCTGTTGTTATTTGTTCAGTATTTTAAGTATTACACGATGAAAATATTTGTCTAATTTCTAAAAATATCGTTTAATCTTGTCTATTTACCTTAATTGTTCTTAACTCCTACGACTAGTGGGCGTTGGTCTGTCTAATTATTATTATCGGCACCAATCTAGAGATCAAAATAGATCTACCTACATTTAGCAGAAAATCAGCAATCGACGTCGTTTACCAATCTAATTGCGACTATAAATTGCAGTGGCTAAACAATTTTCCGAGAAATATATTAAAATTGTGGTTTAAACGCAAAACAATTATTAGACATACGTTAATTTTACTATGGTGCCTCCAAATAATTTGTGTGTGTATACCTATAAATTATTAAACAAGTAAATAAATAGTACTTGTGTGTTCGCTTAACAGCAGCAGTAGGGACTCTTCAAGATAACATTAGTATAAAAAGTAATTAGCTAAATTATGTCAATTTGACATTTCACTGTTCTACAAGTTTTCACACTGCAAGTAGAAGTCGACTAAGTCATTTCACCGCCAGATGGCATTACATTGCACCGCCAACTGCGTACAGATATATAATTTATTTGCTCACTAAAGTTGCTTCGCTGAATACATTTTGTTACGCTCTCAGCAATAAATTCGTGGATACTACACCTGCTGGGAATTAGTCCTTGAAGTCTTACAGCTGTTAGCTTCTGGTAATAGCTTTTGTTTAAAATCATGTCGGTTGGAACATCATGTGAGTACCTACTAAATACCGGCCTATAAACGTCCCACTGCTGGGCACAGGCCTCTTCCCATATAGAGAAGGAATGAGCATCGATCACCACGCTTGCTCATTGCGGGTTGGCGATTTCAGATTCCAATTTTTGTAATCCAGGTTTCCTCACGATGTTTTCCTTCACCGTTTGTCAATAGTGTCTTAGAATAATTAAGAAAGTACATATAACTTTGAAAAAGTCACATTGGTACTTGCCCGGGTTCGAACCTGCAACCATGTGCATGCGAATCCGTTCATTGAACCGCTAGGCCAGTACCTACTCATTTATTTGATATTCAAGACACAGTAAGCATACGCACTGCTTCGGAGGTTATTGAAATGTTGGCTTTATTGTTTAATGTTGTACTTAAGTTTTTTCTTATTTGTAAGGTCATCTTCTAAGCTTTACTTTTAAAATGCGACACTTCAACACACATAGTTGAAGATTATAAGTACCTAAGCGAATATCAATTTTCGTTGTAATATATTGTTAACATTTCCTCAATTTCGTCTCAAACAATCGGAATATTATCATAAACATTTCAATGCTTAAATGTTATTTAAAATTACTTTTTGTACCAATTACAGTGGTGTATGACTTAATAATATTTTACATGAAAGAAAGTAATTATTTTATAACAAAGTTCCAGTTGATCCCACTCGACAACCTTGAACGAAGTTTTCGCTTCCGGACCGGAAAAGCTTCGGGATCGCCCTTGTACGAAAAAATACGGTTTGTGGAAACAGGTAGGCAAGGAATTTTGATACTTTATGTATACTGCTTTTAACTATGTTACCTCTAAGCCACAAACTGAAATAAACCTAACTGACTCTTTATTAAATTATCATATTATATACGCCCCGGCTTCGGTATTATATACAAAACCTTCCTTTTGAACCATTCAATCAATTTGTAAAAACCATAATATGAAAATCGGTACCGTTCGGTAGTTTTCCAGTTTATCTCCTTTAGACCGACAGGGAGAAGCAGCGGGGGACTTTGTTTTTTTATTAATACTTATCAAAATATTCGTTTTAAAATTCAAAGCTTTAAATATTATTCTCAAATATATAATTATCAATTGAAGGCACCAGCCATACAACTATTGCAACATAACAATCATAAAACGCGCGAAATCACAAATATTATAATTTAATACATAGTAAGAACATAACACATGCGGGTCATGAACTCCTTGCGTAGTCACGTGAAAGTGCAGATTCAGTTTTCAGAGCATTCCTCTACAGACAGAAGGTATGTACAAGTGTTAGCAGCTAATTCGGAACACTGTGTAAGCGAATTAAGATGCCTTAAGAGTTGTTGTGAAGGAGTTTAAAGGCAGCTTTTCTTGCTCGTTGCTTGCGCCAGTTAATTAGCACGTCGGCACGCCTCTGCCGACGTACCCCATCGTACTTGAGCGAGAATCATCCAGTGTAACAAAACGCTCTACCATAAACTGTTTCCAGATATTAGCAAGGTTATTTTGTGTGAGGTTTAAGGAAAGTAAACTTCATTTGTCAAAACTATATAGTCCAACGGGACAATGGTAAAGCAAAGCGTCTTCCATTTTGAAAAAAAGGAGCTGAAATCTTGAAAACAGATTGGTTTCGAATTTTGAAATCAATTTAATGATAACTGTAATGGTCTCTTTATTTCTGTCTATTTATATCTTTGACTATTATGTAGAGAAAATATCTTCTTCACACTATTGTTGTTAAGATGCTACCATTTGAATTGTTTACGTAATTTGGCCTTCATAATCACTAGACAATAACGAAAGCAGATTACAATACGGGATGCTAACAATAAAACCTCCCCCTCAACGGAACTATTGTTTAAACATTAGGAGAACAAATGAAGATCATTAGAGTGCTCATTCCTCTCATGTCGTGAGAACGTAACGCACAACTGTGGCGATTGGTTTACGTCTTACACTTAATGAAGCAGTAAAGGTTCCTTACAGTATACTTCTGAAGGATGTTTCTATAATTAGTTGTTATCTTTGATTAAATAGAGAAAAACTACAGCTAAATACCCTGCTACTTTGTGAATATATGATATACCCGACCATCATCGTCAGTAGCATATAATATGGTACATACAATAAGTAACAATCTATATCATTTATTTAGGTCCTTAAACTTAATTCAAAAGACGAAAACTAAATTACTTATAAAAAAACGGTTTTAATCAGACAAATATTATGCGATTTAGCAATTAATACTTACGTAATAGGAATTGTTTGTCGTTGGCATCTAAGAAAATACCCTTAGCCAAAAAAACACTTTTTCAACGTCCGAACTGCCACGTATCTGTCAGCAATATTCCAAGGATAAGGATAACTGGCTATTCTCATCTTAATTTATCTAAGAGCTACAGAAACATTTGAAACCTTGTTGAAATAAAATTTTATAGCAAGAGCTTTTTTTCGTTTAAAAATTGAAGCCATTTTAGATTTCGTACTGTTTCTGTTTTATAATATTGTACTTAAAAAGTACATTTAAAATACCTATATTTTTAGTTATTACACAAAAATTGTAAATTGACTTTAAATAATTAAGTCTAATCGCTAGTCAAAGCAAACTCTACCTTTTTCGGGAGATAAAAAAATCCCATCAACCTAATGTGATTTCTGAGGTTTTTGTAGGAGAAAGTGGAAATCTTTAAACAAATTTATGATAGCATAATTATGTTCTTACCTATCCATTATCTTCAACTACGCATATACTGAAAATTCGTCACATTGCCCACACAGGACGACTTTATAAATAACTAACCAGACGAAATTGATTAGAAAACCACATTCAAGTATATAACACTTAAGATGCAAATGTTTAATATTAATCGTTCCTTTCCCTTATTTATTTCCCAAGTTACAGCTTGTTGACTTTGTAAAACGTCGCTGGGGAAATATGCTTTCTTTCTCTGAATTTGTTTCTTGACCGACTATGCGAGAGTTTAGCACTTTTTATAAGTATTTTTAAAGTTTATGATTGTTAGACATGAAGCATTAGTGCGGCTGAAAAAAGTATCATTTTATATTTATTGCTTGGTACATGGTGATGGAACCATGAGCGTTAGAACATCGAATGAATTCAATTTCCTCTATTATATTTCAAGCTTTGAGCTGAACAAAAAATACTTATGATATCTTGAAATCAAAATCATATTTCCGAATTCATTTTTATGACCGGATCGCTACACAGTAATAATAACGATTGAGTATTTTTACGGCCAAATTCTGGTTGCGTTTGCCAAAAGTGTATACGTATATGATAGAGAATGGGAATTCGGATGCAGCGTTGGGTCCCGGCGCGCGACACCGTAAATACACAAAAACTTCCCTGCCAAAGTTCCGCTGCACTTGTTTATGAATACGGCCCCTGCCTGGGGATCTACCATCCGAATAAATGATGACCCACGTTATTTTTTTCACGTAACAAAGTTTATATTGAAAAAGTAAATGTGTTAAATTTCCGTTGCACAGAAGTTTTTTGTTTGTCGAATCACGGATCATTAGATTGCTGGTTATCTTGATTTATAAAAAAGTATACATTTATATATACTCGCTAACATTATTTATCTACATGAGCCTTGTAATTAGAGACCTTTTTTTTAATAAAAAATAAGCAGATAAGTCAAATTATTTATAATAAAATCATGTATAATTTGTAAAATTTTAAGCAATCCTAAAGAATTAATGAATAAAGTAACGATCAAGTATTTTACCTTTAAATTGCAAAATGGCATCATCTCATCTGCATACACGTGCGTGTTTAACCAATCCTGATCTCCGGAAGTCGGCAGTTCGTTTCATTTTCCACGTTGACACTATTTCCCGCTCAATACGCTGTTGGCCATTTTCATCACTCATTCAGAGTAGGTTGAACCTCCTACCTACATATTAGAAGCAGGTACGTAGACGTAAGTTGGTACTGTATTTCGGACTTATATTTAAAAGTAAGTAGGGGAGCGGGGGGCATAGCGGGGCCACGGGGCATAGCGGGGCGAGCCTTACACAGCTCGAAACAAACGGCGTGCAAACTGTCAAATGGCTCGCTTTGATTGGTCGTCAGTCGGCACGTGACCTTCATAGGCGAGCCACGCGATTTCGGTCGGCGTTGTGTGTTAAAATACAAAAATACAAAAACCAGTGTTTTTCTTAAAATTTTTAGTTCAATTGAAGAGCAATTCTGTCTTAAACGTACTTATGTACTGTGGTGTTTTATAGTTTATTATAAATCTGTTCGTTTCCTGATTTCTTAATTAAAACCACAAGATCACCAAATCAAAGGTAAGATGGCGTCAGTTCGTGTTTAATTTTGAACAAGCCGGTGGGGCATAGTGGGGTATGGCGTCTGGGGCAAAGTGGGGCACCTACCATGCCCCATTTTTGATTATAGAAATGTGCCCCACTTTGCCCCGTTTTAAAGACTTAAGTTGTAATATATTTATTTTTTACGTTTTTAGCCAATATGGTCCGCACATACAGGAGGAAGACTGAACAGCAGTCATGGTCTATGGAAGCTATGAAACAAGCTGTACACAGTGTTGTGTCCGGAGAAATGGGCTACAGGAAAGCAGCAAATATGCACAACGTTCCACAAACAACATTAGAACGTTACGTTTCTAAATATCGGGGCAATCCAGACGACAGCATCTTTCAAAAGAAATTGGGTCATTTTCAAAGCACTTTTGTTGCTTAGAAATAAAACTGTTTCGTTTGGAAGTTGTGTTTCGTTCCATATTATGAATACCCCACAATGCCCCATAGGAGACCCCACTTTACCCCTATGCACGGGGCATAGCGGATCAAATGCCTTTTTTTATTTAAGTATTCACATCTTTTAGATTAATTACGTTATCAACATAAATGTATACATAGTCATTAGCAATAAATTAAGCTATGATTCTAAGTTATAAAATTTAAGTTAATCACAATATTTTAGTTTTTAGGGATGTTTAAACGTTAAGTACCCTACTATGCCCCCCCTTCCCCTATATCTGTTTTAATACCTAATTAACAATAATGAGGTATTTATGTTTAGAAGAATAAAACATTAACCTTTTAGAAGATTTTTTTTTTTCAGATCCTGTATCTAAATATATTTTCGAAGTTGTATGGTTTATGCGAAGTTTTAAGTAAGTAGGTACTTACCTTTTTAGTTTTATCAGACACTTAACCTTTAATTTCAAATCTGGCGATTGGCTCCCTAGTGCAATTAGACTGGGTTTCCCTACAATAGACCTCTATTCTCTACCTTACGACACAGAATACATAAAAGAGTACAACTTAAGACTTATTTTATCCACCATCAATTTATTATAAAATACTTGCTTAGGTACTGATTACCCCTACCAAAAAATATAATGATCGTTTGAATACTGTAATTTAATACTCGCATGCACGCACACAAAGTATCTATTTGTATATGAATAATAAAATGTCTATGTGAGCATTCGTATTTGGCTGAATGCTCGTGGTTGTGTCTGGCAATATCAAACTAATAATAACTGTGGCCACTCATTGCAATATATAAATTATGCAGCGGATATTAGCTCGTTTCTGTGTTTTCGAGTTACAATAGATACAAAACACACATACCTATTATACCTACTTAAGACACAGAATAGATAATAATAATTGTTCTTCGTAACTTAAGTGTAAAGTAGGTAAGTACCTGCTTATACCCAGATACCTAGTACTATGAATAGCTTAGACATGACGTCCATTTGTGGTCTGCTCATAATCATACTTAAACTTACGGTTACAGGTAGGTAGCCTATGTAGACAACATGATGTAGATAACCTACCTGTAGTTAAGTCAAGGGACGAGTAGGTAGTTAAGATTCATAAGAATTAAGAATAAATAGAATGTTCAATGTTTTCCTAGCAAATATCCTCCTTACTACCACCTATTGCACCAATCCGGTTGTATTCTTTAATAGGTAATACGGATTCCTTGTACGTTCCGTATTTCACATTTTTCAACTAAACATTTATACTCAATTTGCTTCACGGGGCTTGCAACTAGACTAGACGGGGTATTATCGACAAGGTGTTCTTTACAAAGAATTTTCACACGCTCGACGGATCCACGTAAACGTTCGCACGAGTTTGTGCTAAGCTTTAACGAAACTATCCAAAGAACGAAAATTGTAAAAAAACATCGTGAGTTTTACCTTTATTTGTATCTTCGTAGCGTGATAACGAGAGTTAGCTTGACTAGCTAGGTAGTTTAGGTACTTTAATGATACATTTAGCTAAGTAACCCCTTCCAATTAACGTTCAACTTTTGAATATCAGTTTCGAACTCGAATCATTTAGTGCAAGGTAGATACCTACCTATTTTTACTTACTTATGTACAGGATTAAATAAAAAGGAGTGCGTATATTCAACGAGGTAATCAGGACTGAACTTATGTCCATCGCGTACCTACCTAGTATTTTACGAAGGGGTAGGTAGCCACGAAATGTAAAGCACCTACTGTGCAGCAGCTGAACTACAGATTATACCTATATAACTTTAACTTAATAGGTTTTTTTACCTATGTTTTTAAAGAAGCTGAGTAGGTATTTACGTATATACCTTCTATATTATTCTTGCCGACGGATAGGTGAGTAATGACTTCGCATTTTCTCGTTTGAAGATGGTTTAAACCAGATCAGTGGTCCGTATCATTACCAGTTCTAGCAAGTGTCGGCCCGGAATGAAATAACTATCAATCTTATGATTCACATAGATTTTTTTCTTGTCAGAGTCTCACTCAACTTTAATCTACTTAAAATAAGTTTATGTTCGTTTTATTATTATGACCAAGCGATAAATACCTATAGGTAGGTAGGTACTTATGAACCCGTCTAAAAAGGTACTTAATTACTGATTCTACATAAGTAGGTACTAAGTAATTACTAGATACCTACATAATGTGAATGTCGTCGTAATGACAAGAAAATTACGTTAACTTATACGGCTTAGGTACACTAGTCTACTATGACTAGACTATGCTACGAGGCCGTATTTTCTCTGAAGAAGCTATCTAATTATATTCATTAAAGTTTAAATATTGCACACTTTTATTTTCAGGACTGTCCCGTATTTTAGCCTCGATTTTATATTTCAATATAGTTGTCCCGTAGAACTGAAAATCAGAACTGGTCAGCCTAATACCAACTTTTTAAGGCACATAATCATGGTAAGAATCGTCACACCATACATATTCTGTCGTTAAGGCGCTATTTATATCAAACATGAATAAGTAGATTTTACGATGCGGGGATCGAACCTGCACTGCGCGCACTAGAAGCACGTGTAATCAAGATCGACAAGCGACCTCCCTTCGCGCCTCGGATCTCTCTTAAGTCGTCGTAGAGCGCAAAACGGGGACCAGCGACCACCTTAAGGTCGGTACTGACGGTGACAGGGAGAGCATATCACTCCATCAGGTAACAGGCCAAGAAGGAGAAGGAGGCGTCGTCCCACGCGTTCGCTCTCAGAAGGAATGAGTTGCTTTTACACCCACACCTAGGAGTCCGCCACGACTGGGGCCAGCCGGAGTTGAGCAGAGAATGCGCGAGTGATCCCACGACTCCGGCAAAGACAGAATGGACCGTAAAAAAAAACAAAAGATTTTATACATTTCCATCAATCCATTCCGACTCATAATTGTTACTGGTACACTTATGACATGATTATGAAAATTAAGACTAAGTTTCATATTACTGCAATAATTACCTGCAGTATTGTTGACTGTAGTTTCAAATAATTCTGGTCTGTATAAATTACCTATCTAATCAATTTGACTTATCAGTGATAAAAATTGCTTTATGCCAGGTAGTCATTATTTCACACTTTCATATTACACATACTCAGTAAATATATTCTGGTTAGATTCTCTTTATTGGGACGCAATGCCTATGTATAATCTATGTATATGTCAGCTTCCTCCACACTACAATTTTATCAAAATCGGTTCAACCGTTTGAGCGTGAAGAAGTTACAAACAAACATAGACACTCACAAACTTTCACCTTAATAATATTATTGTGATGATTCCTAGATTGTATGGTATTACTTTAGGTGAGTACAAAAAAAAAGGCTATAGGAATTCTCAAGTAAAATTTTAACAGTATATTTAGGTAAAATAAATATAATGATGTAACACTAGAGAGAACGTTCATTTAATCATAAAATTAAATACATCCACAGAGCCAATGTATCTCCTCCAGAGACGGCCATCTTACAACACTTCAGATCAAATTATAGCTGTCACTCCCGATGCACGAGAACATACATCGCTAGGCACGCCAAGACCGCAAACTGTAACAAAAAAATAACACTTAACACTGCAAGTAATGGTTTGCTTTTTATCACAAACTTAAGCTTAGACTTTCTTAGTTGTCCCACGATATCATTATATAGGGTCGGCGCGATGCGTATTTTCCTTCCATCCATCTCTATAATTACTCCTCTTCCCAGCCTTCTTTCTCATATCACCTTTGATCCATCCATCTATCTCTTTTTCGGTCTTCCTCTGCTTGTATACCCATCCACAGTCATACTCAACTTGGTTAGTTATGTGACTTTCATCCCTCCTCATAACATGACCATACCACGAAAAACGCTTACCTCTCACCTTTTCATTGATGTTGCTACTTTCAAGCTTCCTATCAATAGAAAATATGTTCTAATAGATAGCCCCATAGAATATATTGAAGCTTGCCAACGCAGTGAATTTCATGATACCCCAACTGCTTTTATTTCAAAGGTTTTTTCTTTTAGAGTTTAGATGCTATAAAATCCATCACATTCATTAAAAGCTAGTTCCTAATTTATTATATCATAAACATACCCTTAAATTATTTTTTAACTATAGATTCATCTTAAGAAAGATTAACTCACATCACAGCACTATTGTTATCGTCATTTTTATTTATTAACATCTAACTGTTCAATAACATTCATACTGTTATTATAAAAAACATGGCATTGATACTTATGATTAATTAAATTGAAATTAACTATCTGAAGATATCTTTTCTTATGGACATTTATAATAGAAAGGCAATTTAAAACGCATTTGAGTACAAGTTGTAATGGTTAAACCACTCCCAGAATTTACAGCTATCATCATACCATAACATTCTAAGAAATAAATGAATATAATAATAAATGACTTCATTTTCAAGTTAAGGTTGATGTGATAATGCACAATAAATAATTGAATGATATCATGAGTGATACTGCATCATACATCAGATTTTAAAAAGCTTCAAATTTGTATGCTATATTTGAGCAAAATGTATGACTTATATGTTAGACTACAAAAGTTGTCTTGTCTTGCATAGTTTAGTTATGTAGAAGCAAGACATAATTAACCTTTTTCCATAACCTGGCAGCAGATCTTTGCGTGATCTTTATTTCAACATAAGTTTCAGTCGTATCTCATATTTCTAGATAATAGCAATCATAAATATATAATAATATAAATAATACGAGTAATAAAGGTCTAAATAATAATAAAAGGCCTGTAAATGTCCCATTTAGGCAGTTTAAATGCGAATCCCACTGCTGGGCACAGACCACCACACTTGATCATAGCAGGTTGGTATTATTAATAGCATCAACATTTTTTAAGTAATTTCCAAGCACCATATATCTTCAGAAAGCAATATTACCTTAAACTTTGGATATTCATTCATATATATGGTCACCATGCCAACGTAAGGTAGGAAACCTCTTGCACGACCCACTACATCCTTCTTGGTGAGCCACAACTGACCCTGGGCGTATAAACCTCTGTCGTCTACACTATTGTTGTCACCTTTTGTCAGGAACTTTACTGTACCATTATTCCTGAAATGACAAAGAGCAAAAATTATTGCTTAGATAGGTACTATTTTTATAAGTAAATGAATTTTTACTGCATAATTATTATAGTAGTGTGTGATAGCAAGTATATCAAAATTAAGGACTACTTCTATCTTAGATTTGGAATGGTTAGAGTACTTGAATACTCACTTTTCATGAAGCTTTAAAACCCTGTGAACAATTGGAATGTCTCGCCCCTCCACTTTGAAGACAACAATCTCGCCAACGCGTACGGGCTCTTCGGGATAATTCGTCAAAAACAGTAAATCACCTCTGTGGAACGCTGGTTCCATACTGCCCGACAACACCACAACTATTGGGCTTTCACTACCAGTTACAACCATAAGGCCCTTCCATATCATAAGGGCTGATGAGACTATCATACCAAAACTTAAAACTTGGTAGATGAACTGAAAAAAAGGAACAAACATAAAATAACAGCCGGTAAAATATTAACGTAATATAACAGATCGTCAATGAAACATTACCTGCCGTTTGTTCATGCGCTTCACATCGTCAAATATGCTGTCGAACATTTTGGTTTCTGTAAATAATCTCTAACAACTACAAGAAAGGTAATTTATTTTTGGTTATCGCCTTTCCCTGTTGTCGTCTTGTCGACAGCACCACGTCAGATAGGTAGAGACAGATAAAAAAATGCAATTTATCGATAATTATGGTCCCGAACACACCTGAATTTTACAGGTATTTTGTAGAAACAACATTTATTCGATGTTTTATTTATTTTACACGTAAAATAATACTTTTAATTGTAAAATCTATTTACAAAAAATCAAACAAAATTCTACTGATGAGATTACATTCTAGAAAATCTCATCGACAATATTAAAAGTAGTAACATGCTAATTACAATGTCTTTGGCTAAAAATAAGCATGCTTATTGACATGCTCGAAACTAGCATGTCTTTTTAATTGATAATAGTCACAATATTCAATACTCAACCTAATAAGCATGCCATTTTCAAGCAAAACTTATACAAACATGCTTATAACTAGCTCTTGCTCATTTTAAGCATATATCTTTATAGAATCATTTGTCTTTATTCATGCTTTTGTGCTAGCTTCAAGCGTGTGTATCTGCAGCTTAATACTGGCACTGAATCAATTAATATTTTTTTAATCTTTTCCAAATGATAGTCCTTTAGCTAAATATGTACTAGTTTATTGTTTTATAATGATTTGATCCTTATATTTTTTCCAATTTGGTTTTGGATGTAAATAGGAACAAACTAAGCCTTAGAGCCTTAGCTCCTGTTATTCCCTTAGATTCTAAAGGAATTAAAAGACCCAGCGACATTAGACAAAGCGACAAAAATTACTTCAAAACTTGAGTGGTTGCCAGCAGACTACTCGATAGATCACGGTCAAAATTGGGCAGAAGTAATATTTTGTGTCGGTTATCATGGGTGACTAACTAGCATTAGTTTGTTAATTTTGAGAGTATTGGCCATAATTGTATGACGTAGAAACTTAGTAGAAAGGACACATTGTGAGTCTCTTCTGCCACTTACGTATAAAAATTATAGTACAAGTAGACAGTAAATAAGTTTATAAACAAAGCACATAAATATGTTGATACAATTAAAATTAATTAACGCGTCATTTCAACATCTTGATTTTCGGTAAACTTCAGTTTTATCGTAACTGTATTTGGTGTTGTTACATCAGCCACTAATATATCAGCTCCGTTGAATAATCCTAGTTCTGTTATTTTCTTCTTCAAGTTATCTTTAGTTCTCTCTTCAATACTCTTTATAGAAGACATGTATAAGGTCTTGTTTCTGCCATTTATCACTGTAGTTATACCTAAAAGCAAACGAATTAAGTTAAGAAAATAAGTCGAAAGGTGTTTTGAGTATTAATTTAAACAGAAGAAAAACAAGATTTATTTTTATAGACTTCATTGCATGATCATACACAACTGGATCCACATTTGCAAAATTATTTTACAATCACATCAATGACTTCAATAATCCAAAAACTGAATCTGAATAAAATTTATATTCTGACTAACTCTAGCATGAAATGAATAAACAATTAAGTATAATCAACCTGGGCTCTTCATTAAATATGCAGGATCTTCACAAAGTTTGTCATAAATAGTCTGCAGTGTTGCCTGAGAATCTATCTCCACAACCCTTGTGGAGTTGCTGCAAGCTACACAGTCAGGTCTTTTCTCAGCATTGAATGTGTAGGTGTACACACCATCAGCCATGTTCATCATCATGTAGTTATTCATGCTTGCACAGCATGATGTGGCCAGTTTGAAAACCTGCAAAGAGAACATATTATATTTAAATCTTACAAGGTTCATTATCATTATATTACAGAAAATGCATAATGCCAAAAGGCAGAGGTTTTTGGTTTGAATCCCAGGACGGGCCAAAACTGTTTCTGGGTATTTCTATTTAGAAAGTCTCTATTTTCTATTAGAGATTCTCTCGTATTACTATATACACCTCTTAAGAAGTGTGGCAGTGTTTATACCTCTGTGCCTCAAAGCACGGCTTCTATCAGACTATGCAAGTGAAGAAATATCAATACAAAGGATTTACCAGAATGTACTTGAGGGTCAATCATACCATATGATTGACCCTCTCGTGATGAATGAATGTGGTGTCCCATCGCAAGATATGGAGAATCACCTGTCCTGCAATACCACCTGCACTCTCCAGGATGTCATAGAGCTCAACAACCATGCCAACTTTTTGGTCAGATATAGTTTAAGGGTTGTTGACACAATAATAAGAAAAACGAATTAAGAATAATCCTCACCTCAGAAGCACAGCAAGCTGCAATAGCTGCATTAGTACTAGCAACAGCTGGAATTATATTTTTGAGAACACCTTGAGTCAGTCTGTATGTTACATTTGATATTCCGTGTTTCATAGCCCTGTCTTGTGCCTTTTCAAACACCCAACCAACATGCTGTGGGTCATCACCATCAAGTGGGGTGTTACTGCCCCAAGGATTCTCTTTGGCCCATTGTATCACTTTTACATACTCAATACAATGTTCTGGCAACCTGAAAAAGCAAGACATTTTTATGAGTTTATCATAATACTTCTTCAACTGATCTTCATCATCTGCCTGCCCTTATCACATTCATATGAGGAAGGTGCAATGCGAATTTACTTTCCATTCAGCTCCTTATACTATCTAACTTCTTCAACAGATATCTGATTTAATTTTGATTCTAGCAGTTATATACATTTTCATGTTTATCCCAATTAAGAAACAGATGTAAGAGGTATTTAATAAACATTTACAGTACCTTGGAGTATTAGCAATGGTGCACAGAGGGAATGTTTTTTGCGGGGGATACAGGTCAAGGGTGCATTCAATACAAGCACTCATGCCTGGCAGTATAACCCTTGCATTACCCTTGAATCCCTCAGTCCCACCATCAATTAGAGGAATTAAACTGCTTTGATCTAAGCTCCCTAAAAAAAACAGTGTATTATGTAATATTAAGGTCCAAAAGTTTTAAATTCACACAACTTATACTTTGATATTGTCATAACTACTTAATAATAATTATATTATAATGTATAAAGATTTTCAAATATAAATTATGCTGGTATTATGAGAGAAAAATCCCTCTTAGTGTAATAAAATTAGTAACAAATTTGAAACAATATTTGCTTCAATAATTGTAAAACATACACCAGCTACATATTTGGAACACTCCTTAAAAATATTTATTATTAAATATTAATATTAATTACTGTCATCATTATACTGCAGCAGTGACATCAGCATTCCATTGAGCCAGCGCCTTGCCACTATGGAATCTAAACCACATACAACAATGTGGAACTGCCGATAGAATCCCTCATCCAAGTCTTGGATAGCACAATGATGAGCAATAGCTTCACAGCCAGGCACCCTAAAATACAAAGGTTGGTACATAAACACATATAAAGAAAGAAATTTATCTCACACAACAAGGTCTTCAATGAACTGTGACTGGTACTAGACCTCAAACCCAAACCCAAGTTGGCTTACATTACAATAATAGGCCAATCATATCCTCAAAAGTGTGAAATATTACAAATGAATATAGACAAAGACTTAAGGATGTTTCAAAACTTAAGAAAGGTCACTATAGCAATAAGTTACAATAGACATACCTTTTATTGACAAACTCTACAGCACATTTGGCTTTTGATAATCCAATATCATTCTTCCTAAACAGAAATTGTCTGTTCAAATTGGAAAGTTCTATGGTATCCATGTCAACAACATGTAGTTTTCTAAATCCCAGCAATGCCAGATCTTTCAAAAGCTCGCAACCAAGTCCTCCAGCACCAACAATCAAAACTTTACAGGAGTCCATTATAAAGTCCAATATTTCCGGTGACGGTTCAAAATCTGGATGACAGAAAGGACCTGATCTTTCCAAAAGTTTTCTTATATGAAGCCATCGTCTTTGCTGGTCTGTTGATGTCTGAATCTCACCGGATGCCATGGTTGCTAAAAAAAATACGGGTTTTAATTTTAACAGTAGATTTTGTGTTTTGCTAGTGGTAGGTAATGTATTAAGTTATTAAATCGCCTGTTACGCTGTTTATTGTAACTTATTTCAACACCGGGAACTGGGATGAGTTAAAGCGCGAATGGTGACACAGAAATAAAGATAAACACCGAAAATAATCAAAAAATTTAATAATTAACAGTATGTTTCATCAAATAGGCACTCACTAAAAGATTAAGAAATAAACTTTTCTAATAAACACGCACAAGCTGTAATACACCGTAAGCGTAAATCAAATCACCAATTCACCAGAATAACAGAATCAGAAAATCAGATTGTCAAATTTGCAATGTCATATGTCAATGTCTGTAAACTTTTGTCAAATTGTAATGTCAACCAAGCGTCAAATCAATGTCAAAATGAGAATTCAGTGATCAGGGTCTCAATTCTCATCACTAGTCAAACTTTGCAGAAGTAGTTCAATATTAGATGATCTAGTTCTAATATTAATAAAACGCTTGTAGTTTCTAGCGTTTTCGTAGGCGAATGGTCAATTAGTAGCATATATTTCTCTATAGAAACAACTCAAAGGATGCAAAAAAGACCGTTTACATAATATTATTGGAACTCAGTCAAATATGCTCCAAAAGCATAATCATTCATTTTCGCTCTACTTGGATGGCATAAATTGTCTGAAAGCTTTTAATTAGTATCCGCCATTTACAAACCGCGAATCCGCGACACTCGCCGTGCAGGCGAAAAAACTTTTCACGTTTCTATTTGCTTTTATCTTCTGTTATAAGCTTTTTAAACTAAAGGTCTTCAATAAACAGCTAGAGAAGCAAATAACTTTTATTTTCCATAATCCTACTGATAACCAAATTCTGGAATACGTATACAGCACTTGGTCTTATGATGCGAAAAGTGTAATAAATGATACTCGTTACGGCGAACTTTTCAAAAGCTGGAAACTCATGACTAATCTTTACTTTTGTTTTGATAAAACTATGCTAGTATTACTGCCTAGGTTTTCTTCAAATAAACTCAATGTACCTACATAACTGAAAACGTTACGATAATTTATTATGAGTTACATAAATACAAAATGTGTTCTTATGCGGGAGGATCGTGGAATCACCAATATTCCAACGGAATCCAACGAACCACTCTATTGACGTAATATAGGTACTTGTACAACGAGTGTAACGAACTTACTAGGAACTTATGTTTACAACGTTTACGTGCGGACCGAAGGTATTCAGTAGTTTAAAAATATAGATGGCGTTAAAATTTCACTTACGTAGTATTTCACTGTTACCTACGCTTTTATTATTATTAGATTGTAAAACATTAATTAAAATTCAACATTTCTTAATTAAAAAAAAGATTCCAGCCTTCTTCCAGCAAAGCCAGTGTAGTACCTCTTAGAAAATTAAGACAACCCTAAACCCTTATTTACTTTGAAGACGACGATGCTTCAATGAGGTTTCAATAGAAAAATTGTCTCTGGTTTTGGTATACATTTTTTGTCAGTGTACCTACCTACCATAAAGTTTTCAGAAAGAATTTCATTATTTTTGAAATACTTAAATAAAAGTAACAATATAAAAAGAATATTAATATTTTTGATAAAATTCATGACATAAAATTAAATATTTATTTTGCAATTTTTTGTTGATTACATTCTATAATTACATGCTATAGTTATACTCATGGCCATGGGCACACAGTTACGTACTATATGTGATATTCATTTGTTGAAAATGGAGGCGTGATGGAGGTGCAGTTGTCGCAAGACTGGGATTTTCGAGTTTGCGGTTGTGAAGATTTACACGTGAGTGTGCTTATATAAATACTCGCTTCGTAATCTGTATTGATTGAAATGTTAATTGCATATGTTTATATCATGTTACATTTCATGTTATTGTGTATATTTGAGGGAGAGACGGCGAACCCCTTGGAGCTGCGGATTATGATATTACCATGCCTGAGTCAGATATCAGGCATGGTTACATTACGTATCAAAGATTTACGCAAATTATAATTTATTTACAGCGTTTTACTTAGTTTTATTGATATATCTATTTGTAATTTTTATCTGTTATTTCATTGTCAACATGGTTGGTCAGCGTTATACAAAACGGTGCCAACACGAAGTGCGTGGTAGATAGATAGGTTTCAATTTTGAAAAAGGTTTTTTATTTATGTATTTTAAAGTATTTATTAAATATTAAGAAATTCTAATTAGTATTAATTAGGTTCGTGTATTAATAAGTATTTACATTTATGCATTATACATTTTTATTCATTTAAGATGAAAAATGGCTGGAAACAAGATGAATACCAAAACAAAGGGCAAAGAAGATAAGAATAAACCTAATAATAAGACCATATGTCAACCTAGTGAGGAGACAGATGAAACTGATTTTGCTTTGCTTAGAAAGCCTATACATACAAGCATTACAGGATTTGGTCAAGCAAGGAAAATATTTGACTTGGCAACTGAAGAAGTAAGTAAATAACAAGATTTTATTTAAATGTTGATGATTTTAAATTTAATGGCTGTTTTATTTGTAATTAATATTCTCAAATTTTGTAACTAATTTTGTTATTTTTTTCTAGCTGAAAGATTTACTCTCAAATGAATGTGACTTACTGTATGAATGCAAGGTGTGCCGTAATATATTTCGGAGTTTGGCTAATTTCATATCTCATAAACGTGTTTATTGCAAGGAGAAGTTCAATTCATCGTTACACAGTCATTTTATCAAAGCTACTTCAACGGTGAGTACCAAATATTAACAATTATTTTTATTATGAATTTATTGTTAGCTTGACACAACCTTTTCTAATTACAGGTGACAGAGATTATGAAAATAAAGCAATTGGAACAAGGATATCAAGAATCTTTAAAAGAAACCGTTGAAACTGAAAATATAGAGACTGAAGATGTTGATGAAAGGGTACCATTAACAAAGGATTTGACAGCTATTGTAGAGAAAATTGCAAAGCACAAAGGTGTATTCAACAGTAACAATGATGAACCACAAATTGCATTGCAGAAGATACCTAATAGTTCAGTGGCAATGTTCCAAAATGTTCAGATGTGCGAAGACAAGCAAAAAGAAAATATGAGAGTCCAAGTATGTTAATGTTTATTATGTTTATGTAAATTTTTATTATGTATATTAATGTGTATCACTATTATAATTATAATGTTCATACATCATAAGCCTTGCATTAAAATATCTATTTATAAAATAAGGTACATAAAACTAGAAATACAAGTTATTTTTTATTAACCACAAAAGTAATATTAAAATACCTAAGCTTCTCATGTTCTGTTCTATCTAATAAATGCCAACTGACATTAATAGGGCGAGGTTTTTAAGTAGTTAGTGCGATCATGCGAATATCAGCCTTGTTTTTGTAGGTATATAATGTAAATTTATCATTTCTGCTTTGTAGTATCAGATTGTATTTTGTTTGATATATTATTCTCTCTATCTCTCTCGTTTTCTATCTATTTTCATGTTTCTTGACCACTCCATTTAAAGAAAAAAAGTAGTTTTGTTTAGTAAATATGTGACATCTCTTCTCAATGCGTTTGCTTCAAATTTTGATTTTGATAGTTACAGTGCGATTTAAACTTAACGGCGGCTGTGAATATGAGGCGTGTCGCTGCGCAGTAACAATTGCATGCACCAGCAAGGGCGAGGTAACACTGCGCAGTGTCTAACTGACTTCACAGCCGCCATTATGTTTGAATCGAACTATAACTGAATAACGCCTTATTTCGTATTATTAGTATTTGATAATTATAAAAGAATCCTTATTAAAATCTGCATATCTACCAGAAATTGACAAAGACAATTCCATGGTCTGCGGTTGAGGGCGAGACGTAAGGCAGCGGGAGTGAAAAACGGTACGGTCGGTATCGATAATGTTAGCTAGGGTCGCTGGTGTCGCATAAAGTCTATCTGTCGTTCTCCACCAATGAGAGTAAAGCTAATGGCCTTCACTCATTCGCGTGCGCTCATTGAATAACATCTCCCGCCACCCGCGCGGACCTTGAGAGTGCCACGAACGAATTTGCCAAGCTAAGTCATGTCGTCGATGATTAAAATTTTTGTAATACCTACTTACTAAAAATTATACCTTTGTAACGTACCAGTTGAATCTTAGATAAATTAATCATTTCATGCGAGTGTTTAACCTACTTGTTTTAGGTGAATGAGCTCGACAAAATTTTATCGAGGGACATAGCTGTTCTACAGAGTGATGGCAATTTCAAAATAAAAAGTTCCGTGGCAGAAGATTCTGATAGCGTCATTCAAATAAGCGATGATGATGACAATGATGACACCAATATACTGAAATGCAAAATTTGTAAGTAATAAAATAAAAAAAGTTGTGTAAATTTAAGATTTGTCACCTACTATTGACTCTCTTTAACTTTACAATTCCGGAGGATTGATGTCATTTTCCCTGTATTGTTTTGTCCTGCCTATTGATAATTTAAAGAATATAGAATGTTCTCCTGTAGTATTACGCGGCAAGAGACCTCAAGATGGCGCTGTTAGCGAGATCTCGGAACGGCTTTTAGTCAATAAATATGATGATATGTTCCAGGTGACATGCAGTTCTCAACTCAGAAAACACTGAAGTTCCACATGAAGTACAAGCATGTCGAAAGTCGCCTTGTATATCCATGTCCTGATTGCATGGAAATATTTTCAACGTCGTGGAGTGTTTATAGACATCTGTTTAAAGTACACAGGTAAATATAAAGCTAGACACTGAATCAAGATAATTACAGACTCGCAAAGTCTTGCGTTCGTATGCAGTAATTACTCTAACGATGTACAATGAAGGATATTCTATGCACATAGAATAATCTTTTCAAACCAAACGATAGATATGTAATTTTTGAGAATTTTATACTGTAATATAAATGCCTTTTTGTTATACTGTTTTCTTTTCTCAAGTTCGGCAGAACATTTAGCCCGCATAATTTCGGCTTAAATTTGGTCATTAGTTTTAGCCCACTGCTGGGAAAAGGTTCTTCATAAAAGAATCAAGCTTAATTCATTATTAATATTAAATCAAATTTTAGAAAGACAGCTGCACAGATCAGAAGATTGAGAGAGTCGATTCAAGCAAAGGCGTTCAAAATGAACAATCCTCCAACCTTCTATGAAAAACGTAAAAATAATATGAAATCTGCAACAACTGCTCCTAAGATTACTGAAGAAGAAAGAATAGATCAAGAAAATCAGGTACCTACACTAAGATACTTGCACCTATCCGAACACACTTTCTAAGTTCCGCGCTACTGAACTCTACTTAATCAAAGCCAACGCACCGTAGACTTACATTTTCTGTCTTATAGGCTTGGATGGATAACATGGAAGGAGACGGCGAGCTGCCCCGGTGCGGCGGTTGCGGTCGAACGTTCGAGCGGCGGGCCGCGTTAGCCGCGCACACACATACCTGCCAACCACGCTCCAGGGCACTTGCTCGACGCCCGCAGGAAACTAAGAAAATTGAAATACAGATCCGAAAAGACTACAACAAGGGACCACCAGTTAATCTAAATATACCTCCAAAACCTACAGAAAATATCGGTAATTTTTATTTCTTAGAGCATTTATTGGCGTTGCAAAGGCAGTTTACATTTCTGAACTTCTGTTATGAAAAATTTTGTTCACAGAAAATAAAGTGCTAAGAGAAGAACCACAAGTGGTAGTGAAATCTAGCCCCAACAAAGAAGAAGAAAAATGTCCTGTTGAAGAAGAGAAAGAGGTTGAAGATAATACCATGGATGTCAGTGAGGATGATCAAAAGTCGAATGACGCAAGTGAATCTCCAGAACTGGAACTAGAGCCAGAGCCGGAACCAGAAACCAAATCACAAGTAGAACTTTCGAAACTAACGATAAGACTCCCATTTGCTCATCAAGCCGAGAAAAGCAATCTTATGGCTTTCAGACAGAGAATACAGTCTGAAATAGAACTTAACAAATTATTATGTAAAAAATGTGATGGGCAGTTTAGTGAAGTACAAGAATTATTTGACCATGTAGCCGATCATATAAAATGGTATCGCTATGCTTGTAAATTATGTAACTTTAAGCATTATTATTTCGATAAATTACCTGAACATGTTAAAGTAGTTCACAAACTTAAGGGTGATAAAGACTTTTATTATAGTACCGTAAAAGCAGTAAATGGTTCTGAAGCTTTAGAACTTTGCGAAGCTCCTGAGGAACATCCCGAAGCTAATGAAACCAGCCCTGATTCAAGACGTCCTAGCCGATGTTCCAGCGATTCTAGTCGTCTATCAGATGACAGTTCTTCCAGCAGTACAAGGATTGAAGGCATAACTAGAAAAAGAAAAATATACCAAACTAAAAACAGTTCAAAGCGAAGAAAACAGTACTTAATTAAAGGTATTGTAATTAAACATTAAAATTTAATTATGCATGTGTAATCCAAATATATATTTACCTACTTATCTATTATTTTTAGGTGGTCAAGATAAAGACAGCGACATTGCTCTGGATAAAAATATAAGGCTAGTGGAAAATGATTCTTCGAATATCAAAAACTTTGAAGAGAATTCCTCAGATATAGATGAAATCGAAGATAAAAATGCTAAAAAGCTAATTATTTTAAAGGATGACAAGTCTTCCGTAGCATCTAGAAGACCCGTAAGAAGAAAAGCTAAACCCAAAAATGAAGATTTTGAATACGACCTATCAAATTTATTAAAGATGGAAGCACAGGGTTATAGAGATTCTATAACAATGGCTAATGCTAAAGGATCTCAAACAAAACGAAAGGTTCAACAAGAAATTCAAATCAATTATGATAACTTAAACAAGGAATGCTGTGGAGCACTAGTCACGTTGTCTAAAAAATCCGTCGAAAAAGCTGGGGCGCACATGAAAACTTATTTCCCATGTGCCACTCAGAAAGATGCAAGAACTCATAACGTATTTGTTAGACCTATGTTACCTAAAGTTCTCTCAAAAGTCTCGCAAAAGACAGAAAATAGTGAAGAACCAAAAGAATACCCTAGTCCTAGTAAAGAAGTTATATCCAATAAAGTGTCTATTGAAGAACCTGATAAAAGTAAAGATGAAATTGTGCCTAAAGAAAGCTCTGTTGAAAGTCCTCACAAAAACACAGTTGAAGACGAACCGGCAGTAGAGGTTAAGCAAAGTACAGTTACTAATGATCCTAAAAGTCCAACGACACCTAGCGAAATAGTAAAACCCAAAAACATACCTTCTGTTGTTCCAATTAAATTTCGTCGCCAAAGTTTAGATGTTATGAAAAATCCTCTCATCAATAAAAGTATCAGTGATTTCACTAAATCTGGCATGAAAACTAAAATATTAGTCATAAAACCGATTAATAGAAATAAAGACGGAAAACAAACTTTGAACACTCCACTTAAATTCCAAACAATTAAGCTAAAAGATCCAAACAAAAATTCTTGCAATGAAGAAAAGGATCAAGTAGTAGTTGTTAAAGTTCCAAAAGTTGATTGTGCTATCGCACGACCAACGACTGAGGTTTCTAACAAAAATACTGAAAAGGCTTCTCTAGTAGATAATCCAGCAGAAAGTGAAAATTTAACGCCCAGTATTAATGATATAAACAATACAGTTCCGAATAATCGGGACGTAAGCAAACCAACCGAGGTTGAAGGTGATAATTCAAGTATAAACAATAATATTGGAGATGAATTTAGCGATATCAATGATGATGTTGTTATCAAAGAAGAAATGAAAGAATCTACAGTGGACGACACAGTAGAACATATAGACAGAACTCTATAATATTAACGTATTTTTTGTTGAAATTACCTTTGTTTATGCTTGAAAGCACATTTAGTTTATTTTTATTAATTACCTAGTAATTAGGATAGGTAGCTAGGTAAACAATTAACAAATAAAGTTTATTTAGTAAGAAATTACATATAATTTTGTATTATTATTATATTCTTTCCCATAATAACACCACTTAACTTAGGGCTTTGTACAGAACAAAATTTTACACTTGACCTGAGAATAGTAGCAAATTATAAACTGCTACGAGTTCGTTAGATCACAAGATAATTTTTCAGGGTTAGATTGATCCTATACTCATTTTTTGGTATGTGAACGGGTAAACCGCGGTCTATGGCAGTATTTTAGTAGGTATTTTTGTGAGAGCATCCAATATTCCGCACCCAAGTAGTTGCGGTACCTAGCATGAATCGCAATAAAAAAGCAATTTGGAGGCTGGAGCATTTTAACATTTAATTTGCCAGATATTACTCAGACAACTAGTCTAGCCCATCATTGCTGCAATACTGGGTAGTTGGCTACATTGCTGCAATATTACAGTCGAAACTTCTTATTTCTTTTACATTAGTATTGCAATGTTAGTTGCTCGTGTAACCACACCTTTACAGTTTAAATAAGTATTACTTATTAAACTTTGTTAGTTAATAAAGACCACGAATAAGAGCTCAAGTAACCCTGGGTATTGCAGCAACGACACAGTTATTAAATAACAGGCCTACCCAGATACCCACTTTGTTGAATCTGGATAATGGTGGTTGGACTCGGAGTCGGAAGTGACCTTGAACAGAATTAGCTCATGACCTAGTGCGTTAATAAACCAAGTAGTAGATGCAATGTAATTTGCAAACTAATAATAAATAATAAGTACCTAAGGATCAGCAGAACCCACATCACACATGCTCTCGTTTTTATTATGAGATTATTTTAAAAACTTAATTGTTTGAATAACACTGTACCTACATATTATTATCTAACAACAAAGTGAAACAAACCAAAAGCATTTATGTACTTTATTTTTGTAGGTAGGTACCTACCTACTCAGACAAATTAATGAAAAGTACTTTTTTATTGGCCTGAGCCTACCTACTACCATTTTTAACACAACCTAACCTCTCTAAACTTATTTTGTTGTAGCACTAACAAAATCCTTATCATTTGCAGTTTTGTAGTAAAAACACATTTTATTAGGTACTCATAATATGTTTTAAATCAGGTCATCTACTAATTGTATGATTGCAAATAAGTATCTAACAACCGTACCTACCTACCTACATAGAATCTTGCAAATTATGTAAGACTCGTATATGAATTTTTTGAATTCTTTATTTTATCTTTTATCTTTATTCTTTTATCACGGGATAACTTCAGAAGAGACCCGGTGCTTTGAAAGGCTTACGTGGGGACACAGGTCCAACACGCAGTGGCCTTGTTGAGAACTTTACTTTAATATGGGATGGGGCACCTACCATAATTAATTAATTTTATTAAGTTGCATGGTAAAACTAAAATATTGCGAAAACACATTAGGGATCATTTTTGTAGGCATAATTTTGTAGATTCATAAACGCTGCAAACATAATTAGAGTTTTAATTAATGCAGGACTTCAGACCCAGCGTAGTTATTTGGGTTGCTTCCTACTTGTCTCTCTCATTGGAAATTCTCAATGTTATGCAATACAACAAAATAATTGTAGGTACCTGTATGAGAATCCAATTATTACTTGGATATTATTACAACTGACTTTTCAGTAGGTGTTAGCTTATCAGACTTTTGTAAGACAATGATAAGGGTAGTCCTTTGATTTATATAATACGAAAAATTAAATAAACTGGATATAATAATTTTCACTAACTTTATTAAGAAATAACTTCCACATGCATTCACATCAACAGTCACAGGTATCTATCTGCCTTGTTCGCTTGATTATAATTATGCATAAGCAATAATTTATGTTGATGAAAAAGAAAAACATCATATTCAGTTCATTTATGACTTGGCTAGGGTTTCTGCCTTAGCAACAACCTCTTCAATGGGTCCAACCATGTAGAAAGCTACTTCAGGTAGGTGATCATACTCGCCCTGCAGAATCTTAGAGAAGCCCTTGATAGTTTCCTCCAGGGGCACCAGCTTGCCAGCGTGTCCAGTGAACACCTCAGCAACCTGGAAAGGCTGTGACAGGAACCTCTGGATCTTACGGGCGCGGGACACGGTCAGCTTGTCTTCCTCAGACAATTCATCCATACCCAGGATAGCGATGATGTCCTGGAGGGACTTGTAGTCCTGCAGGATCTTCTGAACACCACGGGCAATATTGTAGTGCTCGGCTCCAATGATGTTGGGGTCCATAATACGAGAGGTGGAGTCAAGGGGGTCCACAGCAGGGTAGATGCCCAACTCAGCGATGGCACGAGACAGCACAGTGGTGGCGTCCAAGTGAGCAAAAGTGGTGGCAGGGGCAGGGTCAGTCAAGTCATCAGCTGGCACGTAGATAGCCTGTACTGAGGTGATGGAGCCCTTCTTGGTGGTGGTAATACGCTCCTGCATGGTACCCATGTCAGTGGCCAGAGTGGGTTGGTAACCTACAGCTGAGGGGATACGACCCAACAGAGCAGATACCTCAGATCCAGCTTGAGTGAAACGGAAAATGTTGTCAATGAACAGCAGTACGTTCTGGCCTTCCTGGTCACGGAAGTACTCAGCCACAGTCAGACCAGTGAGGGCGACACGGGCACGCGCGCCGGGGGGCTCGTTCATCTGACCGTACACAAGAGATACTTTCGAGGTTTTGTCCTTCAGGGAGATTACACCGGACTCAATCATTTCCTGGTACAAGTCATTTCCTTCACGGGTACGCTCTCCCACACCAGCAAACACGGAGTAACCACCGTGAGCCTTGGCGACGTTGTTGATCAGTTCCATGATAAGTACGGTCTTACCGACTCCGGCACCGCCGAATAGACCGATCTTACCTCCCTTGACGTAGGGAGCGAGCAGGTCCACGACCTTGATACCGGTGACCAGGATCTCCTGTTCTACTGACATGTCCACGAACTCGGGCGCTTCAGCGTGGATGGCGGCGGTCTTGTCGGTCGGGATAGGGCCGCGCTCGTCAATGGGCTCACCGATGACGTTCATGATGCGACCGAGGGTCTCCACGCCCACGGGGATACGGATGGGAGAGCCGCAGTCGAGTACGGGCTGGCCGCGGACCAGACCCTCGGTACCGTCCATAGCAATGGTGCGGACGATGTTCTCTCCCAAGTGCTGCGCCACCTCCAGTACAAGCCGGGGCTGACGGTTCTGTACCTCCAGGGCATTTAGGATGGATGGAAGGTTGTCCTCGAACTGTACATCCACTACGGCACCGATGACGGCGACCACCTTACCTTCTGCTTTGCCTGCCGCAGTTTTAGCCGCATAGTCCCTTTTGTTAATAGCAGAAACAGTTGCAAGTTTACCACCCTCTGCAAGGGCTTTTTCAACAACTGATTTTGCGGCCAAAAGGCCACTTCCAACCCGACTTGCAGCCCCCAACATTTTTGTTAAATAAAGTGCACTTGGGCGAATACTCGGCGCCCGACCGTAAATTATGTAACCTTAAAAACTATAGACACGTAACGTGAAGTGTGAACATTATTGAACGGATCAGACCTGTTGTTTATGGTTATCTCTCCAAGATCTCTTTAGTCTTACCCTCACCCTATTTCATTCACGGGCACTACTTAACTATAGATACTCATTCCTTATCTACCATGCGCCATGATTGACTACTAGACTAAAATAAAATATCAAGAATTTACCATTTAATTCTCAATTTACTTTTTCCTTAGATTTCATTCATAGACATTCATAGAAGGCTTGAAGGCTTGAAGCTACATGACATGATGACACTGACATTAGGCTGACATAATCTGATAATTGACATCTGCATGCACGAGAAATACGCTCGAAATACGAGAATCAGGCTGTCACTGCTGTCAGACATCACAAATGGTGCACAAAATAAATGTTGAGAACATTAAAATTTGAGAACGATGTCATAACATAAAAATTTTATTTAGAATTGGGTTATTAATAAATAATTATTTTGTTCTCAGCATGTATAGATCACGTGCTGTAATTCGTGTAGGTATACACTACCATAAAATTTACATGTTATATGATCATTTTAATCATTCTAAATAACTGTATTGTGAGCGGAGTTATTTTATATTTCCTAATTAATACAACTACAATGTGTGAAATTTACAGCTTTTGTGTCATCAACGGGCTACTATCAAAACCAATTATTCACGGCAATGTGTAAATAATTTATATATTACCAAAGAACATACAAGAAACCTAAATACAGTAACAGTTGATGATGGCTATGTCAAGAAATTCATGAATGCTATTGGATGGATGGACCAATCTAGGACCGTAAGTTATTTATAATTTTCTTACCCTTTGTGATAATTAATTATTGTGGATGAAAATATTCATTCAAAATTTTATATAAAATATCATATTTCGGATAAAATTTGTGATTACTGTTTATGTGAATAAGTTACAAACAAACCAATTTATTACACACCCTCTTAACTTGAAAATAAAAAAAATATTACCAAAAAAAAAATACCTCTTCATAGTAAGACAACAGTCTTACTCCTTCTTAAACACTGGTGAATAAAACTCATTGTTACCAAGACAAATAAAATTTTTTAGAATGTTTGGACAGGGGTTATTAAATCCAGGAAAATCTTAACACTGTAATATAGAATTATGATGTCACAGTTGTAATGAATTAATACAACTTTTATATTGCTTATATTGCCATCTTGTGTTATCTCATGTTAACTGACAGATTGGACACTGTTCTTTTTTAATTATTCCCAAAAATGAAAGAATAATAATAATATGTACAGTCACAAGCATAAATATTAATACGAACAGTGAAATTATAAAACTTATTTAGCAAGAAGTTTTTGTTGAAACTCAAAAATATATACATGATATTTTGAGATCTGTTATCATTTTATGTTGTTAAATGATTAAAACTTGAATTGATGGCGAGTTCCTGTTAAATTATTGTTTTACAATTTCGCTATGTGTATACATACTTATGCTCGTGACTGTACTTATTGTAAATAATTTATTAGTAACCTAATACTTATTTTTCAGCGTTTAAAACTAACAGGATACTTCCTGTATGAATCTATACCTGACAAAGTAGCATATGCTGATTGGTTTGAAAGCCTTAAACTCCCTGATACCTTTGCCTCATGGTTTATTATCACAGAACTGCATGTTTGGATGTTAATGGTCCGATACATGGCTGAGGACATAACACTGCCTGTTGGTGAAAAGAAAAAATATATTAAGGGAGATGGGCATTTTGTTAGGAATTGTATTATTGAAGCACTTTGGGCTGATGTGGCTAATAAAATAAAGTTATTGGAGGTAAATATGTTTTGTAGATATAATTTATTTAAATATATTTATACCTAGTTTTTCAGAGTCCCAGGTACAGACATGTATTATTTTAAATACTGTAGTGCTTTTAACCTTTTCTTAGATTTTTTTTTAATTACCAATGTAACCTATTGATGCAATAGTAACATTGGCAATCTTTTAATTTTCTCATATACAGCATGTAACAAAAACCCTGTCCGATCCCTGAGAGTACTATTTGGTATCGTACTGCGAACACATATACGTACCCATTTAATGGATTGGAGAATAAAATTTTTCCCCAGTCAAAATATTTAAATACAAATAAAAACTGATGCAAGGCAACAGCTGAACAACTGACCGCTCCTCAAAAGTCACATACTTACTACCTACAGTTTGGTGTCAAAGAAGTCGCGAGACGGTTCATGAACTACCACGAATACGCCTTTATTGGATCTGACAGGGGTTTTGTTACATGTTGTATAAGAAAAATATATTTTTTTATAATCAATTTATTTTTCTAGGATTTTTATAATTAAGAACTACATTATTTTGTTTCATTTTATATTTCAGGGTGCCAATCCAGCTATAGCTAGGAAGCAGGTTTCGGAGCTTTCGGAACAGTTCCAAGCGGCACTGGTAGGTTATGATGAAGGCCTTGATGATGACAAAGTGCTAGCTGCTGCCATCTGGAGAAGATTCTACTCTATGTCAGAAAATGTTGAAGCAGAAAATGTTGAGAGGATTGTAAAATATATTAGACATCAGGTATGTCTCAATAGATGCTAGTTCTATATACTTTAATGCTAAGCAGCCTGTTTGACACTTATGACAGTGTTTCACCTGGTTGACATGGACAATCAATGTAATTTAGCTACTATTATTGTTACTGGGTAACCAATAGCCAAGGGTAGTCATTTCTGTCTAACAGAAAACATTTTGTCAGGATTTGATTATTTTCACATGGTTTTGTCACCTGTGATCATAATAATATGGCTTCTATATATTAAAACAAAGTCCCCCACGCCTGCAGCTCCATGCGTTTATCACTTTCTTAGTTTAACAATGGCCCCGATTCTGTTAAACACGTACTAAACTAATTTTAGTCCATCGGTATCCTTTTCACTTATACATATATAGAAAAGGACAGATGAAAATTAGAACTGTCCAAGTTAAGTTCCGACTAAAATTGTCATACAAATTTGCCGACAAGTAAAAACGTATGCTCTAAACTAAATACAGTGTGATGTTCAAGGCGAAAACTAGTTTGACATTTCTAAGTTAGTTGTTATGTTTTGCCGTCCTTTTCTAACGCTTTATGTTAGTAAAAGACAGCAATGGTTTAAATTTAATTTAGGTTGCGTACAGAGGAATCAGCACCAATATAATATAAACCATGTCTGAATACTAAAATTAGTCCATGTTATATTTGTGTTAATATTTCAGGTGTCTCAATTGGATAGGATTCCAAGTGGAGAGTTGGAGTGGAAACCTAAAATTAACTGGTTAAGTATATTAGAACCATAATTTAACTTTTTGCAGAAAATTAGAATTATTAGAATAAGGTATTGTTGTTTCATAAATAAATCAAATCCTGTTGATAAATAGAAATTTTATTATTTTAATGTTAAAATGACTTCTTATGATGTTCACATTTTACTTAGATGAGAAGAACAGATCGCGTAATTTGTCGCATTTTTGTCTCTCCCACAATACGGTTACAACTGTTTTACAAAGGTTATCGATTTTACACCAATCGTTGCAATACGGCCAACGAGTGTCGCTCACTTTCGAGAAGAATGCTGAGTACAGCTCTAGTAATTCCTTGTTTGTGGTCACCATTCTATGAACTAAATTGTCCATGGATTTGGCGGATAGATCGGGGAGACCAAATGTGTTCTTCATGTCATAGAGTTGGAACCAATGTGGTGGACGGTTTGGGGTAAGGTTGGCTTCTGTGAGGTTGTATACGTAATTCACGATACTTTCTGGTGCCTGTAAATATTCCAAATGTTTAAACTATGTAGATTTTAATCTAAATTAAACCTTCTTGTCGCGTTCTTGGCTAAGGGAAAGGTCGAATTTCTCTTATATCTCTCTATCATAGCTTCTGTAACATTTGCTTAATTTCTATGAATAGACAGTGTTCCGTTATACTTACGTAGGTAGCGCCATTGAAGTCAACAATTTTGTAGTTGAGGTTGTAATTCGTGTAGCTCGTAGTGCTACCACCGCCCCATGCTACGTTTATTGGTGTGTCGTCAGGGCTATAGAATATTTTGAACTCATCCGAATGCGTGTGTCCATTGAATTCAGCCGCGATTGTTGATGAAAACCTAAAAGATATGAAAGTATATAGGACTTGTTATTTGAAAGTAATCTTTAATTATTTTTATGAGAATGTACAACGCCGCACATCATTTTAACCAACCTGACGTGTAAATAAACGCGTGATTTGTTTTAAATAATATTATAGATGTCGTTGCTGTTTAAATTTTTAATATTTTACGTTCTAGACGTGAACTTTATTAATAATGACCAAATAAGATGATCAAGTTCACCTATTAACAATCCTGTTGTATTCTCTGGTCCATGTCTTAGTAAGGTCGGCAACGCCAGGCGGGATGTGAGCCAAAATGTGAACCTTCTCCCCGGCCAATTCCGCCTTGTGTAGCTCCGATACTAACCAATCTAAATGGGTTTTGGCGTCCAAGGGATCATATACTAGCCACCTGTAAAGTAAATTATTATTAAAATGGTTTTACTCATGAGCATTTGTCATGATTATTATTAGAGTTGATTATGTTTTATACTATACGCATGGCGCCGACCCCATATAGATATATAATACCATGGCAGGGAGATGATGACGATGATTATTTTTTTTATTAAAAAAACCTAAACTAATGGTATCAGAGACAACGAAGGTACCACAAACACTCAGACCCGAGACAATGTAGAAAAGTGTTTTTTTTTCTACATTGACCCGTCCGGGGCTCGAACCCGGGACCTCAGGGCTGGCGACACCTTGAAAACCGATGTATACGCCACTCGACCACGGAGGTCGTCAAATTGACGAATGATGATGATTGTATACCTAATGGGTGGCAAAGAACTTGACCCACGGTGAGCGTAGTGGACAAAAGTTTTTGGATGAAGCTCAATAAATATCTTGGTGAGCTAGACTGATTGATGTGATTAGCCTATCGCGTCGACAGATGTGACAAATGCTTGACCAATCGCGATTGAACAGCGGCCAGCATTGTTGTCCTAACAAAAGTTCCTCGCAGCCACTGGCAAGTAGGTAGTCAAGTTTTTTATCCATCAATATTTATGACATAGGTAGGTGTATAGGTTTGACCGATATTAGAGGTTAAGCCGCGTTCGCCGCAGTTGCTCCGGGCCTCGGAAAGCACGTTAAGCTGTTGGTCCCAACTGTTACGTTGATCTTTGACAGTCGTTAAGTCAATACAATTCTGACAACCTGTCTTACTATGGCATACTGCATTACCCAGTTATATGGGTTGTGAAGGTCAGATAGGCAGTTCCTCCCATGTCAAACACGGTAGTTAGCTAACTCCAGTCAAACTGGAAGTCGACCCCAACATAGCTTGGAGAAAGACTGGACAAGATAATATCTCTATTAACTACTAGCCACTGCATAAAAATACATTTACCAGTTATCTCTGTAAGCAACATTGTTGTTGATGCTAATAACTCTCAGTCCTGGTCTGATAAGCATAGATAATCCTCCACGTTTGCGTAGAGTGGCTTTTGCGTCTTCATTCAAATACGAACCCCATTTTTCAGCAAGTTCGTCATACAGCCAAGTCGTGTTTATGAATTCGCCTGTAACGGAAGCTGGAGCAAATCTAAAAATGACAAGTTTGATTATATTTTTACTTGTAATCCAAATTGAATCTCCTCCACATTGATATTTACTTACTGGTTAGTCGGTTGAGATTCATGATTTCCAATGACAGGTATGACTAATACATCGTCGCCAAAACTTGTCCTTATTTTTTCAATTAAACGACGGTTCATATCCTTGATTAGCTCGTATGTTGTCTCCCATACACCGTGGTCGATGGTATCACCGATATAATATACTACATCGATATTCTGCAAGAGTGGTTTAGTAAAGGTCATAGCCAACTTACACGACTCTGCTCCAACACCACCCTAAACTAAAACGACTGCTGGCGGTCTACTCGTCGACAGCTAGCAGACGCTCAGCTGTCAACGCATCGACAGCTAGCAGACCTAGCTAGCCCAGCAGGAGGATAGCTCGTCTACCGAATGAGTGGCGCTGGCGCGCAGTTACGCGGCAGCAGTCAGCGCGCCGACCGCACGTCTACAACGTGCGACCAGCGAGGCCTCAATTACCGAGCAGTCTGATGGCGGGAAGCTGGCTGACACCAAGCTGTCCGCTATTTTATGTTGTCAATATGTTTTATATCGCAAGGCCACGACTTAAAACCCATATTTGAATGTTTTACTAGTCGGGTGGTAGCAGAGTCGTGTAGGGTAAGTGGGTTATGACCTCAGGTTATCATCCAGCGGAATCGGATGTCAACTCCTGACCACTCAAAGTGCTTATAATTATTCATGGGTATGTATCTACATGCACTACTAAGAGTTTAATATTGGTGTTTCTTTTTCTGTGAACGTACCTTGTGTGATTCTGTAATAGTATCAATGACATTATCAACAGCCCAAATCGGCGTGTCGCAGTTCCTGTAGTCGCCCCAGTAACCGGCTGGTGCTGCATTCCTGTTAGTTAAGTACCTAGTTCGCGTGGACTTCTTTAGCTCGCGTATCTTTGGTGCTACACTCAAATCCAGCATAACTTTCCCATTGTTGTTAACAATGCTTTCTTTAATGATTGATTCGTCTATATTGGTTCTATACTCAAAGTGTTTGGCAGCAGTTTGTCCTTTTCGACAGCATACCGGTTCATCGCAGTTGGCAACGCCAAAGGCTTCGTAGAGTGGGTCGATATGAGCATCCGTGATAACAGCTACCCTGTACGGTTTTGCGTTAGTGACAGGGACCTGTTGTAAACGAGAAAAGGAGGATTATATCAATATTTACATAGTCATACCTAAAACAAAGTCGCTCCCGCTGTTTATACGCCTATAAAATTTTAAACTACGGAGAATATAGAATGTTTTGCCTGTGCGAAGTCGGTGCGGGTCCGCTAATTTGACATAGTGTATATAGATATAATTATAATGTTTTCTTCATATGAACACCATTCCTATTACAATAATGCAGGTAGTATTAGCTACTCACGTTGTTTATAGTTGTCTTCTCTGGTAGTTCCACTTGCCACTCGAACCTTGGGTCCTCTACAACGCAAGTGTTTGGGTTTCCCGCTGTTTGCAGAACCAGTCCACAAAATGTTCTCGCCGTTGCTTCTGGTGTTGTTCTTATTATATGGGTAATTATGGGCTAAAATGACAACACCGCAAACATAAATATATTGATTGTTGATTGTTCTTGGTCGTAGAACTTGAAATCGACATCACTGTCTTGAAATTTGACACATCTTATTACTTTAATACGCAAATATGCATTTAAATATACTTAAGTATGGGTTTTTATTTTACAGATTTAAATAGTTATTAGGAACTTTAAAAAAACGTACAACTACCACTTACTATATTCAGGGGTATAATTCCGGAGCAAACATGGTATGATTCAATATTCAAAGATGTGCATAGATTAACGACAACTTCTGAGATTTCTTCATCAGTTTTCCCATTTTTGACATCTTCGAACACGACAGCAAACGCACTTCGGCATATTAAGCAATCCAAAGTCTGGAACATAAGGGTTTTTAACAGATTTATACTGGTAATTTGTTAAAATGTTGATTTACAAGTCTCAAGTCTCTCTCCCCTGCTTCTGTAAGCCGGATCAATTATTCATCCCCCTCCCAGCCACAGTGACATTTCTACAAGCTGCAAGCATCGATGATAGAAATCATCTTAACAGAAATCATCAAAAACAAAATAAGCTGGGGTACATAACGAACATGTAGTAAACAAAACATTAAAAAATAGTCGAATTGAATCTCCTCCTTTTGGAAGTCGGTTAAAAATATGAATCAGAAACGATGAGGTTTTGCAGTATATGCAAATGTTATAAATAAATCTACTTTTCAAAACGGAATCTTGGTTCGGAACTAAAATCAAATCAAAAGCGCGATAAAATACGTTTAAAAAGAAGTTTTTTTTTTAATTGATGACAACAAAAAATTTGTTACAAGTAGCGCATAGGTTATTCGCGAATCCGTCAATCTTTTTACTTCTACAATACAATTTTTGTGATAATTAGTGGGTGAATGTTTGTTAGTTATTCTATCTTAAACTTCCATGGATTTATACAAATTATACACACTTAATAAGCTGGAAGCTGCTTTGATATTTTAAAAAGGATCCAGATATGGATCAATACTAGGATTGTCTTTGTGTGATTTTTAAGTATACCTACATAAAATATTGGTAATGATCTGGACTGAAAGAAAGAAAAAAAATGCTCAGTTCAGCATGAAAGCCAGACAACTAGACTGGTATTTATTCATTTAAATAACTTATAAAAAGACAATGTATTCAACATAATATTATCTTTACTAATAAAATAATAATTACTTTTCCTTGTAAACAAGTACCTACTTATTTATCAAATAATTCCTTGGATTAGTAACCAAAGAATTATTTGATATTTAGAAAACGTTTTTTTACGTCGTAGTTAACAAGAGTTGGATAACAAACTATATTTTGCGTTAGCTGAAGATAATGGATTCTGGAGTTTTAATCTTAACCGTGATGCGATGAGTGTGCACTTTTGTAACTGTTTGTGTTAATCTACACCAATATTATGATAACGATTGGAAAATGCCATGTTAAATTTGACGGCTTAGATGAGATAGAGTAATATTGTGTAAGTTTTTAGATGATAGATTAGATCTATCATCTAAAAACTTACACAATATTACACTACATAATGTAAGTTTGTAGTAATAATCTTCATAAACTGTGTACCAGGAATCCAGTAGTTTAAGACAGTAAAAGCCAAAAAGTGCCTTGTTACTTACATAAAAAAAGCAATTTAATTGCAAAATTAATAGTGGCGAAACAAAACAAAAACAAAACATCTATAAAAATAAACACATAGGGCTCACCGTTCTGCTTTCGGGCGAATTTTCCAGCGATTTTATCGATAAGTGTTCAGGCCTATAAAGTATTTCAATTATTTCTTGGAGTTTCTCGTTTTCTGTTGGACTTAGGTCGTTCCTCGCAAATCTCCTGAACAAATCCTCGATGTCATCTAAAACACACAGCACATAATTTAATACACTGTTTTCTGAGACTATGATACTACTTGATTGGAAATGATTTACCCGAAGATATCAATTCGGACGCAAAACTCGTTGTTAACAACGTTGCTACGATAATAAACACCCTCATCTTGTTCGCCTGATTGTCCGACAATGACTGATAATTGAGTATTTACTCCATCTTTATATAGATTACCCTGATATCAGGTAAGCGAAGCGATTGAAATTTCAAACTGTTTGGGTTTTCCGTACAGGTTCTTCACTTTCCCAACTCGTCTAAAATTGACCATTTTTACTGAGGGCTGGCTTAACATCACTCATTACTGAGTGTATCTCACGCTTTGTTCATATACTAAACCTCTACATGCATAAGATGTCTGTATAATTTATCGGGAATAGATTATTCCTCCATCGATCATGTTATCTGAGAATGAATTCTTGAGTACGTTGTACGTAATCTATAATTGTACAATCTTCGAAGGTAAACGGATTTTGTCTCAGACTATTGGTAGATAGTCGTCACAATGCACTACGAATATTAATGCCAGTCATACAATGTTGAACTGTAAATTTCATCGACTTTCCACTGCGCTTTTTGATCTCACTACAATCGACTGGCATGACAGTGACCTATATAATAATATACTTCATCACAATTACAAGACTAATATAATTGAGATACTTTGAAAGCATTTTCCAGTGTTTTTTTAGATACGCATTGCAGGTTTTTGCATACCTATGAGGATGAGTCATGTTTGGGTGAAAATACACAATCAGGTTTTTATAACTAAATTTAATTAAAACCTTATCTAAAGGTTATTATGACTAATTATATTTACCTACACTATAATTACATTATTACACATATGATTCGTTCTGTATAGATTAACCAAGGCTATCACCAAATGGTGATAGTGATGGTGGGTTCATTTCCCGGACACACTCATATTTCTTGCTTGACAGCGAATTAAAAACGTTTGACAAAACTCACTCTAAAATTGTGACTCCTTCTTTTTTTTTACTATTATGGAGAGAATGGTTTGCACTACAGCGGAGAGGGGTCTACGCTGTAGAGCATTCCTTTCTCTCCATAATCATCCCTCCTCAGTTATTGACAGTAACAGTTCTTAAATCGTACATAATACCTATTTAACGGTAGTACCAGAAACTTACCTGACCCGGTGGCCAAATCTAGGACTACTTACTTATTTCATTTTATATTGCTTAAAAATATAATATGCGTAAAATACTCCTTGTCCACTTTGGCATGCGGTTTTTTTTTTTCACGAATATTCAAATGAGTTAAAACGCTAACAGTGGCAACAACGGCGCCGTCACCGGGTTTTTGGCACCATAATGTTCTTCAGGAAAAAGAGTTAACAAGTTAACGACAGGTTTATTTCATCTGTTTCCACTGGTATTTTGTGCCCATCCTTGAAGATAAGACTAACTAAGAGCTGGTACCTTTTCTTAGTCATTAAGAGATATTTGGAGTAGATATCGCAATTTCAAGAATGGGCAGTCAAATGGGATCAATTTGAAAACCAAAGCACGAAATTACATTTTTCTGTAAGATTTTGGATGGCTTTCCCTGACGAAATAATAAACCTTAAATAAGTCGCCTAATGCTGATTGATTTGAGAACCTTGAACGATCTAAAACATTTGCTTTATGGACTCATGGTTTAGTATCGCGGAACTGCTGATTTAGGTGTTAATGTTTCGATACGATAGTGCTGAGGGTATGTGGTCTATGTGCTGAGGATGTAATCCTCATATATAGTAAGTGAAAGGAATAAATATAAAAAGCGAAATAGACATATTAATGGCACTTCAACCCAACTAATATGGTAAAATTAAAGTAAAATTTTTAAGGTGTATTATTTGCGCCTGATATTAACATCATAGCAATTTTCCCATCGGACGAAACACTAAAAGCAATAAGAGAGGCACTTTTTTAAGCAGCTTGTTGGACACAGCAGCAGATCGCCGGGCGGTACAGCTGTGCTTAAGTTCATGATTAAGAACCTCGGTCAGGTTCAGAAGTAGCTTCCCACATAATATCGTGAGTCAAGCCGTTTGAATAAAAAAAAATATATATTAGTAATTCGATATTTTATTATTGTTAAAAAGACGCGTTTGTTACGTAGACGTAAGAAATAGTCCGCGCAATTCTTCACATTTTTGTCTCTCCCACAATACGGTTACAACTGTTTTACAAAGGTTATCGATTTTGCACCAATCGTTGCAATACGGCCAACGAGTGTCGCTCACTTTCGAGAAGAACGCTGAGTACATCTCTAGTAATTCCTTGTTTGTGGTCACCATTCTATGAACTAGATTGTCCATGGATTTGGCGGATAGATCGGGGAGACCAAATGTGTTCTTCATGTCATAGAGTTGGAACCAATGTGGTGGACGATTTGGGGTAAGGTTGGCTTCTGTGAGGTTGTATGCGTAATTGGCGATGCTTTCGGGTACCTGTAATTTTTTTTAAAGTTAATTATAGATATATTTACAAATAAAACACTAAGCTAATTTGCTACAGGACGTATTAAGATACCCTCTATTCCAGATTTTTTTTTCTCCTGGGAAGTTGATTGGGATCAAACACAAAGAAAGGCAGATACGCTTGATTAGTTGCAATGTTATAAGACAATCAAGTAGGTAGCCAACTGCTTGATTTTCTTTGTATTTTACAAAGGCTTCCTTTAATATTTAATAACTTGAATACTTACGTAGGTAGCGCCATTGAAGTCAACAATTTTGTAGTTGAGGTTGTAATTCGTGTAGCTCGTAGCGCTACCACCGCCCCATGCTACGTTTATTGGTGTGTCGTCAGGACTATAGAATATTTTGAACTCATCCGAATGCGTGTGCCCATTGAATTCAGCCGCGATTGTTGATGAAAACCTAAAAGTAATAAAAACTTTTTAGGATATTCATTATTCAGATAGCTTAATTTTTTACCAACAAAAGAAAGAGGACATTCTTGTGTTTGATGCGTATTTTGCTTTTGTATTTACTATATTGATAATTAAAAACTGAAACATCATAGAACTTGCGTCTTAAAACATAATTTCATTGAGATCTGGGGCCCTATTCACTAAGACCAAGCAGTTAACGTGCTGTAACGTGTAGGGTTAAGAGAGGCTTTATCTCTTTTCACAATACTTTTAAGTAAAAAATCTGCCAAATGGCCTAAAACGTATATACAAACACTACCCGGTGACTCTCAGAACTCAAAAAAGATTTGGCGATCCGGAATTCTCTATAATCTGCACTATGCCGCCGTTATGTTTTGTCTGAACTTGGAGAATAACCCCCTAGATCTTCCTTAACATATTTATGGACGTATAAAAGTCACCTATTAACAATCCTGTTGTATTCTCTGGTCCATGTCTTAGTAAGGTCGGCAACGCCAGGCGGGATGTGAGCCAAAATGTGAACCTTCTCCCCGGCCAATTCCGCCTTGTGTAGCTCCGATACTAACCAATCTAAATGGGTTTTGGCATCCAAAGGGTCGTATACTATCCACCTGAAAATTAGTTTATCTTTAATGATGGTTCATAAAAAATGTTGCAAGCTATGTGTGATAAATATCCGACAGATGTACGAGTAAGTAGAAAAATGCAAAAGACCGCTATTGCACCTTCGACTGTGTTTTTCTGGTGGAGTTGTGATCTTAGGAGAATTTTCATATTAAATGGAATGGTATATTATTATCCTGATCTCTACCAATTTCCAAAATGTATTATTGTTACTTGTATTTTGTCTGGGCTAGTGCAAACGAAAATAACGTGGAGTGGGAGACAGTTTGCAGATCTAGCGCTAAAGTACCTTATTAAGATGTTGATGATTTGAGATCTATAGCGATGACTGATTGGCAAGGAATCGATCAAAATAATCCACCCCTAGTCATATTCATAAGAACCTTGCCATTTTCTTTTGTGAAATCCTAATTACATCTGTTAAGATAACGTAGACGCAGATGTTGATTTGACTCACTATAAAATATATGTTATCTCTATTGCATACAAACTGCTTAAATATTTGAGTAGTACTTAGTGTATACTAATTCAAGTAGATATTACTTACCAGTTATATTTGTAAGCAACATTGTTATTAATGGTAATAACCCTCAGTCCTGGTGTGATAAGCATGGAGAATTCTCCACGTTTGCGCAGAGTGGCTTTTGCGTCTTCATTCAAATATGAACCCCATTTTTCAGCAAGTTCGTAATACAGCCAAGTCGTGTTTATGAATTCGCCGGTAACGGAAGCTGGAGCAAATCTAAAAATGACAAGTTTGATTATATTTTTACTTGTAATCCAAATTGAATCTTCTCCACATTGATATAAGTATATATACTTACTGGTTAGTTGGTTGAGATTCATGATTTCCAATGACAGGTATGACTAATACATCGTTGCCAAAGCTTGTCCTTATTTTTTCAATTAAACGACGGTTCATGTCCTTGATTAGCTCGTATGTTGTCTCCCATACACCGTGGTCGATGGTATCACCGATATAATATACTACATCAACATTCTGCAAAAAATAACTAGTTATATCAGACAAATTATACATCACTCCTCGGCATATAAAAAGCTTGCTCGAGTATCTACATGCACTACTAAGGCCCAGTTTTTTGATCCCAAGTTAACTCAACCAATGGTTAAATATGCTAACTAATGGTTTCAAACACATTTTTACATCAATTGTTTGTCTATCAAATTAGTTGTAGAGTTAATTATTTGACCATTTTTAGAATAAAAATTGATGAATAGACGTGTTCAACCGAAGTGTTAAACCATTCGTTAGGATATTTAATCATTGGTTGTGGTAACTAGGGATCAAAAAACTGTGCCTAAGAGTTTAATATTGGTGTTGTTTTTTTCTGTGAACGTACCTTGTGGGATTCTGTTATAGTGTCGATGACGTTATCGACAGCCCAAATCGGCGAATCGCAGTTCCTGTAGTCGCCCCAGTAACCGGCCGGTGCCGAATTCCTGTTAGTCAAGTACCTAGTTCGCGTGGACTTCTTTAGCTCGCGTATCTTTGGCGCTACACTCAAATCCAGCATAACTTTCCCATTGTTGTTAACAATGCTTTCTTTAATTATTGATTCGTCCATATTGGTTCTGTACTCAAAGTGTTTGGCAGCAGTTTGCCCTTTTCGGCAGCATGTCGGTTCATCGCAGTTTGCGACTCCATACGCTTCGTACAGCGGGTCGAGATGAGCATCTGTGATAACTGCTACCTTATACGGTTTTTCATGAGTTACAGGGACCTGTTAAATACCCAGTAAATTTAATATGACATCTTTAAAAATCTATCCAAATAGTGACGTCATGAAAAATACAACTGGCACAAAAGAATGAGGGCGTATAAATCGAAACGAGTAATTTTATACGGAGTGTCCGATTTATTAACTACTTACATCGTTTATCGTTGTTTTCTCTGGCAGTTCCACTTGCCACTCAAATCTTGGGTCTTCTATAGCGCAGGTGTTAGGGTTTCCCGCGGTTTGCAGAACAAGTCCACAAAATGATCTCGGCGTAGCTTCTGGCGTTGTTCTTATTATGTAGGTAATAATAGGCTAAAACAATGTTATCCATAAGTATATATAATTATATATACTAGCTGATATATTAGGCTGATATTAGCTGACCGAAAACACAAATGATTTTGATTTAACGTTGCATTCTCTTATACCTATGATCCATGACTAGCCAACGCAGAACATGTCAGTTTTGGTTAAAATATACTATAATATTTGTATTGCCTGTACTTTACCCACTGCTAAGCACAGGCCTCTTCGTATACGCCTGCTTGCAAAGTACCAACTTATAAAAAGCGTTGAGTTTAGTATCAGCTACCCCTAGCTTGCTCCTGTCCGATGGCGACTGAGATTTTTACTGGTTACATAATATCCCAATTGACATCTCGGTTCTCCACCCCCTCTAGCGAATGGGATTTTTTTAAGTAAAAGCCTGTCGCCACTGGAGGTGTCAATACTGGGGTTGTTGACTGGGATTGACCTTTAAAAAGTCACATTGGTGCTCGCATCGACTGGGTTCAAACCTGCAACCTTGTGCACTAAAACCATTCATTGAACCGCTAGACCACATCAACAGTAGATAAGTATAAACTATTTTTAGCAAATAAAGTTAGATCAGTTAGGTACTTACTATGTTCAGGGGAACAATTCCTGAGCAAACATTGTATGTTTCAATATTTAAAGATGTGCACAGATTTATAACTGCGTTTGAGATTTCATCATCTGTTTTTCCATTTTTAACATCTTCAAACACTACTGCAAACGCACTTCGGCATATTAAACAATCTAAAGTCTGAAAAGAAAGGATTATCTTGGATTAGTACGTTCTTAAATACCATATTTTTAATCTGATATATCTATTTTCGTATCTACATGGGTACATCTAAATGTGGACCAAAGTCCGAATCATAGTTAAAATTACAAGCATAGCTTAGGTAAGTGTACTTAGGGACTGACCAACATGAAGTTTACTGAAGTGGCTTAGTAGTAGGGATCTTAGTAGTAGGGATCTTGGGAGCATATCTACTTTAGATATGCTCCCAAGATCCCTGTCATTGCTGCCAAATTGTCCGGATTATTATTATCATTAGACTGGCCTGTTGGTCTCGTGGTCAGTGACCCTGACTGCTAAGCCGCAGGTCGTGGGTTCGATTCCCACCCAGGACAAATCTTTGTGTTATACTGCCCAATACTGACCCTACTAATCTGATGGACAAAATCAAACCTTTCAACAAATTCTGTTATTTGATAAATTATTTTGAAAAACTTTATATAGAAGCCCGATTAACAGTTTATTTTTGCTTCTAGGCAGGTAGATGAAACAATAGGATTAACAGACATTCATAATATTCAAAATCGACTCAAAGAACTTGTAAATAGTCCCTTCTTCTTCTTAGCGTGTCGATCAATGGCAATGTGAGTTTTATATATTGTCAGACCGGCCACGCAGACAGCATTGTCGGTGGCGTTGTAAAGATCTTCGCGTGTGCAGGTGTTGGGATATGCTGGGCAGTTCATTAAGTGGGCCATGGTTTGAGGGAAAATGCGGCACTTACATGGCTCAGGTGTACTGTAACCCCACCGGCACATATTTTCTTTATTTATAGTCCCTATCATTCTGGTAAAGTGTTTTATCGCTAAAATTTATTGTATGTAGCTAATTATCGATTAGTAGGTAATCCAAGGAATTAATGGGATTACTAGATATTTGAAAAATGTTGTTTTTATCGCCGTAGTTAACAGGAGTTAGGTAATAAACAATGTTCTAAGATAACTGATGATAATAGATTCTGGATAATCTTAACTGTTACGGTGGTGCCATAGTGTGATAGGAACATGTGATGAGTGTGCGCATTTGAGAGATTTGATGTTACAGCAATAGTGTTGATAACGATTAGAAAATGACAGATTTTCTGTCATAGTTGTGCAAATTATGAAAGTTTATAATATAAAAGTAAATTGTTGTTAGCTCAAATTGTTTCGGTAGAACCGTTGATATAGAAAAAAAACCCTAAAAACGTAGTCTCGAATAATAGTCACAGCAAAAACTGTCTTCAATTACAACTAGGTGACCAGTCTTAAAGCGCCATTTATTTTCGCAAATCCAACCTTATCCGCATGACATAAAAGTGTTTATACAAAGTAGCCTTCAAAAATGTTACTACTGAACTTTGAAGAGAGAATTGACTTGAGACACTGACTGTGCACGTGTGTGCACACGCACACCTGCACCTTTTATATACCAGTCAGCAAGATGATTAGGAAAAAAAAAACTGGAAAGCTGCTTGATTAGCTGACAAAGGCGCAGTAGTTATAAGTAAAAATAAATTGAACAATATCAAGAGGTACGTTTATTTATGAATTTGTAAGTTTAATTGTCAAGACAAATCTCAGGGAGATCAATCTCAGGATCCAATTTTCAAAATTCATTCACTGATTGAACGCCACTTTATTCTCCGTATCGTTAACGCGGGCGAACCCGGCAACACCCATTAGTAGTACAAACTAAGGTGGATTCAAAAATTTCTGATACGAATAAACAAATTAATGTCACTTACCGCTCTGCTTTCGGGCGCATTTTCCAGCGATTCGATGCTCGCATGTTCTGACCTAGAAAGTATTTCAATTATATCCTGGAGTTTATCATTGTCTGTCGGACTTAAATCGTTCCTCGCAAATCTCCTGAACAAATCTTCTATTCCATCTAAAAAACCAACACATAATTTTGTAATAGCTTTCTGGAGCTATGAAACTGGTCTACTGAACTAGGAATTATTTACCCATAGAAATCAGTTGTGACGCGAAACTCGTAGCTAACAACGTTGCTACGATTATTAACACCCTCATCTTGTTCGCCTGATTGTCCAACAATGACTGATAATTGAGTATTTACTCCATCTTTATATAGATTAACCTGATATCAGGTATGCGAAGCGATCGAAATTCTTGTAATTTTTCGAGTTTCAATTACATATAGATGCGGGTTCTACGCTTACTAGATTACCCTATTTATCTAAATCACAAGACTCGAGATGTTATTTTAATTAAACAGTTTTTGGTTTAGCGTACATGATCTTCACTTTCATAACTTATTTACAAATTCGCACTTATCACCGGCTGAGCATCACACATAATTGAGTGTATCTCACGCTTTGTTCACATACTAAACCGCTTGCATTAATTTTGTTTGTATAATTTATCGTCAATTCATTATCCAACATCGATCATTTTATCTAAGATTGACAACTTAAGTACAGTATAGGTATGAAATATGAAAGATTTTGTTTGTAAAATCTTCGAAAGTAAACGGACTCGTGTCTCAGACTATTGGCAGATAGTCGACACAATGCACTATGAATATTAATGCCAGACTTCAATGGGTTACTGTGAATGTGTGGTTCATCGGCCTTCACTGCACTTTTGAACCAGCTATAATAATCCGGAATGGTGGTGAAAAATATGTATTGTGTAATATTGTCTATTTTCTTTTTGGGTATTTATTTCTTAAGTCTGTGTGTGTTTGCATAGAATATCTTGAATGTTCTTGGGTATGGCAATAATAAATCCTTGATTTAAAGCTGGACTGTATAAAGTAAATGAGTTATGTTGCTAAAAATCCAATTCCACTTCACCATAGGTGGTAGTTGTAATATGTATGTATTAAAATGTTATTAATTGAAGGCTATTCGTAGGATTTTATTGTTTGAATTGCATTTAACACAAAAGCTTACGTCATATGTAAATTGAACGAGATTATCACCATTTATCAGGCTTGCTTAGCCATTCTACAGACACTCGCATTTTTACTGCGATCAAAACAAACACGTGAAAAAATAATTGATTAAACTTTTTTTTAAATCACGTCACTTGTATTTTAATCTAATAAATCCGTGTTCTGCTGCAGAGAAAATACCTTTTTTTTTCATTGTTAATAAAAAAAACAGCCACTATATCATACATATATTATATTAACTACAATATAGCAAAAAAACCGTTTACACTTCTGTCATATCGACATCTTCAATCACCAAATCGTCCAACATCTCTGCCAGTGTGATGCGAGGCAACGACGGGTCTATTTCATCTGTATCCACTGGTATCTTCTGCTCATCCTTGAATATATTCACATTCTGCCTAAACGCGGGATCTTCTTCTAAGTCATCCAAGAAATCGTTGTAATCCCTGAAAAAATATTTGTATAAATATCGTTACTACAAAAACTCATCAATCAACTCAGCCCATTGCAGTCCACTGCTGGACAAAAGCTGCTCCTAAGTTGCGCCACAACAACCCGCCTTGCCTTCTGCAGAGACTACCGGCTGGAGTACCCTAGTTCTGTAGGAGGAACTGGGGCCATCTATTATGGTGCTCAATGAAATGTTTGTTGCCCTAGTCACAATGCTGAACAAGCGGGTTGGAGACAGCAGTTTTGTATTATTTTGTATTCTTTAGAAAAACGCTGCTGCCTTGTTTCTATATACCTTAGTCGCCTCTTACGACACCCACGGGTAGAGAGGGTATTCTAAACCCACAGCAAAAAATACAGATGGTCAAATAGTAACTATTTGCAAACTAAAAGTTTTCAGTTAAGCTATGGTTTTCCTTAAAGAAATATTGGTTCCTAATTAATTTATTGGCTGACGTATATTGTTTACGTAAAAAACAAAATCAATAAGTTTTATCTACATAAAGTACATATTTATTTATCTTCAATAATACATTTTTGTTTACTATTAAATTACGAAATATTACACGATGGCCATGTATGTCAAGGGTTCTTGTGATAAATGTTATTTATTTTAATATTTACTTTATTATTTATTCATTTAAAAACAACATTTGTTCAATATCATTTTTCGCTGGACTCTTACCAACTACTCAGGCAGAAAGACATTCATCTACCGCAGTCCCCGGCTATGATAAGCCCTTTTTTTACCCTTGGAAATTGTCATGGACGTACCTACCGGATTCGTACCGACTAAAACCACCATAGTGCGTCTTCAATCCCGGCGCAAGGGACCAGACGAGAGCGCATTTTGCAATATTACCAAGATCCTTGGCAGGAGAGTTCCTTTGGAAACTGTTTTTTTTAATGATACGAAAATCTTGACCTAACTTCTAATTAAGAATTATTTGGGCAACTTGAGTCATTTTAAGTTTCGAAAGTGCCTGAAAAGGCCTGCATGATATAAAAATATTTTGATTGATTTAATTTTTTTATCAGCTGGGGAAAGATTTTTTACTACAGTGCTTCATTGTCGTGGGGATGATCTGTACTTACTCATTAGTAGAACTAAGCCCTTCGTGCAACTCTTCGGCCATGTGCTTCAGCTTCCATGCACGAGCGCGACGCCTAGCAGACTTCTCTCCGTAGAACTTCTTAACCAAGAACACGTCAGGAACTACACTCGGGTCCAATTTGTCGAAGTTAGAATCGTTTACATTGGAATCGCCGATATTGTAACTAAAATAGAAACATTTATTACACAACACGTAATATTTTTAGATTAGTACCTACCATCCTTCTAATAATATATCTACATGTGACATTGGATGTATTTTTATTTATTTTTACATAAAAACGAATATTTAGTGATTAGGCAAACAGATATAATTATAACCTGAATTAACTGAATACACCCATTACTTTCTCCATGACTACGAGAACGAGAATTACGCGAATAAACCCACGGGGCGCAACTAGTCATAAAAAAATAATATGTTGAATGTTTTACACATTTTTGTCTTTTCTAGTAACAAAGCAATTATATATCTGGTAATGAATAAATTCGTCCTTGTTCATAACTCTTATCACAATTTGATTAAGCCAATTATATATCGATTGTATTTCAGTTTTTAATAACTTATATCTATACTTCTATACTAATATTATAAAGCTGAAGAGTTTGTTTGTTTGTTTGAACGCGCTAATCTCAGGAAGTACTGGTCGGATTTGAAAAATTCTTTCACTGTTAGATAGCCCACTTATTGACGAAGGCTAGAGGCTATAATTTGCAGCGGTAACCAATGCCCACGCGAGCGGAGCCGGGAGCAACGGCTAGTTTTAAGATAAAACTTACCCAAGTACTGTATCGCCAGGTTTCAGAATATGGCCCAGGTGAGTTCTTGTGTGTACTGGACTGACGTCCAAGCCTAGCTCACTGGCTTTGACAACCCATACATCGGCCACCACATGTTTACTTGATACCATGCCTTGTCCAGGGAATGCTTTCTTCTCCTAAAAAAACATTACCAGTTATACAAATGTGAAACTAAGTGTGTCTGCAACTCTCTTAAGGCTAACCTATTATGCAATGATTTAGTTTTCAAATTATCAAAACAGCACAATGTGCCGTTGGGATGTTTTGTTGCACAAAGGGATTTTATTTATTTAAGTTTACTTTTATACATGTCATGTATAAAGGTACACTTAAATAAATAAAATCCCTGCTTTCTGTTACAATATTTTAAGAATAAAGGCGTTTAAGGACCATATAAGCGGCGGTAGCCTAATGGCTAGGGCGTCGGACTTGCGATCATGTGGTTGCGGGTTCGAATCCCGCCCATTAAACTACCGACGTGAACCCACTCGTAACACAAGTATCTTAGCTTAACACGACGGGTTACGAGATTACTAGTAATGTGCGACCCACATTGCTAGAAATCTTAAAAAAAAAACAAAATTTGGTTTTTAAAGAAACTTGTCGCAGAGCGGTCGAACGCGCTATCCACGCGTGACAAGGATAACTGCAGATGAAACTGAATAGCCTAAGATCTTTTCGCCTATTTACTCTTAAAAAAAAAAACAATTTATAAGATATTTCATAAACTGAATAAGAAGAAAGACGACTATGTTCCTATATTATTCTTTTTCCTCAGGGTAAGGCAATTTTGAGCCTTTTTGGATGGTTGGTTTAATACAACCAGTTCATAATACAAATTTTTCTATTATTTTAAAAAGTATTTGCTGTGGTGGGTGTTTGAATGGAATATTTAAGATTCCTGCTAATTATCAGGTACATAGCAATACTGAAGTTACATTATCCACTTACATGCTCTTTCAGTATATCTATGTCCATCACAATGTACTCAACCAACTGCTTTGGGTTACATATTGGTGTAAATGGATTTCTCCAATAGACGGTAGACGACAAATCACAAACTGAAAAAAAAAAACTAAGTTATTAGATGAACAAACCACAATAACCACATAAAACTATAATTCAGTATTGGCAAACAACTTGAAACATGATCTGCACCCCTTTAAAGCGAAACAGGCGCAAGAAAAGACGTCGATTTATGGAAAACGAGCCCGCGTTTACCTATAACGATGACAGAAATCACTCGAAAGTATGGTACAGTCTACAGCTGGTAGAAACTGGTAGCCTAATATAGTTTACTGATGCGTCTAAAATGGGCACTGACGTAGGCTTTGGCGTATATGTAGAGCAGCCAAAGTTCAGGCTATCTCAAAGCCTGGGCAAATTTGCATCCATCTTTCAAGCTACGCCATTATCGAATGCGCGGAAGCAAACCTACAGAAAAATTATGCCAACCACATCAACACACCGCGACGCGATTTCAATGGTACCAAACGAATGGTTGATTAGTTACGTACCACATCCCCCTTTCGTTCAGAACGTGCACCAACTGCTACGGCGCATTTTACTGAACAAATTGTTTGCAAATACATATTTCGAAATAAATACCTTGTCCAGTTTTAGCATCAATAAGATGAATAGTACTGGTCACTCTGTTGACCAGGCAGACAGGAGAAATAGCGCCAAGTTGTTGAGTCAACTTCTTAGGAAGACACACAACGCTATCCTTAGATAATGGTACAATTTCAATACTAAAAGTGAATTTGTAGTTATAAATATTACTGTGAATGTCGTGTGATATAAGTTTCTTGGAATGCTGGCATTTTATGGGCAGAACTGACTGGATGAAATCCACCATTTTTCGAGCGTGATTTTCAGATGCATAAAAGAAATCTAATCCATCTGAAAGCAAAAATTAAACTCATTAATTTGCAGTTTATTTTAGTTATTGTTTATAAGCGTTTTTATGCAGAAATTGTTATAAAGAGGTATACATTGAAAAAATTTTAAACATAAAAAATTATAAAGTAAAGTTAGACATAAGTTTAGTAGAAATGGAATTACATTTGTAGAAGAACTTTGCAAAAGTGTGGCACTAACCATGTTTAGGCTTTATACCGAGAGTATTCTCATGTGCCTTATGTTTCAAAATCAGCTGTTCCAAGTAATAGAATGTTTTCCTGTTGTTAGCTCTCTGTCTCACTTGTACTAAAGCACGCCAGTAGTCTTGAGCTTCAGATCGGTGGCAAGCATCACACATCTGATGTTGTATACTGAACTCCACAATGAATGTTTGTTGTAGCACTGCACCACCCATCACTTCTCCTTGAACTGTCAGTTTAACCTGCAACATACTGTGTGTTACAGCCACAACTTCCATAAGATTATACATACACCTGGCACTGTAAGTGAATACTAGTTAATTTTAATATTTTTTTTGTAAACTATTGTTTTTCTATAGGTCTTAGAACTTTTATTATATAGTATCTTTATTTTATGCATAGTATCTTACTTCTTATTTAATATCTTTATACCTTAATTCTCTTGGAATGTGGTTCTGTCCAAGCAAAGCCAGCATCAACCAGTTTAACACGATTCAGGCCTTTCAACCTTTTGAGGCAGAGAGCAAGCAACTCCCGTGACTCTAGTGCAGCTACTACCCATTCTGCTGGGGGCTGCAGATATCTATAATGATAGTCATAAGGAAAAGACATAAGAGACATAATTATACAGTCCCTAACATAAAAACTTGATGAAGAACAATAATAAAAAAAACATTAGGTATGTCAGGATGGTTTTTTTATATTTTATTGTTGGCTTTATTGTATGTACAGAGTAGCCAAATAAAAACAAAGAATAAATTGATTGCACAATTCCAGGTAATTATTCTTTTTATGGAAAATACAAATAAAACAGTGGTTTGTGTCAATCCTGAACTGGTGTTCCTTAATAATGTATTCTACTAGCCTAGCAAGAAGCTATATAATTAAAACTAGGTAAGTTCATCTTATTAACAAAATAAGTTTGGTAGCATTTGTTATCAGATTTACCTCTCACAACCTCGGCAAAAGAACAAAGTGCCTTGTTTAGGTATACCATCTGAGATGTCCACATTCGCTCGCAAACATGCTACACACATGTTTGACGGATTGGGTTCTATGGGGACAGCACACTGGCAACATAATCTGGAAGTAAGAAATTAGGTTACGAGTAAGGTAAAACAAACATTTCAAGTTATGTTTATATTTTAATGTCTTTGAAATAAAAACTTAACATAAACTTACACGTATCTTTATGATACAAAACGAATATCAAGTCTAACCTTAAAAAAAGTCACTTACATTCTAGGGCCACCCGGAGTATTTTCCGGTTCAGGGGAAATATACTCCATGATAAGTCTTGTAATGTTTTAATTATTCAAGATCAGTTCTAAAGTATCACTTTTTGTTTCAAATTTAAGTCAAACACGCTGCGGTCACAATCTTCGTCATTGATCACATAAAATCACATTTCCATTTTCCAGCCGTCCGTCAGCTCATCAGCTGTCATTCATTATCGTGAATTCACGTCTCGCTCGGTGTCAACTGTCACCCGGTGACATATAAACCACAGATTATCTTGAGATTAAGCTTATTTATCTTATGAGACTTTAGATGAATAACTTTGTACTGTAAATCTGAAAAATTAGGTGCAAGCCCGCTGGTGGTTTGTCACATGGATGCAAAGACATTGTAATGTATTCTAATTCTACTACAGTGAGTTCTTAATCTGTCTGAGCTGCACAGGCTTCTATTTACTGAACTCTTTAATTTTTTATCTAAAGTTTAAAAAACATGTTTTCGTCTCTTTTGCAATTATTTTAACCCGGTTTATCACTTTAACTCCATTCTATCTTACTCATACAAAATATTATACAGTTTTCTTTTTCAGCAATAGTACATAATAATTTAAGGAAAAGAAATATTTATGGGATAATACCTATGGACGCAAACAAACCACATAGTTCATAAATGAGTAATGTGGTGATTACAGACTACAGATGCTACGCATGTGGTGATAGCATGAAGGTATAGTGATTGTCGTCATTAGAGGTTGCTCGTTAGTCGTTCCCAATCCCAGTATGATAGAAAACTTTAACCCACAAATTAGTTGAATCGATGAAGTTATCGAGAATAAATGTCCAATATAGTCTGTATCCGGATACGGCAATGTCGTAATCACCCGCAGTCACCGATACGATATCCGAACGTTGAATTGTTACGTAAAGAATCCGAACCGAACCTCTTTCGTGACCTCTGCGACCATCTACTGTGCATTTACTCGATCGATTCTCCTAAACGAAAATGTTCTCTACCGTCTGCAGGGCCGGCCGTTTGGCCACAAGGACGGTAGTCAATAATACCTCCGACAAAGCAGGCTTAGTCGCAGCGCCAGTTGTGAACAAACGTGATTATGCGGCCAAAACTGCGGCAGGCAAAGCTGAAGGTAAGGTGGTCGCCGTTATCGGTGCCGTAGTGGATGTACAGTTCGAGGACAACCTTCCATCCATCCTAAATGCCCTGGAAGTACAGAACCGTCAGCCCCGGCTTGTGCTGGAGGTGGCGCAGCACTTGGGAGAGAACATCGTCCGCACCATCGCTATGGACGGTACCGAGGGTCTGGTCCGCGGCCAGCCCGTACTTGACTGTGGCTCGCCCATCCGTATCCCCGTGGGCGTGGAAACCCTCGGCCGTATCATGAACGTCATCGGTGAGCCCATCGACGAGCGCGGCCCCATTCCGACAGACAAGACCGCCGCCATCCACGCCGAGGCCCCCGAGTTCGTGGACATGTCAGTAGAACAGGAGATCCTGGTCACCGGCATCAAGGTCGTGGACCTACTCGCTCCCTACGTCAAGGGAGGTAAGATCGGTCTATTCGGCGGTGCCGGAGTCGGTAAGACCGTACTTATCATGGAACTGATCAACAACGTCGCCAAGGCTCACGGTGGTTACTCCGTGTTTGCTGGTGTGGGAGAGCGTACCCGTGAAGGAAATGACTTGTACCAGGAAATGATTGAGTCCGGTGTAATCTCCCTGAAGGACAAAACCTCGAAAGTATCTCTTGTGTACGGTCAGATGAACGAGCCCCCCGGCGCGCGTGCCCGTGTCGCCCTCACTGGTCTGACTGTGGCTGAGTACTTCCGTGACCAGGAAGGCCAGAACGTACTGCTGTTCATTGACAACATTTTCCGTTTCACTCAAGCTGGTTCTGAGGTGTCTGCTCTGCTGGGTCGTATCCCCTCAGCTGTAGGTTACCAACCCACTCTGGCCACTGACATGGGTACCATGCAGGAGCGTATTACCACCACCAAGAAGGGCTCCATCACCTCAGTACAGGCTATCTACGTGCCAGCTGATGACTTGACTGACCCTGCCCCTGCCACCACTTTTGCTCACTTGGACGCCACCACTGTGCTGTCTCGTGCCATCGCTGAGTTGGGAATCTACCCTGCTGTGGACCCCCTTGACTCCACCTCTCGTATTATGGACCCCAACATCATTGGAGCCGAGCACTACAATATTGCCCGTGGTGTTCAGAAGATCCTCCAGGACTACAAGTCTCTCCAGGACATCATCGCTATCCTGGGTATGGATGAATTGTCTGAGGAAGACAAGCTGACCGTATCCCGCGCCCGTAAGATCCAGAGGTTCCTGTCACAGCCTTTCCAGGTTGCTGAGGTGTTCACTGGACACGCTGGCAAGCTGGTGCCCCTGGAGGAGACTATCAAGGGCTTCTCTAAGATTCTGCAGGGCGAGTATGATCACCTACCTGAAGTAGCTTTCTACATGGTTGGACCCATTGAAGAGGTTGTTGCTAAGGCAGAAACCCTTGCCAAGTCGTAAATGCACCTAGTTTTAATACTTCCATCTTAACATAAGTTATTGCTTATGTATGTAATAAATTATGAAATCAAGAAGGCAGATATTGTAGATAAACATTCTGTATCAGTGATGAGAATAAATAAATGTTTAAATTATATTTGTTTTTTAACTTTGCTGTTACTTATTAGAAGCTAGTGTCATACCTACCATCACAGAATTCACAGAGCCTGCCTCTATATTCTAGAAGGGTAATTATTATTGGATTCCTATTAGAATAAAGTTATAAAAGAAGTGATGTATTTCAAGTGCGATAGAATCGCATATTATAATTTTCATTTTAGCAACTTTAGTATTCTTGCTAATTAAAAAACCGGCCAAGTGCGAGTCGGACTTGCGCTTGAAGTATTCCGTGCCATTATCTTTAAAAAGACAAAAAAATAAGTTCTTGAACCATCTGTGCAAAATTTTAACTGTGAGTAACTGTCTATCTATCACGATTCATGGGATACATGGATATGACATGGATACATGCATAGATAACACACTATTATAATAGCTAGATACATGCCTGGTGACAGACAGACGGACGGACAGCGTAGTCTTAGTAATAGGGTCCCGTTTTACCCTTTGGTTCTGTTTAATACAGGCAATCACTTGTATTAAAATAAGTAATACTTACTATTAATTAAACACCAGCGGTTTGGTTTATAATCATAGCCCCAAACCTAGTCTTTTACATTCTTTTTTTCCTTCGAAAAGTATTACTTCTGTTGTGCAGCATTAAAAACTTTATGAATTATTATTTTTTTGTTAGCCCCTGCTGTCCCACTGCTGGGCAAAGGCCTCCCCCATACTCTTCCATCCTTCCCTGTCGGAAGCGTGCTGTGGCCAACAATCGGCGAGGAAATTGTCCAGATCTTCTCGCCAACGCTTCCTTGGTCTGCCTCTAGGTCGTCCTTTATAAATTATTATTCAAATTAAATTCTATGGGGGACAAACAGAATTTAAAAGATTAATCTTTCGCCCTACATCTGAAAAGAGGACAGATGAAACCTGATGATGTACTTAAAGGGTGAAAAGTTTTAACTGTCCTCTGTACTAACGGGACGGATCGGAAAAACAAAAAAAATCGGCCAAGTGCGAGTCGGACTCGCCATGAAGGGTTCCGTAGCAGCAAGTAACATAAAAGTTCTTGTTTTACATAAGGTTTATGTTAATTTTTTATATATTTGAGTTGTTTGAATGAAAGGTAAATACAAATTGCGGTTTACTATTTACGACGTATTAAAAAAAATACTTTCTGGATCTCGTTCAAACCAATTTTCGGTGGAAGTTTACATAGTAATGTACATCATATATTTTTTTTAGTTTTATCATTCTCTTATGTTAGAAGTTACAGGGGGGACACACTTTTTACGAATTTGGAAGTGTCTCTGGCGCAAACTATTCAGTTTATAAAAAAACGATATTAGAAACCTCAATATCATTTTTGAAGACCTATCCATAGATACCCCACAGAGGATTTGATCATAAATTTTTTTTTTGAGTTTCAGTTATAAGTATGAGAGCCCCCAAAATTCATTGTTTTTTTTTTCTATTTTTGTATGAAAATTCACGGTTAACAAAATACATCTACTTACCAAGTTTCAACAGTATAGCTCTTATAGTTTCTGAAAAGTGGCTGTGGCATACGGACGGATGGACAGACAAACATGACGAATCCATAAGGGTTCCGTTTTTTGCCATTTGGCTACGGAACCCTAAAACGCTGTCAATGATGTCGTTTGTACCTACATGGATAAAATAATACGATTTGCATTCAAAAGCCTTCTGACTCGTATAAAAAAGGACTTTTCAGTTTCATGTATTGACGAAGCTATGTATTTGAATCTCACAAATACATAATTATAATTTTAGCGAAAGTTTCTGTGTGTGTATGTTACCTCTTCCTGCTAGTTCCCGCTAGGCTAGACCAATTTTGATGAAATTTGGCATGGAGGTAGCCCTGGCTGCATCTGCTAAACCAGAGGACCCAGCTAGTTAATAATATCGAGACCTAAAAATTATCATTAGACTATAAAATTATTTTAAACTAGCTGTTGCCCGCGGCTTCGCTCGCGCGTAAAGTAAAGAGTAGTATTAAAGGTAGATGTATTCTGTGATTTTCAAAGTAAGGAGAATGTATAAAATTTTTCATCTAATATTATGGCGTTAAAATAATAATAAAAGTAAAGTAAGTAGCAAGAGCATTTGTGTTATAGAATCGGAGACAAAAAAGGTACCATAAACACCCAGACTCCAGACTATGAACCTGGAACTTTAGAGCTGGCGACACCTTAAAAACCGGAGTGAACGCCACTCGACCACGGGAGTCGTCATTATAGATATGTCTTAGATGGTCATTATCTTATCTATTTATCTTTTCATCTGTCTATCTTTGAGAATACTGAACTTCACATACCAACTATTCCAGCCCTTATTTCACCCCCTTAGAGAGTAGATTTCTAAAATCTCGGAAATACATCTTATTTATTTCTAACTAATAACCCTTGTATGAAATTGAATGTGTCTATCTTTGAAAACGACACAATTCATATGCCTACAAACTTCCAACCCCTTTTTCACCATCTTAGGGGGATGATTTTTAAAATCGCTGAAATCGTGTTTATTTATTTCTATCCAGAAACCCGTATACGAAATTTCATGTGTCTATCATTGAAAATACCGAACTTGCCATAAAAACTTTCAACCCCTATTTCACCCCCTTAGAGGGTAGATTTCTAAAATCTCGGAAATACATCTTATTTATTTCTAACTAATAACCCTTGTATGAAATTGAATGTGTCTATCTTTGAAAACGACACAATTCATATGCCTACAAACTTCCAACCCCTATTTCACCCCCTTAGGGGATAGATTTCCAAAAGAAAAGTAGCCTATAGCCTTCCTCAATAAGTGGACTATCTAACAGTGAAAGAATTTTTCAAATCGGACCCGTCCTTCCTGAGTTTAGCGCGTTCAAACAAACGAACTCTTCAGCTTTATAATATATTATATAAAGTATAGATAAATAATAATTATAGTATCTTAGCCGTGTCACAGATTAATAAATAGTTACTTGGCCGTGTGCAGCGCCCCTTATTGAACTCCACTGCGGATGACGTAACTTACGACAAACTTATTATTTGCGGTTGGTACAGTATTCGGGTCTAGGGATCGAACCGCAAAATTAAGTTTGTTTTTTTTTGTATATACTTTTCCGGGATAAAAACTACCCAGTGTGGTGCCCAGGATATTAAAGAACAATTATACCAAGTTTCATCGAAATCGAACCAGTAGTTTTTGCGTGATGCCTGAACAAACAGACAGACAGAAAGACAGACAGACAGACAGACAGACAAAAATTTTTATAATCACATTTTTGGGTTCGGTGTCGGTCTAGTAACACACCCCGCCATTATTTTTTTTGATATTTTCAATGTACAGAATTTTCACTTGTACAGATTTATTATAAGTATAGATGTTACCTGCCATTTTGTAGTAAAAACACATGATGCAGTGTCTAAAATCCGTCCCCAAAATGTAGCCATTCCCATAAGTAGTCGTAAGATATCGTTATTGTTTGTTGCTTTGAAATCAACTTTATGCCATGAATTTAAGGTTGAATTTGAGAAAAAAGGATTTTAGTTTCATAACTAAGAGAGTTATAATTATGTTATTTGACGAGATTCGGTGGTGACTTGTTCAAGACAAGATTCTGCAGACTAGATTTAAATACCTGCAAATTAGAAACTGCAACTTACCCATCACCAATGTGTTAAATCAATATCTGAGCCCTTACAATTTAGTATTAGTAGTATATAGATAGTATCAGCCAGTGATAGATTGCTGGAGTCCACTTTCATAATTTTTTGTACAACTTAAATAAAAGATAATATAACTCTTACGAATCAAATGTGCACTTCGCTGGAATGCGACCCCTCTCCTACTTCCCCGCGGAGCGCCCCGCATTCGCCTTAGGCGCTCAGTAGCGATAGATTACCGTCCGAATGACGTCGTTGATTCGTATGAGTTATATTGATCAGATAAGGACATTTGAGAGTAAAAAAAATACCATAGTGAGGCTTATAAAATCAGTATTTATTTAGTTCTTATCGCTTTCCTCCAACTCTGGGGGCAGACTTTTGACTGACTTTAGCGGCCTTAGCTTTAGGAGCGGTCTTTGCCTTAGGCGCTGGTGCTGTTGCCTTCTTGGCGGCCTTTGTAGACTTCTTCTGTTCCTTTGCAGCTCTAAAAAAAAACAGTTGGTATGGTAAATAAAGAGGTTTTACACATGAGCATGTCGGTAAGAGGAAAGAGACTAGTATATTTACTATTTTAATCAACATTCTACTAATTGTTTCAATCGGGTTTTTGATTATTATTACTAATGTAATGAAGCATATTCAAATATAGATCCAACATACAGTAATTATAACAGTTTCTTTCGAATTTACGAGACAAGTATTTTAGATTGAAAAGTTCTAATGCAGAAATGTAAGACTGGTTTTTCACCTAGGAATGAACTTTTATTAGAAAATAATGAAAACAATATTAATAAAATATAGCAATTAAAAGGTATCTACTAACTTGATAGCCTGTTCTCTCTGAGCTTTGCGCACTTCAGGTTTCATGTTACGTTTAGCCATGATGTCACTGAGTGAAGCACCAACAATGGCACGCTGGAACTT